>OY728132.1:1385321238-1388057469 GCA_963277665.1 Viscum album | reverse complement strand
TCTAATGTTAATTTTTTGAATTATTTAATATGTTGTAATGGTTTTAACCTATCCCAATGTCTAATCAATTCAAACACTGGATAAAAGAAGAATGATGAATGATCCTTTCCAAAGTTTATACCCTACAGTGAGTATTAATTCATTTATTTGGCTCGATAAAATTAATTTTAAATGCATCAGATCACAACGGGACCTAAATACCCATGTCTTAGCTAGTATCCTAGGTTTATATTGTATACTAAACATATCTAGAAACATTTAGCTTCCAACCCATGAAACCTCACTTGTGCCTAACTCTAAACTCCATCATATCCAACAAACCTAAAACTGTCATACCAATCTATCATGACCCACTCCGCCTAAAGAGTACCACTCCTAGGATAATTATTAGATAAGGGATATGGTGACTTCTTGAGTCCCAACTCTAGTGGTCCTCTAAATGGAGACTAGCACCAATATTTTAACAAACATATATATGGGAGGAATTACCCTCTAATAGAACATGAAAAATAGAGATATAATACATTTACTATCACGACCCGTCCTCAGGACCCGTGCCGTGACTACCCCAAGCCCGCCTCTCATTGGACAGGGGCAAGAGACTGGCACCAAAGGCGTAAATCCCTATAATTGGGAAGACATTTCCTTTAAGAAACGTAACCACACACAAAACAGGAGAAAAAGCATAAACAAACACTAAGTAAAGAAATATAACAAGAGTGCGGAAAATACAAAGGGGGGTGGAAATACAAGACCAACAGTAAAGTCCAAGAAAAAGACAAAACAGCAGGAAGGTGTCAAGCTACTCCTGGATCGTCCTCCGGAGTCCCTACCTGAAGGGTAGGTACAGATGGCCACCTCATCTCTCTACGTTCGTCTGTCAGCTCCAGGTACTGTCTCTTCGTGGAGTCCACCTCCGGGTACCGTATCGTTGTGCAGTCCACCTTCGGGTACTGTCTAGCTCTACAATCCTCATCCTCGATCAGAGTTGTCCGTCGTCTGCATCTAACACAACGAAGTGCGGGCATAACTCGTGCAGGGGTGAGTATACGCTACTCAGTAGGGACCCCGAGACCTCCGAAGGTCTCACACAATCCACAAAGGATAATCCACAAAGGAAAAATAAAATCACGAAGTAACAACCAATATTACTTAGGTATATGCCCATACATATACCTAAGTCATCAATTCTTGTTCGGCTCCAACATCTAAGCCCAAGTTCGATCATGTCCACACACGATAGTACAACCCAATCTACACAGGATAACACAACCCAATCCACACAGGAAAGTAATTCAATCATATCGAATATATTGATTGAAAGTCAAGACTCAGCTCACACAGGTATGCTTCTTCGGTGAAAGAGATGATCAGATATAGCCACTGATTCATCTAAGTTGGGACCCAAGTAGGATACTAAACCAGCCAAGCTACCGAACCCACATAGGATTTTAGTGCAGTCTTCATGGCCGTTGAACCCACATAGGATTTCAGTACGGTATCCATCGCTGCCGAACCCACATAGGATTTCAGTGCGGTCTTCATTAACGCCGAACACACATAGGATTTCAGTACGGTCTTCATACCTGCTGAACCCACATAGGATTTCAGTGCAATCTTCATCGCCGCCGAACCCACATAGGATTTCAGTACGGTCTTCATCCCTGCCGATCCCACATAGGATTTTAGTGCAGTCTTCATCGCCGTTGAACCCACATAGGATTTCAGTACGGTCTTCATCACTGCCGAACCCACATAGGATTTCAGTGCAGTCTTCATCACCGTCGAACCCACATAGGATTTAATTAAGGTCTTCATCACTGCCGAACCCACATAGGATTTCAGTGTAGTCGTCACAGTCGCAGTCACAGTCGCAGTCAGCTCTAGGGTTCCCGCACACAACATGCTCGTTCTGGGAGGGTCCGCTCCACGAGCCAAGGGGGTCAATACATCAACTGACACTTATTCTGGAGTAGATGTATCTCAAAGTTCCGTCTCGACAAGAGGAACTCAACGTGACATATGACATGCCAATCAGACGCCTGGTCTGAGAGTTATTGGCTTTTTCATTCCAAGGGCCCGATTGTTTTTTTTAAGTGAAAACCAACCCGACTACACTCCAACTGCGTCCAAACCTTGAGTGGAGTAAGCCAAACGGTCCTTCTCACTAAGAGGAATCCAACAAAGTCAACGACATGTCAATCGGACGTCTGGAGCTCAAGTTATAAGCGTTTCCGCTCCGAGGGCCCGATTGGTTTCATGTTCGAACCAACCTGGCTGTACCAAAAGTTCTCTGAAACCTTGAGTGTAATATACCGAAACAACCGTCTCAATCCAAGGATCGTATCCCAACTAACGGTGCGCTGATCTAGGGTCTGTAGCCCAAGTTATAGGTGTTTGAACAAAAACTGCCCGAGAATAGGGGGTTCGGGCCCGGACCGACCCGCCCGAGACCCCCTGGGTCGGCCCGAACAGGGTCGACCCGAACCGGGTACGGGTCTTGCCCGGGCCGGCCTGGCACGCTCGCGCGGCCGCGTGGCCAGCTCAGCGAGCCGAGCTGAGCGGACAGGGGGGAGCGCACTGCCCCCCCCCCCCCCCCCCCACCCCGATTGAAGCCGCGACCCCCCCACGTTGGGGCCGCTACCTTTGACCGCCGGGGGTTACGACCCCCGTTCTCCCCTGGTCTCGCGTGACTGCCGCCTCCGGCCGCCGGCGCCACCGTGCCGGCGTGGCGTGCCGGCAGGATCTTCCGCGAACCATCAGACGCACTCTAGTGGTCCGTTTTGCCTGCGGTCTTCACCGGCGGTCCTCCTGGGACCGGCTCTTCACTGAGAAGGTTTCAAATCATCTTTGCGGCCCATTCCGTCATCGCCCGTCAATTCATGCACAACGATCAACCAGCGGAGTCTTTGAATCTCCCCCACGGCCCTGACTCCGGCTGCGGTTTCATTCGGCCTCAACGGCACAACGCGACGACACCATGTATCCTTGTCGTATTTCTACATGATTTCGCGCGATGTCGTTGCACCACACCGCCTTCTTTCGAACCGCAACATCACAACAACAAAGGGGGAGGGGAGTCGGCAATGTTCATGCTGTCCGACCACCTTCCCTTAAGTTGATATCATGCGGCCAAAAAAAATAGACGAAGAACATCAAAGGATAACTCATGAACAAAAGAAAATAACCCCTACCTCAGGGCATCGTTGAACGAAGGTTCATCACGGGAAATAATCGTCGCGGAAGATGGTTCCGAAAGCATCGTCGACGTCTCGGAGAAGAGAATCATTGGGGTCATGGTATACGGCGTCGCGTAGTCGATCTCAGAGGATTTGGCATCCTTCGTCGTCCTTTGTCAGAGGCCGACGTTGTTTGTCGGTGACAGTGCATTTTTCAGGTTCTTCAAGGAGGATGAAGATGAAGATTCAAGGCTTTGAGTGCTCCTCTTCAAATCATTCCCGCACAACGAAAAAAAACATAATAAAATAAGGCTTTGCCTTATTTTATTTCTCATGTAAATGATTTTTGAAATTCAAAAACAGATCACGATTTAATTATCGAGCGTTGACCCATTTAATGAGGCGTTTAATAATTAAATTAAATGCGAGAGTTGACTTGCCATTTAAGAGGGGGGTGCGGGTGAGTTACCATATTAAATGCTCGTAGGAGGTGAAAGGAAATAAAGGGGTGGGGCTCATGTGGGACCCACCTCACTAATTTCCTGCCTAGGAGTTAGGGTAATGGTGGGTCCCAATCCAACCGTCAAGCATAGGGTTAAGCTACCTTAAACAAAAATAAAATTGGTTGCACAAATTTTATTTTATTCATTACTTAACCCACTATTTTTAATAACCACACCCGGGAAAACAAAACTCCAGAAAAAGTGTTCTTAAGCAATTACCAGCACTACGATTTCATCGGTGCCCTCCAATTTTGATTTCGAGCACTGATTCAAAAGTTAGGAAAACCCGCTCGTTCGTTCACTGAACATACCCGAGCCAAACTTCGAAAAATGATTCCGGGAACACCGGGCCTCGGAATCAGGTGCTGTCAGAAACTGCGTTCTTGTAAAAACCCAAAGAAAATTAAGAAAAAATTTCCCTTGAAATTTACAGGTCTTTACATTTACACCAATAAAAAAATTCTCATACATATAATATAAATCCCATGTACCAACATGTTATTTCATATAGTATAAAAAAAACTTAAAAAGAAATTAAAAGTACCAAAATGTATTGATGAAAATGACCAAGAAGCCTAAATAACTCATGAAAAACCATGAGATAGTAATATAAAGACCGATCTCTAACCTACTCCTACTAACCTAAAAATAGTTTAAATATATATATTTTTATAATAATAGTAGACTCAGTAGGATCATTCCCAGAACCTATGATGAAAATGATAAAAAAATAATGATAAAGAACAAAAAAAATGATACTAACTCATCACCAAAAAAGGAATCCATAGTTCCCAGCCTCACTATGGATAACTACCACAAATTATATTATAAAAATGATCATATAATATAATAATGAAACATAAAGGGTACCTATCCACCACTTACCTAATGGTTTTTCACTCTGCCCCAACATTGCATGTCCAAAACCAAATCTTTCTAAAATATTCCATCCAAAAGAAAGATGAGAAAGGAATCACAACATGAAACTCATGCATCACAACGTCAAATCATCCCATATCACATCACCATATAGTAACCATTTTTTTAATGGTATCCACCATAGCTCACATGATGTGTATCAGACATCATGTATTATACCTTAACCCATCATATCCCAAACACTGATTAAGGAACCTCATGCCATAAAAACCTAGACACATCATATAGATAGTATTACTTTGGATAGTATACCTTGAGATGCATGTGAGTTAAATAACCACAATCCATATCATAACTATACAAACATATATAGGGAAACTAACTTCCATAAATACTGGAATAATTAAATACCATGAGAAGAGAGCCTAAATAGAGGGGGTTTCCTTCCATTCATCCTCTAATCATGATGTTGGGGAAAACACCCTCCCAGTGTCCATTGGGTGTTAGTCACCCAAACTGACAAGGGTGGGGTAGTGTATGAAATCATAAAAATATACAATATGGGAATAACCTAGTCCCAAGATCAACTTCAACTATCATTTCTTTGATTCCCAATTTCAACTTCTAGAGACAAGATATCCTATAATCACAAAATCATTTAATGAGATAAAAAATTGCTTGTTTTTCATTAAAAAACTCACGTTATGTTAATTAATTCATTTTCTACTAAAATAAACATTAAAATTATCCCAAATTATGTTAATTTTATCATAATTGTAAATTCCATTCCTTCTAATAGTATTTAAAACTCATTCCCAAGTTTCTCAAGATCAACATCTTTTCAACATTTTCATTACATCAACACAAACCATATCGATTAATAATTTTTTATTCATGATTAACATCATTACATAAACCAGTTACTCTAGGAAAACCATTTTAAGCTACCATAAAGAGGAAACATACAACCAAACACACCCAAACACCTCAAGCTATGGAGAAAGGAATGTTTATAAAAAAAGAAACCCATTCATCGGCCATTAAACAAAAAAATTAAAGAAAGAATAAAACTTTTTTACATCAATGGGTAAGCCTATTTTCAACTCGTTCCATCATATCTGGTTCCATCCATGACACACAAATGTATATACCAATGCATCTCTCCATACAATGCGTTAATTTCTACCACATCATCAAGGCCTCCCCACCCACATCCCCTCAGCCCTCCCATTCTCATATCACATTACGAAGCAAAGATCAAATCTAAATAACATAAAAAAAGTAGCAGGAAACCAAAAATCATAAACAATAATTCAATCTAGTACGTAAAACAAGGCATCCCACCTATACCCATAAATGATTTCTCCTGACTCCAAACTTAAGGAACTCGTCATTCTTAAAGAAAAGATAAACCCATGCTTTAACAATTATATTTAACAAACAATTGTTTTTTATTCCATAATTAATTAACCATTTCAAAATTCACATGTTCAAAATACATGAAATATAAGGAATCAAGGTATACCAAGCAATCAAAAGTAAAACACAATCATTGCATTAAAATCAGTTTCAACAAACATGAAGAAGTACCATTATCATTAACATTCCTCTTCATTTGAACATTCTCAACAAGAGTAACCATGAATCACATTCTATATCCCTTAAATTATCATTAATTAACATATTTAATTAATCTTATGCACTACATCAATTTTAATTACCATCAAATTACAAGAAACACCATATTCAATTGACATGCCTCTTATTTATTTCTTTACCCAACCAATTAATAATTACTGACTTTACATTATTCACCATTTTATATCAAGATCGTCATTCCAATATATATCACCAAAATACATGCTAACAAGGATAACATAGATACTACACTATCTAGAAAATCAAGAGGAAAATGTTTATCACCGTATCTAACATCGAACTTAGATTGCAATCCAATTCATTATTAATTCTGTTAAATATTTATTAGGTTAATTATATTTCCACAAAAGGGATAGACCATGATCACTTTATTATTTCATTTAAATAAATTGAAGAATAAATGGATAACTTACCTCAAAGGTGTCAATGTTTTGTACATGAGAGTAGACAAATTCTATATATCCTGATCACCCTTCCCACAAGTGGGGCATCCTTATATTGATTCGATGCCATAAATGCACTATAAAAAACCTAAAAAAGACTATCATAATGAAATAGATAATCCACCATTGCATGGAAAGAATAATTTGGATGATCTATATCAAAGAAGCATAAGTGAATGAGGTATAACATAACTCAGATAAACACATATCGAAAAAAGTAATCCAATAATCATCACCAGTTGATGGGATTCAAAAACATATAAAGAGAGAGCCACCACCTGGGGTTTGGGAGAGAGTCCATTGGGTTTTGAGAAACTCTAAGGTTCTAAAAATTATAAAGGTGTGTTTTTGAATGTAATTTCATAGTGTGGAAACCATTCATATCATGTAATTACCCATCTACAAGTCTCATCGAAAAATGCCTCACCTCATAACATTTGGCCTCAAATTAATTCATGTCATGAGAAATCACATGAAACAGCCTCATGAAAGCTGTGACATGTATATTAGTGATTTGAAATTCATTAGAATCATAAATTATCCATAATCTTAGTTTCTAGTAGTTAAACACGTCAAGATCTTACCCTGTCCTCATCTGAGTAAGTCAGACTTCAGAAACACACAATGGTTCAGACTTGAAGGATCCAGACCCTTAGAAAAAATTATTTGGATTCTTTGAGTAATAATAATGATGATGAAATTGGTTATTCGGTCATAAATATAAACACAATGCGATAATAAAATAAATATAAAGTAATAAACTCATTTAATTTATTTTTAAAGTAAAATATAAATTATAAGTGATGAATTTATTAATGGATATTGATATATTTCATAATTTTTAAGGAATTTTTTTTAAATTTGTTTTGTGTTTTCTCACATTTTCTGCACCCAAATCTGTTACTAATGAACTACTATCATCAATATGGTCATTGAATACTCAAAAATATGGTGGTATAGATAGAACTCAGGTATTAAATAGAGACCAAGTTATTGTTTTGGATTCAAATACTTCTAGATGTGTCCTAGATATTTATTTTTATCTAGATATCAATGTTCTCAATCATGGTCTGGGAAGGTTCATATGGAATATCACTTCAATAATATGGAATAGGGTCCTTTGAAAATAGTTAATGGTTTTATAATGGGTGTAATTAGTCCATATTAAATATTATCAATGGATCTCTTTCTAAATGTCACAAATATTCTTGAGGAGTATACCTTTAAACACTTTTACCATGATATGATGTATAAAAATCCTATTGAAAAATGTGCGAATATTGATTCACCATATACAGTAGTTTCTTTCAACCATTTAAGACATTTTTACTTTCTAAATGAAGTTATATTTTCTAACTATATTAGACAATAAAATATTTAAATATATATATTTTACATCATTTCCCATAATTATAGATTAAATATCATAATCAATGTATATTCCCAATACCATATGATTTTCTGTGTTTGGATATTAGCTAAATAACAAACATACTTTATGCTATTATGTATATATTTTTTAAAAAATTCTTCAAAGATGATTCCCATATAGAAATATTATGGGTAATAATAATTTTTATAACCATGGGAAATAAAAAACATAGGAAAAAGGTAACCTCAAATGTCTAATAAGGTAAAAATAATATCAATGATTCAAAAATAACATATAATTTGACCATAAACCTGATATGAACATCAATATTGGGAAATGGAAAGATAAATTGAATGAGATAAGGAAATAATAATGAGTGATAATATGGAATGATATAATAACTACATTTTATAGAATAAGAACATTAAACCATAAAATTATATTCATTAAGTCAAATCATATACCATGAAATAATAATGGCAAAAATAATAAAATTATGATGGGCCATGGTGACATAAATATATAATATGCTACAGGTATAAGCATAAAAAATCATAAAATAATAGACATAGAAAACCTCATCATGTTCATGTATAGTAAAGAGAACATATATGACTACATCATGATTATTCATAATTTTTTGACCATAGTTAAAAACATCATATCCACCCATATAATTATAAACATAACTAACTGGATCAAATCCACATAAAACATAATTATCTAATAAGATATAATGTTTTACCTAATTGATTTCTGATTTATATAATTCTAGGAACTCACATTATATAATGATATAACCATACAAATTTATATCCCATGATTTCAATAATTTTTCATATGTTGGTTAATCCATGGAAGTAAAATAGGTTATACCAATTTGTATAGGGAATAATATAAGAATAAATCAAGAATTGAATCAGATTATTCCCATATTCTAAATACCATAAAAGAAAAATATAATAGGATAATTTCTAGGATGATGTATTGTGTATTTGAGATATAAATAGAAAATGAATATTTTTAAAAAATAAATTAATGTTAAAGAGAAAGCATGAAAAAAAAATTCTTTAGTTTTCAGTGATGTTTACAAAAAAACATATTTAGTAGTAACATTAAAAATATATTTTATAAAGTGTAAAAGGATTTTAAAGGGCTTTTTATAAAAATTATATTAATATTGTATCCTTGAAATTATATAAAGGAAAAACAAAATAATCATACAAAAAATATATAAAATGGTAAAAAATAAGAAAGAAATACATTTTAATAATTTTTATTGATTTTGAAGTAACCCACAACGATAAAGGGGATATAAAATTTATTTTTGAATAATGATAAGGTAAAATATTAAATACATAGAAGATAACACATATTTATCTTCCAAAATATTGAAGATAAATATTTTTTTATAAGAATGAATATGTATATAAAATAAAAATTCTTAAAATAGAGCATGGATGATCTCAATTGTAACGTTGTATTTTAACAATGTAAGAATCAATAAAATTAAGATTCTTATAAGGAATTGAAAATTCTATAAAATTAAAGAGAAAATAAAATCTAATATGTTGATGGAGTATTATATAACAAACATAGAATAATATAGTATTAGTTGAATTTGTATAACTCACTGAATGTATATTTAGTTAAGAGAATCTCTTAAAGTGTTAGTACAATTTGAATCAGAAGAAAATGATAGAGAAAACATGAAATCGAACTATAAATATCATAAATGAAAAGATAAGTTTAATGAAATAATAAAATGGGAATGTAATATGAATCATATAAAATATAATGGGTGGATAATATGGAACACATCTCAAATAAAGGAAATTGAAATGAGAAACCCTTATAAATTTTGGTAACATTTTAAGTGCATATAAATAAAAAAAGGTTACTAAAAAGAAATAAAAATATGAAAAAATAACAGGTAAAGGTATTTATAGATTTATATACTTAAAAAAATACATGAAAAATATATACTAAAAAATGGAAATATTAGAGATTAATTTTTAAAATTTTGGAAAATAGAAGAATGAAATTTATTCAGAAATTCATAAAGAGTGAAATAGAAATAATATAAAAACATATATATAAATAACTGATAAAGAAACATTATATATATAAAATATATAATTTATTATATGTACTATATAGAAATTATATTAAAATTCAAAGGTAAGATATAAAATGGATAATAAAACATTATCACAAGAGAAAATGTTCTAGAAAAAACTCTTACAAACATTGAATGGGATGAATTAACAATAAAAATATTGAAGATAAAATAATATTGTAATATAAATATATATATATGAAAGAAATATAATAAATATAATATTTTATATTCAATGTATATATAAATAATTTCAAATAATATTCTAAATTGAGGATCTCAAATAAAAATAGGGATTAAAAGAAAATATGTTACCATTGGTCCCTGTATCCTCATATACTCTCCAACTCTCTATAATATACATTTTTGTTTACTATTAATATATATTAAAACCCTATTAATATTTATTTTACTAAATACCATTTCTATTTTTTCTCATTTATAGTTAAAATAAATTATATGGCGTTAATTGTTCCATTCGTCCTATACTTGCTAAAGAGCGGAAGTTTCGGTCTATACTCCTTTCTCATGTATTAATCTCCTCATGAATGGTCATGGAGATGATATATATGTGATTTTTTGATTTATATAGTCTCATGATTTTAAATGGATGTTATAGTAATAGTTTATAATGAATGGTTATAAATTCTTTCATTTGTGAGTATTGAATCAATAAAACGGTATTATTAATGAATATGGCTATAAATATTATCATTTGAAAATTATATAGAAAAAATAAACATTAATAAAAAATATTACTATTATTTATATTTTTGTAATCATTCATGATGAAAATGTTATAAAAATATTAAAATATATGGTAAAATTGACCGAAACCCGAATGTGTAAAATCCACTTAATGAGAAAGGATATGTTATTTTGTTATTGTAATATAATTTTAATAGTAAATAATTAAATTTTTATTTATGGTTTAAATAATATTTAAGAAGTTGTGGATGATGCAAATAAATAAAATAATTCATAAAAACTGTAATATTTATATTTAATGATCAAATAATTACTTAAGGAAAACCTTTGAAGTGATAAATTCTAGACTTCTTCTTGTAAATATAATCTCCAAATGAAGGGATAAAATTGTTACAGAGGATAATTGAGTATCTTATTCAGATTAAAGTAAAATAAAATTGTTGTTTGATATGGGAAGAGGAGTGGTCCTTTTATATATGAGTTTGAGTGGCATATTCGGAAATACCAATTTTCTAATATAAAAGAACACAATTTTTAAAGTAATAAGGAATAAAAATTGGATAAAAGTGGAAGACGACTGATGAATTTACTTATACACACAATTATGTGATAATTTTTATGATATATTATTTGTTTATAAATCATTTTAACACTTTATCCCATTTTATTTTTCCAATGGTAACTCATTTTTACCACAATATCATATTTTTATACCAAAAAAATGAAATTGATCATATTTATTAATTAAGAAAAATTATTTCAAATATTTTGTATAATTTATTATATTAAATTTATAAAATTAAAAAAAAATTAATTTAGAAAAATATCCTAACCTAAATATTTTTTTCAAAAACATTTTCAAAGTATTAAATGATTTTTTTCTTATTTATAACTAATTAAGAATCATTCCATAAATGGTCATTCAATTGATTATATATATGAAAATTTAATTTTATACTCTAAATATGATAAATTTATCCTTTAAATAATAATATGTAGTACATAATAAAATAATTATTTTTAAAAAATATTTATTTGACCATGAATAATTAAATTTGTTTTCTTATAATTTGAATATTTTTTCTACAATGTTATTTATTTATTTTATTAGTTATATATTGACCTTTATCGATCCATTTATTTAAGATAATTATTTAAAGGTAATAAATTTAATTAAAAATTATTAATGAATAAATATTTTAAATAAAATAAAAGTTATTTTCAAAAATGAATTATATTTTCTAATCAATATTATTTATGTAAAAATTATTATTTATAATGAAAATATATATAGTTTTAACATATAAATAATCATTATATAACCTAACTACATTATAATGATTTCAAAGTCATAATATGATTAGTTGAATTGTACCGAATGAATATATACCTTTCATAATGATCAAATAATTACTATATTTCCACAATTACATTTTATAAATTACTTTCATTCTATCATATCATGTCACACAACTCATTCTATTGATTTTTATTCAAAAATTAAAAAATTTATTTTCCATTCATGATGTTTTTTTCTTGTTATAGGTTTAGGAATACTAACACAAATACATAAGGGTGAATTTTATCTAGGTGATTTCCTAAATATAAAAATATTGATCTTTTTTATTTATAGTCCCATTTTATTTCATTTTTAAATTAGGAAATCGTCAATGATATGTAATATATGGATTTATGTACTTTTTTAATGTTCTATTTTGAGTGAATAAATTATTGTTAATGTAACTAAAATCATCTATGATTAATTTTCAACTAATTTGTCTATTAGAATAGAAATTGTAAATTTTTTAATGTAAATGAATACTTAAATTTAGGATGTCAAATTATCCCCCCTTTAAAAATATCATCCTTGAAATTTTAAATTTTTTCTCACTAATAAAAAATAACGGAAGGTATCATTAAAATTTTCATGATTCCAGATTTTGGTTATATTAAGAGATCAAACTCAGTATGTAGGGTATGAATAATAAACTCATCAATTACCTCATAAAGGGTTTATGTTGATATTTTTATTTGTCTTAATCATTTGTATATAATATGATTATTTATAAGTTATTAAGATTCATAATTAAAAATGAGTTTCCAAATTTATACATTGTACATCTTGTAATGTCTTTCCCAAAAGTCCCAATAGATTTTCCATCCCTTTAGAGTTCATGAAATTCTCATATAATTTTTGTGGTGGCGATTGTAATAAATAATTATTATAAAAAATATTATTTCAATTGAATCCTTTCCCTAGGATAAAATTGATCTTTTTATTTTTTATTATAATATTTTTAAAATACTAATTTACATGATATTTTAAATTATAAATTCCCAAGATAATTTTTTCATTCTTAAATCATGAAAAATACAACTTTTCTATCATGATTTTATATTTTTCAACCTTTAATTTAATGAATGATACACTAAAAGATAATGTTCATTTTCATATGATGATTTGTTAATTTTGGTTTCATTCATTTACTAAAACCAAAGTGGTTGGTGTAGATGGTGATAATATTCAATAAATTCATAATAACCCATTATATGAATAAGAAAAAGTTATATTATGTTGTCATATACATAAAACCTTTTGTTAAAACTATGGAACTAGTGGCTAAAAATAAAAAAATTTTAAATCAATTGTACTAATATTGTTTCAATTATTAAAGAATTTTATTAAATTATACCACATTTTATTTAGCATAGGTAGATTTTGGTTTTCTCTTTATAACATTTTTAACACAATCCTAAAAAATAATTACACTCAATTTTGATAAAAACTAATTCTACCTAAGGAGGAATCATATACATTTTTCATTATTGACTATAATTAAATATTCTATATCACAAATGAAACATATTCTACGGAAATAATGGTTTAGTTTCTTTATATGTTAGTAATAAAACATAACAATTTCTTGTTATATTGTATGATTATTCCTAAGAAGTCATTATAATTTCTTTCTTTATAGACATATTTTTCCTAACAACCATCTTTATAACTTAAGGGGAAAAGGGAAATATATGAGAATGGTGATATCAAATGTTCAATGAGGGAAAAATATCAATATGTTAGGATGAACAAATAGTTAGATTAAAAATATGAGAGACACATAAAAATTTGTTAAATGGAATGATTAATAGAATAAGTCCATGTAATAAGAAGTATTGATCATAATGCATGATATAATAACTATATATAACAAGATAATAATATTGAAAAACAAATGGATCATCATAACATCATAAAATATATCATAAAATAATAATGAAAATATATCAAAAAAATCTAGAGGAATGGTGACATAATTAAAGAATGTATCCTAGTATAATCCTTGAAAATAATAAAAAATTGAAATACCTACCAATATGATGTCAATACAAAACATTGTGAATGATGGAAAATTATAAAGCATGTAGCATATTAATGAACAATGATATATTTAACACGATGAAATAATTCAACAATGACGCAAACCAATCTAGAGAGGAGTTGTCAAATAATGGAAGTGAAAGTGGACTTTATATTGACAGATAGCTCTTAAATCTCCTCAATTTTGTGTGAATGTATTAAACAAAATCCAATGAAAAGTTTTCCAACTGGATTTATCAAGAAAAACTCATGTTGAACTTCATAGCTTGTTAACAATGAAACTAAACACTCGATAAGGAATGATTGGACGAATCAACTAGAGTAAAATATAAAAATATTTGGCATTCTTCCAACAATTTATTTTAAAAAAATTAAAATTATTTTTAATATGAAAATTCACTTAATATTTTTGGAAAATATTAAACAAGATAAACTATTTTTGTTTCATGAACATTGAAGAAGTTCCTTCTAAGGTGGAATAAAAAAAGTATTGTGATCCAATAAAAATGATTACACAATCGAAAAGAAATAAATGTAACCTAGAAATATTATTGAATATGATAATTTCATCCATATAATATTTTATAAATATTAAATTTCAATAAATAATTCATAAAAAAACTACAAGCGATATCAAGATAAATAACAGAATAAACATTTCTAGGAGAGGAAACAAATGTCCTCTATCGAGTCTATTGTGATCCTATCAAATATCCTTAATAACTATTGTGGTCTACTTGATATGTTTCAACTCCAACACTATGTTTATCCCTTGATATATCGATTATTTGAAAAATAAAGTGTATGCATCCAATTAAACACAATTCATGTAGAAACTGAATCCTCGAGCTTATAGTCAGCTACTCCATTGTCATCTCTTTAGTTTCCACACAGTAGTGTTCATTGTAGACTTCCTTAATCATAGGTGATTCCAAAAAAGCTCACCTAAGTGAATATGATCCTCAGTATCTGGGACAAAGAATCTTCCATGGTTTATTTCCTAGAGCATTTATAAATACTTCAAGAAGATCCCAATGTATCTCCCTATCTTCTCCAAGTCGTTCGCCTCCTTTATCATCGATTTTCCATTTACGTTGATTTTTTTATTTATAATATTAGGGTTATTATCATGGAATGTCTTCTAAAAATTAATGTAATGTTAAATTTATTTGGAATTTTTAAATTGTTAGTGAATATCTAATTTATATTTTAAAATATTTCCCAAATTATATAAAAATTAAAAAGTAAAATTTTGAAAAATTTTAATTATGAACTACAAATTACTAAAAGAACTGATTGAAAATTAAATTTCAATGATTAGTCACAAAAATAAATAAGAAGAGTTGATATAAATTTTATGATAAATTATATCAAGTATCAGTTTTCTCTGTTTGGATAAAAACAACCATTATTTTAAAAATATTCAATGATTTAGAAATCTGACACATGATTAAGAGATATTAAATAATAAACCGTTATCAGAACATTATGACATTTAATCATAAATTAATTTGTCAAAGGCATGTGGAAATGGGAATAAAAATAGGCCACATCAAATTCATCCACAATAAATTTCATTCCCTTAGGAAATACTTTTATAAAGATCAATGGAAGAAAATAAATCTTACGTTTGATAGACTAAAATGCAATAAATAATTTTTTTCTATAATTATTTCACCCCATGGATCCTCTCAAGTAGTTTATATGATTTTACACTTAAAACTATATCATTTTAATGAAAATTTATATTCTTATTTTATAGAAATTATTGTAATTAAAATTTATTAAAACAATTAACACATTTTAATTTGTGACCAACAAAATCTCCCAAACAACTATTTACCTTTAAGTTAATAGACACACGTAAATTAGGATATCAGAATAATTTAGACACACCATTTAATTGGATCCATTTAATAATTTATGGGATAAATAAACCATCTAACAGTAATTGAAAATTAAAAAAATCATAAACCAAGAATATGATTCTCATTATCAACCAATATCGTTTTACTTATTATAAGTATAATTTAAATAAAAAATATCAAACAGAATAATTATTATAATACATCATCCAAAAAATTTATCGAATGCAAGTTGTTTCAAGAGGAAAATAAAATTATGTTCTGAATTAAATCGATGGTATAATAGAATGTTAACCATCTTTAAGTTGATAAATATCCTCTGAAGTTTAGAAAAACTATTATATACTTATATTAAAAAATGATTCACAAATACTACATATTTTGAATTTTTTTAGGTATTATAGTTTGTAAATAATTGAATCATGGTAGATCACATTGATAGAATCTTCCCCACTCATAAAACATATAATTTTCATAAATATTGAAGCCTAAGGGGGACAGACATTAAAAATATATTAGTTCAACTAAATTTAAAATTTATATGTTTAATGATTGTTTTAAGAGGTCCTAAAAAAATCAAAAATAGTACGCTCATTACACTTCAAAATTATTTTTCAAAATGGATTTTAAAAATTCAAATCCTTTACTTTTTAACAAAAATACAAGGATTAAAAAATATCTCAAAAGATATAATGTTGAATAATGTTTTACACACTTGAAAAAAATACAATTCTAAAGGAATCTTAAAAAATTATCGTATCTTTTAAAAATAATTTCAATTAGATTTTAAAAATTCTACAAATTAGTAAGCTAAAACCCTAACAAAGAAAAATAGACTTATTCAATCTAGTTCAAACAACTAAAGAGACTACCCCACACATATATATTAAAAAATCTAAATTTAAGTTATATAAAGTATAAAAATATTAATTTTTCCCTGAATACAATGATTTATTCATTTAAATATAGAGTACACACTTTCTTTTTCCAATGGAGAATAGTACCCAAATGACCCAATAAGAAAAAAACAGAAATATAAGATTCCATATATTTTATATCAATTTCAGAATTGATAAAAGTTTAATTTGAGAGGGAATTGAATCAAGGTTTCTCGAGTATAGAATCTCCATACAATCCATATAAAAAATTGTAAGTATGATTTTATTGATCAGCACAATTTCATAACTGACTAAGTAGATAAATAACTATGAGGGTGTTGCAGTTTGTGAATCTACCATGAGAGTAAATGACACCACCTGAAACAACCGACTGCAATAAGTGAAACCAGATCAATCATGTCATAACCCGAACCTACCGGTCTCGAGCCACAACTACCCCAAGCCCACCTACATAGGGCAGGGGATGGCGACAAGCACCGATGGCATAATCATCTTGGGGAGGCCTTTGCCTAAGTACCTGTACACACACACATATATCCCACGCAATGCAAAAGTGAAGAGTAAAAAAAAGGAAACCAAAGTACAAACCACTCTAAGCCAACCACAGTCATACATCAACTTCTAAGTAGGATCACTAAAGTGATGAAAAGTACTAACAAGATAACCGAACATGAAAAGGGAAAAACACACGCCCAACCCGAAGGGTGCCACAAACCAACAATAGGTAAAAAAAAGTAAATAGTTGGTGCGTCTCACACATGAAAATCCTACTACGACCACTGAACGCTGCCCAAGCTCCTATGTCCTCTACACTCCTCCATAGTCTCGATCGACCTATCCGTCATCTGCAAGGGCACACCAAGTACGGGAAAATCCCAAGCATGGGTGAGTATAAAGATACTTAGTAGGATGCCCCTAAATCTAGAGGGAGCAACAAAGGAGGTACTAAAACGATGAGCAGTAGACAGAAAAAAGAATAGTGTAAGAGTACAATAGAGAGAGGGCAACTCAACCTAACAAAAGAAAGGAAGTATACTCGTCCAATCCAAGAGGATATAGACATAGAAAGCACATGGCATACCACACACGTCTTCGCCCCACCTAGAAGGAGAGTAACTGAACCCATGGAGTTGAAACAAAAGTAGGGTGTATATATATATATGCTCAACAAGAAACCCGAACGAGTGTGTAAGGGGATATCTATCTCCAAGATCAGCCCTAGAAAAGTCTCCAATAGTTCTAAGGGTAGCCATTACTAATGCCCAAAAATCCCTCACATCAAGCAGCCTCATCACTAAACCGTACAACCAAGGGTCCCGCTCCGGTAATCATGGAGAAAAGTCATTGACTAGCCTCATAGAAAGGGCTGAGTCTGAAAGAAGTCGTAGGGTAACCCACTGCCCAGCCCAGATGGTGTGTAAATCCGAAGAGGTCATCGGGTAACCCACTGCCCAGCCCCGCTAGAGGGTAAACGCTAAGGTTAATGGGTAACCCACTACCCATCCCCACTGGAGGGTAAACCCTAAGGCAAACAGGTAACCCACTGCCCAACCTCACTAGAGGGTGAACCCTAAGGTCAACGGGTAACCCACTGCCCAGCCTCGCTAGAGGGTAAACCCTAAGAGGAAAATGGGTAACCCACTTCCCAACCTCACTGGAGGGTAAACCCTAAGGTCAACGGGTTACCCACTACCCAGCCTCACTGGAGGGTAAACCCTAAGAGGTCAACGGGTAACCCACTGCCCAACCCTGTTGTAGGGTAAACCCTAAGGTCAACGAGTAACCCACTGCCCAACCTCGCTAGAGGGTAAACCCTATGGTCAATGGGTAACCCACCACCCTACCTCATTAGAGGGTAAGCCCAAAACAGGTCCGATATCTTCGCACTACCCGTGCCATCATTGGGTGCCACTAACATCGCTACCGTGCGTTGGTTCAGAGTGCGTCAAAGGAAACTCCGACCAATTCCCTTTCATGTTTCCACATTTAATGATATCTAGAAAGAGGCTCTGCATACACAAAAAGATTACACAATTTTAATCCTTGAGAAAAAACACGTGAGATAGACTATTTACTCGCCCCGAATGGACGTTTGATGAAAAAGTCGCAGTACGCTGCACACAGCTTAAAAGACGGCCCATGGGGCCCGTACCTCAACTCCAGCTTCAATGCCTAAAACCACCCTGGTCAAATTTTCCTCGATGCCAGTGTGACAATGCTGCTGAGGGAACCTAAAATGGACTCTGGATGCAGAAGCTGCAACTCCCCGCGTTATGCAAATGGGGCCCTGTAGTGCCCACACCTCGACCCCGAAACACGTCATGCAGATCGTACTATTGCGTTCCTTGCAGATAACCATGAGGCATAGACTATTCATTTTCCTAGAACGAACTTATGAAGCAGAAGTCGTAAAAACGCAGCATATGTCCGAAAATCCGCCTCATGGGGCCCATGCCTCAGGCCTGAATTTAGACGGGTGGATTGGGCCGTCTCAATCCCTTCGGAAGAACACTCAGATACGAGTACTCAAACACCCCAAATGGATGCCGGGTGAAAAAAGTGACGTTTCACCATAAAACGTGTGAACTAGGCCCTCTGAGGCCCACACCTTGTCTCCAACTTGAACGCTTCAAAAAGAGTCTCAAAAAGTCCACACGAGGACTGAGGTCACGCTGCCACTGCCATTGCGTCAATCAGACATCCCAAATAAGAGTTCTGTCCGACGTAAGAATAATTAATTAATTAAGTAATTAATTAATTATTTTCATTAATCATTTCGTGCCACAGAGCAACGAAACCAAACTAAAAAGGTTCCAAAACCACTTTGGAAGGACCGTCTCAACTCCAGGTCTATAGCGCCTCAGACGACACACCAAACAGACATCCGGTTCGCGAAGCGCATCTGTTAGAAAATCTAAAAATAATTTAATATTATTAAATTAGAGCATTCCAGGTCACCCACCTTCGAGCGTAAAACTCAAAAACCCCAAAACCTACTTCAAAAAGTCTGTCTCGCTGACACGAACCTGTGGCTGTAGACAGCACGCCAAAAAGACACGCCGTTTAAAAGATACGACCCCTTGAACACAAGGGGCCCAGAATTGGGCCGGTCTCGACTGGTCGACCCTGTCCAGACCGCCGGCCTGTGGCCCAGCTGCGGGTCCGGTTCAGTTCGCCGCGGCCAGCTGGCCATTGCCCGCACCATCTCTACCGGGCCACATGGACCAATTCGTTTGATCAGAACGACCAGGGTGGCCAGTCTCTCTCCACGTGCGCAAAGACCCACAAGAGGTGGGTCCTGTCTCCTCCTCCCCCTAAGGTCAGTGCCTTGGGGCCTCCCCTCTTCCAAGACAGACCGAAGGTGACTCCCCTACACTGGCCGAGCACAGTGCCGCGACCAGCTGCCTACACCGCGGCTTCTTGGGCTCCCTGCTCTTCCGTTGGGCGCACCCCCACGACAGGCCGCCCACGTCGCGGTCGCCTGAACTCCCCGCTCCACCGCGCCGGAAGCTGCCTCTGCTCGGCACTGCTTGACTGACACCCAAACACCTCCAGACTCCACTCGTTCTCCGGCCATCGCACGTCAGCCCTCCTCCCCTGGGTCCCGATCCTCCTCCGCGCTCCAAAACGCGGTTGCCGCGCTTCGTCGCGCCTCCGGCTCGATCTCTGGCCGCCATCCCTTACCGGATCCGGACCTTCAGCCGGTCCCCCCGACCACTCTAGTGGTCGGAAAAAATTTCCGAAACTAGATTTGGAATCCACGGGGCCGAATCTTTACAGCGCCACCCCTTATTGTCGATCTGTCAAGGTTTTGGTGTATCCAAAACTTTGGACGAAGAACGCCCAAGAACGAGAATTAAAAATGGGGCTCGGATGATGGCTGTGTTCGTTTGGCCATCGTCCTAAATCTAGAATTTTATAATTAGAAGACATATTTGATGAAAAGTCAAGAAATCGATGAAGGTGCCAAAATTAACCAAAAATCCTATCTCGAATCGGTCGTACATCGTTGGCGGTATGTCCACGACGCTCCTAATTCGATTTTCCAAGGTTCCGGCGGAGATCAATCCTTGATTCGGTGAAGAATGGTGATGAACTCTGAAGAATAGTTGAGAGAGAGAGAGAGATGAAGAGAGAAAGAGATAGAGAGAGAGATGAGAGATAATAGAGAACCCCAACTCCAAAATCCTATTTTCTATTTATAGAAAAATACGCTTTGCGTAGAATCTGAAACTGTTGTACCCTCTCATTTTATATCGTGCCTAGGAAAAAAACCCCATTTTGAATTCAATGGAAGTATCTGATTTAAATTCAGAGACTTCGTTTGAAAGTTATTTGAAAGGAACTCCTGTGATAAAAATCACTAAGTCATTATTTTAAAATGACGATTTTTCCCTGGGTGACATCTCTCATAGCAGGCCCACGCCCACAACTTTTACACCCCTCCTAGGGTAAACAGCACGCTCTGGATGCAACCGTGCCCTCATATTTCTGATCCAAGCTAACATTTAGGAGAAAACACAATACCGCCACGTGCATAGTATAAAAACACTAAATATTTTTATAAAATTTATTCTGGGAACATCGAGCCTTATAATCGCACGCCGTCTCATCTCCTAGCTCTGGAAATATATGTAGAATTATTACAAAGTCTTATAGGAAAAAAACCAGGTCTCTACATCATTCCCACATTCAAGATTTTCATCCCCGAAAAAAAATTGGAAAAAAAACTCGGGTTATAGAGCTCACACCTAGCTCTCCCACTCCCAAGAAAATTTTCACAACACCATGCTGGCATAACACAAGAACCAAGGTATGGTTTTTACTCATAAGGTCTTCCACTTTCGATTAAATGCGTAGGAACACGCATGAAGCTCATCATTTGCGACACGTGGAAGACTTCATGCACCCACTCCTACTATTGGGAGGGCAGGGAAAGACTGTGGGAAACCTCTCAATCCATTACATGATTCCCGAACTTCCCAATGAAGCTCGGGGGGGGGATTACCTGGATGAATCTCTACTTTGCATGGAATGGCCGAAATCATAGTTTGTTCCTGGAACATGGTCTCGTGATTCCCTCCTTCAGAATACCCATCTGGTGAAATAACCATCTGGTAAAATACCCAAGGATATCCAGTCACACAACTTTTCACAGTCGGTGCATCACAACCGAGACTCTCTTACACACTCAAGAAGTAGATGAGTCAACACCATCTACTGAAGAAAAGTTGCACCCTCCTGGTCTAACAGGGTTAACTGAAGGGAAGCTAACTACCACGAAACTTCCCACACCTTATGAGTTTGGGACATTTTTCTAAGGGAACCTGCTACAACACTTCCAATTTATCGAAACATGGACTACCTAGAAAACATAGTCCTGCAGACATTTCAACCCGCACCATCATCTCAGGTTCAAGTCTCTCTGGGTGAGGATGCACTTGAGACACTGGTGGTATGAGCAAACCACAAAGATCTCTTCCAGAAGATAGCGACTCCAAATTCTCAGGGAAAATACTACCACTAACAGCACCACATAGTGAATCACATAGTTTTGTTTATGCAGTGTCCATAACCTCAACCGGTACTTGATAATGGTATCAAGATTGACTTTGAGCACGCAAGTTACCAATGAATAGGGCAGACGATCAAAATCATCCAACCGCTAGAGGCCAGACACAGAAAGCACGTGGCATACCCCACATGTCTTTTTTCCTCTTGGAAGAAGAGTAATCCCTAAAATAGGCACTCTTCCAAACCCACTAGTGGCACCTCAAGCAAAGGGTGGTCAAGCAGAAAAGCCCCACTAGAAAATCCAAAACCTGCTCTGACACTCCACCAGACAACCCCACCATAAATGCACATGTCATAGGGACTCATCCACCACACCTCAATACTATTTGATTTGGGTGGTAAAGACTCTCCCTAATGGTTTTTATTGTATCAAAAAAAATGCATCTCAGTGGGCGGGGGGAACCCCTCTTTTTTATGCATTCAAAGCTACATCGGATAACACCAACATAGGGTTACACCGATGCCCTGCGTCACCCTCGGTAACCCCTAGAACAAAGTGTTAGACGACAAGAGTACCTCATGCAGTGTCTAAAAAGTTCTACTAAGAAATGTAGAAAAATACATAGAACGTACCTCTTATTATCTCATGTGATGCAGGATTGTAGACATCCATAGCACACAGTCTCCCGCAGCCCCGTCCGTCAGCTCCCTGAGCCTGACATGGGCCGCCTAGTGGTGGTGGAATGACCTCAAATATCGTCTGCTAACCATAGTTTTTCCTACTTTTCTGCCAACACCGCCTCCCTGGGGACCACCCTGTCCTCACCTAGGAGTTCTCTGATCACGACATTGCCTCTGTCGTGGCGGTGCATATACAAAATATCTGAAAAAACTCAGCACATTTGGTCAGGTATTCACACACCACGTGACCTCACACATCACAATCATAGCACTAGTCTTCCCTGGGCTTTCTCGGTGCTCTATTCTATCCCTTACAGTGTGCCTAAGTCTCATCAAGGGGAGACCTCCAGCGCCGAGGCCCTGCCAATTGACATCCCTCTAATAGAAATTTCTCTGTCACCAGTGCCTGCTCTAGCACCTTGAGATGGGTGAGGATGCACAAGGGCACTATACTGGCATGAATCTCCTCTACAGAGACCTCGCTCAAAATTTTGTGCTCATAGGTTTCCATCATGGACCACATCTAAAGAGTACCGAGTAAGGTCTGTGAACCTAGTCACATACTCAGCCACTGCCATCACTCCCCGTTGAAGCTCCAACAGCCCCTAAAACCATATAAAGTGTAAGTAGAAGGGGTATTACTCCTCATGAAACATCTTCTAGAAGTCATCCCACGAGAGTACCGACTCATCGTGCATCTGAGTAACCCTAGATCTACTAATGCCAAACTGCTTTGTGGAAAAAGACTAGCTGTCAAAGCCACCATCTATCTGTCAGTGTCCGAACAAGCTTGAAGAGGAAAACCACTAACTCTTTCCAACTATTTATTGTCTGAGTGTATGGATCACTGTGGAACCTTAGCAGTCTCTGATGTTGGTACTCACATAGCGCGCCCAGCCTGTGCTCGTCATTGGTCTTCGCTACAAGTAATATCTGCTACTCCACAGGTGGAGGTGCTTTTGCCTGCCCCCTGGAGAAAGGGTAATTGTATGATGGATCCTGAACAGAGGCCTCGTCACTCATGGAATCGTCATCACGAACCTGAGCTATTATCCTGGCTGGCTATCATCGCGGAGACATCCTAAATCCGATCGAGGAGTACCGCAGTCAAATGAGCCTATATATATCAACAACGATGGGGAGATAACTCAAGAAGGACAGTCAAAGACTCAATCCTATATGATGCATGAACCAAATGTTCCCTGCAACAAGTCTCTCAGCACATCGAGTCGAAAAATGGGTAATCAGGGTCCTCATGAATGGATACGTCAGCCACCGCACCATCACTGGACTCCCTGGCCTGAGAGCCGATATCGAGACACATCGACACTATTTCCCTAAATCCCAACCAATTCCATTTTAGGGACTTCCGAACAACGCCCCATGGAACAAACCACCTCTGATACCACTTTGTCACAACCCGACCCTACTGGTCTTGAGCCGTAACTACCCCAAGCCCGCCTCCATAGGCCATGGGCTGGCGACAAGTGCCAAAGGCGTTACAATCTCGGGGAGGCCTTTTCATAAGTGCCTGTATACACACACAACCCACTCAATGTAGAAGTACAAAGTAAAGAAAGGAAACCAAAATAAAAACCACTATAACCCAACCATAGTCGTGCATCAACTTCTAAATAGGATTAGTAAAGTGCTGAAAAGTGAAAACAAGATAACTGAACTGAAAAAGGGTAGAACACACGCCCGAAACGAAAGGTTCCATAACCCGACAACATGTAAACAAAAGTAAACAGTTGGTTCATCTCACACCTGAAAGTCCCACTACGACCAATGAATGCAGCCCAAGCTTCTGTGTTCTCTATGCTCCTCCATAGTCTCGATCGGATTGTCTGTCGTCTGCATGGGAACACCAAGTACAGGAAAAGACCAAGCAGGGGTGAGTATAAAGATACTCAGTAGGATTCCCTGAAAGATCTAGGGAGAAAAATAGAAGGTACTAAAATGGTGTTCAGTAGACAGAACAATGAATAGTGTAAGAGTACAATAGAGAGAGTGCAGCTCAACCCAACAAAATAAAGGAAGTAGACTCGTCCAATCCAAGAGGAGTTAGACATGGAAATCATTTGGCATACCACACGCGTCTTCGCCCCTCCTAGAAGGAGAGTAACCGAACCCAAGGAGTGGAAAAAAAATTAGGGTGTATATATATATACATGATCAACAAGAAACCCGAACAAGTGTGTTTGGGGATATCTATCTCCAAGCTCAGCCCAGGAAAAGTCGCCAACAGTTTTAAGGGTAGCCATCACCGATTCCCAACAATCCCACATGTCAAGCGGCCTCATCGCTAAACCGTACAACCAAGGGTCCCGCTCTGGTAATCCCAGAGAAAATTCACTAACTATCCTCATAGAAAGGGCTGAGTTTGAAAGAAGTCATTGGGTAACCTATTTCCTACCCCAGCTAGAGGGTAAACCCCAAGAGGTCATCCGGTAACCCACTGCCCAGCCTCGCTAGAGGGTAAACTCTAAGGTTAATGGGTAACCCACTACCCAGCTCCGCTGGAGGGTAAACCCTAAGGCGAATGGGTAACCCACTTACTAGACTCACTGGAGGGTGAACCCTAAGGTCAATGGGCAATGCCCATCCTCACTGGAGGGTAACCCCTAAGAGGTCAACGGGTAACCCACTACCAAGCCTCGCTAGAGGGTAAACCCTAAGGTCAATGAGTAACTCACTGCCCAACCTCGCTGGAGGGTAAACCCTAAGAGGTCAACAGGTAATCCACTATCCAGCCTCATTGGAGGGTAAACCCTAAGGTCAATGGGTAACCCACGACCCAACCTCACTGGAGGGTTAACCCTAAGGTCAATGGTTAACCCACCACCCAGCCTCACTGGAGGGTAATCTGGAAACTAGTCTGATATATCCGCACTACCCATGCCATCACTGGGTGTCACTAACATCGCTACCGTGCCTGGGTTTAGAGTGCATCAAAGGATCCTCCGATCAACGCCCTTTCATGTTTCCACATTTAATGAGATCTCTAAAGAGGCTCCGTATGCTCAAACAGATTACACCATTGTAATCCTCGTGGAAAACATGTGAGATATACTATTTACTCGCCCCGAATGAACATCTGATGAAAAAGTCACAGTACACTGCACACAACTTAAAAGACGGCTCATGGGGCCCACGCCTCAACTCTGGATTCAACACCTGAAACCACCCAGGTCAACTTTTTCTCGATTCCAGGGTCATAATGCCACTGACAATGCCTAAAACGGACTCTGGATGCAGAAGCTACAACTCCCGTGTTATGCAAATGAGGCCCTGTGGGGCCCACACCTCGACCTCGAAACACGTCACACAGATCATACCATTATGTTCCTTGCAGATAACCATGAGGTGTAGGCTATTCATTTTCCCAGAATGGACTTATGAAGAATAAGTCATAAAAACGCAACATACGTCTGAAAGCCTCCACGTGGAGCCCACGTCTTGGGCCCTAATTTAGGCGGGCGGATTGCGCCATCTCAATATTCTCGGGAGAACACTCAGAAATGGGTACTCAAACACCCCAAACAGATATCAGGTGAAAAAGTGACGTTTCACCATAAAACGTGTGAACTAGGCCCTGTGGGCCCCACACCTTTTCTCATACCTGAACATTTCATAAATCATCTCAAAAAGTCCGCACGAGGACTGGGGTCATGCTGCCACTGACAGTGCGTCAATCATACATCCCAAACATGAGTTAGGTCCGATGCAAGAATAATTAATTAATTAAGTAATTAATTAATTATTCGCATTATGTGTTTCGTGACACCGAGCAATGAAAGAAAATCTCAAAGGTTATGAACCCACTTTGTAAGGACCGTCTCAAATCCAGGGCCATAGCGCCTCTGACGGCACGTCAGACGGATGTCCAGCTCGTGAAGCGCGTCCCTCACAAACTCTAATAATAATTTAATATTATTAAATTATAGCATTCTGGGTCACCCACCTTCAAGCGCAGAACTCAAAAACCCCGAAACCCACTTTAAAAAGTTTGTCTCACTGACACGGACCAGTGTCCACAGACGGCGGGCCAAATGAATGCACCGTTTTAAAGATATGGCCCCTTGAACACAAGGGGCCCAGAATTGGGCTAGTCCAAACTGGCCGACCTAGTCCGAACCGCCGGCCTACGGCCCAGCCGCGGGTCCAATCCAGTTCTCCGCGGCCCGCTGGCTATGGCCCGCCCCATCTCCACCGGGCCACGTGGCCTGGTTCGTTTGATCAGACTGGCCAGGGTGGCTGATCTCTCTTCGCGTGCGCACATACCCACATCAGATGAGTCCTATCTCGTCCGCCCCCCATGGTCAGCACCTCGGGGCATCCTCCCAACCACAACAGCCTGACGATGACGCCCCCATGCCTGCTGAGCGCACCTCCATGGCCTCCTGGGCTCCCCGCTCTGCCACCGGGCACACCACCGCGACAGGCCACCCAGGCCGCGACTGCCTGGCCTCCTCGCTCCACTGCGCCGACAACCGCCTCTGCCCAACCCTACTCGACCGATCCCCGAACACCTCCAGACTCCACTAGTCTACCAGTCGTCCCACGTAGGCCCTCCTCCGCCGGGTCCTGGGCCTCCGCCGCACTCCAAAACGCAGTCGCCGCACTCCGCCGCGCCTCCAGCTCGATCTCCAGCCACCGTCCATTTCCAGAGCTGTACCTTCAGCCGGTCCCCCCGACCACTACGGTGGTCGGAAAAAGTATCTGAAACCGGTTTCAGTATCCTTAGGGCCAGATCTTCACAGTGACGCCCCTCACTTTTCGATCCGTTAAGGTTTTGGTGCGTCTGAAACTTTGGACGAAGAACTCCCAAGAACGGGAATTAAAAATGGGGATTGGATGATGTCCGTGTTTGTTTGGCCATCATCCTAATTCTAGAATTTTAGAATTAGAAGATAAATTTGATGAAAAGTCATGAAATCAACATAGGTGAGAAAATTAACAAAAAATCCTACCTCAAATTGGTCGTGCATCGTTAGCGGCATGTCTACGGCGCTCCTACATTGATTCTCCAAGGTTCCGGCAAACATCTCTCCTCAATTCGGTGAAGAACGGTGAAGAACACCGAAGAATAATTGAGAGAGAGAGAGAGGAAGTGAGAGAGAGAGAGAGAGGAGAGAGAAGGGAGAACCCTAACTCCAAACTCCTATTTTCTATTTATAGAAAAATCAGCTTAGCGCGGAATCCGAAACTATCGCTCTCTCTCATTTTATATCATTCCTAGGAAAAACGCCCCATTTCGAATTCAACAGAAGTCTCATATTTCCATTCTGAGACTTCATTTGATAGTTATTCGAACTGAACACCAATGATAAAAATCACTAAGTCATTATTTTAAAATGCCAATTTTTCCCCTGGGTGACATCTCTCACAGCAGGCCCACACCTGCAACCTTTACACGCCGCCTAGGGTAAACGGCATGCTCCGGATGTAACCGCGCCCTCAGATTTTTGATCTGAGCTGCATTTAGGAGAAAACACAACCCCTCCACATGCATAGTATAAAAACACTTAATATTTTTATAAAATTTATTCCGGGCACACCGGGCCTCGGAATCGCATGCCGTCTTAGCTCCTAACTCTAGAAATATATGTAGGAATATTCCAAAGTCTTAAATGGAAAAAACCGGGTCTCTAAAAATCACACCACATGTCTTTGAAAAGAGGCCACATGAAGACATTTAGTTTGACCATAAGAAGAAATGAAAATCAACCATAAATTGAGAGTGGAAATTAACTGCAAGTGGTGATTGACTATGGGTGAATAATTGTAATTTATCAAAAGAATAAAATTGGATCATCTTCATAAATATTCATGTGACCGTAAGAATAAAATCAGATCAACCAAAAAAGGTAATTTTCTTTGAGGGGAAAATTAGATCCTTTCTTAGAACAATCATAGCATAATAAGTGACCATGACATACCTACCTTTCCAAATGACCACAAGTGAAAAAACATTATTGCATGATGAAATGGACCAGACACACATGAAAAATCTAACCAAGTACAAAGTTGGATATGTGAGTATATGTGACCATGATAATGAATGTGATAGTAAGAGTGAAAGTTAATTTAGGTGGATTACAACAATAGGTATTATACATATTATAAAACATAGTAATTAAATTAATAAAAAACAAATAACCTTGGATAATATGTCTTGAAGCACTATGATTATAGTATTTAGTTATATATGACGAGAGATCAATAATTAGGGTGAAAATTTTAATCCAAACCCATTGGCTACCCCTCAATGTAATATATAATCCTTTATCCATTGACCATAAAAAGGCTAATTCTTGACACTTAAAGTCTTGATAACATTATTAACCAACACACTCGAATTTGTAAAAGGATAATACCACATCTAGTCTAGATTTATAGGGAATATTTTTAGCCACAAATTGACAATTTACACTCCCTGTCCACCTTTAGAGATCCTATTGTGAATATTTGAATCATTGAAATCCTTATATATATATTTATAGTGTCTAGTATTTTCAAAATACTCCCTTATTATCTCATCATTTTTACTAAACTCACAAGTAGTCTTAAGATCAAATTCAAATTTGTTATATACCAAATGGTTTTGTGATGTAAATCCATAGGAAAGAGTTATGTTTTCCCAAAAAATTGGCAAATATGCACTTTTATATGAGTTTCCAATTTATTTCCACTTCAGAACACCTAGTTTCTATTAAGTAAACTTTTATTCATAATTTTTAGGTATATAAAGTATATGGGTAAAGTTTGGGAGATTTTGGATAAAATTTGGAGTGTTTTGGGGAATTTTATTTGGGTTTTCTGGTTAGAACACATTTTGGGAAAACTATGCAACACCTGTAGGAAATCATGCACTATGCGACATGGGAAAAAGAGAAGGTACATAGTTTTTCATAACTATGTGGATTCCTAGTATAAACCATAAACATTGAATTATTGATTTGGTATTTTTGAGGTAGTGGATTCATCACGGTTGGCACAGGGTTTGGAGACCATTTGAGGAAACAATGTGAGGTTCGTCCTTAAGGTAGTGGATGGCGTACAATTTTCCTAACCGTGCGAGTAAACCATGCATAGTTAAAAAACCAGATCTAAAAAATGTGGATCTAGTATGACCTTATGTTTTAATGCCTTGTCCCAAAAAGTCCCTAACATTTATTTTTCTCTCTCAAAGGCCAGAAAAGGTTCTCTCATCGATTTGGAGGCAATCTGAAAGCTTGTCTTGGTTATTAGAAGCTGATTCCTCAGGGTAAATGACCGTTCTTCTTCATTCTTGATGGTTTTCATAGATCTACTTCACTCAATCTCTTGGTTTCCTAGATCTATGACTATTTTGGGTATAAATAAGGTTTTGGATGCAAAACATGACTATATTTGGATTGGTTTATGATAGGGGAAGAGGTCGAAGGTGGGTTCATGTTGTTTTCAACCTGATTTGGTGATGTTTTTTCCTGGAGTTTATCATATTCACCAATACTATTGAGCTATGTGGCTTCAATCTAGACAACTCTAGCTAGAAATTATTGTCTTAGTTTCAAATTGAGTTAATTGATTGATTTTGATTGAGAAATTATTGTTAAAATCAATTTATAAATCATCATTAGTGACAATTTATGGTTTTTGATGAAATTGTGGAATTGTGGAATTGTGGAATTTAGTTTTTCAAAGTGATTTGATAAATGATTTTAATATATTTGGATGATTTGGTTTGATGGAAAAAGGTTTTCAATAAAAATTTTGTTTTATTGAAATATTTTTTGGCATGTTAGTATTAGAACGGGTTTTGGGCATACTAGGTATGTGTGTTCATATTTTTTTTTATGAGGCTTGGTTGAAATATGACCTTGTGCTCAATGCCAAAGTTGAAATAGTACATGGGATATAATTACATAGTGATGACTTGGTAGATCAACGAGAAACTGCTCATGAATATGGAACTGTCATAACAATCCATGCATGGTTGATGGTGCATATATGTGGAGAGAAACTGTTATGCCAAATAGAATTTTTGAAATGGTTTTAAAGAATTTTTTGTTTATTTTTATTGAAAAATGGATTTTGTTAGAAATTGGATGATATTACACTTGCTTATATATAGGTAAAAACTATTTTAGAAATTATTTTATATAAACTGGTTTATATAAATGTTGTTAACTTTTCTATCATATTGGCAAGAGTAGGGAAGTCATTGGGGAAAACCTACAGAGTTTTAGTACCGAACCTTGCTTGGGAACTTTAGGGATTTTATAGATGTCATCTATCAGGACATGAAAAAAGGTAAAGTATCACACATATTTAGAACTACCTCATGATACTTGGTCTACTTGGTGAAGTTGGAGCATGGAGATTTTGGATCATGGAGGCTTGAAGTTATCTTGATGTTTTTATAGTTTGTCTTATACTATTTACTTTGATGTGAGTTTTTCTTCTAACGTGGTACACTTTGGTTGTTTTGATATAAGTGAAATGTCTGAGTTGTCTTTCATTTTTATCCTAAATCATATAGGGTTTTTGAGGATTTTTTAGTTAGTTTTTTTATTCGTAAATGGAAAATCACCCCCCACATTTATTAAATCCCTTCAACATTTATTTCTATCCTTTAACATCTTGGGGATGCATTTTAAGGCCAAGTATCATCCTTATACCTTCTCAATACAATGAGAAGAAGAGGAATGTTACAAATGGTATCACTTTTGTTCATTTTAATATCTATTTGAGAAAGTGGAATTAACTTGGTCCTTCATTTGGTGAAGAAGTGTTCATAAGTTTTCTTGGTCATGGAGTTGAAATTCATTCATGTCTATTCTTTGATTTGGGATCATAAAAACGAGTAGGATAATCTAAACTTTAAATATAGAGCATAAAAAGTCCCAACTAACATTTTTATGCTGAACTTCATGTTACCAGGGAGTTGGGTACATAAGTATTTTGGAGACACTAATAGGATTGGAATCTAATTATCCTGCGTTTAACTGATGATATGAGAATTACATGCATTAGAGGAATGACTTCCCACAAGTAGTGCATACATCATTTTGAGTAATAATTTATGATTACTTGAAAAAGTGTTGATTTTTTAAAATTGTGAACGTTTATTCAAATGATTGATTTTGAAAAATTTCATGTTTGTGATATTTTGAAAAAGGTTTTATTTTAAAAAACATGCCGTAATTTTCAAAAAATTATTTAATGGGGAAAAAGTTTGATTTTGGAAATCATTGTTGTGATAGGTGATGTGGTAGAATTTGAAATTATAATCCTTTGGTTGGTATAGAGTGAGATATATGAATTTTTTAGTTCGTATTGAAATTGGAACCTAGTAGGTGTTGTAAAAATCAATAAGAAGAAGCTATGTAGAATATGGTTTCACCTAAGCTATAGGTGAACCAACAACTCATTTAGAGTATTGTCCAAGTGTTTCAGGATGTTGACATAGGGAACCTGAGGTACAAAAAAAGAAAAGTGGATCATTTCATCTAGTTCTAGAAATATAATCCACCAATATTTTAGGGAGATTCTGAACCAAAAAAGTTAGAGGTTTTGAAAAAGAGGATAAATTGTATCTTCGATTTAATCAGCACACTAGTAGAGTTGAAAGTCAAGATGCTATTATATATTCTTCAGGACCTTTCACTCTAGTGGTGGGATCTAGCTGATAGGATAAAGTGGATCAAGAAATTAGTTAGGGGGATTTTGAGGAATTGATCCGCAAACAATTCTACCCCCAGATGTTCTAATTTAGAGAATTAATGACTTTATCAGCCTGAGGTATGAAAATCCCCATATCACCGATTTTGAAGCTAAATTCATGAATTTGGTGTTATTTACACCAGAGGTTATGGGTAGTGAATCCTTGAAGGAACACAAAATAGAATTAGGACTAATTTAGGAGATTCAATCATATATTTTCGTGCTCTGTATTACTGATTATACCAAGATGGTCACTAGAGTGACAATGGATCAAAGGTACATCTCCGGATCAATGGTAGGATGAATTATGTTGATACCCAAAGGAAATGGTAGGAACTATAATGATGCAGGAAAGATGAATAGGGACACCTATTTCCAAGATGGGATCATGAATCAAAATCAAATAGCTGGATCAGTGAATCTTCCTCCATGACCCATGGAAAAAGTAGGATGTTTCCAATGTGGTTCCTTTGACCACATGAAGAGAGAGTGTATAAAACTACCACAAGAATTCCATAATTCAAACAAGATGGTATATCTTCAGTTCTATTGCCTTAATTTTCTAAGGTCATATGCTCAAGACACTTCTCAGGTATCATAGGTGTCATATGCTTCGACGGGCCAAGGGCAGCAAAATTAATCTTGTTAGTAGAATAGAGATAACCGAGATGATTATAGGAATAACATAAATCCTTAGAATGGGAAATCTGAGCATGGAAACAAGAAGAAATGTGTAATGATGAAAAATTTTTATGAACTTATGCGGGTGATTATGGATTATCAGGCTGGACCATCTATGGTGAGAGGTACAATTCTTTTTAATTCTACCCTTATTCAAGTAATGTTTGATTTTGGTGCATCATCTTCCTTTATCTTATATGGGGGTGTCGATTTTCTGAGTTTAAAACCAGAGATAATTCTATATGTGATAAAAAATCAAAATCCACTTCCTTAAAATGAATGTCGAGCCTTTTTTTGTAGAGAATGTACTATAACCATTTATGTGGAAGAGCTAAAATGGGATTCCATGGTGCTAGAGATGGATTTCTATGATGTAATGATGGATACAAATTTCTTAACAATGTTCAAGGATCACATTGATTGTTATAGAAGAATAATTAGTTTCATGACTGAGGATAGCATCGAGAATATCTTTAGAGGATAAAGGAGTGTAGAAACATGTGAAATAGGGTTGTTGGAACTAAAAGTGGGAACAATATCTTACCAGATTAAAAATTTGAATTTGGTATCAACAGAAGAGATTAAGAGTGGCTTTTCCCTATTGTTTTGGACCAGTTTCATGATGTTCTTCATGAAAATTTCTCTGGGTTCCTACTAGTAACATAAGTGATGTTTATGATTGATCTCCTATTAGGGACCCATCTTATGTCACTTCCATCTTATCAGATGGAACCAAAAAAATTAGGGGACTTGAAAGTACAGTTGGAAGAGCTAGAATGTAAAGGGTTCATTCAGCCTGGCACATCTCCCTGGGCAACACCGGTCTTGTTCATGAATAAAGTAGATTGAAATCTAAGTCTGTGTATGGATTTTCATATTCTTAATCATGTTATGGTTAGAAATTGATATCCACTTCCACTTATTGAGATATGTTCGATCAATGGAGGGGAGATCAGTGGTTATCTAAAGTTTACATGCGATCAAGATATCACTAATTTCATGTTCAGAAGGAGGATATTTCGAGGATAGGTTTCAAAAGTAGATATGTACATTATGAATATGTGGTAATTCCATTTGGTCTTATGAATGAACTAAAGGTATTTGTGGAATTTATAAAATAGATATTTTAGAGATATCTAATTTCCTTTGTGGTGGTGTTTGTGGACAACATATTGGTGTATTTATGGAAAAGGATTGATCATGACCAACACTTGGTGACATTGTTGGAAATATAGAGAGACCATTATTTGTATGGAAAAATATCAAAGTGATATTTTTAGATAGAAGAGTTATGCTTTATTGGATATGTTATTTCTAAAAGGGGTGTTTCAGTGGATCCTGAGAAGATAAAAGTAGTTATCTATTTGCAACCACTGAAGAATGTCTTTGAGATATAGATTTTTCTTGGTCTAGTTGGTTATTACTGAGACATAGTTCATAACTTATCATGAAAATATTCTCTTATTAAAACATTGCAAAAAAATAATATTCTATTCCAATGGATTGATTAACACCATAAATCTTATCAAGAGATAAAGGTTCACCTTACATATGAACCAATCTTGATTTTACTAAAATCAAGATAAGTGTACCTGTTGTATTTTAATGATTTAGGATCTTGGTTAGTGTGTGTTCTCATGTATGAATACCATGTTGTTTCTTTTGGATCATGGTAGTTAGGTTACATGAGAAAACTACTGAACATATGATTTGGAGTAAGTTGAAGTCATCCATGATTTGAAGACTTAGTTCCATTATCTATTTTGGTGAGAAATTTACTGTGTTAGAATATCATAAGATTTGGAAACCTATTTTCTCAAAATTATATTATATTTCAAGAAAAATAATATATATAGAATATCTACTAATGTTTTACATTGACTTGATGTATACACCAGGTAACATGAATTCAGTGGCCAATGCATTATACAAAAAGTCATATGTTCAATTGGGAAAAGAGGCTTTAGATGAGTGGAATCTGATGTTGGTGCCCCCCAAAATTCATGTGGAATGTGAATTACAAGGTGATGTGGTGGTTTTGTTTTTGGTTTCTATTATTCATGATTCGGTAAAGATGGAAAAGTAGGCATAGACATCCGATAAAGAATGTGTTACAATGAGTTCAAAACTCAATGGTGGGGAGACCATTAAGGGATGGAAGATGAATGAAAGTCTAGTGTTATGGTTTAGAAATGAGATGTTAGTACTTATAAATTTTTAGGAATAATTTCTTTATACTCACCACCATTTAATATGGGAATTTCATCTAGGAATACAGAATATGTATAAGGCATTGAAATTGTAGTTTTGGTGGGTCGGTATGAAAGGAAAGTTGGTTGAATTTGTGTCGAGATGCTTAACTTGTTATCAAGTTAAGGAATAACATCAGTAACCAATAGTTATGTTATAGTCTTTACCTATCCCAGTTTGGAAATGGTAGTAGATAGCTGTGGATTTTATAACATGCCTACCAAGAACAAGTTGGAATCACTATGTCATATGGGTGATAGTGGATCAACATACCATGTCGGCTTATTTCATCCCTATTCTTGAAACACATATGGTTAAGTATCTATCCAAAATATATATTTGAGAAGTGGAAAAGAGTCATGGAATACCATTTTCAATCATATCAGATAGAGATTTGAGGTTTTTGTCTTGTTTATGGAAATGCTTACTGAAAGCCCTTGGGAATCAGTTGACTATAGGTACAAAATATCATCCTCATATAGAAATCTAATATAAATGGATGAAAAATATGTTGGAAGACTTGTTTTAGGCTTGTGTAATGGATTTTAGTGGCTCATGGGAAGATCATGTTTCGTTAGTAGAGTTCTCATAAAACATCAACTATCAGCTCTCAATACATATGACTCTGTTTGAAGGATTTCATAGACGTCCTCGTCATTTTATAATTTGTTGGGTGGAAATAGGTGAGACTTAAATCGATGGTATAATCCATGTACAAGAAACAATGGAAAACAATCACTTGATCTAGAAATGGATTGAGATAGACACGAGTCTTCATAAATCATGTGCATATCATCATCGATGACCTTTAGCATTCATGATGGGTGATCATACATTCTTGAGGATCTATCTAAGACTTGGTCATCATCATTTTGGAAAGTAGGAAATGTTATCTCTTAGATATATAAGCCTTTTTGAGATAATAGAATGGGTTGGTGAGGTGGCATATCATTTGGAATTTCCACCATGATTCAGTGTGGTACATAATGTGTTCCATGTATCTTAGTTGAAAAAGTAACAACCTAATCCTTACCATGTAATCAGATGGGATCATGATGACCTAGAGATGTATCACTATGGGAAAAAGGGGTTTTTGCGACGGGTTATTTGCGATGGGAATAAATCCTGTCGCAAATAGTCCCGTTAGAAACTTATTTGCGACGAGGGTATTTTCCCGTCGCAAATACCCACTTATTTGCGATGGGGAAATCTCACCCGTCGCAAAAGGCTTGGCGCGTAGAGCGCGCCAAACAGCGGGAAATTTATTTGCGACAGGTGGTAACCCCCCGTTGCAAATAACCAGAGCTGGTAAAAACTATTTGCGACGGGAATATACCCCCCGTCGCAAATAGTATGTCAGCAAGTTATTATTTGCGACGAGACCCGTCGCAAATAACTATTTAACCGTTGACCGTGATAAATGTGGGCTAAAGTATTTGCGACGGGACCCGTCGTAAATAATACTATTTGTGACAGGTATCCCGTCACAAATACTCCCGTCGCAAATAAGCTAACCTATAAATACCCCCACCCGTTTTTTTCCATTCATTATCAACTTCTCTGAAAACTCTATTTTTAGAGTTCACAGTTTCTTAAGTTTAATTTTTATTTCCAGATTTGATATTGATGTCTTCAACAATTACCGGAGATCAACCTCAGATCAATTTTAAAAGTATTTATGTTCTTTTTAATTTAATATTTATTTTATATTTTTTATTAGTTTTATTTATTTTTAATTAGTTGTAATTTAATTATGTTTATATTGTTTTGTTATTTAATAAATTTAAATTATTAGTATTAATTGTTCATAGTTAATGGTAATTAGTAGTAATTAATAATAATTATAAATAATTAATAATAAATAGGAATAATTAATAATAAATAGGAATAAACCTCCCCATGCACACATTAACCATTACAACTAATCCATTTCATTTTTTATACATTTAATGATCTATCTATATATATATAGTTATATTTATTCGTATATTAATATAGATTTATATTAATATAAATATATTTGGTTATATAAATATATATATATATATTTATTCGTATATTAATATATATTTATTATATATATATATATGTAGTTATAAGTTTTTATTCGTATATTTATTTGTATATTAATTAATATATATTTATAAGCTTAGTTTTAAATAAATTTATAAAATATGGGTTTTTATGTATATGTATAAATAAATAAATAAATAAATACATATATACAATAGATACACACACACACGCAAATATATATATATATATATATATTTATATGTATAGTTATGAATGAATACATAGAAATGAGGGGGTGAAAATCCACCGAGAATGTTAAAAAGGCTATAACTTCTAATCCGTAAGTCCGTTTCAACTCCACAACCAGTCAAATCGAAGAACATGAAACGATCTTTGATATGATATGCGGTACAGGCCAAACGGACATCCGGATCGGATGTTATAGCCGTTTGAATGTTAAAACGACAATAACTTCTAATCCAGAAGTCCGTTTCAGCTCCACAATCAATCAAATCGAAGAACATGAAACGATCTTCGATATGATATATGGTAGAGGTTTTTCGGACATCGGGAGCAGAAGTTATAGCTGTTTAAACGGTGAAAAACCGGGGTACCCTGACTAAAAACTCAATTTTGGAGGCCTTATGGGCCTTTTTTGGCCTCTAAAAAACCTTATACGGGTTTAACTGATTCATAGGGCTGTAGAGCTCGTCACAGGATTCGATTTGATATGCTGTGGAGCTCAAATGGAGTCCCGAATCAAAAGTTATGGCCGTTTGATGTTTGGGTTTCATTTTTAACTTATTTCCATCTTTCATTAATTTTTTTATTTTTTTTATATTCAAAGAGTTATTAAATGAATATTAATTGATAAAAATTTCATAATTACTAATTAAAAATATTTTTTAATTTATTTTATATTCCTCTTTTACTGAACATCTTATACATTCATATTTTATTTTCATTCTTCCTTTCTAAAACATATTTAAAAAATAAATATTATATTTATATCAATATAAATAGGTTTATTGATTTATATATTAATAAATAAATTTTTTAATATTTTTTTAATTTTTTTATTATTATTTGCGACGGGCCCGTCGCAAATACTTGTTTGCGACGGGCCCATCGCAAAAGTTTTTTTAAAAAAAAACCAGAAACCTATTTGCGACGGGCCCATTTCCTGTCACAAATAAGTGTTTTTGCAACGGTCCCGTCGCAAAAAAAATTAGTTGCGACGGCGTTTTCTGCAACGGGCAATTTGCGACGGGGCCCCGTCGCAAAAGGCTATTTGCGACGGGATCCCGTCGCAAATGACCCGTTGTAAATATCTATATTTCCCGTAGTGTATGATTTATTGTTACATATCTCAATGCATATTTTGGATAGAAAATAGAAATTATTTCATAAAAAAAGTATCGGTCTAGTGTAGGTTTTGTGGAAATAGGGTAAAATTTGGGAAGAGAATTGAGAATGTGAGAAGAAAATAAAATATCTATTGCTGAAACTCTTTCATGGAAATGGTTTTTTTCTTCTTTCTAGGGATGGAAAGACCAATAATGAGGATAATTTAGAACCCATGGTTTCTAGTAATTAACCCTTTCACCATTATTTTAGGAATATAAATTATATAGGTTAAGTCTGGGAGAGTTTAGAGAGAATATAGAGAGGTTTTGGACTTTTCTATAGGCGAATGATCAGTGAACGGTTTGGGAAAACCATGAAACACCTACAAGAAATCATGAAAAGTGTGGTAGAGGAAAAAGATAAGGTGCACGGTCGGTGCATTGTTTTTTTAAACTGTGAGGATGCCTAGTATAAATCGTACACTTTGAATGATGGCTTTGTTCTTTTTGAGGTAGTGGATTTGGCGCAATTGTTGCATGGTTTAGAGAACGTGTGAGGAAAACATGTGAGGTTCATCCTTAAGGTTGTGACTGGAACACTGTGAGTGTCCAATTTGAATAACAATGAGATTAAACCAAACGTGTTTAAAAATAAAGATTCTAAAAAATGGAACGAGGTCAACCTTATGTTTTAATGCCGCTTTTTTGCCCCAAAACGGCCCTAAGATGGGATTTTCTCTCTCAAAGGTCAAGTAAGGTTCTACCATTGAATCATAGGCTATCTGAAGGATTCCCTTGGTTATTAAAAGAAGATTCCTTGTGGTAAGTGATCATTTATCATCGTTCTTGATTGTTTTCTTAGATCAAATTCACTTGTTCTCTCATTTTCTTAGATCTACACTCGCTGGAGTTAGATATAAGGATGTGGATTCCAAATATGATTATATTTGTATTATTTTATAATAGGGGAAGATATCTAAGTAGGGTGCATTGATTTTTCAAATCGGTTTGTGATTTTTTCAGGTCATTTATCATTTTCTCCAAAACTCTCAAGGTAGGTGGATTCAATCTCAAATCCTCTTAATAAAACTGATTGGATTAGTTTCAAATTCATTTAATTTCTTGATTTTGATTAAGAAATTGTGGTGAAAAGAATGTTATAAAACCTCATTAGTGATGATTTATGGTTTTTGGTGAAATTGTGGAATTGTGGAATTTAGTTGTGAAAAGTTCTTTGATAAATGATTTTTAAAGTAATCATTTTAAAATAGTTGCTTGATTTTGTTTGATGGAAAACAAGTTTTAATAAAAATTTTCTTTTATTGTAATGTTTTGGAATTTTTTTATTGGAATGGGTTTTTGTTATACTTGGTGTGTGTGTTCATATTTTCATTTATGAGACTTGGATGAAATATGACCTGGTGCTCAGTGCCAAAATTATTATTCCACATGGGATATAATTACCTTACAATGGCTTGGTAGATCGATGAGAAATCACTCATGAGTATGGAAGTGTCATAACAATACATGCATAGTTGATGGTGTGAATATGTAGAAAGGAATGGTTATGCCAAATGGAATTTTTGAAATGGTTTAAAAACATTGTTTGGTTGTTTTCTTCGAATATTGGAATTTGTTAGAAACAAGATTATTTGAAACTTGTTTCTATTTTATTATAAAATAAATTTGAAATGGTTTTATATAAATTAATTTATATATATTTTTCTCAATCTTCTATAGTTGTAGTGTGACTAGGGAATTCATTTGGGAAAAACCTACTGAGTTTTAGTACTCACCCCTGCTTTGGCATTATGGTGCTTTTGTAGATGTCATCTATTGAGGCATGGGAAATGATAAAGTATCACACTTCTTTAGCAGTTCCTTAGGATACTTAGGATTATTGGTGAAGTTGGATCATATATCCTATGGAGTATGTAGTCATGTAGTTGTCTTGGAGTTTTAATAGTTTATCTTCCACTATTTACTTTGATGTTAGTTATTTTTCTATCATGGTACTCTTTGGTTATTTTGATATAAATGAAATGTTTGATTTGTCATTAATTTTTAGCATGCATCATACTGTGGTTTGTTTGGATAAGATTTGTTTGTTTGGTTATTTTATTCTTAAATGGAAAATCCTCCCCATGTGTATCTATGCTATTTGGAATTTATTGAGAGCATTTGGTGTCTTTGAAATTTCATTTAAGGACGAGTATCATCCTTCCACCATCTCAAGCCAGTGAAGATAAGAGGGATGTAACATCTATAGACCAACAAGGCCTCATATATAAGTAAATACCTATACAACATGGATTCAACATATAATTTTCTCTATAATTGGTTTAAGCTTCTTATTTGAGAAGTTATTGTACAACAATAGTGTCTTGAATATTAGGATATTCTAATTTATTGACCCATTTAACCATATATTTTATATCCACCAATAATCACTCATTCCCATGATAAGACAAAAATGGGTCCATGAATTATAAACCATATATATAAATACATTTAACCTCCAAAATATTATTTTATTGTAAATTCTTTATTCCTACCTACATTTATTAATATTTGACACATACCACAAACTACCATAAGAATCCAGACATCCTTGAACAATGTATTCCAATTGAAACCATCCAATAAGATTTTATGGGTAGTGCTTGCTCCATAATGGTGTCAACACAATAGTGAAGAGTGAAAAACCAATGAAATGGAAAATATTTCTTCCTAATCCATACATACCCTTAGAATACCATTTTAATATATCTTTAAAATTAGAGAATCATCCCAAAAGTAGTATTGTAACTCAATGGTAATTTTCAAATGATTCTTTTTGAATATGGAAATGACCCATATATATAGAAATTTAGAAAAATAAGAAATCTAATTATCCTAAATAGAAGTAATATAACTTAGTTTTTATTATAAGGAAAAATAATTGTTAAACCTTGTGTCCATGGTTTGGGTAAAAGGTAAACTAGAAATATAGATGAACACAATATTTTCAGCACCAAGTTTATCTCAAATATATAATTAAAATTCCTCAAAGAGTCTACATCAAATCAGTCTTGGATATGGCAACATAATTGACAAAAATCTAATACTTCAATAATTTATGAAATATTTATCAAATATTTTAAATTTCTTTGATACCTTATATTACATGAAACACTGATTTTAAATGAGCCATGATATATTATTAAAATATTATTATTTTATGTGCAAATTATTGAGTTTAAATTTGAATATTAAATATAAATATGATTAAATAAATCATAAAAAAATTCAATTTAGATATTTATAAGATGAATTTTTTATTAATCAAATAACTATAAATGAAATTAAAAACCAATTGAAAATAAGGGAGTTGTCTTTCTGAAAAACTATTTTTATTCATGCAATGTCTTTTTATTTTAATCAAATAACTTTTTTGGTATTTTTGAATTATTTAAATGAAAACATATATTTATTAATTTTTTAGCTTTCATATAATATATTTTCTATGCGTGTAATTAGAATAAACATCGTGTTTTTCATAAACTGTTTTTCTAAAATGTTGTTTCATCATGATTTGTGATGTTATTTTAAAACTAATCTATTCCAATTTTAAAAAATTTATATTTCAAAATGAAAATCGATTTTTTATTCAACATTTCAAATCTATCTTAGTCTGAATGTCTAATAAATTTCTGAAAGGATTAATTTTGCGAGGAAAAGTAAAAAATACAAATTTTTATTTAACATTTTCTTTTATTTAACGCATTTAAAATGTTACATTTCGTTTTAAAACAGTTAAAAAATTAAAAGTAGATAAATTATGTTATTATTATTTATATTTAAATAATTGTAATTAATTTTATGTTTAAATTTTATATAAAAATATTTATACTTTAGAAAATGATTATTTGGAAAATCCTTTTTTGATGCGTTTGTGAGTTAAATGTTTAATTAAATTATTCCAAATTAATTAATTTAATTTAATGAAATGGATTATATAATTTTATATATAGTTATTAATATTATGTAATAATTTCAACTATTTTTTTTTGAAATTGAAAATTAAAAATAGTAAACAATATTTTTCTACAGTTAAGGTTAAAACATGTTTACTATGGGGTTATACTATAACAATAAGGGTTAAAATAACCTAAAAACTTTTTAAAAACACATTGGTTGGTTGTATTTATAATAATACCTTATAAACTATTTATATGATCCATTTTGGAGACATTTTTCTAGGAATGTGGCTTTTTATTATTTAAATATATTGAAAATTTACAAGTGTGCCACACACCCCAATTATAAATGGGCACCCCCTATCTTCTCCATTGAACACTTCAAGAGCCTTTAGTTTCATACAAGTCCTACCAAAATAAATTACATAAATATATACCCATGTACCAAAGTCCTTATTTTTCCCATAAAACCTTAATATGAATTCATTAGGTATAAACCAAAAAAGGTTTTCTGAAGAAGAGGTATAGTTATTAACCATGTGTTTTTCTTTTATTTATTCTTCCACATCCTTCAAATATTATTAAAATATTTTTTGAAATAGTAATTTTATTATATTACATATACAAATATGTTATTATTAAATATGATAATATATATATATATATATATCCTATTCCATGAAATGGGAATATAAAGCATCAATCGTTTGTATGGTAGACTAAAACCTCACAAACCAATTTAATTTGTTTTCTATCACTGTCTCTCATGGATGCATATAATAATAGTGTTAGTACACAAACACACAAACACAAAAAAAGACACGCACACACACATACAAACAAAAACAAACACACACACACACATAATATATTTATGAAATAATTATACTTCAAAAATTATAATATAACTTCGATTTTCTTACATTCATATCTGTTGGGAAATGATAATGTCACCCGTGTATATGTGTGGACAACCACTTCCATGAAGCAATGTTATTCATACTAAATTTTCATTTTACATGTATGGAAATAATGATTTATTTGATGAATATATATGATTTATATGATATAATATTTTTATTTACATTTTAATTATTTTTTACCTTTCTTTTGTTTCTTCTGTCAAAAAATGAAGACAATGTTCATGAGTATGTACGACCTACCATCTACATGAATGGTGTAATTCATTTTTCAATATATAAATTTTAAGGATGACCATTAAATATATATAATATTAATATATATGATATTTATATCATGATTAATATTCTGGATATGATGGAACCATGATCAAAGTTTAAGAACTAAAACTACCAAACCTAAAAAGACATGGAAAATGAAGTAGTTATCACACAAAATAGTTATTTTATTGAATAATTTTTAATAAAAAGGTGTTAAAAGTTTATAAGTAAATAAAAAATAATATGATATATATGATTATATTTCATGAATATATTTATTATATTCCTGTATTTATTATGCATGAAATTTTAATATTTAAAATGAAAGTTGAGATATGAGGTAAGAGACTTATTTTAAAATCTCATTATTTATAAAAATTATTATTTATTATGGCCATAATGATGAAATTTAATGATATATGTCTCATTAATATGTATAATTTTTATATAATTAGGTTATTTATAGATAATACCTATTCTAGTTTCATTTTCCACTCTTTAATAACTAAAGAGTTCGAATATCCTTTTTTAAAAAAATTGACATTATTTCTCTCTTTGAATGTTTTTTTTCTTTTCCATGTCCATGTTTTCCTAAAATGTTTTAAATAATATTTTTAAAAAACTCTAATGATTTTTAAAATTTTATTTTTACCCTTATTTTACTTTTTATAGAATTTTTTAAAAGAAATATTTTTGTCTATTTCAAAATATGGTAGTTTAAACTTTTTACTAAAAATGTGAATGGAATATCTGTTTTAATGTATATGGTATGAATATAATTTACCTCTCTCATGACCAATAAATAATTTAAATTTTCCTTTATAATTTTACGTGTTTAATTTCAATGAAAAATGATTTTCATAATTTTTTGAAAAAAAATTAGTTGTAAAAAGGTGATTTTAAAGTGAAAGTGCTATTTTTCTCAATATGATTGTAATGATATATTATTGTATTTTTATTATTTAAATACAACCATATTTAGTGTTTCTTATGTTTTATTGGGGATATGATATATTTGTACCATCCTTATTATTTTTCTATATGGTTTATAATAATGATGTTGATATGCTTATGAAATTAATTTAGTTTCCATGGGGAATTATACGATGGATTGATGAAATGTTTATGAAAGTAGTTTTATTTTCAAGGCTTATGATAAGATGACATGATTAATGATCTTATGGAAAATATATATATGAATTTCATTATGTTATAGGTGGGTCTAGAAGTATATAGACCTCAAATGAATTGGGTAAATATTTATATCTCCTGAGATAATTATGGGATGAAAGTATATGTTCATGATCCAAAATAGAAAAAAATTCAATATTATTGACCCTCTAAGGGATGTAGATAGTGATTCCTAATCTGTTATGATATGAGAAATTGGTAAGGATTCTTGATCCACTATGAATTTATATCATCAATATTCAACAATGAAATATTAAATGTTTTATATAATTATGATAGAGCAACACATTTATGACATGAAATTATAATTGATGATTTATTTATAATTACTTATCACTCTTTAGATTCATTCCTTTTGAAATTATAAATATTTATTCCATGAATCATGTTTATTGACTTTAACAAATTGGGTATTAACATTTTATGATATGGTCAAGATCTAATTACCTTATTCCAATCTTATGATTTCATATAGTCATCTATTGATATCTCCCATGATTTTCATTAATGTGCATCTGGCCTCACCCTTTTTATGATTATTTTTCCTATGTTATGAAGAATAGTTTCAAGTATGATATTTATTTGAATAGAACCAAATGAGGAGATTTTTTTTGAGATATTGAATTTCATTCATTAAAAAAGAAGTTTTTTTATTTAGTCTCTAAAGGAAAGAAAAACATTATGGTACTCAATCATGTATTTGTAAAATGTATTTTATATTCATAAAAAAAATAATATTTATGTTTGAAAATATAGGGTTTTATTGTAGGTATTATAGGAAAGAACTTGTCAATAGTTGGAGATTATGGTTATAAATCACATGTCAAAGCCATGAGGAGAAGTATAAGTATAGGATAACATCTTAATTTATTGGTAAGAATTATATTATGTTGTTTTATTAGATGTAAATAACTATATGGATACTATATGAGGATGTTGTTTTATCTTATTTGAATTTAGGGGTTATAACCCTGAAAAAGTGGGTTTTTTATATAACTTCCATCATTCTGGTGGATAGTGAGTGTTCCCTTACAGAACACATTATTTGAAACTCTTAGAGAATATTTTGGGGTTAATTCAATTTCTATTTATGGCCCATTATAAATTGTTTGAATAAAATTTGGACAATAAATGGCCTTGGTTAAACATAAGGTTTCATAGGATGAAAATAAAGTGGCATGATTCAAACATAGTGTAAATTTTTTATGATTATTTAATTTTCCAATATGATTATTATTTCTCACACCTTACTTTACGGTTTTTGTGAATGGATTTAACTAGATGACATCACAATAACAATAAATGTGATGGATAATTGAGTAACCATATTTTATGGGAGATGGAATAAGAAATATTGTTGCAAGATCACACAAAATTATCCATACATGAATCATGATAAGATTATAAATTACCAAAGAAGGGAACAATGTACTATTTATCGTTTCATGAGGGAATATCCATATTATTTTAGTTGGTCTTTAGATGCACTAGTATCTTAGTGATGAATCAACACAATTGATAAGATATTTTTGGTTTTCTATTACTCAGAACATGAAAAGGTTGTCATAGCTATTTATTTTCTGGAATGTGAAGTGGATTAATTGTGTAACCTTATTATTATTATGATACAAGAGAAAGAAATTAACTTTACAAAATGGAATGAGTTTAAGAAAATAATTTTTACTAAGTACTTCCCCCATATTCTACATAAAAATTTGGAGAATGAATTCTTTGAGAATAAAAAAGGGGGAAAATCCATTAGTACATGTGAGGTATATTTTGAAAGATATGGAAGGTATCATTCTGGTTTAATTATTATTCTTTAATGATAAATTAGGCGATTCTTTAATGTCTTAAAAAAATTCTACAAAAGGTATTATCTATATGAATCTTTAGTAACAATGAAGAAATCATTCGATGTGCACTCAAGGTAGAAATAGAAATATTATATTCCCACCATTCCCTTGGTTTTGATAGGAAATGGATGATAAAGACTTATAAAAAATCCAATAAGTCACATAGTGGAAATTAATTATGGATATCTACATGGAAAAAATATGAGAGGAAGCATCAATGGAATTTATTGAATGGAATTTGGTGGTGCATTAAATGTGGGAAAGTGTGCCCGAAATCCAATGAATTTATAAAGTCAGTGAATGGTCTAGTTAATGTATTGGAAGAGAATAATATTCCATGTAACATAAAACCCATGTTGTAAAGATCCAAATGAAAATAGTATGGGAATCGGGAAAACCTATGAATGAATTTGAAGGTTTATCTGACAATAAACATTTGTATCCCATTACAATCATAGAAAGAGTAAAATCTCATGCGATCAAAGCTGCTGAAGGGGGTTTTGAGAATGATGTGGTAAAAGGTAAATTTTTTATCAACTCTTGAATAACATATGTCTTATTTGATTCTAAATATAACAACTCTTTTTTGTCTAAATAATTTGTAAAGGGTATTGAATTAAAAACACAAAGTTTATATATTGAGTTAGTGGAGAAAGAACTTAATGGTTTGATAGTTACATATCAAGTATATAGCTCCTAATTGATTGAATTTTGTGGGAAATTTATTCTTTAAAATATTTTAATTATTCCTTTAGATGAAATTTATTTTATTCTATACTTCAATATTCTCTCTTTATATAGAAACAATATCAATTTTAAAAAAGGTAAGTCAAAGTATATATTCCAAATGAACCCATGCCAATTTAATGGTTTGAGGATGAATATAAGAAACCAATGAATACTAATCCTTTATCGTGGGTCTTAATTTATATCCATGAAATCTATTTATCTCATATGGTTGTGGATAAACTCAAAATTAATGATATTACTATTGTATGGGAGTAGTTTGAGGTATTTCTAGATGATTTGTTTGGTGTTATTCCAAGCCGTGAAGTTGAGATTTCAATATAAACCATACATGTTGCTATACCGATTTCAAATATTCCATATATAATTTACCCACTTGAGTTACATGAATTGAATAAGCATCATCAACAGGATCCTGATAATTGATTTATTCCTCCAACTGCATCACATTTAAATCATCCCACATGAGTGACATTGAATTGGGCCCCAATATGGTGGACCACAAGGCCTAAAGCATATCTCCCTAAACGCCAAAGGCTGCTAAATAGCAGCGAGAGACTTGGGTGAGTCTGTTGGGAGACTATACCCTCTTAGGATAAGGTATTACACATCGGTAAATAATGTATGAACAAGTATCCGAAGCATAGAGAAACAACATGCAACATTAGAAGTAGATAAATGACCAAACAAAATAAATAATAATTGTGGAAGTTGAATAGTCATAACAGAAACCATGACGATGCCAATTTATGATGCTAAAATCAAATAAATCAGAGTGTCGGGGTATGAGGTACATGCATAGACTACATTCAAATAAAACAACCAAAAGACCAAAAAAACATCCACTTGGAATATTGATTAGCCAAAAATTAAGGATAATATTCATTGTTGATATATATAATATTTATTTTCTTTATTATTCATATATACCATTTTAGTGAATTTTACACTTTGAACATTAATTTACATTATGATTATAAATTCCTCTTGAAATGAACTATTACATGGTACATTGTTGAACACCTCCTAAAATAAAAAATGGTCTTGATTTTATTTTCATATTTTATTTTCAGGTATCCCATTATATAAGGAACAATTAATTATTTTAGAGCACTTAAAGATTCACAATGGAAGACCACCAAAATGGGCTTCCATGCCAACAGATTCTGGGAAAAGTAAACTGGATAACACCCTAATAACAAGAATGTAGAGGCCAGGATACAAGTCCAATAATTCTAAAAAGTTAACTATAGATAAGGGAAATTGTGGGGAACATTTTTTTGAATATTGATCAAAGATAATTCTCATGTTTGAATGGAGTTACATGCAGCCTAATTTGGAGAAAAAATTCTGGGTCAGATTCTTGCGCCCAAAAACATAGCCCACCATTTTACACATATCTTGTAAACCATAGTCTATTTTGGGATTAAACATTACATAAACTTAGGAGAAATCTTTAGATTCATTTTATTATTCTATGGCACACTCTTATTCTGCCATCTAGAAGCTCATTTAGGCGCTTCGGTTTGGTTGATGCAAGATGGATGCTACCTCTGGTCAAGAGTGGAAAAGTCTAAGTTTCACAAGATTTCCACCACCATATGACTACCATTATCATGTGGGATGACTTTAAATATTGTAGGCTCGACCCAAGACTCAAAGAATTCGTATTTAAGGCTGTGGTGTTGGAGGATTTATGCATCTTGGATGCTTTCTTTCATTGTAATATTATAATGCCACTTTTCCATTGCAATGTTCTTCCTCACTTGTAATTTGTTTTAATTCATCCTAGTATCAGAATAAAAGTTATTCGTCTCCTATTATTATGTTATTCTCTATATAAATTTTTTACCTTTTCTTCAAGGGGTTAATTTATTCAAATCAAACCTTAAAAAATTATTCACACAATAGTGGAGTGATCATTTTCTTTTTATTTTTTATTTACTTGTTCAATTCCTCCCTCATGAGTCTACATCCTAGTTAAATTGAAACCATAGAATCAATAGAGGGATAACCAACTTATGGGTTGATTCAATCGATTTTCAAGGGTTGGATTTGATGTTATTTATCACCCCATTAATATCTAATCACTTCTTTTAATTGATATTTTTATTTGATGATTTTAAAACTTATTCTTCCTTGTTGAATTTAAGGCCACATACTTCATGTAATAATAAAAACATTTACCTTGGAGTGCTCATAAATTTGATCCTCAAAGTGTATAGGTGATTATTATTATGGTGTGTTAGTATAGAACTAGAAAGTGTTGATGTTTTTTTTCTTCTTCAATAAACCCATCTCGAATATAAGAAATTGAAATCGTTAAAAAATAATTTCATCCAATCCAACCCTTATAATAACCTATGATAAAACCTTCTCAGAATTTGATTTCAATTAAACCACATATTGTTCGTTTAAAACTATCTAAAATAAACCCAATTGTTTCCACATAATATCCAAAACTAGTCTATGGAATGTGTTGGTCTATAGGTTTATTCTTAGGTCATTGAGCAATCGACAACCCAAGTTACACTACAGTTGACTGCTTAACCATAAAAACATGGGTAAATTTGGGTGAGACCAGATTTTGGTTCCATTTATGGGGAGACAAGTATGTCATATAAACAACAATTCTATTCTCCCCCATTTCTTCTATTCTCATACCAATTCTCTTATCTTTTCCCTTTCTTGTTTTTTTTCTTTTGGTGCATGTCCCCCCACACTCGTGACTGATCAAACTGTCTAGTTAGGGTGGATAGTCTTGGGGTTGGGAGTCAAGTACACCAAGGGAACTCTTTCCATTTGATCATAATCTTCCAAATACTCGAGTCAAAAATTGATCCCATTTGAATGGAAGGTCTTCAAAGAAACTAACTCATAAACCTGAGTGGGAACCAAAGTAGAAATCCAAATGAGGTAGCCCCAAACTTGGGGAATGCAGTCAATCAAACCATGAATAACTACCCCACATCTTCTTGGACCAATGCACCCTCATGCATTAGACAAAATTTCCTAAGAGATTACAAATACATATTTAAAACCCATTTCTTAAACAACATTCTGACATTCCATGGAATGGAGTCTGAGATACCCTACCTTCATGTTAAGGAGTTCAATGACATTGTAGAAACCATGTGTCCCCCACATCTACTAGAATTAGCTAAGAAGATGATAATTTATTTTTCTTTAAAGTATCGAGCTAAAAATTGGCTAAAAAATTTGAGACCATGATCCATAAACTCTTGGGACCAATTAAAAAGATAATTCTACAATGAATACTTTCCCCACTAAAATACAATTGCCCTTAAAAAGATCATCCGAAACTTTTTTAAAAAAGTTGGATAGTCACTATACAAAATATTAGAGAGGTTCAAAGACACTATAAATATGGTTACACACTAGGGTTTTTCTATTCATGAACAAGTGCAAATTTTCTATGAATGGTTGGGTTTGGGGACCAAAAAACACATTAACATTTTGTGTAATGGAAATTAAAAAAAAGCCCCAAATGATGTTTATGCGTATCAAGAAAGTCTTTCTGAACAAAATAAAACTTAGGGAACATCACCTTACTATGAAAAGCCACCCAAAGCTGGTGGAATTCACACACTTAGGGAGGGGGAAAACCTTAGGGAGAAACGTGAAGCAATCACTAGGGAGGTTGAAGAGATATACTTTAGGAAAATCCATGATATCCAAACTCTAGACCCCATTTTCACAATTTGTAACAAAATTAAAAAAAAATAGACAACTGCCCAGCCATTCCATCCATCAAGGATGTTCTTCTAGGAGGACCACCTGATGAAGTCAATGCCCTAAATTTCCAAAATCCCCAAAACCAAAACATATTTAACTGAAGGTATAATGACCAACTAGGATTCCACTGGAAAGATAACCAATAAATTATCCAACCACAAGGACAAAACCCCTACCCCACACAAAAATTTCAAAAACAATAACCAATTCCAACAACAACTATCCCAATACCAAAATCCTCCTATCCAATACCAAAAACCCATCCCACAACCCATGCAACAACCAATCCAACAACCAAATAATCCTCCGGGGACAAACCCACTAGCACAAGCCCCTACTCAATATTTCCCTCTACCAATACTTGATTAGTTGTGTAAACAAATTGTGAAAATGAACTCAAAAGTCCCATCACTTAAACATGAACTAAAAACCATTAATACTGGGAAGGCACCCATTCTTACTTAGGCGGTACCATACCCAACATTAATAAAAGAATCCAGTTACACACAAAAGCAGTAACTATTTCAAAAAGTGGTAAATATATTCAGAAAACTGAACAAGACATTCTAGAACCATTAAAAGAATCAATAATTCATGAAAATGATGAAGAAACACCCATAGATTCAAAAACACCCAATGAGAATGTGAAAGAACTACAACCACACCAAAAAATAAAACCAACTGCTCTCTTCCCTCAATGCATGAGAGGAAAATATAAACCATAAATGAATGAAACATTGAGGGAAATGTTCTCTAAGGTTAAGTTGAACTTCCACCTTCATAATTCAATACAAACCATTTCTGCCTACTCAATTTACCTTATGTACTTGTGCACTTTTAAAAAAAATTAACACAGAAACCAAGTCCCTTTGGATGATAATGTGAGTACCACCATTCAAGGGACCATTCCTCCAATTTTGAGAGATCCAAGATGTTTATACATCAATGGTGAGTTAGTAGGGAACAAAGTTTTCAAAGCCCTTTGTGATTTGGGAGCCAGTGTGAACCTCATTTCTTATGCCATGTATTTTTAGTTAGGGCTCGAAGAACTCCAACCCCCATCTGTCACTCTTCAACTTGCTGATCATAGTGTTCGAGTTCCTAAGGGGATCTTAAAGAATTTTTTTTGGAGAAAGTTGAGAATTCAATTTACCCAGCTAACTTCATTTTAATTGAAAATCACTAAATCTTAGGTCATAGGGAGGAAACCCCAATCATCCTTGGTCATCCCTTCCATACAAAAATCAACTCTATTATCCGAGTCCGAAATGGGAACATGACAATAACCTATGGGAACATGAGTCTAGACTTGAACATCTACAATGAAAACTCTAAAATTGGGGATTATTAAGAGATACATGATGTTAATGGGATTGGTTGTTTTGATAGTGAACTCTAGGAACATCAAGGAATTACTGAATGACGTTTAAGTCAAGAATAGATTGATTTTCTTTTCTCACATGAGGGAAATTTGTCTCCTTGGATTGAACCTCTTTCAGATAGCTCTATTGATTATTTTCTAGAATCAATAATCAATGATACCATGGGTGAAATCAATAACATTGAGTCCATACCCATTCAGAACACTGCTCTAGATAATTTAGTGCATGAAAATTATGTTCACAAGGAACCAATTATATCAAGAAATCTGAACAAGGAAAATTAGTTCAATGAAAAAGTATCATCCTTTCATAGAATGTGATAACCAATACGATCTCAAATTTAGAGTCTTAACTTCATCACTCAAGTATGCATTCTTAGGTGAAAATTTAGCCTTTCATTTTTTCAATTTTTCTTCTCTTGAATCCAATCAAGAGATGATGCTTCTGGATGTCCTAAGAAAGCATAAAAAAGCAATTGGATTGACCCTTTCTGATATTTCTGGGGTTATCCCACTCATTGGAACTCATAAGATTATTATTCAATCTGAATCCAAACCATGTTGTAAACCTTAGTGGATACTCAATCCAAATCTTATGGACATGGTAAGGAAATAACTTCTTAAGTTATTAAAAGTGGGTATCATCTACCCCATAGCTAAGAGTGAGTGGGTAAGACCAATTCAAGTTGTCCCAAAGAAAGATTGAATTACTGTGATCACCAATGAGGATGGTGACCTTCTCCCCACAAGGGTCAGTAGTGGATGGAGAGTCCATATTTACTATAGAAATATCAAATACTATACCAAGAAAGACCATTTCTAATTTACTTTTATTGATCAAGTCCTAGAGCGAGTGGTAGGTCCTCAATTCTATTGCTTCCTAGATGGATTCTCAGGATATAATCAAATTGATGTATCCTTAGAGGATCAATGAAAAACAACATTCACTTGTCCATTTGGAACTTTTTTACTTCAAACACATGTACTTTGGGTTATGCAATGCTCCACGTACCATCTAACAGTTCATGACGAGAATCTTCTCTGACATGGTGGGGGATTGTTTAGAGGACTTCATGTATGACTTCTCCATATTTGGGGATACTTTTTAGGCATGCGTTCTAATTGTTGAAAGGGTTTTGTAAAGATGTGATGATAAGAATCTCATCCTAAATATGGAAAAAATGAAATTTCATGGTAAATGAATGAATTGTTCTAGTCCATCTGGTATTTGTTAGAAGGATTGATGTTGGTAAAGCTACGGTTGAAATAATTTGTCACCTTCCCTCTCCTAAAAATTTTATGAATGTGAGGTCCTTCATAGGACATGCTAGTTTCTATATAAGGTTTATTAGGAATTTCAAGTCTATTTCTCGACCACTTTGTGCTCTATTGGTGAAACATGCTCCATTTTTAGGGATAGAAAGCTGTGAGGAATCATTCTCACTCCAATTATTGTCATTGAAATATTTGATTGTTGGGGAATTGATTTCATGGGACCTTTACCAATAAATAGGGGATACCTATAAATTCACTTAGCTGTTTATTATGTCTCGAAATCGGTTGAGGCCATTCCCACTAAGTCCAACAACCATCATGTTGGGATCTAATTTCTGATAGAGAACATATTTTATCGATTTGGAATTCCTAGGGCTATAATCAGAGATCAAGGAACCCATTTCTACAACTTCCCATTATCTTCACTCATGTATAAGTATGGGATTTCTCATAAAGTTTCCACTGCATACCATCCTCAAACCAATGTTCAAGGTGAGTTAACTAATTTGGAGATTAAGAAAATTCTTGAAAAAAATGCCAATCCGTCTAGGAAAGATTGGTCCAAGAAACTCTTGGATTCCCTTTGGGAATATCATACAACATTAAAAACCAACCTAGTTATGTCACCATATAGTTTGGTTTATGGAAAAACAAGCCATTTACCTGTTGAAATTGAGCATAAGGCATTTTGGGCAATCAAAAAAATGAATTTTGACATTTTTTTGGCCGAAGAAAAGACAAAATTAGATCTTAATGAACTTGAGGAACATAGGATAGAGGCTTATGAAAATTAGAGGATAAATAAAGATAGAGTTAAAGCCTAATAATCTAGGAATCTCAAAGTTTAACACTTTGAACCGGGAAAATTCATGCTCCAGTATAGTTCAAAACTTCATTTACACCTAGGAAAGTTATTTTCTAGATGGTCAGGTCCATTCATAGTGAATCATGTGTACCCCCAAGGGTATTAGAAATTTAGGATCCCACACGTGGTCACATTTGTTTGGTAAATGGTTATAGGTTAAAAACATTCATTGAATCATTCAATAAACAAGAAATAGAGGTTGAGTTAACTAAGATAACCTATGAACTGAGAAAAAATTGATTGATTTGGGATCCATATTGGGCTAACGACGTTAAACAATAGCGTGTCATGGGTGGCCACCCATGATTTTCATGTTTCCAATATTTTTGGATCATATTTATTTATTTTTATTTTAATGGATCATTTTGGTATTTTAAAATATAAAATTAGTCTCTTGACCTGTTCTTCTATTATGAGTATGGATGAGTATGAAAGGGGACCACCATATTAATCTGTGTCACGTGGTGTGATACTAGAGTAATATTTTACCCAAAAATTAAAAAATAAGACAATTTATCATCAGTTAATTGTATTTTTATGTGTTTGTAGGTTAAAATAAAAATACAAAAAATAAAAATAATTATTGTTTTTAAAAGGACCCATCATAGGTTGTGTGGAAAACCCTATCACAACTGGAAAAGCCGCGGGGACTCAAACCCGTGACCGAAGGGAGATAGGGGAACACTCTTACCACTGACCTATGACTTATAGTGCTTCTTTATTCAATATTTTTTTATATATATTTATATTTTAATTTTATTATTATTTGAATATATATATATATATATATATATATATATTTGTTTTTTTCTTTTATTCCACTAGGGAACTCCACATGTGACATAGATACTAAAGGACTAAATTGGAGCATCATGAACTTCAACTTCAACTATCAGGTGACTTCTTTCCATGATCCACATATTTCAAATTCTTTTTAGAACTCCTCTTATCTACCTCTACACCCTTCTAAATTTTATTTTCTTTAAACACCGGGGATAATGTTATTCTAAGTTGTGGGGTGAAAATAAAGAACAAAATTAATTAATTTTATGTGCATAAAAAAATGTGTGGAAGCATAAATTTCTTTAACCTTGAACATGATAATAGACACTACACACTTTGAAACTTAATATCAAATAATTTAGCATGACTTGATTCTAATTTTAATCCATGTATTTTTCTTGAGCATATATTTTGGGAAGTGAGGATCTATAATGTGATATTTCATTGTTTATATTTTCATCCAAATAAATAAAAGAATCAAAATTCACTCCCTTTGGATAGTAGGGTATTAGTTTGAGTTCAAGGGGTCCCCAAAATAAATAGCATAGGTTTGGTGATCATTTTAGTTTTAATATGATTATTTAAAAAAAACCAAAAAAATAAATGTGCGCGTAGAGAAATGAAATGACATAATGCGTTGATATCATCACTTGGGGATCATGAATCCATAGTTTTCTAACCCATAGTTAGTAATTTTATCTCTATTTGTGGTAATTTGACTTTTTTTTGACTAATTTAACTCGAGATGATTCTCATGTATGTGGGATTCAGTTGGTGCCCTATGGTCTTTGAGCCTAAGAGTCATCACCCAAGTCTCAGTACATAGATTGACTCTATTGAGTGAAATTTCAATTACCATGGAAAAATTGGAAAACAATATATACAATAAGAAAAATTGAATAAACATCTTAATATTGAAATGGGATTCCACCGAGTGCTTCCATCATTCCCCCCTTGAATAAAAATGAACCCCCATGTCTATTGTGACACACAACACATATTCATGCTTAATTGATATTGGATAAAATATGACGATGAATTTGAACAAAGGAATGGGATTGGGATTGGGAAATTATTATTAAAATATCTTTTATTAAAATATTTTGATGGGTTTCATGATTTTTTGGTATAAGGGCTCATGGTGATCATTGTGTATTAAAACGTTTTTGGAAAAGGGAACTCGAATTCATATTTTGGAGATATATTTTGCTCGGGACTAGAAAAAATCAAGTTGGGGGTGTGATTATCCAGAGAATAAGGATAATATTCCTTGTTAATATATATAATATTCATGTGATTTATTATTCATATACACCATTTTAGTGAATTCTTCACTTTGAACATTAGTTCTCATTATGATTGTAATTCCCTCTTAAAATGAACAATTACAAGGTACATTTTTGAACACATCCTAAAATACAAAATGGTCTTGATTTTATTTTCATATTTTTTCAGGTATCCAATTCTATAAGGAACAATTAATGATTTTTGATCACTCGAAGATTCACATTAGAAGACCACCAAAATGGGATTTCATGCCAACACATTCTTGGAAAATTAAACTAGACATAATCCCAATGAAAAGACTATATCTGCTAGGATCCGAGCCCAATGATTCTCAAAATTTAACTAATGATATAAGACATCATGTGGAATATTTCATTAAATAGTAGAAAAAGCTAGTTTAGTGTTTTGAATGGAGTTACAGGCTATCCATTTGGAGATAAAATTATGGGCTAGATTCTGTGGCCCAGAAACATATCCCACCATTTTACACATATCTTGAAAAATCATAAATCTTTTTGGATGAAAATTTACAATGGGTTATGTAAAATCATGTTTTTAATTTTATTATTCTATGTAACACACTAATTCGTCCAAATAGAAGCTCATTTAGGTGATTGTGTTTGGTGGATGCAAGTTGGCTTTCACCACAGATCAAGAGTGGAAAAGTCTATGTTCCACAAGCTTTCCACCCCCCTAAGCCAACCATACTCAAGTGGGATTACATTTAATATTGTATGCTCGACCTAAGGATCCGAAAATGCCTATTTAAGGTAGTGGTGTTGGAGGATTTATGCATCTTGGATGATTTCTTTCATTGTAATGCTATACTTCCACTTTTCTTTTATAATGTTCTTCCTCAATTGTATGTTGTTTTAATTCATACAAGTTTCTTAATAAAAGTTCTTCTTATCCTATTATTCTGTTATTCTTTATCTCACTTTGATACCTTTTCCTCAAGGTGTGAATTTATTCACACCAAACCTTGTGAAATTATTCACACAATAGTGGAGTGATCATTTTCTTTTTATTATTTTGTTTACTTATTCATTTCCTCCCTCCTTAGTCTACTTCTAGATTCCATCTAAACTATAGCATCAATGGAGGGATAACCCACTTATTAGTTGTTCCAAGTAGGTATCAAGGGATGTATTGGATGTTATTTATCACCCCATTAATTTCTAATCACTTCTTTAAATTGAGATTTTTATTTGATGATTTTAAAACTTTTTCATCCTTGCAGAATTTTGAGGCCACATACTTCAAGTGCAAAAATAAACCTTTACCTTGGAGTGCTCATAAATTTTATCCTCCAAGTTTATAGATGATTAGTATTATGGCGTATTGGTATAAAACCATAAAGTTATGAAGTTGTTGGTCTTCTTGAATAAACCCATCTTAAATATAAGAAATTGAAATCGATAAAAAAGAATTTTATCCAATCCACCCCTTATAATAACCTAGGATCAAACCTTCTCAGAATTTGATTTCACATAAGTCACATAGTGTTAACTTAAAACTATCAAAAATCAACCCAATGTTGGCCACTTAATAGAAAAAATCAGTCCATATAATGGGCGTGTCTATATGTTTCTTCTTAGGTCTCTGAGGAATCTATAACCTAAGATACTCTACATTTGACTGCTTAACCCTAAAAACTTGGTTAAATTTTGGAGAAACCACATAACAAGCATATAATTATTCCTATACTCCTTAATATCCATCCAAAATAGAAAATAAATCAATCGTTGAGAGTAGGAAACTTAACTATATACATACATGAGAACATGATGTATAATCAGGTACCAAATGCTGCCCAAGTAGGGTATGAGATAGAATATCAGTAGGTCGGAATTCACGGACTCTAAACCTTTCCATTTTGTGCGGTAGAAAAATAAAAGTGTGCCATATATAATAAAATCAATAAATTTAAATAAATACAAATAACCACAACTTGGTTCAGGTTCTTAAACAGACACCCACACTATACAACCTGTTTTGGCTTGAGCCAGAAGCTTGAATGAGATACCTGGTAAAGCTGAATATATATAGCAAGTTCTAAGTAACATGGATTTCAAAAAACAAGGGAATACCCCCATGATTGTGCTTTATCATGTGGTATAATCCATATGTCAACACTAAGAACACTAAAGGCACAAGAGAGGTATCAAAAAGCATAAGTAAACTCTATGAAGTATCATTAAAATTATCTCTACAATTTATATTTAAACCATAAAGTTTAGAGGTAGAGTCCAATAATGTCACTAAGGAATTTCTATGATACATCCATTCAATTATACTCAATGCCACAAGCCCATCCAAGGTGATCTTGTCAAAAGTCCATGTATTTCTTATGGTATTGTATCTATGATTACGTCTTGGGTATGACATATAAGGAACCGAGTATCATCCGAGGCTTGGAATAGCCATATTTTGAATGAGTTTGTCCTCAACTACCTCTTGGAGAACCGGTTTCACCCAATAGTATAGTAAAAATCTAGAGTAAGCCCTTTCCTGGAAAGCCTAAAACATCACTTTACTGGCACGTTGTGTGGTTACCTATCGAGTACAGAGATTACTAATGTGGTTTCTCATTATGGGACCCATATTCTCTTCCTAACCTGATTGTTTTAAAACAAAATGAGCGGAATATATATCAAATAGAAACCATTTATGATTTCTTCCCTTTAATTAACAACATAATTCCACTTTTATTCTAATTATTCAACCACAATATTCATAAATAATAATAATAATAATAAAATATTAAACAAAACTGGCACATTGTCAGTGTAAGAAGAAGAAACAACATTTAATAATAGTATAACATGACAAGACTATTAACAAAAATTAAATCTAAAGAAAAAATTCAAAGGAAAACAGAATTCATGGTTTATGATTCATCCTAAATAGTTTTTCAATTTAGATTCTCAACCCAAATTATTGCACATGCACATGCAATTGAAAATTTAAATATTTAAGGCCAAAGGTAAATAATACAATATTTTTAGTATAACTAAAGGATGTAAAAAGACATGAAAACAACCCAGGATGGGGTTCAACTTAAATAAAGGTCACAAAGATCAAGGAAAAATAGTTTAATTAAATTAATAAAAATTATTTAAGATTCATCAGTAGGCAGTGATGAGAATCATGACAGTGCGAAGTGATAAATGAAACAAAATGACCTAAAAGAGCATAGGCACCCTACCTTGTAGTTTTAGTATATCCCATTCCACATGATCCCCTTTTATTTGACCTAAAATGGAAGAAATCAGATGATTTAATAAAAACCCCAATTTTTGGTAAAAAACGTTGATGAAAAATATAGTTACAAATAGAAGATGAAACCCAAAAATAATTGGTGTGTATGATAATAATTACCAATATATTCACTAAGCTTCTAACGATGTTGAAAAAAGAGTCGAATTAGAGGTGAAATAGTGATCTGAAGCGGAAGAAGAGGGACGTGAACCACTCTGATAGGGGGGTGACACACATGAAGAGAGGGTGAGAAGAGAGGAGGAAAAGAAAATAAGGAAAGGAAAGAAATAGAGGAGAGGAAAAAAAATTAAACAAATAAGTAATGTAAAATAAAATCAAATGGAAGGAGAAAAGAAATAAATAATTATAATAATAATGGGTTAAGCCCATTTTAATTATTTTCAATTTTCTTTTAACCATTTTTTTTATTTTTTATTCCATTTTCATTTATTTTGATATATTTAAATTTATTTTATTTCATTTATTTTTAATAATTACTTTTAACTCAAAAAATGTACCGGGTCATGTTAGATTATTTTTCATAATCCCACGCAACCATGAAAATTATTTATTTGCTGCTTAGGACTTGAAATGGACCACATGGTAATGTTCCCTAGGTCTCTTTAAGGAATTGGACTATAAATTAAATTTTTATTACCTTGGTTAAAGCCGAGATGTTATAACCTCCCCTTCTTAAGTCAACACATCCCTGAGTTTCCCTTATGAGGGTAGGGGAATGTCTTTTGAGAAGAGTTTGAGCCACTACACACACATAATGCCTCCATGATTCCATAACACTCAGACCAAAGGAATAGAACTTCCTTGAAGAATAGTCATTCTACAATCGGTGATAAGAATCATATTCTCCTCAAAGGGTTCATCCTCATCAAACTTTATTTCCTTAGGATTAAAAGAATGAGACAAGTCTGGATGATACAGTCAAAATAGAGATACATGGAAGACGTTGTGCATGTCTTGGTACCTCTGAGGTAACAAAAACTAATAGGCTACCGACCAAATCCATCCACTATATAAAATGTCTTGATATATTTTTATGACAAATTCCCCAGTCCCCTGTTTCACCTATGACCCAACCTCGGTGAAACAAGAAGAAAGAATCAATATCCCACATAAAAATATAGGGGTCCACAATGATGATCAACATAAGACTTCTGTCTGGACTGAGTTGTAGTTTTATGATTCTGAATCAGCTAGGCATTCTCAGAAGTCTCTTGAATGATATGAGGTCCCAAAAGATCTGTGTCAGCTATTTTGAACTAGAATAGTGGTGAATGACATGGTTCACCATAGAGGGTCTCATCTGGATCCATTTGAATTGTTTTCTGGAAGCTGTTTGTATTGTAAAACTCAACTAGAAAAATATGTTTTTCCTAATAACTACAAAAATATCAGATACATGGATGAAATATATCATCTAACACCAATATGATCCAATCAGAATGCCTATCAGAATGGGGGTGATATGAAGTACTCAAAATCACCTGTGAACCCATTGGCTTCTGTAACCCTTTCCATAATCCTGATGCAAAATTGGTGTCACGGTCCAACATTATATAATGGTGCACACCATGAAGTCCAACTATCTTTAGAATATAAATCCTCCTTGACTCATCAATAATGAATGTATTCGATATAAGTAGGAAGTACATGACTTTGGTCAACCTATCGATGATCACCAATACTACAATGCTTCCTTTATGATATATTGGAAATCATGTAACAAAATCCATAGTGAAATTATTCGATTTACACTTAGGAAATGACAGAGGTTGTATGAGTCCCACAGGTCCCCGATTCTCTACATTCACCTACTAATAGGTGAAATTCCGGGTAATGAAACACACAATTTACATCATCATACTAATCCACTAGTACTGACGATTCATATATCTATACATCTTGGTAATTCCAGGATGAACTTCCCAAATATAGGCATGAGATTACCTCATCATATCTTCTCAAATATCTGAAGAAACCCTTACATGACCACGATAGAGTAGAGTTTCACTGAAATAAATAACCCAACTAGGAGGTGTGTTCTATTCTATAACGCTCTCCCTCAAAACGATGTCCTCCATATCAGATAACTATTTCATGCAGCCTCACTCCTTAAGATAGTATGACCCTAAAAGAGCTATTAGAACTAGTTTTCTGCACTACTGATGAACCTCCAGATTCATTTGAGAAAACAAATCCATCACCATCCACCTACTACTGGATGTGTGGAAGGATTGTGTCTATGTTTTTTATCTCGAAGAATCTACCACAACATTACCCTTACCAGTGGTATAGTAAAGTTAAAATTCAAATGACTACAGGTATTCGACCCACCTTTACATCCTCAAATTTATATCTCACTATGTGGAGATATATTTCAAGATTTTATGACCTGTGTTAAAAATGAACCTCTCTCCCAATAAGTAGTGTATCTAATAGTGAATATCCTAAACCACAACTAATAATTAAATTTCATGAATAGGATAGTTACCCTCATGATTCCTTAACTAGAAAGATCTTTAAGCCATGACTCGTTGCCCCTACATTAGAACTACAACCATTATTACTCCTGAATCATCATAGTAAATAATGTAAAATCTACCTGGAATAGGTAGAATCATGATCAGAGCTAACATGAGTCTTCCATTTAACTTTTGAAAATATTTCTGACAAATTTATGACCAGATGAACTTCCCACCCATATATTTTCATAGCCTTAAGAGTTTTTATTAAGAAGGATAAATACTATATAAAACACTTGTAATAGCTAGTAATCCCCAAATAACAATTTATATAAAAATATTCATAGGTTTCTACCAAGAAACTACTATGATCACCATCTCAGGGTTGACTAATATGCCTATCTCAGATATGATATGACCCAAGAAGTGATACCTATTAATAAAAAATTGGTATTTTCTGAGCTTCGTGTATAGATTTTTCCCTCTCTGTGTACTCAACACGATCTCAAGATGGGTTGCATGGTTATGTCTGCAGTGTGAATATACTTAGATTTCATCTATAAAGACTACCCCAAAGGAATCATGGTATGGGTGGAAACCCATATTCACCAGATCCACAGAAACATCTTTCATTTTCATCAAACCAAACATCATTGAAAATACTCTTACAAGACATAGCTACTTTGGAAATTTGTACGTGGTATATCTAAATTTCACACATGCACCTGATGATAGCCTGAACTCTGATCGGTCATAGAGAAAATAGTTGCTCCTCAGAGCTAGTCGATGTGGTTTTCTATATGAGACAACAAATATCGATTCTTTATCATAATCTTCCCGAGTCGATAGTAATCTAGGCACAATATTAGGGTACTGTATGCCTTCTGGGTAAAAAGGACTAGTGAACCCCATGGTGATTTTCAAAATTTGATAAAACCATTCACCTCAAGATTTTCAAGATACTTATTGACATTTAGTAGCTCTATTGGTTCCATAATATAAAGTGGAATGGACACTAGTTCCACACCAAGTAGTAGCTTGATAGTGAACTCAACTTCCTGCACAAGAGGTAAGATGGAGAAATATATAGGGAATACATCCTTGAAATGATCCAAAATGGGAGGGAATTCCACCAACTGCGTTCCTTGATCACTCATAAAGAGACATTATATCTGAGATACCACTCTATCCAGCCCATAATTCTTAGGTACAACTCAATCTTCTTGTATTTACCATTATCCCTTGTTTAAATACATGCATCCATCAGGGGTTGTGAAGGACACTCGATAGATATAACAATTCACATGGGCATAATAATTAATGATCCATCCCATATTGAGAGTGACATCAAATTCAACCATATTGAGGGTGGTGAAATTTCAGAATAAATGGTACTCACCTATCTCACGAGGGAACTCATGGCACTAACATATTCTCTATGTTCTGACCCCTAAAGGAGAGCCGAGAGACATAATTCTATAGAATTAATCAATGTAAAACCTACACCTTAGACAATATTCCATGGGAGATGAGGTAAACAAGTAAATGAGTAGTAAGATAATGGAAGGCTCTAGGCCTCCCTAAACATGGCATAAATGGTTAAGAATGGAAGTAAATTGGGTGGGCACATGACCTACCTCTGAGTTTTAAACAACAAAAACTCCGCTCCGAGATCTTGGTCTAGAGAGAAATAGAAGAGGTCTTATATTGATCACTAAGAGACATAGACACTTTATATTTATAACCAAAAAGTACTAAAATATATTATAACTAAACAAAACATCACTCAAATGTAAAAAAGCAGATGCCCGATGAAAGGTGATTTTGCATGACAATATACATGTCATTTTGATCCCTATGGTGCCTAATATGATGCATGTAAAATGAAATTCCCTCAATTCATCCGGCGACAATAGTCAAAATCACCATCTCAATAACACCAATACTATTAACATCATAAAACAAGTGTGTCACCCAATGGTGAAGTCATATCAATAATAAATGGTATAATAAATAATTGAAACCCCCAACCCAAGAAATTTCGGTTTCCCCTATACAAGGGTTAGCTATGTCAAAGTTCCAGATAAATTCAAAATTCCGATATCCTAGTCTCCTGTCGAACCCAAATAGTAATAAAAAAGTGAAAAATACCTCCTTTGATAGAAATTTCTAGCATCCCTACCCATATTACATTGAACAGGGCCCTAAGACGGTGGTCCATAAGACCTCAAGAGAATTTTCCAAAACTCCATAGGTTTCTAAATAGCAGTAAAGGCCTTGGGTTAATTTGTTGGGATGATATTCCCTCATAGGACATCGTATTACGCATTGCTAAATAATATATTAACAAATAATGGAATCATAGAGAAACATAAGAAGTAGATAAATGACCGAATAGAATAAATAATAACTGTGGAAGTTGAATAGTCATAACAGAGACCACAATGATGTCAAAGTTTGATTCCAAAAGTTAATAAATTAAAGTGTTGGGTTTTGTGGTACAAGAAAATACTACATTATAATAAAATTACCAAATAGAAAAAAAATTCCCACCACATCTCGAGCATAGGCTCTGTCATTTCCCCCCAAATCTCTATCCAAAACAGCAAAAAAATCAAGCATTAGGAGCAACACACTTCCTTATATCAATACCTATAAACACAAAGTCTACTCAAGTACCAAATGTCGCCTGACTAGGGTGTGAGATTTAATCTTAGTGGGTCAGTACCCATGGTGTCTAAACCTTTCCATTTAATTCTATAGACAAATAAAATTGTTTCATATATAATAAATGCCAAAAATTTAAATTAATTAAAATAATTGTAACTTGGTCCAGGTTCATATAAGGGCACTCATTCAATACCACCTGCTTTGGTCTGAGTCTAAATTATGAATGAGATACCTAGTAAAGGAGAATATATATATATATAAAGTCATAAGTAACATGAAATACCAAAAAGAGAAGGGCACACCCCAAAGATTGTGCTTTGGCTTGGTGTCTAATCCATTTGTTAACACAAGGTTCACTAAAGGCACAAGAGAGGTATCAAAAAGCATATGGAAACTCTATGTAGTATCAATAAACGATTCTAAAGAATTCATATTAAAACCGTCAATTCAATGGTGGAGTCTGACCCCATCCCAATGGTATTACTATAGTACATCCATTCAATTATACCTAGTTCCACGATCCCTTCCAAGACAATCCTTTTGAAAGTACAAGTATCACTTGTGGTATGGTAACTATGAGTGTGTCCCGGGTATCACACATTAGTGAACAAATATAATCTGAGGCTTGGTGTTTCCATCTTTCTAATGGTTCCATCCTCAACTTCCCCTAGGGAACTAGTATCATCCAATAGAATAGTAAAGATCCTTAGGAAGCCCTTTCTTGGTGAGCCTAAAACACCCCTTTCCCTACGTGTTGTGTGGTAACCTATCAAACACGGAGAGTCAAAATATTATTTCTTAATATAGGTTCCACATTCTATCCCTAACCCAATTTCATTTTAAAAAATAGATTCATATATATATCATAGAGTAAGCATTCATGATTTAAGCCCATTAATTCCATGTTCTTACTAATTATTTAAGCATAAAATTTATAACTAATAATAATAACACAATATTAAACAAAAATGAAACTTTATCCATTTAAGTAGAGGAAATAAAATTTAACAATATAAAATCATGAGAAGACTAATGAAAATAATTATTTCAGCAGAATAAATTCCAATGAAAACTAAATTCATGGTTTTTGATTCATTATAGATAATTTATTCAATTTATAACTTCAACCCGAATTATCGCACATGCACACAGAATTGTTAATTTAAAAATTTAAGGATTATGTAAAAGAGGATAATGTTGTTGGAGCACCCAAAGGGTGTAAAAAAACATGAAAAAAACATAGGAAGTGGTTCTCCATAAAAAATGTCATAAATATAAAGTCAAATGAGTTTAACTAAATTAATACAATTTAGTTAGGATTTTTCAGTAGGCACCTATGAGTGGAATAATTGTGTGTAGTGAATGAAGCAAAAAAACTACGGGAAAGAATATAGGCACCCGAACACATAGTTCTGGTACTCCCTATATCATGTGATAACCTTTGATTTGACATAAAATCGAAGAAATTAGAGGATTTAACAAAAAACCCATAACTTTTAGGGAAAAAATTTTACCAGGAGATTATGCGATGAAGAGAGGATGAAACACAGTAATAATTGGCATGGATGATAAGATTTACCAAGACATTTCGATGGTATTGAAAACAGAGGAGAATCAGAGGTGCATTATTGATTCGCAATGGAGGAGGGATGCACACCACCTAGACCGAGGGCGACATACCGGAGGAGTGGGAGAGAAGAGAGGGGAAAATAAAGGATATAAACATATAAGAGGGGGAAAATAAAAAGGAAAGAAATAAATAAGTAAAAATAAAATGAAATAAAAATAAAATAGAAGGTAAGTATTAAAGAAAGAAAATATAATAAATAGGGGTTAATCTCATTTTAATTATTTTCACTTTTCTTCTATCCAATTTTCAGTTTATAATTTATTTTTATTCTTTTTTCATTCCATTTTATTTATTTAAATTTATTTTATTTCATTTAATCCTTTTAAATAATTTTATCCCCAAATATTGTGCTATGGCGCAGTGAATTAGTTTTCATAATCCCACACAACCATGAAAAACAATTATTTGCTGGTCGGGGCCTGTAAAAGATTATAGGGGTGTGTTCCCGAGGTTAAATTATGGAATTGGAATAAAAATTAAATGGTTCATAACTTGGTTAATTTTGGGAAGTTATATCCTTGGAGTGTACCTATTAATTTTGTTAAGAAGAAATATGCATCAATGAAACTCTTCATTGATTGTTGAGAACTTAACAATATCTCAATCCAGAAAAGGTATCCTAAACCTCGTATCTATTATTTTTTTGATTAATTAATATGATATCAATACTTTTACAATATTGATATTCGGTCCAGGTATTATTAGTTGAGGTTCAAAAAATAAATATGCCCCCAAGGAAACCTTATGTATGAGGTGTGGACTCTATAAATTTATAATTATTCCATTTGGTATTAAATATTCCTCTGATATCTTCATGGATTTAATGAATAGATTAATTAAGGATTAATTTATCTATTTTTCATATTCCTTATAGATAATATTAATATCAATTCAGAGAGAAAAGAAGCACATGTAAATAACTTGAGAATTTTACTAAAGACCTTGAGGAAAAGGAAGATTTATGAAAAATGTACAAAGTGTGAATTTTGGATTGAACAATTTCAATGATGGGTAATATAATCTCATGTGAGGGTATTTAAGTGGATTCATAAAAGATAGAAGTTATTAATAAGTGGACCAGACAGACCATAGTTAATGAGATATATGGTTTTCATTATTTGGCTAGATATTATTAACACTTTATAGAGAATTTATGACTGTAATATAATCCACACACCAATTTAACTCAAATGTATCCAAATTCCGTTGGATAGATTAATGGGAGTAAAATTTCAAGGAACTAAAGTTATGTTTAGTCAACACATATTTGATTACATTACCATGTAGTGGAGAATGGTTTGTAATATATAGTGATCCCTTAAACAAATAATTGTGATGTGTTATCATTTAGAATGATATGGTTATTTAATATGCATCATGATAGTTGAAGGTTAATGAGAAAAATTACCCAACTCATGATTTATAATAAGATATAGGAAGGTTTTTATTAATGAAATGGATGAATTATCATTATGGATAAGGAAGTGATATATATATATTCAGATCATAAATGAATAAAGTATATATTCAATCTAATATATATAAATATTTTCTAGAGAATATAGTTACTGTTGATGAAAGATTATGACTGCTCAACACCTTACCACCTTGGTAAAGAGAACACAGTAGAACATGATTTGATCCTAAAGTAACATGATAATTTTTCTATGATGAGGATAAAAACTATCCAATATTTCTGAATGTATAAAAGATGGATATGGAAATATTGATAGAAGTGGGGAAATATTATATTAGTCAAATGAATGTACAACCATATAACCATATAAGGATTGAAGAGGTGTAGAAGGATGACCTAAAGCTTCCAAAGAAGGTGATACATTTATATGAGTTCACAGTGATTGTGATGGAATTATATGGTTCAAGAACCATTTATGGGTTCTTTCTATACTATATTTGAAGAAGGAGTTGTTATAGGATTCTATTAGCTCTTCATTCTCCATTCATCTAGGAAGCACAAAGATTTTTTGATATTTGAATTGGTATTTTTTATGGAAAAGGAAGATATTTCCAAATATGTATCTCAGTGCTTGGTATGTCAAAAATTTAATGTTGATTGAAAAAAGTCGATGGAGATTTTATAACAATTACCCATATCAGAATGTAAATGGGAAAACATAACCATATATTTTATCATTTGTCTCTCAAAAAAATTTTAGGTCCAAAATTTTATTTGGGTTGCAGTAGATTTTATTAAAAATTCAATAAACATAATTAATATTTGGTAATACTTATCTGATGACCACCTTACCAAAATATACATTACATATGTGTATGGTTTCATAGAGTACCACATTCTATTTTAACTCATCGAGATTAGAGGATTACCTTAATGTTTAGGTGAAGTCCTCAGTAGGATCTGGATATAGAGTAAAATTTTCAAACTTTTTATCATACTTATAAGTGAACCACTAAACCCATGGAGGATATGCTCAGATATTTTTATTTATAATTAAAAGGTTGTTGGGATTAGTACCTTCATTTAGTTGAGTTTTATTACAATAATAGCAGTTACTAAAGCATTCAGATGGATCGTTATGAATCCCTATAGGAAAATAATAATATAACTACAATGTTATTGACTGAAGATGGAGAAATAAATATATTATACATTAATATAGAACAATAAATGGTAGAGATTATTATAGTAATTTATCAATACATAAGTTAAGAAAAAAATTGATAAAAAAGTTATGCTAATAATCATCGGTGATATCTAGAGTTCAAATTTGTGACTAGGTATTTCTATGAATTTCTCCATCAAATATGGTGACATGATTTTGAATTAAAATAATGTTGAGCTCTTAATATATTGTCCCCTTTTAGATTATTTATTGTATCACGATGCAAGATTATTTCTTGAAATATCCACCAAATCTCTCTCATGTTCACAATGTATTCCATATACATGTCATAAGGACATACATATTCGGCCCTTAACATGTATTGAAATTAGAGGTTATACAACTAGATAATGTTATATCTTATAGATAATGACCAATAAAGATTCAATATCATAGAGATAATTTTTAATTAAACAAGTCCACTAACCTGCTCAATGTTTTATGGAAAATCCACAAATTTAAGGATGGAACATGGGAACCTAAGGATATGATGAGGAAAAAATATCCCTATTTTTTTAAATCATAATAATTTAATTTAATGGGATGGATTATTATTAAGTGGGTTATAATTTATCACATTGATATTTTTTTTTCAAATTAATTATATTTTTTGATTGTTTGTGTTACATGAAACACTGAGTTTAATCGACACATGATATAATATTAAAGAGTTATTATTCAATGGGATAGTTATCTAATAGAAATTATATTGGAAGGTATAAATATTACTAATAAAATTATTAAATAATTAATGATTAAATATCTATAAAAAATTCTTTTGTTATCAAATAATTAGAAATGAAAATAAAAACCAATTGAAAATAAAGGTTTTTTTGAAGAACTATTTTTATGCGTGTAATGTGTGTTTATCATAATAAATTAAATTATTCACTAATGTTTAATGAATTTAATGAAATTATGTATTTAATAAAATGTTTTATCTTTAACCGATTAGTTTTTTATTTGTGGAATAAAATAAATCCAATTTTATACTTAAAATGGTTTTTTTTATAAAAAGTGGGTTTGTCTCATTTTTCAAACATAATTTATAATTATTTTTTCTACTATTAGAAAAAATTTCAAAATGAATTTAATTTTTGAAATAAACATGTAAATATTATCTTCTATGTAATTCACGTGAATTTTCTAAAAAGATAATTTTTTTGATAAATAGTGAAAAACATATATTTTTTTATAGTTGTTCTTTCATTTAATTAATTAAAATGTTGAATTTTGTTTTAAAGTAATTTTTGAAGTATAATTAGTTAAATTATTTTATTATTATTCCAATTTTTATCATTTTAATTAATTTAAGGTTTAATGTTTATATAAAATCATTTTATACTTGAGAAATCTTTTTCATTGGAAAACCACTTTTCAACGTTTTTGGAGGTTTTATTTTAAATAAAATTATATAAATTATTTGAATTGAATTTGATATAAAATACTCAATATTTTTAATAAGATTTATTAATATAATTTAATAATTTCATCTAAATATTTGTTAAAAATGAATAGTAAAAATAGTAAAAAATTCTATTAACATAGTTAAGGTTAAAAAATGTTTCCACAGGGGTTAAACTAAAAAGATATGGGATAAAATGACCTAAAACATAATAAACCCTAATTTTTTGGTTAATTTTGACAACAATATTTCAACTTATAATATGATCTATTTTGGTTCCATTTTTCCAAGAAGGTGACTTGAAATTATTTTAAAACATTGAAAACATACAAGAGAACCACTCACTTTAATTATTAAACGGATCTCTATATATAGTATTTTCCCCACACAAAGTTCCTTTGTTATCATACAATAACTACCCAAATCCCTTCCATAAATCCCTATACACTATCTAGAGTCTAATATTTGATAATAATACCATACTAGGAAGGAAATAGGTATAAACCCAAAGAGGTTGTTCGAAGAAAATGTATAGTTATTAACCAATTTTTTTTACCTTCTTAAAATAATATAAACTTTTCCAAAATAATAAAAATAGTATCTGAAATTTACTGAGATGATATTATGTTAATTTAATAACCTATATCCCCATTCTCTTCCATCAAATGAGAAACAATATTTTTGATCATATGTACGGTGGATAACCACCTCATGAACTGGTGTAATTTGTCTTCCATCACCACCTCTCAAGGATGGAGATATTGATGGATTTAATATATATATATATATATATATATTTTATGTATAATTATACTTCTATAATTATAATGTCACATAATCATTCTTACCTTCCAATCTGTCAGAAAACTATAATTTAGCTCATGCGTACGTGTGGACTACCACCTCCAGGAAGCGATGTGATTCGTTTTTCATTTCCTACTTACATGGAAGGTAATAATTATAGATTTAATGATTATAAATTATTTATATGATATAATAATTATCTTTTAACGGATAATTTTAATTTACTTTCTTCTTTATTCTATCTTTCAGAAAATTAAATTAGTGTTCATGTGTGTGTACGACATACCGTCTCTAAGAATGGTGTAATTCATTTTTTAATATATATATTTTTGGAAGAATATAAATATGAATATAATTAATATATATGATCTTTATAAAATTACTAAAATTATGTATATTATGAAACCATGATCAATTTACAAGGACCAAAACTACTAAACCAAATCATACATGAAAAACAAAGTAGTTATCACCATGAATAGTGAATTTAATATGGAATTGTTAGTAATCATGTGAAAAAAAGTTATAAGTAAATCATATATGGTAATATATATGAGTTTTATTTCTGAAGATATTTATAGTAAACCTATATTTATTATACAAATGTCTTGAACATATATAAAGAAAGTTGAGACTTGATGTAAGAGATTTGTTTAACATTCTCAGTGTTTATCTATATTTTTTTATTATGATTTTAATGATAAAAATAAATTAAATAATGATAAATGATATCATGAATTTTATTATCCTATAGTAATTTAAATATTATATATTCATTTATTCATTCTCCTATCTAAATGCACTAAAAAGTAAAAAATAATGTTTTTAAGGAATGTCGACTTTATTTCTTCCATAGATCAAAATTATATTCTCTTACTTGTCTAGGTTTTCTAGTAATGTTTTAAATAATGTTTTTAATACTCCTTAATTATTGTTGAAAAATCATTTTTACACATTTTTTACTTTTTACATAATGGGTTAAAATAATATTTTTTTCATCTTCTGAATGTGGTACTTTTGAATCTTTTCAGAAAATGAGAATGACAACATTGTTTAAATATATACGAAACGAACATAATTTCCATCCATGAATACCACTTAATGATTTGAAGCTTCATCTAAAAATTCCAAATGTTATTTTAAAATGAAAATTATGTTCATTTTTTTGAATGTTTATTCTTAAAAATGTTATTTTCAAAGTGTAATTTTTATTTTCATTAAGAATATTTTAATGATATTGTATGGTATTTCAATCCATAAAATAAAACAACCTTTGGTGTTGCATATTTTTTACCGGGGGTATGATCTAATTTTACCATCCTTATTATTTATATTGATGGTTTATGATTATGATCATGAGAGGTTTAAAAAACCAATTTATTTTCCATGTTTTATTATGTAATGAAATGATGTAATATTTATACAACCTATTTTTATGGGTTATGATATTATGATATGATTCATGATCTTATGGAATACATATGTATGGTTTTTATTATCTGTCAGGTGGTTCCAGAATTATATATTCCTCCAATTGATTTGATTAATATTTATATCTCATGAGATAATTATAGGATGAAAGTCGATGTCATTGTTACCCAATGGGAAACTTGTCAATGTACATGAAACACTATAGGATGTAGGTTGTGATTCCCGAATCATTATGATATATGATATAGGTAGGGATTCATTTTCCACTCGGATTTTATGGTCTTCGTATTTGTCCATGAAATATGACATGGTTCTATACTTATGATGGATCCATAATTTGATTGCATGAACCTATGGATCATGATTGATTTATTATTGTTTATAAATCTTCTAATTTATTCTGTTTGAAATAATAAAACATAATTCCTTGAACAATTTTTATGATCATTGACATATAGTGTAATAATAATTATATTTCTGCTTCATATCTCAAACCCTTATTTGTAACTTATGCTTTCATATAATCATCGATTGATACCTCCCATGTTTAACCTTAAAAATAACCTCATATAAATTTTTCATTTGTTTCCTTTCCACGGGTTTTGAATAATGGATTTATATAGGTTATGTCTATGAATAGTAGTAAATTTGGAAATCTTTGAGGGAGATATTGAATATCATTCTTAAAATAACATGATTGTGTACCTATTATCCAAATACCCTAAAACATTATTTCCCAATGGGCATGTACTTGTTAAATGTAATGAATATTTATCTATAAACATGAAATATGTATGTGTGAAAACTGGGGTCACTATAAATAGATATGTAATAGTTGAGTGATATTTAAATAAACTTACATTTTTACCAATTAGGGACTATATAAAATTTTCAAGGGAAAATAGAATAGTTAATAACTCTTTTCCAATAGTGGTTTGATTTCCTGGAGTATCATCTAGTAACCTACTATAATAATTCACCACATGTAGAATATTTTATTTGATTTACTATAGGACTACCCCCCAAAACCACATCAGTATAATGATCAAAAACATTTTGGTGAAACATACAATCAGGGAAAGTGATAATGGCTAGAGAAGTGTGTTTATATTTTGGAAAATTTAATGATTTTAATAACATATCATCTAAAACAAAAAAAGTATCTTTAACAATAAATAATAAAGGGCTATTGTGATTTTCAAAAAATCCATTACTAATTTTCAATATAAACTAACAAAACCCAAGAAACATATAATACAAATCACATTTTATGATGGGATTAGTTTTTTAATGGCATAAATTTTAGCATTGTCAACCTGAATTCCACTATTAGACACTTTAAGATAAAAATATATTCCTTAATTTATCATAAATTGATATTTTTCCAAGATAAGAACAAGGTTTGTATTTAAAAATTCCAAAAACAAAGTTTTGATTATATAAATAAATTTAAAATGTATTTACAACAAATAATAAATCATCCATGAATACCTTTATAATTTATTTAATAATTTCATTCTAAATATAAATCATTCACCATTGAATGGTTTTCAGGGAACCACGCAAGACAAAGGGTCTTCTTATTTTATAAAATTTCTCTAATAGATATGATAATATTGTATTTCACTATTCGTTAGGGGATAATATAATGTAGTTGTAAGTAGAATAACCATCTAGAAAATTGAATAATTCATAATGCCCAGTCTGTTATGCATTTTTTCCATGAATTGTATTTTAAAATGAAATTTTCCTATAGTTTAATGCAGCTTTACTTAGTCTACACATACCCATTATTTAGTCTTTTTCATAGTTTTAATTTTCACATTGACCATATTCGTGATGAAAGTGACATGTCTCTTCATGAGAAACAACTCAAATTGCGCTACCCAAGCAAAGTATAAGAAGGGAAATATGATTCCATCATATAAAATCTTGATAAATTTATCTCTTACTCCATATTTAATATTGTGATTGAGAATCCTTTCTCCCTCTACCCTTGGTTTGTGATATTGATCTATAGTGATCTTATTTATGTAACATGAAGGGTAAATAACTAGGATATTAGAAATGGTCTAACCAATATAGTATTTGAAATTTTTTACATTATCAACAACCTTTCATTTTGAATATCAAAAAGTTACATGGAATCAATTATAACAAGTGTATAAGATTTCCCTAAAAATAAATATTTCAAATGATTTAAATTTGGTTTATGGTAAATATCTAGTACTTATTAATTATAAGGTGTAATATTTAGCCATGGTTTCCAATGGTATTAGAGGTATCTTTTAAATAATTAATTAGAAATTATTAACAATTTTTAGAAAACATTTCATGTAGTGGAATACAAAATGCACTCAGAATTTAGATCTTATGTAAATATGTATTCCTCATAAAAAGAATCTAAATGATCCAGATATTCACACTCATACACATAAAATTTTCCTTTACTTCTCCCACCTCAACCTCTAAACAGGTTTCTTCAACCAAAGGCTTACTTCATATAATTCCCACGAGAACTACTAATTAATCTTGAATAATACCAATGAATTTATTTATATTCTAGATTTTGTACTCTAGATAATTTATCTTCAAGTTTAGTTCTTTTTTATTTTAAAAAACATTAATTTCCATAGATTGTTCATAAAAATTAAATATGAATTTCACATAGAAAAATTATTTACAAATCCACCTATAAAATAATATTTAAACAGTATGAGATTGAATTATTTTTGACACTCTTTGTATAATATGAGAAAGTAAGTGTGTAAAATTATCTTTAAAATGAAAAAAATATCACCAGCCTTACCTATGGGATGTGTGATGGAGCTTTCATCCAGTGATAAGAAAATAGTATAAGGCTACACCTCTTGCATTGTCTACTATTGAAACTTCGAGTAAGGGATAATATTGATGTTTTATCATGATTTACTTAAGAAACTAATTTTACTATTATTCTCTAAATCACATGTAATGGAAAATATCCACATAAAATTGAGTCTTTTGGGGATTTTTGTATGACTTTATGAGACTCTTCAAAGAGGATATATGTTGAAAATTTTTCAAGGTATTTTTTGCTTGCTATTTTTTTGAGAGATTTCAAATATTATAAATATATTATTAAATATTTAATGAAATAAATGATCTCATATGGATTATTGAAATTTATATGGAACTCTAGACGTTTATATTTTTTAATATTATGTTTTAGTTGTTTAGATAATTCTAAAATAGGTGAATAATTACTCAAAATATTATATATGTACTAAAATTGTTCTTGAATATTTTCTCTCCCATTGTTCTATATCATTTTATAATCATTTCCGACTTGTTTATCTAGTGGAAAATGTGCATTTGTTTCAATTAAAGTGTTTCTATTCATGATTCCATATTTTTGAAATTGAACATTTTATTGGCTAGAATCTTCAAGATTTTTATTTTGAATTTTCCTAAGTTCTATTATATGTTCCTTTTATGTTTTTATAAGAATAATAATAGTAAAGTTCATGAAATTATTTATTGAATTATGTTCTGTTATGTTAAGAATCCTTTATTTTTCTCTTCATCCTAACTCACTATCCTTGTAAATGATCTAAGTTTTCAAATTGTTCTTACCATTTATGTATTTTATTTTGAGCTTCGATGCTACTTACAATTATCTATATGAGTGAGTCTAAATTTTATTATGAATTGAATTACTCAGACATTTATTGACTTTGAAACTCTTTCTTAGGATGTAGTTGAAATATATGACGAGTAACTTGTATAAACACTCCCTATGATCTCTAAGAGAGGATAAAACAATTATTACATACCTAAATATATATATTTTATAAATTTTTATCCTTAGAATATATCCTAGTTCCAAAAAAAAACTATTAACATCATCAAGAATTTGGGTACTGATATCAATGTTAGGAAAATAAAGGATAAAATATAAAAACCTACCATAATGGTATAATTTCTCTAGGAGTTTATTTTTATTTGACATCACAACATCCTATGGATGTGTCTTTTGAAAAAAACTTATTTATGGAGGATTTTTCCACATTGAAAAAATATATGTTATGAATTTTGAGAAATTGTATTGGAATTAAGTTAATTCACTATAATGGATTTATCATAAAAATTTCCTCCATAATTCTTATCTATAATTTTTTGGTATAAGGGGTGAGACTATTTTCAAAACCATTAGTAAATTTTTTTGACAAAAATTATGGTTAGGAATTTCTATAAGAATACCCCTAAATATTTTATAGGTCACATGAAATAACTCAATCTTGTCTTAGACAAATATGGTTATTTTATTTCTAATTTTATATATCACAATCTGAGGATAGAGCCTAGAAACAAAGGCATCAAAAAACATATTTCAAGTGTAAAATTTCTCCAATTATATTTTATTAAACCATGTTTTATAATATCCTTTTAGAAGAAATGTAAATACTATATGATTTAACTCCTCCTCACTTATCCCTTATAGTGGTAACTGATGCATCACACTATATAAATCCATGTTAATGTTTAATGAGTTTCCATTAGGAAGTATATTAATATATAGAAGAATAGACAATAGTAATTATTATATCTCATAATTTCTAGAATGAGGGTTAGTACTAATGCATGAAGGATTGATTCATACCATGGTAAACTAAAACTCCCTAATCCTATGTCTCTCAATGACTTGATATCTAGATCTACGTGGATTATAATTTTCTTAGTGAACCTTTTCCATCATATTATCTTCAATTTTTACTATATTTTTAAGATAAATTAAGTGTATTTATATTTTGGGTATTAAAGGATCAATGTTTTAATTTTTTTTTATTAATTTTCATTTAGACATAATGTCTTATAATATTTTTTTTCTAAAAAAATATTAATTTTATTTGAGTTTAATAATAAATATTTTCCCATCCTTGGTCTCTCATTCCATCCCTAGAATCAATGAAATTTTTTTTGTGACATTTTATCAAGGATATTTGAAATATATTTATTAATTATTCTATTTAAAATATGTATATTTTTTTGCAAGGTCGATCTATAGGGAAGTAAAAGAAATATATTTGAGCGATCAAGAGAAAAAACATGAAAACAAGAAAATAAATCAACATCACAACAAGAAATATATTGATGGATAATTATTGAGAAATTGAAAAATGAGTGATAAATGATGATGTTAATAGGCAGAAATCATTAAAAAAGACACCAAACTAGGCTAGTGAGTTATAATAATATAATTTTAGTGCAAGGGGATATTTGATTTTTTTATAATTCCTTCACCCCCTAGATAATATGAGAATATATTAAACTAATATCCATTGAAAAATTTTATTATTGAACTTGTCATAGAGGTGAATAGTGTTGGTTAAACCTCGTGGTTAGTTAACTGTGAAAGTCCAAACCACAAAGAGAATGGGTGTATGAATTACCTTGTATAAACAATCAAATTTCCTTGTTGTGGTTACCAGCAATTGATTTAAATTTTTTGTATTTTAGATTATTTTAAAATAAAAATATTCATAATAGTTTTTGGAAAATGTGTCAAAGACCAAATATATTTTATTAACATTAAAGAAGTTACTTCCAATAGGGATGGAAATATGTAAAGTGATCCAACAAGAAATGTTGACGTGATTAAAGAGAAATAAAAGAAATAGGATAATTTTTTTTCTCAATTTAGAGTTTATCCAACTAAAATTTTAGAATATTTTTTTTTCAAAAATCAATTCATTCAAAAAAAAAAATCATCTAATAAAAGATGTGGTATAAGGAGAGTAAAAAAATATCCTATATTGATTCAATTATGATCCACTAAAATCTTACCTGCCACGAGTGAAATATTCCTAGAATGTTTCTCTTCTTCCACTTTTTGTCTCCTACGATCAATTGATGGTCAACAAAATATAGTGGGTTTATCCTATTGAACCCAATTTATATGAAAAATCTAGCCTCAAGACTATAGTGACCTACTCAACACTAATCCAATATGTTTTTATGTGTTAGTGTTCACTATAAAATTCATTCCTAACTATTAAATATACCAATTTTCCAACAAATAAATTTTCCCTTATAAAGTTAGAAGCAATATTTTTCATTAGTTCATTCCCTTAATAATTTATTGTAATATCGAGATCTTATAGTGTATCTCATGAGCTTCACTCAACCGATATCCCTTTTTCCCTTTGATTTATCAGTTTATTTAATTTTACATTCAAAATATTAGGTCCCAAATACATGAAATTCATTCAAAAGTGAATCCCATGTCATATGAATTGGTAGTTTTTAAATTTTAATGGATTTCTATGTCACAATTTATAATATTCAAAAAAATTATATTTAAAATAAAATGTGGAACATTGAACAATTTTAATTCTAATAGACATAAAAGAAAAGGAAATGATTGAAAATTATTCTTTAATGATTAATCATCAAAATAAACAAGAAATATTTGATCATAATTTTATAAGAAAATCAACCTATGAATCATTTATTCAATTTGAAAATATAAACACTCATTATTATAAAATAAGATCAATGAATTATATAGCCAAAAGAAAATTATCCAATTATCAATATTTCACCATTATCAGTAGATTTTGGCATTGAATATAAAATTTATTCATTTAAATGATGAGAAAATTACAATAAAGATATGACGAATTAGTGAACATCGATAACCACATCATTTTCACAAATTAAATTTGGAAAATATCTAACACCATTTTGTGTAAACATGAAATTATAAACAAATATAACTACATCAGGTTCATAAATAATATAATTATGTTTTGAGATATAATTCATTACCTAATTTTGAGGGATATATAATTATAGTCTCACTAATTATATAGTGATATAACCATATATATTTCTTCCAATTGATAGCAATCATACATTAAATTGTTATTACCCCATGGAAATAAATTGGTTTATCATTACTTTCATAAAGAATCACATAAAAAGAAATCCAGAATTATATTAGAAGATACACAAACTATCAATCACCCAAATAAAACATATAATAAGAAAATATAAAAGATTTTATATGAGGTCTATGAAATATAAATATATAATGAATATTTTTGGGAAAGAAATTAAAATTAAAGGGAAATCATTGAAATATTTTTCTTTATGTTTTGGTGATGTTTTTTAAAAAACATTGTTAAATTTTTTCTTTTAAAAATAATTTTTAAAAGGTGAAAACATTCATTAATTGTTTTTTGAATAATAAAACTCCCAATAATGGATCCTTAAAAAACTAAATTTCGAATAACTAATAATTTAATTATTAAAAATAGTGTAAAAAATGATTTTTTAGTATTTTTAATAATTTTTATGTGAAAAAAACAATAAAAGAGATGATAAACAACATTTTGAATAGGAATTAAGAGAAATGTGAAATCTAAAAATAATTATATATATAACTTTAAATTTTTTAAAATGGTTGATTATTAGTAATAAATAATTTGGATATGGAAGAGAAATACCCAAAATAGTGGGTGGAATTATTCTATTATAATGAAACATTTTTATAAAGTATGATTGAAAAAAATTGAAAAATAATAAAAAATAGATTTTTTGTAAAAATAAAATATGGGATAGTAAAGTTGTAGAATATAAAAAAAATATAATAATATAATCAAATATTAAATACTGTAACTAAATGAAATGAAAATTGGTCAGGAAAAACTCATAAAAATTTGGTGATATTTGGATCAAAAGAAAATGATAAAGATAAAATTAAATGAAATTCTAAATTCCATGAATAAAAATTAAAATTTTAGAAAACAATAATTAGGTAATTTAAATATACCATATAAATGATTATAGGTGTAAAATATGGAACATGTCTCAAAGAAATAAAAATGATTCGAGAAACTCTTAATAATATTAGCAACTTTTTAAGTATGAACATATCAGAGTGTGGGTATTAAAAAAAATATGAATAAGAGTTAAAGGTATCTACAGAAATGCAAATGTTAAAAATAAAATGATAAATTAGAATATAAGAAAGGAATATAAATCATAGATAATAAAATTTATATTTTGTAAAAAAATATGACTTCAATTAGTTAATAATTTTGTATAGAGTGAAACACACATAATATAAAAGTTGATATCTAGTAGAATTATAAAGAAACATTATATCAAGAATAGAGTTCATTTTTTATTTTAAAAATAAATGATATATATATCCTATAAAACTATATAAAGAATGGGAATGAAATCTCAATTACTAGATATATGACTATGAAAAAGATCACAATCATTAAACAATATGAATTTACCATAAGGTTTTCTAATAAATATATATATTGGAATAAGAGTATTTAGAGATGAAAAATGGAATTAATTCACTATTTTATATAAAAATGAAACAAAAAACATTCAAAATAGTATTTTATATATTTGATCTCAAATAGAAGAACATATTGAATGAAAACCTCTTCGCATAGATCCATGCTTACTCTAATGGTCACTACTTGATTAAGTGAAAAATAATTTTATATAGAGGGAGAAAACACATTAAAGGGGTTGAGTGAGAACCTGATCATTGAACAACTCCATAGGTGTAAATCTTCAAAATACATTACCACTTTGTTCCATAAGAGATAAAAAAAGTGAAATTAACCCTATGAAGTAGACTATCATACCTTCATCGAAGTCACAAATAATGATATGATCATGGGAAAAATTAAATTAAACAATTGAATTAACCTGTAATTCAAATCATCTTCTAAACAGGATTACCTGAGTCCACATGTACCATATTTCTGGCCCAAGCCTTCAAGGAGAGTGAGGGGAATTGGTGATATTAGAATTAAGGTTTCAAAACATAGGCCATGCCTCAAATCCAAAAAAGGATTTCAAATTATAACTACCCCCACGATCCTATGTTTTGGATGTTAGCCTGGGTGAATCCAAGATGACACTTATTTCCCTACTTTCCCAACACTTAAGGTCTTTCTCTTACCAGCCTTTCATTAATGAAAAATTCTCTTTATTATAGATGAGGAATCCCTCAATCCCCTTGAGATTACCAAAATGTTTTGCTACTAGAACCACCATTCTTAAAATAAATTTTATCTACATTGTTAATAAAATTATCAGATTAAAGAGTGAGAAAACTAGAATACCTTTTAGCTAAGGCTTTCCCAAGGGGATTCCTTTTGAAATTAGAATACTTAGTCTTTCTACCTTTGTATAGAGTGAATCATTATCTATCCATGATGAATTTTATTTACGTTCTTATTCTCAAGAGAAATACCATTGAAAACTAAAATTTTAGTAGATGAAACCCTTATTTTTTGGGTATGAGAAGAATGATATGGAACCCCCATTGCAGAAGGAGGAGAAAAGTTAGGGACCACCACTACATGATCAAGAGGGGCATGGAATCCTAGATCAGGCTACGTAGAAGGAGTTGGAGCCTATTGGATTCCATCGTCAGCAAGCATATGGCCTCCTATAGATGGGGCTGTCAGCTAGAAACTAAACACTTGGCAATAAGACCCTCTTCCAAGCACTACATGCCCCGATGTTTGCGATTCCTGGACTGGTTTCCCATTTGACCTTGACTTTGACATGAAGGATAGTAGTCAAAACTCCCATCATAATAAATCAAATTCTAGAAGCCTACATTGTCACAAACCCATAGAGAGAGCTATTTTGGGAGTGACATTGTGATATATAGCTCAACATATATGTGAACCCCATGATACGTTTGTAGATGAAGGGTTGGCTCATCTGTGAGAAGGAGGAAACCTAGGGAGCAACTAATTCCTTTCAGAATGACCAGATTATAAAATAGAAGAGGTAAACTGAGAAGGGATAACCAAAATGCAATCCTTTTGCAATATCATCCCTTGTTTAAGTCAATAATCCAACAAATGAGAATAAAATACCATTTGTCACAAAGTTGAGATTTCAATGACCAAGCATGAGAAAAATCATCCCCAAAACGAAGGTGAGCCTAAAAATAATTTATGTCAATTTTTCATCAATATCATAACATTATTTATATTGATTTTAATTCATAAAATATATTTATATCTACATATTCCTATTTTATTAATCATTCATAAATAAAATTAATTAGTGGGTGTTAATTATTCCTTTCGTAACACAATTGTTTTAGTATGTTAGTCTTGGTCTATGATCCTTTCTCCATTGTTAATAATTTTTATAATGGATAGGGATAGAATATAGTTTTCAATTATAGATTTATAATTCCATTCATTATTTTTGGTAAGTTACAAAAATGGTTCATAATGAATAGTACAAAATTCCTCCTATTTTTGGATATTGAATCATTAAAAATAACAGGTTTTATTAATGAATATAATTGTAAATAATAAAATTGATAAATTATTTGGAAAAATATATAAATAATTAATTCATGATATTACCATTTTTTATGTTTTTAATGTAATTACCCGACATTTATATATCAAAATTTCTTTATTTATGGTACAGTATAAAACACATGTACAATGTAATATAAAAACCATCCTGAATTTATTTCATAATTTTAAAAATATAGATATGAATGATCAGTACATCCTATAAAATTTAAAATATTACATTGGGAAAATAAACTCATAGAAATGAAATAAGTAAAATATGAAAATCAATTGGGTTTTGGTTGCCTAAAAATATAACACCCATGGAAAACACTATAAAAAGAAAACAACATTCAAATATGATTTGTTTTTTAAAAATGTGTTGATTATATAAATAGAAAACAATGTAAAATTTTGAATTATGTAAATAATATTTATTTATATGATATATAAATCCAATATAACCATTGGAATAATAAAACAAACAATTAGGATAGTAACATAACTGACAGAATTAAAAACATGAAAAGTTGAATATTAAAATGAATTGCAAATAATAATTAATATAAAATAAATTTCTACATATAAATATTTTTGTTTCATTAAATAAATGTTTTAGTTTCAAAACTTAATGAAATTATACATGTATGATTTTAATAAAATGTATTTTAACTTATCATGTAAAATAATTAATTTTTTATTCATAGTAAAATATTAAAATTACATAATGTAGAAAACTATTTAGATAAAATGACTTCCATTTTTTAATTATAATTCTAAAACTTTCTAAGAGTACTTTTTGGTCATTTTATTAATAACATGAATTTTCAAGTGAATATTACTACAAATTTTTTTTGAGGCATTAATTTCTAATAATGAATTATTATTATAATAATGATCCAGTTAATCCTAAAATTGTTATATAGGAACAATATAGATTCAATAAGATTAATGATCCATTTTAAAATAATAAAAGCATTTTATAAACCTAAAGGATTAATCTCCAGAGTCTAAAAAGACAACGTATATCACTAAAAACTGTTTTTTTCATTTTTTTTGTTATTTGATTTTGAAGAAATTAATAAATTAGATAGTTTAAGGTTTAAAAGGATGAAAATACATATAATTTAAGTTAAATTAAATTTTATAATTTCAAAAAGTAAAACTAATCCAATTTTTCTTTGAAAATAATATTTTCTATTACTTATTCAATAGATACCCTACCCTTCATGTATATATACCCCTATCACCCATTCAGAAAAAACAACCCTGAAATCTCACATAGAATAATTTTTTTTCAAAATCATTAATTATAGGATTTATAGGATTCATAGGGTTGTTCTGGTATAAAAAAACTTCAATCCCCATAGACATTATAATCTTAATCAAGGAGAAACTACATGTATAACAGTAACCCTTCTCACTTTATCTTTTCAATTTTCACTCTCTTTACATATATTAACTTCCTATCTTATAAAAAAGTAAATCATAAAAAATAATGTTCACATAAAAATTGTGTAAATGTTATTAAGTTGTTGTATTCTTATTATAAACTATTTGAAACATGTATAGTGTATCTCTTCCTCTCTTTAAAAAAGAATCGTTAATGGTCAATTTACCACCTACGAGGAAAATGATAAATCTTTTTCCATAACCACCTACATATATAGTTATTCTATATTATATATCTATATTTTTTATTACACTACCATAATCTTATTATAAACCATTTATAATTTCTATATATTTTTCATCTTTCCCTCTTTTGACATGTCATGTTAATGGTTAGTTAACCACCTATAAGGATGTTAGAAATTATTTTCTTATCCTAACCATCATAGATATCCATCATTACATAATTTCAAATTATAAATATTTTATTATATATATATTTATTATTATTATATAGTTTTACTAATTTATAAATAATAATAATTTGAATCCATTAAATTAGAACAAAGCAAGTCGTTCTAATAAAACATGTTAATAACTATTTAAAATTTACCATATAAATTAATAATTAAATACTAATTATTTTAAATGGTCAATAATAAATTAATAAATAATTAACTTATTTAAAATATCCATGGTACTAAATATATATAAAAAATAAAAAAATAATGTTTTTCTAATGTCAAAGAACTGGGTATTTTTAATTTTATCAAGTAATAAATTAGTCCAAATAAAAATAAATAATCCCACACCAATATTATCCATGATATTAGTAAATATATTCCCCTAACTATAATCATGTTAAAAAAAATCAAAATGTTCCTATAATAGTCTCTAAAGTTACGTTGGACCTCCACTAGTCTCCAAAAAAGTGAATCAATGTCGAACATGAGGAAAAGCATAGTAAGTTAGAGTCATCCTCTAGCCATATTTTTATCCATTTATTATACCATGAAATCATAATGAGAAATTAGATCCTCTAAATACAAAATTTATTTTCCAATTCCAATTTAAAACATTTATAATGCAATAAAATAGATTCACCTTTTAAGTCCATGAAGATCCCATTACATTCTGTAGGTATTTCTCTTCCATTAACTGCTATTTTGCTATAGATTTTAATCTGGCCTACACGTAGAGGTTACTAATTAATAGTAGTATATCCAATATATATTCAACTATTTCAATTAATTACCAATATAATAAAAATATCTATCTATTTAATTGAATTACTACCCAAACTAGACTATTCGTAATTGTCCACCCTGATTAAAAAATTCTTATCATGTCCATTTTAATGTAAATTTTAAGAAAATTGAATCTTGAGAGGTTCTTAATCTATTAAAAATATGGATAAAATATTCCACTATAACCCTAAAAAAATTTATAATATTACTCAATCCAAAAAATTTCAATAGTAAAAATAGTTCTAGGTATATTGTCTTCCTCGAGTAAACAACTTCAAAATCATTGATGAAAAATGTTTGTAATGCACAAGTAAAGTTGTATAAAAAATTTGGTCTCCTCATGTAAATATAGAATCCAATGGTAATAGATTGAAATAGAAAATAATTCAATCCCAAAATTTCATTAAATAATTGCCTTTGGGTAGTTTGATGTAAGATTCTCTATAAAGAAATATGTATTTAGGAGGATCAATCCAACATTTTTCAAACTGATATATCAATCCTATGATTTTAGTGAGTTTTTAAATGATGAATTTATTATATTGATTCAACATGTGGGTATCATTCCAAAATGGTTCCTATACCCATATATCCCAATTTGGGATTATTTTATAACCAATGATTTTATGATTTTATGGAATATAGAGAAACTACAAAAGAGATGTAACATTATCCTTGATCCTGATATGGGGGTCCAGGATATCCCATTAAATATACATATCTATAAGAACACCAATTTAATTTTCATGTCAATTTTTTTTTAATTTAGGTGTCCAATCCTTTTTTATTGATTCATCACAACCATATATATATTCTTAATACACAGCCAAAATTAAGAGAATATATAGTGAATCTTAATAATATCAATCCTATGAGGGAATCTAAATTTAAGAAAAAATTATCTTCAGAGTTACCATAAATATGTTTCCAACTGAAAAAATATTTAAAATCATCATTAAATGTTTCCCTGTTCTTTAGACCAATTATCCCATCACTATTTGACTGATAACAGGTGCTCCATTACACCATGTCATGTTTTCTCTCAGATATTCTCTCACTATAAATGAAAATTACAATGATTGGTGTTATTAATTTAAAAATAAAGAAATAAAATTTATAAACCATAAATTATAAGATATATTTTGGAATGAAAATTCCTTTAATGGGATATATTTACCAGAAATGGATAATGATTTTCCATGTAAGGAATTCAGTTGAGTAGTGATTTTATTTTAAATATCCCTAAAGAAGAATATTTTTGGCCTAACCTAGAACATAGGTATTCCTAGGTTATTAAAGGAAATATTTCTTTATTTTATATTCAAGTACATACTTATAAGGATTTTCATTTGACTTTTTTAGTTTTAACTCTAAAAAATTAATAGATTTAGATAATCTAATAAACTAATACGAGATCTCTCAATTATGATGTTGAATTTGATTGAAGAATATAATATTTCAATGTATCCTTATATATAAATTTATCATTTAGTTTTTATAAAATAGATGTTATAGATCTTTAATTCATCTCTCAACATTAATATGAGTAATATAACAATTACTTTAAACAATTAATAGGATATTAAAAAATTGATCACCCTAAATGGTCCCACATATAAATAAGAATAACCATCTGGGACACATTTAAAAATAATAGAAAGATTAATATAATTAAATAAGATCCTAAAAAGGAAATAAAAATATCATTGATTCAAAAATTGTGTAGATCTTGGAACAAAAATTCCAAATTGATGGTGTCAAAATCCTTATTGACATCAAACTTGAGGAAAATACAACCATTATTTCTTGTTTTCCGAAAAAAATTATATCTTCAAATGTTGTGATTATAAAACCTTTAATTTTCTTATCATGAATAGTACTGAACATACCATTTTAAACTATCCGACCAATGATTTTGAGAAAATAATAAAATAAATGAATATAAATCACATCAGGATTCTAGTTTTAATAAATATATTTTGGTTATAAAGAATTTATAAAAATGAACAAAAAAATAACACCCAAGGTATAGAATATCTGAAACCCAACACTTTCATTGGTATATATCCTCTATTAATCTATATTTTCTATTTGAATATTTTAAAATAAATTATAATTTTATCTTGATCTTTTCATTTTTTTAATATTTTCATGTTATTATTTTTTTAGGATGAAATCTAAATAACCATCATTACTAAAGATAAATTATCTATATTCAAATTTAACCCATTATTCTTTCAATGTTTTCACTTCAATTTTAAAATAACTATGATCATATCCTTATTAATGAAATACTTTTTTTCCAAAAATAATATTATCCATCTTATTTTGGTAACATATAAGTTAATTCATCAATATATGACTTTCAAATTCATTAAGAAAATCACTCTTTTACTCAAGGCTTTGTTTCTTTTTTAGGATTGATAATATGTTTCCTTTTATATGGTATGCATTATTATGAGAATTTTATAATGTTATGGATGGGATAAAAAATATATAATCATACAACTAATTTAGTAAATTTATGTATTGTATGAGATTATTGTGTTTGATTGTTATGATAGCTATGTTCACAATATATCCAACATGCAGTGTAAACATATGTTATGTTTGAACATGTTTTTTTCTTTGTCCAGATTATATTAGAGGGCCTTTAAAAAAATGTTATTATGTTTCAATTTTAATCATGTGTGAAAAAACTTTTCTCCTTAAATTTTATTTCTCATACATATGATCATGATTATATTCGTATGATATGATTATTGATATTATTCTCACCCATGTACTATATTAATTCATATCTCATGTTCCTTCTCTATTATCCATACCCTTACTAAGATTTTATCTCACCCTCTCATTAATATATCCCTAAAAGTTATTACATGTACTAGAAGATCATTGATGCATATAAAAGGGCCATGAACTATGATTTAAAGAATGTTTAATGTTTTATATGTTTTCATGTTTTATGAACCAAATTTTCTAAGGATAATACACCTATTAATTTTTAGTTTTCTTATTATTATGTATATTTATCTTAAAAATAATGAAAAAGTGTTGTATGTAAGGTATGACTACTTTTAGTTAGTATACGAGAAAGTTTTTTTCAATGTGAGAATTAATTTAGAAAAATATAACCTCTTATAAACATAGATTCTATATAACGTAATAAATTAGAATTTATTTATACAGTGGATAAGTTATTTACCAATTATTTATTAAGATCTATTTTATTTGAACCATATTTATTTTATAAAATAGATGGAATAAATAGAAACTATTCTAGAATCCCATGTGATGGAAAATGTTATAATTTTCTAAATGAAATTCCTAATTCAATGGGAGGTAAATTTTAAAACCTCAAGGTGGTACACACCCATCTACCCTTAGTTATGAATAATAACTATAATTATATGAAATATCATTATTCAAAATTGCAATATAAATTACCCATTTAATGCTTTATATAATGTCGAACACCTTTATTTAGTAGATTTATGAAACAATTTATTATTGAATAGTGGATAAATTCTATGTGAAAGATATTTTTTTGCGTTGTTTTTCAATATAAGGATACATTATCCCTATAAATACCAAATTTAGGAGGACTTTATCAATTGTGGGCATTAATAAAAAATTTAAATACAATGGATGATGTCAAATAATTTTATTGGGAAGAGTTTGTAAAAGTATTTTTATTTTTTTTTTCTAAAACACTCTTTAGGATTTGTTGAAGAGAGAAAACCTAGAGCTCAAAAAATTAAAAATGAATCCATCTTTATAAATGAGTAAAGTTTCAGATGGATTTAAATGTATGTATAATTCTTTTATCAATCATGATTGAAAACTAGATATATATTTTCATAGTTAATACCGCATATCTAAAACTAATTCGATATTTCAATCTTTGGGAGGTATGAAGATGTGTTTAAGTGCACTCTCAAAGCATATATGGTGTTTGGATAATGTCCCCATATACATGGATGCAAAAAATATGATGGAGTTTTTACATGAAGGATCAAATGATAAATAAGTTAAAGGATTTTAAAAACTCACATGTTAAAAATATGGACTAGGGAACCCTAGAAATTACAGAAAAGGAATAAATAAATGCTAAACGTGTGGAAAATAAGGGAATTAAGATCATGAATCTCAAAGGGACATGAATAATCTAACAAACATGATAAATGAAATTAAGGGACCTAACAATTCACTATCCATGGTCTAATACATAAACTATATGGAATTTTGTGATTATTCAAGCGAGTGCACCAGAACCAAGGTCTTAGAGGGAAATAAATTTCAGTAACAAGTTAATGAAATGGAAAAAGGGAATTCTTACAACATTAGAACCAATGAGGTGGAGTAATAAAATAAGGAAGTTTAAGTTATACACACTACTCACACAAGAATGGTTAATGTTTTATTTTATTCAAGTTTCATGCAATCATTTATATCATATAATTTAGCTAAAACCTTTTAATCACATCTCTAATAACTTCATGTGTAGATATACATGAGTACACATAGAGTTGAATTCAATATATACCAAGTGTTGGGATCTTCCTCAATTAGAGTATGTGGGAAAATTTAATATGAAAATATCATAATACTTTATTCGGTATAATTTTATAATATATTAAGAATGGATTAGATTTCATTATGTATAGAACATAACCTCTATATGGAAACATAAATCTCATTATATATCCTGAAATATCCCAGGATCATATAAAATTGAAAGGAATATCAATAATATCCTTTATAAAATCCATTAACAGTGTGGGTATTGATACCCAATCAAGAATCATATCTTATTAAAATTGTTAACATAAAGGAAAACACCAATCATGGATACATTCTTATTTTTATAGAATATAGTAATGTATTCCACGATGAGTTTCTTGAAATACCTAATGAACTTAAGGAAATGTTTACAATAAAACATATAATCAGTGTGACACATGTGTATAAAAGACACTAAGGGATTCTATTTATAGAATTGTATGAGTTAAATAAGAAACCACGAGAGAATTCAGAAAATGGGTTCATACCCCCTAGTGAATCAACTTAGGGTACACCAGTTCTAGATTTACTTAGGAATTATTGATCAATGAGGGTTTTCATCGGTTACTGGGAGATTAATAATATCACAACAAAGAAATAGAATCTAGTACCATAGATTGAGAATTTTTTGACCAAATTTGAGAAGATCATTGCTTATCAAAAAATAATCTTTAATATATATATCATTAGTTGTAATTGAAGATTTAATTTCATCAAAAGACAACTTTCTTTATAACATATTGACATTTGTATTTTATAGTGATGAAATTTGAACATTCAAATTCCCCAGATCTATTCATTGGAATTATACATAGAGACTTTATAGATTACATTGATAAATTTTTAATTTTATTTCTTTATGATATTTTCATATACACTAAGAGAATAAAAGAACATTAGTAGTACCAAAGGATTTCGATAAAGGCCTTAATAAAGGAGAAATTGGATTTTATGTTTAGAAAGTGTGAATTTTGGATGGTGTAAGTAAAATTATTCGAGTATGTGATCACAATGTAAGAAATATCAATGGATCCATCCTTGAAAAAGGTGATAAAAATTTTCTCATACTTATAAGTTCCATATATATCCATATTTTTCATGGGTTATCATGGTAATACCAATTTGTTTTAAGAATTTTATCATTATTTTAAATCCTACTAGTAATGTTAATATAAAAGTGGGTAACATATATTTTTATGAAAGAATTGGATGTGGTATTTATAGATATCAAAAAGAAAAAATCAACTACACATGTACTCACACTACCACCAAGTGACGAATGTTTTATGATATGTAGTGATGTTTCAAAGAAATTATTAAGATCTTTTTTTCATGAAAAATGTTTAAATGATAACATATGACCCATGAAAATTGAATATACATTAGAGAGACAAAAATTATTAATGTAGATATTACAGTACTATCATTTCCTTGATGATTTAGTGACACTTAATCTATAAAGATAATTTTTAAATACATATATTGACGAAAATACATTAAAGTATATATTCTCACAAAAAGAACCTAGACATTTGTCAATAAAAATAGTTTGAATTAATCTATAATTATGATTTCTGATTTCACCACCATCCTGGAAAATAAAAAAGGATGTTTCATGAAATTAGTACAATTAATCCTACCACCCTATCTATTATGATTATTGAGAATGATATTATATTTATATACACAAAAATAATGAATAAACAAATCATAAAGGTATGAAATAAATAATACATTTCTAAATTTTTTCCTAATAATATATCCATTACAAAATAAATTTGACACAAAGTTATGGTCATGAATTTCAAATTAATTAAATAAAAATAAGGGAATGGAATATTCACGTATTTAACAAAAAGGGATTTTTTTGGTTTAAACATAGACTCTATGATCCACCATATTTAGAGATAATGAAATAGATAATAGATGATTCACATAGATCATCCTTATCCGTCTACCCTAGAAGTACCAATATATATTGAGATATTTGAGAGAGCATATATTAGTAAAAATAGGGAAGAAATTTTTTTTTATTAAACCTAATATTACTTGCTTTGTTAGAAAGTTAAAGAAAATCATCATAAAATGGATGATGCAACCATTAACCTCACTAACATAGAAATGAGAGAACCTGACCATGTAATTTTTCATGATTATTTTGAATACATATAAAGCAAATAATTCCATAATTTTTTTTGAGTGTATTGAATCACAAAAAATGATCACTTTATCATCATATTAGAATATTTATCACTTCATTAGACTATAAATATAAACATAAAGTAATTAGTGAGTCTATTTGGGAAATAAATTTTGACATTATCTAATCAAAATCCAAGGTTCACCTATATGTTCTAAAGGAGTCTGCAATATTTTTTAAGCACATACATGAACTCAATTGTGGTCTATAACCCCTAGCCGATGTTAAATCTAAAACCTTCATTCAAAAACTTAAATACATGCTAAGTTATCACCCAACAAAGTTTAAAGAAGTTTGGGATCAATAACTTCCACTAGTTGAGATATCATACAAAAAATTACTCAGGTATTATTATGGACCCATATAATTATTTATACGGGAATAAATCGAAAACAATAACATATTTGGAAGTAGTTATTTAATGGAATCTTCATAGACATGAACATGTTCTATAAATGATATTGAGTGTTTACTCCAATCTGCAACACTTTAAATCTACCAAGATTCAATAGAAGATTTTTTATAAAAGTCATTAAATATACTTGGAGTGTAATGACAAAGAAAAAATTTCCTCGGAATATTACCTTAAAAGAGAGTCATGAGTTTTGGGAAGAAGCGGAAGCTCATTCTTAATTACATTGTTTCCTTTCAGATATTTTATCACATAAAATATGTGGCCTATATAATAGTACTTATATTAAACATTGATCTTGTGAATGATGTGATCCATGTATATCTCTTTATGAAGAACATGTATGATCAATCACATGTAATGAATCTTGAGGTGGTGCAAATGAATTATGAACTCTTTAATAAAGAACATAAGAATATGATCATAGATTTAGAGTCTAATTTGAAATTTCAATTAAGAGTTTTCTAAATATTGTAATAATGTAATGATACACACTTTTTTATATGCACTTTTCCTTTAGAATATATATTTCATAATTTGGTATATGGTATAGTAGAAAAACACTTGGACCATTTAATATAAAAAACAAACCCAAATTCATTTCATTAGTGTTTAACATTATTTTAGGATAATTAACACAACCAATTAAATTAATAATTTCACAATGAGGAAATAATAAAATAAACAACATAATTATAATTTCAAAATCTATTAGATCATGGGAACCTAAAAATAACACATATAAAAAAAACAAATAGAAAAAAATTAATAATATGTTTTCCATTATTATAAATGATATAGATAACATTAAGATAATACAAATTGAATGATGAATGATGTAATTAATATGTATTTATGGGATGAAAAAAATCTAATGTGATTATTCTTATAGTAAACCTAACCGTTTTATAATAACATGATTATTAGAAATGTTTCCTAACCATTAGAATAGTAACATGACCAATAAAATAGGATAAAAACAAACAAATAATAATTACCACAACTAAAAATGTTAAATATAATTATTAAAATGTCATAAAATAAATACTAATGTTATGAAAATCAATTAATGTATATATGTATATTTTTTATAAACTGTATTTAAAAATATCTTATAAAATTCTTAATTTTATTCAAATATTTAAAAATTAAAAATAGATAAATTTGAAAATTATTTTTGATATAATCAATGTATTTTTTGGAATAAAAATGTTTCAATTTCCCATGATAATTTGTATTTTTATTTTAAGAAATACTTGGATGTTTAGGTTATTAGTAAAAATATTGTTTTTGAAATACTAATTTTTAATAGTGAAATTTTCTTATGATAATAATATAATTAATAATAAAATGATTAGACCTGCAAAAAATAGAATTAATTAGAAAAATGGATCATTTAAATATATTAAATTCAATTTCAAAACTAAAATGGAATTTTAAAATGTCTAGAATGATAATGAATAAAATTAAAAATATCTATTTTCTTCTATTATTTTAAATAAAATTATAAATTCTTTGGTTTGATGGTTAAAAAGATGTAAAAAATTTAACATTATTAAAAGATAATTTAAAATCTCAAATGAAACCAATATTCTAGGTTTTAGTTTTGAAATAATATATTTTTCATTTATTTTTTTACTTAAAATACCCATCCCTTCTAATATAAATATATTCCATCGCCCCATGAAAAATCACATCCCAAATATTTATCATGACCAAATATCATAAAAAATTAATTATTTGAAAAGACTTTGGTTCCATAGTAATGTTATGGTTTCATACCAGTCTATGTCTGCAAGGCTTTAAGGTCTTAAAAATAGAGTATCTTTTAGGATTGATGTAACAGTTCTTGGTTTCTCATTTCATTTCTTCCTCTTCTACACTTCTATTCTAATTCCATATAGTAAAAATATACCTCATAAATTAATTAATTACCATTTAAACAATATAAATTTTTTATTATAATACTAGTGAATTGTTATATACTATTTATAACAAGTATATTATGTATATATTTATCATTAACAAATTCATGTTAATTGTTAGTTTACTTCATATGAGGACAATGTTAATTAATTATGTATCACCAGATATACTGATGGTTACTATAGATTATATATTTATCATTTTTATTATTCTATCATATTCTTATTTTAGAGTATTTAATATATATATATATATATCCACCTTTTCTGTCTTTTGTTTGTCCTGTTAATAGACGGTTAACAACCTATGAGGTTTTTTCAATTATTTACTTAAGAATGATTCGCCTTAGGTTAGAGTACCTTTTTTAAAATGTATAAATATTTAATTTTATGTATTTTAATTGTTTTATAGGTAATTTCTCTAATAATAAAATAAAAATGATTCAAAACCCTAAAAACAAAACAAAAGGGGATAATTTAAAGAAATGTGTCAACAATAATTTCACCATTAAGAAATGATTGAATAAATAAATTAAATGATTATAATTGGTTAGTATTACCATAAATAAAGATAATTTACTTTCATATTCATGTGGTAATAAATATATATTGGTTATATATGAGATAAAAACCTGATGAAATAAAACAATACATAAGGTAATGGGATTATTGAACCAGAATCATTCTTTTATGTTTAGCTTCTATTCCTCTATATTTTTAACAGGATTCTTATTGAGTACCTCAAAAATTTATTTTACATTTTTAACCTATCATATTTTTTTCATCTTCAAATTCTTAATTCAATAGGATAGAATATAATAACCATCATGAAAAATGAAATTTTTTTCTCAAAGTCTCATTTTTTTATATTTATTCATATATTTTAAAAAAAATATGATCTTTTATTTACTAATGAAACCCTAAAATTCCCAAAACAATATTCTACCTTATTTTTTGGAAAACAATAAGTTTATTAATCAATATATTCCTTATCCTATGATTATTAAACCCATAATTTTCTCATTTTCTTATTTCATTTTTATGATTAATAAGTATTTTATTTTTGTGTTGTACGCATTAATATGGGAATATTTTGAAATAATGGGTGGTATTGGAATTATATATCCCTTAAATACATTGTATAAAGTGATTTATCTCTAGATATTATCATATGTGAACTTTGTTTTTGGTGATAGAACCCTTGATAAGTTGAATTTATATTGAAATTTTGGAAATATTTAATTAATTATTAGTCATTTTTTATTTTATAATTCAATTTGGTTTTGGTTTGTTTTCACAAGAATTAGGAATTTTTGGATCAAAGTAATAAATGTTGAAAATTAAAAAAAAATATCAGGCATTTCATGTCATTTATAATAGACACGACAAGTATTTGTCCTTCATAAGATTTTTGCAGAGCCAAATATGAACCCATACAAGCTTTACATGATGTGAACATAGCACATGACATATATATACATTACACATCATGAAAATTTAAAAATTAGATCCCCAATAAAAGTGAATCAAATACACAATGTGTAGAGTTTTCATGATGTTCAAATTTCGATATCCCACTCAGTCAAATATATGAGAATATTTTTCAATGGAAATTGTTGTTCTCAAATAAATAATATGAAACATGTTTACACATTGGGTAAAATTGAAGGCAAAATAACATAAAGAAAATATGTGTTGTGAAGTCTTTATACATCATGTTCTTGTTGACCCTATTAATATTTCAGTTCATTTTTTGTGGATAATAGCTAGGTAGACCTATGTTTTCTATCATTTTCTTTTTATTTTTGCATCTATTTATAATCTAATGTCAGTCTTAATTCATTCATTTTATTTTTTTTCAAATAAATTTGTGTTTTCAACCATCATATGTACATTCATTGATCATTGTAATTTCATTTTTTTTCACTCTCTTTATCCATATTGATCATTGTTCCACATCAAAGCTTATTATTCCATATTTATTTCTTCGTTATAGGTAAGTTTTTTATTGGATTTACATTACCATATCATTTTTTATCTTGATTCTTGGTTGTTCAAAATTGTGGAATTCTTATTTCTCAACCATTTCAAGAGTATACAAAGAATATTTTATATTCATTTTTTATTGATCAATACCATCTTTCATAGATAATAGAAATAGGGTTAGGGTCGATAGTAGGGGTGTTTTAGAACATAATTATACCATGAATTGAACCTTAGTAACCCTTTGTCTTATAATTAGGTAAGAAAACTATTACTGAAATTCTCTTACATGGCCTTGACCATGGTAAGTGAAATTCAAAGAACTTATCTAAATTGTTGTTGAGAAGGATATTACCATTATCCATTGATTGTTTCTGTAGAGAATATAACCATAATTCATTTAGGTTGTTAGCTATACCGAGGCCAAGGGATAGTTTCAATATAGGTATATCCAATTCGTTTGACCAAAACCAATTGGTGGCCTATTCACTACTTTACAGACTAATAAGTATGAATTTTCCATGCTAGATGTAGGATTTTATTTTTCATAATCCTTGAAGACTACCAGGATCCATTCTTAGTTATTTGAATAAAATCCAAACTATCTAGTTCTAGAAAAATCAAACCTGAAGAGTGAATATGAGGAATCATTTTAAAGTGTTTTGTTTGAATGGTTTATTACATTCCATTGATCCATGTGGATTTTACCCTACATTACTGCTTAACTACTCTCTAGTAGTATTTGTAGTTTGGGACAATAAATTTCTCAACTGATCAATGCCCATGTGTATTCAACAATGCATGTGGGGACATCAAATTTGGCCATCATTTCTTGGAATAACTATTTCCTAGGCACAATAACATTCATGGAAAACATGGGATTACCTCACCACCACCCCTTTCTTCTTCTTCCTTACCTTTTCTATTACAATTATTTCAATCATGGAAAAGAAACTACCTATGATTTATCTCACATAGTGTATGTGTATGGGGTCTCTGACTCATTCAATGCTCCTTGATACTCAATAAATGCTCCTATCTGATCCCGAGATCGATCGGTCTTTAACTGCATGTCGTATCTTTTCAATGAACTATCACAACAATATTGAATAACCCAACTAGAAATACATGAAATATGTGTCACCTCTAAATTAGAGATAGAATCTCATACTCTAGAAGTGCACCATTATGGATTATGGATTTTCATACATAAGTGGGGTCTCACCCAGCTTTGTGCACCCTCATATTCAGGTGAAAACTTTTGAAATAAATACATGACTAATCTAGAAGATCTAAAACACGTGTTAATTTAGTGGGATGAAAAGTAAAGACCCCCACGATAACATTTCTAACTTTATAGAGGTTTTCAATACATTTTTCAACAATGTATTTTTTTCATATTCAGTTAAACTTCGTGTCTTCTTATTATCCTTATATAATCAAGCCATGGATTGTCTAAAAATCCAAGCTTCCAGTCCAATCATTTCTTGGGATGATCTATCTAAAAAGTTCTTATACAATTACTTCCCTCTCGTACTGACTTGGATGCCCAAAAATGATATTCAAAACATCATCCATGATGGAGGATAATCAGTTTCAGAGGCATGATACTGATATAAGGAGCTCCCCAGAGAATGCCCACATCACATAATTGATGTGTGGTTTTAACATCAAATCTTCTGTCAAGGGATTCGACCAACATTTTGAATAATGGTGGACACTTCTAATGATAGAGGAATCATTCTTATGATTCTCAAAGTGTCCTGATCCATTCTTGAACAATTATTCCAAAAATCAAGTCTATGGTAGAGACATTGAGGACCGCCTCAATGTAGAATCTAGAAAGTGGAGAATATTATCCTCTCATAGGCCATGTGGGGGCTATTATAAACAATATAGATTTATTTCATTTAACTTTGACACCAACACCCCATCCTGCTCCTAGGATAAAAATTAAATCATGTGATATGTGAGGTAGTCTAAACCTATTCCAATACTACAATGCATGAGTAGAGTATATTCAAGTTCATGATTGTAATTATGTTAATTATAATCAACAGAGCCAAAAATTAAGACAAATGTAACCATACTAATATCAATAATACCACAAAAAAGAGACAGGCTCATCAGCCACAACCGTAACCCACCCAAGGCGATGATCTGAAGGGGAGTGTTGAAGAACTATAAAAGAATCATGGACCACTTGGGTACCCATATGATGTTTTAAATCCTCCCCCATAATATCAATTACGTAAGAAACCCTTTCCCCACAAATCTTAGTAGTAATTACAACCAACTCCATAGATACCACCACAACAAGGCCCACCCATGTAGTCTAATATTGAAAACACGATCTCCACATTTATTGAACAAGTGGGAAAAATAATGACTATCACTATGATAGATATTCAAATCCAAAGAGATTATTTTCACTTTCATGACCACAAAATGGGTTAAATATCAAATACCTTATTAGAGATAATTCATGGTACATTTTTTGGTAACAGTAAGACACGCTTGTGAGAAGAGTCAATTAATGTAATTCTTAGGAATGGGAAAGTGATCTACATTCAGAAATCATTTAGAGAGGATAAAAAGAATCTGTAGGAACCTAGTAAAAGTTTGAAAATAATCAATAAGGATGAAAATGATATCAATAATTAAAATTTTAAATGGAAAAAAATCTAGAATCAGACACTATTGAATAAGATCCAAAAAGAGAATCCCCAAAATGGAAGATGTTTATTTAGGGCCACCAATGTAAAAATCCTTATTACTTTCTTAGAAAGAATAAGGCAAGGAAATACTGAAAGTAAATAATTTTTTTTATAATTGTTCAAAATATTACACATCAGTACCCCCTTTGTTGACGAAATTTCTAAAATTCTTACCTATGAATAATTATGGAAATAAATTCTTTCCATGAAAAGAAATATGGAAAACATAGGTTTCAATTATTTAGAGTAATAATACTCTTCTATCATTCAGTGGAAGATTAACTCTAATATGAGAGACACTATAAGCTTATCCATTTCACTCAATGTTGGATAATGAATCTTCCAAATAGTTTTTTGTGATATAGGAATAAGCATCAATCATATGACCACTAGAAACATTCTAAATCTAGGGCTTGAAAAGGTAAAGCCAACAAGAGTGGCATTACAACTGGATAATATATTTGAAAAGTACCCTTGAGTAATTCCCAAGGACATCTTAGTCAAAGTTGTAAAGTTTACCTTTCTTATAAATTTCCTCATACTAGAAATGGATGAATAAGGATACATTCCATCTTTTATAGGACAACCTTTTTTATCCACTGAGAGGGAATTTATAGGCGAAAATCAATGGATGATGATATTTAATTCTAGAGATGAACATGTTGTGTTAGAAATAACAAATTATTCTAGGTATGGTGATGATTCACATGACTATAAATACATATTGTTTGATGAAGAGAGGGATGATTTCATGAACATTGGTGTTGATAGTTAAATCTTGTCCTGTGATGAGGATGAAGGTGGTGATAATGAGGATGTAGATTATATTGAACAGTTAAAAGGGACACTACCCCACCATTTATATGATTCGAGATCTCTGTTTCTAATGAAGTGAGGATTGGTAGAAAAGCCAGGGTAGGTTCAGTAGGCTATAAAAGTTAGTTTATTCTTTATGAGTGTTATGCGATTCTAGATTATTATTTAGAGGACCTAGATCAATAAGGGGAATAATAGGCCAAATGAAAATAGTGTAACACTTACATGAAGTGTAAATGTCAAAGATCATAAAAAATAAAAAAAACTAATCATTTCACATCGTTTATCCATTATAATATAGTTAAATTTAAGTCCCTTTAATATCATATTAACCCTATGTTCATGGCCACAACTTCCCCCTTGGTTTTCCCCTATTTTGTGCAAGCACCCATTCTACCGAAAACGCTAACGATTGTTCCAATTCTTCCCTCCCTCTCGACCAACCACCACCCCTCTTCTCCTATATTACCTCACCCCCACTCTTTCTTCCTACCCTCTAAACCGCATCCTCCTCCTTTCTCACCATCAAAAAATGTCCCGCATTAAAACCATCACCTTATCTCCTACCAAACACGCACCCAAGTGTAATGAGACTCCACTAACACCCAATCAATGATAGACTTCTCATCATACATAGCCATTTTACCCCTTTATCTCCTCTTACACATCCAACTCAACTTTCACGTCTTCCTCTGTGGAATCACGTTCGACATCCAATAGTTTGTAGGGAACTCTCCACTAACACATCCATCCCTACTTGCATTTCTATGCACATGATTACTTGGTCATGTTGGTATATCTCTATAAAATTCATATGAGGACCCAAAAGAATCTAGACCTCGTAGTTCATGAGCGGATATAGATCCACCATGAGGTCCTTGACATTATTTATAGGATGAAACTCTATCCCATGACCAATGTATGAGAGGATACATTTAGGGAGCTCTTCCTCGTGTTCCTAGATACCTTCGAGATAGGAATCAACTCTATCTGATTCATAAAAATACATAATCAATAAGAGCTCACCCATAGAGACTTTTTCATAAACCTCTACATTAACTCTTTTGAATTTTTCACCTCCCTAATAATCCTGACACAACAGTTCAAAAGTAACAAGGAATATGTTTCTCGACATTAGGAGAGAATCTCTAGAGAACCACAGTGACCTTATGATCATCACACAATGAAGATAAAAAATATCCTTGTTTATACCCTTGATATCATTCTTCAAGAATTGTCTCACACCAAGATGGTTTGCAGTGATGATCATGTGAGTGTGGTGTAGATTAAGGTCATAATTCTTTCCTCAGATATGGGGGACCCAACCATCCATATAGACATAATTTTTGATGAGATATATCAAACCTAGGTGTAGAGGGCATGAGGTATGTGTATGTTTGGCTAATTCAACACTCATATAGAGAGGAATCACAGTTCCTTTGATGTTGTTTGACCCCACACTTCCATCAGCCTGATGGAGAGCATCAACCTTTTTTTTCTCTATATGATGGGGATGAAGACGAAGAGAGAAAACATTTAATGGTTGGAATATTCATATGTGGAGAATGTTGATCAGGAATCATCTCACCATATATCAAATCCAACCCCTTTCCCATATCCCTGCTACCACCACCACTACCTCTATTACCACTTGCACCACAACCTCTTCCCTTTTTACTGGTACCATCCCACCCACCTCCACTCTCACTAACCCTACTTTTACCACCACCACCACCATGCCAGTTGATTATGCACCCCATTCCGAATTTCCTAAAGGCCTCTTTCCATTTCACCAGGAAATCCTAGTGAACCAATGGAAGCTTTATCACCATATCCATATTCTATACACTGACCCATCTCACTTCACCACCACTCATCCTCCACCAGAAATTGCTTCATCTTTTTACCCACACCGACAAGCTACTTTATCTTCTTCATTATTTTCCAAACAACATCCCTCTATAACTAGGTTACCTATAAATATTTATAACTCTTCCACCAAGTAGGACTACGTTTTTGGGAATGCAAAGTGGGGAAACAACCCCTCCTTTTCATCTCCATTTAATGTGACCTTTATTGATCAAGCTTAAAAACACAAAACCATAATGCATATCGACACATTGCTTCCTCTATCCTCGACTGATCTTTCTTCCTACACCATTTCATCTCATACGGTTGTCAATCCTCCAACCACTTCAGCCGTAGATGACATAGATTGGAGGGGCCTGTTGTTAGCACACACTGTATAGGAAGGTATTTCTGATGTGGATATCAATGACATTTATTTTACTATATAGTTATTTCTCAGTCCCCTTCACTTTTTAAATCTATTGCGTATCCATTTTTACTAATTGTATTATCTTTTTACTGATGTATCATTTCTTATATAAGGATGAGATACAATTTTTGAATACATTATTAACTATATTATTTATATTTTACTAATGCCTAAATTTAGCCATTTCTAGCTATGATCCTTCTTCTATGGTCGTTGGAGAAAATGTTAGTCTATCTATTATAATCCTGATCAAGATCTATTGGTATGTTGATAAGATAAAAAGATAGGTTGAGGAGCTTCATCTTGGCATCCGTGCTCAGAAGGGGTCCCCTCTATGATTTTCCCAGATGATCTTCTTGCCAATTCTGATTAATGATATGTACATTCTAAGTGGATAATCCCAATAATCATCCCCATTAGCTTGATGACACTTACAATAGTCCCTATATAAGTTAGTGGACCTATGAGAAGATGGATTACACTGAATGATTCCTCTTTCCATTCATCTAGTTGATGAAAACATTGTCAGTGCTTTATGGGAGGCGACCCATATTCTTGTTTTCTTTATTTTAGTCACGTTATTTATATTATTTGAATCATTATTCTTAAATTTAAGTCCATAGATTATCCTAAACTTCACTTTACTCCCTCATTAAATTTATCTAAGATATTTTCCCTTAATATCAATTATTTGTACCTACCATTTTTCATCTTCCATATTTTTTTTACCCTAGGGAAAAATGTTTTATCTAGTGTAGGTATTTTTTTCTAAGTATTTATGTAGGTACCCCAATTTCAATTCACTATCAATAAGTCTCACCATGGTCTGACATTCATTATATGGATTTATCGATTCCCTAATTTTAATTTCTAATTTCCATTTCAATTTTTTCTATGATTCTATTGATAAATCTCCCATGATTCTTTCAAGAATAGTGTAGGAATTATATAATTTTTAGTGTGGGAGAGACTTTGATGAAAATAATTGTCAATAAACATTGATTATTTATTATTCTCACTTACCTAGGAAACATTTATTCTTTGAATTCATAATTCAAACATGAAATCTCATTACACCCCTTTAAATAATATTCAAAGTTAGATAGAATATTGTTGAAACCATTCTAACTCATGATTAGAATTTATATCATGGTTGGTGAGTTATGTAATTTAATTGTAATTATAGATTCTTGAAATTTATTTTGAATGAAACATTAGTGGATACATTTCTTGGGGTGATTTCTAGTAATTTTATACTTCCAATACTAAAAGTATAATATACTTACCCAACCATATTTATTTTCAAACATTTTTATTAAGTCATACATATGATCTGTAAACCAATAAAAACATGGTGTGAGATCTTATTTAGGTTATGATTTAAAAAATAAGTTCAGAAATGATTGAGGAAATATTTGTGAGACAGATTTTTCTAATACCTACATGTATATTTTTTCATCTATAGACCATAGTATCCATGAATAACCTTGTTTGGAAGCATCAATTTTAAGCCAATTACCCCGTCCTACCCTACCTTGGGTACTATGGATGACTATCCTTTGGAAAAGTGTGGAGGAAATTTTCACTTCTAATGGACACACAATTTTGATACTGAGGATACATATAGTGATACTTTCACCATATTTATTTGATGTGTTTTATGAATACGTTTTTCATTTTATGCATACTTATTCCTTTAAAAAAGAAATATTTATAAAAAAAAGGAAAAGATATTGGGTTTTGTATAAGGAATGTCAAAAATCACCATAACTAGACCAATTAATCCTATAATGGATCATATGTGGTTAGGTGGTGGATGTGAGACCTGAACTAGACATATTAAAAAAAAGAAAAGAACAAGGGTATATTCTTGATATTTACTTGATACATTAATAGAAACACTATAATCTGTTTAGATAATGGACACATTTTACCCAAGAGGAGTTACTTATCTATATCGTTCATGACTATCATTCATTATATTTTAGATCATACCCAACTTTTTTATTGTTTTTTATTTTTTACTGACTTTCCCTCATCCCCAGACATATTTGAACCTTATTTCCTAATCCCTCATAATTTATTTTGTATTTCTAATTATAACCATTGCAAGACTATGGTTAGGAATATGTATTTAGTGTATGAGAATAACTCTATTATTATCTATCCATGAGTTATGAGAGAAATATTTTTCAAGGTAAATTGAAAAATGCTTATAGAATCTAAGGAAAAACTATGAAATTGTAATAAAAGGATGAAATAATATGAAGAAATAATTAAAATATTAGGAATGAATTATTTTCTATACAGGATTGATTATACCAGACTTAGTGTTTCCACTTACACATTGTATTAGGAATTTTCTTAATAATTTTTTCATATTTTAAAATATTTTTCTTTGGGAATCCCTATTGAGATGCTTTTTTTCTTCAGGATAATAAATTGTTCAAGTGTGGGGGAATTTGATAAAGTAAAATTATATTGAAATTTTGGATGCATTTACTTAATGTTTTTTCATGTTATATTCAATAATTCATTGGGGGTGGGGTGGGGAGGGGGGGGGGGTTCCTTTTTTGTAGAAATTTTGAATTTTGGAATCGAGGGAATAAATGTTGATAAGTTACAAAAACAGGTTTTACACATCATGTACAACATACATGTTGTGTAGAAATTTTTACAAAATACATATAAGTCCACAAACCAACACATTAATACTTTAAATGACATGAAATAAATACATGACATGTACATGCATTACACATCAAGAATATTTCAAAATTAGAATCTCATTAAAAGTGAATCAAATACACAACGTGTAGAGTTTGCATGATATGAAAAGTTTGAGATCCCAATAAGTCAATGAAATGATCCAATTTTGTGAAGAAGATTCTAGATCTAAAAAAATATGAAGTATGATTACACATCACGTAACATTAAAGGCATAATAACTTAATTCATCTACATGACATGAATGGTTGACACGTCTTGTAATTTTTAATCCTATTAATATTCCATTGCCATCACCTCAAACAAGATTTGGAAGACCCATGTTTTCATTTTTTTCCTCTTTAATTTAATATTTTTATCATCCAAACTCAGTGTCTATTCATTCATTTAATTTTTTTGTCAAATAGTATTTATTTTTTATCCATTTTATATCTGTTCTTTAATTATTGCGATTCAGTTTCGGTTTTGATGCTCGTTTTTGATACCAATATCCATTTCACATTGATGGTTTTCATTTCTTTATTGTTTCTTGATTCTGAGTAAGTGTTTGATGATATTTTCACTTCTTTTTAATTTTCAATCTTGATTCTCTATTTTTTTAAGTATTAGGTTTCTTATTTCATAACCATTTCATGATTATCATAAGAAAGTTTTATATTCTCATTCTTTTTATCAATACCATTGTGTGCGGATAATCGTATTAGGGTTATAGGTAAATAATATTATTGTTTTATAACCTAATGAATCCATTAATTGAACCACAAAACCCTATTTCTAGTAATTAGGTTAAAAACAACAGTTCATTACATTCTCTTGCACATCCTTGACCATCAGAGGTGAAATTGAATGAACATAACCTAACAGGAGTTGAGTAGGATATGACCATTATATTGTGGTGATTTATACAGATAATATAATCATAATGAATGTATGTTATTATCTATACATATACAATGGTAGAGTTTCTAAATAGCTAGATCCATTTTTTTTTCAAAATCCAGTTGGTGACCCTTCGTCACATCGCAGCCAAGCCTTATGACTTTTCCAAGATAGATTTAAGATAATATTTTTCATAAACCCTTGATATTGACCATGATCCCTCTTTATTTATTTCAATTAAATCCAAACTACCTATTTATAGAAAAACCAAATAGAAATATTGAATGTGTGGAATCCTTTCAAATGGTTTTGTTCAAATGGTTTCTTGCATGTGAGTGATCTTCATGGGTTCTACCCTGCACTACTGGTTTACTATTCCTTGTTAGTAATTATAATTTGTGAAAATAAATTTATTATTTTATCAATGCCTGTTTATATTCAACAATGCATGTGGAAGCATCAACCCTACCCACAAAGGCCATGACGGGGGTTGAGATATGTTAAGTGTATTGTGCAATGCACACATGCTGTAGGCTTAGGTAAAATGACTATAACTGAGTTGACATATCACTTGATATGGGAGGCATTAGCCTATATCATCCTATAACAAAAACATATCTCTTAAACAAAAATTAACCAACAAAACCAGTATAATATGTATCATCATTTGAGTAGTATACGTCACATGCATGAGATATTTAAGAAAAAGAAAACTTTGCATTGGAAAACACTAGAGGAACTGTACAATGAAAAATCAACTGAATCTGACATAACAAAGACTCTATAAGGATATTCTCTAATGTGCGTACACATAGATTGAGCTATATCCACAATGATCACTACCACTATTAAAAAACACCATACTCCATCATGCATCAGTACGAATAATCAGGAGTCAAATGAAAATAGGCCACACCAACTCCACATCAAAAAATACTATATTTAAACCTTATTTATCCTTAAAAAACATATCATTTGTTGGAATCAGGCCAATGTAGAGGTAAGTATAAACAAACTTAGTAGTATTCCACAAAACTAAAATAAAAAAAACAAAATAGTCAGCTCAAAACGATCTGTATAGTAGAGTAACTAGGAGGAATATGATAAAGGATCTATTTATTCTAAATCACTAGATGATTTAGGGATATATAGATTTCATGGTCATGTCAACTGTGACCCATGTTGGATTGTTTCTCACAATTAACTATTGGTGGAAAAAGTTACAATAGAACACAATGTATGAAGTCAAAAACCCCATGGTACATCACATATCAAGGAAACCAAGGGTTTAAATAGGGGTTAGTTATTTCAAAGAATATAATGTATTTAACATATTTAACCCCCAACTCACCACTAAAAGTCATAATTGGGGACTCAATCCTTATTGAGGTATTTATATCAATAATGGGGGTACCAAACCCTATCATCTATAACTAATAATATCATATAAACACTCTAGAAAACCATAGGGGAACCTGTACCTTAAAAAAAATACATATGTTGGTTAGGGTAGTGCTATCTTGGACTACCAGAACCCCCCATGTGATGTGTAATATCACATCTCCTCATAGAAACCGTGTTGGAGATCCCACACCTCATTGATGAAAAAGTATAGATTGAATGGGTTACCTACACTATTGGTATACCCATTTCCCAACTAGTGAATAACAAATGGGAGATGACCTAACTTCAATGATTGATGAATCACACCCTAATTACTATAGAATAAACACATAGAAAATGGGAGAACTCCCAACCCCATTAACACTTTGATCTCTATGTTAATCGCTTTATTGATCCATATAAAAATAAATAACAAATATTAAAATATCATCATGAAAAGGGAATCAGATTACCAAATTCACCTCTATATTGTGATTTAAGTGAAAAAATAATCAACATAGGATATTTATTTTATAGAAATAGAAACATGGTGAAAATTTCATAAAAAATACCCCACACAGGATAAATTGACCACATGGTGGCCCCCATCCATTCTATGTGGTGTGATCGTATGGGGAGAGTGTACCCAAGTGGGTGTTTTTATATCCATGTGAATGACACATTTTTCTCCTTCCCCTATTCAGATCGAGTAAAAAAAATCATGTTCTATCACCTACTCGACCACACGGTTAGACTACACAGGTCATCAAATTGGATCCACTCAATGAGTCGTGCATGCTGGGGTCATCTCGGTTGGCTTATTCAATATGCCACCCAACCTATCTCACTAGTCTACCTTGGACCATCCATGGGATAAGCCCATTGGTTTATACATACTTTCCCACCCTGAGTTTGAAGAGATATGATTCATCCTATAGGATAGTGTGACTAGGGGAAGTAACCTAGAAACCCCATGTCTTTCCCCTTAACACACCACCATGGGCACTATAATGACCATCCACAATTCAGATCACAACTTACACAATTTTCTACCAACATGGACACACTCTAAAACTGCCCCAGGGGCCACCACCTAGAATTGCACCACAATGACGATGTTGAGTTGACCCATATTCCAACATTATCTATGACACCATGATTCCCCTTCATGTTCCCATCTACCAATTTTAGTGGTTTATTCTGATTTATCATGATATTAAGAGAGGGAATATGAGGAGGAGGAGTTAGTATTCAAGTTTTTTAATTCCTTCAATATTCTACTATTTAAGTCTAGTCACTCTAAGCTATGCTAAGGAGGAATAAAACTCCAACATGGGGTAAGGAATCTGGAGGATGAGCACCTAACCAACTGCCAAATCCGAATTCATCACCGTTATGAAAAGTTTTATCATGAACAAGTATGAAAAAGTTTTTGTGGATGAAATTATATATTGAAATCAATGTAATGGTAATCAAAAATCAAGAACAAAAAAAATTATAAGTACAACATATAAATGAAACATGGAATATAATCCAAATGAATTAGTGAGTCCAACCACACCAACAAATTGATCAATGATAATGAACAATTCTACCTGACATTTCATTGGTGGATCCTCATCAAGAACAATCATCATATCATTATTTTCTCCCAATAATTTCATTAATTATCCTTTCTCATCTTTCTATTAGTAGATATTTTGGAAAAAAACCCTAGAGAGAGGGGTTAATGATGAATATAAACTAGAGATTAAGGTCTACCATCAATGATTAATTAAATAATTAAAAATTAAATAATTCAATTTAATCAATTTAATCTATTATAGCATACTATAGAGGTTTTGAATAGAAACACATGTTATACTAATAATAGGGTAAAACCCTCATTCTAGATGCAACCTTGAATTCATATTTCCCATCTGATCCATTATTTGCATACCCAAATGAAATGTGATGTTATAAAGTCATTGTTTTCATTTTTTATCTCATATTTCATACATTAATATTCCTAATTATCTTTTTTACATTTTTGGAGCATAGGGTGTCCACTACAATTTTTAGATAACCACATCATGGTGGGGGAGCATCTACAATATGATGGCTATACTAAAGAAGAATATGGGGAGAGTCCATGGTGTCTAGGTACACAACATGTTCCCCCTATATTGTATCCCCATTAAATTGGTTTTCTGTTTGACCACAACTAACATCACATCATAGAGATCCCTATCACTTATGTTATATTCCCCTTGTCTGAAACAACAATGGACTACCATGAAATGGTGCTCCAATTTTCCCTTTTTTTGGATAGTCATGGGAATGTGGATGATTTGGATTAACCATTGGGGAAATATATTGTGGAGATATTTTTTGTTTCTTAAGTCAATATTTATCCGAAATGTAATGTTTTTATAATTATGTGGTACAACATGAGTCCTTATTTCAGCCAGCCCATAAAAGGTGTACTACTATATGTAATGGATTAGACACCCCACAGTAATCCTTATGTGGATCCTTCTTAAAATTAGAAATTTCAATGCTTCACCTATTAAAAATAAACCTCAAATTCTTCATTCTCTCCCACATTTGAATCCCCATCACCATTATATTGAATAAATACCTTTCCACCTTCAATCATAGATCAATTTTACGAATATTTCACCTAGATTCTTTATAGAATCGACTAGGTAATCAACCTCATTCCTTTCTATAATCCCTTTCTTTTTTTCATGGATTTATCTCAACCCCATGGACACAGATGCCTTTGGTTTTCTAAATCTTAACTTAATGGTATGGAACTTGGTGTTTATTTTTTCTTATTTCATTTATATGTTACTATCTTCATTTGGCCTATGAATTATGACCAATTTTTAGTGATTTAAAGTGATTATGGTAGGTGGTTTCTTGATATATTAAGTATTTATGAACAAAATGTTAATTACAATATTTATAATGAAATTTTCAATTGTTTTGATACCAAATGATATATTTTGAGAACAACTAGTCTTATTGGATGATTACAAAATGTTTTCCTTTTTTTATCAAGGTGAAATGTATGGATGTCATTATGTTTTCTATATGGGATAAATTTAATTTATAATTTTAATTGAATAAAAAGATAACAACCCATGGGAAGTATGGTTAATAAGGTGGGATGATTATGAAAATTACTTCTAGGAGTGTTTTGGCCTCTATAGCATTTTGACTATGCTACAGCACTAAAAAACATATAGAAATTGGTTTGGGTTCTATAATTGGGTGATGCGACAATATTAAGGACATTTCAACACTCTCTATAGAAACCATGCATGTAGGGAATGTATTAGAGTGATCATTTTGAGTAAAATTATCCTTTAATAATGCCAATACATTATTTTCATTAGGGTTTTATCATTATTCTTGAAATTTATTATTTAATAATTTCCCTGTATATATTTTTTAAATGATAAAATAATTTTCCAATTTAAACTATTTTTAAACTATCATGATTATTTTTTTAAAAAAAATAGATATTTATGAAACAATAGGTGGATCATTACTAGACTATATGTTTTCTCACCCTGTGTACATCCAACAGGTTTTTGTAGAATTTATGTTGTCTAGAATGAGTAAAATAATGAAATATCTTAGAGGAGGAGGATAACTATGTTAGTAGTGCCTCAATAATGAAGGTGGCATAGTGGGAGATTGACCATCATGCCACATGGAGATTAGTAGATTATTTTTTATTTGTTTTTACATTCAATTGTAGAACCCTAACCCTCTTGTATATTCTTTTGTCTTCCCATCCCATCTTATATATATATTATTTATGAAGTTTTTGAAATGTATGGATGTTTATATTTCTATTTAGATATCCATGGTTTCTTTAAATGATTCATTAATATTATATTGATGGATTTATTGAAAAAACATCTCCCATGTACATTCTTAATTCCCATCCTATAGTTGTTATCCCATGGGGATCAAGGTAACCATGTATGAATTTATATTGACTTGTTGGGGAGTTCAATTTAGGGGTAGATTGGGTTTTTTATAATTAAAATTGAATCATAGGTAGTTTTTTATTTTTAGGATATTTGGTAAGTTGGATAGATAGGATATAGGATTTTTTGGACGTAAGGGGAAGATTGGAAGGGATTTTCCAACGAATAGTCAAAGTGATGATCCTCGAATCTCCTTGAGATATTTTATGTTATTCGATTTTAAATTTTTTGGTTAAGTTTAACTTTTCCATTGAGTTGGGTGCATGGGTTGTAGACTATTCATGTTATAATACTGTAATCCTTTAACATTTTGGGGAAACAATAATCTTCTGGAAGCTGAGTATTAGTTGGAGATGACTGAGTAGATATTAAAAATTGATAAAACACTATACAACATTAATATAATGTGTTATACATTCATACTATAAGGCCCTATTTTCTTGTTTAGGAGTCATTTATTTAGGAAAATCATTATGGGAGTCTATAGTGGAAGGATTTTAAGGTGATATTCCCTCAACAGTTTTACCACATCACCTTGTCATTTGATAAATCTCAAGAATTCATGTACCTAAAGAAATAAAATTATCCATTCTTAGATCATATGAATTGATTTAATGAATTGGTTATATATTCCTATAAAATAATTTTTAAGATGTATTTAAAATCCCCTGGCATAATGATCAGTGTGGGACCTAATATTCATTCCTAAGTCTTTTTTTTGAAGTTAGATACCTATGATGATGTCGCTAATTGATCCTTAATAGTAAAGACATTTAGGAATGAATTTTTGTACTAATTGGATTTACTTTTATTCAGAGATATCATGGGGATTTCTCATTATATAAAAAATTAAGTTATTAAAACAAGGTAGGTGTAATGGAATCATTTTATATATGCACCCCATTATTCAATGACAACTAATGTAAGTGTTGGGTCTGTTGTATCCCACTAGTGTGGTGAGGAGGGGAATGTATTTTATTTATTCACAATGACTCATTTGAAAAATAATTAATATACATGTATACCTCATCTCAATATATTCTTATGAGGCACCCTTACTCCCTAGAGTGGTGTAGGGTCTTCACCCCCTAGGGGTTCCACAATATAGTTTGATTTATATCAATCAATGGGACCCCATTGTCATGGGAATTTTTGAAGGACTGATATTTAATATGGGAAATGTCTATATATAGATGATACCTATGAAAATTAAAAACCTCAGGACCATTAAAAGGTGAAACTGTTGCATGTAGTGGACTGATTTCTAGGGGAATCTGAGGTAGGGCCTGTGATAGGGAGAGGTGCCATTACTATTACTTCATATAAGGTGACATATTTATTCGATACTGGTGAATCTCTCCCTATGATATATGTTTTTACTATGTAATTGATGAAAATACCTACATATGTCCATCCCTACAATATTTATATTATGATGCCTATTGTAAGAATGAAAGATTAAGGCTTCTAGTGCCATTTGATTGTAATCTATATATCATAAATCAACTAGATATGGGAATTTATAATCCTTGAAATTTATATTTTCAAGGTAATTAATTGAATAAATTGAATGATGGATTGCAGATCACCAATTATTTTTACCATTGGATAGTGACTTTTACTATCCTTGACAAGAGAACTCATGTATTCTTGGGAATGTAGGACTTAAAGTCATGTTGGGTGGGACATCCTTTTTTAAAACTAGGTAGTATCATCTTTCAATCATCTTAAATTTTACTATATGATGATGTATCTTTTAAGAGTTAAATACATCATATATTTAGGGAATTCACTTTTTTGTTCTCAGGTTATTTCATTATATTTAACCTAGAGAGAAAATTTGGGATCACTATTGACCTAGTACTGGGAAATCATGAAATATCTCTTATTGCGTATCATATAGATCTCATATATTTAAATTAATTAATTATTAAAGCATATGAGTTATAATATAATATATTCATTCACCATATCATTTCTAATGATATTTCTATGTAGTTTATTCAAAAAATTTAAATGGGATCATTTTTTGGATCGATAACTAGAAAACAAACTAGGTCATAATCAATAAATAGTACCCATTTCCCCATATTTATGACCAATTTGATTAGATAAAGGGTATAAAGTGGGATTCCCTGATTTATCTTCATTAAATATATAAACAACTTATATTGATAGAGGTTTATGTTTATAATACTATATTTTTATATGTGTGTGTCCATTTTGAGTACCCTGTGATTCCATTAGGTTGACCAATGACCATGTAGTTGTAATGGAAATTATGACCAATATATTACATTAGTGCCTTGACACCTCCATCATGGTATTTTATGATGATATTCTGGTTTAGTCTATGATGAAGGAGGAGTATACTAATCATCTCAATATTGTTCAGTTAACTGTGAACTATCATCACCCATTTACTATGTTATACAAGTGTAGGTTTTGAACCGTTGAGATCAATTTTCATGGGCATGTGGAATCAAAACTAGGTATCTAAGCTAATTCTAAGATGACACATGCCATGATTTAATGGGAGTATACTAATTTTTTTTAATTAAGAGCATTTTGGTATTAGAAGGATACTTTGAAAAAATAATTAATGACTTTTCATGGTATACATCACCCCAGAGAGATGTCAACTAAAAAGGGGTGATGTACTATTGTAGTTTAGAGTTTTAGTAATATTTGACTAGTTATTGAACTAGTCTACATAAAATATAATTATAATTTTACATAAGGATGGTAATGGTTATGTGGTTTATAATATTGCATTTGGTATAAATATGAGGAATGTTTTTATGCATGGTAATCATGTGGTGGCATAAAAATCTCCATATCTCTGAACACATGAAAAAATAGCCTAACCCATAACCTCAAACAAAAAATTGGGAATTGTTCCCTCAATTTTTTGAAAATTTTTCTTTTTTTGGGTGATAATCACAGTATATTATTATCATAAAATTTTGAACTATTTGTTCTTCCAGAAGGAACTAAACATTCACTCTCAGCAATCAATGAGGTATATTATAGGATTTGATTTTAACATCACTTATATGCATGGAATGGGAAATTTGGTTATTCATGCCATCAATTTGAATTTTCCCTATCATACCCAAAAGGAATATAGTGATGAATTAGTTTTTATGACCCTCTTCACATAAATAAACATAGATACATTATAGAATAAAAGGAGTATGTTTCTTACTAGTATCCAGTTATCACCTTCTCTTATTTAGATCGTTTAAGAAACTAATTAGGTCACCAGTATGTCTAATTATCAGTTTTAATATCGTTTTAGTTCATTATGGGATAACACAGGTTCAATGTTTTGAAAATGGTAGTTTTTTGAAGGACTGAACAAGGCGCATGGTTTGTGTACAATTTTTTTAACAATGTATATGCCCATACGAGGGTGATTCTATTTGTGATAGCGATGGTTTTCAGGGTTTTGTCATGGTTTATAAAACCATGAAACACCAATGAATCACCATGTAGCTCAATGTGTTTGGGGGAGAGTATCCCTACATGTTCGGCACATGGTTTTCCTAACAGTGCAAGAAAACCAAGAGTCATGTGCAGTTCTCTTAAAAAAAAGTGATTTACCATTTTACTATAGTGGTTTTATACACAATTTGGCCTCATGTTTTCATCATATTCATGTGAATCCCCTTCCCATTGGTGGTGGAGCTCTCCCTTTCCTTTGGTTGTCGATTCATCATGGATCTTTGGTGAGTTGTATTGAGATAATCCTAAATATTCTTATTTTATTCTTCTATCCCCCCTTATCTAATCTTGTTCTTCAATTTTCAAGGATATGTGTAATCCTAGAAGGGATGTTGTCAAAATATGGGGTATGTAATAGGTTAAATGGTTTTATTTATAATATATTACGGGTGTGAGGCCATTATATTTATTTTTCTAGGTTTTCATCATTGAAGGTGATTAGTTATGAACCATTTATGAGGTAGGTGTCTCTATTTAATGTCATTTTTCATGTCCTAACTTTCGATTCATAATCAATTATGGTTTTTGTTGTTCAAATTCACTTAGAAATGATATATGGGAGATTTATATTCCTTGTTTTGTGTGTTTCATGGATTGGTTTTTCAATTTTAATGTTTAAAGTGGGTTTTCCATATCTGGGGGGGGGGGATGCGTGCACCCCATGTATTTGAAAAAATGGCTCAAAATAATTTTATTGGCTATTAATCTATTTCTAAATGGTTTTTGAAATTTTTTTAGCTTGAATGATGATGTTTTATAAAATGGGAATATTTTTTTTTCTAAAAATGGATGTGGGATATATTTTGTTTATATGGAACGCGTTGTGATTATGTTAGAACGGAGTAACACATTAGTTAACTAGGCTATGTGTGGTGGGTTTTTTCAAGGGACTGTGAGATACTTCATAGGGAAGTCTGTGAAAGCTTAAATGTTTGTTTCCAAGGGACCATGAGAGACATAGGGTAGTAATACCTTGATAGATTCCATGATTATTTTCTAAGAGGCTGTGAGATCTCTTAGATTTGGGTATAGGGAAGACATTGAGAGCATCCATTATTGTTTATATGGATAAAAAACATGTTTATATTCACTCATGATAGTATTGAGGGTTAGTGAACGAGGTTTACATTACTCATGATGGATTGGTTTGTATGATTGTGTATTTGATTTTATATCTTGTTTGTGATGCCCATTTCATTTTTATGGTTATATAATGTTGATTTTATGCAATTATTTTATAAAAATTATTTGATATGATGAGAATAACATGCCTTGGGCCTTATTTATTTATTTTAGACATATTTTATATTGTTTTGGAAAAAAAATTTATGTTAAAAGGAAAACCAGAGGGAATTCAATGGTTTATTTGAAAATGAATTCAGAGGACCTAGTTTCTCTTAGAAATGACATAACTTCGGCCGGCAAGGGCCAAGAGAAAAAGGTAATTTTCGGACCTTTCAAGAAAAAAATAATAAAATAATTTAAATGAATTATTTTATTTTCCTTCTCCCTTTTTAGGGTGGCGGGGCAGCGACATGGCGGTGATGATGCACATCAATGAGGCGCTTTAATGGATCAATAAACTCATAGCGTAACGACGCTTTAATGACACCATTATGGAAATGATGCGACGTGATTCTATTTATATTTGGGCACACCGAGAATATGTGGAGGAAAGAAATAGTAGGATTCTCTGGCGAACCTCTGACGGACTTCTTCCCTAGCAAAGAACGAAGAAAGCTGACAAAACTTCTTCTTCTTTGACGCCTTTCGAATATCGGAGCCGGAAAGCGACACCGACGTCTTACCCCCCTTGAGGACGAATGCGTGACAACGAAATAAAAATAGGTAGGGGAGTTATATTTGATTTTATCTAAATATTTTGAGAAATGAACGACGAGCACGGACCAACCTCTGCCCGGTTGATCTGCGTATTGCTCGTTCATGCAGGTTGGTTGCGGGGTTAATTTTTGGGATTTTATTTGAGTTTGATCTTCATTGAAAACCTCTAACGCGGAGGGCACGGGCTAACAAACAAGCCCGGACCCTCCGCAGGTTGTTGGTTGTGTGAGGATCGATGGAGACGATGAAACATGACCAAAAAGGCATTTTGAAGCCTCTGTAGTGAATATCGGGTCCCAAGGTGACCTTAGGCGCTGACGGCGGGCAAAACGGACCACTGGAGCATGTCCGGTGGTCCGTGGAAGATACTACCGGCGTGCCTCGTCGGCACGGCTGTGGCGCCCGAGTGCGTAGCTAGAGAAGACCCACCGATACAGATCCTGCGGCTGCGTGGGATGCTAGATGAATGCAGGGTGGCGCAAACCTCCGCTGGTGCCAATCAGCGGGGAGGCCACGCCTCCCACGCTCCGCGTCCGCTCACCCACACTGGCCGATCCTCAACCAGCCGGGCTGGGCCGCACCAGCCTGGCCGGGCTTCTCCCAACTGGGCCGGACCTGGACCTGGGTCGGGTCGCCCGGTTCGGGCCGACCCAGGGGGTATTGGGCCGGGTCGGACCGGGCCCGAACCCCCTATTTTTAGACCAGATTCATTAAAATGCTCATATCTTGGGATATGGACCTCCGATCGACACAACGTCAGTTGCGTAGGAATCCTTGGATCGAGATGGTTGTTTTGGTATATTACACTGAAACTTTCGGTAAATTTTGCGTATGGCCGGGTTGGTTTGAACTCGGAACCAACCGGGCGCATGAAGCGGAAACAGTTATAACATGAGCACCGCACGTCCATTTGACGTGTCATCAAATTTGTTGGATTCCTTTTTCTGAGGCGGATCTTTTGGCATACATCACCTGAGGTTTGGATGTAGTTGGAGTATGGCCGGGTTGGATTTTACCCGAAATCCAATGGGGCCCCTGGAACGGAAAACCTGAGAACTTTCAGACCGGACGTCCGTTTGATGAACTGTCAGCGGCGTTGGTAATCTCATTGAGAAACACTCCCTTTTTGTATACCCTATGAGAGTTCGGGGTACAGTTGATATATGACTTGATTGGTTTGTACCCGAAACAAACCAGGCCCCCCGGGACTAAAAGGCTAATAACTCACAGACCGGGCGTCCAATTGACGCACCGTCTGTTGCGCTGAGACCCCTATGATGAGTTGGTTATTTGAGATATTTCTTCGTGGGACCTTGAGACACTTGGAGTGTTGAATAGTGGCTCAGGGAGAGGATCCTCCCGGAGACGAGCATGCGGAGTACGGTGACCTTGTAGCTGACCGAGATCTGATGACTGCTTGTCTGATTTGATTCGGAGTCACTGGTATAGCCCAGTGGGGAGATCTAATTTGTGAGGTGGAAGACCCATGGCAGAGGAGCACTACGTTGTGAGGTGGCAGACCCGTGGTACTTGATATGAGGAGTACCTCTGTAGGCTATGAGGGGGAGCACTACCGTGTGAGGTGGAAGACCCATGGCAGGGAGCACTACTTTGTGAGGTGGCAGACCCGCAGTACTCGACTGTAGGAGTACCTCAGCAGTCTAAGGTTAGTGAGTATCACCTTAGAGTCATGATAGGACTACTATGCTCGACAGAGGAGGAGTTCTCCAGTAGCCGTGTTTTCATCATCGTGAATAAAAATCCTGGTTTGAGCTGAGTCAATGACCTTTGTGATTACCTCATGTTTGAGATGGGTTAGTTGATAACATCGGTATATGTATGGGCATATACCTAAGTAGTGGTTATCCTTTGGTTTCATAACTGTGTGATACCTCATGATTGAGATGGATTACTTGGTAACTTAGGTGTAAGTATGGGCTTATACCTAAGTAAGGGTTATCTGTTGAGACCCTTATTTGTGGTTATCCTTGTGGTATTTAGTGAGACATTGAGGGTCTCAGGGTCCCTACTGAGTATCGTTATACTCACCCCCGCACGAGCTATGCCCGCACCTCGTTGTATTGGATACAGACGACAGACAACCCTGACCGAGATCGAGTGTACGAGGACTGGATGGTACTCGGAGGTGGACCTCACGAAGAGTCAGTACCCGGAGGTGGACTTCATGACGAGACAAAACTCGGAGGAGGTTGGAGGGAGAGAGATTTGAGGAGGCTATCTGTACCAACCCTTCAGGTAGGATCCGTGGTGGACAATCTAGGAGCTTCTTGTCACCTTTCAGCTGCTATCCTTTGAGTTGTACTTTACTTTCAGTTGTAGCTGTACCTTTCTGTTGGGCTTGTATTTCCGGCCCCTCTGTATTTCCAGCACACTTTTTTATTTCTTTACTTAGTGTTTGCTTCTGCTTGTACTCTATTGTGTTGTTAATTTTCATAATGTCAATGCCTTCACTTTTATTTGTGATTTACGCCTTTGGTGCTAGTCGCCAGACCCTGGCCTATGGAAGGCGTGCTTGGGGTAGTCACGGAATGGGCCCCAAGGATGGGTCGTGACAGACTAACTATATCTATACTACAAATACCTTTCATGAGATAGTTAAAAACAAATGTCTACAAAATCATAGGTGTTGTCCAACATAGTTTGTCTCCTAATACATACATATGAATCCAAGTGATTTCTATAAATTGTCCCCACCCATGCCATTAATGTACAAAATCATTCCATATATATATATATAATCAATTTAATTCATGAACAATTTTCCTTATTAAAAAATATATATACTGAGTAAAAGATATGGATTTATCAATATAAAACCAGTCAGTCAAATAACTTTCAAAGTAAGACAAAATCTATATAAATTATATATGGTTTCAGAAGTAATCTTATTAATTAAAAATAATATTAAAATCTAATGGATACATATTTTCTACAGGAAAGTGAATAATTCATGGGAATGCTATCGACTACAAAAAATGAATCAAGGAAGTAAATTTCAACAGTTTCCTTTGTCAGAATGATCATTAACCATTCATAGAAAAAATAAGGATGTTATCAATACATTATATACCCATTGGATTAATAATGAAGGGTTTTTGTAATTTTTTATTAAAAATACCATAAATATATATTTAAAAAAATTCATGAGGAAAATATCATTTTCATTTTAAAAATCAAATGATTTAAATATGACAGAATTTTAAATGGTAAAACATTTTGAAAATCTATTTCTATGAAAATATTTATTAAAAACATATAATTTAAAGTATATTTAGATATTTTTTTAAAAATATCCTTGTAAAAATTAAAAGGAATATTTAACAGAATGATTCTCATAAAATTGGGTAATTCCATACATATTGTAAAAATAAAAAAAAATTCCTTTGGTACTTTAAAATGGTTTGGAAAGTTCCTTTCTTGTAAAATTTCAAGAATATTCCATTCATATTATAAATAAAATCCAAATAGGAATTGTTTTGAAAAAATATAATATTACATTGAAAATGTTTTTTAAAAATTTTAAATTGGTTAAAATTACATTAATAAATCCGTTTTAAATGGTTAAAAGAAAATTTGAAATTTTTTAGAAACATGCCTTTGGAAGAAAACATATTTCCAACTGAAGAGAGAAATAAACTCATATTTTCTTAAAAATATTATCTCAATTAATTTGAGTACCAAAGTTTGAAAAAATGGTACTATTACTTGAAAATATTATGAATAAATATAGGATAATAAAATAAATTGGTTTTAATAAGAAATGGCCACATAATTTCCGTCAACTAAAATTCAATAATAAATAATCTCAATTATAATGAAATTGATATGTAAACCTTTAAATTGATCATAAATTTTAATTGAGGATTAATCAATAATGTTTTTTTATTTGAAATGTAAATACACATAAAAAACATGAAATAAAACTTATGTTAGTCAAAATTTATTATTCACATAATCTTATAATGGAATAACCAATGAAGTATAAGTTTATCCCAATGAATGAATATTGTGTTAAAAATTACCTTACCCCAAGATTTCCTAGGATTGAAAGTTATTTAACCACTTTTATAGTGGTTAGAAACATTATATTAAATTAAAAAAATTTATATTAATATTTATAATATCATATATTAATATTTTATAACATTTTATCACTCGTTCATTAATAATCATTCATTATTTTATTTTTTGGGGTGTTAGTTACCTAGTTTTATTATACATGGTTTTTCATTAAAGATATAATTATTTGACATATTATATAGTTATATAATATAAAGTATAATAATAATGAAAAAATTAGCATATGTATACATCAATTATACTTTCAAAGCAATCATGATCTATGGTTATGAAGAATGAAGTAAGTTGCGATTATGGAGGTGGTAGGCTGTATATACGCATAAATAATGTTTCCATTTTTCAATGACCAATAAGGAAAGAAGGTAATTAATATTTCAAATTTAAATAATTAAAATAATATCATATATAAAATATTATTTATTTTAATAAACTTACATATATCATCAATGTGGTGTGTTGATGAAAAGAGAGTCACATCACTTCATGGAAGAGGTAGTTTACACGTACAAGAATATTGTTATCATAGTGAGTGAAAATGTAAAAAATAATATTATGTTTTCAAAATGATAAAGGTGTAATTAATATAAAATTTATTTAATTTATATCACATATTTTTATTAAATTTAACATTATTACATTCCATGTGAAGCGTTAGTGAAAGACGAATCACATCACTACGTGAGGTGGTTGTCCATTATACAGACGAGCGATGCTATCATACACCCTATAGAATGAAAATTATATATATATATATACAATTAATCCATAGGTATATTTATGTTATAAATTTAATATATATACTTTATATCAATCAACATACAAAATCGTGAATGGTGGTAATGGAAAAATGAATGACCTCGGTTCGTGTGGTGGTGGTCCGTTATACACATGGATGATGATTTCATAACCCATTTTATGGAAGAGGAGAATTTTCTAGGTAATGAAATTTTTATAAAAAATCCTATAATATGGAGTATATATAATTATTATATCATCGTTGTTTAATATTAATTGAAATAGGTGGAGAAAGATATAAAATAAAGATGCTCATTGAAGAAAATTAGATCTTCTTTGAGTATCCTCCGGATGTTTTCACTAAAGTGTTACTATAATAGATTTATGCACAAAATAAGGGTTCTAAGATATAGGATGGAATTCTGGAGTTTATTTTTTAGGTATTAGATGAAGAAAATAGGTTTTAATGTGTGAAGAAGACAATAGAAGGGGAGACCATTTATAAGTTAGGTGAGTAGAACAATGGTAATTTTTTTGAAAGGATTCAATCATACCCATGTTTTTATCATGTAATAATCCACCAAAATATACCATTATAGATCCTATAATATATACTATTTAAATATGTTTAGAAAGTGGGTGTTGGAAAGTTGGTAGCCCATTTTTTACCCTCAAATTCTTAGTTTAACCCCCCCCGTAAATCATTTTTATCTTAACTACGATAATTAATTTTTACTAATTTCACTATTAAATTTGGTAAAAAATCAATTTAAAATTATTAAAAATTATTAATTGTTATTTTGACAAATATTTCATCCATTTTTCAAATTTCAATTCATGTAAGTATAAAAAATTATTTTAAATTTATTCCCAAAAGTGGGATGAGAATGTGGTGTTTTAAAGAGAAAATGTTTAAAATATTTTTATGTTTTTATGTCAAAATTAAATATGGGAGAGATTTTCATCAAATAAATTGGTTTAATTGATATATAAATGAAAATATTTTATATTAAAACCTATTAATAATATAATAACAAAATATGAAAATTTAAATTGTAAAGACATTTTTCATTTACAATTCTATATTTTTCACGCACATGTGCCTCAACCAGGTTAGTGAGGACTCAACAAGTGCATACAAGACACCCGATATCAAATCTGAGGGGGAAAATATTTCTTGGTTACTATAGCAATACTGTAATTGGAACTATAGTAGGTATTATAGCAGGTAATGTTTGATACTGTAGTAGGTGGATCTATTCTTCCACATGGGCCTTCGGGCCACTAGTTTGTTCATTGGGTCCTTCATGGCCTTTGGGCCACCCAAGACCTTCAGGACAATTGTCTCTCAAGGTATACAGGCCACCCTTAGGTCTGCGGTCCACCTCAAGTCCTTTGGGCCACATGAAAATGTAGATAAAACTAGTCATATTACAAGGGACAATGCTCCAGATGAGGATTCAGAGCAGGCACATCTACTAGAGCAGAGCTAAAAAGAATTGGAAGATTGATAAGGGATAGAATTTTCATTTGTACCAGTAGTGTGAATCTCTACATAGGACAACTAGTAAACTAGCCTTGTACAAGTGGACTGGTGATGTCATGATATTTTATGGGGAGGGGGTAGTTCTAAGTTTTCTTTTTTGGGTGATTTCCTTTAATACATATAGTTCATGTAATTTTCACTTAATCCTTTGGGACTTGTAAGGTTCCCCTTACCCTTGAAAGGGGGATTTTCAAAAATAAATAATAATTGGAGGCCTTCAGGCCATTCAGGATGAATTTTTCACTATTCATAAAAAATCATCCATTTTAGAAAAATAAAAAAATATCCTAGAATAATTATAGTTTTATTTATTCAGAAATAATGTTAATATTTTAAATTAAAATATATTATAGTGGTAAAATTTAATTTAAAATTAAGTTCTCATGTCGTGGTTAGACTCTCTTTTAGAAAAATAATTTTTTTAAAAAACATTTCTTATTATTTTAAATAATTATTATTTTATTTTTAATGAATAAATAATAATTGAACATGTGTAAAGTATTTATTTATATGTTTTATTTAATCCTATTCACAACATTAATTCTAATAGTTAGGTGATAACTATCATGTTAAATAATAATATTTTAATAATATATCACATATTTTTAAACTTAGTGTGGCATGTAACACAAGATACAGTTAGTGAAATGTGTAACACAAGATAAACTCAATTATATGTATAATTAAATCTATTTACAAGATTTAATTTAATTAAAAATAAATATATTATAATGTATTTGAGTGTTATATTTTTTCCCATGCTTGGTGTGGTGAGTCACATATGCTATCAAATGGATTATTCTAAATTTTTAGTTCGGGGTGTTACATTTTTTTCCTTTTGGTTCCTTCTTGGTGTTATGTGGTTATTGGGGTTGAAAATAGAGGTTTTATGAAGATAGTATAAGGATAAAAATTAGACCATGGTTTTTTAACTATAAAGCTAATCTTCTGAATGTTATACAATTTTTCATAGTTGGGTTTTCATGGTTTGAGCATGGATTTTTATAACATGAGACAACCAACAGTAACCATGAAATGTAAATTTTGGGAGAGATAGTAGCCCCACAAAGTGGGAATATAATTTTCCTAACTATGCATACAAACCATGCAACCTATCCTAGTAACTTAAAAAGTGATGTTTTACTATTTTCCCCTTATGATTTTATACCCCATTTATCCCCATTTCTCCAGTAGCTTCATGAACATCCCCATCTCCATAGTGATGGAGATTTCTATCTCTATTAGTGGTGTATTCCTCATGCATATTTGGTGATTTGAGTAGAGGTAAGTCCAAATCTTCTTTGTTCTTTCTTCTTTCCCCCTTTTTAATATTAATATTCACTTTTCATAAAGATGTGTAACCCTAGAGGGGTGTTGGGAGAACCCAGGGTTATTAAAATTTGGAAAATGTTTTTTATTGCCTATTAGGTGTGTTAGGCCTATATTTTCATATTCTATGTTGTTATCATTGATGGCGATGAGGTTGGTACCATTTATGAGGCAGATGTTTCTTTTAATGGAATTTTCCTTGTATTCCCTTTAGATTACCAATATATATCAATTTTCATTTTTTAAATAGACTTATAAATATTTTATGGTTGATGTATATTATATGTGTGCATTTTTTCCTTGATTGGTTTGGAAATCTGAATGTTCATGGTGGGGTTTCAAAATGGGGGTGGCAAGTGTGCTCCCCAAGTGTTTAATAAAAATATATCAAAGAGATTTTGTTATTTCTAAAAGAATTTATGATATATAATAAAAATGAATTACCTTTTGGTAAGGTGTTTTTTAAATATGGGATATTATTTTTGAAAATGGATCGTTAGATTGATTTCATTTATATGTCACATGTTGTGATTATGATGGCATGGAGTATCACATGGGTAAACTTAAGTGGTAGTGTGGGGTTTGTTTGAGGGACCTTGAGAGACTTTATAGGGAATACCATGTGAGATTACATGTTGGTTTACAATTGAACATGACATCCCTTAGATAGGAAGACCAAGAGAGCTTCTATGAATGGTGTTTGAGATACCGTGGAAGCTCTTGGATTTAGTCCAAGGGAAGTATGTGTGAGATTTCATTATTTCTTATCCAGATAGAAAACATTTTTAGAATCCCTAAAAATATACCTGTTGGTTAGAGCTCTAACTATGAATTACTGTAGCTTGATTGGTTTTTATGATTTTGAATTTGATTCATGATGTATTGATTTGATACCAAGTGTTTGATTCCCATTTCCTTTTTTATAGTTAAATGACGTTGATGTTGTTATCAACTTTTTTATTCCTTGTTTGATATATTGGGAATTATGTGTGTTGGGACTTGATTAATTATTAAATGCATGTTTTTTGTTGTTTTGGAAAACATTTTTTTGAAGAAAAAAATGGATTTCAAAGGTTTTTTAAAAAGGGTCGGTTTTCAAAGTTGTTTAGTTTTGATATGTTTTTTAAAACTAATATATATTTTTTCACATGGGTAAAATAATTTAATAGATTCATGGTGGTATCCTACTAGAATTAGTTCCTAATATCTATCATATGACTTTGGAAGCATGTATAATTTTTTTTAAGACATCAGTAAAGGAAAGGGTACCATGTACCAGGGTGCCTCTTTCGGATTACCACAACCCTTCATTCTTTAGACGAGACATGGTTCTATTGGGATTGGATAATATAGAGTTGGTTTCTAGGATTATTTTTTGTTGGGATGTATGTATATACCTTGTTTTTTTATATACCAATTATTTTGAGTTTTGGATTTTACATGAGATACTATGCTTATATATATATATGATTTTATTGAATCCTTGTATACGATGTTTAATTTTGGTTTTGATATCTATTTTTCTTATGATGTATTTCTTTGTGTGGTTGTTAATAATTATTTATTTGAATTTTATTGGGGTTTCTATCCCACTCTATAGAAATGTATTTTTATTTTACCATGGGATCAACCATTCCCATGATATTGTTGGATATGAACCGTGCTTATCATAAGTTTGTGGAATTTGGGAACACACATCTGTCCATGAGGCTGGCTGGCTCTGGTGATTGGTTAGGTTGAACTGGGTTGGATCAGTAAATCATTCTCCCGTATATGTGGTAGTATAATAATGTTTGGTGAATTTGTGAATCTATTTATGGTGAGGAGGCCACTAATGACTAGTCTATATCTCAAAATACAGCTTTTTCTTAAAAAACAATTGTGTATTTCATATGTCGTAAAAAAGTCCATGATAGAGGATTTTTATAGACCACAATGGACTTTTTATCATGGAATCGCCAATATGTTCTATGATATGGAACACTAGAATTGGTTTCAATAAATATGGATTAAAAGTGCATATTTTTGTGTCTGAGTTCTATACGTGTTAATAGGTAAAGGATGAGAACTAGAATCCCTTAGGGTTTCATAGCCTCTCCTTGTACCTATAAACAAGTGGGATAATGTGATTATGGACTTAATTATTGGACTACATCATATCCATTTGGGAATTAATTGCATATGTTTTGTAATTTATTGGCTAACCAAGTCCCCACTTTTGATTCTTATTAAGGACAACACAAATGTAGAAGATCATCCTATGTTTTATTTGTATGATATGAAGTTGTTACATGACCACCTACTAATATTTGAAATTGAGATTCATAGTTTACATAATTATTATGAAATGGCCTCCCAGAGGTTATGGGGTCTCAGATAAGGTTGAGTATAACCTAGAATCCATAGATAGATAACTATAAAGAATGTGATATTCAGATATTGGATGATATTCTTCAAGCATATGCTTTTGGAATTTTGAGTTTGATGGGGCACACATATTTATCTATCCAAATATTCTTTTAATAATTTATTAAATTATTTAATTAATATGGATCCATTTTAAACTATCTATGGTTGATAATTTTGGTATCCCCTCTACTGGATGTAGGTCAAGTAGACCACAACTGCAGTGTTTAGATTTGTATAGAAGATGATAACTAGAGTTCAGACTATCCAAAAATGATTAGAAACTACTCAAAGTCATCATAAGACATAAAATGATTGTATTTTACATCCCTTAGAAATATTTTTTGTAAAATGAGTGTAACATATCATTTTTCAATTGGAAACACAATGTTTGATAGCTTACGTGATATGCCACATCGAGTTTAAATGAAAAACTAAATATTATTACTTAAATGTTAACATTATAACCTAGCTATTATAATTGTGGTAAGGAACATGATTAACTAAATTATTAAAATATGGTTTAAAAATTTATATATAATTTATTTTTTTGGTAATTAGTTAGTTATAAACGTAGATAAAACCCCTTTTAAAATAAGAGGCAATCTTTTTCTAAAAAAATATTTAAATGCCAACAAGTGTTCTTAGGGAAATAAAATAAAAGAATCTCACTTTTTTGGGTTATATTAATGATATATATATATATATATATAATATTCTGTACAATTCATCATATTTATTTTCTAGACTTGTAATATGAAAAAATAAATCCAATTTTATGTATAAAATATGTATTTTTATAAAAAGTTAGTTTTACCTCTTTTTGATGGCGCACTTGTTTTAAATCTAGTTTTGGAAATTTTATAAATTTTAATTTACAATGTAACATTGTTTTTTTAAATATAAATTTAAAAATATACTTTGATTTATTTTTTGGTATTTTTCTGATAAGTTTTATGTTTTTTGGAATAGTAAAACAAATATTGAATTTCAATTGAAAACAACTTTTTCATCAAAATAATTTAGAGTGTTAAATTATATTTTTTTATTAGAATTAAAAAATAATTATATTAGTTTTATATCATTTAATAAAATTTATTTTATTGGAATTAATTTCACATTGAATTTGTATATAAATACATTTCAATATTATGAACATTTTCACTTTTAAAAATCGTCTTCTCATTCCATCAACATGATTAATTTTGAAATTAATTTAAGCGTATTGTTTTTTTGAGTTTTGAAAAATGGATTCCATATTTTGAATAATAATTTCCTCATTTATTAGATAAGTTCTTTTTTATTTTGGACAATATGAATAGTAATAGTAGTGAAAATTTTAATTACCATAGTTTAGGGTAAATAGAGTAATTATGGTTAAAAATAATATTATAAGTATTATAAAATTACCCTAAAAGTTGTCCTAATTTTATATTACGAGTGGGGGTCAACCAAAATCTGCATTTGGATTATTTTATGGCCTCTTAGAGCCAGTTGGTTGACTTTAATCCTTTTATTGTATTTTTTTAAAGAATGTAAAATATGTCATACTCATGTTTTAATAAGTATTACATTTTCAATATGCGATTATTTAGAAGACATCTACAGATATAAATATTCATTTGAAATTTAATTTTTTTAACTACATCATGATAATTTATTTTTAATTTTTAGGGAATAAATATTTAAAATAAAGGCTTTCATAGTGATGATAGAGTAATTATTTAATTAAAAGACATATCAAATAAATGTTAGTAAAAATATTACAACAGACATACCTTACAATAATTAATGCAATCCATGAATTTATGAGATTAAATTGAAATGTTAGTGATGATTTAAAATATATTGTTCAAATATATCTTGTTGTTATGATATTTTAAAAAATTTAAATAATGAATAGTATCAAAATTGACATTAATGATACTTTAAAATAAATAATATTTTATTAAATGATATAAAATTTCAAAAAATATTAAATTTGTCAAAATGACATGAATAAAGTTTAAAATGTAATAAAATAAAAATTTATTCTTATTTTTTCATTTTATAGTTTCTATATTTACCTTTAAAAAGTAAACACACATGTTGTCTTGGTAAGAGTTAAAGAGTTTAAATAAGGGTTAAAACCAAATGAAATGTGTAATAATGTGACCTAAACTTCCCTAAAAGTATTTTTTTTGAAATTATTTAGACCTATACACCTATTATATTTTAAATAAATCACTTTAGATCCTTTTTTAATTTAAAATTAATTTATATTAATTCAATATTATTTGAGATCCCAAAGATGCCTCTCACCTAAATTATAAAAGGGAACCCCTTCCATCAATTATTCAACCAACATTTAGCCTTCTAAATTGACAAAACCCTACACAATTATCTTCCCAACATCCTTATTCATGTTTTGGAGATTTTCCTCTTCCAAAAAGACCAACCCTCGATCACTTAATAAGAGATCTAATGGATGTTTTATGGAGAAGTGGTAATAATTTTTAACTACTCATCCTAGTTCATTTATTCTACTAATTCCACTTATTTTGTTGTTTCCATGATAAATTAATTACTCCAGTATCATATATATGATGATATTTTATTATGATTATGAGAAAACCATATTCTACCTTTTATCCATCCTATGAAAAATGAAATTATTTTTCATGCATACATACAATTTACCATCTCCACATCGTGGTGTAATGATAGAAATAATGGATATATATGATAATAATTTCAAGCTAATTATTGTAGAAAATTTAGTATATCATCAATTTCTTTACCCTTTCACCATAATGTTAATGATAGCGTCTCTCGTGCGTACGTACGACATACTATCTCCACGACATGATGTGATTAATTTTCTATTTTAAAAAGTCATAAATGAATATATAAATGTTTAAAATGAATAAATATGATATCTATAATATTAAATTAATTCCAAAGATGAAATAAATATTTCCTACTCATAATAAAGAGGACTTACCTGATGAAACATGCATATGAAAATGAAGTAGTTAACACCTAAAGCCAGGGTAATAACAAAATATCTTTAACAAAGTGAAATAATGGATCATATATGATATGATTTATATATATATGATTCTGTTAAAAATTAATAACATGTTTTAATCCATTATACATTTTTTTTAATTTACATTCAACTAAAGAAACATGCAATGTAAGGGTTTAATTTACAATCTCATCATTATTTGAGATTGTGTCTATTTAATTTTCCACTAGGGAATATTTATCTACCATGTTATTATTTTCCAAAAAGATTTAAAAATTGTTTTTACTATTTGACTAGTAATTTTTAAGGTATCAATACCTGTGATAGAGGTTTTATAAGATGTTTTGATTGGAATATTTTTTTATATTCCAAATGAGGTACTTTATGATGTTTTTAACAAAATCACATATGTAATTTTTTTAAACTTATGTGGCATGATCATATTTTTTCTCAATCATAATGCCTTAATGTTTTAAAGATTATTTTACAAGTTTATAAGGTTATTATCAAAGAAAATATTTTATTTTATAGACATGTGTTCTTTTTAGTGAATGATTTCAAATTAAAAAATGGAATTTCACTCAAGATGTTTTAATGATTTTATTAGATTATATTCATATACGTAAAAATTATTTGTTATATATTATTCTTAATTTATGTTGATCTATAATGATGTCATGACCCGTCCCCTGGGGCCCAAACCGTGATTACCCCAAGCCCACCTTCCATAGGCCTGGGGCTGGAGACTAGCACTAAAAGGTGTATTCCCTAAAACTGGGAAGACTTTACCTTTATATCCTATAACTACACGCAACCAAGATCACAAAAAGATACGAACATGAGTAAAATGAATAGTAAAAAGAGTTATTACAGTAAGTTAAAGGGTCCAGAATACAAGCCCAACTGGAAAGTACAAGAAATTTAAAAGTAAAAGTAAACTGGAACAACTCTTGTGAACACCCGCTAAGGATCCTACCTAAAGGGTAGGTACAGATATCGAATGACCATCTCTGTGGTACTCCTCTTCTAATATACACTTACGAGCTACCTCCCGTCCTGGTATCATCTTCTTCAGTCAGCGATGTCCTTTGTCTGCACCAAACACAACAAGGTACGGGCATAGCCTGTGCATGGGTGAGTATAACGATACTCAGTAGGGAACCCGCGACCCTCAACGGTCTCAAAAAATCTACAAAGGATAAACAAAAAGAATGTAATCAACTGAAAAACCTACTTAGGTAAATGCCCATACATATACCTATGTTATCAAGTATGCCCATCTCGATCATGAGGAAAAACAGAGTCCAACTCAAAATCCCAAGCTCAATGGTTCCACAAACGAAGGAGTACCACGAAGGTAAGTACCACATAGGTACACCACATAGAAGAATACCACCAAGGTATTACCACTAGGGAAGTACCACACAAGTACGAACTTAGCTCACACTAGGTATAACTTAGGTACAGTAGTAGAGATTATTAGATGTAACTATTAATTCATCATACTCTACTAACAGGCAGACCCCCAAAGGATCCTAAATCATCATCAGACCCACAGAGGATCATAGTACATCATCAAACCCACACAATATCCTAGTAACTCATTAAACCCACATAAGATCATAGTACATCATCAGACCCACACAGGATCCAAGTACCTCGTCAGACCCACACATGATCCTAATACATCATCGGACCCACACAGGATTCTAGTACATCGTCAGCACATCGTCATACCCACAGAGGATCCTAGTACAACTTCAGTACATCATCAAACCCACACAGGGTCCAATTACATCATCATTACATCGTCATATGCACACAAGATCCTAGTACATTGTCTGTACGTCGTCAAACCCACACAAGATCCAAGTACATCGCCAGTGCGTCGTCAAACCCACACAGGATGGTAGGACATCACCAATATGTCGTCAGACCCACATAGGATCCTATTAAATCCCCGGTACATCGTCAGACCCACACAGGATCCTAGTACACCATTAGTACATCATCAGACCCAGGGAGGTTCCTAGTACATTGTCATTACATCGTCAGACCCACACATGATCCTAGTACATCGTCATAGCCAGCTACAGGGTTCCCGGACTAAGCTTAGTTGTCTCCAGGAGGGTATGCTCCTCAAGCCATTGAATGATACTACAGCTATCATGAAGTACCGCGAAGAAGTATCCCAAAAGACCACCACGTCATAGGTGTCTCAACACAATAGACGGTGCATCAATTAGACGTACGGTCTGTAAGTTATTATCTTTTTAGTCCCGAGGTCCTGGTTGGATTCGTGCTCGATCCAACCCAGCCGTACCCCAAGTTTATCCAAATATTCAGTGGGGTATACGATATGGACCGTCTCGCTCCAAGGTTTCGATCACCGTAGATGGTTAGTCAAACAGACGCCCGGTGCCAAGGTTATGGAAAAAAAGTATGGATTGGGTCGAAACTGGTCCGGGTCCGGTCCAACCTGGTCGGACTGGCCAGACAAACGCGGCCTGGGCCAACCCGGATTGGGTCGACCAGGCCCGACCCGTGGTATAGCCCGGCCCATGCTGAGCATCCCGGCCCGCGCGGGATGGTCTGGCCCACGCTGGGCGGCTACGGTGTGGCGGGGAGGCCATAGTGCGGCGGTCCCCCATGGCCGGCCGGATGGCCAACCGTCCTCTCTGCACCGCACGGTTGTGCGCTGCACCTTTTCCAGTGACTGGGTCGGTTTCGGTCATCCTCTGTCGAAAATATTTCATAAAAAACCACAAGAGATTTTAGAGATGTCGGGCCATGTTCGTTTGGCCCGCACCCACCACGTTAGAGTTGTAGTAAGCGGTTTATACCTTTTGAATCATGAGGAACATCACGAATGGGTAAGATCAAAAAATTTAAACAACCAACCCTACCTCGAAGGTTCGTTGTTGTGTCGTGAGACGAAAATGGTGAAGGCGAAGAGGGTGCCAATGATTGTCACCTCCACAACACGCTTCCAAAGTCGGGATCGTGTGTCTTCCTTTTTCATTACTCCAAAGAATGTAATTTCATGTAGATGGAGTTCTTCGTTTTGAGGGTAAGTTCATCATTGGAGAAGAGTTTCTCTAAGCTATCACATGCTTCTCCATTTTCCAAGAATTTCAAAACCCCCCAAAAAAAGAGATGTCCCAACTTATTAAATTATGTATATCAATTTAATTTACATTGGCACAATTAATTGTACCCCATTGGCATAATAACTTTAGAGGAATTTTGTGGGTTAACTCTTCATTAATGAGGGAGTTCAAGGGGTTTCTCCCATTAAGAGGGTTCGGGTGGTCCCCACCTTTAATTTCAAAATTGGGGGTTTTAGAATCGGTGGTCCCCACCTCTATAACATTCATAAGGGAGGTTCCAAAAAAAGAAAATAGAAGTTTTTTTTATTTCCTTGAAAAAGTGAAAAACTATATTTCACCCTCAAACTACTGTGGTTGAGGTAAAGATCTCCTTAAGCGAATACTAGTGTTTCAAGTTCAACGGTGTCCTCAGATTTTAATTCCGAGCACCGATTCAAATGTTACAAAAACCCGCTCACACATTTACTGAACGTACCTAAAAAATGTTCAGAAATTCATTCCAGGAACATCGGGTCTCGGAATCACGCGTTGTCAATTTTTGTGGACAACTAAAATTCCAATATAAATAAAAAAATTACATTGAATTTATGGGTCTTTACATTGTCCCTACCTCAGGGATTTGCATCCCAGAAAGCCACAACACAAAACTATGAAAAAATGGGGGTACTGAGCATGTATCTGAGCCTCCTGCTCCCATGTGCTCTCGTAGAGGTTCCCAAGCTTCCAATGAATGCAAACCAGAGGTATCAACCACCCATGAAGGACCTACTCATGTTGATCCTCAATCTCCACTGGAACCTCCATAAACGTTGCCCCATCATCGACATCCTGCTCACCATGGTCGATGATGTGAGAAAGGTCGTGCACGTATCTCTTTAGCTGTGATAAGAGGAAGATTTCATGAACCCAGTGCAACTGAGGGGGAAGTTCTAGGTGGTAATTAAACTCGCCATCTCTTCTGAGGACCTGAAAAGGCCCGATGAACCTCGGAGACAACTTTAAGCCCTGGCCAAATCTTTGTAAACCTCGTCAGGGTGAGACCCGTAGAAAGACGTGGTCACCATCCTCAAACTCTAGAGGTCTCAATCTCATATTAAGAATGACTTATGCCTCCTCTGTGTAGTATTCATACACTCCTAGATGATATGCACTTTCATTGTGGTAGCTCATACCATCTCTGGTTCCATGAGTGCTGACACCCTTGGGTTAGTCCAGCACAAAGGTGATCTGCAAGGTCACCCGTACAATGCATCGAAATGTGTCATCCCAATGGTGGAGTGATAAATGTTGTTGTATGAAAACTACACCAAAGGAAATTGATCCTCCCAACTGTGATCGAAGTCAAGGACAGAATCACGTAGCATGTCCCCGAGGTTTTGAATGGTCCGCTCAATGTGGCCATCCGTCTAAGGATGGAAGGCAGTGCTCAAATGAAGATGCATCCCGAAAGCCTCCTGCAACCCCTTCCATAGCCGGAATGTAAAACATGTATCACTATCGGAGAAAATCATCTAGGGTACTCCATATAACCACAAAATCTTTTTCACATAGAGGTGTCCCACGATATGTACTGAACTCTGCTCTCTGATCGGTAGGAAGTTGGCTGACTTGGTGAGCCGGTCGACAATCATCTAGATAGAATCATGACCTCTGGATGTATGTGGAAGTCTTGTCACAAAGTCCATGGATATCCCATCCCACATCCACTCTGGGACCTCTAAAGGCAGAACCAAGCCTGCTGGTACCTGATGCTTTGCCATCACTTGCTGACAAGTGAGGCACCGAGAGACAAAATCTTCTACTAATTTCTTCATTCTCGGCCACCAGTGATGTCGTTAGAGGTCCTAGTACATCTTCGCCATTCTTGGATGTACCACTAGAGGGGATGTGTGGAACTCCCTCAACACTTCCTCCTGAAGTGACACTGGTACTACGGTACATCCTCAAAAGAGAATGACATGCTCCCCACCTTTAGAAAATCAATCAGGTGCCTGTCCTATAGATATTTGAGCACGCCGATGCTTGAAGTCAGCATTCCGTTGTTGCACCTCCCTGACATACTGAATAAGTGGGAGAGTGACTCTAAAATGTTAAAGAAAAGCTGCTCCTTACCGATCCACAAAGGATATCTGTAAAGCGGCCAACTATTCTATCACCTCACCTAGCAGCTGTATACCAGATCTCTTGCTGAGTGCATCTTCTACCAAATTCCCCTTCCCAGGAGTATAGACTATCTCGAAGTCATAGTCCTATAAGAACTCAATACAACGTCACTATCTGATGTTCATGTCCTTCTGAGAGAAGATATACCAGTGACTCTTGTGATCCAAGTAGACTGTAAAACGCTCGCCCATCAAGTGATGTCACCACATATTCAAGGTGAAGACCAAAACTGCTAATTCCAGGTCATGGGTAGCATAGCTCTACTCATGCTGTCTCAGCTGTCAAGAATCATATACGATCACTACTCGCTCCAACATCAGAACACATACGATCCCGGTCCCGGATGTGTCGTACTAAACTGCATACCCTACCCCCTCCTCCGGAAGCCTCAAGATGTGGGCACTAGTCATCCTATAACTCATCTCCAAAAAACTCTATTGGCATCTCTCCAACCGCATGAAGGTTTTAGCCTTCTTCATCAATGCTGATAAAGGTGATGCAACTCGAGATAAATCTGGTACAAAACTCTGTTAGTATCCAACCAAACCCATGAAACTCTATACCTCCGTCACACTCCTGGGTGGCTCCCAGGCAAGTACCGCCTCAATCTTCACTGAATCAACTAAAACTACAGCCTCCGATATGAAATGTCCCAGAATGTGAACCTCTCGAATCCAGAACTGGAACTAAGAGAGCTTACCATAAAGCTGGTGCTCTCAGAGTGTGTCCAATACTACCTGGAAATTATAAGCATGCTCCTCCTCAGCAGTTGAGTATATCAGAATGTCATCAATGAAGAAAAACACAAAGCGATCAAGGTATGGCTAAATGATCCTGTTCATGAGTCCCATGAACACAGTTGGGGTATTTGGTCACACCTAAAGGCATAACCAAGAACTCATAATGGCTATACCAACATCTGAAAGCTATCTTCTGCACATCCTCATCTTTCACTTTGAGCTGGTGATAACCTGATCTGAGGTCTATCTTTGATAACCACCGTGCTCCCTTCTCCTGATCAAAGAGGTCATCAATCCTCAATAGTGGGTACTTTTTCTTCAAGGTCACCCGGTTCAGGTGCCGATAATCAACACAAAGCCTGAAGCTCCCATTCGTCTTCTTGGCGAAAAACATTAAGGCTGCCCAAGGAGAAACACTGGGCTGAATGAATCCCTTGCCCTGTAAGTCCTCCATCTGTACCTGCATCTCACGAAGCTCCACGAGAGCCATCCGATATGCTAGTGTAGATATCGATGTCATCCCAGGGTACAAGTCAATGTAAATGTCCACCTCTCTGCGCAGAGGTAGACCCATAACATCATCATCTTCATACTGATCCACCACTAAAGGATAAATATGAATCTCCAAATCAACAACTCTGAGGGTAAGGCTAGACATCTGATGATTTATCGGCTGCACTCTCCTCCAGGTAAGTTCATCTTGTGCTGTAAAAGGCTCCCTTCTCACTGGTGAAGGCAAAACTGGTCCCATCCGTGCTGACACACCGTACTTTGCACCTAATAAAGTCCATTTGATCATGGACTGTAGATAACCAGTTCATACCCAAGATGATGTAATAAGGCGTCGACGCCGCTACTAGGAGATCCCAGCTGATGCTCTCGCCTCTTAGAGTATGCTGAAACTTCCAACACCAGTGTGTAATCATCGAATCATCTCCCGTAAAATTCTCTATCCCTAAGGATCGAGCCAACGGCTCCATCAGAATCTTCAAGCTCCTAACGAGGGTAGTGGAAATAAATGAACGAGTGGAACCAGTGTCTATATGTACTACAACTAAGGTGGAGTAGACATAGATCATACCTCGTATCATCTTCAGATCGCCATGGTCATAGGCCTCAACTACCTGGAGCTATGCTCACCCCTATCCACCTGCTACTTGTGGTTGGGGTGGAACACTTGGTGGTGGTGGCGGTAATATCTCGAATCATCTCCCACCACAAGCAGCACGACCAAATCCTCTACCACGTCCGCCTACTCCCTGAAGACCTCTTTGGTTAAACCTCTGTCTCTGCCTGGGCAATCCCTTGATCATTTTTTGATCATTTGTAGGGTAGGTCGAGTAGTAACGAGCCATGTAACCCTACCCGCTGCATATGAAACACTACATGTTCCTCACATGACTGACTCTGTATCCTTTTCCCCACACAAATGACCATGAATAATGTGGTCGTCCACCTGTAGGTCTGGTCCTCTTGGACCTCTGTGAGATCTGCCTACTGATGGCTGTAGAATACTGGCAGCAAGGATCACCATGAGATCAACTCGTGTCCCTACCTGTTAGAAGACTCTAACCACAGCCTCCAGCCAATCCTCAACTACCTGTGGGTCCGTCTCTCCCCTGAACATGGTTGGAATCTGGCACTGGAAATCATGAAATGCACTCAAGCGGCGTGCACCCACTACTACTGGGTCTGGAGGCATCGGTGGCCCAACGGGTAATATTACCACTGGTGCCTCTACTGAAAGAGGTCCCTGCACCGAGGCCTCGTCACTCGGTGGGCTATCAGTGTGTACTATACCCGGAACCCTAGCTTGTTGTCTGCCTAGAGGCATCCTAAAAAGAAACAGGTGCACCACAGTCAATAAGTTATACCAGATTAGATGAATCAATGTGATCACAAGGAAAACTCTAGAAACACACATGCAATTAGTGTTTTCATGCACAGAGTCAGAAATCAGATGTCAGGGTTCTGGTGTATGGATACGTCGGCCGCTGCACCAACACTGGATTCCCTAAATTGAAAACCGCACTCACTACACTAAACACTATTGCTGTTAAAAGATCATAGTACAATGTTTTATGGTAGAACCGACTCTTCTAATACCAATTTTCCATGACCCATCCCCCGAGGCCCGTTCCGTGAATACCCCAAGATCGCCTTCCATAGGCCAGGGGTTGGCGACTAGCACCGAAAGACATATTCCCTAAAACGGGGAAGGCATTGCCTTTATATCCTGTAACTACATGAAACCAAGCACACAACAACATACGGAAATGAGTAAACAGAATAATTAAAAAAATGAGTATAGTAAGTAAAAGGGTCCAGAATAAAAGCCCAAATGGAAAGTACAAGAAACAGAAAAGTACAAGTAAACTGGAACAGCTTCTGTGAACACCCACCAAGGATCCTATGTGAAGGTTATGTACATCTCTCGAACGGTCCTCTCTATGGTATGCCTCATCTAATGTCCACCTCCGAGCCAACTCCAGTCCTCTTACCCTCGTCCTTAGTCAGCACTATCCATCGTTTGCACCAAACACAACAGGGTGCAGGCATAGCCCATGAAGGGGTGAGTATAATGATACTTAGTAGAGACCTCGAGACCCTCAATGGTCTCCCAAAATCCACAAAGGATAAACCACAAATCATGTAATCAACTGAAAACCCTACTTAGGTATATTCCCATACATATACCAAAGTTATCAGGTATGCCCATCTCAATCATGAGAAAACACAGAGGTCAACTCAAAAGCCCAAACTCCACTATTCCAAAAAGGAATGAGTAACACCAAGGTATATACCACACAGGAATGCCACACTAAAGAATACCACCAAGGTATTACCACAAGGAAAGTACCACACAGGTACGAACTTAGCTCGCACCAGGTATAACTTAGGTACAATAATAGAGATGATTAGATGTAACTATTAATTCATCTTACTCTGTTAAGAGCTAGACCCAAAAAAGATCTTAAATATCCATCAGGCCCACAGAGGATCGTAGTACATCTTCAGACCCACACAATATCCTAGTACCTCATCTAACCCTCATAGGATCCTAGTACATCATCAGACCCACACAGGATCCTAGTACATCGTCAGTACATTGTCAGACCCACACATGATCCTAGTACATTTTCAGTACGTTGTCATACCCACACAGAATCCTAGTACATCGTCTGTACGTCGTAAAACCCACACAAGATCCTAGTACATCATTAGTACGTCGTCAGACCCACACCGAATCTTAGTACATAGCCATTATGTTGTTAGACCCACAAAGGATACTAGTACATCGCCAGTATGTCGTCAGACCCACACAGGATCCTAGTACATCTAAAGTATGCCGTCAGACCCACACATGATCCTAGTACATCGTCTGTACAACATTAGATCCACACAGGATCCTAGTACATCGTCAGTACATCGTCATACCAACACAGGATCCAAGTACATCGTCACGGCCAGCAACAGGGTTCCCACACAAAGATCGCTTGCCTCCAAGAGGGTCCACTCCTCAAGCCACCAGTCGATACTCCAAATATCACAACTTCCACCAAAGAAGTATCCCAAATGACCACCACATAATAGGGGTCTCAACACAATAGAAGGTGCGTCAATCGGACGCCCGGTCTGTAAGTTATTAGTCTTTTAGTCCCGAGGGCCTGGTTGGATTCGTGCTCGATCCAACCCGGCCATACCACAACATTATGCAAATCTATATTGGTGTATACCATAGGTACCTTCTCGCTCCAAGGTTTCCATCTCCATAGACAGTTTGTCAAACAGATATCTGGTGCCAAATTTATGGCCAAAAGTATGGATTGGGTCAAAACTGGTCCGGGTCCGGTCCGACCTGGGCATACTGACTTGGACCGACCCACTGGGTCCAGCCCACGCAGGGTGGTCCAACTCGCGCTAGGCGGCCCGGCCTGGGAAGCCCGGTCTGGGCAGCCTGGCCTAGGTGGCCGGTGGTGTGGGGTGGCCGTGGTGCGGTGGTGCGACCGCTGTGCGGCGGGGCGCCGCTGCATCGCGTGGCAGCCACGGTGCGGCGGGGTGGCCACAGTGCGGCGGTCTGCTGCGGCAGGCCGGATGGCCAGCCGTCCACTCCGCACGGCGCGGTCACGTGCCACACATTCTCTGGTGGCCGGCTTAGTTGAAGTCTTCCTCCTTCGCAAAGATTTCATCAAAAACCACAAGGGCTTACAAAGTGGTTGGGCCATGTTCGTTTGGCCCACACCCTCCGCGTTAGAGTGGTAGAAAGTGGTTCAAAACTTTTGAATCACGAAGAACATCAAGAATGGGTAAGGGAGAAAAATTTAAAAACCAACCCTACCTCAAAGTTTCGTTGATGTGTTGCGAGATAAAAATGGTGAAGGTGAAGAGGATGTCAATGATCATCACCTCCATAACACGCTTCCGAATTCGGGCTCGTGCGTCGCCCTCTTTTTGGCTCTGAAAAACGTTATTTAATGGAGATGGTGTTGTTCATTTAGAAGAGAAATTGTTTATTGGAGATGAGTTTCTCCAAGCTCTCCCAGGATTCTCCCTTTTCCAAAAATTTCCAAACCCTAAAAAAAAAGAGAGTTGCCAACTTATTAAATTAAGTATATCAATTTAATTTACGTTGTCAAAATTAATTGTTGGCACAATTAATTTTACCACGTTGGAATAATAAGTTTGGTGGATGTCCATGGGTTAACTCTTACTAATGAGGAATTTCAGGGGGTTTCTCACTTTAAGATAGTTTAGGTGGTCCCTGCCTTTAATTTCAAAATTGGGGTATTAGGCTCGGTGGTCCCCACCTCCATAACATTCACATGGGAGTTTCCACCAAAAATAAAATACAATTTTATTTTATTTTATTTTTATTTCCATGAAAATGTAAAAATATTTCTTTCACCATGGACCTACTACGGTCGAGGTAAAGGTCGACTTAAGTGAATATCGACGTTGTGAGTTCAACGGTGTCCTCAGATTTCAATTCCGAGCACCTGTTCAAAATTTACAAAAACCCGCTGGCACGTTTACTGAACGTACTCGAAAAAAAGTTCAGAAACTCATTCCAGCCACATCGGGCCTCAGAATCACGCGTTGTCAATTTTCAAAAACTCGTAGAATTACCATATAATGAAAAACAGTTACATGTAATTTCTAGAACTTTACATATGATATGAAATTTTATATTTTATTGAATGTATTATGACTAGTTTGATCGTGGTTGTGCTATTTGTCTATCATTCATCATATTACTCTGGATGGTTTATGATTATATTTATTGATTGAGGAAAGTTATTTACAATTCATATGATAGTATATATTTATCATGTTTCACCCCTTTCATATGTAGAATTAATTAGACTTATTATTTGATGGGAGGTCCCCATTATATACCTTCAATTCATTAGTAGGTCTCATAAGACAAACTAGTTTAGGTATTGGCCGAGGCCTTACCCATTTATGTATGATGACTTGGCTGAAGCCTTGCCGGTATGTTATGACGTCTGACATTATACATTACCTCATTATGATATTATTTATTTATATTCCATGTGATTTTTATATTATTGTAATATAAATTTGATTATTTACATGGATTTATTTTATTATCATTTTTTTCCATTTTCTGCTCAAGATTATGTTTAAATGGATTGTGTTTCAGTTATTTACCTCACTAGAATGTTTCTTCTTATTTATTCAGGATAACATTAATTGTACCCTTACCCTTACTGCATATCTGAGCTCACCCATTTAGTTTGTTATACTTTTATAAGGATTACAAGATATATAATATGATTGAAATGTAGGGTTATGCTAGGAGAATAATGAGGTTATTAAATTAATCATTATGTTGTATTTTATAATTTTAATTGTAATTTATTTTTCACGTATGTATCTAGATTTCCAAATCTATTAAATTGTTTTATTGTTTTGAATGTGATTCTTTATATGATATTCTATTAAAATAATGTAACTACCACATTTGGGCTATAGGGTTCAGGGTCTTTACAATTGTTATTAGATGAACTAAACCCTTTGATAGAATTTGGAAATATATCCCAATAAATTAAGTTTATGATTTATGGATTTGTTACACCAAAGTTATATATTTAGGTTATGTGATTCACTAGGTCAAATATTATAAATTATTTTTCATTATGGTATGAGGTTATCTAGTGTATTCCATCCTTTAGAAATGGTTCCTAGCAGAAGGAATGAGAACTGTATAAATACAAATAATCCAAACCGTAAGAATGTTTGTTTGTAAGATGGGTTTAATAAAATATTTACAGGGGAAAAAGTATCCTAAAAATTATTATTATGTGATTAAATATTTTCAAGTGGTAACAATTCTGAGATAAAAATTCTCAAAGTTTTATGGATTTTATGGTAATAAAGAGAAGAAGAGGATGGTAGAGATAATGACGGATAAAGGGAAGAAGGGAAAGAAGGATTTCCAAACATGTGATACTTATGGAAGGAAACAACACAATATATTATTCGAGGAAAAGTATTTTTCATCAGATTTGTTAAAAAATTCCACCATTCTCAATATTTCAAGGGAAGGAATGAATTTTCCAATGTTCAATGCTTCAACTATAAGGATATAGGGAACTACGTGAGAGAATTCCCCATGAATCAAAGTAATACGACTCAAAAGAATCTATTGGACCATGATAAATCTTATGATATTTCCACGGATGAAGTGGATGATTAATGTAATTATTATGGGATAAAAGTATAAGTCATTTGAGTATCTTATCAATGATGTACTGGTCATAAGAATTATGGAATAAGGATTGTACTATAGTACTTCTTCTATAAAAATTTGGAAGCCTAAAAGTTTTCATTATGGGTTTTAAAGTGATCAAATATTTGTTATGCGACAATAAGAGCAATATTATGTTGTTTGGAGAATCTAATGTTTAGTTAATTTTGGAAATTTAGGGACCTTACTTCAAAAGTTTAGGATTTTTAATTTGGACAGAAGTGCTTTTGATGAGTGTTAAGGTTGAATACTTATGGAATGAATTAAGTTGAATTTTGGATATTATTATTTGATGTTAAAGTATGATTTATCATATTGGATAATATATTCCAACCATTTATGTTTTGATAAATTTTTAAAGTTTAAAGGAATGACTAATGGATCTTTTGACAAAGGTGATTCAGGGAAAAAAATTCATCTTGAATATCCATCTAGTGGTTTAAGAAATGAAGTAGAAATAAATTAAAACATAACCAAAATATGAGATTATGCTTGTGAAATGGAAATTAATAATGTAATTTTATTATCTCAAGTTCTTATTTGAATTGTAATATAGTCCCTCAACTATAGGGAAATTAATTGATAACAAAATAGTTATCTGTTTAATTTTCTTTCTGAGAAATCAATGGTCTTTTAACTGATAAAAAATTTATTATTTTGTGGTGGTTAAAATTATAATGACCATGTTAACTATCACTATCTATAATAACATGTTTTTTTTATATATCTCTTCCATGTCCTTGTTTTTCTATATGGTAACCGATTATGTGTTATCTCATTCTATTTTCATACTTCCCTTTCATTATTTTTATGTAGAAGTTTCATTAATCATTTTTATGATGTGGGATTTCCAAAAAATTATTTTGAAAATTAAAACCTCAAGTTGTTGATCATGAGTTAAAATTATCAGTATTTAATTTATTAAAGGGGCAAGAATGTAGCATCTTTATTTTTTAAAAGGAATCACTATGTTCAATAGTGTATATGATTTTCCCTATCGAGCTTAAATGAAAAAAAATATAATTATTTAAAGGTTACCATTATAACATAGCTGTTAGAAAGGAGGGAAATTAAGTGGATTAACCGAATTATGAAAATATGGTTTAAACATTTAAATATAATAAATTATTTTGTATCTAATAATTTATAAATGAATACAAAACCCCTTCTAAAATAAATTGGAATCCTTTTCTAAATAACTATTTAAATTCCCACAAGGGTGTTTTATACTAATAAATTAAATGAATCACATTTTTTTGGATTATATATATGATATATATATATAATATTCAATATAATTCAAACAATGTGTTTTTAGACATGATATAAGAACTAATCCAATTTTACGCATAAAAGATTTGTCACGACCAGTCCTTAGGGCCCGTACCGTGACTACCCTAGGCCCGCCTTCCATAAGCCAGGGGCTAGAGACTAGCACCAAAGGCAATCCCTGATAAAAAGGGAAAGCATTGCCTTTAAACCTATAACACACACAGTCTGAACACAAGCAGTAGGGGCAACAAGTACTAAAATAGAAAAGTAAGGTGTGCAGAAAGTAAGTGGGCCAGTATACAGACCCAACTGAACAACAAGTACAAGTAAACAAGGGAAAACATCCCCTGGAGCATCCAACGGGGAATCCTACCTGAAGGGTAGGTACATAACTCGAACAACTCGTCCCTGTGGTACGTCCCGTCTAGTCCAGCTCAAAGCAGCCTCCCGTTCGTCACCCTCAGCCTCAATCACTTCTGTCCGTCGTCTGCATAGAACACAACAAGGTGCAGGCGAAGCATGTGTAGGGGTGAGTATAACAATACATAGTAGGGGACCCCAAGACCTCTGAAGGTCTCCCAGAATCCATGAAGGAAAAACCATAGAAGAAATATACAATCACGAAGTATCAACCAACCATAATTAGGTATATGCCTATACATATACATATGTTATCAATCAGAGTTCAGCTCCAACTCTCGAGCCCAAGCACAACCTAGTCCACACAGGGAGTAAAGTCAATCAACTCAAAGATAAATTATTGAAATTCAAGACTCAGCTCACACAGGTATATATCTTTCGTAGAGTGATAGAGATGATCAGATGTAGTCACTGATTCATCTAGGTTGCAAGACCCACACAGGACACAGGACCAGCTAAGCTGTTAGACCCACACAATATTCAAGACCGACTATTCTGTCAGACCCGCAAAGGATACAGGAACAGAAGTCAGAACTTTTGGACCCACAGAGGATCCCGGTACAATAGTCATCGCTGTCGAACCCATGGAGGATTTCGGTACAGTAGTCATCACAGTCGAACCAACGTAGGATTCTGTTACATCTCAGTCGTAGCTAGCCCTAGGGTTTCTGCACACAACACACTTGATTTAGGGAGGTTCCACTCCTCGAGACAAGTTTTGATACATCAACTGTCACAAATTACTGATTTGATGTATCCCGTAGTTCTGTCTCATCAAAAGGAACCCAACGCGACAGACAACGCGTCAATCAGATGCCCGGTCTGAGAGTTATTGGCATTTCCGTTCCAGGGTCCCGATTGGATTTTACGTTCGATCCAACCCTGCCATTTTCCAAATTATTCCAAAACTCACTTAGATTATTATAAAAGGATCGACTCATTGTGAGGGTACTAGTGCCACAGACGGCGCGTCGATCAGACGTTTGGTCTAAAAGTTATTTGCATTTAAGCGAAGAATGGGCCGACCGGTCAAGCCTAGCGGGCTGGCGGGTCGGCCCGACCCGGCTTAGTGGGACCGACCCGGCTGGGGTTTGGCTCGGCCTGTACTACGGGCCGGTCCGGTTCGCCCGATTTCGCCATGTGCCGCCGCCTCCTCCTCTGCCCGGCCAGCCATAGCCGGCCGGTTCGGCCCGGCACACGCGGTTCGCATTGCGGGCCCCGATTCTTCTCACGCAGCGCTTGCGGGCACCGTAGTTCCAGCTCAGCCACACGCGATCGGCCGGTTCGCCCAGCCGAACAGCCCGCGGATGAGGGTCGTGTCCTCCTCCACGTGGCGCCTACGGGCGCTGTGGTTCTCCAGCGGGCTGGCCAGCTGGTCATCCCGCGGTCCAGCTCCACGGCGGTCGGCTCGGCTGGGCACCTCCGCACCTGCACCGCAGCGCGACGACGTCGCGGTCCTGCTGCCCTCCGCACGAAACGACGGTGTCGCGCCACCACCACCACGGCCCGACCTGGGCATGGCCTTCGGCTCCCCTGGGTGGCGCCACGGTGCCGCGCTTCTTCATCTGTCATGGCCCTCCCGGCCGCGGTTCCTCTTTCGTCTACCACGGTTCTTCACCGGCACGGTGCGATGACACTGTTCCATTTCGGCTATGCCTCCGACGTCAACCAAAAAAGATTCAACGGAGGGAAGCTGGGCCGTGTTTGTTCAGCCCGAGCCCTCCGCATTAGGTGATACCAATTTGGCCACTGGAAATCCAAAAATAAACGTCAAAGTATGTGGGTATAATTCATACGTAAAAATAATCCAATTCACCTACCTCGTATTTGTTGTTGTACGATGACGAGTCGTGGAAGACAGACGTCGCAGAAGACAGATGTCATTCCGTCAACATCGGAGGAGGTAGACCTCAGTGAAGATGAGTCACGGGGATGCCCTCGATGTACTTCGTGGGTGGCATTGCTTCCCTTCCTTGCTCTGGTTGAAGAAGGTATAAGATGAAGCTTCACAATCATTGGAGATGAGGAGCGTTCTTCGTTGGAATATGTAGTTCTTCCAAGAGTTCTCCCAAGCTCCCAAGCTCCACAAAGAATAATCACCAAGCCAAAATAAAATAATAGCCTCCTTATTATTTTAATGTTGCCATGCATTTCAAATGAATTAAAAATAATTCATATCACACAAATTAATTAATTAAGGAATTAATTAATCCTTGTGTTGGAACCATTAAGAGGGAAGGTGGAAAGGCTTCACTCTAAATTGGGAGTTCAAGAGTTAAAGGGGGTTCAAGGAGAGTTGATGGGTTTGATGTTAGTGTGGGCCCCACCTGATAACATCCTTCCAAGGGAGGTTATACATGGGTGGACCCATCGCCAACCTCCCTTTGGAGGTTTTAACTTCCATTAAAATAAAAATGTGTTACACCATTTTTATTACATTTAAAATAGAAACCCCAAGAAATTAACTCCCATTCACAATAAATCGCAACTGCGGTAACGGTCTCCTTAAGCGAATACCGGCGCTGCGTGTTCATCAGTGTCCTTAGATTTCAATTCTGAGCACCTGTTCAAATGATATAAAATCCCGCACTTACGTTTGCTGAACGTACCCAAAAAGAACTTCTAATGTTGATTCCGGACACACCGGGCCTCAGAATCAGGCGCTGTTAGAAACTGTGGACTCATAAAATTCCCATGTTTTTAAGATAAAATTTTTCACAGGATTTCCGGGTCTTTAAATTCTCCCCACCTCTAGGATTTACGTCCTCGTAAACTACTACACACTAGGGAAACAAATGGGGGTACTGAGCATGCATCTGTGCCTCCCGCTCCCATGTGCTCTCCTAGAGGTTTCCGTGCAGCCAGAGAACGCCCACCAGCGGAATCGACCATCCACACAGGACCCGCTCCTGTCGATCCTCAATCTCCACTAAAACCTCCGTGAATGTCGCCCCTTTATCGATGTACAGCTCCCCATTGTCGATGATGTGGGACGGGTCGTGCATGTATCTCCTCAGCTAAGATATGTGGAAGACGTCGTGCACCCGGTGCAACTGAGGTGGAAGGGCCAGACGGTATGCCACCTTGCCTACTCTCCTGAGGACCTGGAATGTTCCAATGAATTGCAGAGACAACTTTCCACCTCGTCCAAATTTCTGTAGACCTCGTCTAGGTGAGACCCGTAGAAATACGTGGTCGCCATCCTCGAACTATATTGGTCTCCGTCTCCTATCAGCAGAGGACTTCTGTCTACTCTATGCAGTCTTCATCCATTCCTAGATGATTTGAATCGTTTGAATCATAGTCCGCACCATCTCTGGTCCTACAAATGCTGACTCCCCTGGGTCAGTCCAGCATAGAGGCGATCTGCAAGGTCGGCTGTAAAGTGCCTCGTAAGGTTCCATCCCGATGGTGGAGTGATAGTTGTTGTTATACGAAAACTCTACCAAGGGTAAATGATCCTCCCACCAACGACCAAAGTAGAGGACACATGCATGGAGCATGTCCTCAAGAGTCTGAACTGTCCTCTCAGTCTGGCCATTTGTCTGAGGATGGAAGGTGGTGCTCAAGTGAAGTTGTGTCCCGAAAGCCTCCTGTAACCCCTTCTATAGTCGGGAAGTGAAACTAGAATCTCGATCATAAACGATCGTCGATGGAAAAACATGAATCCATACAATATCCTGTATGTAGAGGCGTCCAAAGCTCTTTACCAAGCCCTACTCTCTGATTGGTAGGAAGTTGGCCGACATGGTGAGTCGGTCGACAATCACCTAGATAGAGTCGTGTCCTATGAATGTACTTGGAAGTCCCATCACGAAACACATTGATATCCCATACCACATCCACTATGGGACCTCTAAGGGCTGAACCAATCCTACTAGAACCTGGTGCTCCACCTTTACTTGCTGAAAAGTGAGGTATCGATAGACAGACTCTACTACTACCTTCTTCAAACCTGGCCACTAGTGCTATCATCAGAGATCCTGATACATCTTCGCCACTCCTAGATTTACCTCTAGAGGGGAAGTTTGGAACTACCTCAACACATCCTTTTGTAGTGCAACTGGTACCATGGTACACCCTCTGAAGAGGATGACATGATCCACACCTTCAAAAAACCCATCAGGTGTCTACCCTAAGGATATTTGAGCAAGTCACGTCTCACAGTCAACGTCCCCATGTTGTGCCTCTCTGACTCACTGAAGAAGTGGAGGAGAGACTATGAGAGAATGAATAAAGGCTTCTCCATATCTATCCACAAAGGATATCTGCAACATGGCCAGCTGCTCTGTTGCCTCTCCTAGAAGATAATTGCCTGATCTCCTATTGAGAGCATCTGCTACAACGTTTTCCTTCCTAAGAGTATAGACTATCTCAAAGTCATATTCTTGGAGGAACTCGAACCATCGTCACTATCTCAGGTTTAGGCCCTTTTGCGAGAAGATGTACCTGAGAATCTGGTGGTCAGAGTAGACTTCAAATTGCTCGCCCATCAGATAGTGCCATCACATATTCAAGGAGAAGACCACTACTGCTAACTCCAGGTCATGGGTAGCGTAGTTCTTCTTGTGCTGTCTCAACTACCGTGAACCGTATACGATCACTGCTCACTCTTGCATCAGGACACACCCGAGTCCGGTCCCTAATGCGTCACAGTAAACCACGTACCCTATGCCCTCCTCCAGTAGCCTCAAGATGGGCGCACTGGTCAACCTCTACCTCAAATCTTGAAAGATCTACCCACATCTATCTGACCACACGAAGGGTTTCCCCTTCTTCGTCAATGCTGAAAGTAGTGCTGCAACTCTGGAGAAGTACAACACAAATCTATGATAGTACTTAGCCAGTCCCAGAAAACTCCGTACTCCGTCACACTCCGGGGTGGCTCCCAAGAAAGTACTACCTCAATATTTGCTTTATCCACCACAACTCCAGCCTCTGAGTTGATTTGACCCAATAAATGAACCGATTAAATCCAGAACTATTACTTCGAGAGATTACCATAAAGCTGGTGCTCTCGGAGTGTGTCTTGGACTACCCGAAAATGATAGGCATGATCCTCCTCAGTAGTCGAGTAGATCTGTATGTCGTCGATGAAGACTACAACAATGCAATCGAGGTAAGGCTGGAATATCCTATTCATGAGACTCATGAACACTACTGGAGCATTAGTTACGCCGAAGGGCATAACCATGAACTCATAGTTGCCCTACCGAAACCTGAAGGCCATCTTCTGCACATCCTCATCCCGATCTCTGATTTGTTGATAACCTAACCTGAGGTCTATCTTTGAAAACCATTGTTCTCCCTTGAGTTGATCAAAGAGACCATATATCCTCGATAGTGGGTACTTATTCTTGACGGTCACCTGATTCATGCAACGGTAGTCGACACAAAGTCGCAAGCACCCATCTACCTTCTTGGAGACCAAAATCAGAGATACCCAGGGTGAAACACTGGGTCAGATAAATCCCTTCCCCTGCAAGTCCTCTAGATGTACTTGCATCTCACAATGCTCGGCGGGAGCCATCTGATATGCTCGAGTAGATATCGGTGCCATCCTAGGGTTCAGGTCAATGTAGAATTCTACCACTCTACGAGGAGGTAGTCCTGGAATGTCATTAGGGAAAACATCTGTGTACTGATCCACCACAACAAGAAAATTCGGACTCTGCACATCAACTACTTCGAGGATGAGACTAGCCAACTGATGTGCGATTAGCTACCCCTCCTCTGTGCAAGTCCATCCTGTGCTGAAAAGGCTCTCTTCTCACCGGTAAAGGTGAAATTGGTCCCATCCGTGTAGATACACCACACTTTGCGCATAATATAGCCAATCTAAGCATGAAATGTGGATAACCAGTCCATATGCAAGATGACATCGTAAGGCCTCGATGCCGCTATGAGGAGATCCCAGCCAAAGATCTCGCCTCCTTGAGTAAGCTCACACTACCGTCACTAGTGCGTAACGATCAAGTATTCTCCCATAAGAGTCTCTAGCTATAGGGATCAAGCCAATGGATCCTTCGGAATCTCCGAGATCCGAATGGGGGCAGTGGAAATAAAATAATGACTCACACTCGTGTCTATAAGTACTACAACAAGGGTGGAGTAGACCCAGATAGTACCATGAATCATCTCAGGTGCGCCGTGGTCGTAAGCCTCAACTTCCTGGAGCTGAGCCCGCCTCTGTCCGCGAGATCCCTGGGGTCGGGGTGGACCTCCTGGTGGTGGTGGTGGTAGAGCCTCGAAACGTCATCCACCACCTGCTGCTCGGCCAGCTCCACTGCCACGTCAGCCTACTCCCGGTGGACCTCCACAGTCAAACTTCTGCCTCTGCCTGGGAGGTCCCTCTAATGTCCGATGCTCATCTGCATAGAGGGTCAGGTAGTCACGAGCCATGTGGCCCAGCCCACCGCATGCATAACACTACCTGCTCCTCGTATACCTGGCTCTGTCTCATGTGCCCTGCATAATAGAACCTATATCCTGGGGTCTCCCACTTGATGGCCTGGTCCGCTTGGACCTCTACGTAATCTATATACTTTCGGCTGTAGAAGACTCTGCTACGTGTCGCCCTGTGGTGGGTCTCACTACTGGAGACTGCTCAATGAGAAAAATATCCACTAATAGTGCTTGCTCCAGTACCCCCACCTGCATCGGGATGCTGAGGGGAATCATCGAAGCCATAATCTCACGACTGAGTCCCTACTCGAATGTCTGAGCCATGAAGAAGGAGTCCCGCACCATATCCTTGGAGTAGCGCTAGAGGTCGATGAACCTCGCTGATTACTGAGCTACTGTCATGCTGCCCTGCTGCAGATGAAGTAACTCCTAAATCCTCACCGCACGAACGGTGGCTGGAACAAACTCTGAGAGAACGAGACTCTCGAAGTCTGTCTAGAGTAATGATGACTCATCATGCACATGGATAATTAGGCTCCACCATCTACCTGCTGCCGCATCAAAGAGACTCACTACAAGGATCACCATGAGGTCGGCTGGTGTCCCTACCAATCTAAAAACTCTCATGACAGCCTCCAGCCAATCCTTAGCTGCATGTAGGTCCGTACCTACATAGAACCTAGGCGGACTATAGCAGTAGAACTCGTGAAACAGACTCAGATGACGTGCACTCTCTACTACTGAAGCTGGTGGTATCGGTGGCCCAGCGGGTAGTGGTAATGTTGGTACCTCCACTGTGACGGGGCCCTGCACCGAGGCCTTGTCGCTCGGTGGGATACCATCTCGTACGTGACTTAAAACCCTAGCTAGCTGCCTTCGTGGGGCCATCCTAAAAAGAAACAGGTGTGCCATGGTTAAAATAGTATACCTGGTGAGCTAACACAAAGTAATTATAAAGAAAACTTTTTCAAAGGAAACACACAAACGTAATCAGTGTTTTCATGCACTGAGTCAGAGTCCTAGTGTATGGATACGTCAGTGGCCGCACCAACACCGGTTTCCATAAACTGATAACCACACCCAATGAACATAACACTATTTCCATTAAAATAACCAGAGTCCAAGTTCTGCGGTAGAACCGACTCCTCTGATACCAATTTTTCACGACCCGTTCTCAAGGCCTATGCCGTGACTACCCCAGGCCCGCCTTCCATAGGCTAGGGGCTGGCGACTAGCACCAAAGGAATATAACTAATAAAAAGGGATGACATTTCCTTTAAACCTATAACACACACAGTCTGAACACAAATAGTAGTGGCAACAAGTACTAAAATAGAAAATGAAGGTGTGCTGAAAGTAAGTGGTCCAGTATACAAACCCAACTGAACAACAAGTACAAGTAAAAAGGGAAAACACCCCCTGGATCATCCACTGGGGAATCCTACCTGAAGGTTAGGTACAGAACTCGAACAACTCGTCCCTTCTGTACATCCCATCTAGTCCAGCTCCATGTAGCCTCTTGTCCGTCACCCTCAGACTCGATCACTACTGTCCGTCGTCTACATAGAACACAACAAGGTATGGGCGAAGATCGTGTAGGGGTGAATATAACAATACTCAGTAGGGGTCCCCAAGACCCTCGAAGGTCTCCTATAATCCAAAAAGGATAAACCAAAAAATAAAGATACCATCCCAAAGTATCAACCAACCTAACTTAGGTATATTCCCATACATATACCTAAGTTATCAATCACAGTTCGGATCAAAATCTCGAGCCCAAGAACAACCCAGTCCACACCGAAGGTAAAGTCAATCACCTCGAAGATAAATTATTGAAATTCCTGACTCACATCACAGAGGTATACATCTTTCGTAGAGTGATAGAGATGATCAGATGTAGTCACTGATTCATCTAAGCTGTCGGACCCACATAGGATATAGGACCAACTAAGCTGTCTGACCCACACAGGATACAAGACCAGCTATTCTGTCGGACCCACACTGGATACAGGAACAAAATTCAGAACTATTAGACCCACAAAGGATCCCGGTACAATAGTCATCGCTGTCTAACCCACGGAGGATCCTGGTACAGTATTCATCGCTGTCAAACCCACGGAGGATTCCGGTACATCTTAGTCGCAGCCATCCCTAGGGTTCCCGTACACAACACACTCGATTCTGGGAGGGTCCGCTCCTCGAGCCAAGTGACGATACATAAATTTTTGCAAAGTCCAGATTTGATGTATCCTGTTGTTCCGTCTCATCAAAAGGAACCCAACACGACAAACGACGCGTCAATCAGACGCCCAGTCTAATAGTTATTTGCATTTCCGTTCCAGGGGCCTGGTTGGATTTTACATTCGATCCAACCCTGCCATTTTCCAAATTTTTCCAAAACTCACATAGAGTATCTTAAATGTACCACCTCATCGCGAGGGTCCCATTTCCACAGATGGCCTGTCGATCAGACACGTAGTGTAGAAGTTATTTTCATTTAAGCGAAGACAGGCCCGACCCGTCAAGCCCAGTGGGCTGGTGGGTTAGCCTGACCCGGATCGGTGGGTCCGACCTGGCTAGGGGTCCGCCCAGCCCGGTGGGGTGTGACCCACCTATGGACTCGGCCCACGCTATGGGCCGATCCGGTTCGCCTGGCGGTGCCAAGCGGTGCCTCCTTCTCCTCTACCCGGTCGGCCGTCGCCGGCAGGTTCGGCCCGACACACACGGCCCGCGCTGAGGGCCGCGGTTCTTCCCACGCAGCTCCTATATGCACTGTGGTTGTAGCTCAGCCGGTACACGGCCGACCAGTTCGCCAAGCCAAGTGGCCCACGGATGCGGGCCGCGTCCTCCCCCATGCGGTGCCTACCGGCACCGCGGTTCTCCAGCTGACTGGCCGGTCGGCCGGTTAGTCATCCCGCGGTCCAGCTCCACGGAAGCCGGCTTGGCCGACGACCTCCACAACTCCACCGCGGCGCGACAACGCCGTGGTCCTGCTGCCCTCAGCGTGGCGTGACGGCGCCGCACTTCATCATCCTCCATGGACCTCCCGACCACGGTTCCTCTTTCATCCACCGAGGTTCTTCCCCGGCGCGGTGCGACGGCACCACGCCCTTTCGGCTCCGCCTCCAACGTCAACCAAAGAAGATTCAACATAGGGACGTTGGGTCATGTTTGTTCATCCTGCACCCTCCATGTTAGGTGACAACAATTTGGCCACCTTCAATCCAAAAATAAACATCGAAGTATGTGGGTAAAATTCATACGTAAAAATAATTCCATTCCCCCTACCTCGTATTTGTCGTTGTATAATGACGAGTCATGGAAGACGGACGTCATGGAAGAAGGACATCGTTCCGTCAACGTTGGAGGAGGTAGAGCTCGGTGAAGACGAGTCACGATGACGCCCTCGATGTACTTCGTGGTTGGCGATGCTTCCTTTCCTTTCTCTGGTTAAAGAAGGTAAAATATGAAGATTCACGATCTTTGGAGATGAGGAGTGTTCTTCGTTGGAATAGGTCGTTCTTCCAAGAGTTCTCCCAAGCTCCCAAGATCCACTAAAAAATAATCTCCAAGCCAAAACAAAATAATAGCCTCGTTATTATTTTAATGTTGCTATGCATTTCAAAATAATTCAAAAGAATTAATATCACAAAAATTATTTAATTACTGTACTAATTAATCCATGGGTTGGCACTATTAAGAGGGGAGGTGGAAAGGCTCCACCATAAATTGGGAGTTCAAGAGTTAAAGGTGGGTTCAAGGGGAGTTGAGGGGTTTGATGTTCGTGTGCTCCCCAACTTATAACATCCTCCCAAGGTAGGTTATGTGAGAGTGGCCCCACCACCAACCTCCCTTTGGAGGTTTTAATTTCCATTCAAATAAAAATGTGTTACACCATTTTTTTTAATTTAAAATAGAAACCCCAAGAAATTAAGTCCCATTCATGATAAAACGAAACTATGGTAAAGATATCTTTAATAGAATACCGGTGCTATGAGTTCATCAGTGTCCTCATATTTCAATTCCAAGCACCGGTTCAAAAGATATAAAATCCTGCATGTACGTTTATTGAATGTACCTAAACAAAACTTCTGAAATTGATTCCGGGCACACTGGGCCTCGGAATCAGGCACTGTCAGAAACTACAGACTCGTAAAATTATAATTTATTTAAGAAAAAATTATCCATAAGATTTCCGGGTTTTAAAAAATGTATTTCTATAAAAATATATTTTTATCTTCTTTTGAAGGAACCCTTATATGGACACAACCTTAAACATTACATAATCTTTAATTAAGAAAACAATTAACATTGAGGATCTTTTCAGGTTTAATGATTTAGAGAATTAGGTCATAACATATATATAATGACATGAATATAACAAGTAGACACTTATACTCACTATCAATTTTTTTATAAAACATAAACTTTCAAAAAAAGAAACAAGTCTAGTTCCATGTTTTAGACAACACGAATTTTCCGTGATCCCATCATTGACCCTATTCATATTAATGTCCTATGAAAATCATTTCAAAACGTGGGATGAGTATAAAAGGCTAATTAAGGGTTACATAAAGAAGGGAAACTGTTAGTTTTTCAAAAAAACATGTAAACCATGAATAATTTATTATGAAGTAATTTTTTTTTACCTTAAAGAAGTAGAAAACACACTTCATTGAATATAAGCTCATTGATTACCCTTTTTGTAAATAAATGATTTCAATAAAACCTATAAGAAGCAACGTATAAAGAAATAGTTAACATTTTACATAAACATACTAAAACGGAATGACCATACAGTCGAATTCCACACATATCACTAAATGGAATAAACATACATCCAACTTCCATACCCAATGCGTTGTAGGTTATAACGTCATCACCCATCCTTGGTTTATCATAGAACCACCCATCATTGGGTTTATAATGTAACCACTCATCATTGGTTTATCACGTAACCACCCGTCAAATGCCCATGTACTATTTGATAATTATAAAACATAATATATTACAAATGTCAAAATTTCAGTAATAACATTTAATTTTATATAACAAGATGTCATTTCATGATATTGAAATAATAAATCCAATTCAGAAAGAATTTTCAATACTAAAACCACCAAAAAGGGAATAAATGATTTTTTCATTTTGAAAACATTAAGGCTTATAGAGGAAGAAAAATAACGATTACGGTGGCAGAGAGGTCATTTTCGCCACATATGTTAAAAAACTTCCCTTTGCCGTTTAGTAAAACGCTTCGTAAAAAAGGATTCCCTTTGGATGAAAGTAAAATTCAACAGGTTTTATTATAAACCATATAAAAGTAGGAGGTATATATTATCTAAATATGCCTCAATGAAAGGTGATTGATACGAATTCCCTTACCTCGTGTCCGACTTGACCCATTCTTTCATTAATTTCTAGAATAGTGAAATTAAGTTTTTTTCTACTTCCTTAAGTACCTTTTTCATGTTTATTATACCTTTTATATCACTTATTTCCATGTAATAGAAATTACATAATTATTTAAGTTAACATCGGTCTGTTTGTCGATATTGGGTACTTGAGTCGAAAATGATCTTGATATAATTACAATTTTTCCATATAGTTAAAAGTCCATTATCTCCAGAATATTATTCACATATATATATATCATGTATATCATGTATATATTTATTTATAATATTCCATAACATTTGGAGATAATAAATGAAATGCACCATTTATGGAGACATTAAGTTGTACGTACGCATGAACAATAGTTTCATTTCTATTTCATATTTAATGGAATAAAAACATAATGATGCATCAGTATATTATAATTACATTATAACACCCTAACCTCTAAAGTTATCTAGACTGAACTTTGATGCCAACTGTAAGGCCCCAGCCTTAAACATTACATAATCTTGAATTAAGTTAATAATTCACACTGAGGATCTTTTCATGTTTAGAGATTTAGAGAATTAGGTCATAACATATACATAAAGATTTTAATATTACAAGTAGACACTTCTACTCACTATAAAATTTTCTCCTAAATCAAAATATCTTAAAAAAAGAAACCTTTATAGTTCCATGTTTTAGACAACACGACTTTTCCTTAATCTCATCCTTGACCTTATTCATCTTTAAGTCCTTTTAAAAATATTTCAAAACCTGTGAAGAGCATAAAAAGATTCATAATGGATACATAAATAATAAAAACTATTAGTTTTTCAAAACAACAGGTAAACCATGAATACTTAATCATAATGTAATTCATTTCACCTAATGAATTTGTAAAAAACACTTCACTGAATATAAGCTCATTGATTACCCTTTTCATAAACTAAAGATTACAATAAATCCCATAAAAACAATGCGTATCATAAAAGGGTAACTTGGGACATAAACATATTTAAATGGAATAAAAATATGATCGACTTCCAAACATATCACTTAATGGAATAGTAATAAGTCCGACTTCAATACCCAATACATTGGAGGTTATAACGTAACCACTCATCCTTGGTTTATCATGGAACCAACCATCATTTTGTTTATCACATAACCACCCATAATTTGATTATCATGTAACTAACCGTCATATACCCACGCACCATTACATAATCACATCACATAAAATATTGAAAAAATCAACATTTTAGTAATAACATTTAATTTGAAATAAAAAGATATCATTTCAAGATATTGAAATACTCAATTCATTTCAAAAACAATTTTTAATACCAAAACACCAAAAAATGGAATAAGGTATTTCTCTTCCTTTTTAAAACATAAAGTCTTGTAGAGGAAGCCAAATAAGGATTATGGCGGTACAGAGGTCATTGTCACCGCATACATTAAAAACATTCCTTATGATGTTTAGTAGAAAACTTCATAAATAAAAGGTTCCCTTTGAATGAAAGAAAAATTAAAAGGGTTTTATTATACACTATATAAAATAACGAGGTATATATTATCAAAATATGGCTCAGTGAAAGGAGATTGAGATGGAATCCCTTACCTCATGTCCGACTGGACTCGTTCGTTCATTAATTTTCGGAATAATATACATAAGTTAATTGATACTTTCTTCATAACCATTTTCAAGTTTATTATTCCTTTTATATAACTTATTACCACATTATAAAAATTACATAATTAGTAAGTTAACATCATCTGTATTGTTGATATAGGGTACTTGAGTCGAAAATGATCTTGTTATAATTAAGAATTTTCCATGTGGTCAAAAGTCCATTATCTAAAAAATATTATACATATTTATACCCTATATATCAATCATATATTTATTTATAATATTCCATTACATTTGGAGATAAGAAATTAAATAAACTGTTTGTGGAGAGGGTAAGTCGTACGTACGCATGAACACTACTTTCATTTCTATTTTATATTTAATGGAATGAAAACATAATGATACATAGGTATATTATAATTCTAGTATAATATAAAATTTTATATAGGTTACATATTTTAATTAACCCAATCCTTTATATGTTCTGTGTATGGAATGAATGAGTCATATCACTTAGAGGGGGCGGTAGTCCGCGCTTCTTCAAATGAAATTATCTTGTTTACAAATCATGAAAAGCATAAATATATGTTACAAATAATAATTACAGAATAATAAATACAATATAAACATAATATATATCTTATAAATATAGTTCCATCATAATTGCCACCATGAGAGCCAGTAGGGGATAACTGAACAATCATCGTTTCATGATATAGTTGTTTGTTATCCATAGAAACAATATGTTCTAAATCTATTAGATGGAGGTGTGTGTAAGTATAGTTCTAATAATTCTTATAAAAAATTTCAAGTATATTGAGGATAATTGTGTAGTTATGTAATAAAAGAATAAGAATATAATAGGGTGTGAAGAAGTAAAATATTGGAAAGGAACTTTAGATAATACACTACCTCTTTAAACGGGTAGCTCCCTTTGATTTGTGTCAAAAGGATATCTTGAATTGACTTAAGACTAAGGTAAGGATTTTAGGAGGAAGAGAGGTATAATGGGAGATAATTTGAGATGTTTTTTATGAGAAAAGGGGCTTTAGTGGTGTGAGTAATGGGTTAGAGGTGCTGACTTTTTATAAGAGGGAGGAGTGGTACTTTAGGAATGTCTTTAATGATTATTTTATTATAAATTGATTTTCAATTCTAAAAAGGTCCAAAAAAATTTTAATTCGAATTTTAGATAAGGATTATTCTAAATACACACATCCAAAAGGTTTTAGACAAGTTTAGGTTTCAAATTTAACCTTATCATTTAGCTTTAACCCTTAGTTAACTAATTTAACTATTACCATGTCTTCTGGTATATTCATACTATATGCTTAATATAGTTACCAAAAAATGCCAATAGAACCTCAAGTGGTTAATTAATAAAATTTACAACATTATAAAAGTAATTTTTCCAAATATTACATTTTTAGGTCTATTATATCATTTAATAAAATAGAATTTATTTTAAAAACTCATTTATGACAATGTTTATACTATTCATATCACGACATTTTAAAAATCCATAACAACTTGATTATTTCAAAAAAACATTATAAATTAAAATATAAAAAATAATAATAATACTTAAAATTATTGTATGGCCTAAAACGTTTAAAAATAATTTTTATAATATTTATAATCTCATTTTTTTAAATTAGTCATTAATAAGGAAATCACTACATCATCATTGTGTCATAAATATCTTTATTTATAAGATGTCTAAAAATTATAAATAAAATACAACGATGTAGTAAATATTTATATATTTCTAATTACTTTTTATAGTTGAAAATATAACTTATATAACCACATATAAATATTGTTTTACTAAAATATACATGTTTAGGTTTTATTTTCCTTAACTTTCAATTAAAAGTAATTAAATGTAATTTTCAAACAAAAGTGGCTCAATGGGATTATCAAATCGACCTAAGGATGACCATGGTTATAGATATCTCATAAGATAGGGTTATGACTTTCATTAGGGTAATTTAATATTACTATAATATATTTTTTACCTTTATTTACCAGATTTACCCTTTAACTAGGGTAAATAAAATATTTACTAAAGGTACTATTCATAATTTATAAACAAAAAGATACCTATTTAAAATTTTTAGACCTCATGATTCCAAATATGGAATCCATTTTTCCTAATTCAAAATAAAGAAGTTGCAGAAATTAATTTAGAATTAATTCATGTGGTCAAAACCAAAAATCATGTTTTTAAGAAGTAAAAAAAAACCAAAAGATTGACATGTGCTTATGTCCAATTTCAATGTGAAATTACCTCCAATGACAAAAATTGGATTAAATTATAAAAATATAATCCAATTTTACCTTAAAACAAATTAAATGTACAATCTATCTATATAAATAAAATAGATTAAAAGACAGTTTTGAATTAAAATGCAGTATTTTTTACAATTCATTAAAAAATGTACTTTAGTAGAAAAAACACCTAAATTTCATAAAAAGTAAAATTTTATGTTATTATTATAAAGAAGAAGTTTATTTTGTCAAATAAAAAATATAAAGGTGTCAAAAAATATATTTAAAAAGGTTTCTCCATCAAAAGGCGGTAAAACTGTATTTTTAGAAAAATACATCTTTTATCTAAAAAGAAATGAATTTATTCTTATATAATATCTAAAAAATATATAAGATGAATTTAAAACATTACATTGAATATATAAAATATATTTTTCATTAAATAAAAATCCATAAAGTGGGATATGAAAACACAATTATTCTCTTTTAAATATGTTTTCATAAAAACTAATCCATTATATTCAATTGGTTTTTATTACCATTTATAACAAATTTTATAATCAATAAATCATTATTTAAGTATGTGTAAACCATATTTCATATTTTAGTTGATACTAGTCATTCTTCCCATTCCAACATCTAGGCGTTAACTACCATTCAAAATAATAACAATATTATTGTATTATTTTTCAGTATAACTCAATGTGTGTGCAATGTACGATTTTGGAATAGCCCGTTGTTGCCTGTTGAGTACGATATCAAAAAAACATCCCCTTTAACATAAAATTAATAGATTATTCATAAATATTAATATAAATCAAAAAATTATTATGCTATAAATACCTAGGTTGTTATATCCCTCTCCCCTTTTAGAAATTGGGTGCCCACATTTTTAAAATTGGGCTCGAAAACTTAATTGAATGTCCCACATTGGAAAAAGAGTAAATAAAACTATTATTTTAAAAGAAATAAAGAGAAGTATAAAAAAAAAACTAGATTACCCATACTAGGATTTTATGAAAAAATGGATATGTAGGAGAAAACTAACCATCATGTTATGATAGAGATTGATATAAAATATGATTAGGAGAATGTTAACCCCTAGAAAATCAAAAACTTTTGATAGCTTAAACAGTCTTTGATTCCCCAGTAGGAAAATTCAATGGACAATGTTTTTTGTTTTAAGTTCCCTTTCAAAAATTTAGAGAATTTATTTATGAGATTGACTAAGAACATAAGGAAATATACTTACTTTTCAAGTAGAGTTTCATCCTTTAATAAGTTTCTACAAAAAATCCATATTTTCTCCAAACGATGACTATTAAAGATGACTTGGTCAAACCTAAAGTTCTAGAATCAACTTCTAGAGAATAAAATTATCCAAAAAAGATAAAACATATAGTTCCTCCTTCTTTAGACATTAACCAAAACCAAAATGGTTAATACAAGATTAGATAATCTCCAAAAAGGATAATCTATTTATAAAAATAAATACTATTCTTAATCTCTAAAATTTAAAAAACATCAATCAAATCTCAAAAAATACAATTCTATACAAAACTGTACTTAAAATTATTCAAAATAATCCAAAACATGTTTGAAACTAAAAATTCATAAGGATTTGATCACATAATGTTCTAAAAAAATATTAGCATTTATCTTTAAATAACATCAGTTACTCCTAAAGTCTCATACTAAAAAATCATTAACCTAATCACATATTCTCTATGATAGTTTAACAATTTCCATAAATAACCCAAATCTTTTTATTTCCACAATAAAAATATTGATTATTACAAAATAAAATTCCACCATTACTCCTCAATTGAAATTCCAAAGTATTCTATTTTTCTTAGGAATATATTGTTCCTAAAAGAGAAAATGTTTTCCAAAATAACCTTTATCACTTAATCACTAAATAATTTTACTATACTATGGATATCCATTTGATAAAACATAATATCCCAAATAAACTTATTCTTGATCAATAAAATCATTTAACTAAAAAGAATAATTCATACTAACTAGGGACTTCACGTAGGCTAGTCGAAGGGGATGCACCCTTATCACCCTTCAGTTGTGTGTTCGATTCCCATGGCGTTGCTGGATGTAATAGGTTATCACCCATCCCATTGGTTGTCCTTTTTTCTAAAACCATATCATTCTTATAACATTCTAAAAAATAAGACATGTTTATCAAAAATTACCATAACCTATTTTATCCTCAAAGGTTATCTTATAAATTTCATTTTTCATCCCCAAATGTAATAACTATTTATCAAATCAAATACGAAAGATCATATAAACCTCAAAGGTTATCTATTATGTCCACATAAGAAAAATAATTCTTTCTTGAATAAATTTTCACATATCAAACTTCATGGGTTAGAAATACTAGAAAAAGTCTTCAAATGTAATCCTATCATAAAAAAAGCCTTAATATTTTTATGCAATTCATCATCTAAAAATATATCATAACTCTTGAATCAATTATATGTAGTCTTCTTACAGATTCAACATTCTTGATGATCCATTAGGTATTATTTTCCAGACTATTCTGTAAAACTTCTTTCTTACAAAAAAATCACAAATCATATCCAAAGATTCAATAATGTCAAAACATCAGCTAAGAAATAATCCATACAATTAAATGGTCATTTTTAGTTTCCTCGTTCTCAATTGGAATCGAATTAGGTATTGATAAACATATATTTGTACAGTTCTACTAATCCTATTCCCGAACCTACTTCATAGGACATCTATTTTTATAAGGACCATGCAAACCACTTTTAAAACAATCAATTGATCCATCAGAAATAAATTCTTCCCCTTTACTAAAGTCAATTAGATGATTCATTTTTCCAATGATGGTTCTCTCTTTATGACCATCATTACCACATCTATAGAATTTTGTCGTCCCTTTGAAGCATTTTCCTAGGTGTTTCTTTCCACATCCTTGACACATTTTTTTGAATATACATACCTTTATGATTATTACTTGAACTTTAATAGGGGTTTTATTTCTCGTATATATGATGACTTACAAAAATCACCAAGGTTCGAGTGGTCAATCATGAATCCTGATATTTTGTTGAGAGTAACCACAAGATTTCTCATTGCAACTCTTATTTCATTCAGTTTCTTATTTAGAAATGCGTTACATTTTCTTCACACCCATTGTTACTTTGGTTCCTGCTAGATCCATACATTTGCTAAAACCAAAAAGGTCAGTGTGAGTATATGAATAAAATCATCATATAATATCCTATGAGGAGGGTAAACACTATGATATAAATATTCGTGTTATCTTTAACTTGTTCAATTTATCTAAAATAACTATGACTCTTTCTAATATGCTAACCATTATAGTTATGTAACTTATGCGTAAATAACACCCTAACATCTAAAGTTATCTTAACCTACCTTTTATACCAACTGTAAGGCCCGAGCCTTTTTTATAAGAAGGAAAAATAACATTAATGAAGAAGATCAATCGACGTATAGATGAAAATCCATGAAGGGAAATTGTCCAGCCATAGCTGGTTGACATCAAAGGGGCCTGAGGCCGCCAGCTGATGGGCCACATTGTTTCTTTACCTTTTCGAAAAGGATAATGAGCATCGAGAAAAGCCTTGGTGAAGCACGCAAATTCTCTTGATGATGGAGCCAAATGGCTGGAGTTCTCCACCTGTGTGGTTAATAGCATTGATAACGGTGAGGCAGTTGAACTCGATGATGATATCAACCCATCCACGTTCTATAGCAAGCATCATACCTGCCAGCATGGAAGAGGCCTCAACAATAGTGGGTTCCCAGAAGGCATGGTGTGATTCATGTTTTTCAGAAATGATTTTCCCCAGGTGATTTCTGGCCAGGGGACCGAGAGCAACAAGCCCATACATGGGGAGATATGCGTCCAAGTTGAGCTTAAGAATCTCTTCCGGTGGGGGATTCCAGTGAGGGGGATAGGAGGGGGTTGCACCTGAAAACTAGTTTCCTTTGTGGTCCTTCCAACCCCCAATCCTTTACTTGGCCCGTTCAAACCAGGATTCTGGATGTTTATGAATGTGGTGAAAGACAACATCGTTATGCCGGGACCAAATGATCCATGCCTAGGTGCAGAGTGAGCCTACGTCATTCGGTGAGAGAGAGGAGCACCAACACATCAGAAGATTGGGGAGGTCAGAGACAATGTCAAATGAAGCATCTGAAGCCGGGCCCCATTTATTCCAAATGTCCTTAGCTCCCGGGTAGTGAATGATAGCGTGCAAAGGAGTTTCTGGAATATTCAGGCAGAAGGAGCAGGACTCAGCACTAGCCAAATGTCGGTAAACGAGCAGGCTCATGGTAGGGAGGGTGCCCGTGCACACCTACCACCGAAATTAATGTATTTTTGGGGGGACGTTGAGCTTCCAAAGCAATTTCCAAGTTCCCTCTTCCCAGTTTCCAAAGTGGTTGCCAAGTAAACACTTCTTCTCACTATCCATTTTTTTTCAAAAAAAACTCTTAAAAAATAAACATGTATAGTTCCATGTTTTAGACAACATGACTTTTCCTCGATCTAATCCTTGACCCTATTTATCTTTATGTCCTATGAAAAACATTTCAAAACATGGGATGAGCATAATAAGATCATTAATAGATACAAAAATAAGAAAAACTATTTGTTTTTCCAAACAACATGTAAACCATGAATACTTTATCATAAATTAATACTTTTCACCTTAATTAAGTAGAAAAAAAAACATCAATAAATATAAGATCATTTCTTACACTTTTTGTAACCAAAATATTACAATAAATCCCATAAAAAACAACATATATCATATAAAGGTAACTTGGGACATAAATATACTTAAATGGAATAACAATACAATCAACTTACAAACATATCACTAAATGGAATAGCCATATGACCTAATTCTATACCCAATGAATTGGAGTCTATAATGTTACCACTCGTCCTTGGTTTAACATAGAACCACCAATCATTTGGTTTATCTAGTAACCACCCAAAAAAAATTTATGACGTAACCACGAATCAAATGTCCAAGTACCATTACATAATCATAACACATAAAATATTGAAAATATAAAAATTTCAGTAATGACCTTTAATTTGAAATAAAAAGATATCATTTCAAGATATTTAAATACTCAATCCATTTCAAAAATCATTTTCAATACCAAATCACCCAAAAAGGGAATAAGTGATTTCTTTTCCTTTTTAAAAACATTATGTCTTACTAAGGAATCCAAATATGGATTACGGCGGTAGAGAGGTTATTGTCGCTGCATACGTGAAAAACATTTCTTTTGTCTTTTAGTAAAAAACTTTGAAGAAAAAATATTACCTTTGAATGAAAGTAAAATTAGATGGGTTTTATTATACACCATATAAAAGAATGAGGTATATATTATCAACATATGGCTCAATGAAAGGATATTGAGATGGTGTCCCTTACCTCATGTCTGACTTGACTAGTTCATTCTTTAATTTCCTGAATAATAAACTTATTTTAACTTTTATTTTCTTTAGAAAATTTGCATGTTTATTATTCATTTTATATAACTTATTACCACATTATAAAAATTACATAATTATTTATGTTAATATCGGTCGTTTTTTTTGATATTGGGTACTTGATTCAAAAATGATCTTATTATATTTATAAATTTTCTATTTGCTCAAAATTATATTATCTCCAGAATATTATTAATATATATATATATCCTATATATCTATTTTATGTGTATTTATAATATTATATAACATTTTGAGATAACAAATGAAATGCACCGTTCATGGAGACAGTAAGACGTACGTACGCATTAACACTTCTTTCATTTCAATTTTCTATATAATGGAAGGAAAAATTAATGATACATAGGTATATTATAATTATATTATAATTTAATATTATATATATGTTATATATTTTAATTAATTCAACCTTTTATATGTTCCATATATGGCATGAACGAGTCATATCACTTTGAGGCGGCGGTAGTCCGCGCTTCCTCAAATAAAATTATCGTGTTTACACATCATGAAAAGCATAAAATTATGTTTTAAATAATAATTATAGCCTCATAAAGACAATATAAACATAATATATGTCATATAAATATAGTTCCATTATAATGGACACCACAAGATGTTGTAGGAGATGATTGAACAATCATCATTTCGTGAGCTAGTAGTTCATCGTCCATAGAAACAGTATGTTATAAATCCATTAGATAGAGGTGTGTGTAAGTTTACGTTGAATACTTCCCATAAAATCATCCTAGTATATTGAGGATACTCTTGTTGTTATGTAATCAAAGAATAATAATATAATTGGGTGTGGAGAAGTAGAATATTGGAATGGCACATTATAGATTGCCCAACCTCTTTAAATGCGTAACTCAATTTGATTTGTTCCAAAAGGATATATTGAATTGAATTATGACTAATGTAAGGATTATAAGAGGAATATAGGTATTTTAGAAGCATATTTGAGAATATTTTCTAATATCCAAGGGGATTTATTGGTGTGAGTATGGGGATAGAGTTGGTGGCCATTTATAAGAGGCGGGAGGGGTAATTTAGGAATGTCTTGAAAGATTATTTTATTATAAACTGAATTTCAATTTTCAAAAGGTCCTAAACATGTTTAATTATATGATAAGATGAGGATTGTTCTAAATTATCTCATCCAATTGGTTTTATACATTCTTTTATTTCAAATTTAACCTTATCATTTAGCTTTAACCCTTAGATAACTAATATAACTATTACCATATCTTCTTGTGTATGCATACTATACAGTTAATATAGTTACAATAAAATAACAATATAACCTCAAGTGGTTAATTAATAACATTGACACAATTATGTAAGTAATTTTTTTCAAATATTTCATTTTTGGACTATTATATCATTTAATAAAATAGTATTTATTTTATAAACTCATTTATGTCAAATTTTATACTATTCATATCACGACCTTTTAAAAATCCATAACAACTTTATTTTTTCGAAAAAACATCATAAATTAAAAGATAAAAATTAATAGTCATACAAAAAATTAGTTTATGGAATAAAAATCTTCAAAATAAATTTATTTTAATAATTATAATAACATTTATTTAAATCATTCATTAATAAGGTAATATCTACATCATCATTGGGTCATAGATATATTTATTTATATGATGTCTAAAAATTATAAATTAAATACTATCATGTAGGAAATATTTCAATATTTATAATTAAATTAATATTCAAAAAGATAAATTACATAACCCCATAGATAAATGGGTTTACTAAAAGATACGTGTTTAGGTTATATTTTCCTTAACTTAAAATTAAAAGTAATTAAATGTCATTTTCAAACACAAGTGGCTCAATGGGATCCTCAAATAGACTAAAAGATTCCCATGGTCATACATATCCCATAAAATAGGTTTTTTACATTCATTAGGATAATTTATTATTATTATAATATTAGTTTTACCTTTATTTACCTGATTTGCCCATTAAACATGGTAAATGAAATATTTACTAAAGTGTCTATTAATAATGCCAAAAAAGAAATGTTACCTATTTACACAATTTTTTACTCCTGATTCCAAATATGGAATCCATTTTCCTAAATTAGAAACATATAAGTTTCAGAAATTAATTTAAAATTAATTTCTGTTGTTAAAACTAAAAAGTGTGTTTTTAAGAAGTAAAAACTACCAAAATATTAACATGCGTTTATGTCCAATTTCAAATTCAAATTAACTAAAATGAAAAAAATTATATTAAATGATAAAAATATAATCCAATTAAACTTTAAAACCAATTAAAAGTAAAATATATCTTTATAAATAAATTATATTAAAAAAATAGTTTTGAATTAAAATGGAGTATTTTTCACTATTCATTAAAAAAATGAACTTTAGCAGAAAAAATTCCTAAATTTAATTAAAAGTAAATTTCTATGTCACATTTATAAATAAGAAGTTTATTTTCTAAAATAAAACATATAATGGTGTCAAACTCTAGATTTATAAAGAGTTCTACTTCAAAAGGCGGTAAAACTACATTTTTATAAAAATACATCTTTTATCCGAAAAGAAATGAATTTATTCTTATATAATATCTATAAAACATATATAATTAATTTAAAACATTACATTGAATATATATCATATATTTTTCATTAAATAAAAATCCATAAAGAGTGATATGAAAACACAATTATTCTTTTTTAAATAGGTTTTCATAAAAACACATCCATTATATTCAATTGGTTTTTATTTCCATTTATAATATATTTTATAATCAATGAATCATCATTTAAACATGTGTAAACCATATTTCAAAATTAATTTGACACTATTCATTCTCTCCATTCCAATGTCTAGGTGTTAACTACCATTTAAAATAATAATAATATTATTGTATTATTTTTCAGTATAACTCAATGTTGTGTGCAATGTAAGATTTCAGAGAATCCCGTTGTTGCTTCTCGAGTACGCTATCATAAAAAAATTCTACTTTAACATAGAATAAATATCTTATTCATATGTATTAATAGAAATTAAAAATTATTTTTCTATAAATACCTGGGTGGTTACACTACTTGTTTGAAATGTCAATTTAAAACTTTTATAAATAATATTTGGAAAAATAAACTTCTTATTTGAAATAATAATTTCAAAATTTACTTTTATTTTATTTTAGGTATTTTTTTGAAAAGTTTCAGGTTTTGATGAGTAGTAAAAAATAATGAATTTTAATTGAAAACAAAATTTTTTGTCTAAATAATATATAATATTAAATTATATTTTTTATTGGTTTTAAAGTACAATTTTCTCAATTTTATATTATATAATCCAAAGTATGTCATTTATTCACTTTTACATTGAATGTGTATATAAAAACATTTGAATATTTGGAAGATTTTCATTTTAAAAACTTATCTTCTTGTTCTGTCAATAAGTTTTATTTTTTAATTAATTCTATTCAGTTATGTCTTTTTTATTTTCAAAAAATGGATTCCATATTTTGAATAATAATTTCAAAATTTAGTAAATGGGTCCATTTTTAACTTTGTACAAAACGAATTGTAACTTTAGTAATTTTTTTTTAAATTACCGCGGTTAAGGGTAAATCCGTTAATTAAGGGTAAATATAATATTTTAATTATAAAAAAATTTCCCTAAAAGTTGTCCTAATTTTTTTATTTGAGTGAGTGTTGATCAAAACCATCTTTGGGTTGGTTTTATGGAATCTTGGATCCACTTGAAGGACTTTAAACCCATTTTAGTAATATATTTTAAGGAAATTCAAATATTTCATAATCATGTTTTTAAAAAGTATTACATTTTTAATATATGGTTATTGAGAAGATATATTTTACAATAAGTAGTAATTTGAAATATAATATTATTATATTAATTATTATAATTTATTTTAAATATTTATAGAATAAATATTTAAATTAATTTCCATTATAATGATGTTGAAGTAATTGTTTAATTAATGAACATATCAAATAAATGTTATTGTAAATATTAAAATAAATAAAATTTAATGTAATTAATTTCATAAAAAAATTTATATATTCCTTTTAAATATTAGTTAGTAGTTAAAATATTTGGTTACAATATATCTTATTATTATGATATTTTTTAAATGTAATGTAATGACCCTTATCAAAACTAACATTAATGATATTTTAAAATAAATAGAACTTTATTAAATGATATAAAATTATAAAATATATAATTTTTTTCCAAATCAATGGGATAAAGATTAAAATTTCATCCACAACTAATTTATGGTTATTTTGGTATTTCATATTAAATATATTAACACAAAATAGTAAAAACACATATTGTCACAATAATAGTTAAAGAGTTTTAATATGGTTTAAAACTAAAATATAACGGTAATAATGTAACATAAACTTGTATAAATTATTTATTGATATTATTTAGAACCATATTAATATTATATTTTAAATATCTAACTATGGATCCATTTTTAGTTGAAAATTAATTTATTTTAATTTATTATGTTTAGAGTTTCTAAATGTTACCCTCAACACAATTATAAAAGTGAACCTCCTCCCTCAATTATCAACACCACATTGAGCCCTCTATATTGACCAAAACCTACAAATTTATATTTAAAACATCCTTATTCAATTTATGTAGATCCTATTCTTCCAATAAGACTCTCCCAAGGTCACTTGAGAAGAGATCATAAGGAAGTCTGCCGAAGAAGAGGTAGTTATTTATACATACTCATCCAAGTAGATTTCATCCTATACTTAATATTCATGTATTATTAGCATTATAATGTAATAAATAAAGTTTAATATATATTATTATATGTTATTATGATAATGGAAAAACCATACTCCACATTTGATCCGTATTATGAAAAATGAAAACACCGCGCGTGCAAACACATGTCTTACCATCTCCATGCCATAGTGTTATATGTTTTTAATCTCCAATTTTATTGGATGGGTATAATGATATAAATAATGGATATATATGATAATTATTATATGATTATTATTCTGAAAAAATCAATATACCATCCAATTCTTAACCCCTTTACCATTATGAGAATGATACCGTCACTCGTGCATATGTACAACCTAACATCTCCACAATGCGATATGATTCATTTTATATGTTAAACATTAAATAATGATTATAATAATTTATATTGTGAAAAAATATGATATCTATGAAATGAATATAATATTTTATATTAAATAAATATATCATATTCATAAAAAGAATTTCTTACATGAAAAAACATGCAGAGGAAACTAAAGAAGTTAACACCCGGAACAAGGGTAACAAAAAAATATTATTAACAAAATGATATAAGATGATCATATATAATTTCATATATATAGATATGATTTTGGTGTAAATTAATAACATGATATAAACCATTGTAATTGAGGTTATCATGTGTCCAACTAAAGAAAATTTCATGGTAAGGGTTTAATTGAAAATCTCATCAATAATCGAGATTGTTTCCATTTAAGTCTCTACTGGGGAATATTTTTATACCATATTAGTGTTTTATAAAAGTATTTTAAAAAGGTTATCACTATTCTCATATGAATTTTTAATTTCTTTTTACCCAGGTTCGAATTTTTATAAAATGGATTGAATGGAATATATTTGTCATTTTATAAATGAGGTCCTTTATGAATTTTTTGACCAAAATACTGATGAAATGTTTTTTAACGTATGTGGCTTGAATTTTTTTTTCTTCCATGAGGATGACTTAATATTTTGAATATTAATTTAAATTTTTAGATGGTTCTTTTCAAATAATTTCTTTCTTAAAATTTCACATATTTTAAAATAAATGATTTCAATGATAAAAATGGTATTTCACTCAATAAATTTTTAATGATTTAATTAGAATATTTTTTCTACGTCAACATAAATTGTTGGATATTATTCTTAATTTATGTTGATATCTTTTGATAAAATCTACCATAATTTATTTAGTGGTTTGGGATAAATTTGAAAGTTTAAATGGTATTTATACAATTTTTCATATTAATATATATTGTTTATAATTATGTTTTTTATTGGCGGAACGTTATTAAAATTTCATATTATAGTATATGTTGACTATGTTTCACCCTTTTTATATGTGGAATGCATTAAACATATTATGAAATGTTCAGGGCTGGCTCTATCCCCTTGATGCCTCAGTAGGTCTCATGAGAGATACTATTTTGGGTATTGGCCGAGGCCTTACCTGTTTTTGTATGGTGTATCGGTTGAAGCCACAAAGGTATGTTTATGATGTCCATAATTATGAATTCCCTCTTCATGAAATTATTTATTCATATTCCATTTTATTATTAAATTATTATAATGTCAATGTGATTATTTTTATGGGATTATTTTATTATCATTTTTTATTTCCATATTATGCTCAATATTAGGTTTAAATTGTTGGTTTTTTAGTTATTCACCTTTCATTAATTCTTATTCTTATTTATTCATGATAGATTCTGTTGTATACTTTCCATTACAGAGCATATGAGCTCACCCATTTATTTTGTTTTACTTTTACCAGGACCCCAAGATGTATATTAGGATTTATATGTGGGGATTTGATATGAGAGTAATGGTGTTCTTAAAAGAATAATTATATTGAATTTTATAATTTATATTGTAATGTATGTTTCAAGTATGTATCTATTTTTTCAAAACTGCTTAACTTTTCTGCCCTTTGAGATGCGATTCCTTCTACAATATAACAATTTAATAAAGAAACCACTGAATTTGGACTATTTGTATCAAGAATTGACACTGAGCATTTTTTTAGTGTTTTTATCTTCTAGTCCACCATAAACTTGAGAGGCTGAGGATGATCAATTTGGGGTTTGTCGGGTCCTTTGAAATTTTTGAGAGAGTGAGAATGTTTAATATTATATTATGTTACCACCTCATATAAAATAAATTTATTATATATTCTATATTTATCAACTAAAAAGGTATAATCTTAACCCATATAATGTTTTTAATTACGATGATAATTAATGGGAACCTAATACATCAGTTATTGGGAAAATGAGTTGAATAATATACTAATGGGAGAAAGTGTTATTTGTGAAATATATCATGTTGTTACAAGTATTATTATATCATGGGGTTTAATCTTATGATTATATGGTATGGTAATTGTTTATTAAGGAGCAGTGACTTCATATGTTTTTTATTAATGCATCGAGTTTAATTTCTGGGGGGGGGGGAGTGGAATGGTGGGGAGAATTATTACAATCATTAGTACAATTTTTGGTTTAATGTAATTAAAAATATTTTTCATATCTCTTATTTCAAATACTATCATTCTTAATTATCTTTTATTCTTATATTAAAAAGATATTATGGTGTTTTCTGTAACTTTTTAGCACCACATCCGGGCAGTGGAGCCACTACGACATAGTGGCTATGCCAAGAAGACACTTATAGAGAGTCCAAGGTGACTGGGGATAGATACAAAACCCCCATGACCCCATTTAATTCTTGAGGTGGATTTTTTGGATATACCATTGGAAGGACCATTCTCGAAGCTCCATGTAGACTTTGGGTGATTCACATTGTTAAAAAATGTGAGGGAGCACCCCACTATGGTTATCTCCTGGACCCCATGTTTGGACTTTGATGTGAAGGTCACCAATTTTGATAGACCCGAGAGATACCTATGATATAGAGATACCTAGTGTGTGTATAGAAAAGCTATATTAAAAAAGTTAGTGTTTCACCATTCCATTGTGTAACCAATGTGGTTGTTTCAATTGGTCCACAAAAAGGGGAGCCAAACCATTTTGAGGGTTTTCCAAGTCATGGCGATCCCTATCAAGATTTTTTCATAGTGTAAAATTCCCATTAAAACTATTATTTAGTCAAATTTATAATTCATCATTTTATCCATCATTTTAACCCCCTGAAACACCCCTCTCACATGAAAAACTTTCACCCTCTCAATCTTGGATCGATTTTAGGTGGATTTCCCTTAATTTTTTTTAATGACTCACGTATATAATTTTTCTCCCTCAATACACTTGTTTCTTTATTCTTGTGTGTTATATATCTCTGTTCTATAAGAACATGGATGAATTGTGTTTTCTGAATTTGGACCTAATGTTTTTATTCATGTTGTTTATGGTTTCCTCTTACAAGAATTTGGACTTCTCTTATCTTGGATGGTGGATTCCAACCAATTATTAGTGATTTCTAGTAATTAAGGTAGGCATTATTATGATATATCACTTATTGATGGAATAAATGTTGTTGCATAAATTTATAAAGAATATTTCAATTGTTTTGATGACAATGTATATTTTTAGATCTACTTGTTTTTGTTTCATTGGTAATAAAAGTATATCCTTTTTTATTAGGGTGGAAATGGATAAATGTTTGTATGTTTTGTTTATGGGATGGTTTCAAATATGAATTTGAATGAAATAAAAAGGGAAACCCACATGGGGATCCTGAGAACCTGGTTAGGAATATAAGGACATGTACTGTTAGGTTTTTTATATCCTCCCTAAAATTCCAACAACATTAAAAAACAAATTAGACCTATAGATATTTGTCTTGGTGTCATTTTCGAGTGTCACCACATTAATTGACCCATGATGATGCTATCTATAGTAACTAAACATGCATGAAATGTGTTGGATTGATTAGTGGAGAATGAATACCCTATGATAAGGATAAAACTTCAATTTCCCTAGTACTATCTTATGGTGTTTTATCTTTCATTCATTTCATTTTTAATCAATTTTCATATAGAATTTTAAAATAAAATTTATATTTAAACTATTTTCAAATTATAATGCTTAATTTTTCTACTAATGGTTATTCATAAAACACTTGGTGAGATTTTATTGAGTTAGATGTTCTCTCACCCTAAATACACAAAATAGGCATTTGAATAATATATTATCTTAAACAAGGGTAAAATAATGGAATCAAATTAAGGAGGTAGAGATTTGGTGATGATGTTTATGTGGTTGGAGATTGACCAATGAATCACCTAGTGATGGGTAGATTAATTTCTAATTTCTTATGAGTATTTGTTATATCACCTTAAACCTATTGATACTATTTTATATTCCCATAATATATTTCGCATATATATTAGTTATGCACCTTGTTTCATATTAGGATGTTTATTTTTTCATTTGTATCATCATGAATTCTTTAAATTGTTTTATATTATATTGATGGATTTATTGGGAAACTTATTCCACATGTACATTGTTGATGCCCATAAACTTGTTATGTGACTGTGTGAAATGGTAATTATCTTCATTCCTTTACATGGACCAATATAGGATCTCAATTCAAGGGTGTACACGGTTAGTTTATGAAATCCATTCTAAAGGAAAATCTAGTAATTTTCTAACAAACATGTACAACCTAAAAATATTTTATTATTTATAATATATTATTATCGAGGCTATATAACACACTAAAATACATGTAGAATTAGTTACCCATCTAAAAAATATTATTTGAAATATTTTTATTGATTTATATCATAGAAATCTAGGTATATAAATCCTCCCTATCTTCAACAAATTCCATCATCCTAATAGAAAAAAGATGTATTCTATAAATGAAAGAACTCAAACAAGCATTGTGTGAAAAAACCCACCGTTATATATACTACCATTATCTTTGGATATCTATCCCAATAAATGAACTAAATACAGAAATCTATATTAGAGAATATCCACTTTGATCTCTAATGTTATCTCCTCTATCTCATCTCAAATAATGAACTTAATAGAAAATTTTTTCTTCTTTATGGGGATTTTTCATGACTAAACACCAAGAATCCTTTCTCATTTTAGAATATACCCACCCCATGGGATGAATAGAATATATGAAACAGTAATATTCATCTAAAAAATGTTCATCTATAAGGTTATCACTAGTGGGGAACTCCCTCTGCACCTATAAGGACTGTTCTTGATGGTTGTTGTACGTGAAAAAACCCATCTACACCACACTCCACAAATGATAACTTCAAAAATATTTTTCACTAAAAATATAAAATTTTCAAGTTTTCATTCTCCTCCAACCAACATCATCTTCCTGAGGATTTTTTTCCAGCAAAGCACTAACCCCAATGTCGTAGGCTTTTGACATAAAAGAAGCATGGGGACACCTCATTGTCTTAAAAAATATTCATAGGAATTATCCACACACACAGACACATCAATCTATAATTGGTAATTACCCATTAAAAATGATAATATGGTGGTTTTTATTCTCAATTTCATGAAATTTACTACATTTTAGATAATTAACAACATAAATACCCATTAATTACTCAAAATCACATAAATTCCCTTCACGTGGATCAATATACCACATATAAAGAAGACAATATTGACCATTCAGATGACCCTACTCCATCATCAGTAGACCCCTAGATAACACCAAAAAACCCCTAAGAAACCAAGAATCACAAACCTCATATATAACATCATCCTTCATAGTATAGTTAATGTTTCCATGAAATGGGAACACTCAAATATATTTGTTAGAAATACAAAACTAAGGGTAAAACTCCATGAAAGAGGTCCCCAATCCGAATTCCCATCACACTAACCAATTCAAACACTAAAGAAAAAGCCTATCCACCCGAGGAAGTGGAATATGTGCTCCATTAATTCAATTAAACCCTCCGAGTATGTATCTTAATAAAATCCAATCACACAAGACCACTAAATCAACATCACCACTATAGACCTCTATAACATAATGAAAGACCGCGGGGTTAAAAATAATAATTAACAGATAAAAAAAGTTTAAAAATCAAAACAATAATCAACCACACTAAAGGTATAGACTCATAAACAACCTTCATCATATTGATAAAAAGTCTTCTTCTAAGATCATTGGATGCCATAAAAATGTTTTGCCCATATAATCTCATCATCCGTGATAGTCTCATATTCATGAAGGCTAAATGATACACTATGAATATAAAACTCATGCAATGAGAGGTTACGACATAGATGATACTCTTTAATAAATAATAGGGAAGTTTTGTGAATGGATAACATGATCCTTGAATCAATACAAGGAAAGATTCTATGCACATGATCTATAAATCCCACAAGGGAATTTACCGTTATACATAGAAATATTCTAAAACCATATTTTAAAATCCGGAAAATGTATAAATCATTATCCTTTCAAGGAAACACCATTTCACCCTTCAGAATCATCCATGAATTCCTATAAATTCATAGGAAGTGAGTTCTCATCCATAAATAGAGTATGTAAATCCATGATTTCTAGCTAATGGGTAACTAACTACAACTCCTTGAGGGTCGACTCCACTCGCTATACTATGGGGATCCCACTCACTACTAGATGTTAGTACATGCCTTATTAACTCAAATACATATCCCCACATTGTATTATTATTAGTATCTAATCTATATCGAGATAGGTACCCCTTGATCTCATCACTTCCCTAAAAAAATATCACGAATGTACTCTTACTCCACTAATGGTAAGATCACCTACCTAGATAGGCTTTGTAATAAGTGGTCACCAATTATATGAATTCTATACCATACATGAGTTCTTATAGATGCTCTATATAATTATATAACTCTAGAAAATATGGTTCGATAAGAATAACTCACACCTACATCATCTAGTATAAGGGTTGATGAAGAGAGTGTATGAATCTTAACCCAAAGTGCATCTATTGATTCCTAACCATATCCATTCATCAAGTTAATATTCCTTTACATATAAAAGAAAATAATTCATATTGGTCAAGAAATATATGAGTTTGGTGATAATAGTAGAGGATTTTAGGGTTTCCCATTCCATATGATAATGTAACACCCAATTTCCAACTAAAACCGCCCTAATAAGATTGGGACATTAATAAGTTAATCTATTAATTTAGTTAAATTATCCATATAGAGGCTTATCTATGGAAAAAATATGTTTATATTTATGTTAAATCATATCAATATTTCAATGAAAGGGTGCATCCCCACTTATAATTATAAATCTACCATTTCTTTCTTAGGGGTATCTATCATAGATTGTGTGGTAATAAAATACAACCGTAGATCGATATTACTTCATCCAAAGTGTCCTCCAAAATTATTGATCTTGAATATTTTCCCAAAAAAAAATCAATTGAATAATACATTATGTTTATTGGTATTAACTCTTACTTAAACATGGTCATGTATCTTTATAGAGGTTTTAACATCTAATGTTTATACTGCATCCTGAACAAGGGACCAATCTCCAACCATGGTATATAATTCCCATAATGAGTTTAATAAAAAACATCCAATTATGGATCATTATGATTTATATAGATACTAATGAAGGAATAATAATTTGATTAATGATAGTCCAAACCGACAAAAACTGATTCTCAATCTCTTTTGAATCCTCATTCACCTGAGAATTAGGATCTCCTCAAAAACTCAAGAGAGCATCATCATTAATATACACACAATACATCCATTTTACAAGTAGTATCATCAAATCTCATCAAGAACAACCATATTCTTTTCAATAATGGATATACTAATCACGAAGAGGATAAAAACTACCTCAGGTCATCAGAAAACAATATCTTTCCACATATTCTAAAAAATAATTCCAAATAACTTAATAAATATTTAGGAACAACCTAACTATAGGTACTAGATCACCATAACGCCGCCTCTACACACAGGATGACTATAATCAAGTAGAACTCTATATTTAATAAAATTAACCAACAAATTTTACATAATATATAGATAATCTGACTTATAATGGACATGAAAATATAACTGATTTTTGTATGGTGGATTGACCATCTTAGTTACACCCTGAAATAATGTCTTAGAGCTCCATGTAAACTAAAATTTTATTAGAGTGTGAGAAAAATGATACATCAACCACCAAACCAATACTGGTCTCACTGACCTAATAATGAAACTCAAGTCCCCATTAATATGATTTCTCCAAATTCCCAAACTATTCCTCACATGAATCCTTACCCTAAACCCCATCCCTGAACTCAACCTCTTTCATAACACACTAAAAAGTCCTGAACCATCATAAACCCATTTAGGAATGTGGTCAGATATGTGTTATACCCCAATCCCACATCCAATATCCCACAATTTGATGACTAGCTTGTAATTTCTATATCACTCAATATGTGATTCCATTACCAATATCATCCAACAAACATACAAATATGAAAATCATAAAATAATTAAAAACACCATTTGAATATATAAAAAAATAAATTGTATACAAAACATGCAAGAGATATAAAATAAAATCATAAACCCACATATTCTATTACAATCCATATCTCAATGAACAATATATTTTAAAAAACAATCCATGAAAAAAACCAATAAATCTAGAGGTCTAGTGTATTTGAAAGATTTGATACATAAACGAAACAACATTAAATTGAACCACATCATATTTATTTAAAGTAAATCACTTTCTTATACATACCATTTATATTCTAATAACACATATGATAATTTATGGAATATATAAATTAAGAGGGTGAAATATAAGTTCTAGTAAAGGAACAATGAAAATAGTCTAGATGTATATGTAGAAAAGGGATTAGCATGACAACATAATATAGAAAAATAACATGGAATTGTGGAATAAAAAAGATGACATAATAAAATCATATAACCAATGGAATATTTAAAAAGCATAAAACAAGATATCATAAGTATTAGTCAAGGATCACCACCAAGACAACATAACGAAGTGTGCTATGATAACCACACATGCTCTATACAAGGAATCTCATGAGATGAAAACATTTACAAATGACTTTTAGCACTATAAAGGTTCACCGTTCACATGTCTAATTTTATGTGTGACACCAATATCATGTCAAATCAATTTATCATTAACACACGAATAATAATAATGAGTTTATATAATAATTATTTTACTTATAAGAGCATAAATGCATGTAAATATTAAAATTTTATAACTGTAACAATGGAATGTGAGTTAAATACATAGAAATACCTAACCAAATAAGCAAAATTACATTTATATGAACAATATTGAAAAACTGGGATTGGGTATTCATAAGAAAAAGGTTTAATAGAAAATCAAAAAAAGTTTTTTGTATCGTAATGCGTATACAAAATGATTAATGGCATGGGGTAATGAGAGATAATGGAAGTATATCATTAATAAAACATAATTTGGATAGTAATGGAATGATATTTTGTGTATGAAAGAATAGATACTTTAAAATTAGTAATCTTACTACAATATAAGTAATTGAATAAAAAGGAAAAGGAAAAATAATGCGTTACTAGAAAAGTGGTTTACCAAAAAATTATAAGGGTTTATTGGATGCTTATAAAAATATTAAAAGGGATTTAAAGGGAGGAATTGGGGGGAAATTTTAGCAAAATTTCATTAGAGTGAAGAGGAATTGTATAATTAGGGGATATTTAAAAAACAAAATGGAATTTTTTTGTTAATTTCCAAACATATTCATCGGACATCTAGTTTATAAAATGTTTTTCCATTCCAATGGTTTTTTTCTCAAGGTATTCTCTATGGGGGAGTGGTATTTTAATATTTTAAAGATATGATTTATTTAATTAAAAATATTTTGAATGTTTAGTATATTCCTTTTCATAAGAAGTTTTTTCAAAAAATTTAACGTATATATTTTGTTTTTGATGATTCATTATACATTTGAAAAATTGATTTTATTACATTAAAATGCCTCATTTTAAAGAATAATACTATATTTTGTTGAGAAAGGCCATTATATTATTTATTAAATCAAATTTAGTCATTATAATGTCATAATAAATACCTAATACATACACCATATTTATTTTTACCCTAAAATATTTCAGTCTCTGATAATTATGAAAATACCATTGTCAGATAATTTTGATGCGCCAATTGTCAAAATTTACATTTGTTTTATGAGAATATTTTTATAAATATGTTAAATTTAATATTTAAATAAAAAAATTATTTATTTAAAATATTAATTTTTAAGACATATTCAACTTTCCCCACCCATATAAAAATACACGAGATATTATAAATTAATTTTATCATTTATATTCACATAAATAGTGTTTTATAATACCACTTAGAGGAAATTCATTTTATACAAATTTATTGAATTTATTGTAAATTTTTATCTCGATTATAATAATATATTAAAAAAAATGAATTTTAATTTTCTTTATATCCATGTATTTATTTATTATATTTGTCTTATACTGATGCGAATTTTGAAAAACAATTCAAATAGGATCAGTGTGACATATAATTCAGTTACAATAAGAAAATTTAAACTTTTATACTATTGTATTATAGATATATAACCTATTATTACACTAACAGACACTCTAAGAGTATTTTGTATGATGATATTACTTTCCTTGAGGGTTTCAATAAACATTGATTGGGCGGTGGATTCAACAGGTTTGTATATCATCCTTAATCGATTTTGATCATGTCTAAATTGTTGATTTATGACTTAGTCTTGGTCCAAGATTTACCTCAGTGATCTAATCTCTATTGGATTCTATTATAAATTATCCTCATAATGTATTATTATACTAGTTGTGGTCATCTCTCTTTCATATTTATCAATTATATTTTATTTTTACCCTTAATATATATTATTTTTCATGGTCACTTTATAATAGTTTTATTACCAATGGTCATATGTATTAATGGTCATTGTGCCCAACGATCATATTACAGATATATTATATATTGTTACATGATAATAATATAATGTTGAGAATGTGTTTTATATAACTAATTTAGAAAATATGAAATATATTTATTAAAAAGTTAAATATCATTTATTAATGTCTAGGTATTTATATTCATCCCCACTTATAAAATTATCTATTGAACTTTTAGTTAATACACTAAAATAGATAAGGGTAGTTTTGATTATTTTATTCTTGGGGTTTAGATATTTTCACATCATATTTTTGTCTCCAATATAGTACCATGACTAGGTTAATTTTCTTATTTTGCAGAAAATTTTATCGATGACCTAATATCTTTATTATTTATACTTTATAATAAATACCATTCTCCATTAGAACCACCATTTTATTTATTACACATGATGGATCTGGTATGTACTCCCTCAAGAGGAATATATAAAACATATAATTTAATTGAGATAAGATATGTGTGATTTGTATCCAATAGGCCACAACTATGATGTGATCAAAAATCTCAAAGGGGTTGATGTATTTAGAACCTAGATTACCCTTCATTTTAAAACTGAAGAATTTATTCTACGGTGATATATTAATGATTACCTTATCATTAATCTCAAATTCTATTTCTAATTGATGACTAATAGTATATATATATATATATATATATTCAATTTTTGATTATTTCATATGGAACTGAATGGTTTGAACCTTCTTTGTCATATCATAAAAAATCATGTTAAATCAACTTCATTACTCAAAAATTGTACAACTATTTTTGATTCATACACTACATATTATAAAAATCCTCATATGGTACTATTTGAATAATGGAGTGGACAATCTTATTATATGAGAATTATAATATGGGAATATATTGAACCAAACATCATTATAAGTCTAATGAACCTAATATTATAATGTATCTCTAATTTCAATAGTTCATTCAGATTAACCATCAATATAAGGGTGATAAAAAGGCTTAAAATTTATAACTGTATTTAATTATTACTAAAGACATCACCAAAATATCAAGGCAAACCTATAATCTTAATCATATACATTGGAGAGAGGTACTCCTTTAACACCTGCCATTTCTATTATATATATCCTGGTGATTTTTGAAATGTTTGAGATCTTATTTTATGAAAATGAAATCTGCTAACCCATAGGGGTATCAGATTCATCTCAAATTGTCTTATTACCATTATATGTCACGATGAGTTCAATGAATAAAACATTGGTGAAGGTTTTCCATTTATATAAAGTAATTGTTTATGGTTTAATTATAATTGTAGAATTATTCCATGTTTCCTTAAAAATTCGGAATACCAATCATCAAGATAAAAATACTGAAATCTATCTATTCATATTATCTCATTATATTTTTTATATAAGCCTCTATATATCTTTATTCTCCTTATATAAATAGATTAGTATGATCTATGTGAATCATTCAAAATTTATCTTTTCAATTAGTGTTTGGATGAGACAAATATCCAGTTTTCAAAACATATAACTCCATATTTAAAAAAAGTTAAAATCCAAAATATTCACTACCTTTATATGTAAATCCATATCCTCTCTCATGGGATTATGATCATCAAATGGATAGATTGTAGATTAGTCACTTGGGATAGGTATTATGAAGTTACTTCCTTATGATCATCATTACAATTCATTGAATGGATATTAAGATTGGAACCCACTCAATACTCATCATGGATAAGATTTCAGTTTCCTTTAAACTAAGATTATCTGAAACATTATTCACCTACCCATGATTGTATGATATTGAATAGTTATAATCCTTGATCATCTATAGTAAATTTTGTATGAAAATGATGAGCTCCTTTTATTTAAATATTTTCTAGGGGATCTAATGATCCATATATATGTCACACGTCTCTCTATAGATATAGTGTTTATAAATCATCAATGGGATGATATTTAAAACCAACTTCAGATCATGTTTCAGATAGTTTTACTCATGGATTATCAATTTTTTTGAGGCTAAGACTCTCACATTATCATTTTACATGAGCATAGAACCTAAGACTCTTGAGGAAGTATCATTGTAGATCAAAAATACTTTTATACTGGTGGGTAGTATGTATAAGAGTTTATTCATCAGCCTCTTCTTTGATAGTTCAATGATATCTTTACATTCATCTGTAAAAAAAGTTCATTCCCTTCCATGTAAGAATGGTTTGTGGGTTAATAACATGTGAAATTGTTCTTATAAATCTTCAATTGTACCTAGATAATCTTAGGAAACTATGGATCTTCTTTGTAGTTTTTGTTATGGGACATTCTAAAATCACCTCTATCTATGAAGTATCAATGGGTATCCTATCCAAAAAGATACACGATTCATCCAAAACTCACATTTATAGTACTTACCTTATAAATTGTCCTTTCTAAAAATTATTAACACAATACTCAAAACCCCCTCATGTTTCTCCATGATTTTGGAGTAGATAATAATATCATCTATAAAGGCTTCCATAAATTTTTTGAGGTAATTTATAAATAATATATTCATGTAGTCCATGATAAATTTTGGAGCATTATTGAGTATAAATGGAATCACTATGAAATAATTGTGTCCATACTGTGTTTGTATGGTTTTCTTGGAAACATCCTCATTCTGTATATTTAATTTATAATATCTCAAAAAAGGATCACTTTAGAGAAGTACTGGGATGCATGTAGCTTATTAAACAAGTAATAAATCTATGGAAGGGTATACATGTTATTTATCATGATCTTGTTGATTTTATGATAATGAATTCAAAGACACATTGATCAATAATTATCCTTAAATAAGAGGATAGGTGGACCCTATTGTGAAGCAATTAACTATATAAATCCCTTATCTAGTTTATCTTTTAATTTCATATTTTGTTCTTATTGTATAATATTGGAAATTATATATATAGTAATTGATTATTATATACATCTGTATATAAGTTTGACTATGAACTCATACCCCTGTTCAGAAGGAAGACTGAGAAACTCCTCAGTAAATACATTAATATATACTCTCACAATTTTCATGTCCGCAAGGATGTTCCATTCCATTATCTAAAAAATTGATCTTGAAAAGATTGATCATAAGTCAATAATACCCATTCATGAGATAAAGTATTCAAAGGAGGTTCAGCATCCTCTTTAAACTTGTATAGAATTGAAATATGATTCTAGATATGATTATTTAGATCATTTTTCATGGTTTTTTTGTTGGATCTATAAAAGGATATTCAATACATGTCAAAGATAATATCAAATTAACATAAATAGGGTATAAAAAGGATATTATAGACATTCCAACAAAATTAATGACTGGGGTGGATTTATACACTTGATATTTTATAATTACATTGCTTTCTATTTTTATTTATAATTCAAACTCCATGTTTTGATGTTGTTTTTGAATTGTTTTACTAAAAATTCACAATATGGGATAATTTGTTGACGCAAAATCGAATAGAATATTATTTATTAATGAATTAATACCTATTGTACCGATAAACAATTCATTTTTAGCATTTATCTCAGCAGTTGTGTTATAATATTTCCATCCTTAATTTCCCGGCCTTGGTAGTTTTTTTCATTTATTATCGTTGAATAAATTTTGATTATGGAACTATTTTCAATTGTTTCCATGTTCCTTAAAGATTGAACATTGGACGATAAGCTAACTAGAACCTTTCATTCATCCATCATATTAGTGGGATAATTCATCTCCATTTGATATTTATTATTTTAATTTCCCATGTTTCCCCAATTAAAGCATCTCCTCAATCCCTTGATGAAATTTCGAATTTTATTTTTCAATAACATTTCATATGTACACTATTGAATTTTATTTATTTTGTGAGATTTATCCATTTATTGCTTAAAATTAATCTACACTATTCCCTAATCATTTCTAATCCCATAAAACTATTTAGAATCACCAATCTCATTTTAATATTTTAGGGTATAAAAAATAATTTTTTCATTGCAATCAATGTCTTGAATCACTAAATATTTTCTTGGAATTAGATTTATCCCACTAAATAAGTTTTCAAATTTACTTTTCTTTTCAAGGAGAATTATAAATTCATACCCTGTATGAATTATGAAGATTGAATCATATGAAAAAATTAATTCTTCATATTTATTCATACATATTTTCAACACCCTATCAATTTTTATATATAGAGTGAAAGGATAATATTTGTTGAAAAATATTTTCTTGAATACTTTCCAATCCATTGATTCAATTTATTCCTTGAGCATAATATTATTAATTAGTTTCCAGCATTAATCAACTTTAACCTCTCTATTATAAATATCCTATATGGACTTGTCTTCCTTAGATAAATTTAGGATAGAAAATTTATTCTCAATGAATTAAATCAAGTGCTCCATTTCTTGGGGATAAAAAGATTCACTAAAATTCCGAAGAGTTTTCCCAATAAATATCTAAACCACGACTTTGAATTTCATTTGATATAGAGGTAATTCTATTTAGTGACCCTGATTCTTCCTTTCATGTCTTTAAAATATATTACGTAATATTTATAGATCCAAGAGTTAAGATGGAGTGACATTTTGTGGCTCAAAGAGTTGAGTATTGAGATTATAAAGATGTTAAGTATATTAGTATCACATGTGTGTAATTTTCATGAAAATTAAGAATAACCACCAAATAGAGTCTACATTCCAAAATCTATGAAAATGGTTGAATCTAAAATGTGGCGCTTACCCTAGGCATGAACTAATGTTTCTTCATGCTGGAAGATCAGTTGAGGCATCTATTTGTGGGTATTATACGTTTATTAATTAACTAATTGATTTAATTAAATCATTTAATACCAAAAAACCAGATTTCCTCTTTAAATAGTATATTATGGTAATTCTATTGGGATATCCACAAAACTCTTGGAGATTTTAGAAGAGCCTTCGATGCTCTTTATTGGAAGATCAAGATCGGATGAGGAAAATGATCTTGTCGAGATGGATCAAGAGGCAGTGAACACAGTGGGTCTTTTTAAATGCTAGAAAATGCATTCTTCACCAATGATCAATCCATAATCAAGTAATGTAACATAAATTATGGTTTTCACCCCTTTAATTTAATGATTAATCATGAATAATTAATATTTTTGTGATCTATGATTTATCTACCCTTCACATGATCCCAAATATGATAAATTAATTTGTATATTTAATTTTATCTATTATGGAATGTTTCAATAATGGATATCCCATTGTATAATTTTTTTTCTAAGAAAAATTTTACAATTGTGGATTTTACTACATTCATGTTCATTTCTACCCACCATTCTTCACGATAATCTCTGGTGGGCCATGTAGTTGAAGTTTGACATTTCTGGGGTGGATTAGAGCACAATCAAACCCCTGAATTCATCGTGGATTATCAAAAAATAAAAATGATTTTTATTTTTGGATGAATAAGGATTTTTTATGGGATACAAGAGATACCTCCAAATATATTACATTTGGAGCAGCACGAGCAATTGGGCCAAGACATAATCAAGGCAATGTGGGGTTCGGGTTGCCAAAATCAAGCCACCAGTGATGGATTGAGAATGACTAAAATGAGATCCAAGACCCAAATGTGATTCATGGTGAAATTGAAGGTGAATTAGGCATGATGATGGAATGTGACGAAACTTAGATTTTGCAGAAAAAAAAGATGACTACAAAGCATTTAGTCCAAGAACACATGTCATGTATGAGACTGGATGTGGCACTAGTGTTTATTGGAAAATAAGGATCACCAAATTTTCAATTGGGCCCAAATATAGTTTGACTATTCCCCTGTGTATATTTTGTATACCAGCTTCACATGACTAGAACACTATGTTGGGTGACACACTGTGTACTCTAGGAGTACAAGGGTATGACCTAAAGGGCCCATGAAAAACTAGGAGCACACGAGTATGCCTCAGTTGGACGAGACACATCATGTAATACACTTACATTCCATGTAGTTCAATATTAACTCGGGATCTGTGTGATGAAAAGACATGGATAAGAGTATAGGTGAGGTGAAAAACCATGTGATCCTAAGATTACACCAATTATTTTTTATCGTAGCTTACACATTTCATATCTTCTTTTTCTAGACTTGGATTTTACCCAACGAGTATCCTATCCTGAGTAGTTATATAAATATAATGAAATTGTTTCCTTGATTGTGGAATATGAGATAGGATGTGGAAAGTTCTTAGTGTAAATAAAATTCATGCGATGCGTGATGATAATAGAGATTGGGCACGATCACTAGAGAGAGGCAATAGTCGGCAACCCCCTTATCATACCATGGGGCGGCTACCCCATACTCCCCACAGTAAGTGAGTGGAACCACACTATCATAGTACGGTATAGGTTATCCATGTTTTAGGGGGAAAACACTTATGGTTTTAGGGATTAGGTCCTCAACTTGCTAAGTTTAACCCCATGAAGCACTAGACATGGGTCCTCTATCAAAATCAACCAAGTGGACCCCCATGATACAATATGGCTTGGGTCCTATGTTCACTGGGTGGATGTCCGATTATGATAGAGTGTGGGTCCTCTATTCTTGAGTGGAACCCCTAAGGAATTTTGTAATGGGACCTCCATCCATATACTAAGTGGAATCCCCATACCATATTAGTTTGGGGTCCTCAATTAGTGTTTCTTCCCATTAAATATGTGGAGAAGTGGTTAGGTGTGGGTAATCATCTTAATATTCTCAAATAAACATGTGAAAATCTGGTCAATGGTGATGGATCGTTGGGGTTGCAAGTAGACTCATCATCCCATGCTTTTTAGTGAGATAGAGATCCCCTTTCTCTATCGTCTGGTATTATTTATTAACACAAAACACACAAAAAACATTTATATATATATATTGGGTTTTATTTTATTTTTAATTTAATTTGAGATGAATAATTCTATCGTATCTCTCTCTTTCACCCCTTCGGTTTTGGGTTATTCTATTGGGTATTTATATACTCACCCTGCATGGTATTTTCTTACACATGTCATTTCTTATTAGGATTTCAGTTAGATCGATGGTAACATTGGTAGAGCTATGGGATTCTTTCCTACATTAATCATATATTGTGGTTCGGGCATGTAGATTAAGATCTAATCTATATTTTCTATTTTCTATTACAATTTTTGTTAGGTTGGGACATGATTTTTGGTTTGGTGTATATTTTCCCACTCTACGCATGGTGTATTTTTTCATAATCTGAAGAATTTAATCGAGATATGGTATTCACGGTTTAGTAAATATGTTACTTTATTTTATTATTATACCTTTACATAGTTTCATGTACATGTTTGGGTGAATGTGTACATGTAAAATAGTAAATAACCCTTATATATATATTATAATTTGGTTTATGGTTTTCACCATCCCCTATCCTATTGGTGGTAGTATTTGGGTTATGAAGGCCAAGCCTTCTACTAACAAAGAAGGCCGCAATGTGTCATGTCATGGTAGAGTGGAATCAGATCAGTATATTCTTTGGAACATTGTTAAGATTATTTTACCTAATGAGAAATTGGTTAGGACCTAGGGAAACATTATTAGAGTATCTCAAGTGTGTATTTTAAGATACGGAACCTAGTGTTGGTTTGATGTCTGATGTATCCATACACTAGGAAGTTGACTACTTTCTTTTCAACTAAAAAAATGGAAACATTGGTCGTAAGGAACAATATTAATTGCATCATATGTGATTTTATTCATTGAATTTACTTCTAGAGAAAACACCCCCACCACACACACTCCAAGATATATATATATATATATATTCTCTTATTATTGTGGTATCTATTGATCATTTTATTCTTTCTTCCTAGAATTTAACCATCCTGGTTTCTAATTTAGGATGGTTACAACGATTCGAGGCTTGAGGGGGCCTTAGTTTATCTTCCATATCATGAGGTGTTTCCTCTATGTGGGTATGGAGATAGACCCCACATATATAATAAAAGTTATCTCAAGTAGTATGGATGAGTATTCTCAATAGATTATCATGTTATACGAGTTCTAGTTCTAGTGGATGATGACGTTTCATGGTGAGATAGATCCCCAGGTGGTGCAGGATTGGTTTGAGTCACCGAACCGGGTCCCCAAGATTCTACCAAACCAAAATGATCCGATATCGATTTTGGAATAAATTATTTCCCATGTAAAATCTAGTCACTATTTTAGTCTAGTCATGAAGAATCGTTAGGATACAATACTCTTATGGTTTGAATTTTATCATAAATTTCATGGGGATTATTACCCCTCTTGTCTATGCTCATTTCAGATCAAAGAGGTTCTTGAGCTATAGCAGGGTAATATAATGATTTCTATGTATTCCAATAGGTTCAATGACCTTAGAATGTACTACCTTAGCATGGTTCGGGATGGTTAATTTCAAGAATGGAAATTTTAGTTGGGTCTCTATAGTGGAATCCATGCTTGTGCGACCCCCTTGTACATCCCTTCCTATGCTAGAGTTTTATTGTGGGAATTGGTGATGGAGTTTTTTTATTAGTGGTATTCTAAGCATATGGAGATAGTAGTGGGTGTTATGTGGATGAGACATCTACATAATAAATAATGTGTCATTTTGATGGATCTTGACATATGATGCCTCCTCATGGTCGGTGTCATTCACAAGGACAAGTGGCATATGGTATTTTCAAGGGAACATGTTAGATTAGAGATGGGTGATGTTACCATGTGATAGAGTAGGTTAAATTGAACTTGACTTCCCAACCTGTCCTATCTTGGATGGTAGGTAGGAAAGGTTTGAACCACTATTGAAAAGGAATTTATAGAATATGGGTTTGCTCCGACATGTTCTGGGTGGCCCCCAAGGCAGAGGTGGTGGTAGAGGTGCATGTGGGGCTCTTGGTTGAGTATCCTTGTGTGGATGGTGACACTATGATCTAGTTACATCACCTACACTTAGAGTCCAACACCGAGCTGAAGGATTTGGCAGTCAGGAAAATGAAAAAAATACATGTTATAGAGAATTTTGACCCAATATCCCATGAAAAGAAATGATGTACAATATGTGCATTTTCTAATCATTATGAAATACTTTTAGACATAGGTTTTAGTCACTATTTAATTTTCGTACACCTTTTGAGATATCTACTAATCTAAATTGTGACCTTATCACAATATATTTTGTTAGAGGTTTCAATTTTTTTCATTTCATCAGTATCACCAATCTGCCGATAGTACGAGATGGTTCTTAGTGGAGAGAGTTTATCATGGAACCTCTTGGTCATCATGATGAAACCTTATGACATCATATTTTTAATTGAATGGTTTTACACTATTTTAGACTTGATTTAATGTCATCATATGGTTAGATTCCTTTAGAAGTATGGGACTAGATTTTTCTTTACGAGTGAGACGGATCTTAGGGAAGAGTATGAAGGACTTAAATGTGGGTGGTTATATCCCATTACCTGTTAGTTGGTGATTTTATCTATTATCATAGAAGGTTATTCCAACATATGGATTATATAATTTATGTATGAATTTATAAATATTATCATGCCTATGGAGTGTCATTATTTCCCAATGGGTCTAATAAAAATAAAAATTTATTAAAATTCAAACTATGCAACAAAATTTATTAAAATGTAGTATTTGGGAAGTTCAAGGTTGAACCCACAAATATGGTGAATTGGTTTGGAAGTTTTTAAAAAGAACTCATTTTGTTTAATTCAAGAAAGAGGTAATGAAAATATGGTTTTGATATTTTTTATGAAATAAATAGACAAAAGAAAAGTAGAATGATTATTTTTTAATCATATTTGAAAATCATTGTAGGGTTTTGTAATTTTAATGCTTAGGTGTAATGGGATTTTAGAAAATAAGTTGATTAATCTATGATTTGTATCAAAGCCAATACGAGGGATATACAATGGTCAAGATATCCCCACTTTGATGTGGAAATCACATATTTTCCTTAGTTTGGTTATGTAGGGTTTCACTGAATCTAGTTTTTCACGGTACTATCTTTAAACTCGATTCCCCTAAATTTGAAAATGGCCATGCCTACTTTATGGATTTAAGTTATGAAACATTTAGGATCCTTATAGACTCAAATACCAATGTTCATGATAAAAATAAAATAAAGGGATCAGAAATTTAAGGAATAAATCAAATAAAACAAAATAAACAAATAAAGAAAAATAAAATAACCCAACAACAAATTTATCCTTATTTTACATAACCCTAGAGCAATTCATGTTTTCACCCATATCCTAGTTATGAGAGAGTAATAGGTATGGAATAGATAAAAGAAAGAATAATGAAAATTAAGATGAAACTTGGCAGGACTCTACACAACACAACTTCTCTCTTCAAGATTTGGTCTCCATGATTTTCTTCAAAGTAGCACCCTATTAATCTATTTATAGAGTCTATATGGGATCTACAGTATTTAATTTCATTAATTATTGGCCAATAAGTTGTCATGGGTGGGTCATAGGTCAAAAATTGAAGATACATAGAAACTGGCTATTTTTTTCCTATCCTAACCTTTTAAACATTGTGTAAGGATTGCACCACATTTTAATATTGAACCACATGTACTGAAATCATGAAATATATGCTTCTATGTCATCTTAAAATGTGTCATGATGTGGAATTGATGTGTCACACCATGAAACATGTAAAATTCACTTCATGTTGATTTTATACACTTCCTGCCCTATAGTTATTCCATGAAATTTATCGGTTCATGATGTGTAGTGCTTACCCAACATGTGTATTCAATTTTCATCTCTATAATCTTTGTTTTTTTCCTTTGTTCCTTAGTTATGTTCTTTGGAAGCCCTCCATGATCGTCATATTTTTTGGAGAGTCCCCTTTTGAGGGAATTAAATCTCATTTTAGCTCGTTTTTCTAATGTCCCAACACTTAAATCATCTTGAAAAATATGAAGAAAACATGAGGGGAATATGCAGGCATCAAAAATTAAATCATAAAAATCACAATTTTTTAATATTAAAAAAGTATAAAATAAATGAACTTATCACATCTAACAACACATGAATTCATACTTTTCCCCAAAGATTGAATCTCAACATACTAGAATGAAATCTTACTAAACTATGATTTAAATTCAATTTCAACAAAAACAATTGATCAAATGTAATGTTAAAATTTCAAGCTTAAAATATAGAAAATTTATCAATGCCTCATTTTTCAAAGAGAGAAAACCAAATACTTTTTCTATTTTTCCCAAATCAAAATTTTTAATCCTTTTCAATCATCCATTTTAAATATTCAATACATTATTAATATGAATACCATTTGTAATTTACCTCCCTTTTAATTTTTACTCTAATAATCAAGGTATAATTTTAAATATAACTGATCACATACCTCAAAAAAATGTTACTTACCATTGGCATGCAAGTCATCTAAAATATCCATTGTTTAAAGACATAATCACAAAACATCACGAGGACTTCACTATTTTAGGAAGAAATGAATCTAGCGCATTGGGAAGGTATGTAGATAATGAAAATAAATCATGGATAATAAAGGTTGTTTATATCTAAATTACATTTCAGTAATGTACAAAACAATTCAATGAATGCCCCCTCTTTCCTTAGTATCTCATAGAATACTCATAAAGAGATAAAATTAAAAAATGAAACACGATCTTTTATTATAATTATTTTTTTCTTTTCAAATGTTTTTTCTAGGGAAAATTCTTGCAACTACCACCCAACCTCAAATTATCTTCTCATGACACTTTTTGCGATAATTATGACAAGATCACCTGTCAAAAGATGATGATTTTTTAATTTCTCTAGACACAAACAATTTTTTAAGAGGGTGTGCGACAAATATAATGAATGTTTCGTCCCTAAATCTCATGAAATTTCCACCCACACTTATTCATTTCAAAATGTAAAACCCTTCCACTAGTCACTATCTCCACCCCTATTAAATTGGATAGTCATGAAAAATATTTATAATAAGGTAAGAATAGATAATATGGCCTTGTAGCATGGCTAATTTAATTATAAGTCTATTCATGGATTTTATGATATTTAATAATGGATTAATGTAATTTGGTCTTACGATAATTTTAAACAAAATATGCCTCAATCCTATTAAATGTGATTCTATTCAGACATATCATTGATAAGAAGAAAATAATGTTCTATATGATATATTTCTACAGTTTCACAAGAAATATACTACAAAAATAATGGAAATTTTTTTTCCTGGATGATGTATTGGGAAAGTTGTAAATTTTTTATGTCAATCACTCATGGAAATGAGCATTTATAATTAAATAAATAAATGAAAATATCATAAATTTAAAGCATAAAAACTCATAGAAACCTTTTGTTTAAAATAATTAACATTTTTCTGTAAATCACGATTTGTCAAATCCAAAACCACATTCTTTTCTGTACCAATTATTTCCCCATTTTCTCATTCAAATTTATTGAAAATGAAATTTAAATTCATGGTGTGATATTAATACTTGATAATTTATGTCTCCAAGTTTGGTTGATTAAATAAAGAATCAAGTATTTTCATTTTATTGGAAGTTAAATATCTAAAACTATTAATTGTGTGGAATAAAAAATATAAAAAATAATTGAGACACTTACTCCACTTGAAATTGGTGCTTTAAACATGGCTGTGTAGGTTCTTCTTACACTAGAGTCTTGAAATGTATTTCTCTTCTGATGTATAATTGTCCTGTAACCTCTTCTTTTGTTTCATTTTACTTGATGACAACTTTGGTCTTTATGGAACTAAAAATTAAACATAAATAGTTAAATCATGTTCCACTGTCAATGAATTTTGAAATATTTTAGGTGAGATCATGCATTCCTAAAAAATAAATAAAAAAATATAAAAAATCAATCTTCCTACTAAAAGATATTTTGTTTACTATAATTGGATCGACCTTACCTTCTTTAGCTTCAGATCACATGATGGATGATTGAACATTTTTTACATAGTTGTGGTCTGTAAATGGTCTTAGTTGTGTCCTATCCACATAGGTTAACCCCTATTCTTTCTCACTAACCACCATAATTCTTATTTATGTAAGTACTTGCTAAATCTCAATTGGAACGATCAACCATTTTTTCCTCATTACAGATGTAGTAAGAGGAATTTCATAAACCATCCAAACCTACTTTCTATTATAATATGTTGTGGAGTTGGTTCCTCATATAGTGTATCTAATATGTACCTTAAACTTATCATTCATTTACAGTTGAGCATCCTATTTGTCAATAGTAGCTAACTCATGTACCACTTTAATTTTAGTGAAGACATCATCTTTGGATATGTTGTATTATATAATCTCCCTATCATCTCTAACATCATAGTTATTTATTTCCTGATGGATTTTGAAATTTACATTATCACAACCAAATCTCAGATAGAGTTCTACACTTTAGACTTTTATCATCCCACATCCAGTCGCTAAAAACTGTCTCCTCATAATAAGTGTTTTCACTCCTCTTCCATATCCAGGACTATAAATTTGAAGGGAAGGATAAACTTATCAAATTTGATCAGGATATCCTCAATGATTTATTGAGGGTACTTCACCAATGGTTATGCTATCTTAACACAAACTCTTATGGTTTCCAGGCCTTCTAATCTCAAATTATTTAATGTCATGTATGACATGATATTGAAACTCACACAAAAGTCACAAAAATATCTTCCTTATTTTTATCTCGAATGATTATGGGAATCAAAATGATACCTAGATCAGATTTCATCTTTTCTAGGTCAATTAGTACCACTACCGATAATTTCCATGTGAGTGTAATGGTTCCAATCTCTTATAGGTTCCTCTTATTGATTACCAAATCTTTCTTGAATGTCACATATACCAAAATGTTCATGAAAGCCTCTAAAAATTTCTCTTAATATGAAATTTTCTAATGTGTTAAAAAATTACCTTTCTACATGTTTTCTTTACTTTCACCATTCGTTTGGAAAAGTTAGTCTTGAATTATATTTATGTAGTTCTTTTTTAGATACTTATTCCTTGCTACATTCAAATTCATTTTTACTTACTCCCATTAGTTGTTGTCCTATAAATTCTATATCATTACCTTTTTTTCTTCCCACTTATATATAGTACAACCTTTAAATCTTCATGTGGGTGTACATCAGGGAATCAATATTTTTCTAATTTGGGTCTCTCTCTAAGCTAAATTGAAATTTGTCTAATTAGATGCCCCAAATTCTACAATGTAGAATTTTGGTTTTCTGAAACTTTTTTTATTACCTTGAATACAACCTCGATTGTGGTAATTAATATAGAAAACATCTCTTCCAATGCACAAACATTCCTTCTAATTATTATCCCTTGGGGTTCTTGTTGTTGTTACCCTTTTTGTCTTTTTTGATATCCGTTTCTTTATTATTATTGAGGCCCCAACCCTGCAATTAAATACAATGATTGTTATCATTATGATTTCATATTCTATAAACATATGTTGGGTTTTTTATACTGTCCCATAATAATGTCCATATTCGTAGTTAATTATTCTATCAGTGCTGCGATGTAGCCAGAATTGTTGATTTCTTGAATGAATTTTCATTATGTTCCTTTTCCTTTACACAAAAAATATCACTCTCAATTTTATCATAAAACATGTATCTTGATTTGGAAATTTCCTCATAAATGACCCTCTAGATGAATTGTATAATATAAATGTTTCCCAATGAGAAACCCTTATAGAAATATGAGACTAGAGTCCATAACTGTATACCATGATGGGGAAATTTTTGAGTCATATCTTTATATATTTCTCATACATAATAAATAGATTCTTCTTCTAAATGGATAAATATCATAATGATTACCTATATGTCTAATGAATTGGATGTTGTATAGAATTTTGTGAGGAAGTTCATGGACAACTCATCCCATGTTGTGATGGAATTTATAGGCATGCTATGGATCCAATCCCAAGCTCACCCACATAATTAAAATTATAAAATACCGAGTCTTACCCCATATCTTGAAACATTATGGAATTGGAAATTGTCATAGAGATCAATAATGATTTCAAATGTTTTCTCAGATTATCATGTTATAGTATTGTAAATTGCACAATGTATGAGATCATCAGATTAATCATGGGATTTATTACAAAGTGATTTCTTATATTGGTTGTGCTAGGATGCTCAGTTGAAATCCTATTTTCAATGTCCACACACAGTCTATGATTATCCATAACCATGGATCTCTTTTCACTACTAATTCAGTGGGTAGGTTGATTTCTCAACCCTCCACAACCACATTAGTATTATTTCTCATGATTTTCCCAAGTTCACAATTTAATTGGAAAATTTCTTTTCCTTTTTCATAGGTTTTGTGATCATGCATTAAGATTTAAAATCTATAAAACTATAGAATGAAACACCCATTGTAAAAAATAAATTCAAATAAAACCATATAATAAAATATAATTATTGAAACCTAAAAACTAAATTGAAACCATAAAAAAATGGCCCCAGTTTTGAAATGCTCATTGGGTGTCATTATATTTGAATTAGTATAATAATTTTTTTTTATAAAAATTCATGTTATGGTACTCAATTAAATATAATGTAGTATTAGGAAAGTTTTAGGTTGAATCCATAGGGACAATGAATTTTTTTGATTATATTTTCAAGACAGTTTAATTTATTAAATTGAATATATAGGTTAAGAAATGATGTGTTAGACTTATTTTATGGAAAAAAAGATGAGAGAAAAGATGAATGATTGTTTTGGAATAAGATATGAAAAGGGTGAAAGGGTTTTGTAATTAAATAAATCCTATAACACTTTCACCATTCAATTACTAACCCTAATGTTAGAATGGTTTAACCCCTAAATACTTTTCATGAGAGAATAAAATGGAAGGAATAATGAAAATGGAAGAATAATGAAAATATATATGAAACTAGGGAGGTCCCTACACAACACAACTTCTGGATCCAAGATTTGGTCTCCATGATCTCTTTCACATCAGCATTTGGACCTCTATTTATAAAGTCTAGATAGGCTTGTGCAATATTGAATGTTATTAGGGATTGGTCAAAAAGTGGTCATGGGATGGTTCCGAGTCTTAAAATAGTTCAAAAATTGATGATACATTGAATCTATCCATTTTTGTCCCATACTAACATTTTATATAAGGGGTAGTGATTACTCCACATGTAAATCTTGCACCTCTTGTATCAAAATCACGACATGTAGGCTTCTAGTCATCTTCAAATGTGTCACACCATAACACATATGTGTCTCTATATGACACATGTAAACTTTACATCATGTTGATTTCCTCCACTTTATGACCTATTGTTATTTCATGACGTTCACTGGTACACAATGAGTAGTGATTACATGTTGTGTAAATTAGTTTTTCTACTCCAAAAGCCTCATTTTTATTCATGTCATCATTTATGTGCTTCAGAATTCTTCCATGGTCATCCGATTTTCTAGATTTTCTTATTTTGATGGAATTGATTTTCATTTTATCTAATTTATCTCATCTCCAAAAACTTATAACATCCTTTCAAATATAAAGAAAACATCAGGGAAAATGCATGGATAAATAATTAAATGATTAAAATCACTTTATTTTAATATAAAATTTATAGAATAAATGCACTTATCAAATCCTCTCACACATGAATTAAATTTTTTCCTCAAGGATGGAATATCAACATACTAAAATGCATAATCACTCTAATATACTTTAAATTAAATTTCATTTTTAACTAAATAGATAGTTAATTTTTTGAGCGTCACATGTCAATAATTTATCAATGCCTCATGTTTCAATGAAAAAAATCAAAAATTTATTTTACTTTTTCCTTTTCAAAATATAAATTCCTTTTCAACCATCCAGTTTCATTTTTCAGTTCATTGTTAATAGGCATATTATTTTTAATTTACATCACAATGATTTTTTTTGCTAATAATTAGGGTAAAAATTTAAATAGAAATCAACACATACCTCAAAAATATGTCACTTACCATATTCTTTGAAGAAGTATAACATATACACTGTTTAAAGAAAATATAAGAAATAATCATGAGGGATTCACCATTTTATGATAAAATGAATCAGAGGGTTAGGGCATGTAGGTAAAAATTGTAAATCAAGTAATGATAAAAAAAGAGATATATATCTAAATTACCATTCATGATAATGATAAATATATCAACGGTAGAATCCTCTTCACCCATTAACACATAGACGACACATAAAGAGATGAAATACAAATAATTAGACACCCGCTTTTATTATTATTTTTCTAATTTAGTTTTCAAAAGATTGTTCTAGGGGAAATTATAAGAGCTACCAACCAATACTAAATGATATCTGCATGAAACTATTTTTAATAGTTATAACATGTTCCCTAATCAAGAATTGGTGATTTGTGAATTTCTTTAGATGCAACTATTTTTTTTGTTTTTTAAGAGGGTTTGAAATAAATACAATGAATTTTACTTCCAAAAATATCATGAAATTCCCTCCATATATATTCATTACCAAATAGATATCCATTAAACTAGTAACCATCTCCCAAACTCTTATTTTTGATATTCATAAAATATATTTAGAGCAAGGTAGGAAAGGATGACATGGGAAGTAACATTGATCACTTCCTAATAAGGCTATTCATAGATTTTGTCAGATTAAAAAATGGAATAATGTAAGGCGGGTCTTAAGAAAAGGGCTTACAAATGATACATCAATCATATAAAAGTTTATTATTGTTCAATGAATGCTTCGATAAGATGAAAATAATGTTCTAGATGATATCATACCAAAGATTCAAAAGAGATATACTGAAGAAAGAATGAGAGGAATTGGTCTTAGAGGATGTCTTAGGAATGATGCAAATGGTTGGTTAAATCACTCTAGACAATTAATATGAATAATTAAATTAATTAATTAAAATATAATAAATTTTAAGGTATGAGAAATCTTAGTGAAATTTTATTTAAAGTGATCAATATGACCCCCTAAATCATGATTTTTCTAATACAAAACCACATTCATATCCTTACTAATTATTTTCCCCAATTTTCTCATTCAAATTAATTGAAAAAGAAATATAAATTAAGGGAATGAAATTTATCCTAGGTATTTTATGTCTCATAGTTTGGTTGATTAAATAATTAATCATGTTCAAGCATTAAATTAATAGTTAAAGACCTAAGGCATTTAAAATTGGGGAATAAAGTATATAAAAATAATTGAACCAATTACTCCACTTATATTTTTTTCATAAAACATGGCTATAAAGGTTATTCCTGAACCAGATTCACATATTGTACTTATCTCATGACATGTAATTGTCATGTGACCTCTTCTTGTGTTTCTTTATTCTTGATATGGAATGGTTCTTTATGTCCCTTCAAATTAAAAATTAACATGTGAAATCTTGGACCATTATTAATTAATATTTAAATATTTTAGGAAATATAATTCATCCCTAGTAAATAAATAACAAAATACAAAAAACTCAAGTTGAATTCAAGATGTTCTTTTATTTAACATCATTGCCTCGACCTAACCTCATTTATCTTTAGCTGATGCGACAGATGGTTGATGATTTGGTACTTGGTTGGGGTCCATAAATTGGCATAGTTATGTTATGTCTGTGTAGTTAGGCCCCTCATAATCCTATATAAATAGAATATTTCTTCATGATGGCACTGCATTCTTAATATCGATTAGACCAATCCACCATTTCTTCCTAAATCTAAAAGAACTAAATATATGGTTATGTACCATTTGTATGTGTTTTCCTTTTAAAAATTTAGTTGATAAAACCACTCCTTTAGTGAGAGCGGTCTAAAAGTTCAGTTTTTCTTTTTTTCTTCGGTTGAGAATCCTATTGAAAAATAGTAGTTAATCGTTTACCTGTTAAATTTTATAGACAACCTCAAATTCAGGTGTTTTGTCTCCTCTAAATTCATTTTCTTCTATAAAATCTCAGTTATTCATTGCTCGATGGATATTGATACTTAGCTAATCACATCAACTCTTAGATAGAGTCCTTTACTATGGACGTCGATCCACACATTCCCCATAGTTAAAAATCATCTCCTAATAATGGTTAGATTTGACTCCTCTTATTTTTCCACCATTAACAACATGATGGGAAAGGTAAAATTTTCAACATTGATTAGGATATCCTCTATGAATCTTTAGGGGCACATCACTATTGACTCAACTAAATAGAGTGAAAATATTATTAGCTTCAATCATTCTTATCCCAAATTATTGAATCTCATGTATGATATGATGTTGGATCTTGCACCTAAGTCACAAATTTCTTTTCCACATTTGTTTTCTCTGATAAATATGGGAATCGAAAAGATACCTGGATCACATTTCTTCTGAGGCATGTCATTTGATACCACATTTGATCAATCACATATGATTAGAATGATATCAATCACTTCCAACTTTTTCTTGTTGGTTACCATGTATATAATGAATTTCACATATACCAAAATATTAATGAGAGAAACTTCAAAAAGAATATTAATTTGATTTTTTTTAAACTTTTCAAAAAAATTAACTTTCTGCAAATTATTATTTACTTGAACATTTAATTTTTGAAAAGGTTGTATTGGCTTGTACTAATGTGGTTCTTCTTCAAATTCGTAAGCTAACTATTTCTTGCTATATTTTTATTCTTTTCACTTAGTCCTTATTTTTTCCTCTAAATTTTATAGCACTTCCTTTTGTTACTTTCCCACTTATATGAAGTATAGATTTTAAATATTTATGTGGACATACATAATGTATTCTTGTTAGTGCTTTTATGGGTCTCTCTAGGAGTTTATATGTAATTTGAATAACTTGATGGTTTATATTCTTCAATTTGGGATTTTTGTTTTCTGATTCATATGTTATTTCCTTTAGTATAACCCTGATTGTGGTTATGAATGTAGCCAATTTCTCTTCCAACGTATGGATGTGGATTTTTTATGTGGTCCCTTGGATTACTTTTTTATTTTCACCTTGTTGCATTTGTCGATATCATATTCTTTGTTTTTATTGAGGTCTCTGACCAAGAAATTGATTACCACAATTTTGAACATCATAATTTTCAATTTCTATACACATTCCATTGGTTTTTTCTAGACCATAATGATGTCAATATATTTGGTCAATTATTCCAGTTGTGTCACCATTCCGTAATTATATTTGATTTTGTTAACACTATTTAATTGCAATACTTCTCCTTTGCACTAGAAATTATTACCCTTCATTTCATTCAAAAAGTTATATCTTACTTCAGAAGATATCTTCCTCAATGATCCTCTAACTTTATAAACTATAATCGACCTATTTCCCTATGAAAAAGCTATATAGAATGTTTGGATCAATAGCCGTAAACCGATACCATGATTGGTACATATATTATTCATGTATTTATATCATTCCCACACAAAATATAGAGACTTATCATCAAATTAGAAGATGTTTAGAATGTTTACCACATTTCCATTGACATAGAAGGTGGAAACTAGTGGGTGGGGAAGCTATTTTGAAGCTCTTCCTATTTAGTGATGGAATGAATATGAATGTTTTTTATCCATTCCCAATATCCCTCACATAATGAATATCAGAAAAGATAGAGTCTTACTGCATTGCATGAAATATTCAAGAATTGGAATGTGTCACAGAGCTTGAAGAAGTTTCCCAGATTTGTGTTTGGACCCCTATGTGGTAGTGTAATAAATTTCACACTATTTGAGATCATCAAAATAATCATCAGGTTGATATAAAAGTGATTTTATACAATGAGGGGTGTTAGGATTCTTAGTTTCAACCCTTTCTTAGGGTCTCCCATAGTATGCGATTTTCCACATTCCCAGATCTCTTTTAAAAATTATTCCATCAGGTTGGTTGATTTCTAGGTCCTCCATGGTTATATATCTTTTATTTTTCAATCTTTTCTCATGTTCAAAATTGAAGTTGAAATGTTATTTTCATTTTTTGTTCATGTATTTATTATGCATTATTATTTAAAATCTTGAAAATAGAAGCACCAAATGCCCAATGTAAAAAAGGAAATTAAAATAAAAAATAAAATAAAATAAAATTACAAAACCTAAAAAAAAAGTAAACTGCCCGTGAAAATGGAATTATTTATTACATGCCCCTAGGGCATAATTATTTCATGATGTGTTTAATAAATATTTAAATTTATAAAAAATAAATCTATACTAATAAATAAATTAAAATGTAGAATTATCCAAGTTTCATGTGGAACTGATATGAATGGTGAATTAGTTTCATATGGTTTCTTATTGATGTGATTTTATTAAATTGATGTAATAGGTAAAAAATATCAGTTTGATATATTTTAAGATAGAAAAAGTTGAAAGCAAAACAAAATGATATTTTGGAAATCATATACAAAAATAAAACCAAGGTTCTGTAAATTTAGAATTCAATGGAATTTAGATTTTTGAAAATGGGTTGATTAATCCATGATTGGTGTTGGAGTCAAGATGAGGAAGATTAGATGGTCACGGTATCCCCTCCATGATGTGGCAATCCTCTATTTCCCCCAGTCGTGAATTTCTTGGGTTTTTCTAAATCAATTTTGTTTCAATACCATATTTAACCCTAATTACTCAATATTTAAAAATGTACATCCCTACTTTAGGGTTTTAAATTGGTCTATTATAAGTTTTCTATCCGATTAAAATACAAATAGCCATGATAAAAGTATAAGAAAGTGATTGGAAACCCATTGAATAAATCATTGAAAACCAAATAAAAGAATAATGAAAAATAAATCAATCCACCAAAACCCCCTTCTATTAAATCACCCTAGAACAAGGTGGGTTTACCCAATCATCTTAGTGATAATAGAATAAGGGGTAAAAATAAATAAAACTAATGCATATTGAAAATAATGATAAAATTAGGGAGAAACCTGTACAAAATAGCTTCTTGCTATTTGATTTGGTCTCTAGGATATCCTTCACAATAGTAGACCGTACCTTTACTTATTGAGTCTATATTGGCTCATTTTGAATTTACTGCCATCAAGTATTGGTCAAAAAGTGGTCAAGGGTAGGTCATGGGTCTTAAAATAGGCCCACAATTGAAGATACATCAAATTTGTCCATTTTAATATTTTTCCAACATTTTTCACATCATATATTTATTACACCAAGTGTAAATCATGTACCATGTGTTCCAAAATTATAACATGTAGAATTCTGGGACATATTCATATGTTTCATGACATGGCACAAATGTGTCACACTGTGACACATGTAAACTTCATTTCATGTTAATTTTTTCCACATCACACCATATAGTTTTCTATGACCTGAACCATCACACAACTTATAGTGATTACTCGATGTGTAAAGTCTCTTTTCTACTCTTAAATCCTAATCTTAACATGGTTCCTTATTTATGTCTTTTAGAAGCCCTCCATAACAATCAAATTTTGTGAAAAACCTTATTTTTAGGGAATTCATTTTTGTTTCAAATTAATTTTATCATCTCCCAAAACTTATTATCTACTGAAAAATATTAGTTAAATATCAGGTATATATTAATGCATTAATATTTAAATTATAAAAATCACTACATTTTAATATTAAAATGTATAAAATATATTCACTTATCTGATGTCTTCACCGAGTATGTTCTAGGACTACCTCAGAGATATATGAGAGATAATTTGGCATTGATTTTCACCTTGATACTACACTTATATCTTTTATGTCATATCTGATAGCCAATACTATGATCTAGGAGAATAGGGTGATGCTGTAGGACCTTCAATATATGGGTTTTATTAGAGCCAACATTTCCTCTTTGGAAGCCTTGGTGTTGTTCATGAAAAAGGGGATGTAATATTGTAGCTTTTTATTAATTAGTATAACCTAAACTAGGTAAAGATACATATCAAGTACCCATTTTTAGTGATTTAAAGCCTACATGACTAGTTGTGAGAACCGATTTGGTTCTCAAAGATCAATCTTAGGTCTGACTACTACCATTTGAGGGTTTCTGAGGCTAATATTCAGAGACAAAAATATGATGTTACTATAGAATGAAAATGTTGATAGTGATTCCTTTCAATGTGACAAAAGACCTGACTATTTTTTTTGGATTTTATGAACTGAATCTTCCCACCATACATGGAAGGTACTTTTTATCTTCATAGTTGACGTAATCAGTTACTCTTCATAATTGGAGGATCATTCATAGAATATAAAGATAGTCCTAGAATTATGTCGGGAGCACCATATTTATGGTAATATTTCCAAGTGCCAATTATAAATCCAGAATGTTCATAATCTGGGAAATTCCATATCAAAGAATGAATTAGCTATGGACCGGTTGAAGATTGATGCATTGATCACATGTGAGGCACCCAAGATCATGTCATAGGTGATGAGTTTTTTTAGACTAGTAGGTTACTACATGAGTTTCATGCATGAATTTTCCTGAGTGTCACCCCTTTGGACTACCCAAAAAAAGAAAAGGATGTCATTAATCTCGATCGAGTAATGACTGGTATCCTTTGAGTTGTTGAGGTTATGGTTTTCTAGTTCTCCGGTGTTAAGAATGTTGGGAGATTATGTAGAGAACATATTGTTTTCAGATACCTCTAGATCTAGGAACACATGCATATTGGTGGGAAGAACAATGCTACTCATAAACTATATTTGGACGTTGGTTTCTTCATTGTGAAGAAGAAGATGCACTATCTTCCATGAAATATATTTTTTACTCATATCACTAGATTATCAAGTATAAAGTCACAGAGAGAGATGTTAACCTAAGATAGATATGCTACTAATAGTTATTACAGGAATATGATTTTGATATAGTCTATACTACTATGTACAGAAATGTCGTGGCAGATTCCCATAGAAGGAATGCTTATTCTCTCTTGGTGGAGGAGTCACTAGAGTAGTTTCCTTCATATAGCTGACCCTTGTGGAGGTGATGGGTTCCAATATTCTTAGTCAATGGTGCTAGATCCTCTAATCCTTCATGTTGAGAGTAAAAGAAATTTATGGGATATCTACTACTTGTTTATACATGAAAAAATATCCTCAGGGGATGCACCAAATGAATTCTAGGAAGGGGGAGTGCACATCATAATTTTTTGAGGACAAATAGTGGTTCCAGTGACATTGGGTTAGAAACAGATGGAGGAGCTTCATATTTCTCCCTTAGATGTACATCTCGATTTGTAAAATATATAAAATGAACTCTATAAATAGTTTTGGTAGGTTAGAATGATGCTGAGCATAGCCAATTTTTTCTATTGATGTATCACGTGTAAGCAAGTGAAATATTAAAACCATTTTCTGGTAGTTTTTATACATCCTCTTGAGATATCAGAGTGAAAATGGAACAACATATAAATAGACTTTTGGATGGGGAATCTATGGTTAGTGAGAGTCCATAACTCTATCTGGGATATAGTTGACCAACATACCATGTCAAAAAAATTCCTTGTTATAAATGAGTAGTGTTATGTGGAAAGTTTGGGGTAGTTATACTTTTGGAATATCATCAAGATTCCCAGAGTACACTAGAATATTGTATCTGACCATGATTCATGGTTAGAATCTTGGATGTAGAGAGTCCTGCTAGTGGATTTCAGGACCTAGTTAAAGATGAGTATGGAATTCCACCCCAAGATGGATGGTTAGATCAAGTGTACTATCCAGGTATTGGAGGATATGTTAGGAGCCTGCATATCGGGCTTAAACTAGAACTTGAAGGATTAATTTCTATAATGGTTTTTATTAAAATAATACATATCAATATATGATAAGTGTGGAACCTTTAGATGACCTATTTGGGAGACACTGTATGTCACCCTTGTACCATACCCTATTGGATGGTGAAAAAAGTGATGAAGAAGGTTTGTGTGATCCCCGAGTGTATGAGGACAACCAAAATACAACCAAAAAAAATATGCAGGTCGACATCATTTCCCTAGGAATTCGAGTAAGGAGATATTTTTTTCCTTATATTTTCCCAACGATAAGAAATGAAGAGGTTTCTCCAGAGAGGAAAGAAGTCAATGATGTTCATAAGGCCAATTGAGGTCATATGGGGAGACAATTATCTTTTTTACCTCATAAACATACCCCCATATTTGGAGTGGGTGCATGAAATCTTCCATTTATCGTATCTGAGGAGATACATACATGATCTAACAGATGCTATTTACTAGAGAGATCTGGATATCTAGGATAGATCCACCTTCATGAAGTACCCAGTGGCTATCAAGGATCGACATGAGATGATCCAGTGAGTATGCACCACTAACATGGTTCATTGTTGTGGAAGCTTGGGAAAATTCATGAGGGTTCCTAGGAGTGACAGATCCATGGGAAGGGTCAGTATCCCGACATTTTTTATCTTTTTTTGGGATGAAACCCCTTGAAGAGGGGGAAAATGTAGCAATCGTATTTTTGTCTTTTATGACTTTGAAATATATTAAGGAATATTTTTAGATCCAAAAACTGAGATGAAATTATATTTCCATGTTCGGATAGCCCGATATTAAGATAATAAATATGTTAAATATATTTACTTCACACAATAGTTACCTTCAAGATAAAAGTGAAATAAACCTATAATGGAGTCTCGAATTGAAAATCCAAGACCATGGATAAATATAGACCATGAGGTTTACCCTAGGGTAACCTAAAGTTGTTCAGGATTGATTATATGGATGAGGAATCCATTTTTATTTTTGTGAAATTGATTAATTATGTAAAATGTTTAATTCATTCATTCAATACCAAATAACTAATTTTCTCATCAAATATCATATTATGTAAATTCTATAGTGTTAGTCACATAACCCTAGGAAAAGTTTTTGGAGCCTATGATTTTATCCATTGGATGATTGTGATTGGATAATGAACAATGACAAAATCAAGGTGGACCAAGCGGAAGTGAATGAAAAAGGTATTCCTCATCACTAGAAAATTAATTCTTTATAAATATTGATCCATAATAAAGGTAGGTCCCATCAATTTTGTGTTTTCCACATTAATTAAAATAATGAACATATAAAATTAATATGGTTTTGATATGAAATTTATCTTCACTTCATATGAGTCTGAATTTACTAAATTAAATAATTTCATTAATTTTTTATGCCATGGGTAACCCCAATATATCATATTGTATTATTTTTGGTTAATAACTCTTGTTCTATTTTGAATTTTATTTTTCTATTTTTCATTCAACAAAATAATTTTTCTTATGGCTCCACATGGTCACGGTTTCACATTGATGGATGGGTTCAAGTACAATAAAACCGAAAGATTTATGGTGGATTGAGGAATGAAGGATATGATGATGAATTTTGGATGAATCCTAATGTTTTTCAGGATACAGGTATTACCACCAATGATTTGACATTTGGAGTGACAACGAACATTGATTGAATTGACGAGAAAGGTTGTGTGGGGTTTGGGTGGAAATAGTCCATCCATCAGTGATGGATCATGAATAGAGACCATGAATCTCTATAAAAAGGTGAATATACCACCTGTAGTCAAGGAACACTTGTAATGTACCCCTTGGTGGATGAACTAGGGTTTTAAAGAATATATGGACAACACGTTTTGTGGATGGTTACATATATAATGTGAAACTCCCTAGGTGGATAAGTTGTGTGCCATATTCACATTTATAGGATCCCATGTGGGAGGACACATCGTGTTCTCTGAGAGTACACATGAACAACTTGAAGAATATGGTCCTAACCTGGAGGATTTGATCGGCCTCGAGTGGCTCAGAAAAGCCGTGTTGTACCCTTACACATCATATAGTGATTATTTTATAAGAGATCTGTGTTATTATATAGACACAATTAGAAGGACATGTAATGTCACATGCCATGTGACCCATAGTACACATCAGTTACTTTTCCCGTATTTTTCACATTGCGTATCTCCCTCATCTGGACTCAGATTTTGGACTATGTGTAGTAGATCCAGAGAATTCATTATTATATAATGAAATCGTATCCTTTAATGTGTCTTTAGAGATATGGTGTGGAAAATTATGAGCATGATTCTTATTCAGGTGACACTGTATGATGGAATTGATTATGAATGATCATTATAGAGAGATTAGAGATGAAAAACCACTTATCGTACCAGGGTGTGGGTCCCCCATAATCCTTTCACAGACTGAGTAGTAAACCCTATAATGCTAGGGAATGATTCTCATATTATTTTAGTGGAACTCCCTATGTTACTAGGACACATTCCCTCTACCTGCTCAGTATAACCCTCTGAAGCACTAGGTCATGAGTCCTCTATTGATACCTATCAAGTGGAAACACCAGATGCAGTTGGGTATGGGTCCCCATTTCACAGAGTCGAACCCCAATTGGTAAATGATCCTGGTACACTATTCTTGAGCGTCACCCCACAAACACACTTGGTAATGGTACCTCTATGCATCTAATGAGTGGTTTCCCCATATCATTCTTGGGTGTGGTTATTTTATTTTATATTTTCCCCCTATTAGATTTATAGAAGTGGCGAGATTAAAGCCCTCCACATAAATTTCTTAGAATGAAACATGAGATATTGGGAATCAAAGATGGACCACTTGAGTTTCCGGTAGAGTCACTATCATGTTCTAGGATTTGAGAAGGATATTCCCTTTATCAGACATCTTGGTTTCTTTATGAGGATATATATTTATATATTGTAAAGTTTCATTTCCCTCTTTCTTTGGGTTGAGATGAATACTTTTATCATATCTCACTATTTATCTCCTTTGGGTTTTGAGGCATCCTACAATGTATGTATATACTCACTATTGTATGGGAGTTTCCAGAATGTGTTGTATCTTATGAAGATGATAAAATAGAATGAATACGACTTTACTAGAGCTTAGGGATACATGGTTGAATTGAATACAGATGGTTGGTGGGGATACTAGATCAGGATTTGGTCTCTCTTAGATATTTTATATTATAGGGTTTTTGGTAGCTTATTCATTTCTTGTTGGGTGTGTATTTTTACCCTTTACACCAGGTTGTATTCTATCTTAATCTAATGTATCTACAAGTGATATTTCATTGATGGTTTAATCTAGATTTTATTGTCTTTTATTATTATACCTCTTCAATTTTTTTTGGATATGGTTGTGAGTGTGAATATATTCACACTAGGAAAATGCATCACATTTATATCATTATTTGTCAGTGATTATTGCCATTGCTTAGAATATTAGAGGCGGGCTTGGGGTTGTGTTGGACTAGTTTTTTGATAGATATGTGGGACCCCATTTGTTGGCATGGGAAATTCTACATGATTAAAGATATTACACATAATTTTATATAGTTAAGAAATTGCAACCATGGATTTTATGACTCCCACTCCCATTATGTTAGTTATATATTTATTGGAATCATCACATTGACCATCACATTGGTAGTTGGATTGATTCCAAATATTTTGATAAATTAGCTTAAATTGATGAAAAATTAGGGATGAGTGTTTTGAAACTAATAATTATATAAAATTTAAACTACTAACTTATAATGAACTACTCATAAATTAAAAATATACCATAACTTATGAATTTTTAGGTTTAATTCTAGGCTATACATGTCCTATTTCTTGTTATATTATAATAAAAATACTAAAATCCTATATAATTGTATTAATGTGTATATAAAATATTGGAATTATATACCACATAAGTTTCTATCTATGTGTGTAGTCTTAGGCCAACTCTTTATGGGATGCTTACTGATCGAGTTGATAATCAACAATTCTTTTTTATTATAGTGACACCAAGGTGAAAATTTTCCACAAATGTATCCCATTTACATAATTTAGATAATAATTTCATTTTTGGGAAAAAAATAGCCTATAATTTACTAAAATATAATATAATTTACTATATTTAGACTTATCCCAAGAGGTTTTACAAATGTTTTCTCAATCATAATCATTGAAAATAAATAGGCATTTTCATGTCACCAAATATAACGTCCACATGTAAATAAACTTTATTTTTATAATAATAATACATAATCACACAAAAATAAATATAGTTATAGTTTCATTGGATGATTAGATACATACATATAAAATATTTGGACCAAACTACATCATATTTATTTAAACTCCATGACTTAATCCTATATCACATTGATCTTCTAAAACTGTATAAGATATACAGAGGAATAATTAAATGAAAAGAGTGAGTTATAAATATGATTTAGGTAAAACTAGAGTAAACATGATACATATGAAAAAAATGTATTATTATAAATGGAAGAAGATATGAGTTTTTTAACCAAATAATACTTCACATAATTTTATTCAAATAATAATGTAGTACTTCGTAAAACACATGGTGAAACATACCTGAACCAACTTGTAAAACTATAAAAGACTATAGATTAACTTAAATATTTTAAAATAGTAATACATATAATCAGTTGGAATTTCAAAAAAGATCATTGGAAAACCACAGTAGTATTGACAGCAAGAAATTCATCAATATAGACTCCCTGTATATCCATGTATCGAATTAACATAGTAATGATGACTGAGTTCCATTAAATGTAAAGAATTTTAAAAAAATGGCATTGTTAATAAATAATTCATCAATGTTCAACATGAGTAGGGGATCAATGAAGGAATGATAATTTATTTAATCACATTAGCATGTATTGAATCTCTTGAAAATAAATATGGAAACAACATAATTCATGAAAACATAAGCATTAGTCAAGGGATACACTGAAGATATCATAACATAATGTGATAATATAATCTCCCATGAACCATACATGGTATAAAATGAGATGTAAAAATTACCCAATACATTGGAGTGTTATTATGTTACACCATTTATAAGGATAATTTTATGTTTGACACATAGATCATTAGAAATTATTTCATAAAAACCCCATGGGGAATCAAAATTGGTTTTAGGTAATAATCATTACATTAATAATATCATAATATAATGAAAATTAAACCATTTTAAACCCATGATAATGGAATTTGAGTTTCATATATGTAAATAAATGAGTTAATATTACATTTATATTAAAAATATTAAAAGAAAATAGGGCTGTGTATTCATATTAAAAAGAGTGGAACATAAAATAAAAGAATGGTTTTGACAACTTAACATGTATAAAAAATGGTTAATGGAATGGGGTTAATGAAAGATAATGTAAGAATATAATTGATATAACGTCATTTGGAATGAAATGGAATTATTTTAAGTGTATGAAAACATATGGTATTTATAATTTAAAAAATTATAAAAGTAAGTACTTCCATGGAATGGAAAAGGAAGATAAGATCTTACTTGAAAAGTCGCTTCCTGAAGCTTGAGAAGGGCTTCTTGGAACCTAATAAACTCATAGGATAGTTTCTTTATATAGTAAATTAGATAAATTTCATGATCAAATACTTCAGAGTGAAGTGAAATTATAGGGTATTAATTGGAAACATATAATAATTCGTTATTAATTCTATATTTAGGCCTTGCACATCTTGCTAATAAAAAAAGTGAAACCATTTTACATCCCACCATTTATCCCATGGTATTTATGAATGGATAGTTGTTCATAAAATTTTAATAGCTTAAGGAAAAAACTTATTTAATTTAAAGTATTTTGTAGGTTTAGGGGATATCTTTTCATAGTGATTTTTTAAAACCATTATAATGTACATTAGGTTTTAGATGAATAATTATTGGTTTGAAAAATAATTCTTATCACATTATAACATCTTATTTAGTTAATAATCCTATTTTGTTCAATAAATTCTTTTATATTATTTATTAAATCCATTTTATGTTTTCATGGGGTCATAATACATTCCATAAATTTTTAATGTATTTTTTTTAAATAAAAAATATAATTATCTCAAAAATCATGAAATATTCACTGTTTTCCATTTTCAACATAATGATGTCAAAAATTAGATTAATTATATCAAAATAATTTCGTACATAAAATAGATATAATTTTAAAATAAAATATATAATTTATTGAAAAATACTAGTTTTTATGACATACTAAACAATATAATACCTACAAAAATAATATGGGACTTCATAAAATTAAATTATCAATTATATTAAATTTAATAGTGTTTTATAATACCACTTCAAGGAAATAATTGTTGTATAATTTCATGAATTTATCAAAAAAAGTTATTTTAATTAGAATCAAACAATCTCCAAAAATATATTTATAATATCCATATTATATTCATGTGGATTGTGAATAATAATGAAAATGGTGGAAAAGAAAACATTATATCATTTATAATAAGAAAATTTACAACATTAAACTATAATGTTATTGATAGGTAATCCCTTGTTACACCAGTATAGGCCACAACGGTAAGTTCAATAGTGGTTGAAATTTCATCAGGTGGATTGTTAAACAATGATATGGTAATGAATTATATAATCATGAACTTCTCCTATAATTGATTCCACTATAGTCTTTGTTTTTGGATATCAGCTTGGTCTTGGTCATGGGTGAACCCTAGTGATGGAATATCCCTTATAAACAGTGGTAAATGAGCCTCATAAGGTATAATTAAATTTGTAAACTATATAACCTATTCCATTTTCATATATTTTCTTTTATTATACACTATATATATAATTATATTCATATTCACTTTATAATGACTAGATTACCATATATCACAAGGAATAACAGTAATTATGACCGATAGTAATATTTTAGCAATATTTTATAAAGTTCCACGTTAATAATAAAGTGTTGGGAATTTTTTTTATATTACTAAATTAATAAATATGATATATATTCATTCATAAAGAAAATTTATTTTATAAAAGTCAAGGTCATTATATAGGAAAATATCCTTGGAAATATACATGAAAAATTACTTTAAATATGTAACACCAAAGACACTATAATGTTCCTTCTCATTTTATGTAATCCAACATCAATGTCTACAAACAATGATTATCTTCACCACAAAAACCCATGATTCATCATGAATTTCAATTAATACATAGGAATATACTCTAAACATGAAACACCAACTCCACATCAAACAAGAAAACCTCTAAACTCTATTTTTCAAACACATACATTAAAAGTGTTGGAAAAAGTGTCATATAAGGGTGAGTATAAACATAATCAATTGGAATCTCTAAAAACATATTGGAAAAAACAAATAAAACTATCAACTCAGAACCCATGGTATAAGGTAATAACAATGAGGAACTCAATAAAGGATCCTAATATTCTCAAATGATAGAGGGTGCATGGACAAAGAGGATTCATGGTCATCTCAGCTCTAACAAAACCATGTTCTTATATTATGATATATAATGAATATTAAAATATTAAAAAATAAAACAAATTTTGTAGTAAATAACCCAACCGTATACCTCATGTTGGCACTAAAAGGGGTCTCTTTGGAGTCAAAATTATTTGATGAATTTTATATTCTAAACCTATAAAACATCTACATCATCATTAGAAATAATAACAAGGACCCCCTATCTATAGTATGTGCATCAGTTGTGTGGGTAATGACCCCTATCATTTATAACTTCTCATATTTTTTATTCATTCTATTAATAGATAATATATCCGAAACCATGAACAAGGAAATATGTTTATGAATGTAGAAAAATTAGTTACAACCGTAAACAAATTGTAAATGAGTAAACTAATGCCACATTATAGAAAAAATAAGTGTGGATCGGGCCTACCTGAGGGAAAATAACCAATTGAGGGGCTAAACAAAAATATAAGAAGACCTATAAACATAGTATCACACAAAAATTAGGGGATAAACAAATATTAAATATAGATAATCCATAACCCTATAAATATATAGAAATAGTGAGGGATGGAAAAAATATATTTTTAATATAGGGAACCCACAAATCATTGCGTATAAGACCTATAGAAAGATCTAATCACAACTCATAGTCCCTGCCATTGTCCCAATAATGATAAATGATAATGTATAATAACACACCTTTTAGTGGGACTTTTAATTCCAAAAAGATAATTCTATCATGATATTAATAGAAAAACACTTAATAATTTTATTTGATTTCCAAAAACAGACACATGGTAGAAATTTTTGATAAATACCCAAAACTATCTAAAGAGGGGAACATGGTGGTGAGGGTGGGGATGGTGTTCCCATGTGGCAGTGTATCATCCCACAAATGGTAAAACACATGGGAACAATTCCTACATGTTCATATTGTATCCCCTCATTATTTATGTTAATGTGTGTGGACAAAAACAATTCATATTTCCCTCTTGTCCATGTGGACAAGTTACATCAGTCGAGGTGATTCGACAACAAGGTTTTATCATATGAGCCGAGGAAAACCATAATAAATAGTCCCACACACCTCCATCCAAGTGGAACCAAGAATTCGTGTCCTGCTAGTGGGTTAATCCCATTGGCTACTGTTGACCCACATACTATGTTGGGGGGAATCTATCATTTAATCTAAGAGGATTAGACAATTGTGGGTGGAGTACTAGTGATCCCCCTTATTTCCCATATTACACACCACCAAGGGAACTATCATGGTTGCCCTATAACTTATACACTACTATAACCATTTTCAAAAAATGTTGAATATCTCCACGTCTTCATCAGGGTTTTCTTCTTAGTTTTTTACCATATTTATACAATCGAGTCACTACTCCTTCAAACCACCAATACTATCCCATATCACCATTTCATGAAGTTCATTTTAACCATTAGTAACCTTATGTTCTCAACCTAGAGAGATAGAGATGTAGGAGTAGGATATGGATTCAATGACTAGCTTATTGACCACCCTTTAATGTGATACCATCCAATTCTAGGAGATTGACCATGTAATGGGGAATCCAAAAGCCAAACCCCTGACTATCTAACTGGTCTCAATACACCACTCTTCTACCATGGTTATTTAGACAAATTTGTGCGAAATATTAGGGTAATATTATTCAACCCAAAAATTCTTATAATTAGGAACAATCCTCAAGAACAATGGATGAATCATAAACCTGAAATAAAATTGATATATGGAATGGATCCAAAATGAAATAATTTGTATCACATTACTGAATATTTGATCACTGATGAAGAAATCATCTCCATTAGGCATCATTGGTGACTCCTCGTTAGGAACATTCATTAAGTCTTCAATATCACCTAATAATCTAATCACATTCCAATATCCCTCTCTCAAGCCAAGGTTTTAGTGAAAACTCATAGAGATCGAGGCAAGTGATGAATGGAAATGGGATTTTATACTTACCATTGGTGATTAGTCAATTTATTAATTAATTCAATTTAACTAAATAATTTAATTTACAAATTTCTTATATTATATTCCACTTTTGAGGAAAACATTACAAGTGAAATATTTGCTGCTCCCATGGTAAAATCCCCATTCTAGACAAAACCACGACTTCAAATTTCCTACCTAAATATCAATAAAAGTTGAAATTCTGATGATTCTCTATCACATGTGTGTGACATAAATATAAATTATTATTTCTAATATACTATCATTAAGGATCTGTGGTGTAGAAAACGTCACACTATCATTAAAACCCATCGTAAACTATTTGAAATAATTAAAATGTACAGAAATAAAAAAATTGGTCACTATATCTGACTTGTTCAAATTATATGAAATAATATCAGTAAACATATGTTATAAATGAATATGGTTCTAGAATAATTCATATTCCAAGTATGAATTTTTTCAACATTGGTATGATATCTAAGTATTATGATTGATCCACATTCCGTGTACCCTTTAAAATATTTCTTCATTCATATAATCTTGATCCTATACTTTTTATTTGATGATGTTGATTATGGTCACCAATGTTAAATATTAATTCATGTCTCATTTAACTTCCCTATCCCAACCCTAATTGGGATATTTTCTCTACCTATATTTTATTTATGATCCCAGGTTTATAAAGATACTAAAGGGATCATGAAATCATATAAGAGGACTATGAATAAAGATTTAAATAATGTTTACTGATATATATATATATATATTCATGTTATATAAATATAATTTTCCCTAGATACTATATCTTTTTTTTTGGATTTTTTATGATGTATGTTTGAAATAAAAATGTTGTAAAAAAATGTATGTAGGGTAACACTCACTATATTCTCAATCATTTATGATGCAAATTTCATAGCATCATTGTTGTTTTTTGGTAAAAATGACCCAAAAAGGAATGTGTTTTATCAAATGAATGATTAATACTTTTTTGTGTAATTATTATATCCCTTTTATTTAATAGTAATGAAATTAATTAGATGTTATTTATTTTTTAAATTACATTTAATAACATTGTGAACATGAGGATAAATAATTTTTTTAAAAGAAAATACTCATATTGAATGATCAAATAACTCATTAGGGAAATCCTTTGAAATTATGGATTTTGGGATTTTTCTAGTAATTCATGATCTCTAAAATGAGATAAGATAATTAGAATGGGAAATTGGGTTTATATTTGGGATGAAACTAAAGAATGGTTCGGTTTTATGTTCATAGAGGACAAGTCTTTATATATGTTTGTTTGAGTGGAGTATTTATAAATACTCATTCCATAATGTATAAAAATGTAATTTTGAAGGTAAAGGGTAATAAATATTGGATAGAAGAAGAATAAATTCCATGTATTATCTCATCCACACAATTATATTAATGGGGTTTGTTATATAATATCACCTTATAAATCATTTCAACCCTTTAACCAAACTGATTTTAACATTATAACTTATTTTATAGCTTAATAAATTATTTTTTCTCAAAAAATAAAGATATTGACACACATTACGAGATTATAATAATGTTATTAAAAATATAAAATCCATTTTATTAGATTCAATATAAAAAAGTTATTAAAATTAATATTAAATTATAAATGCATAATGTGAACAATGATTTTTTTTGAAAATCATATTTTTAATCATTAAAAAATTTTATTCTTATTTTTAAATAATTGAGAATAATTCCATGAATGGTAAATTATTTATATTTGTATATAAATAATTAAATTTTAAACTAATAATATAAATACATTATCTTTTAATTAAAAAAAATTATATAAAAAATAATTTTTTTTAACTTTTTTTAACATTTGTAATTAATTTTATTCAATCAAATTTTCATAGTTCTTAATTGAATATTATTTATTTGTTTCAAAAATAACTTCTTAAATTTCATAAATTTTTTTAATTATTATATTCCTTTAAAATTAAAATTTTAATTATAATTCCATAATGTATAAGAACAATTGCTAAAAAATAAAATATTTTTTCTAAATGATATTTTTTTCAAAAAAGTTTAATTCAAATATTATAATTATATTAAAAATATATATATTTTTGACATATAAATAATATTTTTTACATATATTATTTAATGGTAATTCCAAATAGACATTATGTTTACTAGTATTATAACAAATAGATATATATGTTTTATGATATCCAAATAATGAATAAATTTTCCCCAATTCATTTTATAAATTCATTACATCATATCTTCTCAAGTTAGATGCATCATTCCCTTGATTTTATTTTAATATTTTTAAAAAATGTTTATTTCACCATGATATAATTTTTGATAGCTTTATTTTTAACTTAATGTTTTGGGTTTGGAGTGTCCCACAATAATATTTTTTTCAAAATTTTAAGTGTTTTTGACATTATCTCACTTGGAACATAATTTTGGTAAAATGTGTGGCCAAACAATGCTATTTCTTCATTGGTGATTCAGTTCCTTTTTTATGACTACTACATAGTTCGAGGAAACCATGTAGAGTTTCATACGTATCAAGTAGTAACCATGTTGAATAATTTTATATGTTAAATTACATGACTTAGTTGATTCACAATTTGGGTGAACCATGTGGATTTTATTTTTTACAAATAGAATAAGTGTTGAGAAAATATTTAATATGGGTATTTTGCACAATATTAAAACATGGTAAGTAAGAAACACAGAGTAATATCCAAAATTTTATGGTATGATTTGTTTATTTATCATATAAGTTCAATACATGAATCCAAAATTCACATGATGAATGGAGTTTGTTCCAGCACAATAAATTTCCTAAACACTCATCATTTTCTTATTTTATTTCATCATTATTTTTTGAACCAAAGGGCTCCTCAAGATGATTTTTAGTGATCTATCTTTGAATAGAAGTATACTACATTGGACCATAAAACACTATATCTAGGGGATTGGATTCCGCTTCTTGTGTATACCCATACCATTGATAGAAATGACTATCCTCAATCATGATCAATATAGTCCTCCATATAGTGAGATTGTACACATATATCATGTTTCTTATGTTTTACTATTTTGGAATGAGAATAGTTTTAGGTATTATTGGCATGAAAAATTAATTGGGTGAAGATTTTTGACATATCATCTTCACTATGTTTGAGGCAGGTAGTCCTCAACATCTTGGGACTTTATAAGGTTTTGATTGGAAAGTTTGGTTTGGTTTATATTCTAATTATAGTGAACCATGCAAGATAAGTTTGTTTGATGTGTTTTGTATGGACCATGAGGCTATTTTTGATTATCGAATTTCATTCCTTATTAGGTTTTTATTACATTTTTAATATTTCATAGCCTATGTAATTTTTCATATATTATTTCCATAAATTGTTATGGATTATATGTGGTTTATACATAGGTTATGGAATTTCTGGTCATTGTTTTGGTTGATAGGTATCACAGAAAGATATAACCAAATTCTTAGGGTGTAGGGACAAGACCAATTGGTGTCGGTTCTATGTAATATGGTTTGTGCCTAATCATGGAATGATTTATCCCTTTGGGATAACCATAAACTATTATAATAGTGTCCATATACCCTGGTATGACCTAATTATAGGGAACTTCCTTTCATAGAAGATAAAGTCTATTTTTAGGCTTTCCAAATGTGTATACTATTGTGGACAAGAAGGTAACCATGAGTAAGGGGTATGAAATGATCCATAATTTTATATGGAGTTACTTATAATGATATAATTCATGTGAATGACCACATATGATATCATTCTATAAATGATCAAAAGTAGTCAAGGTTGGTGTTTTCGGCAGCTTGGATAGATCACATTTTCTTGTTACATGATTTATTATATTATTGGGTCTGAACTCAATTTTCCATAATTTTACACCCCTTTATATACATTTGATATTATTTTAAGGATAAATTGGTGGATTCCTACTAGTTTATACTCATACCCTTCACAAACATCTCTGTGTGCATGTAGACTTTATGATCAAGGATCTGAAAAAGGGTAATATCCCTATTATACGTTCTTAAGGATCATGGAGATAAGATATGAACACAGTAATAGAAAGGGATTTTTATGGGTTCTACTACACTTTTTATCATATTCTAATTTTTAGTTGTTTCATTATACTTGTTGACCTATCGCATTAAGGGTATGGTCTATTATACAAGAAAACATGAATTAAAATTTATTATAGAATTTATTCATGTTAACTTTGGGTCATATTGTTTAATTAGTTATATTTTTGCTGATTTTTATTATATGATGCATATGGTTACCAATGGTAAAATATTCCCAAATCAATATAGACAGTCTCCACTAGCTTTCATCATCTTGCATATGGGGGGAGCACATTAGGTAATTTAAAACTTCAGTTTTCATCTGGGAATTTGAGTTAGAGTGTTACAAATTGGTATCAAAGGATTGAGGTTTCATTTCTTCCTTTTATTTATTGGTTATGGTAGAATGTAAATTGAATGTATAGAACTTAGGTAAGATAGTTTCCATGGTCCTAGCTTGCTCATTTTTAATATACCTATAAGTTACCATTATTGGGATTTTTTTATATTGTTATGGGATCTGGGTGTGTTCATGAATCACCAATGAGAACATAGGATCACATTCCATATATATAACTATTTAGTGTTTCATAGTAGTTCATTAATTAAATTCCTTGGATTATGGTAATTGTTGAATTGATATAATTTTACTCTCTTCTATTGTGATATATATGTACTGGAATAAGTTATATGAACATGTTTTTGCCACCATGTTATATATATGTTTGATTTTGACTGACATACAGGTTTGGAGGACCAGGTTTGAGATTTTTGTAGCATAAGGTGGCTAATATCTTACTTGTCAGTATCTCTTGGGATATGAATTTAGATATAAATCCAATATTTTTTCCTTATAGTCAGGTTTTTCCGACATTATCATTTTTCATAGGTGTTCTAAATGTTTTTTTAGTATTTTATATTAAAATTCCACCTCATATATTTCAGAATACTCCAGTTTGGGATGATATTATAGTCCACTAAAGGCTATGTAGGTGGATAACCATAAGGGTACTCCAAATACTTCTCTATTGGATCATGTGGTAAACCAACCATATATGGGCGTCATTCAAATTTTGCCTACTCATGGAGTGTTGGATGAGGGTTAATTATTTTTGGGAATCTCATATCTTGTATCTTCTACCTTTCTTGGGAACTTGTGCTCCTTAGGATAATGAGGATTGTTTTTAAATAATTTAGGGAATCAAATTTCCTATTACAGTATCCTAGGGATTCTATGGTAAATATAGAGATATTTATGCTAAAGGGGCATACGTGTAGTTAGTGGGAATCATGGTCCATAAAGGTATGTGTGAAGGACTTACAAGGTAGGTCTTTAAGGAGATGTTCTTTGAGGTCTTCCAGCATGAATGCTAATGCTGGATAGAGCTCAATATTTTACATATTTTCAGTTATGGATCATTTCATTTTTTTTGTATTTTTCTTTTTTCATGGAATTTCTATGATTATATCCTATCTTGTCTATGAATTAGGAATAGAAGGATAGGATGTTTGAGATTTGAATTCATCCAAAACTAATAGGTTAGGTCTTTGGCTTTGACGTAACCACCTATGTTGAGGTTCTTTGTTAGACTCTGTCTTTTGGGAAGGGGGTAGTGAAGGACAAGCTCATAGGTTCACTTTCTTCTTAGATGGCGTAGATGAACATTATTCACAATGCTACGATGAGTGCATATTTCAATAGCATTAATAGGATGGTTGATGAGGCACAATATGATGGTAGTCATTTAGAGAAAATTAGTGCCCCTATACTTCTTTGTGGGAGGAGGTTCAACCAGGTGCTATAAATGTGAATGAAATAGAACTTTTAGTACATCACATGGGAAACCATGTATGAAATGTCACTATTTTGGAAATATGGGTCATTTAAAGTTCTTTTTTTCTATTATTCTCGATCTAGATTTAAGGAGATTAGGTACGGGTGTTGGAAAGGGTCCTCAATAGTAGACCAAAGCACCGTAGGTAATGACGACTTCGGAAACTCATGAACTATATAGGTAGGTATGTGCTCCAAAAATAGGTAGAATTAATGTGATAGAAGTGGTTCCAGATACTAGTGGAGAGGTACATTATACATATAGAGTCACAGTCATAATTACCTCTATTATGTATACTGTTTTTAACATAAAATTTTCCAATTATTTCACTTCTTATCAAGTTATTGTTGGCCTACATTTACTGGTTATCTTATATTCTTAGTTTCATATCTTGACACAGCTTTGGAGAAACAATAGACCATCTCCAATTATATATTTCATGTCCCATAGTGGGGTTTTATGTACATTTTTTGAACATTATCATCCTAAAGATGATGAGTATTGAAGTGTTATTTGAAATAGACTAGTTGACCATTTTCTAAATGAAATCAATGGATATTAGAGATGTGTTTCATTTACTATTCATAAGGGAGATAATTTTATGATGACCAGTGAGTGGGAACTCAGAGAATAGAGGATATGACCAGACCTGACCCAGATTAGATCAATACAATGCATGTAGTAGGATTGGATCTATCATTAAAATTAGAAATAGCACCTATATATTTTCACAAATATTGGATTGTTATGAGGATTTCATCCCATATTAATTCTATGGTATTCATCCAAATATGGGGTTTTATTTGAGATTGATCTTGTTTACAGGGAGCAACCATTATTTATTCTTTCTTATCATATGAATCCAACTGTATTTATATTATTCAATGTGAAGTTATAGTATTTTTATGTGTAAGGATTTATTCATATGATCACATATTGTTATATTGATCTAATGTTAATTTTTGAGAATAAAAAATGTAGTCTATATATTTATATGCACTACATGATGATGTGTTAGTTAACAATGAAGAATATGAAGGATTTATAAAGGTTTGATAATCTTTTTTTATTAGTTATTGTAGAATCAATGGTTTTCAAAGATTGATCTTCAATCAGGATACCATCATATGTGGGTTAGAGAGGAGGATATTCCCCAGGAAACATTTAGGAGTATATATGGACTTTATGAGTATCTTATCATGACTTTTGGATTGACAAAATCTCTAACAGTGTTCATGTATGTCAATAATTTGATATTATATACATAACTAGAATCCTTCAAAAATTTATTTGTGGATGATATCCTCATATATTCTCATAAATCATATATTCATTCTGTAGAGACCCGGAGCCTGACGTACATGGACATTACATTACTTTTGCGGAATACTTAGTACATAACAAAAACACACACACAAGGATCGTAATAGTTTAGTGTCTTTGGAAACTCGGAATAAAATCTTCTAATCGTGGTGAAAGATCTTCAACATCTCCCATAAAGATCTTCTTTTTTTACCTAAAACCTTTCTTTATATCCTGGGGAAAAGAAAACATAAAAGAGTGAGCTCAAATGCTCAGTAAGGGTAAATAAAAAAAATCAATCACATCATATTTCATAAGAACATAACTTTTGGAAATCTTAACCTGCAAAAGAGAGCATAATTTCATAACATGGGATAAATCATGGCAGTGAAATGTAATCACAATAATCATAACTTAAAACATGAAACTTTGTGGCATTCACACATAATCATAGAGAATCATTTCTTGTTAGTCAAGACTCATTTCCAAGACTATCTTAGTGGACAAAGTCCCTTTCTGAATCGAGTAACCCTCGTTTCAGTCCTGTTTCACTGAACCGGTATAACCTACCATTCCAGCCATGTCTATCTCATGAGATATAAAATCTTTACCCAATGCATTGGAGGGAGATATAGGTCCCACCCATCTTATAATGAATCCTTTCTTATGTGTGCCACATAATCATAAAACATACATCATCGCATAACACATGTAACAAAAATGGGATTCTTGAAACATCATGACATCATAAATCAATTCATATAAGATAAAGGAATTCATAAACATAATTCCATCACAACATAGTCAAATCAATGTAAAAATATGGATAGAAACAGAACCCTTTATTATCTTAGATGGAAAATAATTTTGATAAAACACTTGAATTTAATTCTTGAGGAAAATATCCTTTCTTCTTCAAAATCAAATTCTTTTCACAAAACATCATGCAATTTTAAAAGAAAGATATTTTATTGAAAATAGTCATGAAATATTTTAGAGGAAGCTTCATGAAAATAAGGCTTTATAAAACAGTAGAAATCCGTTCGTGCCGTATAAGTTAAAAAAAACATTCTTCGTACTTTTTTCGAAAAAGTCAAAAAGTACCTCGTACGGAAAAACGACAAAAGATTCCTTTCATATTCTTTACTAAAAACTCACCTAAGGGTAAAATTGGATTTAAAATATTGCAAGTGGATGGAAACAATATTACATATTGAGGGAACATGGATGTGGATGATAAAATACACCCCAGTAAATACTTACGAATAAACAATCTCGGATAAAAATGAGATTGTGATATTTCCCTTACCTTAGGTCCGACTTGCTTTGTAAGTGTACGAACCTCCGGTATAATGATTTAAATCATGTTATTGACTTATTCCAGAATCATATTCATTGTTATTATATCATATATTGTCCAATTATGACTTTATATTACCGGTTCTTTTGTAAATTCATGTTAAAGTAGCGTTTTGGGTAAAATCGTTTCATTTGTCGTTCGTGTTTTTAACTTGTAATTATTAATATGATTACTTGGACAATGATTACTTATATCCAGAATGTGAAACATGATTTATATATAATATATATTCAGAATATATATATATATATATAATATCGATAAATGGAATGAAATACACCGTTCATGGAGACGGTAGTCCGTACGTACGCATGAACGCTGTTTTCGTTTCCTTATTGAAGTGAATGGAATTAAGTAGATGACATACATATAAATTTACATAAATCTAGTATCATTATTATGTCATATATTTCATTAGTACTTATTATATATACTTTATAATCATTCATGAATGGTTAATCATTGAGAATGAATCTCATCGCGTCGTGGAGACGGTATTCCGTACGTACGCACGAGCGATGATATCGTTCCCATGGTCATGGAATTATGTTGAAGTGTATGTAGACTATTTCAGTATCAATATCACTTTATAATAATCATATATAGTTACTCATTACACCATTATACCCATCCTTGTAAGGTAATGGTGGAAAATAGATTACACCACGGCGTGGAGACGGTATTCCGTACGTATGCACACGCGGTGATTTCATTTTTCCATAGGATGGATAGAAGGTGAATTAGGGTTGTTTCATATTTATAATAACATATCAGTATGTAAGTAATACTGATGTTATTACTTTATCATGAAACAACTAAAGAAGAAGAAGTTGAAAAAGAAAGAAATTGAAAAGATCGGTAATGGATATTACCTCTTCTTTGGAACGCTTTTTTGAATCCTCCACTTAGGGAACTAATATTTGTCTTTGAAGGAGACCAGGACCTCTAGGATTATTCTAGGGAAGTGTAGAGGAGAAAATGGCAGGGGTTGGCCGAGCTTGAGTGCTCAATTTGGTGTGAGGAGGAGGGGGAGGAGGTGCCCTTTTATAAGGGAGGAGAGGGGCACCTTAGGAATATCTCAAAATATTATTTTATATTAAAGTCAAAATCGGTTTATAATGGTTCCAAAGGGTCTTATTTCGAATCTAAAGTGGGGATGGGTCGAAATCCTATCAACCAATAGGATTTAGACAAGTTTAGGGTATTATTTTAACCTTATCAATTAGATTTAACTCTAAGTTAATTAATTTAACTTTTACCGTGTCTTTTTGTTTTCTTTTACTATATGGTTAATACACTTACTATAACATGCCAAACTAACCCCAAATTGTTTATTATTAATATATATATCCTTATCTAAGTCATTTGGCCGAACCTTAGATTTTTAGGAATAAAATAACAATTAATAATATAATATTTGATGGAAAAACTATTTTGTGTCAATTTTGACACTATTTGATATATGATTTTTGTGAAAGTCATAACAGAATTATATGTTCGAACCAAGTTGATTAAATAAACACTAATATATCATAGTAACCTAGAAAATTAGTGGAATTCATAAAAAGTCTCAAATTACATTTATTTTGGTGTTTATAACATCAATTATATCAATATTTCATTAATAAGATAATTACTGCATCATCATTGTGTCATAAATAAATTAAATTATTTAATGTCTAAAAATTACAAATAAAATACCATTATGTAGGAAATCTTTTTAGGTTTCTAATGAATATTTATATTCGAATTTATCTTATGTATAACCCCATATTAAAAATGATTTACTTATTAAACTTTGATTTTAACTATTTTAACCCTTCTTTAAATAAATTAATAATAAATGTCCTAATCTAATCCAAGTGGGCCTAAATGGTCATATTTTATTCCTAAGTTTGTTTTTGGTCGAATTAAACTTGTCCAATAGAATTAGGACATGTGTTAGGGTAATATTAATATCATATTTACCCTTAGTTACCCTATTTACAATTAACCGCGGTAAAAAAAGTAAAACGTTACTATTCACCAAAAAATTATTTTCATCTCATTGAACCACATTTTAGTCCTTGATATTAACCGTGTCTCTCGGATTTTCGAAATTCCATTCACAGAAGCGGTAAAATTAAGTTTTATGCAAAATTCAGTTTTTAACCTACCACTTAGTGGTTTCACTATTCATCAAAAATTGAAAGTTTTCAGAAAAGTACCAAAAATTAGGCCTAAGCTATATTTGATATTATGAACTCAAAAATGATTTATATTTTACCAAATTCAAAACATATCAGTTGCATTAATTAATTTAAAAATTAACTCTCGTCGTCTAAACAAAAGGCATGTTTTTAAGAGAAAATAAATATCAAAAGATTGACACTTGTTTATAACTGGTTTAAATGTCAAATTAAATCCAATGACCAACATTGTATTAAATTGTAAAAATATATTCTAAATATACTTTAAAACCACTCAAATTAATAATTTATTACTATTAATTTTTTTGATTGAAAAAGTTGTTTTTAATTAAAATTTAGTAATTTTCACTATTCATCAAAATATGAAAGTTATCCGAAAATCACCAAATTTCAACCTAAGCTAATTTCGATATTCCGAATCCATAAATGATGTCCATTTTGAAAAATAAAATTTACAAAATTTCAAAAAGTGGTTATTACTATTCATAACTGCTAGTTTTAATAATATCTTAATAGCATATCGTTGTTTAGCGAAACTTGGTGTTGCGTACAACACACGCTATCGTGGAAGGTCGCGATTGCGTGTAATGGAAGGAAAGTCAAGGATGCGTATTGTGAAAGCTTCTTTTGTTGTAGCGTACAACACAAGACATTAATGAAATTAAAAAGAATATTTTTCATAAAATCTTGGGGCGTTACATTCTACCCCCCTTAAAATGAATTTCGCCCTCGAAATTCGTCGGGGTTATAAATGGTTTACTATTAAAAATTTTCTTTGATAGAAACCCACATCGTAAAAAGTAATACCAAAACATGGCTTTAAAAACTAAAGTATGAAATGTAACGATTACCCAAATAAACTAATCACTGGGTTTCCACATAGGTGAAAATATGGATATGGAAGAAAAATCTAACCATCATGTTCTGATGGAGAGTGGTAGAGAACATGGCTATGGAAAAGCCAGTAATCACAAATCCATAGATTTGTGATGATATAAGGTACCATCTGATTCATCAGGTATAAGATCACTAGGACAACATTTTTGGTTTTCAAGATCATTTCCCTAAAGTTGAAAATTTTCTTAGAATAAATACTTACTTTATTTTGGTACAATCTCACTGTTGTTCGTGCCTTGAACAATTTCCACTTCATCTCTTAAATAAATGAAGTTGAATTTGTTATTCGTGAAGTGTTAGCAGATCATGTGATAGAATGACGGGTCATTCCATCTGTCTCAAAAGGTTAGCAAAATTTATATACTTAAGTCGATCTATAGTGGGATTAATCATATATGGTTCCTAAAATGGGCTTATACTTCATATATCATACTGTTTAATATAATAACACTAGTTTCTACTAAACAGGGACTTCCTGTAGGTCAGTGGTAGGCGATAAAGGCCAGTCGCACTTCGGTTGTGGGTTCGATTCCTACAGCCTTGTCCGAAGCGATGGACTGTCGCCCGTCCTGCAGGTTGTCCTTTTTCTAAAACTACGTTACTATAACATCCCATCAATAATATCTAAAATCTTCTATCCTTAAACAATACTAACTTATGTCCAACATAATCCAGTCTAATCTTTAGGCTTATACATAATACTGCAGTCCACTCTCATAATATAGTGACAACGATTACCAGAGATTTAATACTGTCGTTGATCCCCACATATCATAAGATATGTCTTGTTGGTCACATTCCAAACATTCAAAGTCCTTAATCGTGTATTCTCTTGAATACCTTAGTGAAAACATGAGTGTAGTTAAAAGTTAACACTTTCCACATACCAAAATCCTCAAAATTCTATATACTCAAACCATGATATCACTTAGTCCTTATATCAATCATGAGCTCATGAATACTATTAAACATTTCATTTTCTCGTCTTCATTATGCGTATATCATCTTATTTCCAAAAAATATCTCAATCACTTTGAATACCACATCAATAAATATTGCAATACTCAATGATACAACATTATTTTGGAATCCCATTACATAAACACTTAATCATTCCACCACATCGTTGTCATATTCAACATTGCCAATAGTGATCGCATGTGATTTCCCTTTGTCCTTTGCCTTCAGTGGTTGCTCATGTTGATTATCACTAACCCTTGGATTAGGGCAATTATTAGCATAATGCCCCATTTCCTTGCACTTGAAGCATTGAAGTGTGGGCGGTGAGTTTTCTGCAGTGTTTGCTTTATTCACATCATTAGAAACCCTTTTTCCATTACTTCGACACTCAGCTGCTCGATGACCTTCTTTTCCACACTTAAAACATTTTCTAGTCCCTTTAAGACAATCTCCACCATGCTTCTTTCCACAATTTGTGCATAAGGAAACATTCATCTTCTTTTCACCATTATTCTGAGATTTCTCCTTGAACTCCATCTTTCGTTTCTTGTCAAAACCCTGAGATGGATATGTAACACCAACTTCCATTTCTACCTTGATAGCACAACGCACAATTTCTTTATAGCTACTGAAGTCTCTTATAGCCAATGCCCTTCGAAGACTTGGTTTTAAGCCACTGAGAAATCGATCAACTTTACTTTCAGGTTGGATGATAATTCCAGAAGCATACCTTGCAAGTCTTGTAAAATTTGCTTCATAGGTACCAACAGATTCATCGTCCCTTTGCTTCAGTTCAAGAAACTCTTTCTCCATCTTTGTTCGAAGAATACGAGGGAAGTACTTACTGAAAAACAAGTTCTTGAACTCGTCCCATTCCATGGACTCAATTTCATCTATTGGCCTCGTATTCTTGATAAGATTCCACCATTGATCAGCTTCACCTTCCAAACGATATACTGCTAAGATGACTTTATCATGTTCAGAACATTGAATAACTGAAAATATCTTTTCAGTAGTACTGATCCATTGTTCAGCCACAAGTGGATCAGAAGACCCACTGAAAGAAGGTGGACGTTGCCTCATGAAGGACTCAATAGAATATTGTTCCCTTCTCTGCTCATTTGGAAGTCCAGAATGATTCATAGCTTGTGTAAGTATAGCAATAAGATTTTGTACTCCATCTCCCATAACATTTGTTTGTTAAGGAGGGCAATCATTGCATTGTCCATTGCATTGATCAACACGGTTCCTTCGGGTTCCAGCCATCGTCTAAAACCCAAAAAGAATAGTGTGAGAGGCAAAAATCATGCTAGGGAAAACAACATAATAAAGGGGGAGTACCTTCAATATCCAACATCTTAGGTTTAATTCTATGATCGTTAGCGTAATTCTATTACTATAACCTATACGTATACTTATCCCTAGGGACATCCCTAGACATACCTTAGAAATATCTCTAGGGATCTCACTAACGTTTTCGCATCCTAGTTTCCAAAGGTTGACTAAACCTTTCCTCTTATACCAACTGTAGAGACCCGGAGCCTGACGTACATGGACATTACATTACTTTTGCGGAATACTTAGTACATAACAAGAACACACACACAAGGATCGTAATAGTTTAGTGTCTTTGGAAACTCGGAATAAAATCTTCTAATCGTGGTGAAAGATCTTCAACATCTCCCATAAAGATCTTCTTTTTTTTACCTAAAACCTTTCTTTATATCCTGGGGAAAAGAAAACATAAAAGAGTGAGCTCAAATGCTCAGTAAGGGTAAATAAAAGAAAAATCAATCACATCATATTTCATAAGAACATAACTTTTGGAAATCTTAACCTGCAAAAGAGAGCATAATTTCATAACATGGGATAAATCATGGCAGTGAAATGTAATCACAATAATCATAAATTAAAACATGAAACTTTGTGTCATTCACACATAATCATAGAGAATCATTTCTTGTTAGTCAAGACTCATTGCCAAGACTATCTTAGTGGACAAAGTCCCTTTCTGAATCGAGTAACCCTCGTTTCAGTCCTGTTTCACTGAACCGGTATAACCTACCATTCCAGCCATGTCTATCTCATGAGATATAAAATCTTTACCCAATGCATTGGAGGGAGATATAGGTCCCACCCATCTTATAATGAATCCTTTCTTATGTGTGCCACATAATCATAAAACATACATCATCGCATAACACATGTAACAAAAATGGGATTCTTGAAACATCATGACATCATAAATCAATTCATATAAGATAAAGGAATTCATAAACATAATTCCATCACAACATAGTCAAATCAATGTAAAAATATGGATAGAAACAGAACCCTTTATTTTCTTAGATGGAAAATAATTTTGATAAAACACTTGAATTGAATTCTTGAGGAAAATATCCTTTCTTCTTCAAAATCAATTTCTTTTCACAAAACATCATGCAATTTTAAAAGAAAGAGATTTTATTGAAAATAGTCATGAAATATTTTAGAGGAAGCTTAATGAAAATAAGGCTTTATAAAACAGTAGAAATCCGTTCGTGCCGTATAAGTTAAAAAAAACATTCTTCGTACTTTTGTCGGAAAAGTCAAAAAGTACCTCGTACGGAAAAACGACAAAAGATTCCTTTCATATTCTTTACTAAAAACTAACCTAAGGGTAAAATTGGATTTAAACTATTGCAAGTGGATGGAAACAATATTACATATTGAGGGAACATGGATGTGGATGATAAAATACACCCCAGTAAATACTTACGAATAAACAATCTCGGATAAAAATGAGATTGTGATATTTCCCTTACCTTAGGTCCGACTTGCTTTGTAAGTGTCCGAACCTCCTGTATAATGATTTAAATCATGTTATTGACTTATTCCAGAATCATATTCATTGTTATTATATCATATATGGTCCAATTATGTCTTTATATTACCTGTTCTTTTGTAAATTCATGTTAAAGTAGCGTTTTGGGTAAAATCGTCTCATTTGTCGTTCGTGTTTTTAACTTGTAATTATTAATATGATTACATGGACCATGATTACTTATATCCAGAATGTAAAACATTATTTATATATAATATATATTCAGAATAAATAAATATATATATATAATATCGATAAATGGAATGAAATACACCGTTCATGGAGACGGTAGTCCGTACGTACGCATGAACGCTGTTTTCGTTTCCTTATTGAAGTGAATGGAATTAAGTAGATGACATACATATAAATTTACATAAATCCAGTATCATTATTATTTCATATATTTCATTAGTACTTATTATATATACTTTATAACCATTCATGAATCGTTAATCATTGAGAATGAATCTCATCGCGTCGTGGAGACGGTATTCCGTACGTACGCACGAGCGATGATATCGTTCCCATGGTCATGGAATTATGTTGAAGTGTATGTAGACTATTTCAGTACCAATATCACTTTATAATAATCATATATAGTTACTCATTACACCATTATACCCATCCTTGTAAGGTAATGGTGGAAAATAGATTACACCACGGCGTGGAGACGGTATTCCGTACATACGCACGCGCGGTGATTTCATTTTTCCATAGGATGGATAGAAGGTGAATTAGGGTTGTTTCATATTTATAATAACATATCAGTATGTAAGTAATACTGATGTTATTACTTTATCATGAAACAACTAAAGAAGAAGAAGTTGAAAAAGAAATAAATTGAAAAGATCGGTAATGGATATTACCTCTTCTTTGGAACGCTTCTTTGAATCCTCCACTTAGGGAACTAATATTGGTATTTGAAGGAGACCAGGACCTCTAGGATTATTCTAGGGAAGTGGAGAGGAGAAAATGTCAGGGGTTGGCCGAGCTTGAGTGCTCAATTTGGTGTGAGGAGGAGGGGGAGGAGGTGCCCTTTTATAAGGGAGGAGAGGGGCACCTTAGGAATATCTCAAAATATTATTTTATATTAAAGTCAAAATCGGTTTATAATGGTTCCAAAGGGTCTTATTTCGAAGCTAAAGTGGGGATGGGTCGAAATCCTATCAACCAATAGGATTTAGACAAGTTTAGGGTATTATTTTAACCTTATCAATTAGATTTAACTCTAAGTTAATTAATTTAACTTTTACCGTGTCTTTTTGTTTTCTTTCACTATATGGTTAATACACTTACTATAACATGCCAAACGAACCCCAAATTGTTTATTATTAATATATATATCCTTATCTAAGTCATTTGGCCGAACCTTAGATTTTTAGGAATAAAATAACAATTAATAATATAATATTTGATTTAAAAACTATTTTTTGTCAATTTTGACACTATTTGATATATGATTTTTGTGAAAGTCATAACAGAATTATATGTTCGAACCAAGTTGATTAAATCAACACTAATATATTATAGTAACCTAGAAAATTAGGGGAATTCATAAAAAGTCTCAAATTACATTTATTTTGGTGTTTATAACATCAATTATATCAATATTTCATTAATAAGATAATTACTGCATCATCATTGTGTCATAAATAAATTAAATTATTTAATGTCTAAAAATTACAAATAAAATACCATTATGTATGAAATCTTTTTAGGTTTCTAATGAATATTTATAGTCGAATTTATCTTATGTATAACCCCATATTAAAAATGATTTACTTATTAAACTTTGATTTTAACTATTTTGACCCTTCTTTAAATAAATTAATAATAAATGTCCTAATCTAATCCAAGTGGGCCTAAATGGACATATTTTATTCCTAAGTTTGTTTTTGGTCGAATTAAACTTGTCCAATAGAATTAGGACATGTGTTAGGGTAATATTAATATCATATTTACCCTTAGTTACCCTATTTACTATTAACCGCGGTAAAAAAAGTAAAAAGTTACTATTCACCAAAAAATTATTTTCATCTCATTGAACCACATTTTAGTCCTTGATATTAACCGGGTCTCTCGGATTTTCGAAATTCCATTCACAGAAGCGGTAAAATTAAGTTTTATGCAAAATTCAGTTTTTAACCTACCACTTAGTGGTTTCACTATTTATCAAAAATTGAAAGTTTTCAGAAAAGTACCAAAAATTAGGCCTAAGCTATATTTGATATTATGAACTCAAAAATGATTTCTATTTTACCAAATTCAAAACATATCAGTTTCATTAATTAATTTAAAAATTAACTCCCGTCGTCTAAACAAAAGGCGTGTTTTTAAGAGATAATAAATATCAAAAGATTGACACTTGTTTATAACTGGTTTAAATGTCAAATTACATACATTGACCAACATTGTATTAAATTGTAAAAATATATTCTAAATATACTTTAAAACCACTCAAATTAATAATTTATTACTATTAATTTTTTTGATTGAAAAAGTTGTTTTTAATTAAAATTTAGTAATTTTCACTATTCATCAAAATATGAAAGTTATCCGAAAATCACCAAATTTCAACCTAAGCTAATTTCGATATTCCGAATCCATAAATGATGTCCATTTTGAAAAATAAAATTTACAAAATTTCAAAAAGTGGTTATTACTATTCATAACTGCTAGTTTTAATAATATCTTAATAGCATATCGTTGTTTAGCGAAACTTGGTGTTGCGTACAACACACGCTATCGTGGAAGGTCGCGATTGCGTGTAATGGAAGGAAAGTCAAGGATGCGTATTGTGAAAGCTTCTTTTGTTGTAGCGTACAACACAAGACATTAATGAAATTAAAAAGAATATTTTTCATAAAATCTTGGGGCGTTACACATTCTGTGAACTATGATATTGTTTTGAACATACTTAGATAACATTTTATCTAATAAAAAAGTTAAAGAATATAATCTATATTCAGGAGGTCTATTTCCTTAGGCATGTGATTTCTAAGTGAAAAAATTCAATAGACCTAGAGATGGTATATGTCATGATATATTAGTCATATCCTAAGAATGTGTTTGATATTAGGATATTTTATAACTCACAAGGTACTATAGAAATTATTTACAAGACTTTTCTCTCTTGGAAGAACAAATGGAAAAGCTGACCACATGGGGGATAAATTTTCGTGTGATGATTAGTATAAAGAGGACTTCATTTAGTGACTATGAGATTGATGAGAAGCCTAGTTTTAATTTTTCTATAGGATACGATTTCACTTGCAGGGTACTGTGATTCCTCATGTTTTTTCATAGGGATTGTAATGATGAAGAGATATTGGTTAGTAAATTATGTTCCAAAACAATCACAACCCCATGAGTAGAACTACTCGATGAAATTACTAATGTTGGAATTTAGGGTTTGTTCTTTGAGGTTTTTGAGATAGTATCTCTTTGGTGGGAATTTTTTTAACTACACAACCTTTTAGATATTGTGATACATTTTCTCTTAGTGGGACCAGAATATATGATAGAGGTGTTTAGTGTAGTATCTATAAAAATTTAATTTCAAAATGGCCATTTATCCTATGAAATGTTTTTTTTGTATATTATCACAATATGAAACTGTTGAAGAGATAGGAGCACATAAAGAGAACATCATAGGAGGAATTTACTCTAATTATTTTAATCCCTGATTGGCATATGAATGTGGAAGATGATCATGGAGTTATTAAATATTCACAATTGGTTATCATTTCTACATTATTGGATATAATAATGGAAAATAGCATTTGGACCCCATGTGCATTGTTTTTTTGTAACACATGGAAGGGATTTGGTTCTAGCATAATCTCTAGATGATGAAGATGTGGTCTATATTCAATATAGGTTAATAGTGTAAGATTCAATTAGGGAAGGGATGAAATGTGAATCTCATGATTCAATGAGGAATGTTAATATAGGTATAATTAAGATGTACCATGATATCTAGAATTAGTTTTCATGTCCTTGTTTGAAGAATGATATTGTTGGTTTTATTTTAAAGTGCCTTACCCACCAGAGGGTAATTTATAAGAATTAGTGACATGGTGGTTTTATTTTTTCCATTTATGATACCTATGTTGAAGTAGTATGGCATTTTCATTTCCTTTATGATGGGTCTGACTAGGACCCTAATTATTCATGAATATTTTTTAATAGTCAATTGGATTACTCATGTACATCATTTATTACTACTTCAGGAGACCATTTAAGTGGATGAGTGGGGAAAGTTGTATATATGAGAAATTATATGACTATATGTAGCTACTTACAACATAATAAAGTTATAGGTTCATGTTTCAAATTGAGGTATTTTATGGGATTATATAAGGATTTAGGTACCCATTTAAAAATAAGTATAACATTTTATCCATAGACTGATGGACATTCAAAGAGTATGATCCATATTTTTGAGGATACTCTATGAGGATTGATACATGAACACAAGAAATATTGATATGATCACATAGACTTAGTTGAATTCACAAACAACAACATCTTCTAGGAATTTATTTATATGGTATATTATTGGGATCTTTGTGGCCAACCATGTCTTTCACTACTATAGGAGACGTGGTAGTTGTGAGGAAAAGTTTTTTTAGAGGCCTTTGAGAGAGTACATCTAATCTAGAATTAATTAGTCACCAATCAGAAAAAACATCAATCATATGATGACTGGAGGAGGTGACCTGTAGAGTTTTCTTTGGGTGTCTAAGTTTTATTGTTGGTGATTCCTTGATAAGGGAATCAAAGGTTTCATAAACTTGGGATGTTTTCATCATGATTTATTGGGTTGTTCAAGAATATCGAATGCATTGTGGTAATTCCCTACCATTTATATCTTCCACCAAAATTCTAAGGTATATGTTATATTTTTTATGTCTCTCATATTTGGGATTACATTTTTTTTCCTTTTCATGTGATTGACTATAAAGACATTGAGCTGGATCTCGACGCATCATTTGTATATCACATGGTGCAGATTATAGAAATTTGCGAGAATGTGTTCTAAGGGAAGACAATTAAACTTTTTGTGTTATTTGGTATAATGTATAGATTCACATGGAGTCATAGGAGTATGAAACTAATATACAGGCATAATGGATCGAGTTGTATGGTTAGGCCACTCAAGACAGTTCTTGACGACGAGAAATCATTAGAGAGAGAGAGATTTATAACATCCTTGATTTTAAAACGTGCTTCATTTAAAGAATTTATGTGTCTTTATGGGTTTAATTATTTGAGCTGATACATGTTAGGGGTGTTTGTTATAGAAATTTACACTGAGGATAGAAACTAACTATGGGATCTGGTTCACACTGTCAAAAGAGAATCATCAAAATAATTATTTTTTTGGAAAAAGAAATGAATTTTCATTCAAGGCATGAAAATATATTCACAACATGAAATTTAATTCATGTTAGGAATGAATATTTTTTTATTTCAATCTAATGTGACTTGATTCTTTGTACGAAGGATATCACAAAAATCCATAATGTTAATTCATAATTCACATTATTATATATTCTCTTCAAATATATTAAATCATTTTAGTTTTCATGCCTTTATCATTTAATATAATCCTTATTTATAAAATCAAAGATTTTTTATAGATTGTTTTTGGTGATCCATCTACCACTATATGTTTATTTCATTGTATTGTTATGTTAAATATCATGATGTTGGAATTATGATTATTTTTTGTACTAGGACCATTGAAAAAAGACGAGTTCTTCATTAATGTTTAATATTGTACAATATTTTTTGTTGTTTTACTCTTAGATAATGATCATGGATTTCCCTCCCACATTGGAATGAGGATGGTTCTCAAGATAATGAGTGTGAATATAAACTTGTGTGGTAATACTTGGCATAAAAATGTAATTTCATTTGAGTTAGGAAGCCCTTACCATCATGATCCTTTGTATGGTTTTGTTTTTAAAGATTAGTTTCTGTATATGCTTAGTGGTTTGACCCTTTTTGGATAAGAATGATTAACATGATTTGAGTGTCCTATGATATCTTTCTTCATTATGGAATATTATATTCCAATCTACGTCTTTATTAATTTTTTAATCTTTAATACACTATAGAATTTTTGATTCATTATTTCCTTTATATGTTACTTCTTATATGAGGTCTGTATATAATCGTTGAAATGTTTCTTAAGTGTTTATCTTGATAGGTGGCCCAGATTGACTTTACTAACTAAATATAGGGGGAGTGTGGATGACATGACTAATTGGCTGGATTCTACATAGGATGGTTAGTGACTAAGCTTAGAATAGTTTATCCCTTGGGTATTCCAAATACCATTAGATGAGTGTCCATACATTTTAGTATGACCTTACCATTTGGATAGTCCTTTCATATGATAGATAGATAGGCAGTCCATGTGTATATAACATAATTAATGAAAGGTAATGATGACTCATGGGTTTGAAATTTTACTTAAATTCATACATATTTAAATAACATGACCTAGGTCATGCATTTGGACACATATGACATCCATTAAAAAAAGGATCCAAAGTAGGTATGGGTGAGATTCATAGAGGCTTGGTTAGTGCACATTCCCTTTATTCATGATTGATTATATTCTCGTGTTGGTATTTAATTTTCTATAATTCAACACAAACATATATAACAGTTCACCTATGTTAAGGACACATTGGCGGTTCCCCACTAGGTTGCACTCACACCCTGTATGTGAATCATTGGGAATGTGTATGATTTAAGTTCAGTAATATAGAAAAGGTCAAGGGACCAACGATAGGTTGTTGAGGATCATAGAGATGAGATATGGGCATGCAACCAGAATACATACAGATGGTTTTCACTACACTTTTGTTCTTGTTATCACTTTTTAGTTATATAGCAATAATTTTGGACCTACCACATTTTGTGTTTGGTTTATTATACATGAATGAATCAACATGTGACCTATTACAACAATAATTCATATTTCTTTCTTCGTTGTGTTTATAAGGATAATATTAATGTAGATTATTATTTTGTGATGGATTTTTTTATTGAGGGTTTATTAACCCAATGTTACTATAGATCATCAATTCTAGTTGGAAGATTATTTAATACCAGAGGGCCTAAAAGAGGTTTTTTTAAAACTTTGGCTCATACCCAATGAATAAGGTTTGGGTTATTCACTTGTAGCTAAACCATACAACATTCCCAGATTCATAAAATAGTGAATTTACTATTATAAACTCTTTAAATAAAACCCCCACAGGGATTGTATTTCTTCCTATTTATTTGACTCAGTCAAATGAGATATTTAAACTGGTCTCTTAAGCCATTCTCATCGATTTTGTGGAATTATCATTCATTTCATGTGGATTATTCAAGGATTTCTCTAATTTTTAGTATCCTTAAATTTATTCTTCCTCTTCACATCATGGGTCCTTGGTGGCAAGAACCAAGGTTTGTGGTTTTTCATTACCTTGTGATTTTTTATTTATATATATTCTTGGTCGTATCTTAAGTATATCTCTTTTCTCATTTGAGTGTTTCATTCCATATGTATTAGTTTGAGGTGGATGATTCTATGTGATAATGTTTATTTGACATTATATGAGTGATTAACCATTATAAACCCATTATTCCTTAAATTTCAATAGAATTATCCTAGTTTTGATAATGATATAATTTTTCCATTTTCTTGGAGATTTCCAGGTATTATTCAAATGGGTTATAGTGTTATATTTTTATAACTACTATATAATGCTCTCTAGGGTTTTGTGTAAATTACTTTGGTGAAATTTTAATGTAAATTAACATTCTAAATGAATTTTTATGTTACAAAATGACCTCAGACAATTTTCTAAAAGCAACAACTTTGGAAATTTGCCTTGTATCATAATTATAAGACTCTTTTGGATGTGGATTTTTTATATTGATTTTTGTAATATTTTTTTATCATTTTATGATTATTACATGTTTAATTTATTTAGAAATATGTAATTTCATATATAATAATGTTTGGATTCCTTGTCACATATATTAGATGTTTTTATCTTGATATTTAATTTCATTATGTTATAAATTATTTCTTTCCTATGAATTGATCTATATTTGGTTTCAGAAAGAGGTTTTTTTGTCTCTACATTTAGTTAAAGAAAGGAACATTTGTAAAAATATCAAAAGAGTTTCATGATTTTCAAATAAAGAAATGTCAAATGGACTAGTTTTCACTTTGTGAGAGCTGTTTTGGTTTTGATAAATATTTCTTAATATTTATTTTTTTGGATGTTAGTTTTGTGAAATATATTGTTTCTAATTATAATATGTTTTTCTTGGAGGAGGAGGACTTATTTTAGGATTGATATTACTCACCTATAATTTGTTTACCTTGGGATACTATAAAAATATGATGGAAATTAAGAAAAATACATTCTACGAATTGATCCATCTTCCCTAGAAATGTATTCCACCACTATACATACTAGGAATTTATTCTTACTCCCTATAATTGAAATAGATTACAATTATTTATAAGAAATTTTCCACTCTCCCTATCATTAGACTAAAACGCAATACAAACAATGCATTTATATTCATCCCCTAGTATTAAATCATAATTTAAGACCCTTTAGGAATTTATATAGTCTTTTGGAAATTAAAGTACATTACCTCTAGGAATTAAAATTGTTTTCCCAAGGGGCCTACACATAGTTGGATTTGATATGTTTTTTACATAATAAATTACAAAGATATTATTGAATTATAACCTCATTTCCATAGAAAATGTATCATGATGTCACTTTACATTTCCTTTACCTGAGTGGATGATATTTCTATTTAAATATGTTTATCATTCTTTTACATAAGTTGATGTATTTTAATTTTCAATTTTATTTCATTTGATAGTTAATTTATTATGGAATGTTTTATATACTTCTTATTTATTGTATTTTTATAGGAATACACATTGTTTCTATCCTCATTACTTTTTTATGGATTTAATTCCTAGTTATGACATTTTTTAGATGTCAATTTTTAAAGAAAGGATATAAACACAGTTATAGATCTCACATGGTTTTAAAGGATATTCTGTACTATATAAAAATAGAAACTTTTAATTGATTATCCTAGAAATCATCAATTGGTTTCTAAAAATATTGGTTTTAATAAATTTTTGGATTTACAATTGTGGTTCAATTTATATAAAAATTAAAAATATATTTCATTCATAAACCATATTTCAAACTAGTAGTAATGAAATAGATTCTGAAATAAAGGCCATATAAATTTTTTTTAGTGACGTTATACTATGGAAATTTTCTCATACCCTACTTATAGAAATATATGTCTATAGAATATTTTTATTTTTTAGGTTATGTATAGATTCTCTAGACACCCCACTTTATTGAATTCATCATTCAGGTCATTCATCGAGTGATTTATAGGGATAATATAGGATGGTTACCTTGGGTCACAAGTAGATTATTGACTTTGATTTTTTATACATTTTTGTTATCTTGGGTTTATTTTATACAAGTCATTTTAGAATCTCCTATATTTTAGGGATGATGAATGGTCCTTTGGTATTTATTTTATGTTATGTTGAAATTTAGTTTGATGTCTGTTATTGGTCATGCTATGTTATTTTGTTTATATATAAGAGTAATTATTATGTTATCGATGGATTTCCAAAATATATACATTCCATTAAATATTGTTGAATATTTTTCCATAATATTTTATTAATTTTTAAGGGTTAAATCATCCCAAAAGGTGTTTCTTGTGATTCAATGAAAATATTTTCTAACCTGTTCTGATCTAGATAGAACATGAAGCCTCACAGTAGGCCAAATTATGAATTTGGACAAGATATATTAGTATAGTTCTTGAAAAACTTGTATTAGATATTAGACCTATTTTTATTTTTGGAATTGATCAATGTTTGGATGTAGGAATATAGGATCATTATTAGTAGGTGTGGGGAGATACTAGCAAAGACATTCTATTTTTATTCATAATGTTTCCTTGGGCAGTTGAGTTATGAGTCATGGATTTTAAATTCAGTCATTATTTATTTTTAAATTATTGTGATCTATATTGATAGTGTTTTATATTTTATTAGGATTATATTTTTTCTTTATATGTTTTTCATGTTCAATAGTGAATATGGGTGATTAAGTGAAGGTTCATGGTTAGCTAGCACAATCATAAAAATAGTGTAGAATATAAAAATGGTTCTGATTAGATTATAGTGTAATTTCCATTTTTTTCACATCATTTTCCAAATAATTAACTAAAATTGTGCATGTCCACTAACTTCCTTATGATTTTTTATTTAACCCCTTTAGTTTTTGGGTTTCTTATGGTTATGGATTCCTACTATTTGGGATAGATCGAAGAGAGTTTGAAGCTTCTTTGATGTCATTTGGCATGATTGTTTTAATGATTTGTTTTGGGAAGATATGATTTAAGTGGTAAATGTTATGTGTTGAAAATAATAATGAAGTATTTTAGAATCTTTTGAAATTAACTTTAAATTCTGGATTTATAAAATGATTTTAATGATGGAATTATAAATATTAAAATCTATTTTAAAGTTGAGTTTTATTATTTTAAAACTAATTTATGAAACAATAAACATAATTTTGAAAGAGTTTAAAATGAGAGAAGGTTTTATTTTTAGTTTTCTAGTGAGGGATTATTCCTATTCTAGTATATGATTAGTTATTCAAATAGTGTTTGGTGTTTTTTTATTTATTATATTCCTCATATAAAGGTTTTGATGAGTTTTGGGAATTCTATATTGTGGGATGTTCTCTATATTTTTATCTATCATGATTTAGGAGTATCTTTTCATTTTTTATCTTTCATTATATAGAAAAATTTTCTTTATATACTTATAATATTGATGATTTGGTATTTTTAAGTATCATTATCTAAAATTTATGATAACTATTAATCATTGTAGTCAACTAAGTCATCTATGGAAATTGTAGTAATTGATATATCATAGTATTGATCAACATAATATTTTAATGGATCTTATTCATGGTAGCTCTTTATTTTTTAGTTCATATTCTTCTTCCACTCTAAATTAATTCAATAATTTATGTTTGTAAGTTCATACTATTGTATTTTGGGATGTTTAGGATTTCATATACCATAGAGCTTACTTTATTAGTTATTCTATAATTGTGGATATATCATATGAATGGTTATACAATCATAACTATTTATTTATGGGGAGTTGGTCACATCATGTGGGGAACTTACTTAGTATGGCTTGTTTTTTTAAACAATAATGTATAATAAAATAATAAATGATAGAGAGACCTATTATAGGTCTTAGCTTCCATAAAATCCTATTGGAATATTTCAATGGTTGTGATTTAGGTTTTCTATAGAATGTGATTACTCAGAAAAATTTCTAAATTATGATATGTTCCTTGATACGATGGTTTCCCTATTTCTGAAATTGTTCATGATTTGTGTCATATGGTGTTCATATATCCTTGGAAAAATTAATCTAATATTTTTCATCCCAAAATATTTTATTACATTTTATGGAAAAAAGGAGTTATAGTGAGGAATATTTTCACACCCTTATATCACTATTGAGAGTAATATGGATTATTTAATGAATGTATTTGTTTTAGGGGAGTACTAATTTTAATCATTAAAAATTTTAATTGGTTTTTAGAGTATCATGCTAGTTTCATGATTTGGAATACCATCCAAAAAAATCATGTCCTTGTTCATATGTTCTCCGGTGCTATTTTCATAGCTAGTTCATGGTTATAGAGAAAAATATAGAATTTATTAAATATGGAGCAGTAGCTATGTGACATAGTTTTACATATTAAATAACCTTGTAAGGTGGATTTGTAGATTGTGTATACGATACATATATTTTACATGTTAGGATAACGTATTTGAATAATTTTTTTTATAGGTCATATATGTATGGTTGGAATGAAGTTAGAGGAACTATATAACGAAAACATCTACCATCTCCCATTATTGACAGTGAGGGTTTTATAGGTGGTGCAAAGTGACTAAACCATGTGTCTATCCTAGATTCTTAAAATAATTAAATTTTTACTCTACCTTCATTGAATTAAATCGACATACGGCCTTGCGTATCTCTCATTTATTCAGATCATCTAATGAAGATCCCAAGGAAAAAATTCCTTCTCATTCCCCTTAATTTCATTACTTCATCTTTAATTAAATGTCTATTATTTGCAGTTAGGTTTCCTTTTTTATCTTATCCCTTTTTTTATTCCTCCTCTAATCATGGGGATTAGTTTTCAAACCCCATGATGAGAGCTTGTTAAAACATAACGAATATTGATGTAAAGTGTGTGAGGGTTATTTCCCTATCATCTATCATTTCTGCTTTAATGTTTAATTTCTGTATGCAATGGTTTGTGTTAGGTTTTTCATGTTGTTTTATTTAATTTATAAGCCATAAGTGCTTGAAATTTATCATGAATTTCCTTATTAAATGTCATTGAAATTATGTTAGTTTTGATATTGATATATCTGTTTCATTTTTTTGGCGATTGTTTTATTCTTTCAAAGATGTGTATTCCAAGTTGTATGAATAGAACCAAATTATAATTAAATCTAGGAGTTTTTATATTATTTATCTGATCATTTCATGTATAGAAATGTTTTAGAATAATATTTATATTGATTATATCCCATGGGATGTTTCCTAGAGGTAATATATTATGAACTCCACATTTTATCCTAATTTAATAAATCCATTTGAAATTATTGATATTTTTTATTCACTTGATTCCAATTTATAATTCTTACACATTGAATTGGTTTTAACATATTTAAGTATATATTTAATGATATTTTAATTCCATATTAATAATTGTTTATGTATTTATCATTGAAATAAATTTTTTAATTGTTTAAAAGGGATGTTTCATAATATCTGAGAAACAAATTATAAATATAGTTTTAATTTAAGGACCTTGTGTTATTGATTTGAGGCCTATTTAGTAAAACATTAAAATAATTTCATGTTTCGAATATCAATGTCGGTTAAAAAGGCCTATTTGTCACTTTATATGAAAAGATACTGACTTTTATCCCCTTTTATTTATATTATGTTTTCTTGAATTATGTTTAATTGAAATATAATGTTTCTATTTGGAATATTTTGTGCTTGGATTAAAAGGGATCATTTTAGTCAAGTGTGTGTTATGTTTAGATAGGGGAAGTTTTTATATTTTATTGAGATTTTATAAGAGAGATATTACTCACCAATATTTTGGGGGATCATTAGAACCTTGAGAACATAGTTATGAAACCTAGGAGAGGTACTCACAATGAACTAATTAAATATCCATAACATTGAATAACATCTCCATACTCGCTAGGAATTTATATTCTCTCCCATGAATTTTATTACATTACTATACTTAGTAGCAATTGATATACTATACCTTATATTTGATTATATCTCCCTATATACTAGGAATTAATATTCTCCCCTAGATTTGGATCATAATGATACACTCACTAGTAAATAATATTCTCTCCCTAGAATTGGATTTATAAACCTATAAGAATTGATGTTGCTCTCCTTAGAAGTAGGAATGTAGTAGGATATGATTTGGGTTTCAGCTTATAATTTAAGATAATTACTGTGTACCCAAAACATAAATCCTTAAGTAAAATACCATGATTTTAGGTTATTTTTATTTTATCTGAGTGTCTGTTACATTTATTTAAATTTGTTTACATTTACTTTACATGAGTGGAAAATGTTTTTATTTTCATTTGATTTCATGTGATAGTTATTTTCATGTTGTGTGGTAAATATATTTCTTATTTATTTGATTCTTCGTAAGCGTACAAATTATTTTAGTTAATTCAATTCTTTTATTATTGATTGAAATCATGGAAAAAAAATTTCAAAATTTAATTGGTACATAATGGATATAAATCAAATATAGATTTCCCACGATTTTAAAAAAACTTCATTAATTTTTAAAACAATTTATTTTTAATTGAATCTCCTACAACTCAACAATTTTCTTTGAATAATGGGTATTTTTTAAAAGGAATGGTTGGATTCAATTTAGTGGTTTTGTTTACTTAAAATATAATGTTGCATTACCATCATAATAATTTTTCAAAATCACATTAATTGAATGGATTATTTAAACAAAATCATTCAATCTTTTATTGGTGACATTAAACTATGTAACTTTTATCACTCCGTACATATACCACTCGATGTCTATTTAATCAATGTCTTATATATATTCATGTTTTTGTTTCTTATAATATCACCTTATAGACTCCATCTCATGGTGCAATTAGGGAGTGAATTATAGTGATGATATTGGATTGTAAATTTTTTTTATGAAGAGAATATTGGTTTAGTATTTTTGAATCATTTTTTATCTTGTGTTTCTTATATAACATCCATTTCATTCAATGATATATTTTTGGATCATTAATAGTATTTCTATATTTATTTTGTGTTATAATTAATGTGAGTTATATATTTATTTTACGTTACAATTGGTTGGGTTTGATAATTATAAAACGACTTATTTTATTAATCATAATTTTATAATATATAGATACATCATACTGGATTCATCATAATTATTTATAGAAATTTTATTGAATTTTGAAGTTGGATCCATTTCCAATAGTTCTTTTTGTGATGCATTGGAACTGATTTATATAAAATTGTTTTCAGGAATGTGCTTCAAGCCTTATCACAATCTGACATAAGTATCGGGTGAGGATACCCTGATCTAGGCCATGAAACTCTTCATTAATTATTTTACTCATTAGTTTTTAATTTCTAAAAATAGTTGTACACAAGGGTTAAGATGATCCCAATTATTTATTAATATTAAAAATATTATTTAGTTTTATTTATTGAACAATTTTTTCTATGCGCATTTAAGAGATATAATTATAAATCCAATTTAATGCTTGGTTTCACGCAGGTTTGCTTATTGTTATAAGAAGATTAAATAATTTTCTTTTATTTTGATTCATGTTCTATATGTTTTATTTTATACTCAATTTTTTATTAGAATAATATAAATAACATAAGGAGATAAAATAAATAAGTAAATTTTTCACATGACACCATCCCTAAAAAGGAAAATATAATATGAATTAGAAAGCATAGGTATAAAATTATTCAGTTCCCCAACAATTGATTTCCAAATGTTATTTTTTTGGGATATAGAAAATGAATGTAATACTTTTAAACATAACATTAAATGCCGTGAATAATGTAATAACTTATCATATAACATTTTATATAGTTTCATAACAAATATCAACAAGGAATCACACTCATTTTAGTGTATACTTTTTTCAAAAAATTAAGGGGATTATATCTCTATAAAAAACAAAAATATTTATAAAAAATTACATGAATCTATGATTTAAATTTTTTATGTACATGAGCTATAGTCAAATTGAATTCAAAAAAATGTGCTTGAAAAAACAAATTTCTATATTTCCATGGATGTAGTTCATCGTGAGTTTAGTTTTTTTTAGACAGATAACATTGATATTTTGTTCAAAAAATCCACTACTAAATTATATAATCTCATGATATAAAAAAATTAGTTTACTTCAATAAATTTATATATATTAAATGTTTCATTGTAGCTAGAGGTAATATATAGTGTAATATCCCCCTTTTTTCATTAGAGCATATTCCTTGCCTAATTGGGAAGGATTTCAAAATGATTGTTTATTATAAGGATAAATGTTTTTTGTTCATTCTTTTGAAAATATATGGTGAACATAAATAATTTATTAATAATAATAAAATCACATACCATATTTTCAATACATATATTCATTTTGTGGAGTAGAATAAAACATAATTAAATGAAAACATGGGTCTAGTTGGATATTTTATTATCAAATATAGGTTGGATGAAATGTATTCTAAATATATTTGTAAAAAAATATCCTTGAAAATATTATTTTAACTCTTTAAATCTATTAAATTTATGGATTATTCTACTCATACAATAGTTTTTGATATTAAAATCTATAGGTAAATTATGAGGACTTGCAATAATAGAAGTTTCTTTAACACATATCTCCAAATTTCAGGCCACATTTTTGTGTTACGATAGATAATATTTATTCATTTCAATCCTTTATTTCATGATTGGCCCTACTAAAAGAACTTTATATCCCTGTATTTGGTATATTAACCTTATAAGCCATAGGACCTTGATTGTGATTTTTTAGGGAGATATTATAAAAAATATTGTTTATATGATTTCTAAAAAAGAAGAAGTTGATATCTACTTTATTAATAAAGATAGTGTGTTAACAACATAAGAATTTAATATATTTTTAATTATTAATTTCACTACAAACCTGAGAAGTGGGTGTCCCCTATCTATATGGAGAAAATAAATTATATAATTCAAACGATGAAATATTGAATGAAAAAATAACTCTTACCTAATACTTTAATAATATTTGGTTTAGTTCTATACTAATGGAACAAAGGATTTACTGATCTATTAGTAGTCTAGGTTTGAAAAATACTCTTGGTTGAGAATGATTTCTAAATTTCTCTTATTTTATTCTTAGAAGATTAATAAATGTGATGTTATTTATTGTAAATTATTATTTTTTGTTGTGGTTATATTATCAAATCCACATAATTGTATAAGTTTAATTGAAATTCCAAAAGTGAATCATTTTTTGTTCCATAATTTTAGTTTATTTTTATAGAATCTTTAAAATAATTTTATTTGAAATTGATAATGATCGGATGACTACCATTATTACTAGTTAAATAAATATGGAATAACATATTTTCATAGAGGGAAAACATATTCATATAGAAGTGGGTTTTCAAATGGGAATACATTAAGATCCAGGTAAAAAGGTTAAATGGGGTAAAGTTATTCTAAAAATTACTAAATTAAAAATGAATTGGGTTTCATCCCAATTATTATTGGGAATTTTAACATTCTTAAATTTTGTTTTGAATTAATATTTAATATTTATTTATTTTTTTTAAAAAGTATTATTATTGGAAAACATATTAGACTTCTAATATCATTTATTGTGCTTCAGAAATGTTACTTATTTTTACAAATATTATTCATCATTTCATATATGGTATTCTATATAAATCTCAATTTGTTTAAAAATAATGATGTTAAGGGATAGTTTACTAAAAAGTATTGTTTTCATGGTATATTATAAATTACTTTTAAACCATGATATAATGTTTTTCCATAATAGTGAGTAGGGTTTGACAGTGGATTCTGAGAACATATCAAATAATGATGAATATTGGAAGGGACATAGTTTTAATGTTTTTGAAATAGTATTCTATTTTTAATATAATTTTTTTAAATATATGTTACTTTTGTTTGTAATTTGACTTGTTTTTCAAAAATGAAGTTCCCTTTTTGATGATTTTGGTTTCCCAATAATTAATGTGAATATTTAAGTATTAATTTTTCATAATATTATTGGTAAATATATCTATCAAATTCACATAATGAAAATAAATCCGGTTTTGTAGGTAATATTACTTATCATAACAAATTAATGTATTCAATAATGATTTATAAATTTTTAAAATATATAACCTAAAGGAGGCCTCAAAATTTATCGATATGATATTTATAAAAACATTTAAGAATCTTATAATGACAACCTATATCATTTGGTGAGTTAGAAACACAAAAGAATACAACTACTAGAGGTGTGTCTTACTTTTTAGACTCTCAGAAATATAGTAAAAGAGAATAAATATAAATTAACAATGTATTTAACTAACTAATTCTTTCCACGTTCATGTTTCATGACAAAAAATTATAGTAATCGAATTGATATTATATGTTTTGTGTTTTAAAAAATTTATTATTCTATTTGGAATAATTTTATTGTCACTCTACTAGAGCATATGAATCAATGTAGTTAGATGATATGGAATATAAAAGTTTCATTGGGGATAGATAAATGGATTATAAGACCATTGATATTCCATTGCTACCATGCCATAAATATAAATATTTAATGTCTATTTTTATATAACAACATCATAGAATCGATCTACGAAAAATCCTAGAGATAGTGTTGTAAAGAAGAATACATGTCAGAAGAAGAATATACTAAATATTACTTTATAGAGGATTAAGTTTTCTTATTATTAATTAATATTAATTTTAACATCCATAATTCACATGTTGTGGAGCAGTATGGTTTCAATATTTACCATGATTTAACAGTAAGAAAATATGTTTTTTTATTTTTATAATATAGAGTGGTGCTATTAAATTTTATTTACCCATTCAAAAAACGTACCTATATAGACTATAAAGGTTTATTATGTTATATATCAGTTTTAAAATTCTTTAATTACATATATCTTAAAAAATTATTAGTATTATTATGTAATTTGTTTTGAAATATTATATATAAGTACCTAAACTATACATCATTTTATAATATGATATTATCTATTTATTTTGGTTCAAGGGAATCATTTATGATGGGATGAATGCATATTTTGATGAATATAATGATTTTTTGGATATTGGGTATAAATCTCACTGAATATTTTTTAATGGTATTTTTTCAACATCCATTCCATGAATAAAAAATTCACTCAAAAACATGTAAACTGACTGTATTTCCCTATATTGAACTGATAACGATATATATTTATCATATTCTGCTACCTGGTTTAACATTCTATAGTGATTGAATAATTTTAAATATGAATATGATATCTTATTTTATGAATATTCAATACATAACATAACAATCCATTCTAGAATCATATTGATTTAGAGTCTTTTAAAATATTGATATATAAAAAACTTTTTCACAAGTGAAAAAAATTATCTTCATCTATGTTATTCATAATTATATACCTTTTTAGTCATATCATATTTAAAACCATTCTTCATAACCTTTGTAAATGAAACTTAAAAAGGGTGAGCTCAGATTATCAATAAGGATAAATATGGGAGATATCAATGATCAATTAAACAGAACATGAAACTATGTATATTATAAAATTTACATAATAATTGAAAACCATACTATAATGAATCAATATTGACGTACATGGACATTAAATTTGTTTTTTGGAATAATTAATACCTGTCATAAACAAATTCTTAAAGGTTGTATTAGTTTAGTGCCTTTAGAAACTGGAAAACATAAACAACTGGTTCATAAAACATCCACTTCATCTCCTTGTTTATCCTTAATAACAAGAACCCCTTTTTGAAACATCTTACATAATACCCTTCTTCAAATCCCAGGGGAAAACAAAACATTAAAAGTTGTGAGCTCAAATTCTTAGTAAGGGTAAGAAAGAAAAATATCTTACAAAAAATAAACATATTAATGTAAAAACATGAATGTAAATTTTGAAGAAAACATACCATATTTAACATATACCAAAATATTGAGTCATGAAATAAATCTTGGTAGTTTATAAGGAATAAATCATAATGGAATCATGAATCATGATAAAATAACATTGGTATAATACATGGAATTGTGGAAAACAAATAAGCACATAATATTATTATCAAAGTAGATAAGGAACTGAGGCCAAAACCATCATAATGGAAAAATTCCATTACTGAACTGTGTTTACTTATCATTCCATCCTTGTATTAATAAACCAGATTTACTTTCCATTCTAGCCATGTATTACTGAATCAAATTTACTTACCATTATAGTAATGTCTATCTCATAAGATATAAATCATTACCCAATGAATTGTAGGGAGATATAGGTCGCATCCATCTCATAATGGAATCATTCTTGCATGTTCCACAAAAAAGAAAAGCATTCATCATAGCATAACCCAAGAAATAAAATGGGTTTCTTAAACATCATTCTATCATAAATTAATCCATATAAAATATCATTCTATCTTAAACACAATCAAATCATTGTAATAATAGGTATAGAAACATAACCCTATTTAAAGAGAATCATCATAGATGGAAAATAATATTGGTAAAACACTTAAACTTAATTTTTGAGGAAAATGTCATTTCTTCATAAAAAAATGTTTTATTTTCTTAAAATGTCACACAATTTTATAATAAAAAAACATAGCAGAAAATAAAAGTGATATTGTCTAGAGTAATCTTCATTGAAATAAGGAATTATGAAACTGTAAAAATCCATTCATTCCTTATATATTAAAAAAACATTCCTCTCGTACTCTTCTTGAAACGTCAAAAAGTACTTTGTATGGAAAATGAAAGGAATATTCCTTCCATAATATTTAATAAAAAATTACCAATGGGTAAAATTCACATTAAAAAATAATAGAATAATATAAAAAATATTATATATTTAGGAAAAATATATGTTAATGATAAATATACCCTACTAAATACTTACGAATATACAATCTCGGGTAAAAATGAAATTTTAAAATTTTCCCTTACCTTAGGTCCGATTTCATTTTTATGTGTTTGAAACTCATTTATAGTGGGTTTAAACATATTATTAACTTGTAAAAGAACCATAATAATTTTAATGATATCATATATGATTCACTAAAGACTTTATATTACCTGTTTGTTTATCAATTCCATCTTAAAGAAGTGTTTTGGGTAATAATCATTTTATTTATCATATGTTTAGACTTGTTATTCTTGATCTTATTACTTAGATCATGATTTAATTACATCCAGAATATAATACATGATTTAAATATCATAAATATTTTGTATAAAAGTATATATAATAGATATAAAAATGAAATGAAATACACCGTACATAGAGGTAGTAGGCCGTACGTACCCAGTGACCCTGTTTTTGTTTACTTATTGAATTGAATGTAAGCAATTAAATAATATATAATTCTACACACATAAATAAAGTATCATTATTATGTCATATATTTCATGATTATTTATTATATATATACATTATAATCATTCATGAATGGTTAACTTGGATCAAGAATCTCATCGCATCATGGATACGGTAAGCCGTACGTATGCACGAGCGACGATATTGTTCACATAATGGTAAAATTGTTGAGAATTTGATGATATATTAATTATAAATAATAATTTACATGTTATATTAATTATTTAAATCCATTATAATCATTATTATACCCATACAAATTATGTATTGTCGAATAACAAATTACACCACGGCATGAAGACGGTAAGCCTAACAAACGCACACATGGTGATGTTGTTATTCGTAGGATGGATAAATAATATATAAGGTTGTAAAATAATTATAATAACCTATAATAATGTTTTATATAGAGGATATATTACGTTATTATGATAACAACATAAGAAGAGAAAGTAGAAGAAGAAAATAATTTTGAAAGAGGTGATGAAACAATTATCTCTTTTTCGATTATACACTTTTTATTTGTGTAAAAGGTCTCCCTTGGATGGATTTTTTCAAAATTGTAGCCTATAAGAGGAAAGAATGGATTTTAGGAGATTATATTATTAGATTTTGGATGATACAAAAGGTTTTAATGGTGTTACAAAGGGGGTAGAGGTGGTGACTTTTTATAAGAGGGGAGGGGCACTTTTGGAATGTCTCAAAATATTAATTTATTATAAATTCATTTATTGTTTATAATTGTCCCAAATGAATTTATATCGAATATAAGATGATTATGGGTTGAAATAATCTCATCCAATTTTATGACATGTTTTGATTTTATTTTAAACCATATCATTTTGAATTATCCTTATTTAATCTATTTAATTTAATTTCTGGTAATAATATTATAAATGTAAAATGATAATAAATATTTACTTATTTATTTTCAATTTTCATTAATTGGATAATTTATGGAATTTCAGGCCATATAAGTTTCAGTTGGAAATTTTTAAATATATTTGTGATATTTAAATAATTTAATTTTTTTTTTATTTTTATAAAATATCAATAGTGTCAATTTTGACATTATTTATTTATTTGACTTAAAAAAAATACACACAAAAGATAAATTCAAGAAAAAATATTTAATATACTCATAACATGTCATGGTGACCAAAAAAATCATGGAGATCATTAATTAGTTAATATGATATTTATTTTTATATTTTAATACCATTTATTTGATATTTCTATCAATAAAATAATTTAAACATCACTATTGAATCATCATTAATAAGAATTATTTAATATATAAAATTTCTAAATAAATTCACATGGTGTTGCTAATTTCATTATCATTTTAGAGACTATTTTTTTTTGTTTTATTAATTTTATCACTACATTGAAATTATTGTACTTATAAGATATATTAGAGTGACATGTTGTCACTTTTTTTGTTTTAATTATAATTACATCACTTTCATGGAAAAAAGTCAGTTAAATTAATCAATTATGACCCTTAAGTGATATTGTTAAATTCTAATTCATCCAATAGGATTTTGGAAGGTGTTAGAGTAATTTTATTATTTTTATCATATTGTTTGTTACCCTAATTTACCATATTTACCTTTAACATTGATAAATAAAAATTACCGTAGATAATATTCAAAATATCCCCAAAAAATAATAAAATATTAACATAATTTGAAACTACTGATTCCAAATATGGAATCCATTTTTAAAAATTCAAAACAAAGAAGTTGAATTAATTAATTAAAAATTAATTCTTATTTTCAAAACCTGTGAGCAGGTTTTTAAGAAATAACAATTATCAGAAGATTGACATGCGTTCATGACCAATTTTAAAGTGAAATTAAATCCAATTAACAAAATTGGATTAAATAATAAAAACATAATCCAATTATACCTTAAAACAAATTAAAAATATAATATAACTATATAAATAAATTAGATGAAAAGATAGTTTTGAATTAAGGTGCAGAATTTTTCACTATTCATTAAAATATGAATTTTATCATAAAAATTCAAAAAAATAAAAAAATGTAAATTTTTATGTTCTGCATAAAAATAATACTTTTATTTTTTTCAAATATAATATATTAATGTGTTAAAAACTCTATTTAAAAGTAGTGCACCATCAAAAGGCGACAGAAATTATTTTCTGGAAAAATACTTCTTTATCTGAGAAATTTAAATTTTTCTTATGTCATGGTCTACAAAATACATAAGTTGAATGTTAATGTTAAATAAAATTAATAATTTTATTAATAATATTCATAAAGGATAGTTTATATCCCATTAAATAATTATATTTTAATAATATATCATTATTATGTAATCTCTGTATTGCGTACAATAAAAGCTATTGAGGAAGGCCGCTCTTGCGTGTAACGCAAGACAAGTAAGGGTTGTGTCTAACGATTTTTTTTGGTTTTGTGTATAATGGAATAAAAACAATGGTATTTTATATGTTGAACGATATCTACACTCAGGGTGGCATGAAATGAATTCTATCTAAAGAACATAAAATTGTGTGCAACACAAGACAAGTATAGTATTGTGTATACTTCAAGCTAATACGGTGTTGCATATAGAGAAATATAATCTTGGTGTAGATTAAAAACGATACATAAAATTAATTAAAAATAATTTAACTCATAAAATATTGGGGTGTTACATTAGACCCCTCTTAAAATGAATTTCTCCCTTAGAATTCATCAATGTTATTAAAGGTTTACTAGAAATATTTTTCATAGAAACCCACATCGTATAAAGGAATACTAAAATTTAATTTTAAAAATAAATTTTATAAAGATAATTGTTACCCAAAGTAACTCATCACTAGGTTTTCATGTAGGAAAACATTTTTGGTAATTGAAAACATGGATATGGAAGGAAAATCTAACCATCAATTTCTGAGGGATAGTGATAGAGACCAATGTTGGGAGAAAGTTAACAACCAGAAATCCATAAATCTATGATGATTTATGAGACCATATAATAAATCGGATAACAATGTAATAATATATTTTTTTTTGGTTTTTCATGATCCTTTTCCTAAAGTTGATGAATTTTTCCTGATAATAAATACTTACTTGATTTTAGTAAAATATCAACGTTTTTCACGCCATAAAAAATTTCCACTTTAGATATTAATTAAATAAATGAAGTAGAATTTTTCATTCTTGATGTGTTAGTAGATCATGCGATAGAATGATAGGTCATTCCATATATCTCAAAAAAATGTTAGCACATGTAATAAAATATTCATTAGTCCACCTATAATGAGATAATACATAAATCTAATAAACATCAAATGGAATATAACTTATAATATCCATAATTGGATAACATTACAATCCTTCAAAAAACTAAAAATATAAAACATTAGAAGGAGGTGAACTAAATCAAAATAAAATTCATCACTAATATCTCATAAGTTAGTTATTTTTTTCATATTCCAAACATGTGAATACCTAAATCATTTATTCCCTGGAAACATGATAATAACATGAATTACCATAGAACCTTAGTGAAAACATGTATTCTGTCATATTTAACTCTTTACACTCATCAAAAATACGAAAAATTATATATACTCAATCCTTGATATCACATTGTCTTTATATCAATAATTAAGTTATTAATACTATCAAACATCTCATTATATTCTTATCCCTTTATTACGCACATATCATGTTATATACAAAAAAATTAAATCAATTTTCCTGGTTACCAATATCATTCAACATATTCATTCAAATACTTAAGGAAAAAACAACAGTGTAACAATAATTAGGTGTTTTTTATTCCATAATTCCATAAAATTAATTATACAACATTATTACTGATAATCATGTAATCCTTCCACTATCTTCTTAAAACTTTGACCGAATTTCATCATTTTATTCCTCAACACTTCTTTTATCTCATATATCATTTGTAGTATCTTCATTATCATCAAAATAAATACTACCCATACGATCATGCCGATTCTCTTCATGATATTTTCCCTTAGGGAATCAATTTGCATAATTCTCATATATTCCATACATAAAATTTTAACCTTTTTTAATGACTTAATACTACAATTATCCTTATCCATTGTGATAACTGAACCTTTTCATTTGAAATTACTAGATTTTTATAATTGTTTTACACACCCAAATAATATTCAAAATCATTTGAAAGATTATCCTTGATACCTATTTCAGCATGATTTACATAGAGAAATTGAGATTTATTTCCTCTATTATCACCGTGAAACTCCATCTTTATCTTATTAGCTGGGTTAGAAAACTCACCATATTTGAGATTATAGATTATATTATGAGATTGTTGATTAGGCATAATAACAATGTTTCACCTTCCAACTCCCATTTCATTTGGATTCTCAGGAAGAATATCTTTCCATTGTCCATCATATTCTCCATTAACATGAATACTCCTCTTTCCATCCATTTTCTAAAACCCAAAAAGAATATCGTGAGACTAAGAAATCATACTAGGAAAACAATATAATCAAGAGGGAGTAATTTCAATCTCAAACATCTTATAATTAATCCTAGGTTATTCATGATCATTTATATTATTATAGGACTGTATCCTACAGTTATAATTACCTTTAGGGACATCCCTAGACATACCATAGAAAGATCTCTAGGGATCTCACTAAAGTTTTCACATCATAGTTTCCAAAGGTTAACTAAACCATCACTCTGATACCAACTATAATGACCCAAGCCTGAAACACAGGGACATCAAATTACTTTTTGGAATAATTAATACATGACAAAAACATATTCCCAAAGACCGTATTAGTTTAGTTCCTTTGGAAACAGGAAAATATATAACAACTAGTTCATAAAACATCTACTTTGTCTTATGTTTTATCCTTAATAACTAGAACCTATTTTTGATAGATATTACATAATACCCTTATTCAAATCATAGGTAAAAAAACATAAAAAATGGTGAGCTCAAATTATCATTAAGGCTAAGAATGGAAAATATATTACAAAACAAAAACATAAGAATGAAAAAACATGAACATACCTTTGGAAGAAAAACATTCCACATTTAACATATACCAAAATCTTGAGTGGTCTAATAAATATTGGTATTTCAAAAGGAATAAAAAATAATGGAATCATGAACCCTGAAAAAATAGAATTGATATAAAAAATGGAATTATGGAAAACAATAATCACATAATATGATTTACATAGTATCCAAGTCATTTCTTCCAAGACCATCATAATATACAAAGTCCATTACTGAACCAGGTTTACTTGTTGTTCCAACGATGTATTACTGAACTAGATTTACATTCCATTCCATCATTATATTACTGAACCAGATTTAATTTTCATTCTAGTAGAGTCTATCTCCATAGATATAAATCTTTACCCAATGAAATGGATTTATATATAGGTCTCACCCATCTCATAATGAAATCATTCTTACATGATCCAGAAAAACCCAAAGTATTCATCATAGCATAACCCAAGAAATAAAATTGAATTCTAAAAAATCATTATATCACAATATAATGAATATTAAATATCATTTCATAATTAACACAACAAAATCATAGTAATAATAGGGATAGAAACATAACCCAATTTATAGAATGTCATCTTAGATGGAAAATAATTTTGATAAACACTTGATGCTAATTTTTGCGGAAAATATCCTTTCTTCTTCAAAAAAGTTTTATTTTATAAAAAATCATGGAATTTTTAAAACAAAATAATTTAGTGGAAAATAATCAAAAAAAAAGTGTGGAGGATGATTCATGGAAATAAGGAATCATGAAACCATAAAAAAATATTTGTTCAATTTAAGTTAAAAAACATTATTCTTGTACTCTTCTCAAAAAAGTCCAAAAGTACCTCGTATGGAAAAAGAAAGAAAGTTTTTTTTCCATATCGTTTAGTAATAATTTATCAATGGGTATAATTCAATTTAAACAAAATTATAATAATATAAACACTATTATATATTTCAGAAACATGGACGTAAATGATAAATATACTCCAGTAAATACTTATGAATAATCTATCTCAGGTAATGTTGAGATTGAAAAATTTTCCCTTACTGTAGGTCTGATTTCTACCATTTGTGACTAAAAATATTATATAGTGGGTTTAAAAATATTGGTAACTTGTAAAAAACAATAATAATATTTATTATATCATATATGATTCATTTATGACTTTATATTACCCATTCGTTTTTTAATTCCATTTTAAGGCAACATTTTGGGTAATAATAATTTTATTTATCGTACATGTTTTGACATGTTATTCTGGATATTATTATATATATCAGGATTTACATACATACATAATATAATAATATTATTAAATATCATAAATATTTGGTACATAAATATGTATAATAGATAGATTAATGAAATGGAATACCCCATTCATGGAGATGGTAGGATGTATGTACGCATGAACGTTGTTTTTGTTTCCTTATTGAATTGAATGGAAGCAATTAAATGACACATATATATATACATAATTACATTAGAATTATTATTTCATATATATTATTCTTATTTATTATATATAATTCATGATTATTCTTGAATGCTAAACATGAAGAACGAATATCATCACTTCGTGTTTATGGTAACCCATACGTACGAACGAGCGACAATATCATTCACTTAATTGTTAAATGGAAAGGAATTTGATGGTATATTAATTATTCATAATAATTAACATTTTATATAAATTATTTACCTCCATTATACTCATCATTATATTGATCCAAATTAAGCATTGTTGAATAACCAATTACACCACGACGTGGAGATGGTAAGACGTACACACACACACATTGTGATATTGTTATTAGTAGGATGGATAAAAAGAGGTATAATGCTTTCCTATAGTTATAATAACATATAATATTTTATAATATACTAGATTTATTACTTTATTATGTTAAAAACAAAACAAGAGTAAGTAGAAGAAGAAAATAATTTTGAAAGAGGTGATAAAACAATTACCTCTTTTCGATTATCTTCTTTTGATTTTAAGAAAAGATGTCCCAAGGATAGATTTATGCCAGAATTATGGCCTCTAGAAGTAAGAGAGGTATTTTGATAGCTTATTTTAGTAGATTTTGGATGAGATAAATGGAGTTAAAGGTGTGAGTAAGTGGGTAGATGTGGTGGCCTTTTATAAGAGGGAGGAGGGAAACTTTAGGAAATTCTCGAGACATTAATTTATTATAAATTTTTTATCAGTGTATAATGGTACCATTATCATTTATTTAGAATATAATATGAGTATGGTTATAAATCCTCTCAACCAATAAAAATTATACATTTTTTGATATTTCTTTATTTAATCAATTTAATTTTATTTTGCGTAATAATATTCTAAATATTAAATGCATATAAATATATTCTTATGTGTTGTCAATTGTCCGTAATTGTATAATTTATGGCATTTTAAGCCATATAATTTTAACTTTTTAATTTTTATATATTTTTTTTGGTTTTTATATAATTTCATAATATGTTTTTTAAAAAATATAAATAGTGTCAATTGTGAAACTATTTATTTATTTTACTTTAAATAAAATCCACAAAGAAGGTAAATTAGAAACAAAATATTTCATATACTCTTAAATTTTCATAGCCACTTAGAACTTTTTTTGGATAATATTTTTTAGTTTATACGATATTTATTTTAATATTTTTAAAACCATTTATTTGATATTCTAATTAGTAAAATAATTTCTACATCATGGTTATATCATCATCAATGGTAAATATTTAATCAATAAAAATTCTAAACAAATTCAGATGATTTATATAATTTCATTATATTTCTTAGAGACTGTTTATGTTTCATGTTTTATAAATATTATCACTACATTATAATTATTATACTTATTTGATATATGAGACTGACACTTTTTCACTATCTTTTGTTTTAATTTTAATTTCATCACATTCATGTACAAAAGTATATTAAATGAATCAATTCCAATAGTTAAGATATATTGGTCTATTTTAATTCATCAAATATGATTTTGGAAGTTTATAGGGTAATTTTATTATCTTTACCATATTGTTTGTTAACATAATTTACCTGATTTACCTTTAACTATGGTCAATATAAATTACCGTAGTTACTATTCATCATATAAAAAAAAGAAACCTAATAAAATAATTTGGACAAACTAATTCTATATATGGAATCAAATTTTAAAAATTTAAAACATAGAATTTTCATTAATTAAATTAATATTAATTTTTGTTGTCAATACCAAAAATTGGGGTTTGAAGAATAAAAAACTATCAAAAGACTGACAAACGATTATGTCCAACTAAAATGTGAAATTACTTCTAATTAACAATATTGGAATAATGATAAAATAATTATCAAACAATACTTTAAAACCAATTACAAAGAAAATCTAAAACTATAATTTAATTAGATGAAATTGTAGTTTTGAATTAAAATACAGTATTTTCACTTTTCATTAAAAGATGAATTTTATTAGAAAAATAAAAATAATTCAACCAAAGTAAATTTCGATGTTCCACTTCCAAATAATATTTTCATTTTTATAAATATAATATAAAAAAGTTTTAGAAACTAGATTTAAAATTGGTGCTCCATCAAAATATAAGGCCCCAGCCTTAATCCTTACTTAATCTTGAGTTCTTACAAGATTACACATTGAGGATCTTTTCAGAATTAGAGTTTTAGAGAATTAGATCATGAAACATGCATTACATTCCACATTTAAGCAAAGTGGTTACATAAAAGACAGTATTCATTCTTCCCATCAACGGAAACATATTTAAAATATAACACAGATTCTTTCTTGACACATCCTTGACACTATCATCACATCATGTACCATTCCCTTGACCTGTGAAAAACATTTCAAAAACTTGGGATGAGGATAAAAAGCTCAGTAAGGGTTATAAAAATATGGAAAGGAAACATGAGTTCATATATACATAAGAATGAAATCATACTTTACCCATAAAACATAGGCATATCAAATCATGAATAAATCATAGAAAACATAAGACATAAAGGTAACTTGAGGCATTCATAACATTCTTACGTAGGGAGTAACCCTCTTTGTTACGTTTGGAATACCCATCACAGTATATTCCCTAAATCTCTTCGGAGAAACCTTAACGTTTCACTCCTTCGCGTTACCCAATGCATTGGAGAGCTATATCGGGCTCACCCGCCCTTAGTTTATCACGGAACCACCCGTTCTTCATAACAATGCCCAAGAACCATAACATAATCGTATCACATAAACATGAATAAAGGAAACATAACATTTCCACATTTCAATCACAATATAACATTTTAGGATATTGAAATAATGAATCTATTCAAAAAGAAACCATTTCCAAAACCATTTAAAACATTTAATAAAGAGATTTTTGAATCAAAGTGTCCCATACCACCTTTATGCTTTTAACATTTTAAACCATTAATATCCATATAAATAAATCCTTAAAACCATTTTGAAAACATGGATATTAATAAGAACAAATAATTAAAACATTTAAAACGATATTTTGGTTAAAGGGGTTTTTACCAAAATTAGAGACACTTGAATACAATAATCAAGGAATAACATTTAGTCAGAACTTTATAATATCATGAGAATAAAAGGATTCATGATATAATACTCCAAAGGACAGTATATACACCATATAAGAGTGAATTGGTGCATAACAACAATGAACCCTCAATAAAAATGTCAAATGTGATGAAATCCCTTATAAAGAAGGTATCCTTAAATTAAGGACAAATAAATCTCAAAAATATGTGTGAAAAATATATATACACCCAATATAAGTGGATATTAAGTGTAAAACAATAAAAGGTCATTCACACATATTCAATGGATGACATATTCAATGACTACAAGTTGAACCCAAAGAAATCGAAATTGGGTTAAAAAGTTCCCTTGACAGCCTAACGACATCACATTAAAATGAGTTGATGAGAGATAAAAAGTGTATCTCATCACTTGGACATAAAATTTACATAAATAAGGATGTATGAGAACATATCCCAACATAAAAATATGTAAATTAAAAGACCCAATAAAAGTAGTCTTTTAAAAAAGAGGAGGGTGAAAGGTTCCCTTACCGACTTGGGTATCTTTCAAAACATACACCCCATGAAATAAAGACAATAGGTCATTGATGTAAATACTCATAAAGGAAAGTATATTACACAAAGAGTAGAATAATTGGCAGTACATACACCACTCAATGGAATTTGTGGCAAATGTAGGATAAATCTCATGGGAATAAAAGTGAGATGAAAAATCCCTTACGAAAACTCGGCAGCCTAACGGCGCCACTCAAAACTTCCAAAATGGATTGATGAGAGAGAATAGGGTCTCTCATCACATGAACATAAAAATTACATTAAATGTAATATAAAATAACATCCCAATCATAAGAAAGATGATCTTAAAATAAATGACATAAAAGAGTGTACTTAAAAAGAAAGAGAGTTGTAGGATCCCTTACCTCGGGTCCGACTTGACTCGATCGTTCTTTAATCTCCTGAATAATAAACTTGAGTTAATTTATAATTCCTTAAGAACCTTTTTCAAGTTCATTATTACTTTTATACCACTTATTCCCATGTCATAAACATTACGTAATCATTTAAGTTAATAATATTTGTTTTGCCGATATTTGGTTCATAAGTCGAAAGTGGACTTCTTACAATTACATGTTGTTCGTGTGGCCAAATGTTTATTATATCCAGAATTTTATTCATTATGTAGATATCATATATTTCAAATATATCCAGTAATTTCATGAATTTATAACATTACATAATAATTTAGAGGTAATAAATGAAATGCACCATTCATGGAGACGGTAAGCCGTACGTACGCATGAACGCTACTTTCATTTCTATTTAGTATTTTATAGAATGGAATAATAATGATATAAAGGTATATTATAATTCCAGTATAATGTCATTTATAATATCATATTTCCATCCTTTATACATCCCACATATGGTATTTAACGAATCAAATCACTTTGAGGGGGCGGTAGTCCGCACTTCCTTAAATGAAGATATCGCGTATACCCATAATGGAAGCCATAAAGGTAAGACAAAAATGAAAAATACAGAAGCATAAATAAAACATAAACACATTATATATCATATATAAAAATAGTGACATCATAATGGCCACCTTTGAAGGTGTTAAATGAGTATTGAACAATCATCGTTTCGGGAGGCAGAATTTCACCATCCACGGAAACCGTATGTTCTTTAACCATTTGATGTAGTTGTGTGAGAGTGTAGCTCGAATAAATATTATAACAACATCCTAGTATATTTAAGATACTGGTGTTGTTAAAAAAGAAATAAATAAAAAGAGTTTATGGGGTTGGAGAGGCAAAAGAAAACAAATGAACATGAGAGAATGAATTACCTTTAAAAGTGTAACTCCTTTTGATTTGAGCCTAAAGGCTTCCTTTGAAAGGATTCTGCCCATAGGGAATCCTCTAGGATGAGGAGAGGGATGTGGAGAGAGTAAATTGGCAGGGGTTTGCCGAGCCAAAGGCTTGAGGAGTGTGTTAAATGAGGTAGAGGTGGGGGCCTTTTATAAGAGGAGAGGAGGGGTACTTTTGGAAAGTAAAGAAATATTACTTTATTTGAAAATGTGTTTCGGTTTCAAAAGGTCCCACATTGATATAATTCGTGGATAATGTGATAAGGCTTCGAAATACACTCACCCAATAAGTTTTGGACATGTTTAGTTCATAGATTTTACATTATCATTCCATTTTATTTAAATCGTCAAATAATGATGTCATCACTGCATCATTATTATGTCATAAATAATTTAATTTATTTAATGTCTAAAAATTATAAAAAAAAATACTATGATGTAGAAAATATTCTTAGATTTCCAATGAATATTTATAATCAAAAAGATGACTTGTATAACCCCACTTAAAAATTGGTTTAGTAAAATATATCATGTTTGTGTCAATTTTACTTTTACATTAAATAAAAAGTTATTTATGTCATTTCCCAACCAAAGTGTCCCCATGGGGTCCCCAAGTTTACCCATGGCTTGTCTTGGTCGGCCATCACACATCCAATGGGGTTAGGACATGTTTCAAGTTCATTTCATATTATTAAAACATTATTTTTACCTTAAACTACACTAATTACCACTAATTGCGATTAAGAACTTAATAAGTTACTAATCACCAAAAAAATTATTATAATCTCATTGAACCACATTTTACTTCTTAATGACAACCATGTATGTCGTATTTTTGAAATTCAAAACACAATGATGGAAAAATTTCATTTAAACGGAAAATCAGTCTTTATAAGTACCACTTAGTGGTTTCACTATTCATCAAAAATTGAAGTTTTTCATAAAATTACCAAAAATTCACCCTAAGATATATTTGATATTATGAATTCAAAAATGAATTCCATTTTACAAAATTCACAACATATAAGTTGCATTAATTAATTTAATAATTAATTCCCACTGTCATGACAAATAGCGTGTTTTTATGAAACAATAAGTATCAAAAGATTGGCACTAGTTTAAGTCCGATTTCAAAGTGAAATTAATTCCAACGACCACTATTGAATTTAATGGTAAAAATATTTTCTAATTTCACTTTAAAACCAATTCAAAATATTATCTAATCATATAAATAAATTAGTTTAAAAAGATGTTTTGAATTAGAACACAACATTTTACAGTATTCATTAAAAATGAACTTTATCGGAAAAATACCAAAAAATTACACAAAGTAAAATTTGATGTCCCGATTCTTAATAAGAGTTTTATTTGGTCCAAAAGAATGTATCAGAGTGATCAAAACTATATTTAATGATGGTTCGCCATCAAAAGGCGACAAATGAACCTTTAGTGAAAACTAGGGCATATACGCCTAAAATTGAATTCTTTCCATAATTTAAGCCTTTATCCTTTATTGGATAAATGTATAAACATTTAAAAAACATATATAATCATATTTTATTTATTTATATCCATTCCCGCCATTACAACGGCTACATGTTATTTAAAATTTATTATTAGAGTGCAACGTAAGATTCCGAAGAAACTCGTTGTTGCGTGTTTGGTACGCCATCGAGCATAGCGTCCCCTTTAAACTCATATCAATATTTTATTCACAAATATGGATAAATATGAGAATTCCATATTCTTTATTTACCTGGGGTGTTACATCCTTCCCCCCTTTTGGGAATTGCTTTCTCGCAATTTTAAAAAAAATTGAGCTCGGAAACATCCTTGAAAGTCCCACATCGGAACAAGAGTCGGTAAAACAATCACTTTAAAATAAAGAAAGATAAGCACAGTGGTCACCCGAGTTAACCCATACTAGGATTCCAAGTATGAAAATATGGACATGGAGGAGAAAACATAGGGTCATGTTCTGATGGAGAGTGATAGAAAGCATGTTAGGAGAAATTTAACCATGAGAAAATCACAAACTTTTGATGGGTTAAACGGTATTCAATTCCCCAGTAAGAAAAGTTAATAGACAACATTTTTGTTTTAAGTTACTTTTTATTGAGTAATTTATTCATAGGGAAACACAATCACTTATCATGTTGACTTTCAACTTTTACACAAACTCGTATTTTCTCCAAAAGACGAGTATTTAGGAAGACTTGTTCACATTAAGAGTACTATAATCAACTTCTAGAGAATCACATAATCCACAAAAGAGAACTATATACATCCCATGTCTTTAGACTTTAACCAAAACCAAAACCAAAAAGTCTAGTACAAGATCAGATAATCCAGAAAAGGATAACCCCTTGTAAAAAGAAAATCTATTCTTAGTCTCCAAAATTTGTCTAACAAAACCCAAAGTTCAACGAGGACCATCCGATAAATAATTTGTCCATAAAATTCTTCAAAGTAAACCAATATAAGATTGAAACCCAAATATTTGAAGGATTTAGTCACATAGTCTTCCAAGTTAAATCGTAACATTTATCTCCAAACAACATTAGTCTCTCCTAAAGTCTCGCATTGAAAAGTAATTATCCTAATCACATATCCTCCATGATAGGTTAATCATTTTCATAAATAACCTAAAATCAACTTACTCTTAATTCATAAAATCATATAACTAGAAAGAATCGGTGAAACTAACCAGGGACTTCACGTAGTCCAGTGGTAGGCGATAAATACCAGTCGCACTTTGGTTGTGGGTTCGATTCCCGCAGCTTTGTCCGACGCGACGGGTAGTCACACGGTCTGCGTGTTTTCCTTTTTCCAAAACTATATAATTCTTAAAACATTCCCCAAAATGAGATAAAATCTTCAAAGACGATCATAACATATTTTAACCTCAAGTTTATCTCATGCCTTTCATTTTCCATCATTACATATAGTAACCCATAATTACCTCAAAAGTAAGGATCATATAAACCCTATTGTTCTTTATAACTATGTCCACAAAAGAAAAGATAACTATTACTTGAATAAAATTTGCCTATATTAAACATCAGGGTTACACATAATATAAAAAGTCTTCTAATGTAACCCCATCATCAAAAGAGACTTAATACTCTTAAGAATTTCACCATAAATCTTGAAGCCCTTATATGTTGACATCTTACTCATTCAACATTCTTCATGATCCATTATCCATTCCTTTCCAACTTATTCCGAAATACCTCTTTCCTATAAACAAAATCATGAATCATATCCTATGATTCCAAAATAGGAAAACAATAGTCATGAAATAGTACATACCTTTGATTGGACATTATCAGTTTCTTCATCCTCAATCGGAATGGCATTAGGTATTAGTAAACGAATATTGGTACGCTCTTGGTGACCCCATTCGCGAAACTTCTTCATAGGACATGTGTTTGCATACTGACCATGCACACCACATTTAAAACATTCAATTGATCCCTCAGAAAGGACTTCTTTCCCTTTCCTCGAGTCAACTGGATGCTTCCTTTTTCCATGGAAGGTTCTTGCTTTATGACCTTCATTTCCACATCTATAGCATATTTCTGTCCCTTCGAAACATTTTCCTAGGTGTTTCTTTCCACATCTTTGACACATATGTTTTTGAACACACTTACCTTTATGATTATTACCTGTACTTCCGTAGGGATTTGTTTCTTGCATATATGATGTCTTAGAGAAATCTCCAAGGTTTAGGTGGTCAATCATGACTCCAGATAGTTGGTTCAGGATAATCACAAGAGTTCTCATTGCAGCTCCCATATCATTCAGTTGCTTGCTCAAAACACTGTCACAGTTTCCTTCACATCCACTGTTACTTTGGTGCCTGCTAGATCCAGCCATTTACTAAAACCAAAAAGGTCAGTGTGAATATATCAACAAAACCATCATGTACTAATGAGTAAGATAAAAAAATAAGATATACTTACTCATTAAATTTATCTAAAACTAAGACTCTTGTCTGAAATCCTAACCATTATGGTAATGTCAGTTATGCTTAAAGAATACCCTAACCTCTAAAGTTATCTAAACCGACCTTTGATACCAACTATAAGGCCCCATCATTAAACCATACTTAATCTTGAGTTATTACAAGATTACACATTGAGGATCCTTTCAGGTTTAGAGTTTTTGAGAATTAGATCATGAAACTTGCATTACATTCCACATTTAAGCAAAGTGGTTACATAAAAGACAGTATTCATTCTTCCCATCAACGGAAACATATTTAAAATATAACACGGATTATTTCTTGACACATCCTTGACACTATCATCACATCATGTACCTTTCCCTTGACCTTTGAAAAACATTTCAAAAACTTGGGATGAGCATAAAAAGCTCAGTAAGGGTTATAAAAATATGGAAAGCAAACATGAGTTCATATATACATAAGAATGAAATCATACTTTACCCATAAAACATAGGCATATCAAATCATGAATAAATCATAGAAAACATAAGACATAAAGGTAACTTGAGGCATTCATAACATTCTTACGTAGGGAGTAACCCTCTTGGTTACGTTTGGAATACCCATCACAGTATATTCCCTAAATCTCTTCGGAGAAAGCTTAACGTTTCACTCCTTCGCGTTACCCAATGCATTGGAGAGCTTTATCGGGATCACCCGCCCTTAGTTTATCACGGAACCACCCGTTCTTCATAAAAATGCCCAAGAACCATAACATAATCGTATCACATAAACATGAATAAAGGAAACATAACATTTCCACATTTCAATCACAATATAACATTTTAGGATATTGAAATAATGAATCCATTCAAAAAGAATCCATTTCCAAAACCATTTAAAACATTTAATAAAGAGATTTTTGAATCAAAGTGTCCCATACCACCTTGAAGCTTTTAACATTTTAAACCATTAATATCCATATAAATAAATCCTTAAAACCATTTTGAAAACATGGATATTAATAATAACAAATAATTAAAACATTTAAAACGATATTTTGGTTAAAGGGGTTTTACCAAAATTAGAGACACTTGAATACAATAATCGAGGAATAACATTTCGTCAGAACTTTATAATACCATGAGAATAAAAGGATTCATGATATTAGACTCCAAAGGACAGTATATACACCATATAAGAGTGTATTGGTGCATAACAACAATGAACCCTCAATAGAAATGTCAAATGTGATGAAATCCCTTATAAAGAAGGTATCCTTAAATTATGGACAAATAAATCTCAAAAATATGTGTGACAAATATATATACACCCAATATAAGTGGATATTAAGTGTAAAACAATAAAAGGTCATTCACACATATTCAATGGATGACATATTCAATGACTACAAGTTGAACCCAAAGAAATCGAAATTGGGTTAAAAAGTTCCCTTAACAGCCTAATGACATCACATTAAAATGAGTTGATGAGAGATAAAAAGTGTATCTCATCACTTGGACATAAAATTTAAATCAATAAGGATGTATTAGAACATATCCCAACATAAAAATATGTAAATTAAAAGACCCAATAAAAGAAGTCTTTTAAAAAAGAGGAGGGTGAAAGGGGTCCTTACCGACTTGGGTATCTTTCAAAACATACACCCCATGAAAGAAAGACAATAGGTCATTGATGTAAATACTCATAAACGAAAGTATATTACACAAAGAGTAGAATAATGGGAAGTACATACACCACTCAATGGAATTTGTGGCAAATGTAGCATAAATCTCACGGGAATAAAAGTGAGATGAAAAATCCCTTACGAAAACTCGGCAGCCTAACGGCGCCACTCAAAACATCCAAAATGGATTGATGAGAGTGAATAGGGTCTCTCATCACATGAACATAAAAATTACAGTAAATGTAATATAAAATAACATCCCAATCATAAGAAAGATGATCTTAAAATAAATGACATAAAAGAGTGTACTTAAAAAGAAAGAGAGTTGTAGGATCCCTTACCTCGGGTCCGACTTGACTCGATCGTTCTTTAATCTCCTGAATAATAAATATGAGTTAATTTCTAATTCCTTAAGAAGCATTTTCATGTTCATTATTACTTTTATACCACTTATTACCATGTCATAAACATTACGTAATCATTTAAGTTAATAATATTTGTTTTGCCGATATTTGGTTCTTAAGTCGAAAGTGGACTTCTTACAATTACATGTTGTTCGTGTGGCCAAATGTTTATTATATCCAGAATTGTATTCATTATGTATATATCATATATTTCATATATATCCAGTACTTTCATGAATTTATAACATTACATAATCATTTAGAGGTAGTAAATGAAATGCATCATTCATGGAGACGGTAAGCCGTACGTACGCATGAACGCTACTTTCATTTCTATTTCGTATTTTATAGAATGAAATAATAATTATATAAAGGTATATTATAATTCCAGTATAATGTCATTTATAATATCATATTTCCATCCTTTATACATACCACATATGGTATTTAACGAATCAAATCACTTTGAGGGGGCGGTAGTCCGCACTTCCTTAAATGAAGATATCGCGTATACCCATAATGGAATCCATAAAGGTAAGACAAAAATGAAAAATACAGAAGCATAAATAAAACATAAACATATTATATATCATATATAAAAATAGTGACATCATAATGGCCACCTTTGAAGGTGTTAAATGAGTATTGAACAATCATCGTTTCGGGATGCAGAATTTCACCATCCACGGAAACCGTATGTTCTTTAACCATTTGATGTAGTTGTGTGAGAGTGTATCTCGAATAAATATTATAAAAACATCCTAGTATATTTAAGATACTGTAGTTGTTACAAAAGAAATAAATAAAAAGAGTTTAGGGGGTTGGAGAAGCAAAATAAAACAAATGAACATGAGAGAATGAATTACCTTTAAAAGTGTAACTCCTTTTGATTTGAGCCTAAAGGATTCCTTTGAAAGGATTCTGACCAAAGGGAATCCTCTAGGATGAGGAGAGGGATGTGGAGAGAGTAAATGGGCAGGGGTTGGCTGAGCCAAAGTCTTGAGGAGTGTGTTAAATGAGGTAGAGGTGGGGGCCATTTATAAGATGAGAGGAGGGGTACTTTTGGAAAGTAAAGAAATATTACTTTATTTGAAAATGGGTTTCGGTTTCAAAAGGTCCCACATTTATATAATTAGTGGATAATGTGATAAGTCTTCGAAATCCACTCACCCAATAAGTTTTGGACATGTGTAGTTCATATATTTTACATTATCTTTCCATTTTATTTAAATCGTCAAATAATGATGTCATCGCTGCATCATTATTATGTCATAAATAATTTAATATATTAAATGTCTAAAAATTATAAAAAAAATACTATGATGTAGAAAATATTTTTATCTTTCCAATGAATATTTATAATCAAAAAGATTACTTGTATAACCCCACTTAAAATTTTTTTTAGTAAAACATATCATGTTTGTGTCAATTTTACTTTTACATTAAATAAAAAGTTATTTATGTCATTTCCCAACCAAAGTGTCCCCATGGGGTCCCCAAGTTGACCCATGGCTTGTCTTGGTCGGCCATCACACATCCAATGGGGTTAGGACATGTGTCAAGTTCATTTCATATTATTAAAACACTATTTTTAACTTAAACTACACTAATTACCACTAATCGCGATTAAGAACTTAATAAGTTACTATTCACCAAAAAAATTATTAAAATCTCATTGAACCACATTTTACTTCTTAATGACAACCATGTATGTCGGATTTTTGAAATTCAAAACACAATGATGGCAAAATTTCATTTAAACGGAAAATCAGTCTTTATAAGTACCACTTAGTGGTTTCACTATTCATCAAAAATTGAAGTTTTTCATAAAATTACCAAAAATTCACCCTAAGCTATATTTGATATTACGAATTCAAAAATGAATTCCATTTTAAAAAATTCACTACATATATGTTGCATTAATTAATTTAATAATTAATTCCCGCTGTCATGACAAATAGCGTGTTTTTATGAAACAATAAGTATCAAAAGATTGGCACTAGTTTAAATCCGATTTCAAAGTGAAATTAATTTCAACGACCACTATTGGATTTAATGGTAAAAATATTTTCTAATTTCACTTTAAAACCAATTCAAAATATTATCTAATCATATAAATAAATTAGTTTAAAAAGATGTTTTGAATTAGAACACAACATTTTACACTATTCATTAAAAAAAGAACTTTATCGGAAAAATACCAAAAAATTACACAAAGTAAAATTTGATGTCCCGATTCTTAATAAGAGTTTTATTTGGTCCAAAATAATGTATAAGAGTGATCAAAACTATATTTAATGATGGTTCTCCATCAAAAGGCGACAAATGAACCCTTAGTGAAAACTTGGGCATATACACCTAAAATTGAATTCTTTCCATATTTTAAGCCTTTATCCTTTATTGGATAAATGTATAAACATTTAAAAAACATATATAATCATATTTTAGTTATTTCTATCCATTCCCGCCATTACAACAGCTACATGTTATTTAAAAATTATTATTAGAGTGCAACGTAAGATTCCGAAGAAACTCGTTGTTGCGTGTTGGGTACGCCATCGAGCATAGCGTCCCCTTTAAAGTCATATCAATATTTTATTCACAAATATTGATAAATATGAGAATGCCATATTCTTTATTTACCTGGGGTGTTACACAAAAGGTGGAAAATTGTATTTTTTTTTGAAAAATACTTTTTTTATCCGGAAAATTGAATTTGTTCTTATGTCATGTTCTGGAAAATACATATGTTGAAATTTAATGTTATATAAAATAAAAAATGTGGTTAATAATATTTATAAGGGCTAGTTAATATCCTATTAAATAATAATATTTTTATAATATATCGTTGTTTAGTGAAATTCAGTATTGCGTACAACGCAAGCTATCGAGGAAATTCACTATCGCATGGAATGAAAGCCAAGTCATTATTGAATCTACTTCAAGCATTATTTGATTTTTTATAACATAATCCAAATATAGTTCTTTTATACATTGAAAAAAATCTATACTCAGTGTTTCGTGAAATAAATTCTATCAAAAGATCTTGAAATTTTGTATAACACAAGACAAGTATTGTGTTGCGTATACTACAAGATAATGCAATGTTGTGTAGAGTGAAAACTAATATTGGTGTATCATACAACACAAGACATCAAATAAATTAAAAATAATTTATCTCATAAAATATCATTGTGTCACACATACCCTACATATCATAAAATATAGTCTTGATTCATGGAATAAAGATTTAAAATTTGGAGGACATGAATCATAATAGAATAAAATCACATGTGACATATGAAATTAATTTGGGTTTTCTTTATAAAACAACAAAATATTATAAATTATATTGTCAGATCTTAGAACTAACCATTCTTGGTATTCCAAGGATCAAATAGGCTATTTAATTATATATTAATAATATCAAATATATTATATCATTCAAGAATAGTATTTTAGTAATTAAGGAATAACTCCCAAACATAGTCTCAAATGTGAAATCATATGCCGTTATCGAGTTTTAAATGTAGGTTTTATACTAGGCATGACTAAACCTTTCACATTTTCAAGGGTTTGGTTTAAATGTTTTCGTGAGATGATAGGCATTTTAAACAACTAATTTATTAATAAATTATCGATTATCTAGCTCTATTATATTTAATATTAATTGTGGAAAAATTCTAGGGTTAGTCTCATAACCCAGTGGATTTGAGTAGAAAACATGGAGGAGTGTTTGGATGAAGATAACGATATATAAGATCAGATCAATGTCACAAGGATCATCTATTCCATATGATTTCATGGATCTGTATAATGAAAAGGAAAATTGTTCTTCATTAGTTATAAATCCAAACTCAAGGTTTGTATTTTTCTTAATGGTTTATTAATCCCATTTATCATCTCATGATATACATGAATTAAATAAACCATTAGATTGATTCATGGGTCATTTATGCTTCTGGGGTCAGGTTTATCTTCATGGGTTTTTGGGGAACTGTAATTTTTTTAAATTATTTACTGGTATTTCACTCATCATTATAAAAAAAATCATTAAAAGCGGAAAAATGGTAGATGTTTGTTCTTGTTGTGTGTTTTGTAATATTATTCCACTATTCTTCTTATGTTCATCGGTGGCATTCCCTTTGGATAGATGATTGAAAAAAACCTATAAATAAATCATTACTAGAATGATATTTGGAACAAGGGATAAATACATTGGGTTTAGGGCCATGACTGATAGAGTGATTGAGGTGTTAGGATGATAGTGATGATCAAAAGTGGATTGTGATCGAATTTGGAATACCCCAACTGTGATTTGGTGTATGATGAGCGTGTGGTTCGATGAGAGGTGTTTTCTAAGTGAGGGATGTCGCTAGAATCCAATAATCATTAGTAGTAAGGATCATTCAATCATAGAACCATTTTTATAAATGGGTCTATTTATGAAATCAATAGTGGTAGTGACACATGAATCATATGTAGAATATTATGTACATTCTATGAAAATCGTAACTACATTACATTTACCCCAAAATAAAACATTCCCTGTAGTCCCGTAAAACATTTATTTGGTTTATAAAAAGAGATAAATATATGACATTATGGGATACATGTAATACAACATGTTACCCATGGATGTAGGCTCAATGTGTACCCTAGGTGTATATTAGCATAGACACAGTCAGACACATGGGAATGGATAGAGTACTTGGGAACAACCCAATACTCAAACATGGCTAGGTACACCTGCATGACCAGAGTACCAAGGAATGAACACAAGTACATGGGAACTAGCTAGAGTACACTGACTTAGGCATGTATCACACTGAGTTCTATATGAACCTATACATTCCATGTATCTAAAATAACATGTTGTGTATTTAGAGAGATACATGTCACATGATATAGAAAGGAACTTTCAAATTCAATGTTGAAAATACATTCCATGTACTCCAAGTACACGTTTTGTACTTTTTTCCAGGAAAGTTGAGGCCCTTTGTCTCTATAGTTTAGACTTGTATCAGTTTGGTTCTTTACCAAAATTTATCAATTTGTTAGTATATTATGGAAGTATATCCTAATCATAGTATTGTGATACCCTCAATGGATTTTGTATTTGATATAGATTTTGGTAACCCTCCTTGTGACTAGTGTGGGATCCTCTATTATTTATCTCACCTTGGTGGGTTTTGATAAATTGTTGTGACCAACTGATGTGGACATAACATCCCATTCTTAAAAGGTCATTCAAAATATGGTTTTTAGTGTCCCTTGTGAGAAATGGGGGGGGTGTCCCCTATATGTTTAGTAATTATTTTTTTAGAGTACTTATTTGGTATGTACCAATGAGCATGATATCTAAGTTGACCACCACCAATGATAACATTGTTAGAGGAGTGCACTGGTACATGCATTACTTTGATGTCTGAAGATGTATCAGGTGGTTTATTTTATGTATGATATCTCTTTTGTAGTTGATGTATATCATCAGTATATCTGAGTTATTATTATTATTATATCTCATATCCATGTTTACATACCTTTGAGACAAATTTAATAGTCTCTGGATACGTTATGTTAGAAGATTTATAAGTTCCCTACTAGGAATTTCTATAATAAACTACGAATGGATTTTTTTTGAACAGGTCATGTATTATGTAGTTGATAATCCATTTAATGGATTCCTCTTAGTATTAAGTGGAGGTGGAGCATACTTATCTGGGCAGATCATTGTGTTTACTAGGTGTTTTATATGATATAAGTTCCATCCTCCTAGAATGTTGGGCACTTTTAGCAGTACTTGGGTGGGATTATATATGGCCCTTTTTGTGTCTTGAAATTTCATTTCTACTATGATGTAGGATATATTTTTTCATGTATCAAGGTATCAGTTATGTTTAACCCTTTAGAATTATTTGGTTACTTAAATATGTGTGCATTCATTCGTGTAACTTAAGCTAAGGAAAACCATTTGTGTGTGACGTCTACACAATTCTTTTCTCAATCCCATTTCCCATTAGAGGATGGATTGGGTTATCCCACTCCTCTTACCACTAGGTAGGTGGGCCCTAATGGGACTAGTCATATTAGAGTTGTATCAGAGGAGTGTTCATCTTAGGAACGAATTTTTTTGATTTTCTAGCTTTGAGGATTGGTTTGTGAAAAAGTGAAACTCAGTTGAATTATTTCAAGTTTATCTCACAGGCTAGGGACTCTAATGTTTGTTTGGAAGTTGAATTATACATTCACTAGGACTCTAACATCTTTCTTATTGACTTAACATTTGTAGGAACTATTTGATGGTCAATAACTAGCACATGAATCATATATGAGTGGGTCATGGTTTCTATCTCATTCTTATATCCCTAGATATACTCATTAATTTATTATGTCATGATTATTTTAGGATGCATTTGTGATGAAATATATCTAGGATTCCACAAAATTATTTATAATATTATTCTGTTGGTGATGTGGCTTCATTACAGGGTCATGTATAAGATGTGGTACCTCTTAGTGGATTTATAGAATATTCACCACCCATTATGAAGTAGGTCTCACTAATAGTATTATATGAAGATATGAGTAGTATGAGTAAAATTAATGTGTCTCATATGTAGTGTCTTCTAATGTTTTAGTTCATGAAAGGCCCCTAGGAAATTGAAGACTGAATAGATGTGATAGCCCATGGTGTATTCCTTGTGATGACACCTCAAGATTAGTAGGTGGTTCTAGTAGTGAGTCTTCTTCAAAGAATTGTAGGGTTATTGTGGAGTCTAATGTCTTTGGAAAATGATGATATAGTTCTTTAATAAAATGAAATAATAGAGTAGTTCCATAAAACCATCTTGAAATATGTGTGTTTCCATGAGCTTGTGAATATTTAATAGGGTAGCAATACCATGAAAGAGTATTTTTTGAGTTCCCCAACCTCTTGATATACTCTATAGATATTTTTAGGTTATGTTTCTTCTAATAATAGACCATTGAGAAAGGAATATGATAATATATTAGGAATGGAGTTACATACCTTTTTGTTCCTAACTTTGATAGAGTTGTTTAATAAGTTTAGTAGTAGAGAGCTTTCTGGGAGAGAAGATGCTGATATTTGCTTCGGGTGGTGAGAATACAAGAGTTGAGACCTCGGTAGATTATAACTGATGGAGGCAATAGGGATTGGGGTGCGAGATATGTTTTAGGATTTTGTATTAGGATAGAGGTTATATAGATCAAGGCTCTCAGTATAGTTCTAGTCAGTCTAAAGAGAGGTTGTGTTTCTCTTACTATTGTTAGGGACATATCACATAGGATTTTTTGACCCATCATGGAGTTGATAGTGATATGGTCAACTGACCTCCTAGTCAGAGATAATGAAAGGAGAATGAAGGTTTGCAAGGTATTGGAAAATGAGGAGGAGGTAGTAGAGAAGCGGGAGGTGGAATATGGTTTGACATATACCACCACCGCCCCTAGGTGATCCGTGCCTAGATTAGGGAGCTGGTGGTCTGGGATGAGGGCCGTTAAAAGAAGTGGAGGCTTTTGACCTCAACTATTTAGAAATGAATAGAGCTACCATATATTTATTCTATATTATAAATTAAGTACCGATAAATATAGGTGCGAGACACTCATATCTTTTCACTTCTCTTATTTTAGAATCAATGATTATGGTAGAGACCTTGGCTAGATCTCTATTATTCGAGACACATACGTAGGAGATTAAATGATTTCATAATTATTTTTATAGAGTGACCTAACTATTTTGGGATAGATCTTCTCATCTATTCTCATTATAGTTGTGATGGGTCCACTTGATTTCATATTAGGTATAGGCTATGTTACCACCGTTCATTCCTAGCTTTAATATTTTAGTCAGAGGATGAAGTGTGTTCATGGTGATGGAATTAGGTTTTACTTTATGTGTGAGAAGGAAACCTAGGAATAGTATAATAGGCTCATACATAGAATAATTTAATTGATTTATAATTATATGGCTAGTATGGCCCCTAGAATAGGAGATTCTATAGGATTTCAGTTCCCTACAGCATTGGAGGAGTACATGGATGTCTATCTTGAGGATGTTTTAGGAATAACACCCCACTAAGACATATATTTAAGCATATAAATTCACCCAAGGATGACCCCAATAACTTTTCCCACATAACATATGGCTCCCATAGAGAATCATGAGCTAAAGGTTTAGTTAGAGGAATTTTAGAAGAAGGTAATTTTCATACACATTAGGCCACCTTGGGAAACCCTTGTTTTATTCTCCAAGAAGCCTGGTGAGAGATTCAAGGTCTATGGGTATTACCATTATTTGAAATTAGTGACCCTGGAGAATAAATATTGACTAAAGAGGAAGGAAAAATACATCAACTAGTTAATATGGGAGAGATGGTTCTCAAATATTGACCTCAAAATTGGATATCACTATCTTTGAGTATGAAACATGAACATAAAAAAGAAGACATTATGATATATATATGATCATTACGAGTACATGGTGATGTCTTTTAGTGAAAAAAAATCCCCAATAGTGTTCATGTGATTCATTAACTATATATTTTATCTTTTCATAGATTGTTTTTTGGTGGTCTTCATCAACCACATTCTAGTGTAATCAGCGTTCAAGGAGAAAAACATAACACACATGGGGTGGTCCTAGATATACTTTGAGAGGAATAGATTTATATAAATCATGTGATGTGTAAGTTATGGATTCATATTTTCCTCTTGTTATGAAATGCCATCTTAGTAGGGGTTTTAGATGTGGACCCACCCATGGTTGAGGCAATGTAATCTTAGTATCCACCGAAGAGTGTGATTGAGGTGAAGAGTTTCCGTGGATTGGATGGATATTATATAATATTTTTTCACGATTTCCCTATGATATCAACACTCTTGAATTCTTTTATCCTAAATGGGAATGCATTATTTTCGCTGAATATGTATTTTTAGGATTTTCAAGAGTTGCAGAAGAAGTTAACATGCATTCCTTTCTTGATACTACCGAAGGAGGGTGTTGAGTATTTGGTGTTCTATATTGTCTCTATGATTAGGTGTTTTTTTAATGATATAAAGGAATGAAATTATTTCTTATGGGTACCAAAAGCTGAGACCACATGAGAAGAACTAAACATACCACAATCTATATATGCAAGTTGTGATATTCACCCTGAAGATGTTGCACCACTACATTATTGGGAAAGATTTAAATAATATATTATAACCACAAGAGTATATAGTATTTATTCTCATATAATTTTTTTACTTGAGAGAGAAGAAATGGATTGATTCTTTCTAGGAGTTTTACTTTGTGATAGTCTACACTCCTAGGAACTGAAACATGGAGGAAGATACTCTCAGAAGGAGATCCAGATCAAAATTGTTGATCAAGGAATTAGTGAAGTTATCCTTGTTGATTTTGTCCACTGTGGATGAGGATGGTGGATCTTACCTCCATGTGATGGTTGCTATCCCACCACTTCTATATGGCTCTTAGGTGGCTTATCATATTGATACTAACTATGAGACTATGTATTATAAAATATCTACTTGATGTGCTCATAATGTATTTTTTGATGGTGGGGGAAAGACATCATTTTCGGAGGAAGAAAAATGGTTCTAGAATTTTTTTGTGAGGAGGTATTTAGGCAGTTTCATGAATTCCCCTAGTGAATCACCCATGTTTGGAAACGATTTTCCAGGATATTCAACATATGTTCTGGTCACCGAGAATGAATAATTGTGTAGTAGAGTTTGTCTCACGATTCCTAATTTATCAACATTATAAGGTTGATAACTAAGATATAGTAGATTTCGATCAACCACATGCGGTAAGAGAGTATTAGTGGTATTTTATATCTATGGAAACTGTGATGTGTCGTCCATGAACTGTTTAAGGAAACTATTCTATTTGGGTGATCGTGGACCATCTCAACACGTAATACCACTTCATAGATATTTTATCTAAGAGTGCAGTTGACATATTGGGACAAATTTATGTTGATTAAATATTCTATCTTCAATAAATTTGGTGGATGATTGTTTCATACCATGATACACTCTTCAAAAAATTATTATGTAGAGGATTATAGGATGAATTTGGGACTAAAATAGGTTTTAGAATATCCTTTCACCACTAGACTAATAGCCAAACTAAGGGAACCATTAATAATCTGGTGAACATACTACAAACTTATATTTTAGTCTTTTGCAATAACTGGGAGGATCTTATAAACTTACTAGAGTTTGTGTACAAAAAAAGATTCCAGTCAAGGATTGGTGTGTCACTATTAAAGGACTTGTATAAGAGGCATATAGGTCACCACTATGTTTGAATGATCCTTGAGAGTTTGAAATCACTGGCCAAGAATTAGTGTGAGAGATGATTCAGAAGGTTCAGATCATTCAGGAGGATACGAGGACTTTCTACTGCTATTATAAAATTTATGTAGACACACGAAGGAGGGATTTAGAGTTAGAGGAGGGATAAAATATTCTCATTATGGTATCAACACAATAAGGATTACAAATATTTTACTATAGTGAAAATCTATCTATGAAATTAATTGACCCGTTCTAGATACGGTGTAAGATTAGTGTGGAGGTGTACCACATGGACCTACCAACATATTTATATGGAGTACATGATCTCTTCCAGGTGTCACAACTAAGGAGGTATGTTCAATAACCATATCTTGTATTCAACTAGGGTTAGATATACTTCAATGATGGAGCTACAATTAAAGAATAAATGACAGATATTGAGGATTAGTAGGATAATATCCTTCAAGAGAAATAAATTCAGTTGCCTAGTTTCTGGTGGTAGCATGAGAATACTCAAGAGAGAATCTTGGAGCAGGAGACTGAGTTGGAAGCACAATCCCATCATTTTTTGAGCAGGTTTATTCTATTTAAGGTGAAAATACCTAAGGTGAGTATTATGTACAGAATATATTTTCTACCTATAAAACATTAAAATAATTTAAATAATATTATTAGAGCTATTTGCTAAGGTAGCATGGTATTTCTAGGCTGGATATGAGAAATATTTATATAATTAAGACATTAAATATATTATATGACGTGCACAATGTTTTTAAAAAATAATCGAAAATGTACTAAATAAAGTCTCAATAGGGAAATATGATACCATGATTTAGTATAAAGTTATATTTTTACACAAGTTGTGACATAAAATTTATCCGCATCAAGGGTTTGGTTAACATGTGGTCCAGGGATGACTAGTAAAATAATCAATAAATTTATTATCTAGGACCTATATCACTCATATTTAAACATCGTTACCATAAAAAACATGGGTTAGTCACATAACCCTATGGATTTGAGAGGAGACAGTAGGAGACGATAATGGGATTGAGGATCATATAGGTACCTTTAAGAACATCCACACCAATGGAGTTGTTAGATCTCTTAAACAAAAATAAAAACCATTATTCATCATCGTTTGATGAAAAAAATAGGTTGGGTGTTTTTAATTGGATTATTTCCCCATTTGATAATGACATGATGAACATAAATCAAATTCCTCAACATATCGACTTTTTATTCATTCATACATGTAGGATAATGATTATCTTACTAGGATTTTGGGGAATTGATAATTATTAATATTATTTTTTATTAGTAATTCATTCATAATTATAATAACAGTGAATCAAGACCAACATGGACAATGGTTTTGGTACATTCATCTAGTGGGGATTTATGATTTCTTCTCCCATTTTTTACATTTTCATATCCAAAATTCACTTTGGATGGTGGTTCAATCAATACACAATAATTGATAGTTGTGTGGAATTTCATATGAAAAACATATCAATATTATGGGATTGTGTTTTTGATTCATGGACCCAACAAGTTTTGGAGATTGTAGTAGAAAATCATAGGTCACTTTCAATTAGATCTTGTATATCCAAATTTGGATTTTTCATGTGTCAATGGAAAGGTTTGACGAGTGGCATTTCGCAAGTGGAGGATGTGGCTGGAATCCAACCACTAGCAATTCTATGTATTGGTCCATACTAGAGTCATGTTTATCAGTGGGTCTTTTATAATAATTAACTATCGAGGAAGCATGGTGTTCACATGTGGAATATGATGTAAATTCTACTAAAATCATATATACAAGGCCTATACAATGAAGTAACACCCACAATTTAGTATTCTTTTCTAGTTCCTGGATATACATATAGAGATAAATAATAGATGTTTTGTGACAATTTTCACAAACCGTGTGACCCATGGATGATGGCCCAGAAAGTACTGTCGGGGAACACATGCACAAATATGACCATGAACACCTGCACAACCATTGTACATGATAATGAACTTGTCCTCAAACATGACCAGATATACTAGCATAGGTAGAGTACATAGTCATGAACCAAAGTACATATGCATGGACCAGACTACAGAGACTCGAGAATAAGGAAAAGGGAGTGATAAATTGACCTATATATACCTTGTATCTAAAATAATAAGATGTTTATTTTATGAAATAAATATTATGTGAGATGTAAATATATGGGAAGACTTGAGGTAGAAAATACACATTTTGTACTCCTAGTAAACACTATGTACTTTTTATAGAGAAAATTTAGGCCCTCTGTCTCTTTAGTATAGACTAGTATTAGTTGGTTCTTTTCCATTGGATTATCCCTATTAGGGTATCAAGTGGAATTACATACTTAGCATATGGAAATAATATAATATATATTTTTTTTATCTCAAATATAGTTTTTGGTATTCCTATGTGTTACCAATGAGGGACCCTCAATCATTTATTATTATTCAGTGTATATGGTTTGAGAAATCATCTTGAAAAACATACACAATCCTATATAGTAGGTTATTTTAAGATAGGGTTTTTGGTGTCCCCCATGAGCATTGGGTATGATCCTGTATCATTATTTAGGCCACTTATGAGCTTATTTGAGAACTTATTTGGTGAGGCCTAATGAAAATAGACTCTTGGATGTGCATCACTAGTGATATAATGGATCATGGAGTGAGTTCCCTAGTACGATCTTTACATTGAATCCTAGAGAAGTATTCTGTATGTAGATGTATGGATCATTCTTAACTAAGACTTGGAGTATTTCAGGTGTATATCGTGGTTATTGTGCTTATTTCTGTGACTCATATCTTCGATGTAATTTATTTTTTATGAGTTGATGAGTCTGTTTATGATTTATGTTTAGTTGTATCAGGGCATCCTACTTGGCATTATGATGATAAAACATATGAAGGGATCTTATCATGAATGTAATTTATATTGTAAATGATAGGCCTTTTGAAAGAGTCCTAGGAGGACTAGGAGTACGTAGGAAAAAATGATATAGATAGACCTTTGGTTGTATTATATGTTGTATTTAATACCAACCCCTCCTTATTGTAGGCCAGAATCTATCTTTTTTTTTGTTTTTGGGTGGGATAATATTTATCCCTTTATGCTTTCCTATAATTTTTGTCAGACTCTTTTGTGGGATATATTTTATGCATACAATATGGTATAAGTTTTCTTTTACCATTCAACATTGTATGTGTATTCAAATTTGTCAATGTGTGTAAATATATGTACCTTAGTATAAGGCCCCTAAGTATGTGTTATGAATACATAATAATTTTATCCCACCCCTGGCCTATTATATGTTTTATTGGGGTGTCAAACTCTATCGAACGCCAGCCAGGCGGGCCCTGGTGGGTCGAGTAATGACATAATAGGTGCATAAAATTGGCATATGTAAATTTTTTTAGCATACAGATATTCATATAAAATCATTTCCTTAGTCAAGGGACATTTCAAAGATTATCATAGTGGATTGGGTTCACTCTTCATTCCATTAAATCATTACTCAAGGTTCCCTCCCAAGACTATTAGAGTGGTAAAGATCACTTACATGACTGGGTTCACACCTCATTTTAGTCCTTATTCTATCACTAGATATTCATATTCACCTCAATGATTTAGTGGGATATTTAATTATAGGCCCACCCATAACGTAGTAACAATTAATTCATATTTGTTCCAAGGATCATTAATCATTCATAATATATCATAACTCGTGGAAAGGAAGTGAGTTTCATAAAAAATTCAATATTTAATTATAACATAACCATTTCAAAATAAAAGGGTTTCCTAAAAAAATCACAATCACAATCATAATCTATCCAGAGAAATTATAAGAATGACATCACTGGAACATATCCCAAGTAAACAAAAGGTATCATTATTGTATTTTACATTAGATGAAATGACTTTAAAATATCACTTCGAATAATCCTTGAAGAAAATACACATTTCAAATGTAAATTTCTTCTTTAGAATAGAAAAATTAACCAAATATTGTGGAAAACCTTTTATTTGATAATAACCAATAAAAATGTAATTTAATAATCAATGTGTAGATAGTTCATGATGGTGGGAAGCTCTGTTCATGATACGAACATTAAAATAAATATCAAGTTCATTTGTTCAGTAAAAAGTAAAAAAATTACCTCATAAAAAAGAATTTTTTTTAAAAAATAATCATGGGTAAACATTACTTCACTTTTTAATAGACAAATATAAAAATAATTATTGAAAATATTTTTAAAAAATGTGGATATGGAGGGGAAATGATTTTATACTGAAGAGAGTAATAAAGTCCCTTATCTTGAAAGAAATTATTTTGGCCTCATGAGTCCTTAAAGAGAGAAAAATGAAAGGAATATATATAATATTTATAAATAACACGAGTAGAATAAAATTCATAGGATATATGATTTAAAATTTCCAAATTGAAAACATGTTCATAAACAATCCTGATAAATTATGTGATTGAAACATAAATCCATTACCTCAAGATTGAATTACATTTAATTATTTTTAAATTCATATGTAATAAATTTATATATATTATAAATCAATATAAAAATAATTTAAACTCTTATAATATAATATATGATCCTCTTATATCATTTCAACACCCAATTATTTATAATTACTTATTTAAATAATTGTTTTATGTGTTAATCATTTTATTTTTTTGGAGAATGTTTATTCAGTAGTTCTAGTCCATAAGATAAGATAGTGGTTCCATAACCTATATAATTTAAATAACGAGTTAAATATGATATATATTATTTATATTAATATTTATAGTCATCCATAACTTGTAGAGATAGAAAAAATAAGTACACCATTTATATAGACGGTAGGTTGTACGTACGCTTAAACGATGTTTTCAATTTTTGATGGATGAAACAAAATAAAAAAAACATAATTCACCTTAAAGTGTAATTATTTTATCATATATCTCAAATATATTAATTATATAATTATTTAATACAATCCATGTATTAATTAAATATAAAACGAATCACATATCTTCATAGAGATCGTAGTCCACAATTATACACGAATGATGGTATTGTTTTCCAAATGGTAGAAACATAAGAAGTTATATATGATAATATAATTTCAAAATATTATTTGTTAAAAAATATCATATATAATCATTAAAAACATCATAATAACTATCTTTTAATGATGGTGATGGAAAATGAATTGACTTTCTATGTGAATGGGGTAGTCCACTTATATGAACTAACGATACTTTCACTCCTCATTTGATGAAATATAGGTTGGATATTAATTTTTACATAATAATAATAAAAATTATGTCTATTTATAAAAATAAATATATTATTTTAGGATGAATAATAAATATTTAGACAAGGTTAAAGATGAATTAAATTGAAAGAGGCCAGGAATATGATTTCCCCTCCTTCGGTGGTCTCCATTAAATCCATTCTTAAAGAACCATGGAATACTCTATAAAATAATTTCAGCACCTCTCATGGATATGTAAGTAGAGAAGATATTTGGGTAGCTTTATTTTGATATAAAAGGCTTAATGGGGTGTAAAGAGGAGAAATCGTGGGTGTCCTTTTAAAAGTTGTGGAGATGACATATGTGGAATTTATAAAAAAATTAATATATAATAAATTCCTTCTCCTGAAAAATCCTCCCAAATGGAAATATATTAGAATGATATCTACAATTAGGTTGAGAAATGACCCTCAAATAAGAATTATACATTTTTCATTTTTAAAATTATTATTATCTCTTGGTTTAGGCCCACGGTTAACCTATTTTAACTGAACCATGATGACATATTGTATTGGTTTTAATATTCATTATGACCAAAAATGCGAGAGGCCTCAATAAAAAAATTATGTTTTTGTTTAAAATTTGGAATCAATATTTTCAGATCCATTCTAAAATACTATTAGAAATTTTTTTACTAAAAACCCAAAAATTGTGATGAAAAACAGTTTTGAAGGAAAAAAATGTCTTCATAAGTACAAAATGATTTTTTACGGAAATCCAAAGAAAATTAATTACAATGAATGTAGTTGAAATATTTTTAATATAAATGACCTAATTTTAATTTTAATACAATTTTAAAACAATATTTAACCTTTTTAGCGCTTTAAATGAAAAAATAATTTTCAATAAAAATCAACATTTTTAACTATTCATTATTAAATTAATCATTTCTAAAAATTATCAAAACATCACTCTAAGATAATTTTGAAATTGTTATGTCAAAAATAAATTTCAATTTATCAAATAAGTATTTAGGAAGATGTAAAAATTAATTATATTACTTTCTCATAAAATTAAATAAAACCCATTTTGATGAAAAATCATTTTGTTGATTCATATATATACTTTACTAAAAATTGAGTAATTTTTAATCAATATATATTTCATTATATAATATATTTATTTATATTTTTTAAATTTTTTCTTTCCTATCAATTTCACCGATTTAATGGCTATGTTATAACGGTATACTATATTATAGTACATTTTGACATGGTGTTTTGTGTTTCGAAAGCTATCAAAATAAATTAAATTATTTTAAATAAATAAATAAATATATAATAAAATATTAACATTTTACGTTATAACTCAATAAAATGAATTTATAAATTTTAATTCTATCACTATTATAAAAAAATGAGGATGTCTCAATTTCATCACATCCTCAGGTTCCCATGTAGGTTCTTTAAATTTTTGATTCCTCCAAAGAAATTAAACTTGTTGTGTAGTCTTATTATGTAACACCTTATCTCCACAATAAAATATTTATACAAGTTATTATTCATTGGAAATATGATACTCAGTAGGTAAAACCTATGATTTCAGTATATGTTTTGGAGAGAACATGTACATCCTCAAAATTGATACATGTAACAAATCCTAAAATTGATAGAAGTTCAGTGGAAGTGACAAAAAATAATATACCATCCATACTCAATCAAGTGGATTTAAGAGACCAATATCCATAGGTATCAACATTATTTCCTTTTAGAATATCATAACCTTATTCCATGGATAAATTCACAAAAATTGATTATCTCCAACTTCAAATTCTATATTTAATTAATGATTTAGAACATATATTTTCTATCGACTATGTTTTTATTTAATGTTTTTATGATTGAGTATGACATTATTTCCTAGTTACTCCACTTGATCAGGCCCCAATAGATTCCATTGTCAAACTTCATCCTAGAATGTTGGAGCTATACACTTATTTGAATAGTTTTCTTCATAAGGATTTCAATTCCATGACCCAGATTCCAATATCTGGTTCCCCAAGATGGTGGGTAACATGGACTCATGTGTATCTCCATAAATTCCAAGAGGTTTCCATATAGAAGGAAGGGCTTTGTTTGTGTCTATAGGGAGACTAATCCCTCATTACAAGATCATAACAGAAAATAATAACAATAATAATCAAATATAAGAAGCAGATAAATAACCAAAAAGATGATAAACATCAAAAGATATATATATATATATATACAAAAATCTAGAATTAATAACATATACCAGAGAATATTTCATTCCATGTTTCTAAAAAGTATCCATAACATGTATATATTAATCAGTACAATATATCTATCATATACCAAAATGGCCAAAAGAACTATCCCTAGAATTCATCATGAGCCTCAGCTCAGTATTATGTTTCCCTACTCCTAAGAAAAGAAAAAAGTCAAGCATCGAACTATGAGTGACTTCCCCGATCCTTACCTGAATTTATATAAATTCTGTGGGAACCCAATGACGGCTCAAATTGGGTGTGAGATAACACTTAGTAGGACACCAAAAACGATATTTATTACAAATCAAATACATGCAATACAAGACAAGGAGTGTGAAATGTATATCCCAGGTAAAAATAGAAACACGCGACTATGGAATATTTAAAATAACGTAAGTTAATATAGGTTTATCAATGGAAGGATCCCTATAAACCAAGGGTCATGCTCCTATAATAGGGCTACTTTCAATAAAGTCGAAATAAATACTGTGGAAAATCCATATAACCTATGGGTCAAAACACCCATAGCCCTTCCTAATATCTGTTATATCATCTTTACCACAGAGAGATGTGTAAACATAAGTGTCATGTTTACCATGACTGATCTATATAATCATAAGTGTCACATTAACTATAGTCATTCTATATAATCAGAAGTGTCAGACCCCATGGGGATGAATACAAGGTGTATTGAACCAATACATCCTCATCGAGTTCAAAAAGAATATTTATGGAAACCATTTAGACTTAAATTTGGGTCCAAGGAGCATGTCAATATACAATGTACACTAATATACCAAGAATGATGGTTCCAATGGGTAGCAAGGATAAATTCATCGAACAGAATAAATACCCTAGGAAAAATATCATAAAATGAATTGACTAACAATATCATGATTCATGAGAGAACCATCTATGAAATATAATTGAATTCAAGTTTGATTGTGTAACAGCAAAGGAATTCACTACCATTAAATTCATAACATTCAAATTGCATTAAATTCTATGATATTATCCAACTCATATAACAATTCACATTTAACTAGTAAAAAATTCACATAATGTATAACATGTAAAAATATGAAAAAAAACTCCTAATCATATCCAAAAAAATAAATTCAATTAATTAAGGGATTCCTATAACTAGGAATGTACACACACACCCAACATGTGGTATAAAAAAGGGAATATACAATGGTGCACCCCATGGGAGGCCAAGGTTTGGAAAAAACCTCCAAAAAACTAAAATTAACTAGTGGGAAACCCTAACAGGTTCCAATCCATTTAATCAAGTCATTAAATCCATTTTAGGGTCACTTCCATAATGTTTGGTGTGCCACACAATTGTTACTGGGGATATAAAAACCAAACCCCAATGGAAAGGTATAAACCACATACTATAGGTGCATAATAAAGAACTCATCATGTATCAACTTATGATTCAGCCTAGATTAAAAGGAAAATGAAGAACATAATAAGAATCTGAAAATAGGGCATATTAACTTGCCCCTAAATAATGAATTCGATACTAAGAAAAATTAATAATGACATAAGTGAAATAGAGAAATCACCATTGTGGATCCAACATGACCAATATTGTTTGAAATGGATTTTAGGTCAAAAATCCGGACAAAATCATTGGTTTTTTTGCCTCAAAGGGGAATCTTGAACATTAGAGAAGGGGGAGGGAGGCTTATATCTAAAAAACAATCCCCATGGATCATATTTTAAAAAAATTTCTTGGGAATTAACATGGGGTATAAATGATTTTCAAGCCCAGTAAATTTCGAGTAATTCCTCCCTATGAAAAACCATTATAATATGTGTACTAGGCTGCCCAGGTCATTACATTTCATGCATTGAATTCATGTCTTCTAATTTACCTACAACCAGCCTAAAAAACTCCTACCTCTTCATTTCGATAAAAAAACCTTATCGACCCAGAAATTTGCTTAGGTTCAAAGAACAAAAGATAATTAAAAAAGAGTTTAACAGTAAACAAATTAATTTGTACCTCAAAAGAAAACATGGAATGATACAATATTCCCCAATAAAATAATTCATCCATGAATTTACCTATCAAGGGTGGTCAAGAATCAAATAATAATAATTCCATACACTGATGATGTATGCGAGCCTCTCACTCCCACGTATAATCCTATAAATGGTCGTGCTACCACAAAAACCATACTAAAGGAACTGACTAGCCTCGAAGAACCTTTGTTCCCCTATCAATGACATAGATAAAATTCTATTTAAAAAAAATCACAATGTTATCTTCACCTCATCCACATGTAGAAAGTGATATGGGTCTGTGTGATAATGGTGTTGCGATGATACAAGAAGGAAATATCACATGGACCGATACCACTAGGGATACTATAACTGAAAAGATAATATCTGGACCCTCTCAAGAGTCTTCAATGGCCAGAAACACCATAATGAGATCTTACACACTCTCCCTATTCATCTATGTCACATCCTCATGAGATACAATAAAAGACCAAATCTCCAACCTCAAACACTAGAGGTCATCAAAGGTGATCAACGTAAGTTTTTTATCAATACTATGTAGTTTCCACATGTTTTACGATCAAATAGACCATCTTAAAATTATACCTCATTTTTTGAGGTCTCAATAAATCTACTTCGCCTACCTCTAACCACCACATGGGTGATTGACATGGATTATCGTACAAATCCTCGGAAAGCAACATCTGTATAGTCACCTCATAAATATTACTGGAGGAGAACTCAACAAGGGGAATATGACTCTCCCAAGAGACCTCTAAATATAGGACACATGAATAAAACACATCCTCAAGCACTCATATTGTATGATCTGACTATCCATCAGTCTGAGGATGGTATTCCATTCTCAAAAGCACCTATGTACCCAAGGCCCTCTACAGACTCTACCAGAAACGAGACATATGCTGAGCATCCCTATATGAACTGATAGTACGTGGGACCATATAAAGTTGTACTATCTCACATATGTACAAACTCTGAATATCATCAATTTATAAAGTCTCTTTGATCAACAGTAAATGAGAATCCTTTGTGAACCTTTCCACAACAAACAAAACAGAATATCTACCTCGAGGAGATGTCTGCAAACCGGTCCCGAAATCCATCCTGAAAATATACCACTTTGACTCAATAATGGGAAGATATTGTAAAAGTCTTCCTAGATAATGATATTCACCTTTCACCTGATGACATGTGGAACACCTCATAACAAATTCGTCCACCACACATTTCATACCTGTCAACCAATACTGATAGCGCAAGTCACAATACATCTTATTGATGATGAGTTGCACTACCCAAATCGAGGAATGAAACTCCCACATTAGATCTCCACATATTTACATTGGAACCAAATAAATTACCATGTATTCGTAGGATCTAATCCTCTCACAAATACTAACCAGGATGCATGTCTTCACCTACCACACTCTCCCATTAGGCTAGTCCCTCAGAATCTAATAACTGCCTCGTCCTCACTCTATCTAGTAGGGTAGTGGTCACAACTAGGGATAAAAGAAATAGCTTCCCAAGACCATACATTACCTTCAAGTGCATCTCTAGAATCAAATCCATAGGCCTCCACTCACTATAGGCCTCCTAATATACCTATATCTAAGTCCTCCTTATAATTGCATCATCTACTACATTTCCCTTTATAGGCATATATGCAAGCTCTATGTTGAACAAATTTAGGTACTCAACCCACCTTTAATGCCTCAGATTCAGATCAAAATGTGTAAATAGGTACATGATGATTTTTTTGTCTGTATTCACCACAAAATTCACTCTCAGAAAAAAAATGTATCCAATAATGCATTGAGTGAACAATTGTATATTTCTCAAGATGGTGTATAAGGTAATTCCTCTTGTGTGGCTCAAACAATCAAGGCTCATATTCCAAAACTATATCCCCCTATTTAAAAACGTATCCTAGATCAACACATGATGCATCACAATACACTGTGTAGATATTTCCCTACTCTTCCAAAATTAGGATTAATGTTGAAGTCAATCCCCTTTCAGCTCCAAGAAGGTTGTCTCACATATATCTATCCATAAAAACTTAACACCCTTTTATCCAAGAATATTAGTGGTTTTTATATATGTATGAATTAATGTATGAAATTCATCATGTTATATAAATATATCACCATGAAACTATATATCTCAATGATGTTCTTGGGATTCTATCAGAAAACCACAACTCTCACTTTCTCTAGGTATACTAATACTTTTATCTCTAAGATAATATGACCATTGAATTTAGTCTTATCCATTTAGAGGTGCAAATTTGTGATATTGGAATATGACTGATGATATATTTGTATATCCAAAACAATTTAAATTTGTTCGGAATGATCGTGCTGATTATGAGAATAGAAAAAGATAATGTCCATGAAAACCACCACAAAACAATCCACTTAAGAAGGGAAAACTCAGTTCATGAGCACCATAAAAATTGACAGTGCATTCTTGAGACTATACAACATAACCAGATACTCATATATATCATACCTGATAAAAAAATATATACAAGGTATGTCTATAGTACTGACACACACTGAATGATATATGGATCTCAATTCAATTTTGATGAACACTAGAGCTCCTTAGATTTGATAAATAATGTCATTTATCTGTGGTAAGGGATACTGATTCATAACCATCAAAAGGTTCAATTTTTAGTAATCCAATAATATCCAATGAGTACCATCCATCTTTTTCTCATAAAGGATAGGAGAGCCCCTTGTAAGAGTATTGGATTGAATAAACCTCCTTTCCTCTTAATCCCTTATCTTTTGATCTCCTAGAAATTTGTAGTATCAATATTATACTAATTAATGCATAATGGTGTAGAACATGGAACTAGCTCAATGAATAACTCAACCTCTCTCTAAGAAGGTAAACTAGAAAATTGTTCCTTACAAAACCTCCCTAAAATGATCAACCACTGGAGGTAATTTCTCTTGATACACTCCATGATCATACAGATATAAAATAGAAATCTGGGATGTCATCCTGTCCCACCCATGATTTTATTGTCCAGAATGCTTCCCCTAGAAATCCCATTCAACATTTGGAATAAAAACTCCTCCATTAGGTGATGTGAAAGCCAGTATTCAGTGAAAAAAATAAATGTTTTGTTGATAAGAAACAATCCAATCCATTCTGATTATGATGTAAAACTCTGTCAACATGAGGATAAAAATATCCCAAATGAAGTGACACCTACAAATCCCAAGGGGCAACTCCCTCCACTAGCTTACACCCTACAATATGATTCCTAGTAGAGTATCATATGTCATGAATCCCTATAATAATTGTGTAATGATCCCAAGGAATTTTAAAAATGGTAAATATAGGAAAATATGTGAGTCACTTGTATCAAAAAGAGAAGATAAAAGAGTACATGCCACTAAAATTATACCTCTCACAATAGGTGGCCTGATGCCCTTCTCCTTAGGTGTAGGAAATAGAGTGTATATCTATCTAGAACTGTCACCTTGTGATACAACCTCCCTACACATAGTAGGCATGATCTAATTTCTATGTAAAACTAGTGTCTGACTACATATTATATGACCACCAGCATGGCATGAATGACTAGTATTTCTCCAAAAACAATCCAGAAATAGATCTATGAAACCCACTCCTAAACCTATTTTTCATAGATGAACCCTTACACAAACTACTAGAGGGAGAGTCCTATAAAAATTTTGTACATGGAACATCGAGCCGAAATCTCAACACTCTATGACGTCTCGATCATATTGATTCCTCAAATGTCCCCACTTTTAACAATGATGATAGGAAATGACACTACCATCAGTAATATTTTTATTGGTACTAATTTCTTGAGAAGCATAAAAATGTCAATTCCGGCTACTAGATACTGAAGCACTAGCCCTAGAGACTGAACTTCTCTTCTCTGTGTCCCCATATTCCCTCAGGTTCTGTTATGTTATCAACACTGGATTCATTATCTCAATAATCGTCATCAACCTAAACATGTTGACCTGATATCAAAAAGCATGCATGAGACATTCCTAGAAGCGTCTCTCTCTTATTTCATCCTCAATAAGATATATCAACAAAAAAGTTTCAAATCTATAGTGCATGGAAAATATTCCATAAATATCATCAAAATCTATATCAGATGCATGAACTCACAAGTTCAATCTAATATTATATACCTGTGAAAAATTATCGATAAAATTTGGTTTTGAAATCATCTCAAACCATATATAACAACCTATTATCCTGGTTCAAAACAACCCACCAGTGCTTTGCCTCTCCTCAATGCAAATAAGTCATGATCTTCAATCCCCTCTCAAACGGTATCTTAATATACTTGAATATTGATAGTGTAGTTTCAATACTCATATAATCAGCCTATGGACCACCATACCTCGAAATAGTGGGAGGGTGCTTCTGCTGGAACACACATGTCAGCTCTTCCACAGATGCTGCAGTATACTTTGCACCTGATAAAGTTTACAAATAGCGTAAAAACCCATCAAGAAACTGTACCTCAACACTTATGTTTGCTAAAACAACTGGTTCGTAATCTGGAACTATATGAGGATCGATTTGTAGACCACGTCGCACCACCTCTATGTAATTGTCGTTTCCACCCTCCTATCATATGACTGAATGTTTTCATGGTGTCATATCTCTTCAATTCTATACATATGCCTTAGAATAAATTGATAACCACTGGTTCAAAAATAATATCCTAGGACAGGTAAAAAACATCCTATAATTAGGTCATACCCCTTTTCCTACTCCTAAATCTTGGACTACAAAAAAATAATTTTTCATAAAAACACTATAGACACTACCTAAGCCACACTAAAAAGTTTGGTCAAGGTAAAGTTCTCTTTTTCATAGATCAAATTTCCATTCAAATTCATATCCATTTTACATTCCATTTTTAATGGTTGAACAAAATGGTGTGTCTCTTATGATTTATAAGGTCCCATACACTTCATGAACCAAACAATTCTAACAAAAATTCAAATCATAACATGTTATAGTCCATGCTACCAATGGTCCACGACTTAGTGTTCCACAATTTGATTCTTAGGGTGTCTAATATAGCATAATGTAGAAAACACTTCTCAGCTTCTGACATGCACATCATGTACCAGCATTGTTTCTAAATTCCTTGAAAAATCATCTATCACAACAAAGGGTATTACAATCAAGGCCCGTATCAATGTCATACATTCCAGAAAAGCACCCTACGTGCCATGGAATAATTAAAGGCATGTGAATCCTAAAAAGATATGAAAACGATTCATGGGAGACTTACCTAATATCATATGGAAACCATAAAACATATCCCCAGTAATTTTAATGACAATTTCAAAAATAAATGCATCACCCAACTGTGGAGGCGAATCAACTATAATTGGAAAATTACAAAAAAAAAAATAAATTTCCGTTCTTGGAAATTTGACTCTTTCCTATACGTGGGTTAGTTATTCCCAGAATAAATCACTAAAAAATACAAATTCATTCATAATCCCATTTCTATTTTATCAAAATAGTAAATGATGAAAATAATAATCCTCTAATACAACATTGTAATACCACATCCCATATTACACTATCTAGTACCCTATGTCGGTGGGTCACATGGCCTTAAGCACAACTCTTAAAATACTCTAGGCTTTTGAAAATAAGTGAGGGCCTATGTTGTATTCATCGAAAGAGTATTACCTCATTAATAGAGCATATAATAGTGGAGTGACAATAAATATCAAATATTAGAACCATATAAGTAACCAAACAGAAGATAAAAATAAAAAATAGATATATACAATAATTCTTGGAGTATCATATACTATAATATATTTCATACCATGTGTCTACAAGGTAGCCAAAACAGGTGTACATAAATTATTACACTACTTATATCAAAACAAAAATACCAAAAATAACTATCTCAATAAAGAATAATGAGTCTGAGATCATTCATGTGCTCCCCTTCACATAATAATAAGATAATTTCATGCAAAAAACTATTGTTTCTTGACTCGATCCCTACCTCCAACCATATAGTTTGTCTGTGTACCCAATGATAGCCTGAATAGGGTGTGAGAAAACACCAATTAAGCCACCACCAGTGGTGTCTATAATAAATCTAGGATTTTCAATAAAATCTATGTAGTTTTTAATGTATATTAAAGGTATAATTGAACTGAAATAAGTTACCATGACATATTTACAACAATTAAGTAAAAATGGTCTATCCCGAAAATGATCCCTTAAATAAAGGGTTCAATATTTCATACTAAGGAATATATAAATAAAATAGAAATAAATACTATGGCCAAGATGTATAAGCTATGTGTCAAAACATCCACAACCACACCGTATAACATGTATATCATATAAACCCCAACTGACTAAGTCATATAATCAAAAGTTTCACATTTATCACATTTGAACCATATAATCCGAAATGAAAAAACACATGAGGTAGGATCTAATTTTTATTAAACCAAAACAACCTTATCGAGTCCTTGTATCATATCTTCTAAAACTCAGTTATACATGAAATGCATTCCAAAGAGCATGTCGAATGACCATATCCACTGAGATCCCAAGAAACCGAGATACAATGGGTAGCAAGGCCCATTGTATCTGATGAAATCATGAACCAAATAGAAATATCACCCAAGGAATCTGTTATAGCTCTCAGGATCCATAAAATAACATCCCATGGAATCTAATGGAAATCAGTATCAAAGGTGTACTAACCAAAGGATCAAATACCATTCATTTCATCAAAATCTCATTCTATAAATTTCCATGTGTTCATCCAACTCTTATAACAAGTTAGATTTAAATAGTTAAACAATTCACATAATGTATAACATGTAAAGGGAGGGAAACCACCTCGTAATAATATAAAAAAAATTATTTCTATTCATTAAGGTATTCCTCTAACTAGAAAAGCACTCACAAACCCCTCTAGTGGAATAACAAAAGGGCAGATGCAAAGGTGTATCCCATGTTTGACCTTTATCCGAGAAAAATATTCCAACAAACTCAAAGGGATTAATGGGAATCTCTAATAGGTTCTAATTAATTTAATCAAGGCATTCAATCCATTTTAGGGGAATCACCAGAATGTTGAGTGTGCAAAAAATCTACAACTAGTTATATAAAACACCAAACCCCAGGGGAATGGTATAAACCACATACCATTAGTTCATAGTAGAGAACTTTTCTAGTATCATCTTAGGATTTTATCCTGATCAGAAGAATAATTAAGAATGAAAAATAACTCTAAAAAGGACATATTATTTTGCACCTAAATAGCGCAACTGATACAAAAAAATTAAGAATGACACAAGAGGAATATAAAACTCACCTATGCAAATCCAATGTGACCAACGGTTTTATAAATGGACTTCAGATCATGAATTAGGACCAATTCCTAGGTTTGGGCCTTAATGGGTCTTCCTTTACCTGAGAGAACAATTATTAAGTGTTCTTTCCAAAAAAATAGAGGCCCCTACCTCTTATTTTAAAATTATCCTTAATAAATTAAATGGAATGTAAATGTTTAAGACATTGTGTATGGTTTGATTCCTTCCTATCTAGAAAATACCATTGCATGACATGAATTGGACTTCCTAGGTCATTACATTTTATATATTTTGAACATTTTTTGTATTCCAATTTCAGAGGTTGTAATTTTCGTACATCAAGCTTACAACCTCCTATCTCTTCCATTCTAAGAAAAACCAACCAAACAACGACCTAGCTTAGGGTTTAATAAAAAATATAAATTTAACAAGAGTTTAACTGGAAAAAAAATAATTTATACCTCAAAGAAAAAATATTATTATGACCCTCCAAATTATTGAGTGAATGCTATTACTGTTAGAAAACATGACCATATGAATATGATGGTCCCAACCTCCTTTAAAATCGATAGAACAGGACCTTAACATATCCTATTGGGTTTGAAGGGTTCTCTTACATTGACCATTCATATAAGGATGAAAAGTAGTACTAGAACAAAACTACAAATCTAGATATTGAGAAACACATCACAAAAACCTCAAGGTAAAACTCAGATCCCAATGAGATACAATAAAATATGGCATTCCATGCATCCTTACCACTTCCATTGTGTATATTCTAGATAAATAGTCAAGATATAACTATTCTCTAATATTTATGATGTGTGATGAATTTACGAGGAGATTAAATGGAAACCAAATAACATTATGTACTTTAGTCATTTTTGTGGTCTAATAAAAAAATAAACTGTGATTTTTCACATTTCATCTTTTACGTGGGTAATGGTTATATCATACCCTTATACTTAAATCCATCGCCCTTAATTTTCTATCATTCCATGCATTGAGATACAAACTCTAAAATATTCATCTTCATGTTGTCCCACTTGAAACAATCTTTTATATCATTATATATTTTTATACTTCTAGCTTGAATAGAGAATGATAAACTATGAACATCATCCAACATCCCCTTATTCAAATATTGTATAGATGAGACACATACATGGATCCCAAACATTAAAATTCTATATAAATCATGGTTGAACAAATGAAAATTTTCCACATTCTTTTTGAACTCAACATCTTTCTTCTCATCATTTTTAATAATCACATTGAATGATGGTTGAATAATCATTTAAGCATGATAACATTTATCCCCATCATTGAAAATTTCAAGGCCCATATTTTTAAAATCCAAATTAATTAAATGATATTGTCCTCATTATAGATAAGAGAGAATGAACCTTTAAACTCTGAGAATATTTCTCCTTGTTTTCATTCATATTGTTTGGTGTATTGAGAATACATAATCTTTAATCAACCCCAACCAACATCTATGGAAAATATCAAACTCTTTTTGATAGAATATATATTTTAATCTTTTATAAACATTATATATTTCACACATTTTACTAAATAGATAGTACCTCTATTAAATTCAATAATAAATCACAACATCTAACTCCAAGTCATGTGTTAGGTAATTTTTCTCAAGAACCCTCAATTTGAATGAGGAATTAGATATCACCATATCAATTTTCATGATGATGCATCCCAGTACCATCTTTTAAATATCACTATAGATCCCAAAACATACTCCACTACAGGGTAGTGTAATCACAAGTGCACTCAATAACCCTTTATTCAATTACCTGATATTTTCCTGACATGTAAATACACAATGAAACAAGGATACCTTACAAGTTAACAAAGTTAGCGGATTATATATCCATGTAAATTTTCCACTATGTGTCACTATTATCGATCCAAACTACGAAACCCATGGATTTTTTCATTATGGTTAGTATGTGTAATTGTTCAATAACTAATATAATTGAAGTATCTATATATATATAGTTAGTTGAGATTATATGATCCAAAAATGAATCTTTTTCTATCTAAGATTTCTACTGGGTTAATTTTATATAAAAGTTCGCATTACTTAGGGTTCATAGTATAATTATCTAGTTATCTTCACGATCATGTTTACTCTATGAATATATACTAATTTCATCAATAAATAATTCCACATATTGATTATAGAAATATGTAAATATTATATTCATTAAATACATGTATATAATGAGGTAATTAGTTAGGAAAAATGACACCACTATAAATTCATATTTTCCTTAACACATAAATTAGGCTATATTGGGAATGTCTTCATTTTTAGCCTTAATCAAATAGTATCCATATGAAAGATCAATCTTGGAAAATATTGAGCTATATAAATTTGACTAAAAAATTCATCAATACATGGAATATAGAATATATTACTTATTTTGATCTTGTTTTGTTTTTGATAATAAATGAAGAGTCATGTTGATCTATATCTCTTCTTCAAAAAAAGAACAGATTCACCCCATGGTGATGAACATGGATGAATATTCCCTTTTCAATATCCTCTAGTAGATTCTTCAATTTCTATAACAAAAATAGGGCTATTATTTATTTATTCATTGAATGAAGTGTAGAACATGGTATGAGTTCTATTGAAAATTCTACTCCATGATTCAAGGTAAGACTAGGAAACTCTTTTAGAAATAAATCAAGAAACTCATATAAAATAGGAATATATTTGATCTTGAGTTTCTATCCAACCATATAAAATAAAACCCCATTTTTAATTGAAATAAAAATCCATAAAATGAATTTAATTTCAATTGGATGTTCATGTTTATAATCTCATTGATAGATGAACATAGGCTGGTTCATAATATCAATCATGACTACCCATCCTCAGTAATTAATGATAAAATTATATAGATAAATCCAATATATACTTATGATAAAATTAAATTAAACTAGAGGTATAATAATGATATTTTCATGAAACACATTCCCAGAAAAATCGATAGGATAATAATCATAGAAATAAGATAAAATCATTTTCTCATTACAGTTTTCCACTAATAATTTAATATCTAAATGTTGATGAGAGATTTGAATTTCCATGATAGTTTTACTTATATAAAAGAATTTATATAACAATGCCCAAATAGGTTACTTTAATATTTGATAAAACCTATAACCACCTCAAATTTATCATTATATACTCAATCACTTAGTAGAACTAAAATTGTTAGCATGATTTTTAGGGGTATTTGATCAAGGATATCAATCATCAGAGGTCTAAATCACTAAACATTATTTTAAATATGTGACACCTTAGGTTTAATATAGGTCATCGAGGATAAAAATCTATTAAAATCATTCACAACAGTTCTAAAAAATATGAGTTAATATTAGAATATTTATTATCAGTGTCAACCCAGGTGAATAATAATAAAAAACTCACTATGCACCATAATAGTTGTCAATATTAACTTGAGAATCTATTTTTAGGGTTGTTACCCATAATAAATCTATAGAAAAAACACATCCACTTATATTAATTGGAAATGGTTTCTTCCAAGGAAAACCACACTCCTTTGTTTTTCATAACTGAGGATGTTCTCCTAAACATAGGATTATTATAAGGATTATCATTATGCTTTTCTCATAATAGTTTACAATAATAAGTAATCATTTCTTTGATATTAACTAAAATGACTCATACTTTTCATTTATAAATATTACATATTATTTGAGAAATACTCAATGAATATCTTTATGATTCATTATATAATATATCAGTTTAGTTTATTTGAAAAAATATGTACATAAACTAATTTTTGAAAATGGATTTAAATAATTTACCACAATATATTTTATAACTATAATCCTTCATAGATATATCATTCTTAAAACCATTATTCATACCATGGGGAAATGAAACCTAATAATTGGATACCTAAGCTACTCAGTATGGGTAAAAAAGGGAGGTATTAGTGAACATATAAACATAACATGATCTTAAGAGTATTAGAACTTGATCTTAACAATTGGAAACCACAACCTATATATAATCGGACATAATCTTTTGGAATATATCATGCTACTTTATAAAATATTAATCATATAGGAATCAACAACTTTGATCAATGAGAGCATAAAATTTCTATAGTACCTAATTTTTTTGACATACACATTGTTATATAAAAAAATTTAATTTTTCAAGGATCACTTATAATACTATCATAGTGGATTGGTTTTACTTCCCATTCAGTCATATCAATAGTCAATGTTCAATCCAAAGTGTACCATAAGGGAAAAAGTCCCTTACTAAACTATGTCCACACTCCATTCTAGTCTCTATAACCTCTTAAGATATTCATGTTTACCCAATTTATTAGAGGTATATTTAATTGAAGTACAAAAAATCACATATAAATAATAAAATTAATATATTTTACACAATATCATACGTCATTCATCATATATTATAATACAAGAAATTTAAATGTATTTCATAAAAAATATCAACATTTCATGATAATATAACCCCTAGAAAATTAACGGGTTTCAGAAAAACATGAATTATCATAATAATAAAGCATATAGAGAAAAATGTTGATGTTATCATTTTATCATATCCCTAGTAAATAATACTTACCATTAAATGATTTCATCTTAGATGAAAATTATTTTAAAAGGCTACTTGGAATATTTTTTGAGGAAAATACCCTTTTAACATTGAAATCACTCAATTAAAGTATTAAAATCAATGAAAATATGATAGAAATTTTTTTATTTAAAATTATCCTTATAAAAATGTAATGGAAGATTAAAAACATAGATTATTCATGATGGAATGAAAATATTGTCATGGTGTGTATATTGAAAAAATGGTTCCATTCATATTTTTAGTAAAAAGTCAAAATTAAATCATTCTGAAAATAAGAAAACGATTCCTTTTAATTTTTTTTAAAGTCATAATCATGGTTTCAAAATACATTATAACATATTTTTATAATATTAAAAACTTTTTAGAAACTATGTGGGGAAGAAAAATGATTTTTTACCAAAGAGAGAAATAAAATTTGGTTTCCTTAAAAAAATTCTTTCAGTCTCCTATGTTCTTAAAGAGTAGAAAACGATAGGAAAACATGTAATCTATATAAATTAATATAATGAATAAAATCCATAGTGTTCTCATGATATAAGTTATAAAGTTTTATCATTGGAAAGTTGATCATATATAATCCAGTTAAACATGTTATCTCATAATTTTTGGGTGTTAATAGTTTCGTTTTTCTTGGGAATTTTAGTTTAGTAGTTCCACTCTATGTATATTGGTCATGGATTTATCCTATATATAATTTTAATCATGACATGAATATCACATATATTCGACATATTTATATTTATATTCATCTATAAATGTTAATGATATAAAAATGAATTATATTGTTCATGGAGATGGTATTTCGTACGTCCACATGAATATTGTTTTCACTTTCCATATAATGGAATTGAATAATGGTAAATAAAAAGTAAGTTATAAAAAATAATTATTCTTTCATATATATAATATATATTAATTAAATATATCCTTGTTACCATCCATGTAAATTGGAAACTAAAAACAAATCACACGGATTCATGGAGGTTGTAGTCGAACATGAGCCTCAGCCAGGTTGGTGGGGACTCTTTAAGTGCATCCATGTGACTCGTAATCAAATCCAGGTCGAGGCTAATTTCTAGGGTACTTTGGCTTTAATGTTGCAGTACTGTAGTGAGAACTGTACAGTACTGTAGAAAGTACTGTAGTGGGTACTGTTTGACATTGTAGCCTCTGGGAATATTCCCCCATTTGGGCCATTGGGCCACCGATTTGGTCCCCGAGTCCTTTAAGGACTTTGATCCACCCAGTCCTTCTAGTCAGTAAGGCCTTCAGGGAACCTCTGGGCCTATGGGCCACATTAGGTGAAGATGAAAACCAGACAACTGACAAGGAACAAGCTTCAGAGGGAGGATGAACAAGGAGCTTTCACGATAGCATAAGAAAAATCGAATACAAGAATGAGAGGGTATGAAACCTGCCACTGGGAAAATCCTGTGCATGCATAGGAAACCCTAGCTGAACATCCATGTGAAGGTGGAGAGTTGATTTCATGATGAATATAATGGGGAGAAGTTGTTCCATGTATTTAGTCTGGGTTGTATGTAATGTTTAGAGGCATAGGGTAAATGAATTCTTCTATGGCATATGGGCCATGTAATACTTATGTCTATGGGCCTTGTAAGGGTTCCATTTCACCCCTTGAAAAGGTGGATTATCAAAAATCAATAAAAAATGAAGAACTTTGGGCCATTGGATGGATGGAGGTTGTAGTCCACATGTACGCATGTGAGATGTTGTCATTTTACATTAGATAAGATGGTATGGAGGGAGTTATGATATTATAATTATAGGATTATAGTTATTTTTTTAATTTCGTATATAAACATTAAAACCATCATAATAATCATTCATTATAGATGGTACTAGAAAATTAATTGCATCGATATTGAATATGGTAGTCCACATGTACACATGATCGATATTTGGAATTTTTATTTGAAGGAATATAGGGTGGATTATTGTGGTTAAATAATCATAGTAACATTTTAGTATAAATGGGATAATTATATTATTATGTTATGTATAATATCATATATTTTGATAAGGTAGATGAATAAATAAATTAAAAGACACTGGATAAGATGATTAACTATCCGTCAAGTTCAATCCTTTATATCCACTCTTAAGAATGATTGGAAATGTCTTTTAAAAATACCATAACATCTATTCCATGTATTTTAATTATTATTATGGATTTGGGTAGGATTTTTTAGAGCTATAATTCTCAATGTGTTGTAAATATGAGAATGGAAGGGTGTGTGTTTATGTATTGGGGTGGGGGGACACACTTGGAATTTAGTAAATGAGTAAAGTGTAATAAATTCATTATCTAAATAAATGATTCCAGATCACAATATATTCAATCTTGGTACATTAATAGGTTAATTTATAGACTTAAAATATTATTTAGACAAGTTAAATTGGAAAATATTACCTTATAACTTATTTTAACCACAAGGGAAAACCTGTTTTAACCTCAACTATGTTGATGGATTTTTAAAATTATTAATATTCATTATAAAAAAATGATTTTATCCTCATTACTAAATTACTAAGTTTTTATTCTATATTTTTAATCAATTTTATCAAATTGAGTCACTAAATTTTAAAAGAAATTCATTTAAAATAAACTCATAAAACATGAAAAAAAAATTCATGAAAAATGTTTTCTTTAGTATACATGGTTTTTGTAGATAAATGTTAATAAAATTAATTATAATAAATTTATTATTATTATTAATAGTATAAATGAAATACTTTTTTTATATAGACATATTAAAACAAACATTATCTTTGAATTTTATTTAAAAAAGTAGACGGTTTTCAATAAAAAATAATTATTTTTCATTATTAATTGAAATTTAAATCCATTTATAAAAATATAAAAAAACCATTTAAAGCAATTTTTGGAATTTTTATTTCATAAAAGAATTAAATTTCATCAATTAAATTTTACAAACTTTGAAAAAAATTATTATATTATTCACTCATGAAAAGTAATAAAAACAGTTTTTGGGGAAATTATATTTTTTTGAATAATATAAAGGCATTATAGAAAAATACATAATTATTTATAAATATAATTTCTTAATCTAAGAACTATATAAATATTTTAAATATCTTATTATTCATATTTATAAGGCCAATTTAACAGCTAGGTTATAATAGTATACTATGTTACAATCCTTTTAGAGACGAGTTTGAGTATATCTCATGATATAGATGATATTATATACATATATATATATATATCATAAAAACCTGTGGTGTTAAAAAATCCATATATGATTATAGGTATGTTAGTAACCACTTGATTATTGTTTTAAATTTAACATTTATTGATCATGTTTCAATAACATGATAGTGGACAAGAGATTTTTCCAAAACAAGGATATTTTATTCTATGTTGCATTTATAAAGAATTTTGGAGATGCTTGTTATATTATTGTAGAGGTAAAATATCTTTTATATAAATTATATATGGAAAAGGGTTTCCAATTTCTAATATCAAAGATAATTCATATAATATCAATTTCTAACTTAAACCTAGATTTCTAGTGAATAACTTATTATATAAAAATTTATTTCATTTGATATCTAATGATATGGTGATTTTCAGAAATAGGGCAGAGGAAATTTTATTCTCAAATAATTTAAATATTTTTGGTAGTTAACAATAGTTTTTTTGGATATTACTATTGTGATACATCTACCATATGTTTATAAACATTTTGATCATTTTGATACCCTTGTCATGAATTCTTTTATACATTCTTGATTGGAATTTTCCAATCAACCTAGTGTGAGTGGATATATTTTAATAGAATTTTTTTATATATATAAATGTGGGTTTCAAAATTAGACATCTCTTCAATTCATTGGGTAATACATGTATCTCATTAAATTTATTATATGAGGCATTGGCTATTATCCCTTCCCGTTGTGTAATGACATTTGGTATGTGAGGCTTAATTATTTCTATAATGCTACTTATTTGTTCCTTATATTTATGTTATGAATCATAATTTATCATTTTTATTCCTTTTATAAAAAGACAAATGATATTAATATAAGTAATTATAAATTTGTTGAGACATAATTTAGTAATTTATATATCTTTTTCTTTAATGCAATTTTTTTTCACTCTTATTTTATCTTAGAGGATTTCCCAAAGTTTCATTAATGTTTAGGTTTAATTTTGGAGGTTAAATTATGATAATTTTTTGTGTTTATAAAATTAATTAAATAATAAATTTTTATAAATTGATTATTTAATATAAATTTTCATATTTTAATATCCCAAATATTGGTGTAAAAAAATGTGGTTTCCAATTTGGAAACCTATGAGAATATATTTTAATCTAATAAAATAAATATATAAACCAAAATATTGGGTGTGTAAATGTTACAGTTTTATATTTAATTGTAAAATCCTGAAATAATGGAAATGTTATTTATATTTAATTTCTACTTATATAAGATAAATGTTTAGGAAAAATTATATAATTATTCTTTTTTTGACATAGGTATTCATTAAAATTATCTTATTTATCAATTTGATTTTCCACAAACAATGGTACTTTTTAGTTTCTATTATAATTTTTAAAAAATAATATACAATAAATATATTTTACATAGTATTTTAACTTTTATTTTAACAAGAATCCTTTTTAGAGCATTGTTTATAATTAGTACTTTATAATGCATAATATTTTAATAAATAATTTACTATCATTACTTAATTATTAAAATATATAATCATTTGTGTTCCTAGTGTGATATGAGAAATTATTTTACTATGGTAAGGATGAAAATATTACTTGGGATTTCAAATATAAAAAATCTTTAAATAACCATACGATAACTAGAAATCAAAACCCTATTCAATGTATACAATTACCCATGATAATTTTTAATTATATTTATATTAGGAATGATATGAACCAATATTTCATCTCGTGTGCTCATTAATCCAAAAAGACTCTATTTCAGAGGGCACGATGGGACCTCATGCCTGCCTCCCTATATTATAAAGGGTTATTACTCGCAGAGAGGGTATATTGGTAACATATAAATACTACACCTTCAATTATTGATAATTATTAAAATTATAAAAAGAAACAATAACCAACCAATCATAATAAATTGCATAAAATGGATATAACAATTATAGTCTCACTATGGATAAATAATCAATATATGTTATAAAAATAATGAAATGTATTGTAATGTCTTACATGTATAAATAAAGAGTAGTATCAATCAAAATCCAATCATATAAGAGAAATATAAAAATAATAAAAAGAATGGATAGTATAAAAAACTACATATGTGTCTCTTCCGGGCTAGATAACCCACTATAACCATCTATTATGCACACCGATCAACAATTAATTTCTTTCCCTTACTGATATTTGTGCTCTTGAAATCTATAAATTCACCATGAATCCCATGTAGGATATAGGTACAGTTAAGATTATCACCACCAATATTTTCCATAAATAGTCCTATTTAATTTAACTTAATGATCAGTATTATATACTAGTAAAAAATTTAAAACAATTCAATAATCATGTTATAACCTCCTCAACATCCAATCCCACAAAAACCATTCTATTTTTCCTAAGGTCTGGATGCAATGATGTACCCACAATGTTAAAAAATGAAGGGATAACTATCTATAATCCCTCTTATCACAAAAAATGTGACTCATTCTATTCCATCACATCAACCCCAAGTGAATAATACATCGTCAACATTTAACCTAGTTAAAAGATATATCATCCTAAAATATTTTCTAGGTGAATGAAAAATCATAATCACATGGCTCCCAAGTGGATGAAAATTTAATAATACAAATCCCATATTATAATGATCTATCCTTATCAAATAACCTCCATGTTTAAAAAAATATCATTGATTCATATACCCATGGTGAATTATACATCACCAACATATATTCCCCTCCATATGAACAACACGTTACCAATAAATATACCAAATGATGAATGATACATCACTAATACATATCCCCATGGTGAATGATATTCCACTGATACATATTTTACATGGTAGAAGAGATACCACAAAATCAAACATCAAGGTGGAATATATACCACAATTACATATCCCAATGAATAATGAATTATCGTCAACATTCTATAAAGGGAATTAAATAATAAGTAACAATAAGTGATCTATTAGATGATATATCACTCACCAAGAAAATTTCCATTATGGGGAAAAATTGTCCATATCCTAACTCAATATGAATATTTATATTGATATGGTGTGATCTAAGTTAGCCTAGAAGGATCATAGAGTCCAATCATAACCATATGCACAATTTATGAACAATAAATCACATTAAAATAATATTGTGATTAGGGATAATGGTCCTGAATGATTATGGGATTAGTGAACACCTCATAAAGGGACATCCATGACCCTAAAAGACATAAAATAAATATTATGGAATAAAGAAATTAATTTAAATTCACGTTCATATCATTAACAAATTCACATTTCTACCCATATGTAACATATTTTGCGAAATTCATATATTTAAAGACAATTCTAATGAATGACATTCCTCATTTTAGTAGGATAATGGTCACTGAATATCAAAGGCTAAATTGACATCTCATGGAAGAAATTGAAAAACATTTTATAAACCAAAAAAATTGGGATTTCATTAAAATTATTATATAATAGTAAATGAAATGAGGGATTTAAGATTCTTTATTATTATAAATACTTATTTGAATAGATTTATCAAGTTGAAACCTAATATTGGAATGAAGTAAATGATATAGTTCCAAACTAAGGGAGAATTGAAGGGGGTGGAAAAACTAGTCAAAATCATAGGAAGAGGATAAATTGATGGTTTAAAAAAATATTTCACCAATATCATTAATTGTTTTTTCCTAATTAATATAGGAGTCTTGGATCCTATTAGGGCTCTAATAGAACCCTCGAAAATGTGTTTGGGTCATCAAGATTCTGATACACATCAAAAAACCCTCAATAGAAGTGGTAGTATCCACTTCTTTGACTACTAGAGTCCTAGAGTTCCCCCACCCAACATTTTGAGGGAAATCATCTCTAATGTATTCCTTCACCACATAATCCATCTTATTGAAAGTCACTCTTGGGAATCCTATACAATCTACCATAGTAAAAATAGATCAAAACACACAATATTAATTGAAGATTTAAAACATCATACAACTAAAAATATATGGTTCATTATAATCCCCACAATATTTTTCCTCATCTCTATGTTATCTCAATGAGTTCCGATAAGGAATAGATTCATCAAATTCACTTGTATATTAGTATCTCTATCCTGTATATCTTCCTAGATGTGCACACATTTCCACTACACATGTACCCTATGTTGTTTGTTTCCATATAATATTTTCTTATTCAAACCACATATATAAATTTTTCATTCATTTAATGATGCATCAGACATAAAATAATTTCTATAGACATTAGTCATTTCACAAGGGAAATGATGATACCTCTAATGTTTTGATGCTTTAAATACACCATAGATAACACTTTATCACCATGTAAACACCAATTGGTAATCTAGGTACCATTACTATACATGACCATTGATGGACGCACTATCCTAAGAACTATATTTCCCTACCTCTGGATCCTTTTTCCCATAGACAAAGTTAAGCTCTAAATTAAACCCAATCCCAAACCGACGAGTTAATTAGATGAAATCTCAAATTGATATAAAATCACTTCATGCATTTCCGAATTTCCAAACACTTAATTTTTATATGAATATTCTATAACGTCTCTCACAAAAAGATTTAGAAAAATAATTAAAGGCACCCCTGTACTATCCCTCATTGAGGTAATCAGCATGTAATGTCAGTAAAGGACTTAAAATGATCAATATTAAATGATTTATTACAACGTTTGTTATATGAAAATGATGTTTAGTCAAGATGGATGCCCCATTAACCACTGAAATCAGAAAAAAATGTTCATATCATGTCCCCAAACACCAACATAGTACTCTTTGAATACCTACCAATCTTAGTATGATAGAGTATACATAAATTCGTTTTGGTATCCAATACCTTAAATAATCCATGATATTTTTTTAATATAAATTAGGATTATAAATATGATATAATACATCAAAATACACTCTATAGATATACTATCTCCCATGAAATGAATTTCCCATCTTTTAAATTGGCTGACTCACACAGATTGGTAGAAAATCTATGGTATTTGAAAAATGTCAGTAATAACACCTCAAAAATCACTATAATGAGGATAGCACAAAAACATCATCATAAAGTGCATCTTTACATAATCAAATTTCATAGATAAAATAGGAATTGTTGTAGAACTATTATGAGTCATTAGTGCTCATATTTCACCCACTAATAGATTTATCATCATGGAAAAGACCCCATAATATCCTTATTCATATTGTTCAAACAATTATCCATACAAATGTTATTATAAAACATTGTTAGCCCTGGGATAACTGACTACCATGAGGAATGTGAGTAATATATCATCTCCTTATACATTCTCATGGGGGATACCACATTAAATCCTATAAAACATATCTTATCATTATCTTAGGAGAGATACAGAAAAAACACAAAACCATGTATATTACCCCCTATCAAAAGAAAATATGAATTTGGCATCACTATCAAGGAGTGATGGGGTAATAAGTAAAGCCACAAGGTAATATCTATCACTATGTACCTAAATATTGAAATGAATATCATTATATATGATTATCAGATAAAACTTTCAATAAGATTCTTAAACCACCAAATATTTACTCCTCTTACTCAATGTGTTAGCTAAAACATTATCTTTACAAGTGGTATATCCCATATCAATGATAAAATATTTGAGGTACCTAGTCCAACTTTATTAATAAATATTTAGTTCCATTTGTTATGAGATATATTTCAATCTCTTATGGTTAGTAAACACCATGAACCTCTCACCTAAAAAGTAGTGATCTTAACATCTCTTTATTCTCACTACCGATACCATATTCATGTCATCTATAGTGTTTTTCCACACATAATGTATTTGTTTATTGAAGCCATAACAACATATAGTCTTATATTATATCATAACATATAATAGATCAATGCTTGATGCATGATAATGTAAGGTATAGTCCTACATATCTTCAAAGAGGTGAAGATAGATGTAGTTTTAACCTCCATTTCATCAACCAGAATGATTTATCAAAAATAATGGGAACACTCTAACATCCCTCCATCGGTTTAGGGAAGTGATCAGTTTTATAATTAGTGTTTTTTCTACTAGGTCTTTACCATGAAATCCCTGACTCGAACATTCCTCGGTATACTAATATTTTAGCCTATGATATGAAATTACCTCATAAACAGACCATTAATATATAGAAAGGAAACTTCAGGAGGCTTTCATAAATTTTATTCTCTCTTGGTGTGTATAATAAGTAATCCTGATGTTTATATTGGTAGTCTTGTGCCTAGGGGAATACAGTAATATCATTTAAAAAACATGAAAAATGAGTAAAATAATATATGGAAAACTATATTAATCAGTTAAATAAGCACTACTATAACATTCATTAATTCAATAAGAATTTAAAAAAATCATTTGTACCATTCCTCTAAGAAAAGTAGTAAGGGGGACATCATCTAGCATCACACAAAACTGGTGATATCCCGATATGAGATAGATTTTAGAAATCCTCTCGATTCCCCTAAACTAAAAAATTAAATTATCTATATTTAGAATAAGATACTATTTCATGATTAATAATAGATTCAAAAATTAATAATCTAAAAACATGAATAATTAATAAACCACATTTTCAGTGAAAAAATAGGATCACCGAAAGGTATAGGCTAGAGAAAATGAATCCAGCCACCTCAAGGTCCTCTAGAGAATACATCCAATATGGTGGACTTGATATTGGATTCATTCCTAGAATAACCATTATTGAAAACATTACATATATTTTATGTATAAACACAAAGAAAAAGTAAAGAAATACACCATTGAATCAATTAAAATAGGAGGAAAGATAAAATATCATGTTTTCTCTTCTCCCAAGAAAATAAAATAAAACATGGATGCAATTTTACCCAGTTTTTGATTGTCATACCCTAATGTATTTCCTGTAAAATGAACTCTTCAGTGTAGTTATATCATTGAAATTATTTGATGTAAATAATCTTCCTAGATTCCAGCAGACAATTAGGATTTGAAAATGAGTAAGATAATTCATTCCAAACACCACAATGATACAATTCATATACAACTCATATAAATATAATATAAACTAATACTTATTGATAATGATAACACTGTCTGGACAAATCTAAATACCCTTATATCACACCCCTAAAAGGGTAACAATATGCCTAGCCCCATAGTGATACTCAACCACTAACCCCAACCATTAGAAACCTATACAGACCAAACAAAATATGATACACCTCTATAAAATAAAATGGATTCTTGGGTGGGTTCCTCACAAACCATGCCTAAAATTGTTGATGCATCCTCACTATGGCATACAAGTTTCTCCTCAATAACATTCGCACTACTACAGATATGGCCTTTTTTAGCACTTGAAAAAGGCCTTTATAGTTCTAGAACAGCACTGTTAATTGAGGTGAAGATAGGGGGTTTCCCCTTTAACAGCGGTTAGAATGGCGCAGATAAAGGGCCCTTTAATCAATGCTAAAAAATGTGATGATAAATGTTAAAAAACATTAAAAAAATAACAAAAAATATTTCTGCAATTTGGGAGGAGATTCAACAGTACTTGAAGCCCCCCTTTAACAACACCCCTACCCTAGCCCTCATGCCCCAGCCTGCACTCCCTCACCCACACTTTAACATTGCTAGCTTTTATTCCACCCACGCACGCAACCTGCCTCCCCTTGATTTGAACTCTGGACTTGGTGCGTGCGCACCAAAGCCTTTACCACTACGCCATATTGCTTTACACTTCATTTATTAATATATCTGTTTATTTATATATATTTTGTTATATTTACTTGTATATTAATATATATTTATATTAACATATATATATTTATATTAATATATATATAGTTTTATTAATATATATATTTAGTTATATTAATATATATATAAATTTAGTTATATTAATATATATATATATATTTATATATTATTATATTTATTCGTATATTAATATATATTTATATGATTAGTTTTCAATACATTTATAAAATTATCTTTTTTATGTGTGTTTATAAATAAATAAATACAAATATAAAACACACACACAAACATATTATATGTGTATTTGTAAGTATAATTATACATAATTATATATATTTACAAATATATAATATTAAAATGTATATACATATGTTTAGAATATATAGATAATATATATCAATTTTTCAATACAGACGCCCACAAATACACACACGCACACACACACACATCATATAGGTATATAAATATAAATATATTTTTATTTTAAATAAAATTGATATTAGTATTTTACTTCGATAAGCTTTATATATTGAGAAATATAATTTATATGGAAATATGTTTAATTATTTATTTGTAAAATTAATTTTTTATGGGTGAATATATAAATATATTTATATATTGTTATATAATTTATTATAAATAAAATTAAATTGTGAAAAACAAAAAAAAACATCAAATCTATAATATCAATATAAATGTAACCCCTCAAAATAAATTTAGTCCCTTATGAAAAAGGTCAAAATACCCCTGAAACGAGGCTGAAATTCCATTGAATGTTAGAAGATTTGGGTATCCGGACTAAAAACTAAATTTTAGAGGCCTTACAGGCCTTTTTTGCATTAAAAAATGTGACACAATGTTTCTTGGATTACTAACACTTATATATCATCACATGCTTTGATTTGATATGCTGTAGAGCTCAAACGGACACTCGAATCAAAAGATACGGTCCTTTGATGTTTGAGTTACGTTTTCATCTTATTTTAGATCATTTAAATTTTTTTTTATTTTTTGTGTCTTTAAATTGTTTTAAAATGATTATTAGTCGATGATAATTAGAAAATTATTAATTAAAAATTTTTATAAGATATTTTATAATCCGTTTTCACTACATGTGTTACATATTAAGTGGAAATCTTTATTTATACTTATCTAAAACATATTTAAAACACATATATTAAATTTATATCCATATAAATATAATTAAATATTTATATATCAATATATTATTTTTTAGGAATTTTTTTTGAAATATACCCTTTATAAGCACCAGAGAAAAAGCGTTGATAAATCCTCGCTTTAACGACGCTATTAAATAAATAGATAATGAAGGGGGTCCTTTAATATCATATTTAGCGCTGATAAAAGTAACCCTTTATTAGTACTTTTTTAGCACTGATAATGGCACACCCTTTATCAGCGTTATTTTATAGTGATGGTAAAGGGTGTCATTGCAGAAACCTAGTTTTGAGGTAATTTAACATGACATGGGACTTAACATTGATTTCTCATTGCGTAAATCCCACTAGGTTCATCCCCTTGGTGATGTTTCTACCACTAAACCTAGGGCCACAACATCTTAGACATCTAGATCTATTAAAGGATACTCAAATACTACAAAATAGTAGTTCTCTAGGCCCCAATCTATATCTCTGAGTATGTTAAGAACCATGTCCTATAGTAGTTCATTGTATAAGGGCATAATAACCCTACAAGATCACGATCTCCCAAGAATATTGACACTCATTAGGTGACTTGTAACAATTGGGTTGAATATGAAATTGATTCCCAAACCAATAAAAATTGACTAATTCACATCCTTTTAAAAGAAGAGATGAAACCCTACACTTACTAGTCTACCTATCTTTGGCATCACAATACACATTATACATTCAATTCCTACTATAGGGCTATCAACCCTCAAAACCAACAAAATAATCATATACCATAGGTATGATCTACTATAAGGTATGTTCCCCGAAAAAGTGGGGGGCTCATTTAAAGCCTTTGGAAATTATTTCAGATGGAAAATGGCTAGCTATGATGAAATAAATTCCTTATGTCATCCTCAAATTGTCGGTCCTTGAAAGTATCATTGCCTTCCACTATGGGTGAAAACAATAAAAAACATCTAAAATGGGAATAATAAACAACAACAAACATACAAATGTGATTAATACTCAAATAATCTATGGTGGTATCTTTTGACTTGGTATTTTGGAAATAATTTCAACAAAATAAGACAGAAAATTATTCTAAGGTATCCCCACAGTCTAGTCTAGATAGATGAAAAAATACCATCAGAACTAGGATAGTCCAAAATCCCTATAGGTGGAAACCTTCACCCACTTCTATGGAGGTGTCTCGATCAGTTCATAGATGGTCTATATATAATCAATCCAATACTCAGGGGCTTATGTCCACCCTCTCATATTAGGTGAGGTGGATTATGTAGATATAACACTCTAGTCTGGTCTAATACGGATATCATAGAGCCCAATTCCCATTGTCCTGCAAACTGAAAAATGCAAGGAAAACTCTCTCAAAGTGATTGACTATTATGTAGAACCCGTGAAACATGGGGATCCCATATAAAAGCTTATAAGGAATGTTGTCCCCCTCCATATTGGGTCTCAAATTGACATTATCTTGTTGGCATATAACTATAATTATAGAACAATGACTCAATGAATCTATATGAGATTTATTTTTTATCATAGTTTTAGATGTGTTATAACCAGATAGACATATTTTTTTTCTTTGTAGAAACCCTCTATAATGTAAGGATTTCAAATATCTCAACATGATCGTGAATTTTCTATGGGACTTTTGAATCATTGGGTGGGTACCCAATTTTTATGTCAGTTTAAATAGATAATATATGAATAAAATGGTGAAAAAAACCTCAAAATATCATAAAAATTATCTTTCACATTTAATTTATTATTAATCTAAAACTATACCTATTTCAAACTAAGAGATCCTTTGATCAAAATCTATTACCAAAATTTTATCATTTTAATTTCCATTTCTAATCTGAATGAGGTTTTCTTTAGTTTTTCTAACATGCGCTACAACAATCTCTAAAATATGTTCTTGAATTTCTAGGTTCTATCATGAAAAGTTCTTGTGCATCATGTCATTCTCTATCAAACAAAATAAGTTTCTCTTTGTTCTCTCTATATTCATGAGAGTGTGGATGTGATTATTTTTATTTTTAGTCATAAGATAATTATAGAAAATTATTTATTATTCGTAAAAAGTATTAACATATATAAATGGTATAACTTTAAAATTTAAATTAGTGAAAAATCAATCGATAATTTCATAAATACCACATATCAATTTATTTATTCTGCAAAATCCATATGTTGGTTATTATTATTATTATTATTATTATTCATTTCATGATATATTTTTATTTAATTTTTTTGTAAATATATAAAATTTTATTTATTTAAATGATATTAAATTAAAAATATCATTTAAATTGAGTCATTAACTAGAAAAAATAATCCTTCAATAGGATTTACTAAACCATGAATAATAAACTAATTATTTAAAAAATATAAATCTTTGATTAATTAAAAAAATAATATTCTATAAACTTAAAAATTATCTTTTATTTTGATATCAACTCAAATAAATAAATATTAATTTTATTCCCTAAAATATAGACTAAATAATTTATTACCAAATAAATATTGAATAACAAAAAATATATAATTTACTCGCATATTCTAGACATTAATATCTTTGGATTGAATTTATAAAATCAGATTTGATGGAATAATTAACATTCCACACGTAAGGAATAATATTTTCATCATATCATTAAATTAAATAGAATTTAATGAGATTCTGGATACACTTATTATGTAACCCTATAAGACTCTTTATTATTGGAATTAAGTATCTTACTTAAATCCAAGATTAGTGAATAGAAAAACATCAACATACCTATATATGAAGATGTTAATTTCAAAACAACAAAAAAATCATATGAATAAAACTGTAAAATATAATCCATTTTCTAGTGATATCTCATAAATAATTATGAATACCTTTTCCATCACACTACGTGGTAAATATATCATTTGGTGAAATTATAAAATGAACTAGTCAACGAAATACGATTTCATACCATGACCATTCATTTACATGCTATTTTATTTATTAATATATTTATATTCTTATCCATGAGTTTCTTTTCCCCTCTTTTGATTTTGTGTGTTGAATTCATGAAATTTCATGATACATAAAAATCATAGGTTTAGTGTAAACATTGGGATGAATAGTAAATTGGGTCTTTATTTTTTAGAAGAACTATTGATGTGAATGTCACATGTTTTCCCTAAAATTCTAACAAATAATGAGACAATATACTGCTTCTCTATTGAGTCTTGTGCAGTTTGAACACAGTTTGGTAAACAATGTGGCCAAAAACATTTACCTAACCAAAACATAAAAAATTATAAATTTCAATTTTATCCCATATAGATTTTAATTTCTAAATGATTCCACCACTTCCCATTTATATTCATACAAAATAATGGGATTTCATGTCTGAAAACCTTTCATTCTTACTTGGATTTTTTGCGTTTAATGTTAAAAGTTTAGAGGATTATTTTAGGTTTCGACCACTTTTCTATCATAATTTTCTTTTGCAATGACCCGCCCTCAGGGCCCGTGCTGTGACTACCCCAAGACCGCCTTCCATTGGCCAGGGGCTGGCGACTAGCACCAAGGCGTAAATCCCGATAAACAGGGAAGGAATTGCCTTTGTAAAGTAAACAACCATCACAGAGTAAGCAAGCGAAAAGAGTAAACACTAAGTAAAAACTGTAACAAGATGTGCGGAAAGTAAAAGGGGCCGGAAATACAAGCCCAACTGTAAAGTACAACTGAAAGGGGGAAACAAAAACTGAAAAGAAAAGCCACAGCATCGAGCCATCCTCTGGAAGTCCCACCTGAAGGGTGAGCACAGATAGCCTCCACAGCTCCTCGGTCCAGCCGTCCGCTCCAAGTACGTCCCGCCCAGTGGTCCACCTCTAGGTACCGTCCTGCTCCGCAAGCCTCCACCACGATCAGCGTTGTCCATCGTCTGCAACCAACACAACGAAGTGCGGGAATAGCCCATGCAGGGGTGAGTATAAGCTACTCAGTAGGGACCCCGAGACCTCCGAAGGTCTCCTGAAATCCACAAAGGATAAACCACAAAGGAAAGATACAATCACGAAGTAACAACCGACAGTGCTTAGGTATATGCCCATACATATACCTAAGTCATCAATTCCCGTTCGGCTCCAACATCCGAGCCCAAGCACAACCCAGTCCACACAGGAAAGCAAAACATATTCTCACACAGAATAACAGCACACAATCCACGAAGGAGAGCAAAAGTAATCCACAAAGGATAGCTCAACACAATCCACAAAGGAAAGTAAACCGTAAATCCACATAGGATAGTTCAACACAATACACAAAGGAGAGTAAACAGGATTCAACTCACACAGGTATACTTCATCGAAAAGGTGAAAGGGATGATCAGATATAGATACTAAATCATCTAATCTGGGACCCACTGAGGATACAAGACCAGCTTTCTTCATTGATTCATCTAAGTTGGGACCCACATAGGATACAAGACCAGCACCGAATCATCTAAGCTGGGACCCACATAGGATACAAGACCAGCACAGCTTGGAACCACATAGGATACAAGACCAGCACTCTTCATTGATTCATCTATGCTGGGACCCACATAGGATACAAGACCAGCACTGAATCATCTAATCTGGGACCCACATAGGATACAAGACCAGCACGGCTAGGACCCACATAGGATACAAGACCATCACTCTTCATTGATTCATCTATACTGTGACCCACATAGGATACAAGACCAGCACTGAATCATCTAAGCTGGGACCCACATAGGATAAAAGACCAGCACGGCTGGGACCCACATAGGATACAAGACCAGAACTCTTCATCATCGCAGTCCACTGAGGATCTCTGCACAGTCGTCATTGTCGAAGTCCCAGCCAGCACAAGGGTTCCCGCACGCAGCAAGCTCATTCGGGAGGGTCCTCTCCACAAGCCGAGAGACTGATACATCAACTAACACAAGGTCCAGAGTTGATGTATCCAAAAGTGCCGTATCATCAACAGGAACTCAACGTCGTAGACGGCGCGTCAATCGGACGCCCGGTCTGAGAGTTTTTGGCTTTTCCATCTCAGGGGCCTGGTTGGTTTTTAAGGCAAAACCAACCCGACCGTACTCCACCTGTGTCCAAACCTCGGGCGGAGCATGCCAAAAGATCCGTCTCACTTATAGGAAAACAACAAAGTCGATATCACGTCAATCAGACGTCCGAAGCTCAAGATATGAGCGTTTCTGCTCCGAGGGCCCGGTTGGTTACGTGTACGAACCAACCCGACCAAACTCAAAGTATTCCGAAACCTTGAGTGCGATATACCGAAACGACCGTCTCGTTCCAAGGATCATGTCGCAACTGACGGTGCGTCGATCGGAGGCCCTTAGCCCATGATATGGGCGTTTGAACCAATTCAGTCCGAAAATAGGGGGTCTGGGCCCGGCTCGGCCCGGCCCAGTACCCCCTGGGCCGACCTGGCCCAGGCGGCGACCCGGCCTGGCCCGGAAGCCCGGCCCGGACGGTGGCGCGGCGGCGCGGCCAGCCGCATATGCGCTGCGTGGGGGGGGCACCCCCCCACCCCTTTTATTTCACTAACGGTGCGACATTATGCCGCGCCTTTGATGAAAACGCCCCCCCCCCCCCCACGTGGGGGCCCGCCGAAAATGACACCACCAGGGGTTTCGACCCCCGGTTTCTCCAGATCCCGGTCGGCCTAAGGCCGGCCATTTTATTTCTTACGCGGGACCCTCGAGTCCCGCCTTCTGGTCACCGGCAGCCGGCAAAGCCGACCGCTTTTGCCGAACCGTCGCGGCTCTGCTGTGGCGGGCTCCTCCGGCTGCTCCGCCGCGGACCCTTCGGTCGCGGCTCTTTCTTGTCCGCCGGCGGCCGGTTTTCTAGCCGCTCCTTCCAGCTATGCCGTGGCTCAATGCCGCAGCCCTTGTTCGACTGGCGCGACATGACGGTGCCGCGTCCCTCCGCCGCGGCCCGACTCCAGCCGCGGTCTCTCCCATCTTCAACGGCACGGCGCGACGACACCGCGTTTCTTCGTCCCGTCCCATACCGGCCGTAATTTCTTCTTTTTCACGTGGTGCAATGGCACCGCGTTACCCTGCTCCCATCCGCAAAAATTACAATCACTAAGGGAGGAAGGTCGTCCATGATTGTGCGGTCCGGCCACCTTCCGTTAATCCGATAACAGGTGATTATTTAAAACAATGAAGAATGCTGGAAAAAGATATTCAAGAACACCAATGAAAACCCCTACATCTTCAAGTTGTCGCACACGCATTCTTCTCGGAATTGACCGTTGCGGAACATGTGGAGCATCGCGTCGCGGAAGGGGGTCGCGTCGTCGCGTAAGGGCGTCGCGTCGACGATCTTGTCGTTGTCGATCGAAGGTTGTCGCGTGGTTGGATTGTCGCGGAAGAATGTCGCGAAAGAAGAACCGTCGGAGTTGCGGTACTTGGCGTCGCGTCGTCGATCTTCGAGGGCTTAGCGTTCTTCGTCTCCCTTTGTCGAAGGTCGGCGTTCTTCGCGTTCTTCGCGTTCTTCGCGAAGAAGGATGAAGAACTTGAGGTTTGTCAAATCCTCTCAATGAACAACACTTAAGGAGAAAAAGCCTTGGTCTTATTTTATTATCATGCCAACAAACGAAAAAGAGATAAGTAACGAACCATTAATTCATAGAATTAATTCAATGAATAAAACCGCCCAATTAAATGGTGTGTTAAGAATTTAAGAAAACGCGTCAGTTGACTTTCATAAAAATGAGTTTTCGCGGGTGCGTTACTTAGGGGAAAAGAAACGGTGGGGATCGTGCGGGCCCCACCTCACAAATATCCTACCAAGAGGGTAATATATTTTTGGATAGCACCCTATCCACATCAACTCAGCTTAAACAGCTTGAAGAGGTCTTTAAGCAGCTTTAAGTGAAATAAAAATAAAATTTTCGCAGAACTTTATTTTATTTCTTAACTTAAAACCTAAAAATTAAAAACCACAACCGAGAAAACACAACTCCAAAAGAGGCGTTTCTAAGAAAATACCGGCGCTGTGATTCCATCGGTGCCCTCGGAATTCGATTCCGAGCACCGGTTCAAAAGTTAGAAAAACCCGGTCGTTCATTCACTGAACCTACCCGATCCACACTTCGGAAAATGATTCCAGGCACACCGGGCCTCAGAATCAGGTGCCGTCAGAAGCTGCGTTCTCGTAAAATTCAAAGAAAATTAAGAAAAAAAAATTTCCTTGAAATTTACGGGTCTTTACATTACTCCAACCACAGGGCTTTACATCCCCGTAAAGCTTCACCACAATCTTAGGGATACAAAGGCGGTACTGAGCACGCATCTGAGCCTCCCGCTCCAAAGTGCTCTCCTGGAGGTTCCCGAGTTTCCATATGAAGCGCACTAGAGGAATCGATCGTCCACGTAGGACCCGCTCCTGTCGATCCTCGATCTCTACTGGGACCTCCGCAAAAGTCACCACATCATCAAAGACCAGCTCTCCATGGTCAAATATTTGCGTTGGGTCGTGCACGTATCTCCTCTGCTGAGATACGTGGAAGAAGTCGTGCACCCGGCGCAACTGTGGTGGTAGAGCCAGGCGATAAGCCACCATTCCAATCCTGCTGAGGACCTGGAAGGGTCCGACGAAGCATGGAGACAACTCGCTGCTTCGGCCAAACCTCCGTAATCCACGTCGAGGTGAGACCCGCATGAAGATTTGGTCGCCATCCTCGAACTCAAGTGGCCTCCGCCTCCTGTCAGCATAGGACTTCTGTCGGTTCTGAGCTATACTCATCCACTCCTAGATGACCTGGACCATCTCCGATCCCACAAGAACTGCTAATATTTCTTCTTTGCCGATAAGATAAATCTGGTCTCATCCCCTAGATGAACCACTTCCTTTTCCTAATACAGTCAATCCCGACATGGATGTTACTAATCCACACCAAAGATGACGTTGTAAGGCCTCGATGCTACTACCAAGAGATCCAACCGTTACTGTCGCCTCCAAGGGTTGAGTCACACTGTCGGCATCAGTGTGTGGTAACTGGGTCTCCTCCAGTAGATGTCTCACAAGTGAGGGTCAAGTCAACAGTCTAAACTGGAACCTCTTAGTAACAACACAAAAGAGGACAGGAATGAAAACATCACAAAGGTAAGCATCTTTTACTATTGCAGCTCATAATACAAAGACACCACAAAACAATAACAAGGAACTAGAAGTACAAAGGACGTATCCACTAGTTCCGCTCCTGTCCATATGCTCTCAGAGCTCCATGATCGAAGGCCTCAGCTGCCTGAAGCTGAGGTCTCGCATGTCCACCAACTCCCTGCGGTCAGGGTGGACCTCCTGGTGGTGATGGTGGCAACACCTCGAAGTGTCGCCCAGCATCTGCTACTCGGCCAGCTCCTCTGCCTCATCCGCCTGCACCCTGCGGACCACCGTGGCCGAACCACTATCTGGGAGGTCCCTCTATCACCTGCTGCTCATCTGTAAGATGAGTCAGGCAGTCTCGAGGCATGTGAGCTCGCCCGGTGCATGCATAGAAATGCTTTCCCCTCGTGTAGCTGGCTCTCCTTCGGGTTCCCCGCACAACCGAATATTCATCCTGAGACTGCCCAACTGATAGTCTGGCCCGTTTGGACCTCTGCGTCACCTCTCTACTGCCAGCTACGGAAGAACCTGCTACGGGCCGTCCTGCGGAGGGTCCTATCACTAGAGCCTGCTCGGCGAGAATACTCTCCACTAGAAGGGCTCTTTCCAACACCTCTTCCTATGTCGGAATGTTGAGGGAGATCATCGAAGCCCTGATTTCGTGCCTCAGTCCCTGCTCGAAGGTCCGGGCCCGGAAGAACGGGTCCCATACCATATCTGTGGAGTAGCACGAGAGATCAGTAAATCTTGCTGAGTACTGGGCCACTGTCATGCTTCCCTGCCATAGCTGTAGTAGCTCTTGGATGCGCACCGCACGGAGGGTGGCTGGGACAAACTCTGAGCAGAAGAGGCTCTCAAAGTCTGTCAAGAGTAGAGATGCCTCATCGTGCACCTGGAGCATCAAGCTCCACCATCGGCCCGCTACCGCGTGTAGTAGGCTCGCTGCAAGGATCACCATGAGGTCTGCTGGTGTCCTCACTAATCGAAAAACTCTCACTACTGCCTCCAGCCAGTCCTCGGCTGCCTGGGGGTCCGTCTCCCCGCGGAACTTGGGCGGTCGCTGGCACTGGAACTCATTCAGTGCCCTGAGGTGACGTGCATCATCAGCAGCTAGTGCTGGAAGCATCGGTGGCTCGGCGGGTAGAGCTACCGCAGGTGCCACTGCTGACAAAGGGCCCTGAACCGAGGCCTCATTGCTCGGTGGGCTGTCGTCACGCTCGTCTCTCGGAACCCTAGCTCGCTGCTGTCGTGGGGACATCCTGAAAAGAAACAGGTGCGCCACGGTCGGAACTGTATACCTGGTGAGCTGACACAGGTAATCCCAAAGAAAACTTGAACAAACATGAAATTAATGTTTTCGTGCATTAAGTCGGAAATCAGAAGTCAGGGTCCTGGTGTACGGATACATCGGACGCCGCACAAATACTAGACTCCCTGGATTGATAACCACACCCAATACGCTGAACACTATTGCTTCACATAGAGGAAAGATCAGAGTCTGCGGTAGAACCGAACTCCTCTGATACCAATTTTTCACGACCCGTCCTTGGGGCCCGTGTCGTGACTACCCCATGCCCGCCTTCCATAGGCCATGGTCTGGCGACTAGCCTCAAGGCATAAATCCCGATAAACAGGGAAGGCATTGCCTTTGTAATGTAAACAGCCATCACAGAGTAAGCAAGCGAAAAGAGTAAACACTAAGTAAAAACTATAACAAGCTGTGCTGAAAGTAATAGGGGCCAGAAATACAAGCCCAATTGTAAAGTACAACTGAAAGGGGAAAACAGTAACTGAAAAAAAAGCCGCAGCGTTGAGCCATCCTCTGGAAGTCCCACCTGAAGGGAAAGCACAAATAGCCTCCACAGCTCCTCGGTCCAGCCGTCCGCTCCGAGTACGTCTCACCAAGTGGTCCACCTCTAGGTACTGTCCTGCTCCGCAAGCCTCCACCACGATCAGCGCTATCCGTCGTCTGCAACCAACACAATGAAGTGCGGGCATAGCCCGTGCAGGGGTGAGTATAAGCTACTCAGTAGAGACCCCGAGACCCGCGAAGGTCTCCCGAAATCCACAAAGGATAAACCACAAAGGAAAGATACAATCACGAAGTAACAACCGACACTACTTAGGTATATGCCCATACATATACCTAAGTCGTCAATTCCGGTTCGGCTCCAACATCCGAGCCCAAGCACAACCCAGTCCATACAGGAAAGCAAAACGTATACTCACACAGAATAGCACAACATAATCCACGAAGGAGAGCAAAAGTAATCCACAAAGGATAGCTCAACACAATCCACAAAGGAAAGTAAACAGTAAATCCACACAGGATAGTTCAACACAATCCACAAAGGAGAGTAAACAGGATTCAGCTCACACATGTATAATTCGTCGAAAAGGTGAAAGGGATGATCATATATAGATACTGAATCATCTAAGCTGGGACCCACTGAGGATACAAGACCAGCTGTCTTCATTGATTCATCTATGCTGGGACCCACATAGGATACAAGACCAGCAATGAATCACCTAAGCTGGGACCCACATAGGATATAGGACCAGCATAGCTGGGACCCACATAGGATACAAGACCAGCACTCTTCATTGATTCATCTATGCTGCGACCCACAAAGGATACAAGACCAGCACTGAATAATCTAAGCTGGGACCCACATAGGATACAAGACCAGCACGGCTGGGACCCACATTGGATACAAGACCAGCACTCTTCATTGATTCATCTATGCTGGGACCCACATAGGATACAAGACCAGCACTGAATCATCTAAGCTGGGACCCACATAGGATACAAGACCAGCATGGCTGGGACCCACATAGGATACAAGACCAGCACTCTTCATCGTCACAGTCCACTGAGGATCTCTGCACAGTCGTCGTCGTCGAAGTCGCAACCAGCACTAGGGTTCCCGCACGCAGCAAGCTCGTTCGGGAGGGTCTGCTCCACGAGCCGAGAGGCTGAATCATCAACTGACACAAGGTCCAGAGTTGATGTATCCAAAAGTTCTGTATTGTCAACATGAACTCAACTTTGTAGACGGCGCGTCAATCGGACGCCCGGTCTGAGAGTTTTTGGCTTTTCCGTCCTAGGGCCCGGTTGGTTTTTAAGGCAAAACCAACCTGAACGTACTCCACCTGCGTCCAAACCTCGGTCGGAGTATGCCAAAAGATCCGTCTCACTTAGAGGAAAACAAAAAAGTTGACGGCATGTCAATCAGACGTCCGAAGCTCAAGATATGAGCGTTTCTGCTCGGAGGGCCCGGTTGGTTACGTGTACGAACCAACCCGGACGAACTCAAAGTATTCTGAAACCTTGAGTGCGATATATCGAAACTAGTGTCTCGTTTCAAGGATCGTGTTGCAACTGACGGTGCGTCGATCAGAGGCCCGTATCCCAAGATATGGGCGTTTGAACCAATTCAGTCCGAAAATAGGGGGTCTGGGCCCGGCCCGGCCCAGTACCCCATGGGTCGGCCGAACCGGGGCAACCCGGCCCGGTCGGCGACCCGGCCCAACGACCCGACACGGCCCGGAAGCCCGGCTCGGCCGGTGGCGTGGCGGCGCGGCGTCGCGACCAACCGTATATGCGCTGCATGGGGGGGGGGGCTGCCCCCCCCCCCCCCCCTTTATTTCACTAACGGCGCGACATTATGCCGCGCCTTTGATGAAAATGACCCCCACATGGGGGCCCGCCGAAAATGACACCATAGGGGTTTTGACCCCCGGTTTCTCCAGATCCAGGTCGGCCTAAGGTCGGCCGTTTTATTTCTTACGCGGGACCCTTTGGTCCCACCTTCTGGTCACTGGCGGCCGGCAAAGCCGGCCGCATTTGCCGAACCGTCGCGACTCTACTGTGGCGGGCTCCTCCGGCTGCTCCGCCACGGACCCTACGGTCGCGACTCTTTCTTGTCCGCCGGCGGCCGGTTTTCCGGCCGCTCCTTACAGCTATGCCGCGGCTCAAAGCCGCGACCCTTGTTCGACTGGCGCAGCACGACGGTGCCGCGTCCCTCCGCCGCGGCCCGACTCCGGCCGCGGTCTCTCCCGTCTTCAACGGCGCGGCGCGACGGTGCCACGTTTCTTTGTCTCGTCCCATACCAGCCGTAATTTCTTCTTTTATGCGCGGTTCAACGGCACCGCGTTACCCCTCTCCCATCCGCAACAATTACAATCACTAAGGGAGGAAGGTCGGCCGTGTTTGTGCGGTCCGGCCTCCTTCCGTTAATCCGATAACAGGTGATTATTTAAAACAATAAAGAATGCCGGAAAAAGATATTCAAGAACACCAATGAAAACCCCTACCTCTTCAAGTCGTTGCACGCGCGTTCTTTGCGGAATTTACCGTTGCGGAACAAGTGGAGCGTCGCGTCGCGGAAGGGCGTCGCGTCGTCGCGGAAGGGCGTCGCGTCGACGATCTTGTCGTTGTCGATCGAAGGTTGTCGCGGGGTTGGATTGTCGCGGAAGAACGTCACGGAAGAAGAACCGTCGGCGTCGCGGTACTTGGCGTCGCGTCGTCGATCACCGAGGGCTCGGCGTTCTTCGTCACCCTTCATCGAAGGCCGACGTTCTTCGCGTTCTTCGCGTTCTTTGCGTTCTTCGCGAAGAAGGATGAAGAACTTGATGTTTGTCAAATCCTCTCAACGAACAACACTTAAGGAGAAAAAGTGTTGGTCTTATTTTATTATCATGCCAACAAATGAAAAAGAGATAAGTAATGACCCATTAATTCATATATTTAATTCAACGAATAAAACCGCCCAATTAAATGGTGCGTTAAGAATTTAAGAAAACGCGTCAGTTGACTTTCATAAAAACGGGTTTTCGCGGGTGCGTTACTTAGGGGAAAAGAAACGGTGGGGCTCATACGGGCCCCACCTCACAAATATCCTACCAAGAGGGTAGGATATTTTTGGATATCACCCTATCTGCATCAACTTAGCTTAAACAGCTTGAAGTAGTCTTTAAGCGGCTTTAAGTGAAATAAAAATAAAATTGTCGCACAACTTTATTTTATTTCTCAACTTAAAACTGAAAAATGAAAAACCACCACCGAGCAAAGCAACTCCGGAAGAGGCGTTTCTAAGCAAATATCGGCGCTGTGATTCAATCGGTTCCCTCAGAATTCGATTCCGAGCACCAGTTCAAAAGTTAGAATAACCCTCTCGTTCGTTCACTGAACGTACCCGAGCCAAACTTCGAAAAATGATTCCGGGCACACCGGGCCTCGGAATCAGGTGCCGTCAGAAGCAGCGTTCTTGTAAAATTACAAATAGAATTATGAAAAAAAAATTCCTTGAAATTTACAGGTCTTTACATCTTTCCTACTCCATTAATTCATTTTTGAAAACCTGGGATGATGTTGGTTGGAGACTAGGAAGGGTTTTTTAAAAATCACTTGAGTTTTCGACTCATGGGGAATAGGGATTTTTCCTTAGAGTATCCTCTACTTGTATTAAAATTATTTACAATATCTATGGTTCACATAGGTTGGTATTTCTATGACTTATCATTTTCATTTAATTTAATGTTTTTCAGGAAGATTCTAAAATAGAGATTCTTAAATATTATTAATTTCTCATTAATTCTAGAGAATACGTATAAATGGTTTAATGTTTTTAAGAGCATGTTATAGAGTTACCATTGTAGTTACTCAACAATCAAATTATTACATATTTATATCTAATGATTTAGTGTGTTTATTATTTGATAAACCTTTTATGGTCATTTCTATATAGAAATTTGTATTATTGAGTAAATATTTGGGCTACTAAAATATCATATGAATTTATATGAGACTTTTAGAATTTTTTTTTGGTTTCAATTAACTTTTTTAAGTGTTTTTAGTGAATTTAATTAGTCTCCTATTATTTTATTTATATTTTATTTATCTTTATGATTTTCTATATTCTATTTCGTGATTATAGAAGTCTGTATACATAAAGGGATATAGTTATTTTAAATATAAATTATTTTTTCCTTTAACTAAAAGGTGGCTTTAAAATGAAATTTTGTTTTATAAAATGGTATTTCAAAGGGATTTATAATGAGATTTATAGAATGTGTCATTAATGAATGGTTATAACCTTATAAAAAATATTTCCCTTAATTTATCTACACCCTTGAATTAATCCTTATGAGGATAAAATTAAAATATATTTATTAAATGTATGAGATTATTGTTGATGGTTTCTATAAATTTATGTGGGGATTAATTGAGAATGATGTGTAGGGGTGGATTAAGTTATGGTAAAGAAAATCTTTGGCTTATGGATTATTATTTTTGTGTCTACAATTTTTTACAAATCCTTACATAACCTCAACTATTAATTGTATCAAATAGATAATATGTGTTTTTCTATGAAATGGATATATGGTTGTCATAAATGTCCGGATTTGAAAACCTTGTGTCCTATAACATTAGACCAGCACAAATGAGATGAGTGACACTGTTATATTTAATTGAATGTTTGATGATTTTTAGTTATTGTTAATGAATTGGTAGTCTGGAATATGGTTCCAACCGAGTACGTCTAGGACCATCTTAATGAATATTTTGGAATTTCCCATTATTATATACAAATTATATTGTTTTCTAACTATATACATGATTATGATTATGTTTCATTATTTTCATTATTTTTTTAATAGTTTACAATATTTTTTTCTTATTTAATTCATAAATATTTAATATTTATTCATCATTTTAGTTATTACTCATCATTAATTGTTTTTGTCTTATGACTATTGTTGATATTGTTTTTTTACGGAGATATCGATTTTTTGAAAATTATGGCACTATTTCTATTATGCTTGGAAGATTTTTTGGAATCATGGTTCCCTACTATGATTTTATCTTACTAGTAGTTTCAAAATGGTTTTTTAAAGGTGTGTATATTATTTTTTTTAATATTGAAAGCGACAAAACTTGATTAGACCTAAATTGGTTTTAGAGAAGAAAATTATGAATTGATTGTGAGTTTTATTTCATATATCAATAGAATAATTATTTTTAATCATTTTATATCAACGATATTTTTCTATAATTTTTTAAAAATGGGAACATATGTACTCTTTGGTGAAATCATCCTAGGCTATTAGATCACCCCATACTTATATCAATCGATGATGGTAGAATAGTGTTTTTATGTTGATTTAAGTTATGGATTTTTGAGAAGTTATAGATTTATGGAATTATATTTCTTGGTCACTCATGGAGTGGTTAGTGTTCATGTGGTCGGATAGTGACATCAAATTTATATGGAGAACTCAATAGTTATTTTGGTTTTATTTTGAATCATTCATATATCAATCGAGTTAGACTTCGTTTTTTATTTAGTTTTTATATGATAATATAATTTTATTGAGTTGTGTGTATATACTTTGTTAGAACTTATTTGGTTTTATATTTATTTAAAATAGCTTATTGGGTTTTCTCATTGACATATAATGCATGGATATACTGTTCAATAGTCTTGGTAGAATAATGATATACATTAAATATTATTTAAATTTATTTTTTCAATGATTATATTTTTATTCTCTAAAACATATTTCTATCAAAAGGGAATTGGAAACAACCGTCATGCCATTCCATATAGTGGATCAGGATTCTTGGATTGGTGGTGACCTATGTTGGTTGATTAAAAAATGGTAAAAATGTGATCTTTTTATTTTGGGAATCCATTGGATAGGAAATATGATAATTGAAACATAAGAAGTAGGCCAATAGTACATTTCATCTCACCACCTATAATCGTAAAACCTTTGTATCCAAGGGATGTCAGGATTAATGTCATAAGTTTTGAGTATTATTTATTTTTTTTGTATATTTTTATATGAATTTATGATATTTTGATGTCTTTTAATGTTATGATATATTTTTATAACTGTACATGTTTTGGGATAAAAATGGGAAGATAAATAATGGTGCACAATTTCCCGCCATGGCCTAAAAATTTATGTAGAGACCATGAACATAGTTCTACAAATTATCCCATGATTGTAACATGGTTTTTCAAATAATTAATCCAAATAATTTACAAAAAATAACCCATTTTTATTTTTTTAATTTATATTTCTTTTGAATATCTTTTAGGTTAAGTTTGATGATTATTGGGAAGAATCAAAGATGGGTTTTTGGATGATTTGATGATATTGGTTTAATTCTGTTGATATTTTTTGCTTTAAAATATGATTTTAAAAGATAAAATATTGGAATTTCATATTCAAATAGAACATTTAAAAATGTGATTTTAAAGTAAGTTTTCTTCATTCGAGTGAAAAAAAATTCATGAATAAACATGTGGAATGAATCATTTTTATGTAAAATGATATTATTTTGAAAAATTGATTAACGGTAAAATTAATAATTTTTATTAGAGTGTTTATTTTTCAAAATAGTGATTAAGATTTTATTCCTTGGGTAATTAGTTAAAGTGAGTTAGATTTTTAATGTTTTTATTGAGTGTTATATTTTTTATTATATAGATAATGCCTCTTAAATAGAAATTGAAGGAATTTAGGAAGTCGGTATCACAGTTTTTTCCATAAGCTACTATATCTTAGGGCTCATATATAGTTCCTCAAATTGTTTAACCTTCCCAGACTCTAGGAAGAGTGGTACAATTGATTTTTTCCTAGAATTACATGCCCTTTCATAGTGATCATGGACCTCAAGAATCTTTGGAGTGGCTAGAGAGAAGTGATGGAGTCTTCAATTCAATGAAAATTATGGACTCCTCACAGGTTAAAACCACCTCAGACCTATTTGAAAAACTTATTTAGGATTTATATAGGACAATCGTTCTAATCCAACTATAAAATATTATGCATTGGGGATTATATAAGAAAAAATTAATACAATGGATCCTTTATAAGGAGGTGAAAATGGAAATAGATAAGGAGTTTATAAACCACCATCATGGTGATCATATTGTAGAGGAGTATGCCAGACAATTTAATCAGTTTATTTTATTTTCTCTTATTTCATTGTTCCTAGACATGATTAATGATTCACATTTTATGAATGGTATTAATCTAAAAATTATATTTATAATTTATTCATTTGAATTAATACATTTGAGTATGTGGTCAAAAAAATTAATGGTGGAGTTGATCTATACGGGAAAAACCAACATGGGTGGTGGCACTATTTATTCTGGTATAAATAAAGTTCAAACATACTTTGAGAAACTAAATTAGGATGTACTTGATATAATAAATCATAATTACTTGGGAGGATCACTTTATTATTTTTTACATCATTCATTAGGGAAGTGGTCCATCACATCCCATTTGTATGGACATATTGGGTGTTTTATGACCTCCTTTTCAGGATCCCAATGATATCCAACAGTTTTGGTTGGTCGAGCCATTTTTTTTTTATGATTTTTCGGTTTGGGAATTAATGAATGAATTAATATATATGTTAACTTGTAAATCACTAGGATCCCATCCAATCATTTTCAGTATACCGCAATTTTTTTCCTTATTATTAAAATATTTCATTTTTTATAGATCTTTGATTTTATCCTTTATGTTATTTGAATAGTTATACTACACTAAAAATAATAAATGTCATTTTATTGAATTATGGATGGTATTTCATTTTCTGTTATTGGGTTTTGGTTCCCCTTGTTCATATAATGAGTAGTTATTCATAGTGTTTACCTAGAAACTATGTGTTCCATTCAATCCTCTATAATAATTGGAAGATTTATATTATAGAGAGGCTTATTAATGTCTTTAAATTATAAATTCTTCCTTTTGATATACTCATTTGATTATATTTCAATAGTTTTAGGAGTGGGTTATCAATCTAGCTAGGGTTTGAATATTTTTTAAATCCTTTTTAATATAGAATGGAATCATGATGTTTCTAATATCATGTATCCCCAATTTTTTGTGTGGATTTTATTATCTAGTTTTCGTACATATCTTTTTTTAATAGTTTTTTATATTCATTACGTTGATGTCATTTTCTACCCATAGCTATTCAATAAATATTTAAAGTAGATAAAGTGTTTTGTATGGGAGATTTTTCACACCCTAACTAGTATTTACATTATTATTTTATTTTATATTTTTTATAATCCTTTCTTGAGTTCTGGCTCCCCTATTTATTTTTTAGGAAATTTTAGAAATTTCATGTTTCACATTCAGCGAATGGTTAGTGCAAACCGTTAGATGAATGTTATAGTAGGTCAATAGTTTTTAAAATAGTTATTTGCATGGATTCAACATAGTTTTATAAACCGTATAGATAAACTTTTAGACATAAAGAATATTATCTAGGGAGTCTCACATGGTTGGCCTAAAGATTGGTAGGTTATGTAGAAAAACCATATGAGTTTACCATATGTTTTTAAAATTTATATTTTTTCCTACCAAATTTTAATCTCCAAGGGATTACAAATTCTCCCAATTCATATGTAACTAGATGATGGGATATTAGGTGTGACCCACTCTCTTTCCACCCTGATTTTATTGGATTCTATATTTTATTTAGTTGATTACTCTTGGTTTAAAACCACTTTCTCTCATAATTTACTTTCCATAATATTTAATTCATTTTCAAATTCCATTGGGATTTTTTTTATTTTAATCCTAGGTGATGTTTAGTTCTAATTATATGAATTTTTTATTTTTAGGGTGTGTTGATTCTTCCTTGAACCATCAAGTCCATATATTTGATGTTTTCCATTCATATGTTCTTGACCTACATATTTTTATCCATTCCATTTAGATTTATTTACATTTCATTCCATGCTTTTGGATTCTATAATATATTTTCTTAATAATTATGCATGATTCATAATTGTTAGTGTATACATATATAGGAGTTAATGTTTTCTAAATTACAATATTGAGTTTCAAAAGGGGTTCTTCTAGATTCAAATTCCAACATGTTTTTATTTAAATATGTATCATGTTTTTTGAAAATTTTAAAGTGTTTTTTGGGAAACAATTGGGTGATTGATAGTTATTTATAGTTAATAATCTTTCATATTAATTAATATGGTATTTGTCTATATTATTTGTTTATAATTTCCATTATTTATGTGGGTTTAGATAATTAAATTGGCTTATTTATGTGTTAAATTTATGTGATTTATTTTTATCATTTTATTTATGTCATTAAAAAATTTTATGATGTGTTTATACATATAGTGAAATGTGTGTTTTACAATAATATATTCCTATAACTCAGGGAGGGCTTCAAAATGAAATTTGGATTTCAAAATGATTTTTCAAAATTTCTTTATAACAGTATTTTTAAAACGTTTCATCAAAGCCTTTTTACAAACTTAAATAAATCAATTTTACCTAACTTAGCAACAACATTTACATAATCCCCTTGAGGATATTTTAAAATGAGTTTATTGAATGTATGAGATTATTCTTAATTTTTCTGTGAGTTTTATGGTTTCATTTACATATAAGGGTTCATGAGAGTGGGTTGAGTATGATAATAGAATTTTTTCTTATTGTTTTATTGTTAGATTGATTCTAATAGGTTATACAACCTTCCCTACTCATTCTTGTTACTAGTATCATAAGAATTATAGGTATTTTAGTGGGAGGTTGAGTGTAAGTTTTTATTTATGTCTAAATGATATGGAATTATATCCTCTAAAATGTGACCACTTCCAAATAAAAAACTTCTACTAGTGAGGATTGTTGAGATAAATTTGACTTGTTATAGAATAGGAATACATTGGTAGTCAAGACGATGATCCCAAAAAACTATGTCTCGAATATTATAACTATATGTTTAGGAATTTTCCCTTATTATATAAAATTTACATTGGTTTTAAAGACATTATATGATTATATTTTGGTTTTATTTATATAATTATTATTATACCAGAGTATTCCCAATTTTTAATTTTTATTCCATGATTGATTTAGATTTAATCATCATTTTAGTGATTACTCACTAATGTATATCTTTGTATTAAGAGTGTTCTTGATATTCTTTTTAATTATCTAAATATTCTATTAATTTTATTGGTTAAATTTATATTATATCAATATATGTTTTTATTATGTGTCAGGAATGGTTTGGAAACGGTTTTTCAAAGGTTTATTTTCCAAAATCATTTTAATGGTAATGAAAAATAACCGTTTTAGACTTCAATTGGAAATAAAAAGGGAAATTCTAAAATAATTGAGAGATTTTTTCATAAATAATCAAAAACAATTATTTTAAATTTATTATTTTAATATTGTGTTATAGAATGTTTTGAAATAAATAATTCATGGACTATTATGGGAAATCTTATTGGTTTTTGAGCTCACACGAATCCATTAAACCATAGTGTTAGTAGAATCATGTTATCGTACGAGTTTAATTTCAAGATTATTAGTTTTTTTTCATATATTCATATTATTTTTTTTGGGTTCCCATAGATTAGTTAGTGTTCATGTGGTTGGACGGTAAAATTAAATTCATGTGGAGATCAAAATGAGTAATATCATTTCATTTTTATTGTTAATTTATTCACCATGTAAATCATTTTTTTTCTTAATTATATTTTTTGAAATATTTATCATGAGTTAGATGATTACTATCAGCTATGAACTATCTATTTCCTCATTATTCAAAACAGGTTATTATTTTTGTGCATGTATGTCTAATATATGGGAATACCGTGTCATATCCTCTCTGGAATTCTGAAAAATGTTAAATACTATTTATATTGGAGAAATTATTCCAAATTATTATATTTTAATACCCTATAACTCTTTTCCAACCCATGGGGATCATGAAACCCCATCGAGATAGAGAATAGAACATCATGGCTGCCCAGTTACAGGGTTAGCGATGTTAATTTTAAGAAAAATAACATCGATGAATCCCTATTATTTTGGGAGTCTTGAATATTGGATATAGGATCATAGAAACTCAAGAGGTCGGTCATGGGTAGGTGATTGAACTCCAAATCTCATGAAGAAACCTGTGATTTCATGGGATATTATGTTTTGATTCAAGAATTTAGTGTATTCATTAATTTTTATAGTTTATTTTGAATTGAATTGATAAAATTTCATGTTATTTTGATGTTATGTGATCTATATTTGAACATTACATGTTTGGGGTGAAATTGGGAGGAGAAATTAGGGCACAAAGTCTTCCCAGAAAACCTAAAAAACCATGAAGTTCCTATACACATGGTTTTTTGAAGCTTCCTTTTCTATTAAAACTATTGGTGCACAGTTTATGTGGACATTTGGTTGACCCATGTAAGACCATTCTGCCATTTATAATTTTTATTTTTTATTCGTTCTTCATTTATATATTTTTTTCAGGTGTGTTTATTATTGGGATGAATCAAATAAGAGTTTTTTGAAAATTTTATATGATTGAGTATGATTTTTTATTGATATTATGTAATGGAAAATGTTATTCAAATGTTTAAATGATTGGTTATATAACATTTTAATGAAAATTTTAAAATATGATCCAGAAATTAGTTGTCTATTTGGAATATATAAAAAACAATGAATATATGGATTATAACATGTTATAATGTAAAATTTTATGATTTGAAAAATGGATTTAATGGTGAACTTATATATATTAATTAGATTTGTATTTTTTGAAAGACGAGTTCATGATTTATTTACATTGGTTTTTAATTGGAATTTATTTAAGTCTAAATTTTATGATTGAGTATTATGTTTAATTCAATTATTTAGATAATGACTACCAAAAAGTTATTGATTGATTATAGGAGGTATTTATTATAGAGGTTTTCTCATACATGTGAATATGAGAGCTCAAATATAGTTTCGCCAGCTATTGACCCTACTCAAACTCTGAGTATTGTGGTAGAGTCAACTTCATTTCTGTATTCACTCAATTTATATGGTGATAATGGAAATCAAGAGGCCATAGAGTGGATACAAGAGATTGAATACCTATTAAATTAATTTAAAACTATAAAATAATCATGGGTGAAAAGTATCTCAAATTTATTCAGTGGATCGAGTAAGAAGTGGTGAATGGACGTCATTATACTACCGTTGTAGAGTTTGATGGATTGAAAATTCTTCACTACCACATTCATTTTGTTTATAATTCATGATTATTTGGAAATGGAGAGGGTTATAGAGCTTAAAAATCTTTACCATGGTGATCCTATGTTAGAAGTGTATGTCACAATTGTTAATTATTATATTCCCTTCTCTCAAGAGTCAGTGCTTGAGGACTCTCTAAGGGTTCCTTTTTTTATTAATGGTTATTTATCCATAATTTTTTTTGAAAATGATAATTTAACCTGAATTCATTTATATATGTTCAAAATAAGTATATGATAGTGGATTTAGTCTCCAAGGGATAACATAGTATAGATTGTGACCGTTTTTAATTTAGAATTATTGAAGGTTCACTATATTTTAAGGAACAGAAGAAAAATAAACCTCTGATAGAAAATCAATATGACATGGGAGGAAAATGAAATTCTTCCACATTTATTAACTGGATAATTAATCTCTATCATACCATTTGTGAGGTCATTATAGTAATTTTAAGACCTCTTATTTGAGGGGCCAAAATTCCTACAATATTTTTTGTATGTTAGGATATCATAATAATTTTTTCCAAATTCCGGAATCAAAAAAATAATGAATCTTTATGTTAGCATATATCTTGGTGGGATTCTAGTTGATATTTTTTGTTCCCATATTCGTCTATATTTTACCATAATCATTCATAGTTTATTTATTTTTTTCATTTTTCAATCATTTTATATGACTCATTGTAAAATTATGGAGACACTTTTTATCATTTGAGGTATATATGGATGAGATTTCAGGCTTAGTGATCTGTTTTGAGTTACCTTTGTTGAATGAATTCGTATTTCTTTGTGTGGTTTTCCCTAGAACTATTTATTTTTTTAGTATAATAAGATAATTAAAATATTTATATCATGAAGTGGATTATAAAAATCTATGGATTTTTAGTTCTTCCATTTGATCAACTCCTTTGACTATATCTATAAGGTTTTATAACTGGGTTGTGGATACATTTGCGATTTGAATCTTTGTTTTTTAAATTATCTTCAAGAGTGGTGTCTTAATTCATTTCATATTTCATAGATCTATATCTTTTTAGAGAATTTATTTATACGGTTTTTCTCATCTATCTTTTTTGTTTTATATAGTATCCTTTTCCATGATGTTAGTATCTTTCCATGGGACATCAATGTATTTTTATGTTTATAAAGTGATTTTCGTTGGGATAATTGTCATTACATGACCTTTTTTTGCTTTCTATATTTTTATTTATTGATTTATATTATTGATGTTTAATTCCTTCTCCCCAAATTATATTTTTTGGGACATTAAATAAATTTTCTTTCACACACGGAGTGTAGGATTAGTGTAAACCGCATGATTATTATATGAAACTATATATTTAATTTGAAAAAAAATTAAAACTCATGTGAATAGTTTTCACAACCATGTGTTCGACCCATATAAGATCACCCAACTTATCTACTGAGTCTTTCACATTTATCCCACGGTTTGGTAAACTATACAACCTTCCCAAAATAATTTTTTTTATAATTTCCATGTTTCCCTAAAAAAAATTATGACCGGAAAGATTTAAACTTCCCTATATTTTTATGCCACTAATTGAGATGATCTTGGAATTCCATATTTTATTTTTGGTGGATTATTATAGGTTTGGACCCATTTTGTCTCATCCTTTCCTTTTCACCTTGATTCATTCCTTTTCTATTACCTTTAGTAGGTGTTGGTGAAACCATTGGTGGGGTATATATCTAATAATTTTGTTGGTTTTTACAAGGGTGTGTGGATACCTCCTCTGAATCTCCACTCCCCTTATTCAATGGTTTCACTTAATCCATGATTGATATTAGAATATATTTCCATGATTTTTTTTTCATAGAATTACATATTTTGATTGATGTTTTTAGAATTGATTTACAAAAATCGTTTACTCTTTCATAAATTTTTGCGGATATATATATTGGGGTTAATGTTTCCAGGGTTGTAATATAAAATTTGAAAACAATTTCTTATACCTTCCAATTAGTATATGTTTGTATTTAAAATTGTATTTTGTTTCCAATTTGTTTAAATATTTTTACAGATGTTCATATAAATAATTTGTTTGATTGAATAATTTTTTAGGTGAACAAAATTTATCATGAATTTATATGAGAATTTATGATATTTTTTTCCATTTCCTTTATTTAAGGTGTTTTACTGAATTGTATTTCCAAAAACTATGTTATTTTTATATTATATATGCTTATGATTTTACATATATTATTACATAATCTTTAGATGTTTATATACCAGAAGTGAAGGGGGTTTTAAATGATATTATTTCCATATATTTCAATGTATATTTTAAAATGATTTTTTTTTTCAATTTTTTTTTCAAAATTGTTTCTAAAGGGATTTATAAAATATTTCAAAGAGGTCATGTTAGCACATTCTAAATTTTTTTTTAATTTAGAAAAAACCTTGATAGAATACCCCTATATATATGTTTTAAATTAATTTGTAGAATGTATGAGAATATTGTTGTCGTGTTTGTGAATTTAAATGGGGACTTTTGTGAGAATTTTAACACCCGAGCATCAATTATAGCATGTAAATATTTTATTTTAATAAATCCAAAGAACATGGTACATATATTTATTTAAGAATATAATTAAAAACTAAATTAACAATTTTTTATAATTTTTTAATTGAAATTATTTTTATTGTTAATTTATCATGTAAAAATTATACTAGGTGGAATTGTTCAATGTTTCAAAACTACTAGATTTTGGGGCTGAATGGTAGAAAATATTTATTTTTAAAAAAAATCACATTAATGAAATTATTACGATATAATAATGACTTTAATGAATTTTAAAAAAATTATATACAAGAATATATATATAATATGTAATATTATACCTTTTATAAAATAAATTTTAATTTTAAAATCATTCTTTAAGTTTTTGTAATTTTAGGTAATGTTTTTGTTCAAATATAAACTATTTTTTTTGTGTTTTCTATTATCATCAATTATTCAGAATTTTATTTCGATTTTGGATTGATTTTAATGTAAAATAAGACTCATATAATATAAAATAATATTATTAATTCTTTGTGAATAACCATATTATATTATTTTGGTATAAAATAATTTTTATTCACACAAATAATGTTTTTGAAAATGATTAATCCGTGAATTTTGTGATTATATATTGAAATTTATTTCATAAAATTACACGGATTAGAATTTTTCAAAATAATTACAAATTTAGAATAATAATAATTAATATTTAGATCTTTTTGTCAATATAATTTGTTGTCTTAATTTATTATAACCATGGTAAAAACTTATCACTATGATAAGGGTAAATTGTTATTAATAAGGGGGTGACCCTAAATAGATAAGGGTTAAAATAAAATAAAATTTTATCTAAATTCTATGTTTTGAATGTATTTTTACCCTATATCATCCAATATTTTCAATTTATCATATTTTGTTCCATGTTCCAACTATAGTGACTTAATTATATTTTAATGTGGTTAATGTTAAGATGTTTTCCACCCATCACCGTTATAAAAGTACATGTCCTATACGATCTTTTAAACACTTCTTGATCCACTTATATCCTCAAAAACCTCATAAATAACTTCTAGAAATCCATATCTTCGTTCTAGAGTTATTTGTCTCACTAAAATACCAGTTCATGATGGAATATGGTTTAAACCAAAGAAGGTTACCAATAGAAGAGGTATATGTTCTTACCAAGATTATCCATGTTCTTTTATTTTTAAACCTCCTTAAAATTTTCAAAAAATATATTATCATAATTATATACCATTTTCAACTATAATGATATGTTTTTATTTTAATGCTACATTCATTTCTTATCATCTTTATTGCCTATGAAAAATGAAAACATTGACCATTTGTACGTATGCACTAACATATCCACATATCTGTGTAATTAGTTTTTCATCACTAATTCAGTCAATATATTATAAATATGGAATTAATTAATATATTTTAAATTTATAATGTATTTATAATTATTTAACATATGATATCATCTATCTTCTTACACTTCCATCTGTTAGAAAATTTTAACATTGCTCATGTGTATGTGTAGACTACCACCTCCATGATGTGAGGGGATTCCATTTTCTATTATCACCATGCATGGATGATTGTAAAATTTTATATAAAGGATTTAAATTATATACATGATATTATAAAAGTTTTATAAATTTTTAAAATATTTAAGACAAATTTAATGTTAGTTAATATACCAAAGTAATATTGGAGAAATTGACTGATCATCCTTAAGTGGTTGATGTAAGAAATAAAATTTCAATTAATATTTGTTAAATGTTTATAAAAATATAATATCAATTAAAATATATAATAAAATGGGTTTTTATTAAAATATTTAACAAATTTAATGCGATTATTTATGAAGATATAATTCATCTGACTGAGGATGAATCCAAGGTAATAGTTTTGTCATCTCAATTGCCTTATTTCAAGAAATATTTTATATTATGAACCTAATATTATTTATATAGTCTATATAAATAATATTTTATATTTTATATTATTAATTCCTCTTTATTCATGGTATTTTAATTGTTAATTCATGTTTTCACATGTAAGGGGGTTTGATTCAAATTTTATTATATATTTAATGACTTATTTTATAATCTCAAACACATTTGAGATTGTACATGTTTAAATTCACATTAAAGTAATTATATAATATTTTTATCATTAAATCCCATTTAATTTATTCTGCAATTATTATATTTATTCTTTCCATTCTTCCAAATTTATATCTCTTTTAGACTCAAAAACCAAATGAATGTTTTATAAGAATAACCGTCTTTATTTGTCATCTTGGGATGTGAATATTTTCATTCCATTTTTAGATTTTATTAAATACTTCAAGAATGAAATTTTAAATTATATTATTATTGTTTAAATTCATTATAAAGTACAGATTACAATTTTTAATGTTATATAAATTAATATTTATTAATTTTTTAAAATGGTGTTTTTAGTCTCATTATTACAGTGTGAAAGAAATGTTCTTGTCAATTTATTTGGAATGAATAGATCTTCTCACCATCAAAACCATTATTGGGTATACTTATCATCTAAAAGATTATGTATTTATAAAAATAAATTCATTTGTCTTTTATTATGTTGGTTTTTATTTTTTTTATTTCAATAAAAATTAATTAGTTTCTAGATGACTGTAATGAATTTTAAAAATGATTTATAAATAATTTTTTATTACAATTTTACGAAATCAATAATGAATGTTAAATCTAAATTTACTCAACTATTTTTATCTATAATTATTAAAATAATTTCTATTATTTCAAAAGATAATTTATAATTAATATATTTTCTTTAGTAATCCTTTTTCGATTTATGGATTATACCTTATTTTGTGATCATTCACTTTTTTATGATCATATTATCTACCACCATGCATTATTCATTGTAAATTATTTTATCCTTCAGAATACCTATTCATTTATTTTGAGATTATATTTATCATTTCAATATTATTATAAAATTATATTACTAGTATTGTCTATCTCTTTTGATTAAATATTTTTAAGAATGTTTTTTTATTTTCTAGGGAAATATTTATGTTTCAAATTCTTGATTTAGAAAAAAATTATTTATTAATAAATAATATTTGTTATGTATTATATTATAAATTATATTTATGAGGAATGAATTGAGAATATATATTTTATGGGTGGGGATTTATTTGATATCCCATCAATGCATCTATTATATTTTAGAAATAAATAGTTTGGAAAATTATTTGGGTACTTTATGTATATCTACCATATAATTAAAATGTCAGATAATAAGGCCTTAATAGTAAGGTTAATGATGAACTAGGATGATTCCATTGTGGAATGATAATGGTTTCTGAAAATTTTTATTACCTTATTTTAGAGTTATATTATTATTATCCATGTTATTTTTATGTTTATATTTTCCATGGATTTGTTTTGAATGTCAAGTTATTCATAAATTGATATATGCTTTGATTATCCACCCTTCAATATTGTTAATGGATTATATATTCATGAAAGATTTTATTTTATGCTTTCCCTTACATATAATTTTTTCTCACCATTTGTCATATTTTCTATTCCTTGAAATTTGAAGAATGAATAATTGAATGGTTTTCAAGGTTGGGAGAATGATTTGTTTGATATGTTTTATTTTTTGAATGTAATATAGAAATTATTTCTGTATCTCATACCCCACAACAGATACACTAATTGATAGTTCAGCTAAAATATCTTATATCATATACCAATGTTGTAATGTAAATAAAGACTCTAGGTTACTAGAGTTAAGTCATCACAGTTGGTATAAAATGGAATTTAGTTAGACCCGTGGGAACTAGATTTTGGAATAACATTAGTAATACATGAAATTATACAATACCTTAGAATATTTGATGGAACTTTTAGTTTTTTATTATTATTCAGATCTATATTCTATATAATATGAGATATATGTATATATATTCCATTAATTAGAAATAGTTCCTAGTAGAATAATGGTAAATAACATCAACACACATAATCAAGGCAGGTTTTCCCATTATGATAAAATAAATGTACTGAGTGTTTGAGTTACATAAATATTAGAATTACTAAGTCATAATACCTTTGATATAACAAATAATCATACCTATATAAAGTATCATGATGTTCCATACTGTAATGCACCAATGTTGGATCTCTTTAAACAACGTATACTTATAACATTTAGTGGAATAACTAATCCATTTGTATATAATAAATGGATCAAGTCTATTATTCTTCGGTTTGGTATGTGAGGAAAGAGAAAAGGATATTATAGAATTATATTATTTAATGGTAGAATAAGATCAATGGTGTTCATTAATATAGAATTCTAATAATGATGAATAAATATAAAGAATAAAAGAGCTTAAATTTGATATCATATTCATCATGAAATATTCTCCTCAAGGTAAATGATTTGTAATAGAGTGTATGATCCTCAACCTAGTGATAAAGAAAGAGTAATGTGTTTCTAAATAAGAGGATAACTTCACAAGATTTATAAGTCATGGAATAGAGTATATAGAAATCACTGAAAGTAAGATTCATCATTTCATTAATGGTATTAAGAGTATCCATAAAATCATAATGGTTACAATTGTTTTTTCATTATATGATGGTGTAAATTCATATTCATTTTCTATAGAGAAATAATTTTTCTAGTCGTATATATTAAAGTAAAATCAATAAAAGAAGAGTTAAAATGAATACCATGGAAAACTAAATGCTTCAATGAAGATGAATTGAAATATTATTGTTCCACAATGTGATAATTATTTAATGAAAAACCTTAATAAATTCATAAATGGATCTTTATTCAAAACAGTTCCCCAATTTTCAAGCTAACCAACCAAAAATGTGTACATCTGGAAAGGAAAATATTATGTGATTTTAATAGATAAATCTTATTTCCTGAATGTTGTGGTGGTAGGTAAATTGATAGTAAACACATGTTTAGATAATTCATTATATGATTCTAGATCTTCACACTCTTTTATATCTTCTGTGATTTCTAAGAACATTAAATGTTTTTTTAGAAACATAATAAGAGTTTTTTGACTCAATAATCCTATTGAAAATCATACAATAACTAGGATATTTCATTAAATCCCAATTATGATAGATAAACACAAAATATTTAAAAACTAGGTTTTTATGAATATAGTTTACATTGATATTATCCTTGTTATTCATTAAAATTAAAATTATAACAATGAGAATGATATTACGATTCCGGGTGGAGGTGAGGAATCAAATATATTTAGAGGAGAGACTACATTATTCGAATTATGTTAGGATCCTCCTCTAGTAGATATATTTAATAAAAAATTTTGATAAGAGAAGAAAACAAAAAATGGGGATGGGATTGGTAACGTTTGAATAAAATATGTAAAAATTGTTTAGGAATACGTTAATTTGTTTCCCCTAGGGTTTCCTCGAAATAAACTCTAGTGTGACATTGAGTTTCCCTTAGAAATTATCCTTGATAAAAAAAACATATCAAAGACTCTATAATAAATGAACCTGGTAGAATTAGTGTAACTGAAGAATCAATTATATGTTTTTTGTATTAAAGAATTCATTATCACTAGTGTTTAAACGTACGGAGCCCTAGTTTATATTATTAAGAAGAATGATTGCTATATGAGTGTTTTCATTGAATATAGGTAAAAAAATTCATTACTATTAAGAACATGTATCCTGTATATCACATTAAAGACATGTATAATCATCTTTAATGATTTAAAAATTTTTAAAAAATTATCTCTCATTTTGGTATCATAAATTTAATTTAAGGAATTTATTTTATATATGATATTTTTCACAAGGTCTAGAAATTAAATGATAAATATAATTACCTTTACTCCAAACACCCCAAAAGACATTGGATATTTTTATTATGGGATAATCCCATTTGTTAACAGGTTTGCGAGGCAACCCTTTACACGGACCGGTGGCTCAGAGGCACAATGCCCATTAAATGGAATGAAGACCCCATAAAACAAACACCCCAAGACAAACCATACCAATTTATATATATATATATATAGATAAAACTCCCATCCATGAATGGTATCATAGATACCATTACCTTGTAAGTGCATGGTGCTTCTTCAGGATGGTAGATACCTTACCCTCTCATTCATCCATCTCTTGTATCCTTGAAGAGTTGGGAGTTGTTGTATGATCCCCATTTAGATCTTTTCCATTAGAGGAATCAATTTTCCCCATTGTTTTTATAATTCTCCTTCTCCATTAATTCTCAAAGGCTATCACACATCATGATTCCCACCACCAACCACATCCCTCCATCACCTTGAACACCCCTATTCGACTACCTGAAGTGACCTGCCATTGTAGCTCACAATGATCGCCACCCGCTGAATCCCTCCATCGCTTGACCACCCCCACTACTGGAAAATAGGTTTATACCCATGGTTTTGCAACAAAACATGGGTATAGGGTTATAATGTGAACCTATACCCATGGTTATTCCAAAAACAGTGGGTATAGTTTGGTTTTAAGACCTATACCCATGGTTTTCTCCAAAACTGTGGGTATAGTGTATTTTCCGAAGAACTATACCGATGGTTCTTGAAAACTGTAGGTGTTGCATTTTTTTAAGACCTATACCCACGGTTCTCCAGAACTGTGGGTATAGCTTTCCCGCATTATGGTGGGGGAAGAAAATTAGGCGGGGTGTGAAATTTTTTTGGCGGGAAGTCATTTATTCTCCGTTTAGATTAATATATTTATGTAAATATAAAAAGTTATCTTCAAAAATTCTGTAGCTCGGTTGCTGCGGTGCGATAACAATTCTTAACATGAATCCAGGGTTCGACTCACACGAAACAAATTTTTTTGAATTTAAATACAGTATATTAATATATGTAGAAAGATATATGGATTTAATGCAAATAAATGTTACGGCTTGGTTGGTCTGTCGGTGGGGCGCGACCATGACGAGATGCGGGTTCGAACCCAGCAGTAGGTTTTTTAAGAATTTAAATATTGAATATTAATATAAAAATGAAGATATATGTATATATAAAAAATTAACATTAGAGCATGGTTGGTGTGTCGGTGGGGCGTCACCGCGATTTATAGCCCGAGGTGCCGGGTTCAAAACCACTCAGGCTTCGTTTTTTGAAAAAAAACAAAAACCACACGATTTGAAAACCGTGGGGTGTGTTGTGTGCCACGCTGTTGCACAACCCCCATCACCACAACCTTCAACAAGCCCAACCCCCCATCCTGCCACATGAAGCGGCCCCTATCTGAAGAATATGATCCAGACTACCCTCGTCCATATTCACTTGCACTGCACGCCACCCTAATAAATAGAAAATTATTAGGATGCTAGGGATAAAACCATGGTTGTTGCAAGATTACATGGATTCCTTAACCACTAGGTGAAGACCCCAGTTGCACTATAATACCCTTTGGAATTGCATATACACCCTATAATTTTATATATATGATGAAAATTTTTTCCAATATAATCTTGATAATTATTTTAGTGGTATTTATTTTCGATGTCTTCATAAAATCTATAGGCAATGAATATCATAAAATCTAGATGAGAATAATTATTTAAACTTTAAATAGGAAGGAGATAGTTGATAAATTTAGTAAGTGTTAATTATAGATTTAGGAATAATCATTTCGGGGATATATTGTCTTTATGTATGGAATATTAGTTGATCCTTAAAAGGAATGTGAAGTTAAATAATGGCCTACTTTGATGATCATAATATAAATACATTGTTTCCTTTGATTGGTAGGTTATTTCTGACTTTTTTTATTAAATCATAATAATGTTATCCCATTTACCATGTGGATCTGTAAATTTTTTAAGTTCACATTACAATAAAAATTTGATGAATGTTTTAAAGAACTGATGAAGATATTGGTCAATTCATTGATATTAAAATTACCATTAAGAAGTGATATTTATATGATATATATTGATGCATCAATGAAAGTAATTATATTCCATATCATATAGAATGAGATATCATTCATGTTCATCAATATAGTTAATGATCCATGAAAACAATTATCCAACCCATAATCTGGTGTTGCCATATGAAATATTTTCCATGAACATATTGAGGCATTATATATATGGTGATTTATTTGATATATATACAGATCAAAAACATCAAAAAATATAACATTTTATAGAAATATATCAACCTATGAAAAATTAGATAGCATGATCAATTCAATGATTATGGTATCACAATACACTAACAACTATGGAAGGAAAATGAGGTGGTCGATGCATTGAGTGTGAATGGTCATAAATTTATAACTAAAATAAGAATTCGAAAAATATTATATTCATGGATTTAGTATTGTTTGATATGGGAATCATTAGAGTTTGGGAAAAAAATTATTTTTCCAAATAATGTCAAAACCAATATTACTAGAGAAGATAATGTTTTTGGATTTATGGTGAGATATTTCAAAAGAAAATGAATATTTTGAATTATGGGAAATTGGAAGACACTATTAATAAGGACGAGGCAATAAAATTCAGAAACATGATATTTGTTCCATGACTACCCAACCTAATGAAATAATTACTTGATTAATCCCATAGATTAAATTTCTTTATGCACATTACTAGAACCAATATGTACATGTATTTAAGAGAAATATTTTGATGGGATAATATTATATGGGAAATTTATTACTATATATCAATATGTTTAGTTTTTCAATAGGAAGAAAGTTTAGAATGAATATTCAAAAGTAGTAATAAAACATCTCACAATTCATATACGTGTTTGGGATGATACTACTATGTACGTTTTCTTTGTGTTATAAAAAATACCTAAAAGAAATAATTCCATATGGGTTATTATTGATCACCTTACCTAGTCTACAAATTTCATCATTATAAGGGAGTATATATATCTTTATTGTGTCACATAACTCTATATAAATGAATTTTTAATAGTTCATGGATAAATTATTTAGAATTTAAGTTATTGTGAACCACAATTTAAATTAAAATTTTATAACCATCTTTACAAGTCTCCCAACACTGAGTAACATTTGATCACTGTAACACCCCTTGATTTTGAGAAATATATTTAAAATAAATTTAATATTTTTTATATTTTTTGATAAATGAAACACTACCTTTATCATTCATTACATATAACAATGAGTTTCTTTCATATCATACAAGACACGTGAAATTGTAAGATCATAGACCTTTCTTAAGGTATGTTTTTTTTCTATTATTTAGTTTAATTAGTTTTTTTGATAAAAAATTGTTTCCCAATGTTCATGTTAAGGATCAGGGGTGTTACTTATGTTTGGGACATGAAAATGGTGGGAAGAAGTTTTTTTGAGCATGTTGCATAGTTTGTGCATTGTTCGCGCAAACTGTGTGGATCATCCTAGGTAACCATACATCCTTAGATAAAGCATTTCCACAGTTACTGCTTAGTTAATAAAACCGTGTGGAATTTTCAAGAAATAGTGTGAAATGGGGATTTCATGATAGTACCTCTCACATATATTGCGTATGATTTGAAAAACTGTGTGGGTAAACCTTACAACCCTGTTACTTTCAAAAAATTAAAAAAAATTCTATTATGGGGATTCTTATTCTAACCCATCATTTATCCTTCTTGTTCTTCCTTTATCATTAGTGATGAGACATGGTGTCCAATAATTTTTAAGGGTGTTTCTCCTTCAATATTTGGCCGTTTACAGTTCCAATAGTATTGTATTGATGATCTCGGTATGTTTAATATCCTCATTGATTCCCTTTTTGGTTTAGAGTTTCCATTTCTTCCCCATCTCCATCCAACGCTCTAAAACCCTACTTTTAAAGAGATATTTAGTGTGAATCTTAAATGGGGTGTTGAATTAGGATCCAAGGCCTCGATTAGGTGTGTGTTTAGCAATGGATTCAAGGTAGGTGGTTTATAAGTTATATCCCATTATTTTTTTTCAGATTTGTGCGTGGTTGGGTTTGTTTCTTGGTTACCCCTTATTGTGTTTTTGTTCCTTTAATGATATTTGGTATGACGGGTGTCTAAATTATGAATTTAAACCCTCTTGGTATCCTTGGGACACATGGGGGATGACATGACTGTTGTAGGGCCACCCATGGGGTGCGCCGATACATTGCAGACTTAGAAGTTATATATGTATGAGCATGGTTTTGTTGTAAAAATGTACAACCCCTAACAAGATTGTGGATGTTTAATTATAGTGGAAAAGAATTATTGAAATGTACCTATTCTTAGTAATTGCTTAAGGGATTGTTTGGAATGGTAATAAAAATAGGTTACATTAGTTTAATGTGGGTTTTTCTTTTGGGCTAATGATTTATGTTGAAAATCTAAATAGGGTTGGTGTGTATGAAATATTGAACACATGGAATGGGTTATGGATATTGAATTGATAAATATGGTTAATAGGGTGAGATATGGGAAAAAATTGGGCTAATGGGTTATGAATTGTAAAATGTAATTCTGAATGGGCTGTGAGATAATATTTAATTCCATGATAGATTATTGTGAGACATTATTGTTATATTTATTGGTTGAAATGGCTGTGATATGGATAAATGTGTTAATTGGAAAAATAAGAATGTGAACATGGATTGGTGTTGGGATTAAGGATTGATGCTCCTCCGACGGTCAGGTTTAGGATGATGCTCTAACCTACCCTGGAATGCATGGGTTGGGGGTAAGATTGATTCTCTATACCCTAAATTGTTGTATTAAATGAAAATACACGGACTAAGGCTCTAAGGTAATTGTTGTGATTTCTTGTTATACTCATCCCTAGTGATTCAGGGAGTTGACATGGTCTCTATTGCGAAACGATAAATTTCTGGAATATTGGGGGAATAAGGGAGATATCTAACCCATGGATTACATGTTCATGTTGAAATTTATGATGCGTTGATATAAATAATGAACAAATAACAATAAACCTAATATTAAATCCAAGTTGTAATTCTTAACTAGTGGCCCCAGAATTTTTTTTCAATTACATTCCATTCAACTTTACTTGCATGAACAATCTACTAGACTGGATATTTTTCACTCATAGTGAGTTGTACTCACACCATTCTTGGGATGCCATTGGGTATGAAAGAAAATTTCATTCTTGTAGGTTAGGACAAGGGAAAGGCCCCTATGCTAGGGAGTTGAGTTGGACTTGGGACATGCATGGATGTGGTTCCCGACTTGCAGTCAGGACCATTTTGTGGATTCCACTATTGTCTTAATTTTGGATTGTTTTTACATGGAATTGTATCATGACATGATATATTTACCGTTTCTTGTAGATTGTACCCAGTTTAAGAGATGTTTGGAAATGAATGTTATAGGTTATTTTATATTGTGATCTGCAATGGATTAATCTAACAAAGAGGGTATAGTCTCCCCACATGACAAATATAGACCCTTTCTGCTAGTTATAATTTTCTAGGAAATAGGGAGGCATGATTTGGATCATGTGATGACCCGACTCAGGGCCCCAGTTTAGTGGAACTTAGGACAGGGACATTACAAAGTGGTATCAGAGGATTCCTTTTCTCTTTTTACTTTTTAGGGATGGCAGAAAAGAGATTATAATAGTTTCAGGATTGGTAATGAGCATGTGCCTTAGAGTAGCTAACCTAGGTATGGGGGAAACCCCAAGTATCCCATGGAAGAATCGTTTATTCTATTATGTGTTGTTACATTTGATGCTATTCCACCATTGGGTGATGCACATGTGTTGTGATGTGATAGATTTATGATATTTTTCTTGTGTATGATATGGAATGAGTTTGTGCATTAATGAATCATTTTAGGCACTTATGTACATAAGTGACATGAATCATAGTAGGCACACACACATTGGACAGGTGCACAAGACATAATGAGTAGAATGCATTTGATTTTCTTGAAAATATTAAATAAACTGGTAAAAATTGAAAGTATAATGCTTTGTAAAAATTAAATAAAGATTCTTGATAAATAAAGGTAAGTAAATCAAAATATTTTCGAGTGAATTGGGATATATAAATCATTTTAAAATGGTGTAAAAGGTTGGGATTGAAACCATGTGTGTTAGTTACCCCATGTTAACCATGTCCTTGGGAAGGATAGTTGAGTGTAGTGTTTCAGATATAATAAATCCCAATGGGAAGTCTTTGATAAATGGTTTGTTTATGTCTAGTAAAGATTCATTTTATATGCTTCACTAAAGTTTCATGGTTGTTTTCTAAAAAGTTTGTGTTTGGGAATTGTAGAGAAATGCCGCCATGAATGACTGTGTCGGTTGGGAGATGAGATGATGTTATTGAGAATACTCCTCTAGTAGTGGTGCAAGAAGACCCCATGGTTTAGGATGATAGGGATGAGAAATTCTATGGGAAATTTTCAAGTTTAATGCAGATGATGGAATGAGACCCAGTTCGGGTGAAACCATGTATGTTCGATTTGACTAGGGAGTTTTAGCTACAACACCCTCTGACCGTTACCGATGAGGTTTGGACGTAGTCAAATGAGTTATGGATAGAGTATATCAGTACAATTCTTCAACAACTATAGACTCCTCCCAAGAAGTGAGTAATGTTAGAAGCCAACATGTTGTGGGGCCTGGAAAATTGTTGGTGGGATATCTTAGCTCAGATCGAACATGTAGAGGAAATAGTGTGGAAGAGGTTTGAATTTTTTTTTGAAGCATTTTTACCCAAAAACGTTAAGGTAGGAGAAGACTATGGATTTTATGAGTATGATTCATGGGACGATGTCAGTGTTGGAGTTTGCAGGCTAATTCACAACCTTCGAACATTTTGTTCCTACTTTAATGGGAGGTGAGGCAGGTATGGAAAGGAAATTTTAGGATGGAATTTGATATGAGATCAGATCCCAGGTAAATATCTTTTGGCTAAAGAGGTTTTCCGAGGTGATGGATCAGACCCTTATCTTAAAAAGAAACCTCAAAGAGGCCTCCATGAGCAGACATGTAGTTCTAGTGGGGTGAACAAGTGGTACAACATCCACCAGTATGAACTGTCATTTTGAAAATTTCTACCAGGGATGTGGTGGAATAAAAATCCATAAAATGTAAATAGTATCTTTGGCTAGTGATCGAGTTTCCAGCTACTGGTACGGTAGGCCGGGACATGTTCATTGTCGGTGTTACTGACCACCTGTTGAGTACAGATCATGTGGCATGATGGGCCACATGCAGTGGTTCTGTAGGAACCCATGGTAGATGGAATGTCCAGGTGGTCTGAGATTGGTGTAGAGTGTAAGCAGGAGATCAATAACCCCATATCAGGTAGGAAGTTGGAGATCTATAGTCTCTACTGGTAGGGGTTCTGGACATGGAACTCCAGGGAGATACCAGCCGAGCTACTAGGGTAGTTCAGTGTAGGGTACACAAGCTGAAACCTAAGGTCGAGATACATTCCATCTATATGTAGTTCAATATAAACCTAGAGAAGGTGAGGCTAGATCTTCTACCATTCGAGGTAAAATTCTTGCAGCTTCCACACTTTCAAATGCTCTATTTGACATAGGTTCCCACATACTTTAATTTTGGCATAGTTTGTAGTAGTGTCAGGCCTAAATCTAGTGGTGCATGTGAAGTTATGTCATTTGATAATATGTTGGGGGTGCGAGTTGAGAATATAAGGTGGTGTAAATTCTTTTCCATAGAGGATGGTAGATGTTACTTCCTATGAGATCTTTTTTTCTAGAGATTTCAGGTTTTGTCTTGATCTTGGTTTTGGATTGGATAGTGGAGTATCTATCCCATATTGATTGTTAATGATGTTGTATAATGTTTAAGTATCCTAATGGAGACACTTATGTCTTTCTTGGTTAGTGGGATGTTTGAGTAGGTTGTGCATGGCCTTTTTTTCTACATTTGGGAGAGCTCATAGTGCAAGTTTCATGCCTTGTTCTTAATGACGGGGAAGTGGAGAAACTTGTTTTTCCTCCCATGGTGGATCAGTTCTAGGTTGTGTTTCTGGAGGACTTATTGAGGATACAACCTCAAAGAGATGTTGAGTTTACCATTGAGTTTCTACCAATGGAAGAACCAGTTTCCATTCCACCATATCAAATGGCGCCAGGAGAACTCTAGGAGCTTAACGCTCAGTTGAAAGAGTTTTAGCGTAAGGGATTTATCTAACCTAGCACGTCTCAATGGGGATCACCTCTTCTATTTTCTAAGAAGGATGACCTTTCATTGAGGTTATGTTTCGACTATAGAAAGTTGAAACAAATGACAGTTATGAACTGATACCCTCTTCCCAGAATTGATAACATGTTTGACCAACTGAGGGGTTCCACAATGTTCATCTAGATCGATTTGAGACTAGGATACCATTAGTTGACGGTGAGACCCTCTAACATACCGTAGAAAACTTTCTAAAGTAGGCATGGATTGTATTAATTCCTGTGGATTTTGTTTGGGTTGACTAATGAACCTACAGTGATGATGGTGCTAATGAATTGGACATTTCACCCTTATCTGGATTAGTTCGTGGTTGTCTTTATGGATGAAATCATGGTGTACTCTTGAAATCATGAGGCTCATTCCCAACATCTTGACACCGTATTGAGTACACTAATATATAATAGAATTTACTCCAAGATATCAACTTACTAGTTCTAGATTAAGAATGTTCATTTCTTAGGACACAAAATTTCTAAGTCAGGTGTGTTAGTGGATCCATAGAAGGTGTAAAATTTAGTGTCTTGGGAGCTATAAAAGAATATTTTTGACATCCAGAGTTTTCTAGGTTTGGACGGTTATTCCTATAGGTTCGTTAGGGATTCCTACCGTTTGGAAGCACAAATATAAAGATTAAGCAAGAAGGGTGTTAATTTTGTGTGGTCGGAGTCATTAAAATTTTCTTTTCAAGAATTTATGAAGAGGTTGACTGCTGCACCGATCCTAATATTTCCTAAACCTGGTATGGAGTACACCATGTTTTGTGATGCATCTAGTTTTGGAATTGGGGCAGTGATGATACAGGATGATCGTGTTGTAGCTTATGGGTCAAGATAGTTGAGACCACCTGAAAGAAACTACCATACTCATGATCATGAGATATCTGTTATAGTTTGTTCCTTAAAGTGTTGGAGGTTTTACTTGTTGGGAGAAATATTCTCTGTGATTTATGATCATAAGATTTTAAAGTATATTTTCTCATAGAGTGATTTAAATATTTAACAAAGAAAGTGGGTTTAGTAACTACAATCCTTTTATTTTATGTGGGGTTATGCACCTGAAAAAAGGAATAGTGTTACAGATGTGTTGAGCTAGAAGAATCAGAATCAGGTGGTTCAGGATTCCAACTAGAATCGAAAATGATGTCCTTGTTTTCGAAGATGCACCTAGAGGTGCAATATGGGAATGAAAGAATGGAACTTTCAACTTAAGTGTTTGATTATGTGCTCTTGTCCCTGTTCAGAGAAAGCTAGCTGGAGGATCTAGAGTGTTTGGGTATGAAGGATAGTCTTACAAGTTTCTAGTCGCCTTCTAGTTTGTATTTATATGGTGATGGAATTATTTTTATTAGTGGTCGTGTGGTGGTACTGGTGAGTTTTCATGAAGAGTTAATGCGTGAGTTCCATTCAGTGAGGTGGGTACGACATCTGGGCCTATCAAAGATGTTTCGCGATATTCGTAAGCTGTATTGGTGGTCAGGGATAAAGAGAGAAGTTGTGGGTTTCAGGGAGCGATGCCTTACCTATCAACAGGTGACAGAAGAACATCAATGTCCATGTGGATTGTTATACTCATTTCCATTCTTGAATGGAAGTGGAATAATGTAAAAATTGAATTCATAGTGGTACTTATAAGGAAGACTTGGAAGAATGACGCAATATGGTTCATTGTGGATTAGGTAACTAAAGTATCTCATTGCTTTCTAATCTAGGGCACATATACAGATGACTAGTTGGATGAGTTGTATGTTTGGGATAAAGTGTGATTGTATGGTGTGTCGAGAAAAATAGTTTGGAATCATGACACACGTTTTAAATCGCGATTCTGGACGGGATTATAGAAGGCACTTGAAACCCAGGTTTTGAGGAGTACAGATTATCACTCACAAAAGGATGGGTAGTCAAAGCATACGATTAAAGTAATTGAGGACATGTTAAGAGCATGTGTCCTGGATTTAGGTGGTTCATGGGAAAAGAATTCATCACTTTTTGAGTTTTATTACAATAAGAATTTGTTGGATAAAATTCAAATTGAAACTTTTGGGGAAAATTATGATAGATTGTGTAGATCTCTATTGTGTTGGTTAGATGCTGGGGAATCTAAGCTATTAGGACAGAGTTTCATATATGTGAAATCAGAGAAATTTTGTTTGATTGAAAAGCACATGATGATATCTTAGAGAAGGAAGATGTCATATGTGGATCAACATCTTAGACCTATTGAGTTTTTGGTGGGAGATAGTGTGCTTCTTTGGGTGTCGCCAAGGTTGTGTCCCCATCGCTTTAAAAAATAAGGAATGTTGGAACCTAGGTACATGGGGACATTAGATATCGTGGACAGGATTAGACTGATGGATTAACGATTAGCTCTTCTAAAATGGTACAATGGGATGCACAATGTTTTTTATGTTTCATAACTACATCAGTATCACCCTAATCCATCTCATGTGGTAAATATTGATGATTTTGACCATGAACCTAAAACATACATTGAGGAGTATTCAGTTCGTATTGTGAATCACAGTGAGAAGATTTTACTAGGAAAGGTTGTACCTTTTGTTTCTGTTCTGTGGTATAATGGAAACTTCCCAGAAGAAACTTCAGGGTGAGAGATATATTTTCTAGCCCAGTGGCCCGACGTCTTTGCTTCGGACGATCAATAATGCTCAAGAAGATCGTTTTGAGGAAAATCCTTCTTAATGTGGGGATTTGTATGATTAGGGACATATCTTAAGGTATGTTTTTGAAAATATTTCTTTTTTATGTCATTTCTTTTGGTCAAATAATTGCTTCCCAATGTTTATGTGAAGGTTCAGGGTTGGTGCTGGGGTTTGAGACATGATAATAGAAGAAAAAGAAGTTTTTGGGCATGTTGCACAGTTTTTGAAGGATTAGTGAAAAATGTGTGGATCATCCTAGATAACCATGCAGCCTTGGATAGAGGCATTCACATGGTTAGAACATTGTTATGAAAACCATGTGGAATTCCTAGGAAACAATGAAAATGGGGGATTTTGGGATAGTATCTCACACCTAGTTTGTGCACAACTTTTCTGACAATGGGGGTAAACCGTGAAGCCTTGTGACATTGATAATTTTAAAAAAAAAATCCATTTTGAGAATTATTTTATCAACTTTGGATTTATCCTCATTCTTCGTCCTTCATCCCTATGTACAAACCGTGTTTTTAAAGAATCCCCAAGGGTGTTTATCTTTCTATCCTAGACCGTTTTTAGTTTCTTCATTTGCAAATTAAAGATCTAGGTATGGCCAATCTCCACATTACTTCTCATTTTTCCCTAGGATTTATATTTCTTACCCATCTCTATTTGAATAACTAAAACCGTTATTTTTCAGAGAGATTTTGGGTAAAGCATCAACAGGGTGTTGAATAGGGATCCAAGGCCTTGATTAGGTGTGCGTTTGGGAAGAGATCGAAGGTAGGTGGTCTACAAGTTATATCACACAGTTTCGTTTGATATTTGTTCACGTTTCAGTTTATTTCATGGTTACCCCTTATTTTATTTTTTTATCCTTTTATGTTATTTTGTGTGATGGGTGTCTAAATTATGAATGGAAACACTCTTGGTCTCTATGAGACCTATGGAGGATGACTTGACCTTTGTAGAGACACCCATGGGGTGCACCGGTACTTTCATATCATTAAAGTTAGCTAAATATGAGCTAGGTTCACTTGTAACAATGTATATCCCTTGACAAGAATGTTGGGATGTTTAATAAGAGTGGAGATGAATTATTGGAATGTGGACATGCCTAGTAATGGCTTAAGATATTGTTTTGCATGGTAATAAAAATGGTTTAATTTAGATAAATGGGTGTTGTGCCTAGTTGATAATGAATTATAATGAAAACCCAAATAGGGTTTGTGTGTATGAAATTTTGAACACATGGAATGGGTTTGGGATAGTGAATTTATGAGTTTGTTTAATGGGATGAAACATGGGATAGATAATTGGGAAAATGGGTAATGTAATGTAAAATGGAACTATGAATGGGATATGGGATAGCATTGAATTCATTGATTGATTGTAGTGAAACATGATTGTTATATTAATTGGTTTTAATGGTTTTGATATGTAAAAATGTGTTAAATGGATAAATAAGAATGTACACATGTCTTGGTGGTGGGATTATGGACTGATGATCCTCCCATAGGTACGGTTGGACTGATGGTCCAAACTACCTAGGAATGCAAGACTAGGGGAGTCAGACTGGTGCTATATGCTCCCAATGGTTATATTCAATGAGAATACCTAGACCCAAGATCTAAGGTAAATTTTGTGATTTATTGTTATTATCATGCCTACTGAGTTAGGGACATGCCATCTTCTCTGATGAAAAATGATAAATTCCATGTACAGTGGGTGAATAAGGTAGACATCTAACCGATGGATTACATGATGATGTTGAAATAAATGATATGTTGATATACATAATGAAAATGGCATAATAATCCTAATAGTAAAAAAGTAGTGATTCTTAACTAGTGGCCCTTGTAGTTTCATTCATTTACTTTCCATTCATCTTTACTTGAATGCACTATATTCTAGACTAGATATTTTGCAGACAGCATTAGTGGTGGCCTACAAAGTTGTACTCACACCCTGTTCGGGTCGTTGTTTGGTGCCTGAGCAGATTTCATGCTTGAAGGTCAGGACAAGGGCAAGGGCCCTATGCTAGGGAGTTGAGTTGGATATAGAAAATGCATGAATGAGGATCCGAACAAAGAGTCTGGACTGTTTTGGGAATTCCGCTGTTGTCTTTATTTTTTTGTTAACAAGGAATTATAGCATGAGATGACATATTCATTTTTTCTTGTGGATTGTGCCCTTCTTGGGAGATGTTTGGCTATTCATGTTATTGGTTTTATTATATTGTTTTTCCTAGTTATATTTCGATCTGATGTGTATTACTCTGATAAAGATGGTATAGTCTCCCCCATGTGACTAATATAGACCCTCACTACTAGATAGAGACCTCTACAATAGAAGGAGGTTCTCTTGAGATCATGTGACGACCTGACTCAAGGCCCTGGTTTAGTGGCACCTGGGTCGGGGATAAGACAGACATCGAGCTTCAAAGAACCATGAAGTAATGGTATTTAAAATATGACGGTTATAAATTATACATTAAATAGGAGGGTATGAATTCTTTTAACTAATTTATGAAATATTAATTTATGTTACCTTGTCCATATAAATTTATTTTTAAATTCAAAAAAATCAATGATTTAATTTTTAGTAAACAATTATATTCCTCAACAATATATTTTCATTAAAAATGATTTTTATGGATTTTTATGAGAAAATAATTTCACTAGTTCCTAGATACTTTATCAAACTTATTTGATAAAATTTACATAATTTTTGAATTCATCATATCTAAATTAACATATGGTTTAATTTAGGGGGTTTGTGATAATATTATTTTTTCAGAAAATAATGAGAGATACTGATTTCAGTAAAACAGTAATTTATTTTCAATAAATTAGATAATTTCAATTGTAAATTATGATTTAAGGAAAAATATTTATTATTTATTAATATTTAAATCACATAATTACATCTGAATCAAATATATATTTTATTTTAGTATAGGTATACTTTTTTATGTTTAAAAATTATTTTTTCTCAAAACTATTTTAATGTGCATAAATTTGCTCTATTTTAATTAATTAAAATAATACCTAATAAAGAATTTTTTAAATAAAATTTATATATTATATATCAATAAATTTTAATTTATATTTAAAAATTTTATTTTTATGAGACATCGAGTTATTATAAAATCAACTTATGCTTGAAAAATACACTTCTTGAAAACGTATTTTTTTATGGAATATCTAGGTTTTTTTAACTATTTTTTTACACTTGTAAAAAATTAATTCGAATAATAATATTAATTTATTAAATAATAATGTAATATATATATTATTTTGAATATTTTATTATTTGTTTTTTGAAAATGGTATTTTTTTGAATAAAAAAATGCTAGATTTTAATTGAAAACTGCCTTTGAGTTTAATTTTTTTAGAAATTTAAATTATATATTAAATTGTTTTTAGAGTATAATTAGTTATATTATAAATATTAATCAAATTTATTTAATTATGATCAATTTTATATAGACGTTTTATATAAAAACATTGTATAATTATGAACGTTTTATATTTGAAAATCCAATTTTCATCGCCTTTGTAGGAATATTTTTAAATATGAAATTTCCACTTCAATAAATTGAATTAAAAAATTATAATAAATACTTAAATTAAATAATATTATATATTATATAATATGTTATTCTTAATTTTTTACCAAAAAAATAGTGATATTTTTTAATTAATGTGGTTAAGGTAAAAATGGGTTTACTGGGGGTTAAACTAAAATGATAAGAGTTAAGAATAACCCAAAACATTTACAACACCAATTAAATGGAAATATTTAGAACAAATATATTATTTTATTGATAATAGTATATTTTTAACCCTTTTACAAGATAAAAACATGGGTACTTCTTTTTATTTTTAAAAAATTATAAGTGCGCCACTCACTTCACTTATAAATGGACACTTGCTCTCATCTCCTATTCACAAATTAAAACCCCTTTTAATCATCCAATACCTACCAAGATCAAATAAAAAATTCCCTAAATCATTCCTAGAAGCATTATTTTGTGAATAAAGATTACAAAAAAAGGTATTTTCCTGAAAACCTAAGGTGGATACCCCACGAAGAGGTAATGTTCTTCAATGAGTAGTTTTATTTTATTTCTTTCTCCACCTCATAAATTCCTATTACAACAAGATGACATAAAAAACATATTATTTTACGTATATTTTTTTGTTTTTATGTTATATAAATGACCTATAACCATATCATCTTCCATAAAATGGTTTACATAATCATTGTTCGTGTATATAACATACTACCACCTCATGAACTGATGTGATCATTTTTTCACTAACATATCTCATTATTTAATGTGATGGTGGATATAAAGTATATATATGATATTTATAAAATAATTATACCTATTCAGTAATTTTATAATAGATACCTTTTTAATTTTCATTCTATTGAGTATTTGATAACTTCTCTCTTGTGTATGGGGAATTACAACCTTATGAAGTAATGTGATTTGTGCTCAATAAATCTTTATATGAAAGATAATAAAGAATAAATTAATCAATATATGTGATATATATAAAATATTTATGATATAAATGACATATTCATAATTTTTAAAAGATAATATATTATTTTATTTCTTACCATTTTACCCACTCAAGGATGATAATATCATTCAAGTACATATGGACTACCGCCTTCACAAAGCGATGTGACTCTCCTTTCACCACCACACAACATGTATGATATGTATAAGTATATTTTAAAAAATAATATTATATTTTTTATATTATTATAATTTGTTAAAAATAATATATTACTTACCATTTTTTCAATAATGATCATAGAAAAAAGGAAATGCTACTCATGCGCACGTACACCCACCATCTCTATGATCATAACATACTTCATTTCTCAAAATAATATCTTATGAATGGTCTTAAAAGTATAATTGTTTTATAAATGTGACAATTATGTATTTATTATTATTTTATATTTTGTGAAACCATGATAAATTTAAGATTAACAAAAATAATAAATCAAAATGTATATGAAAAAGCAAAGCGGTTATTTCCTAAAATGTGACTTTAACATGGAATTATTAGAAAATAGGTAATAAAAAAATTGAATAATTTATTGTATGATATATATAGGTTTATTTATTTAATTTATGTATATTAAACTAATATTTTTTATAGTTATTTTCTAAATAGTATGAAGGAATTTAAGAGTTATAGTAAGGGAATCACTCACACTTTTTATTTATATAAGACGCATGATATATTCACCACCAATTTCGTTTTAATTGTGTATATATTTTCCATGAATTTATTTTAGGATGATTATAATTATAATTATGGGGATATACACATCTATTTTATTATATCCCTTTCATGGTGTTACAATTCAAATGTTACCAAAGTGATAATGGATGTTTGTCTCAATTTTCTTTCTTTGACACATACATTTTTTTATGCACCTATATTATTTCATGAGTTGTATATACAACCCCTTTTAAATGGAATATATTGATTTTTTCATCCTCATGAAATTTTTGTTTTCTATTAATGATATTACATCATATGGCATACATTTTAATGTTACCAATGTTGTAATGATTATACAATCTCATCATTTATTAGGAATGTTTATGATTTTGTTTTGGATGAAAATGTATTCTAATAAAAATATAAATAAACTCCCTGATTTTAAAATCATATATCTAATCATGATATTTTTAAATAATATTACCATTTTATTGGTATTTTTTTACTTAATTTAATTGATAAATTTTTTTAAAGAAAACTCATATTTATTTCCCAATCTAGTTGGAAATCAATTTTCTTCTGAAAAAATGTTTTCTAAAAATGTTTTCACAAAAATTTTTATTATTCCCCTATTATTTTTCAAATAATTTTTTACTCACATGTGACTTTTAAAAAATATTATTAATGAAATTTTCATTTCATTTTCTAGAAAATTCCCATTTTAATCTTACTGAATATGTGAAAAAAAATCTTTGCTTTAATGTGTATATCATGAATAATAATTTCCATCATTATGATTATTATTTACTATAAGGACACGACCTTAAACATTACATAATCTTGAATTAAGTTAATAATTAACATTGTGGATATTTTCAGGTTTATTGATTTAGAGAATTATGATATAGCCTTTTCATTACATCTCAATTGTTACAAAGTAGACACTTCCTCTCAGTATCCATTTTTTCATAAAATAAAAAACTCTTAAAAGAAAAAGGGAGTTCTTTTATTGAAAAAAATCTTCTGAATTACTCCTTTCTCTTAAATTTCCTTATATCCAGTGAAAAACATTTAAAAACATTGGATAAGCATAAAAACTTCTATAAGGATTATAAAATAAGGAAAGAAAACATTATTCCATCAAAACATACAAATTAATGAAATCATACTTCTCAATATTTTACATACCACACAAAATCATAAGATTTATGAATAACAAATAGAAATCATAAATCATAAAGGTAACTTATGTAATCCATAACATACATACATTATAGCTTTCACTACTACATATGGAGTTACGTTGGAATACACATCACAGAATATTCCCCAAATATCTTAGGAGAAACATTAACCTTTACCTCTGTCACATTACCCAATGCATTGGAGAGCTATCATGAGCTCACCCACCCTAGGGTTATCAGGGAACCACCTGTATTCACAAACCATTCCCAACAACTATAACATAATCATAACACCTATACAAGAATAAATGAAATATAATATTTCTACATTTAAATCATAATATAACATTTCAATATATTGACATAATCAATACATTTTCAAAACCATTTTCAATACCAAAATACATAAAAATAGTATATGGTATTATTTTAATTTTAAAATCATTATGTCTTGTTAAGGAAGTCAAATATCAAATAATGCTCGCAATGGTAGAAAAGTTATTATCACCGTGTAGGTTAAAAATGAATCATTCCCTTTTTCGTTTAGTAAAACACTACATAGAAAATGATTCCCTTTGAATAAAATGAAAATTAAAAGGGTTTTATAGACCATAAAATATAATGACCTGTATAAATCAAAATATTTCTCAATGAGAAAATATTAAGATGACGTCCCTTACCTCATTTCCGACTTGACTCGTTCGTTCTTTAATCTCCTTTATATCAAGTAACTCCCTTTTATTTGAACCAAAAGGCTTCCTTGAAGTGCCTTCTACCCAAAGTAAGGCTTCTAGGAGGAAAAGAGGTATCTTGGGAGCTTATTCAGGTAGAAGTTAGATGAGACCAGGGGATTGAGAGGTGTGTTTAATGCGTTAGAGGTGATGTCCTTTTGTAAGGGAGAGGAGGGTCTCTTTATGAATGTTTGAAAACATTATTTTACTATAAAATGATTTTTAGTCTCAAAAGGGCCAAAATTCATTTTATTCGATGATACAGTGCATATAAGTTGAAATAACATCATCCAATAAGAATTGGATAGGTTTTGGTTATTTTTTAATCCTTATTTATTTATTTATTTAACCTTTTGTTAACTTATTTAACTTTTACCATGTCTTATTGTATATTCAAACTATATTGTAAATATATTTATAATAAAATTCCAAGAGACCCAAAATTGATCATTAATGAAATTTATAACATCATATGCTTCATTTAGCTGAATATTATATTCATAGGAATATTTTATCATTTAATAAAATATTGATTTATTTAAAAACTCTTTTATGTCAAATTTAATACTATTCATATCATGACTTTTTAAAAAAATGCAAAAAAACATTAATATTTCGAAAAACCTTCATTAATTCAAATATAACAAGTCATCCAAATCTATAAAATTATTTAATGACATAAAAAGATGAAATATAAATTTATTTTAATATTTATAATATCATTTATTTGAATCTTTTATTGATGAAGTAATTACTGCATTACCATTGTGTCATAAATAACTTAATTTATTTAATGTCTAAAAATTATAAATAAAATTCCATGATATAGGAAATCATTTTCTCTCTATAATTAAAATTTATAGCTGAAGATATCAATTATATAACCTCATAGTAAAAATGTTTGGGCAATACAATACATATTTATGAAATTTTTATTTTAACTTTAAATAAATAGTTATTAATGTCATTAACTTACCATAATGGATTTTAAAAGCCAAAATAATTAGATAAAGACTTTTTTGGTTGGACATTACTCATAAAATAACGTTAGAAAAAGTGTTAATGTAATTTAAAATTATTATATTATTATTTTTTCCTTGAATTTCCCTATTTACCTATAATTACAGTAAATAAATATCGAAAGATACTATTCACAAAAAAATATTTTCTTCATATTGATCCAAATTTAACTTAATGATGACAACCATGTATGTCAAAATTTTCAAATTAAATTTACAAAAGAGGTAAAATTTCGTTAAAATGAAAAAAGTCGGTTTTTAACTACTATGTTGTGTTTTTTAAGTAGTTATCAAAAATTGAACATTTATAGAAAATAAAAAAATTTCACCCTAAGATAATTTTGATATTTGAATTCAAAAATGATGTTTATTTTACCAAATTAAAAAAATAGAAGATTTACTAATTAATAGAAAATTAATTTCTATTGCCCAAACTAGAAAGCGTGTTTTCAAGAAATAATAACTATCAAAAGATTGACACTTGTTTATGTCCAAATTCAAATTGAAATTACTTCAAATGACCAAATTTGGATTAAATAGTAAAAATATAATCAAATTGAACTTTAAATCCAATAAAAAGTACAATCTAGCTCTATAAATAAATTATATTAAAAGGCAATTTTGAATTAAAATACATTATTTTTTATTATTCATTAAAAAATGAACATTATCAGATTAATAAAAAAATTTCATTCAAAGTAAACTTTAATGCACCGATTCTAAATAATAATATTATTTTTTCATGTAGAATATATAAAAGTGAAAGAACTAGATTTAAAAAGGGTTCACCATCAAATGGCGGTAAATCGTCCTTTTAAAGAATATTGAAGTGTTTATGCTTAAAATTGGATTCATTCTCATTTTAAACCTCAAAATTTTATTAGAGAAATGTAAAAACATTTAACAAAAACATATAATCATATTTTAGTTGGTTCTATTCATTCCCCCCAATACAACATCTAGGCGTTAACTACGATTTAAAATAACATTATAATATTAATTTTCAGTATAACCGAGTCTTGTGTGAATCATGAGATTTCGGAGAAAACCGCTGTTGCATTTCAGGTACGCAATCGAACATAACAGTCCCATTAATGTAAAGTTAATATTTAATTCACAAATATTAATAAATATGAAAATATATTACGCTTTATTTACCCGGGATATTACATTCTTCCCCCCTTTTGGAAATTGCGTCCTCACAATTTTAATCACTTATCAAATAAATGGGGGTATTTTTCACTCATAACGTTTTAGATTCCCGTCTTTCTTCTTCAACCATAGGGGTTTTCACAAAACCATTACCAAACGAATTACCTTATTCTGCAACACTTGCTCTTTTCGATCAAGAATCTGAACTGTTTATTCCTTATAAGAGAGCTTATCTTCCAAATGAACTACCTTTAGACTCAAAACATGCGATTGATCTAGCATATACATTATCAATTTTGAAACCTGAAAAACATAGTGTGCCTGGGATAAACATGGAGGTAAATCCACTCTGTAAGAAACAGATCCAACTTTCTCTAGGATTTCATTGGGTCCAATGATCCTCAGACTAAGCATTCCATTCGTACTAAAACACGTCAAACATTTCAATGGAGAAACATTGAGAAAGACATGATCACCTACCTAGAAAGAAATATCCTTTCCCCATTTATCCTCATATCTTTTCTTCCTGCTCTGTGCTCTTCTCATGTGATTTTTAAATCAATTGAGCTTTTTCTACCATCTCATCTACAAATTCAGGTCCAATAAACTTTTTTTCACCGACTTCATCCAAAAAATGTAGAGTTCAACACCACTTTCCATATAATGACTCAAATGGAGCCATTTGTATACTGGAATGGAAACTATTATTATAAGAAAATTAATCCTAAGAAAGATGTTAGTCCCAAATTCCCTAGTAATTCATTGAGCAAGCACGTAACATATCATCCAATGTCTGAATTATTTGATCTAACTTCCCATCTTATTAAGTATGAAAAGCTATACTAAATTTAATTCAGTACCCAAAGACGTCTTAAGGACTTTCCAAAAGTTAGAATTGGACATAAGATCATGATTAGATGAAATAGAGTGGGGAAATCCATGAAACCTAACTATCTCTTTAACATATAATGAAAAAAGTTGATCTAGAGACAAAGTTTCTGGAATAGGAAGGATATGAGATTATTACCTTGAGAAGCCATTGGAAATCCCACAACAAAATCAATGGACAGATTTTCCCATTTCCAATATGGCACCAGTAAAGGCTGAAGTAACCCTTTTGGTAACAATCGATCTCTTTTAACCTATTGAAAATTCAATAACTTGACAGTAACTTCAGTAATATTTTTTTCATTCCATCCCACCAATAATACTCTTGAAGATCTATGTACATCTTAGTACTTCTGGGATGAATTGAAAATGGAAAACTAGGAGCATCACATAATAACTCATTCTTCAACTGTGAATCACAAGGAACAGATAATCTCTTCCCAAATCTCAAAACACAATCATTATCAATGTTAAAATCAGGAAACATACCCTTCTGAACCAACTCTACATTTTTCTGCAACTCACTATCTTCCTTCCATGCTTGCTTAATTCTATCTGAGAGAGATGATTTCACAGACACCTAAAAAAAATAGAGCGATCTATTGCACCAACAACTTCTATTCCAAAGTTCATCAAATCATTAATCAAAGTACATTGTTCCAAACGTAACATGGTTAATTTAGCATTACTTTTACGACTCAAAGCATCAGCCACTTTATTTTCCTTTACCAGATAGTAATGGATCATGAAAACACAATCCTTGATTAATCCCATCCATATCCTCTATCTCATGTTAAATTCTTTCTGAGTAAATATATACTTAAAACTTTTTCGGTCAGTTTATATTTCACATTTTACTCCATACAGATGATTCCTCTAAATTTTTAAATAAAAAACAATAGAAACTAATTCCAAATAATGTGTAGGGTAATTTAACTCACTAGATTTCCACTGACAGGAAGAATAAACAATTAACTGATCATTCTGAATTAGGACAAAACTAATTCCTTTCAACAAAGCATCACTGTAGATAACAAATTCACCATCTGTGGAAGGTAGTTCCAAAATTGGATCATTCACTAATCTTCTTTTCAATTATTGAAAACTGTCATCACATTCTTTTTTCCAAATGAACTTAACACCTTTTTGAGTTAACTTAGTCATTAGGCTAGATAACCATGAAAGGTTTTCCAAAAACCTCCAATAATAACCTACTAAACCAAGAAAAATACGAATATCTATGATATTGTTAGGTCTTGGCCATTCTTCAAGAACATTTTTTAGCAGGATCAATAGTTAGTCCATTTTTTGAAACAATGTTACCAAGGAAAGAAATTTTTTGTCACCAAAACTCAGGCTTTCTAAATTTCCCATACAGTTTTTTCTTTAATGATTTTCAATACAACCCTTAAATTACTTTCATGCACCTCTTTAATTTTAGAATAAACCATAATCTCTATAATAAACACAACCAAAAACTTATCCAAGAACTCACTGAATGTTCTATTCATAATATCCAAGAATACAATAGGTGCATAGGTAAACCTAAAATTCATAACAACAAATTCATAATGGCCATATCTAGTATGAAACATGGTGTTCATAATGTATTTTTCATTTACTTTCAACTGATGGTATCGAGACCTCAAGCCAATCTTCAGAAAATAGTGAGATCCCTAGAGCTAATCAAACAAATCATCAATATGAAGAAAAGGATACTTGTTCTTAACAGTGATGTTATTTAATGATCGATAATCAATGCAAAGTCTCATTGAAACATGTTACTTTTTAATAAAAAAAGATTATATCACCCCATGGTGTTGTTCTAGGTTGAATGAAACCTTTATCGAAAAACTCCAATAATTTCTTCATTAACTCTAAATGTTCTATTTGAGCCATTCAATAAGGGGGTTTTGAAATTTGATTTGCATCAGGAACTAAGTCAATAGTAAATTCAACTTCGTGATCAGGTATTATATTAGGAAACTCAATAATAAAAACTTCAAGATACTCATTTACCACCCGAGCATAATTAATCTGAATAGTTTCTTTGTTTTCAACAATATGTGCATAGTAACATTCATTTCCACCTTTTATTAGTTTCTCAGATTCTTGATATGTTATTCAATGTATTGGTTCATTCTTGTAAACAAACTGAAATTCTTTTTGAAATGAAACCTCTTTAGCTACGAAATAAATCTTAGCATGATAAAGGGAAAGACAATACATACCCAAAATAATATCAAATTCTACTTAAGGCAACAAAATAAAGTTTGTTGGTATATTCTTTCCACACACAAGGACATAGTGGTTCTTATAATTTCTTTTTTGTCTCAAAATTTCCTCCAGGTTTTTTTACAATAAGTTTAGGATTAATATATTGATTTGAACATCCCAATTTAATAGAAAACTTTTCAGAAATAAAAGAATGTGTATGACCTGAATCAAACATGACATTGACATAATCTGAATAAAAAAACAATGTACCTGATACTAATTTATTTGATGGCCCAACATCTGCTGAAGTAGTTGCAAAGGATTTAACCACCCCTTTTTGATTATAGTCCAAATGATTTCCTTCAATTGAGTTCTTTGTTGGACACTCATTTGCATAGTGACCCATTTCATTACACTTAAAACATTTTACTAACTATAAATCAGATTTTTTCATACAATTACCGAAATATTTTTCAGTGCAATTACAAGCCTTATGTCTTATTTTACCACATTAGTAGCACTTACCATAATTCAAAATACATTCCCTACATGATTTTAAATAATATTTTTGAGAAACTGTAAACTTAATTTTCTTACCATCAAACTTTTTTGAAGGGTACTTCCCTTTCATCTGCCACCTCGACCTCTAATTATATTGTTTTTCAAAGAACACATGATCATCGACAAACTAAATTTCCACCTTATCCTCACATCAAAAAAGTTTTCCTTAACTTTTTAACTAACAATAATATTGTTACCTTAGATACTTTGTCTTTAATCTTAAGTAAAAATAGTTGATTTTACTAACAAGATCTCATATGAAATTTAGAGCATACCTTTTCAGTCGAGTGAAATTTTCATCATAAGAAGCCCTTGAGTCCTATTCCTACCTCAATTCCAAGAATTAATTTTCCATCCTAAGACAAAACACCTTAGGGAAATATTTCTCGAGAAACATGCCTTTGAATTCATCAAAATTAGGAGATCAATATCCTTAATATTGCTGATATTTTTCCCTATTGACCACCACTAATAGGATTCACCATCAAAATGGTAAATAGAAAAACTAATCATTTGATGTTCTAAACACCCCATGTAATCAAAAATATTCTCCAGTTCTTTAGTCCACCTTTCTGCTAGAACAAGGTCAGATGATTCTTTGAATGATGGGGGTTACTGCCTCATGAAATGCACCACTACTGAAATGTTTCATTGTGGTTAATCTGGATGATCTCATGCATGGTTACCACCACCATTTATAACCTGTGTCAAGTATTCCATCACTACAACAAACTATTCAGATCCTATTCGGACCATCTTAGGTTGCTGATTTGGAAGGTTTTTTTCCTCTTTATTCCGTACCAACATTGCTTCCCTATTTCCTCTACGGAAAAACATTCTGAACACAGAAATATCTTAGGTGAAACAACATGGTAGTCTGTAAATGCTATATCATTTGAATCTTGACATAAATTAATTTATGGATATAAATTTAACAATAGCATAACTCATACAGTTATCTAAATCTATTTTGATATCATCTATAATAACCCGGCGTTAAACATTACGTAATCATGAATTATGTTAATAATTCACATCGAGGATATTTTCATGTTTAGTGTTTTAGATTATAAGGCCATAACTACTTCATTACATTTCAATTGTTACAAAGTAGACACTTCTACTCAATATCCATTTTGTTCATAAAATTAAAACTCATAAAAGAAAACAAGAATTATTTTTTTGATAAAAATCATCTTGAATTCTTACTTTCTATTAACCTTTCTTATATCCTGTGAAAAACATTTCAAAGACATTGGATGAGCATAAAAATCTCATTAAGGTTTATAAAACTAGTAAAGAAAACATTAGTCCTTCAATACATAAAATGAATGAAATCATACATTTCAATCATTAACATACCACAAAAAATCATTTGATTTATTAATAACACATGGATATCTTAAATCATAAAGGTAACTTGTGGCATCCATAACATACATAAATTGTGTCTTTCACTACTACGTAGGGAGTTACGTTGGAATTCCAATCACTGTATATTCATTAAGTCTATTAGGAGAAACATTAAGGGTTACCTCTTTCATGTTACCCAATGCATTTGAGAGCTATATCGGGCTCACCCACCCTAGGTTTTTTATAGAACCACCCATATTCGTAAACAATTCCCAAGAAACATAACATAATCATAACACATGTACATGAATAAAGGAAAGATAACATTTCCACATTGCAATAATATTATATCATTTCAATATATTGACATAATAAATCAATTATCAAATCCATTTTCAACATTAAAATATGGAAAAAGAGTGTATGGTATTTTTTTAAACATTATGGCTTGTTAAGGAATCCGAATATCAAATAATTCTCTTGGGGACAGAAAGGTCGTTGTCACCACGTACGTTAAAAAAAGAAACAATCCCTTTGTGGTTTTTGTAAAATGCAACGTAGAAAAGGATTCCCTTTAAATGAAATAAAATTTGAAAAGGGTTTATACACCGTATAAAATAATGTCATGTATAAATAAAAAATATGCCTCAATTAAGGGATATTGAGACAATGTCCCTTACGTCATTTCCGACTTGACTCGTTTGTTGTTTAATCTTATTTAAGTCGGGTAAATCCCTTTGGGTTGAACCAAAAGGCTTCCTTGAAGTTCCTCATGCCTAATTTAAGACTTCTAGGAGTAAGAGAGATATCTTTGAAGCTTATTTTGGTAGAGTTTGGACGAGAAAAGGGGCTTGATAGGTGTGTTTAATTGGTTAGAGGTGATGACCTTTTATAAGGAAGAGGGGGTCTCTTCAGAAAAGTTTGAAAATATTATTTAATTATAAAATTATTTTTGGATTCAAAAGTTCCAAAACTGATTGAATTATAAGATAATATACTTATAAGATGAAATAAAATCATCAATAAGAATTGGACTGGTTTTGGATATTCTGTAATCCATAGCCTTTTTATTTAACCCTTTGTTAAATTATTTAACTTTTACAATGTCTTATTGTATATTCATACTATATGATTAATATATTTACTATAAAATTCCAAGAGAACCAAAATGGGTCATTAATTAAAATTTTAAAATCATATATTTCATTTGGAAGATTTTTAGATTTTTATGACTATTTTATCATTTAATAAAATATTGGTAGATTTAAAACACTTTTATATCAATTTGAATATTATTCATATCATGAATTTTCAAAAAAAACCAGTCCACCTATATTCATTCCAAAAACCATCAATAATTAAAAGTTAATAAGTCATGCTAATCTATAAAATTAGTTTATGTCGCAAAAAGGTTCAAAATAAATTTATTTTAATATCTATATTACCATTTATTTGAATCCTTTATCAATGAAGCAATTACTTCATCCCCAGTGTGTTCTAATTAAATTTATTTATATAATGTATAAAAATTATAAATAAAATACCATGATGTAGTAAATATTTTTAGATTTATATTGAATATTTATATCTGAAGATATCAATTATATAACCCTACATTAAAATTGTTTTAGGAAAACAATACATGTTTATGATATTTTTATTTTTACTATAAATAAAATGTTATTAATTTCATTATCTTACCCAAATGAATTTTGAAGACCAAATTTCATACGCAAGGATAGTATTGGTCATCTATCAGTTATCAAATAAGGTTAGTAAAAGTGTTAAGGTAATCTTATATTAAAATAATATTATTTTTACCTTAATTTACCCTATTTACCTTTTACCACGGTAAATAAAAATCAAAAGTTATTAGTCACCAAAAATTATTTTCATCTTATTGGACAACATTTTACTTTATTATGACAACCATGTATATCATATTTTTGAAATTCAATTCACAGAGGCGGTGAAATTTCATTTAAATGAAAAAAGACGATTTTTAACTACTATAAAATGTTTTTTCACTCTTAATAAAAAATCGAACATTTTCAGAAAAATACAAAACGTAACCCCAAAGATAATTTTGACATTCCAAATTAAAAAATGACATATACTTTACCAAATTCAAAACATATAAGTTTCATTAATTAATTCAAATTTAATATCCATTGTCAAAACTGGAAAACGTGCTTTTAAGAAATAATAACTATCAAAATATTGACACTTATTTGTGTCCAACTTCAAAGTGAAATTACATCCAATGAGGAAATTTGGATTAAGGGGTAAAAATATAATACAATTACACTTTAAACCCAATAATAGAAATCTATAAATATAAAAAATATATATTAAATGGTAGTTTTGAATTAAAAAGCAGTATTTTTCACAATTCATTAAAAAATGAACATTCTCAGAAAAATACCAAAATTTCATCCAAAGTAAATTGGGATATCCTGATTCTAAATAAGAATATTATTTTTTCTATTAGAACATATCAAAGTAATGAAAACTATATTTAAAAAGGGTTCTCTATCAAAAGGCGGTAAATTGACCTTTTAATGAATATTATATTGTCTATGCTTAAAATTGGATTCATTAAACTTTTAAGCCTCTAACGTTTTTGGAGAAATGTAAAAACATTTTACAAAAATGTATACTAATATGTTAGTTAGTTCTGTTCAATTCTGCCAATACAACAACTAGTAATGAACTGCTGAATAAAATAAAATAATATTTTTATTTTTCAGTATGACCCAGCCTTGTCGGCAACATAAGACTTAGGAAAAACCCATTGTTGCGTGTCTGGTATGCCATCAAACATAGAATCCCCTTTAAAGTAATATTAATAATTAATTCACACATATTAATAAATATTAAATTTTTATACTCTTTATTTACCTGGTATATCACATCTACTATGGATCTTCTGTTATATGTTTATAATGTTATTTTTAATGAAAAAATCAAAATGTTTTATGTATTAATTTTTTTTAATTTTGAAAGAATATTTTCCAAAAAAAATGTTTTAAATGATCATTGAATGTAATTTTACATCCAAAATTGCATCCATTAATGTTACCTATACATTACTAGGGATATGATCCAAGGATTCCATTTTTATTATTTCTCTAAATGGTTTGATATACGATGGTATGATATTTATGATACTAGTTTCTCTTACATCAGTTATTCCATGATAAAATTCTTCTGAAACCCATTTCGTTTTTCAAATGATATTCTTTGAAAAAATGATTAAATGATTATGAATAATGTATATTTTCTAATGGCTATGATATTGGGAAATTTTTTCGAATCCCATATCATTACATGGTGTATGATATGATGAATGTTTTATGATCTTGTGGAACACATAAATATGGTTTTCATTATGATATGGGTGGGACCTATATGTCCATCTAATGAATCGGGAAAATATTTCTATGTCCTGAGATAGACATGACTTGTATAGAGAGTGGGCCCAGTTTTATGGAACTTCTTCTGATATGATGGTCTTGGGAGTTATCCTGGATTACTATGATGGTTTGGTGAGTGAACCCATTACACTATGACATCATTGGAAATGAGACTTGGATAATGTGGAAATGATTTTTTATTTTTATGTGTATGCCAAAAACAATGTATTATACATGTGTGATGCTCTCGTGGATCATGTTATTTGATTCCCATTTGATTTATATCTTATGTACTTCCAATCATTTTTTCATGACTCAAGATTATGACCATTCAAATAAAAGTTATTGGTTTCAAATTTTATTCTCTAGTTCTCATAACATTATTTTCATTTTATACGTTCATATATCCCTTATTTACCCATAGAGAAAATCTGAGCTCACCCTTTCTTTTGTTTCCTTTCCCCATTTTGTAATGAAATGTATTAAATACGATATGTACAATAAGGTTTCTAGTAATTTAGATCATAGTGAAATATGATGTTGCTTAAATATGGAATAATTATTTGAGTTTCCAATTTCCAATGACACCAAATTATCATGGTCCTCCGGTATGTTTTTTATAATGTAATGCATATTATAAAACATTATGTAATATCTATGTATGATAAGACTGAGTCATTATAGTCAGAATCCTGGGGAAGTTTTAGTAAACCTTCAAAACATGGATATGACAAATTTAGTGAGATCCCTATGGATATTTCTAAGGATATTTTTACGTATGTCTCTAAGGATAAGTGTGATGATCAGTCAAATCATAGTAAAATATCCCTGAATTTTGATAAAGGATAGAGTTAGTTGTTTCTACGAAATTACATCCAGGTCTATCTACTACTTGTGTATATCGCTATGTCATATATGTACCTATGGGTACTAAATATAACAAGGGTTCATTGAGATATATTCATTCATCAACTAGATTACAACAATGGGACTTTCTTCACACATAGTCTAACACATTCGGGCTATATACATTAGAAATTCAAAAACAATTTATGAACCTTCATGAATGCTTTAAATAGATGTATACTATTAATAAAAAAGTATATGACCAAGGTTTCTAAGATTAAAAATAATGTGTCATGATTTATAAATCTTATAAGTGATTTTTTATGATTATGTGGTCCTCTACAATGATTATTGTTTATGAAAATATGTTTTTTGGTTTTAGTAAATCGATTGAAATAGAATCAGTCATGTCAAAATTGAATATGATGGAAAATTCTGTTACTATGAGCAACAAAATTGAATGGTGGTTGGAGGGAAAGGTATTTTGATTATTTCTAATCATATATAACAATATATGATTAAAAATAGTAACTTTGGGGATATAAATATAACATTGAATAATATAAAAATGAAATTTTATGAATGATCATGTTGTAATGAAAATTGGGGAAGGAAGATTTAGTTTCCTACATATCAAAAAGGTGGGATGAAGACCCATGAGTAATACCTCAAACATAGGAGAAGATGTTATATATGTGGAAAATAATGTCATAGAGCGAAAAAATCTCAATGTGTTCAATGTATTATGTGCGAGGAACATAGGAATTACCCATCTGAAGGACCCAACCTAGAAATTAGATTCCAGACAAAGGAAGGACCTATTCCAATCCAATAAATGAAGTAGAAGGATTTATTTATTTATGTATAAATATTCAAGAATTATGTTGTATAAATTATGAAAATTATAAGGGTTTATTATTATAAGTTTTTCATTAAGGATATTCCAGTGTATTGTGAATAGTAAAAATTTCCTAGAACTGTGATTTATGGGAATAATAATATTTTACAAAAAACACATGATTAATGAAAGATAACCCTTAATATGTTTCTGGGGATGTTAAAATTTTTGTTTAGTTTAGATAAGGAAATTGTTGATATAGATAAATTAAATTAGATAATATTGATGACCTCAGAACTAATAATGAATATTTTGGCCATGATTTTTATGTTATTATTGATGGAGTTCAAAACATTGTTGGATCTTTGTAATTGGATCAATAATATATAGTTTTATTTAATAAATGAGAAACATGCATGTTTTTCAAGAGTTTTTATGGTGATTCTGATTATAACCCTGATTTAAGAGAATATATGACCAATGAATTCACATATTTGGCATGCGACCATTAATAGCTGCTTAATAATATTTGGAGGGTAATATTGAGTTTTAGTAATTTATGACCTTCATTATAAATTTTTAATTTTGGAAGGGTTCTAAGGTTAAACAGTTATCTAATAGTTCATGTTGAACATTGGATGAGGTTTTTAATATTAATGTATAACTTCACTATATGAAGATTTATCGACAATGGACAACCAGTGAAAAACATTCTTATTAGCTAGAGATACATGAAATGAATTATAATTATATTATAGATCTTTTTACATTTTAGTGCTTCAAACATAAAAAAATCATCTTTATTTATTAGATTAAGATATGGTGTTTAAATTGATCAAAGCACAACCAAGTTACGAAATTGTTCTTATGATACAAAGGAAATATAAGACCTAGGTATATCAATGCCTAGAAAATTATTGATTACATTAGGGAAGTAGCATATAGATTGGTGATTCCAGCAAACCCATCTCATGTTCAAAATGAATTCAATAAATATATCAAATGATGTCACATAACTAATCCATTACATATACATAACACTGAGGTAATAACATTAGAGAATGATATTCTTTATGAGGAACAACCAGTAGAGACTCTAGATTGAATAGGGAATGTTCTATAAAACAAGAACACTAACTTGGTAAATGTTTTTTGGCGATACCACCTTCTTGAGGAAGCTAAGTGGGAACACGAGTATGTAATGAGGAAGTATTATCCTTAGTTGTTGGTACCAATGTGATAATTTTTTAGGGTGAAATTCATTTTTTGGGAGGTATAATGTAACACCCATATATTTTTTGAAATAAGTTAAATAATAAATTTGATCTTGTTGATATTTTTTTACATGCAACACCATTTTAATGTTTTGTTTCATATAACAATGAGTTTATTCGATTGTGTGCATGAGACACGACACCAATCTTCAATTAACCATGATGTAATATTATTTAAAATATTACCATTATGACAAACCCATTAAATAGATATAAATGGATATTATTAAATAATTTATGAAATATATATATATATATATATATATATATATATATTCTATATTAAATTTAAAAATATTTTCAACTCTTATTAAATATGTAATAAAGTTTTATTAAAGTAATTATATTCATCAAAAATATGTTTTCTTCAAAAAAATAATTTTTATTTGTTTTTAGAAAATATATTTTAATTAATTTATAGGGACATTGTAAATTTTATTTCTAAAATTAACTAATTTTTTGAAATCTTCTTATCAAAATTATCTTATGGTGATGTTTTTATATTCTTCTGAAAATACTATTTTTTCAATTAATATATAATAATATTATTTATTGTAAAACTATATTTCCTACCAATAAATTAATTTCATAAAATTAAAAAATTCTGTTCTAAAGTAAAATAAGTATTATTTACTTTTATATAACCAACCTAATTATTTTTGATTGAAAATTATATTGTATTTTTTAGAATTGTTTTTCTTTATAAAAATGATTTTTTTTCTGAAAACAATTTTATAATGAATAATGTTTATCTATTTAAATTAATTAGAATGACCCCTAAAGAAAAAAAATTTAAATACAATTTAAATATTATATATAAAAATTATTTAATTAACTTTCTTAAAATGATAATTATTAGAAATAGAGTAATATAAAATCATCTTGTTCTTTAAAAATAAACATCTTGAAAACTCTCTTCTTTATCGTGTCAGTGGGTTTTGTTTTAAGTTTAATTTTTACAAATTTTTCAAAATTTATTTGATAAAATATAAATAAGTTTTTAAATCATAAATTAATAATGACATTATGTTTTTATTTTTTTAATTTTCTAAAAAGAATTGTTTTGACGAATAATGAGAAAAACTATATATTAATTGAAAACTGATTTTTCATTAATATTAATTTTATAAAAAATATATTTTAAATTTGTTCTTTAATAATAGAGGTTAAATACATATCTTTTATTAAAATAATTTCCTCTAAATTAAATTCACATTGAAATTGGATATTGAAAAACATTAAACAATGAAAACGTTTTCTCTTTGAAAATCGAATTTCCCATCACATATGTGAGATTAATTTTTTATTAAAATTTTCCAATTATGTGACTTGGGTTTAGAAAAGTTTATTATATTTTTCAAATTAGATTAATTTCTATTATATAATAAGTTTAAATTAATTTTTTACCAAAATTAATAGTGATTATAGTAAAATAAATTACTATAGTTAATGTAAAAATTAGTTTACAGAAGGGGTTAACCTTAAAAAATAACAGCTAAGAATAAAACAGAAAATTTACAACAATAGTTTTCCTCAAATAATTAAACATTATCTCTTATTTTATATATAACTGTCTATTATTGAATCTTGTTTCATTATAATAATGTGGGTACACCTTTTCCTTCTCCAAAAATTACACGTGGGACACTAACCGCACCTATAAAAGGCCACCAACTCTCCTATCCACTTTGCAGATCCAAACCCTATTTTTTAGGACAATACCATCCCAAATAACTTCAAACAATACCTCCAATAATCATAAAATAATTATTTTTTATGAAATCTATCATAGGAATGACTTTGGTGAAAACCTATGGAGGATACCTGAAGAGGAAGAAACGTTCTTCAATGAACATTTTTAAATAATTTGTTCCTCCACAAAATTAAATTAATATTATAAAATGATGATATAATAATATAAATATATTATATATAATAATATGTTTATATTTTAATTTAATAACCTAAAACATTCTCAAATTCAATGAAATGGCTTTCAAAATCATCATTTGTTGATACGACATACTACTGCCTAGAGAACCGATGAAATTCATTTTTCCTTTACCATATCACATGGTTGGGTATTAATATGGATATAAAGTATATATATCTTAATTATCACATATATTTACCTCTTTAATCATTATATTATAAATAAAATTTTCTTTCCATTCCATGTAGGATATGATATCTTCCCTTGTGTGTGCGATGGACTACCACCTCATGAAGTGTTGTGGTTCGTCTTTAGGAACAATTTACATTGAAGGTAATAATGAAAAATTTAAAAGATATTTGTGACAAAAATCAAGTTATTATGATATTAATTACATATTTATCATTTTTTAATGATAATATATCATTTTATTTCCAACATTTTCACTCATTGAAATATTAAAACACAATTCATGTACTTGTGTGATGAAGTGTTACGACTCTCTTTTCATCACCATACAACATGGATGAAATGTATTAGAATATTTAATAAATAATATGGTAATTATGATATTATATAAATTATAGTATTATAATTTATTACTTACTTCCTTTCAATAATGATCGTTGAAAAATGGTAGCGTTACCCATGAATACGTAGGACCTACCATCTTTATGGTCGTAACATACCTCATTTCACAAAAAAATCATTAATGATTGGTAATAAATGCATAATTTATATATAAATATGGAAATTATTTCAATATTATTATTATAGAGATAATTTAACCATGATCAAATTAAGATTATTAAAAATAAATAATCAAAACATATATGAAAAACAAAGCAGAAATTGCATCAAACATAACTTTAACATAGAATAATTAATAAACGAGTAATAAAAGTACATATGAAAATCATGTATTGTATGAAATATTCAATTGTGTCTATTTAATATATTATAATAAACATAATTTTATTATATTTTAGGTTTTAAATAATATAATGGGTGTCGATACTTCCGGTAATGGATTTTTGTCTCACCTTTTATTTATGTCAGACACATTCCATTTTCACAACCTATTTCCATTATAAAGTGTCTACACTAACCATAAAAATATTTTATGTTTAATTTCTTATTTTTTTTGGATTTACATAAATATTTTAGGATCTCCCTTTCATGGGGTTACTATTCAATGTATAAAAAAGCGGTAAGGAAGTTTTGTCTCAATTTTCCTTCTATGAGACATATGTTATGTTATGCACCTATATTCTTTCATAGACATTATATTTATCCCCATTGAAATATAATTTTACGAATTTATGTATACTCATTATATTTTTAGTATATATTAATTATATTATTTAATTGGTCTTATATTTCAATATTACCAAAGAGGTAATGATTTTATGTTATAATATCTTGTTTTATAGGGATTATATTTTATTATGTTTCCTATTATAAAATATCCATCACCCAAGAAACTAAAAACTCTTGCACTCTCGTGTTTATTAATGAAAATTTCAAGTTATAGTCCCACCTACCAATTTTTTGGTTCTGAAAGTAATCAAGAAAGTGTTTTTAAAAAATATGACTTTATTTCGATATTTTGTTGGAAATCCATTTTCTTGCAAAAACATATTTTATAAATAAAATTCAATTTTTTATATTCTTATAATATTATTTTTCTAAGAAAATTTTTACCCATTTTATAAATTTTTTTGAAAGGAATCTTCATGTCATTTTCCAAAGAATTCCCATTTGGATTTTAGTTAAAATGTTAATGAAATTTATATTTTACCAAACATTTGAATGGAATCGTTGTTTAATGTCAATGGAATGAATGAAGATTTCTATAATCAAGAAAATTATTTGATATGAATCTTCCGTTATTATTTTATATGTTTATTTTAAAATAAAAATATTTTCCAATGATTTTATTTTTAAAAAAGTATTTTTAGTATATAAAAGGATATTTTACACAATTAATGTTTTCAATAACCATTCAAACCTTTGTTCCATCTAAGATGATATCCATTGATGTTACCAATGATTTTCTATGGATATGAACCAAGGATAAAATTATAATTATTTATCTTAATTGTTTATATTTACGACTGAGTGATATTCAACGAACCCATTTCTATTCCATGGCTTATACCATGATAGGAATCTTATGAAACATGCTTATATTCTATGGGTTATGATATAATAAAATGATTAAATAATTATAATTCCAATCCCTTTTTCAATAGGTTAGGATATGTTGAAATTTTATGAAACAAATTTCATTTTAATGGATTTTACATGATGAATATTTTACGATCTTGCAAAAAACATATAGTTTTCATTATTCGATGTGTGGTAATTTTATCTCTCTCTAGTATATGATTAATGAATTATATATTACGATATTGAATGGATGAGAAAAAATAGTTATTTTTTTAGTAAGGGATATTATTTACTATGGTGGTGTTGGGTTGAACATTCACTACTATGATGGATTGGGTATTGAACCCATTGGACTATGATAACATCGAGAATGAGACTTCACTAATATGGAAATGATATTATATAATTATTTGTATGCTAAAAATCTATGTCTTAATCCAATGTTATGCACTCAGGGATCATGTTATTTTACTTATTTATGATTTAAGTCTTATGAACGGCCTACCTTTATTAAAGGACTCATGATTATGATTACTGATATATAGGTTATGGGTTTTAAATGTCATTTTAATGTTCTAACACCCTTATGTTCATATTATACGTAGGTATCTCCCTTGTTTACCCTTATTGCGCATCTGATATAACTATTTTTTATATTTCCTTTCTCTAGTTATTATGAAATTTTTTATATCTGATATCTCTAATACAGGTTCTATGTGGGAATATCATATTGGGAGATGATGTAGTTTACATACGGACAAATTTTTTTTGTTCCTATATTTCCAAATACAATAAACTATAATGACCCATAGGTGTGTGTTCATGTAATTTAATGAATATTCATAAAAATTATATAATATATATTAATTATAATTATTGGTTAATATAATAAATGTTTATAACCCTTACATATATATGTAGTCCAAAAAAAATATTCAAACATTATAAGACATTTTTTGTTCATTCTCACTTGACTTTCATTGTATATGGAATCAGTATTTAGTATTGTTTGAATTTTTGTATAACTATAGATTACATTATAGATATAAAATTTTACCATTTAAATCAGTTTTTGTAAAATGTTTTATTCACAAACATATTGGAATGAATTTGGTGAATGGAATATTTTTTTCCAAGAGCTTGATGTAGAGGCAATGAAGAATATGAAGGTTATTCATAGTAATTTCAGGGAAACTCAAAATAAAAAAAGAGAAAAATATTTTGAAAAATTAATGATGATGAAATTTAAATATTTATCATATTTTCTTTAAGTTGTCTACATAGAAGGGTTTTATAATGTTTTATAAGAAAAGGAAACTAGATACATGGTATATTGGAAATTTTGAGGTTTTTGAGTGAAATCTAATAGTTGTTTACAATTTTAAAATGCCTCCAAAAATATCTAAAATGAATTATTTGTTATATATGTCATTTTTTAGGATGTATATGACATTCCAAATTCAGGAAATCACCTATAAATAAATAAAATTGGATCATGATATTTTTATTGTGAAAATAATATTAGGATTCTTGGAACTACAAAACAAGTGCGACAGAATGAGAGATCTTGGTTATCAAAGATACTTTAGATATATTATAATATTGATGATGAAACGTGGGAGAAATATAAATTTATGATAAATAAATAGCTACATTTTGTTAATGTTTTATTCTAAAAAATTTGAGGAAGAAATTTTTAAAGGTGAATATTGTAACAACTAATAATCAATCACAATAAGAAAATATTTTATTCTAAATAAAACATAAAATTCTGTATATTTCATTATTTAAGAATTAAATTAAAATATAAATTAAATTTTTTTAATTTTTTATGGAATTAATTTATTTCTGAATTAATGATATAAAAAAATACCTTAGGGTGAATTTTTGATATTTTTCAAAAATAACTGTTTTTTTGGTGGATAGTGAAAATACAGGGTTTAAAAATAATTTTACTTTTTTTAATATTATCCGGATATTAGAATGAATAAAATGATAATATAATCTTTTTAGAAAATATATATATATAATGAATAATATAATTCATTTTAAAAAGTATTTTGAACTTATAAATCTATGTTTATCATTTTGGAAATATTAGGAATGTTTTTATCCAAATAATAATTAATATTTGTTCTTATCTTCTAATCATGTATTTAGAATGTTATTTTTTGTTTTAGTTTTATTTAAAAGTAAAATATATTTCATTTTTTAGATAATACAGTTATGTTCATGTGAATATATATTATACATGATCTAGGTAAAAAATATTATTAATGCATAAAACAAACATTTTTCTGAATGTTGTTTCTCTTATTTTGTGTGAAGTTATATTAAAATTAATTTCTATAGCATATAATAATTTAATATTTGAATTTTAATTTTATATTTGGTATTATAATTATCGATATTATTCAATTAGATTAAATAAAATTTTGGTTATAATAAATTATGTCCATAGTAAACACCTATCAATATGGTAAGGGTTTAGAATGATTATTGATGTGGTTTAACTAATGTAAAAGGGGTTTAATTACCATAAAATTATATAAATAATGTTGGTTGAATATATTTTGACCTCACCTCATCCCATTTTATAATGTGATCTCATCTGGGCCTACATGACAATGAAATTGACATTATTATATTTTAATATTCTTAATATTTACTATCCCTTAAACCACAATTATATAAGGGAAATTTATCTCCTCTCTTATACACAATTTGTGAGCCACTTATGAAAACCAATAACTATCCAAATAAATTCCAAATATCCCCACACGCTTCTTAGAGGTCACGCTCTAGCTAAGAAAACACATTTAGAAGTCGTAAATTTTTAGCTAATGGTGGTTACAAAAAAGGGGGGATACATTCATACTAATATTTCTATGTATATTTATTCTTTAAACTACATAAGATATTCAATAACAATATTTAAATAATGAAATATTTACATCAATGTACTTATATTTTTATTTTAATCTTATATCATTTTTTGATCTCCTTTCAATCCGATGAAAAATGAAAACACCACTTGCGCATACATAAAGCAACCATCAATACGTAGCAATGTAACTCATTTTCCCTCAAAAATACACTTTTATTGTAATTAATATGTAATTAATTAATATATATAATATGTTTAACATAATTATGACTATTGAAATATAATATATCATCTATTTTTGTACCCTTCAATCTGTTTTAAAATGAAAACCTTGATTATGTGTACGTGATGATTACCACATCCACGAAGCAATGTAATTCATTTTTAGAACACCACAATTAATTGATTATTGGAAAATATTATATATTTAATAAAAAATATATTAATGAAATTATTATAATTCTGGATAATATTGAACTATCTCATAAAACTTTTATTCATGGAAAATATGCCGAAGTAATTTTGGAGAAATTTATTGAGCATCATTAAACGATTGACATATGTAAGTATTATTAATTGAATGGATGTGAAATTATAATAAAACAAAATTAACGATTTAATAAATATGTAATATATATTTTAATAAACTATTTTATAAATTAAAATTTATTATCCAGGAGTATGTAACATGTATGACCAAGTAAGAATCCAAGGTAAGGGGTTTCTATCTCAATTCCACTCCTTTATATACATTTTTATATTTTTTACATAATATTATATATATGGTGCATATAATTTTTATTTCAAATGTTAAATTATTAATTACTCTTGAAAAATTGTATTTTATGTTGAAATACATGTTTTCTATCTTATGGAGTTTTTATTCAAAATTCATAAAATCCATAAATGTTTATTTTATAATCTCACTCTTTTTCTGGATTGTTAAGGTATATATTTACATTATAATAATTATATAAAATATATTTCCAAAGACCATACATTTCTTCCTCTTATAGTATTAATAACTTTTTAGATTTTTTATTATTACTCTTTAGTTTTCAAATAAAAAAATTATTTTTTAAAAAAGATGGCCTTGTTTTTACATTTAGGTTTGGAATATTTTTTTTCATGAAGATATATTTTAGACTGCATCATGAATGTTTTTTTCTATTCACCAATGTTTTTTGAATTCACATATACCATAGTTTAACTCCTTTTCAATGTTTTAATTTTTTTTAATTTTTCTACAAAAGTGTGAAAGGAATATTCATATTATAGTTTACAATATGAATTACTTTTCCTCCAATCATAGCCATTATTAGTTTCAAATATTAATATAAAATTTTCTATATTAAAAAAAAACAATTTATTTATTATTCTTTTAATTTCTATATTTTATATAAAAATAAAAATGAATAATTCTCGAAATGGTTGAAATTAATTTTTTATATTATTTAATACATAATGTTTTGAACAGTGATACCAAATATATAAGAAATTTTGTTTCTAACATTTCAATAAATGATTCACAAATAATTATGTAATGAATTTAATTATTTTTATACATTCATTTCAAATGAATCAATTTTATTATATCTACCTTTAATAATTTATGGATTATATCTTATTTTGTGATCATTCAATTTCTTATGATCATGTTCTCTATCAGTCGCTATTAATCATTAGAAATAATTTTTTTCATTTATATCAATATTCGTTTTTTATAATTATTATACTTTTCAATTATATATTCTATTTACCATATGCCATTAAATTATATAGTGTTGTTTAAAGCCATATTTTTAGGAATTTTATTTAATTTACTGAAGAAATAATGCTTTTTTTTATTCTTTATTCAAAACAGATATGTATTTAAAGATAAGAAATATTGGTTATTTTCTATATTGTTGGCTTAATTTTTAAGGAATTAATTTTACATATTTAAGTGATGGGTAGGAACCAATTATAGATTGCTCGTCGAGGTATCAATATGTTTTATGTGATTTTAAATTGGATAAATTAGCTGGGTATTTGGTGTATACCATACCAATCATTAAAATGTCTTTTCATAATTCCTTAATGATAAGGTTCTTGATGTATTAGTATGTGGGATTGGTGGGAAATTCATTACATATGTAATTATTATTTTTCTTTATTTTAATTTCAGTTATTATTGTATATGTGGTCATTATGTTGGCATTTTCTAGGGATACATTTCAAAGAACATGTTGTTAATTAAATTGAATATGTATTGATTATCCACTCACTAATATTATAAATTTATTATATATTAATGATAACATTCTCTATATAGTTTCCATTAATAATCATTTTAACACATTATTTAGTATGTTTTAATTCCCTTAGGATATGAATAAAGACTCATTGAATGATTTTTATGTAAACAATAATGTTTATAATGACATGTTTTATTTTATAAATGTAATATAGAAATCATGTATGTATCTAGCCTCCTAGGAATGATAGACTGATTGATTCTTCATATTTAAAACATTTTTTTCTTGTACCATTATAATAATGTAAATTTCATCATTGGGTTAATAGGTTTATGTTTATTATGAGAAGGGTTTTTAGGGATTGTTGAGGTATGATGATGGCTAGTATTTTATTAATTTTAATTATTGGTCAATCTAGGATATGTCACACACCCATCCCCACTATATATTGTTACTAGTATCTTTTAGATCCTTGGTGTTTTAGTGAGAGAATATGAGACAACATATAGACATATACGGATGAGATACATATGTTTCATCTAGCATTGTACTAGTTCCAACTAAAGGAGTGCCAATGGCATGGAAAGTTTAGAGTAATATACCTGCTTGTATACAAGGAATATTTCGATATGCTATCACATGTTTCCATTAATGTATGTATATGATTGTCTCACTGATTGTTTTTTAATTTCTCAAGATTATAAACCATATACTTTATTTTAATATAGAAAACATATATCTTCTTTGTTATTCTTTTTATTATTTTTTCAGAAGGTTATAAGGACACATCCTTAAACATTACATATTCTTGAATTAAAAAAATAACTCACATTGAGGATCTTTTCAGGATTAGAGTTTTAGAGAATTAGGCCATAACATATACATGAAGAATTGAATAGTACATGTAGACAATTCTACTCAGTATCCATTTTTTCATGCAATAAAAACTCTTGAAAAAAATAGTCATGTCTAGTTCCATGTTTTATATAGCCAGACTTTTCCATGATCCCATCCTGGACACTATTCATCTTTATCTCATGTGAAAAACATTTCAAAACATGGGATGAGCATAAAAATCTCAGTAAGGGATACACAAAGAAGGAAAACTATTAGTTTTTCAAAACAACAATTAAACCATGAATACATTATCATAAGTAATACTTTTCTCCTTTATGATGTAGTAAATAATCTTCACTGAATAAAAGATCATTTCTTACCCTTTGGTGACCAAAATATTACCATAAAACCCATATAAAGAACCAATAACATATAAAGGTAACTTGGGACATAAACATTCTTAAGTGGAATAACCTTACAGTCGACTTCCACACATATCACTAAATGGAATATCCATATGGCCGAATTCCATACTCAATGAATTGGAATTTATAACGTTACCACGCATCCTGGTTTATCACGACACCAGCAGTCATTTGTTTTATCACGTCACCACCCGTCAAATTTCCAAGTACCATTGTAAAATCATAACACATAAAATATTTCAAATATAACCATTTCACTAATAAAATTAAATTGGAAATCACAAGAAATAATTTCAAGATATTGAAATAATAAATCAATTTCAAAAACCATTTTCAATACAAAAACACCCAAAAACAAAATAAGCGGTTTCCTTTTCATTTTTGAAAACATTAAGGCTTATAGAGGAATCCAAATAACGATTACGGTGGCAGAGAGGTAATTGTCACCGAAAACGTTATAAACATTCAATTTGACATTTAGTATAATTCTTCATAGAAAAAATATTCTCTTCGAATGAATGTAAAATTAAAAGGGTTTTATTATACAACGTGTAAAAGATGAAGGTATATATTATCTAAACATGCCTCAATGAAAGGAGATTGAGACGAAGTCCCTTACCTCATGTTTGACTTGACCTGTTTGTTCGTTAATTTCTTGAATAATATACTAAAGTTAATTTCTACTTTCTTAAGAACATTTTTCAAGTTCATTATTCTTTTTATATTAGTTATTACCATTTTATAAACATTATGTAATCATTTAAGATAATAACGGTCATTTTATCGATATTTGGTACTTGAGTCAAAAATAAACTTTTTATATTTAAAATTTGTTCATGTGGTCAAAATGTCATTATATACATAGTGATATTCATGATTTAGATATCATATATATAATATATATTCAGTACATATATGTATTTATAATAGTACACAACATTTGGAGATAAGAAATGAAATGCACCGTTCATGGAGACCGTAAGCCGTACGTATGCATGGACACTACTTTCATTTCTATTTCGTATTTAATGGAATGAAAACATAATGATACAAATGTATATTATAATTCCAGTATAGTATCATATATAATATCATTAACTCTATCCTTTATATGCACCACGTATGGTATGAACGAGTCACATCACTTTGAGGGGGTGGTAGTCTGCACTTCCTCAAATGAAATTATCGCATTTACCCATAATGGAAACCATAAAGGTATGATATAAATGAAAAATACATAAGCATAAAGAAAACATAAAAAGAATATATATCATATATAAATATATTTCCATCTTAATGGCCACCAAGACAGGCGGTAAGAGATAATTGAACAATCATCATTTCATGAGGCGTTATTTTTCCATCCACAGAAATGATATGTTTTTCAAACATTAGATGGAGGTCTGTCAATGTATAGTTCTAACCATTATCATAAAAAAATACTAGTATATTGAGTATACTGGTGTTGTTATAAAAGAATATAATAAAAAGAGTTTAGGGGTTGTAGAAGTAAAATAAAAGAAAAGAATTTAAGAGAAATTGTTGCCTTTAATTTGGGTTACTTCCTTTTGTTTGAACCAAATGGACATATTGAAGGGCCGTATGCCTAAAGTAAGGATTCTTAGAAGAGAAGAGGGATATAGGGAGCTTAATTGGGAATATTTTGGATGAGACAATAGTCTTGAGAGGTGTTAGGAATGGGTTAAAAGTTGACTTCTTTTTTAAGGGGGAGGGGCTCTTTAGGAATGTTTGAAACAATTATTTTAATTTAAACTTATATTCGGTTCCAAAATGTCCAAAAATTATTAATGTAAAATATAAGATGTCTCATGTTCTAAATAAAATAATCCCATAAGAATTGGATATGTTTTAGATGTTATTTTAATATTTATAATTGTATTTATTTAAAATAATTTTCAATGAGGTAAATAATGCATCATTTTTGTGTCATAAAATTTTTTATTCATTTGATGTCTAAAAATTATTAAAAAAATACCATAATGTAGGAAATATTTTTATCTTTAAAAATAATATTTAAAGTCGAAATGATAACTTATATAACCTCATGTAAAATTTAATTTACAAAAATATATTTGTTTTTGTCATTTTTATCATTTATTGAAGTTAATTAATCTAATGTGTCATTATCACACTTAAGTGGATCCATGTGGTTCCAGAATCGACGTAAAGATCAACATGGTTGGAGATGGATCTTCCAAAAAATTTAGGACAACTGTTAAGGTAATTTTGAATATTATAAAATTCATTTTACCTTAAATTACCCAATTTACCTTTAACCACGATAAATAAAAGTCAAAAGTTACTATTCGCAAATTTTTTTTCATCTTATTGAACCACATTTTACGTACTAATAACAACCATGTATGTCGAATTTCCAAAATTCATTTCACAGAAGTGGTAACATTTCATTGAAATTTAAAAGTCAGTTTTTTAACTACTACTAAGTGGTTTCACTAGTCATCAAAAATTGATGTTTTTCAGAAAAATATAAAAACTTCAGTCTAAGATATCTTTGATATTCCGAATTTAAAAACGATGTCTCTTTTACTAAATTGAAAACATATAAGTGGCAGAAATTAATTTAAAATTAATTCCTGTTGCCAAAACAAATAGCCTGTTTTTATGAAACAATAACTATCAAAAGATTGATAATTGTTTATGTCAAATTTCAAAGTTAAATTATTCAAAATGACCAACATTGGATTAATGGGTAAAAATATAATCTAATATTACTTTAAAACCAATTAATAAAATAATCAAACCATAAAAATAAATTAGATATAAAGGCACTTTTTAATTAAAATACAGTATTTTTCAATATTCATTAAAAATGAAATTTATCAGAAAAATACCAAAAATTTACCCAAAGTAAATTTTTGTAACATACCAGTTCCAGAAGCTACCCAGAGGTGCCCTGTACCTAGTTGGTCACATACCCTCAAGCGCATTTCCCTAAATTCTAGAGGCTACCGACTAGAAGTGAGGTCTTTGGGTGTGATAGTGGGGAAACTATGCCCTCATTGGCAGAGTACACAGCGAAAGAGAAATAAATAAAAAATAGTAGAAGCTGTAAAAAATCCATACAAAATTGAACAATAGAAGACTAACAATGATAAATAGTTGGAGAACATACATATAAAATTAGGCATGTTACATATGTCTAGGAAAACAGTCAAACAATTCACAATGCTGAATACAAAGAGTACTACACTGAAAATACAAGGAAATAGATAAAATCTCCTCAACATCGCAAGCCTAAGCTTGGTCCCATGCTCTCCGACTCCCCAGCAAGTCATGTACCTGAAGTAGAAGGTCACTTGTCATTATCTATACATGTATCAATATAATCTATTTGGGACCAACAGAATGTCCCAAAGATGGTGTGAGATTAAATCCTAGTAGGAAATCCCCATGAGGCTTGTGCCTAACAGTCAGTGAATATATGCAATGTAAAAGTACATAAAGTAGTAAACAAGAAAATACTCAACAGTAGACAATCCACAGTTTCTAGCATTTAATTTACAAACAAGTAAAAGACACTCATGCAATTAGAACAAATAGGTAACCCTCTGGGAAGTTCTCATATCCTAACCCCTATGGTTCATCCAACAAGTACAAGCAACCCTCTGGGAGGCACACACAGTCTCAACCCTCTGCTTCAGCTAATGAATAGACTCTCTAAGGAAGAACTCACCATCAATTCCACCTATAGTCTCGTATCGTACTTTAGGGGCTCTAGGGAATCACTCAACGTCTCATTCCCCATGTGGCATGTGTCAAGGAACTACAGACACTCTAAGGAAGCAATCAACATCAATTCCCCCTATTGTCTCGTATCGTGTTATAAAGATACTCTAGAGAAGCCCTTACATCGATTATCCATGTGGTCTACTACACTAGGTTGTCATGGCCCTGTGTAAGTCAAAAAGCATAGCACGCATATTGGCCAAAGTAAACTCAAGAACTACTTGGATACCATTCTACAACATCTCAGAATGGAAGACCAACAATCACACCATCCTACAATACTAGTCATGGGAAAACAACAGAAGTCAAAAGGTAAACTAGACCCAATGGTTCAGACAGGAAAGAACATGCAAGGAAACCACTTCTAAAGCCTAACAATTACCAAAAACACAATCAAAATCCTCAACTCTAGCATAAAAAAAATTCAAGCAATCAAAGGGGCTAAAATGGTAAACATGCAATACCCCATTCAAGGGTATTGGTGGAATTTTCACGAAATATTCCAATAGATTCAACAAGAAGGCACAAACCACCTACCTTGATATTAAGAGATCGATATATATGAACCACGGAGCTTGCATCACCTTATAAAATCGAATATCTAAAAAAATATCTACAATGTTCAAACCCTGATAACTTGGATAAGAGAAGGAATAGGGAAACGATGCACTAGGAGAAGAGAGAACTCACCGCTGCGATTCCAACGCACCCACTGGTGTTCAAATCGGAGGACAGACAGAGGTTCACGGGCTCGTCAAAGATCTGTAGCTGCTCGGCGCTCTCAGATGAAGATGACATAAAAGAAGTTGATTCTAGCGATTAGACGCGACCCCAATGTGGTTAATGAAAAAAATTAACATGTGTGTACTTTTTGAGTACATGGTGTGTACATGCCTTTTCCGTACTCTGCATTAGGTGACGTCTATGTTACCACTTCATGGCCATGTGTGTGTCCATGACACAGCCCGCACATGGCCTCCAACAACATCAAAGTACGCAGCATTTACTCATAATGTACAGGATGTGTACTTTAAAAATTTCCAGATTTTCCTCTTTTCCTAAAAAATGACCAGAAAAGGAAAAACATACACGAAAATGAAGATCCGGCTTCTTAAAAACATCCCAAATTAAAGAAATTCATCCCTAAATTTCCCAAGCATGATGTAGATGAAGAAACCCCGAACAGTTCCGGCCGCTGTGCTCTCACATTGGCCTCCCTCTCCCAAGTCTCGTCCAGTACCCACTCGTGCTGCCATAACACTCATACTAGGGGAATAGACCGGACACATAGAACCATTGTACTGCGATCAACAATCTGGATAGGAAGCTGCTCGAATGATTCATCCACATCAAGCTCAACCTCATCGGGTTGAAGAACATGAGATGGGTTTGAAAATTAATGCCAGAGCTAAGAAACATGAAAAACGTCGTGCATAGCCTAGTACCTCTAAGGTAACTACAACCGATAGGCAACCAGCCCAACTCTCTCCAACACCTCAAACAGTCTGATGTACCTCATTGAAATCTTACCCTATCTTCTAATCCTCCTAATCCCCATCCTCGGTGTGACACGCAAGAAAACCTGATCCCAACCTCGAACTCTAGAGGTCATCTCCGCTGATCAGCATATGACTTTTGTCGAGACTATACATTCGCCATCCTCTTCCGAATCGACTCTATCTGCTCTATGGTCTCCTGAACAAGACGAGGTCCCAGCAAAGGTGCCTCCCCTGCCTCTATCCAACCTAAGGGTGATCGGAATGTCCTACCGTAAAAAGTCTCATAAGGTTCCATTTGAAGAGATTCTTGAAAACTATTGTTGTAGGCGGATATCACAAGAGTTATATGCTTCTCCTAAGAACCTCCAAATTCCAGAATACATGCTCGGAGCATGTCCTCAAGCACCTGAATTGTACGCTCGGACTGACCATATATCTGGGGATGGTATGTTGTACTCAAAAGTACATGTGGACCCAAAGACTTATGAAGCCTCTGCCAGGCGTGAGAAGTAAAACGTGCATCCCTGTTTGAAATAATGGATAGTGGGACTCCATGTAGACGTAAAATTTCCTAGATGTATTTTCATCCCACCTCATCAACATTTAAGGTCTCCTTGATCAGCAAGATGTGAGCTACCTTTGTAAGTCTGTCAAAGATGACCCATAAAACAACATTCCCACGAGGTGATATCGACAACCTTATCACGAAGTCCATCGCGACGTGATTCCACTTCCACTCAAGAATGGGTAACTGGTGTAAAAGTCCAACTGGTCGCTGATGTTTCGCCTTCACCTGCTGACAAGTAGAACATCTCATGTAGAAACCAGCAACATCTATCTTCATACCTATCCACCAATACTGGTGGTAAAGATCATGATACATCTTGGTGACAGCAGGATGAACTACCCAAATAGTGGAATTAAAATCATGCATCATCTCCTCACGTATATCTACTGGCACCCATACATGCCCCTTGAAATGCAAGATCTCATCCTCTCCTACTGTCCATCCAGGAAGAGGGTCTTCTCCTAACACACTCTCCCACAGGACTAGTCCTTTTGAGTCTGATAGCTCCCTCATTTTTCCTCGATCAAGAAGGGTAGAGGTAATAGCTATAAAATATAGAAAAGACTGCCCCTGACTGTCGTGCACCTCCAAATGGATCTCGGAGAATAGAGCCATAATATTCCACTCCCTACTGGCCTCATGAGCTAACTGTAACTGAGTCCTCGTACTCAACACATCATCCACAGTGTTGCCTTTCCCAAGCGTATAGGCAAGATCAAAGTCGAAGGACTGTAAGTACTCAACCCACCTCCGCTGTCTCAAATTCAAATCACGTTGAGTGAAAATGTACCTGAGACTTTTTTGGTTGGTGAAATCCACAAAATGATCTTCCAAAAGATAATGTCTCTAACAGGGTAGGAATGAACAACACCAGCCAACATCAGATCATGCATTGGGTAGTTCTTCTCTTGTGTCTTCATTTGCAGTGGCCCGTACACAATGACTCCATCTCCCTGTATAAGCGCAGCTCCTATAATGATACCTAAAAAGTCATAGTAGATAGTATAGATCTTTCCTAGATCCAGAAAGACTAGTATCGGTGCTGAATTCAACCTCCCTTTCAACTCCTGAAAGGCTGACTCACACTAATCTGACCCTAAAAACTTTACACCCTTCTAAGTCAAACCCTCTAAATGGTGCTGCTATGCATGAAATGTTCTGTCTCAAGCGTCTATAATATCCATCCAGCCTTAGAAAACTCTACACCTCAAATATGTTCTTTGGGTTCTCCTAGGAATGTACTTCTCCCACATTCTTTGGGTCCACCAATACTCTTGTCTCTAAGATAACGTGGCCAAAAAAGTCAATCTAGTCCATCCAAAAGTGGCACTTCAAGGGATTAGCAAATAACTGATTCTCCCTTAGTGTACTGAAAACATTCTCAAGAGTGGTAGCATGATAGTTTCGAGTGTGATAGTACACCAAGATATCATCCACGAAGACCACCACGAACGAATCCAAATAAATATGGAACACTTGGTTCATCAGTGCTATGTAAACTGCTAGAACGTTCGTGAGACCGAATGACATAACTGTATACTCGTATAGACCATACCTGCTCCTGAAGGCTGTAAGAGATATATCTGATAGTATAACACCCAACTAATGATAATGATACCTCAAGTCGATCTTAGAGAATACTCGGGCTCCTCGAAGTTGATCAAAGAGATCATAAATAATCAACAAGGGATATCAGTTCATGATAGTAAACCGGTTCAGCTTCCGATAATCCACACAAAGCCTAAGTTATCTTATACATTCTTGGCGAACAGGACATGCGAACTCTAAGGAGAAGTACTGGGTCAGATGAAACCATTTTCCTGCAACTCCTCCAACTGCTTCTTGAGATCCTGCAACCTAGGTGTAGCCATCCTATAAGGAGTAATGGACACTGATGCTGCTCCTAGAACGAGCTCAATAGAAAAGTCTACCTCATGCTCCAAAGGAAAACCTAAAAAGTCCTCTGAAAATACATCCATGAAATGAACCACCACTGGTGGAAAGTCTAACTGCGAAGTCCCCTGGTTATCTAGATACAGACTGACAATCTAATCTGTAACTCCACCTAGCCCATGATGCTCATGTCCTTCTCTACTTTCCTGGACATCCCACTCGCCGCGATGAAGAAAAGATTCACCCTCTGGTGATATGAAGCTCACCCTGAGATGATAATAGTCGACGACTGCCTGGAAGGGAACTAACCAGTCCATACCGAGAATGACATCATATCCTATCATCTCTAGGACATAGAGGTCCCATATAAAGTGATACCGAGCCACCTATAGAGGGAACTCCTTGCACTGACGTACACTAGCCATCCTAGTCCCTAACGGTGTGTCTAGAGTCAATGTATCGGTAGAGGAAAATATGCAGAGCCCAAGGCTCCCCACAACAGCAATAGAGATAAAGCTATGGGAAGACCCTATATTGAAAAGTGCAGAAGATAAAACTGAGGCTACTAAGATCATACCTTGAACTGTAGAGGGTCCGAGATTCTGCTCCTACTGGGTCTGCTCCACTACAAAAGCCTGACCCGTACCATGACCCTGTGACCCTGCCTGACCACTCTAAGCTGATCCACCCTGCTATCACTGAAAGACCGGTGATTTACCACCACGGACTCGAACTCCACCTCGGTCTGAATGTCTGGAAGAACTCCAGTTCCTAGACTAGTGAGGAACAGGTGGCACTACTCCTAAATGATGAGTCATAGATGAACCCCTGTCACGAGCTTCTAGTGAGAAAACATGATAGAAGCACTGAAGGGAACCCATCTTTCCGGAAGATCGGCACTCCACTATGTTTTTCTAGCACTGCGGTCTCATATTCCCATCCCTTTTACACTAGTAGCATACCACATGGCTACCTGAAGATGTGTCTCACTGCCTGAGATCACCACGCATAGACTCCCTATGGTGATTCTTACTCTCAGCTGGTGAAGCACTAACTCTGGAAGAGGAACCGCCTTGGCTCTAAGCTCCGGATTCTCTCAGATTTTGCTTCGTAATCAATTCCTGGTTGATGATGGAAGTGATGGAAGTCAACATGAAGATATTCACCTATGAGCGGATCTTCCGTCTGAGACCATCCTCAATCTTTCTTTCCAAGAACAGACCATCTCCACCATGAAGAGGTGTGAAACGCTGATGCTCAGTGAATAAAGGGGAATAATAAATGAAATAAATAGTAAAATGTTCTAGGCTCATGAACTCCCGAGCTCGATCGACCCTCAAGGTCTCCGGATAGAAGTAGTCATAAAGGACGTGCTGAAACTCCTCCCACGCCATAACCTACTGATGACCTGCCTGTGAGATCACTCCCCCCCACCTCTTGGCGGAGTCTAATAGCATGTAGGTAGTGAACCATACATTCCTTTTCGGAGGTGTCTCCATATGCTCAAAGATCATCATCATGGATTCTATCCATGACTCTGCAGCCTGAGGTCCTCCTTCCCCTGAGAAGGTGGAAGGATGCTGCTGATGGATAACCCGCGTCAGGTCTGCCATAGTTAAGGCAAGAGGTGGTGCTCCCTGGAAGGTCTGCATAATCCTCAGAAATCCTTCCCTAAACTGCGCATCGACTCCTGTAACTAGTAACACTGCTGGTTCCAAGGCTGGCACAAAAGGAGGATCTGCGAGAAGTCCCTGTTCAGTCATATCTGGGTTTTGATCACTGCCCTGCAACTGGCAGACAACCAGAGGACGTCTCGGTGGCATGCATCTGCAAGGTCAAACACACACCTCAGATTGAAGATTATCAAAGGCTGAAAGCAGAAAGTACAATAAAGGAACATAAGAAAGAAATAATTCCAGTTTTATGAAACATGACTACACGACATGTACTTTTACTACACGACATGCACTTTTACCACACGGTGTGTTCCATTATATCATTCACATCGGCGTGTACTTCAGTTTAAAATAGTCGTGTAACACCCCAAACACATGACGTGGTGTAAAAACACAAAACATGTACTAGAATCCTCTTTCTCTACCCGAAACCTTCTACACAGTCAAGACACACGGCTCTCCTAAGACAAAACTACACCGCGTGTTCTAGGTAAACACGACGTGTACTGGACAAGCTTCACCTCGCCTGTGTTGTTAGTGACACGGTCAGACACATGACTCAAACTACATGGCGTGCTTCTGACATACACGTCGTGTGCGCGAAAAAATAACACCAACCCGTGTTGTTAGTGACACGGTCGAGTACCTAGGTCAGACTACACAACGTGTTCAAGGGGAACACGACTTGTATAAGAAGAGACTCCACCGACCCGTGTTGTTAGCTACATGGTCGGGTTCCTATGATTATCATACACTGCGTGTTCAATGCGGACACTGCATATTTTTACTAGACTTTTCCCATCCCATGTCTCTGCCCACATGGCCTATGACACGGTCAGAGATTACATAGCGTGTACATAAAGTACAGGGCTTGTACATAAGAAAAAATTGTTTCTTCCTGAATAGAAGAACAAATGGCATGTACATAACATTATAAGGTGTGTATTCTAGGTTTTTCTAGATAGTAAGCCCCAAAAACTACTCCGGAACCTAGAAAACATGGAAACAAGCAAATAAAGTTCCAAATTTCGATCTGTGAGGGCCCATACTCCCCGAGAATCAAAGATAGGCATCTTATACAAGTCATAAACATGAATACAGTGCAATGATCCACCAAATACCGTTTCATGAGGGCCCATAACAGCTCAAGAACCAAAGTTTGGAGTTCATCCAAAAATAACTTACACACAATACCCTATCAAATAGCATGTATTTCTATTAAGGAATCAATCACAAGAGTAAGCATATTCTACACAACATCTATCACAAGAACATGAAATCTCTAATGCATCCTAGATGGCCTAGAAAGAATGCATGGAATGTGATTTCTAACAGGTTCCTATATGATGCATGAGATGGCATACCCTCATCTCATCAGGTTACGACAGAAATAGAACCTCAATAATGTCAACATTAAGAACACAAAACATGTGAATCACCCAACAGTGAAATCAATCAACTGTAAAATTGGAAACCAGAAAAATTGCAATAACAAAGTAGATTGGCTTTTCCCTGTACACAGATTAGGTACTCTCAATCATATTTTAATACCACATACATATTCCTTCCTATCCCTGACTAAAGGCTCTAAATAGTAAATCAATAGAATAGAACCTTCCTCTGATTCCACTTTGTAACGTCCCAGTTCTGAAAGCCTCCCACAGGTCCCCATACCCAGTTGGTCACATGGCCTCAAGTGCATTTTCCAAACGCTAGAGGATGGCGACTACCAGAGGGGGCCTTGGGTGTGATAGTGGGGAAACTATGCCCTCATTGGCAGAGTACACAGCGGAAAAGAAACAAATAACAAATAGAGGAAGTAGTAAACCATCCATACACAAGTGAACAAAGGAAGAATAAAAATGATAAACAGTTGGAGCACATACATTTAAAATGATGGATGTTACATATGTCTAAGAAAACATCCAAAAAAGTCACAATGCAGCATAGAAACAGTACTAAACCAAAAATATAAGGAAATAAATAATAGCTACTCAGCATCACAAGCCTAAGCTTGTTCCTTTGCTCTCAGACTCCCCAGTAAGTCAAGTACATGAAGTAGAAGGGTGATTTCCCTTATCTATACCTGCAACAATATGATCTATTTGGGCCAAAAAGCCTGGCCCAAACAGGGTGTGAGACGAAATCCCAGTAGGAAACCACCATGAGGTCTGTGCCTAACAGTCAGTGAAAATATGGTAGGTAGTAGTACAGAAAGCAGTAAACAGAAAAATACTCAACAGTAAACAATCCACAGTTTCTAGCATTTAATTTACAAACAAGTAAGCAGCCACTCAAGAAACTAGAACAAATAGGTGACCCTCTGGGTTGTTCTCACAACCTAACCCCTACGGTTCATCCAACAATACTCGCAACCCTCTGGCAGGCACACATAGTCCCACCCCTCTGGTTCAGCTAAAGAATAGTCTATCGGGGGAAGCACTCACCATCAGTTCCCCCTATAGTCTCATATCGTACTAAAGGCGCTCTGGGGAAACACTCAATGTCTCATTCCCCTGGTGGCCTACGTCGAGGCACTACAGACACTCTGAGGAAGCACTCAATGTCAGTGCCCCCAGTGGTCTTCCATTGTATTATAAAGACACTCTGGAGAAGCCCTTACACCAATTCTCCCTATGGTGTACTACACAAGGTTCTCACGACCCTGTGTAAGTCAAAAAGCATAGCACGTGTATCGGCCAAAGTAACCTCAAGAACTACTTGGAGAGAATTCTACAAGATCTTAGCATGCAAGAACAACAATCACACCATCATACAATACTAGGCATGGGAAAACTACAACAGTAAAAAAGGTAAAATAGACCCAATGGTCTATAGAGGGAAGAACCTGCAAGGAAAACACTTCCAAAGCCTAACAATTATCCCAAAACACAATCAATATCCTTTAATATAACATACAAGCAAAGCAAGAAATCAATGGGGCTAAAACGGTAAACACGCAATACTCCATTCAAGGGTATTGGTGAAATTTGCACAAAATATTCAAAGACTTTCAACAAGAAGGCATAAACCACCAACCTTGATGTTAGGAGATCGATATACCTAAACCATAGGGCTTGAATCTCCTTATAACATTGAAGATATAAAAAATTTCTAAAACGTTCCACCCACGATAACATGGAAAAGGGAAGGAATTGGGAAACGATTCTCAAGAAGAAGAGAGAACTCACCGCTGCGATTCCAGCGCACTCACCGTTGTTTGAATCGGAGGTCGTAAAGAGGTTTGGGGGCTCATCGAAGATCCGCACCTGCTCGGTGCTCTCGGATGAAGATGACCTAAAACAAGTCGATTCTGGCGATTAGACGCGACCCTGGTGCGTTTAATGAAATAAAAGAATGTACACAGAGTGTAATTTTGGAGTACACGGCGTTTACTCGCCTTTTTTGTACTTCGCTTTAGGTGGCCTTCGTGTTACCCCTATATGGCCGTGCGTGTGGCCATGAACCGGCCTGCACACGACCTCCAGCGACATCAATGTACACGGTGTGTACACATAAAGTACACGAGGTGTACTTTGAAGATTTCTAGATTTTTCTCTTCCTAAAAAATGACCCCAAATGGAATAACATACCTCAAAAGAAGATCTGGGATCTTACAATTTTGTTGCCCCGAATCTGAAAAAATTATTTTGTCAAATAGAATGTATAAAATGACCAAATATAGATTTAAAGAGGGTTCTGCATCAAAAGGCAGTAGATCAAAATTTTAGTGAATAGTAGAGTATTTATGCATAAAATTAGATTCATTCATATTTTAAGCCCCAAAATTTTATTGTATAATTGTAAAAACATTTAACAAACATGTATAATCATATTGTAGTTAGTTCTATTCATTCCCACCAGTAAAACAACTAGGAATTAACTCCCATTTAAAATAATAATATTATATTATTAGTGTGCAATGTAAGATTTCAAAGAAACCCATTTTTGTGCATCAAGTAATCCATCGAACATAGAGTCCCCTTTAAATTAAAATTAATATTTAATTCACAAATATTAATAAATATGCAAATATATTATTCTTTATTTTCTTGGTATGTTACATCCTTCCCCTCTTTTGGGAATTTTTCCCTCGCAATTTTTATTCAATTATCAAATAAATGGGGGTATTTATCCTTCATTGCATTTTTAGATTCCCACGTTGCCTCTTCAACCATAAGGTTTTTCCAAAAAACCTTTACCTGGTGAATTACCTTATTCTACAACACTTTCTTTCTATGGTCAAAAATCTGGACTGGTTGTTCCTAAAAAGAGAGATTCTCTTCTAACTAAACTACCTCTGGACTCAAAACATGAGATGGATCTGGCATATACTTTCTCAACATTTAAACATGAAAAACATTGTTTACCTTGGATAAATTTTGAGGTAAATCCACTTTATATGAAACTGATCTAACATTTTCTAGAATTTCTTAAGGTCCAATGAACCTCAGACTCAACTATCCATTCTTTCCAAAACACACCACACTTTTCCATTTAAAATCATTGAGAAAGTCATCATCACCTACCTCAAAAAAGATATCCTTCCTCCGGTTATCCACATAACTTTTATATCTTATCATAGTTGTTCTCATGGTCTTCTGAATCAACTGCACTTTTTCTACCATCTCTTCAACCAATTATGGTGCCATCATCTTCCTTTCACCCACTTCATCCCAAAATTCTAGAGTTCGACAACACTTTCCATATAATGCATCAAATGGATCCATCTGTATACTAGAATGAAAACTGTTATTATATGAAAATTCAACCAATGAAAGATGTCGGTCCCAACTTCCCTGGCAATCCATTGAACAAGCACGTAGCATATCATCCAAGGTCCGAATTTTTCATTCTGATTGCCCATCTGATTGAGGATGAAAAGATGTACTAAAATTTAATTTAGGACCCAACGACTTCTGAAGGCCTTTCCAAAAGTTATAAATAAAACTGGGAACATGCTCAGATAAAATTAAGAGGGGAACACTATGTAACCTGACTATCTCATTAACATAGAACCAAGAAATTTGATGTAGAGACAAAGTATCACGAATAGGAAGGAAATGAGAATATTTAGTCAATCGATCAATAATAACCTAGATTTCATTATTACCTTGAGATGTCTTCAGTTATCCCACAACAAAGTCCATGGATATATTTTCCCATTTCCATTTTGGCACTGGTAAAGCCATAAGCATCCCTTTCGGTAACTGACACTCATCTTTAACCTTATGACAAGTCAAACACTTCATAGTAAAATCAGAAATATCTATTTTCATTCCTTCCCACCAGTAATACTCCCGAAGATCTATGTACATCTTAGTACTGCCATGATGAACTGAAAAAGGGGAACTATGAGATTCATATAAAAACTCATTTTTCAATTGTGAATCACAAGGCATACATAATATTTTCCCAACCCTCAAAAAACTATCATTATCAACATTAAAATCAAGCAACTTACCCTTCTAAACCAACTCTACATTTTTCTATAACTCACTATCTTCCTTCTGTAATTGTATAATTCTGTCTAATAGAGATGATTTCACAGACACATGAAACAAAACAGAAAAATTTTCTATACCAACAACTTCTATGCCAAAGTTCATCAAATAAAAAATCATAGGATCTCGTTCCAAATATATCATGGATAATGAAGAATTAATTTTTTGAATTAAAGCATCATCCACTTTATTTTCCTTTCCTGGGTGTTAATGAATCATGCAATCATAATCCTTAATTAATTCCAACCATATCCTCTATCTCATGTTCAATTATTTTTTGGGAGAATATATACTTCAAAATTTTGTGGTTAGAATATATTTAACATTTTACTCCATACAAATGATGCCTCCAAAATTTTAAAGCAAAAAAATAGAAACTAATTTCAAATCATGGGTAGTGTAATATAATTAATGAGGTTTCAATAGACATGAAGCATACATAATAACCTGATAATTATGCATAAGGACACAACCAAGTCCTTTAAATGAACCATCATTGTAAATAACAAACTCACCATTTCTAGAATGTAGTGCCAAAATTGGAGCATTAACCAATATTCTTTTCAATTCCAAAAAACAATAATCACATTCTTTTGTCCAAATAAACTTAACACCTTTTCAAGATAACTTAGTCATTGGACTAGATAACCATGACCAATTCTCAGCAAACCTCCGTTAATAACCTGCTAAACCAGGAAAAATACTAATATAAGTTATATTTGTGGGTCTTTTCTATTCTTCAACCACTTTTGTTTTAGCAGGATCAACTGTTATGCCATTTTTTGAAAGAATGTGACCAAGGAACAAAATTTGTTGTAACCAAAACTCACACTTGCTGAATTTCCCAAACATTTTCTTTTCTTTTAAGGTTTAAAACATTACCCTTAAATGACTTTCATGTTACTCTTTACTTTTGTAATAAACCAAAATATCATTAATGAACACAACCAAAAAATTATCTAATAACTCAGGGAAAATTATATTCATAAGATCCATGGATACGTTAGGTGTATTGGTTAAACCAAAATTCATAAATACAAGTTCATAATGTCTATATCTAGTACAAAATGTGGTCTTCAGAATGTCTTCTTCCCTTAATTTCAATTGATGGTACCATGACCTCATGTCAATCTTCTAAAAATACTAATCTCCCTAGAGCATATCAAACAAATCATCGATATGAGGGAAAGGATACACATTCTTAATAGTGATGTTATTCAATGCTCTATAATTAATGAGAAGTCTCATTTAACTATCTTTCTTTTTAACAAAAAAGACAAGAGCACCCCATGGTGATGTGATAGGATGAATGGGGCCTTTATCTAATAACTCTCGTAATTGCTTCTTAAAATCTAAAAGTTTAATTTGAGCCATTTGATAAGGGGGTTTTGAAATTGGCTTACCATCAGGAACTAAGTCAACAGTAAACTCAACTTCCCATTAAGGTATAATACTAGGAAACTCATCAGGAAAAGCATCAAGGTACTCATTTAACACTGGAAAATAATTAATCTCAACACTTCCTTTATTTTCTATAATATTTGAAAGGTATCATTCATTTCCATATTTTACTAGTTTCTCAGCTTTCTGATATGTTATCAAAAGTAAGGGTCATTCATGTAAACAAACTGAAAATATTTCTGAAAAGAAACCTCTTTAGCTCTACAGTCAATCTTAGTATGACAAATAGAAAGCCAGTCCATACGAAAAATATCATCAAACTCTACTAGAGGAAAAACAATATTGTTTTTAGATAGATTTTTTCCGCACAAAAAGATAGGAAGGTTCTTATAATTTCTTTTTGTAAAAATATTTCCTCCAGGTGTTTTTACTATAAGTTCAGAATTAATATCTTGAGATGGAATTTCCAATTTATAAGGAAAATTCTCAGATATGAAAGAATGTGTAGACCTTTAATCAAACAAGACATTTTCATAATGTGAACAAACAAATAGTGTACCTGGAACTACATCATTTGATGTCCCAACATCTCCTGAAGTAGTTGAAAAATATTTCACCACCCCTTTCTGCTTGTTGTCTGGTTGTTTTCCCACATTTTATTTCTTCGCTGGACATTCATTTTCATAATGTACCATTTCATTGCACTTAAAATATCTTACCACTGTCTTTTCATTGCCTGGTTGATCATCTTCCTTACAGTTATGAGAAATATGACTAGACTTACCCCACTAGAATCACTTCCAAGACTTTGATAAAAATTAGGCAGGATGCTTTTTACCAAACTTCTCTGAAGATGGATATTTAGTTTTCATACCTCCAGGATTCTTTGATGAATTCTTATCCTTTTCCTGCCAATAGGACCTCTTATTATGTTGTTTTTCAAAGAACACATGATCATCGACAAAATCCATTTCCACCTTCTCCGCATATCGAAATTTTTTTTCATAAAATTTGAACTCATGAGAGACTAATGCTATTCGATATGGTGACTTCAGTCCTGAGTAAAATTGATTTATCTTACTATCAAGATCTCGGATGAAATTTGGAGCATACCGGGCCCGTCGAGTGAACTTTCTTTCGTAAAGAACCACTGAGTCATCCTCCTGCCTCAATTTCAAGAATTTTTTTTCCATCCTAGGTCAAACCACTTTAGGAAAATATTTCTCAAGGAACATACATTTGAATTCATCCCAAACAAGAGCATCAATCTCCTCTCTATACTTGATATTTTTCACCATCGACCACCAGTGATCAGCTTGACCTTCAAAATGGTAAACCGCAAGACTAACCGTTGAATGTTCTGAACAACCCATGACCTAAAAAATTTTATCCACTAATTTAATCCCCCTTATGCTAGCATAGGTCCAGATGATCCTCTGAATGATGGGGGGTGTTGCCTCATGAAATGCTCCACTAGTGACATGTTTCTTCTGCAGAAAACCATTCTGAACACAAAAATATCTTAGGTGAAGCAACATGGTAATCTATAAATGCTATATCATTTCAATCTTACTATAAATTAATTTAGAGATAATAATTTAACAATATCCTAAATCCTAATGTTATCTAAACTAACCATTGATACCAACTATAAGGACCTAGCCTTTAACATTACATATTCTTGAATTAAAAGACTAATTCACATTAAGGATATTTTCAGGTATATAGTTTTAGAGAATTAGGCCATAACATATACATGAAGACTTGAATAATACATATAGAGAATTTAATCAGTATCTATTTTTTTCATAGAATAAAAACTCTTGAAAAAAAGTGTCATGTCCAGTTCCATGTTTTAGACAGCAAGACTTTTCCTTGATCCCGTCCTTGTCCCTATTCATCTTTATGTCTTGTGAAAAACATTTCAATACTTGGGATGAGCATAAAAATCTCAGAAAGGGATACAAAAAGAAGGAAAACTGTTTCTTTTTAAAAACAACATGTAAATCATGAATACTTTATCATAAGTAATACTTTTCACCTTTAAGAAGTAGTAAATACTCTTCAATGAATAAAAGATCATTTCTTACTCTTTTGTGACAAAAAGATTACCATAAAACCCATATAAAGACTATATAACATATAATGGTAACTTGGGACATTAACTTTCTTAAGTGGAATAACCTTACGGTCGACTTCCACACATATCACTAAATGGAAGAGCCATACGACTGAATTCCATACCCAATGCATTGGAGGTTATAATATGACCACATGTTCTGGTTTATCATGGAACCACCCATCATTTGGTTTATCACGTAACCACCCATCAAATGTCCAAGTACCACTATAAAATCATAACACATAAAATATTTCGAATACAAACATTTCTCTAATAATATTTAATTTCCAAGCACAAGAAATGATTTCAAGATATTGAAAAAATCAGTCCATTTCAAAAACCATTTTCAATACCAAAACACCCAAAAACAAAATAAGGGGTTTCCTTTTCATTTTATAAAACATTAAGTCTTATAGAGGAAGCCAAATAATGATTATGATGGTGAGGAGGTCATTTTCGCCGCAAATGTTGAAAATATTCAGTTTGATGTTTAGTAAAATGATACGTAGAAAAAAGATTCCCTTTGAATGAAATTAAAATTCAAATGGTTTTATTATACACCATGTAAAAGAACAAGTTATATATTATCGAAATATGCCTCAATGAAAGGATATTGAGATGAAGTCCCTTACCTCATGTCAGACATGACCCATTTGTTCTTTAATTTCATGAATAATAAAATAAATTTAATTTCTACTTTCTTAAGTAAAATTTTCAAGTTAGTTATTCTTTTTATATCACTTATTACCATGTTATAAACATTATGTAATCATTTATGTTAATAACAGTCGTTTTGTTGATATTTGGTACTTGAGTCAAAAATGAACTTGTTATATTTACAATTTGTTCACGTGGTCAAAAGTTCATTATATCCATAGTGATATTCATTATTTAGATATCATATATATAATATATATTTAGTATATAGATGTATTTATAATAGTACATAACATTTGGAGATACGAAATGAAATGCAACGTTCATGTAAACCAGTAAGTCGTACATACGCATGGACGCTACTTTCATTTATATTTCATATTTAATGAAATGAAACCATAATGTTACATAGGTATATTATAATTCCAATATAGTATCATATATAATATCATTAACTCCATCTGTTATATGTACCACATATGGTATGAACGAGTCATATCACTTTGAGGGGGCGGTAGTCCGCATTTCCTCAAATGAAATTATCACGTTTACCCATAATGGAAACCATAAACGTATGATATAAATGGAAAATACAGAAGCATAAAGAAAAAATAAACATAATATAAATCATAAATAAATAAATTTCCATCTTAATGTACTCCATTAGATGCGGTAAGAGATAATTGAACAATCATCATTTCATGAGGCGTTAGATTCCCATCCACAGAAACAGTATGTTCTTCACCCATTAGATGGAGGTGTGTGTAAGTGTAGTTTTAATACTTCTCATAAAAACATCCTAGTATATTTAGGATAATGTTTTTGTTATAAAGGAATTTAATAAAAATATTTTAGGGGCTGGAGAAGTAAAATAAAAGAAAATAATTTAAGAGAAAATGTTACCTTTAATTTGGGTAACTCCCTTTAGTTTGAACCAAAAGGACCTCTTGAAGTTCTTTCCGACTAAGGTAAGGCTTCTAGGAGGAGGAGAGGGATTTAGAGAGCTTAATTGGGAAGTTTTAGGACGAGCCAAGAGGCTTGAGAGGTGTGAGGAATGGGTTAGAAATTGTGTCCTTTTATAAGGGGGAAGAGGGGCTCTTTAGGAAAGATTGAAACAATTATTTTATTATAAACTTATCTTCGGTTTAAAAAAGTCCAAAAATCATTAAAGTCAAAGATAATATGACTCATGGTCGAAATAAAATAATCCAATAACAATTGGATTGGTTTTGGATGTTATTTTAATATTTATAACCTTATTTATTTAAATCATTTTTTAATGAGGTAAATACTGCATCATTTTCGTGTCATAAAAAATATTATTTATTTGATGTCTAAAAATTATAAAAAAAACCATGATGTAGGAAATATTTTTAGATTTAAAAATAATTTTTATAGTCGAAATGATAACATATATAACCCCATGTAAAAATTAATTTAATAAAGTATATTTGTTTGTGTCATTTTTGTCTTCACTTTAAGTTAATTAATCTAAAGTGTCATTATCACTTTTAAGTGACTCCATGGGTGGCCCAAAATCGAATAAAAGATGCCCTTTATAGGACATGACTTATCCAATAATGTTAAGACAAGGGTGAAGGTAATTTTGAATATTATAAAATTCTTTTTACATTGAATTACCCTATTTACCTTTAACCGTGGTAAATGAAATTCAAAAGTTACTATTCACCAAAAATTATTTTCATCTTATTGATCCAAATTTTACTTACTAATAACTACCATGTATGTAAAATTTCCAAAATTCAATTCACAGATGTGGTAAAATTATATTCAAATAAAAATGTCAGTTTTTCAACTACTACCAAGTGGTTTCACTATTCATCAAAAATGGATGTTTCTTAGAAATATGCAAAAAATTCGATCTAAGATATATTTGATATTTAAATTCATAAATGATGTCTATTTTATGAAATTCAAAACACAGAATTGTCATAAATTAATTTAAAATTAATTCTCTTTTCCAAAACAAATAACGTGTTTTTAAGAAACAATAACTATCAAAAGATTGATACTTGTTTATGTCCAATTTCAAAGTGAAATTATTTAAAATGACCAAGATTCGATTAATTGGTAAATATATAATCTAATTACACTATAAAACCAATTAAAAATTTAATATAACCATAAAAATAAATTAGATTAAAAGGCACTTTTGAATTAAAATACAGTATTTTTCACTATTCATTAAAAAATGAAATTTATAAGAAAAATACCAAACAATTACCCAAATTAAATTTTGATGTCCCGAATCTAAAGAATAATTTTATTTTTTCAAATATTTCATATAAAAATTACCAAAACTATATTTAAAAAGGGTTCTCCATCAAAAGGCGGTAAATCAACCTTTTAATGAATATTAGATATTTGTGCATAAAATTAGATTCATTAATATATTAATCCCCTAAATTTTATTTCATAATTGTAAAAACATTTAACAAACTTGTATAATCATATTGTAGTTATTTATTATCATTTCTGCCAATAAAACGGCTAGGCGTTAACTACCATTTAAAATCATAATATTATAATATTAGTGTGCAACATAAGATTTCAAAGAAACCCATTGTTGTGTATCAGGTAAGTCATCAAACATAGAATCCACATTAAAGTAAAATTAATATTTAATTCAAAAATATTAATAAATATAAAATTATATTATTCTTTATTTTCTTGGGATGTTACAAAGGCTATCTTGCACTTTTATTATTTAAATCAATACTGTTTTACATTTATTTATCATTTTAGTGATTACTCACTAATGGTTGTGTTTGTTTTAGGACCAATATCTCTATTTTATTAATGGGATGTAGATTTTTCATATTTTGTGGTGAAATATCTTATGTGATTAAATTTATTTGGGGTTCTTATATTCCATATATAGATTAATTCAATTAATATATTGTAAATGGTTTTGGATGGGTGCATTTTAAACAAAATTAATTGAAAATATAAAACCCTTGTTTTTATATTATTTACATTTAAATATAGAAATTTTGAAATTACTAGAATTTTATTCATAATCCTTTATAAATGAATATTTTAAAAATAATAATTTAGAATAATTGTTTTAAGAATGTTTTGAAAAAGGGAACAAATGTAATATTTAGTGAAAACATACTAGATTGTAAGCCTACACCGTACCTATAAAACTTAGTGTTAGTATACCTGAGTTCTTATATAGGTTAATGTTTATGATTAATGGAATATTTTGTCTTTTAGGGATTCTAATTTTCAATTGATCATGGATAGTTTTCGGTTTGAGTGGTTTTATGGCGACTTCATTTTCACATGGAGTTCATGTTGGATAGTTTCTTTTTATTTTGTATCGTTCAGGTATCAACCAAAACAACCCTGATTCTATCCTCAGATTCTGTTTATTTATATATTATTATTGATATTGATGTTTATTGTCAGGTATTCCCTATTTTGTGTTATTTTTAGTCTATACCCATTATTGTAAATTTTTATGGATATCTAATATAGGGAATCATTATAACATATTCTTAGTTGAATTTGAATATGTGTTAGAAATTATTTATTTGTGAGAAATCATTCCCAGAAAGAATATTTTGATTCTCTAGAACCTGTTTCCATCCCATGGGGTTTGGGAACACCCATTAGGCCTTATCAGACAAGATTGGGTTCATAGATTGTGGGTATCCTACGTTGCTCTGTAATATAAAACTTCTCTTGATTTAGTCACACAGATTCATTTCAATGAAAGGCATATAGATATAATATTCCATTAACTAGGAAAGGAAAAATCATTTTTAGAATTATTCAACAAATTTTGTATCACTTTTGATTTATAAAATATATGATAATTTTCCATGAGAATCTGTCACAACTATTTTTCTATATACATAAAATTTTGTGATTAAAGAAAAACATAATTAATAATACCAACTCTAGGGACAAATAGAAATATTCGAAGTTAACTAATCCCATATAAAATATATGCAAATCCTATTGGTTAGTTTTCCCCATGTCCTCCTTTTAAAGATATCACTCAGTGAAAAAATCAAAGTAATTTGTCTCAATATATTATGAGCCTCCTAAACCAAATTTTAACCATCATATGTGTATTCTATGAATTTTATTCTATAAAACAGAATATATATTTTGTAATATTATTATAACATATCTAGCTTCTCATTATAGTAGTGAACTATTATAACTTTTTAATGTGAAAAATACATTAAGGATCTTATCAAATTAATGTTATTTAGAAGTAAAATAATTTTATTAGATGATATGCATTAATTTTTTTTTGAATAAAAAATCACAAATACCTTTGGTTATAGAGAAATAACACTATCAAAATCCATCTTTCACTGGAGTTTTTAGAAAATATTTCTTAACTCACTATCTCTCATGATATATTCATGATTCTATAGAGGTGTGGGTATAATTATTACGCATGAAATATTCTATGATGAATACTCTTCTTAATATGAATCCACCCTTATTGAGTAAAATTCGTAAGAGGGGACATTCTTGATCATTTTTTCCCTTTTCCACGAACTCACATCTTGGATAGTACTATAGTTATAATATTATCATAACAGATTTTGTGATAACACGTTACTATAAGGGTAAAATTCCAAAATCTAGATCAAATGATTTTATATTTTTATAATGCTCCACATATGAATCGTATACCATAAAATAATTTTTATTTTTAGATATAGAAACCTTATACATTTATTAGATACTCTCTTATATTTTCATTGACTAGATGTATTAGGGATTAAAATGATATCTAAGAAGCATTGTTATGTATCTATTTTATTATTATAATTCCCACTTCTCTAAGTACTATGAAATTGTCTTTCATATATTTTGAATAAATTTTAAATATTTGTATCTACAACCTAATAATGTTCTTAGTTTGTTGTTTGATATTTTCATACCGTACTCTAGGCATAAGTAATATCGAATTTTTTTACATACTGTAGATGATGTGTTCAACTAAATCACTTTATTGTATGAAATTATATTCATAAAAATAATCTCCTCTCTTTCCTTATCACATTTTATTATTGTGATTTTTATTCTATTTGACATTGGAAACATTTATCTATTGAATTTTTTTATATTTTAATTTTAAATACATTACCAATGCTTATAATATAAATTTTTTTAAGAGACCCCATAGATCAATCTCAATAGTTCATAATCCCTATATCATTGGTTTGTACATTATTATTTTATTTTATTAATATTATTTATATTTTTATTCATTTACTTTATGAATAATCTATATTTTCTTTATTTCTTTAATAACATATTTCACTTGGAAATCTATGATTCTCCCAGTAACCCAATTTATATAGAGGCATCAAATTTTTTCTTAATAAAACCAAAATCTAGTATGACTTTATAAAAATGAACATTCCATTTTCATGATGCTTATTTCACCCCATAAATTAATCTCTACATATCACACCTTAACTAGAATCCTTTATTGAAAAAAAACTCTTCTGTTTGTGTCATGTAGAAATCATAAAAAAATTTGATATGAAGGAATGTGGTATTGAAATAAACTCTTTTAAATTCCAAGATTTTATATAGTTTTCATAACATGTTAAATTAAAATGGATTTGACTATTGTTACATGTGGAAAGGTTGTTTCACAATCTATGAGTTTATATATCTCAAAAAATTCCGTATCCAATGGTTCTTTATTGGAATAAACCTAAAAATAAAATTTCATTATATTTTAAAGTACCCATAAGTGGCTTTACATCAACTATAGAAACCACAAAAAATATAGAAATGGATTTTGGTACATTGAATCAATTTTTAAGTTAATATCAACATGATAATATTACTCAATTTCCATATAATACTTTCTTTCTTTATTTTTTATTATTATATAATAATATATAACCTATTTTGGTGAATAAAATTCCTTTCTCTTTTATTTTGACATTCTTATGTTGTATGTGTCTCCAATAAAACTTCTTCTACTAAATCATGTAATGGTTAATGTTCCTTTTCCAACTCAAGTTCTTCTTGTTCATTTAATTTAAAAAAATTATTTATTGGAATCACTATATTAAAAGATAAGTTATTCCTAATTTTATAAATATATTTAGTCACTTGAATAATAAATTTCCATATTATGGAAAATTATATCGAAAGTAACCTAAAACAATTACCTATGATACAATTTTAGTTTTTCTTGATGAGTGTTTTTTATTAAGAATTATCATTAACAAATGGTTCACATCTGAAAACATGAATTTATGACATAATAGATTTTCTTTCAGATCATGAATTGTATGATTTATATTTTTCATTATAGTTGTAATATGGTAACAAAGATAATACTTATATTAAAGAAGAATTTTTCAAAAGGAGTAATTGAAAAATTTGCATTCTTATAAGACTCACCATTAAAACTCTTATTATATACATCATGACAATTATGTCTATGCTAGGTCACAATGGTTACAAATATACAAGGGGGGGGGGGTGGGTGGGTTAATTATTTTTTTTTCAAAAAAAATTATAATTTATAACTAACCCCCATTAAAAACATGTAAAGAGTTGATTCTCCCTTTTAATTAAATAGATTAAGAGACGATAAATACAAGAAAGAGATACCTAGAAATTCATAGTGGTTTATGAAATAAATATTTTCTAATATGCTACACCAATTCCCTCTCGGTGAGATTCATTATTTATAGTAGTAAATCAGTTTTTAGGTCTCTAAAAATTTTAGTGCAAGAAACTAAAACATGAAACACAATCCATTAGATGGTGTTAATAACAGGAAAATCAATATCCCAAAAAAATAATATATCATGTGAGAGCCCAAAAAAAATAGATTTTCTTTGGTTGGATAAATTCACTTTTAAATAATTTAGATACATATCTTTCAACTGAAAAATAAAGTGATATTTAGAGGAATAAATGAATGAAAACAGTATAAAAACAAAATTCTTCAAATTATTTAGATACAGATCTATAGAGGAATATATATATTACATCAAAGAACTTTTTTCTGGATGAATCCCTGTGTTTCTGTTAAGAATCTGTAGAAAAACAAAGTAGAGATCAACTTCTTAATAGTAGGAAGAACAAATAGAATATATTATATCCTATATGTCTCTAATGTGTAGTTTTGAAATGGTTAAATTAATTATAGTAGATATGTAACAAATAAAAAGAGTAGAATTTTTAGAAAACAAAACAACATCCTATATAAATAGAAAATGTAGTCGTAAAATACATAGCAATAGATAGTTTTATTTCATAGAGATTTAGTAAGAAAATATAAAAGTATATCAGATCCTCAAAATTTTAATATCATATTTTCTAATTATAATAAAAAAACATTGATTATAATTTATTGGTTTTTAGGTGAAAATGTAATTTTACAATAAAAAATCATTTAATAAACAATTTATTGGGAATTGTGTATGGTTAAATTCATAGTTATCAACATGGATTATTCAATTTGATATTTTTAGAGTTATGCACCAAGATATCATGGGATTCGATTTCCTACATAGTCTCAAGAATCAATGAATAAAAATAATATTATATATATTACATCATGTTCACACAATTTTTCCAAAATAATTCAATTTCTCCAAAACCACGTGTCATATGAGAAAGTTGAGATCACCCTTAGGTCAGTGATGAGGAGTATACCCTAGGAATGGCGTAAAATTTATCTGTGCTAGGTGTTTGATAAAATCATGCAATATTATTACGTATATAATATTATTATTAATATGTTTTCTAAAAATAATTGAATATCTACCAAATGGTGCATTATAAGAGAAATCTGAGACCACTATTATGTCAAGGATGATATATTTATCCTTGATGAGGCATAGATTTTATGCGTGTTTTGTGTTTGGTTAGATCGATCATTAGGTTATGTTAATTCAATATGTATAAATATAATATGAATTTAATTTTTAGTTTTTTGATATACTATTTATATCTTCCATCAACACTCATCTAACTCCATCAGTTAATTTGGAAGAGATTTGAAACCTTCATAAAACAAATGTCATTGGTAAAAATTTTACAATACCTTAATGGGGATAAATTAAACCTTTTGTAAATAATTATTGGGTTAATAGTATATTAAAATGGGTTTATGATCTGATAGTTTCAAAGGGAAATAGTATTCCACAGTCTAGGGTCCTATTTTATATTTTTTGTTTAAATTACTTCTTTGGTTGATCCTATGGAGTCTCAGTAGAACTCACACTGACTTACCTGTGGTTATTAATATTAGTTATACCCCCTTTATCATAACTAGGAACCAAACCAATTATATATTAATCACTATACATAACACCATTTGAATTTTGTTCTTTATGTTTTATTTTCTTAATTTATTTTATTCAATTTTTTTTGAGCTCAGTTTTTTAAAAAATGATAGAATTATTAAATAATAAAACCTTTCTTTTATCTATGTATAATTCAACAATTTTATCCAAATATAATATTAAAAAAATTATCAAATGATAATTTTATGATTATAAAAGGAAAAATAATTTGAAATTTATCAATTGATAATTTGGTGAACGTATTGATTGAGAATTATGAAAAGATATCAAACAATAATTTAACAAAATTATCAAAATGAAATTGTACGGGTTATAGACCCATAATTAAATCAAATTAACAAAGTATAATTGCTAAAATTATCAAAAGATAACTCTTCAAGTTTATGATAGGGTAATATATAAAAAATCATCATGATATAATTTTTAAAAGAATAATTGCATAGAATTATCAAGGGAAAATGTGTTAAATTTTACAAAGAATAATTGCTTTGAATTATCAATGGATAATTATTACCATTATGGAAAGATAATTATAACAAATTTTTAAAAGATAAATATTTAAAATATTATTAAAGGATAATTTTAAAAGGAAAATTTATAATAAATTATCAAGTGATAATTATAAATGATAATTTATAATAAGTAATCAAAGAGATAATTAGATAAATATAATTTATGAGAAATTATCAATGTAACATCCCGGTTCCAGGTGCTTCCCAATGATTCCCGAATATCGGTTGGTCCCATGAAATCATGCACATTTACCCAAATGCTAGAGGCTGCCGACCAGTAGTGAGGGACACTGTGTGATAATGGGGAAACTAAGCCCACATTGGCAGAGTATACATAGTAGAATCAAATAGTAACAAAAACGGAAGAAGTAACACAATAAAACAAAGTAAATAATAGAATACTAATAATAATATAATAAATGGAACTTATACAAATGATGCTTGTAACATGTGTCTAGGAAAGTATCCAAAGAAGTCACAATTATAGATATATAATACTGAAACCAACGTACAAAAAAATAGTAAACTCTAACAGCATCGCAGGACTAAGCTTTTTCCCCTACCCTCTAAATCAAATAGAAAACATGTACCTGATGAAAAAGGGTGCTTTACCTTATCTATACCTACTACCATATAATCTATTTGGGTCCAAAAAAATAACCCAAACAGGTTGTGAGATGAATCCCAGTAGTCATCCACCAAATGATCAGTGCATTTCAATTAGTGAGTATATATAGAAAGAAATATGTATAAACGAATCAATAAACTAGGAAGTACTCCAAAATAAACAATATTACTATTTTCAATTACATTCATTTTAACTTATTAATTATTCAGACTGTTGAATAATAAATCCCTGGATCTATCCTAATCTCTTCATCCCGCTGTGTAATAGCAACAATAGATGTCTTTGGAGTCCATATAAACAATCATGTAATACCATGTCCAAGCTTGTTATTTTTCTTGGAAGACTCATCACAATCAATCATAAGTAAACCTCAAATAAAGTTCTCACAATCTAACCCCTCTGGTCTAACATCTCATCTATTCAAAAAACAATGACCCTCAGGGAAGTCTCTAACAGTCTGACCCCTTTGGTCCCACATAGCACTAATCATATACAAAATACAACCTGAGAAGCTCTCATAGTTAATACCCCCTTGGTCTACATAGCAGTAATAACCTATAATGACAAACTAGAAGCTCTCAGAATCAATGCCATGGGGTACAACATTCATTTAATAACAACCCTCTTGGTAGCTCTCACAGTCTAACCCCTCGGGTCTATGACCACCCAAAAACTCTCACAGTGAATACCTATGGGTCAGTGTAACAATTAAACATACATATGTGACCCTTCCATGGGAATCTCCCACAGTCAAATTTACCCTCGGTCAAACATTCACAACGCGTATCACATGCATCTCATATAAACAGTAACTCCATCATAAAAACACGAGGCATGTAAGACAAGGTAATCCTAACAGGAAATCTAGACCAAATGACTATAATCAATCAAGCAAGGCAAACACACCCATAATCAAGGTATAAAAAATTATTAATAAGAAATTACCCTTCAATCAATCTAAAAACCCATAATAGGTAATAAGTAGGGTCTAATTTCAAACACACAGTACCCCAGACATCGGTATACAACACATTTATCAGATATAATCAAAATACAATTAATGAAAGGCACAAACTAACTACCTTGATGTTGTATGATCAATACAATTGAACATCATCTGATAAATCATCCAAGAATAATGTAGATCTACAAATAAGGGTAAAACAGAACTCCCTTGATAACACACAAAATTGAAAAAATCAGGAAGACATGATCTAGGAGAAAAGAGATATCACTGGTGGGATTCCAATTCAACAAACAGTGTCTCGATCGGAGCATCGACAGAGAACCGTGAGGATCTTGAAGTTCACGGTCATTCCATCACACTCCTGCACGAACAGAGGGGAGATAAAATTAGTTATGGACATGATACAAGACCCAATCTTATTTATCAATTAAAAAAAGAAAACTACATAGTGTGTTCATTAATGGTACAATATGTGTAGTAGCTTTAATCGTCCCCCACCTTAAGCAGTCTTCCAGGTCACCTACATGACCATGTACTCGGCCGTTACATGCATAGTACGTGGCCCTATGCGGTACCCGGGTACACGGTGTGTACATAGAAATATATAATTTCTCCCTTTTTCTTCAAAACATTCCGAAAACAAGATCCATACCAAAAATAATGATTTGGGATCTTACAAACTACCCTACTTAAATAACTTCATCCTGAATTTACATTCTATGGGTGGTGAAGAAGAAGCTAACAACTCTGGCCATTGTGATCGTTTTTCGGCCTCCTTTTCCCACGTATCATATTGTACTCACTTGTGCTTCCATTGCACTAGTACCAAAGGAATGGAATGGCCACTGAGAACCTCTGTTCTGCGATCCACAATCCAAATAAGGTGCTTTTGAAAGAATGAACCCACCTCCAACTCAAACACCTCTAGTTAAAAAACATGAGACCAGTATAAAAAGTAACATCATAGCTAAGAAACATGAAATATGTCATGCATAGCCCAATACCTCTGAGCTAACTACAACCAATATGAAACTAGACCAACTCTCTCTAAAACCTCAAATGGCTCAACATATATTGGTGAAAGATTTACCTTTCTTTTAATTCTCATCTATCCTAACCTCATCGTGATACGCAAGAAAACCTAATCTCTAACCTCAAAATCTAGAGGTCATCTTTGTTGATCAACATAAGATTTTTTCTAAGACTGTGTAGTATCCATCCGCTTTCAAATCAAATTCACTTTCTCAGTGGTCTACTAGACAAGAAGATATCCCAACATAGTTTCCTCCCCTATCTCCAGCCAATATAGGGGTGATCGGCATGACCTACCATACAAATCCTCAAAATGTTAAATCTAAATCCTTTCCAGAAAACTATGGTTGTAAGAAAACTCCACAAGGGGTATGTGCCTCTCCCAAGAACCCCAAAAAACTAGAACTCATGCTTGATGCATGTCCTCCAAAACCTAAATCATGTGCTCGGACTGCCATATGTATGGGGATGGTAAGATGTACTCAGAAGTACATGTGTACCCAAAGCCCTCAGTTGTCCCTTCCAGACAAGAGAAGTAAACCAGGATTCCTCGTTTGAAATGATAGTGTGAAAAACCCCATGAGAAATTATAATATCTTTAATATAAAATATTACAAGATCATCAACACTGATGGTTTTATTAATCGGTCGGAAATGTGAGACCTTCATAAGTCTATCAAAAAAAACCCAAACCACATCATTCCATCGAGGCGACCTCAGTAAACCCATCATGAAATATATCGGGACATTATACCACTTCTACTAAAAAAGTTTAACTGGGGTAAATTCCCTATTAGCCATTGATGCTCCGCCTTCACCTACTGATGAACTGCCCAAACTGAGTAATGAAAATCTCACATCAACTCCTCACATATTTCAACTGACACCCCAAACACGTCTATGAAAATGCAAGATATCATCATCGCCTACAGTCCACCGAATAATAGGGTCCTCGACTGACACACTGTCCCATAGGTTTAGGCCTTTAGAATATGAAATCTACCTCATTCACACTCGATCCAATAGAGTAGATCTAAAATCTATAATAGAAATAAATTCCTTCCCATGTCTATTGTGGACCTCCAAATGTTTCTTAGAGAACAGAGCCATAAGATGCCAATCCCGACTGGCCTCCTAAACTTCTTGTATCTGAGTCCTCCAGCTCAATACATCAGCCACTGTGTTGCCTTTCCCAGGCATGTAAGCTAGCTCAAAGGCCAAATACTGAATGTACTCGACCCACCTTCGATGTATCAAATTCATATCACAATAAGTAAACAAATACTTGAGGATTTCTTGGTCAGTGTACTACACAAAATGGTCTCCCAAAAGATAATATGTCCAATAGGGTAAATCATGAACAACTACAGCCAATATGAGATCATGCATCCGTTAATTCCTCTCATGTGGCCTCAACTACCGAAAGCCGTATGTAATGACTCATTCACCCTATATATGCACTACTCCCATCCCAATACCTAACACATCATAGTAAATGGCGTAACTCATTCTCGGCTCTCAAAAAATCAGTATCAATGCTGAATTCAACCTCCCTTTTAGCTCCTGAAAGGCCGAATCACTAGAATCTATCAAAATGTACTTCACACCCATCCTAGTCAGGCATGTTAATGACACTTTTAGGCGTGAAATTTCCTATAGAAAATTCTTGTAGTAACCATAAAGTCCCATGAAACATTGTACAACAAAGTTGTTATTAGGTTGCTCGCAAGAAACTACATATATATCTTTCTCTAGGTCTACTGAAACACCTGTCTCTGAGATAAAATGACCCAAGAAGTGAATCTGATCCATCCAAAAGTTGTATTTTGAGAGATTTGAATATAATTGATTCTCTCTTAGTGTACTCTATATGATCTCAAGATGGACGGCATGGTCATGTCGAGTTTGAGAGTACACCAAGATATCCTCCATGTAGAATACCACAAAAGAATACTTGTAAGGATGGAACACATGATTTATTAGTTCCATGAAATCTGTCAGCGTTTTTGTGAGACCGAATGACATAAACAAATACTCGTATAGACTATACCTACTCTGAAATAAAGTAAGAGGTATATTTGATGGTATAATGTGCAACTAGTGATACCCATATCTCATGTCAGTCTTGGATAACACTTGGGATCCTCAAATTTGTTCAAAGAGATCATCAATCCATTGAAAGGGATATTGATTCTTATCCATCAACTGGTTCAACTTCTGATAATCCACACAATGTCTGAGGTTACCATCCACCTTACTTAGAAAAAGAACAGGCGAACCGTAAGGAGACGTACTGAGTTGGATGAAACCCTTTGCCTGTAACTCCTCTAGATGTTTCTTAATCTCATTTAACTATGATGTAGCCATCCTATAAGGAGGAATGGTCACTGGCGCCACTCCTGGAACATGTTCAATAGATAAATCTACCTCTCTATAGAGGTAAACCTAAAAATTCATCTAGAATGACATATATTAAATGATCCATTGCTAGATGAAATCCTATATGTGGAGTCCCTGGATCATCCATATATAAACAACCAATCTGTGTTGTGATTCCTACCAACCCATGATGCATGGGTCTAGCCCTTCTCGCTTGGATATACCATTCACCCTAGTGTAGAAAAGTCCCCCCCTTTTGTAACGTGAAACTCACCCTATGACATTAGTAGTCAAAATAAGGATTGAAATGAGACAAAAAAGTCAATTCTAAAAATGGAATCAGATGTTTTCCTCTATAAAACATAAAGGTCCCATAATAAGCGACACCCACCAACTTCAAGAGGGAACTCCTTGCACTGATGTTAACTAGCTATTCTAATCCCCAATAGAGTTTCTAGCATCATAACATCATCAAATGTAAAAATAATGTGTCAAAGTCTCTCCACAATGGAAATAAATATAAAACTATGGGAAACCCCTATGTTAAAAAGAGATGAACCTAAGACTGAGGCAACTAAAATCATACCCTTTACTGTTGAGGGTATGAGATCCTCCTCCTACTTGGTCTAATATATTAAAAAAGTCTAACCTATACGGGGGCCCTATGACCTTGCATGACTGCCCTGAGCTGATCCACCCTACAATCACTAAAAACCTGTATCCTGACAACCAAAGACACGACCACCTTATTACCATAAACTGCATGCCGAACTCTAGTTCCTTGACTGATGAGAAAGGGGTGGTCCTGATAACGAATTTGTAGTCATAATAGAATCCCTCCCACTCACTACTTTTGAGAACATCTAGAAAACAAAACATAATATAGACCATCATGTTGTAAGATCGACACTCGTCTGGGACCTTCAGGCAATGTGGTCTGGTATTCCAACTCTTCCCACACTGGTAGCATACCACTTGGCTACCTAAAGAAACATCACATGGAAGCTCTCTACGACCTTTCCTACTATCTGTCGAAGGTGTACCATCCCTGGATGTTGAACCTCCCTAGATCGTAGCTCCCAACTCCCTCATATTTCACTCAATAACAAACGCATGATTTAGTATAGTAGTAACTGTTCTCATATTGAAAACGTTCACATGGGATCAGATTTCATACCTAAGGCCATCCTCAAACCGCCTAGCCCAAGATAATTCATAACCTTCCAAAAAAGGTGTAAAGTGATGAAGCTCTACGAAACTAGAAGAGTAATCCATTACTGAAAGATATCCCTACTCCAAATCAGTGAAATATTGGGCTTGATTTTCTATCAATTTTTCGGTGTAGAAGTAATCATATAAGGTCCTCTGAAAAACTTCCCAAACCATATCCCAATGACGTCCTACCTGTGAGATAACATCCCACCGTCTCATGGAGGAATCACATTGAATGTACGTCGCAAGATTCACCCTCCACTCTAGAGGTGTCAATAGATTCTCAAATATAGAATTCGTGGTCTCCAACAATTACTCTGTAGATTGTGGTCCTCTATACTTGGAAAAAATGTGAGGAAGCTGCTTCTGGAACACCCTATTCAACTCTCCCATAGCCAGGGAAGAATGTGGATCTCCCTAAAAAGTCTACATCATCCTCAATAAGCCTTCACAGAACTGTGAATCAACACCTACATCTGGTGTAATAGCTAGTTCTAGGACATTAACGATAAAAGGATTTGTTGGTAATCCATGATCTACCATTACCAGTTTCTGATCATCACCATGTACCTGGCATACTACCAAATGATGTCTTGGTGGCATGACTCTTTAAGGTCAAGAGAACAACTCCGTTCAAGATTATCAAGCAATAAAGCATAAAAGTACAAGAATGGAAAATGATAATAAAGAATTCAATTTTTAGAAAAGAGGGTTACACGACATATGTAACCACTACACGGTGTGTTCCTTTAATCCTTTACATGGGTGTGTACCTCTTCCAACCTGGTCGTGTAACACCCAATACACATGTTGTGTTTATCATGCAGTACGACATATACTTGAATTTTCCCTCCTATATAAGATCTTATACATGTAAATAACTACACAGTTCCCTTCCATTGTAACAATACGTGGTGTTTTCACCCTAGACATGGTCTGTACCAGTTAAGTCCCATCTACCCATGTCATTGGTCACACGTCCAAATACAAGGTTGTTAACTACATGACCTGTATAAAAAATACAGGACATGTATGACCTATGTTCATTCCACCCTTGTAATTGGTCACATTGTTGTATATTCTATTTACAACTAAACATCACGCATATATGAGATGCTTCTTGTACAACCTAAGTTCCATACACCCGTTTCACTAGTCACTTGGCTGGATACACAGTTCATTACAACACAACGTATAAAATCTAGATGTGATGTGTTCTACCAAAAATTTCACAAACCTGTGCCTCTTCTCACATAGTCATTCACATGGTTAGGAACTACCTAGTGTGTAATTCTAGTACACAGATTGTACTTAAAAAAATTCATTCTTCTCAAATAGAAGAACACATGTCGTGTGTCCATAACCTCACACGCTGTGTTTCCTGTCTTTCCAGATAGAAATCCTACAAAACATTTTTGGAACGCATAAAACATAAATTTTTTCAAAGACATACCATGTTCCGATCCGTGAGAGCCCATACTCTCTGCGAATCAGCGTTTTGGCATCCTTCTCCATGTCATATCATAAAATAATTCAATTAATGTTAAAATATGATCCACCATATTCCAAGAGGGGCCATAACACCTCAGGGACCAAGGCTTAGCATCCATCCAATGAAACTTTTACAATTACCAATACCCAATCAAAATAAAAGGTATTCAATCACACCATCTATTACAAGAACATGCATTTTTATCACAACATCTATCATAATAGCATGCAATCAGTAATGCATCCTAAATGGCATGACAAGAATGCATGACATGGGATCTCTAGAAAGTGCCAATATGATTCTTGAGATGTAATTCCCTCATCTCATTGGGTTGAAACATACATATAAACACAATTATTAAAATCATAACAGTACAAAAACAGTGAATGACCTAATGGTGAAATCAAGTAAACTCTAATAATTGGAAAACTAGAAAAATTACAATATTTGAGATAACATGGTTTTTACCAGTACACAGGTTAGATACTCCCATGAGTAGATTATTACCAACTACATATTCCATCGTATCCTAGTGTATAGGCTCCAATGAGTAATAGAAGGAAGAAAATGACTCCTCTAATACCACATTGTAACATCCTGGTCCTGGGTACCGTGCAAAGGTGCCTCAAACCCCGTTGGTCACATGACCTCAACCCCATTTCCCAAAACACCAGAGGCTACCGACTAGTAGTGAGGGCCACCGTGTGATAATGTGGAAACTATGCCCTCCTTTGTAGAGTATACACAATAGAATGCAGATAATAATAAAAATAGCATAAGTATTAATACCATACAACAAAGTATACAGTAGAAGATTGATAATAATATAAGGACTAGAGAATATAAAAATGATGCAAGTTACATGTGTCTATGAAAATACTCAAACAAATCATAATGATTTAAATACAATAATGAATCCAATGTATAGAAAATAGTAAACTCCAATAGTATCACAAGCCCCAACTTTGTACAATGCTCTCCAGATCCAACAATTATCATGTACCTGATGAAAAAGGCCACTTTACCTCATCTATACCTGCAACCATATAATATGTTTGGGTCCTAAAAAATGACCAAAACAGGGTGTGAGATGAATCCCAGTAGTAAACCTCAAAAAGATCTATGCCTATCTATTAGGGAATATATATAGCAGCAAAGATGTATAAATGAAGTAATAAACTAGGAAGTACTCAAAAGTAAACAATCCACCAATTTTCAATTACATTCGTTTTCATTTATTAATTATTAAAACCATTAAATAATAAATACTTTGTTCTTTCCTATGATCTATATACCTCTATGTAATAGTATCAAAAAACATCTTAAGAGACCATCAAAACAATAAAGTAAGACCGAGTCCAAGCTTGTTCTTTGTCTTTCCATACTCGCCACAATCATTTATAAGAAAACCTATGGAAAAGTTCTGACAGTCTAACCCCTCTCGTGTAACATCTCATCACTTCAACAAATAATGACCCTCTAGGAATTCTCTCACAATCTAACCCCCTTGGTCCGACATAACACTAATAATTTACAAAAAACCCACCCGAACAGCTCTCATGGTCAATACCCCCTTAGTCGACATAGTAGCAATAAACTATAATGACCACCTGGAAGCTCTCACAGTAAATAACCTAGGGTCCAACATTCATTTAATTACAACCATATAGATAGCTCTCATTTTCTAACCCCTCTAGTTTATGACCACTTGGAAGCTCCCACAGTCAATACCTATGGGTCAATAAAACATCTGAACATACATTGGCGACCCTACATTGGGAATCTCTCACAGTCAAATTCCACTTTGTCAAACAATCACAAAGCATATCACATGCATATTATATAAACTATAACTCTACCATAACAACACGAGGAATGGAAAACAAGGCATGCCTAATATGAAATCTAGACCAAACTACCATAATCAATCAAGAAAGGGAAACACAACCGTAATCAAGGTATAAAACCTTATTTTTATGAAATTCCCCTTCTATCAATCTATAAAACCATAAAAGCTAACAACCAGGGTCTAATTCCAAAAACTCAATACCCCAAACGTTGGTATTTGAATCTTTTAGCATATATAATTCAAATACAACCAACAAAAGGAAAAAACCACCTACCTTAATGTCATACGATCAATACTCTTGAACTTCATCCCCTAAATTAGCGTAGAACAACATAGATCTACAAAAAGGGTAAAAAGTTCCACCATTAATAACTCCCGAGAGAGGGATAATCAGGAAGAAAGTCCCTTGGAGAAAAGATAACTCATAGATGGGGTTCCAATGCAACCTACTGTGTCTCTATCGGAGATTTTACGGAGAACCGGTAGGGGCTTGATGTTCATATTCGTTCTGTCACTCTCCTGTATGATCTAGGGGGAGAAGAAATAATTTCTTGAATTGAGAAGTGACCTCACCACAATTTATCAATTAAAAAGAAAACTACAATGTGTGTTCATTAAAGGTATATTCCATGTAGTATACTTAACTTCCCCCGCCGTAAGCAGTCTACAAGGTCACCTATACGACCATGTAATTGGCCGTTACCCAACCAATACCCTAGTACATAGCGTGCACTCATAAGTACACAACATGTACTTAGAAAATTCTCATTTTTCCACAATAAAAAACTGAAAACAAGATACATACCTAAAATAAAGATTCTGGTTCCTATAACCAATATATTATTTTAAAATTACAATTCATGATAAATTATAGAATGATAATCATAAAATGATAATTTATGAAAAAATATTGAAATATCATTATAAAAGGATAATTTTTGATAAATTATCAATATATATTTATGAAAGGTTAATTTATGGGAAATTATTAAAATATTTCTATGAATGGATAATTTATATTAAATTATCAAGAGATAATTATAAAAGGATAAATTATAAGAAATTATTAGAAAATTATTATTCTTATGGAGAGAATTAATAATGCTTGTATTGACCTAAAATGATAATTTGAAGACTATCTTAGATAGAGAAAAAATATTAGGACATGTGATATTTTAATGATAATTTGAAATTATGTTAGAGATAGAATGTATCATTGCATGAAATATTTTATTTCTTTATGAAATAAAATATAAAGTTTTCATTATAGGATCCATTAATGGACCACAAGAATTGAAATTTTTAAATTTATGACAATAAGGCTGTGAACTGGTGTTCTATACCGTTGAGGTTTCCAGTCTAGCTATTGAAAAATCATACAGTGGTTTATCCTTGTATTTGATGTCGATGAACTTTAAGGTAGGAATTTAGTTTCCTTTTTCACATTTTTCTATATATATTTCCATGAAATTTATAAATTGGAATATTTGATGACCGTGATTGATTATGTTCACTTGCAGCTGTGGGTGTGTAACCCAAAGAAAATTATGTGACACATGTTTCCATGAATATATTGATGTTTATTATTCTTATTTGATGTTGATCACATGTATTGTTGTGTTACCTAATTTATAATTATGTGAAATTTTTTCTCATGTATCCCACCATGATATGTGTTATTTTGTGGTATTTTTCATAGATCCCTAGGAAGGTGGACCATCCTGACATATTTAACCCTTAAAGGGGGAGTGTACATGACTTGTGATGATGGAGATGAGGTACCTTTGCACATGGTCTGGATATGATGATTCCTCATGGATGATGTTTCATTAACTTGACATCTAGTGGATTCCGTGGGGTATTTTCTCGATGACTAGTGAATACCGAGTAGTACATTATTCTTATAGAATGATGCGAACATGTTTTCCTTGATGCATAGTGTGTGTCAAGTTTCACAATCACAGGATGACGAGTAGCATGATTCTTAGGCCTCATGGATAGTCCTTAATTATTCAAATACGATGATAACCCTTTTGTCATAGAGTTAATGTAGTTTTGGCCAAGGGTTTTTAGCATCTTGGTTAGTGCACAAATTCTAGCTTTTTTATTGTGTGCTACTATGCTTGTTAAAATTTTATTATTATTATAGAATACACTTGTAAAGTTGAGGAAAAAATATTAAGGATGCATTACTGGTGCCTTATTGAGTATTTTTCTCAAAACCAACATAGGTATTTCAGTGAACTTGTAGACTTCATGAGGGATTCGATGAATGGTATGAGGTGTGTGGAAGATTACTAAGCTAGTGAGTGTGGAGATGGTGGTGGCCTATGAAAAACACTAGTGGGATATTTAATTTTTAATTCATTTATTTATCTCCTTTACATAACATGTACATGATTTAAACATTGGGGATCTTCTTTTATTTACTTGTTAGGTATTCCATTTATTCAGTTATTATGCATGTTTACCGTAATTATTTATTATTCTATTTATTGTTCATTTATTGATCCTATGTCACGATACTAAGGGTATAGTCACCCCACTAACAGAATCACACCATCACTAAAAATCAGAAGGCTCCTGCAAATGGGTATGTGTGCATGAGGTTACGTTACTACATGAATCAAACTCATTGGTTCTTGTTGGGATGTTCAAAATGGTATCAGAGGAAATGATTCACTAACGTTTTTTTTTCTCTTTTCCATGGAATGGGATAAAATAGATATGATATTGGATGGTTGGGACTTGGGTATGGGAACTGTGGTAGTTCCATGATGACAATGTATAGTGGACCTCACACTTTCCATTAATGGAGAATTACTTTTTACTGTTGCCTTTGATTAAACTCACCATGGGTGATTCACATGATATTGATATGTTATTTATGAAATTTTGAGTGTGTTCATGGATCAAAAATTGGAACATATATTCAAATTCCATATATATATACATGATGTTTTGATACATTTTATTTCATTATTAAATTATTTAATATGACCTATATGTTCAGGTTAGTTTCTCCTTATGTGATATTTGTGTGTTTCCATGTTATATGATATATCATTATTGGGATTTATTTGTAGAAAAGAATGTGTTGTTTTTATAGTATATATATATGATGAATATGACAAATAATTATGGATAAAGATCAGTGATATTTTTTGGATGGGTATACATTGGGTTAAGGGTATAATCTTGGTGAAAATTGTGTGATCCCATATTTTGGTTAAGAGAAAACTTGTGTGATCCAATAAACTGATTATGTTTTATCCAAACAACCATGTTTACTTTTTTGAAGCATGTTCATTCGTGTTATAAAATAATTCTCCCCAATGTAGCCTTATAAGAAAAATTATAATCATTAAATGAAAAATTATATAAGGGAGGAGGTTTCATCATTATAATTAGATATGTATGAGAATACAGTTGAGATTTTTCCCACACGTGTTATGTGGTTGTGGAAGCAGGATCACTCCATCCTGAAGTCTTTTTCTAAGTGTATGACCTAGGAATATGTGTTTAGAACTATTTTAGAACATTTCATGGATGTCAATTCAAGTATTCTTCATCAGACTAGGGAACTGGAGACCCTTAGGATAACAAGGAATGAATTGATATCAATGAAATAATTTTTAACATTGAAGAAACACTAAAATATCAACAAGTCAATATGAGATTGAGGTCATCATCTGAATTTCTCCATTTCAATACCCCATATTTTAGGGATCAAACCATGATGAAGGAGATCATGGTACATCAAAATGTCTATGAAAAGAATGTATTTATCGTACCTAGTACTTCATCATGGGGTAAACCTTTTTTCCGAAGAAGGATGACGATAGTCTTCAGATATGCATTTATTATAGGAAGAAGAAATAAAAAATGATGAAGAAAATATATCCATTTCCAAGCTTCAATGATCTTTTTGATTAGTTTTATGGGGTTTAGTGTTTTCCCATGATTAATATTTGATCAGGCTATTAGAAGTTTTGAGATAGGGAGGAAATTATTATGAAGATGTTTCAGAGAAGGTATGGAACGCGTGGGTAATTTTTCATGTTGTTCAGGCAAGAAAACATGATAGATGTCTATCTCGCCCTCATGAACAAGATTTTCCTTCCATATATTTACTCATTCATCATAATATTCATCAATGACCTCACCATATACTCACTAACAATAATTAAACATTCTAGTAACCTAAAGACAATATTAATTACCCTTCGAACACACATCTTTACTCAATGTTTTCAAAGTGTGACATTTGGATTTGAGAGGTGATGTTTCTTGGTCATGTTGTGTTTGATAGTGGTATATATGTAGACCTAGTGAAAGTTGAGGATGTCATGTCCTATACACATCATCAAAATATGATTGATATTAGAATTTTTCTTGGTTTAGGAGGATATTACCAAAGTTTTACCTAGGATTTATCCTGACAGTCAGCTACCATGACATTGGTAATGAAGAAGGGAGTGGAATTATATTTTTTGAAACAATTTTAAGTTGGTTTACATGAACTTTATATGATGTTGAAGAAAACTATAGTACTAAAACTCTTTGATCTTGTTATTGGTTATGTGGTGTACTATTATGCATCAATCATTGGTAAGTGCACGTCAACTTATTTTTGGATTGTGTGTTTCTTCGATTGTTTCTAATTAATTATTATAATGGAAAAAACTTTTATACTTTATCACATAATGTTAAGGATGCATCTATTGTGTTTTTATGAGTATTTTACTCCCAAATTAATTGTTCATTTAAATGTGCATGTAGATTTTTTGAGTGTTATAGTGAAGGGAAATGGTGATGTAGGGGATAACATATGATTATAGAGCTAGTGTTGGGCTAGGAAGGACAATATAAAGAGATGGAAATTTTCATTTATTTTTTATCTACTTTATTTTCATTAAAAGGAATTGAAACTTTTAGGAGTTACTTTCATTTAATTTTTTTGTATCCCATTTATTTATTCTACATTTTTACTCTAAAGATTTTCAATTTTTTGGTTTATTTATTTATCCTACAACATGATATTGAGGGTTTATTATCCCGAAAATCATAATTAGACCCTTAGTTCTAGTCGGCAACCACTTCTGTATGGGGAGGTTCACATGAGGTTATATTGATCTTTGGCTCCTACTAAATGGGTTGGGTTGGGATTTGATAAATATTTTCTTTCCAAAAATAATATCATAAAAAAACCTGAATTTTATTCTGGTCAAATATATTTGGAAAATGAGCTATATAAATCATGATATTCAAAAAAATCAACGTATTTAAAAATTTGAAACTTATTATAACCTGAAAATCCTAGATTCCATTAATAATTAAAGTAAAATAATATATTTTTTATGATGTTATGAAATGGTATTTGAATCACTGTTACAATAGTTTTATACTAGTGAAAACAGTTTTGAAATCATAAAATAATTAAAATTTTAAATCAAACAGATGACTGATTTAATATGGGGTTTCTCAGGATGAGGATAACTAAAACAATATTTTTAAAAGATCATTATTGATTATAAATATATAATTCTAGAATTTTGAGCATGATAAAAATTTTAGTTTACTTAGGTTATGTGCTTAACAAATATTATGAACATGGATATGAGTTTCCTTAAAAAAATTAGGTTCTAAATCAAAATGTTAATCACAAAAGTGGGGATATAACTTGACATTAGGTAGTTTAACTAGGAATTACTGATCAAAAGTTAGGTTACCAAATATTACATTCTTATTAAATATAGGGGTTGACCCATATTTTTTGATAGCAATAGTAGATTGAATCTACATTCTTTTAACAATGGATCCATAATTCTATAAAACATCATAAATAAATTGAAGAATAATATTTATTTCAAATAAATTATTATTAATGAAATCAATTATAAAAAATTATAATCATGAAATCCACTCAATGTGTTTTTATTAGTAAAACAAATTATGGTGTTTGTAAGCTTTAAAAGAAATGAGAAAAAATTGATAAATTTCTTGATCAATAGATTTATTCCATAAAATATCACCATTTTTATAATACAAAACCGTAAACACATGAAATAAAGTTAAACACATCAGGTATATAATTAATAAGAAATAATTTATTATTGGATTTTTAATGTTCATTTGGAATTTTTGTTTTTATCCATAGTTTTGCACATTATTTTATATAAAATAAAGTATTAAATATAATTAAAAAAAGATTAATATAGTTTATAATTGTAAGTGAATGTTATAAAATCCAAATTTATGATTATACTAAAAATGGATAAGATTATAAACATAAAAAAACCAATAGAATAAAAAGATAGTATAAAAAGGGAAAAAATTATATGTATCACTCATCTTGAATTATAACAAACATTGGAATAAGGATAAATAGAATAAGGGGTGGGGTTTTGGGAAGACCTGGATAAAGCTTATGTAGGAGAAAAGGTTTCATTGGTAAAGGAATATATGAGAGCAATGTGAATTGTGATTGACTCCACCATAAAATCCCTGAAATTCAGATTCATCTGGAATACAAAAGCTTTATTAGATAGCTTGATTCTTTACTCATCATGAAAAATTCTTCGAAATTCACCTTTTAGAAATATGATATAGTCCAAGAATACTAAATATGTCTTAAAATCATTTCTTCTAACAGGTTGACAAAAAACTGACTCACGGTTCTATAGAAGTCATCCATTCAACCAACACTTCAACATTTTCTTATAGAGTTCACATGAGTACATTATCACACTATAAAATTTTAATCCAATAATCCATAGTTGATTGATCATAAGAAAAATGATATCCACTTACCAACATATCTTTAGAATCTTCTCTATGATGTTTTTATACCCTCCTATGACTCACACATACTCCCTTTACACTTTTAAATTGGATGGAAAAAGTTATTCATATAACTCAATTCATATTTTGAAACCATTTCCCCTTTAAGCATTCAAATTTAGTTAGTTCAATCCCATATAAAATTATTAAAATATTATCTATAAATCTATTATTTCTTTAATAATATATATTCAGTCTGGGGATTCTCTTATTTAGTTATGGAAACAAAATCATTTCCAACGTCTTAAACAACCATCCTTGAACTCCCATGCTATATTTAATGTTCGATAACCTCATATTTCAACAGATTAAATAATGAAAAAAATCAGAATTTTTTTTACCATGAGATTAAAAACTAGAATCATACTAATATTTCAATGGTGTAACACACTAATATTTTAAAATAACACATAATCTAAAAAAGTATAGAAAATTCATAATTGAGCTTAAACAAACCATAAAATATTATTATATAACTGTTATATCTTTTATATTTAATTGGAGACTATGAATATGGTTAAATAAATTATGAAAATATGTATACAAGAATAATATTATGAATTTATAAATAAAAAATTAGTACTTATTTTTAAGAAAATTCATTCCATACTTCAACAATACATTTTCTTCATAACAGGGTTTTATTTTTTCCTTTTATGTGTAAATTTTTTAATTAATTTATTCTAATTAGAAAAAAAAAATTATAATTAACATCATAATTTAAATCATCATATGAAAATTAAATTATTGTTAATTTTTTTTGTATTTTTCATAGAATATTTATTTTCCATTGAATAATGACAAATACTGATTTTCATTAGAAATCATATTTTTGTTTCAATAAAAAAGTTTCATTTCATTTTAAAATCATTGAAACATATAATTTGTTATCTTATATTGTTAATAATTTTATTAATTTCATTGTATTGAATTTTATGTTTCAATTTATTATGAAAACAATATAATACATAAAAGTGTTTTTTATGAAAAGCTACAATTCACTGTATTTTGAGTAATAATCATAAATTAATTTACAAAACACATAGAAATTGAATAATGAAAAATTAATTCCAGATTTTTATCATGGAGTTTTAAATTTGGTAAATATTTCTCTTTTATATTTGGTCATAATGAAGAGTAACCAAATCAAATGATTGTCCCCACATTAAGGGTAAATCGAGAAATTAAGGTTAATGATAATATGATCAGAACTAAATATTACACTAAAACATTCCTTTATCTTATTTTATTAGTGGATTTTTGAAAGTTTCTTACAATATAAATAATTATTTCACCCCGTTTCCATATTTCATTGATTTTGACCATTATAATATTTAATTTGAAGAAAAAGCCGAAAATGTAACTTTTGTTATTTTAATAGCTATAATATATTATGATAGGATAAGTAAAAATTTATTTTTTGTAATATGTTATTTGAATTATTAATTAATTTTTATTGTCATTGTAATTTATTTTTATTTTTTACTAATTTAATAATTAAGATAAATTCATACACAACACTAATGAATTATTTATTCAATTAATAGGAAAATTAAATAAATGAGATAAAAGATATTAAAATTAATAAAAATTGTATGAATTTCTCTGATTCGTGAATATTATAGATCCATATGACATGTTAGAATTATTTATGGTATTATATTCATGTTACCACTTTTTCTTAATGTAAATAAAATTAAATTAATATTGTTGTAAATAGAATTTATGATACATTTTAATAATAAATATTTTATTAAATGATTAAAAATTAAAAAAAATCATATAATATGTCTAATAAATGGTATTTGGATGACTACTTCCACCGTGATCCATTTATGTCTATTTTTTCCATTTATAGTGTCCTTCTTGAACCTTAAATGGGGGAAAATTCTGTATTATGTTAATTGAAAAAGTGGTTAATGGGACGTTCTGGAATATTAATGAGATTTTAGTCTTTAGATGTGTATTTTAGAGTGAAAGGGGTATTTTAATCATGAAATTTGTAAGGAAATTTTTATAGTATTTCTATTAAACAATAATAAAACACTTTTATTAACCACTTATTATATGTGGTAATGATCCATACTTATTATTTCTCTAGATGGTTAATGATGATTTTGAACGGGTAATGTATTGACATTCCATATTGTATTTCTTATTATATAGACACTTAAATAATGTTATAATACTCATATAATGAAATAATTGGACATATTTAGTTAATGGTGGGGTATGTACTTGTATATATCCTCGATGAATTGGTTGGTATCATGATAAAAACTAGTTCTTCATTCTTATCATACTAGTTTAGGTGTATGGAAACCCATAATTTAATCTTTTATTAAATATGGGCATGCTGATAATTTAAAAATTTAAAGAATTAAGGAATCTATTATTTAAGAAATTATTTGTTAATGTTCATGTGAATATTTGGAATAATATTCAGGGATTGGTTTCAAGAGAATGTGATTATTAATATTTTCTCATTTGATCATCATTTACCACTTCCTTATTTTATATATTCTTATGTTATTGATAAAATGGAATATAGTTTTTTTATTTACCTTCCCAAATTGATGATGTATTTTTAATTCATGATAGATTCCATTCAACATTACCCTTACTCAGTGTCCGAGGTCACCATTTTTTTGATTCCTATCGCTATGATATTAAGATGGAATATTTGAATGATTTTAAGGATTAAAAATATTTAATTTCATTATATTTTATATTTTATATTTATAAATGTATGGTGAGATTCAATTTTGGATCTAGTTTACCATGACTACTAAAATTATGTTTCCATACAAAAAAAATCTTGTTTATATTTCCAATGTAATAATGAAACCCCCACCTCCAGGATAACAGGGTTGAGTTCTTCACAACTAGTATTAGTTGAAGTTTATTACAGTTATTGTAAAATATATTAATGCAAACATAGATTTAGGATAATAAAATTATTATATAATTTGATGATATGTCTAATTTTTCGAAAATATGAGAACATTTTGAGAAGGTAGAGTGGTTTATCGAGCGACATATCACAATCTTCATAATAATTGTGGATGTTGTTTTGACACAAATTAATCTTGTGATATTTACCCTAAGAATATTATGTAAAATATATTTTAGCCATTATTCTAGAACACTATGATTTTTTCCATGATGCACACCTTTTTCTACAGTCATAGGGGACATGCATGGTTTAATTCATATTTACATTATCGACCATTTTATTAGATTTGAATAAAATTTCACCAGGTACAAGTTATGTTAAACCTAAGGAATTATAGGTTGAAAAAAAAGGTTTCATAATTTAGATATCCTAAGAAATATATTTCATTATCTATCACTATTATTATTGTTCATCATTCCATAATTTTTCATTTTAGGTAATGAATTTAACTAGAATGAACTATGTAATATTTAATATGATAGAAAATTCTCTATTTATATGAATTCATATGGGATTATGAGTAAAGTGGTTGATATTATTATTATTACTAATCAGTTATAAGGTCATATAATTAATAACCTACACCATAAACAACTCTTGGAATCACCACATAAAGGAAGAATATTGTTTTATTAGAAATCCAGTAGCTAGTACCATAGAGGAAACTGATTTTATTCAAGTCAGAAATGTTGAAAGGGAAACCATATAAGATGTATAAAAGGGACAAAAAATGTAATATTGTTGGAAAATATGGACATGGATCAAAAAATTATCAAGTAAAAAATTAAAATATTTATTGAAGGATAATAAGTTCATCCCAATAAACATTTATAGTTTATCTTCTTATCTGTCCAAAATATAGAAATTATCCCCAAAAATTCTTACTCCTTGATTTGACTCTTATAAAATGAAAAACCAATGAAATTACAATAGTTATAGTCTATGGTTTGAAATATTTCTGCATCAATATAAAATAATAATATTTTTGAAATATTATAAACTTCGTATTTTGTCTAAGAGAACCTCAATGAATCAACAAAATTATCCATAATATATTTGCTTTATGGATTTTAAAACATATGTTGATTAGTACCGATAAATAAGGATGTTAATTTAGCGGTAATATTAATATTGATTTTGATGAATTAAGGGGGATTGTTTATATGACCTTTAAATGGGTTAGTGATATAATGAAAAATTTATTTAGGTAATTTTTTATAATTTTTTAAAGAATTTTTGGATTTATATAATTAGTTTTTCTGGTCTTATTTGAGAAATAAGTACTGTGTTTGTTTAAAGAAGCATATGTGTTTCCATATGATTCTAAAATTAAAGGTATGTTTATCATAATAAATGTATTGTTTTATATTTGATCTTATGTTCAAAAGCATAGATACCCATTTGGAGGTTTTACATGATGGATTTTTCAATTGATTTTAATCCTTTTTTGGGTTTCTAAAATAATACACTATTAAATTTTAAATAAAAATTTGGGAAAATAATTTTTTAATTTTAGTATAATTGTACTATGATGGATTGTGAGATATAAATAATCTTTATTGTTAAATAGGGGTTCATTAAGAAGGAGATATTTTTGGAGAAGTTTATGGTTAAGCGGACTATAACCTTTCAAGTGAGTATATAAATATGATTCATGATATTATATGGAAGCTAAAATCATTATATAATTCTATAATAATTTATCATGTTGATTATTTTTATTTTTGATATTCTTCATTGTGTTGATGTATACTATAATATTCAATTTAACATGTGGTTAAACATGAAATTTTATCTGGGATGAATGCAATTAAATTTTTGGAATACAACATAACTGGTATGATATAACCATTGAGGTTAGAAAATTAATTAATGTTGAGGTTATTATGGTTAATTATTATATAGGGTTATTTATTTGTGGAATACCCTATGATGAACCTTCTGTGTTATAATTGAAATTTTGAAGTAAAATGTATTTTTTATTTATATGAAGGATTGTTATTTTTGGATAATATCATACCTAGATGTAACCGTTTTAGGTTAGGTTAAAATGAAAATATATAAGGAATGTTTTTTCCTTTTTTGTGTTTTCTGATTCATTATAATTATATTTTAGTGCTCTAGGAATGATAATTTCATCTTGAATAGTCAAAAATTAAATAAAGGATGGGATTATAATGGATGTTGATTAAAGTATTAAATTATACAATTCAATTAATTATATATTCTTTTGGTCTTAGTATTTATAGTAATGTAATCCATCATCTATATGAAAAATAATCTTGAAAGAAAAGGTTATCCTCTTATGATCACTTCTGGTGAATTTATTTTTTTCACTAATAATAGATATATGGTTTTGTGGTCACAAATGTTTTCTAAACCTTGTTTTATATCACTATATATTGTTCATTTGGTGTTAGTTTTATCATACACATACATATTTTTAATTTCAATTAAATTTCCCATATTTTAAAGCCTAGTTTTGTGTTATTCTAGGTCACCTTCCTATTTCCCCATCCCTCTTTCTAGGATGATGTTTTATTATGTGTTTCTATGTTGTGGTTTTTTCAAAAATAAATTTTGAAATGTGAATTTGAGAAAAATTTCATATTTTAAGGACAAAATGTATTTGCAGTTAGCAGAGATTACAACACCCTAATATTTTAAAATAAAAGTATATTTCAATGAGAATACAACATACAACACCTAGTTAAAAGAACCATGATATATTATTATATGAATATTATCACATAGCCATTGAATTGGTGTTTATGAATATATCTAAAAAATATTATAAATATATGTTTAACGATTTTATATTTTGAATTTAACAATAATTAAAACGTACTTAATTTATTTGAATCATTTTATAATTGAAAAATACATTTTCATCCACAATTGTTTACTTCAGAATTTTTTCTTTGAGAATTATAATTAATTTATACAACTTTCAAATATTTTATTATATAATATTAACATTAATTTTTAAACAATCACATAAAAATTATACTAAGGACATTTGTTTTGGAATTTTCAGAATAGATTGATTTTTTGCTGAATAGTGAACATATTGAATTTAATTTGAAACTATATTTCAGTTTCAAGCATTTCTTAAGATAAATTTATTTTTAAAACTAGGTTATAAGTAAAAATAGTTCTATCATATTATCGATAATCCAATTACGTTAATTTTATTAAATTTTATTATTTAATAGTGTATCAAAAACATTTTTATAATGAATAAGAAATTTTTCAAGAAACTATTTCTCATTGCATTTCACATTTTAATATGAAAAAATACTTTAAACTTATATGAATTGAATTTTGAAAAAATGGAATCCATATTAGGTATTTTTGGGTCCATATTTGGTTAATATTTCCATTTTATTTTTGGTCATTATGAATAGTAACCATACTATAAAATTATCACCACGATAAGGGTAAATTGTGTAATTAAGGATAAAAATAAAATTATAGGGAAACAAATTCCCTAAAACATTCAATTATATTATTAGAAGATTTGATCATATCTATTTCCATATAATTTCTGAATATATGGAAAATTGGTTCAATAATTCTTTTTTGTCATTTTAATATTTATGTAAAAGATAATGCTGAAAATGTCACTTTCTTTTATTATCTATAATATTTTTTAACAGGGATAGATAAAACATATTATTTTTTCTAAGTTATTGTTAAAAAATAATAATGATATTTTTTACCATGTTAATTTACTTAATGTTTATTGTGATTAAATATTTAACTTAAATGTTTACACAATACCAACACTATGTTTATTTAGTTAACAGAAAAATAAAATAAATGAATTCATAAAAAAGTAATACATGTTGGATGATTTTTTGTTTTCCATGAATTTCATAAATACATATGAAATTTTATAGATATGTTAAATTATTATATTTTTATTTATTATTGGACAAATTTAAGTAAATTTTAATTAAATAATAGTGGAAAAAATTTAAGTAATGATATTTTATAATAAATAATATTTCATTAAATGATTTAATATTAATAAAAACATTATCTATAGATAAATTAATATAATATGATATAATAAATAATCAATTTTCTATTTTGATATATTTCTCCTTTTATGTTATCATTTATGACCCTTAACATTGAAAAAGATTTAAAATTGTTGTAATTTTCCAATGGGTTAACATGGGGTAAATACAAAAAAGTGTGAAAACATAAAAAAACATGTACCAATGTTTTTATGAGATGATTTAGAATCATAGATATAATATCTATGTATTATGTTAGTTTTTTCCCATTTAGGGAAAAATAATTTATATTAATTTAATGCTTTACAAAATTCCATGAATTCCACTCTGCTCACATATAAAAAGACCCTTATTATCTCTTTTATTCAAAACACTTTGAGAAACATAGATCAATCAAAACCATCCTAATTTACTTATTAATATCATTAGAAAAATTCAAAATATTTTTTTCCTTCCCAAAGTTCAACCCAATGAAACTTGTTGAGGTATCTAAAGGAAGTATACTGATGAAGATCCAATTTTTTTACCGATACATCAATTTTTATTTATTCTCAAACATAAAATTTATGAGTTCAAACCATCCTAAGATAATAAATAAAGTATAATATATTTACTTTTGGGATATTAAGATTATATTGCAACCATATTCCATATCCTTTCCATCTTAAAAATGGTTAAGACAACAGTTATTCATACATACATATTACTCTCTCCACATAGCGGTGTAATTAATTTTTTATCCCCACTTAACATGGATGGTTATAAATATGGATGTAAATAAAATTTATTATATTTAAGAAATATCTATCCAAATATAATTTTAATATCATATATAATTCAGACCCTCTAATTCCCTGGAAAATGACATTTTCACTCATGTGTTTGTGAAAACAACCACATCAATGGGGAAATGGGATTCATTTATCATTTAGAATATACATTGATGGTAATTAGGTTGGGTTTAATGTATATTTATGATATTAAAATAATACTTTATAGGTTAATTATTATTTACCTTTCAATCATTCCATCTATCAAAATGTAAAAATTATGTTCAATTGCATGTATGAATTTCCTTCTTATCGAATGATGTAAATGATTTTTATACATCTAACTTTAATGAATGATTATAAATAAATATATAATGAATTAATATTAAATTTTTATCATGATTCTAATTTTTTTAAATTATGGAACCATGATCAAATTACAAGTACCGAAACTAGAGAATGAAAAAAACATGAAAAATGAAATATTTATCACCTAGAACAATGGTTTTAATAGAGAATTGTTAATAAATGGGACATAAAATTTTATTAGTAAATAATATATGGTATGATACATACTATTAAAATTTTATAATATATTAATTATAAATATTTTTTTATATTGGTGGTTGAAACACATATATTGAAGTCGTACATAATTCTTTTTCTTCTATGTCCATATTTTATTTAAATTTTTTTAATAAATTTTCTTACTATTATTAAATTATTTATTAAATTAACTTTCACCCGTGTTTGATTTTTTTAAATGGGTTAAAATGAAATCCTCTTTTCATTTTCTAGATGAATAAAATTTTTATTTTGCTAAAAAAATTCAAAAAATATCTTTTTTGACATACCTAATATGAACAGAATTTCCCACAATCTGAAAAATTGATTTCTTTAAAGATTATTTTATAAGTATACATTATTAATTTCATTTAAAATTATTTACCTCATTTTATAGATTTTTTTTAGTTTTAAAATTTTTATTTCAAAGTGAAAAAATTATTTTCCTCAAGATGTTTTAATGATTTTTTTATATTATTTATATACATAAAAAACCCCTTTTATTATACATTATGGATATGTTGTAATGATACTGTATTTATTTTTTATCTAGATAGTTTTTTATATGTTTAACTATGGAATGTATTGAACTTCCATATATTAGTTCTTATTATAAAGACACTTTTTTACTAAGTCATATAGATTAATATGTATTATTTATTCATATGACTAATGCATTAGAATTATTAAGTGACAGAAAAGGCCTAAAATTATAGAACCCCTGGATGCATCTATAGGTATCATGAGACAAACCACTTCTCAGACGTTATTATGTTGGTTTTTTAGTCTATACCTACCCATGTTTTAATATATCTTGGAATAATTCTCTAACAGTAAGCTTCATATGTCTAACATTACACATTCCATCATTAGGAAATCAGATATTAATGTCTATATCATTATATTAATAAATATCCATAGATAAATTTCAATCTTGTGAGATTGTTTATATGGAATAATTTGACCTTAATTTAATCCTTCCATGTTATTATTCATTCTCATGTTATGGATTAAATGTTGTTTTGTCCTATATTTTTGAGAATGTATAAAATTCCATAATAATTTGGACATATTGTTTGGTGGATAGACCAAATTTCATATTAAACCTAGTAATGGATTTTTTTTAGAGTTACAACACTATAATTGTTTTTTAGATGTAGGCTAAGACCTTGAATGGGTCACATGTGTCCAGTTTGATTTTGAATTTTTTTATGTTTCCAAACCCAAATTTCGAGAGACCACCTTATTGGGAACATGGTTGGAACACATTTAGTGCTTATCATGAGACCCAATATTTACTACTCATTTTTACTAGGGAATAATTAGTTTCTGATGTGAGGTGATCCATATAGACAATGTATTTTTATTTAGTAGGTGAATTGGGATAAAAAAGTGGGTGAATATTTTTTCTATCAATGTGCCGCAACCATACAAGGTGGAGGGTCCATTAGATAATAGATCTATATGGTTGGAAAACTAATTGAAGAAAAATTAATCCAAACCATGTGGATATTTTAAGTGGCTGAAATGATAGTTTTTTACCTTTCTCCTTTAACCAAAATTTTCCCTTTCATCTTGTCTCGTTTCTATTCCTATCATCCACATTGGATCTCCTTCCCTCACCTCTATGAATTGAGGTTTCTCTCATGTATGAGCTCAGATTAAAGAGTAATTGGTTGCATTGTATCACCCTCTATATGACTATAAGCCCACTTTCTTATCTTATACTTCCATTATACCAATTTTAATATTATTTCCATGTGATCTCATATGGCCTGTTTCTAATAAATTTTTATGATTTCTATTTTTCTCTAATTTTATTTCTAACTAAAAGATTATATGGGATAAGATAATCTTATTAAGAACAAGGAAGGTGGTACCTATCATTCCCCTAATTTATATGTTTTATTTTGTGACATAATATAAATATGTTTGACTGGGATGTTTTTTGTGGGACCATATTATATTTCATTATTTTTTAATTGTTACTAAGATATTCTAGGGGATAGTCTCATATGTGATATGGTATGTTTTATCCTTTATTATGTTATATAATTGAGACATGGTTTTGTATTGGTTTATGAGGATGAGCTTGTTTTTAAATTTACATAACATGAGAAGTTGAATGTATTGGTCCTTTAGGAAAGTGTTTGGTTATCCCATAATGGATTGAGTGATGTTGATCACCTAAAGTTGGATGACATGGTCCCTCAGGATTATTCCAATAGTGATTTCTTGTAATAGTTGGGATGAGTTAGTTTATGTGGGTCAATAGAGGATCACCATATGTGTGACTTAGGATTTTGGGTTTTTTGCCACGTTGTTTCTAGACTAAATCATCCTTGGTGTCATGTTCACACATGATATCTTCCAAGAGATGCATTTTGACTACATTACATGGTTTTAGGCCTCTATAGACTTATCTGAATATGTGATGGTGATCACAATCATAACATAGTAAGTGATCACCATATAAATCCATTTTTGTTGGTGCGAGACAATTGGTTAGGTGCTGAGACTTATAATGATACATGGGATGATAGTATTGGAATAAGGAATAACATATATCTATATTCTTTTTGAAATCATGATACCATGTTGATGATGATATAATTAATTAAATTTCATTAGAATCTTGATATATTTATTGTCTATCCAAAGGGATTCTAGATTTACTCAACATGTTATTTATGTTCTATTGTTGGAATGTGATACCGTGAGGAATGGTAATGGATATAGGCTAAAGGTTATTAAATTATGAATGAATTTCTATGAATAATTCGACCATTTAATTGGTTGAAGTAGGTATACTCTTTCTTATGGCTACTGAGAACAAGAAAATCTATTTTTTTTTTATTTTTGAGATGTTTCTTGTTTATTTATGTTTTGTGTAAATAGGTTTATATATGGATTTAATAAACATATTTAATGGTAGTGTCGTACAAAGTTCATACTGACTCCAAACATGTGACCCTCAAGAATCACACAAACATTATGGATTTGAGTGTAGGAATATGATTAGATTCATCTCCTAGACCTTAGTGAGTTGGGATATGTCATGGGTGTGCTTTGTGGATGACATAGTCTTTTGGAAGTTTAATCAGGTGGTTCCCTTTCACTATAATAGAGTTTCTTTGGGGTTATTGTTTACATACACATATCATTATCCAATGACTTATATTGCCTTATTATGTATGGTTTTCATGGAATGTAGATATTTTATGTGTAGAGACCCAAAACTTGACATACATGGACATTACACTACTTTTTTGGAATACATAATACATAACAAAAACAGACACACAAGGACCGTAATATTCTAATCGTGGTGAATGATCTTCAACATCTTCCATAAAGATCTTCCACTTTTTGTTTCCTTACCTAAAACCTTTCTTTTAATCCTGGGGGAAAATAAAACATAAAAAGGGTGAGCTCAAATGCTCAGTAAGGGTAAGCATGGATAAAATAAAACATACCATATACATTTGAACTTAAAAACATGAACATAATGTTTAAACATCAAAATCTTGAGCAACGACATAAAACATGGAAGTACATAAGGCATAGATCATAACAGAACATAAACCATGATAAAATAGCATGGGAATAAAACATGTAATCGTGGAATCCATTAATCACATGTAATGATTTCCATAGTAGTCAAGGAATTACTACCAAGACCATATTAGTGGACAAAGTCCCTTTCTGAATCGAGTTCACTCCTTGTTCGAGTCCTGTAATACTGAAACGTGTTAACTTACCATTCCAGCCATGTCTATCTCATGAGATATATATCTTTACCCAATGAATTGGAGGGATATATATGTCCCACCCATATCATAATGAGATCATTCTTAATTGTGCCACAAAATAAACATACATCATTCATAAAAACCCAATAAATAAAATAGGTTTTATAAACATCATCCCATAATCACATAATACATATAAACGAAATGGATATAATTTCATAATAAGAAAAGTGAAACCATGTAAATCATAGAGACATTATACTTGAAACATACACATATGAACTAATTTCATCTTAGATGAAAAATGGTTTTGACAAAACACTTGAAATGAATTCTTGAGGAAAATATCATTTTTTCTTCAAAATCATTTTCTTTTCACAAAATGTCGTGAAATTTCAAAATAAAAGAATTTTGTTGAAAAATATTCATGAAATCTTTAGGAGGAAGATTCATGAAAATAAGGCTTTATAAAACCCTAAAAATCTTTCATGCCGTATACGTTAAAAAAACATTCTTCTCGAACTTTTTTCGGAAAAGTCAAAAAGTACCTTGTAGGGTAAATGAAAGAAAGATTCCTTCGATACCATTGGGTAAAAGTCAAAATGGCTAAAAAGGACTTTAAACATACATGAAACCATTTTTAGGAAACATGGACCTGGATGATAACAATGACCCCAGTAAATACTTACGAATAAACAATCTGGGATAAGAACAAGACTGGAATAGTTATCCCTTACCTTAGGTCTGATATGCTTCGTATGGATCCGAACCTCCTGTATAATGATTAAAATAATGTCACTGACTTATTACCTAATCATATTCATTATTATGATATCATATATGTTTCAATTATGACTTTATATTACCCATTCTTTTGTAAATTCCATGTTAAAGTAGAGTTTTGTGTAAAATCATTTCATTTATCGTATGTGTTTCGACTTGTCGTTCTTGATATTATTACTTATATACTGATTTAAATAATTCCAGAGTGTAAAACATGATTTATATATAATATATATTCATCATATACATATATATTATAGATCTATAAAAAGAAATAAAATACACCGTTCATGGAGACGGTAGGCCGTAAGTACGCAAGAACGATGTTTTCGTTTCCTTATTGAATTGAATGAAATTAAATAGACAAGTTTAGGTTTCCATTTTTACCTTATCATTTAGATTTAACATTAAGTTAAATAATTTTACTTTTACCGTGTCTTATTGTTTTTTAACACTATAAGGCTAATAAACTTACTATAACAAGACAAATGAACCCCAAGTTGTTTATTATTAATATATATATCCTTATCAAAGTCCTTTGGCTGAAAAATAGATTTTTAGGAATGAAATAACAATTAATAATATAATATTTGTTTTAATAACTATTTTATGTCAATTTTGACACTATTTGGTAATTGATTTTTGTAAAAATCATAACAGAATGATTAGTTCTAAGTAAGTTAATTAAATCAAAAATAACATGTTATATTAACCTATAAAATTAGTGAAATTCAAAAAAAGTCTCAAATTTAATTTTTTTGGGTATTTATAACATCAATTATGTCAATATTTCATTAATAAGATAATTACTGCATCATCATTGTGTCATACATAAATTAAATTATTTAATTTTTAAAAATTAAAAATAAAATACCATTATGTAAAAAATTATTTTATCTTTCTAATGAATATTTATAGTAGAATTTATCTTCTGTATAACCCTATATTAAAAACGATTTACTTATTGAACTTTGATATTAACTATTTTAACCCTTCTTTAAATAAATTAAGATTAAATGTCCTAATCTAATCCAAGTGTGCATAAATGGTTATATTTTATTCCTAAGGTTGTTTTTCGTCTAATTACACTTATCAAATAGAATTAGGACATGTGTTAGGGTAATAATAATATCATTTTTACCCTTAATTATCCTATTTACTTTTAACCGTGGTATAGAAAAGTAAAAAGTTACTATTCACCAAAAATTATTTCCATCTCATTGAACTACATTTTAGTCCTTGATATTAACCGCGTCTCTTGGTTTTTGTGAAATTAAATTCAAATAAGTGGAAAAATTTAATTTAAATTAAAAAAGTTCAGTTTTTTAACTACTACTAAGTGGTTTCACTATTCATCGAATATTGATGTTTTTCAGAAAAATACCAAAAAATCATCCTAAGAATTATTTGATATTCCGAATTCAAAACTGATTTCTATTTTTACAAATTCATAACATATAAGTGGCCTTAATTAATTTTAAATTTAATTCCCGTTATCAAAAAAAATAACGTGTTTTTAAGAAACAAAAACAATTAAAAGATTGATACTTGTTTATATCCAATTTTAAAGTGAAATTAATTACAATGAACAACATTGTATTAAATGGTAAAAATATATTCTAATTAACCTTTAAAACATATTAAAAAGTTAATCTAACAATATAAATTATTGCGATGAAAAATGTTATTTTTAATTAAAATATATCGTGTTTTTACTATTTATTAAAATATGAATGTTATAAGAATATTATGAAAATTTTATTCAAAATAAAATTTTTATATCCTGATTCCAAAGAAAAATTTTATTTTGTCAAATTGAACTTATAGACATGTCAAAAACAAGATTTAAAGTGGATGCTCCCTCAAAAGGTGGAAAAACATCATTTTTTTAAAAATACTTATTTTACCCGAAAAATTGATTTTGTTATAATACCATGTTCTAGAAAATGTGTAAGATGAATAATAATGTTATAAAATACAAAATTTAGTTGATACTATTCATAACGGGTAGTTTATTATAATATTATAACCATATATCATTGTTTAGTGAAACCTGGTATTGCGTACAACACACGCTATCGAGGATGGTCGAGATTGCGTGTAATGCAAGCCAAGTCAGGGTTTTGTGTTGTGCAAGACTCTTCCGTTGTTTCGTATAACATAATCCAACCATATTTAATTTATAAATTTAATATATATATATATATACACTCAATGTTTCGTAGAATAACTACTATCAAAATTGTGTGTAACATGATCCAAGAATAGTGTTTTGTATACTATAAGATCATACGGTGTTGCGTATAGTGTAAGGTAATCTTGTTGTAGCTCACAACACAAGACATCAATGAAATTAAAAGAATATTTTTCATAAAATCTCGGGGTGTTACATTCTACCACCATTAAAATGAATTTCGCCCTCGAAATTCGTCGGGGTTATAAATCTTTTACTATTTATAGAAACCCACATCGTAAAAAGGAATAATAAAACATAATTTTAAAAACTAAAGTATGAAATGTAAAGATTACCCAAAGAAACTCATCACTGGGTTTCTATATAGGAGAATATAAGAGAAAATATGGATATAGAATAAAAATCTAACCATCAAGTTCTGATGGAGAGTGGTAGAGAACTTGGATATGAAAAAGCCATCAATCACAAAGCCATAGATTTGTGATGATCTAAGGTACCATCTGATTCATCAGATATAAGGGCACTAGGACAACATTTTTGGTTTTCAATATCATTTTCCTAAAGTTGATGAAATTGGAATTAGAAGAAATACTTTCATGATTTTGGTACAGTCTCACCGTTGGTCATTCTTTGGACAATTTCCACTTCATCTCTTAAAGAAATGAAGTTGAATTTATCATTCATGAAGTGTTAGAAGATCATGTGATATAATGATGGGTCATTCCATCTATCTCAAACAAAAGGTTATAAAAGTTATCAAAAATACATAAGTCCATCTATAGTGAGGTTAATCATATATGGTTCCTAAAATGGACTTATACTTCATATATCATACTGATTAATATAATAAAACTAGTTTCTACTAAACAGGGACTTCCTATAGGCCAGTGGTAGGCGATAAAGTTCAGTCTCACTTCGGTTGTGGGTTAGATTCCCACAGCCTTGTCCAACGCGATGGGCTGTCGCCAATCCCGCTGGTTGTCCTTTTTCTAAAACTACATTACTATAAGATCCCATCAATAATATCAAAAAACTTCTATCCTTTAACAATACTAACTTATGTCCAACAAAGTCCATTCCAATCTTTAGTCTTATCCATAATACTGCAGTCCACTCTCATATTATAGTGAAAATGATTACCATAGATTTCATATAACAAGAATTTCAATACCATCGCTGATCCCTATATATCATAAGATATGTCTTGTTGGTCACATTCCAAACATTCGAAGGCCTTAATCATGTATTCTCTTGAAAAAGGAAGACCCATTGAATCTTAGTGAAAACATGAGTGCTGTCAAAAGTTAACTCTTTCCACATACCAAAACCCCAAAATTCTATATACTCAAACCATGATATAAGTATTTCCTTATATTAGTCATGAGATCATGAATACTGTCAAACATTTCATTTTCTCCTTATCCCATCATTATGCGCATATCATCGTTTTTCCAAAAATATCTCAATCACTTTCCATGGTTACCGGTATGATAAAATTATTGAAAACCACAATAGACTAATATATAAATATTCCAATATTCCACGACACTATATACAACATTATTTTGGAATCCCATTATATAAACACTTAATCATTCAACCACATCGTTGTCATATTAAACATCGCCAATAGTGATCACATGTGACTTCCCTTTGTCCTTTTTCTTCAGTGGTTGCTCATATTGATCATCACTAACCCTTGGATTAGGGAATTTATTAGCATAATGCCCCATTTCTTTTCACTTGAAGCATTGAATTGTTGGTGGTGCGTTCTCTACAGTCTTTTCTTTATTCACATCATTAGCAACCCTTTTTCCATTACTTCGACACTCAGCTACTCAATGACCTTCTTTTCCACACATAGAACATTTTGTAGTCCCCTTATGACAATCTCCAGCATGCTTCTTTCAACACTTTGAGCATAAGGAAACATTCATCTTCATGTCACCATTATTCTGAGATTTCTCCTTGAACTCCATCATTCGTTTCTTTTCAAAACCATGAGATGGATAAGTAACACAAACTTCCATTTCTCCCTTGATAACACAATGCACAATTTCTTCATAGCTACTAAAGTCTCTTTTAGCTAATTCCCTTTGATGACACGGTTTTAAGCCACTGAAGAATCGATCAACTTTACTTTCAGGTTAGATGATAAAGCCAGATGCATAACTTTCAAGCCTTGAAAAATTCACTTCGTATACACCAACAGATTCATCATCCGTTTTCTTTATTTCAAGAAACTCCTTATCCATATTTGTTCGAAGAATATGAGGTAAGTACTTATTGAAAAATAAGTTCTTGAACTCATACCATTCCATGGACTCAATTTCATCTCTTGGCCTCATATTCATGATAAGATTTCACCATTGATCAGCTTCATCTTCAAACGATATACTGCTAAGATGAATTTATCATGTTCAGAACATTGATGAACTGAAAATATCTTTTCAGTGGTACTGATCCATTGTTCAGAAACAAGTGGATCAGAAGACCCATTGAAAGAAGGTGGACGTTGCCTCATAAAGGACTCAATAGAATATTGTTCCCTTCTCTGCTCATTTGGAAGTCCAGAATGATTCATACCTTGTGTAAGTATATAAATATGGTTTCTCACTCCATCTCCCATAACATTTGTTTGTTTAGGAGGACAATCACTGAATTGTTTATTGCATTGATCAACACGGTTCCCTAGGGTTCCATCCATTGTCTAAAACCCAAAAAGAATAGTGTGAGAGGCAAGAATAATTCGAGGGAAAACAACATAATAAAGGGGGAGTAAATTCAATATCTAACATCTTAGGTTTAATTATAAGATCATTACCATAATTCTTGGACTCTAATCTATATGTATACATAACCTTAGGGACATCCCTAGAAATACCTTAGAAATATCTCTAGGGATCTCACTAAATTTTTCACATCATAGTTTCCAAAAGTTAACTAAACCTTTCCTCTGATACCAACTGTATAGACCCAAAGCTTGAAGTACATGGACATTACATTACTTTTGTGGAATACTTAATAAATAACAAAAACAGACACACAAGGACCGTAATAGTTCATTTTCTTTGGAAACTTGTAATGTAATCTTCTAATCATGGTGAAAGATCTTCAACATCTCCCATAAAGATCTTCCACTTTTTGTTTCCTTACCTAAAACCTTTCTTTTAATCCTGGGGGAAAATTAAACATAAAAAGGGTGAGCTCAAATGATCAGTAAGGGTAAGCATGGATAAAATAAAACATACCATATACATTTGAACTTAAAAACATGAACATAATGCTTAAACATCAAAATCTTGGGCAACGACATAAAACATGGAAGTACATAAGGAATAGATCATAATGGAACATAAACCATGATAAAATAGAATGAGAATAAAACATTTAATTGTGGCATCCATTAAGCACATGTAATGATTTCCATAGTATCCAAGGCATTGCTTCCAATACCATCTTAGTGGACAAAGTCCCTTTCTGAATCGAGTTTACTCCTCATTCGAGTCCTGTAATACTGAAACGGATTAACTTACCATTCCAACCATGTCAATCTCCTGATGTACAAATCTTTACCCTATGAATTGGAGGGAGATATATGTCCCACCCATCTCATAATGAAATCATTCTTACTTGTGCCACAAAATAAACATACATCATTCATAAAAACCCAATAAATAAAATGGGTTTTATAAACATCATCCCATCATCACATAATCCATATAAAAGAAATGGATATCATTTTATAATAATAACAGTCAAACCATGTAAATCATAGAGACATTATACTTGAAACATTCACATATGAAATAATTTCATCTTATATGAAAAATGGTTTTGATAAAACACTTGAAATGAATTCTTGAGGAAAATATCCTTTTTTCATCAAAATCATTTTATTTTCACAAAATGTCCTGAAATTTTAAAAGAAAAGGATTTTGTTGAAAATAGTCATGAAATATTTTGGGGGAAGCTTCATAAAAATAAGGCTTTATAAAACCGTAAAAATCCTTTCATTCCATATACGTTAAAAAAACATTCTTCTCGTAGTTTTGTCGGAAAAGTCAAAAAGTACCTTGTAGGGTAAATAAAAGAAATATTCCTTCCATACCATTGGGTAAAAGTAAAAATGGGTAAAAATGACTTTAAAAATACATGAAACCATTTTTACGAAAAATGGAAATGGATGATAACAATAACTCCAGTAAATACTTACGAATAAACAATCTCGGATAAGAACGAGATTGGAATAGTTATCCCTTACCTTAGGTCCAATATGCTTTGTATGGATCCGAACCTCATGTATAATGATTTAAATAATATAATTGACTTATTATATAATCATATTCATTGTTATATATTAGATATGTTTAACTTATGACTTTATATTACCCGTTCTTTTGTAAATTCCATGTTAAAGTAGCATTTTGGGTAATATCATTTCATTTATCGTATGTGTTTCGACTTTTCATTCTTGATATTATTACTTATATCCAGATTTACATAATTCCGGAGTGTAAAATATGATTTATATATAATATATATTCATCATATACATATATATTATGGATCTATAAAAAGAAAGAAAATACACCGTTCATGGAGACGGTAGGTTGTACGTACGCATGAACGCTGTATTCGTTTCCTTATTGAATTGAATGAAATTAAATAGATGAAATACATATATATATATACAAAAATACAGTATCATTATTATTCCATATATTTCATTATTATTCATTATATATACTTCATAATCATTTTTGAATGGTTAATCATGGAAAAATGAATCGCATCGCATTCGTGGAGACGGTAGTCCGTACGTACGCACGAGCGATGATATCATTCCCATGATCATGGAAATGTATTACAGTGTATGTATAATTTGATAGAATCAATATCAATTTACAATAATCATATATATTCATTACTTTCACCATTATACCCATCCAAGTAAGGTGGTGGTGGAAAATAGATTACACCACAGTGTGGAGACGGTATTCCGTACGTATGCACACGCGGTGATTATGTTTCCCATTGGATGGATAGTTGGTGAAATATGGTTCTTTCATACTTCTAATAACATATCAGTATATGAGTGATACTTATTTTATTACTTCATAATGAAACAACTAAATAAGAAGAAGTGGAAGAAGAAATAAAGTTGAAATAATCGGTAACGGACATTACCTCTTCTTTGAAGCGCCTCTTTGATACCTCCTCTTAGGGCACTAAAATTGGTATTTGAAGAAGACCAGGACCTCTAGGATTTTTCTAGGGAAGTGGAGAAGATAAATTTTCCGGGTTTTTCCAAGTTTGAAGGATCAATGTGTTGTGAGGAAGAGAGGGATGAGGTTCCCTTTTATAAGGGAGGAGAGGGGCACCTTTGGAAAAACTAAAATTATTATTTTATTATAAAGTCATATTCGGTTTTTAATAGCTCAAAATTTATTTATTTCGAAGCTAATGTGGGGATGGGTCTATGTCCTCTCATAAAATTTAATTTATAAAAGTTTAGGTTTCTATTTTAACCTTATCATTTAGATTTAACCTTACATTAAATAATTTTACTTTTACCATGTCTTGTTGTTTTCATACACTATAAGATTAATAAACAGACTATAACAAGAAAAACGAATCCCAAGATGTTTATTATTAATATATATAACATTATCAAAGTCTTTTGGCAGAAACTTATATTTTTACAAATAAAATAACAATTAATAATATAATATTTGTTTTAAAAACTATTTTATGTAAATTTTGACACTAGTTGGTAATTGATTTTTGTAAAAATTATAACAGAATGATAAGTTCGAAAAAAGTTAATTAAATCAAAACTAACATGTCATAGTAACCTAGAAAATTAGTGAAATTCATAAAAAGTCTCAAATTACATTTATTTGGGTATTTATAACATCAATTATGTCAATATATAATTAATAAGATAATTACTGCATCATGATTGTGTCATACATAAATTAAATTATTTAATGTCTAGAAATTAAAAATAAAATACCATTATGTAGGAACGATTTTTATATTTCTAATGAATATTTATAGTCGAATTTATCTTCTGTATAACCCTATATTAAATATGATTTACTTATTAAAGTTGATTTTAACTATTTTAACCCTTCTTTAAATAAATTAATATTAAATGTCTTAATCAAATCCAAGTGGGCCTAAATGGTCATATTTTATTCATAAGGTTGTTTTTGGATGAATTAAACTTATCCAATAGAATTTGGACATGTGTTAGGGTAATAATAATATCACTTTTACCTTTAATTATCCTACTTACTTTTAACCGTGGTAAATAAAAGTAAAAAGTTACTATTCACGAAAAATTATATTCATCTCATTGAACCACATTTTAGTCCTTGATATTAATCATGTCTCTCTAATTTTTTTTAAATTCAATTAAAAGTGGTAAATTTTCATTTAAATTAAAAAAAGTCATTTTTTAACAACCACTAAGTGGTTTCACTATTCATCAAAAATTGATGTTTTTCAGAAAAATACAAAACATTCAGCCTAAGAATTATTTGATATTACGAATTCAAAATTGATGTCTATTTTTCCAAATTCATAAAATATAAGTTTCATTAATTAATTTTAAATTTAATTCTCATTATCAAAAAAATAGCGTATTTTTAAGAAACAAAAACAATCACAAGATTGATACTTGTTTATATCCAATTTCAAAGTGAAATTAATTCAAATGAACAACATTGGATTAAATGGTAAAAATATATTCTAATTACACATTAAAACCAATTAAAAATATAATCTATCCATATAAATTATTGCGATGAAAAAAGTTGTTTTTAATTAAAATATAGCGTGTTTTTACTATTCATTAAAATATGAAAGTTATCAGAATAATATGAAAAATTTATCCAAAGTAAATTTTTATATCGTAATTCCAAAGAAGAATTTTATTTTGTCAAATTGATCATATATACATGTCAATGACAATATTTAAAGTGGGTGCTCCATCAAAAGGCGGTAAAACTACATTTTTTGAAAAATACTTATTTTACTCGAAAAATTGATTTTGTTCTCATACCATGTTCTAGAAAATGTGTAAGATGAATAATAATGTTATAAAATTAAAAAATTAGTTGATACTATTCATAACGGGTAGTTCATAATAATATTATAACCATATATCATTGTTTAGTGAAACCTGGTATTGCATACAACACACGCTATCGAGGAAGGTTGTGATTGCCTGTAATGCAAGCCAAGTCAGGGTTGCGGGTTATGCAAGACTCCTCCATTGTTTCTTATAACAAAATACAACCATATTTCATTTATACATTGAATATATATATATATATATATATATATATACACTCAATGTTTCATAGAATAACTACTATAAAAATTGTGTGTAACATGATCCAAGAATAGTGTTGTGTATACTGCAAGCTCATACGGTGTTGCGTATAGCGCAAGGTAATATTGTTGTAGCTTATAACAAAATAAATAAATGAAATTAAAAGAATATTTTGCATAAAATCTCGGGGTGTTACATTATGCTTTGTGTAGAAAGTATAATTTTGGATCATTGTTGTTATTGATTTATTTTTATTCTGTTTAGTTTAGTTGACCTCATCCGCTATGCAGTTCTCATTACCTATATTATAATAATCATAAGAGTTTATATTCTCCTCAAGGTCACCCAATAGAACCTCTCTAGTTTTTAGTAGCCTTAATATTATAAGGATGTGTTCTTATGGACCAGTGGTTCACTAGATCAGATCACCTGTTGAGTGGATCCAGGGTCCTGGTGTTATAGAAAGTATCGTGGAAGGATGGTCATAATTAGTAGAAGTGTTTTTATAGTTTACATTTCATATTAAATGAGGGCTTATAAAATGGAATGTTTTGTGGGATATGTTAAATTTATTCCTAGGAATGTGTCAAAACATGGAATAGAGGTTGGGTTGTGTATCTGGCCCACACCTATAAGAACTGATGTCCATGTTACCAGGGTGAATGGGATTACTGTTATGTTTTTTCATGATTAAAATTGTGATATTTTTTATGTTAATGTTGAATTTTAAATTAATTATTTTTTTGGAACGTTGGACCGAGAAACAATAGGGTTTATTTGTTGAATCATGATTAGAAATTAGGTTCCTAGAACATAGAATTGTGATTGTTATTGTTTCTTGGAACATATAATTCAGATGAGCGTTTGGGCTATTGGCACTGTCCCAAGTAGGATAAATAGTGTTTTCATGCATATCCACTTGGTGGAAATCTACATACCCATCTAAGGTATGTGATTAATTTTAGGATTTGTATTTTATCATATATAGATATGGGGTATTTGATACGTGAATCTGATGTGGTGGGAATAAATAAAGATGGTGGTCATCTATAAAAAATTTCAACAATATTATAAATATTGTATTATTGCAAAACATCTCAGTGGAATTCTACTTATCCATCCATAAATAGTCTAATATGGTTTTATTTATATGTGATACGTTACACTGATATGTATAGGTTAGGGTCACAATCCTTGATGTTTGCGATATAAGTATTGTATGTAAGTTTATGTTTGTTGGGATATGATTCCTACTAAAACTTTCCAAATTTTTGATATTCGGACTATTCTTATAGGTATTTTTCATGGATTTAGTTTCCTAGAGTAATGACACCTATAAATTCTCTGATGGAGCATCATGAGAGAAGACATGTGGATCCTCTATGGAATGAATAATAGGAGGACAATGGGGGAAGGTATAAAAAAGATTCATAGGTACAGGATCCATGGAAGATATGATAGTTGTAGCAGGTAGTGAAATTTTGGTAGTGGTTGGATGATAAAGCTAGGGTGAACATTATGTGGGTCATCTAATGCATTGACCAAGGATCTCAAGGAGATGATCCATCCATGGAATATCTGATATGGGTGTTTTAATCATACCACCAAAATTATTTTGGGGTGAGGGTGGACCACATGAAGTATTGTTCTAGATATAGTCTATATAGAATATTTTTTTATTATATCGAGACATTAATATAGAAGATGGTGAATTTTTACTCATATATGTTTAGTGGAATTGCATTGCATAGGTGAGATGTTCTAGTAAATGTAGGTAGGCATCAAATAATGTCATGGAAGAAATTAGGTACTAGGTTTATAGAGCACTTATTACCAAAGAAGTTTAGCTTATATTGAGAAGCCACGTTTATGAACATGAATCAAGGAGACCCATCTGTCATCGAAAATATTTGGAGGTTTATGGACCCATCACGTTTTCACCCTCTAGGGTAGCATATGAAATTGTCATGGTGAGGGTGTTCGAAGATGGGTTGCTGTAGAGAATTAGGGTGTATGAGAATGTCATCTATTTGAAATCATTACCAGATATAGTGAAACAAACCATATACTAATAAAATGTTTTTTCTTAAAAATTATTAGTATTCATTAATTAAATAGTTATATTCTCTATGTTAAGTAATTTTTAAAATAAATAATTTTATTAAAAAAAATTTATTTTATGGTTATATTTAAGTAATTAATTTTAAAATTATAGAATTTTAATTTGATGAAGATAATTTCATTTTTGAATTTAGAATTTTGAAATTATCTTAGTATAAAATTTGGATACTTTTATGAAATATTTATATTTTTGTGAATAGTAAAAAATACAGTATTTTGGTTCCATTTTAAAGAAATAAATTATGATATAAAATTTATTAAAATTGTGGATTGACTAATTTATAAAATTATAACACAAATATTTTACAAAAAAACACAGAATATTCAAATTATAATTTATATCTTGATAACTAAAATAATTATTTCCAGTGTCGATGTAGTGCCTTCACAACATTGGTAAAGTAATATTTGGTTCTTTATAGATAATAATTGAGTGATAAAACGTATCTTATAACATTTTTATTAATTATTATCTATAATTGAGGTTTGGAAATGATTTTTTTTTTGAATTTTAGAGTTATATAACATTAAACTTATCCAAATGCCTATGCAATTCTTGCACAAAGAAAGAAAATAATAATTAAAAAATGTAAAGATGTTTTCTTGAAATGGATATAAGTAAATATACATGATTAATGAATCTAATGGATTATCCTTATCCTATGTAATTTATTTATAGGATATTAATTTATTTTTTATTTTTATATAAATATTAATAAATAGTAATGATTATGCAACGCTGAAGTAGTGCTTGTGAAAGCAGAAGAATAACCATTAAAATTAATTTAATTAAAATTAGAAAAGGAATTTAATGACGGAAAAACATGGATCAATCTAATTAGTATATTATTTCTCGAATTTGATTTCCAATAGATGAATTAATGACTCTTTGGAGCCACATGGATATGATTAATACCCTTGTAATATTTTATTTAAAATAAAGTCAACTTGTTCGCACTATATATTTTAATAAGTATTATATTTTAATATATGGTTTTTCAAAAGATCATTTCGAACATAAATATCAATTTAAGAGATAAGAAATTTACCTTCTTCATGTTTTTTTATTTTTAGGGAAAAAATAATTACCTTAAAGGATTTCGTAATGATGTTGCAATAATTATTTAAATGAGGAACAAATCAACTAAATCATATTAAAAAAATTAAAATTAATATAATTTTAGATTTTTAAGGTCATATACCTTATATATATTGCATTTTTTATTTCTATAATAAAATAAAATATATTTTTTAAAATTTGAAACTTTTTTTAGAAATTTTAAAGTCATAGTTGTTAATATTGTAAAAATTGAAAAAAAATATATTTCCGGAATAAAATGTTTTAGAAAATTATTTAAAAATAAAAAAGATAGAGAATTATGAAAAATGAGATAACATTGGGTCTAAAATATAATCCCCTATTCCTTCGAGGCATTTTGGTAGAATTTCTCCTATAATATCCATATTATATTTTAATATTTTATGTAATTCCAAATTTCCACTCACCTCAATTATAAAAAGGGACTCCTAGATTCACTTAATAGAGTAACCATGAGAATTATTTATTTACTATACTATGAAAAATTATCTTATCCATATCCCTTTCCATAATCTAGTGTTTTTTGTCTTAGAAAAATACTAATTCCATATTCTTAAGGAGGTACTAATGGAGAAATATTTGAGAGGTAAATTCCTCCTCCTATTTTAACTTCTTCCTCGCTTATAATTTATCCTCAAAACCTATAAAAAATTTCATGCGAAATCCAGTGTCATAAACATACATTAATTTTACTATGGTATTGTTTTATCCATCATAAAAAACCTTATTTTGTTCTTTTATTCTAAAAAATGAAATCACCGCCCATGGTTTGTCAATTCATTGCCTTCATGAACTATGAGTTTATTGTTTGTCATTACCAAATTCATAGAATGTTTAAATTCACTGATAATTGTTTAAAATTTCCAATATATATATGTTTTCTTCACTAGATTATTATTTCCATTTGACATGAAAATCCATAATGAATCGACCATGAAACCATGAAATTAATGCATCCAAAACAATGTAAATGACTCAATAATTCTAATAAATGCGTGAAATGATGTTTTAAGAAGATCATATAGGGTATAATAAATATAATTATAGTTCTATAATAAATTAATAACACTATTGGGCATTAAAAAAGTGGTTTGAACACATTTTAACGAAGTCGAACCTGAGGTAAGGGACTTTCTTTTCAAATTCCACATTAATGTATCATTTTGTGATATTTAAAAATAATGTTTTTTTCTTATATAAAATTGTTTTATTTCCAAATTTTATAATTAATAAATGTTTTGAATCCTCCATTACATGATTACATTGTTATTTTCAAATAAAATGTCTATCATTGTATGTGTGCAACATCCTTTGGAATTAATTGATTTTCCTCAAGGAATATTTTTATGATGCAAGTATTCACATTTTTGGAATTATGATATGGTTCTTGGATATTTTTTATGATTATTGGTGGTTATGATATAATCCAAATACATGCGGTTCCATGATATCCCTCAAATTCATTGGGTTTGTAGGAAGTTGACTGAAATCACCATTACAAGTGTAACATTGATAGTCCCATCATAAGGTAGTCATGAGGGGAACATTGCAAGGTAGTCGGGAGGGTTACAAATCACATAGTAGCCATGAGGGATAGAATCATAATATAGTATTATAAGAAAAAGATGCCCTAAGTTATCTATATGGTTTTTTATGATATCTATGTTTTTTTGGAATCCTCAAGATTTCACAAAGTATGAATAAGTTACTTTTTCAGGTGAGAATGATATCTTTCATGAGTTTATAATTATTCATGGAAGAAATATTTTTTTCCTTATTATTATGTACCTTAATATGTTTTTTGTGATCATCCAATGTTTAAAAAAATTAAAATGTTTTGAGGTTGGGTAAGTGGAATGAAGAGTCCTTCATGAATGTTGTGAATATTATTCATGATAATAAATCATGTTTTATTTTTAAAAGAATATTTTATTGCATGAAAATAGATAATGTTTTAATATAATTCACTTTGTATGCTTGTGGTTTTTAGGTAACTTTTTTGAAATAAATCTCTAAAACTCTAAACAAAAAATATCTTTGGGAATGTATGAAATTTTAATCTATTTGAATTGACTAGATTGTGTAATGCTTGATGTCATTTCATTATAGTTAGTACAAGAGAATGGTTTAGATAAATTCAAGAGATATGGATTACGTAAATACAATACCATAGAAGATTTTTATTTTATGGTTAATTTGGAATTGTATATCATATAGATATTTCCATGTCGGTTTATTTAAGATATGTCTATTAGGAATGGTTTTTTGTAGAATAAATTGGGAAAATTAAGGTGGAAATCTATGAGAGGATGTTATCTTTTAGAATTTATAACATTTAATAGTGGGAATTGGAATTGAGGAGTTTATGATAGTAATGGATCAGCTAACGTAGGTTATAAATCACTATGGCATCCATCCAGGAGAACATATAGAGCTACCACAAAGGAACAAGATGATAACGGAACACTTTTTTAAGCGACACCCTCCGGAATTTAGTGGTCCTTCTGAACATATGGTCAATTAATGGGGGATTAAATATCTTGAAAATAAATTGGATGTCACGGGGTGTTCAGAAAATAAACAGGTTAGTGTTTCTATCTGTCAATTTGAAGGTGAAGTTGTAACAGTTCAACCCAAGTTACCTAGAGTCGGTTCATTATTTTAATACATTGGCATGATTACAAGGAATCTAGTCCCAAAGGACAGATCATTTTTGCAGTCTTGGAAAATAGATTACATACATGAACATTATAATAAATTATTAAATAAAAAACAACCACCACATTGTCTCCATGGAACACATTCATATCCCTTATATTATCCCTGCAGGTCATTCATAATATATTTCTTCGCATCCGGGAAAAAATAAAACATAAAAAGGGGTGTGTTCAGATTCATAGTAAGGATAACAATATAGTGGAAACTTTCATAAATAAGAATTAACATTAAATAAAATATATAAGACTAAAAAATTATCTTTTTAAACATAAACTTCTGCATTATATGATCAATATAAATCAAATAATTCCATTTACATATTCACATAGACATTCAATTAGTCGAATAATCACATGAAATATCAAATATCCAATTTCATAATGATGGAATGCATAATGTCAGACTTCATAACGTCATAGTCAATTCCTTGTTCCAAGTATAAAACTAAGATTTTGTCAAGGCCTTGGGCCAAGACACTAGATTGTCTAATGAGACCTACTGATGCATCGAGAAGCAATAGCAGGCTCCACCCGTCACTTACTAAGTCCAATGAATTACTCATATGAAAAGGTTGAAACATAGCATAAACATTCGTATTAAAACTAGTGTACGAAATGTTAATACATTTACTATAAACCATGAATGGTATAAAAATAGCATATCCACAGTGAACCATAACTCATTCAATACAATATTTAAGATTTTATTCATAATAAACCAACCTCAATCAAGAATAATATCCAACAATAATGTTGATATAGTTGAAAATAATCAGTAAAACCCTTTGAGAGAAATATCCTTTTTTAATGAAAGCATTTAAAAGCTTCACAATTTATAATGGAAGTTATTTAAAATATATTTTTGAATCAAAGTTTCCTATAACACTTTGAAACTTTTGAAATAATTAACATTTTAAAAAAATTATTTCAATACGAATAAATACTTAAAAATATTTTGAAAACATGGAAATTAATGAAATACATTAAAAAAAATAAATCATTAAAAAATTTAAGATGATGATATAGTTAAATATTCAATTCCATAAACCCTTAAAATATTCCTTTTGAATGTCTTTTATGAAACATGGACATCAGTAAATACAGACATTTAAACAATCTCAGATAATAATGAGATTGAGAAATTAACCCTTACCTTGTACTTTTCCATGGTTAATGGTAGGTGAACCTCCTATATAAGAGTGAAATAATTGTTATTAAATTATACAATAACAATATAAATTAACATGATATCGTATATGATCTTTTATTATTTCTTTGTTAATGATATTTCAGTAATATGATCGTTTCAGGTGTTAACTGATTTGTTTTCCTTTATATGCTTTATTACGCAAGTGATGTTTATTATGGATAGGATATATGTTATTCACATACTGAATTATATCAAGTCTTTAAACATTATTTTTAATCATAAAATGAAAATTTGTCTTGAATGGTTACGATAGGGAATGTCATCTCATCACGTCATAGAGACTGTAAGCCATACAAACGCATGAGCGACAATATCATTATTTTGATGATGAAATCGTATATAATTGGATGGTATATCATATATACAGAATCATTAAAATTTTTTATTTATTTTTTAAATAAGCTATACTCATTATTATACCCATCCAAATAATGAAGATTTTGAATATTAAACTACACCATGACGTTGAGACGGTAAGCCGTACGTACACACGTATAGCGATGTTGTCATTTATAGGATGGATAATATAATGAATAAGGTTGTACCATATTTATAATAATATCATAGTATGTAGGAGGTAATTGAGTTATTATTTTGGTATAGAAACAACAAAGAAATAGGAACTGGAAGAAGAAAAGAACTTGAAAGATGGTGGTGAAATTATTACCTCTTTTTCAGGTGTTTACTTTTGAGTTGATAAAAAGGCCTCCTTTGGTTGGATTTCTGATCAAAGTAAGGACTATAGATTTATTTGAGGGAAGTTGGGAGGATATTTTTGTAGGGTTTGGCTGAGCCATATTGATTTGGAGGTGTGATTTTGAGAGAAGGGGAATTTCTCTTTTATAAGAGGGGTGAGGGGCACCTTAGGAAAATCTTGAAATATTATTTTATTATAAAACTATTTTCGGTTTCTAAGGGATAAAAATTGATTTATTTATAATATAAGGTGGTTGTGGGTCGCAATAATCTTAACCAATAGGTTTTAGACAAGTATATGTCACCATATTAACCTTATCTTTTCGATTTAACTATTAGCTAAATAGTTTCACTTTTACCGTGTCTTCTTGTATTCTTACACTATATGGAAAATAAAAATACACTAAACATAAAATAGAAACTAAATTTGTTATGTAATGACATATATAATGTTATCTAATCCATTGGGCCAAATATTAGTTTTTTAAGAATAATATATAATTTAATAATATTATATTTATTTTAAAAACTCATTTATGTCAATTTTGACACTATTTAGTATTTGGTTTGGGTTAAAGACATGACATCTCGACTACTTCGAACAAGATATATTGAATCAACCCAACCATACCATAGGAACCTAGAAAATTTGTGGATTTCATAAAAACATTGAAATTATAATTATTTTGATATTTATAATACCATTAATTTGATTCTTTCATTAATATCACTAGTACAAAAACCTTTTTTTACGTCGCACATTTTCACGTCGGTTTTTTAGAACCATCGTGAAAATATCTGAAAATCGATTTTTCACGTTTGTTATTATATAACCGACGTAAAATACATTTTTGCAGATTTCTCACATCAATTATATAAGAACCGACGTGAAAAATCTATTTTATCAGATTTTTCACGTTGGTTATATAATAACCGACGTGAAAAATCAATGTACATCACTTTTCCACATCACTTATTTAATAACCGAAGTGAAAAATACATTTCCATTAAAATATATTAAAATTTTTGCTTGTTTTTTACATCGGTTATTATAAAACTGATGTGAAAAATCAATTTTCATGACTTTTTCACATCGGTTATTTAATAACCGACGTTAAATGGTATTATTCACGTCAGTTATTTTATAACGGACCTGAAAAATGTTTACAAAAATGTATTTCATTTGTCAAGATTTACTTTGATAGGTCACGGAGCTCAAACAGAGTTACGGATTAAAAGTTATGGCCTTCAGAACTTGAACATTCTTATGAAATCATTTAGAGATGATCAACTTATGAAGGCAATAACTTTTAATCCGTAACTCCGTTTGAGCTCTGTGACCTGTCAAAATAAATCTTGGGAAATGAACCACATTTTGGTAATCTTTTTTCATGTAGGTTATTAAATAAATGACGTGAAAAAGTCATGAAAATTGATTTGTCACCTCGGTTTTATAATAACTGACGTGAAAAAGTGATGAAGCTTGATTCTTCAAGTCGGTTTTATTATAACCAACGTAAAACATAAGTGAAAATTTTAATATCTGTTCACATCATTTATCATAAAACCGACGTGAAAGATTATTTTAACATCTTGCAAACGCGAAATTGCAATTTTTTTTCATCACGACATCGATATTTTGAATTGCCTCATAAAATTTTTAATACCGAGTTTTATCTTAGAATCTCAATTATATGTTTCTATTTTACACATATCATAATTTAATGATGATTTATTTCAACCATTATCATTCCCCCAAATTGTCTCTTTTGATCTTTAACCTGAATCAATTATTTCTTCTTTCCGCGGACTCATCAAGGTATGATTAATGATATATCCATGACTTAGGGTTTTTATTATTTTTTTCTTAATTGATATACCATTTTATGATAATTTTATTGAACCATCATCGTTCCACCAAATCAACATGTTTGATCTTCCACTTGAATCAACTATTTCTTATTTTCACGACCTCGTCATGGTATTTGTAATTATTTTCCCATGATTTATATTTTGTATGAGTAATTTTCTTAATTGATATACCATTTAACAATTATTTATTTATTATAATGATGGATGATTATTTATATCATGGTAATACTAAAAATCCCCCTACGGATTCAAAAATTATTTCTATGATGAAGCTACGGTTGGCTCACTCAATCTTTCCTCGAAAAACACATCAAACATCTGATGGTCATAACTTTTGATCCGTAAATCCGTTTGAGCTCTATAACCTGTCAAATGAAAGACTATGAAATTTTCTACAAGATGGTAGAAAATTTTTACATCCATTATTTAATAACCGACGTTAAAAATAACTTTAAACTACCGTTATTAAATATCCAACATAAAAAATGGGGTTTTAACGTCGGTTTTTTAAAAAAGCAACGTAAAAATGGCTTTTTAACGCCATTTCTAGAATGTATTTCACGTTGGTTTTTTAAAAACTGATGTTAAAAACCATAAAACTCCATTTTATACATCAGTTATTAAATAAACAATATAACAAATCATTCTCTTAACGTCGCTCGCAATAACGTCGCCTAAAAACTGACATTAAAAAGCAAAAAAACCGACGTAAAAAAAGGTTTTTGTACTAGTGTATGGTAATTACCGCATCATCATTATGTAAAAAATCAATTTAAATATATATTGTCTAAAAATTATAAATAAAGAACCATGATTTAGGAAATATTTTTTTTCTAATGAATATTTATAGTCGAATTTATCATACGTATAACCCTATATTGAAAATGGTTTCCTTATTAAACATTGAATTTAACACTTTTAACACTACTTTAAATACAATAATAATTATTGTCCTAATCTAATAAAAGTGGGCCAAAAGGATCTTATTTTATTTCTAAGGTTGTTTTTGGTCGAATTACACTTCTCAAATACAATTATTTCATGTGTTCGGGTAATTATAATATCATTTTTACCTTTAATTTAACTTTCACTTTTAACCATGGTAAATAAACGTGAAAATTTATTATTCACCAAAAATTATTTTCATATTATTGAACTACATTTTACATAATGATACCAACTGTGTGTCTCTGATTTTTTAAATTTAAGTCACAGAAGCGGTAAAATTATGTTTTATGCAATTTTTCAATTACTCCTAGAAGGTGGGTAAAAGACCGTAACATGTTCAATAAAATATTATATATCCAAGCATATAATAAAATGACTCTAGTTAATTAAATTGAAAATATATATTTATTATGTATATATTTGACCAAAAATAAATTAAAATAAAATAAAAAATTATTTAAATAAAAATTTGGCTTTAAACAATAATGTTGTGTTTTTCAATATTCATCAAAAATTGAATGTTTTCATAAAAATACCAAAAATTCAACCTAAGAAAATTTTGATATTACAAATTTTAAAATGGATTATATTTTACTAAATTCAAAACATATAAGTATTATTAATTAATTTAAAATTAATTCTGTCAAAACCAAAAAGCGGGTTTTTAAAAGTAAAAACAATCAAAATATTGAAATGTGTTTATGTCAAATTTAAATGAGAAATTACTTGTAATTACCTAAATTGTATTAAATGTTAAAAATATAATCTAATTATACGTTCAAACCATTCAAATTCATAATTTAACACTATAAATTATTTGGATTAAAAAGTTTTTTTGAATTAAAATTTAGCATTTTTTACTATTAAAGAAAATATAACAGTTATCTGAAAAGTACCAAACATTTATCAAAAATAAATTTTTACGTCCATATTCTAAAGAAGAAGTCTATTTTCCAAATTTAATATAAAAGTGTCAAATATTTCATTTAAAAAGGGTTCACTGTTAATAGGCAGTAAAATTGAAATTTATTTTAGAAATACATCCTTTATCTCAAAAATTGAAGTTGTTCTTATATTATGTCAATGAAACACATCATATGGATGTTAAAATTCTATGAATTATATATGATCCAAAATGTAGTTAATACTATTCATAACCACTTTTTGAATGGCTAGTTTGGTAAGTTGTGCTGTGCTTGAACTCAGTCTTGCGTGTAGCGCAAGCTATTTAATCTCTTTATTGAGATAACATACTGTGAAATATTTGAGGTGTTATGTTCTCCCCTCCTTAAATAAATTGTGTCCTCGCAATTTGAAATTGTTCTTCAAAAATAAAATATTTAAAATAGTAAAATATCATTATCGAAAACCCACATCCAAAATTGGGTAAATAAATTTTAGTCTTAATAAGAGGGAAAGAGAAATTAAAAAATCACCAAAAAATTATGATATTATTTAGGATAAAATTGGTTGAAATTAGAGAAAAATAATTGGATGAAAAATATAAATATTTATAGGGTTGATACAGGTCATCAATCACAAACAAGTGTAAAATTGAGGGCCTCAAACCCATCAATCTATGATGATTTAAAATATCATCGGTTCAACAAAACAATTGGTATTAGGATAACACATTTTTGGTTTTAAGATACCTTCCCTAATGTTTAATAATTAATTTCTTCATTGAATAAGTATCAAAAATAATACTTGACAAGTAGAGTTCCATTGGTTAAATAATTTCTACCACAAACTCATCTTTCACTCCCAAAGATAATAGAACTCTAAAATATTCTATTTATCCTAATCGTATAGGGATCCAAAAAATGAATTTATAATTCATCTGTCAGCCCATTTTTTTTAAAACTACATTATACAAACTATGACATCACATGGTCCAATTATAGGTGATGTGCCTTTTTCACCCTTTGGATGCGGGTTCATGTCTTGCGGCCTTACCGGACGTGACAGGTTGTCACCCGAACACCGAGTTGTCCTTTTTATAGCAATCCAAAAATAATCTTAAGAAATGTTTTAACCTTAAACCATTGTATGAAATGTACAACATAATCCATTCAAACATTTACACTTATCCAAAACACTTCTATACAAAATCACAGTCCAAACTTTATAAGTAAGGTAAACATAATAAGGATCTTTTTCCACATAATAACATGTGAATACCTTCATCATGTATTCTCTAAAAACATGGTAACACCCAAAATTATCTTAAAACCTTTTTGGTTACATTCACTCTCCCTTATTCCTTATATAATACTAGATATACTCTTTATATCTAAAAATGTTGTAATCACCAACAATTATGGAATATAAAAATCATTAATTAGTTTCATGGTAGTAAAAAATATACAATATAATTTATCCAAATCAATCATATCTTATTCCAAAATAACTACCTCAGTATCAGAACTATATTAAGTTTTATCTTTCCTCAGCAAATGTATTTCCCAAAGAATATTAACTTGTTGTTGAGTCACTTTTCATAGTACCATACAATCTCATATCCTCAGTGAAATAGTACTATAGAACAATCCTTATTTATTTCCATAATTCTTATAACCAGTACATCATTGATACAACAATCAAATGAAATAATTCTTTAATAGAAACATAAGAACACTAGTCATTCCTCTTTATCTGTGTTAGTATCATAACATGATTATTATCGAATAATATCATTTGGGGAATACTATAATGATTTGGACATTGATTCGTGTTGTGTCCCAACTTCTTGCAGATGATGCATTATACCTTTGACACTTTTTCTTACCCTTTCAATCTCATACTCGGTGTACTTTTTCTCCGCAATTATAACACACACTCATTCCTTTCAATCATTTACCAAGTTGATTCTTTCCAAAATTATCACATATGGAAAAATCCTTCTTTCCCCTCTTACCTTTATTGATATTTCCCTCTTCTATCCTTTTCTTATCTTGCTTCCCTTCAAAGACATAGGACTCAGAGAATTATGTACTTATCATATTGACACATGATATTATTTCTTCATATGATGAGAATACATGGGAGGATATTTCCCTTCTAAATGATGGATTAATACCTTGACATATATGATCCTTCTTAATATTTGGATCATGCATATTGTTGGAGTTCTCATTCTTTCTACTAGTCACCATTTCTAAACAATATCATACACTAGGTTTTTTTATCAATCGTAATGAATATTTCCAAACATGAAAAATACCTAACATAAGTTGAAATGATTATGCATATAATCTATAATCATAAAAAAATTGAAGAAGTATTTAATTTTAAATCCTTCATAATGGATTGTATTGAAAATGTGAATTATCTTAAGTATATCCCCCAAGAGTGTCACAACTAAGAGTATAGCAAGGCCCATTGTCGTGTACCAGGATTCCCCGGGTCAAGCCCGAAACTCCTTTTCGGATTTTTCACTCCTAACTACTTCTGTTACAGAGCTGTCTCTACCTGCTCATATCCAAACATGGTTGTATTGCTTGGAAAAAACACAAAATCTCTACACTACCAAAATTATTGGAAGTTATTCTATAATAATCCTAAAATTCTATCTTAGGGTAATGTGCTTTAATCAGATTTTATCTAAATCTAGTTTCGAAGAATTGTACTATACTTCCTCTGATACCAACTGTAATTCCTCAACCCTAGTTATTTATAGTCAGTGCATTATTTTAATACATTTTCATTATTACTTGAAATCATCTCTCGAAGGACCGATCAGTTTAGCAATCTTGGAAAATTAATTACATACATGAATGTTACATTACATTAGAATATTAAAATCAACCACAACATTGTCTCCATTGACCACATTAATATCCCTTAGTCTATCCATGCAGGTCAGTCATAATATAAATCTTCTTATCTTGGAAAAAATAAAACATATAAAGGCGTGAACTCAGATGCTCAGTAAAGAAACAATATAGTGGAAACCTTCATAAATAAGTTTAAACATTTAAGGTAATGTATAAGATGAAAACATAAGGTTTTTAAACATAAAATTCTATATAATATGGAAAATATAAATCAAATAATTCCATTTAGTTATTCACATGGATATTCTATGAGTCAAATAATCACAGGAAATATCTAGTAAAAATTTCATAATGATGGAATGCATAATGCTAGACTTCAAAACCACATAGTCAAGGCCATGTGCCAAGAATACAAATAAGATTTTGTTAAGGCCTTGTTCCCAGATGCTAGGTAGTCTCATGAGACCTACCGATGCATAAAGGAGCTAGAGCAGGCTCCACCCATCACTTACTAAGTCCAAGGCATTTCTAATATGAAAAGGTTGAAACATAGCAAAAACATTGGTATTAAAACTAGCATACAAAATGTTAATACATTAACCATAAACCATGAATAGTAAAAAAATAGCACATCCACAATCAATCATAACTCATTCAATATAATATTTAATATTGTATTCATTGTAAGTCAACCTCATTAAAGAATAATATTAAAAAATGTTCTTGATATAGTTGAAAATTTTCAGTAAAACCCTTTCAAAGAAATATCCTTTTTTCAAGAAAGAATTTAAAAGTCCCACAATTTATAAAGGAAGTCATTTAAAATAGATTTTTTAATTAAAGTATCCCATACCACTTTGAAAATTTTGAAAATAATTTACATTTTGAAAACAATTTTTTCAATATTAATAATTCCTTTAAATTATTTTGAAAACATGGACATTAATGAAATAGATTTTGAAAAATAAATCCTTAAAAAAATTAAAAATATGATATAGTTAAATATTACCTTCCATTAAAAATTCAAAAATTCCTCTTGAAGGTATTTTTATGATACATGGACATGGATGATAAATATGTCCCAGTAAATACATACATATAAACAGTCTCAGATAATAATGGATTTGAGAAATTAACCCTTACCACGTTCTTTTCCTTTGTCGAGGGTAGGTTAACCTCTTGTATAATGGTAAAATCATTGTTATTAAATTAAATAATAACCATAAAAAATAATATTATATCGTATATCATCTTATAATATTTATTTGTTGATGATATTTTAGTAGTATCAACGTTTCAAGTGTTAACTGATTCATTTTACTTTATATGATTTGATATGACAGTCATGTTTGTTATGCATAAGATGTTTCTTATTCATATAAATAATTATATAAAGTCTTTAAACATTATTTTTAATCATCAAATGAAAATTATTCTTCAATTGTTACAATGGGGAATGACATCTTATCGCGTCATGGAGATGGTACGCCGTATGTACGCACAAGCGATAATATAATTATTTTGATAGTGAAATCATATATTATTGGATGGTATATCATATATATAGAATCATTGACATGTTATATTTATTATTTACATCAATTATACTCATTGTTATACCCATCCAAATAATAATGTCTTTGAATAACAAACTATACCGCGATGTGGAGATGGTAAGCCGTACGTAAGCACGTATGGTGACTTTTTCATTTATAGGATGGATAGAATAACTAATATGGTTGTAAAATATTTATAATAACATCACAGTATTTATGTGGTATTATATTTATTATTTTGGTATGGAAACAACAAAGAAAGGGGAAGTCTAAGAAGATTAAAACTAGAATGATGATGGAGAAACTATTACCTCTTCTTCGGTGTTTCATTTTGAGTTAATAAAAAGGGAACCATAGATTGTCATTCTAATCAAATTATAGACTATAGTTTGATGTGAGGGATTTTGAGAGGATATATGGGTAGGGTTTGTCCTTTCCAAATGGATTTGGAGATGTGACCTTAAGAGAATGGGACATTCCGTTTTATAAAGTGGTGAGGGGCAGCTTAGGAAAACTTTTAAATATTATTTTATTAGAAATTAATTTTCGGTTTATAATGGATCCCAGTTGATTTTTTTTCAAAGATAAGATGGTTATGGGTCAATATTATCTTATAAAATAGGTTTTTACAAGTTTATTTCACCATATTATCCTTATCTTGTAGATTTATCTATTAGTTAAATAGTTTAACTTTTACCCTGTCTTCTTGTATTCTTACACTATATGGTTAATAAACATAATTTAATCTTCAATGAGAACCCCAAGTGGTTAATTAATGACATATATAATATTCTTTAATCCCTTTGGATGATCCTTATATTTTTATGAATATTAAATATTTTATTAATATAATATTTGTTTTAAAAACATATTTATGTGAATTTTGACACTCTTAAGTATTTGGTTTTTGTGAATATCATCAAAACTTGATTACTAAAAAATAGATTGATTGAATCAACCCTATCATGTCATTTTAACAAAGAAAATTCTTGGATGTCATAAAAACATTGATTTTTTTTATTTTAATATTTATAATACCATTTATTTGATTCTTTCATTAATAAGGTAATTACTGCATCATCATTGTGTCATAAATAAAAATACTTATTTAATTTCAAAAAATTATAAATAAAATACCCTGATTTAGAAAATTTTATTATATTTATAATTAATATTTATAGTCCAATTTATCTTATTTATATCCCAATATTAAAAATGGTTTAGTTATTAAACATTGAATTTAACATTTTTAACAGTTCTTTAAATAAAATAATAATAAATGTCATAATATAATCCAAGTGGAGAAAAAGGATCATATTTTATTACTTAGGTTGTTTTTGGTCGAATTAAAATTATCCAATGAAATTAGTATACGTGTTAGGGTAATTTTAATATCATTTTTACCTTTAATTACCCTATTTACTTCTAAACGTGGTAAATAAAAGTCAAAAGTTACTATTCACCAAAAAATATTTTAATCTTATTGAGTCAAATTTTACTTACTGATGTCAACTGTATCTCTCATATTTTCGAAATTTAATACACAAAAGTGGTAAAATTAATTGTTATGCGAATTTTCAAATGCTCCTAGAAGGTGGGTAAAAACGGTAATAAGTTCATTAAAATTTTTTAGATCTAAACTTATTATAAAATGGCTCCAATGAATTACATTGAAAATATATAGTTATTGTGTATCTATTTGACCTAAAATAAAATAAAATAAAATAACTAATTATTTAAATAAAATGTCGGTTTTAAACAATAACGCAGTGTTTTTCACTATTCATCAAAAATTGAAAGTTTTCAGAAAAATACCAAAAATTCACCATAAGATACTTTTGATATTCTGAATTAAAAAATGAATTATATTTTAACATATTAAAAAAATATAAGTTTCATTAATTAATTTGAAATTAATTTTCGTTGTCAAAACCAAAAAGCGGGTTTTTAAAAAAAGTAAAAACTATCAAAATATTAACATGTGTTTATGCCAAATTTAAAAGTGAAATTACTTATAATGAACTAAATTGAATTAAAGTTTGAATATATAATCAAATTATACTTTAAAATCATTCAAATGAATAATTAAACACTATAAATTATTTTTGATTAAAAATGTTTTTTCAATTAAAATTTAGTATTTTTAACAATTCATCAAAATATGAATGTTATCAGAAAAACCAATAATTTATACATAATAAATTTTTATTCCATTATTTTAATGAAGAATTTTATTTTATATATTTAATATAAAATGGTCAAATATTTCATTTAAAAAGAGTTTACCATTAATAGGCGGTAAAATTTAATTTTTTTTTGAAAAATACATCCTTTATAGAAAAATTTTAATTTTTTCTTATATTATGTCTATGAATCACATTATATGGATTTTAAAATTATATGGAGTGTATATGATTCAAAATTAAATTAATACTATTCATAACTATTTTTTGAATGGCTAGTTTGGTAAGTGGTGTTGTGCTGAAACATAGTCTTGCGTGTAGCACAAGCTATTGAATTGATTTAATGAGATAACTTACTCTGAAATATTGGGGTTTTACCTATGTTGACCTAGTGGTGGACAATGGACAATAATATCAGAGAAATATAAGATTTTGATGCCTTGGAATGGAATGAATTTAATAATATTTTCCATGAAAAATATTTTCCTAAGGTAGTTCGACATATGATGGAAAATAAATTCCTTGAATTGAAAAAACATGATAAATATTCAGTTACTTTTTATGAAGAAAACATCACTCATTATTACAATATTCACAAAATCTTATTTGGGATTTTGATATTAATGTAAGACATTTTTACTTAGGATTGAAGCAATGATACAAATGGGAATTGGAGTACCATGAATTAAAAATCTATAAGAAACTTTTTTATGTGTTGATAAGGTGAAAATTGCGTTTTATAATGATCATGTGTATTTTGAGAACATGAAAAGGGAAAGGTGTATGTGGGGAAAATTTGGTAATAATCAATGAAAGAAATATTATGATAAGAAAATACAGTTTCCAATGTGAAGAATGTGTGGTAAAAAACACCCTAGGAAATTCCTTAAAAAGTACAAGAAGTCTTTACAAGGTTTTATGTTTGAAAATAATTATAATGGTTGAAATGAAAAATATCTTAGTTTTTGAATGTGTATATCTGATAATAAAATTTTATAGTATTTTAAATGTGTCGAGATTGCGTATTACTCACATACCTACCTAAAGAAGGATCTGAATGATGGGAATAAGATAAACTAAAAGTAGATAAGTGTAATAATTTTTTTGTGAACAATTAAAAAGATACTAGGCCATTCAATGAAGTTGTATCAGGAACATTGTTTTTTACACATATTTTTCTAATGTCATGTTTGATATGAGCTCTGCACATTCCTTTTTTAGGAAGTTTATGTTAAATTTGAAATTTCACCTCATGAAATGAAAATGATGCATTTATTTAGAACACTAGGGGGAAATATTAATGTAAATAAAGAATTATAAGAAAATTATTTTTATTTTCTTTGAAAAGAAATTTCCTACAGACCTTGTTGTTTTACCCCTACTAGAGATTCATATTATTTTGGTGATTGATTAGCAACATGTTTCCTATGATAAGAATGATTTTCGAGCTAATGAAGTTTTTTTTTTAGAAAGTGTTTCAAATAGAATATAATAATAAACACATAACATTGATAACACATAATTAAGGTAAGAAAATATTAAATATGGAAATGAATGTTATGTTTCAAATAATGTTGAAAATTAGGAAACTATTCAGATTAATGATGTGCCATTGGTAATTGAATATCTGGATGGTTTTACTAACGAGTTTCTTAGTGTTATACCTAAATTGGATATTGTGTTAGTTCATAATTTTATGAAAATTTCAAAATCACTTTATTAAATTCTTCAATTGTAACTTCTATAATTGAATAGAATGTTGAAGGAGTGTCCCGAAAAAGGTTTCATTAATCCTAGAACATCATCATGGGGTGATCCTATTTTGTTTCTTTAAAATAAATATGGTTCCATAAGGCTTAACATTGATTATAGATCTTGAATAAAAAACTATTAAGAATATGTATCAATTTCCTCATATCAACTACTTGTTTTATAAGCTTAAGGGGGCACAATATTTTCCAAATATTGCCTTGAGATCTAGGTAATATCTAATCAAGGCGAAGGAGGAAAACATTATGAAAGAAGTGTTTTATACTATATATAACCATTATAAATTTATTTTTACGGAATTTGGTTTGAAAAATTCCCTTGCATATTTAAGGAACTTATGAATAGAATATTTATTGAATATTCAGAGTTGTTTTTTGTTGTTTTTATTGATGATATTTTTGAGTTTTCCAAAAAAAAGTGAGGATCATTAAAAAATATAACGACTTTACTATGAACTTTTAATGAAAATAAAATTTATGGGAAATTTAGAAAATATGATTTTTGTTTATACAATTTTCTTGTATTGGGAACATTTTCAATAAATACATAATTACAGTTGATCCCACCAAAACAAAATTGGTTGATGAATGGACATGATCAGAAAATGTTACTGGGATTTGTATTTTTCTTGGATTATCATGATATTTCAAACTATTTTCTAAAATGTTTCTTGGTTATATTGCCAGCTAATTATGTTAACATGAAAAGGAGTTAAATTTATCTATAAATATTTTGTGATTACTATTTTCAGTAATTAAAACAAATACTGTTGAATACTTTTCTTTTGTCCTTTACATCTAGAAATGATGATTTTTTAATGAATATTGATGCTTAATTAAAGGGGCTTGGTTGTGTTCCGATGAAGAATGATCAGGTAATTTCTATGATTCAATGAAAATAAAACCCCTTGAGTTAAATTATACCACACATTATTTGGAAATATTTTCTATCGTTTTGTCATTAAAAACATATAGGCCTCATTTATATGGATCCGAGTGTGAAATATATACTGAACGTAATGGATTAAAGTATATATTAACTCAAATAAACTTCTGTATAAGCTAGAGAAGATAGATGAAACTGATAACGAATTATAATCACATGTTCAATTTTTATCAAGGAAAATCGAATAGATTGAAAGATACCTTAAGTTAAAAACATCATTATTAATTATCCACGATACATGTAGAACATGATCCTTTGATTAATGATCTGATGAATTTTATATTAGATGTAATTGGTGTCAGATATTCCACTTTTTTAATTTAGGTGTTAGTGAAATCCTTTCTATCAGATAGAATTTTGTATGCTTAGAAGGAATAATGTGATTTACAGAAAAAGGTAGAATTTGGTATTAAAGGCATGTTCGAGGATTTTAATATTGATAAATATTGCATCTTGATATTTTGAAAGTGATTATTTATTCCCTATGGTTCCTAGAAAAGATAGAATTGTTATGTGAATCTCATAGTTCTTTATTTTCAGTTCATCCTAACAGAATTAAGATATATAGACACCTTTATGATTGCTACTGGTGTTATGGAATGAAAAGAGATATTGATAAGTTTACAATGAAAGGCTTTACTTTAAAATAGATTAATTAAGGGTGATGACTAGTAACAAGGATGTTTTATCCATTTTACAATTCTAGAGTGGAAATGGGCAAAGAATATCCATGGAGGTTGTGGTGGGATTACAAAAAAATCTTAAGGTAATGATGTGATTTGATTTATTATTGGTCGGTTGAATGTATATATGCATTTTATTCCTATTCAATACACAATATCTCTAGATAAAAATTCTTGTTTTATCATAACTTTATAATTACTTTACATAGATTTCCTCCCTCAATTATGTCTGATCGTGAGCCCTGGTTCCCATCCATCTTTTGGAAAACACACCAAATGTTTTTGGGAACTCAAGTAAATTTCCTCACTGATTTTCATCTTCAATATGATGGATGGTCAGATTAAATTTTTCAAACATTGGAGAATATTCTTTATTCTTTTTCAAAGTATTATTAGAGAATTTGGGAACAATATCATTATTTAGTTGAGTTTTCTTATAATAACAGTTTTCATTACAGTATATAGATGACACCTTTAAAATAATTATATGAAAAGCGGTATCAAACTACATTATTTTGGGATGGATCTAGAGAAAAAAGGTTTGTTGGGCCATAATTATTATATGAAGTGGATTAGAAAGTAAAAATGATTTAGTAACACATGAGGATATCTTAGAGCAGAAAGAAATGTTTTGTGAATAATTGAAGGAAATACATTTATTTCAAGGTATTTTATCATCTATTCCTTAAAATATTTCTTTATAAAAGTGTTATACATATTAAAAAGAAATGAAATATAAGTATATGGTTTATTTTCCCTTTTTAAATCCAAGAGAATGTTGGACCAATTACCTACTGAGTGGCATAGCCACCTAGTTTATCCTTGGTACACAATGTTTTTCAGGTAAAATATTTTTCAAATTTTTTATTGAAGAGAAAAATTAATTTGGAATAATGTAATTCACCAGGTTAAAGTCTTTTGGAGAAAGAACATTGTCGGATAAGAAATATGAGAATCTGAATATTTTTTGTGGGAAAGACGTACCCAATAGTTTAATAATTGAATAAATTGAGAGGAATTTTTTTGAAAATAGGGGATAATGTAAAAAACCATATTTTAATTGAATATTATTTCCATATTTATTAGTATTATTGAATTAAATAGTCAAATTCACTATGTTATGTAATTTTTAATGAAAATAATTTTATTAAAATAATTTCATATATGGTTATATTTAAATTATATAATATTAATTAGGAAAAAATTATTTTGTTTTGGAATTCATAATATCAAAATTATCTTAGTATGAATTTTGGAGAACTTTTTGAAAATGTTATATATTTTTTTGAATAGTAAAAAATATAGTTTTTTAAAAATATTGTATTTTTTGTGACAATGTCAAGTTATAAATTATGATAGAAAATTTATTAAACTTATGAATTTAATAGATTATAAATTTATAATATAAATACTTTGAAAAAAAATAATTTCAAAAATGTAAAATATAATTTATTTCATGATAAGTATAAAAATTATTGCAAATGACGATGTAGTTCTTATGTAGTGTTGTAAATGTCAAATTTGATTCCTTGTAATAATAATTGAGTGATAAAAAGTATTTAATAAGCATTTTTATTAATAATTATATAAAATTTATGTTTTTGGATGATATTTAAAAATTTTAGTGTTATATAACATGAATTTTATCCTAATGTATGTGAAATGCTTGCGCAAGGTAAGAAAAACCAAATTAACAAATTAATGATTTTGTATTGACATGGATAAGAGTAAATATAAATAATGAATTAATATAAATTATTATCTTGAACTTAATTACTTTTTAATGGTACTAATTTATTTTTAATTTTTTGATTGAAATAATTAACATTAATGCCTATGTAACCCTAATGTTGTGCTTCTACAAGCAGAAGAAAAATAAAAAAAATGAATTTAATTAAAATTATAGAAATAATGATATCACCCAAAAAATTTGTATAAATCATATTATGAAATTGTATATGTAACACCCAGACCCCAATTACCCAGAGTCGATGCATTATTTTAATACATTGGCATGATTACAAGGAATCAAGTCCCGAAGGACCGATCAGATTATAAGTCTTGGAAAATAGATTACATATATGAATGTTACATTACAATTTATAAAATAAAAAACAACATAAATAATCCATTATGAACGCCATTATTTCCTTAGCTTAACCCTGCATATCAATCACAATACACTTCTTGGAATCCTGGGAAAAATAAAACATAGAAAGGGGCGAGATCAGATGCTCAGTAAGGATAACAATATAGAGGAACCATTCATAAATAAACATAAAAATGTAAGGAAATGTATAAATAAAACAATAGCCTTTTTAACTTGAACTTCAGCATAATATGGTATAAATAAAATGAAATAATCCCATTTACTTATTTACATGGATATTCTACTAATCGAATAATCACATGCAATATCAATAACCACTTTCATAGTGAAGGAAATGCATAATGCTAAACTTTAATTTCAGTGTCGTGGCCCCATGCCAAGAACAAAGGTATAACTGTAACCGGAACCCAACCCGGAGAGCCTCTGTAACCAGACTCCATCCCGGAGAGCCTCTGTAACCGGACTCCAACCCAGAGTGCTTCTAATAACCGAACACCAACTCGGAGTGCCTCTAATAACCGAACACCAACCTGGAGTGCCTCTAATAACCGGACACTAACCCGAAGGGTCATCTGTAACCGGACCCCAACCCGGAGGGCTTACATTTACTGGTCCCCAACCCGGAACATACTAGTCGAACACATTCATCTTAAGAAGAGGATGAAATATAACATAAACATTCGTATTAAAACTAGCATACGAAATTCCAATACTTTCACCATAAAACATGAATGGTATAAAAATAACAGATCCACAGTCAAACATATCACAAAATTATCAATACAATATAAAAGTTTTGTATCATAATAAATCAACTTCAAATAAGCTTAAAATCCATCAAAGGATGTTGACATAGATGAAATCAAAATTATTTGAGAGAAATATATTTTTTTTTGAAATCATTTAAAAGTCAAATTTTTATAAAATAAAACATTTACATTGAAAATATCCCTATAAGCTTGTAAGGTAAGCTTATAAGATTTTATGATCGTGGAAAATATCCACACCCTCCGTATAAGTTAAAAATACATTCTTACCTTAATTCTGTCAAAAAGGTTAAAAAGGACCTTATTTGGAAAACAACGGAAAGATTATTTTATAAACTTATTATAAAAATTCAAACAACTGTATAAATGACTTTAACACATATTATGTAAAATAGTAAGAATGTTTTGAAATAAATTTTTAAGAAACACATATGTGGATGATTAAGAGGTCCCAGTAGAAACTTACGTAAAAACAACCTCGGATAATAAAGAGATTGTAAAATTAACCCCTACAAATTTGGTAACATACAAAACATACACCCCTTGAAAGAGTTATCACACAATGAATATGTAAATACACATAAATTAATGTGTATTACACAAAGAATACAATTATGGGTAGTATATAGATCACACAAAAGGTAATAGTGGCAATATGTCATGAATCTCACGGGAATAACAAGTGAGAAGAAAACCCCTTACCTTGTACTTTTCCTTGATAGAGTGTAATTTAACCTCCTGTATAATAGTTAAATCATTGTTATTAAATTATACAAGAATAATATACATAAATATGATATCATATATGATCTTCTAATATTTCTTTGTTAATAATATTTTAGTATTATCGTCGTTTCGGGTGCTAACTGCTTCATTTTCCTTTTTATACTTCATTACGTAAGCCATGTTTGTTATGGATAGGTTGTATCATCTTCATATCTATAATGATATCAAGTCTTTAAACATTAATTTTAATCATCAACCAAAAATTATTCTTGAATGGATATGATGGGGAAATGAATCTCATCGCGTTCATAGAGACGGTAATCCATACGTACGCACGAACGCTACTTCCATTTCATTATTCATTTTAAAAGGAATCAAAACCAAATGATAAATAGGTATATTATTATTCCAGTATAATATAATATCTTATATGTGTTACTTAATTTCATTAACACCATCTTTTATATGTTCCATGCATGGTATGAACGAGTCATATCACTTTGAGGGGGCGGTAGTCCGCACTTCCTCAAATGAAATTATCATACATATATAAAACATGAAAAAAATAATGGTGTGATATAAATTTAAATTACAGAAGCTTATATATAAAATAAATATCATTAATATCATATTTAATTATAGTTCCATCATAATGGCCACCATGAGAGGTGGTAGGAGATAATTGAACAATCATCGCTTCGTGAGGCGTTTGGTTGTCATCCACAGAAACATTATGTTTTTCACCCATTAGATGGAGGTGTGTGTAAGTGTAGTTATAATAAATCTAATAAATATATCTTAGTATATTTATGATACTTTTTTTGTTACAAATTAAAATAATAATAAGAGTTTAGTGGTTGGAGAAGTAGAATAAAAGAAAAGAATCTAAGAGAAATCGTTGCCTTTAATTTGGGTAACTCCCTTTGGATTGAACCAAAAAGGAATCATGAAGTGCCTTATAACTAAGGTAATGATTCTAAGAGGAGGATATGGATGTAGGGTGCTTAATTGGGTATAGTTTGAATGATCCAAAAGGCTTGAGAGGTGTGAGGAATTGGTTAAAAGTGGTGTCCTTTTATAAGGGGGAGGAGGGGCTCTTTAGAAAAAACTCAAATTATTATTTTCTAATAAATTCATATTCAGTTTATAATGGCTCAAAAGTATATTATTCAAACCCTAAGGAGGGGATGGGTCTAAATACTTTCAACCAATAGATTTTAGACAGGTTTGGGTCATTATATTAACCTTATCGTTTAGTTTAAACTCTCGGTTAATTAGTTTGACACTTACCATGTCACTTTGTATTTTAATATAATATGGTTAATAAACATACTATATTCTTCCAAGATACACCCCATGTGGTTCTTTAATGATACAAATATCATGATACAAGTCTTTTGGCCGAACATTAGATTTTTAGGAATTTAATATCATTTAATAATATAATATTTGTTTTAAAAACTCTTTTATGTCAATTTTGACACTATTTGATTTTTGATTTTTGTGAAAATCATAACATCATGATTATTTCAAAAAAAGTTAATTAAATCAATCCCAACATGTCTTATTAACCTATTAAACTCTTTTAATTCATTATAAGTCTCAAATTATATTTATTTTGGTATTTATAATATCAATTATTTTAATATTTCACTAATAAGGTAATTACTACATCATCATTGTGTCATAAATAAATTAAATTATTTAATGTCTAAATATTATAAATAAAATACCATTATGTAGGAAATATTTTCATATTTCTAATTAATATTTATAGTCTAAAATATAACATATATAACCCTATGTAAAAATCATTTTTCTAAAAGATATAGGCTAATGTCATTTTTGTATTTTCTTTAGACTAATTAATATAAAGTGTCATTATCACTTACATGTGGATCCATGGGGTCCCAAAATCATCCCAAAGATGCCCATGGTCGGACATGTATCAAAAAATAGGATTAAAAAACGTTTTAGGGTAATTTATTAATATTATAATATTATTTGTTTACCCTTATTTACCGGATTTACCCTTTAACCGTGGTAAATAAAATATTTACCGAAGTAATAATTCAAAATGTCTAAAAATAAAAGTTACCTATTTACACAATTTTTACATCCTGATTATAAATATGGAGTCCATTTTTCCAAATTCAAAACACAGAAGTGGCAGAAAATAATTTAAATTTAATTTCCGCTGTCAAAACAAAAAGCGTGTTTTTAAGAGATAATAACTATCAAAAGATTGACACTTGTTTATGTCTGATTTATGTGTGAAATTATGTCCAATGACCAAAATTGTATTAAATGGTAAAACTTTATTCTAAATATACATTAAAACCACTCAAATTCATAATTTATCACTATTAATTATTTAGAATAAAAAAGTTGTTTTTAATAAAAAATTAGTAATTTTCACTATTGATCAAAATATGAAAGTTATCCGAAAAGTACAAAAAATTCATTCTTGGATAATTTCGATATTAGAAATCCAAAAATTAATTCCATTTTAAAAGATAAAGTGTATAAAATTTCAAAAATTTGGTATTACTATTCATAACAGCTACTTTGATTGGTCGCGGCGTGTTAGAATCTCAAAGTTGCGTACAACACAAGCTACTCTATTATTCAAAGAGAAGCGTACCATGGAATAATGGGGTGTTACATTCTCCCCTCATTTAATAAATTGCATCCTCACAATTTATGCTTGGTATTGTAATATTGGGGTTGACATTTCAAAATATCTTAGTTGAAATCCCACATCAAAAAATGGATTAATGAGGCCTCTATTTAAAATAAAGAGTGGTAAGTATGAAGGTTACCGAAAATAACACATACTAGGGTTCCATGTAGAAAAATAAGGATATGGAAGAGAAATATAACCATCAATATCTGATGGAGAGTGGTAGAGAACATGGCTATGAAAAGGCCAACAATCCCAAAGCCATAAATTTGTAATGATCTAAGGTACCATCTAGGACAAAATTTTTGTTCTAAGTTTCTTTTTTTAATGTTGAGGAATTTATTTATGAGATTGGATAAGATCATAAGGAGATATTCATACTTTATAATTAGAGTTTTATCCATTAATAAGTTTCTACCAAAAACTCATCTTTCACCCCAAAACATAATACAACTAAAAAATACTCTATTTATCCTAATCGTATAGGGTTCCAAATATAATGAATTTATAATTCACATATCAGACCCTTTAAAAAAACTAAATTATACCATCCAAGAAGTTCATGTAGTCTAGTGGTAGGTGATAAATCCCAATTGCACTATGGTTGTGGGTTCGATTCCCGCATCTTTGTCCGATGTGACGGGTCATCACACGGTCTGCATGTTGTCCAAAAATAACCTTTCAAACCTAATCCCTTCCAACCTTTAGAATTATCCAAAATACTTTTTTAAAATCTCAGTCCAAAATTTATATGAAAGATAAACATAATTTAGATCCTTTTGACCCCATAATAGTATGTGAATACCTTCACCATGTATTCTTTTACAACATGGAAACATCCTGAATTATCATAAAACCTTATTGATTATATTCATGCTCTCTTATTCATTATATAATACTAGATATACTTCAACCATCAAAAAATGTTGTAAAATCCAACAATAATGGAATATACAAATCTTTAATCAATTTCAAGGCAGTCAAGAATATCCAATATAATTTACCCAAATCAACCATATCTTATTCCAAAATCAGTACCTCAATATTATGACCATATTAAGGTTTATCTTTTCTTCAAACATGTAATTTCCAAAACTATTAACTCGCTATAGAGTCACATTTCTTAGTACCTTAAAATCTCAAATTATCAATGAAATAGTACTACAGTTCTATCCTTATTTATTTCCAGTACATCATTGATACAACACTTCAATGAAATAATTCCAAAATAAAAACGTCAGAACACTAGTCATTCCTCTTCATCTGTGGTAGTATCATAACATGATTATTATCCAATAGCATCATTTTCGGCATAGTCTGATGACTGGGACATTGGTTCGCATAGTGTTCAAACTCCTTGCAGATGAAACATTGTACATTTGAAGGCTTTTTCTTACCCTTGCAGTCACGTACTTGGTGTCATTTTTCTCCACACTTATAACATACTCCCATTCCCTTCAATAATTTTTCAAGGTGATTCTTTCCACAGATATCACATATGGGAAAATACTTATTTACCTTATTCCATTTATCTGTCCTTCTCTCTACCACCCTTTCCTTCTCTGGATTCCCTTCAAATCCATAGGACTCTGAGAATTCATTACTTATCTTATCAACACATGATACCATTTCTTCATATGATGATAACACATGGGAGACTATTTCCCTTCCAAATTATTTCTTAAGACCATGAAATATTTGATCTTTCCTACTCTTTGGATCATGCGTATTGCTGGAGTTTTCATTCCTTCTATTGGGTTCCATTTCTAAAGAATGGAATACACTAGATTAGTTTGTGAATAGCAATACCTAATCCCAAACTTATAAAACACTTAACATAAATTAAAATGTTTATGGATATAATCCATAATCATAAAAATGTTTTCTTTGAGGAAGTACATACTCATAAACCCTTCATAATGGTTTGTAAAGAAAATGAGAATTATCCTAAGCATATCCCCCGGGAGTGTCATAACCAAGAGTGAAGCAAGGCCCGTTGTCGTGCACCGGTTTCCGTTAGAGTCTAGATCAAAGTGGTGTTTTTGAGTTTTACCCCTAGGTACATATGTTCCAGAGCCGCCTCTACCTGCTCGTATCCAGACAGGGATTTATTGCACGGAAAACTCACAAAATCTCTATAATATCAAAATTCTAGGAAGTTTTTCCCTACTAATCCTCAAAGTCTATCTTAGGAATTTGTGCTCTTATCAGAGTTTATCTTAATCTAGCTTCCAGGGTTATTGCTAAACTTCCTCTGATACGAACTGTAAAGCCCTGACCCCAGTTACCTAGAGTCAATGCATTATTTTAATACATTGGCCTGATTACAAGGAATCAAGTCCCAAAGGACCGATCAGTTGAGTAGTCTCGAAAAATAGATTTCATACATGAATGTTACATTACAATTTATAACATAAAAAACAACATAAATAATCCTTTATGAACGCCATTATTCCCTTGGAATAACCCTGCATATCAATCACAATACACTTCTTGGAATCCTGGGAAAAATAAATCATAGAAAGGGGTGAGCTCAGATGCTCAGTAAGAATAACAATAGAGAGGAAACATTCATAAATAAAAATTAAAATTTAAGGCAATGTATAAATAAAAAAATCCATTTTAACTTGAACTTCAGCATAATATGGCATAAATAAAATGAAATAATTCCATTTACTTATACACATGGTTATTCTACTAATGGAATAATCAAATTCAATATCAATAACCACTTTCATAGTGAAGGAAATGCATAATGTCAAACTTTCATTTCTGTGTCAAGGCCTTGGGCCAAGACCTAAGGGATAACTATAACCGGAACACAACCTGGAGATCCAATGTAACCAGACTCCATCCCGGTGATCCTCTATAACCAGACTCCAACCTGGAGTGCCTCTAATAACCGAACACCAACCCGCAGTGCCTCTAATAAACGGACACCAACGCGGAGTGCCTATAATAACCGGACACTAACCCGGAGGGTCTTCTGTAACCGGACCCCAACCCGGAGGGATTACTTTTACCGGTCCCCAACCCGGAACATACTAGTCTAACACATTCATCTTAAGAAGAGGAGGAAATATTACACAAACATTCGTATTAGAACTAGCATACGAAATGTCAATACTTTCACCATAAACCATGAATGGTATAAAAATAACACATCCATAGTCAAACATATAACAAAATCTTCAATACAATATTTATGTTTTGTATCATAATAAATCAACTTCAAATAAGCTTAAAATCTATCAAAGGATGTTGACATAGATGAAATGAAAACTATTTGAGAGAAATATCTATTTTTTTAAATCATTTAAATGTCACAAAATTATAAAATAAAACATTTACATTGAAAATATCCTTATTATATTGTAAGGTAAGCTTCTAAGATTTTATAATGGTGGAAAATAGCCACACTCGCTATATAAATTAAAAAGGCATTCTTACCTTAATTCAGTCAAAAAGGTTAAAAAGGACCTTGTTTGGAAAACGATGGAAAGAATACTTTATAAACTTATTATAAAAATTAAAACAATGGTATAATTGAATTTAACCCATATTTTGTTAAATATTAAGAATTTTTTGAAATACATTTTTAAGAAACATGGATGTGGATGATAAAGAGGTCCCAGTAGATACTTACGTAAAAACAACCTTAGATAATAAAGATATTGTGAAATTAACCCTTACCAATTTGGAAACTTACAAAACATACACCCCTTGAAAGAGGTATCATACAATGAATTTGTAAATACACATAAATTAATGTTTATTACACAAATTATACAATTATGGGCAGTACATACATCACACAAAAGGTAATAGTGGCAATATGGCATGAATCTCACGAGAATAAAGAGTGAGATGAAAACCCTTTACCGTGTACTTTTACTTGTTAGAGTGTAGGTTAACATCCTGTGTAATAGTTAAATCATTTTTATTAAATTATACAATAATAATATACATAAATATGATATCATTTATGAACTTTCAATATTTCTTTGTTAATAATATTTTAGTATTATCATCGTTTCAGGTGTTAACAGATTCGTTTTCTTTTAAATGCTTCATTACGTAAGTCGTGTTTGTTATGGATAGGTTATATCTTATTCATATACCGAATGATATCAAGTCCATAAATATTGCTTTTAATCATCATTCGATAATTATTCTTGAATGGATATGATGGGGAAATGAATCTCATCGCGTTCGTGGAGACGGTAATCCGTACGTATGCACGAACACTACTTTTATTTCATTTTTCATTTTAAATGGAAGAAAAACCAAATGATACATAAGTATATTATTATTCTAGTATAATATAACATCTTATATGTGTTACTTAAGTTCATTAACCTCATCCTTTATACGATCCATTCATGGTATGAACGAGTCATATCACTTTCAGGGGGCAGTAGTCCGTACTTCCTCAAATGAAATTATTGTATATGTATACAACATGAAACGAATACTCGTATGATATAAAATGGAATTACCTAAGCTTATATATAAAATTAATATCATTAATATCATATTTAATTATAGTGCCATCATAATGGAAACAATGAGAGGTGGTAGGAGATAATTGAACAATCATCGCTTCGTGAGGCGTTTGGTTGTCATCCACAGAAACATTATTTTCTTCACCCATTAGATGGAGGTGTGTGTAAATGTAGTTATAATACCTTTAATAACAATATCATAGTATATTTAGGATACTTTTTTTTACAAAAGAAAATAATAATAAGAGTTTAGGTGTTGGAGAAGTAAAATAATAGAAAAGCAGCTAAGAGGAATCGTTACCTTTAATTTGGGTAACTCTCTTTGGAATGAACCAAAAAGGACTCTTGAAGTGCCTTCTTCCTACAGGAAGGCTTCTAAGAGGTGGAGACGGATGTAGGGAGCATAATTGGTCAGAGTTTGGACGATCCAAAAGGCTTGAGAGGTGAGAGGATTTGGTTATAAGTGGTGTCCTTTTATAAGGGAGAGAAGGGGCTCTTTAGGAAAAACTCAACGTATTATTTTATAATAAATTCATATTCAGTTTCTAATGGATCAAAAGTATATTATTAAAACCATACGGTGGGGATGAGTCAAAATCCTTTCAACCAATAGATTTTAGATAGGTTTTGTGTCAAAATATTAACATTATCATTTAGTTTTAACTCTTGGTTAATTAGTTTGACACTTACCATGTCACTTTGTATTTTTATATTATATAGTTAATAAACATACTATATACCTCTAAGAGACCCTCAAGTGTTCCATTAATGTTTCTCCTATCATTATTAATGCCTTTTGGCCGATCCTTAGATTTTTAGGAATTTAATATCAATTAATAATATAATATTTGTTTTAAAAACTCTTTTATGTCAATTTTGACACTATTTGATATTTGATTTTTGTAAAACTCATAACAGTATTATTACTTCGAAAAAAGTTAATTAAATCAATCCTAAATTTTCATATTAACCTATAAAATTCTTATAATTCATTAAAAGTCTCAAATTATATTTATTTGGGTATTTATTATATCAATTATTTTAATATTTAACTAATAAGGTAATTACTACATCATCATTGTGTCATATATAAATTAAATTATGTTGTGTCTAAAAATTATAAAGAAAATAAAATTATGTAGGAAATCGTTTTATATTTCTAATGAATATTCATAGTCGAACATATAACATATATAACCATATGTAAAAATTGTTTTGATGAAAGAAATAGGCTAAGGTCATTTTTGTATTTACTTTAACTTAATTAATATAAAGTGTCATTATCACTTACAAGTGGATCCATGGGGTCCCAAAATCGACCCAAAGATTCTCATGGTCAGACATGTATCAACCAATAGGGTTAAGACACGTTTTAGGGTAATTTATTATTATTATTATATTATTTTTTTACCCTTATTTACCGGATTTACCCTTTAACCATGGTAAATAAAATATTTACCGAAATAATTATTCAAAATGTCTAAAAATAAAAGTTACGTAGTTACACAATTTGTAGATCCTGATTATAAATATAGAGTCCATTTTTTCTAATTTAAAACGCAGAAGTGGCAGAAATTAATTTAAAATTAATTTCCGCTGTCAAAACAAAAAGCGTGTTTTTAAGAGATATTAACTATCAGAAGATTGACACCTGATTACGTCCGGTTTAAATGTGAAATTATGTTAAATGTCAAACATTGTATTAAATGGTTAAAATATATTCTAAATATACTTTAAAACCACTCAAATTGATAATTTATCACTATTAATTACTTCGATTAAAAAATTTGTTCTCAATAAAAATTTAGTAATTTTCACTATTCATAAAAATATAAAAGTTATCCGAAAAGTACCAAAATTTCATCCTAGGATAATTTTGATATTTCAAATCCAAAAATGAAGTCCATTTTAAAAGATAAAATTTATAAAATTTCAAAAAATGGGTATTACTATTCATTACAGCTACTTTGATTGGTCGCGACGTGTTAGAATCTCGAAGTTGCGTACAACACACGCTACTGTATTATTCAAAGAGAAGCGTAACGTGGAAGCTTGGGGTGTTACAGTATATAGACCATTTTTTCTAGGATTTGAATTAATGACCATTTTCAGCCACTAATATTTGATTATGACCCAAACTGTATTTTATTTAAATGAAAGTCAAACTGTTCAAACTATTGATTTTAGTTATTAAAATATTTTAAAATTTAGTATTCCATAAGTGATATTTGATAAAAAATAATAATTTTAAAGATAATAAATTTTTATTATTAAGGTAAATTTAATTATAAGTTCTATTTAATAAATAATTACCTTAAATTTTTTCACAACGATTATGTAGTAATTATTTATTAGAAAAGAAATCAAATAAATGATATTAAATTTTTTTAAATAAATATAATTTTTTGTTTTTATGGCAATAAAAAATTTATTTAGATTAATATGAAATTCCTAGTATATAATATATTTTTTTATTTTACACTATTTGTTAATATTTTTGAAGTCATAGTTATGAATAGTGATAAATTGGATAAATAATATGTTTTGTTAATAAAATATTATTATTAAATTATTTAAAAATCACAAAAATTATTGAATAATTAAATATGATATAATATTATGTCTTAAATTTAATCTCCACATCTATCAGGTCTTATTGGAATTTCTTACCCTGTTATACCCAAATTATATTTTAATATTTTAGGTAATTACTAAATTTTGCCTCACCTCAATTATGAAGCGAGACTCCTTCCTTCACTTCATATCATAACAGCGAGCCGTATTTCTCGAATATTGTCTACCGAATTTTCTTATCGTCACCTATTTCCACATTATATTGTTATTGGTCTCACAAAATGATCAATTTCATGTGCATAATGAGGTTCCGAGGGAGAAATATTGAAGAGGTAAATTCCTCCTTCTCTTTTAAATTCTTACACACTTATACCTAATCTTCACCCCCTATATAAAGATTCATGATAACTAAAGTATCATATATATACTGTAATTTATTTTTCTATTTTTATTTCCATCCTGAATTCTCTTATTTTCTCATTCTATTTAAAAAATCAAACTGTCGTTCATCGTTCGTCAATTCACCGCCTTCCGGGACAATGCGTTTTTGTTTCTCATTACTAAATTCATGGAATGTTTAAATTGAAATATATTTTTTTAAAATGAAATTAATATATATATATATATTCTACCTCTTTTGGATCATTCTTTCCACGTGACAAGAAAATATGTAATGAACTGGCCATGAATCCATAAAACAAATACTTCCGAAACAATAGAAATAAAAAAATAATATAATAAATGGGAGATAATATTTTATAATAAGATCATATAAGTTCTTATAAATATTAATATAGTTCATTAATTAATTAATAACACCCTTAAAGATTATACATGGGGTTTTAACATGCATGAAGGATGTCGAGCATGAGGTAAGAGACATTCTTTTCAAATTCTTATTTAATATATTCTTATGAAAAAGTATAAAATATTATTTTTCTTATATAGATTCATGAATATTTTACAAATTTCATGATTCCTTAATGTTTTTAAGCCTCCATTACAGTATTATATTGTTATTTTCAAAGATAAGGTTTTCTTTTTTATGTACAATGTATCCCATTGAATTTTGTGATTTTCCTCAAGGAATGTTTTTATGATGAAATTATTCATGTTTTGTGATTATGGTCTGGTAATTGGGAATTTTTTATACTGATGGGTGGTTATTTTATGAAAAACATATGGTCGGTTCCATGATATCCATTCCATTCATTAGGTATGTCAAATTTAGATTGTAATGGTTATTCCAAGTCTAACTACGATAGATACATAATAATGTAGACGTAAGGGTTATATTGTAATATAGACATGAGTGTTACAAATCATATGATAGAATTGAGGGTTACAATGATAAATAAGTGTGGTAAGTAAATGAAGAACCAATTTACCTATGTGATTTGTTTATTCTTGATATTTTTTTGGAAACCTCATGTTTTCACAAAGTAATTATACAATTCTTTTGAGAATGAGAATTAAATGTTTCATGTGTTTATATGTATTATGGGATAATGGTTTATTTATTCATTAAATGTCACTTTTCTATAATTTTTGTTCTCAACCAATATTTAAATTTTGTTTCAAATTGTTTATGGTGGGGTAAAAGGATAAAATCCAAGATGAATATTGTGAAGTGTTTCCAAGAAAGGAAATCATGTTTTATTTTTAAAAGACTGGTGTATTATTGAAAAAATAAGTACTATTTTAGTATCATCATGTTTTTTTCATGTGATTTTTATGTATTAACTATGTCATATTCCTCTAAAACTATATACTAAAAAGATATTTTCGATTTTATTAATATAAAATATAGTTGAATTAATTGTATTATTTAATTTTTAAGACTTGGTCTTTATACGCAGTGAGCCAGGAATTGATTGCCAAGGGGAAATTTAAAGATAAGAATTTACGAAGATGGTCGATGTCGTAAGGGGTTATAGGGAGTGGTGCTATAGGATGCTAGATGCATGGTCATGAGGAGTCTTAATAGGTTATTTAGTTTCGATAATTGACTAGGACACCATGTATAATATCATTGATTGATTTTCTCTTGTGAGGGAATCTAGATCACATTCATAACCAGTGTGAGTGACCCCTAAAGGAGTGCCGAGTGGGTGGTGAAATAGGTTATTTAGTCAGTTTATCCCAAAATACATCTCCAATTTCTAGGAGTGACGGTCCATATCAGACTCATGGATCTGTGGTAGGATTGGGAGTGGTACAGGTTGTGGGTATCTATTATATGACTTCAATCACATGTTGTGGTAGGGGAACTGTTTCCCGGTAGTGTGAAAGTGGTCATTAGTGGGTACAACACCATCTATTAGATAAGAATTGGGAATTCAAGATTCAGGCCATATGCATGTTCTTGAGATGACAAATACATAACAGGTTGTGGAGATAATGATGGTTAGAGCTATTCCATGAGAATGGTCCTATTATGTTTATTTTGGAAATTCCATACATTTGTTCATGTGTTTCACATAAAATTGTTCAATTTAGTAGGTGTTTTTTAATATAGTAGCATTAGAACGATGCATGATTTCTATGGGATTTGATGGCATGAGGGATGTTTTCATCATTGGGAATAATATATGACACATAAATTAATTTTATGAATAAAAATACATTTTTATGAATTTTATACATGAATATGATGAAGGGAATTTTGGGAATCACATGTGATGCATATTTTTTTGTGCTTCAGTTGTGATATTAGACCTTATGAGAATCATGTGTGTCGTGGGTGTGAGGCGAGCTTATGATGAGTTACAATATGGAAAGTATGTAACAATTGAGAAATTATTTATAAGGGAATGTATAGTTTGAGACCATTGGAATGCTAGGAAAGGGTTAGGAAGTGACCTGTTATGCGATTCCTAATTTGGAGAGTTCCAGAGAAGGTATCTTCCATGAGTGAGTAGCTGGAATAGTTCGAGATGTTCAAATTAATATGGTTATGTTCATTATCATCTCATGATATGGGAAAGTAAATATTGGGATTCATGGGTCACCATGTAGCTAAACAGATAATGGAGGAGCTATTGAAAGTTTGGTAGGTTATATGATCCTTTATGTTGAGAAAGTCAAAAATTCCTTGGGAATTGGAACCTTTAGTATGGTGTTTAGAAAAAATGTCCGATTTATATTTGGAATGTGTTTTAGAGTTTCTAAAACTATAAACTATCTTATTTAGATATTAGTTAAGACCTAAAAGATGTCTTACGTGTCTAGTTGGGTTTTAAACATTTTAGGATCGAAAAACCAAATTTCTTATTACAAAATACAAGGAACATGGATGAAATACATTTAATGATAACGATGTGGCACAAACAATGAAACCCATTTGTATTAGGACATGGTTAATTTTAACTTTGTGGTGTTCCTAGTAATATGTAAATTTTTGTTTATAAGGATAGAGGGATCTAAATTTTTATACCAGATTTTTCTAAACAATTTATTGCTACCGTGAAAGGCAGAGTGTCCCTGGGACAGTAGCTCGCACCCTTTGCACATGGGTTGGAAAATTGTACAACCACACCATGTGTCCCGTTAAATGGGATGAAATTAAAAAAATTCCCCTTCCTTGTTAGATATTCCTTATTCCTTTTTTATTCACCCATTTCTATTCCCATTAGCTTATCAAGATATTCTTTCCACTCCTATATTAATTGGGGTTTTTATATCATACAATCTCTGATTCAATTGATGTCATTCTGGTTGGATCCCTCTTAGTAAGATAATGATTAAAATTTCATATTTTTTCCTCTCATCAAGTAGATCTAGATTATATTTATATATGAGCTAATATACAATATTTCTAGGTTATTTCTAAAATTCATATTATTCTCTCATTTGGAATATATTTAAATTTCAGTATCAGGTGAGAATTTCTTATTAATATTAGAAAGGTGGTTACAACCATTGTTCTAATTTAAAAATTTTCTTATGTGACAGGTTATAAATAGTTGTTTGTGGGGTGGTCTTTGTGAGACCATATTTATATTTATATAATTTTATAATATTCTTGGGATATTCCATGGGTAGTATTATGTGTCATAAGGTATGTTTAAAATGTTTATGGATTTTTAGGTGTGAAATGGTGTTTCACGTTAGTTTAGGATGGTTATCAGGTTATGTAATTTATTTATAATGAGTTGATGTTTATGTCGGTTCCATGTGAACTTTTTGGGAATGGACTGTTAGACTCTTGGGGATGTGTATCACTAGATGTGATATTATTTGGGTTGTGAGGTTGTATAATATGTTAATGTCTAGTATTGTAGTGGTGTAAACTTGATTTATATGTGGTTATGTAGGTTTTCTAGAGGCGTTTCATAGAATTTTTTTGATTTCAACTCACCATCAACATCCAAAAGAAACCTTGGTGTCATGTAAACATGTGGTATTGTACCATAGTGGAGGTTTTGACCACTCTATATAGGTGGATGAATCCTTAGACTTAGCATCCTTAGGTATGGGTATGACAATCAGAACAGAAAGGTTATCACTATATAAAGCCACATGTTATAGTGTGAGACCATTTTGAAGGGGAAACGGTTCATCATGATGCTTGGGATGATGGTCTTGGACAATGGAAGGAATGATATTACAATGTATTTGGATATTTGGCTACCGAGATAATGGAGATTTAATACATGGAAGTCCAATGGAATTCTGATATATTTTTTAGTGTGAAAAAGGGTGGTATGATTTACTCTATTTGTTATATATATTCTATGGTTTGTATGTTCTGTTGTGCGGTATCAAAATATATGGAGACTGGGGTTCATTCTGTTTGATTGGCCATGTATTTTTCATTATACTACATCATAGGAAGAATCATGTAAATGATTTCTTTCTATATTTAAGCTCATTCCAAGAAGGTTGTTTGATGTTTGAGTAGTGTCTATTTATTTTCTTTTTTTTTTTCATAAATATTAATATGCATGGATGTAAGACATTCACACATTGGTCGTGGCCTAATAAGTTCATATTGAAACCCCTCATGGTCTCCAAAAGAAATGTGAAAAATTTATAGCTTTGAGAGTTTAAAATAGATTAGGTTTTTATTATTGACCATTGTGAGAATGGTTGTTCTATTGGTGCACTAGGTGGATAAAATAGGTTTTGGAAGACCAACCCTATTTGACCTTTATACTGAGATGGAGTTATATTTTTGTATTTTTATTCATTCATACATATATGGTCTACCCCTGAGTGATATTTCCTGAATGTATATGAATTCATGAAATGTGTATATTTTATGGCATATGAAGAAAGAGATTACTTGGATTTCTATTTCTATTGGTTCATTTTTATTCCGTTGATTTTTTTGGACTCTTATATATTGTAGTTCTTATTACTATTATTAATATTATTAACAGAAGGTATAGTATCCCTACTATCACCCAATAGACCCCCTGTAGCTTGTTGGAATCCATTGGCGTATGATGAGGCATGCCTAAGTCCAAGAGGAACACCAGCCCAAAGAACCAGTTGAGTGGATCCTAGATCACGTTGAAAAACAGGGAATGTGATTTTATTTATTTACCATGGAAGATTTATTATGGATTATTTACTCATGATATCTTGTACTGTATGTAACCCATAAAGATCATCTGAACTCATCCTTTTTTTATTTCATCATGATATAAATATGGAATAGTTGAATAAATTGAAGTTTTCATAATATTTATTTATTTTTATTTGTATTTTTTGTTTTCAAATATATTGTGGTATTTTTATATGTATATATTTAACAAAGAATACTAAACTATTCTGTCCTTCATAATATGATTCCTTGTATCTAATGCCAATGTAGTAAGGTAATTATTGACATTAGGCTACTATGTTTGGGGTAATTACTGAGTGTACTTACACAACCCGTTTCCGTGGTTCTCAAAGTTCAAATAATTGAAGTGATTAAACATCCAAAGCTTCACTATATAGAGAGTATATCTCTCCACGTACATATATGGACATATAAACATCTTCAACAGTCCTATTAATGGACTTATCAACCAAATAAATTGATTAATCATCGATAAATTCAGTCATAGAAGAAACCAACGAAATCAATGGATTATAAAAATGAGATTCATATGTCCTTTGTAATGTGGGGGAAGAACACGTTTTTTAGTATGCTATTAATCATCATAAATAATTTATTTTCTTCCTTGAGATATTTTAGAAATTTTGGGTCCACATAATATTTTTTATTACCATTGGACATATTTTATATCTATTTATTCAACAACTAGAGATGGTTGCACAACATCCCTAACATTATAGGGTTAAACTTCACCTATTGTTGAAAGAACATCTCTTTTCAAGGTCTATAGAAAATCATAGTACCACTTTCATCTTGAAGGAAGGTTCATGAAAATATTTAGGAAATTAATGATCTCCCCTAACTATAGAGTTATTTTTTATTTCCTCATCCTATTTCATCTAGTTATGATAGTGATATATTTTTCACCAATAAAATAATCCTTTAATCATATATCCACAAATGGCATACCAGCTTCTCCCTATACTGTAGAATATCTAATCTCCTCTACAACACACCTTGAAGGTCAATAATTATATAAAAATAGGTTTCCCCCCTCAAATGGTAAAATTTGCGGCTCTTCATCTGCAGAAAAAACTAGCATTAATATTCCTCTAGTAAAAATCTAGATGAATTAAAATTTTCATTGAGGTATAGTGGGAATACTTCTACTATGATAAAATATTAAACTAGTAATAATTTAATTAGTTATCCCCTATTATAATGAAAATGGTACATAAATCTTTTATCGGGATAAAAAGACATCTAATTATCCTTTGGGACACAATGGTTTATGTCCCTTAACATGTACCAAAAAATATTGACATTGATGTCACTCAATATGAGAGACCTGAAATAAATGTTTTGAAAAAGGATTCTCTCAAACTTAGTAATCTTTGGAACTACCAATATCTGAATAAACATGATCAAAACCCCCTGGTTTGCATCTAGATCCTTGACCGATAAATTCATTATATAATATATCCCATAAATAAATGACATAATGTCCTCATAATTGTGAACTCTATCTCTAATTAATCTATGGATGAAATAGAAATTCCCTTCATGAATACATATAAATTACCGAGTAATTTTTACTGATGGGATTAAAAACACTCTTATATTTACTTTTTAAGCGATGCATTCTTCACATTCACACATCATATACTTGAGGTTTTCATATAATTCCTTTACATATATTTTTAATACATACTCATAATTCCCACCATTTACATGAATTTTATTCATTAACTATTAATTATTTCTTCAAAAATAAATTTCTTATAAACAACCATTAAAATTATATGAATTTTTCATGTAAGATATTCTATTTTGAACTATAATTCCTTTGGGTCTTCTCATAACTATGACTAGAATCATTATTTAGCTTCATCAGCGAAAATATAATAAGTAGTAAAAGTTTTAGGGTTTTTAAAAACAAGTTTTATAGAGATTTTTTTTGGGATCAAAAGGGAATAAGTTTGATGGTAAGATAGAGAAAGATTAACATTAAAGGTTTTAGGTGACTGTTTATTTTCTTGAGACAATATTTTATTGTAATTATTTGGTTTTTATAAAAAAATTAATCTTTAAAAAAAATAATATGATATAAAAAATTGAAATTAAATTAAATTAATCATTATAAAATTATATTTGAATGATAAATATAATAATAAAATAATGATATTAAAAAACATAAAAACATTACATAAAATTATATAATACTATCTCTCCATTAATAAAATATAATCTAATAGTGGAATGTGGATTACTAGAAATATCATCAATATGTTATTAAATATTAAAAAATTATAAATAAATACCCCATTTTGGGATATTATTCCTTAGATGTGATGTCAAATATCAATATCCCTATTCTTAAAATGACAGAATATATTGTTTTAAAACATATATAGAATTATTATTAGAAAATGAAATGGGAACATGGTAAAATTTAATATAAAATAATAGAAATTTGTGTTTCAAACTCAACAATTGTGAATAAAAGATTCCAGTAGATATATATATTCTATTTTATGAAGATCTTTATTCTTCATTTGGAGTTAGAAATGAAACTAAATGATGCTTTTAACTAGACTTTGGAACCCAATTTTCTCTAAAAAGTGATAGGTTTATGAAGTGTATTTTCTCTCTAATCTAAATCATTCAAAATAATCATCTTAGTTTGAAATGAAATAAAAAATAGATGATTTGTATATATAAATGAAAATAAATATTTCTTTTTAATTATTTCATATTCCATTCAAAATTAATTAATTAAAAATGCTGAATTTGACTATAATCTTTCACAAAGACAAGCATAAATTTTTATATCTAGTATATTTGTAGTAATATATAATAAATTACTAAATATAACTCTCTATAACATTTTTTTCAAATGTTTTACCATCTTCATAATAATCCTGTTTTATATTAGAAAATATTGTTGTTTTATATAACATACTATTTTCAAGACCATAATTTTTCAATAAATCAACTATATGTATACTTTGATTTAAAAAATTTCCAAGAACCCTTTTGACAGAATTTCAATACAATAAAAAAATTTAATCCCCCCTTAAATAATAATTTTAAACTATTTTTAAATAATTTTTGAAAAAATAATTTTAAATATTTTGATAAATGAAACAAAAAATAACATCATTTAAATATTTTTGAACTTATAAAATTTCAGCAGGATATATTTTCTTTTTTTTGTGTGGATATTTTAGACCTATAAATAACTATTTTCAAAATGAAATGATCTAAACCTCTAATATCATGTTCATGTGGATTGTATATGACAATATTAATATTTAAAAGGTTTATAAATATAATTTAGAAAGTGAGGTATTTCATAATATTGATGTTGTTCAACATAAAAATCACCCATTACATAATCATTCAACAAAGTATATTTAACACATATAAGGTATAAATAAAAATTCATATATGATCATAGGATAAAAGGATAAAAATATATTTATCCCTAGAAACTAGGAAATAGGATTCCTTATAGACTATTCCTTCCTCCGAATTTTAAAACATATCTACAAGCTAAGACATATTACTCATCATTGTATTGTGATCATCTTGCTAATTAAAGAAATTCCAAATATTTTCTGTTACAGGATGTTCAGATGGTCTATCAACTAATTAAAAGAAATTATATTAAACTAATCTAGCTCTTCTTATATGGTCAACATCTATCCCTAATCATATAAGTGTTCTACTACAATCATAGATTAAAAATGTGATATCAAAGCAAAGAATTCAACTAGTTGTTGAGCATTTCACCTAGCCTCAACTGCTTCTTAATGATCTCCTAGAGTATTCTCAAAAGGATCATTATTCAACATTATAGTTTTTCTAGGTAAACTTTTTTAGGTTCATCAGATTCTGGTTATTTATAGATGGAGGGTTACTGATCATGATAAACATTACTTTCAATATTATCATTAGAATATTCAATCCTCAAAATATTCAAAGAACCAAAAACTTAATTGGTTTTATTTTTTTGATCAAATTGATCAATTTGATAAAAAACATATAAACAAATTATTCAACTACCCTTTACATATTATTAATCAATTTAAAAGCTTTTGAAGTAGTAGAATACCTATATTGATTCCTTCATCATCCATTGGATAAAACATTACATTTTTACCTAAGTATTCATCATATATACCTTGTATCTAAAAAAATTAATATATCAAACATTCAGTTTTCTATTATTCCCTAACTAGTATGACGAATTTTTAAGAATATGTATATTTAAAATTATATTCATAATATGGAATTTAATATTAATCCCATATTCAAACAATTGGTAGATAAACTATTTTCATTAAACATAATTATATCCATTTCATGAATATTTTTATTTATTCTTTCTGTGATTCCATTTTTTTGAGGTGTTATTAGATAAAAAATGTACAGTTAACACACGTGTTTAAGAAGGATGTATTTTAATCCTAATTCCGAAATGGTTTTTCATTGTCACGACTTAATAGAATTATTTTTAATTATTTTATTTTGAAGAAAACATAAAAAAATTCTTAGTAACTGAAAAACATTCCCTTTTAAACATCAAAAATAAATCCCACGTAAATCTAGAAAAAACATCAACTAAGACAATGATAATGAATCTTCTATCCAGTCCTAAAACACTAGAGTGTCTAAAATGTCCCGTGTATACATTTTATTAAGGTTTATATATAGTAACCTTGTTAATTTTTGTTAAATAATACTTATTCTTCTTTATAATATTAAATAAAATGAAAAATATTTTTCATCAATATTGAAACTAGGTAGATCAAAAACTAATTTATTCTTAGGTAATTTAGATAATGAAAATAAATTACAATGACCAAGACTCTTATTAAATATTGATTATTTACTCTTTTTATCACCTAAAATGATCACATTATATTCACATAAGAAATTATTGTCCAAAGTATAATCATTTTCGATTTTTTCTTCTCTAAACATAATAATTTTATCTTTAGAGAAAAAAAACAATTATTATAAAAATTAATAGTAAATACAATATAAAATATTTTGGGGATAGATATAGTATTATTCTTTAACCAATGAAAATATATAACCTTGTTGATCAGCAATGATTATAGATCCTTAAATTATTTGACTCAAATGATCCTACTTTTAGATTTATCACCAAAGGTAGCCAAATGTCGATCATCTTTTGATATTGAATGAAAAATAAAGAAGTATCCACTCATGTTTCCCTAATATACTCTTTTTATATACTATATTTCATTTAAATCCCATTTAATTTTCACAAATAATGTAACTAAAAAATTATTTTGGTACCCAACATCTATTGGTCCCTATATAATCAATGACCAATGATCTAGATAACCAGATCTATTTAATCTTGAAAGAAATAATAGTCATTAAATGTTTGGAAACATTATATTTATTAATAATGTTAATATGTGGAATTATTATTAATTAATTATAATATCAATTTCCAATAATTTCACAATATAAACAATAACTATTAACATTTGATTATTCATTAAACTAGGGAGGATGTAATTTCTATACTGGTTGGGGTTTTTCACAATTTATACCAATATAATATCTTTATTAATTATGATCATTATTTATAAGAATCATATATGAAGAGTGTTATCACATAGTAAACAAAATATTAGAACTTTTAAAAGAATCAATTTCTACATGTAACACTTCGCTTTTATTTTTAGTCTTAGTATAGCTTGACCCAGATTTCTATATATTTTATTTTAATTTTAGTCTTATTTTAAAATGGTATATTTCTAATTTTTGGAAAAATGTTAGTATTATTTAGTGATTTAACTATTTTATTTATATATTAATATTTTTCTTCAAGATAATAATGATATTTATCTAGTTTATAGATGAAGAAACTTTCAAAATCATGAGAATAAACAATGGAGTAGTTATATTTTACCTCATCTTCATTATCTAAAAAGTACATTTTCAATTTTTAATTTTATTTTTCTTTCTTTCATTAATAACATAGAGTGAAACTTTTTTATTTTGATAAATTCCATGTATCCTTTATGGATTTAATTCAATTTCATTTATAATCTATATTCGTCTAGAGATTGTGTTTCCTTTTTCTATACCTTTACTCATTCCTTCAGTTATGGAAAATCAAATTTGATATTCCCCAATATATTTCATTCGTAGAATATAACTTATTTCAATCCCTCAACATTCATCATTTAATCCCTGAATTCCTTCTTGAATGGTTTCTTCTTTGTAGTAAATTGTTGAGTATTTTATCTAGGTGAGAAATTTTCTCTACAAAATTTGAACTAATTGAATCATTACATATTGTTATATCCCCTATTAAATTATTTTATATTTTTTGAATAAAAAATTTTAGATTAGTATTTTTATTTTTGATCATTCTTTGATCCTTAGACTTAAAATTAATCTTAACTTCATATAGTGTTAGAGTGTAAATTAATTCATTCATAAATAGTTTTATGATAGGATATTATTTTATAATAGTAGCTAATATTCCCTTCCACATAGATGGTATGACACTAAGATCATTAAAAACTTGATCAGGCTTAGGAACGGGAACTCTAAGAGCAGTAACACCATTTACTATTTATATCAATATTCTATTAATTGGGTTTATACATTAGCCATCATATATTCCAAATTATAAAATATTAATTATGTAGTATTATACCTTACTTAAATGACATTAATGGTTCCTTTATATTCAACAGTAATTGTCCATGACATGTTATAATTAGTGGAACATTGAGAAACATTTTTCATTATTCCAATCCAAGTTTATATGTGATTATATTCCCGGATCATTAATTAAAATCATATTCTCATTCTTTTACATCATCCCAATTTTATGGTTCAACCATGGGAATTTCATACGTTTTTATAGACTTCAAATAATGTTTTAAACCGAAAATTCATTAAATTTAAAATCATTCATATATTTTAGTATCCATAGTATTAAACATTAAAAAATATATGTCTGATCATATAAAATCCTTCCATTAGATCATCCATTGAAAATATTCTTCATTTGGATCCTTAACTCATGCTCGTTAGAGTAAAATAAATATTTCATAGAGAAGTCCTCTAATAGAATTTACTTTTCGTAATGGTGATGAAGACACATAAGTGCTCTGGGGGTGAATTTTGTGTATTAAAAAACACTTGAATAATTTCAATATGACTCCCTTTGTGAATATTAAAGAGATGTTGTTAAACTTTCATTAAATATATTATATAGTGTAAAATAAGAGGAATAGATATATGAATTTTTAGACTAGTTCAGGAAATAATGATCCCTTAGTACACTACCCCAAAACTGCCTCTGTAAGCACTATGATTTTCACTAGTAGATCATTTTATAAGTGATATAAATAGTTGATTTGAAGTCATTTAAACAAATTAGAACACGCTTTAAAATAATTTAAATACATGAAAATAAAAATCAATAAAAATAGTTAATCCCCTATGTGTTAAAAACCAAAAAATATTTCATTTTTGGAAGAAATAGTATGTGATGTTGTTAAGATACATATGTTGAAACTAAAAAATGGGGCATTTTGAGGATTAAATGAATAAATTCAAATCCCTATCCTTAATAGGAATCCTATGGTTTCTATTAAGAATGTTCACATAACATAGAAACAGAAATAAAATCTTAATAATTAAAAGAACACAATGAATAATATTCTAATATTAATGTCACAATTTTTTTTTTCAAGAAATGATTCACTGAACTACAACAGATAATTAAAATATTAGAAAAATACATATTTTAGTAGAAAAAATCCTATGAAAATAGAAAATTATAATGTAAAATTCAGATAAATAGATATTTTATTTTCATAGAGCTTCAATAAGACAAAATAATAGTATTTTAGATTATAAATACATTTTTTTTCTGAAATAATCCAATGAGAGTAAAAAAATACCTAGATTTAAATTTGGTCTAACTAATCTAGAAAAAGCACTAGACAAGTTGTGATTACAATAATGGTTAACATATTTAAAATTCGAATTTAATCAGAAAATGAAAACCAAAACTTCCATTAGAAATAAGAATGAGTTATTTCGTGGTTGGAGACTTTCTAAAATGTACTTTGAATTACCTAATCAAGAAATTGACACCAGTAAACACAAGGTATAAATCTATGAATTAATTCAAAATTTAAATCCCATTTATGACTAATTAAATGTGGGTGTTCTTCAACATGAATATAATACCAAAAGTATGGATGAAATCGTTAATTTGATTCCAAACATAGAATTATAGAACCTGTAGAATATACTAGAATTTGGTTTCATAAGTTATGTTCTTACCTAATGTTACAATCTCAAATGTTAGGTTCATTTAAAAAAATTTGGTTATAAAATAATTCATTCAAAAAAAATTTGAGTTTCCAAATTTAATGTTTGATAATAAAACATTACGTTCCATATGAATATAAAGGTTAAAAAACATAACATCGATCTTATATTTGTGGGTCCAAATATATGGATGGATAACAAAGTTGGTCTATCATAATACTTTTTCAATAGTGATTACAAACTTCTAACATTCAACCAAAATAAATTTTATTTTAATTTTTTTTAAATAAATGATTATTATAAAACTCAAAGATTCAAAATTACAGGGAAAAATTATAAAAATTAAATACACATAAAAATATATTTATTAGAAAAATAAATGGGGGTGTTTGTGAGCATCAAAATCAATTGGAACATGATGAGAAATTATTGGGTTAGAATATGTATGCCTAATAGTGTATAATGTAACTTGAGTTTAATAATTAAGACACAATATATTTTAAAAGACACTATATTGTTTGTATGGGGTTCTTCTCCCTCGCTTCACCCCCTCCTGATGACCTAGATCGATGCCGTCGGGTTCTTCTCCCCCCTCCCTATCAGAGGGGGGAGTTTTTTGCTCGCTATCTCATGAGAAGGAAGGATCACACCTTATCTTTTATCCTCACTTCCCTAAAATATCCATCACTCCAAAAGTTTCTTTTCTTTTTTGAGAAGTGCCTCAGTTGTCGCTGCTCCAGTCTGAGCTAATCTGTGCTGCGGATCTGTGTACGCATACCCTGGTGGATCATTTCCATCCTCATCAGTCGTTGGTGGAAGCATTTTCCCAGGTCATAAAATTGTGGGAGCTTCATGAGCGCCCGGTCGTTGGGTTACTCGATCGAAGACACATTATGGTTCAGTTTTGGTTGGAGAAGGATTTCATCATCGCTTGGTCCAGGGTCTCAAGGATGTGCGACGACTCTTACTTATATTTATTCTGATGGGATTTTTATTTTCATATGATGCATGACCCTTCATCGATTTCTATGTGGGTAAGTATTTTCGGTCTCCCCCTTTCTTTCCAAAACCCTTCGATTCTCTGTGCAATTGGAAATATGATTGGGTGATTTCTTTGCTCTGATCAACTGACTGAATCTGTGTCTCACCTGGTTTTCCCGCTGATATGTTTTGAGGTAGACCTTGCGCGACCCCCTGTGAGTTGTGTCTGGATCAATGATGACAAGGAGTTTAGATGGATGCAAGAGGTTGTTTTTGAGTCATGGAATCAGTAATGTGTGAAATGCAGACGACTTGGGAATTTGGAAGATGTTTGTCGTTGGTGAGGTATGGTTGCTAACCCTCAAGGGATGGAGGGACAAGACATGGATGTTTGTGGGGTGCGTGGTGATGTGAGGTCGACACAGGTGGCGGTGATGGATGGACCTGTGGAAGCAGTTGTGTATCTCAAATGTGGAACTTCACTTGGGAAATGAGATCGATTAGACACTATTTGCACTGAAGGTGATCTGGCCAGTTCGCAATCTGTCGGGTATGCAGAGAGGGGGATGAGGCAGGCTCACACTGATGATGCTTCGGGCCCTGCTAGTGGTTTGAAGGCGGCGCATATGCATGGAAACCCAACTTTTATGAAGGTGTTTGACAGACTAAAAGGTGATCTTCGAATTGATTCCCAGACTTTGGTTAAAGATAGTGTTTGCAATCAGGAGGGTGATCAGGAGAATTTGGACAGTGCTTCTAGTATTGTTGGCCGAATGATGAAGATTACTTCCTTGTAGGATGTTGCTAAAAGTAGCGAATGTGTTGTGGAGGAGGTGATAGTGATAGAACCATATGCTGAACATGGGTCTTCAGAACAGGTTGGTGTGTAGATGAAGGATCCAATCGGGCTGCAGTCCTTGTCTGGGAAGCAGGGGGCTGAGCTTGAGCGAAACAACCGTTTCACTGGTTTGGCGATGGAAGACTTGGTGTTAGACTATGAAGGGGTTTTGTCTGTGGGTGGAAAAGGTGCAGAGGGGAAAGGCATTGTGGATATAAGAGGTCATGCTATAACATTACAAGGGAAGGGGGATGTCAAAGAAGTTGGAAGCATCACAATGGAGGCTGTTCCTGGTGATAGCGTTGGACAGAAGGGGACAAATGTTGGGTGTGAACTTGCAGATCAGTCAAAGTGTCTTGCTATGCTGGATTATAACTCTCAACCTCAGTAGGAATGGGGTGTGGAGGAGGAATACCATGTTGTTCATATTTCTAGAGAATGGGTGGATTGTCTCAATAGTGATAAAGAAAATGAAGGTGGCATGGTCCGGACTTCCTATAGCGATGTTGTTCAGGGTGGGAAAGACAAGGAGTCTGGAAATGCGGAAGTGATGACGTCCCCACCATGAAGAAGGCCGAGGAGGGATTATTCTTATCTGCCAAATCCAATGACTACCAGGTCCTCTGTTGGGGGGCAAGGTTGGGCTGCACAGTCTTCTATGGAGCTTCTATCTTTGGAGAAGCTAAACCTTAGAAGGAGGTACACCAAGATCTTGCGACATTACAATAGTTTAGAATGGGAATTGGCTACTACAGAGGATGAAATCTATCATGGGTATGGTGATGGGTCGGACTAGGATATTTTGTACATGTCCTTTCATTTTGGTGTACTTTTTTGTGGACTTTTCATTTATTTAATAAATGGTCAGAGGCTTGCCTCTGACTAACATTCCTGGTATATTTTAAAATTTCAATAATTTCATAGTTACGTTATTCTTTGGATCATCCACCCAATGACATCTTTATATATTACCAATAATATAATTAACCTCTCTTGAAATCCCAAAATTTAATTAAAGGAATCAATTGAATTATATGAATTTACCTATATAGTCACCTTATAATTATTCCCACATATCCTATAAAAAATACAATATAATCAAATTTAAAATTCCAACTATAATTTATAATGACTTATTTTTCATAAAACAATATAAGTAATAATTTCAAAAACCCATAGATTATGATCTCTAAAGAGTAAAACCACCATTTTGGGTATATCTAGAACACTTAATTTCACTTTTAAATGAAAAAAAATTATCATTACACCTCTATATAATATTTGGGTCTTATATTTTATATTATTCATTGGTGTCCAATATTAGATAACTTTTAATAGTGACTAATTAAACTATTAATTAGGTCTACTATTACACAAAAACCATAGATTCTTATATCAACATACATATTAAAGTGTCTATAATATGTTACAAGATAAATTCTTTTTTAACATTGAGTAAAAACCATTATTTTTACAAGAATTTATCCATACGGAAATCAGGAATTTATGATATATCATTTAGATATCAAATATATCAAGATCCATCTGCAATATGAATGTTCACCGAGCATCCTATAATATTTTTGATCTTCAATGGTTATAGTATTAGTATAAAAATATATATGTCACATATTGTATTTAATAACCATGAAGTTGAATATAAATACTATATTCAATGATGAATATACCTACAGTATAAGATTTTTCTTACTTCATCTTCAATTATTTTCTATTCCCCATGTAATGAAATTTCTTTCTATTTATGAAGTATATAACATGTAATGTATTTATATCCCTTTGAGTATTTTTTATTGTGTAGATGTTATAAAGAAACATTGAATCACTTTATTCATTATATGGAATGTGGAACATGTTTTCACCAATCCTTACAAATTTAGAGAACCATAGATGATATTTTATTAAGTGTCTTATCTATACAGTTCTATTAATAGTTCATAAAAAAGATGGATAATATTAGAGATTAATATTATAATATGATATTAAATGATATTTTTCTAACCATATAGAAGAAAAACTTCACTGACCGATCTATACACATCATCATCTAGAGTATATGATCACTAAGTATACATCAATCTTCTAGTTTCTTTTTCTATAGTTCAATGAATATTACATTTAAATTTTTTCCTCTCTTACTACTTTATTTGTTATTAGAAATGAGTTATCAAGGCGTGTGCATTCATGTCATTATGTTTCATATTCAAATCTTCATACAAAGATGATAACAAGATTCAATTAATATCTGATTCATTCCTTATGTGCCTCGTATAGACATCCTTCATAACCTACCTTTCTCATTGAGGTTGTTAATCTATAAAATGGGATTTTGACTCAAAAAAATATTCCTATAGTATGTAAATGAAAAATACCGTATAACACTCTTGGATGTTTATACATTTTAGTACATTTTCTTTTTCAAGCACTAGCCACAATTTATATATTGTAAATTAGAATTTTTCTATAAAAATTAAATGTATATTATTTGAATATTATCATTATTAGTAATATTACTCTACATTTTTATAATTATTTGTTACCTTATGTGGGAATATAGATAAGTAAATAAATAAATATAATAAACAAAAATTTTCCCTCATGTAAAAATAGTTGAGCTCATTTATGGATGGAGTTTTTTCATTTCTTCATTATACTATGTATCTATTATGATGGTCTAACCATATCAGGGGTCCTAAACAGTCTCCTATCACTAGAAGATCAATCATTAAAATTTTTCACTCACTCATAATTGAGTGGTATCTATGGTTTAGGATGGCATACAATATTCATTGAGCCCACGGGATAATACATAATAAATGTGGGAGAGTTGATTCACAAATCATCAATTTTAATATTATTAAATTTTAGTATATTGTTAAATTTATTGAATAAATCCAAAAAAGAAATTTTTTTGTGACATTCTTGAAAAATCACTACATGAAAGGAAAATTCATTTATTATTTCTCAAAATCATTTCCATTTCTTCTTATTATGATGTTTTTACATTAATTATTAAATTAAAAATTAAAAAATTAATTACTTTTTTTTCATCATTTTTTACTCTAATAGCCTTAAACATATAATAATCTAGTCATATAATATCTTAAATAAAATAATGAACTCAATTTTTGTATTTAATATTAATTTACTACATGTGTGTGCTTTCGAGGAAACACGATGTGTATCTTCATTATTAGTTCATATTCCTCAACTGGAAGTCATATCATGGCATGTAATGACACCACATATTGACTATAATGATTATAGAATATCACGGGGATAAAATATATTTTGGGTTAAACCGTGTTTATACTAGCTACATGTATTGTACTCCAAGGAAAAAATGACACACTTGTAATTAATACACAATGTGTAATTATTTCACAAACAGAAACACACAGTGTGTTGATATTTAAATAGAGCATGCCATTTTTCTATCAGAAATGGGTACACAATATATAATTTACAATTACACATTTTGTATCAATGTTATACAACCTACAACTTTGGCACATCTAGATGGGATCAATGACCATTATTACTATGTATTATCCTATTTTTTTTTCCAAAAAACCTCACATGAATGTTTCATATTGATCGTTATTTAAGAATTACAATCCAAACATAAAAACTATAAATCCAATGAATAAAATTGATGAAATAAATTATAAAGAATTAAAATTATAATTTCACTTCTCCAATACCACATGAATGTATTAAGGCATTGTGGAATTTATGGGTGAGTTCCAAATTTTAAAATTTCATTGATTTTGATTGATAGTATCTAAAGAGCACGATGAATGAAAACTTATAATCTCTAAGACATGATATTTCACAACTAATTTGTAATTAATAAAAAATTATAATTACATTGAACGGGTAATTCCATTGAAAAAATCCAATTACAATACATTATCATTGTATTTTCATTAAAAATTCAAATTATCACTTCTTTATTTATATCTACATATGATCCATAAATATCTTAATGTAATTTTTATATATTTGGGTTCTAGTGTGGAATGTTCAAGCCATTCATGTCGTTCTTCCTCGATTGAAAAAAATTTTCTCTTATTATCTCTATACTTATGAGAGGGGCAATAATATGCTTTTTCTCTGTATTTTTTCCAGAATGTTAGAGAGGATTAAAATTTTGACCGAAAAATATTGTCATCTCAAAAATGATATAACTTGTTATTTGAATATAAGGTTAAAAAATATATATTTGAATAGTGACCCTTGCCAATTTATTTATTCTAAGAAATAATCATGTTAACTAATACTAATAATATTTTTATTTTGATGAAATATTTATTTTTAAAATTTATTTCTAAATTAATAAATTTTAATTTATTAAAATTATATTTAATAAAATATACCATTTTATAGGGATATTAACTCAGCTTATTAATCTATAATTGAGATTTACCAAAATAGGGAAAATAAAATATTGGTCACTTTAAATTTTATATTTACTAAATTCGTGAATAAAGAATTATTTTAATATTCATACATCTAAGTAAATATTTATATTAATATATTCACTAAAATGGAAAAGGGAAAAAATATATTCATTACCTTATGAATTTTAAGAAATTGTCTACATTCAGCATAAAACTATAAACTAGAATATCTGATGTTCATATTTATGAAATGATACTTACATGAATAATTATTACTTCACAAGATGAGGATAATATTTTTCATAATATTATATTTTATTTAATTTAATATGATTCTAGATATAATTATTTTATGGACCTTTTAAAACCCGAAGTTCCATGCAAATTTTTTAGAATTATTTTGGATTTTTACAATTCTGTGAAAATTTATGGTGTGTGATTCTAAGGCCCAGTGTGCCTGTAATAAAATTTTGAACTTTTTTTAAGGTATGTTCAGTAAACATGTAGGAATCATTTTTTATTGTTTGAACTAGTGGTAGGATTTAATATCTGATTGCACCATTGGATCCTCAGTTCCGGGATTAACGTATTGTAAGCTTCACTTTGACATCAAAAAGTCATGAGAAAATGTTAGTTTTTTGACTTTTTAAAGAAATGTAAAAATACATGTAAATATTATATTATATTATTTTCACTAATGGCTGAGCGGTGGTGGTTATGCCATTGACTTGTCAAGACATTTAATGGTTTGACTCATCAACTGTGTAACTCCACCGTTGAGAATTAAATGAGGTTCATTAATTCATTTAATGAACCTCATTAAATTTCTCATTAATTTTGTCATTAATTTCTTCATGCAGTACTTAGTTTCCCCCTACTATTTATTTGATGCTCAGGGTGGGGTTTTGGAACGACTTCTTCAAGCGTGGAAACTCTGGTGAAGTATAACGACCCATACTTTACATACATGGTTATTACTTCAAAACTGAATCATACTTATTACAACATATAACAAAACCATTAAAGGACCGTATATGTATAGTGTCTTTAGAAACTGGGAAACATAAACAACTGGTTCATAAAGCATCTACATTGCCTCCCATTTATTTCATCATATCTAGAGTCCCTTTTGGCATATCCTACTTAATAACCTTCTTCCTGACTTGGGGAAAGAAAACATACAAAAGGGTGAGCTCAAATTCTTAGTAAGGGTAAACAAAAGAAATATCAATCACATCATATTAATAAGAAAATAAAATTTTGGAAATCTTAACATGCAAAAGAGATCATAATTTCATAACATGGGATAAATCATAGTAGTGAAATGCAATCCCAATAATCATAACTTAAAACATGAAACTTTGTGGCATAAACACATAATCATAGGGAATCATTTCTTATTAGACAAGACTCATTGCCAAGACTATCTTAGTGGACAAAGTCCATTTCTGAACCGAGTTCATTCCTCATTTCAGTCCTGTTTCACTGAACCGGTTTAACCTGCCGTTCCAGCCATGTCTATCTCATGAGATATAAAATCTTTACCCAATGCATTGGAAGGAGATATAGGTCCCACCCATATCATAATGATACCATTCTTATGTGTGCCACAAAATCATAAACCACACATCATAGCATAACCCATGTAATAAAAATGAGAATCTTAAACATTGTGACATCATAAAACAATTCATATAAGATAAAGGAATTCATAAAAATAATTCCATCACAACATAATCAAATCAATGTAACAATAGGGATCGAAACCGTACCCTATATTATCTTAGATGGAAACTAATTTTGATAAAACACTTGAACTCCATTCTTGAGGAAAATATCCTTTCTACTTCAAAAACACTTTTCCTTTCATAACATGTCGTACAATTCCAAACTAAAAGAAGTTGATTAAAAATAAAATTGAAAACCTGTAAAGTAACCTTCTTTGAAATAATTTTTTAAAAATCGATTCATGCCGTATAAGTTAAAAAAACATTCTTCTTGTACTTTTGTTGGAAAAGTCAAAAAGTACCTCGTACGAAAAACGACAAAAGATTCCTTTCATATCTTTTACTAAAACTCACCGAAGGGTAAAATTGGATTTAAAAAAGTGTAGGTGGATGGAAATAATATTACATATTGATGAAACATGGATGTGGATGATAAAATACACCCACGTAAATACCAAAGTATAAACAATCTCAGATAAAAATGAGATTCTGATATTTTACCTTACCTTAGGACCAATTTGCTTTGTAAGTGTCCGAACCTCCTGTATAATGATTTAAATAATGTTATTGACTTAATCTATAATCATAATTATTTTTATGATATCATATATGGCCATATTCTTAGCTTATTATTAGTAATATTTCATTGTTACTTGTTATTCGGGTGTTTATTACTTTCTGTTCTTATGCGTGTTTTGTCGAATAAATTCGTATTCTTATTTTTATGTTATAGATACCTCATTTCCAGAATGGTATTATTGTAATATATATCATATTTATTCACTCAATTCATTTATGTAATCATTATTCAATGAAAATCATGTAGAATGAGTCACATCACATCGTGGAGACGGTATTCCGTACGTACGCACAACCGATGATATCATTCCGATGATCGTGGAATTGTATTGTAGTATATGTATACTATTTCAGAATCAATATCACATTACAATAATCATAAATATTTATTCTTTACACCATTATACCCATCCAAGTAGGGTGGTGGTGGAAAATAGATTACACCACGGCCTGGAGACGGTATTACGTATGTACACATGCGCGGTGATTTCATTTTACGTAGGATGGATAGATGGCGAAATAGGGTTTTTTCATACATAAAATAAAATATCATTATATTAGTGATACTGATGTTATTACTTCATAATGAAACAACTAAAGAAGAAGAAGTGGAAGAAAAAATAATGTTGAAAGAATCGGTAACGGACAATACCTCTTCCTTGAATTGCCTCTTTGAGACCTCCTTTTACGGCACTAAAATTGGTCTTTGAAGAGGACCAGGACCTGTAGAATGTTTAAAGGGAAGTGGAGAGGAGAAATTGGCAGTGGTTGGCCGAGCTTGAAGGCTCAAAGTGGTGTGAGTAAGAGAGGGAGGAGGTGCCCTTTTATAAGGGAGGAGAGGGGCACCATTGGAAAAACATAAAATATTATTTTATTATAAAGCCATATTCGGTTTTAAATAGCTAACAATTGATTTATTTCCAAGATAAAGTGGGTATGGGTCGAAATCCTCTCATCAAATAGAATTTGGACAAGTTTATTTTAATATTTTAACCTTATCACTTAGATTTAACTTTAAGTTAGATAATTTTACTTTTACCGTGTCTTTTTGTGTTCTTACACTATAAGGTTAATAAACATACTATAACAAGACAAAAGAACCCCAAGTTGTTTATTATTAATATATATAACCTTATCTAAGTCATTTGGATGATCCTTATGTTTTTAGGTATAAAATTACAATTAATAATATAATATTTGTCTTAAAAACTATTTTTTTGTCAATTTTGACACTAATTAGTAATTGATTTTTGGGAAAATCATAACATAATGATTAATTCGAAAGGAGTTATTTAAATCAAGACTAACATGTCATATTAACCTATAAAAGTAGTGTAATTCATAAAAAGTCTCAAATTACATTTATTTGGGTATTTATAACATCAATTATGTCAATATTTCATTAATAAGATAATTACTGCATCATCATTGTGTCATAAATAAATTAAATTATATAATGTCTAAAAATTACAAATAAAATACCATTATGTAGGAAATATTTTTAGATTTATAATTAATATTCATAGTAGAATATATCCCATGTATATCCCTATATTAAAAATTATTTACTTATTAAATGTTGATTTTAACGATTTTAACCCTTATTTAAATAAATTAATAATGTCCTATTCTAATACATGTGGGCCTAAATGGTTATATTTTATTCCTAAGGTTGTTTGTGGTCGAATTAGAGTTATCCAATAGAATTAGGACATGATTTATGGTAATAATAATATCTTTTTTACCCTTAATTACTCTATTTACTTTTAACCGTGGTAACTAAAAGTAAAAAGTTACAATTCACCAAAAATTATTTTCATCTCATTGAACCACATTTTACTTACTGATATCAACCGTGTCTCTCATATTTTTGAAATTCCACTCACAAAATCGGTAAAATTATGTTTTATGTATATTTGCAAATTCTCCTAGGAGGTGGGTAAAAGACGGTGAAAAGTTCAATAAAATTTTTATATATCTAAAATTATTATAAAATTTTTCCAATGAATTACATTGAAAATATATAGGTATTATGTATCAATTTTGACCCAAAATAAATTTAAATAAAAAAAAATCATTATTTAAATAAAAATTCGTTTTTTAAATAGTAACCCAGTGTTTTCACTATTCATCAAAAATTGAACGTTTTCAGAAAAATACAAAAATTTCACTCTAGGATAATTTCGATATTCGGAATCCAAAAATGAAGTCCATTTTTAAAAATAAATTGTACAAAATTTCAAAAAGTTGTTATTTTTATTCATAACTACTAGTTTTAATAATATTTTAATAGCATATCGTTGTTTAGTGAAACTCGGTATTGCGTACGACGCAAGCTATCAAGGAAGGTTGCGATTGCGTGTAAAGCAAGCCAAGATAGTGGTGTGTGTAGTGAAAGATTCATTTGATGATTATAAATAAAATATTTCTTATAAAAGTCTTGGGTGTTACATGAAGTCATATGGCAACGTCCACTGACAGATGATAGAAGTTGGAGCGGCAATGATCTGTGATCGGCAAACCCCGATGACTCCATCCAACCTAGATGCTCCCCCTGCCACAACTGTGACACCTCCAATAGATCTCTAGGTAGGGGGTTTACATGATTTTATTTTCCCTCTTTTCCCATTCACGAAGAATATTATGAACACATACCAACTAACTAACAGGTTGATCCACATCTCATCAAATCATGGGGGTGGTTATTGCGGGGTCTTAATTTCATGTATAATTCTTCCCATTGATTACTATAAATTTTCAACATTTTAAAATACTAATGTCGTGGGGGTGGGCTGAAACCAACATGGCTCAGACCATCTTCAAAACTTGTCTTTGGTGCGTTTTTCGAGGTGGAATAATGAACGGTTCGACAAGGCGTATTTGATGGCCACAAAATGATGATGACATCCCGAGAGGACCATAGGTGCTTCTGGAAGGATGAATGGACCACCAAGGCTCACCCACTGGCCTGTGGAAGAAACACCAGCGTGACATCGACATGGTGGCACCAGCCATAGGTGTTGGGAAATGAGGGTGGTGGCCGGTAACCACCGGCCGCATAGGCGGAGGCAGCACGCCATCACACGCTGTGTTAAAGGGCTTCAACTTTAAAGGCATGGCGGTGGTGAAGGTCGGGACCCGCCTTGTGCAGGTCCCCTTGGGTGACGAGGTGGGGCCATGTGGCACCACCACATAAAGATTCCAAATGGATCCTTTGAGATGTTCAAGTGGAGCAAAAGAAGCGACAAATGTGGGTTATGCCAGCCAGCTGGACGGACCTCCTGGTGGGCCACGCCCAACAGGAGGGCCAGGCTGGTCCGTAGCCGAACGGGCCGAACCCACCCAACGGGCCCAACCCGACCAGTGGTCCAGTGGGCCCTCGTTGGAGATCTGAGCCCCACCCAGCGGGCCAGTCCGACCATGGCCCGGGCTTTCGAACTAGCGAACTAGGCCGACCCTTAATTGGTCGAACCAGGGCGGGGTCCGGGAGACCCTGAGACCCGTTGCGTTGGGCCGAGCTGACCGAGTCGGATAGGGCCCAGACATGACCGGCCCCCGAATAAAGAAACTCCTATAAATGACAAACCGAGTATTCTTTTGACACGCCATCAGTGGAATTGGGACCCCTTTTGGGAATTGGACACATTGGCATATTCTAGTCGGCCTGGCAGAGCTGGGTCGAACTGAGGTGCATCACCCCAGTTTCACAGAAAGGGGTGTAACTAACAGATCGAGCATTCAATTGATGCACTATCAGGGGAATAAGGACCCTTGTGAAATAGAGGTCATTTATAGATACTCTAAGTGAGTTTTTTGGGAGTTGAAACGAGACTTGGGTTGGATAACACATGAATCCAACTAGGACCTTTTTACAAAAGTGCTCATATCTCATAGACCAGACATCCGATCGATACGTCGTCTATCATGTTGGGACACCTATTATGTGGAGGTCCCTTGGGTATATGTTTTACAGGACCTCATACCGACTGAAATATGACCGATGGCTTGAGAGAATAATATTTTGGAGATTAGTTGTTCTTTTTGTGTGAATCTAGTGGATAACTGTGACATAAAGAAGAAGAGCAACCAATACGGGTCACCATAAAGAAAATATAGAGTGGGATTATCTAGATGTACGACTAATCATCCCTACCTATTTACCAGTGACCAATACGGGTATGCATTAGCGACTAATATAGGTCAGCAACAGGGACCAATACAGGTCAGTATCAGCGACCAATACGGCTCAGCAACAGCGACCAATACGGGTCAACATCTAGCGACCAATACGAGTCAACATATATCAACCAATATGGGTCATCATACAATGTCCTATACGGGTCAGAAATAGAGTTACTATGGATAGGATGATCTGGCTTTACAACTAGTCATCCTTATCCCAGTAACCTTGACGTTATACCATTAGAGTGAACTGTCTCTTTTTCTTTGTGCTTCATGATTTAGATCATTATTGTGATATTACCTTTGTGTTATTTCTTGTTATTTTTCTTTTTGGATTACTTAAAGACATTCGGGGGTCTCAGGGTCCCATACTGAGTTTTTATAGTCACCCATGCATGCGTTCTACCCACATGTGTGTGTCTAGTGTAGACTACTGGCGCTCTGAGGTTGACTCTGGAGGTTTGGGGCTTGGTGGATCTTGGTGCGATGGGAATAGTATAGATCCTCTTCTTCAACTTTAGAAATACTACTACTACCTTCAAGGTAGAGCTCCAGGGTAGATGCATCAACTATTTTCTTTCTTTTCAATTTCTTGGGCTTGTATTCTGGCCCACTATTTTCAGTTTACATTTGTACTTGTGGTTTTACTTTACTCTTGTTTTCATACATTGGTTTTTCTGGTTGATTCCTTCAATTTCCAATTTTGTGCGTGTACGGATCTCTAATCCAATGCCTTCTCTATTCAGTAAAAGCCTTCTACTATTAGTCACCAACCGATGGCCTATAGAAGGCGGGCTTGGGGTAGTCACGTCTTGGCCTCATGGGACGGGTCATGACAAAGTGGTATCAAAGGTGGTTGGTTCTACCAAAAGAACTAAGAGTCTTCTATTAATGAGGAAATGGTGAAAAGTTTCTTGAGTTCATTTTTCAGTACATAGAGTCTAGTGTTGGTGCAGCGGCCGGCATAAACATACACAAGGGCCGTGAATTCTATTTTCTAACTCGGTACATGAAAACACCGGTTTCTAGTGTTTTGAAAAATTTTCATGATATTTATTGAGTCATCTCACCAAGTATAACTAATTGACCATGTGACATCATTTTCTTACAAGTTTTGTCCATGAAGACAGCCAATTAGGATTCTGGTTAGAGATTGTGACAGTGGCCCACCAAGCAACGAGGTGTCAGTATAGGGACCACTCATAGTGATGGCGCCATAAGGTGGTGTACCAGCAGAAACACCACCCACTGAGTAGTAAATGATTCCAATGGATCACACATGTTGGATGATCACGTTTAATGAGTTACATAGATAGATGACTCCAAGATTTTGAGGTGAGGCTGACCCCTAGGTAGCAGAGGACTGGCTTGAGGTAGTTTCGTGGGTCTTCCGCTTAGTAGAGACACCTGCCAAGCAGATAGAGATCTTGGACACTAGCCTTCTTTAGGGATTAGAAGGACTATGGTGGAGATCTCTAGGTTCCTGAGGAGATGACCATCACCTAGATGGACTTTGAGAGCCTTTTAAGGGAAGAGTTCGTGCTAGAGACAATATGATCTGTGCGTATTTAGGAGCTGCTGCATCTGCAGTAGGGAAACCAGACTCTGGCTTAGTACTCAGCAAGATTTGCTAACCTCTCTTGATACTCCACCGACATGGTACATGAAACTTACATCAGACCCCATAACTTTGTGCAGGGGCTTCGATGAGAGATCAGAGTAGCTACAGTTTCTCTCAGCATCCCGACTTAGGCTGGGGTGCTAGGGAGAGCTTTACTAATGGAGAGATTCCTTTCCGAGCAGGCACCGATTTTGGGAGCCACTACCAGTTGACAGGTATAAGAATCATCTACAGCTGGTAGTAGAAAAACGACGTAGAATCCCAAGTGGGATAGACCTTCTAGAGGGCGACCCCGGGATGCATGTTTAGAGGTTCAAGGATCGAGAAGATGATGGAGCCACCAGTGTGGCACGATCTATTTTTTTATGGGGGACAGGGTCACAGAGCCCATTACTTTCCAACTCCCCATGGGGAGGATCAACAGATAGTAGAGGGGCCAATGAGGTTGCGGTAGCGGTAGGTTCATGAGCGTCATCCAGGCGGGGGATGTGGAAGGGGAGAAGGACATGCAATAGGAGGTGGTCGGGGTCACTAGTCACTACCATCACCACCCCCATGCGGTCCACCAAGAGCTTATGGAGAGGGTGGATGGGGACAGACCCTGCTTTAGGCAGTAGATGCTCACGATCCTGAAATCAATAACACGATAAGAGGTACGATCTATATCTTCTCTACTTTAGAAGAAGTGCTTATCGACATAGTTTCTAGAAATTCATTCCTTGCCCCTGGCCTAATTCGGGTCTCTGAGATTTCGACTAAGATTTTTGCTCAACCTTTTCATTTGGATACTCTTATGGGAGGAGATTTGGCAGTCACACATTAGTGCTGAAAGTGTGCTCTTACACTATTAGGAGAGAGGTTTCAATAGGATATTCTAGTAGAGGAGTTAGAGCCTTACGACATCATTCTAGGAATGGACATTCTATCAATAGTTCATGCATAGATTGAATTCTTAAGACTTACAATGCGATTTACGTGTAGAGATGGAGGGAATTTTTCCTTTGTTAGTGAGAAGGAAAATATAGCAGCACTAGATGGTCATGCTCTTAGGAGGGTACAACCGATTACATATTAGCTGGGTTGCATGACCTTCGACACAGTGGATGATGTGAGTCCACAGTTTATAGCAGTGGTGGATGGCTATGAGGACATCTTTCCAGAAGATGTCCCAGGACTACCTCCTCATAGATTGGTTGACTTCTGCATTGATTTCTACCTAGAAACATCCCCGATATCTAAACCAGTATAACAGATGGCCCCAGTGGAGCTCCAGGAGCTGAGGGTACAGTTGGAGGACAAACAAAAAATGGATTCATAAGGCCTAGTGTTTCTCTATGGGCATCCCTAGTGTTGTTTTCCAAGAAGGTAGATGAATGGTTTAGGCTATGTGTGGACATCTGGTGCCTAATCTATGTGAATTTGAAGAACTAGTGTCCTCTTCTAAGGATCAATGATCTCTTCGACCAGATGATGGGAGACTGTTGGTTTTCATAGATAGTCCTCAGATCAGGCTATCACTGAATCAGGGTACGAGATGCGGATGTACCGAAGACATCCTTCAGATGTTGGTATGGCCATTACAAGTTCCTGGTATAGCCTTTCAACATGATCAATGATCCAGTAGTGTTCATAGGGCTCATGAATATGGTATTACAACTATACCTCAATTGCTTTGTGGTGGTCTTTATTGAAGACATCTTGGTCTACTCAACTTCTGAGGAAGAGCACGTTGTACACTTGATAATAGTTCTGGACACACTCCAGGATCACTAGTTATATGGGAATCTCTCAAAGTGTTAGTTCCTGATAAAGAAGGTCCACATCTTGGGAAAAATCATTTCATAGGTTTGGGTTGCAGTGGATCCAGCAAAGATCGAGTCAGTGCTTTCTTGGGAGCCATCGAGGAGTGTTACTGAGCTACGGAGCATCCTAGTATTAGCAGGCTACTATAGGAGGTTTGTACCTAATTTCTCCAGAGTAGCAGCACCTATGACTACCCTGAAAAAGAAGGGAAACCGTTCATGTGGTCAGAGCCATACCAAGAGAGATTTCAACAGCTGAGGCACAGATTGAACTATGCTCCCATTCTGAGGTTTCTGGAGGAGGGCACAAGCTACGTGGTTTACTATGATTCATCATGATGCAGACTCAGTTGCACCAAGATGCCAGATGATGCAGTGATTGATTATATCTCACGAATGTTGAGTCCTGTTGAGAAGAATTATGTGACTCACGACTTGAAGGTGGAATCAGTTGTCTTTGTACTGAAAATTTGGCAAAACTACTTGATGGGTGAGCGGTTAATTATTTACTTAGACCACAAGAGTCGTAGATATATCTTCACAGAGAAAGATCTGAATATAAGACCACGAAGTTGGATAGAGTTCATCTAAGACTCTAATTTTTTTGATAGTCTATAGTCTTAGGAAGGGTAACATAGTGGCAGATGCACTTAGCCATAGATTGAGTTTGTTGATACTGAATGAGGCTTCAAAGCAGTTAGCTTCACTTTAGATAACCTATGTAGATAGAGATGAGACAGTCTACCTCTAGTCGATGGTAGTTGCCTCTATACTCCTTCAGTGAGTAGATTAGGCAAAACCCGGAGACTACAGTAGCGAGACTACACTTTCTTAGATATCCTCATGCTATGCACCTGATAGATATTCTAACGGTGTGGAGAACACTATCTTTTCCAGAGGACATAAAATTTTACCAGTGGTGCTACTAGAGGAGGTGGCAAGGGAGTTCTTTACATCCCCATTGGCATTACATTCAGGAATGATGAAGATGTATTAGGACCTATGGCATTAATACTAGTGGCCAGTGATAAAGAAAGTTGTGTGAGAGTTTGTTTCTAGATGCCTCACTTTCCAATTTGTGAAGGCCAAGAACCAGGTACCAACAGGCTTGACCCATCCCCATGAGATAACAGAGTGGAATATGGAAGGGATATCGATGGACTTCGTGATGGGGTTACCACATACATCTAGAAGTCACAATACCATCTGGGTGATAATTGACCGACCCAGCAAGTCAACCCACCTCATTACTATTCAAGAGAAGCGTTTTCTAGAGATCATGGGACGTCTCTATGTTCAAGAGATCATGCGACTTCATGGGGTTCCTTCGACGACAGTCTCAGAATGTGATGCACACTTCACATACCGGTTGTGGGAAGGATTGTAGTAGTATTTTGGGACTCAAATTTGCTTGAGCATAGATTTTCACCCACATATATATGGTCAGTCTGAGTAGACCATCCAGAATATGAATGACATCCTTCAGGCATGTGTCCTAGATTTTGTTCATAGTTGGCACTACCAAAAAATAGGGCAAGGGAAGCATTGCCCTTTATCAGCACTAAACAGAATGTGCTGATAAAGGGGTATGCCTTTATCAGCGTTTTTTTAGCACTGATAAAGGGATTGCCTTATAAGCGCTAAAAAAGCATTGATAAATGAATGTTTCATTAGTGCTTTTATTTTAGCGCTAATAAAACATACCTTTATCAGCACTTTTAACGAGCACTGATAACGGTTCTATCGGTTTTTATTTAATAACCCTAACAGGCCATCCTTACTTGCATGTGGTCAAGATCTTGCGAAAGCTGAACCAGGCCCTTCGCCACTGCGACCTCATCCTCCTCGTCCTCCTCGTCCTCCTCCTTCCTCCTCCTCATCCTCCACCTTCTCCACCGCTGCCGCCGCCTCTGCCCCCGCTCCTGCTACCGTGACCGCTGCTGCCACTACTGCCTCCACCCTCATAGCCGCAACCACCGCCGCCTCTGCCGAAGCCGCCCCCTCCGCCTCTGCCACCGCCGCCGCCTCCGTCTCTCCCACTACTGCCACCTTGCCACCACCACCGCCTCCACCTCCAGTGCTGCCTCTGCCACCGCTGCTACCATTATTGATATTCATTTTTAGGTAAATGTTTTTCTACGGATTGAATTGGACGTGTGAAATCATGATTTAATGTGTTATTGCAAGAGTCAATGGTTTATTGATATTATTGAATTCTTTATTTAATCCTTGGACCTCAATAAACACCTATTGAATCTTGTTTCATGGGTTATATGTTCTTGAAATCTTCAATGGACACCCCTTGAGTGTGCCATGTAAAATTATCCCTTTAATATCAAATTATTAACTTCCCTGGACACCTATTTAGCTTATGTCAATGTTTTTAAATGAGGTTTCCCTTGATACGAGGGTATATAAATGGAATTGAAGACACATTATAGGTTTTTGGCCTTGATTCTTAATAGAATTTACTATATATGAAATTTCCATGTTTATTATGGCCCATTTTAAAGACGATTTGAGCCTTATTAGTGAATTTTCCATTCTTGGTAAAATTGAATCTGTAATAATAATGCGGAGTGAATTTTACATGATGGGTTTATTTAAATTTAATGAATTAATTAAATGAATTGAAATGATCTATAATGGGTTGAAAGGGAACACCATCTAATGCATGTTATATAGAATGATAATTGTGTTTTTCATTTTGTTGAATGAAATTGTACATGGATAATGGGACATATGAGATGTTTTTCATCATGTTTTGTAATATAAATATGAATGTGAATAATGCCTTACTTATAAAAATGGTCTTAATTAAATTGATGGATGGGAGGTAATTCCCCATTCTAGTTAAAATTAAAATAAACCTTTATATAGGATAACATAAGATGGTAAGGTAATTGTTGATAATATAGGAAAATCACACTCCCTTACATCGGGTGTTGAGTATAATATATCACACCACAAATAATAATAGGATTTCTGGCTTTTTTCACCACACCAATTTCATAGAGTTATTACATGATGGCTTACTCCCCATCTTGAGTTCCATCTAGTTCACATTGTTCTATGCTTGATCACTATTATGGTTGGATTTCTTTTCTCGAGGCATGCGATCCTTCTGATTCCTATTTGAATTTGTTTGTACCTATGGTTTGTATAAAAATTAGTGGTCATATAGTGATTTCTATCAATAAAATAAAAGTTATTTGCATGAATTGTCTTTTGGGGTTTGTGGGATGTGGTAAATGGTGTACTCGGTTTTATATTATTTTATTCTCATGGGATTAACCTGTTTAATGTTTTCTTTTCATTTAGAAATATCCTATGAAGTGCGCCTCTCCTCTGCCACATATGCACCTCTTCCGTGTGCTTAACGACACCTTCACGGTGAGTTTTCTCCTGTTACTCATTGGTTTTCACTTGTTCGCATGTTATTACTGTTTCATATTGATGGTTATGATGTGAAATGTACGGGCTAAATACCCCGATGAAAATCGTGGTCATTGGTGGTCCTTGTTCGCGCACTAAATGAATTGAATGTTGTTTGGTTCATGTTGAACATTGGAATATATAAATTGGTAATATATGTATAATTGACTTATTAATGAACACCCCAGGATGATAAAACTTCTATGATAACTCCTGAATTAAGAAACAAAATTGAATAAGGGATGATTTGAAAAATCTAAAATTTTGATTGTTTGGTTTTTATGGTGTTGGGATTGAGGTGTCATGCTTATAAAAGATTCGTCCACCTAATGTGGTTTTCTAGGGGAATGGTTTAATAGAGCCTTTATAGGGGAACATGAATGGAACTAGAGACTAGGAAGGACACAAACACTCCTCTGATAATAGGTAGATAGAGTCCCATTGGAAGTTTTTGTCATGGGAGGGGATGTTGTACCACCATGTAGAAGTGACATTATGAGGAAGAGTATATATTATATAGGGAGTCTGGCTCCAGCCTAGGGTTTAGGGGCTAGTCATATGCATGTTATGTAGTCTACTATGGCTATTGGGGATTCTTGATCATCTACTATCAATGGTACAATTACTATATCATCTACCCTTTATTTTATTTTTTATAAAATAGAATCAGATTCCTTTTTTTCACTCTTTTTGTAAATGTTTTAGGCTTGGAGGTGTAAAGCTTGGATAGTGTTATCACCAACGACACACTATTGGTATTATAGTCCAAGAATATAACATGTTGCAAGGAATGATCTCTAGATATTTGTGGTTAACATTTATTTTGTGAACCACCCATGCTTTATATGATAATATTTTGTTTTTGTTTTATTATGGATTAGTTTTTTTTATAAAAATCCAAAATCATTTGTTCCCATATGAGAGTTACATTTTTTATCTCCAAAATAGATAGAGTTATTTTCACTTGGATGAGAGGAATCTTCTATCTGGTCATGTAGAAAGAATTCAATCTATATTGTATTTTCTCATTGCTCAAATAGTCATGCATATTGTAGATGTTTCTAGAATGCTGTAGGATTATTTTTCCCCAATGGTAGTACATTTTTAGGATGTTTTCAATGATTAGGTTTAAAATTTACTTCTTAATAAAGAGGTAAACTTTATAATCTAGTTATTTTTGGGAGAAAATTCAGTTTCCATCACAATTTGTAAAATAACACCAAAAGAGCATCAGTTGTTTGAATTACAATTTGATGATATAGAATATAATGGTTTCATATGGCATAGTACTTTACCATGGGGTTTTATAGTTCTCTAAAATATACGGTTGATTGGTATTTATTATTTTATTGGACTATTGGAGATTGAACCTGATGAGAGTTTTGAATATGTATCATCATCCATTTATTGATGGTCACATTGATCATCTATGAGGTTCTATGATCTTCTCCAAGATAGATTTGACATTAGGATACCATTAGATGAGTTTGACATCGATGGACCTACCATGGACTTCTTTTAGGAGTAGTTTTGGCATGTATGAATTTTTAGCGATGATTTTTTGTTTAACGAATGCATTGGTTGTATTAAGGGACTTGATGAATAGGATATTTCATCCTTTTCTGGATCAAATTTTAGTATTTTTTTTAATTAATATTAGTGTACTCCCAACCCATAGTTGATCTTGACCAACATATTATCATCACCTAGAGTACATTGAGATATCATCATATTTATTACTGTTTTCTCCTGTTACTCATTGGATTCCTCTTGTTCGCATGTTATTACTGTTTGATATTTATGGTTATAATGGGAAATGTATGGGCTAAACACCCCGCTGAAAATTGAGGCCATTAGTGGTCCTTGTTTGCACACTAAACGAATTGAATGTTGGTTGGTTCTTGTTGAACATTGGAATATATAAATTGGTAATTTATGTATACTTGACTTATGAATGAACACCCCCAGTTGAAATGTGTTTTACTTCACTCACACCATGTATAGATACCATAGAGACTTGATGTGTATACACTATACACCCCTAGTGGTCATGTAAGGACTACAGACTGTGTACTCCACAAAAATGTGATTCATAGCGGGTGAGGTTACTTGATATGTATCTAAAGTACATGCCTTTAGCTCAAGTTGTTCTAAATGTCATGTATTTTCTAAGTCATCATTCAGTCTTTTTAAGACTACTTGAAATAAATTTGATATATGTCAGATTAAATCAGGTATCTTATACATACTCGATGTTCACCCTACTGAACACACCATGTATATGGATTTCACATGTTTTTAAAGGAATTTGTACCATGATTTGTTTTTATAAAACCCAAACAATGCTACCTGGTTAATTAAAACATAATATTAGGCATGTTCTAGAGATCGAACCTATAAACACGATGAATATGAATAAAGAATGGATGAATGCCAATCAGTTGACAAAAGATTATGAAGATGGCGTGAAAGAGTTTATCACGTTTTCAGAAGATCATGCATGTTAACCTCCTCAAATCCTTTGTCTGTGTTTACGATGTTGTTATTCAAGAAAAATTAGTCCAGAGGAGTTAGAAGAACACCTGATCTGTCACAGAATAGATCGAAGTTATACATGTTGGAATAAACATGGGGAAAAAACCAATGTAGGTAGTGACTGAGAGAACACGACATTTTATAGATCATCTGATATGATTAGATGTGTGAACAGTGAAGACGATCATATGGAGGGTGAGATTATAGATGTGAACGATGATGAAGATCGTATTGAGGAAATGACAAGGACAGTTGAAGATGAACTTCGTGATTTACCAAAATTGTTTGAGAAGTTAAAGAGTTGTGAAAAAATGCCATTGTATGCTGGTTGCACTAAATATACAGCATTGTCAACCGTATTGAAGCTGTATTATTTGAAAGCAGCCAACAGGTGGAGTGATGCCAGTTTTACGGAACTACTTGCTCTCCTAAATGACATGCTCCCAGAAGATAATGAAATCCCAAGCCGAACAAATGATGCCAAACGACTACTACGATCGATGGGTATGATCTCTAAAATAATACATGATTTCCCGAATGACTGTATATTGTTTCGCAAGGACCACAAATCACTTAAATAATTCCCAAAGTGTGGTTCTTCCCGATACAAGAAAGATGATTCTAGTCCTACGAAAGTTGTATGGTACTTTCCAATCATTCATGGGTTTAGAAGCCTATATTGAAGTGAAGAGACTGCAAGAAAATTGACATGGAATGGAGATACAAGAATTAAAGATGGGAAACTATGTCACCCGGTAGACTCTCCTCAGTGAAAGAGAATTGATCACGAGTATCCTGAATTTGGGAACGAGCCGAGAAACCTTCATCTGGTGTTATCTACAGATGGGGTGAATCCTTTTGGTTTTCAAAGAAGGAGTCACAGTACATGGCTGGTTATGTTGGTAAATTTTTATTTACCACTGTGGTTATGCATGAAACGAAAATACATCATGTTATCTATGCTTATATCAAGACCAAAACAATAGGGTAATGATATTGATTTTTATTTGGCCCCATTGATCTAGGATTTGAAATATTGTGGGATTCAGGTGTTATGATGTATGATGCTTACAAAAATGAACAGTTCACATTGAAAGCCATGTTATACAGGATGATAAATGACTTTCCTACTTATGGAAATTTTTCAGGATATAGAATTAAAGTAACTCAAGGGTGTCCCATTTGCGAACAAGGTACACAATCAATTATGTTGAAACATTCATTGAATACCATGTTTCTTGGACATCGTAGATTTCTACCCCGACGATATAAGTACAGATCTTGGACGACATCCTTCGACGGAAGTTCAGAGGAACATACAACACCGTCTCCACTAACAGGTGATCTACTGTTTGATAAAGTAAAATATTTGGACACTAATTTTGGTAAACCGTTTTTGAAAAACCTTACGAAAGATGGTTGGAAAAGGAGATCAGTTTTTTTTGAATTACCATACTTGAATTGTCTGTATGTCAGGAATTTTTTTGATGTAATGCTTGTTGAAAAAAAAATTATGTGATAGTGTCATCGACACGTTGCTAAATGCACCCAGCAAAACAAAAAATGGAATTAAGGCTAGATTGGACATGGTTGAGATGGGAATACGAGAAGATTTGGCAGCAGTGAAGGGAGAAAAACGAACATTTCTTCCTCTTGCTGCTTACACTCTTTCCAGGCAGGAGAGGTATTAGTTTTTCAACTTCTTGAATGAAGTAAAGGTTCCAGAGGGGTATTAATCAAATATCAAGAACATCGTGTCAATTGGAGATTTAAAATTAATGGGTTTGAAATCACATGACTTCCATGTTTTGATGCAAGATCTAATTCTTATAGCTTTACGTTGCATTTTTCGAAAGAATTTACACCATACATTAATGAAGGTCTATTTCTTCTTCAAAGCTATATGCAGCAATGTTATAGACCCGACGAAATTTCCAACTATGGAAAGAGAAATTGCCGTCATATTATGTGAATTGGAAATGTTCTTTGCACCAAAATTTTTGGATATGATGGTTCATTTGATGGTTCATTTGGTGAAAGAGATTCGACTATGTGGTCCTATACATTATAGATGGATGTTCCCCATTGAACGGTATATGAATATTTTGAAAGGGTATGTCAAAAACCAAAGTCGACCAGAGGGTTGTATTGTAGAGAAATATATTGTTGAGGAAGCTATTGAATTTTGTACCGAATACCTGTCTGGTGTGGAAATTGTTGGCCTATCAAAATCTCATCACATTGAGTGGCTTGAGGGGGAAGGAATTTCCGAAAGAGAGGTTGTCACAATCAATATTACAGATCGGGATCAGGCCCACCTTTTCGTTTTTCATAAACGTTTCGACGTTGACCCATATGTTCAAATCCACAATGAAATTCTTATGTGTTTGAATCCTTCTAGGGATGAAATATGGATATCAGATACACATAATAAACAGTTTATAGGATGGTTTTGAGAACATATTTTTAAGCAGTTAGATGAAAATCTAGACTCAAATTCAGAACTACTTCGATGGCTGGCCGGAGGAGCAAGTTTGTACGTATTATCTTACAATTCATATGCAGCTAACAGTTATACATTCTATACAAATGAACATGATGAAGACATTACCATGAAGAATAGTGGGGTTACACTTGTGGCTGAGGCGATGCATGTTTCTGGTGCTAAGGACAAAAATCCAATTTATGCGAATATGTCATACTTTTGCATCATCAAACGAATATGGGAGTTGGATTATACGAAATTCAAAGTGCCTATTTTTCAATGCAAGTGGGTTGATAACAGGAGTGTTATTAAAATAGATGAATTAGGATTCATGAAAGTTGATTTTAGTAAGGAAGGGGAGAAAGACGAACCATTTATAATGGTATCATAGGCAGTACAAGTATTTTATGTTCCAGAACCCAAAAACTGAAATTGGTCAATTGCTCTATTATCGACCAAAACAACTGAAGGGTCATATGAAATTTCAACGGAGGTTGATCCTTTTATAGAGACTTCAAAATCATTTCACAGTGGTCCCAATGTAGACGACATTTTGTATTTCATAGGAGACCACAATGAAGGAATCTACATAGTCGATAGAGGAGTCAAATATCTTCAGCATTTAAAGAAAAAAAAAGACAGTACAATAATCAGGTTATTTGTTTATTGTAACATAAATTCTATTACGTTATGTTATTATCTGTTCGCTGCTATTTTTATGTAATCTAAATTAAATATTCAACCTCTTCTGCAGATAATGACTTCTTCACCTGCTGATGCGCCCAATCTCAAGGCACAAAAGGTTTCTCAACCAATAGCTGGTGGTCCCACTGCCGAGCAACAATAGGTTTCTCAACCAGATGCTGGTGGTCCTAGTGCAGAGCAACAACAGTTTTCTCAACCTGTTGTTTCTGGTCCCAGTGCTGAGGTACAACAGGTTTCTCAACCTGTTGCTGCTGGTCCCATTGCCGATGCTAGCACTCCGATGTATTGAAATCTTAATTTATTACTCAATGTTTCTATCCTAGGATTCATATTATTGATCTTTGAACAAATCAATATTGAAGTAAGGCATGATGGTGTGCAGTGCGTATGGGATGAACGATGAAACCACCGAGGATCAACAAAATCCATTTTCTGTATCTCGTTTGTTTGAACTTGTATTTGAGCACATGTGTTGTTGTTTGACTTGCACAGTTATTTCAAGGTAGATGCATGATATAATCGGTATCGATGAGGGATTTTTTGGAACCAAAAAATGTGTCCAAGTATAATTCAAGTAATTGAAAGGCTAGTTGAGATGAAATCCAAGCAGAAACGACCAGTTATCATCAACAAAATCAACCCTGGGATGCACCATCACGTAGAATCTGGTCCTCGTGATGTTTTGAGGTGTTAATGGAAGGTATGGGGAGTCTGATGAGCCCCATGGCCACCATAAATGTTGTTTACAGACATCTCCACTTGTTTTTTGTGCCTCGTGAATCTTTACAAGGATCACACCATTCACATGGTCCATCTTAGCATGTATGTCCCATTCATCCCATTGCTACTCTTGGAAGAACCTGAGAATCTGACAATGCATATGCCCCACAAAACCCATACTCATCCAACCAAGAGTATTCCTAGTGTGAAGGGAAGCTAACCATGGGTAATACCCACAACATACCTCTTTTAAATATATTGGTTTTGATCCTTGTATTCTAAATAGGGTATGTAGGAAGCCTCTATGAGGTTAAATCCCAACCAATGGTAAACCATGGTGACCCCCTCATTAGGGTACACCTTCGCTTATTTTCCCTCTTGTATTTCCCTTAGTGGTGTCAGAATAAGTCATTAAAATGAGAAACCTTACCTTTATGGGATGCACCACACCTGGGTCACACCTCATTGGGCGTTTTGATCCATCTATCATGTAAACATTCCAGGTACCCCCTCCTAGATATGTACCTACCTGATCCACCTTTATAAGTGTTTTGATCCACCCAGGTCTTACATCTCTGTAAGACATTAAATCATGACCCTCTATCCTTGTGGGATGTTAAACTCATGGAATACCACAAGTTAAACATTGGTTTATAGTAATATATTCAATATTAATGTTTAATCAATCCTTATTAAGGAATTGTGGAGGTGTGGTTTTATGTTTTCCCGCAGATTTTGGAAGATTCCATGCGTTATGTAGGTGATTCCATGCTTTTACATTATATGATGATTTTATTATGTTGTATTTGCTTGCTAAGTGTACTAGATGAAATGTTTGTGTGGTTAAAAATGTGTTATCAAAGGAATTGGGGGTGTGTATAGACTTAAAAGTTATTTTTAAAATGAATGCAATTGTATTTCTTGTGGATTTTCATTATTAAGTCCTTTAAATGTGTTTGAAGAAACGAGAAAGTTGTGTGATGGGTGTTTTCAAATGGATTTAATGTGTTTGTGAATTTTAAAGAGTGTTTTCTTTTGAGATGTAGAGAGTCTATATATTTGTATTTACATTGAATGAAAGTACATGAGAATGTGTTGATATATATAATGTGTATAATGTAAATTGATCACAATTTCCATACAAGGTATTTTATTTATGATGTGTAGGGGACATGGTGAGAGGGAAGGGGTGGTTTTCTGGGGGAGGGGGAAGGGGGAAAAGTGGTAGGGGGAAGGGGTAGGTGGTGTGCTGGGTTCTTTTTAAATATGTATGGGGTGGGCAGGGGGGGTTTGAAATGGGAAGGGGGGAAGTGCAGTGGGCAGGGGTGTGCTGGGGAAGGGGACATGGGGTGTTTAGGTGGCATGGAGTGTGTAGGGGTAGGGGGTGTGCTTGGCTGTGGGCAGTGTGTAGGGGGTGTGCTGGGGAAGGGGGAATGGGTGGTTCTTTTTTATGGAGTGGGGGGACATATATCCATGGTATTAAACCATGGATATAGGTATATAGCCAAGGTTTAATGTCGTTGGAAAAGGCACACCATTGGTATCCAATAGAGGAGGATAATAGGGTTGAAGATATTCCACCACTCTTTTAATGTAATTGATAATATTTGATTTATCTCCAAAGTAAGGGAGATATCGCATGGGGGAAGGGACAAGGAGGAGAGTGCGTGTAAAGGATTTTGTTGAGTGGAATGAGGGATATATGAGGGTAACCCTCTTTAATGGTTGATAGTGAAAATTTGTTAATTCCACTCATTAATTAGGTGAATTATTAGGCCTAAGGGAAAAATCAATCATTTTCCAACAATGTGGGAATCAATATACACACACTTATAATCCGTATAGTTTCATTGAGTGTCTTACAATCCATTATTCAACCATATAGAGATACTTCCCCAAAAACTCATACCTTACACAAGTTCATCACATTATTTGAAAACCCACTAAACTTCAATGAGAGACCATCATAACCTTAGAACCAAACTGTAGGTTTATATATTCCCCCTCGAATTATTAAATAGTCCATGTTCTACTAAACATTGGGCCATTTGATTATTATAGATGATTAGCCCTAACCATGCACCAATTTTGTTAATTCGTTATTTTATGTTTTGTGCCTCACTAGTATAATTCCATTTAGCAACCCCATTCTTTATTTCATTATTGTATTACTAACATAATATTTGTTTTATTATGTAGGTGAAATATTTTTCCTCAGTTCAAATGGTTTGTTCGGAAACTGCCGCCATGGACAAAATTTTTTTAGAGCAGATGTATGCAAAAAGGATAGAACATCATTGTTTTTTAACTATTTGTTGGATAAATGTAATTGTAACCAAATTAAACATTGTTTGAAATGTATATAGAAGTGTGTTGTTTTTTTGTTCATGATTTCAAGTAAATATATTTATCATTTTTTTTCTTCTGTGCTTTGTGTGTGGGTGTTGTGTGTGCTGTGTGCAGGTGTTGTTTGGACTCTATGTAGGTGTTGTAATGTGTGCAGGTGCTGGGTAGGTTCTGTGCAGGTTCTAATTTTGGATAGGATCTTTGGCCTTTATCAGTGCTAGTTAAGTGCTGATAAATGGATAATATATCAGATCTATTTTGAGCACTGATAAAGGTAGTTTTTATCTGTGCTCAAAATAGAGCTGATACATTGTACATTTATCAGCGCTGAAAATAGCTCTAATAAAGGGCTCCCCCCCTTTATCCTAGCCGAGATTAACAGTTCTTTTTTAACACTGTTAAAGGCCTCTTTTGGGCTATTATAAGCCATATTTGTAGTAGTGTGGGAGGACCACATAACCTTGGTGGAGTTTGTGTACAATAACAGATATCACTAACCCATTGGAATGGCCCCATTTGAGGTGTTGTATAGACGACCATGCAGATCACACTTATGATAAATGGATCCAACAGATCCAACACTCGTGGGCCCATAGACGTACATGGTAACACAGAGAAGGAGTAGGTCATCCGAGAAAGGATTAAGACTGCACAGAGCTAACATAAGTCCTATGATGATAGGCTACAGAGACCAATGGAGTACCAGGAGGGGGACCACATATTTTTTTGAGTCTCTCCTCGATGGGGACTATATAGATTTGGTCGAGGAAGTAAACTCTCACCAAGATTTACGGACCATTCCTGAAACTTTGGAGGGTTGGAATGGTGGTGTAGCACTTTGCAATGCCACTGTAGTTGGAGAGAGTGCATGATACATTCCTTGTATCCCAGTTGAGAAGATACGTGCATGACCCATCTCACGTCATCGACCATGGCGAGTTGGAGATTGACGATGGCGAAAATTTTGCGGAGTACATGGTGGATACAGTGGATCGACATGAACATATCCTATGTTGTTGTTCGATACCTCTTGTGTGCAGTCTGTGGCAGCATGAGAATATTTAGGAGAGAACATGGGAGTGAGAGGCTCATATGAGTTCCAAGTACACCTCTTTTTTTATGTCACCTTGTTAGGATTTTAGGGACGTAACTCCCCAAGGTGGGGGGAATGTAAAGAACAATTTTTTTAAAATTACTTGTGATTTTTACCAGTCTGCAAAAATTTACGACGCATGATTCTGAGGCCTGGTGCACCCAGAATAAGTTTTTGAACATTTTTAAGATACATTCAGTAATAAAAAAAGTGGAGTTTTCTATCATTTAAATTGGTGCTATGATTAAATATATGAGAGCACCATTGAATCTGCATTACTGAGATTAGTTTAAGATACGCATCGCTTCAACAGTAGTAAGTAGGGAGAAAAAGTTAGTTTTTGGACATTATAAAGAAATGTAAAATAACATGTAATTGTTATTTTATTTTAGATTCTCCAACGTCTAGGCGGTGGAGGTAGCGTAGGTGACTTGTCAAGCCCATTAATTGCTTGACTCATCAACGGTGTCACTCCAATATTGATAATTAAAAGAGGTTCATTAATTAATTTAATGAAACTCATTAAATTCCTCATTAAATTCCTCATTAATTTCTTCATACGTTACTGACCTTTCCCCCCTCTTATCTAAATAGAGCTCGAAGTGGGGTTTTGGCATGGATTCTTCAAGAGATGAAACTCTGGAAAAGTCCTGGAGCAATATCCACTGATGGAGGATGGAATCTTGGGCAACAATGATTTGGGATCGATGAACGCCAACAAATACATCAAACATGGATGCTCCTCCCACCGCAACCATGAAAACTCAAACGGGTGTCGAGGTAGGTGCGTTTATGGGATTTGATGTTCTCTCTCTTCCCATTCTTGAAAAATATAACAATTGCAGACCAACCGATGAACTGTTTGATCCACGACTCGTCAAATCATGTGGATGGTTGTTTTAGGGTCTTAAATTTGAGGATTCTTCTTCTTTATTATTATTATTAATATTAATCTTGTTTAAAATGCTAACGCTGTGGCGCAGGCTAAAACCAACAAGGCATGGACCCTCCACTAAAATTTTCCATGGTGTGTTCTTCATGGGGGAATAACGAACGAGGTGATAATATGTATTTGAGGGCCGTGAAATGACGACAGAATACTGATAGGACCATAGATGTGTCCGGAAAGAAGAACTGACCGTAGGGGCTCACATAGTGGCCCGTAGAAGAAAAGCTGGTGCAGAACCAGCACAATGACATTGGCGTTCGAGGGTGGCAGTTGAAAACCACTGGACACGGTGGAAGAGTGGCGCCACTCAGCGCCACGGTGGTCGGACAGGTGTCCAGTCTTGGCTGCGAAGGCGGCGCGCTGTCGTGCACCCCAATGAAGGTTTGTGACATTGAATCTAGGAGAGGGGCGAAGGCTGAGACCCACCTCATGAGGGTCCCGTGAGTGACGAGGCAGAACCAAGTGGCACTGCCACTTAATGGAGTCGAACGACTCCATTGATCTATTTTGGTGCATCAGACTGCACGACCCATGCGGGACGCACTACCCAGCGGGCCAGGGTGGTTGGGCCGAGCCCCACACGGTGGGCTGGGCCGACCACAGACCGGTCCTGAAAACTATTGAACCAGGCTGACACTTAATAGGTCGGACTCATCTGGGGTCAAGTAGACCGTAGGACCTATTGCGTCGGGCCAGCCTGACCGAGTGGGACCAGGCCCAGACTAGACCGACCCGCGAATAAAGAAACTCCTATAACTAACTAACTAGGTGTTCGTTTAACATGCCTTTAGTGGTGTTGGGACCCCTTTTGGGAAGATGTTCCATTGTAATATTCTGACGGGCCTGACGAGGCTGGGCTGGACCGAGGTGTGATCACCCATGTTTCACAGAAATTGGTGTAACTAACAGACCGGGAGTCCGATCAACACACCGTCTATGGCACAAGGACCCTTGTGATCGTGAGGTCATATTAAAATAATATAAGTGAGTATTGATGGAGTTGATGTGTGACATGGTTTAGATCAGACAATAATCAAACTAGGCCCTTTTTACAAAAGTGCATGTATCTCACAGACCGGGTGTCTGATCAATGCGCCCTTTGTCACATTAGAACCCCCATAACAGGGCAGTCTATTGCGTAAAATTTTTGATGGAATTCACACCAGTTGAAATATGACCAATTGATTAAGCACTAGAATCATTCATAGATCAGATGTGCTTCATGTGAGAATCCAGTGCCTGGCTGTGACATGAAGGAGAAGAGCGACCAATATGGGTCAGCATCAAAAACTTTAGTGTGTGATGATCTAGTTGTAAACTAATCATCTCTACCTCTATACCAGCGACCAATATGGGTCAGCATCAGTGACCAATAAAGGTTAGCACTAGCGACCAATATGGGTCTGCACTAACGACCAAGATAGGTCATCACCAACGACCAATACCGTTCAGCAGCAGCGACCAATACGTGTCCGCAACACCGACCAATACAGGTCAGTATCTAGAGACCAATACGGGTTAACATCTAGCGACAAATACGGATCAACATATAATAACCTATATAGGTCAGTTGTAGAGTTACTACGGAAAGGATGATCTATAATTACAACAAGTCATCCCTATCTCAGTATCCTTGAAGGTATACCATTAGAGTGAGCTACCTCTTTTTCTTTGTGATTCATAATTTATATCATGCTTTTGACATTACATTTGTGGTATTTCTTGTGATTTTTTCCTTTCTGGATTACTGAGAGACCTTCAGGGGTCTCGGGGTCCCTTACTAAGTTGTTATACTCACCCATCCCCAGGCCCCGTCTGTATGTGTTTGTATGGTGCAGACTACTGATGCTCTGAAGAAGATGCGGTTACTGATTACACCTACTACCCTCCAAGTAGAGCTCGAGGGAAAATGATGTTGCTGCTTTCTTTTTTTTCCCAGTTTTATGGCTTTTATTATGGCCCAATGTTTCCAGTTTAATGTTTTACTTGTGTTTTTACTTTACTCTCACAGTTATACCTCACTTCTCTTGATTTTTTGCTTCAATTTTCTCTTTTGAGTGTGTACAGATCTCTTAGGAAATTCCTTCCCTATTAGGGAAAATCCTTTAGGTGATAGTCACCAACCCATGGCTTATAGAATGCGGGCATGGGGTAGTCTTGTGTGGGCCCCGTGGGATAGGTCGTAACAGGTCTCAAGATAACTTTCATATTGGTATTCAGTGAATTTAACTAATTTTTATTTTGACATATCGTGACATGTCAAGGAATTCATCGAGAATGTAGATAATGTATCAAAAAGGTTTCTAATGATTCTATAGTGTAATATAATTCCTTTATCAATTGATATATCATAAAAAAGTATGAAAACATGTTTCATCACCATCTATAAATGGTTTTTAATTTTCTAATTTCTGAAATGAACTCTCCAATGAACTGATGTGGACATGGATTTCATTAGAAAATTGAATTTCAATCAACGAGCTAATAATATCTTCATATGATTACTAGGAAGGGAAAAAATAATTTCATAACATATTCAATTAATTACATATCAATTATGACACACATAACATATTTACCATTTCATTAAGTATAATCTTTCAATGTTTTTATTCATAAATCTAAGTAGACAATTCATTATAATAAATAATAACAATCTCATGTAGAAGGACCAACACCCATGTTTAAATATAGGAATATCTAATGATATTAGCCAAATTTGGATTTCTTATTTATGGTTCATTCATCAAAACCTCTATTCCTATAGATCACCATGTGTGAAATTCATGAGAATTTGTCTTAATATCTTATGCGGTTCCAACACATGCTTGTAAAATATCATAAATGTATCATTATATATATATATATATTTTATCTTAAATATGGGATTTTTGTTTAGGAATAAAATAATAAAATCTATAACTTCTCATTATATTATGAAATTTTTATAAAATTATGGTGAGATAACAACTTTACAACCATTATCACATTAATATTAGGGAAAAATCATTTTCTGGCAGAATAATTTTTAATATTATTTTAATTGAAAATACAAAGTAGTTGGTTTTTTAGAATCAAATCCCACAGTTCTTTCCCAACCTACACACTCTCTGAGATCATCCTAAAATACACATCGGTCTATATGACTAATCAAAATATGTATAATTAAAAGGATAGTAGCTTTGGTCAAGTCATGTAGAGTTCCATTAAAACGATATATTATAATACACAATATATGTTTTTTCTAACAATTTAAATAACAAAACCCTACACCATAGTCATATAGTTAATCAAGTGTATGAATAAAAATGTCAAACGAATCATTTATAGTGATTATGATGAATGAACATATGCCTCTTTTCATCTAAATCCAATAGAAAATAATAAACCATAAATAACATTATATCTATATTGAAAATTATGAAATCATAATAATAAAAAACTAATAAATGAAATCTCAACCCTTGTAACTTGGGGTTTTTCTATACATGAGTAAGCTACTCACATACATGAAGTTCATGACATGTTCAAAAAATATATTTTATTCATATATTATATCCCAAATTGCACAAAAAATAAAATAAATAAATTAATGATACTACAAGATAATATCCCAATCTCATTACACACAATCAAATTCTTGATGGAGGGTGTCATGTCACCTTAGGAGCACCTCCCCATATCAATAATGTCTTGAAAAACTCAGGTGGCTCTTCTAATGATATAGAGAGACTATACTCCCATGTATATATAACAATAAATAACACTAGATGAAAAAAATTCACATCTATCATAACAAACAAAATATTATGGACATTATAATGATATTACAACTTGTCATAAATAATAAACATATGTTATTTCAAAATGGAATTTAATTTAATGTAATATAAGAACCTGCTAAGATTAGGATGACTCATATGATGAAAACATAATATATATATAAAAATAACTAAAAGAATATAAATATAACAAAACTGGGTTTTATCCTTATCTTTTTTTCATCTCAAACTCAAACTATATTTTAATCTCACCCAATGAAAGTTAATTCCTTGCCCTTAAATACATCATTGAATATAAAATATTAATGCACATTGGGATTCTCATGTATGATTTTATTTTAACATAGTAGGCCTCAATCACTGACATCTCTAAATAGATATATAAAATACAATTTCATGACATAGATGATATGATAAAAAAACAAGAAATATAATATTACTTTCTTATTTTTTTACTATCCTATAGAAAAGACCATAAATGTTTTTTAATTGAATAAATAGGATAATGTACCTATAATTTGAACACAACTCAAGTTTTTACAGTATACAAGCTTTCATCTCATCATCCATGGTGAGTGATGTGTCAACATCCTATCGATATTAGGTGAACGTTATATAAACACCACATCCCCCCTTGGGTGAGTGATACATCACCATCACATAGCCCCCTGTTGAATCATCCATAACAAGAAAATATGCAGTATAGACATAATATAACACGAATACCTATATTTTATAGTGATTGATACATCACAAATGAGTAGATCAATGGTGAATAATACATCACCAACACATGTCCCCTATAGTGAATGATACTTCCCTAATACCTATCACCCATGGGAATGATACATTTCCAATAGATATCACCATAGAGAATGATATATCACCAATACATATCCCCATGGGTGGATAAGATACCCCTAAATAATACCTAATGATGGAAGGAATACCATTAAACATCCCTATGGTGAATTTATTATTACTTTTATTCCATAAGATAATGTGAATGACACATCATATAATAATCCATATAGTGAATGATATATCACTATCAAAATCATATTCCATAATAGTGATAGTTTGTCACTATATTAAATCTTCCTCCCTTATTTTTTGTCATGAAATGTTCTAGTAAATTCCAATAAGGATCTTAAGGTTATATATTACGTATATACATCTTTCATGGGTTTTAAATAACATTTTCATAGCCTACTAACTAGTTTTAATGGTCCTAGATGACCATGGAGTTGACACACATCTTTTAAAAGAACACTAATGAACCTAAATGACCTAACTCCGATATTGGGGAACTAAAAAATAAAATCATTTTAAAAGAATACACACAAATTTTATGCTACCCATATATCAAATGATTTATGAAGCTCATATAACTAATGGAAACGTTTTATAACACATACATAATATTATTCGGACCCCTCTAATAAAATATTTTAGGTTTGATCAACCTCTCATGGAAAAAATACCAAAAGTATCATATACCCATATATTAGGGGTTTTAGTAAATAATAATATAATAGTTACATATATGAGATAATTAGGGTTCTATATTGTTAGTCAAATAGGTTATGTAATATTTCAATGCACCAAACATAAATTATCAATGAAATATGATGGAAGGATCCAAACTATAAGAGGAATATTGGGGTGAGGTGGATAGTCATGCATCCATGGGAAAGGATAAGGAAGCAGGTTTAAGAAATCCTAGTTAGTTAAATTACAAAAATGATACAAATTAAAATGTATAGTATGTTCTAAAATTGGAACTCCAATGAATCCCTTTTAAAATACTATGGGCTACTAGATTTCTAATGTCTATATATAAGACCCCAATTGGAAAGGTAAGTAGCCTACATCATAGCTAGAAAACTATTTGTGGCCGGGCACAAGGCCTCTTGTGGGAAAGTTTCTTTCAGTTAATTTTCCACCGTAGAGATCCTATTATCAAGAATCCCTTACAATCCTCCTCTATCCCATCATAAAATAAAAAAATTTCAAAATACCAATGATTGTATGAAAATTTTTGTCGATATCATATTGTGAGATACACATTTAAATACACAATTTCCTATGATGAAGTAACATGTGGAAGGAAAAAAATGGTACATGGTAATATTTTGATCAATTTTTTTTTACATTACAACTATGGTTGTGTGTGCCTAAAAAGGGAATCTGAAAAGTATCTAACTTATTATTTTTAAAATGTTTTTTTTTCATTTTTATATAACATCTGAACCTAAATTACCATGTATGAGTTAGAAAACCCCAAGACCTTAGTTTCACATACCCATATGTTATAGGACACCAAATAGTATATTTGGTCTAAGGTGGAAACATTTGGATATTACACCCTACATCTTGGAACAATATAATTAATTAATAACCAAAAACATAAAATTATGCAGTCATAGTATGATAAAACCCAAAAATATAAATTTTTTGAATGAGTATGAAAACAAAAAACCTATATGGTCATATATGGAAATAAAGATACTAATCACCCACCAGGAAAATATTATATAAATAAATGAGGATAACAAAGTACAATAGGCTAAATTGCTAAAAGACTCACTCCATCCCAGTCTCTAGACTCATAGTGACATAGCACATTGAATGATCAACCCAGACCTCTACCCAACTTGAACCTCTAAAAAGTGAAAGATTCTCAGGTAACCACATATCATGGACTCCCATGAAGTGTGTGAGTATAACTCAATATCATAACTCCTAAATAATTATGTACCAAACCATTCAAATACATTGAATTTTTAGGTAATATGCTAATCCTAAATTAATAATAAAATACATAAAATGAAGAAGCGTATATCTAATATTGAAAGCCCAAATAGAGAAATAAAAACATTTTTTGAGTGGTCTTTATCATACAAGGACACCACGAACACATGTCCATACCTAAATCATCACCCTGGTACAATGTAATTATAACATAAATCAAAAGTGATCCAGAACTATCTAAATGGTTTTTCCATGGGGTAATGAGCCAACATTTCACTTGTCATCTATATGGAATTGAGATGACTTATCTCTATGAATACACATGGCAGCGAGACAACATGTCTCTCAGAGTCAACAAGTCATCAAGACAACATTACACACAAAAACACATCATATCAAGGAAACATGTTACTCTATAACCATAGGGCATCAAATGGATAATTCACTCAAATTCATCATGGTATTCATACCCCAATGTCATTATCATGGGTGATTCCTCTTGGCTATTATGCCCCTAAACTATGCCATGTTCTAATATCGTTGATGACTCAAGCTATGCACATTACCCCTTTAATGTGTTGTTGTAACATTATATTCCACCAATCATTAATACCATAATAAATCCTCCCTAAAGAAATATGATATTTCACAAAACATGATAAATCATATATATATATATATTGAACATAACATATCATCATGAGTCCTGTCAACTACAAGTACACACATGTTTTCAATAATTAAAACATGGTTTATTAGTAAATATAAGAACACTCATAGAATTTTTAATCACATATTATATATATATATATATATTTATAGTAACATGTTCATACAAAATAACAAATAACGTGTAAAGGAACAATGTAGTATATTGGTCAGGAGTATAAATAGCCACATATAAAATCACTCATGTGATCATAATCAAGAATGGTGTAACATTTCCATAGACACATATACATGATAAAGACTCTAGCATCTTCCATAACTATCAATCAAGTTCACAAGGGGCCATTTCCACCCTTGGAACTTGGTAAAATTACATTAGGCATGGTTCCTTTAGTTAACGAATACAAAAAGAACATTTATTAATTTATAGTTTATTATTTTCTATAACATATAATGTATTAAAATTTTGTTTAACTAAGGTGAATAAACTCATACCACTTTCTAATAAACATGCATCATATCATAGGGTAAACTAGATTTGACCACCTAATTTTTTTTGATTATACTCCCAAATCCAAGAAAATACTTGTGGCTCTATCTGAGTCATCCATGTCTATTCACTCTCTATCAATCACCAAAAAAATCATTCAATTTATTAAATTTTAAACAAATTATAATTAATTGGAAAAATTATTATTAACTCACATTAAACGGTTAATGTATTACATTATGAACTTCTTACAAGATAACACTAGCTAGCCAGAATAATGGCCAACCATCCATGGAAGGTTTATACAATACTTGAGACTTCATTCTAGAAAAAATTGCCAATGTGTGATAATAGTACAGAAACCAATTTTTTATAATTAAATTGATACACTATGATAAACCTAAAAAAATATTTAGCTTATATACATGTTTTTCTAATGGAGTTTTATCAATCCTGATACACTCATAATTATAATATAATAAAATTAATTAGACAAAGTTGAGGATACAATGGAAAATATGAGCCAATTTTACCATGAAACAAAGAATAGATCACAAAGGTAGATACCCTTAATGAAAAACCTATAAACTAAACATTTTTATCATCATGGTACTTGTTTTATACATGCCAAAATAAAGCTCCAACATTCTCAGACAACTCTATCACGATCTAATGAAATTGTCTTCAAATTGAAGAATCGATATCATTTCATGAAACAAAAAGTGATAAATATGATAAAGAAGACATCAATAAGATGATAACTGAACCATAAAAGGATATAAAGGGATTAAAAATACTAATAAAATCATACAAACTGAATGACATAGTGATCTTCCACCAAATGAGGAAGAAAGAGGCCTAGATCAAAGAAGAATAGAGAATTTCACCTAGATTCACTAACAGTTTCCAAATAGATCCACATTAGATCAAAGAGATCTAATGAATAGAAGAGTATTGGAGTCCATGGTCAAATTAATATATAAAATTATTTCTAACCAATGTATAAATATCAGGTTGTTAGTGTCCTAAATTAAAAAAAACCATAAAAAGTATTGATCCATCATTCCACACCGACTCACTATTCGAGGTCCACTAGAAATCTGGTGGCCAACTAGGCACCTATTATAGGCTCTTGTCTATATGGAGATACCCCTAGGGAAACATGGATACATCCCAACCAATTTTGGTGTTGGTGGCGCCATCAAGATTTCTAGTGCTATTACTATATCCCTTTTTTATTTCTCCTTTTCTAAAACTCTTTGCCTTTAGATCCCCTTAATTCTTCTACTAAATCCTTAAATATCCTCTTAACTTATTTCATCCTTTAATAATCCTAGTTTGAGACCTAGTTTTCAAATATAGCATTACAATAGATGATAATTTCATGTTTCCTATAGAAGTTCACAACCCACAACGATATAGGCCATTACAATCTCTTGAACACAACACGTCTCATCCTTGAGAAGTTATGTTAGCAAACAAAACACATGTCCTGATATTTCTCAATCGTCATGTATAAGTATTTATCAACATTATATCATTAAAAAAATAACTACATCAAATAATCACTCATTACTAAAAAACATGATGCTCTCATTTCATGACTCCAAGAATAAACAACAAAAGTTGAGTTAAAATCTTCATCCCACAAAAAATGATACAGCGAGCACCACATCTATTTAACAAAATACACAAATGTGTTATAAACAAATTCATATTCAAGAATTGTAGTGATCCATACATGAGGAATCATCTTATAGAACAAGACTCTAATAGTAAAACTACACACCTAAACTAATTTAGTTACATAAAACCCAATCAAATGAAAAGAATGTGTTACGATTCGACACAAAATCCTCACCCACGTTTCAGAGCTGATAAATTATTTTTTAACTAAACATAATTGGAACATGAGGATAATTCCAAAACAACCCTAAAATACTCAGGAACATCATTCATTTTCGATATGATGATCTTGAGTTAGTTCATACCCACCACATTTAGGTTCACATGGGTACCCCAGTTGGTACAATTATATCCATATTCCTATAAAAGTTTTCGACAACAAAAAGCAGTGCACCATGAACTACCGATCATGATTCAGTAGGACTCATAGTTAATGTTAAATCAATCCAACATCCTTATCAATGTCCAATACAGTATAAAAGGTATTTACCACATATCATTGACCGAAAATTTCACAAACCCCAAGGCTCTAAAACATTCTTTAACGAACAAATGAATAAAATAATACTCAATTTTCAATGATTTATTCCCTATGTCAGAAGCCAAAATCTAGTCTCTATCCATTTAAACATCCTAATAAAACATCAGTCAGTTATTTCAGAACTAAAAAATTAAGGTTTTATCACAAATTGTTTTTCCGGAGTCACCATGTTCATCCAATTATAAATCTTAAACAATACTATAAACCTTACCACTAAGAGGATACCTCAAACGTGACAAGTCAATGGTATTAAAAATTGGAGGATCATTATAGTCTCCTATTAGTGATTAAAATGGTCAACCTTTCCCCTGACAATTCTACAACCAAATGTAATGATGAAATGTTACTATCCATCAAAACTCAATTATCTAAAAGGAAACAAGCATTGACACAACCATATTCTCATGATGCAGGTAATTTTATTCAATGATCCATCCAGGATATCCATAACATCCTCCAATAGTCTTGACATGGGTGATGACCCTTGACCTTTATAGATATCATTCCTTCAACAAGCCACTTCACCAAACCAAGAAATTCCTATGACATGAAAAACTAATTGTGATTATACCTGGGTACTCAGATCCATTTCTAATTCCATAATTCATTATAGATAAAATTCCACTCACAACAATCTAAAGGATTTCAAGCCCAATGAGCTTCACACTAAAATTTTGGCTTCTAATAAAATGGTTGATGTTGAATTGAAAATGTATGAGGCCTATATTCCCTAGATCTTAGGAGTTCATCAATAGAACTAGAACATTCTAAATGTTTCACTCAACACTTTTATTCCATTTGTTTAATCAACCTCACTTGTACCAATAGGATGAATGCTAACAAATTAAGGTTTCTATAATTAGTATTGATAACACTACTCATCCATCAATATAGTTTTTTTACTAAACAATCCATGAAAATCCAATACCCACCCACATCCACTTCGGTCTCTATAGAAAAAAGGTCTAGATCCACCAAACCCATGAAAACTATGTAATTATTTAAAAAACATCTCTTTTTTATAAAGATTCAGCACTCCACACTTTTGATAAGGGTATCAACACCATCCACTGACCTTCAACCCTCACTCTATCATTCATAGGTATAGTCAAAATGTATCTTCACATAGAATTAAACAATAGTTTTATTAAAAACAAGATGTTTAAGAATCAACCTTTTCTTTCCCCAAGTCTAAAACAATCCACAATCTTAGAGACCAATACATCTATAATGGTTATAGGTACTCTGGGTTCTCCATAAACTTTAGTTACAAAGAAACTTTCAAAACCTTCTTCCAATCCTTTTAAATATTTTTCATAATTAGGGGTAATTTTCATCATTAAAATTATTCCAATGTAATTAAACATGAAAACTATTATAATTGGAATAAGCTCACATAGTTACCTTCTACAAATTATTAGAATACAACTCACTAAAAACCTCAGTCTCAATTCTTAGGCCACAAGGTAATTTCAAAAACATAAAAAATGCTTATCTAAGGATCAAAACTCATGGATTATTATCTTTATACATATATGGAGTCATTACATGACAATATTTCTATTAAACTAACCATATTAATGGGTTTTCAATTCATAGTTCAGTTCAATAGAATTCTACTAGGATAAAGATGGATAAATCCACATGAGTTGTAGTTGGAACCTTAATTAAACTAACCTATAAAAGGGATACTCATACAAGTATCTTTACTAATTAAAAACACTATAATAAGAATTAATATGGTACAACACACTAGAAGCGCACACAGGGACTACATCATCATTATCATCTTCCACATCATTATTATCATCATCACCATAGTTATCACTCACGTGCACTACAACATAGTCTCACATGACCTACTGTCATATGTATAAATAAATAGGTATTTAAACAAATATAATTTCATAATAAAACCATCTATACAAACAAAAATCTGTTCATTAACATTAAGAAACTATGCCCCTTATTTTTAGTACAATCACAAACAATAAATATATATACAATGAGGAACCTATGTGATGAATACGATTCCTCCAACAACCATTTCCAATAGGATAATGATTAAAATCCATATGAAATAACAACCTCAAAATACATGTGTTCCATATTAGGGGAAAATATATGATAAATACAGTGAAAACTATGAATATAAATCCTATTCCCTGGTTACATGGAATTCCATTGAGCATGATCTTCACAATGTACCAAACCAAGATTCATCACATTACCAGAAACATTCATTTATCATATATCTACAAACTCCCTAAAATATGAAAACAATGATTCTTGGGATATAATACCATTTCATAACATCCTTTCACAAATATTTTGGTCAATTATAGAATGTCACATGACCTTAGGCATACCTACCCATACACAACATGCTACAGACTAATAGTGTGGGTCAAAGGTGGTGTCATGGGGAGAATATACCCTCCAATAGTGTGAAAATATTAAAAAAAATAAGAAACCATATGATAGTATAAATTCAGAGTATAAAGAAACCCAAAACATACTAACTATATGAATAAATGTAGAAACAATTGAATTGAAGAGTCATAAGTTGAAACCATCACATTGGCCTCCCACTAAGTCGGTCATGTAAACAACAATGAAATGAATGATGTACAAGAGGCTCTAAAACTACAAACCTGAACCCATCCCAATTTATATAATCATAGTGGGATTTCATTATAGAGGATCAATATGGGCCTTTACCCAACCTATACATAAAACAATTGAGGGTTTCTCAGGCACCCAAGTTCCATGGTCACCCAAGTAGAATGTGTGTTTAACTCTGTAGGGTACCACCCCCCGATCCTATACAAAACAACTAAAATATACCGTATGTTTATCTGATAATATTAGTAGGGATTAAATTTGAAATATATAAAATACACAATCATAAAACATAATCACTAGTGAACAAATAAGAATATGTAATAATATATTGAGAAATAATTCTCTTACCAAGTTATCATAAAATCATTATTGTACGTACATTGGATCAATGTCAAAATGTATTCATTTAAAAAGTTGAAAGTGATCAAAAAATACAAAAAATTCCAATACATTAGGTAATGAGAAAAAATGTCACTCAACATCAGCAAGGAATTTAGGTGACAAATCTCTCAGTATCCATATAGAAGTGAGACAACATTTCACTCATAGTCCACAATGAATCGATATAACACTACACTCGACATCCATATGGTGATGACGAGACATGTTACTCTTCATTCGTAAAGAATCGATTGGAAATGTCACTCGACATCCAAAAACTCATCATACAAATAATATAATGTAATTAGTATAGCCTCCAGTAAGTCGTGTCTCAACCTTGTGATCAATACCCTTATCATCATTACCACAATTCATTGGCACACCGCCTATAACTGGTGGTTACAACATAATGGTACACCAATTTTCAAAAAAAATAATAGCACCTCCAGAGGAAATGAAAAATATCAAATAATAGGGAAGATAATATATATGAATGAATATAACATATATCCATAAGTTAATGATCTTTGAGAATTGTTGTGCAAAAAGAAGATAACTTCATATCACATAGACGTTGTACAACTAGGGTAGATTGGTGTGTTGGAACACACAAAAAAGTGGGACAATAGTCATCATTAATGGTTCTGGTAGTATCAATCTCTTGAGGGGGGGGGAGCTGTCCAAAACACAAATGGATCACTTTTGGAAGCCTTAAATAGCTTACATGGTTGAGGTGATTCAGTACTTATATAAAAAATCACTATTCATAATGGGATTGAGGTCTACCTTTCCCATATTATCTTGATCTCAACTATTTAAACAGGCTATTTAGTGATTCGAAAATCCCTTCAAGCTAATTCTACCAACCTGGTCTATCCCATGTCACGTTATAAAGATCAAGAGTCATAATACTAATACAATGACATTGTTTAACATATTTATGGAAAAGAATAAAGTGAAATATTTTTTGTCCTCATGGGGTACCAAGGATAATCCTCATAAGTCATTTTCTAGAATTGGATCCCTTCGCCCTTGAGTGTGTTGATCTATTTAGAGCTAATACCAATGTTTTAAACTATTTATTACATACCAAATCTTGATAAAAAAAATTTGTAATAAAATCAATATCATTATTGTTTTTTGTTTTTATGATTCCTAGAAGCTATAAGAAAACACATGTGATCAACAAGGAAAATATGATCTTTAAGAAGATATAATCCCACTTTGAGTATCACTCATTATATATGTTATACATATTTTTTTTCAGTTTAACAGGTTTATACAGTAGTGTTCATAAAACGTAAATTCATATCTTATCAGATAAACGATGAGTATCATTATCCATATATAAACATACACGTGTGATACTCATAAAACATAGTCTCACAGGGATACTAATTCACCCATATTATCTAGACTTGATCATTGGTGGATGAAGTCAGTTTAGTGTATAAGGGACTTCAATTGACCTTGGATCATTTTTCAATTACATTAGGTGTGGTTCCTTTGATTAAATAAGACGTAAGTATCATCAATTCAGTATGAATAAATTATTCTAAATAACATATTTTTTATTAATTTTTTGTTCTCCCAAAATGGTAAAACTCATTCCACATTCCAGCAAACATGTATCATATCATAGGGTATATTACATAAGGTCAACTACTGAAAAAATAGTCATCTCCCAAACCAATAAAAACTTCAAATATTTGTCCAAGTCAACGAAGTCTATTTGGCCTTCTTTTTTTGGCACAACCAGGCATCTCAATTAATTAAATATAAATAAATAACATTTAATTAAAATATTTACAATGTACTCACATTAAAATGTGAAATGAATTTGGGATGAATGACTTAAGGATATCACCACCTTGTCAAAACCACAACCAACCATCCATTGATGGTCCATCTAAAACATTCAAATTTAATCTGAGAAAAATACCCATAATGTCGAAGAAAGATAAAGTATAATTTAATATAAATATATTTGAACCTTGTGAGAAACCAACCAAATTGTATTAATTATCCAAAAAATCATCCAAAAAATGTTGTCTACTGAAGGAACACTTTTAATTCTAAGATAAACAAATACCGAAATGAATTTGGAGATACGATGGATAATTAAGAACAATATAACCCAAATCCATTGATGAGATTCCCATGGCACATAACTCAAATGATATTTCCATCAATGTAATGTGTTAATCATAATAGGACATCATCTGGCCATGTTGATACAAATATCCACCATTATTGAAGAATCCCATCAAGATTTAATGAAATTTTCATCCAATTCATGAATTGTGATCATGAAATGAAATAAACATTTATCATGATGATCAAGAGAAAAAGTATCCAAACATAATTGATACATCAAATGACTATATGGTCCAAAAATTCTTGATAGCACCATCCATAACATACAACAAAATGATTTGCAAAAAAATGAGGAATAAAAAGGGGATGATCGAAGAGGAACATTGGATTTCACCTAGATCACTAATAGATTTTATAACTCCCCTTACATGATTAATGATAGGTCTTATAGTATAAAGTATAAGAGTATAAGTTTTACTAAATCTCTTAAAACTATTCCAACCCACATAAAACAGACCTGGCCACATTGTCCAAAATGAAAAAACAGACCTTGACTAATGGTTTTATTATTCACTACACCAGCTATCCAATTAGGGTCTAATGGCTCAATAGTATTCCATTGACCAGTCGGTGTAGGATGAATTACTAGATGGTTAGTTCTGTTGGGTAGTAGGGTAACAACACCGTCCATGATAAAGGCAGTCCAGTATCGGTAGCATGGTTGTTCCAAATCTCATCCACTAAAAATATGATCTTCTAGTTTTCTTCTGTGTTTTCAATTAAATAGTGAAATAAACTCTTAAAAATGATCATAATCTATGAATATTTATTAAAGACATGGATATATATATTATACATCCATCAGAATTAAATTTTAAGTATCTTCAAAAATTTCACAACCCATAACACGGTGGGCCTTTACATTTTTAATCCATAGATTTTTTCACATCATGTTAACTTTCACAAAATATGGATGTTTCTCTTAAAATTACAATTTAAAAAGAATTTATTATTATATTTCTTTGGTGTTTAAGTTTAAAATTATTTTATAGAGAATGTAAAATTTGTAGGACTTTTTGACAAGTTATCATTATTATCAATCTTTTATTCATATTTTATGTCAATTTAATATGGAATATCTTTAATGGTTTCATCAAATCTATATTGTGGAAAATTATAATTTATATTAAATTATTATAATTATATGATTTTTTGTGTATTAAATTATATATATTATTTCAAATATAAACAGGAAAATTAAATTAATATGAGATTGTTTATATTTTATATATCAGTGAAAAAGTACTATGATATATAATGAAACATTTATTTAATGATCTATGGAGGAATGATATGGTATAAGATGTAATATTTTATTAAATTTTGGTTATGATGAAAAAATATATATTATTTTCTCTAAGTTAAATATTTTTTTTAATAATTTTATAAAGGGGGAAAATAGATAATATAATGTTTTCTGACAAAATTTATGATTTTTATCTATTTTATTTATGAAGTAGTTTTCTGAAAGTATGATACAAGAAAATTAGAATCATTCATTTTTTCTTTATCCAATCCAACATAAAAAATTGAATAAATAAGGAAAAAGTTGAAATATTATTTGAGAAAAATAAATATAAAAAAATATATACATTAATCATGTTTACTAAAAGTAAATGTGTAAGACTAAAAAAATTATGATTTTAATTTCATGTATTGAGTTATTTCCAATTTTAATTTATCAAAGATAAGTCATAGTGAATAAAAAAACTACCTTAGTAAAGGAATAATAATTTTTTAAAAATGAATAAATATTGTTTAAGGGAGTCTCTGGAATTGTTATGTGTGATTTATTATGGAATAATTAAGATGATAAGGTTATTGTTTCGGGTAATGAATATGATGAAGAATATATAAAATACATCATTATTAAATCAATTTCATTATAGGCATACATAATACTTCACAACCAAAAATTGATTGGTTTAGTGTATTGGGAAATTAAGCTCATTGAAAATTATTGTACATAAATTTTTAAACTTTATAATTAGCCTTTATCATTGTCATCGTATAAATTGACATAATATTTTTGTCACATATTATCACCAAGGGACATACCTCAAACATGTTTTTGATTAATATCCAAGGGGAGGAATAATAAGAAATAAATGGAGACTCTAATCAATACAAGTACATGAATGATCATAATGGTTTTCATTACAACGTAAGCATAAGATAATAATTAAAAGGGAATGGAAACATAATGATGTGGTATAAAAGGTATCACGCACTTAATAATGAGGCATAGAAAGAATAAAAAAAGTTTTATTTCTTAGGGAAAACAATATAGTTTGGACGGTATATCTTCCTATAAAAAATATATAATAAAAAAAGAAATAATTGTTTTACTTAATTTTTTGGGGGTATAAATAATTTATTCTTTAAAATCACATTAAAATTTGTTAAAAAATAATGTGTCTTATATGAAAAAGAAATGATAAATTGATCATTCCTGAATATATAACAGAAAAATGGATAACATATGATGGAATAGAGACATGATACATAATAATCACATATATCATAAAATATCATCAAGCCATAGGTAATCAAATAAAAGAGAGGCAGGTAAACATGAGGGTGAAGATAAACGTTTTATGACAGTTCATGATGGGTTTATAATTAATTAGAGTAATATATTGTAATGATTGATAATAAAAAAATATTCATGAAACTAATGATTCTCAATATACCATTATAAGGTGGTTAGTTGGGTTATTTTTAGATTTTAACTTTTCATCACATCCATTTCCCTTCAAATATTGTTTATTTTTAGTTGAAAATTTATTCAACCTATCTCTGAATAGAATCCACCTATAAAAAATATCACTCACATATAGAATAAGTAAAAAATCCTGGGATATATAAAATTTACATGGTTTTCACAAACTTGGATACATCTAGGGAGGATACACTCAGTCTTGTGATTTTGTTCCAAAAAATCCATTCTAACTCAATATTTTGGTGGATGCAATGTTTAGGTGAATTATCTCCTCTCCAAGGATCAATACCTATACATTTTTAATGATATTCACTCCTCACAGAGATCATTTACTATATAATGGTTTATAGAATAGTTAATTTCCTCTAATGGGTTAGTAACATCCCAAAAATTGTTTACTACTCCAAAAAATATCAGTTTATATATATATCAGTCCCTTCTCCAATTATCAACAAGAAGGTCACTCTAAATTCTGTAGATGTAATATGTAACATATTTTTTCAGGAGATTTCAAAATTTATAACATGTGATTATCATAGATTAAAAATATATATATATAATTAACTCTTTATAAGTATTGTTCAATATTAATTCTTAAGAAAACATAACATTTAAGTAAATAGTACTTTATGGATTAAATATTTCATGCATATATATTATCCTTAATGTATTATTCCTTCCAAAATTTATTAAGATGGATACATCAATGATATTTCACTATGTAATATTCAGTATATTCTCAATACAAAATAACATAATCCTCTAATATTTGAAATTCATCCAATCACATTTTATTGAATATCTTTCATGTTCTTCCTTCTATAATCATTGAACAATTAATTCCTTTATCTAACTATTTTTTACTCTTATGTGTTGTTAACTCTCCCAATAAGAATTATCCTTCATTTATTATATACATCTCTTTCCATTCATATTCAATGGATTTTAATTTCCTATCCAAACACATGAATTTATCTATAATGAAATTGCATTACATAAAATACACCTATCAAGCCATCATGAAATAGATTACTGCTATAGTAAATAGTCTTTCCCATCCAATTACTTCATGTTTTTTTGGATATTGGAGGTTTCAGGATAAGGGTTAAGAATGATTGGTTTAGTTTTATGGAAAATATAAGCTGGGATATGGTTTAGTATCATGGATGTTACTTTTCTACCATGAGAAGTATGTTAGACAGTGTGGTTATGGAGTGGTGTTAGGGGTTGTTTCTTAGGACCCGAAGTGATTGGATTTGGTGGCTCTATCATTTTTGGGTTCCACGTTTCATGTCTATTTTAATATTTTGTGGAATCGGTCTAAGAATTGATCGAGAAGAAGGGGATTGTGGTAATTAATTCATGGTTTTAATGGATGTGGTGTGAAGTGTCTAGAGTTCTATATCTTGTTTTCCCAATTCCGGAGACCCCAAACCATTGTAATGAGGATTGGGATGGTTTTTATGTTAGGGGTATTTGATTTTAATTTTAGAGTTGTTGTGGTATGGAGCCTTTGGGACATTCCATGGAGCATGAGGTTTTTTCCTTTCCTCTGTTATTTGGTGGACTAATAGAACATAGTGTTTCTGCTACATCATGGATGGGTTGATAGGTAAATAGGTTTTGTACTATAGAGTTTATTTGTGCCACTATATTTCTATTAATTTTTCAGATATGTGGTTGATTTTAATTGTGATGTTTGGGTTTCAGTTGGACTGAGGCCTATCACACGGTAGTATAACAAGTTTAATATTAGCTTTATGGAGAAACCCTAATAATACAATTTATATTATACCCTTTCACAATGGTCATATATTTTTTTTATTCAATTTTAAATTTTGGGGTTACTGAAAAGTTTATTTCATTCCCCCAAATCCTAGGTGATTCTCGGGTGATTTTTAGAGACAATTAAATCCTTATTTCATTAAATTGATCATCAACATAGGAAGTATGTTTATTAGTGATCCATGGGTAGTATTTGTATAGATAACCTTGATTTTAAAACACTAAAATTACATAAAATATGTAGAATACTTTAAAATTTACGAAAAAATGACACAAATAGACCATATTATACTTGTGCATTTGGAAACATGTAAACATAAACACAGATACATTAGTAAGATACATTATCTATCACTAGGTTCTTCATGACTATAATTCTTCATAGACACATTCAAAAAAATACATATCTTCATAACCATGGGAAAGAAACATAAAAACGGGTGATAAAAAATGCTCAGTCAGGGTAAAAAAGGGATTATGAAAGAATAGTCATGAGTATAATGGTATGATAACATTATCATGAAAGTATAAGATCATACCCAGTATTTCAAATATCATATACATAAATCATGGAATAAAGCATAGCATTTCATAAAAAATGAATCATAAGGAAATAATAAAAATAAGAAATGAAAGCATAACATATTAATAAAAAATGGAATGTTTTAAGAAACATAAGAACATATAATTATTTCCACAGTATTTAAGGAATTTTTAATGAGACCATATTAGTGGATAAAGTCCTTTACTATACCCAGTTCACAACCCATTCCAAAACGATATTATTGAACTGGTGTTATTTCCAATTTTAGCCCTATAACACTATACTAAGTTCATTTATTTTTTCACTAATGTCAATATCATGATATATAAATCTTTACCCAATCCATTGGAGAGATATATATGTCCCCCATATCTTAGTTAAATAATACATACAGGTTATGCAAGAAGATAAATAACAATATAATAACACTTTAAATGAAATGGGTATTATAAAAAAGTAATCATAACTTAACATGTAGTAATAGATATTTTTTATAATAATTTTATCATAAAAATAACCTATGAAAATAATAGGTTTTCATAATAATATAACCTGTGAAAGAGAAACGAGTTTCGTAATCATCATGCCTTAAAAACGTAAACCATTCAGTTAAAGAATTTGAATTAAAACATTGAATTATTTCCCTAGAAAGGAATGAGTGACACAAAAATATGTTATAGTATTTGGGTAATAATTTTCAAAGATCTATTAAAAACATTTCATGTGGAAAATATCCTTTCAACATTGAAAAATAGTTTTTAAAAACATTAAACATTTTAAAAACCTAGTTTTTTGAAAATAGATTTAAAAACATATAATGGTATCATGGGAAACCATAAAACGTTTTTACAATTAACTTTACAAGAAAATGGAATTTAAGGATATCTTGAAATAATTTTTGAATTTTTTTTGAACACTTGGTTTTTGAATATAATAGATTTCCAACTCAAGAGGGAGACCATCAGATTTTACTTAAAAAAATTATCTTAATTACCAAAGAGTTAAAAATTGATTCCAATGCTTGGAGATATCTTGAATTAACATATTAGAAGAAAATTCATGAGTTTTCTTGAGATATGGATCATGATAATTCAATAAATGAAGCATGATCATATAAAATTGAAAAAAGTTATGAGATTTTTTAAATATACTCTTATCACTTAGTAACTTGGCCTCAAACACTATTTATATGAAAAGTTAATTACATGAAGCTTTATATTTAATTGAAATAATAATATTTATGATATAACATGTAATATGGATGTATATACACTTCAAAAAGAATTTAGGTGCATAAGAAAACCTGAGTCTCAAAGAAAGAAAATTGAGACAAAATTATTATACCGATTTGGTAGCTTCTGAAACATAAAACCCATTAAATAAATATCATAAATTGGATATGTTAATACACATAAATTCACATTAAATATACATAGAATAAAATCATGTGATGTACATACACCACCCAAATGGAATGTGTGGTGAATAAATCATTTAACTCATAGAAATAAAAAGTGAGACGAAATCCTTTTAACATGTTTCTTGACTCTCATCAACACACTCAAACCACATATAATAAATATAACTTTTTTATAATTATTTTACAGAACCATATTATTATATATAATACCATGTATGGTTTGATCATGACCTTATATTACCATCTTGTAAACAATCATTTGTTAAGGTTTCACTTCTGGAAATTTTTGTTTTGTTCTTCACTTGTGTCTTAATTTGTTACATTTTTTATCCTTATACTTATATAATGGTTACAAAATGTAAATAAACATATAAATATAATATTTATTCATTATATATATAATATAATATCATGTTTAATATTGATATATTAAATTTAATACACTATTCTTGAAGACAGTAAACTGTACGTATGCATAAACGTAGTTTCAGTTTTTATTGTCATATTGAAAGAAAGAAATAAAATGACCTATATGTATATATCTATATACTATAATTACAGGTGAATTATATATATATATATATATATATATCATATAATTTAACTAAAAACATCCTTAATTCGTTCTATTTAGTGTATGAATGAATCATGTCTCTTTGAGGGGGCGGCAGTCCACACTACTTCAAACGAAATTGTTGAATTAACACAAAATAGAAGATATAAATTTAAATCTTTTAAAAGAATTAAATAAACAATTAGACATAATAAATATAATATATAACATATATAAACTTATATTTCATTATAATATCCACTATGATAAGCAGTAAAGGAAAAATGGGCAATCATCATTTATTGAGGTGATAGTTCGCCGTACACATAAATAGTATGTTCGTTTCCCATTAGATAGAGGTTTTTGTATGTGTAGGTCTAAACATTGAATAAAAACTGGTTAGTACATTTTGGATACATTTTGTTTAATAAAATCATGGAATAACGACAGTGGTGGGTCAGAGAAGAAAAATAAAAGAAACGAGTTTGGGAGAAGACATTACCCCTAAATCAGGTAACTCCCTTTAGTTTGTGCCCAAATGATTCCTTGGATATAATTATTATCAAGGGGAGGATTATATAAATTTTTTTTAAGGTTGCTACGTTTATTGGGAAGATATTTTGTAAACCTATGTGGTTTGAGAGGTGTGAAGAAGAGGGAGAGGTGTTGGCCTTTTATAGGGAAATGAAAGGACACATTAGGTATTTTTTAAAATAAGTTAGGTGTACCCATGATTTTACCTAAAAAATAAATACCAAACAAAAAAACACAGTAATGTAATTTTCATAGTTTAATAGTTTCTAGAAAATAGGTTCTAGATTGGTTTATATGTTTTTTTGGGTATTACATTTTAGGTTTAGTCATTTGGTAAGCTTAATTATAACTTAATCGATGTAATTAATTTTAATTACATTAACAAATATTGTGGTTCAAAAACTATGTTTACAATATTATAAATTATAAATAATAATTATTAAAAATATTTAATCCATTTTATAAAATTATAATCACATAAGTGGAATAAATCAACTGAATATTAATTCCATAGTTGGGACGATAATGCGAGTTTTTAAAGTAAAAAAAATCAAATGTTTGCTAAGTTTTTATATCTGATTTCAATGAGAAATTATTAATAATGAAATAAATTTTATTAAAAGATAAAATTATTATTTAATAATAATTTAAAACAAATTTAAAAGTTAATTTATCATTATAAATAAATTAGATGAAAAATTAGTCTTTAATTAAAATATAGTATTTTCAAAATTCATCAAAAAATGATGATTGTCAAACAAATCCCAAAATTTTACCCTAAGATAACTTTGACATTCAAAATTTGAAAATTATTTTTATGTAATAAAATTAAATTTCTAAATGTCTCTAAAATTAATTTTATTCTTTTTTCAAAAAACGACATGAAATGTAGTATGTTTGAGAAATTAGTATTTTTAAACATATAAGGACTTTACAAAAAATTATTTTTTTCATGATAAATAATTTTTTTATATAAAACCATTATAAAAATAATTTAAAAGTAGATATTAATATTAATATTAATATTTTTAACAACTAGGTTATAATTTTCACATTTAAATAATTATAACAATAAAATGATGTTACGTAAAAACATCGGTGTTGCATATAACATATGCCAAGTCGATGTTCCATGTATCATATGCCATGTTGGGGATGTGTAATGTATTCCAATTATATTCCATGTAAATTTAATGTTTGAATCCATGCATTTCAAGACATAAATTAATGTTTAAATTATCCATGAAGAAAAAAAGGTCCATAAAAACACGGGGTGTTACATTCTACCCCACTTAAAATGAATTTACCACTCAAAATTTGTAATTTTAGTCAAAGAAATTCAGGATACTTCGACATCATCATATCCTGAATATTTGATGTAGCTTACTCTAGTTGGTGTTTTCTCTACAAAACATTAACAATGTGAGTGGTGTTGTTTCTTAGAACATTCTCTATATGATCCAGAATTTAAATTGGTTTCTCCTCATAAGAAAGATACTCACCTAGCTGTATGACTTCTTTGCTTAGTACATGAAAAGGTTCAGGTATATACATCCTTAGGAGAGATAAATTTAACCCATCATTGAATTGAGATATATTTGGAGGATGCTCTAAGAGATAGGAAAATGTCCTGATATAATAAAAAATATTAAATGAACCAATATACCTAAGGAATAGTTCCCCTTTCTTCCAGAATCTCATAAGTCTCTTCTAGAGAGAGATTCAAAGAAACACATTTCCACAAAATTCAAATTCTAGATCATTCTAATGGTTATCATTATAACTTTTCTGCTGACTTGGAGCTTCCTTGATATGCTACTCAATTGTTCTAACCTTCTCGACCATTTTTTAGTGATCTTAGGTCCCAATAGCTCTCTTTATCTAACCTAATTCCATCTTGTTCAGCCTCTACATTTCTTCCAAAGGAGGGATTAATATGGTTACATATAAATTCTTGAGTGAAGGCTATTATTGTAGAAAACTCAACTAGAGGAAGGTTTTGATCCAAACCACCTTTGAAAACAAGAGAACAAGATCTCAACATATCCTCTAGGGTTTGAATTGTTCTATTAAATTCACCATTGCTCTGAGGGTGACAAATAGTTCTCAAACTAAATTCTATATCATGTGCATTCTGAAGACATTACCAATTCACTAATTTATATCCTAGAAAGATGATCTAGAGTGAATTATTCTATGTGAATGATGAAGTGTGCTGACTTAGTAAGGAGATCGACTACCAACAATATATCATTAATCGATTTAGATATTTTAGGTATTATAACAACAAAATCTATAGCGATGTTATCCCCTTTGCATTTTTAAGGGTAATTAATGAAATAGTCACTTTGACTTTTTTCATTCATCCTTAACTTGTTGGGATACAAAGAACCAAGATACAAACTCTACGACATCCCTCTTCATTCCCTCCCACCAGAAGTATTCATTCAAGTCCATATACACCTTCGTAATTTGAGGATGAATATGGAATGAAAAAATGTACTCCTCATTTAAGAGATCCTTCCTCAAATAGGGAATGGAAGGAACACATACATAGTTCATAAACCTTATAATTCAATCCTTATCAATGTTATACTCTGGACCATTTCATGAAAATATTTTGTATCTATTCATTTTCCTCCTGCACCTCTTCAATCATCACTAGGATAGAGGGTTGAAAATTTATTTGAGAAAGATAATATTTTCCCTTTAATTCAGGATTTCTAGATCCAACCTTTTTAAATACAGAAATATTGGATCTTTTGTGATCCTCATCATGGGTAAGCTAGCATGAACCTTCGGACTCAAAGCATCATCCACCTTGTTCGCTTTCCTAAGTTGGTAATGTATTAAGCAGCTATAATACTTTATCAAATCTAACCACCCTTTATGGATCATGTTAAACTCCTTCTATATGAATATATATATCAAAATTTTATGGTCGGTATATATATCACAATTTTCTCCATAAAAATAATACTTCTTTATATTTAAGGTAATATTTACCTCTATTAACTACAAATCATGCATTGGGTAAATTTTTTCCTAAATCATCATCCTCCATGAGGCATTGACTACAAAAATGTAATTTTTTATAAGAAAACATCTCAATTTCTTCTTGGATGCATCACTATATATTACATACCCTTCTATTCTATTGAATAATGTAATAACAGGAGCACTGACTAATATTCTCTTCAGTTCCTTGAAATTTTCCTCACATTCATCTGTGTAGAGGAACTTGACACCCTTACATGTAAACTTGATCATAGGATTAGATATCCCCGATAAGGTTTCCACAAAACATCGATACTATCCAGTAATGCCATGAAATCTATGAATATCAGTAAATGTGGTTGGTTTAGGCTAGCATTCAATATCCTCCATCACTGATGGATCTACTAATATACCATCTCATGAGATTATATGACCCAAAAAATGATACATTTTACAAAAAAAAATCAAAATTTGTAATTTTGTTGAATATTTTATCCTTCCTTAGTGCCTTTAGTGCAATTATCATGTAATCTTTATGCTCTTTATTTTTCTTTTAATAGATATGATTATAATCTATAAAGACTGCCAAAACCTGATCGAGGTAATATCTAAATTCTATTCCTTTTGTCCATAAATATAACATTTTAATTAGTAAGACCAAGAGGAATCACTATATATTCATATTGACCATACCATGTATGGAATTTCATCTAATGTATATCCTCGTTTTTGACCCTCAATTGATGATATCCAGAATGAAGGTCAACTTGGAAAAATATCGAGCTCCATGAAATTGATTAAATAAATCATCAATATGAGGAAGATGATACTTTTTCTTGATTTTGAACTTTTTCATCTCTCTATAATTAATACGAAGTCACATTGAACTATATTTCCTTTTCACAGAAGAGCTGGTTCACCCCATGGTGACACATTTGGTCGAATGAATCCTTTATAAAGGTTTTCTTTGAGATTATTCTTAAATTCCAAAAATTCAATTGGATCTATTAAATAAGGAGTATTTTAAATTGGTGTAGTACCAGGTATGGGTTCTTTTGATAACTCAACTTCATGTATTTTAGAAATCTAGGAAACTCTTCTGAAATGTCATCCACAAATTCCCGAGTGACAAGCATATCATCATGTTTATTTTATCCCCATCCATTTGTGATAAAAACCCATACTAAAATGGAATTAAGAACCATACACTATATGTAATCTCCATAAGAAGTTCATATTTATCTTCACATTGACGTATGATAATAGGAGGGTTTGAAATATCAAATTTAACTTTCCTAAATGGATAATTGATCTGGTAATTTTGCAGAGAAATAAAATCCATGCCTAAGATTACATAAAATTGAATTAAAGGAATAATTAATTGATTTTTAAGAAACACATTCATACAAACTTCAACTAGATATGAATCATATAATTGAGATGAAATCAACGTACTATTAGGGGGTTTCATGAATTATTCAACATCTAATCATTTTGGTGGAATCATAGAACCCTTAGTAAAATTTTATATATGAATGAGTGGGTAGATACAGAGACAAATATGAAATTAGTAGTTATAGAGAGGATGGTAAGTGTACCCTTCACAACATAATTATCACACCCTATATCAGAAATAGTGATTGAATGAAATTTTACCTTTCCCATTGTCTTAAAAGGGTGGTGACGTTGGTCATTATAACTAGTCCTTGGGTTTGGGTAGTGTTTAGCATAACACATGTTCACCTAAAAATTGTATCATTGAATAATGTGAGGTTCATTTAGTGAATATTTATCTCCATCACCATTTTGAGATAACATCTTCCCATTTTTTTGATAATCAATTGCCCGATGGCCTTCCATTCCAAAATTAAAAAATTTATTATACCCCTTAAATAAATTTCCCACATGATTCACCCCACACTTAGAGAATTATGGAATGATATTCTTATTCTCTTCATGGTTTTTATATATTACTATAAACTACATCTTCCATATCTTATCAAAACCATGAGGATGATAGATGACTCCAACATTAAATTAATCCTTGATTTACAAAAGAACTATATATTCATAGAATATAATGTTTCTTTTGGATAATTCCCTTCTCAAACATAGAATTAATCTCCCAAATAACCTATCAAATATACATTCTGGTTGGATGATAATTCCAGAAGCGTACCTGACAAGTCTCTTGAAATTAGCCTCATAGTTACCAATAGATTCATTATCCCTTTGATTCAAATCAAGGAAGTATTTCTTCATCTTGGTATGAATAATTTGTTTAATGTAATTATTAAAAAATAAGTTCTTGAAATCAACCCAATCCAAGGATTCAATCTCATATTTATTCTTTTCATTCTAAATTAGACACCACTATTGGTCTGCTTTTCCTTCTAATAGATAAATATTAAGAATGAATATTCCATTCTATAAATTTTTAAGAATAGAAAATATCTTTTCAGGAGTACTAATACATTTTTCAACAACATGTGGATTAGAACACCCACCAAAATAAGGTGGAAATTTCCTCATTAAATACCCAATAGAATGTTGTTCCATCCTTTTCTCATTTGGATGTTCACCATGGTTTATAGATTTAGAAAGATGTGTGATCACAATAAAAAGGTTTTTCATTATAGATACCATATAATTACATTTCTTATAATGAAAATTATTTCATTTTCCCTCAAAATATCAATTAACATGGTTCCTTTATGTTCAAGACCTTGAATCAAAACAAAATCACAGAGTAAGAAACAATTATCATATTGAGGAACCACATAGTCATAAAAATTCACTTATAGTATGCCTAAATTATGAATGTTCTTTTAAACTATGACTCATTAGGTTTATAATAGGTTATTCATAGGAAATTTCTATTTAAATTCTTCATGATGGTTCACGAATTATTTTTGAATTTTCAATGCACATCACCCGGACATGTAAAAATATGTGTGATGTAAGGCCCATTTTTGTGTACCAAATTACCCCAAGTGAGGTCCAGAACATCTTTTCAGAGTTGTTAACCCTAGGTACATCTGTATTAGTGACACATCCACATTTATTATCTAGATAGATATTTACGTATAACAATCCACTCACTCTATCCATTACCAAAATTCCATGACATTTTATTATACTTTTATTAATCCTTACATTTAGACTTATACATGTCCTTTGTGTTCTCACTAAGGCTTTATAATCCTATATTCCAAAGGTAAACAAAACCATTTATTTGATAACAACAATAATGACCTTATATTTTCATACATTAACATTAGATAACATTTTACGAATAAATAAAACTGTACAAAAATAGATTCCCAAATACCATATTATTTTACTACATTTTGAAACATGGGAACATAAACACTAATACAAAACTAAGTTACATTATCCCCCATTAGATTCTTCTAGACTATAATACTTCTTTGAATCATCAAACTACATACATATCTTCATAACCCGGGGAAGGAAATAAAAAAATGGGTCATATCATATGTTTATTATGAGTAAAAAAGGGATATATATAAGAATAATCATGAGAATAAGGGAATGAGAACATGATAATGAAAATAGAAGATCATACCTACCATATCAAATATTATATACATGAATCATGGAATAAATAATATATGTTCATAAGTCATTAATTATTAGGAAATAAAGAAAATAAGCCATGAAAGCACAACATTGGAATAAAATATGGAATTGTGGAAGACACATAATCATATAGAATTATTTCCATAGTAGTCAAGGCATTGCAACCGAGACCATGATAGGGGAGAATGTCCTCGACTGAACCATGTTCACACCCCATTCCATTAATTTATTACCAAACTCATTTCATTTCTCACCCCAGCCTTGTAATACATAATTCAGTTCATTTCTCATTTCATCCATGTCTATCTCAAGTGATATAAATCTTGACCCAATTCATTGGAGGGTGATATAGTTCTGACCCATATCATAGTGAAATTATACATACATTCACCACAATATCATAAATAACCATATCATAAACATGAAATAAAATTGGTATTATAATCATGTACTCATATTATAACCTATGGAAATAGATGGGTTTCATAATCATTTCATCAAAAACATAACCTCTGAAAAGAAGCATGTTCCAAAAGCATATAACCAGTAAAAGAGAAACATGTTTCATTAACATCATGTCATATAAACCTTATCCATTAAGATAACGAATATGAGTAGAAAAATTGAATAGTTTCCCTAATATTTCATGAGTGACATTGAACGGATTTTGACATATATGTGAAATAATTTTAAAAGATCTTTTAGAAACATTTTTTGATGAAAACATCATTTCAGCATTGATAAACACTTTTTAAAACATAAAACCTGTTGAAATACTTGTTCTTGGTAAATATATTTGAAAAAATATAATGGAATCTTTTAAAAAACTAAAACATTATTAATATCCTTTTTCCATGAAAATTTTCTTTAAAGATATTTTGAAAACTTTTTCCAAAACATTGTTTTTGAATCTAATAGGTTTCCAACCGAAGATAGATACAATCTGATTTTACATAAAAACATTATCTCAAGTAACAAAGAGTGGAAAAATTATAATAATACATGAGGATATATTAAATATATAGAGGATAAGAAATTTCCTGAGTGTTATTTAGATATTGATGATGGTATTTCATTAAATTAATACTGATCAAACCAATCTTGAAAAGCAATGAAAGTGTTTCAATAAACTCTTATCATTATGTAACTTGGTATCATGCTCTCCATGTAATTAAATGAAATTAAATAAATCATAAAATATCATGAAAATAATTATATTCAGGATATAACATGTAATACTGAATTATATTCACCTCGAAAATAATTTAGGTGTTTATCAAAGCATGGGTCTTAATGAAGTAAAATTGGCACAAAATAGGTTTACAGATTTAGAAACTATTGAAACATAAATCCCATGAAAGAAATATAATTAAATGTATATGTGAATACCCAATAATTAAATTATAATATACCATGAATACAATAATGGGTATTACATACACCACATAAAAGTATTTGGTGGTGAATAAATCTTGTATCTCCCAAAAATAAATAGTGAGATGAAATCCCCATACCTTGTATTTTGACTGTCATCATAAGCACTCAAACAACCTATATAATAAATATAAATTTATTATAAAACTTTTAAAGGACCATATTTTTATCTATAATACCATATATGGTATTATAATGAACTGATTTTACCCACTTGTTAACAATCATATGTTAAGGCTTCACTTCGGATAATATTCACTTTATTTTTCACATGTGTCTGATTTTGTTAAATTTTTGGTCCCTATGCTTATATAATGATTATAGAATGTATACCATGATATAAGTATAATTTAGATTAATAATATTTTTATTATAATAATGTATATAATATATAATTATTGTATTTAATACACCATTCATGGAGAAGGTAAACTGTACGTACGCATTAATGTTGTTTCTATGTTTATTATTGTATTGAAAGAAATAAAGAAAATGAACTATATGAATATTTTTATATAATATAATTCCACTATAATTATAATGTTATATATATCATAAAATTTTACTAAACCCATCTTTAATACACTCCATGTAGTGTATGAATGAATCACATCGGTTTGAGGGGGTAATATCCACACTTCCTGAAATGAAATATATATATTAACACACAATGGAACATATAATGATATATGTTTGAAAATAATTACATAAAATTATAGACATAATAAATCAAATATATAACATAAATAAATAGAGTATACCTCATAATTTCCACCATGACAGGAGGTAAAGGAAAAATGAACAATCATCATTTATTATGGAGGTAGTTCACCATACATGTAGACAGTATGTTCATTTCCCACTATATAGAGGTGTGTGTAAGTTTATATTGAAACCATATCATAAAAAAATAATAGTAAATTTTTAATACTTGGGTTTTTATACAATCATGGAATAAATATATTGTAGGGGGTAGAGATGGAAAATAATTGAAAGGAGTTTGAGAGAAGACATTACCTCTAAATCTGCGGACTCCATTTAGTTTGTGCCAAAAGGATTACTTGGATAGTTTTATGAAAACTTTTATGGTTCTATGAGGAAGGGTGAAATTTTTTAAAGTGTATTGGGTAGATATTGTATGATCATAATTTGTTTTAGAGTTGTAAAGAATAGGGAGAGGTGGTGGCCTTATAAAGGGTAAGGAAATGACAGACATGGAATTTTCGAAAACAAGTTAGGTGTACCCATGTTTTAACCTAAAAAAATACACAACAAACCGAAAAAATCAATAATAGAATGATAAAGTCCAAATAGTGGCCATAAAATTGGTGCTGGAAAATTTTCTACGTTGTTTTGGGCGTTTAATTTAAGGTTTAGTCTTTAGTTAATCTTCATTTTACCTTAATCGTTGTACTTAATTTTAATTACTTTCACTAATTATAGTGGTGAAATTTTTTCCCCTTATTATACATTATAGAATACATTATACAAAATATGGAATCAGTTTTTCCCCATTATAATCACTTATGTGACATAAATTAATTGAAAACTTATCCTACATTCGAGTTTACAATGCTTGTTTTTAAAATAATAACATTCAAATGATTACTATCTTTTATATCAAATTTTAATTCTAAATTGATACCAATGATATATATTTTATTAATTGATAAAACATTTATATAAATAAAATTTTCAAATAATTTGAAATATTATTTATCCGTATAAATAAATTATATGAAAAAGAGTTATGAATAAAATCTGGTACTTTTCACTATTAATAGAAAATTGAGGTTTATCACAAAAATCCAAAAATGTCACCATAAGATAATTTAGACATTATAAATTCAAAAATAAATTTTATTTTATCTAATTAAATTTACAAATGTGTTTAAAATTAATTTTATTATTTTTTATAGAAGGACATGAAAAGTAGTTTATTTGAGAAAATTGTATTTCTAATTATATATGGAATTCACCAAAAATTATATGTTTTGTTATCAATAAGTTTTATTTGTATAAAAAAGTATGTACAATATTTGAAAAGTATTTATTATTTCTCATATTACTATGTTTAATGTCTATGTTATAATTATATAATTTAAATAATTATAAAAATAAAGTGGTGATTCCTAGAAACACTGATGTTACGTTTAACAAATGACAAGTCAATGTTCTATGTATCGTATGATGAGTTGCTATCATGTAATTTTTTCCAAGTCAGTTCCATGTAAAAGTAATGTATGAATTATTTCATTTCAAGACATAAATAAATTTTTTAATTATTCGAGAAGAAAAAAATGTCAACAAAAATTTGGGGCGTTTCACTATCCCTTTTCTTCTTAGATTTATTTTTACTCATCATCCAAATAATGTTTTAGTTGTGGGATGTTAATGAATTTTCTGAGGTTGAATAATGTGGATGATGATGTATGTTTTGAATTATATTTATAATGATTTACTTGTTGTGATCTTGATCATGTTGTAATATCTTCCATGCACTATATTCATTTAGTGATTCATAAATCTCAAGTCGAGGTTGGAAATTCATGGAATCTATTCTATTGTGTGAAAATTAAAGGGGGGAGAATTATTTTTTCTATTGGGTAAATATCATGGTTCCACTAATAAATTTAATGAAAAAATAAAAAGTGATAACAATGTAATTATTATCATCTGATTGTCTAATTTCATTATTTATCTTCCATATGGGATTCTTTTTTCTATAATTATTGGATATAATTTATGATGTTGAGAATTTTTTATTAATTCTATAATTTTTTGTGTTTGAATCACATTAAAGATTCGTATGAACATAATTATGGTAATGATCCAAATGTTTAGAGAAATAAATTTGGAAGAAATAATATTTTATATACTGAAGTATTAAAAACTATTGAAAAGTAATTTTTTTTACTTTCAGTTGTTGAATTTAATAGTGCTATGGATGTGACACTCTGGTTAATTTTTTGAATATTAGGGGTTGATTTCTTTGATTTTGTATGGATGCATTTTCCTACATGTGTTGAGTACTAGGGATTCATTGGTTATCTTGTGTTGTGTAGTGGGGATGTGTTGGTTGTCTTGTGTTGGGGGGGGGGGATGAATTGGTTATCATGGTATGTGGTTAGAGCATGTTTTATAGAGGTCTGTTTATATTGGATATGATGTTAGTGTATCTAGCGCAGCATGGCTATATTTTTTCTTTCCCTAGTTATAAAGTGGATGTGGAATTTTTTCATGGGGGTGACATGGCTCGTTATAATGAGTTTGTCTATGGTTTTTTGGAAGTAATAGAAAGTAGTAACTAAAAATGATTAAATTTAAATGGATTCTGGTTGAAATCAATGTGGTCTTATCTAGAGGTGTTTTTTAATTATAAATGAAATTTAATGTCTTAATGAATATAATATTATTTGTAAATCGTAAATATTAAAATTAGAAATTTGATTATTATCATTAATTTGTTGACTATTTTTTGCAGTTATTTTGTACAAGGATTGGGGTTTTTTTGGTGTAATATTATGATGTGGTGGTGGTGTGCGGTTGGGGTAGTATGGGGATCATTTTGGTTAGTGATACTGTTGTATTGGTGGACACCCTTTAGACTAGGCTTCTATGATGAAAATATATGAAGTTTATTTTTCTTGAAATTTCTATATGCACCTCACAAGAGTATATTCCCTTACCAATAATGAATATTCTTTGGAAACCAATTTATTTCACATTATATTTATGTTTTCTTGTGATTATATGGATGGAAATACCGTATTCTCCATTATACCTTCTTGTTGTAGCAAAGGTTGTGATGGATTGAGGTAGACAAGATTATATTACTATATTTTGTGAATTACTAGAATACCACCATTGTGTATTTCTGGGAAGATATTTTCATAATTTAATAGAATAAACGATGAGGTATGGATGTTGAGGTATATAACTAATTGTGATTTATTAATTAAATTCCATTTTCAACTGAATGAAATCATTATTTGATCATGAAATTATGGAAAATGAATGTAACACTCTGGTTATTTTAGAAAATTATAAGTTATATCCTATCAAATTTAAGATTCCATTATACATAATAAAAATTTAAAATAAATTAATTGTACAATGAGAAATATGATTAGTATATATTAAGGATTGTGATAAATTAAATTGTCACATAAGAAAGAAATTATGGACTCGACTAGTAGAATTATAACTTATGAATCCCATTTATCATATTTTTAATGGATATATAATCATTTTTATTTTCCATTGGCCAATCCCCAGACAATATTCACAAAATAAATCATTAGAAACACCATTTACGGTAGAAGATTAATCTCATCAAGATCTTTTCCTAAAGAATATTTTTTACCAACCTATGAAAATATCACCATCGCACACCTTAACATTATGGAATTCACTAGTGTAATAAATATAAATATATCTAGACCAAAACAATTTGAATTTTAATATTTTTATTTATAATAACATAATAATTAAATTTTTCATTTATATTTTTATAATGAACAAACAATATGTTTAATAAAGTTAAGATGTTGACAAAATGAAAAAAAGATGTATTTTTATGAAAAATGTAGTTTCAATCAAGGAATTTTTTTATGAGACCAATAATTTTTAAATACATTTATGATTAATAAAATATTATTATTAAATTATTTTTTTCTATATAAATAAAAATAAAATTTTCTTAATAAAAATTTTATTTTTATTACAGATACAAATTTGTGATTGTAAAACAATTCATTGTAACTATATAAATAAGGATTTTAAATTTTAACATGTAAATTATGTTGTTTAGATAATTAATTTTATTAAATAAATATTATAAGTTATGTATTATAACATAGGAAATTCCAAAAAACTGTTGTAATAAATACTATATAGTGTATTTGTGACCGAAAATATGTTTTCCATTTAAAATTCTTGTTTTTAAGTAATTTAATATATTTTTACAGACCCATAAATAATTTACGTTCTTATCGATATAATATAATGAATTCCAATCTACTCAGGTCGAAATCATTGGAAAAAGTCCTAGGATGGTTCGTGGTATGGATTACATTATCATATAGAGTCCAAAACCTATGCTGATAAATTAATAAATAATGTTCCTCACTTTTTCAATATAAAATCTCCCATCCTCCCATTTCTATTCACTAAAAACAATTTACCAGGAATTTACACATCTCATACCTCTCTAGTGCTCTCTCAATGTTCCCCAAGATCTTAGGAACCAATTATCAATCATTAATAATTAAAGTTTTAAGGAAAGGGATCATATATCTGTCCTCTTTACTCAAAAACAATATTTATATTATGCCTTTTATTTTCAATCTTACTTTCTCAGATATGTTTCCAAATATTACAATTAATATCCTTTTATTTTAAAATTTATAAGATACCCCTTTAATTATAATTAAACCCTTCCATTTACCATCATGTTCCCACATTATACTATAAACAATAACTAGTTAATTTCCATGCCTAACATTTTTGTAATGAATAGCCATCCCTATTTACACTTGAGGGTAATCACCTATATGAACATTTACATAAATTACTAGGGAATTACATTTATTTAATCAAAATTCCTTAATCTATGGGTCAAATGGGATGAAATAATTTCTTATTTTTTATGATCTAGGGTGAACATTTATACATATACATGACATGAATATGGATGGTGGGTCCGAAAACCTATATCCCTCAATTGCATTGGGAAATGTTTTTATCCAATATTATACCATGTATCATTCAAGATATGTTATCCTAATAATACTATTTGATGTTTTATTAGTGTTCATAATCTACTTATGTTAATGATGTCATTTTTTTTGTTTTTTATACATTCCCATGTTGCCAGTATATCATCATCTTTTAACATGATTCAATTTTAATGCTCATGATTATCACTCCTAATATGTTACCTTGATATGAATCACGAAAAACATGTACTAAATTAACTTCTTATTATTTGATCAATACATTATTTGGATTTTTATCTCATCCCTTTATTATGTATGTCACTGGGTTATCCATTGAAACTTCATAAGATCCATGAAATATAAGCTCATGTTATGGAGTTTTTAAACAATTTTTTTTAATTGTTAGTGAAATTTATATATCTATGTACCTAATTACACAAAGAAATTATGAATCACTATCTTTAGGTATAGTATTAAGAATATATTTAGGTAATAAATCATGAAAAATCCGTATTAAAATATGGGTTTTACTAGTTGGTATTAAAAATTTCAATTTATTTATTTGATTATGTTTACAAAACCCTAGTGAAACCCTTAGCCATGAGAATAAAAAATGAAACTATTCTTATGTTTTTTTGTATAGTATAGATTATTTTTTCCCCAAAAATACATACATGAAAGTATATTGTAAGTGGATTTGACTCTAAAATAGTCATGAATAAGGATAATAACATTGAAAAGTTTTCATTGGGATAGAATTGTTCATAAACAAGTGCATGAAAATGGGCCATGATGCACAACTAGTTTGACACGCCTGGGGGATATAAAATTTTTTAAATCTCAAGAACATTATAAACCATTATTAATGAAAAACATAATATTTTATATTAGAAAATAGATCATGGATTGAAACCTATAAATTCATAGGTTAAATATTATATTATTTATGTCATTAATGTTCATGGTTTCCATGTTATGTATTTAATATTTTAAAAATTCTAATAAAAAAATTTCCATTTGTTTTATTCAAGAGAAATAAATACAAGAAATCAAGGGAAAAACAAATAATAGTGTAAATGTGATGAATTAATATTTTATCTTCCCCACATGATGGTATAAGGTGTTTAGAACATCATGAAAATACATTCTCAATTAACTCAATTTTTGAACTGAACCATCAATGTGAGGGAATTCCCAAATACCCAAAAGAGTGATCACATTGAAATTCAGTCTTATATGAATAAATTCGACAAACATTAAATGGATCTATTAATCCATTAATTTCATACCAATGTATCATCTCCATTGAAAATATATTTTCCATCCTTCAATGCACTCAGCTAGAGATGGCCATGCTTAATCATTAATCTATGTAGGTAGAATATAATCATTTGATTTTGTTGGTCAAAAAAATTAATCCAAAGTATTATTTATAATTTATATAGTGAATCGAATTCTAGAAAATATTTGTTGACAAAATTTCCTTGAAACTCACTACCTTAATATAGGGAGGTATTTCCTTTTACTTAATAAAAAAGATAAAGAATCCATCAAGGTCTAAGAGGAAAACTTCACTAGAACTTCATGATACACCTACATATTTTTAATCTTCTATAAAATTAATGTTAAATAATTATTTTGTGTTCTATAGACATGTTTTAGAAAATATTTTGAAACATGGGTCTTTAACTGTTATGGAGAAATTATCGTATGTGACCTCAAAGTCCAAATTCAGATTTTTGAATCTCATGGTTCATGAGATAATAATGAGAAAATTGATTTTAATTATAGTTGTGTGATGGAAAATTATATTTAGGGAATGAAATTCTAACATATCACAAGTAAAATATGCGTGAAGAATATTCCTAGAATTTTTCTAAATGGATAAGGGAAATAATTTAGGTATAGGAATGAATGGAACCCGAACAGTGATTTATTACCAGAGAAATCCACCAATGTGATATAATAAAGGAATTCTATAGTGAATCCTTGTCTTATTATCCAATGTATCAACATCAAAGAACACTAACACTTTGAAGATAAATTCACTAATACATGGGTTGCCGATGATAAATTATGGGAAAAACCTCCAAAGAGTAGAGAGAAAGGGGGAGCTAATTCCATCACAACTACTATGGTATATCCTTGGAATGAAGTGTCAGTGAATATGAAAGTTATTATTTAAATGATAAAAAACACACTTTTAGATCATAATTTTACACATTCATTCTTATCATTCATGCTTAGTATATCTAGTCAGCAACACAGAAAATCATGGAAGTGAATTTAATGTTGAAGACCCAAATGGGTGTTTTTTTGTGTTGCTAGCATATAAGTCTGGGCCTATCCAATTTTTTTGTGTTAAATTACCCATAAAACCTTATGATGGTCCCTTTTGTATAATGTTATGCTATTCTGGGCATGGATGTGATTTCATTGTATAGAGATAAAATATATTACTAAGAGAAGGAAATCACTCTGCATATCTCAAAATACCTTATGATTTAATACACGTGCAACGAGGAAGATGAATCCACTTTTGTATCACCATATCAATCTGGGATATTATTTATTTATTTGAAATGTTATATTTCTCAAATAATTGATACATAATAAAATATTTTAAGTGATGAGAAAAAAAATTATTAAAAAAATCACAGATGTGTTTCCCAAATAATTTTTGGTATTACTCCTGTCTAAGAGTTTGATTTATTGATTTAACATATACCCAAATATTTGAAAATATCCCTAGATCCTTATAGATTTACCATTTTAGAGATTTAGGATCTATAGAAGCAATTACAGAGTAATCTGGATAAATTATTTATACAACCATGTGCTTTTCTACGGGGTGTACTGGTCCTTTTTATCGAGATGAAGGACAAGTCAATGAGCCTCTGCATTGAATATTATGTGCCTAATAAGACCATGATATAGAAAAATTATCATCTTACATGAATTGAATAATATATTTATTAGCTATGTGGATCCAAATTAATCTCCAAGGTGGATCTTCAGTCAGGATATTACCATGCAATGTTAAAGGAGGATACTGGAAAGACAACATTTGGTATAAGGTATGTGCACTATGAGTTCTTAGTAATTCCATTTTGAATCACTAATGATCCATAAATCATCATGTATTTTTTAATAGAGTCTTTAGGGATTACCTCATTAGAATTTTTTTAATTCTCTAGAAATATATATATATATATATATATATTATTCTTATTTACTCTAAAAGAAAGGAGGAATATGAGGAGAATTTGAATGATGTACTGAAAACATTGTGGAAGGAAAATTTATAGGCATAGTACAACAAATATGTGTTTTGGATGAAGAATATAACCTTACTGGGGAATTTTATGAACAAAAAAGTTATATATGTGGATCTTTAAAACACCTATGCTATTAAAGTATCGACCAGACTGTCCTCTATGATGAAAATATATATTTTCCATGAATAATCTTGGTGATATAATTGATTTATGAAAATGTATCTTAATTTTCAAGGTCAATAACTATGCTAGATGGTAATGGGTGGCTATTTGTTTATTCTAATTAATATGGAAATATAATTAATGATTTGATAAAAAGGATAATCATAGAACCTATAATAAAATTTCCCTTAGTGGGGAATAATTTTTCATCTGCAATTATGTGTCCAAAAAAATCATGGTTTAGTTACAAATGTAAGATGAAAAAGTGACTTCATATTCCTCCCTCCAATTAAGGATCCACGATATGAACTACCCAACACATAATATAGAATTGAATATAGTGATATTCATATTGTAACTTATGGGACATTATATTTGTGGATAAATGTGACATTTATACAAACCATAAAGCCCTCATGTATATATTAAAATAATTGGATATAAATATTTTTAAATAGAGGTGGTTAGATCATGTCAAGGATTATTGTTTCTCAATAAATTTCTATTTTGGGAATACAAAAAAGTAGTAGATGCTCTGAGTATAAAGGACACTAAATCCCTATCCATAATAAGTATTTCAAGGGATCTAGAATTATTAGATATGAAAAGGTTGAAAATGAGAATAATAAAAATATATTTATCTTACCTTTCTCAAATAACAACCCAATAATATATTCTTTTGATTATTATGGAGGTAAAAAATGATGTTTCAGTGAAATTTGAAAATGTAACAAAAATTATGAAGTTCAACTTTTCTATAGAAGTACTTATAATGTTCTGAAACTAGATATGTGTCCCATAAGGACCAGAGATGAAGAGGGAACATATTGATGATGTGCATATCTAATCCTTATATATTCATCTAGTAAGTGATTATATGTATAGAGATTTGAAGAAAAAAATCTGTTGGGATAACATGAATATGGAGATTTAATATTTTGTGTCATGATTCATGGCATTCCAACAAGTCAAGGGTCAATTATATAATTCTAAGGGTACGATGAATCCATTTCCCTTACTAGTATGGAAATGGAAAAATATAGCCCTATATTACATTATAGAACTCTCCAGGACCTAGAATTTAAATAAATTATTCTAGGTTGTAGTTGATCACCTTAAAATGATAGCACATTTTATTTACATCAAGGGTGATGTCTCTATTAAATAAATACCCATGATATACATATAAGAAGAGATAATTATTCATAATGATCAACACTCTATTATATCTGATCAAGATCAGGGTTTTACATCATGGTTTTAGGGAGGAATTCTGCAAGCATTAGAAATAGAACTTAGCTTAATCAATTGTTATCATCCTCAAATAGATATTTAGTCTAATTAGTCAACTCAAACTGTATAATATATTCTGAGATATTTTTCAATTTCATTCCATGGATCTTGGGAGAAACAATTTACCCTAATGGATTTCTCATATGACAATGGTTTCCATTCAAGCATTAAAATATAACCTTATGAGGCTCTGTAATGGATGTTGTGTTGGACTATAAAATATTGGGATAATGTTAGGTAGTGGGTGTTTATTTGACCTGATCGTATCCAATAAATGATATAGAAGGTACAAATGATTCCACATCATATGAAACGTGTACAATTTTGATAGAAAATATATGCAAAAAAGAATCAACGAGACCCACAGTTTGAAGTTTGATATATGTTGTTCCACTCTATATTACTATGGAAGAATGTAATGAGGTATGGGTTGAGGGGAAATCAAAGTCATATATACATTGGGCCCTCTGAGATCCATGATCACATTGGATCAGTGAAATATTGAATAACACTCCCACCTAACCTATCAAAAGAAAATCATGTGTTTCATGTATCCCTCTTGAGGAAGTGAAAACCAGACACATCACATTTACTAAATCTTGAGTGGGTATTTTTGGAGAATGTTTTTTCATTCAATGAGAAATTGGTGAGGATTTTAGATCATAGAGAAGATGTTTTACAAAATAAGAATACTCTCATGGTTAAAGTGTAGTGGAAGAACCAAAATATTAAGGAAGGAACACGGTAACTAGAAGATGAAATGAAAAATAAATACCCTCATCTTTTTTAATGTATTAAAATGAACATTTTAAGGTTTATATTTCTAAAGTGGGTAAGAATGTAATGACCTGATTCTTTAGAAATGAAATTCACTTTTCAAATGAAAATATTCCTTATTAAATAATAAAATTATAGAAAACACATACACTACAATGGTTATTTATGACTATTATTTGTTATATCCTATAAGATTTAAAATAATATTAAACATCATAATCATTGATAATATATCCATTATGATGTTTTCGGTATTTTTCAATATATTAAGGGTTATGATATACCTAATTGACATTGAAAAAAAATAAAATATGTTCCTGACCAGTTGGATCATACCATATGAATCCAATTAATATGATATTCCATGGAAGATAGAATCACTATGATTTTACATTGACCAATCACATACTAATATTGAACAACATAATAATAAATTAATCCATTTATGAGAGAATTTCAAGTTTATCGAGATCATTTCTCAAACCATGTTCTTCGAACCACCGCAAGAATATCTCACTATCTTCCACGTTCCCCTTATTAGAGTCAGTGGTGTAATAAGGGGAAATATATCTTGACCCCAATGGAGTTTTTTTTAATAATATAGTTATTATATTTATCTATTATTATGTTATAATTAATAAATCTTAAGTTTGATTAAAATTATATTTTTAAACTATGAAACAAAAATTATATTTTGAAGAAATCTAATGTTTCAATTGAGACACACTTTTTTCTTATGAATTCAAGAATATTTTAGAAATTATTTTTAGTAAAATATTATTATAAAATAATTTTGGTTTTATATAAATGTTAAAATTATTTTATAAATGTAAAATTCTATTTTTATTAGGGTAATAATACTATAACTGTAATAAAACTAGTACATTTTAATAAATGAGTTTTTTTGATATAAATGTATAAATTTTATTATTTATTGAATTAGTTTGATAAAATAAATATTATTTTTGAAATCAAAACGTTACAATTATCCAATGATTATTTTTTCATATTTTTCTAAGATGTTTTAATTTTTGGGTAAAAAATAAATATGTTATAACAATATGATATGTACTATAAAATAATAAAAGACCAATAGTGATTTAGTAAAAACTATAAGGAGTATCTTAAAAGAAAATTTATTTCTCCTTTAAAACAATGTTTTTTTGAAATTATTTTATATTATAAATCCTTAATAAATCCTTTAAAACCTATATTATATTTTAAGGTTTTAAAAATTAATTCCTCATAAACATGACAAACGTTCACATCACCTATGGTATTATTCTAAGGAGTATTTTTCATATCCTTATCAAGAAATTATGTCCACTAAACTTTTTTTGAAACAATGGGTAAATACTAGTGGGGGGTTTGTGGTTGGGATTAATTTATCATATATATCCAAAAACCGATGTCTATATATTAATAAAGAATTGTCCTCTATTTTGAATTATAAACACACACAACCTCCCATTCTACTTCACTAAAAAAAATGGACCATTATGTTACTATACGATTACCTCTCTAGATCACGATTAATGTTCCCCATGGTCTTAAGAAGCCCATACCAAGATTTTATATGTTCTATCTAAAGGTAATGGATCCTATCCTTCTCCTATTTATTGAAGAAATTGCATTATTATATGCCTTTTTTTTATTTTTCATGTTGGGATATGTTTTCACACATCCAAATTACTATCCATAGGTTTTCTATGTGATGATATACCCCTTTAATTCTCATTAATCCCTTTGATGATCAATCATGTATCCCCATTATATTACATAAATTATCCTATGATTTTTATGATGAAAATTATTATAGTGTTTACCCATATGCATTTCCACTACAGCGTATTCACCTATTTGTTAGTATCATTCATTGATTTAGGAATTCCATTTATTTAACCCCCACAATTTTTATTTGGTTTAAAATAGTGTATATACATTTTTATATTGTATAATCTATGTGAGTAACATATTCATGTGCATGATATGAAAGTGACAGGTTGGATCAGAATTATATTGCCCTCTAATGCATTGGGTAATGTTTTTATCTCACGAGATTCCATGTATTGTGCATGTGAGGATATCAAAATAAAACTATGTTGTGATTTCTTGGTGGTTACCCTTTGGTTGTATTTATGGTGTCATGATTAATGTTGTTTCCTCATTCCCATGATGTCTTTAGGTTATCACCCTATATCATTCATTGATTTTTATGTTCATGATTCTCACCCCTTTAATGTTACTTTAATATTCCCCTTTATTCACATGAACTATTTTAATGTAAGATGTTATTTACTTGTTTTATTATTATAATTTATAATTCACCCTTTATTTATATACATCGCCATGTTATCTGACGAAGTTTTAGAATATCAATGTAATATTATCGCATGTTATAAAGTTATTAAATATTATTGTTGTATTTATGTTTGAATAGATTATGTTATGTACCAAATTACCCAAATAAACTTTGCCTCATGATATTATGGTTTTGTTTCAATTTATTTATTATGTAATAAATCATGAAATACTGTGTAATAAAATATTGATTTTCATAAGGTACATGATTTCCTAGACCACCCTATGTGGGTATTAATAAGGTTTCATTACATAGTGTCGTTTCTTAATTGTAGGAAAAGGGAATAGGGTTAATGTATTTAATTTTCTAGGTATGATAATAATCATTATATGGTATGAGTGGAATATATTTTAAATGTTTCAACTTATTGAGGATGATGAAGATAAGATTGTCATGTTGTGTGGTATATTTCAGATACGAGATATGGTGTGTTATAGCATATCAATCGAATGGATTTAGAGCATCAAAAATATTTTATTATGTTCTGTTATAAAAAATTAGGGATGTGTTTTCACATTACCTTATTATTATATTTTTTTATAATACATTAATATTTTTGGGGTAAATATTGGTTAGGGAGACTTTATGTCATCATGTGGTAGTGGACCTATTAGGTGTTTTTTGGTTCCTTTGTTAGTTAACTAAGGAATTAGTTTACTTTTTACACATTTTCCCAAGAGATCAAGAGTTTTATACTGGTAAATATTCATGTTATACTTACCCATATATATATATATATTATATTTCTGATTGATTTTTTTATTGATTTGGATAGTACTAACTCGTATCATGTGATCAAATGTGGGTTTGTGGCCGAGGAATTTATTTTTATTTATATTTGGATGTATATTTTATTGATGTTTTCGTTAATTGTCGGAGTATTGTGAATATTTATTGACTTATTTCATGGTGTATCACGGTTTTTTATTTATTTATACTTAGGTTTTATATAGGTAATGGCTCCAATTTTCAGAATTTATACCCTAGTGATAGTTTCCAACTCAAATGAATATTGGTGGAATACCACAAGGATCCCTTAAATATGTACTATATTTCAAACTGGGGAGCTATTGAGGATGTTTGTGATAGTGTATAACCAAAAATTTTGGTTAAGAGCTAGGATTGTTATTGTAGTTAGGGCCTCATTGGGATTTCATGAGCTGGTAGGGAAATGGAACTAGTTGAGCACTAGGAATGGTATTGGAATGGGAGACAGGTAAAGAGACATGATTTTAAGGACACCAATGATATAAAAAAAGAAACATAATATTCCCAATAACCAGGTTACATAGTTTAGCTTGATGGGTAATGACCTAGAAGATGATAAAACATCATTTTTGTTAACATAAATGTATGAAAGAAGGTGATTTTGGTGGAAAATAAATGGATTTGATTTAATAAATTACATTCTATCATGACTGGAAGTTTGGTTTTTAATTACAATGTTTTTGAAATTTCATGATTCGGAAATGATTCATGTCTCTGAGGTTCAATATGATAACCAAGTAAACCATTGGTGGTTTGAATCAAATAGTGAGGTTGAGCTGTGGATAATGAGATTTTGTGAGTTTTAGTATCAATGTATGGCTAAGAATGAGAAGAGAATATCGACTCAGGAGACAATGAACTTAATTATGGATTTTGAGATCGCATTTAGTACAATCTAATCTAGTTTTGAGTATTTGGTTCTACTGGTCCTTACATAGATGTAGAGAGAAAACTGAGAGTGATAGAAATTTTATCTCGAGGGGTATTAGGCATCAGATGTCTCTTATGATGATTTCTAGAAGAAACTTGCAGTAGATATTTGATCATTTATGTTGAAATAATAATAGAGGTAAGAGATAACCATTCTTCAGTTGGGGGTATGAGTTTTTGGGAACTCGAGATTAGATTAAAGAATCTCATTATCTTTTCCTATGATATGTTTTTTTTATAATGTTCCTAGATCCCAGTCTTCATTAGAGGAGGTATACCATTTTATTTGATATATAGTCACATAATTTACATTTACTATGTTCATTGTGGTGTATTGAAAGTATTATTTGATTGAGAGGAGTAATTCTTTGTGAGGGTAATCTTAAGAGGTGATCCATTTGGTTTAATTAAGAATTAGATCTATTAGTGGATGAACATCGATATTTAGATTATCACTATTTTATATAGTTAGGCAATAACCTTTTCAGTTTCAATCTCATTTCTATTAGTCCTAAAATTCATATTAACTTAATGTGGGATTATTTCTAGTGTTCATAACTTGTGGGAGATACGGTCATCAGTAATATTAATGTTGGAAAAACCTCAAGGGATCATCCAGGTGTGGGAGTTTAAATAGCATTCCATCCATAGAATCTATTACTTTAGAGGTTTTATTTTCCATAGGTGTAGTATGATTATGTTTTATTAAGTTTAAATGGAGACATAAAAGTAAAACCACATGATGAATCTATCCCTTAGGAACATTGGTCTATGGACGGTAGTAGAGGTGGTCATCCACATAGAGGTAGAATAGATGGATGCGTGAAGCTTCATTCTTTTGATGTGTCATCATGAGATGGACTATAGGTCTTAATAGGTACCATTTTATTATCATATACCTTTTATTTTGACTTTTTTTTATTCTTGAGTATCATATTAATTTGTTTCATCTATATTGGTAAATTCATTGTAGGTCATGGTGAATAGGATTCCAATTCCACTGGTGTTAACATTGCTAGTTGGAGGTCAAATGAGTATGCTTGATTCGTACTATGGTTATAATATGTTGATGGTGAACCACTATTTTTAATATATTATATCTCTATGAGTTGAAATTTCTATTGGTACTTAAGTTTTTTTTCATTTAGTGGTAATTTCATATTGTGTTTTAGGAATTAGAATGAGTTTTTGAGTTTTGGAAGGTCTTAAAATTTTTATTTTAGATGTGAGTTATGTTACAGTGGATGGTCGGGTAGATTGAGAGAGAATCATTGGAGGGAAAAATGTATTAGGCTACTAAAATTTTTTTATCATTACTTTCTAGATGTGAATAGTTATTAATAATGTGAAAGTTGTTTGATGGTTTTGCACAAAAGGATATAAGGCATCAAAATATGGTATGTAGAAGAGAGAATGATTATTTAGGGTGTGTTACTATGCATCATTCCATGAATGTGGGAGAAAAATTATTTCTAAAAGAGGCTTGGTCCCCCCTTTACTTTTTAGAATTTCCTAGTGTGTGGGAGGTGTTTGGTTGACACTTATCTTACATCCTTTCTCCTCTATTCTTGGTGTTTTGGGGAAGATAGAATCATTTCGATTGGCAGGTTCCTTATCTCATCCTTCAATTTCTTTTTATTACCTTATCATTGTTTTAGAATTTATGGATGCCCATTTTAGGTCTAAAATACTTCTTTCAATACATAATAGTGAAATCACTTAATTTAAACTAAGATTCATAAAAAATAACTAGAATAGAACCTGAGGTGACATATTCATTCTATTTTACATCATTTCATTTAGGTATGTCTCCATTTGTATTTTTGTCAAGTGTTTTTTCAATACATTGAATATTTTCATAGAATTTAGGGATGTTGAATTTAGGTCGAAAATGAAAATTTCAGCAAATAATTTTGAAATCACTTGATTTCATCAGATTTCACATACATCCTAGCTAGATTAGAACTGAAGAAAAAAATTTAGTTCTATTTTTCATAATTTCATCAACTTATTCTTCCTTTTTAATTTTTTTTTCAATAGGATTTTAAATAAATTGAATTTGGGCCATTTAAATAGAATTGTTAATTTGGGATTTTAGGAAACCTTGATCTAGGGTTGCATCGGTAGTGGACTACTACCCATCACTTGTGGTTTCATTATGATACAGAAACCTAGCTAGTTTTAACTATTTAAACCACATGGTTTTGAATTTAATAATTAATTATTATTGATTATAAATAATTTGGTTTTCTCACCGATGCGATATAGACATCGGGAAAGTGGGTGGTGACCTCTAAAGCTATGATGAGATTATGCCGGACTTGATGAGAATAGGTGGAGATACCATACCTAGAAATAAAAGTGGTACACTTATATTAAAGGAATTTGGTTTATCATAATTTACATTATGAATTTTTCTCTTTCATATGTGTAGTGTGATAATCTCAGGTTCTCCCACTAAAAGTGATGGACACCCAATTAATTGCATTATTCAGTATGGTTTGTTAAATTTATTAGTCAAAAAAATTATATTGTCTTTACTAATTCATTTCAAAAAACCAATATATAGAAACATTTCCCATGGGACATTTTGATCACTTGGGAACTAGCCCAATTCCTTAGGTTATATAGGTCGTGAACCTACCACATGCCTTTGTCTTACATTGAAATGGACCCAAAACGAGATCCCTTATTGGGAACAGGTGGGATGGACCTACTTGTCATAGACTAATGTGTCATCATAACCTCTTTTAATAGTACAATGCCTTGACCGAGAATGGTAGGCTTTATGGTATGATCATGACTAAAAGACCAACTTCTCAATTACATTATGGCCTTAAATGTCTTTATATGTTAGAGGGATTATCTTAGGGGTGTTCTTCCTCTTGGAGATGTATTTGGTTTTAAAATAAGACATAGAGGGGACTTCATGTATGGTGCCCCAATCATGTTGTGACCATAATAATGAAGTATTGGGAACTGCTAGTGATATCCATTGATGTCCTCATAAGTATGGATTAACTAGTGGCCACTATGGTAAGGGGTATAATAAGATGAGTTTTGGGATTCATCCAACCTTATGGATTCAAGATAAATATCAATTCATTGATAATTTTTATCTTAATTGATTATAATTAGATGATTATAAATTAAATAGTCGTGATTGAAGGAAGTGACACCCTGAAATACTTATATGACTTGGTGCTGATTTCACCTAGGACACTATCCAACATATCCATTACATCGTCTTTCAGTTTCAATAAAATTTTGAATGTGAATGATCAATATGATTTATATTGATATAATCATTTTTATATTATTAATTGAGTATTTATATGTTTTAAATGAAGTAACTAACGAATTGGATTGTTGAAATATGGAAATTGAATAAATAATTAATGATGGTGGTTGTTTTATTTTAACATAATTTTTAAATTAATGGTGATTAATGTTTTTAGAGCCCAGGTGTCCCATATGAGATTAGTATACAATATTGGATGATACAATTTAAGGAATTACTATTGTTTTGGATTCCTACTTATATTGGAAAATATAGGTGGTTGTTGACTATATTTCAAAAAACATATAGGATAGTGCATCACCTAGTATTCGAAAACCACTAGGATCTCAGTGATGTCTTGGGTTGCAAGGTGGCTGAATTTCCCCTAAGCACAAGATTATTGTCACATCCATAAGGACCATTCTTATCACCTCAACGTATTCATCGAATACTCCCATGGATTGGGTGAATGCACCGTGATTTCATTTCCTAAAATTGCCTAGGAATATGCCATAAAGATGATGATAGATGGATATTGAGTTCTAATCACAGATCATGGGACTATACCTTATACATTGCCAAAGGTTCATTACCAAAAGAATTCATTCTAGTTTCCAATGTACTGATTGTTAACATATTGATACATAGAAATATAACATTAGACATGAATAGGGAATATTGAGATTATTTCTGGGTTCTACTGATTACTCACATGATGAGTGGAATTTCAAGGATGCATAGTATAAATCCCCAACCACAAACATCACATAATATTTATTTAAGTCTACAATTCAGATTTATGATCTTTTTAGGTTTAGAGATTTAGGGAATCATGCCATATATATTACATAAAAAAACATTTAATTACAATATAAACACTTCCAAAAATATCCTTTTCTTCCATAAAAATAATATTTTTAAAACAAAACATGGATTCTTTTCGTGTTTAATCATCATAAATTATCCATGAATTCATCCTTGACCCTATTATTCTTTAAATCCAATGAAAACATTCAAAACATGGGATGAGCAAAAATTTCTTAGTAAGGGACATAATAATAGAAAAAAAATTAGTATATTTAAAACCTGATAACTCTTTCAATGTTCTTTGAGAGGATAAAAAAATAATTTCACTTGAATAACACTCAAACTTATTTCTCAATGAAAAACACTATAATAAATAGCATGCAATTAAAACTCTTTTAGGTGACTTATAGAATCATATAAAAACTTTTTTAAAAATCATCCAATTTTAATAAAAATATGGGTGACATCGAAATTTGAGATATTAAAGGGGGATCACCCTTTGTATAAGCTATATCTGGCTCACCTGTCAGCTATAATGGGGCTCATCCCTTCGTATAAGATGTGTCGGGCTCACCCATGAGCTATAATGGGGATCAACACTTTTTATAAGATATATTGGGCTCAATCGTGAGCTATAATGGGGCTCAAACCGTCATTTAAGCTATATCGGGCACACCTGTCTCATATAATTCTCATTTAATATTTTAAAAATAAATCACATCCTGCAAAAAAAAAGTTAAAACTTCTTCTAATCCCATATGATAAGAATTTCCATATAACAATACCATAATCATTTAATAAACAATTTTCAATACCATGATACCAAAATAAAGAAATAAGGGATTTATTTTTAATATATTAAGGCTTATAGATGAATGGAAATATCAAATAATGGATACGGAGGTGGAGAAGTCTTTATTTATATATACGTTAAAACAAATAAAATTCATTTTGACATTTTGTAAATAATGTAAGATGATTTGTAAAAATAGATTCCTTTTGAAAAATTGAAAGGGAATTATAAATATATATAAAATTTAATTTATAATCCTTTTATATCCGTAAAAATAAATAGGTAAATTTTTATCATGAAGACAACGATTTGATAATTACATTTTTCAACGTTCAAGGTGTCTCATAGCACTTTAAAAATTTAAAACATAAACTCCATTAATTAATATAAAACATTAGTATAGATAAAATAAGAAAATTAAATTTTATAGTGGTTGTGTATAAAACCTTATAAAAGAATAGAGATGGATATTATCAAGAAATTTCCTACTGAAAGGAGATTGAGATGAAGTCCCTTCCATTGAGTCCGACTTGTCTTGTTCGTACTTTAATTTCCTATAAATCGGGTAACATCTTTTAATTTGAGGCAAAAGGATTTATTAAGTTGTCTTGTTATCAAGTTGAGGCTTCTATGAATATTTTAGGGATGTTGGGAGATTATTAGATCATAATTTGGACAATCCAAGAGGCTTGAGAGGTGTGAGTAAGTGGGCAGAGGTGGTGATCGTTTATAAGAGCGAGGAGGGGTACATTAGGAATTCCTGAACATATTATTTCATTATAAATTTAATTATGATAAAAGGATATCCAAAACTAACTAAATTTGAATATAAGATGATTTTGGGTCAAAATACTCTCAATCAGTTGGTTTTAGACAAGTTTAAGTCACAAAATTTACATTATCTTTTAGCTTTATCCTTTAGATAAAAACATTAACTCATACCAAGTCTTATTGTATATTAATAATATATGGTAACTATATTTACTATATAATTATAATTGAACCATAAGTGGATAATTAATGAAAATTTTAACATTATAAATTTCATTTGGACAAATCATAGGCTTTTAGGACTATAATATAATTTAATAAAATATTATTTGTTTTAAAAACTCATTTTTTTTTCTTTTTAGACACTATTTAGTAATTGATTTCTTTAAGTCCAAAAAACTTCATTACTTCAAAAAAAAACATTAAATAAAATATAATATGTCAATATAATCCATAATATTCTTGGATTTCATAAAAATACTCAAATTAAATTTATTTTAATATTCATAATATCATTTTTGAATCGTTCATTAATATGGTAATAACTTCATCATTATTGTGTAATAAATTTATTTATTTATTTATTGACTAAAAATTATAAATAAAATAAAATGATGTATGGAATATTTTTGTCTTTATAATTACGATTTATGGTTAAATATATAAGTAATATAACCCCATACTAAAATTGTTTTAGTAAAAGATTCATGTTTTTTTCTTTTTTCCCATTACATTTAATTAATTATTATAACATGTCATTTTAACACCCAAGTGGCTTCATGGGGTACAAAAAATGACCCAAGGATGTCCATTGTAGTGCATATCTCATCTAATTGGATTAAAACATGGGTTATGGTAGTTTAAAATTATTATAATATTATATTTTTACCCTAATTTACTAGATTTACCTGTTAACCACGGTAAAAATAATAATTACTAAAGTTACTATTGATAATATCAAAAAATAAAAGATAAATATTTAAAAAATATAGACCTTATGATTCTAAATAAATAATCCAATTTTAACTATTTAAAGCAAAAAAATTGTTAGAAATTAATTTAAAATAGAATCTCGTTCTATAAACCAGAAAACTAGTTTTTTATAAGTAAAATTTACCAAAATATTGACATGGGATTATGTCCAAATAAATGTGACATTACTTCTTATGAAAATAATTATATTATATTATATAAACATAATCAAATTAGACTATAAAACCAATTAAAAATAAAATCTTGCTATATTAATAAATTAGATGAAAAGACAGTTTAGAATTAAAATGCATCATTTTCCACTATTCATTAAAAAATGAATTTCATTAGAAAAATACCAAAATTTCAACCAAGGTAAATTATTATGTCCCAATTATAAATAAAAAGTTTATTTTGTCAAATAGAAAATATAAAAGTGAAAAACTATATTTAAGAAGGGTTTTCCATTAAAAGGTGGTAAACTGACCTTTTAAAAATATTAAAGTATTTTATGGTTAAAATTGGATTCATTCTTATTTTGTCCTCTAAAATTTATTTTATAAGTGTAAAAATAATTAAAAAATGTATAATCATATTTTATTTTGTTATATTAATTATTTCCAATACAATATCTAGGCATTTACTACCATTTAAAATAAAAATAACATTATAGTATTTTTTTGTATAACTCAACGGCGTGTGCACCAAATGATTTAAAATAAACCTGTTGTTGTGTGTTGTGTATGATATCAGAAAAATCATCCCCTTTATTGTAAAAATAATATCTTATTCATAAATATTAATAGATATGAAAATGTATTATTCTTTAAATTCATGGGTTGTTGCATCATCGCCCTCTTTTGGAAATTGCGTCCTCCCAATATTAAATTTGGGATTAGAAATTTCATTTAAAATACCATCACTACTGGAAAACTAACATATACCAACGGTTTGGAACCGTTGGTATAGGCCTCCAAACCGTTGGTATAGCCTATACCAACGGTTTGGAGAACCGTAGCCAAGTAAGCCATTGGGATAGGTCTATACCAACGATTTTTCGAATACCGTTGGTATAGACCTATACCAACAGTTTTGGAAACCGTTGGTATAAGTAATATGAAAATATATACCAATGGTTATGGAACCGTTGGTATATGTATTTCAAAAAAAAACAATCGCTGGGATTTGATCACAGGACCCCTAGTTTATCATTGAACGACTTAACCACTAACCTAACATGACTTTTGTGAAAATAATTACATAAATTTATGTATGTATTGTCATAATTATTTTAAATTTCGATTTATATAATGTTCTCGGTAAGAAGATATGATAAAAATTCTTCTTCTCTTCATGGTTTTTATATTTTCCTATAAACTACATCTTCCATATCTTATCAAAACCATGAGGATGATAAATGACTCCAACAATCAATGAAATCTAGATTTACAAAAGAACTATATATTCATAGCAACTAATGTTTCTTTTGGATAATTCCCTTCTCAAACATAGAATTAATCCCCCAAAGAACCTATCAAATTTACATTCTGGTTGGATGATAATTCCAGAAGCGTACTTGAAAAGTCTATTGAAATTAGCCTCATAGTTACCAATAGATTCATTATCCCTTTGATTAAAATCAAGGAAGTATTTCATCATCTTGGTATGAATAATTTGTTTAATGTAATTATTAAAAAATAAGTTCTTGAAATCAACCCAATCCAAGGATTCAATATCATATTTCTGCTTTTCATTCTAAATTAGACACCACTATTGGTCTTCTTTTCCTTCTAATAGATAAATATTAAAAATGAATTTTCCATTCTATAAATTTTTAAGAATAGAAAATATCTTTTCAGGAGTAATAATACATTTTTCAACAACAAGTAGATTAGAACACACACCAAAATAAGGTGGAAATTTCCTCATTAAATACGCAATAGAATGTTGTTCCATCCTTTTCTCATTTGGATGTTCACCATGGTTTATAGATTTAGAATGATGTGTGATCACAATAAAAAGGATTTTCATTATAGATCCCATAGAATTCCAATTCTTAGAATGAAAATTATTTCATCTTCCCTCAAAATATCCATTAACATGGTTCCTTTATGTTCAAGACATTGAATAAAAACAAAATCACAGAGTAAGAAACAATTATCATATTGAGGAGCCACATAGTCATAAAAATTCACTTATAGTATGCCTAAATTATGAAAGATATTTTAATATATGACTCATTAGGTTTATAATAGGTTATTCAGAGGAAAATTCTATTTAAATGCTTCATGATGGTTCACGAATTATTTTTGAATTTTCAATGCACATCACCCGGACATGTAAAACTATGTGTGATGTAAGGCCCATTTTTGTGTACCAAATTACCCCAAGTGAGGTCCAGAACATCTTTTTAGAGTTGTTAACCCTAGGTACATCTGTATTAGTGACACATCCACATTTATTATCTAGATAGATATTTACGTATAACAATCCACTCACTCAATCCTTTACAAAAATTCCATGACATTTTATTATACTTTTATTTATCCTTACATTTAGACTTATACATGTCCTTTGTGTTCTCACTAAGGTTTTATAATCCTAGATTCCAAAGGTAAACCAAACCATTTCTTTGATAACAACAATAATGACCTTATATTTTCATACATTAACATTAGATAACATTTTAAGAATAAATAAAACTGTAAAAAAATAGTTTCCCAAATACCATATTATTTTACTGCCTTTTAAAACATGGAAACATAAACACTGATACAAAACTAAGTTACATTATCTCCCATTAGATTCTTATAGACTAGAATACTTCTTTGAATCATCAAACTAAATACATATCTTCATAACCTGGGGAAGGAAATAAAAAAATGGGTCATATCATATGGTTATTATGAGTAAAAAAGGGATATATATAAGAATAATCATGAGAATAAGGGCATGAGAACATGATAATGAAAATAGAAGATCATACCTATCATATCAAATATTATATACATGATTCATGGAATAAATAATAGATGTTTATATGTCATTAATTATTAGTAAATAAAGAAAATAAGCCTTGAAAGCACAACATTGGAATAAAATATGGAATTTTGGAAGACACATAATCGTATAGAATTATTTCCATAGTAGTCATGGCAATGCAACCGAGACCATCATAGGGGACAATGTCCTCAACTGAACCATGTTCACACCCCATTCCATTAATTTATTACCAAACTCATTTAATTTCTCCCCACAACCTTGTAATACATAATTTAGTTCATTTCTCATTTCATCCATGTCTATCTCAAGTGATATAAATCTTGACCCAATTCATTAGAGGGTGATATAGGTCTGACCTATATCAGAGTGAAATTATTCATACATTCACCACAATATCATAAATAACCATATCATAAACATGAAATAAAATGGGTATTATAATCATGTACTCATATTATAACCTATGGAAAGGGATGGGTTTCAAAATCATTTCATCATAAACATAACCTCTGAAAAGAAGCATGTTCCAAAAGCATATAACCAGTAAAAGAGAAACATGTTTCATTGACATCATGTCATAAAAACATTATCCGTTAAGATAACGAATATGAGTAGAAACATTGAATAGTTTCCCTAATATTTCATGAGTGACATTGAACGGATTTTTACATATATGTGAAATAATTTTAAAAGATCATTTAGAATCATTTTTTGAAGAAAATATCATTTCAGCATTGATAAAAACTTTTTAAAACATAAAACCTGTTGAAATACTTGTTCTTGGTAAATATATTTGAAAACATATAATGGAATATTTTAAAAAAATAAAACATTATTAATATCCTTTTTCCATGAAAATTTTCTTTAAAGATATTTTGAAAACATTTTTCAAAACATTGTTTTTGAATACAATAGGTTTCCAACCAAAGATAGATACAATCTGATTTTACATAAAAACATTATCTCAAGTACCAAAGAGTGGAAAAATTATAATAATACATAAAGATATATTAAATATATAGAGGATATAAAATGTCCTGAATGTTCTTTAGATATTGATGATGGTATTTCATTAAATTAATAATGATTAAACCAATCTTGAAAAGCGATGAAATTGTTTCAATAAACTCTTATCATTATTTAACTTGGGATCAGGCTCTCCATGTAATAAAATGAAATTAAATGAATCATAAAATATCATGAAAATAATTATATTCATGATATAACATGTAATACTTAATTATATGCACCTCGAAAATAATTTAGGTGCTTATCAAAACATGGGTCTTAATGAAGTAAAATTGGCACAAAATAGGTTTACAGCTTTAGAAACTATTGAAACTTAAATCCCATAAAAGAAATATAATTAAATTTACATGTGAATACCCAATAATTAAATTATAATATACCTTGAATACAATAATGGGTATTACATACACCACATAAAAGTATTTGGTGGTGAATAAATATCGTATCTCCCAAAAATAAATAGTGAGATGAAATCCCCATACCTTGTATTTTGACTGTCATTGTAAGCACTCAAACAACCTATATAATAAATATAAATTTATTATAAAACTTTTAAAGGACCATATTGTTATGTATAATACCATATATGGTATTATCATGAACTGATTTTACCCACTTGTTAACAATCATATGTTAAGGATTCACTTCCGATAATATTCACTTTATTTTTCACACGTGTCTAATTTTGTTACATTTTTGGTCCCTATACTTATATAATGATTATATAATGTATACCATGATATACATATAATTTATATTAATAATATTTTTATTATCATAATATATATAATATATAATAATTATATTTAATACACCATTCATGGAGATGGTAAACTGTACGTACAAATTAATGTTGTTTCTATGTTTATTCTTGTATTGAAAGAAATAAAGAAAATGAACTATATGAATATTTTTATAGAATATAATTCCACTATAATTGTAATGTTATATATATCATAAAATTGTACTAAACCCATCTTTAATACACTCCATGTAGTGTATGAATGAATCACATCGGTTTGAGGGGGTAATATCCACACTTCCTGAAATGAAATATATATATTAACACAAAATGGAAAATATAAAGATATATGTTTGAAAATAATTACATAAAATTAGAGACATAATAAATATAATATATAACATAAATAAATAGAGTATACCTTATAATTTCCACCATGACAGGAGGAAAAGGAAAAATGAACAATCATCATTTATTATAGAGGTAGTTCACCATACATGTAGACAATATGTTCATTTCCCACTATATAGAGGTGTGTGTAAGTGTATATTGAAACCATATCATAAAAAAATAATAGTAAATTTTTTATACTTGGGATTTTATACAATCATGGAATAAATAGATTGTAGGGGGTAGAGATGGAAAATAATAGAAAGGAGTTTGAGAGATGACATTACCTCTAAATCTGCTGACTCCATTTAGTTTGTACAAAAAGGATTCCTTGGATAGTTTTATGAAAACTTTTATGGTTCTATGAGGAATGGTGGAATTTTTGAAAGTTTATTGGGTAGATATTTTATGATCAAAATTTGTTTTAGAGTTGGAAATAATAGGGAGAGGTGGTGGCCTTATAAAGGGTAAGGAAATGACATACATGGAATTTTCGAAAACAAGTTAGGTGTACCCATGATTTAACCTAAAAAAATAAACAACAAACCGAAAAAATCAATAATAGAATGATAAAGTCCAAATAGTGGCCATAAAATTGGTGCTGGAAAATTTTATAAGTTGTTTTGGGCATCTAATTTAAGGTTTAGTCTTTAGTTAATCTTCATTTTACCTTAACTATTGTACTTAATTTTAATTACTTTCACTAATTATAGCGGTGAAATTTTTTTCCCTTATTATACATTATAGAATACATTATACAAAATATGGAATCAGTTTTTCCCCATTATAATCACTTATGTGACATAAATTAATTGAAAACTTATCCAACATTCGATTTTACAATGATTTTTTTTTAAAATAATAACATTCAAATGATTGCTATCTTTTATATCAAATTTTAATTCTAAATTGATACCAATGATATATATTTTATTAATTGATAAAACATTTATATAATTAAAATATTCAAATAATTTGAAATATTATTAATCTGTATAAATAAATTATATAAAAAAGAGTTAAGAATAAAATATGGTACTTTTCACTATTAATATAAAATTGAGGTTTATCACAAAAATCCAACAATGTCACCATAAGATAATTTAGACATTATAAATTCAAAAATAAATTTTATTTTATCTAATTAAATTTCTAAATGTGTTTAAAATTAATTTTATTATTTTTTATAGAAGGACATGAAAAGTAGTATATTTGAGAAAATTGTATTTCTAATTATATATGGAATTCACCAAAAATTATATGTTTTGTTATTAATATGTTTTATTTATATAAAAAAGTATGTACAATATTCGAAAAGTATTTATTATTTCTCATATTACCATGTTTAATGTATATGTTATAATTATATAATTTAAATAATTATAAAAATAAAATGGTGATTCCTAGAAACACTGATGTTACGTTTAACAAATGACAAGTCAATGTTCTATGTATCGTATGCTGAGTTGCTTTCATGTAATTATTTCCATGTCAGTTCCATGTAAAAGTAATGTATGAATTACTTAATTTCAAGATATAAATAAATTTTTTAATTATTTGAGAAGAAAAAAATGTCAACAAAAATTTGGGGCGTTACACTATCCCTTTTCTTCCTAGATTTATTTTTACTCATCATCCAAATAATGTTTTAGTTGTGGGATGTCAATGAATTTTGTGAGGTCGAATAATGTGGATGATGATGTTTGTTTTTAATTATATTTATAATGTTTTACTTGTTGTGATCTTGATCATGTTGTAATATCTCCCATGAACTATATTCATATAGTTATTCATAAATCCCTAGTCGAGGTTGGAAATTCATGGAATCTGTTCTATTGTGTGAAAATTAAAGGGGGGAGAATTATTTATTCTGTTGGGTAAATATCATGGTTCTCCTAATAAATTTAATGAAAAAATAAAAAGTGATAACAATGTAATTATTATCAGGTGATTGTCTAATTTCATTATTTATCTTCCATATGGGATTCTTATTGCTATAATTATTGGATATAATTTATGATGTTGAGAATTTTTTATTAATTCTATGATTTTTTGTGTTTGAATAACATTAACGATTCTTATAAACATAATTATGGTAATGATCCAAATTTTTAGAGAAATAAATTTGGAAGAAATAATATTTTATATACTGAAGTATTAAAAACTATTGAAAACTAATTTTTTTAGTTTCAGTTCTTGAATTTAATACTTCAATAGATGTGACACTCTGGTTAATTTTTGGAATATTAGGGGTTGATTTCTTTGATTTTGTTTGGATGCATTTTCCTACATGTGTTGAGTACTGGGGATTCATTGGTTATCTTGTGTTGTGTAGTGGGGATGTGTTGGTTGTCTTGTGTTGGGGGGGGGGATGAATTGGTTATCATGGTATGTGGTTGGAGCATGTTTTATAGATGTCAGTTTATATTGGATATGATGTTAGTGTATCTTGTGCAGTATGGCTATATTTTTTCTTTCCCTAATTATAAAGGGGATGTGGAATTTTTTCATGGGGGTGACATGGCTCATTATAATGAGTTTGTCTATGGTTTTTTGGAAGTAATAGAAAGCAGTAACTAAAAATGATTAAATTTAAATGGATTATGGTTGAAATCAATGTGGTCTTATCTGGAGGTGTTTTTTAATTATAAATAAAATTTATTGTCTTAATGAATATAATATTATTGGTAAATCTTAAATATTAAAATGAGAAATTTGATTATTATCATTAATTTTTTGACTATTTTTTGCAGTTATTTTGTATAAGGATTGGGGTTTTTTTGGTGTAATATTATGATGTGGTGGTGGTGTGCGGTTGGGGTAGTATGGGGATCATTTTGGATAGTGATAGTGTTGTATTGATGGACACCCTTTAGACTAGGCTTCTATGATGAAAATATATGAAGTTTATTTTTCTTGAAATTTCTATATGCACCTCACAAGAGTATATTCCCTTAACAATATTGAAAATTCTTTGGAAACCAATTTATTTCACATTATATTTATGTTTTATTGTGATTATATGGATGGAAACACCGTATTCTCAATTATCCCTTCTTTTTGTAGCAATTGTTGTGATGGATTGAGGTAGACAAGATTATATTACTATATTTTGTGAATTACTAGAATACCACCATTGGGTATTTCTGGGAAGATATGTTCATAATTTAATAGAATAAACGATGAGGTATGGATGTTGAGGCATATAAATAATGGTGATTTATTAATTAAATTCCATTTTCAAGTAAATGAAATCATTAGTTGATCATGAAATTATGGAAAATGAATGTAACTCTCTGGTTATTTTAGAAAATTATAAGTTATATCCTATCAAATTTAAGATACCATTATACATAATAAAAATTTAAAATAAGTTAATTGTACAATGAGAAATATGATTAGTATATATTAAGGATTGTGATAAATTAAATTGTCACAGAAGAAAGAAATTATGGACTCGACTAGTATAATTGTACCTTATGAATCCCATTTATCATATTTTTAATGGATATATAATCATTTTTATTTTCCATTGACCAATCCCCAGACAATATTCACAAAATAAATCATTAGAAACACAATTTACGGTAGAAGATTAATCTCATCAAGATCTTTTCCTAAAGTATATTTTTTACCAACCTATGAAAATCTCACCATCGCACACCTTAATATTAAGGAATTCACTAGTGTAATAAATATAAATATATCTAGACCAAAACAATTTGAATTTTAATATTTTTATTTATAATAACATAATAATTACATTTTTCATTTATATATTTATAATGAACAAACAATATGTTTAATAAAGTTAAGATGTTGACACAATGAAAGAAAATTGTAATTTTATGAAAAATGTAGTTTCAATCAAGGATTTATTTTGTATGAGACCAATAATTTTTAAATACATTTATTATTAATAAAATATTATTATTAAATTATTCTTTTCTATATAAGAAAAATATAATTTTAGGAAAAAAAATTTATTTTTATTACAGATTAAAATTTTTGATTGTAAAACAATTCATTATAACTATATAAATAAGGATTTTTAATTTTAACATGTAAATTATGATGTTTAGATAATTAATTTTATTAAATAAATATTATAAGTTATGTATTATAACATAGGAAATTCAAAAAACTGTTGTAATAAATACTATAAAGTGTATTTGTGACCGAAAATATGTTTTCCATTTAAAATTATTGTTTTTAAGTAATTTAATATACTTTTACAAACCCATAAATAATTTACGTTCTTATCGATATAATATAATGAATTCCAATCTACTAAGGTAGAAATCATTGGAAAAAAATCCTAGGATGGTTCGTGGTATGGATTACATTATCATATAGAGTCCAAAACCTATGCTGATAAATTAATAAATAATGTTCCTCACTTTTTCAATATAAAATCTCCCATCCTCCCATTTCTATTCTCTCAAAACAATTTACCAGGATTTTACACATCCCATACCTCTCTAGCGCTCTCCCAATGTTCCCCAAGATCTTAGGAACCAATTATCAAGAATTAATAATTAAAGTTTTAAGGAAAGGGATCATATATCTGTCCTCTTTATTTGAAAACCATATTTATATTATGCCTTTTATTTTCAATCTTACTTTCTCAGATATGTTTCCACAAATTACAATTAATATCCTTTTATTTTAAAATTTATTAGATACCCCTTTCATTATAACTAAACCCTTCCATATACCATCATGTTACCACATTATACTATAAACAATAACTAGTTAATTTCCATGCCTAACATTTTTGTAACGAATAGCCATCCCTATTTACACTTGAGGGTAATCACCTATATGAACATTTACATAAATTACTAGGGAATTACATTTATTTAATCAAAATCCCTAAATCTATGGGTCAAATGTGATGAAATAATTTCTTATTCTTTATGATCTAGGGGGGACAATTATACATATACATGATATGAATATGGCTGGTGGGTCCGAAATCATATATCCCTCAATTGCATTGGGAAATGTTTCTATCTAATATTATACCATTTATCATTCAAGGGATGTTATCCTAATAATAGTATTTGATGTTTTATTAGTGTTCATCATCTAATTATGTTAATGATGTCATTTTTTTTGTTTTTTCCATATTCCCATGTTGCCAGTATATCATCATCTTATAACATGATTCAATTTTAATGCTCATGATTATCACTCCTAATATGTTACCTTGATATGAATCACGGAAAAAATATATGAAATTAACTTCTTATTATTTGATCAATACATTATTTGGATTTTTATCTCATCCCTTTATTATGTATGTCACTAGGTTATCCATTGAATCTTCCTAAGATCCATGAAATATAATCTCATGTTATGGAGTTTTTAAACAGTGTTTTTTAATTGTTAGTGAAATTTATATATCTATGTACCTAATTACACAAATAAATTATGAATCACTATCTTTAGGTATAGTATTAAGAAGATATTTAGGTAATAAATCATAAAAAAGGTGTATTAAAATATGGGTTTTCCTAGTTGGTATTAAAAAAAAGTCTATTTATTAATTTGATTATTTTTACAAAACCCTAGTGAAACCCTTAGACATGAGAATAAAAAATGAAACTATTATTATATTTTTTTGTATTGTATAGATTATTTTTCCCCAAAAAGACATACATGAAAGTATACTGTAAGTGGATTTGACTCTAAAATAGTCATGAATAAGGATAATAACATTGAAAAGTTTTCATTGGGATAGAATTGTACATAAACAAGTGAATGAAAATGGGCCACGATGCACAACTAGTTTGACACGCCTGGGGGATATAAAAAATTTTAAATCTCAAGAACATTATAAACCATTATTAATGAAAAACATAATATTTTATATTAGGAAATAGATCATGGATTGAAACCTATAAATTCATTGGTTAAATATTATATTATTTATGTCATTAATGTTCATGGTTTCCATGTTATGTATTTAATATTTTAAAAATTCTAATAAAAAAATTTCCATTTGTTTTATTCAAGAGAAATAAATACAAGAAATAAAGGGAAAAACAAATATTAGTGTAAATGTGATGAATTAATATTTTATCTTCCCCACTTGATGGTATAAGGGGTTTAGAACATCATGAAGATACATTCTCAATTAACTCAATTTTTGAACTGAACCATCAATGTGAGGGAATTCCCAATTACCCAAAAGAGTGATCACATTGAAATTGAGTCTTATATGAATAAATTCGACAAACATTAAATGGATCTATTAATCCATATATTTCATACCAATGTATCATCTCCATTGAAAATATATTTTCCATCCTTCAATGCACTCAGCTAGAGATGGCCATGCTTAATCATTAATCTATGTAGGTAGAAGATAATCATTGGATTTTGTTGGTCAAAAATATTAATCCAAAGTATTATTTATAATTTATATAGTGAATTGAATTATAGAAAATATTTGTTGACAAAATTTCCTTGAAACTCACTACCTTAATATATGGAGGGATTTCCTTTGACTTAATAAAAAAGATAAAGAATCCATCAAGGTCTAAGAGGAAAACTTCACTAGAACTTCATGGTACACCTACATATTTTTAATATTCTATGAAATTAATGTTAAATAATTATTTGGTGTTCTATAGACATGTTTTAGAAAATATTTTGAAACATGGGTCTCTAACTGTTATGAAGAAATTATCGGATGTGACCTCAAGGTCCAAATTCAGATTTTTGAATCTCATGGTTCATGAGATAATAATGTGAAAATGGATTTTAATTATAGTTGTGTGATGGAAAATTATATTTGGGGAATGAAATTCTAACATCTCACAAGTAAAATATGCATGAAGAATAATCCAAGAATTTTTCTAAATGGATGAGGGAAATAATTTAGGTATAGGAATGAATGGAACCCAAACAGTGATTTATTACCAGATAAATCCACCAATGTGATATAATAAATGAATTCTATAGTGAATCCTTGTCTTATTATCCAATGATTCAACATCAAATAACACTAACACTTTGAAGATAAATTAACTAATACATGGGTTGTCGATGATAAATGATGGGAAAAACCTCCAAAGAGTAGAGAGAAAGGGGGAGAAAATTCCATCACAACTACTATGGTATATCCTTGAATTAAGTGTTAGTGAATATGCAAGTTATTATTTAAATGATAAAAACACACTTATTGATCATAGTTTTACACATTCATTCTTATCATTCATGTTTAGTATAACTAGTCAGCAACACAGAAAATCATGGAAGTCAATTTAATGTTGAAGACTGCAAATGGGTGAATTTTTGTGTTGCTAGAATATAAGTCTAGGCCTATCCAATTTTTTGTGTTAAATTTCCCATAAAACCTTATGATTGTCCCTTTTTTATAATGTTATGCTATTTTGGTCATGGATGTGATTTCATTGTATAGAGATAACATATATTACTAAGAGAAGGAAATCACTCTTCATGTCTCAAATTACCTTCTGATTTAATACACGTGAAACGAGGAATATAAATCCACTTTTGTATCACCATCTCAATCTGGGATATTATTTATTTATTTGAAATATTATATTTCTCAAATAATTGATACATAATAAAATATTATAAGTGATGAGAAACAAATTATAATAAAAATCACAGATGTGTTTCCCAAATAATTTTTGGTATTACTCCTTGCTAAGAGTTTGATTTATTGATTGAACATATACCCAAATATTTGAAAATATCCTGAGATCCTTATTGAATTATCATTCACAAGCTTTAGGATCTATAGAAACAATTAAAGAGTAATCTGGATAAATTATTTATACAACCATGTGCTTTTCTATGGGGTGCACTGGTCCTTTTATCAAGATGAAGGACTAGTCAATGAGCCTCTGCATTGAATATTATGCGCCTAATAAGTCCCTGATATAGAAAAATTATCATCTTCCATGAATTGAATAATATATTTATTAGCTATGTGGATCCAAATTCATCTCCAAGGTGGATCTTCAGTCAGGATATTACCATGCAATGTTAAAGGAGGATATTGGAAAGACAACATTTCTTATAAGGTACGTGCACTATGAGTTCTTAGTGATTCCATTTTGAATCACTAATGATCCATAAATCATCATGTAATTTTTAATAGAGTCTTTAGGGATTACCTAAATAGAAATTTTGTAATTCTCTAGATATATATATATATATATATATATATATTATTCTTATTTACTCTAAAAGAAAGGAGGAATATGAGAAGAATTTGAATGATGTACTGAATACATTGTGGATGGAAAATTTATAGGCATAGTACAACAAATATGTGTTTTGGATGGAGAATATAACCTTACTAGGGAATTTTATGATCAAAAAAGTTATATATGTGGATCTTTAAAACACATATGCTATTAAAGTATCAACTAGACTGTCCTCTATGATGAAAATCTATATTTTCCATGGATAATCTTGGTGATATAATTGATTTATGAAAATGTATCTTAGTTTTCAAGGTCAATAACTATGCTAGATGGTAATGGGTTGCTGTTTGTTTATTCTAATTAATATTGAGATATAATTAATGATTTGATAAAAAGGATAATCATAGAACCTATAATAAAATTTTCCCTAGTGGGGATTAATTTTTCATCTGCAATTATGTGTCCAAAAAAATCATGGTTTAGTTACAAATGTAATATGAAAAGGTGACTACATATTCCTCCCTCCAATTAAGGATCCACGATATGAACTACCCAACACATAATATATAATTGGATATAGTGATATTCATATTGTAACTTATGGGACATTATATTTGTGGATAAATGTGACATTTATAAGAACTATAAAACCCTCACGTATATATTCAAATAATTGGATATCAATATTTTCAAATAGAGGTGGTTAGATCATGTCAAGGATTATTGTTTCTCAATAAATTTCCATTTTGGGAATGCAAAAAAGTAGTAGATTCTCTGAGTAGAAAGGCCAATAAATCCCTATCCATAATAAGTATTTCAAGGGATCTAGAATTATTAGATACGAAAAGGTTGAAAATGAGAATAATAAAAATATCTTTATCTTACCTTTCTCAAATAACAACCCAATAATATATTCTTTTGATTATTATGGAGCTCAAAAATGATGTTGTAGTGAAATTGGAAAATGTAACAAAAATTATGAAGTTCAACATTGCTATAGAAGGACTTATAATGTTCTGAAAGTAGATATGTGTTTCATAAAGACCAGAGCTGAAGAGGGAAATTATTGATGATTTGCATATCTAATCCTTATCTATTCATCTAGTAAGTGATTATATGTATAGAGATTTGAAGAAAAACATCTGTTGGGATAACATGAAGATGGAGATTTAAAATTTTGTGTCATGATTCATGGCATTCCAACAAGTCAAGGGTCAATTATATAATTCAAAGGGTACGGCGAATCCATTTCCCTTACTAGTATGGAAATGGAAAAATATAGCCCTATGTTACATTATAGAACTCTCTAGGACGTAGAATTTAAAGAAATTATTCTAGGTTTTAGTCGATCACCTTAAAATGATAGGACATTTTATTTCCATCAAGGACAATGTCTCTTTTAAATAAATACCCATGATATACATATAAGAAGTGATAATTATTCATAGAGATCAACACTCTATTATATCTGATCAAGATCAGGGTTTTAAATCATGGTTTTAGGGAGGCCTTCTGCAAGCATTAGATATAGAACTAAGTTCAATCAATTCTTATCATCCTCAAATATATAATTAGACTAATTAGTCAACTCAAATAGTAGATTATATTCTGAGATATTTTTCAATGTATTTCCATGGATCTTGGGAGAAACAATTTACCCTAATGGATTTCTCATATGACAATGGTTTCCATTCAAGCATTAAAATATAACCTTATGAGGCTCTGTAAGGGAAGTTGTGTTGGACTATAACATGTTGGGATAATGTTAGGTAATGGATGTTTATTTGACCTGATCGTATCCAATAAATGATATAGAAGGTACAAATGATTCCACATCCTATGAAACATGTACAATTTTTATGGCAAATATATGCAAAAAAGAATCAATGAGACCTAGAGTTTGAAGTTAGATATATGTTGTTCCACTCTATATTACTATGGAATAATGTAATGAGGTATGGGAAGATGGGAAATCATAGTCATATATACATTGGGCCCTCTGAGATCCATGATCACATTGGATCAATAAAATATTGAATAACACTCCCACCTAACCAATCTAATGAAAATGATGTGTTTCATGTATCCCTATTGAGGAAGTGAAAACCAGACACATCACATTTACTAAATCTTGAGTGGGTATTTTTGGAGAATGTTTTTTCATTCAAAGAGAAATTAGTGATGATTTTAGATCATAGAGAAAATGTTTTACAAAATAAGAATACTCTCATGGTTAAAGTGTAGTGGAAGAACCAAAATATTGAGGAAGGGACATGGTAACTAAAAGATGAAATGAAAAATAAATACCCTCATCTTTTTTAATTTATTAAAATGAACATTTTAAGGTTTATATTTCTAAAGTGGGTAAGAATGTAATGACCTGATTCTTTAGAAATGAAATTCACTTTTCAAATGAAAATATTCTTTATAAAATAATAAAATTATAGAAAACACATACACTATAATGGTTATTTATGACTATTATATATTATATCCTATAAGATTTAAAATAATATTAAACATCATAATCATTGATAATATATCCATTATGATGTGTTCGGTATTTTTCAATATATCAAGGGTTATGATATACCTAATTGACATTGAAAAAAATAAAATATGTTCCTGACTAGTTGGATCATACCATATGAATGCAATTAATATGATATTCCATGGATGATAGAATCACTATGATTTTCCATTGACCAATCACATACTAATATTGAACAACATAATAATAAATTAAGCCATTTATGAGAGAATTTCAAGTTTATCGAGATCATTTCTCAAACCATGTTATTCAAACCACCGCAGGAATATCTCACTATCTTCCACGTTCCCCTTATTAGAGTCAGTTGGGTAATAAGGGGAAATATATCTTGACCCCAATGGAGTGGTTTTTTTATAATATAATTATTATATTTATCTATTATTATGTTATAATTAATAAATAATAAGTTTGATTAAAATTATATTTTTAAAACATGAAACAAAAATTATATTTTTATGAAATCCAATGTTTCAATTGAGACACACTTTTTTCTGATGAATTCAAGAATATTTTAGAAATTATTTTTAGTAAAATATTATTATAAAATAATTTTGGTTTTATATAAATGTTAAAATTATTTTATAAATGTAAAATTCTATTTTTAATAGGGTAATAATACTATAACTGTAATAAAACTAGTACTTTTTAATAAATGAGTTTTTTTGATATAAATGTATAAATTTTATTATTTATTGAATTAGTTGGATAAAATAAATATTATTTTTGAAATCAAAATGTTACCATTATCCAATTATTATTTTTTCATATTTTTCTAAGATGTTTGAATTTTTGTGTAAAAAATAAATATGGTATAACAATATGATATGTACTATGAAATAATAAAAGACCAATAGTGATTCAGTAAAAACTATAAGGAGTATCTTAAAAGAAAATTTATTTCTCCTTTAAATCAATGTTTTTTTGAAATTATTTTATATTATAAATCCTTAAAAAATCCATTAAAACCTATATTATATTTTAAGGTTTTAAAAATTAAGTCCTCATAAACATGACAAACGTTCACATCACCTATGGTATTATTCTATGGAGTATTTTTCATATCCTTATCAAGAAATTATGTCCACTACACTTTTTTTTGAAACAATGGGTAAATACTGGTGGGGGTTTTGTGGTTGGGATTACATTGTCATATATATCCAAAAACCTATGTCTATGTATTAATAAAGAATTGTCCTCTATTTTGAATTATAAACACACAGAACCTCCCATTCCACTTCACTAAAAACACATGGACCATTATGTTACTATACCATTACCTCTCTAGATCACGATTAATGTTCCCCATGGTCTTAAAAAGCCCATACCAAGATTTTATATGTTATATCTAAAGGTAATGGATCTTATCCTTCTCCTATTTATTGAAGAACTTGAATAATAAAATGCCTTTGTTTTTTATTTTTCATGTTGGGATATGTTTTCACACATCTAAATTACTATCCATATGTTTTCTATGTGATGATATACCCCTTTAATTCTAATTAATCCCTTTGATGATCAATCATGTATCCCCATTATATTACATAAATTATCCTATGATTTCTTATGATGAAAATTATTATAGTGTTTACCCATATGCATTTACACTGCAGCGTATTCACCTATTTGTTAGTATCATTCATTGATTTAGGACTTCCATTTATTTAACCCCCACATTTTTTATTTGGATTAAAATAGTGTATATACATTTTTATATTGTATAATCTATGTGAGACACATATTCATGTGCATGATATGAAAGTGACAGGTGGGATCAGAATTATATTGCCCTCTAATGCATTGGGTAATGTTTTTATCTCATGAGATTCCATGTATTGTGCATGGGAGGTTATCAAAATAAAACTATGTTGTGATTTCTTGGTGGTTACCCTTTGGTTGTATTTATGGTGTCATGATTAATTTTGTTTCCTCATTCCTATGATGTCTTTAGGTTATCATCCTATATCTTTCATTGATTTTTATGTTCATGATTCTCACCCCTTTAATTTTACTTTAATATTCCCCTTTATTCACATGAACTATTTTAATGTAAGATGTTATTTACTTGTTTTATTATTATAATTTACAATTCACCCTTTATTTATGTACATCACCATGTTATCTGATGTAGTTTTAGAATATCAATGTAATATTAGCGCATGTTATAAAGTTATTAAATATTATTGTTGTATTTATGTTTGAATCGATTATGTTATGTACCAAATTACCCTAATAAACTTGGCCTCATAATATTATGGTTTTGTTTCAATTTTTTATTATGTAATAAATCATGAAATACAGTGTAATAAAATATTGATTTTCATAAGGTACATGATTTCCTAGACCACCCTATGGGGGTATTAATAAGGTTACATTACATAGTGTCGTTTCTTAATTGTAGGAAAAGGGAATAGGGTTAATGTATTTAATTTTCTAGGTATGCTACTAATCATTATATGGTATGAGTGGAATATATTTTATATGTTTCAACGTATTGAGGATGATGAAGATAAGATTGTCATGTTGTGTGGTATGTTTCAGATACGAGATATGGTGTGTTATAGCATATCAATCGAATAGATTTAGAGCATCAAAAATATTTTATTATGTCATGTTATAAAAAATTAGGGATGTGTTTTCACATTACCTTATTATTATATTTTTTTATAATACATTAATCTTCTTGGGGTAAATATTGGTTAGGGAGACTTTACGTTGTCGTGTGGTAGTGGACCTATTAAGTGTTTTTTGGTTCCATTGTAAGTTAACTAAGGAATTAGTTTACTCTTTACACATTTTCCCAAGAGATCAGGAGTTTTATCTTGGTAAATATTCATGTTTTACTTACCCATATATATATATATATATTATTTTTCTGATTAATTTTTTATTGATTTGGATAGTACTAACTTGTATCATGTGATCAAACATGGGTTTGTGGCCCGGGAATTTATTTTTATTTATATTTGGATGTATATTTTATTTATGTATTCGTTAATTTTCGCAGTATCGTGTATATTTATTGATTTATTTCATGGTGTCTCACGGTTTTTTATTTATTTATACTTAGGTTTTATATACGTAATGGCTCCAATTTTTAGATTTTATACCCTCAGTGATAGTTTCCAACTCAAATTAATATTGGTGGAATACCTCAAGGATCCCTCAAATATTTACTATAGTTTAAACTGGGGAGCTATTGAGGTTGTTTGTGATAGTGTATAACCAAAAATTTTGGTTAAGAGCTAGGATTGTGATCGTAGTTAGGGCCTCATTGGGATTTCATGAGATGGTAGGGAAATGGAACTATTTGAGCACTAGGAATGGTATTGGAATGGGAGGCAGGTAAAGAGACATGATTTTAAGGACACCAATAATATAAAAAAAGAAACATAATTTTCCCAATAACAGGTTACGTAGTTTAGCTTGATGGGTAATGACCTAGAAGATGATAAAACATCATTTTTGTTAACATAAATGTATGAAAGAAGGTGATTTTTGTGGAAAATAAATGGATTTGATTTAATAAATTACATTCTATCATGACTGGAAGTTTGGTTTCTAATTGCAATGTTGTTGAAATTTCATGATCCGGAAATGATTCATGTCTCTGAGGTTCAATAGGATAACCAAGTAAACCATTGGTGGTTTGAATCAAATAGTGAGGTTGAGCTATGGATAAAGAGATTTTGTGAGTTTTAGTATCAATGTATGGATTAGAATGAGAAGATAATCTCTACTCAGGAGACAATGAACTTAATTATGGATTTTGAGATCACATTTAGTATAATCTAATCTAGTTTTGAGTATTGGGTTCTACTGGTCCTTACATAGATGTAGAGAGAAAACTGAGAGTGATAGAAATTTTATCTCGGGGGGTATTAGGCATCATATGTCTCTTATGATGATTTCTATAAGAAACATGCAGTAGAGATTTGATCATTTATGTTGAAATAATAATAGATGTAAGAGATACCCATTCTTCAGTTGGGGGTATGAGTTTTTGGGAACTCAAGATTAGATTAAAGAACCTCCCTATCTTTTCCTATGATATGTTTTTTTGATAATATTCCCAGATCACAGTCTTTGTTAGAGGAGGTATACCATTTTATTTGATATATAGTCACATAATTTACATTTAGTATGTTCATGGTGGTGTATTGAAAGTATTATTTGATTGAGAGGAGTAATTATCTGTGGGGGTAATCTTAAGAGGTGATCCATTAGGTTTAATTAAGAATTAGATATATTAGTGGATGAACATCGATATTAAGATTATCACTATTTTATATAGTTAAGCATTAACCTTTGCAGTTTCACTCTCATTTCCATTAGTCCTAAAATTCTTATTAACTTAATGTGGGATTATTTCTAGTGTTCATAACTTGTGGGAGATACGGTCATCAGTAATATTAATGTTGGAAAAAACTAAGGGATCATCCAGGTGCAGGTGTTTAAATAGCATTCCAACCTTAGAATCTATTACTTTAGAGGTTTTATTTTCCATAGGTGTAGTATGATTATTTTTTATTAATTTTAAATGGAGACATCAAAGTAAAACCACATGATGAATCTATCCCTTAGGAACAATGGTCTAAGGATGGTAGTAGAAGGTGGTCATCGACATAGAGGTAGAATAGATGGATGCGTGAAGTTTAATTCTTTTGATGTGTCATTTGAGAGGGACTACAGGTCTTAATAGGTACCATTTTATTATCATATACCTTGTATTTTTACTTTTTTTTATTCTTGAGTATCATATTAATTTGTTTAATCCATCTTGGTAAATTCTTTGTAGCTCATGGTGAATAGGATTCCAAATCCACTGGTGTTAACATTTCTAGTTGGAGGTCAAATGTGTATGCTTGATTTGTACTATGGTTATAATATGTTGTTGGCGAACCACTATTTTTAATATATTATATCTGTATGAGCTGAAATTTCTATTGGTACTTAGCTTTTTTTCATTTAGTGGTAATTTCATATTGTGTTTTAGGAATTAGAATGAGTTTTTGAGTTTTGGATGGTCTTAAAATTGTTATTTTAGATGTGAGTTATGTTACAGTGGATGGTCGGGTAGATTGGGAGAGAATCATTGGAGGGACAAATGTATTAGGCTACTAAAAATGTTTTATCATTACTTTCTAGATGTGAATAGTTATTAATAATGTGAATGTTGTTTGATGGTTTTTCACAAAAGGATATAGGGCGTCAAAATATGGTATGTAGAAGAGAGAATGAATATTTAGGGAGTGTTACTATGCATCATTCCATGAATGTGGGAGAAAAATTATTTCTAAAAGAGGCTTGGTCCCCCCGTTACTTTTTAGAATTTACTAGTGTGTGGGAGGTGTTTGGTTGACACATATCTTCCATCCTTTCTCCTCTATTCTTGGTGTTTTAGGTAAGATAGAATTGTTTCAATTGGTAGGTTCCTTATCTCATCCTACAATTTCTTTTTATTACCTTATCATTGTTTTAGAATTTATGGATGCCCATTTTAGGTCGAAAATACTTCTTTCACTACATAATAGTGAAATCACTTAATTTAAACTAAGATTCATAAAAAATAACTAGATTAGAACCTGAGGTGACATATTCATTCTATTTTACATCATTTCATATAGGTATGTCTCCATTTGTAATTTTTTCAAGGGTTTTTTCAATACATTGAATATTTTCATAGAATTTAGGGATGTTGAATTTAGGTCGAAAATGAAAGTTTCAGCAAATAATTTTGAAATCACTTGATTTCATCAGATTTCCCATACATCCTAGCTAGATTAGAACTAAAGAAAAAAATTAGTTCTATTTTTTATAATTTCATCAACTTATTCTTCATTTTTAATTTTTTTTTCAATAGGATTTTAAATAAATTGAATTTTGGGCCATTGAAATAGAATTGTTAATTTGGGATTTTAGGAAACCTTGATCTAGGGTTGCATCTGTAGTGGAATAATACCCATCACTTGTGGTTTCATTATGATGCAGAAACCTAGCTAGTTTTCACTATTTAAACTGCATGGTTTTGAATTTAATAATTAATTATTATTGACTATAAATAATTGGGTTTGCTCGCTGATGCGATATAGACATCGGGAAAGTGGGTGGTGACCTCTAAAGCACGGATGAGATTATGCCGGACTTGATTAGCATAGGGGGAGATACCATACCTAGAAATAAAAGTGGTACACTTATATTAAAGGAATTTGGTTTATCATAATTTACATTATGAATTTTTCTCTTTCATATGTGTAGTGTGATAATCTCAGGTTCTCCCACTAAAAGTGATGGAAACCCAATTAATTGCATGATTCAGTAAGGTTTTTTAAATTTATTAGTCAAAAAAATTATATTGTCTTTACTAATTCATCTCAAAAGACCAATATATAGAAAAATTTCCCATGGGCCATTTTGATCACTTGGGAACTAGCCCAATTCCTTAGGTTCTATAGGTCGTGAACCTACCACATGCCTTTGTCTTACATTGAAATGGAACCAAAACGAGATTCCTAGTTGGGAACAGGTGGGATGGAAATACATGTCATAGACTAATGTGTCATCATAACCTCTTTTAATAGTACAATGCCTTGACCGAGAATTGTAGGCTTTATGGTATGATCATGACTCAAAGACCAACTTCTCAATTACATTATGGCCTTAAATGTCTTGATATGTTAGAGGGATTATCTTAGGGGTGTTCTTCCTCTTGGAGATGTATTTGGTTTTAAATTAAGACATAGATGGGACTTCAAGTATGGTGCCCCAATCATGTTGTGACCATAATAATGAAGTATTGGGAACTGCTAGTGATATCCATTGATGTCCTCATAAGTATGGATTAACCAGTGGCAACTATGTTAAGTGGTATAATAAGATGAGTTTTGGGATTCATCCAACCTTATGGATTCAAGATAAATATCAATTCATTGATAATTTTAATCTTAATTGATTATAATAATATGATTATAAATTAAATAGTAGTGATTGAAGGAAGTGAAACCCTGAAATACTTATATGACTTGGTGCTGATTTCACCTAGGACACTATCCAACATATCCATTACATCGACTTTCAGTTTCAATAAAATTTTGAATGTGAATGATCAATATGATTTATATGGATATAATCATTTTTATATTATTAATTGAGTATTTATATGTTTTAAATGAAGTAAGTAACTAATTAGATTGTTGAAATATTGAAATTGAATAAATAATTAATGATGGTGGTTGTTTTATTTTACATAATTTTTAAATTAATTGTGATTAATGTTTTTAGAGCCTAGGTGTCCCATATGAAATTAGTATACAATATTGGATGATACAATTTAAGGAATTACTATTATTTTGGATTCCTACTTATATTGGAAAATATAGGTGGTTGTTGACTATATTTCAAAACACCTATAGGATAGTGCATCACCTAGTATTCGAAAACCACTAGGATCTCAGTGATGTATTAGGTTGCAGGGTGGCTGAGTTTCCCCTAAGCACTAGATTATTGTCACATACATAAGGACCATTCTTTTCACCTCAACTGATTCATCAAATACTCCCAAGTATTGGGTGAATGCACCGTGATTTCATTTCCTAAAATTGTCTAGTAATAGGCCATAGAGCTGATGATAGATGGATATTGAGTTCTAATAAAAAATCATGGGACTATACCTTATACATTTCCAAAGGTTCATTACCAAAAGAATTAATTATAGTTTCCAATGTACTGATTGTTAACATATTGATACATAGAAATCTAACATTATACTTGAATAGGGAATCATGAGATTATGTACGGGTTCAACTGATTACTCACAACATGAGTGGTATTTCAAGGATGCATAGTATAAATCCCCAACCACAAACATCACATAATATTGATTTAAGTCTACAATACAGATTTATGATCTTTTTAGGTTTAGAGATTTAGAGAATCAGGCCATATGTATTACATAACAAAAACATTGAATTACAATATAAACACTTCCAAAAATATCATTTTCTTCCATAAAAATAAAAATTTTAAAAAGAATCATGGATTCTTTTCGTGTTTAATCATCATAAATTATCCTTGACTTAATCCTTGACCTTATTATTCTTTAAATCCAATGAAAACATTCAAAACATGGGATGAGAAAAAAATTCTTAGTAAGGGACATAATAATAGGAAAAAAATAGTATAGTTAAAAATTGATAACCCTTTCAATGTTCTTTGAGAGGATAAAAAAATAACTTCACTTGAATAACACTCAAACTTATTTCCCAATGAAAAACACTAAAATAAATAGCAAGCAATTGAAAATCATTTAGGTGACTTATAGAATCATATAGAAACTGTTTTAAAAATCATCCAATTTTAATAAAAATATGGGTGAAATCGAAATTTGAGATATTAAAGGGGGATCACCTTTAGTATAGGCTATATCTGGCTCACCTATCAGCTATAATGGGGCTCACCCCTTCGTATAAGATGTGTCGGGCTCACCCATGAGCTATAATGGGGCTCAACACTTTGTATAAGATATATCAGGCTCAACAGTGAGATATAATGGGGCTCAAACCGTCATATAAGCTATATCGGGCTCACCTGTCTCATATAATTCTCATTTAATATTTTAAAAATAAATCACATCCTTCAAAAAAAATTTAAAAATTCTTCTAATCCCATATGATAAGAATTTCCGTATAACAATACCATAATCATTTAATAAACCATTTTCAATACCATGATACCAAATTAAAGAAATAAGGGATTTATTTTAAATATATTAAGGCCTATAGATGAATAGAAATATCAAATAATTGATACCGAGGTGGAGAAGTCTTTATTTCTATATACGTTAAAACAAATAAAATTCATGTTGACATTTTGTAAATAATGTAAGATGATTTTTAAAAATAGATTCCTTTAGAAAAATTGAAAGGGAATTATAGATATACATAAAATGAAATTTATAATCCTTTTATATCCGTAAAAATAAATAGGTAAATTTTTATCATGAAGACAAAGATTTGATAATTACATTTTTCAACGTTCAAGGTGTCTCATACCACTATAAAAATTTAAAACTTAAACACCATTAATTAATATAAAACATTAGTATAGATAAAATATGAAAATTAAATTTTATAGTGGTTGTATATAAACCCTTATAAAAGAATAGAGATGGATATTATCAAGAAATTTCCCACTGAAAGGAGATTGAGATGAAGTCCCTTACATTGAGTCCGACTTGTCTTGTTCGTTCTTTAATTTCCTCTAAATCGGGTGACATCGTTTAATTTGAGGCAAAAGAATTTATTAAGTTGTCTTGTTATCATGTTGAGGCTTCTATGAAGATTTTAGGGATTTTGGGAGATTATTGGATCATAATTTGGACATTCCAAGAGGCTTGAGAGGTGTGAGTAAGTGGGCAGAGGTGGTGGCCTTATATAAGAGCGAGGAGGGGTACATTAGGAATTCCTTAACATATTATTTCATTATAAATTAAATTATGATAAAAGGTTATCCAAAAATAACTTAATTTGAATAAAAGATGATTTTGGGTCAATATACTCTCAATCAGTTTGTTTCAGACAAGTTTAAGTCACAAAATTTACCTTATCTTTTAGCTTTATCCTTTAGATAAAAACATTAACTTATACCAAGTCTTATTGTATATTAATAATATATGCTATCTATATTTACTATATAATTATAATTGAACCATAAGTGGATAATTAATGAAAATTGTAACATTATATATGTCATTTGGCCAAATCATAGGCTTTTAGGACTATAATATCATTTAATAAAATAGTATTTGTTTTAAAAACTCATTTTTTTTCATTTTAGACACTATTTAGTAATTGATTTCTTTAAGTCCTAAAAACTTTATTACTTCAAAAAAAGCATTAAATAAAATATAATATGTCAATATAATCAATAATATTCTTTTATTTCATAAAAATACTCAAATTAAATTTATTTTAATATTCATAATATCATTTTTGAATCATTCATTAATATGGTAATAACTTCATCATTATTGTGTAATAAATTTATTTACTTATTTATTGACTAAAAATTATAAATAAAATAAAATGATGTATGAAATATTTTTTTATTTATAATTATTATTTATGGTTAAATATATAAGTAATATAACCCCGTACTAAAATTGTTTTAGTAAAAGATTAATGTTTTTTTCTTTTTTCCCATTACATTAAATTAATTATTATAAAATGTCATTTTAACACCCAAGTGGATCCATGGGGTACCAAAATGGACCCAAGGATGTCCATTGTAGTGAATATCTCGTCTAATTTGATTAAAACATGTGTTAGGGTAGTTTAAAATTATTATGATATTATATTTTTACCCTAATTTACTAGATTTACCTTTTAACCATGGTAAAAATAATAATTACTGAAGTTACTATTGATAATATCCAAAAATATAAGATAAATATTTAAAAAGATTAGACCTTATGATTCTAAATAAATAATCCAATTTTACCTATTTAAAGCACAAAAATTGGTAGAAATTAATTTAAAATAGATTCTCGTTCTATAAACCAGAAAACTGGTTTTTTAGAAGTAAAATTTATCAAAATATGGACATGTGATTATGTCCAAATAAATGTGACATTACTTCTTATGAAAATAATTTGATTATATTATATAAACATAATCAAATTAGACTTTAAAACCAATTAAAAATAAAATATAGCTATATTAATAAATTATATGAAAAGACAGTTTAGAATTAAAATGCAACATTTTCTACTATTCATTAAAAAATGAATTTCATTAGAAAAATACCAAAATTTCAACCAAGGTAAATTATTATGTCCCAATTATAAATAAAAATTTTATTTTGTCAAATAGAAAATATAAAAGTCAAAAACTATATTTAAGAAGGGTTTTTCATTAAAAGGCGGTAAAATGACCTTTTAAAAATATTAGAGTTTTTTATGGTTAAAATTGGATTCATTCTCATTTTGTCCTCTAAAATTTATTTGATAAGTGTAAAAAAAATAAAAAAATGTATAATCATATTTTGTTTATTTATATTAATTATTTACAATACAATATCTAAGCATTTACTACCATTTATAATAAAAATAACATTATAGTATTTTTTTGTATAACTCAACGGTGTGTGCACCAAACGATTTAAAAGAAACCTGTTGTTGTGTTTTGAGTATGATATCAGAAAAATCATCCCCTTTATTGTAAAAATAATATCTTATTCATAAATATTAATAGATATGAAAATGTATTATTCTTTAAATTCATGGGTTGTTGCATCATCGCCCTCTTCTGGAAATTGCGTCCTCCCAATTTTAAATTTGGGATTAGAAATTTCATTGAGAACATATTAAAAAAAGATTCAATGAAAATATCACTTTAAAATAAGTAATGAGATGTGAAATGTCACTTGAGATAAAAATAAATAATAGAATTCAATGTATGAAGACATTGATATGGAATGAAAAAAACTAACCATCATGTTTACATGCACAATGATAGAAAACATGATCAGGAGAAAGTTAACAACTAAAAAACCATACACATATGACGAGTTAATCGATATTTTATTTCCTAGTAGGAAAAGTAAACTGAACACATTTTTTTATAACTTTCTTTTCATAATGTTATGGAATTTACTTACGAGATTGACTAAGAACACAATGAAACATAATTACATGATGTATGTATCTTCTACAAGCACAATTCCATCCTCACAATAGTCACATAATATGATGTAAATCCCTAAGAATATCCTTAATTATAAAATATAACAAAAACTATAATAGATATAAATATCATAAAACTAAGGTGCAATAGTAAAGGAATACATCCACATAAAAAACTATACATAAACATAATTCCGCAAAACGTCTCCCATAATGGCCCTTAACAACTTATTATCACATAATAGGAAACCTCAAATGTTGTGTCTATATCCTCAAACATATAGTTATCCTTCGAAAAATACTGGTCTCTCAAGAGCTTCCATCACTTTCCCCGATGTCTCAACATTAACTATAGTAGCAACAAAATATTTTCCAAAAACATTTTGCTTCCAACTATACTGATTTCATCAATGGGTAATTAACTTCAGACACTTATTTACATGATTTCCCAACTCATTATAGTTAAATAATCATATGGTAGTCTTTCTATCTGTTATCCAATTATTTTACAATTCATGACCATTTTCTTTGCAGTCATGAACCTTGTGACCAAACATACCATAATAGAAACTATTTCCAGATCAAGACAGGCATTCCCTAAAATTTATTTTTCCACACTTGGAACAATTTTTAGGCTTACCTATTGAATTCATAGTTAGTTTCTTCTCTATTTTAAGGTAGCTTGACCATTTCTTACTCTTATAATCTTGAGGAACATATGTTTCAGCAAACACCATTTCAACTTTCAGATCAGAATGAACTACTTTTTCATATGATTTATATTCATCAGAAGAAAAAAGATCATGGTAGCCTAGGATTCAATCATGAGTAAAATCTATTAATTTTACTATCGACATCTCGAATTCAATCTGAAACATACCTGGAGAATCATTCAATTTTTACTTTATATGCCGCTACTGAATCATTATCCCTTTTCTTTAATTCAATGAATTGTTTATCCATCTTATTTCAAACAAACTTATGGAAATATTTCTCAATGAATTTATCCTTACATTATTCCCATTCCATGCTTTCAGGATCATTTTTTCTCTCTAGTATTCTTACATAATGACCACCATCGATCAACTTCACCTTCAAAATGATAGATGTTACGTGTTACCTTTTGACATTATGAAAATCCCATGACTTCAAATATATTCTTGAAGGTATTCATCTATCCTTAAGATTCCATTTGACCAGATGATCCTTTGAATGATGGGGGACATTTCTTTATAAAATGTTCCACTACTAGAATATTCTTCTGTAGATGATCGAGATGATCTCATTCATGGATAAATCTACCATTTTTGTCCTAATTCAATTGATCCATCACTCAATCAAACTTTTCTATTCCAATTCTCCCCACCTGATGTTATAGATTTTAAACGTTGTTTTCCCCTCGATGCCTTACCATTTCAACATTCCTATTTCCTATTCCAAAAAAAATTCTGAACATACATTATTTAGATGAAGCAACAATGAAATCATAAAATTCTACATCATTTCAACATAACCATAATGTAAAATCCTCCAAAAGAATGAAATTAATAGCATCGTATCCTCTAAATATATCTAAACCAACCTATGATACCAACCCTAAGGAACCAACATTAAACATTACATAATCTTGATTTAAGTCAAGAATTTACATTGAGAATCTTTTCAGGTTTAGAGCTTTAGAGAATTAGGCCATAACTATTACATAAAAAACATATAAATAGAAAGTGGAAACTTATTATATTATCCATTTCTTCCATAATAATAATACTTTCAAAAAGAAATAAGTTTTCTTTTCATGTTTAATCGATATAACTTTTCCTTGACTCCATCCTTGACTATATTCTCCCTTAAATCTAGTGGAAACATTTAAAACATGGGATAAGAACAAATATCCCAGAAAGGGACATAAAAATAAATAAAAAATCATTACTATATTCAAAATGTGATAATCCATTCAAAGTTCTTTGATTGGATGAAGAAAAAAATTTCACATGAAAAACACTCATACTTTTTCTCTCAATGAAAAACACTAAAACAACTAACAAGAAATTAAAACATATTTAAGTTACTTATAGATTCATATAAATAAAACCGTTTTAATCATATTAAAATTGTAATAACTATAGGTTTGAATTATAAATTGGACATCTATATGGGGGATCACCATTTTCATAAGCTATATCGGGCTCACCCATGAGCTATAATGGGACTCAACCAATCGTATAAGTTGTGTCAAGATCACCGGTGAGAAATAATGGGGCTCAACTCTTCGTATAATCTATGTCATGATCAACCATGAGCTATAATGGGGATCAAACCTTCGTATAAGCTATATCAAGCTCACCCATCTCATATAATGCTCATGTACCACATTATGAATAAAACACATTAATCAAAAACCCCTTTTTGGAAACTTCATCTAATACCATAGGAAAACATTTCTGTATAACAAACCCCTTGTTATTTAAGAACCCATATGTAATACCATGATAACCAAATAAATTAATAATGTATATATTTAAAATAAATTAAGGCTTATAGGGGAATATAAATGTCAAATAACAGTTATAGTGATGAAGAAGTCATTATCGGCGTATATGTAAAAACAAATTAAATTTATTTTGTCATTTTATAAATAAATAAAATGATCTGTATAAAAATATTCCTCTTGAAAACATTGAATATAATTATATATAGACATATAATATTCTTTATAGTCCTTTTATATCCATATAAATAAATATGTAAATATATTTCTTGAAGACAATGATTTGATAATTGAATCATTAAACATTCAAGGTGTCCCATACCACTTTGAACATTTAAATAATAATCCCCATTAATTAACAAATAAAATTACTATAGTTAAATATGGATATGATACTTCATAGTGGTTGTATATACACCTTATAAAATAATAGAGGTGTATATTATAAATAAATTCGTCAACAAAGGGGATTGGGATGAAGTCCCTTACCTTGAGTCTGACTTGTCTCATTCTTTCTTTAATTTCTTCGAAATGTGGTAAATTCTTTTGATTTGAGCCAAAAGGATTTTTGAATTACCTTATTCCAAAGGTGGGGCTTCTAAGAGGTAGGGAGGGATGTTGGGAGATTTTATTTTCTGAAGTTAGATGAGCCAATGGGCTTGAGAGGTGTGACTAAGTGGGTAGAGATTTTGTCCTTTTTTAAGAGGGATGAGGGGAACATTAGGAATGCCTTGAAATATTATTTTATAATTAACTCAATTTATATTACAAGTAAACCAAAAATAATTTAATTTGAATATAAAATGATGTTGGATCGACATACTATCAACCAATAGGTTTGGGACACAGGATTAATATTTTCTTTTTAGCTTTAACCTTTAATCCATAACATTAACACTTACCAGGTCTTCTTGTATTTTATTAATATATGGAAACTATAGTTAATAGAAAATTAAAAGAGAACCATAATTGGATAATTAATGATATTTTTATCATTATAAATATCATTTGTCTGAATCAAATATTTCTAGGACTATTATATCATTTAGTAAAATAATATTTGTTTTAAAAACACCATTTCTGTCAATTTTGACACTATTTAGTAATTGATTTTGATTAAAGTCTTAAATTGTTTTCAATAGAACCCAAAAAATTAACTCAGGTCTAATATATCAATATCAACCATAAAATTAGTGGATGACATCAAATGTCACAACCCATCCCCTAGGTCCCATGCCGTGACTACCCCAAGCCTGTCTCCCAAATGACAGGGGATGACAACTAACACCGAAGGCATCAACCTCCAAGTGGGTTGCATTTTCCTGAGTTCTTGTATGCACAAACACACAAAACCACATCCCAAAACACAAATGGGGGAAACCATTAACACAAAAAAGGCTGAATGAACATACAAAAAAAATTATGTGGTCCAAAATACAAACCCAACAAAGAACTAAAAACAGAAAGTACAAAAAAGAAAACCCTGATCTCCAACACTAAAAAAACACAAGTTGATCATGATAGTAGTGAAACTACTAGAATTAGAAGTAGTTTGTTCAGTTATCCTAGTACTATCGGTCCCCACCTGGTCCTAGGCCAACAAGTCCACCGCCGAAGAATCCTTTAGTCCCATCTCCCTGAGCACCCCTGTCAAAACTTTGGTCGTATGCACTATAAAAAACATGTGTAGGAAAATCCCATTAAAGATTGAGTAAAATAGTACCTAGTAGGGACCCCAAATTAAATTTTAAAGACCACACGCAAATTATCAAGTAAAGAACGAAACACAAGATAGCTCACACTAGGTATATTCTAGGGTAGTAACAGTGGAATCATCAGTAACATCGTCGAACACCTCAGCTATTGGAGAACTCATCCTCTAGCTAGTACAATGGTCCTGCCAAGTCATGAAGAGGTGCTTTCCACTAACCTTCTACTTCTTAGGTACTCCTCCCCCATCATGTACTATGGGCCTAAAAAGTCACAGATAGGTTCTTCCCAATAGTAATGGAAAACTGAGGTACTCATCCTAATCATGTACCATCGGCCCGAAAGTTCAAAGAGTGATGCTTCCCAGTGTTGGCCTTCCAAGTCACCGAGTGGTGCTTTCCACTGGAAAAAACATCATCAGTCTTCAGGTATCAGCCAGTCGTAAGGATCTGTATGTGGTGTGCATGGGATAATTGATAATCACACCATTATTCACATATGAACTTTCACTAATGTCTACATAGAAAATGAAAAAAGATACGCCTCATGGAGAGGGTCCAAGCTTCGCAAACTACTCATCAATCAGACGTGCGTTTTGCATGATACATGCATTTTAGTACCCAGGGGACTAGTTACGATGAGGCCCAGTCCCACCTGGTCAAACCAACCTGACCAACCCAGCCTGGGGGACCCACATGCCCTGGTTCATTAAGTCTGACATGACCCAACCTAGTGCTGGTCAAGGTCGTTCTAGTCCGGATAGGACAAAAGGCCAGGCCCAGTAGGCCTCACTGTACTTGACCCGGTTGGCCGAGGGTGTAGCCCACCGAGTCGCTCGTCGACCCGGTATAGTTCAGCCCTTCCCGAAGAGGGCGCCGGTCCGACCCATTAGATATTTGATGCCCCGCCTGATCCGCAGATGGAGGACATTACTGCCTTGATGGATTCAACTAGATGCTGCATCTGTCTGTCATCGTCACCCTACAGGTCGCCACTCGGTTCCACCTTTACTACGGTCAAGCAACTGTGGACCAACGCGCGGGATGTAGCTCAATGCTATGACGACGACCCTCCGAAGCAGTTTAGAGATCACGTCTACCACCTCCGTCCACCGGCCTATCTGGTGGATATTTTGGTGCGCCACTACCCGATGAGACACAACCCTTCATTCGGCGCATCGACAAACTCTAATGCCGACCACCGGGTCTGCACCGGTGGTCCATTCTTCATTCTTCTTGTGCCATCATTCTCCAAGGAACTGTCACTCCAATGCAAAGGTCTCAAATATGAATTGGCATTGATTCAAGGATTTTTCCATGAAGAACACACACAGAGGAGGTGATCGAGCCTTGTGTGTGTTGGCTCGTTCCCTCCACGTTAGATGTTTACAACGACTGGACGTCTGAGGATATTACTTTGAACAAAAATGATAATTAAATCCTGGATAATGAAACCCCAATGATATAACCCTCCCACAAGAATGAACAGTCCACAGATTAACATGTTCATGAGTTAATCCGTGTTCATTATTTTGAAATAAGAACAGTGAAACATTAAAATCAAACAACCCCTAACTCTTATGACGTCTGATGATGACACATTTGTCCTTGAGGGATTATGATGCCGACGTCACTTCCTGGCTCCGATCATCCAAATGTGTCGAAGATGATAAATACCCACTAGCGTTTGTCATTTTTTGATGTGGTGTAAGTCTATAAGATTTTCTCTAGATAATCCTCCAAATTGTTAACTCATATTTCCCCATCGTTTCTTACTAAAAATTTAATCATATCCTAGCATTCCCATTCTAATGTGACATCACATCATTACGGTGTTATATTGAAGAAAAATCATCGATGTTACACATCATTATGGTGTTGTTAAACTATGAGTTAATTCCCCATTAATGAGCCTCATTAATGATCATCGTTGCTGCCCTGTCGCGGCCCCGCAGCATCGACGTCTACCACTCAAAAGTGAGAATGAAAAAAATATTTTAAATCATTCAGTTATTTTTTTTTTCAGAAAGTACAAAAAATATATTTTCTTCCAATCTCTTTCTAGCCAAAGTTATGTAATTTCTTGGCGAAACATGGTTTTATCAATTCAATGGTTCCCTTGGATTTTTGATTTGACCAGATGTTCAGTAGATAGAAAATCTAGCTTGCATGTTTACTGACCGTATCCTAAAAATGTTCAAAATTTCATTCTGGGCTCTCCAGACCTCGGAATCATGTGCCATCGAATTTTTTGGTCTTGAAATAATTCCATATAAATATAAAAATTACATGGAAATTGTGAGACGTTACATTCTCCCTACCTTAGGGCTTTACATCACTGAAATCAAAAACAAAAACTAAACAAAAATATTGGAGTACTGAGCACGAAATTGAGGCTCCCACTTCCCTATTACCTCTTAGATATTCATGTACAACCATCAGACGAGCACTAGAGAAATTGACCACCTACGTAGGACCTTCTCCTATAAATCCTCAATCTATACTGGGAACTTGGAAAACATCTCCCAATTTTCAATGTCTAACATTCCCCAGTCGATGACGTGCGATGGTTCATGAATGTACCTCCTCAGTTGCGGAATATGTAAAACATCATGCACTCGATGCATATGTGTGTGAAGAGCTAGGTCGTACTACACATCTCCAACTCTGATCAGGATCTAAAAATTTCTGATGAGCCTCAGAGATAATTTTTTGCCCCGACCAAATCTCCACAATCCTTGTTCGGGTGATACCCAAAGGAACAAATGATCTCCCTCTTCAAACTCCAAGGGTCTTTGTCTCCTATTAGAATAATACTTTTTCCTACTCTATGTAGTCCTCATCCGCTCCTGGATGATATTAACCTTCTCAGTGGTAGCACGTACCAACTCTGGACACAAGAGCGCTGAATCCTCTTTGCCTCTCCAGCATATGGGAAATCTGGAAGGCCACCTGAACAAGGCCACAAATGATTCCATTCCAATGGTAGAGTGATATATGTCATTGTAGGTAATCTCAAATAGTGGTAGGTGGTCCTTCCAACTATTCCCATAGTCTAGGGCACAAGCACGAAGCTTGTCCTCTAATGCTTGTATGGTCTGCTCTGTCTGACCATCCATCTGGGGATGAAACGTTGTTCTCAAATGCATCTGCATCCCGATTTCCTCCTCTAATACATTCCATAACTGGGATGTAAATGGGGCATCATGATCTCAGAAGATCATCTAAGGTACCCCGTAAAGTTTCACTATCTCTTGGATGTAAGGGATCCTAAGACCTCTACAGATCCTTATTCTCAAATGGGTAAGAAGTGAACTGACATAGTGAGTATTTCAATGAAAACTCAGATAGAGTCGCAACCTTTAGACATACATGGTAACTTCATCACAAAGTCCATTGAGATACCATCCGATTTCCACTATGGTATCTCAAGTGGATGATTCAAACCTGCTGGAACCCGGTGATCATCCCTCACATGATGACAAGTGAGGCATCATGAAATGAACTCTGCCACTTCTTTCTTCATCCTTGGCCACTAGTACTTGTGTCAGAGGTCCTGGTACATATTTTCCACCCCAAGATGTACCACCAAATAGGATGTGTGGAACTCCCTCAACACCTCCTCTCATAACTTCATTGGCACTACAGTGCTCCCTCTAAAAAGGATGATGTTCTCCCCACCTATCAAAAATTTATTAGGATCCCATCCTAAAGATATATGAGCACATTGGGCCTCACATTTAACATCCCCCATCAATGCCTCCCTAGAACACAGTAAGAGTGGGGGAGTAACAACCATCCATTGGAGGTAAACAGCTTCACCATCATCCACGAAAGATATCTGCATCCCGGCTAACTGCATTGTCACCTCACTCAACACCTACAACCTGGTCCTCTTTCTGAGTGACTCTGCCACCACATTCCCCTTTACAAGAGTATAGACTATCTCAATATCATAGTCCTGGAGGAACTCTAGCCATCACTGGTGTCTCTTGTTCTAGTCCTTTTGGGAGAATATATACCTGAGACTCTTGTGGTCAGAGAAAACAGTGAACAACTCACCCATCAAGTAGTGCCGCCACATATTCAAGGAGAAGACCACTACCACTAACTCCAGGTCATGGGTCGGGTAGTTTTACTCATGATTCTCAACTATCGTGAGATGTAGGCAATTACTGCTTTCTCTTGCATCAGGAAACCATTGAGGCTGGTTCCTGACGAGTCATAGTAAAATACAAACGCAATGCCCTCATTTGGTAGTCTCAAGACGGGTGAAATTGTCAGTCTACACCTAAGCTTCTGGAAACTGTTCTAGAATTTCTCCATCCACATGAAGGGTTGTTCCTTATGTGTCAATGCTGATAAGTGTGATTTTACCATAGAAAAGTCAGGTACAAACCCCCAATAATAACCATACAACCCCAAGAATCTCTACACCTCAGTCATGCTCTTGGGTGGATCCCAAGCAAGAACTGCCTCTATCATCACTGGATACAAAGAAAATTTATCCTCCAAGATGACGTGTCCTAGGAAATGGACCTCCCAAATCCAAAACCGACACTTTGAGAGCTTCCCATAAGGTTGGTGGTCTCGAAACGTATCTAGGACTATCTGCAGGTGTAAACAGTACTCCTCTTAGAATATGAGTACACCAAGAAGTCATCAATGAAGACCACAATGAACTGATCGAGGTTGGGCTGGAAGATCCTATTCATTAGTTTCATGAACACTATTGGGGAGTTGGTGATGCCTAAAGGCATCCCTAAGAACTCATAGTGGCCATACAAGAACCTGAAGGCTGTCTTATGTACATCCTCATCTCGTCCTTGGAGCTGGTGATAGCCTGATTAGAGGTATATATTTGAGAACCACTTCTATACCTTCAGCTATTCAAATAGGTTATCAATTATCGGCAGTGTTTACTTGTTCTTCATAGTCTCCTAGTTCAGGCTTTAGAATCCCATGCACAACCTCAATCTCCCATATTCCTTCTTGGAAAATAGCACTGGGACTGCCCACAGTAAAACAGTGAGCCTTACGAACCCCTTATCCTGTAAGTCCTTCAGTGGTAACCTCAGCTCACAAAGCTCTTTAAGAGATATTTTATATGTCGGTGTAGATATCGGGGTCGTCCTGGGCTATAGGTTGATATGAAAGTCTACACTAATGGTGAGCATAGCCAAATGGTGAGTGATCGACTGCACCATCCTCTAAGAGAGTATGTCCTGCGCTGTAAGGGTTTCCTTCTCACCAGTGAAGGAAAACCTGGTTCTATATTCACATTCACACCACACTGCATGCCTAAAATATTCAATCATAGCATGGATAGTGGATAACCGTTCCATACCATAGATGACATTGTAAGGCCTCGACACTTTTACTAGAAGATCCCAGCCGACGCTCTCACCTTATAGGGTAAGCTCATACTACAAGTACCAATATTTTATCATCGAATCCCCTCCAGTAAGAGTCTCTATCCATAAAGATCGAGCCAATGGCTTCACGAGAATCTTTGTGCTCTGAACGAGATCCATGGAATGGATGGAGTGACTAGATCTTATGTCTATAAGTACTTTAGCTAGGGTGTAGAAGACTCAGATCGTACCTCAGACCATATATGGAGTGCCATGATCATAAGAATCTACTTCCTAGTGTTGAGATCACCTGTGTACTTCTACTCCCTATGGTCTAGGTGGACCACTTGGGGGTGGTGGCAGTAACACCTCAAACTGTCACTCACCGTCTACCGCTCAGCCAGCTCCCCTGCCATGTCCACCAACCTGTGTACCTCCTCGCTCGAACCGCTTCCACTTCCTCAGTGGCCCTCGACCATCTTCTGATCATCTATATAGAGGGGCGTGCAGTCATGTTCCATGTGTCCCTACCCACTGCTTGTGTAGAAAAACATGTCCCACATCTAACTCCCTCTAGAATTGGAGCCTCACACTGTTGAACCTGAGTCCTAGGGTTGAACTTGAAAAGGAATGGCCTGGTTGCGCCCCCACGTCTACTCAATACTGCCTGACAAAAGACTCCGTCATATGAGGATTTACAGGAGATCCAGATGTGGGTTCCTACAACCCCAAGAAGGTATCCATCAGAATTTCTCTATCCAGCACCCTAACGTGGGTAGGGATGCTGAGAGACACCACTAAATCCTTGATATTCTAACTGAGTATCTACTCAAAGTCTCAAGACCTAAAGAAAGGGTCTCACACCATATATGTGAAGTATAGGGAAATCTCTGTAAACCCAACCGAGTATTGGGACACCATTATATTGTCCTATTGTAGGTGAATTAACTCATGGATATGTACAGATCACAAGGCCACAGGAAAAAACTCTTCCAAGAAAAGCCTCTTGAATTCAACCCAAGTGAAGTTCACCTCAGCGTGAGTCTGGATGGTAAAAATCGACCATCTCTTTACTGAGCCTTTTAGAAGGCACACTACCAATATCTTCATCTATTCTGGTGGTGTATTTACTAAGAGTAAGACCCACATCATAACCTCCAGCTGGTCCCCAATGACTTGAGGATCCACCACTCCCAAGAAACTAGGAGGTCTTTGTCTCTGAAACTCATGTAGGGAACTGATCCTAAGAACGTTATCTACCGGGACTTCCCACCGTAGATTCTTACAGTTGTGTGGTGGTTGGACTAGTGCACCATCCATTGGAGAAATCACTAGAACGGGTCCCTGAATGAACACCTCGTTGCTAGGTAGTCTGTCCTCACGACCTTGTATCGAGATCCTAGTTGGGATTCTATGTGAAGACATCCTAAGATAGATCAAGATGTACAACGGATAGAAGGTTATACCTTTTTATCTGAATCTTATTGAAAATAAAGGCACACTTATGAAACCAGTGTTTTCATGCATTGAGCTGAAAACAGAATTCATGGTCCTTGTGTATGGATACGTCGGTCTCTGCAATAATACTGGTCTCCCCGAATTTGAATGTTGGCCTCGCAACACTTAACACTGTTGCCCCAAAACAAAACATAGACTCATATTCTATGAGGGGGAACCAACCTCCCTCTTCTACCACTTTTTCCCGACCTGTCCCCCGGGACCCATGCACTGACTAACCCAAGATTTCCCCAAAGGAAAGGGGATGGCGACTAGCACTGAAGGTGTCAACTTGTTTGTGGGAGGCATTTTCCTAAGTTCCTATATGCAGAAACACTCCAAACTACATCTCATCACACTAAAAGGGAGAACAAGTACAACTAAAATGAGGATGAGTACAAGTACAACTAAAAGAAAGTGTTCCAGAATACAAACCCAACAATGAAATGAAAATATCAAGTACAAAAAGGAAACACCGATGGACAACTGTGGAAAACACCCACATGATCTTGGGAGTGTGAAGCTATTGGAAGCTGAAGTTTTATATCATTTTTGTCTGGTCCTACTGTCCCTCGCCTGGTCCAAGGCCTCCATATCCACCGTCGAAGAATCCGTCAGTCCCAAATCCTAGAGCACCCCTATCAAAACGTTAGTCATCTATACGAGACACAACAAATGCGAGCGAAGCCTGTGAAGGGGTGAGTAAAACAGTACATAGTAGGGTCCCAAAAAATGGTAAAACCACATAGAAATTCTCAAGTAAAGTACTAAACACAAGGAATCTCACACCAGGTATATTCTAGGGTACTAATAGTAGCTTCATCAGTCACATTGTCGAAAACCTCAGTTGCTGGTGAACTCCTCCTCTAGTGAGTACAGTGGGGCTTCCAAGTCACAAGGATGTGCTTCCCACTAACATTGTGCTGGTTAGGTACTCCTCCCCCTTCACATACCATGGGCCTGCAAAGTCAATGAGAGGTTCTTCCCACTAGTCACGTACAACTAATGTACTCATCCTAATGGCATACTGTGGGCCTAAGAAGTCACAGAGAGGTGTTTCCCACTTTGGTTCTACCATGTCATAGAGAGGTTCTTCCGACTGGGCCAAAAGACATCAGTATTCAGGTCAATGCCAGTCTTAGCATTATATACATAGTGCGCTTGTTTGATCCCATTCTCAAGCCCTTGGTTGGATCTGAACTATCAATAAAGTTTCCATAGGTCATGCCAATAGATCCTCCCCATAAAGTGGGTCCCAACACTGCAAATAGTTCGTCAATCAGACCTGAAGTTTGCAAGATACCAACGTTTTAGTAACAAGGGAACCAGTTGCGATGGGGCCCGGTCCGACCTGACCAACCCATCTCAGGGCCCCATATACCCAATTTCATTTAGACAGATTCTTCCTGACATAGTTCTGGTCGTGGTCGGTCTGATCCGGCATGGCCAGTAGTCCAGGGACAACATGCCTTGCTGAACCTGGCCCAGTTGGCTTAGTGTCCAGCCTATCGAGTCGCCCGACCACTCGGTCTAGTCTGGCCCGGCCAGAAGAGGGAATGGGTCAATCCCATTGAGTCGTGGATCTGGCTTGTGGTACTAGTTCATCCCACTGGGCGGTTCGCGCCCCACTCTATCCATAAAAGGTGGACCAGTCCCCCTCACTAGACAGAGCCTGATGTCAAGTATGTCCACCTCCATCACCACACGGGTTGCTGCAGGGTGCCTCCTCGGCCACGGTCATATGACTGTGGCATGTCACGTTTTTTGTGGCGTGGTGTCGTGTCCGCAGCCATCTAACACAGTCGAGTGACCATTTCTGCTGCCTCAATCCGTCAGCCCAACCAATGGCTCTTCTAGTGCACCGCCTCCCACTTGTGACCACCGCCGCAATCCATTTTCGACAATCGCTGGTGGCACCACTAACGTCGGCGCATCAGCAAACTCTTCCATAGACCACTAGCTCCACACCGATGGTCCGTTCTTCGCGCTTCTTGCACATGCATCCTTCAGGAAATGTTCTCTCCACAACGATGGTCTCAAATCAGTCATGCCATCTATTTGAGTATTTGGACACAAAAAACCCCTGCAATGGAGGGGCTCAGGTCTTGTTCGTATTTTCCCACACCCTCCGCAATAGAATTCTACAATGAAGTGAGGTATGCGGATTTTAATTCGAACAACAACGATAATTCAATCGTGGATAATGATACTCCAAATAAGTCACCCTCCTGGTAGAATTCATGGTCCGCAGATTTAATTGTTAGTGGGTAAATCCCCTTTCATAATTTTGAAATAATAATGAGGAAACTTTAAAATCAAACAACCCCATCCTATAACAACATCTGATACCATGACTTTTGTTCTCAAGGGATTAAGATGCTGACATCGCTTCCCAGCTCTAATCTTCAAAAGGCGTCAAACATGATGAAGTTCTGACGACGTTTTTCATTCTTCTCTAGGGTGGAAGTCTGTTACAGGTTATCTATAGAATCCTCCAAATTATTAATCCATATTTCTCCAGCACATCTAACTATAAATAAGATCACATCGCAATGTTTCTATTATGATGTGAAGTCGCGTCATTAGAAAATTTTATTTAAGAAACATAGTCGTTGTTACGCATCATTAAGGCGTCGTTACATTGTGAGTTAATGATCCATTAACAAGCCTCATTAATGCGCATCGTTGATTCCCTGTCACTAACCCATAGTGTCATCGTCCACCACTCAAAAGTTTGATGGAAATTAAAACAAATCATTTAAATTCATTTATTATTATTCTCTAAGAGTCCAAAAAATAACTTCTCTGCTTGTCCCTTGCCAGCTGAAGTTAAGTCATTTCTAGGGAAATCTCGGAAATCTAAAATCAATAGTTACCTTGGATTTTCAGTCCTATCAATAGTTCAAAAGATTGAAAATCCCAAAATCACATTTACTGAAGGTACTTCAAAAAAAGTTCAAAATTCCATTCCGGGATCTTCGAACCTCGAAATCAAGTTCCGTTGAATTTCATGGTCTCGAAATAATTCCATATAATAAAATGACTATGAAATTCCAAGTTTTTACATCAAAATATTCCAAATTACCAATATTTTAATATTTATAATATAATGTTTTGGATCGTTCATTAATAAGGTAATCATTACATCATAATTGTTTCATAAATAAATATATATATTTAATGAATACAAATTATAAATAAAATAGTATAATTTATGAAATATTATTATATTTATAATGACGGCTTATAGTAAAAGATATCAGTTATATAACCCCATATTAAAATTTTTTTAGTAAAAGACACATGTTTATGTCATATTTCTATTTACTTTAAATTAATTATTATAACCTATCATTATCACAACCAAGTGGCCCCATGGGGTCTTAAAATAGATCCAAGGATTCCCATGGTCAGAAATATATCCTCCAATAGGATTAATACATTTGTTAGGGTAGTTTAATATTATCATAATATTATTTTTTACCCTTATCTACCAGATTTATCCTTTAACCAGGGTAAATAAAATTAATTACAAAAGTAACTATTCATAATTTCCAAAAATAAACTTATCTATTTACACAATTTAGAACATATGATTTCAAATATAGAAATGATTTTTCCAAATGCAAAAAAAAATTGGCAAAAATAATTTGAAATTAATTATCATTGTCAAAAAAAGAAAAACAATTTTTTAAGATATAAATCTATCAAAAGATTAACATGTGGTTTTGTGCAATTAATATATGAAATTACATACAATGGACACAATTGGATTAAATGAAATAAAAAATAATCCAATTACACAATAAAACAATTAAAAGGACTATTTTACTATATAAATAAATTATATTAAAAAACATATTTGAATTGAAATTCAATATTTTTTACTATTTCATTAAAATATGAATTTCATCAGAAATATATCAAAATATCAACCAAGGTAAATTTTTATTTCGTGCTTCTAAATAAGATGTTTATTTTTTCAAATAGACCATATAAAAGTGAAAAAAACTAGATTTAAAAAGTGTTCTACTTCAAAAGGTAGTAAACCGGGCTTTTAAAAATATTATAGTATTTTATACTTAAAATTGGATTCATTCTAATTTTATGACTCTAAAACTTATTGGGTAAATAAAAAAAATTAACAAATAAGTATTATCATATTTTAGTTATATCTATTCATTCCCTTCAATAAAATGACTAGGTGTTAACTACCATTAAAAATAATAATAATGTTACATTATTTTTCCATATAACTCAAAGTTGTGGGAAACATAAGATTTCAAAGAAACCCATTGTTGCGTGTTAAGTATGGTATTAGAAAAATAATCTCATTTAATGTAAAAATAATATCATATTCATAACTATTAATAGATATGAATATGTATTAATATTTAAATACCTGGGTCGTTACCCATAGGATCAAACCTGATACTTTATGTATGAAATTTATAGTCGGTACCTAGAATCATACATCATATTTATTAAAATACAGAATAGGTTGTCCTATGTATTCGAATTATATCCCAATATGGTGATATAGCTTGTTCATATACATATCTGATGGTGTCAGATGCTAGTATGGTTGGACTATGGAATCCATCATGCCCTAGTTGTGATATGAGTTATTTAATTTATTTTTAATAGATAAATGTTATCATTATTTTTTACTCTAAGTAGATCATTTATAAATAAAATTATTTTTTAGATTTTAAGGTTATTATTTATGTGGTACCCTACTGATTATTTTACACACACCATTCTTAGTCATCCATTGACTTGGGTAGCCAAGAAGACTTTATCATTGTTATGAGAACATATTGGGTTGAGGATTGGGATTGATTGAGATTTATGGATTAGTTGTGTTCATGGATCATGGGATGTTTTATGTCTTGATATATCATGGATTCAACTACTTTTTTTTCTTATATTATTGTATATATATGTAACAGTACTATTGAGATGTTAGTGCATGTTTGGAATGGTTGTTCGAGCCTTTAGTGCATTTCATTCATATAACCTATTTATATTTGAATTATTGAATTTTTTAATTATTATATTGTATCATATATATTTTTAATCTAATTATTTCTTACTCTGATATAAAAAAATAGTCTATCCATAGTCACATTAGAAGCCACTACTTATATTCGGCTACTATTAGCATATTGGGAGGCGCTCTTGAGCCAAGGTTACGACCAGATCTAATCACTATTATTTATAAATAATGCATGGAATGAAAATTTAGTATCCTATAAATTAAATTACCATTTTCATAATTTTTTATCATCCTAGATTGGATTATTAGGCATGTGTAAGAGCATATAATTAATATCAGACTGATGTGTCGAGAAACCTTGTTTTAGTAAGATTTCCATGTTACTTGGGATATGGGATTCCTGTCTTTTATTAATGATGTTGTTGTTTTGTGTAATATTTTCAATTTAAAATGGAAATATTTTTTTTGATTTATTATTTTATTATTTTTTCAAGATCATTTCCTGTTGGAGATTGCTAACGAATTGTTTTTAATGTTGGATTATATAGGAAAGATGTGTTTCCCATGAGTAATATTATCAACATAGTCTTCACATGACATATGCATCTTTATATGTGAATTATATAGTCAGTGGTAAGATTAACTATTTAATTTTCCAATAATATCCTAAATTTCATTATCCATATTGGTTCTTGGTAACATTCTACCAAGTTGGACCACCTAGTTTACATTATTTTATGCCAATCCATGTGGATTATATCATAATGTGACATAGTGATGATAAAACTGATATAGTTATTTTTTATAAAGGATGTGAAACCACCCTTAGTTGGTCTGAATTATGAGTTTTTCACATTTTTAGAAACTCTAGAAGTCATTAGGGGAATTTGAACATTAGAGATGGACTATTAAGAGGATCATATAGTCACTTTTTACTCTAGTATTAACCCTTGTAGGTAGTACGTAGATCTAAAAATCAATATGTTTACCCTTTTATATTGATGTGGATGGATAATTCCTTTTTAGTAAGACCCTTTATAGGTTTATACTTTTAATGAATAGTTAACTAAATATTCATAATGACATAAATGGTATTTTTCAATCTAATTTTCTATTAAATCTTACTTAACTAACCATTATTGATGGTTATAAAGTAATATAAAAAACATGAGGTCGATAAGAACCAGAATGATCCACATTGAGCTAGAACCTTGTGGGGTATTTATATATATAGATATTTGATGAGGTCAAATTCTTCATATTTTCAATATTTACATCTTGAACCTCTAGCGAGTATTCCCCTATTATGATTCAAGAATTGGAATATTTCATGTAAGGGGATACCTAAAATTATTAAATACTTTTAGTCCTCCCTTAAATAAATATATTTTTAATGGGTTTCACTATAATTGGATCCCAATTACATATTATAGTGTGTTTTTGTCTATAAAATGTAATTTTAAATCCATATAACTAAAATCATGTAAGTATTTTTTAACCCTCATAAGTAAATATAAAATTTACTTGCATTTGAAATAACCTCCTTTAGAGTGGGTTGTCATGGGTGTTATATGTGTGTAGTAGTATCAGTTAGAATGAGGATATTTCTCATGAATTATAATTAAAATAAGATATTATCTATCGATGGGTGAAATAGTTATGAGAGTGGGTTGATTTGTGATACTATCATATGTCAGACCCCTTGATTGGGTGTTAGGAAATTTATATTTCATTGGTTGTAATAGAAGTCTAGATTATATATCATAATATGTGACCTTGGTGAAAATATTATCAATAAGAAAGTTGGATTAAAAAAATGACTATGACATGTTACAATACATGTAAGGATAGGTGGGAAACCTAATGGAATTTTGTGTTGAGTCTGATCCAAGAGATATGGTTTTTATCATCATAAAAGGAAACCCATAGAGGGAGTTATACCAAACAGGATGTTTCTTTTATGATGAAGAAAAATTATTTTCATTAGCCTATGATATTGATGGACATGAGGTGAATTATCATTGTGGAAAATATATTAAATTTTCTTTGGTATCTAATGAATTCATTAGTATGTGTGTTTTTCATGAATTGATTCTACAGGCATGAAATTTCATGTTCATGTTCTTGTTCACTAGTGGGTGTGATATAAGTTTCATCATCGGAGCTTGGGTGGAAATTTTTTAATTAAATGACTATGAGTGGTGGATAAGTATATAATTAAGGATAAAATGACATTAATCATGTTCATAATGTTTGTAATTTTTTATTACTCATATTAGTATGAATTGAGTGTTGGAAGCAACAACTACCCAGAGAATATGAGGGATGATTTTAACGAATGATATAGTTTTGGGAATATATGAACGAGGGTTTAGTGAAACCACTAATGTCCCATTGTCATAGAGGATACATTAATGTGGCATAAAGTGTGGTGTAACAACTAATCTAGTTTAATCCTGATCATTTATTCATTAGTTGATATGTGCATGGCTTGGTAGGAGCGACACATGTGCCTTTATGATTGAACCTTTGGGTGGGACTTGAGGAGAGGTACGAGAAATGTTATATGGTCGGGAGGGAAATATTGTCAATTTTGGAGAATGTACCCTATTATGATTTAAATTTTGGATTTCTCATGGATGGAATTCCCATGATCCTATAAGGGGTGCTAGTTTATATTCTATCCTAGATATTCTGTATGAGAGGGATGACAACATTTAGTTGTTTCATGCTATAGTAGATGGAGGATGATTCTAGTTGGAATAACCCTAATATGGAAGAGTTGTAGGAGTGGGATTGGTCATTGGATTGTCACTTTGGCATTATAATGTTACTGGATAAATAGAACATGGTGATTATATACTCCACAACAAATTCAAGGAATGTATTTTGATATAGTGCCAGGTGGAGTACGTAAATTGACATCAGGCTTAGGATGATCTTGTTATGACCCTAGGGTGATACATTGGGTGATCCAAGTTTTACAAAATTGTTTTGTTGGGAGATCTCTCATTTTCTAAATGGTTTAAAGGGTTAATATATTTTATCACTTATTTCAGGTGATGAATCATTGTTTAATTTCATGCTTTATTGGGTGAATCACATGGTGAAATACTTCTTGATATATTTTTAGGGAGTTCAACATGTGATAATAAGTACCGAAAATTAATTTTTTAGTTAAAATGAACTAGAATAATGAGTATATGATTATATTAACAGGGATATTAAAAATACCAAATATGAGTGGTAATTTTTTTCAATGTTGTCTTAGCGATATGGCTTATCTTATAATATTTCATGTGTAGGTACAACCATCCAGTTTTAGAAGAATTTTTTCGAGCTGGTCTGAAATGTTCTAGTGACTGTGTTTGGAAATATTATGCTAAGAACCATGTTATAAGAATCATATGGGATGGGTTTATAAGGTCAATATACCACTGTAATGATTTTATTTATATGATACTCCAGTAGTGGGGAGGATTGTGACATGGAATTATCCTTAAAAATAGATTCTTATAGTGTGAGGAAACATATGATAGGAGAAGATTTGGTTAATTATGTGGGACATATCAGTAATAAAAATCATTAGGGGAAATTTTATATAAGTATTTTTTATTGACATGAGTGATGTATCATGTTTCAAGGAGTCTTGTGCATTGTGTATGGAGTTGCGTAGAAGAATCACATTTGGTGTTCTAAAGTGGAACACGGTGAATTGAGTGTGGTTTGGAATCCCATGTAGGTCGAGTTCATTTATTGAATTCTTGACATGTATTCTTAAAGAGTATAATTTTTATGATGGGTTCATTATAAGAACCTGTATCTATATGGGTTGATATTCAAATATGGATTTAAATTTATTTTGTTTTAGTGGATGGGTCATTTTGACATTCGGGAAGGATAATGATTTTAGAGTGTTTGAGCATCCCAAAATTTTTCTTTTGGATGTGGATTAAGTTATGGTGGATGGCCATGAGGTTCATATGAAATCCAAATGAAAACATGGTGTCCTGGGCTATTGAGAATAGCTAAAAAAGAGATTTCGCATTGTGAATAGTGATTCATGATACAAATGGGGTTTACGGGGTATGAAACTAATGATGCAGGAAGTGAAAAGGGTCCCCAGAAGCAGATTCTGAATATTCATTATGTAACCATACATGTTACTTCATGATAGTGGATAGAAAAAATTTTATGTTATAAATTGGGAGTTCCCCACATTTTCGTCAAATGAGTGTCAATCATACATGAGGTCTTCTGTTAACTCCTCCCCTCCCTCCATTATCCTCTTTTTTTGTTTTTTTGTTTAATTGTATGATGTTAGTCGGTAGGTTCCTAATCCACTCATCCCCATACCATTTATTCTCATTACATTATCACTAATTTTAGAGATTTTTATTTATATTGATAATTTTTATTTCATTGGATAATGGTGAAATCACTTGATTTCATTATATTTTCCTTACATCAAAACAAGAGGGGAATTTGAGATTGTGTGTTCCTTATTTTGTGCATTGATTCGTTAATGTATGTCAATGATTATAATTTTTTGAGGGGTTTAACCTTATATGGAGTTTTAGGTAATTGAATTAACAATATTTACTATGGTTTTTATTTACCGTTGATCTGAGGGTGAATGAGGTGTTGGATACACCCCATCACTCATTATTTCTACATGGCATAGAAACTCTATGTGTATTTTCATATTTTTGTTCTTGGGATTGAATTCAATAATTTATTATAATTATTTTTAATTAACTAGGTTGGGTTCCATTATATAAAATAGGTGAAGGGAACATAGAAAATTACATATTGAGTTAGGAAATTCTTGGATAGGTATCAGAAAGCTTAAGAGGAGCTACCGAGATAATACTTTAATGTGGGAAGATTTAATTAATTAGAGGTGTTTTTTCTCACATACCCTTTAGTACCTTTTCCAAGTGTATCATCATTGTGATGTTCTAGGGTACTTCCAGTGATAGCGAGGGTCCCATAATTAAATTCATTATCTATTTAATTTCATAAATCTACATAGTTAACCTAATTAAATATATTTAATTAAGTAAAGTGACTTTTCACATAAATAATTACAAATTTCCATGGGACTCTTCGGTCTCTTGTGAAGTGGCTCAATTTCTTGACCATTGTTGATGTGACGTTACCACAGACCTGTGTATTAGTTTGAAATAGACCCTTATATGGATCCCTAGTTGGGAATGGGTTAGATTTTTCTTTAAATACCTAACACAAAAATATATAATTTCATCATTTAATAGGATGGTCATTTCAAATAGTATGGTTAGCCTTTGGGATATTTCATTACGCAAATAATAACCACCTAATTTCATTGTGGCCTTAAATATATAGATATGTTTGAGGGAATAACTTAGGAGAGTTATTACTCATAGAGATGGATTTCTTCCTTAATATATGACTTTTCGTGGACCATGAGTAGGGTTCTCAGATCCAGCTATGACACTAGTAAGGAATCTTTTTGAATGGGTAGTGATACCCAAGGGTATCCCCCTAATGTATAGATTATCTAGTGGTCACTAGGGTCAGTGACATAATGATATGGGTTCAGTCATACAAGAAACACTGTAACATAATAATAAATAATAATTAACCCCTCATTTAAATAGTAATTGATAAGACATAGATTATTGTGAATTATATTATAGTGATTGAGGGATGGGATTCTCTCAACAACCTATTTGGATGAGAACAAAGTTTTCCTAGGAGGCGACCCAACAAACCACTTAAATTGAATGTCAAATCCACTTAAATCATGAATGTTAGAATTAAATATGATGTATATGGTCACACTCATATTTATATTAATATTTTTGTATTTTGATTTATAAGTTGACATGTTTAACTAGTTGGATAATGGAACAATTTGGATCCACCTATTAGTTAATAAAGGTGGTTATTTATTTGTAAATATTGTTTGAAAGAAAAGTGGTTAAATCTGGTAGGTCCCTGGGATCCTTCATGAGAATATGATCCAATTTTTAAGGAAACCTCTATAATAATTACTATTTTTATTATATTCCTCCATGATTATGGAAAATAATGTGGTTGTCTATTGCATCTTGTAAACCCATATTAGACAGTGTATTACCTTGGATTCCTAGCTTGATAAGATCCATGTAATACAAGAGGCCTCTGAGTGGCCGCATTTCCCCAAACATAAAATGTTTGTGATATCCCCAAGGCTAATGGTGTACACTTCAATTGATGTCTAGGACTCTCCTCAGGATTGGGTGTCCCCACTCTGATTTCATTACCTAGATATATCGATGAATATGCTATAGAGCTGATGATTTATGTATACCAATTTATCATCTCAGATCAATGGATTTTTTCTTAAACATTGTGTAAGGGTCATCCCCATGAGAATTCATTTTAATTTCTAATATGTTGCCTTTCTATATACTAGGACCTAGGAATCTGGAATTAGGCATGAATGGTAAGGTTGAGATGTCATTTGGCTTCCACTAAATACTCATGGATTGAGTGGTATACCTTGGTTTCATAGGATCCAACATGATACCTTAGTTATATAATGTCTAATTGATACCCGGAATTCTACCTTATAATTATTATATGTGAATATGGATGATTCCATGGATTGGAATTGTATCCCCCAATGGAGAAAAATAATTCTCATATTCATCTACGACAGTAGATGAAGATTGTTTCCTCATAATAGGGTAGTTATCCATCATTACGTATGACATTGGATATCTAATGTACATTCAGAATATAAATGTTATTATTGTTTTTTATTATTCTACTGATTTGGTCACATAATCATACATGTATTTTACTAATTATGTATGGGGCCACACTGGTGGATTCCTACATAATAATATTCTCACACCCTACTCGAGCTTCCATTCCACTTGGGTGCCTCAAAAAACATTCACATAGTTGTAGGAACCAATTGGGATTAGGATCAAGACTAAACATGCATGATGTGTTAGTTTTTTACATGGAGATTTACATGTTGTCTGGATTGGAATGTAATGGATCTTATTATTTTCATTTTATTTTATTCCATTTTGTATAAGTAACTCACTCCGTGGGTTGTTAATGTATATATGTATAAAAATTGTAGTCCCTTACTATATATCATTTGTATCGCCTATTTATATTTTACAGCATTCACATTCATTTTAATATATTTATATATCCTTTTTAGTTATATTAAAAAGTTCTCTTACTTTGATATGAGGGTACATTCTCTCCACAAACACACCCTAGGACCTCTTTGCTTATCAAAATCCCCTTTCATATTGGGAGGTGGGGTGGTTGAGGCCAAGTAGCAACCTGATCTATTTATTGATTGTAGTAATCCTATTGGGGAAGGAAAAACCGGTTTCAAAGAAGTCACATTCCATTCTCAAACTATTTAGTGTATGGTAGGTATGATTATTTGGAATGTTACAAATCAAGTGATTGATATTATATTGGTGGATCAATAAAACGTATTCTGTTAAGAATTATAGGTTACCAAGGATATGGCATTAATGTTTGTGGTTTTGATGTTATGTTCATGCATACTTTTTTCCTTGATAAATTCACATACGTTTTTGGTTTATCATTTATTATAGATTTATAGATCTTCACCCAATAATAAGAGGTTGATGATTTTTCGAATCTTGTCTTATAGAGACAATACAAGTTTCCCATGCAACATATTTGGCATGTTGGGATGACATGGTATTTTATTATTTATTTTTTTTGTTTATATTATTTATGATGAGAATATCTATTAAAATTTTCAACAATATCCTATATGGTATTTCCCCATATAGGTTCTTTGGTGTACTATAATAATTTTTACTACATTTTTTACATTCATTTATGATATTCTATATGGAATAAAAAGTTATGTGACTTAGATATGATGGTTTCGATACGTTTATTTTGGAATAGGAGGTCAAATAACCCTTAGAATGTCAGAACATGTACTTAGTGTCTCATTAGTAACTTTATTAGTTCATAAGGTTTGTGTGATTCTATAGAGTGTGATAATTAGTAGGAATATATAAGATCAAAATTCTAATTTCCTAACCCTAGTAGGTTTTACATGGAATTGAATACCTATATATTGAACCTTTTTTTATATTTGTGTTGATGAATAATTTTTGGTAAAACCATTTTTGGTGTATACCTTTCCGATGCAGTCAACTAAAAATTAATAACAACATTCATAGTGATTTTATATCTATCTTTTGATAAAATTTTACTTAACTGACATGTATTGATTGTTATAAAGTCAATACTAAAATTTAATATTGATATGTATATAAATTCTCCATTTTTTTAAAAAACAACTTGGGTATTAATGTATACAGATACATGATGAGGGTCATTTCATTACCTTTTATACATTATCATCGTTACTCTCCAAGGAGTAGTCCCTTATGAGGATTCATAGTGAGTATTAGGGGCTAGTTTGATTATTTGTGGCATGTGATGCTGTAAATGATTACATAATTAGAGTCATACCTATAATAAATATATTATTAACCTGTTTCACATAAATAGGGCTCGAATTTAGTCATATATGGTGTTTTATATATAAAATTGAATTGAAACCCCATAATAGTGAACCCATGAAAACATATTTGAATATCACATGTCAACATTATGTTAACTTTATTTTGAAATTACCTTCTTTATAGTGGGTCATCTGGAACTTTAGATGTCATCTAATAGTAGAGGTGAGAATGGGGATGTTTCATTACATTTATATTTCAAATAGGATAATAAATATCTATATATTCCATATTTTGGGTAGTGATTAATGTGTGATGCCCTCATATGGGAGATCTTGTGAGTGGGTATTAGGGAATGTCAATTCCATGGCTAGATATGGGAGAATAAATTTCATACCATGTGATATAAACATTGTGAGAAGATGAAATATGGGATTGGAGTGAAAACACAGCGACCTATAGTTATGATGATACAATTAATGATTAGTGGGAAACCTAGAGGCCCAAAGTTATTAGTTAGACCCTAGAGAGTGATCGGTTCATATGATCTGAGGAAACCCATAAGAGTGGTTTTCCTAGAAAGGTAGTTTCCTTTGAGGTAAAGAACTAGTATGTGCTTCTATTTATGATAATGATTAAAAGGAGGATCTAATGGATTATAGAATAATATGGATGAAGGATTTTGTATCTAAGGAATCACCTATTATTTGTAGGTTTCAATACTAGCTTATGGAAATGACTGTTGAGGTTCCTAGACTTATTGAAAATTGAGTGTGTTTTGAGTATCATCATCAAATCATGGGTGGAAATTCTTGATTGGAATGGATCAATGTGGATGATAAGTGTGTAGAAATGGATGAAATTATTTGGAGCATAGTCATTGTGAAATTTATTATTCAAGGCTCACAGAGGTATGTGTCAAGTTTTTGATTTGTTTTTCTCCTTAAAAAATCTATTACTGATGGTAAATTATGAGATGGTTATGGGTGGTGTAGCTCGAGGGTTTGGTCGCAGTAATTACATTCATCAATTTTTTAAGGGGAATCAAATTTTTATTGGGTGCGGTGGAATGAATGATCGAGGTGAATCATGTTTTGGTATTAATTAGATGAAATGTATTTGGATTGGGCTGATAGACACGTATTTTTAGTGATGGAACAGTTGAAGTTATTCTTATGGAGTGATATGAGGTTAGCCATGTGTTTTGGAGAATACGAGTGGCCATTTGAAGGAATAAACATCATTATAATTTAAATATTGTCATTTTTATTGATAGTTTTCATGTGATCCTGGAATGGGTACTTGTTGGTGTAGCATGTTACTTCTCAGTTATGGTAGGTATGACCACATCAAGTAATTTAGTAATGAAGTGGATGACACATGCTTCTTGATTGAAGACACCAATATGGAAGAATTATGGGGGATCACTCCTTGGATAGACATTGTGGTATATTGATTCCACTAGATAATTGGAACCACGTTTTTCTGGATTCATTAGTGAATTTAGGTAATGGATTTTGATAAAGTGTTAGGTGGAGTTTGTGGATTTGAATCAGGGTAAAGATGACCCCGTTAATACTCGATGATTATGGGGGGGGGGGTGCTTCGCATTACATGACTTGTTTGATAGGGAGATCCATGATTTATGACATGGTTAATGGGGTGAAAATATTTCATCACTAGTTTAGGGGGGATAATATCTATTTCATCACATGGTTCTAGGGGTTAGTCACATAAATAATTATTTTTTGATATGCTTTGAGGGGTACAACATTTGAAAAAATGTAAGGGAATTTTTTTGGGTAATATGATTGGGATGTTTGAGTATATGATTCTATGGATCAATATATGAGTATGGTCTGAGTGATGGTCTATTATCAGTAATTAAGATCTAGAGGAATGTGTTTTTGTGTAAGGATATATCTGTAGGTACAACCAATTTGTTTTAGAGGAAGTTGTATGGAGAAGGCCCAGTTGGAACTTTTTATTGAGTTTAGACAATGTGAGGGGGGAACAGTGTATGGAGAATCATGTGAGATATGGTTAGAAGGATAGTAGACCAATGGAAACACATTTTTGTGTAGGATATTATTATGGAAGGTAGTATTGTGACGTGGAATCCTCCTTGAAAATAGAGTCTTATGGTGGGGAGAAACACAATCTATGTGAGGAAGTTGTCTGTGACATGAGGTATCTCCAGAAGGACCAATGTCAAAGAACACTGTCTAGAGGTTTCAATAATAGATATGACTGATGTATTAGGGTTCTAAGGGTGGTGTGCCTCGTACATATTGTTTCCCAAAGGAATGTCATTTTGTGTTCCAAAGTGGAACATGTTGAATTGACCATGGTTTGGTGACTTGTGTAGGTTAGGTTACACTAGCAAACCAATGTTCATATGGGTTGATATTTCATGGGGTATTTATTTTTTTCATTTTTTATGGATCATTTGGATATCTATGAATCAAAATTGGGTTATGAGTGTTGTAATTACCCAAAATAGTGCTTCTCGGTGTGGTTTTTGTTAAAGTAGAAGGTATAGTGGTTCATGAAACTACCAATGGTTGATTGGGTGGATAAGGCTATAGAATATTACTATGCACCATATCTGGAAAGGGTCTATTAACCTCTTATACATTTAATGAGGGTGTTACGATGAAATTGTTTAATAAAAATGGCATGAATGTGGGAGGGAATAGACTTATTCCTCCTATCCATCCACTCTCCACTATTCATGGGATTTTTGTGTTCAAAAGAATTCTATTAGTGGGTAGGATCGTTCTCTTCTCCTCCCACTCCTTTTTATCACCCTCACATTATCTCTTATTTCCAGGATTTTCAGTTTAGGTTGAAAATGTATATTTAACTAGAGAATGGTTAAATTGTCCAATTTCTATGGAGTTACCTTTTAACATAGATAGAGTAAGACATGAGATTATTTCATCCTACATCCACATATTTTTTTTGTTGTAAGTATCTTTTTGTAAATTTTAATGCATTTTTTCCAAAATTGAATTTTTCTTTATTGAATTGGAAATGTTAACTAAGGATTTTTTGCAGCTTATATCCATGTTTTCATTTATAGTGCAGTACCCCATTTCATAATTGGTTTATATTTAGCGTGTCAACCTAATTATTTTTATACCAATTATAGTGATTATTTCTGAATTTATTAATAAATTATAATTCATTTTAATTAATTTTATTGGGTTCCCTTGTGTGATGTAGTTTTTTATATCATGGGAAGTGATCTATTGAGTTGGGATGAGCTTAAAATGGTATCTATGATCTTAGTTTGAGATGTTGGACTATGAGTTTTATGTGGGAATACTTGGTTAAAGGTAGGTGGTTGGTCATACTTCCCTTATGTAACTTCATATAGTTTTGTCCAATGTTATGTGATGAGATCCCCAGTTTGGAATGGGTGGTAGAGACCTACTAATTCTAGACAAATAGGAAATTCTGACCTCTATTAAAAAAATGCTTCTTTGAGCTTGTTTGGTTGGACGTAGAGTTCGTTCATTACCTAAAGAACAAAAAACTAATTTTATTAAGATCTTAATGGTATTGATATGAAAGAGGTTATTTCATAGGGTCATTATTTCTCTCCGATATGGATTTTTACTATGCCATGACCTAAAGGGGTCTGTGGGTAGGGAGCCCCGATCATATTACAACACTAGTAAGGAAGAATTGGGAATGAACTATGGAAACCAAGTATATTAGCCTTGATTATGGATTAAGGAGTAGCCACTAAGTACAATGATTTAAAAAGATAGTTCTAGGAATTCATAAAACCTTATAGATTGAAAAATAATATTAATTCATTTATAAGTTAAATTTTAATTAACTAGAGATAGATTATTATAAATAAATCGCTATTTATCGCTAGATGTGGTTCCCTTAACTAATTATATGGTCAAGGGCCATGTTCAAACATGTATTGACCTTGAATACCAATTAAAAATAATTTCTACCCCAAAATCTTATATGTGACAAATCAATATTATGTACCCGGTGATAATAATGTATATATTATTAACTTTTTATTTGGATGTATGATATAAAGTAAGTTACGAGTTGGATGTCAAATAGATTGGGATCAACCTATTAATTGATGAAGGTGGTTATTGAATTATAACATAATTTTCGAATTAAAAGTTTGTAAATCTTGTATATACCTTTAATTTATGGTGTCCTCAGGGATCAATATTTGATGACAACTTAATAGAATTTCCTAGTGTTTCTTGGATTCCTCTTTTTAGTATAAAATAAAGGAGTCTTCTAAGTTCAACTCATAGACCCCCATTAGATAGTGTGTCACTTAGGAATACATACATACTAGGATCTAGTTGATGCCATAGGTTGTTGGGTGTCCACAATTCTCCCAAACTCTCTGTGTTTGTGACATCCCTAAGGATGATGATGAAAATCACTATAAATGATTCTTAGGATAATCCCTAGGATTTCATGGACACATCATAATTTCATTTCCCAGATAAATCATGGAATAGATTATAGATTTGATGGTTTTAGATACTATGTTATCACCTCATATCTGGAGAATATACCTTATACATTTCATAATGGTCATTATCATATGAATTTATTCTAGTTTCTAATGTTTTAATTACTTATGGATTGGGTCCTAGGAATCCTACATTGGATAGGAATAGTGAATATCTGGACATAATTGGGTTTGCACTGATTACCCATATATTGAGTTGTATTTCTATGATTACTAGGACTATAATTGGATCCTTATATACACAATTTCAAGATGGTACATAGAATTAAACCTTATATTTAGTAAAGTTTTGATTTGGTGATCACAGGGCTAAGACATGCATCCCCTTGGTGTGACATATATTTACATGACATATATCTTGCGCTAGTTGAATCGGGAATGGTTACACCAATATATCCTTCTAGCCTTTGGAAAAACATTTTTTTTAATTTCTATGAATTAGTAAATTGTTATTATTTTTATTTAGATTAATTTTTCGCATAAATTAACTAGCTATATATGGGACCATGTTTGGGGTTCCCTATAATATTTTGTACTCAATCTCCATTGGGGAAACCATTACACTTTGGTATCCATGAATACATCCACCAGGTTATAGGAATAGGTTGGGTTGATACCCATAATTGATCAAGCTGGATGGCTCAATGAGGTACATGGATCATTAGATGTGGTACCGATAGATGTGTTGTGAATCCAAAGATTTTTATTTTATTTTATTCATGTATGAATATATATACTACCCTATGTGTGGTTAGTGTAATTATTTCATATATGTTAAGGAACTTAAACTATTTCATTTTCATTACATGTTTATATATATATATACTTAAACCTTTTTTAAACCCCATATTTTAATACACATTAATTCATGATTTATTATGTAAATATATACATAACACATTCTCCAAAGATCATGAAGCTTTGTTTCTTTGGGAAATTATGTACATATCATAACTACATTAAATAGGAATAAAATGACATTATTTTGAACATTAATAACATTCTCCTAAATTCAATCATTCAACTAAAACTATAGGGTTAACATGAGGACGTACATAATAAAGGTTTGATTTATAAGGAATAGTATGGGAATTAACAAAGATACCATAAAATAATGTAGCATGTGTGATCGAAGGGTCATATGAAGGTAAAATAATATGGGTGAGGTACAATTATTTGACATTGATGCATGGTATTACATGTTATCTGGAAGACAATATAGGAATGTGGCAACAACATAAATCACTGCATTATAATCATAAGTCCTTAGTGACCACCATGAAAACAAAACATAGTTTTCTTAGGATAACCAACTATAAACCATAAATGGAATATCATAAGACTAAAAAATTACCTAATTCATTATAGGGATATATAATTATGAGTCCACCCACCACTTTATTATCATTTACATGAATAATTGTGGATCATAGATCATAAAACATGTGGACATATCTTATCAATTTTATCCCAAAATTAACGTTTATAGGTTACCTAAAACTAAATACACAGTTAATAAATTATTTTCAGAAGTATGTGAATACCCTTGATTAGAAATTGATATGGGTATTTACTATATTCAAATATTTAGCATGAAAAATGGGAGGTTAGTATCGATAGCATAATAGATGAAATAAATGTTTATAGAAGGAATGAGGAGAGAAAATGGGATTTCAATTATATTATAATAATAAGAAAATTAATGTGTATGTGTAAAAAATATAACACAACTTCATTAATTATAAATCAGAAGGCATGAAATAAAGAAAGTTCTTGAATAAAGAGGAGAATGATTGGATCCCTTATCTTGAGAGAGAGATTTTTAAAGAATGTGAGATTCTTCTTAAGAGATTGATAAGAACTTGGGAGGGCTCTATATAGGTATGGTTAGATTAATCTCATGTTAAAAGGTTGTTTATTGGTGTGTACTGGGAGGTTGTGTGGGATTATATAGAAAAATATGGGATAATTCTTTATTAATTCCCAACCATAAATTTTTAACTCTATATAATAATATATTTAAAACAAAAAACCCTAGTTTTTACTATGTTTTCTACAAAAGTAAATTAAATTTCATTATTTTACACATTTAATAATTGATCTGATAAGAATTTTTCCCATTGGCGATATGTTTGTGATTTATGTTCATAAATAATAGATTCTCAAACCCTAAAATATAATATTATTATTGGAGTATTAACAATAGGTTTGTAAAATTAATAAAATAAATTCATAAACAAAATATTTTAAAGAGGAATTATGTATTTGGTAGTGAATACCTTTTATTTATTATATTGCATCAATTTTAGGTAATTGTGATATCATAATACGTATTTTATATTTATATTACAAGAAATTGGGGAGGGAGAATTATAAATATACGAATAAACATGAAAACACACACATGAAAGAAGATAAGAATAGTTGAACCCAAGACCTCCATTACAACCCACATGACCATTTTCCACTAAATTAGCTATTGGGGGAACAATATATTTATATCGTATTTAATATTTACCAAAAAATTTGACTATCTTGAATTTTTTTTTAAAAATAACCATTGGATAATTTCGTTGTGGTGATTTATAAAATAATATTTATTTTACCATAATAAATCTTTAAATATGAGAATTAATATTAAAAACATTATTTATTGAATAATACATGTATTTTTACAATAACAGTTTTATGCCCCTTATAAAATTTATTTTTTAAAAAAAATTAGTATAATATAATTCATATTAAATTAATTTTATTAAAAGATAATTTATTTCATAAATCCTTGATTTCATCCAAATAGCATCTTGATTGAAATTATATATTTCCCAAAAACACATTTTGTGTTATATTGTATTAAAACATAATTTAAATCAAACTCATTATTTAATAATTTATAAAGTAAGAATTTAAAAGAAAAAATAAAATCATTATTATATTGAATTAAATTATACAAATTTAATATTTTTTAGTCTAGATGAATATACAATTATTAAATACTTAATTTCCAATTGGTTAGGTGTTCCATGTTGATTTTTTTCATGGGGTGGTTTAGTGAACATGGTTTTAGATGTGGCTTTAATGAGATTGGACATCTCCCATAAACAATTTGACACATTCTTTAGCTTTTCAATGTCAACATGGGATTGATGATGGAAAATTTAATGTGATGATATCCCCCATGGAATCTATAATAAATGGTCTTCATAGGGTATGATCCTACTAGTCGAGGACACCACTTCTTCAATCTATGTCAATAAAAATTTATCATATCCCTCTATATACAACTAATACTATACCTATTAAATGTATATATTATCAATGGTTTTGATGCATAATAATCATTTAAACTTCATATGGCATAACATTCCAAAAAAAACGAGTATAGTGCATGTGATTTCTATACCTTCATTTGATGATAATGAATATATTCATGAAAAAAAGGAAATTTCATATATAAAAGTTTGTGTCGTTTAATTATTCCCCCATTCTGAAATTTTACCCTTAAAAATCTCATTTCATAACTTAAAATAGATGAGGGTGATTCTATTTCATCACCTCTTATGGTTCCCATTTTTTTTTCTCAAATTTGTGGTTCCATCACAACACATTGACCACGTGTGTAGTCTTGTTTCATAGATATTTAATGCTATTATGTAATATTTTCACAAGTTGATCCTTATATGAAAGATCATTATCCAATAATATTTCATCTAGAATCATGAAATATGAGATGGTTGGTTAGGACTTTCTCAAGAGGGACACATAGAACACATCATGTACTTGATAGTGGTAAGGTGTGATTTCTAGTCGATAGACCAATGATCTAACATGATCAAGGATCTCAATTGGGCCTATATATCTAGAAATATATCTTACTGTTTTTCAAACCTCATAACATTCTTCCATGTTCATATATGAAGGAACAAATCTATCTCTAACCTCACACTCATGTTTTGATCAATTATTTTCTCATATATTTTATTCCTACTTTGTGTATATTTCATATAAACAAAGTAGAATTAATATTCCTTGTCATCTCATGGATAAGATCAGTTCCCATCATCTTGTAGTATCAAAATTCAACCCATAATGTCCGAGTCTATCACATCATCCCAAATAGATCCTCATAAATCATTATTTGAATATTTAATTTAATGTATTGTTATATGAGAATTATACTAGAGGTAGGTGTTTATCCCAAGATCCATTAAAATCTGTTGAACATGATCTCAATATATCATCTTGAGTTTAAATGGTTCTTTAAGTTTGACTATCCTTCTAAGGGTGATATGTGGTGCTGATTCTCTACACGGTATCCTATTCTTAATAAAGGTTTCTACAAATCACAAGGTAAATAGAAGATATCAATCACCTAAAATATAGAGTGGAACTCAATTTACTATTTTCACATTCATTCTATATATATTGGCGAGTTGGTCAAGAGAGAAATCATTATTGATAGTAATGAAATGTACAGTATTTGTTTGGTGATCGACTAGATACCCAATGGAGAAATTATTTTTAGGTGTCTTGGAGAGTCATTTGAATAAACCCATGGTTATTTTATTTCCATTTTAATAATATTATTGAAAAAGGATTGATAATAACCCTATAATTAGGCAATTCCTCGAATTTTTGGCATACCAATAACAATGAGAGAAGATCCAGAATCTCCCTCATCGTGTCATGCCACCAGATGTTTTTATTAAAATATATATACATCTTAGTGTTTAAAGTATGAAAAATGAAGGATGTTATTTTTTCATAGTCTAGTAGATCCCTTTATAGATTAAATTTTTTAGGAACCATATCCCAGTTCCCAACCATAAAAATCTATCATCAGTAATGTTGAACAACAATATATTGTCCACCTTCTTTTGTATAGACTTCTTATCCTTATGATCATCCTTGATCCTCTTAATAATTTATATTTGGGAAGATATTTTAGAATGTTTATGTGATGATCCTATTATTATTCCCATGACTACCCTTTTCATTTTCAGGATGATTAGATCCCCTGAAATTCTTTATCATGGATAGGGTTGGAAGATCCAATCTTTATAGATCATCTGCCACATTATTTACTTTCCTAGTATTGAAAGCAATTAAAAAAAATATTAATCCTCTAAATCTCTAAATAACTTCATTGGTTCATTTTAATCACTTTTTTTGAAGATATAATTTTTGAAATTATGATCTTTATATATTTCTATATCATTAATTGGAAGGAGGAATAAGCTATCACTTTTTCAACTTGCATGAGTACACAACCCAACACCATTTTGGACACATCGTTGTAGATCATAAATACTTTTAAATTATTTGGTAATATGATCATAGGTTTATGGAATAGAATTTTTTATATATAATTAAATATTTAATAAAATTCATAATTCTATAAAAAAATTTAATCCTTCCTTGTAAGATTGGTAAGTGAGATTTATAATCATGATATGTTTCTCAAAAATAAACAATTGTACCCAACCAATCCCTATAAACTACATATTTTCACCACATATGATTTTCTGGGACATCCCTCAACTGCCTTGATTTTTGAATGAGCCTTATATATCCCTTTTCTAGTGATAACATGCTGAAGAATGTTATTTTCTCCTTATAAAATTAAAATTTACTCAACATTGCATATAATTTTTCTACATATAATATATTTAGTATATTATTTAAATTAATCTCATGTACCTACTTACTTATTTAGTATGTAAGACAATTTTCTATAAATACTACCATAAATTTGTAGAGGTAATACCTAAAGGATGTATTGTTCAATTACTTTAATATAAATAGATTATTAGTGAGTCTAAATGAAATCACTAGTAATTATTAGTTCTCATACTTTATATGAAAATAAGTCTGATATATACCATATTTATTCACCATTACTTGATAGTATCTTGATTAAATATCTACCTTAGAGAAGTACTGGGCCCCATACAGATGATCATACAATTTGTCAATTCATCGTATATGATACCTTTTCTTTATTGTGATATTTTTGAGTTCATGATAATAAATGTAGAGTCACATTCACCCATATTTATTGTTGATAATGTTGGCCAGTGAACCCCATAATGAAGCACATGGTTATATAAACCCTTTATCCAGATTCTTTGGTAATTGTTTCTTAATCACCCCATGATCAAAAACAATTATTCTATATGGTGTATTGTATATTATAATATCTATGGGATTGATATTGATTGTTATTTAAACATTATGTCTTAGGGTAAGACATGGAAATTCACTAAGAAACACTTTAGTGAATACCCATACAATGGGAATGTCATCAGGGTTGATCTTATCATTATTCTCAATCATTTGATCAATGTATGCTTATATATAAGAAAATAATATCCATTATTGGGATGTTAGTAATAAAGTAGATTAATCCTCCCACTTGAACATTTATAGAATTAGAGGATGATTCCCAATACAGATATTTATTTCCTTCTTTAAAAAATTTAGATTTTCTATTTTTATAGAAAGACAACATATACCTAGAATTGCATCAAATTACATTAAATATATAATCACCTAGTTTGATGAGAAGTTCATCCAGAAAATATAGATAAGTGCGGAGTTATATACTTGGTATGAAATAATTAAACCATTCACTATATTCAATGATAACTAAACTTCCAAGTTTTGAGTTCTTGATTAAATTGTTATAATAATATTCTAGGATATTATTGGATACATAATACCCAAGTTAAAAGTTACACTTTCAACACATGAATGAATTACTATCATACCTATAACAACTTTATATTTATGACCCACATTAGCAGTTGTGATTAGATAAGCTTTACATTACTTTATTGGAGTTGGGAGTTATTATCGTCAGTTTTCATCAACAACTCTTGAGTTCTGGAAATGATTCACATTTTTTCCTTATTCGTTTATATAAAATCATTAGATGATCGATTAAGGGGTGATCAGTGAATTCCTTTCATCCATCTCATTAGTGGATTTATCCCATTGAAAATTATTAGATTTATGACCATTCATCCTGAACTTATAGTATTTAATTTTACCATTAATGAGATATATAAGAAGATTCCTCTCATAGTATTGACTTTTGGGATTATTGGATTTATTACCCCAATAATGTTTCCCATCTCTCCACCAAAATTATAATAAATTCCCTAATTCTTGCCTCTTGTCCCAAGAAAACCATGAGATTACATTATCTCTATGTCGATATTTATGGATAAATGGAAAATTCCCCCATAGATGTATAAGTTTTTAATGGATAAGGTATTTCATAAATTTCGATTCAGCCTTCCAATGAATATGTCAACTTTACATTAAGGGGAAATGAAAAAAAACAGTGGATCATGATGTCTTGTGAAGTCCTTCATTATATGTTGTTGGAGAGTGTGTTTAAAATATTTATCAAAAACATTTTCATGATTTCCTTCCACTCCATTGTTTTGTATCCACTTCATGCCTAGTATTTTTAACCAAAATCCATCGTAGATTAGTTTCTACCCAAAAATTTTAAATAAATAACATGAACTTGTATTTATCAGAGCATTTAAGGATAGAGAAGATAATTTAAATGGTGTTGATCAACTCATCCATGAATTTGGGATGTGAATATCCACTAAAAGATTGTGGACATTTATTCATTAATGTATCAATGGAAAATTTAAATTTTTTCAGGGGAGTGGGTCATTCACATTGAATTGGTTTTGTATTCATAATGTTGTTTAATTGAGAATTTATTGTCATGATGTTCATAATTATATTTCATATAAGTTTTAGCATTTCATTTGAGAATTCATTACATTGTTCTTCACATTTATTATTTACTTGATTACTACTATTCTTAACAATTTAATAAATATAAATATAAAACAAATGATGATAATTTTTAAACTATTTAGTAAATAAATGTGAAATGAAGAACATTAATGTGATAAATCAAAAATGGAATATATCCTTTAACTTGTTAATTTCAAGGTCTCAATCTAGGTTATCCATGACCTCTTTCCTAAAATAAAATACCATGGTCACTTTTTCCCTTAATAAATTTTTTGTAAGGAAATTGTGAATTTACTAAGGCCTATCCCCTATAAGTGTCAAACTAATATTGAAATAATGCATGTTTTCATGCACTTGTTTTCAACAAGTCCTTCTCAATGATCCTTTTTTAGGGTTTTTACCCAAATTTACATATGTTCTAGATATACACCCTCTTATAGTACCCTGATTGGGATGTAGTTTCATGTAATAAAACTAATTTATTCATTACTAAAATGTAAGGATTTATTTCTATGTTTTCTCTTTTCCTTTTTGTTTTCAATAGAGTTTTCTAATCCCAATTCCAAAAATAATGACACATTTCTCTGATACTTACTATAAAATCCCATAATTTAAAAAACTATAATTCATGATTTATTACATAAAAGTATTAATAATATAGTCCCATAATATTACAAAGACTAGTTTTTTTGATAAATATATACGTTATAGAAAAACATGGAACAATAATACAATGACATTGTTAAAAACATCCTTAACTTGCTCCAAAAAGTCCATCATTTATTTGAGACTACCTTGGATAATCTGAGCATGTACATCCGAAAGGGGTGATCTATAAATTACATTAACGGAATCAAAAATAATAGCCTGTGGAAAATAAACACATTTTACCCAAGAGTAATTTTTCGGTGACATCATAATATTGAAAAATGAGGCATGATATAACATGAAAGAAAAAAGGAAGCACATGACTGTAAAAATTACATAAAACATGGCATCATAATCATAATTCAAGGATATCCACCATGAAAAATAAAAAATGTTCTCATAGGATAACCTCGTTTGCACCGTATTTAGAATCCCATGAGATTAAAAAAATACCCACCACAATGGATGGCTATATAATTTCATTCCAACCCGCCACTTTAATATCATATAGATGTATAAGTGTGTCACATTGATCAAAATAATGAGAATGTATTTCATAGATTTCACCCCATGATTAAAGAGTAGGGATTAAATAATTCCAATTCAAAAATAAATTAAGGATATGAAAAAAAAACTTTAATACACATGAGTGTAAATGGAGGTGGTTATTCGCTAAACAATTGACTGGAATGAAAAATCACATGATAATTTTGACAGCGTAAGAGATGTACATAAATAAATAAAAAAGCGGTGAATAGGAGATAAAAATCACTATAATTACAAGGGAATCATAAGGAATCTAATATTTATGTGTAAGAACATATTAAAACACAATGAGTTCGAAATAAAAAAAGCATTAAAGGAATAAGGTGATTGAATAAAGGGGATATGGGGGGGATCCCAAACCATGAGTGGGCACATCTAAATGATTTGGAGGACCATGTTAAGTGAATGAGAGAACATTGTTATGAAAATAGAGATGGAAGGGAAGAATAATCTCATTCCTTATGGGTTTTGAGTAGAGGTTAATGTGAGTTTTGGTTGTCTTATATATAAAAATAAAGAAGAATAATTTATTTATTTAAAAAAATAGTTTATGGACTCAATATGATAATGTAATCAACACCACACAACATCCCAAAATATTTTCCAATGCTTTTAGGGAATGTGGAATGATTTTCAATTTTTTACTTTTTTAAATATCTAAAATCATTAAAATACTACTATTGGTGGTGTGGATGTGAAACATGTTCATAAACAATTGAATTTAAAATCCCAAAATATAATATATGTTTTGTAGAATTCATTATGGGTCAATAGAATTAATCAAACAAGCTCCTAAACACTATATTAGAAAATATAAATATGTTTTTTTGACTTGGGTACCTATAATAGAATATGTTAGATCAATTTTGAGTAAATATGGCTTTATAATACATACCATATATTTATATCATTTATATTATTTACCAAAATTTTTGAATATTACTGAAAATTATGAGAAATTACCTATTCGATAATTTCAATGTACTGATCTAAAAAATATAAATTATTTTATCAAAATAAATATATAAATAAGATAATTTATATTTTTAAATTAAAAATCCATTGATATTGAAAATACATGTTTTTTTGACAAAAATAGTTTTCTCACCCTCATAAAAATAATTCTTCCCTTCATTAAAGTATTTAATCTATTATATTTAATAAACATCATTTAATAATAAATTTTTATTAAAATAAAAATTATCTAAAAAATTCATGAATTCAAAATGTGTGTATTAATTGAAACTATATATTTCGCAGAAACAAAATTTCAGTTTTGTTATACTAAAAATTAATTTTTATCAAACCAATTTTTTAATAATTTATAAAGTAATAATTAAAAAGAATAAATATAATTATATTATTATTTAATAAAAATGTTAAAATTAAAATTTTTATGACCAACCTACCTGTCAATTTAATACAACATCAAATTTCATAAGTGTAAATTTTGTGATGATGGTATATTCAATGGTTTGATCGATGAACAACATTTTGGTCATGATCTCAATGAGTTTTAACTTCTCTTGTAAATGGTTCCAATCATGCTTTAGTTTTTTAATATGGGATTGTTCTAGATTGAGGGAAATTCCAAGTGATGTTGTCTCCCTCATAGGATCTAAAAATGGGCTTCATAGGGTTCAATCCTACTAGTTGAGGCCATCAATTCATCCATCTATATCAATTTGGATTTATCATAAAAATTTATAAATAATACTAATATGATCATTATTCCTGGGTTATAGTATAAATGGTTTTGATTATTAATATTATTTTAAATATGATAGGATATAATTTTCTAAAATAACCAAAGTAGTGAATGTTTTTTCTATAACTTCATTTCTTGATAATTCAATATTCCATTCAAAAGAGAATTGCATTTGTAAATGTTTTGGTTGTCACACATTATGTTTATTATTATTCAATATCATTTGAAAAATTATTTCATTGTTTCTTTAATCTGATATGATGGCATAGTCTCCCCATGCACAATCAATGCCCTTATTTCTCACTAATGGTTCATGGGTATGTACGCTTGAGGTCAGGTGGCAATACGACCGGATTTCTGTTATTTGTATCCCATGTGGGGCATAAAATTGGTTATCTTTGGAATTATTTATACCTCAAATATATCCATATGATGTCACTATCAAAATATATTAGATGTATTCTTTTGGTGGGATTATTTATTTATTTTATAAGAGAATATTGTTCTATATTAATGAGGGTCAGTTTGTGGGTTTACATATAGAGTGGGAGGAACAGATGTGTCATAGATGTTTAGAGCCATTTTTATCTTAATTTGAAGCATTGACATTGGGATCAGTTGGTGTATAGTTAGTGTAGTTCCCTAAATTAATAGAGGGGTTTTTGCATATATTTCATGAGGATGTTGTATATTTACCCCCTTAGAGTGATATAGAATTTTTGGAATAGTTATAACTCATGGCCTCTCTAATTTTTATGGATCCTTATTTGATGACAAAATCCATGTTATGGTTGTTGGGAATTCATGTTAATGATATAATGCATCAAGGATATATTTGACTAATTATTTCATCATGGGTTTCTCTTATGTTATTCTATAATAAGTAGAATGATGGATTGTGGTTGTGTATAGAAGAACAGATGATGAAAAAAAATAAAAGGCTAAGAACCATTACTAAATTCTAAAGATTAATGATCTCTATTACCAGTAAATGGAAGAGTGATTATTTTTTTGTTTGTATATCACCCAATAATAGTTAGGTCATAAGAAATCTAAAATAATTACATGAGGTGTTTATATCGAAACTTCAATTTGAGTTTCATGTTTTTCATTATCATAAATCTATTAGCCCTATTTTTCAAACTCATGGAATATATTCTATGAGTTTCTATAATAGTTTTCTATTATATTCATTAATGATATCCTTGTATACTCTTTTCCATAGGAAAAGAATTATAAGTACATAAGTGTTATTTTATTAGTCCTTTGATTCCAAAATATTTTTGTAAAGAATTCATATTTTATATTTTGGATAATGGTTATGCAATTTCAGGGAAATTTTTAACTCAATTAGGAGTGGAATATGAATGGTCAATAATTGTGGAATATGTTTCATGGGAATAATCATAAAATGTGAAAAAGTTCTAGATATTTCATGGTCTTGTGGGATATTATATAATGTTTTTATCCTACTTTTGTTTAGTCATAACCCCATTGATAGACATGATTAGGAAGGACCAAGCCTTCTGATGGATTATTTTTCTTCTTGAAACGATTGAATACCTAAATTAGAAGTTGATTAGTGATCCCATAACATAGTAACCGATGTAGGGATTGATTTTTTAGGAGTTCCCTAATGGTTTAAAAGTTGGTTTGCTTATTTTATTTGTGAAGAAACTGGTGGGTATATCATATCGGTCTCAGATGTCATATCCCAATGATATTAAATATGTTACCCATTATCTTGAACTAGAATTTTGTGGGATTTTAAATAATTATATAGAAACATTACCCTTTCAGTGATCAATTTTTAATTATTATAAATAAAAATTCTATGATTTATGGTTTCTCCAAGTAGTATCTAAACCTACAGTAGAAGAGGTGGATGAATTTTCTCTAGTATTATGTCTTTTTGAGCTCCTGCACCCCATTAAAGGGGGATATATTTTTATATTTTTTTGAGTATAATGTTATGGTTTGATGTCATTTGAGAGTCTATATATTTTTTATGGTGTTGGAGTAGCATTCGAGGATGAATCTTCATATAGAAGATGTTGGTGGTAGAGGCTTCCAATTTTAGATGGTAGTGAAATTTTCTATAATGTCGCACTTGGATGATTTTTAGTGGGGATACTCAGATAAAGTGGTGTTGTGAGACTATTATCATCATAGTAATAGAATATAGGGATGATTAGTGGATGATATTTATCATATTTTGTTTTAGGTGATATTTTTTATTCCTTCTGTATAGGGTAAGGAGGTTCTCAAAAACATTCATATCTCGATAGTGGAAGTGAATCTTTATGTATCCAATATATAACATGCATTTAGGGGTCGATATTGTAGTCCTATAATAATGTGGTTAGTGTAAATGTTCATATTATTGTACAAGGTATGTTAGTAGTTGAAGGTAGGAATTGTGATTGGGTGGATTGTTGTATGCATTGGATACATCCATGTTGAAATGGTAGTAAATATTAATGGGTTTCATCACCCAGCCACCCAGATTATAGTGAGGATGGGAATAAATTTTGATTTTATTTGATCAGTTGTAAATGTCATTAAAATTCATGGATATTTGTAAGATGGGTTCCAAGGTTGTTTTGATAAGGTAGTGTGTGGATGATGTATGTTTCATAAAAGGTCAATGAGAAATATAATTTCTTATCGATGTCCTCATTTTATATCTTTTGAATGTAGAGGATAGAATAATAATTTTTACTCACAGTATCACTATATCACATCATTTTGTTATCAGACTAAATAGTATATTGATAAGACGATACAAATGATATAAGATATTTTTTGTTATTTTTTATTGAATTTTGATGCCTCATGGGTGAGTAATTTCCCAATGATTGAAATATATTTTACGTATATATTTTAATATTCTATTTGCATGTCCCCAATCAATTCATTTTATAAGAATCCTTATAATTATCCATTGTACTACACAGTGGTTGGGCAGTCATTGGTACTTAGTCTAGATGTTGTGCAAACCAAGCTAGTGAAGAGTTAGATGATTTTAGAGATAAGTAAGGTGAAACAAGATCATCATATATCATACGTAAATCTGCATAAAAGACCATTGGATTTTGAGTATGGTGACCCTGTGTAATTTATCATTTCCTATCATCATGAGTAGTATAATTTTGGCCATGTGAGCATGCTCTCTTAATGGTTTATCAATTTTTTGAGTAATTGGAACACATTAGTGAGACAGTGTATCAGTTGGTTCTTCATTTAAAATTTTATAGGTTCTATAATTCATTTCATGGGTCACATATCTATTAATATTTTCATAATTATTATCATATCATCTATTGGGGTGAGTTGAATATTGATGATGAATCAATGTGTATAACGCTGATTGTTGGGATCCTTGATCTTTGGGATAATGTTTTATGTCAGTGTGATATTCCTTTTGTTCATGTTTTATGAAGGTAAGGTGGAGTGGAGGAGAGTGTGTAAGATTCAGATTAAAAATTTCATGATCAAAGTCCCAATTTATTTTGGATATTTTTTATGTGATGTTGGAGGTGATTGTTGAGATGGTTTATTATTGTTTTTTAGTATTCAGAAGTGATTTAATTTAATTCTTTGTTCCCCTATTTCTATGATTGGTTTACGAGTCCATCTTGTTTGAGAAGAATCTATTGAAGATAACAAGGTTGGTGGGGTATTCCATTTCCTTTCTAGGATTTTTTAATATCAATGATGAGAATGATTCTAGATTTATCAAGTGTGATATCACCAACCTTCCCATCCCAATACATTAGAAGTTTTGGGTGTTATAGTTTCCATGACATGGTATAAGAGATGATTAGTTTATTTTTATTAGAATTTTTTTTCTATAATGTGGTTTCATGGTATAATGGTATGTGTTTCCCTATGGGAGTCCATTTTAATGGACTATAAATGGTGCGACACTAGTGTTTTTATCATCATACCCCAGGGGATCTTATTTAATTGCTCATTTATTTTAGGTACCCTTATTATTGGAACATGATTTCCATTACATATTTCAGCTAGTGATCACTTTATATGTATGTGAGGTTGAGCATTATGGTGTAGTCCTTATGGAAGTGGTGCAGATTGTTTAGAGGTCAATACTGGGTTATTTAAATTTCATGACTCTATATGAGATGGTGATGTAGATAAGACATGATTCTCATCATATGGGTTCATTATTTTCTTATAGGTAACCAATCAGTGTGGAGCCTTTAAGGGATAAAATAGATATTGATTTTGGGTTTCTTGAATATGTTTGTTGAGGAACTGATGAAACATACTGTTCATGCAGAATCATGGCTAGCTTTGGATTTCTAGATACTATGAAAAGTTAAGATTCTATTTTCATGTTCTATCCCTTTATTTGTCTAATTTGGGGTGGATTAGTAGTGTAATCATATGAGGTCAGTTGTACAGAGGACCAATATAGAGTAGAAAAACCAACTATTCCATGGTATTGTAGAAAAACCTTGGTATTATGGAGTTTCTTAAACTTTGGATCCATGGTCATCTATTTTTCAAATATATGTTAAAAATATGTGTGTTCAAACAACAATCATTATATTCCACCTTTTTCCATGAAACGTGTGTGACTCATGGTAATATTTGGGAATCCTTTTAAACATTATTCTACTATGTTGATCATTATCGTTGGGATATTTATTATTGGTGATCAAATGTGAGTAATTCTAATTTTCATCTTGGATTTACCTTTTTTTAACATACATAGATGGTTTTGGTTTTAGGTTATGGCTGTATGTTGTGGGTTTGATGTGAGTCATTGATGATGGATATTTTGTTGTAGGTAGATTATGTTTTCCTTGGCGTGATATCAATTTTGGGTTTATCTATTCAATTTATTTCCATTAATAAATGATTTATAAATCCCCAGTTATGGTAGTATATTAACAATATATATTACATTATAAGTACATTTTGGGGATTTCATATTTTTCCATTGGATATATAGAAAATATTTTCTTAATAAATAACATCTATTTGATCGAGATGAATTTTATAGGAAGGGAATGATTCCCATTTTTTTACCTATATTGATGTTTTTTATTTCGAAATGTATGTTTTTTTATAATATATATAGTAATAATTTATGATGTTGATTCTTGGGTGTTAATTTTGTTATTTTTTTGGATCCACCTTCATAAAATGTTAATAACAAAAATACAGTAATCAACTTGTTCAGTGATGGAAAAAATTGGATTTGAAATAATGTTTTGTATATGGAAATATGGAATGTTTTTTATGCTAAAATATGTTATTTGGTGATTTATATTTCTTTTTATTGTGGTTGTGGCTATGTAGATAATGTGGGGGATATTATAGGGAAATTTCTATGGAGCAGTTTAAATGCATTGGTTGGCATGCGTTGATCAGTGGAGTTTGTTTATTGTCTTGTGTTGGTTTGTGGTTGTATCTGGGTTGGATTTTTTTGGTAGTAGAGATACATTTGTTATCATGGGATGCATTATTGTATAATTTTGGTGAGTTTATTTGATATTAGTTTGGTTGTTACTCTGGGTTTTGTAGTGTGGTTGCAGTATCCTTTCTACAAATCAGAATAATAATATAGTGTTTTTTAGTTTGATGGAATGAATATTTGTTTTGGGTTTGAAAATAATTTATTATTAATATCTTTTATTTATAACTAGTAATTATGAAATCATATTTTTTAATTACTATAATTAATGTGGGTATCAGATGGAAGTTATTTCTCATTAAATAAGGAATTTAATGAATTAATGGATTTAATTTGGTTAGTAAAAGATAAATATTATAATAACATAAATTTAGAATTAATTTTGATTATTTGAAAGTTTTTGTGTGGATTTTTTTGTATATGGGGTGGTGTATGTTGTGCTTTCATATTTGGAAGTGGTTGTAGTGTGTGGTTTTGATTGTTTTTTATTGGTGTAAACCCTTTAAGATCGTCCTTTCCATGGAATATATATATATATATGATTTATTTTCCATGAGATTTATATATTCACCCAACCAACGTATAACACCCATATTGAAAGGACATATGCTTTGATAACCTTAATTTTTTACTTAACATCTTGGTTGGCTAGGGAAAAAATGGGTTATTACTCCTTCTACCTCACTCCCTTCTATGTGTAATATAGGGTATGGATGATTAAGGTCGGTTTTATCATAAGACCATAGTATATAGTGAAATAGAAAACCCTATAATATTTTTAGGTGATGATGGGAATATTATATGCTTGTAGACCCTATGATCTATGAATGTGAAGTTACATGGTGTATTGACAGACCATATGGCGTATTAATGAGATAACATCACTTGCTAAGTGTCATTCATGGGAATATGGAAGAATGGTGTTTATTTTATTCATGTTCATGATACCATGTAGTGTATAATATTATATGTAAGGATGTGATGTGATATGGGGATGTGGATATGGAAAGATAAGGATGATATGGTTGAGATATGTGTTACAATTTGGATACGATATACGGTGTGAAACAATATGGTTGAGGAAGGTATTAGGCACACATAAAATTTGGAGTTAGGGTTTGATAGAGACATACCAGTGAAAAAGTGGTTATTCTGTAACTTTTTATTATATTATTCAATATTAATTTTCTATGTTTTCATGCAATATTTAGATATTTATCCTTAGTGAGGTGGGTTGTAGTTAGCTAGTGAGGTTCTCGCAATTTGTTTTATTTGATTACTGATGCATTAATAGAATTTATACAATTATTTTAGAAGTTATGATGAGTATGATATAAAAATGTAAACATATTAAACTCAACACTATATTTACAAAATATTTTTAATGATTCCAGGGTGATTTAAGTAACTAAACTGAATAATACAAGCTCATAGAATACGATTGGTTTCAGGGTTTCCACGATTATGTTAATGGTATTTCTTCATTGTGTTTTAATTTATATGACATATTAATTCCATATGGGATTATTTTAAAGTTTTAATAATTTATTTCATGGTTAATATTAATGGTTTAATTTTTATTAAATGGTTATATTCAGGTAATTCCTCTAATTTGAATGTTTTATACACTTAAATGCGGTCTCCAACTTGGGAAGCATTAGATGATAGCCTCAGGAATCACTTCTTCTCTTCATTGAACTCAAGGAAGGGTTCATAGTGGGTAATTTAATGATATTTTGGAATTATAGATTTTGATTATGATTTAGGTTGGTGATTGGAATTATGAACAAGCGAGGATTCCATGGGTTTTCCAGGAAAGAATAATAGTTTCTCATGGTGAATGATATCGGATAGTGTGATCAAGTTGGACATAAAATTTTGAAACCCCACTATGATGTGACATAAAGAATATGATTTTATTAAATTATCAAGTGATGTGGTGCTATTTGTATGCTAGATATCTTGGAGAGTTATATGAAAAATGCTTTTTTTCAATTGTGTTTGAATTTTAGTGATTTTGCGAAAATAAAATTATTTTGATCAAATCAATTTGATTAAATAAATTCCTTTCTATCAATCATACGAGAATAATTTATTTTTTTAGAGAATTATATGGGTCATCTTAGTCCACATATTGTTTATATTGGTGAGGTTTAGTGGTCTTTCATAGTTAACTATAGAAGGTCTGAGTTGGCTAAGGAGCATGGGCTATGAAAGAAGATTCTATGTCAGTTTCTATTTTAGGGAATGGATATTATGAGGGGAGTGTATTTTATGTAGAGAAATAAAATTGTATTGTTTTAGTTTTATCAAAACCTGGGAAATTTATTAGGTTCCTCTAGCTATTAGATAGATGTGAGGAGTAGTATGCTAGTACTAAATCTTATATCTTGAGGAGAAGAAGAAGGAAAATGTTTCCTTGGTTGATTTATTTATGTAGTTTCATGTGGAGTTTCATTTCTCAATGATGAGGGTAGTGAATATACATATTATTATATCTATTTAGAAGGGTATCATTAGTTGGAATGTTCTCATGATCAAATTTGGAGACTTTATTCACTTTTCTCCTAATAATTTTTTTGATGAAGAGTCTAAAGCATAGAATTTTGAGGTGGTGATTCATTAATTTATTATATATAAAGTCACCCCATATATGTATCCTACACATATGGATATACATTAGAAGGATAATAATATTAGGATAATGTATTCTCATCCAGTGTTGTCTTGTGAGTAGACCTATCAAGTTTTTTTATGGAGTGGATCAATTATTTCAAGATCTTACCAATCTAGATGATTGAGGGTTATATCATTTGGTTGTTAGAATTTGTGGATTCCTACTCTTTTATCATGGGATATCAGCTCACATGACCTTATTTGGAAAACTATTCTACTTTTCTTAAATTATGGGAAATATTGTAATCATCTATTTTTGTTCCAAACCATCATTACAGATGAAAGATTTCTGGGTTGTCAATTTAAATTATTTTTTTAGAAGAAATTTCCTTAGAGGATTTATTTTAGAAAGGATCATGTGCCACAAGAGGAGATCGGGCTAGTACAAAATATCTTCTTGAAAAATCTCTCCATTTCTGATATATGGATTTGTGTGGTCTTCGATGTGGTCACCAGTTGAGTGGAATGGGTTCTATATTTGGGAATATTTAATATATATATGTTCTTATACCAGAATTAATAGAGATCATATAAGGTACTATTATTTTATCTTAGAGTGTTTTAATGAATTTTTTTATTCTATATCATTATACCACATTATTACATCCCCTTTTTATATGCCTTTTCTGTAAAAGTAGAGAGGCCTAATTTTCTATCAATGTTGACATTGGTAGTAAAGGGTCACAAGACACTACATGATATTTTTAGGATTATAAGATGATGATGGGGAAACAACAGTCATCTGAGGATTTCTTTATAATTTAAATATACCCACACAATGTTTTTTTAGTATCTACTGGTTATATTATTTTATTGTGATTATTTATTTCTTTTAGAGGATTTATATGTTTTTAGGAGGATTCCTAGTGTTTGGTGACCATTGGATAGAGGGAGAATTAAATGGGTTATATATTTCCAATTTTTTTTCAATATTATTTATAATCTCTTTCATTTAATTTTGGAGATGTTTCTGTAGTGGAGTTATCTAAATTTGGGGAAGAGTTTCCAAATATATTTCTTGAGGAGGATGATACATTAACCCTGGAGTTGATTATGAGTTCTGGATACAATTGTATCCAAGAACCTCCATAATTTCTATGGATTCTTATGAGATGATTCATTTTTAGTTGTGAGGACTATGGATATGTTTTGATGACCTGATGTCAAAGGGCATTATCTGACCTATTTCATGAACATTGGGGTTCTCTTATATTCTTCACTAAGAAGGAAAATTGTGGTCTCTAATTATTTATAGGATATTGGAAGCTTAATCATGTGGTGTTAAATAAACATTACCCTCTTCCAAGGTCTTATAATATATCTAAATAGTCTATGTGATCTACCTAGTTTTTTAGGACTGATATATAGTCAATATTTCACCAGATTAGTGTCAGGGAGGATGAAATCATGATGATTTTTTAAGTGCATATATTGGGACATTTTGTTCATGTATATGTCATTTAGTGTCACAAATTACATAATAATGTTCATGGGACTCATGTAATATATATTCCTTGAGTATCTATATTGGTTTTTTGGTCATGTTCAGTGAAAACATCCTCATATACTATAGGCCAGAGAAGAAGAATTATAAGAACAAAAAGGTCAGTTTATAAGACCTTCAACACAATAAATATTATGGGAGTATGTCCAAGCATACTATATTTGTATGGGATGATAATTTCATTGTACTTGTTATGTAACTATATGGAGTTCTGTTGGATCTGTTGAAGATTGAGCCATACATTTCATAGCCTACACCGAATAAGTTTTCAACAGTCTGTAGTTTTCTCAGTACCATGGAATATTATTTGATGATCATATCCAAATTCCATTATTTTGAGACATATTTGAAAACCATAACTAGTAAATACTATACTATTTTGTTTCATTAATCAATGTCAGGCATCATTTGACTACCTGGATGAGTGTTCCATAGTATTCTTCTACCGTGGCTTCCACCGAAGGGAGTGATGTTTGAGGTGTTTTGTGATCACACACATCATAGTTTGGGTTGTTTACTAATGTAGTATAAATTAGTGATAACATGTGGGTCCATAAAATATGGTCTCCATGACAGTTTATATTCCATGAATGATCACAAGGTGGCGGTGTTGTTCTTCCCAAAAGATGTAACGTAACTACCTCATAGGTGATCAATTATTTGCCTTTACACATCCCCAAATTATGTGGAATATTTTCAATCAGTGGGATCTGAATCTATGATATGTAAGGTGTATATAATTACTCTAGGATTATGAAATTAATATCTCTTACACCATGATAATTGAAGCAATGATTAAGATTCACTATATTGAATTTCACTGGGTGATGTTGTTCAGGGTTACAATGATTCTTGGAGGGTGGTTTAGGAGAATGAAGTTATTTATCCTGATACAAACGAGTATAGTGGTTGGGGTATACAATTTTAGATGATATTTTAATAATTCATTATATAGTATGTGTGAGGTGTTTTATTGGGGGGTGGGTAAGTGGAAGTGTGGATGTTTTTCCATGTTCACCATGGTGTTGTTATGGATTGATAGTTGGAGGATGGTCTACAATGGATGATATTTCACAAGTGTTTTATTTTTCTATCTGAGGTATAGTATTATGTTATCATGGATTTTCATATCATAGAATTGATAGTTCATTCTATTTTTTTCAAGATGTATCAGTCCCTGGGGGGATATCTTTGGTGGATCGAAATTAATTCAACAGTTTTAAATTTTGAATCATAGTTCTTTTTTTTTGGTGGGGGATCTAGAGAAATGTGTTATGAGTGGTTTTTATATCCGTAGGATTTACCTAAGTGTTAATGGGATGGAAAATCAATAAATTTTATCATTGTCCTACCTCAATCCTAGTTAGGATGCAATAATATTTGAGTGACTATGGATTAGTTGTTTAATTCATCCCACTTATATATAATTAGGGAGTTGGGAATCTTAGAGGATTTCGGGAGGTGATATGTAGACAAGGTGGTGAAGCTTAATGTGGTACATATGAGTATAATTTTTAATAATTATCTTTATATAATCATAGGAATTTTAATATTATTGAAATATTTTTGTGTATCCTAAGTGTGCATTAGAATTATATTCTATCTGTTTATGGATGAGCAGAATATTGGGCCACATAGAGTCTATAAGATATGATGTAAGACTATATTTTATATTTTAGTTGCTTTTTGGTGAGGAATTTTTCCATAGATGAGTATTTAAACAACAATAATCACTCTCTCATTATAATGTACACATTCATGGAATTGTATGGGAGGCCTTATTCACCTCTATTATTTATGAATGAGTTTGTTTAGTTAGTGGTTGTTTTTATAGATTTTTTTTAGAGCATAGAAAAAAAATATTCCAATTATTTTTATAGCATATTAAGGAGGAACTAGACTTTAATAATTCATATGAGTATTAGTGGATGGAGACCTATAAATGTTATAGTTTGGTGACCCTGTGTTCTTCCTATCAGTGGGGAAAGTGAATATTTTTCTAATGGATTAAGATCCCTCGCATGTTTACTAATACATTCGTGGTATTTTTGAGTAATGGAGAGGTGGTGAATTGTTGGTGGTTCATATGTTGATGGAAAGGGTCTGTGAAATCATTCATGTTTCATATCATTGATAGTATCCTAGTGAATAATCTCTTAAAAACTTTTTGGGAGAGTTTTATTTTGAGGATCACATGACATTTATTGTGTGTCTAGATAATTTTCATGATAGTTGAGTTTAATTTTTTTGTTTATGAAATTCTTTTTTATCATGTTTTGTAGAGTCATGGTGGATAGAGAAGTGTTTATGGTAATGACAGTCAAAAGTGTGCACTTGTTATCCTAATTTTTTATATTTTTTTACTATAAGGTTTTAGAAGATTGTAGATCCATTTAATGGGTGTTTTTACTCATTAATTCTAAACTAATTTTATTTTTTCTATTGTTTCTATATTTTTCTGATTTCTTCATCTCATATTATTGGAATATATATGAGAGTTATTGGTTAGTGGTGTATTTAGTTTTTTTTCATGGAATTATTTTGATTCTAAAGTATGATAATTATTTGAGATGTACCTAATGTAATGGTTAGTCATCAAAGATGTAGTGTGGTGGATCTTGAGGTTGATATCATGGTTCTTCCATTTGAATGATCCCATAAATCATAGTGACATAGCTATGGTATGGTCTTGGCCTCATGGGTTGTTTATTTATTTGTATCATTCCATGAAGGATGGAACCTTTGGATTGCGTCCTGATTTATGAGTTTAGGTTCCACAACTCTATTCGTTGGGGGGGGATTTTAAAATATTATTTATTTTTCTTTGTAGTTAGGTTGCAAATTTCCGAGGCTACTATTTGGATAAGATCCTTAAATGTGTCCTTTGCTTAGAATTAACATACATATGTTGGATTTGTGGAGTGATCATCATAGTTCAGTTGGACCGTGGTTCGTTATATAATATTTAATCATGATACACCAATATTTTTGTAGAAACCCATAGGAATTGAATTCTGACATATACCCATAGGTCATGATCATATATTTCTTTTACTAGATATAAATTCTGAGGTTCCCCCAAATACCATTATATTTTAACTCTTTTCCTTGACTCTATAGACAGTCTATCTTATTTTGGGAGACACATTAGCCCACGTTCCTTGATATTGATCATATGAATTAAGAGATTTAATGTTATATATTTATTGTGATTCTAAGACCATTTATTATTATATTTTATTCTATTAATAATATCAGAAAATGTGGTTGTGGGATATGGTAGGATTTTGTAAGTATGGGGAAAGTGGTTGATAATGGATTTCAGTCATTATATTGATAATTTATTCCATAATGTGATCTCAATATCTAGGTCATTTCTTATTTTCCATGTCATTCAATAGTGGTTACAAGATCCTATTTTGAGGTAGGGGACTCAAGAACTATTTTATTTGATATGAAATTTTTGGTATTTGAAACTTTTTTACTTGGATAAATAGGAATAATTTGATTAAAAAATATAATGACCTAAACCCAATGGAACATTAATTGATTTGAAAATGTAAATGTGTTTACCTGCATTCATGATTTTTCTTCTATACAATATTAATTTTTCTTCAATTGTTATAAATCATTGATGATGTTGAGACATCTAGGTTAATGATAAAATTTGGAACCACCTTCATAAAATGATAATAACATTCAAATGGTAATTAACCAGTTTTTCAGAGAAACAATTTTCTGTGAAATAATGTGATATATAAGAATTTATATAATGTTTTGGATATTGAAATGTTGTTTTTGATTTTAAATTGATTATTATAATGATTTTTACTATGTGGTCAATATGGGTGCTACTGTGGGGTGATAATTATAACTAGGTTCATATATGTTGGTTGGAATGTGATGGATTGTCAGGGTGTATATGTTTGATTTTGTTAGGTAAGGAGGCTACATTGGATAGATTTTTTTGGTACCATGGATATTTTTATTATTACATGATGAATTTGGTGTTGGTTTTGTGGTGATTAGACATTGTTATTTTGGCTATTATTGTGTGTTGTGTAACAGGTATATGGTTTCCATTATACGATTTGAATGTGGATTGTAGAGTCTGTTATGGGGTGATAGAATGGATTATTTTTGTGGGTTTTTTGTAGCGCACTATTAGTAGTGGAATGTGATAATTAGAAATGATGAAATGGTAATAATTAAAGGATGCAATTAATAGGAGTATTTTTTAGAAGTGGATTAGAAATAAATATTTAATTTAATGGATTAATGAATGTAAATTTTTGCGTAATTGGTAAATATAGAAATTAAATAATTGGACGATTAAATATGCTTTTATGAATATTTATAGTGTCTCTTTTGTAAAAGTAATAGGGTTAGTTGTCATGTATTAGTTGGTAGTATTTTCTGTGTGAGGTGACAGTGGTATTGGGATGTTTTTTTGGCTTTGATAATGTTATATTTCTCTAATATCATCATTTTGGACATGCTTTTGGCATTCTTGTTAATTCTATATGCACCCCATCCAAGTCGAATTCCATTAAAAATATCTAAATTTTTTAATGATGAGTTTTTTCTCATAAAATCCATGTTTTATAAAGAATGGAATGCTGACTACCACCTCTTTCCAACACTCACATATAGGTGTAGCATGGGTTGTATTGCATCATGTTAGATATGATGGAATGACTCTGTTATGTGGTGTACTGAAAGAAACTATGGGATATTAGTGTGATGATAAGTAAATGACACACTAGAGGACACTATATGGTATGGAATAGTAATTACATGGTGTATTGAAAAACGTAAAAGGGATATCAATAAGATCGTGTTACATGGTTGGGGTTGTGCATGTTTTAATAGGGGCATGATATTGTTTTCACTCAAGTTCAAAAAACCCAACTAACCATGATAAGGAATTTTTTGATAAGAAATTAAATGTTGAAAGGTTTATGGGATATTGTGGATGATATACTTTGGGAATGTGGAATGTTTTAAATATAAAATATGGTTTACTATGGTTTGAAAACTAAAGCGATTGGGGGCACATGATTTCTTATATTCAGGTGTGAGAGAAACACACCAGTGTGGAAGTTATTATAGGACACCTCCTTATTATATATTTTATTATTAATTTAAAATTCCTTGATGAAATATCTTATGAGTGATCCCTGGTGAGTCTTGGTGGTAGTAGACATTTTTTTCGCATGTTGGTTCTGCTCTCAGTTCACTAATGCAATTTTCTTATCCTTCAACATTTTTATGAGATATCATGAGTACAATACTACATATTTTAAATGTCATTATGGATACCTATATATAAAAACTATAATCAGGATTATATTGTGAGTTTAGTGATCATGATTCATGGTACTAACATAGATTAATCAATTATATGTGGGGTCGTTTCCATAGACATTATAGGTATTTTAAATTGGGATTTATATTTTCCTAGCCTATTCATTCACTATGAAATTATTTTGGACCTTTATTTATTTATATAATGGTGTTGATAACATGTTAATTTATTTAATAATGTGTTATATGATGGTAATGAATCCCATGGTTATATTTTATACACTCAGTTCTAGTAAAAAATCCATGTTTGTTTGGAGGAATGCATTATGATTCCCTCACATCTTCACTATTGTCCCAACATAGGTTTCAAAGGGGCTGGGTCTTAAAATTCCTCATTAAGCTACATTTTCTATTTTTATTTTTAGGCCATGACTTATAGATAGTTAATCGAGTTCCAAATCATGTAATCAGCCAGAATCTCAGGTTTTCAAACTCCATGGAATTTCATTCACTCAAAGTACATGTTTTAAACTCACCATTAGTCTAGGGATATTTTGGTACTCCAATTACCATAAATTTAATATGTACAAGAATAAAATATTTTTAATTGGATTTATCTATACTTTAATTCCATTTTATTATTTAAACTCAAGAAAACATTATACAGAAAACAACTTCCTCCTTGGTGTGGTGCTTCTCAAATAACCAATTTTGACTAACCGTGAATTATTCCTCCATAGAATTGATGAATCATATATATATATATATATATGTTAATTATATTTTAGATTCAATAAAATTCCAAAATTCATTTTATAGACCTACTTATTTATTATATGTATTTTTCTTTTTGTGATTCTATGATCCTTTTCATAGAGTGAATCAAATCCCTATTTTAGGAGAGACTTAAAACACCATGAACCCAAAACGCCAGGTAAGATAGATTTTATTACATTTAAAATTATCTTTGACCTTTACAATAATCTCTATTCCATCTTCTATATCAACTACAGGGTTGAAAGGGGGACCATTTCACACCAAAAATGCCTCCATATTGAATGGAATTCTAAAATTCCCACAACATCCACATAATTTATGTTTCCCGATCGGCCACAACATAGCTAGTCTCTCTCTGGAGTGGTGTGTTTTCCCTCTACCAAACAACTCACTAGAAATCGACTACATAATAATAAATTAAATATTAATATATTTTTAATTTCAATTGGCTTATACTGGAAATTAATCTATCCTTTTGTTCTTTATATTCAATAGAAAATAAAAATTAGAGTTCTGGTGAGGCTTGGATTAGAATTTATAAGTCCCCTAGAGAAAAAGATAATCAAATATAAAGGAGGAAGAAAATAAATATAACATTGAAGAATTACATGATAATAAATGAAATAAAATAGTATGTTATATATAAAAATTCATACAAAGAACAAAAATGAATCATTTTAGTAAGAAAGATAAAGATAAATAATGTTATATGTGAAAGGATGTTTCAATAAAAAATAAATTATAAAAATAAAGTGATATTGAAATATTATAATATCTTAAAAGGGAGTAGAAAATAACATAATAATCATAAATTGGTTAGAACATGAGTAATAAAGAAAAAAATTTAACATAGAAGAATCTAAGCCCAACTGAAAAATAATCGGTAAATATAAACCATAGCTTACATCTTGTATTTCCATTAAAAGTTTAAAAATTCTATATAATGATACTTTATTTATCAAAAAAACTATTCTCAATATATTTTACATATATTTTTAGTATTACTGATCATTATTTCACATAATATATTATTCATTAATATTTTTAGATAGATACATTTCATAAAAAATAGTTTTTAAATCCTTTAAGGATTGTTTTGATATTATATTATTGATCTTAGTTATTTATCCATGAGTTTGATATTCTATAAAATATTAATAGAAAATATAATTTCACACACACACATAGACACACTCAGAGTGATAACATATGATTCATGGAATTTCAAAAATAACATATCAACAATGTAGGCAGAAGAAATTATCATTTATGTTTGTATTAGAGAAGGAGAGAGATGTGATAAACATATTATAAATAGATTAAATAAATTATTTATAATTATAAAAACAATAATATCATATTGATAAAAAAATTAGTTAGTTTAACAAGGATTGGTTAAAAAAATGGGAATATATTATTAGAGTAGAGAAAAAATAAAATAAAAAGAAGGGCATGTTATCTCTTCTTTTGGACTCATCCTTTTCTAAATGTATAATAACATGGGATCTTTTGTTATGGTGAGAGTAATACATTTTTGTGAAGGGAAAAGGGATTTGAAAATAGAAAATGTGAATATTATAAAATATGGGATCATTTTTAAACATTGTTTTCAATAGTTGTGTGTATGTGGGGTACTTATGGTTAGGGTGAAGGGGTTTGTTGAGAAAAAATTTTATATATAAAATTATTTAATGATTAATTATTTAATTAGTGGTATTTGTGGTGAAGATGTATATAATATAATTAAAATAATATTCTTTTAATTACTTTTAAGATCATCCAAATAAAAAAACACAGATTCAACATATAAAGAAATAATTAAATGAATCTAAAATAATTTTTAATTATTATAAAATAATTTTTTAAACTTTTTAAATTAAATTATCAGCTTATAAATTGGAATAATTTTTTTAGATAGAATATTTATCTTAGTAATAATATTTTGGGTTCTAAAAACCATTCTACAATTAATTATAAAATTATTATATAAAAATAATGTCATAAAATATACTATATTTTATAGCAATTTTTTTAATATTCATCCCAAAATTAATTATTTTAAGAAACATAAAAAATTAAATCCTACCAAAAATTAAAAAACTGATTAAATTATGTCAATTCATTTTATACGAATAAATTTTAAAATTATATAAATTCAATATTGAACTAAGACCTGAAATACTGAAATATAATAATTAATTGTAATTTTATTTGAAAAATTAATTACTAGTTTGGAGTTTCATAACTAAATATTTATATTTATTACATTGAATATTTAATTATAATACATTTTATATACACATATTCATATTTATTTAATTATAAATTTTTCTATATAACTACCAATAATGGTTAGTTCACTATTCTAATAATTATGTTACTGTTTTAATGAAAACCTTACACATTTCAATAGTCATATTTATTTTTATTACCCTATAAATACCAATTAGGTCCAACAAATTTGATTCAATTAGTTGTTTCTCAAGGTTATCTATATTAATTTTATAGAATGCCCACATAATTTTTAATCATCCCCTTTCTATTATAGTGGTGTTCATGATTGTTTTATTTATCAAAAAATATTATATAACATATTTTAATAGTCTAATCATGTTATAATTTTTTTAAACTACCCAAGTATTAGTCATATGAATTAATTTTATCCATTGTTTATAATGTTCAATATTAAGGAATAATTTTTGTATTTTATAATTTCATGCATTTGAGGTGTTTATAGAATACATTATACTATGGATCGCAAATAAAATGCATTTAAATATGAGATGCTTATATGTTATTTGAAGCTTAACAACCCATGTACCACATAATAGATCCCTGAGTCTATTCGTTACATGAACACAAGCGTTCCTCCCCATATGTCATAGGTTACTGACTACTAGTGAGGGTCTGTAAAGGATCATGGGTAGATTAAACCCTATTTACCAATGATACACAATAGGAGAAAAAAATATAAATAACTAAGATAATAATAAATAATAACCAATTAAAACCAAACACCACATGATTGTCCAATATTATGGTAAATTAGTAAAACCTAAGTAGTAAATATATCAATCCATATAAGAATTATGTTTCAATTGAAAATATAAAATTAGGACACACTGGAAACTCCCCAAATGGTATCAAAATAATATTTGGTTCCCTTATCCACACATCATCTCAAGACTAACTCATCCATCTCACATAGGGATATTTCCTATATCCTATTATATAATCATGATTTCTACTTAGGTACCAATATGTGGACCAAGTATAGTATGAGTATTACTTAGTACGCCACCACCAATGGTGTCTATTATGATATCTAGTCTATATTATTGTAGTTTTTTTCATTTTGATTTAAATATAAACAATAAAAGTAAATAGGATTCACATTTATTATTCTTTGTTTATCCACATCTCTCTCAGGTTCACAAAGAAACCCAAAAAATCATTTATTCTTCAGCCCATGAAAAAGTATACACCATACACTATAGAAATTTTTAGATTATTATTTCATGAGATTTCATTATTTAATTAAATTTAAATTTCATTTTAATACTTTTGAGCACTAGTCCATGTAAAATTATCAGATATTCTTAGTGTGTTATTCTAACATCATTATCTCAAGTACATGGAAAATAATTCCATAACCAATATCACGGGTACCTAAATCGTTTGTATAACACAAAATATGCGGTACATGGGGAGATTTTTCATCACTAATTCACTGGAATTCATTTGGGGTCTTGAGAATAAGTCTAGCTACCCATGAAAAATGGGCAATAGATTGACACCCACACCACATTTTTCAAATTTACACCCATACATACATATATATATATATATCAAGTTTCTACATCATTGAACTACTTATTAAACAATAAGAAATATGTAATGACTCATTTATCCTATTATCATCAATTACTACACAAGTCATTAACCCATAGAAAATTAGAAAATATTTTTTTTGTAACATTAACAAATCCCAAAACATGGACATAGTTCAATTTCGAAAAAACCACTATTTATCTTTTTTACATTACATAATTATTATTTCAAGGAAAATCCGCACAGACCATGGGGTTCCATTAGGACTTGTGAAAACTTCTCATATGAATCCAAATGAATCAATAAAGGGTCACATAAATTTTTTAGGGTTCAATTCACATTTATTAATCAGAACCTAATATGAAAAAAGGAAACACAATGACACAATTAAATAAGCTAATAATTCAACAAGACTATTTGAAAAAATGTAAACCACCTACCTTTGGATCAATGATTATTTGTTCCTAAACCTTATACCATAATTCATTGTTGAGCGGACAAAAATGAAGAACTTAACTACGATCCTCAAGATATAGGATTGGATATTTCTTCCTTTAATAGATCCAACCATGGAACATCGCAATTACCCAGAACGAACATCGATATATCCACAAAATATTATATCTAGGGTTATATAAAATAGAAGGAGAAGATATTATGGATGAAATTAAAAGAATGAAGTTATACTGGTGAAACACGATCTTCTGAGAGTGTTGTGTTTGTATAAACATTCTTCTAGATCAAATGGAATCACCTCTCAAAACTTGGGATAAAATGAATTTCATAAATCTCAGACATTAGGGGATAAATGCGGCCTGTATATTCTTGTTCCCTTTAGCCCCAAAATTTATAGGCTTTCAACAATATTACTTACTATTTGGAAAACTGGTTTGGTGAAGTGTGTGCCAGTAGTGTGGTTCTACGATCTAAAGAAAACCCCACATAATGTTGTATTACAAAGTTATAAGAACTATGTGCCAACTATGTTATTACACTCTTTTCAACATTTCGTGGTTTCCTATGATAAACTATAGGGTTTGGCCAACCTGTGTGCCAAACGATCACATACCTAGTGCCCATTATCATTCCTTAAATAGTTTCTTGGAGGTATTTATACAATTTGAGAAAACTATGCACCAACCATGTACTTTTTAAAACAGCCCGAAAAACATCCTAATCTTACCCAAACACACTTTATACAAGAACAAACCAAAGTTAGATTAAACTAAGGGTCAAATTTATAAACAAATTATAAGAAATCTCAAGAAAGGTTAGGATATTATAATATCTCCACCTTATAACAACTCTTCCTCGAGCTTCACTCACAAACATCACTAAGATTATGAGGTAAAATTATCGATCAATTGGGACTCTTTATCTACTCCCCTCTCTTATATTTCTCCCAGACATAGACATTGTACCACAAATATAAGACTATCATCATAATCATTCATCGTAAAAAATTCATTATTTAAACCACAACATGAATTGTATGCTACTAAAAGGTGGCATCAACCTCAATCTCAACATCTCCAACATTGATTGGATGTGAAGGTTTGAGGTGATAATACCAAATATTTGTCACATGAAAGACATCATATATAGAACTAGACCTACATAGAAGAGATAATCAATATTCCATGAGTATGATTCTCTCCATAATCATAAAAAATCTAATAAACCTAGGTTCCCTCTTTCTTGTATCTAAATCCTATGGTGACCCAATCTCTATAAAACAAGAAGGAAAACAAGTTCACCCATTATAAACTCAATAGTTTGATAATTTCTATGACAATACTAATTATTTATACTCTACACTGTATATATACTTTCCCAAACCAGCAAAACCTATTTTGAATTCTCTTACAAGAGACTCAGTCCCAATAACTCTTACACACCCTACTCCAAGAAACATAAAGTTGACATATAGAGCCTATGATAATTAACATCATGTGGTTACACTGGAATAGTCACCCGATAACTATTTTTATAGGTAAACTCAATCAATGCTATGTGCTTCTCTGAAGATCCACCAAAGTCTAGGATGCATGACCATGAATTTTCCTACATCACCTGAATAATATCTTATTATTTTTCATTTGTCTATGTGTGAAGGGTGGTATATAAAATATTTTGAGTAACTAGTTCCTTTTTAAAACACTTTCATGTATGTTTGAAGTAAAATGAGGTTCATGGACTGAAACTATACTTTTCATAACTTCATGAAAATAAACTATCACCCAAACATACATATCACCAAACTAATCAACTGTGAATGTATCCATAATTAGAAATAAATGGGATACTTTCTTCAAAGGTTCTATAATCAACCATATCAAGTAATAATTATGAAGGATCTTCTAAATAAATACTAAAAACACTAGGGTGACACAGTCCAATTTCCACTCTGTAATGGTAAAAGGATTTAAGGGAATTATGGGTCACTGATGATCAAACTTCACATTCATACTGGTGTAACATTATGTTAGGAAATAGGAAATCTTCTTTTTTATCCCCATACACCAATATTCTATTTGAAGAACACAATACATCTGGATCAAACCATGGTTCACCACCCACTATGACTCATGAAACTCACTCATCAGATCCTTTCCCAAACAATTAACCACAAAAACATGACCAAAAAAATGGTCGATTACAAATACTTCGATAACCTAATTAGAATTTGAATCACACCTTAAAATATTTTCTTATAATCTAAGAACTATAGACCTAGATACTACCTCTAACTAATCTATCTCATAATTGTGGAATCAACTAATAAGGACACAAGTTTCATTCATTCCTACTTATCATTAACATCTATATAAATTTCAACCAGTAAACCCTTCATTTTCCACTCATTAATAGACTCTTGGAATTCTTATGTATGTTTCTTCTTTATTAATGTGTCTGCAACATAGTTTCCCATCATGTTCATATAGGCTAGCTCATAGTCAAATGATTGCATATAAATAAACGATCGCTACATCCAAATATTATAATATAACTACAAGATGATATATTTTAAAAAAAATTGGTATAAAAAATAAAATTTTCAACCAACCAGTAAGGACACTAATACTATAAATTATAAATTGTGGTGGCCTAGTCTAGATGACGTGTATGATAATTCCATTCATGTGGACTCAACTATCATGATCCAGATTCACTGACTTGATCACTGTGTATCAAAATCTACAAAATTATAATCAGGAACAAAACACAAAACAAGCCATAATCCTCACCCAGCATGGGTAAAATAAAATTTGTATAGTGGTCAACCTCTTATTTAACTCTTAGAAAGAATTCTAACATTTTATAGACCATTCAAACATTATACAATTCTTCATCAGGGGCATAAATAGAAGTTTAATATGAGAAAATACATGAATTAATATCCAATAACATCCCAATAAACCCATAAATATTCATATAATAAATATATTTGGGAGATTCTCCCAATAAAAAACTTCCAAAACTTTCTATTGTTCCACTAACACAAATTCCTAGGAAATGACGTGACTAAAGAAATATACCTTGTCAATCTAGAACTGAAATTTACATAGCTCTTCATAGAGAATATTCACTCTTAGTATACATAGTATGATGTAATGATGTTTGGAATTATCAACATGATTCTATGAGTACGAAAAGATCTCATTGATGAAAAAAATCACAAACATGTCTGAAATGGTTGGATTATTTAGTTCATTATGTCTATAAACATAGAATTATTTTTTTCATCCAATTCTACATCACAATGAAATCATACCTGACATACCTTATCCTATAATAATTACATGGTATAAAAAAATGTCTAACTCTAATATGATGATTACATTACCTTAAGTAGATCTTAATGACAACACAAGTACCCCAAATCTAGTAAAAATGATAATCAATATGTGGAAGAGAATAATGGTTCTTAAATTCTATATTATCATTCCTATAATACAAACAAAATCACATCATCCAATTAGAGTTCCATGAAAATAAAAAAAAGAAACCCCTAAGGTGATGTACTCATAAAAATGAATAACTTAATCGATCAATTCTTCCAGTTAAGTCTTAACATCTTGAAGCTCTTCTGATTACATTATATAAGGAGGAATAAAAATTGTTTCAGCTCGAGGAATTATCTCAATTTTTACATGGAATCCCTCTCAGGTGGTATCAATCATAGTTAAAAAGGGAAACAAATCCTAAAATAGATACACTACAAGTGTAACGAAATTACGATTCACACGCCCATCATCCAACAAAAGACTCACAACATGGGTGGTGATATCTTCCAATTTCTAATGAACTTGCCCTGCATGGAGTTCCTTTGTATCCCATTACACTTGATGAAAAATTTAGTATATGGGAAATTTTATCTGCAGATATAATAATCAATGTGTACATGGTATGACATAGACAATCCATACCCAAAATAAAGTCAAAACCTGATATCTCGAGTAAATACTAATCCTAAGGGAAATTATACTCACCAACCTCGAGGGAACACTCATTTAATAGGAAACTTTCATTTGACTACACTCCCAATCATGTGTAAATTGTCATAACGCCACACTAGAATGTGTTGTTAGACTCAAACCATTCACATTTCGACAATATATAAAATAATGATAGGCTCATGTGTTAAATTATGTTCCAGAAAGAGTATATGCTATACGAATTTTACCTCTAATTTTCAAGGTACCGGCCTCACTATTCACTATTTATAGATGAACTTCATGAAACTAACCTATAATTATTCCTTATGCTTTATTATTTGTCCCCTATTATTCCCTTCTCTAATCACATGATTTCCCTTTACCGAATGTACCATGTATTATGGCTTAACTAGATTTCCCAGTAGAGCACTAATTTTTTAACTGGAATGTGGTAGAATACCTCTTCCAATGCTCCAGTTTGGCCTTTATCCTCCATCAGTAGCCATATGTTGAGGATTCAGGTAGTAATTATGGATTTCTAAAATCCCTTTGTTAGATCATCACACCACTAGTTGATGGGGGCACTGACTACAAGTGTGACTTGGCCGACAACACTAATTGAACAAACACTCAATTAGTACCTTGTGTCACTGATCTTCTCCATTTCTACTATGTTTACCACTAATTTGTTAAATATTATTATAAATACACATCCTACCCTCAGAATAAATGCCTCCTGGACATATAGCATAAACCACTTATCCTCTAGTGGAGTCATCCATCAGGTTCCCCTTATAAATGGGAGATTTATATATTAGATCATCAAACATATTCCAGTAGAATTTATTAACCTAGGATGTATTCTCACATTTATGTCTGTCCTGAAAAATTATCATCACAGTTGCCTCATTTGCTACAGAAACTAGGAAAAGTTATTTCAATTAATTGAAGTGACCAACATAGTCTATCACTGACATGTTTCCCTAGTTCATCCACATAAACTCTTCTACCCTCTCCAGTGTTACCATCTCAAGGTAAAAGTGTTCTGGGAACATATCTTGAAATGCCTTCCAAGCCATGTTCTCTAAATTCTCATCTAAAGCCTAGATATCCCACTAATGCTTTGGTAGTCCACATTATATATATGATTGTAATTTGAATCATTATTTTGAATGAATCGCTAAATGATGAAGTTTTTTCTACATAGACTCAATCCAAAACTCAGTTACCTTGGGTCCACCCTCTCTACTTAACATCCAATAGTGCTACTACTAGAAAACCCAATTCTGATCAGACATATTTTTCATAGCCGACCCTTGTTATCATTTCTCATGGACGAATGTATCTACAATTCCAAGAATATATATTAGTACAAATAACACATCAGTAAAAAATTTGAATAAGATGGATTCACATAAGGAAAAAATAATTTATCCCACATAAACTTATCCTCGGTAAAAACCATGATACAATCACTAACCTCAACTGTCCATTACTCTGGCAATGAATGACATAGGGTAAATTAATTTTCAATTTAAATGTTTCACATTAGACAACACATTTTAACAATTTAAAATCACCACATTCAATATCTTGTAACCCTTATAATTTATTTATTAGGAACCATCACTTTTAAAATATTGGAATAAGGAAAATCATATTAATTTTCCATGAACCTCTCATAAATTTCTTTTCTATGTGTTCTTAAAATGATACACGTCACATATATACATTAATGACTATAATGATTTCTATTTACTCAAATATCATTTCATACCATTCCATGAGTAAAATCATAGAAAACAATAACATCACACAAAAAGTTCATCACATAAGGTGAAATAAAAATCAACTATAATATTAAACATCCAAAACAATAATCCAACCCTAGGATGTATGGGTTTTCACAACACATGGGTTTACTACTCTCTTGAAGAAGATCATGAACAAGGCATGATTCATCATAATATATTATCTACCGCACCAAAAAATTATGAAAATTAAAAATAAATAAAAATGAAATATCAAGATAATTTGTAAAAACCTAAACAAGTATTCACATATCAGTGCCTCAATATAATTTATTAGATGAACTCATGCTCACCTCCCTGTATTATAGATGATTTTGACTAGAAGTTATGGTCTATTAAGGATCATGTGAATACTAAACCCTCTTTATCAAAGTATCACAATATTAGAAAACAATATATAAATAATCAAGATAATAACAAAAAATGATCAATGATAACCAAACATCCCATGATGATCCAATAATAGAGAAAATGACCAAAACGTGAGAAGTAAAAATGTCATCCCATATATGTATCATGCGTGAAATAACCAAAATAAGGACACACTGACCACTCCAATGTACGTCCCAACATCATGTCTAGTTACCTCATCAACTCTCCATATCGAGTCCAACCTAGCCATATAACATAGGGCTCTTAACCTTATCATGTCTAGAAAACATGATGTCTACTCGAGTATCATTCGATGACCTATGTAGGGTGAGATTGAACTCTGTAGGTTTCCACTAATAGTGTCTAAATCAATATCCAATCTATAAATGTTTTATTTTTGTACTAAAAATAGAATACAAGTGGTAAAACTGAATAGGTTTCACATTTATTATTTTTTAGTTAGCTATATTGGCCTTTGGTTCTTGGTGACACCCAAACCAATCATACGTACATCAGACTGTGTCACATTATAAACCATAAACCATAGGGGTTGTATAATTTTTATTTCAAGTGATTTGATTTAGAAATATAATTCAATTTCATTTCGGTACTTTAGAGCATCAGTACATGTACTATTATAACAGGTTCTTGGAGAACGATTCAAATATAATTATCTTAGGTACTTGTAGTGTCAGACCAGAACCAATGTCATGGGTACATAGAGAATTAGTCAAGAATAAAAATCTCAGGTACTTGGATCCCCATTAGAGTACCAATTGACATTCATCCAACATGGGTCTATATCATCAGTCCGAATACCCTCGAATAAGGATCATTAGTCCAAAGACCACACCACATTGTTTATTTTTACACACTGACACATAGACACACATACACTCATATATGTATATATATATATATATCACATTTCAACATCATTGACCTTCTTATCAATATTTAACAACACAGTGAACCATTTAATTTATCAAACACAATCATGGTTCAATAGTTTTAATACAAGAAACAAAAATGGAAATCCCCCATTAATACATTTATCATCAATTATTAAATTATACATTAACTAATCATCGATAAGCTAAAAGACCCTTTAAATACCATTACAAAAAAAGGATTTATTTCAATTATATAAACCCATTATTTCCATTTTTACATTTCAAAATTACAATTTTAAGGAAGATTCATGTTTCTCATGGGATTTCATTAAGCCTAGTCATAGAATCATTAATAGATCCAATAGGACATGTGAAGGGTCTCACAATTATGATATGTCTCAATTAAATTTTTTAATCAAAACACAATTTTGAAAAAAGAAAATAAAATACAATAATTACATACATGATTTAGAAATACAAATAATGGGAAATAGCATATAGACCACTAACCATAGGATTTTTGATGAAAGATCACACAACCATAGCCCTTAATTTTGAGTTATAATGGACAAAAGAGAAGAACTACACTATGGTCCTCAATATCTATGCTTGGATCTTCCTTCAATATATCCAACCATAAAACATTAAAATTATGCATAATGAACATGCGTATATACACAATTGAATAGATCTAAGGTTTTTTAAAACTGAAAGAGAAGAGATATAAGAAAAATGGATATGAATAGACAGTTACAAAAAATGGATATATGATGGTACTTGAATCACCATAAAAATTCTCCCAAATTGAAGGTAATCTCCTATTAATACATGAGAAAAAAAGGAGTAACAAATTAACTAATATATATTGAAAATAAGGGATTCAAATTTTAATTATTGTTAGATTAATAATTTCCAGTCTTCCAGTTATACAATTCATGACTAAGATGTACAGTTTGAAAAACTGTTCACCAAACATGGAATGCTACTTTCCTATGAAACTCCATGCATGGTTATCTAAGCAAATTAGAAAAATCCCGAGCCAAAAAATTTATTCTCCTCTTTTTATCATTACACTATTTCTAGAATGCACCTGGATGGTATGGACAAACCATGCACCAACCATCCACCTACCCAGTTCCCACTATCTTTCCATTCATTGTTTCGTGGAGGAGCCCGTATGATTTTGGAAAACCATTTTCCATCCATTTTCATTCAATACCACCCAAACTTCAAAAAATCACTAAATCACACACGAGACAAGACTAAACCAAATGGATATTAAATCACGGGTAACAAGTACATAAAAAATACATGAGAAGTATCAAGAAATTTCAGGATATTATATATAAAATCAAATTTTCTAGTATTAAAAAACTATTTCATTATAAAAACATTTTATAACAGGGGTAGTCATTTTGGGTAAGGTATTTTTTAGGTTTAAATTTTCATCGGGGTAAGGTACATCATATTTGTAATGTTGTTATTTTTTTTAAAAATATATATAATAGATTAATCCATTATATGTTACTATTATAAATTACCAATATAAGATGACTGTAAGACTAATTATGTATCCATACAAAGTGATCATTTGGGAAAAAATTCATTATTTATATTGTAGTAATAAAATTGTGAAGTTGTTTTGAAAACATGGATATGTGACCTAAAATAGTAAACATTATTCATATTATGTTCATATTACAAAATCCAAGATGGATTTAGCATTATAGTGGCTCTCTCTAAACCAATATAAAGAAAAATCAATCATGTATTACTTGAATGACGTCTACTATGGGGAAATATTAAGTATTATTGATCAGTACAAGATCAATTTATAAAATACCACCTCATGGATTTACCCCAATTTCCCACCTCATCTGTAAGGTTTACTATGATATGTTAAGGGTTGTAAACTAAGTGATACATTGGTATTTACATGTAAACAGAAAATATTTTTTTTCTGTAAAAAAAATATTATCTAAATGACCTACTTCTAAAAATTTAATGATCATAAATAAAATCATATATCCAAAGTAGAATATTAATTTAATAATAATTTTTTTTATAAATTTTAATTTCAGATGATAAAATTAGTTAATTTTGAAATATTAAATATCTAATAAATATTTAAATACATAATTTAATAGTAGAATTTGGTAAAATATCATATATAGTAAAATTTAAAATAAATATTAATAAAAATAATCATATATATTTTAATAAGTACACTAGATTTTCAATCTAATTTTTGGTCATATTTAGGGAATAATATTATCAGATTTATAATCATTAACCAACTTGTAATTTTTATTTTGAAAATTTTCACTCACCTTCACAAATAAATTTTTGTCTTATTGAAAAACGAATAAAAAATCCAATCTCTTCACATATTTGAAAACAATTTTTTTACAAAAAACTATTTAATATTTATATTTCAAAATGGTGAATATGAAGTTCATATTTCTATTTACTAATAAGAATATTAACAAAAAAACGTTTTTTAATTTAGTTTAATACTTGGTAAATGAATAAATAATATTTAATAAATTAATCTATGATATTTTTTATATTAGTAATTTAAATGTAAACTCATTAATTAAAAGAAATGTCTTTCCAAAACCTCACCATTGTTGAACGTGTTTCTAACATGCTCGATTCAATAATCTATATAAAATTATCATTACATCCATTATCAAAATATTTATTGATGACCATTAACACAAAAAAAATTATTAAAAAATGTTGTTAAAATTAGATGTTAAATATCATATGTTTAAGGAACAGTACCGATATAATTAATACTCATATAATAAATGCAATAAATAATTTTATATTTGGTTACTCCTTGTTGGATAGAGTATCCAGGAAATAATAATTTTTTTACTATTTTTTAGGAACTAGAAGAATATGGGAAATATAACATCTATAATATTTTTATATATTTTTAATCTTATATTCATATGTAAGAGGAATAATTTTTTTGAGTGGATCCTTTCCCTTTTTTTTAATTTGATAATTAAATAAATATACTATTTTTTGATTATTATTGTTTATTTAATTTAAAGGTTGAGGTTCAAGCCCCATTTATTAAATAAAAATAAGAGAACATATTTTGAGAATTCGGAAACTAGAAACCCATTATAACCACAGAGGCAATAGTGACTTCCAGAAAAATAAGTGGATATTCAAAACCTCGTATCAAGAATCCAATTGGAAACAAATACCATGATTAGATATTCAAAAAGTAACATCCCCCCTGACAGATAGTGCAACAATGATATCAGCCAAAGATGATTCCCCCGCACACATCGAGAAATTCTGTCATGATGGTCCAACACATCATAGAAGGGAAACCATACCAAACACATAGACATATAGAGGGATGGACAGATGATAGTTTCTTGTACACCATACTCTCTTTCAATACACCCATCCTATAGTACATGTGAGTAACTAACATCACCATCAACCTAATGCTACACAAATCTACAAAAAAAACAATGCATGATCATAGCTAGGTGCCCATTCATCTAAAAAGGTCTTGATAGATGGAGGAATAATTGGGGTCATCACGCCCATCCTTTTTTTAGGTCTCCCACCTAATTATATCTTCAAAAATTCACACCTACAACCAAAAAAAAACATGAAAATTTTAGTTCTCACCAAGATATCTCTAAACCAATCAAACCAATAGTCCCATAAACTATAAACAACCAGTAAAAATAGACAGAGATGACAAGAGAAGATCAAAAACCACTACCAACCATCGATACGACCCACTAGGGTATATTCACAGCACCCAGTCTAGATAGACCTCCACCATCATCCACGTACCACAAAAGCATCATCTCAATCCACCCCTACCATCCATCAAGCACAACATGTCCACACATCCCCCACACATCATCTGAAAAAAATAATCTTACATAAGTTGAAGATTTTAACTCATAAAAAATGACTCTTATGCATTATAGTATTTTTTAGAATTGGCACGTACTTATATAAGTTAATCACTATAAATAATATTATATAATGAATATTGAATGGATATTATGTAATTTTAGTATATAATCTTCTTGTGTCAAAATAATATTGTATTGTGTTATGTATATTACATATCATAGAATGTTAAAAAATATCTTAATATTAACATTTTTGAAAATTAAGACATAGTATTAATTGGAGGAAAGGATATTACACATGGGGATTTTGTCAATTTTACTATGTCCATAATCTTAAGTACAAAAAAATTACTTATTTATTAATAATTATAAAATGGTATATATATTATCCATTTAGTTGATTATAAAGAAATATATTATGTATCATTGAGAAGTTAATAATTTAGATGATCTGAATGAAGTGTATGTTTTTGAAAGAATAGAAATTTGTGTATTCAAGTGTAATTATTCACTATGTATGATTGGATTATCAATAATTTTATATGATTTATTATTTGTGTTAGGATATTCAAAAAAAGAATTGATTGATTCTTCAAGGTGTTTTATCACATGATTATCGAGATTATTCAAAGGGGTAATTCCCAATATTTATAGGCGGATATATCAATATTTTGAGTTTTTATTTTTATACTGAAGTAAAGAATTATTATCAAGAGTCTTCGATTGAGTTACTATGATATGAATTATTATAATTATATTTTTTCATTATTATTTCAAAATATACAAATAAAATTATAGGATATTATAGAAATTACATAAAAAATAATTCATCGAAAATATTGAGGAATGTCTTATAGGTATCCATTTATTTGGAATTTATAAAATTGATGAAGCTTCTGACAGTGAATACACTCATGATGTACATTTTTTGACACACGAAGTGAAGAAGTGTTTGGAAGACAATGTTTTTGACACACAACCATACTAGATTTCCTTTTAAATAGAATTCTATATAAATTGATGGTATAAGGATCATTAATTATATATCATAAACACTATATAAAAATATCATTATTTTTAATCATTTTATTCGTTTGTTGAGTCTCATTTAATGAACTAGAAATTTATTTCATATTTCCCAAAAAGTGGTTATACCTCAATTAATATTCACTTTTTGGCTATGTTAACATGATTAAAATAAATATAAAAGTTTCTCCTAACACCATAATTTGATTTTCCCCAATACTTTAAAGGGACTGGTATTCATTTAGGGATACTCCTAGAAATTCAAATTAGGGCATGATCTTATAAAAAGAATAGTCTCTATATATATTTTTTAAATTCATGTATTAGGTATGTGTTAGTATATTATAAATAGATGTTTTCTTAAGTGTTATAACTCCCCTTCAAAAGTAATGTATCTATAGTTGATATCAGTTGTATTTGGTTAATAGTGTGAAAATAATACATAGATCATTTTGTTATAAAATACAATAAATATTTTTTTATACAGTTTTTATATTTTCTACTAACACTTTTCAGACCCATGGAGATATGTTTTGTGTTGTAGTGTTTTATCTTATTCACTAAATTCTATGTTATAGTTTACATTAATTTTATTGTTTTTTACATTAAAATAGTCTCCTGTATCTTTTAATCATCTATGAAACATATTTATTATCACCACCAATAATATTATGAGTGGATATATGTTTCTATTATGTTAAATCACTTATAATTGGTATTATAGAATTAGATGTTTTGGATATTTTTTTTGTTTTTGACCTTATCCGAGACTTACTAGTCTAAATGAAATATCATTTCAGATAGAAGGTAAAAAATATAATTATTAATGGATTCCACAAGTGTTAGCCTTTAATAATTATAATGACTATATTTATTGGAAATATAGGGTGGAAACTCACCTCATGAAACTAAGCATCGAAACAAATACCTTATTGGTAAAATCATATAATCTTATAATGGATGATTTTAATCTTTTCATTAGTAATGTTGTAGCCCTGTTTATTATATAATATAATATCATAAATGTGTTATATTGTGTTGTTTGCTAAAATTATATTATTCATTTTTCTTCTTGCAAGAAGACTCATGATATTCTGATAATTTTATAAGTTTCACATTATCATATGGAAAATTTGGAGAGAAATAATATTGGAAGGTTGTAGGAACATGGAAATATTAAAAGATGGGGGAAATAAGACATTTTTCAGAACATTCCACAAATTCAAAATAATTTCATAAGTTATGATAAATAAATAGGATGATTTGGATAGTATTGTATTGGTTGAAATATTTCTTGGATCATAATTTATGAAGAGGCATACTAAGAATGTAGAAATTGATAAGGGTAAGAACATCAAAGATTACAATTTGGATGATTCTATTAATTTTTTTTAATATGAAATATTTTTTGAATAACATAAAGAATAATCATGATGAATAAAGAATGGATTTTACTTTTAGACTATTTTTTCATCTTTTAGTTCCGGTAATAATGATTCAGGTTCCTTGACTAATGGAAAAGGGAGGATAAGTGCTTTCATAAAAGTAGGATGCAAAGAGATCAAGAATAAAAATTCTATAAGAGATATAAATAATTTCATGAAGTTTGATATAATGGATAAAAATTAAAGTAGTTTTATAATGAATTTTGACCTTAAATATTTTTAGTATAAGATTTAATGGAACATAAAATCAGAAAATATGATGATAAAGAATTATATTAAAGACATGAAATTCTTGAAAAAATAAAATAAAACTACAGATAAATAAATAATTATAGATGAATATAATTCAAGTGATAAATTTAGATTTAAAACAAAAACTGATAATAATTTTTTTTTAAATATTATAATTTAGAACATTAACTTACACACTCAAGTTCTCCAACCATATTTGTTGAATCATTAAGTAAATATAGAACAATAATTTTGATTGTAATCATGGATGAGGTCAGTAATTCATGTAATCGTTCTAACCATGATTATGTAATAAATTTACCATGTCTTAAAAAGTTATAAAATACTATTTATCTATTATAATATAATGTAGTCACTATTCGAGAGATATATATGAAATTAAACAATGAAAAAATATGAGTGATAATGCAGTATAAGTATGTTGTTTTAATTTTTTTGCTTAAAAATGAGAAATATACACATAATGAAGTGAATATAAAAATTAATAACACTATTTATTGAACTAATGATAAAGACTCTGATGATTTAAAATAAATCTAGAAGGAGAATTATAAGTTGAGAAGTTACATTAAACAAATTAAAAAATGACGGGTTTTTGTTTTTTGGAAACCAAAATTTTGATTAAATTATATAAAATTATATAATATTATATCATGATCATTTTAGAAAATGTTAAATAATCATGATAAAGTTTTTTAATTCTATTTTTAATTGTCTTTAATGTGGTTTATATATTCACGATTGTTCTAATTATTATAATATGATGAGATAATTTCCTCTGTGTAATAATGAATATACTAATACATATTAGATGAGTCCCAATGTTTATGGTGTTCGCTTTTAGGTTACCATAGGCTATATAAAGACTCTAACGGATCCCAAACCAGTCTATGTATCTAGATATTATATTATCTATAGCCAGTATACAAACGCTTTATAGTTTATTTTATGGCTTTTTGATATGAAAATCATTTTTAAATTTTTATCATATCACGTGGCCTTGAATTTAGTATTTTCTTATTTAATTTTTTTTCATGTGCTTAGTTGCTGGTTATTTTTAATGAATTTTATATATTTTAAAATTAATTAATTATAGTTATCAGATTTAAGTATCCATGTATTTATTATTATTTTTGAAGAGGATTTCACAAGATTAGTATTCATTTTCATATAATTTTTAAAAAATATTTTATTTATGGGGATCTATTTTTATTTTTATTATGATTTTATTTTATTAATTGTTGGTTAATCATTTTATTATTCATGAAATAATGGGGATTCATTATTTTAATAAAATTTTGAACTTTCAATTCATTCTAATTTGTTACCCAAATTAGGTATGGTTGTTTCAGTCCATGAACTAATTATTGTTTATTTGGCTTATTTATTTTTACAAAGGGGAAATGAAATTTTATATTTATTTCATCATATTTTATCACTAATAATTATATGTGTATTTATATATTCTGTTTGAGAATTTTCCTTTCTCTTTCATTTGAAAAAAGCGGGAAACATTTTCTATTTTTATATGTTGGAGATTTTTTTGATATTTTTAATATCAAAATGGGGGATAATGTAATGTGGATTCTTATCCAATTATTTATTATGTTTTGATAATTAAAGAACTATGTACTTTTTTATTAGTAGATATTTACTATATATTATTTTTTTAGGTGAAATTAGTATTCATTCATATTATTTAGGGAAGTAATTTTATTAAATAAAATACTCTTTTACATAGTGATTTTATTATTACATATTTATGTTATTACATTTATTTATTAGAATTTATGAAATTTAAAAAAAATCATGAACATTACATTAAGAAGTAAGGACTTTTTTATATGTTGATAAATGAAATTTCGAAATTTAAATGAACCTTGTAAATTATAGTGGTTCTTATAAATTACACGTACAATTTAAATTTTCTCAAAAAAATATCGTTATTATTGAAATATGAAAGGTATTACCAATTGAAAATCGAGTATATACTGTAGTCAAAAACCTCACATATATTGTAAAGAATATTATAGAACAATAAATTTTATGAAATATATTATTTATTTAATTTTTCACAAATTCAAATATCATATATACTTTAGGAAAGGATATTCTGTGAAATGATTTTTGAAAATTATCAAATTAATGAATCACATGTGGTGAAAAATTTCTTCTATATTTATTATTTAGAAAAAGGAAAATACTTTAGGATTTTAGTGGATATTGAATAAATATATAATATATTTATCGAATTTTAATCATTATAATGATATGGAATAAGAGTAATTTTTGAATGAAACAAAGGCCATGTGTTTACAAGATATCATTCACATTTTATGATTTGATTATCCATCATTTTCTATGACTTATAATCTGGGTTATGATTTTCAAAACCTAGATGGTTTGATTATAAAAGGAATTGTATCACATGTATATTTTGATTATTCAAAGGATTAAATATCGATTGTTATGGATGTATTTAATGATATTTTAAATGGATGTTTTTTGGGAGAAGTTTGAAAACATTATCATGATTCTTCATTAAATTTATTGTTCTAGGAATTATTGAAATTCTATTATATCTATAATATAATTGTTCTAACATAAATTGTTTACAAGATGTTAAAGAAAAATCTAGGTGAGGAATTAATTGATAATTAAATAATAAGTTCATGGAGTAATGAATTACTAAGTTTTTTTTAAAAAAATTGGTCACTGATTCTATTAGTGGAAACAATAATGACTTAAAATGATTACTATAAAAAGTTTATTATAGAGTGGGAGCTAAATTTTTTATAGGTTTCCTTGTTTGATTTTCCATGCTTTGACATTACCTTTACATTGAAGGTTAATGATCCTTTTTCTACACTATAAATAACATATGAATATTTCATTGGCTTTAATTTTCTTATTCGTTCGTTGAGTTTTAATTTTTACAATGTAGTGTATATTCCTATGTCTCACACACTGGTTAAAAAATTATGAAAATGGACGTGTTTGTTATTATAACATGGAAAATAATAATGAAATAGGTTATAACTAATCCAAAAAAGTAAGGTTTGGTTATTCATCCTATTTAAATGGAAGGCTATATGATTAAGAATTCTATAAGTATGTTTTTTTGGTCTCCAACCATAAAAATATGGGGTTCTATCAGTACATGTGAAATGGATGTACTGGGGTTTTATATCCAAGTGTGATAAAGACATGTTGTAAACTGTTTCCAATATCCATTGAAAAGGAAACATCTATATTGGATATCCATACTATAGTTTTAAGAGTGTGAAGAGTAGATATATGATCTTTTAGATCTCAAATATAAGAAATTTAATATATTATCTTTTTTATCTTTAGAATATACACTCTTCACAACCACTATAATATTGGTTATGGTTAATTATTTAATCTTAATCACATAATTATACATTAAAATTTAAATTAATATGATTGTTTTTAGATACAAACCCCACATTCCACTATATTTCAATCAATATTTATGACCAAAAACATTTACATGGAATATAAATTAAAATTGATATATTTTAAAAATTATTGATCTTTCTGAGTGGGAATCCATGTAATATATAAATACAATGAGTTACTAATAAAAAAGTAACAATAATAATGATATTAAATAAAAAATATTAAATTTTTTAAATAAAATAACTTATTTTGTATAATAAAGGATTAATGGATTGAATTTAATTATGCATGATGATGGATAAAACATAGGTAGGTTGATAAATAAGTAATGATGATAGTCCCTCTCTCCCTCTTTACATTTTTTCTTCAATGTAAAAATTCATGGAATATTTTCTATAAAAGATATTATAAAAAATCATGTTTTTTCATTGTTTCATTAAATTTATTCATAAATACAAATTAATAATCAGTATTTTATTGTTGTTTACATCTCATTTTAGAAAAAAATTTAATACCCTGTATCCCTTTCTTAATATTTAATTAATGTCTTAATTTTAATTTTTTCATTAGGATTATATATTGTAGTGTAAAAGGTTTTGATGTTAATAAAAAATAAGAATCCCAATTGGTGTGTTTTAATAAAAATCCATATGTACGTTAAAATATATTCCATTACTTTGATTCCTTAATCAATATTATTTATGAATAATTTATTCTCACTATATATAAAAAAAATATAATTTTACCAAATTTATCATCAATAAAACAATTTAAAAAAATAAATAAATAAGAGTGTCATGGAATATTCATTTTTTCACCATTATGGACAGTGTTCAATGTGCGAGGTTATACACTACTCCCTACTCTTAATACTAACTCAATAACATAGTAAAAAATTATAACCAATATAATGCTTAGGGATTTCCCTAATGACTAATAACCAATTCTAAAATTATGTTAAACATAATCGTAATATCAAATATTAATAATGAACAAGATTTTACATTATCTATTGAGTCCTCTTATGTTCCACTTTACTCCAATTAATGTGTATATAAATTAAGGTTTCAGAAAATTTTACTGTATCCATATCATTTTCTATAACCCCCAACTAGAAGTAATCAAATATTTAACATGTCACTATAGACTATCAAATATACGGGTATACAAATATGTTAATAAATTTCATTAATTACACTTGTATCTGACTACTATATATGTAAAGCTTACGTAATAATTTATTCTCATATCCTTATATTTATTTGACACTCCCATATATATTTAAGTAAGATAATAAAATATTTTCTCCTATTCAAACTTATATTTCATATTTGATACATTATTAAACCCTTTTATCATCATACAAGAATATTCAGGGATTAACAATAACCATATAGGTATGATTTACATCTGACATACAATAACTATACATTTCAAAATATTTTTCCATCATGGTAAATTGGTATATATGTTTTCCCAATCAATGATATATTTTTTAAATTTTAATAAATATTAATATAATATATCATAATACATCCTATTAATTTTCCTTCTATTTTAAATAAACATTATTTTGATATATATTTTAAAAAATATAACCTATCTCTTATTTTAATTATATTTAATTTTTATTGATCATTAATAGAGACATGATTCTTGTGTGTGTTATATACGCATTTCCAGATTTTATTACTTTACCTTTATCAATGATTTAATTAATTAATTATTCCTATCCATATTTTATATCCCCAAATTACATATCTAATATTTCAATGTATTAAATTTTTTCCCCTCTAATGTAGAAAACCTTTTACCTTCATGAAATAACCTTGTTACATATTACTATGAATGATATCATATATTAGAACTTTTTAATCATTTATTAGATAAGTTAAACTAAAAAACTTTTAGTTACATTATATGTCTCAAAACGTGGATTCATGTTTTACATTGATATCTTTGTTAACTTTTCCAATGAATGGTACTCCATCCCTCATAATTGACCCAAACTAAAGTATCCAAACATGTCTAACAATATACTAATTTTTTGTTGTTATGAGGTATACTATTTTCTTTAAAATATCCCTATTTCATTATCTATGTGAAATCATGATCCAAATTTATTAAATCCTATATTATACTAAAATACTAAAAGATTATATTGTGTCACTTAATACAATAACCTTTTTTTCTATGCTCATGTACCATGATGTGTCCTTCATTTACAACTATTACCAATTTTAAAATTCATATATGGCCTCTGTACAATTTTATAATAACCACTTATGTTAAATATATTATCCATTTTATTTATATCTTCTTATATTCTCCGATAGTATGTGTTATAATAATAACATTTTCATAGAACTATACTATAAACTATAGTAATGTGTGTATTTCAGATTTTATTACATTTCATTAGATTCTTTTTACATAATATTCACAACAAAAAACAACTTTAAATCATCTCTAAATTACCGTACCTTGAATTAAAATTTTCCATCACATTTATAATCATGTATCAATATATTTAAAAAATCATACCTAAATTAATATATACACTCAGAATCAGTTTTTTTCAATGCATGTACATAATTATTTATATCAAATGGGGTGAATTCCTACAATCTATATTTATGATATAATAATAAATTTTTATAACCTTGAAGATCAATGGTTAGTTTTTATAAAAATATTAAGTGAAATTAATGATATATGGGTTTTATAAAATTTAGTTTTAATAACCAATTTTTGGTTTTGAGAATAGCTGAAGAGCCATGGATGGAATGACCAACTTGATATTACATCACAATTTTAAATTAATTTTATTACATGATTAAAACAATATATATAACAAAATCAATATATTTCTTGTCTATATAATTGTAACACCTCGGGATTTCATAGTACATTATCCATTTAAATTAATTCAATAGCTTGCGCTACATGCACCACTGAGTTTGAGCGCACCCAGACTTACAAAACTATGCCTTCCAAGAGGAGTTATGAATAGTATTAATTGAATTTTGAATTTTATATAATATATATAATTTTAGGATTGGCTTCCCTGCGCTGCCACTGCACCTTTTCAAAAAACTGCCCTGTTTCATATCTCCAAGATCATTGGTAATCCATTGAAGCTGGATTCGGCAACAAAGAATATTTCTAGACCTTCTGTTGCCAGGGTTTGCGTTGAAATAGATGTTTCTAAAGACCCTCCCCCTCAAATTTGGATCCAGAATGGTGACCTTGGATTCTTTCAGGAGGTTGTTTATGAAAGATTTCCTAATTATTTCTCCCTTTGCCTCAAGCTTGGACACGATGCAAAAGACTGTGAACATAAATCCGTGCGTCCTGAGGCTAAGAAGGCCATTTGGGTTGAGAAAAACAAACAGACCAAGGAACTGGATGGTACTAAGGCTTGCTTTAGAGTTAAGTTAGACCTCCCTGGGACATCTGCTGAAGGGCAGGGGTCTGATAAGAAAATGAAGGCTTTGGTTAATATTAATCAGCACTCTGAAAATCAAGAGCTGTCAGGCCTCGTTTCTTCCCAGCCTGCTCCCACAGGTGCCAACATTACCACTCTTAATTTGGTAGAGGAGCAAGGAAAACAAATTGAGTCACATGACTCATCCATGGAGTAGGATGATGAATCCTTACAGGAGGATGATGATAAGACTAATCATCTTGAAGAAACATACTTCAAATCGAGCTCTAAGAAGGGGAAAAAGCCGATGGTGGATGCCGATGGGTTTATCACACCAAATCTCAAAAAAACTAAGAAGCGCAGGGACTACTCTACTATTGAGAGAACAATAGTTACCAGGTCTTTCGACCCCTCTAAAAAGGAAAACATTGAGCCTCCAAAGCTGCTTATTGTTGTTGAACCTGCTACAACTCTTGAATTTGAAGAGGAGGAACATGATTTAAATAATGATCCTGTGTACAGAGAGGCCTACCAGATGGAGGAGACAGATGTATTGAGCGAAGAAGTTGATGCCTGGATAGATGAACAAGATGAAAATACATTCAGGAAATACACCAATGGTGATATTTCAGCTGATACATACCTTCAAATTCAGAAACGAATGTACATCAGGATGATAGATGAATACAAGATGAATCCTGATTTCAACTTTAGAGACATCCCTTGGGAATGACTTTTACTGCTCATTTCATCCTGTTTACTCAAGGCATTTTTTCAATTCTAAAATGTGAGAAAGTCTTTTGAGGGGTTGTGCTGATAAAGATTTTTCTAATTAATGCTGCTCAATCTGGTGGAAGTGTGCATGTAAAAGATGTTTTTCCCTCCCCAAGCCAACAAACTTGGGGTGAAAGTGACAGAATCTTGCATCAAATTCAAAAGATAAAAATATGAAAAGTTTAGTCTGGAAGTGCTTGGATGTTGAAATGGAGTCTCAAATGGAAGAATCAAAGCTTTTATTCACATAATGAAGACCTGAATTTTTTTCTCTGGCCACAAAATCTCTGGATCCGGCCAAGAAGGCGATGTTCACTTCTCCTCAGAAGACTGATGTCAAGACGGTGGTGCACACTGGATGAAGTTTTGGATGACAGCGATGATGAAGATGATCTGAAGATGGGTGATGCCGATGATGGTTCTGAAGATGATGATGAGGACGATGCTTTGGAGGAAGACTCAGATGACAATGAAGATGCACTTTAGAAAGTGGAAGCAGGCAAGAGGGCCCTTGGGTGGTCTGTTTTTCTTTGTCATTTTCTTATTTTTTCTTTAATTACCCGCTGGTGTAATTTCTTTACACCTCGTGTCTGTACTGCATACATCCTGTTTTTAATAAATTCGTTTGGGTTGCATGAACTGGGAAACCAGTTCATGTCATCAACCTTTAAAAAAAAAGTATTTTTCCAAAAATGCAATTTTAATGCCTTTTAAGAGAAAACCTTTTTTAAATCCAACATTTGAAACTTTTATATATTCAATTTAATTAAATTAAATTTTTCCTTAGAAGCAGGACATAAAACTTCAGTTTCTACAAATTTTTGGTACTTTTATGATAGCTTTCATATTTTAATTAATATTGAAAAATACTATATTTTAATTGAAAAAAACATGTTTAATTGAAATAATTTATAGTGTTAAATTGTGTATTTGAGTGTTTTTAATGTATAATTATATTATATTTTTATCATTTAATATGATTTAAGTCATTGGATGTAAATTAACATTTATATTTTTTATAGACGCATATAAATCTTCTATTAGTTTTTACTTCTCAAAAACTCGTTTTCAGGTTTTGACCACAGGAATTAATTTTAAATTAAATAATGAAACTTATATGTTTTTAATTTGATAAAATATAAATCATTCATTGATTCAGAATATCATAATTATTTTAGGGTGAATTTTTGGTATTCTTCTGAAAGTATTTAATTTTTATGAATAGTGGAAAACACTACATTACGGTTTAATACCGAATTTTATTTAAATAATTATTATTTTTATTTAAATTTATTTTTAACACATAATATATACATAATACCTATATTAATTCAATGTAATTAATCGGAGAAATTTTATTATAATATTAGATATATATAATTTTATTGAATTTTTTAACGTCTTTTATCCACTTTCTTAGAACATTTGAAAATTTACATAAAACATAACTGTACCGAATCTGTGAATTGAATTTTAAAAATCTGAGAGACACGGTTGAAATCATTAAGTAAAATGTGGTTCAATAGGCTGAAAATTATTTTTGGTGAATAGTAACTTTTAAATTTTATTTACCATAGTTAAAAGTAAATAGGTAAATTATTGGTAAAAATGATATTATAATTTCCCTAACACATGTCCTAATTCAATTGGATAAGTGTATTTAAACCAGAATCAACCATATTAATAACATATTATCCTTTTGGTCCACACAGATTGGAATATGACATTTAATAATATTTTATTTAATTAATAGTTAAAAGTGTTAAATTCAATGTTTAATAAATAAACTATTTTTAATATTGGGTTATACATAAGATAAAATAATCTATAAATATTAATAAGAAATATAAATTTTTTTCCTACATCATATTATTTTATTTATAATTTTTGAAGATTAAAAAATTAAATTTATTAATGAAACATTGATGATGAAGTAATTACTTTATCAATGAAAGATTAAAATAATTGATATTTAAATATCAATATAAATGTAAATTAAGGCTTTTGATGCCATAAAATAATTTTATAGGTGAATATTACATGTAAAGGTTTAATAAATTAATTTCTTCGAAGTAATCAACTTGTAATGAATTTCACAAAAAATAAATAATAAATAGTGTAAAAATTGACAGAAATGAGTTTTTAAAACAAATATTATATTATTAAATAATATAAAATTCCAAAAAATATAAGAATTGTCCAAAAGAATTATATATTTATAGATATTCCATCAATGAAACACATTGTGTTCACTAGGCATTTTATTGTATGTTTATTAACCATGTAATATAAAATTTCATGAAGACATTGTAAAAGTTAATCTATTTAACAAAGAGTTAAATATAAAAGGTAAGTTTAATATGGTGACCTAAAATTGTCTCAAAACTATTTTTTTAGACCCATATACACCTTATATTTTAAATAAATCCATTTTTATCCATTAAAAATCGAAAATGATTTTATAAAAAATAATATTTCAAGCCATTACTAATGTCACTTTCACCTCTCTTATAAAAGGGCACTTCACCTTTCATAATTTCACACCTCCAAAGCTATTTGGGTTTTCCAAACCCTACTAAAATATCATCCCAAATACCACCACATCATCTTAGAGGCCTTATATTGATCAGAAATCCAACCTAATGACCCCTTTTGAGAAAATCAAAAGGAAGCACCCGAAGAAGATGTAATAATTTCATCACCTATTTCAAAGTTCATTTCTTCTTCCAATTTATCTTTATTTGTTGTTTCCATACCAAAATAATAAATCCAATACATTCTACATACTGTGATATTATTATAAATATGTTACAACCTTATTCATTATTCTATCCATCCTATGATTGACAAAGTCACTATATGTGCTTATGTAAATCTTACCATCTCCACGTCGTGGTGTAGTTTCTTATTCCACACTTCATTAATTGGATGAGTATAATAATGAATATAATTTAATTAAATAATAAATATAACATGTTAATTTTTCTTTATAATTAATATACCATCCAATTCCATAGAATTTTATCAATAAGTAAATGATACCATTTCTTATGTGTGTGTACGGCTTACCGTCTCCATGACATGATGAGATTCGTTTCAACATTCACCATTAAAAGATGATTATAAAAATATATATTATCAACAAGTATCTAATATATGACATAATAATTATATTGGAAATATATATATATATATATATATCTGTGTGTGTGTGTGTATTTACTTATATCTCAATCAATTACTTTCATTCTATACGATAAGAAAACTGAAACAACATCCATCCATACGTACGGACTACCATCTCCATGAATAGTTATTCCATTTCATACATATATCTGTAATACATATTTATATTCTGAACATATAATATTTCTAAATCATTTTTTATATTATATAAGTATTTAAATCAGGATCTAAGTGATACGATCAATAATAACAATTTAAAATACATACGATAAAGAAAGTGATTAATACATGAAATGTTAATTTAACCTGAAAATTATTATTAATGGGCAATATAATGTCATAAATGAATCATGTATGATATAATAAATTTGAATATGGTTCTGGTATAATTTAATAACGTACTATGGTCATTCTACAGGAGGTTAAATGTACCCATGACTGAAGGAAAGTAAAAGGAAAGGGTTGATTCCTTAATCTCATTATTATCTAATATCATTTATGTGTACGAATTTTCTGTGACATATTTATCATCCATGTCCATGTATCATAAAAAAGTTTTCAAAAGGATTCTTTTATGTTTTATAGAAGGTACTATATAACTAGATCATCATTTAAATGTATTAAAAATTTATTTTTCTAAATATTTTAATGTCCATGTTTTGAAAATGAATTTAAGGATTTATTTAAATAGACATGGTTGTTTTAAAATGATAATTCCATTAATAAGTTTTAAATTTGTGTGGTTTACTTTGATTGAAAAATATGTTTTAAATGACTTCCTTCATAAATTTGTGACTTTTAAATGATTTCACAAAAAGCGATATTTCTCTCAAAGAGTTTTACTGATCATTTTCAACTATGTAAACATCCTTTACTGGATATTATTCTTGATTGAGATTGATTTATTATAAATATAGTATTCAATATTGTATTGAATTAGTTATGATATGTTTGATTTTAAATGTGAAATTTTTATACCATTTGGTATTTATGGTTAAATTATTGACATTTCGTATTCTAGTTTTTATAAGGATGTTTATGTTATGTTTCAAAATTTTCATATGAAGAATGCATTGGACTTAGTAAGTGACGGGTGGAGTCCACTATAGATCATTGATGCATCGGTAAGTCTCATGATACAAAATAGTGTCTTGGAATAAGGCCTTGACAAAATCTTTATTTCAGTGTTGGTGTGAGGCCTTGACTATGGGGTTATGATGTCTAGTGTTATATATTCCATCATTACGAATTTAGTAATTACATGTGATTATTAAACTAGTGGAATATCCATGTGCATGTTTATATGGTAATGTTTGATTTATTTTATCCATATTATGTTCATTATTATTTTTAAAAGGATTTTGTTTTTATTACACATCTTGCCTTAAGTGTTTATAGATTTCCCTATATTATTTACTCATACCGAGCATCGAAGCTCACCACTTTCTATGTTTTATTTTTCCCAGGATGCGAAAAAATTTATTTTGACTGGATTGAATTGATAATATAAGGGATATTATTGAGTAAAAATAATACACTATTTTGGTCTTTCATAATTTATAATTTATGTAAAAATCATGTATGAATCTAGTACATCTAAGGATACTAAACAGATCGGTTCTTCAAGAAATGATTCCTTGTAATCATGCCAATGTATTAAATTAGTGCACCGACTCTGGGTAACTAGGGTTGGGGAATTACAGTTGGTATCAGAGGAAGTTTAATACAAACCTTAGAAACTAGATTAAGAAAAAATAAGATTAAATAACTTTTCCGTAATATTGATTTGAGGATTATTATTGAAGAACTTCCTAGAATTTTTGAAATGTAAAGATGTCATGAATTTTCCAAGATATACATCCTTGTATGAATAAGAGAAGGTAGAGGCAGCTCTGGAACAGAAGTACCTAGGTGTGTAAACTCCAACAAGGAGATTTGGGCCAAACCTGGGATATCCTGGTACACAAAAAGGGCCTTTCTACACTCTTGGTAATGACACTCTTGGGGGATATTCTTAGGATAATTCAAATTTTAATTACAAACCTTTATGAATGATTTTTTAGTAAATACATCCTCAATGAATTGTTTTTACTGTTTTGGATTATATTTATAAACTGTTCAATTTATGTTACGTATTTTACAATTTGTAATTATACATTGTGATTCATAAAATAACCTAGTGTAAGCCATTGTTTTGAAGTGGTGCCCAGTAGAAGGAATGAGAACTCTTGTAATACGCATGATCCAAAGATTATGAGGGGTCATATCTTTCGTGGTATTAATCCAACATTTTGAAGGGAAATATTCTCCCACATATTCTAATCATATGAAAAAAATAGTATCATGTGTTAATATGATTAGTAAATAATTATTTGAGTCCAATGGCTTTGAAGGGAATCGAGTGAAGAAAATGAAGGAAGAGAGAATGATGGATAAAGGGATAAAGGTAAAGAAGGATTTTACCATATGTGATAACTGTGGAAAGAATCACCTTCATAAATTCTTGACAGGAATGATAGTTTGTTATAAGTGTGGAGAAAAAGGTCACCAAGTACGTGATTTCAAGGGTAAGAAAAAGGTTTAAAATGTACAATGCTTGATCCGCATGGAGTCGAGACACTAGGTGCATCAAGGTCCTAATCATCAGAATATACCACAAACGATGTTGTTGGATAATAATCATGTTATGATACACCGCATATGAAGAGGAATGACTAGTGTTCTTATGCTGATATTAATTAATTATGTCATGTGAGGGTTGTATCAATGATATATTGGTTATAATTATTATGGTTCATATAAGGATTGTACTGCACTATTATTTCATTATGGATTTGAGATTGTGTGGTACCAAGAAAAGTGACTCAATGTAAAGTTAATGTTTTGGGTTAATACATGGTTGAAGGATAGATAAACATTAATATGGTCCTGAAACTATAGTATTCATTTTGGAAAAAAGATGATTTATTTGGATAAATTATATTGGATTTTATTAACTAAATTGGAAATAATTAATGGTTTGTTTATTCCATCTTTTATGGAGATTAAAACATTTTTGGATTTAAGGTGTATATCCAGTATTCTATGTTTTACATAAATAATAAAGAGGTACATATTTATTAATATATGGTTTACAGTTATATCATTATGTTACAACATTTTAAGAGATTACAAGATGAAGGTATTCACTTTTATATTATGTGAACTTCCTTATAAATTCTGGACTCTGCGTTCGAACAGAAGTATTGTGGATAAGTCTAAAAGATGGAATGGATTAAGTTTAACATTGGATACTATTGTTTAATGTTAAAAAACTTTTTAAGATTTTTTTGAATTGTTATAAAAAGGTCAACATGTAGGTAGGGTGACAACTCGTTGCATGTGGAAAGGTCGCGATACTAGAACACACAACCGAAGGGCAGCAAAGGTGCATCACCCACCAATAGACTACGTGATATCCTGGTTTGTATAATGTTGTTATTTTTAAAGGTTATGACTAAATAATTATAAATTCATTTTTTTGAAACCCTATACGATTAGGTTTAAAATAATATTTTTGAGTTCTATTATCTTTTAGAGAGAGAGAGATGAGTTTGTGGTAGAAATTAGTTAATGGATGGAACCCTACTTGTAAAGTATTATTTTTTTTATTCTATGAAGAAATTAATTCTTTAAAATTAGGAAAATGATCTCAAAACCAAAAATGTTTTATCCAAATACCTTATGTTTTGACGAACCAGTAATATTTTATGTCATCATAGATATATGGATTTGAGGCCCTCAATATTCCATTTATTGTTCTCTAGTTTGTGATTGATAACCACAATCACTCCATATAAATATTTTTGTTTTTACTCCAATTTTGTGACTATAATTTCCACCAATGTCATCTTATTCAAACCCCTAATTTGTTGGTGGCTTTTTAATTTCCCATTCCCTCTTATTAAGAATAAATATTATTAACCTTATTTCAAATGTGGGTTTCCCAAAATGGTTTTTTCTATTTTTTATCATTTTATTTTCAAAGAATAATTTCAAATTGGAAGGATGCAATTTATTAATGGAGGGGAGAATTTTACACCCCAATATTTCGTAGTAAATTATCTCTTTAATGTAAATAAATAGCTTGTACTACACACAATGTGGAGTTCGAGCACACAAAGACATAACAAACTAGCTATTCAAAAATCAGTTATAAATAGTATTAACTAAATTTGGAATTTTATATACTCCATATAATTTTAGATACCAAATTATGTATTTATTAAACATAATATAAGAACAAATTCATTTTTTAGATAAAATAAGTATTTTTCAAAAAATGTAATTTTATCACCTTTTAATGGAAAAAACTTGTTAAAATTCAATATTTGAGGCATTCATATATTCAATATAATGAAATTAAATTATTCTTTATAATTTGGACATAAAAATTTATTTTGGTTATGTTTTTGTTACATTTTTGATAATGTGCATATTTTGATGAATAGTGAAAATACAAAATTATAATTGAAAATAAAAACTTTTAATCGAAATAATTTATAGTGTTAAATAACGCATTTGAGTGGTTTCAAAGTGTAATTAGACTATATTTTTATCATTTAATATAATTTAGGTCATTGTATTTAAATTCACATTTAAATTTTACATAAACACATGTCAATCTTTTGATAGTTTTTATTTCTTAAAAACCTACATTTTAGTTTTGAAAATGGGAATTAATTTTAAATTAATTAATTGAACTCAAATGTTTTGAATTTTATAAAATATACATCATTTTTGGATTCATAATATCATAATTATATTAGGGTGAATGATTTGTATACTTCTGAAAGAATTAAATTTTTAATGAATAGTAAAAAAACACTACGTTACAGTTTTAAACCAACTTTTATTTAAATAATTATTATTTTTATTTATATTATTTTAAGGTAAATATAGATATATAATAATCATTTTAGTTCAATTTAAATCATTGGATTCATTTTATAATCAGATTAGATGAATAAAATTTTATTAAATTTTTTAACGTCTTTTACCCACCTTCTAAACACATTTGAAAATTTGCAGAAAAATTAATTTTACCACTTCTATGAATTGAATTTCACAATTAGAAGAGAGAAAATTGAAATCAGTATATAAAATGTGGTTCAATAGGAGGAAAATTATTTTTGGTGAATATTAGATTTTGAATTTTATTAACCACGATTAAAAGTAAATAGGGTAATTAATGGTAATAATTATATTATAATTACACTAACACATGTCATAATTCTATTGGATAAGTGTATTTCAACAAAAATCAACCTTATGAATAAAATATGATCCTTTTATTCTACTTGGATTATATTAGGACATTTATTTCTATTTTATTTAAAGAATAGTTAAAAGTGTTAAAATCAATGTTTAATAACTAAACTATTTTTAATATATGGTTATAAATAATGTAAATTATACTATAAATATTTAATTATAAATATAAATATATTTCTTACTTCGTGTTATTTTATTTATAATTTTATGAGATTATATAATAAAACTTATTAATGACACAATGATGATGCAGTAATTACTTTATCAATGACTGATAAAAATAATTGATATTATAAATATAAAAATAAATGTAAATTGAGACTTCTGATGCCATCCACGAATTTTCTAGGTGAATATGACATTCTAGAGATTATTTAATATTTTTTTAATGCAATCGACTTGTTATAACTTTCAGAAAAAACAAATACTAAATAGTGTCAAAATTGACTTAAATGAGTTTTTTAATACTATATTAATAAATGAAATAATATTCCAAAAAATCTACGGTTCGGCCAATGGGATTATATAATTATAGATATGTTATTAATTAATCACTTTAGGTTATATTGTCATTTTATAGTACATTTATTAACCATGTAATTTGAAAATACTAGAAGACATTGTAAAAGATAAACTATACAACTAAGAGTTAAATCTAAAAGGTAAGGTTAATATGGGGACCTAAAATTGTCTATAACCTATTTTGTAGAAGTATTTAGACCCATAAACACCATAACATTGAAATAAATATATTGTGTGTCATTATAAAATGAAAATGATTTTATAATGAAATAATATTTCAAGCTTTTCCTAAAGTGCCCCTCAACTCCCTTATAAAAGTGTGTTTCCCCTTCTCTTAATTTCACACCTCCATAGCCTTTTTACTCGGCCAAAACCAAATCAAATATCTTCAAAACAATCATTACATGAACCTAGAGGCCTTAAATGGATCATAAAGTCAACATATGGAGCTATTTTGAGAAAATCAAAATGAAGCACCCAAAAAAGAGGTAATTATTTGATCACCTTTTTCAATGTTCTTTTCCTATTCCACTTCCTCTTTCTTTGTTGTTTCAATAAAAAAATAATAACTCCAGAACCTTCTACATATTTTGATGTTATTATAAATATGGTACAACCATATTCATTATTCTATACATCCTATGAATGGAAAAGCCACCATACGTGTGTACGTACGACTTAACGTCTCAACGTTGGTGTGTAGTTTGTTATTCAACACTTCATTATTTGGATGGGTATAATTAAGGGAATATTATTTGTAAATAATAAATATAATATGATACTGTTTCTTTATAATTAATATATTATCCAATTCCAGACCAGTTTATCATTAAGTAAATGATATCGTTGCTCATACGTACAAACGACTTACCCTCTCCACGACACAATGAGATTCGTTTCCACATTCACCATAAAAAAATGACTATAGAAATATATATTATTAATAATTATATAATATATGAAATTATAATTCTACTGAATATATATATATATATATATATATTTACATGTATCTCAATCACTTACATCCATTCAATACGATAAGAAAACAGAAACAACATCCATTCGTACGTACGGACTACATTCTCCATTAATGGTCCTTCCATTTCATAAATATATATCTATTATACAAATTCATATTATGATAATATATGATATATAAATCATGTTTTATATTCTGGAAGTATGTGAATAATTATCTAAGTGATATGATCAAGAATAATAAGTTAAAACACATACGATAAAGAAAGCGATTATTACCCGAAATGTTACTTTAACATGGAAATTATTATTAATGTGCAATATAAAGCCATAAATGAATCAGGTATGATATAATAAATATGAATATGTGTAACATACCACGTAAATAAAGAATATGAAATTTTCATATATATTAATATTTGTGAATAAAATATTCATATTACTTTAAAGGGGATGCTATGTTCGATGGTGTACCCAATACGCAACAACGAGTTTCTTTAAAATCTTATGTTGCACACTAATAATATACTAATATTTTTTTAAATAGTAGATAACACCTAGATATTATAATAGTGGAAATGAACAGAACTAACTACAAAATGAATATATATTTTTGTTAAATATTTTTTCTTTTATCCAATAAATGATAGAGGCTTAAAATGCGAATGAATCCAATTTTAAGTGTAAATATTATAATATTCATTAAAAGGTCGATTAACAACCTTTTGATGGCGAACCCTTTTTAAATCCAACTTTTGACAATTTTATATGTTATATCTGACAAAATAAAATCCTTCTTTAGAATAAGGACATCACAATTTACTTTGTCAATGTTTTTGGTATTTTTTTTGATAAAGTTCATTTTTTTAATGAATATTGAAAGAAGTTTTATTTTAATTTAAAACCTCCTTTCAGTTTAATTTATTTATATGGTAATATTATCTTTTTAATTGGTCTTAAGGTTTAATTAAAATATATTTTTACCATTTAATCCAATGATGGTCATTGAAATTAATTTCACTTTGAAATTGGACATAAACAAGTGTCAACTTTTGATAGATATTGTTTCTTAAAAAAACGCTATTTATTTTGACAGCAGGAATTAATTATAAAATTAACTACTGAAACTTCAATGTTATGAATTTGGTGAAATGGACATCAATTTAGAATTATGAATATCAAATATATCTTAGGTTTAGTTTTTGGTTTTTTTTCTGAAATACATCAATTTTTTATGAATAGTGAAACCACTAAGTGGAAGTTAAAAAACATAATTTATTGATTAGATGAATGTTTACAAGTTCTGTGATTTTAATTTCAAAAATCCAACATACATGGTTGTCAATAGTGTGTAAAATGTGATTCAATGAGATAAAAATAAATTTTGATGAATAGTAACTTCTGAGTATTATTAATCGCGATTAGATGTAATTAGTGTAATTTAAGGTAAAAATAAAGATCTAATAATATGAAATTACCTTGACACATATCCTACCCATATTTAATGAGTCATTTCCTACCAATAAAATCAATGGGTCTACTTTGGGATCCCATGGAGCCACTTGGGTAAGAAAATGACATTAATAACTTTTTATTTAAAGTTAAAATAAAAATGTCACAAACATGTATTGTTTTACTAAAACAATTTATAAATGGGGTTATATAAGTTATCCTTTTGACTATAAATATTCATTAGAAATTTAAAAGTATTTCCTACATCATGGTAATTTTTTTATAATTTTTAGACATCAAATAAATATAATTATTTATGACACAATGATGACGCACTGTTTATGTCATTAATGAATAAATTAAATAAATAAGAAGATAAAGTTTAAAATAATATCCAAAACTTGTCCAAATATTATTAGATGATTTTATTTCAAACATGGGACAACCTATATTCTAAATTTATGATTTTTTTGAGATTTATAAACCGAATGTAATTTTATAATAAAATAATAGTTTCATGATTTCCAAAAGTACCCCTCTTCTACTATATAAACGACCCGACTTCCGACCCAACTCCCACACTTCTCAAGCCATTTGCCTCATCCAAACTCAACAAATATAAGCTACCAATATCACTATATTTATTTTAGAAGCCTTAACATAAGCATAAATCTCTTCAAGAAACCCTTTTTGTTCAAACCAAGAGGAGTTACCCGATTTAAAGGTAATGTCTTCACTTACGTTCTTTTGTTTTATTTTGATTCTAGAACCCCATAAACTATTTTTATTCCATTATTTTGTAACAAAACCATTATATTAAATATAAAAGGATTTTTTTATTATATGTATTCGAGATATTCTAACACACCTTCGTCTAATAGTTAAAGAACATACTGTTTCTGTGGATGGCAAATTACTGCCACACAAAACGATGATTGTTCAATATTCTTTTAACACCTATCATGGTGGCCATTAAGATGACACTATTTTTATATATGAAATATATTATGTTTATGTTTACTTTATTATTCGGTATTTTTCTTTTATGTCATACCTTTATGGTTTCCATTATGGGTAAACACGATAATCTCATTTGAGGAAGTGCGGACTACTGCCCACTAAAAGTGTTATGACTCATTAATACCATATGTGGTATGTATAAAGGATGGATTTAATGATATTATATATGATACTATACAGGAATTATGATATAACTATGTATCATTATATTTTAAATCTATTAAATACGAAATAAAAATTAAAGTTGTGTTCATGCGAATGTACGACTTACCGTCTCCATGAATGGTGCATTTCATTTCTTACCTTTAAATGTTATGAAATATTGTAAGTGCATGTATATACTGGATATATATGATATATATAATATATAAAATCATGTATATAATTCTGGAGATAAAGGATATTTTACCACATGAACAACTTGTAATTATAAAAAGTTTACTTTTGACTCAAGTACCAAGGATCGACAAAATGACTGTTATTAACTTAAATGATTACATAATGTTCATAACATGGTAATAAGTGATATTAAAGGAATAATTAACTTGAATATTTTAATAAGAAATTTTAAATTAACTCGAGTTTATTATTCAAGAGATTAAATAACGATCGAGTCAAGTCGGACACGAGGTAAGGGATCCGACCTCTCTCTTTCTTTTCAAGTACTCTATTTTATGTCATTTTTTATGCTCCATGATGTTATATTGGAAGATTTTCTATTATATTCACCATACTAAAATTTTTATTTTCATATGATGAGAGTCCTCCTCTTACTCTCATCCATTCTTTTTAAGAATTTTTAAGCAGCGTCGTTAGGCTGCCGAATTTATATAAGGGGATTTCTTATCTCACTTTTAATTCCATGAGATTTCCATTGTAAGCCACTTATTTATTGAATGCGGTGTATTGTTTACATCCATATATTATCATGATTCTATTTATATTCATGGTATTCATATATTCGTTTGGTGTTTATTTTTTGGTCATACGAATCGATTTATTACAATGAGGTAAGGGGTTTTTATCTCACTTTTATTCCCATGAGATTCATGCTATATTTGTCACTATCTCCTTTGAGTCAGGCATTTACTGCCCATTATTATAGTATTTGTGTAATATAATTTCATTTATGGGTATTTACATCAACATTTTATGGTCCTTCTTTCAAGGGGTGTACGTTTTGAAAGTTACCCAAATCGGTAAGGGAACATTTCACCCTCCTATTTTTAAAAGACTTATTTTTTAGGTCTTTTAATTTAAATATTATTATGTTGGGATATGTTCTTATATATCCTTATTTATGTAAATGCTATGTCCAAGGGATGAGATCCATTTTTTATCTCTCATCGACTCATTTTCTGAATTTTATAGTGACGCCGTTAGGCTGTCAAATTTCTATAAAAGAGCTTCTTAACCCAATTTCAATTCTTTGGGTAAATCCTCTACTTCTTGATTATGTCATACTATGAATATGTTTGGATGACCTATGATTATTTTTACACTTAATATCCTCTTATATTGGTTGTATTTATATTTGTCACACATAATTATGTAATTGATTTATCCTTAATCAAAGGATACTGACTTTGTAAGGGACTTAGTCTCAATCTTCTTTCATTAAGTCATATTTAGTTTTATACACAACATTATTTTATACAGTGCATAAACCCCTTTGACTTTTAATTTTATTTAAATGGAGAATTTTTTCTACGAAACATTTTACTAAACGACAAAAAGTATGTTTCTTTTTTACGTATGTGGTGACAACAACCTTTCCACCACCGCGAGTATTATTTGATCTTTGGCTTTCTCAACAAGATGAAAAGTTTTTAAAAGAAAATAAGTAATATATACTCTTTTATGTATTTTGGTACTGAAAATTGTTCTTATAAAGGATTTGTTATGTCAATATATTTAAGTGATATATTGTGATTGAAATGTGGAAATGTTTTCTTTCTTTTATATTTGTTTTATGTCTTTTGTTTTTATAATGGTACTTAGACATTTGACGGGTGGTTACATGATAAACCAAATGGCGGGTGGTGCCATGAATACCAGGATGGGTGGTTACGTTATAACCTCCAATGCATTGGGAATGGAAGTTGGCCGTATGGCTATTCCATTTAGTGATATGTGTGGAAGTCGACCGTATGGTTATTCCATTTTAGTATGTTTATGTCCCAAGTTACCTTTATATGTTATGTGTTCTTCATATGGGATTCATGGTAATATTTTGGTTACAAAATGGTAAGTAGGGATCTTTTATTCAGTGAAGAGTATTTACTACTTCATAAAGGTAAAAATTATTACTTATGTTAAATTATTCATGGTTTACTTGTTGTTGTGAAAAAACTAACAGTTTCTTTCTTTGTGTATCCCTTACTGAGCTTTCTATCCTCATCCATTGTTTTTTAAATGTTTTTTACAGGACATAAAGTGGAATAGGGTCAAGGATGGGATCAAGGAAAATCATGTCGTCTAAAACCTGTAACTAGACATTACTCTTTTTTTCAAAGAGTTTTTATTTTTTGAAAAAAATGGAAACTGGGTAGTAATGTCTACTTTGTATCTTTTGAAACGTATTAGTTATGGCCTAATTCTATAAAACTCAAAACCTGAAAAGATCCTCAATGTGGATTATTCATTTAATTCATGATTATGTAATTTTTTAAGGAAGGTTCCTTACAGTTGGTATCAAAGGTCAGTTTAGATTACTTTAGAGGTTAGGGTATTCTTTAAGAATAAGTGTCATTACCATAATGGTTAGGATATAGGAAAGAGTCATAGTTTTTTAGATAAAGTGAATCAGTTTAAGATATAATGAATAATTATATATTAGTATTATATGATGATTTTAATGATATACCCACACTGAAATTATTGGTTTTAGTAAATGGATGGATCTAGCAGGCACAAAAGTAAAAGTGGATGTGAAGAAATATTCGACGGTTTTCTGAACAAGAAACTGAATGATGTGGCAGCTTCAATGAGAACTCTTGTGGTTATTTTAAACCAACTATCTGGAGTCAGTATTGACCACCTAAACCTCAGTGATTTTTATAAGAGATCATATATGAGAGAGAAAAATACTTAAGGAAGTTCAAGTTATAATCATAAAGGTATGTATGTTCAAAAACATAGGTGTCAAAGATGTGGAAGGAACCACCTAGGAAAATGTTTCAAAGGGACAGAAACATGCTATAGATGTTGAAATCAAGGTCATAAAGCAAGAACCTGCCATGGAAAATGGAAGAACCAAGTTGACTCTAGGAAAGGGAAAGAAGTTCTTTCTGAAGTATCAATTTAATGTTTTAAATTTGGTGTGCATGGTCATTATGCAAACACATGTCCTATGAAAATGTTTCGGGAATGGGATCACCAGGATCGTACAAATATTTGTTTACCAATACATAATTCCATTCCGATTGAGGATGAAGAAACTGACAATGACCAATGAAAGGTATAGATTATTTCTTATCATATGTTTTCCTATTATTTAATCTTAAGATATGATTCGTGGTTTTGTTTGTAGGAAATAAGTATTTCAGAATAAGTTGGAAATGAATGGTTAATGGATCATGAAGAATGTTGAATGAGTAAGAAGTCAACATATAAGGGATTCAAGAGTTTTGGTAGATTTTAGGATGGTAAAATTATTAAAAGTATTAAGGCTCTTTTGATGATGAGATAACATCAGAAGAATTTTTTAAAGTATGTGTAACCCTGATGTTTGATATTTGAAAATTTTATTCAAGGAACAATTATCTTTTCTTTTGTGGATATAGTTATAAAGAACAATTTTTGGTTTATATGATCCTTGAATTTGAGGCAATTACCGGTTAATACATTTTGGGATGAAAAACGAAATTTATTATATATTCTTCATGGTTAAATTATGTTATGGTTATTTTTGATGAATTTATCACTTTTTGGGAATGTTTTAAAATTATATAGTTTTTGAAAAAGGACAACACGTAGACCGTGTGACAACCCGTCATGTCGGACGAATCCGTGGGAATCGAACCCACAACCAAAATGCAACTGGTATTTATCGCCAACCACTAGACTACGTGAAGTCCCTGGTTTGTATAAAAAATTATTTTTAGTTAGATAATTTTATGAATCAAGAATAAGTTGGTGTTGGGTTATCTATGGAAATTATTGACCTATCATAGAGGATATGTGATTAGGTTAATTCCTTTTCAATATGAGGCTCTAATTATAAATATTGTTTTTTTGGATATGAATGTTAAGATTTATCTTGGAAGATTATGTGATTAAGTCCTTCATATATTTGGGTACCAATTTTATATTGGTTTACTTTGAAGAATTTTATAGATGTCTGTTCATTGAATGGTCTTTGATGAACTTTTGTTTTTTGTTGGAAAACTTTGGGAGATTAAGAGTAGTTTTTCTTTTTGTAAAAGATTATACTTTTTGGGGATTTTCTGATCTTGAACTAACCATTTTGTTTTTGGTTAAGGTCTAGAGACATGGGAAATATATTGTTCATCTTTTTTGGATTATGTGATTCTCAAGAAGTTGATTTTAGCGCTCTTAATGTGAACAACTCATCCTAAATATTAATCAGTCGGAGAAATTTTGAGTTTGTGTTAGAAATCTAGTAAAAGACAAAGGCTACATTAAAAGTAAGTATGTTTCCTTAGGATTCAGTTAAGCCCATAAATGAATTCCTTAATGAAAAGTAACTTAAAACAAAAAATTTGTCTGTTAACTTTTCCTACTGGGGAATCAAACACTATTTAACCCATCATAAGTTTGTGATTTTATGATTGTTAACTTCCTCCTAATAATGTTTTCTATCATTCTTCATCAGAACATGGCACTTTGTTTTTTTTCTTCCATATCCATGTTTTCCCTACATGGAATCCTAATTTGGGTTATTGCGGGTAACCTTTTTTTTTATTTTTCTTTTTTTAAAGTGACAGTTTTATTGACTCCTTCTCCGATGTGGGGCTTTCAATGAAGTTTCCGAGCCCATTTTTTTTAAATTGTGAGGACGTAATTCTCCAAAGGGGGGAAGTATGTAACATCCCAGGTAAATAAAGAATATGAAATTTTGATATTTATTAATATTTTTTGAATAAAATATTAATATTACTTTAAAGGGGAAGCTATGTTCGATGGCGTACCCAATACGCAACAACGAGTTTCTTTGAAATCTTACGTTGCACACTAATCATATAATAATATTATTTTAAATGGTAGATAACGCCTAGATGTTATAATAGAAGAAATTAACGAAACTAACTACAAAATGATTATATATGTTTTTTAAATATTTTTACTTTTATCCAATAAATGATAGAGGTTTAAAATGCGAATGAATCCATTTTTAAGTGTAAATATTATAATATTCTATAAAAGGTCGATTAACCACCTTTTGATGGCGAAACCATTTTAAATCCACCTTTTGACAATTTTATATGTTATATTTGACAAAATAAAATCCTTCTTTATAATCAGGACATCCGAATTTACTTTGTCTATGTTTTTGGTGTTTTTCTGATAAATTTCATTTTTTTAATGAATAGTGAAAGAAGTTGTATTTTAATTCAAAACCTCCCTTCAGTCTAAATTATTTATATAGTAAGATCATATTTTTAGTTGGTTTTAAGGTGTAATTAAAATATATTTTTAACATTTAATCCAATGGTGGTCATTGGAATTAATTTCACATTGAAATTGGACATAGACATGTGTCAATCTTTTGATAGATAATGTTTCTTAAAAAAACACTATTTGTTTTAACAGTGGAAATTAATTATAAAATTAATTAATGCAACTTATATGTTATGAATTTGGTGAAATGGAAATCCTTTTTGAATACAGAATATCAAATATATCTAAGGATGAATTTTTGTGTTTTTTTCTGAAAAACATCAATTTTTGATAAATAGAGAAACCACTAAGTGGTAGTTAAAAACTAATTTTTCGTATAAACGAAATTTTACCACTTCTATGATTTCAATTTAGAAAATCTGACATACATGGTTGTCATTAGTAAGTAATATGTGGTTCAATGGGATGAAAATAATTTTTTGTGAATAGCAACTTTTGAGTTTTATTAAACGCAATTAGAGGTAACTAGTGTAATTTACGGTGAAAATAATGTTTTAATAATATGAAATTACCTTGACACATGTCCTACCAATATCGGATGAGTCATGGACGAGAAATACAATCCATGGGTCAACTTGGGGACCCCATGGAGCCACATGGGTAAGAAAATGACATAAATAACTTTTTATTTAAAGTTAAAATAAAAATGTCAGAAACATGTATTTTTTTACTAAAACAATTTTTACATGGGGTTATATAAGTTAGATTTTTTACTATAAATATTAATTAGAAAGGTAAAATGATTTCCTACATAATTTTAATTTTTTTATAATTTCTAGAAGTCAAATTAATAAAATTATTTATGACAAAATAATGATGCCGTGTTTTTTTCATTAATGAATAAATTAAATAAATAAGAAGATAAAGTTTAAAATAATATCCAAAACATTTCTAAATCTTATTGGATGATTTTATATCATACATGGGACACCTTATATTCTACTGTAATTATTTTTCGAGCTTTAGAAACCAAATTTAATTTGATAATAAAATAATTGTTTCATGATTTATAAAAGAGCAACTTATCTCCCTTATATAAAGACCCCACTTCCTACCCAACTCCCACAATTATCAAGCCCTTTGGCTCATCCAAACTCTAATAAAAAAAGATCCAAATATCCCTCTCTTCATCCTAGAAGCCTTACCTTAGGCAGAAATCTCTTCAAGAAACCCATTGGATTCAAACCACGAAGTGTTACCCTATTTAAAGGTAATGTATTCACTTAGGTTATTTTGTTTTATTTTGATTCTCCAACCCCCTAAACTCTTTTTATTACTTTATTTCGTAACAAAACCAGTATGTTAAATATACTAGGATGTTTTTATAATAATTATTCTAGCTATAATTACCCAAACCTTCGTCTAATGGTTAAAGAACATACTATTTCTGTGGATGGCTAATTACTGCCTCACAAAACGATGACTGTTTAATCTTCTATTAACACCTATAATGGTGGACATTAATATGAAACTATTTTTATATATGATATATATTATGTTTATGTTTACTTTATGCTTCTTTGTTTTTCTTTTATATCGTACCCTTATGGTTTCCATTATGGGTAAACACAATAATCTCATTACAGGAAGTGAGGACTCCCACCCCCTCTATAACACCCTGAGATTTTATGAAAAATACACTTTTAATTTAATTAATCTCTTGTGTTGTATGCAACACCAAGATTACCTTGTGCTATATGAAACACCGTATTAGATTGCAGTATACACAACACTATTCTTGGATCGTGTTACACACAATTTTGATAATAGTTATTCTACGCAACATTGAGTATATATATATATATATATATTCAATGTATAAATGAAATATGGTTGGATTATGTTATATGAAATAACGAAGTATTCTTTCACAACACACAACCCCGACTTGGCTTACATTACACGCAATCATGACCTTCCTCGATAGCGTGTGTTGTACGCAATACTGGGTTTTACTAAACAATGATATATTATTATAATATTATTATGAACTAGCCGTTATGAATAGTATTAACTAAATTTTGAAATTTATAACATTATTATTCATCTTACACATTTTCTAGAACATATTATAAGAACAAAATAAATTTTTCGGGTAAAATAAGTAATTTTCAAAAAATGCAGTTTTGCCGCCTTTTGATGGAACACCCTCTTTAAATCTAGTTTTGACATGTTTATAAGTTCAATTTGGAAAAATAAAATTCTTCTTTGGAATAAATAAATAAAAATTTACTTTGGATAAATTTTTCGTATTATTCTGGTAACTTTCATATTTTGATGAATAGTAAAAAGACGCTATATTTTAATGAAAAACAACTTTATTCATCGTAATAATTTATATGGTTAAATTATAATATTTAATGGTTTTAAAGTATAAATATAATATATTTTTACCATCTAATATAATTTATGTCATTAGCAATGATTTTACATTGAATTCGTAGGTGAAATCAATTCAATCTTTTGCAATGTTTTAAACAAAAACCCATTTTCATTCGACAACAAGATTAATTTTAAGTACGGTAAATTTTATTTACCATAGTTAAAGGTAAATAGGGTAATTAAGGGTAAATATAATATTATAAAATTACCCTAACACATGGAAAATTATATTGGATGGCTAAAAGTAAACCCATATCAACTAAGGGTCAGATTAGATTCATTTTATGGACTTTTGACCATGAAAATAATTTAATTATTATTAAAACCAAAGAAAATGACAACATGTCAATCTCTTAAATCTTATAAGTATAATAATTTTAATTTAGTGATAAACATCATAAAACTTAGAACATAAATAGTCTCCAGAAATCTAATAAAATTATCTACATCATGATAATTTATTTAGAATTTTTAGGGATTAAATAATTGTAATTAATGGTGATACATTAATAATAGAGAAATTATTTATTAAGTGGAAAATAAGTAATATAGTTTTTATTGAAATAATAATACCCATTAAAAGGCCCACAAACCTGACCAAAACTTATTGGTAGGGTATATATACACTATATGCGTCCAATTACCTAATATATAACCGTTTGGATCCTTATAAAAGTGATTATGACACTTATATTATTTTATTTTAAATGATTCAAAAGTTGTCACCTTCATAATTTAATAAATATAACAATTTAAATATTGTTATTTTAAGATGATAAATTAGAGTAAAAGTATTATTGTTAAAGGTTATAGATTTATCTTTATCATAGGAGTTTATTTTAAATTTTTATGCAACAAATTAGTATATTAAATAATTATACAAAAATGTTGTAGTAATTATTTTATTAAGAGATAAACCAAATAAATGGTTTTAAAAATAATAAAATAAATATTATATGAACTATTTAATGTGATAAAATAATTTTATAGATACATATGACCTTTTATGAATCTATTAAAGCTTTTATTTAGAAAATATCTTCTGTATATATTTTATTTAAATTCAAATAAATGAATAGTGTCAAAAATGAAACTATTGTTATTTTATGAAAATTACATATTATAAAATTGTTTAAAAATCTCCAAAAAATTTGAAAATTATAAATTTGAATTTATATGGTCTATAATGTTATAAATTAAACAATTATGGAGAATTAACAACAAATAAGTAATTATTTTTTATAATTTAAAATTTATAATTTTATTACCACAAATAAACTTAAAAAGATTAAATAAATATAAATCAAAATGATAAGGTTTAAAATAAGTTCCAAACATGTATAAATTTGATTGGTTGATGATATTACAACCCTATATCATCTTATCTTCTAATAAGATTCATTTTTGGAGGTTTTTAAGTGGGGTTAGATTTATTATAAATTAATATTTATAAGAATTCCAAAGGTGACCCTCTCCTCCCTTATAAAAGGGCACCTCCTCCCTCTCCTCCTCACACCAATTTGAGCCTTCAAGATCGGCCAACCCCTGAAAAATTATCTTCTCCACTTCCCTAGAAACATCTAGAGGTTCTGGTCTACTTTAAAGACCAATATTAGTGCCCTAAGAGGAGGTTTTAAAGAGGCGTATCGAAGAAGAGGTAATTTCTTCTCCCGATTCTTTCAAGATTCGTTCTTCTTCAACTTCTTCTTCTTTAGTTGCTTCATTATAAAGTAATAACATCAGTATCACTAATATATGGATTTGTTATTATAAATATGAAACAACCCCATTTCACTTTCTATCCATCCTACGGAAAACAAAATCACCGCGCGCGCGTACGTACGAAATATTGTCTCCACGCCGTGGTGTAATCTGTTTTTCCACCAACACCTTACATGGATGGGTATAATGGTGTAACAAATAACTATACATAGTTATTATAACATCATACTGATTCTGATATATTCTATCATCCACTCCAATTCAATTCAATAATTATGGAAACCATATCATCGCTCGTGCGTACGTACGGACTACCGTCTCCATGACGCGATGAGATTCATTCTCCATGTTTACCATTTAAGAATGATTATAAAGTATATATATGCAATAATAATGAAATATATGACATTATAAATCTACTAGATTTATTTATATATGTATGTCATCTACTTAATTCCATTCAACTCAATAAGGAAACAAAAACAGCGCTCATGCGTACGTACGGCCTACCGTCTCCATGAACGGTGTATTTCTTTCCATTTATTGATCTATTATATATATGTATATTCTGAATATATAATATATATAAATCATGTTTTATATTCTGGAAATATGTAATCGTGATCTAAGTAATCATATGAATAATTAAAAGTCAAAACACGGACGACAAATGAAACGATTTTACCCAAAACACTCTTTAACATGGAATTTACAAATGAACGGGTAATATAAAGTCATAAGTGAACCATATATGATATCATAACAATAAATATGATTATATAGTAAGTCAATTACATTATTTAAATCATTATACAGTAGGTTCAGATACATACGAAGCATATCGAACATAAGGTAAGGGATAATTTTGCAAATCTCATTTTTATTTGAGATTGCTGATTCGTAAGTATTTACTGGGGTTATTTCTATCATCCATGTACATGTTTTATAAAAGTGTTTTAATGTATGTTTAAGGTTCTTTTTACCCATTTTGACTTTTACTACATGGTATGTAAGGAGTCTTTCTTTTGTTTACGTTACGAGGAACTTTTTGACTTTTCCGATAAAAGTACGAAAAGAATGTTTTTCTTTTAACTTATACGGCACGAACGGATTTCTACGGTTTTATAAAGCCTTATTTTCATGAAGATTCTACAAAAGATTTCATGACTTTTTTTAACAAAATATATTTCTTTTAAAATTGCATGAAGTTTTGTGAAAAGAAATTGATTTTGAAGAAGAAAGGATATTTTTCTCAAGAATTCATTACAAGTGTTTTATCAAAACCATTTTCCATCTAAGATGAAATTATTTCAAATGTGTATGTTTCAAGAGTAATGTCTCTATGATTGACATGGTTTCACTTTTCTTATTATGAAATGATATTCATTTCTTTTATATGGATTATGTGATGATGGGATGATGTTTATGAAACCCATTTTATTCATTGGGTTATTATGAATGATGTATATTTATTTTGAGGCACAAGTAAGAATGATTTCATTATGAGATGGGTGGGACCTATATATCCCTCCAATTCATTGGGTAAAGATTTATATCTCCTGAGATAGACATGGCTGGAATGGCAAGTTAAACCGGTTCAGTAATACAAGACTGGAACGAGGAGTGAACTCGATTCAGAAAGGGACTTTATCCACTAAGATGGTCTTGGCATCAATGCTTTGGATAATATGGAAATCATATCATGTGCTTAATGGTTTCCACAATTACATGTTTTATTTCCATGCTATTTTATCATTGTTTATCTTCCATTATGATCTATTCCTTATGTACTTCCATGTTTTATATCGTTGCTCAAGATTTTAATGTTTAAACATTATGTTCATGTTTTTAAGTTCCAATGTATTTGTATGTTTTATTTTATCCATGCTTACCCTTACTGAGCATTTGAGCTCACCCTTTTTATGTCTTATTTTCCCCGAGGATCAAAAGAAAGGTTTTAGGTCAGGAAACAAAAAGTGGAAGATCTTTATGGGAGAAGTTTATGATCTTTCACCATGATTAGAAGATTATGTTACAAGTTTCCAAAGACACTAAACTATTACGGTCCTTGTGTGTCTGTTTTTCTTATGTATTAAGTATTCTGAAAAAGTAATGTAATGTCCATGTACGTCAAGATGAGGGTCTCTATAGTTGGTATCAGCGGAAGGGTTTAGTCATCCTTTGGATACTAGGATGCGAAAATGTTAGTGAGATCCAAGAGATATTCTTAAGGTATGTCTAGGGATGTACCTAAGGATAATAATACGTATAGGATATAGTCCTAGAACTACGGTAACGATCATAGAATTTAACCTAAGATGTTAGATATTGAGGGTGCTCCCCCTTTACTATGTTGTTTTTCCTAGCATGATTTCTGCCTCTCACACTATTCTTTTTGGGTTTTAGAAAATGGCTGGAAACAGGAAGATTCATGATAATGGAGGACATGACGGACAATAGAATGATTTTCTTCATGAGAATCCAAATGAAACTGGATATGGAAGTCCAAAAATCGTTATTATTCCTAATAAGAAATCTCATAATATGATCAATAATCTCAACTTTGTTAAGTTTACCGACTCATATAATAAGAGAAAGATGGAGTTTCATGATGATCATAGAGGAAAGAAAGTTCAATTTCCCTCATGTAATTCATGTGGGAAGAGGAATCAGGGAGATTGTTTCAAAGGAACTGGAAGATGCTTTGGTTGTCGAAAAGAAGGACACAAAGCCAGTAAGTGCAAAGGAAAAGGTTCAGTTAACACCATGGACAAGGATAATGGTATTGCTACGACATCAACAATGATTAGATGTTTTAAATGTGGAATGTACGGGCATTATGTAAACCAATTCCCTAATGGAAAATCTCATGAAGAGAATCATCATGGTCATATGGGTAGTATTTATGTGGATGATGATGAGGAGACTACAAATGATATATGAGCTGAAAGAAGTGTTGAAGCTCAGTCGGTTGTTTTAGAAGGTTGTGGAATGATTGTATGTTTATCAAGAGTTATGTTGTATATTTAATGATACTATGGAATAAAGAATCCTCTAAGGATTGTTACACTATTGTTTTTCCTAAAAGTATTTGAAATTATATGTTGAATGGTACCAGTAACCATGGAATGTTATTCAGATATTTTTTTAAAGTAGATGATATGCGCATAATGAAGGAATAAGAAGATAATGAGATGTTTGATTGTATTCATGAGCTCATGATTGATATAAGGACTAAGTGATATCATGGTTTGAGTATATAGAATTTTGAGGATTTTGGTATGTGGAAAGTGTTAACTTTTAACTGCATTCATGTTTTCACTAAGGATCAATGGGTATTCATTTTTCAAGAGAATACATGATTAAAGCCTTCGAACATTTGTAATGTGACCAACAAGACATATCTTATGATATATGGGGATCAACGATGGTATTAACATGCTTCTTATATGAAATCTCTGGTAATCGTTTTCACTACAATATGATAGTGGACTGCAATATTATGAAAAATCCTAAAGATTGGAATGGATTATGTTGGACATAAGTTAGTATTGTTTAAGGATAGAACCTTTTTTCGATATTATTGATGGGATGATATAGTAATGTAGTTTTAGAAAAAGGACAACCTGCAGGACGGGCGACTGCCCATCGCGTCGGACAAGGCTGTGGGAATCGAACCCACAACCGAAGCGCAACTGGCCTTTATCGCCTACCACTGGCCTACAGGAAGTCCTTGGTTAATATAAACTAGTTTTATTTTATTATGCGGTATGATATATGAAGTATAAGTTCATTTTTGGAACCATATACAATTAATATAACCATATGATGGACTTATAACTTTTCCTAACCTTTTGTTTGAAAGAGATGGAATGACCCATCATTCTATCACATGATCTGCTAACACATCACGAATAACAAATTCAACTTCATTTCTTTAAGGGATGAAGTGGAAATTGTTCATTTCATGAACAATAGTGATGTTGTACCAAAATCATGCAAGTATTTCTTTTAATTCATCAACTTTAGGGAAATGATCTTGAAAACCAAAAATGTTGTCCTAGTTCCCTTATATCTGATGAATCAGATGGTACCTTAGATAATCACAAATCAATATCTTTGTGATTGTTAGCTTTTTCATAGACATGTTCTCTACCACTCTCCATCAGAACTTGATGGTTAGATTTTTCTTCCATATCCATATTTTCACCTATGTTCTCCTATGTGGAAACCCAGTGGTGAGTTAATTTGGGTAACCATTACATTTCATTCTTTTGTTTTTAAAGCCATGTTTTGGTATTCCTTTTTACGATGTGGGTTTCTATTAAACAAACTTTCGAGTTGTAAACAATTTATAACCCCGACGAATTTCGAGGGAGAAATTCATTTTAAGGGGGGTAGAATGTAACACCCCGAGATTTTATGAAAAATATTCTTTTAATTTCATTAATGTCTTGTGTTTTATGTTACACCAAGATTAACTTGCGCTATGGGCAACACCATATTATCTTGCAGTATACGCAACACTATTCTTGGATCGTGTTACACACAATTTTGATAATAGTTATTCTACTCAACATTGAGTATATATATATATATTCAATGTATAAATGAAATATGGTTGGATTCTGTTATATGAAACAACTAAGGATTCTTTCAAAACACGAAACCCTGACTTTCCTTGCATTACATGCAATCACGACCTTCCTCGATAGCGTGTGTTGTACGCAATACTGGGTTTTACTAAACAATGATATATTATTATAATATTATTATGAACTAGACGTTATGAATAGTATTAACTAAATTTTTAATTTCATAACATTATTATTCATCTTACACATTTTCTAGAACATGGTATAAGAACAAAATTAATTTTTCGGGTAAAATAAGTATTTTTCAAAAAATGCAGTTTTGCCGCCTTTTGATGGCGCACCCACTTTAAATCTAGTTTTGACATGTTTATATGTTCAATTTGAAAAAATAAAATTCTTCTTTGGAATTAATAAATAAAAATTTACTTTGGATAAATTTTTCGTATTATTCTGGTAACTTTCATATTTTGATGAATAGTAAAAACACGCTATATTTTAATGAAAAACAACTTTTTTCATCGTAATAATTTATATGGTTAAATTATAATATTTAATGGTTTTAAAGTATAAATAGAATATATTTTTACCATTTAATATAATTTATGTCATTAGCATTGATTTTACATTGAATTCGTAGGTTAAATCAATTTAATCTTTTGAAATGTTTTAAACAAAAACCCATTTTCATTTGACAACGGGATTAATTTTAATTTAATTTCTGAAACTTATATGTATTGAATTTTAAAAAATGGATTCCATATTTGGAATCAGTGGGTCCAAATTATGTTAATAGGATACTTTTTATTTTTGGGAATTTTGAATAGTAACTACGGTAAATTTAATTTACCATAGTTAAAGGTAAATCGGGTAATTAAGGATAAATATATTATTATAAAATTACACTAAAACATGCCAAAATTCTATTGTATGGATAAAAGTAAACCCATATCAACTAAGGGTCGGATTAGATTCATTTTATGGACTTTTGACTATGAAAATAATTTAATTATTATTAAAACCAGAGAAAGTGACAACATGCCACTCTCTTAAATCGTATAAGTATAATAATTTTAATTTAGTGATAAACATCATAAAACATAGAGAATGAATAGTATCCAAAAAGCTAATAAAATTATATACATCATGATAATTTATTTAGAATTTTTAGGGATTAAATAATTGTCATTAATGGTGATACATTAATAATACGGAAATTATTTATTAAGTTGAAAATAAGTAATATAGTTTTTATTTAAATAATAATAACCATTAAAAGGCCCACAAACCTGACGAAAACTTATTTTTAGTGTATATATACACCTTAATCATCCAATTACCTAATATATAACCGTTTGGATCCTTATAAAAGTGATTATGACACTTATGTTCTTTTATTTTAAATGATTCCAAAGTTGTCACCTTCATAATTTAATAAATATAAAAATTTAAATATTATTATTTTAAGATGATAAATTAGAGTAAAAGAATTATTCTGAAAGGTAATAGATTTATCTCCACCATAGGATTTTATTTTAAATTTTTATGCAATAAATATGTATATTAAATAATTATACAAAAATGTTGTAGTAATTATTTTATTAAGAGATAAACCAAATAAATGGTTTTAAAAATAATAAAATAAATATTATATGAACTATTTAAGGTGATAAAATACTTTTATAGATACATATGACCTTTTATGAATCTATTAAAGCTTATAGTTCAAACATATCTTCTGAATATAGTTTATTTAAATTCAAATAAATGAATAGTGTCAAAATTGACACTATTGTGATTTTATAAAAATAACATATTATAAAATTGTTTAAAAATCACAAAAATATTTAAAAATTATAAATTTAAATTTATATGGTCTATAATGTTATAAATTAAACAATTATGGAAAATTCACAAAAAATAAGTAATTATTTTTTATAATTTAAAATTTAGAATTTTATGACCACAAATAAACTTAAATAGATTAAATGAGGATAAATCAAAATGATAAGGTTTAAAATAAGATACAAACATGTCTAAATTTGATTGGTTGATGAGATAAAAACCCTATCTCATCTAATATTAGAATATGATTCATTTTGGAGGTTTTAAATTGGGGTTAGATTTATTATAAATTAATATTTTTAAGAATTCCCAAGGTGCTCCTCTCCTCCCTTATAAAAGGGCACCTCTTCTCTCTCCTCCTCACACCAATTTGAGCCTTCAAGCTCGGACAAGGCATGAAATATTATCTTCTCCACTTCACTAGAAACATCTTAGAGGTTCTGGTCTACATTAATGACCAATATCAGTGCCCTAAGAGGAGGTTTCAAAGAGGCGTATCGAAGAAGAGGTAATTTCTTCTCCCGATTCTTTCAAGCTTATTTCTTCTCCAACACCTTCTTATTTAGTTGTTTAATTATAAAGTAATAACATAAGTATCACTAATATACTGATTTGTTATTATAAATATGAAACAACCCCATTTCACCTTCTATTCATCCTACGGAAAACAAAATCACCGCGTGTGCGTACGTTCGAAATACCGTCTCCACGTCGTGGTGTAATCTGTTTTTCCACCAACACCTTAAATGGATGGGTATAATGGTGTAAAGAATAACTATACATAGTTATTATAAGATCATAATGATTCTGATATATTCTATCATCAACTCCAATGCAATTCAATAATTATGGAAACGATATCATCGCTCGTGTGTACGTACAGACTACCGTCTCCACAACGCGATGAGATTCATTCTCCATGTTAACCATTTAAGAATGATTATAAAGTATATATAAGCAATAATAATTAAATATATGACATTATAAAGCTACTGGATTTATGTATATATATATATGTCATCTACTTAATTCCATTCAACTCAATAAGGAAACGAAAACAACGTTCATGCGTATGTACGACCTACCGTCACCATGAACGATGTATTTCTTTCCATTTATTGATCTATTATATATATGTATATTTTGAATATATATTATATATAGATCATGTTTTATATTCTGGAATTATTTAATCGTGATCTATGTAGTCATATGAATAATTACAATTCAAAACACGGACGACAAATGAAACGATTTTACCCAAAACACTCTTTAACATGGAATTTACAAAAAAAAAACGGGTAATATAAAGTCATAAGTGAAGCATATATGATATCATAACAATGAATATGATTCTGTAATAATTAAATGACATTATTTAAATCATTATACTGGAGGTTCGGATACATACGAAGCATATCAGACATAAGGTAAGGGGTAATTTTGCAAATCTCATTTTTATCCGAGATTGCTGATTCGTAAGTATTTACTGGGGTTATTTATATCATCCATGTAAATGTTTTATAATAGTCTTTTAATGTATGTTTAAAGTCATTTTTACCCATTTTTGACTTTTACTACATGGTATGTAAGGAATATTTATTTTGTTTACGTTACGAGGTACTTTTTGACTTTTCCGGAAAAAGTACGAAAAGAATGTTTTTTTTTAACTTATACGGAACGAAAGGATTTTTATGGTTTTATAAAGCCTTATTTTCATGAAGCTTACTCAAAAAGATTTCATGACCATTTTCAACAAAATATATTACTTTTAAAATTGCATGACGTTTTGTGAAAAGAAATTGATTTTGAAGAAGAAAGGATATTTTCCTCAAGAATTCATTACAAGTTTTTTATCAAAACCATTTTCCATATAAGATGAAATTATTTCATATGTGTATGTTTCAAGTGTAATGTCTCTATGATTTACATGGTTTCACTTTTCTTATTATGAAATTATATCCATTTCTTTTATATGGATTATGTGATGATGGGATGATGTTTATGAAACCCATTTTATTCATTGGGTTATTATGAATCATGTATGTTTATCTTGTGGCACAAGTAAGAATGATTTCATTATGAGATGGGTGGGACCTATATCTCCCTCCATTGCATTGGGTAAAGATTTATATCTCATGATATAGACATGGATGGAATGACAAGTTAAACCAGTTCAGTAATACAGTACTGGAATGAGGAGTGAACTCGATTCAGAAAGGGACTTTGTCCACTAAGATGGTCTTGGAAGCAATGCCTTGGCCACTATGGAAATCATATCATGTGATTAATGGTTTACATAATTACATGTTTTATTCCCATGCTATTTTATCATGGTTTCTGTTCCATTATGATCTATGCCTTATTTACTTCCATGTTTTATGTCGTTGCTCATGATTTTAATGTTTAAACATTATGTAAATGTTTTTAAGTTCCAATGTATATGGTATGTTTTATTTTATCCATGATTACCCTTACTGAGCATTTGGGCTCACCCTTTTTATGTTTTATTTTCCTCCAGGATCAAAAGAAAGGTTTTAGGTTAGGAAACAAAAAGTGGAAGATCTTTATGGGAGATGTTGAAGATCTTTCACGATGATTAGAAGATTGCGTTCCATGATTCCAAAGACACTAAACTATTATGGTCCTTGTGTGTATATTTTTGTTATGTATTAAGTATTCCGCAAAAGTAATGTAATGTCCATGTACGTCAAGCTTAGGGTATCTATACCCTCAAAGTGATATGACACGTTAATACCACATGTGATATGCATAAAGGATGGAGTTAATGATATTATATATGATACTATACATTAATTATGATATAAATATGTATTGTTATGTTTTAATTCTATTAAATACAAAATAGAAATAAAAGTAGCATTCATGCGTACGTACGACTTACCATCTCCATGAAAGGTGCATTTCATTTCTTACCTCTAAATGTTATGAAATATTGTAAATGCATGTATGTAATGGATATATATGATATATATTATATATATGATATATAAATCATGTATATAATTCTGGATATAATGGATATTTTACCACATGAACAACCTTTAATTATAAGAAGTTTATTTTTGACTCAAGTACCAAGGATTGAAAAAACGGTCGTTATTAACTTAAATGATTACATAATGTTCATATCATGGTAATAAAAGATATTAAAGGAATATTTATCTTGAAAAGGTTCATAATCAAGTATAAAATAACTCTTTTTTATTATTCAGAATATTAAAGAATGATCGAGTAATGTCAGACACGAGGTAAGGGATCCAACCTCTCTCTTTCTTTTCAAGTACTCTCTTTTATGTCATTTTTATGCTCCTTTTTCTTATATTGGAGGATGTTATTTTATATTCACCATAATGTGTTATTTATTTTCATATGATGAGAGGCCTCCTCTTACTCTCATCCATTCATTTTAAGAAATTTTAAGTGGCACTGTTAGGCTGCCAAATTTTTGTAAGGGGATTTGTTATCTCACTTTTAATTCCGTGAGATTTCCATTGTTCACCACTTATTTATTGCATGTGGTTTACTGTGTACATCCATATATTATCATTATTCTATTTATATTCATGGGATTTAGAGATTCCTTTGGTGTTTATTTTTTGGTCATATGATTCGATTTATTGCTACGAGGTAAGGGGTTTTTATCTCACTTTTATTCCCGTGAGAATCATTCTATATTTTTCACTATATTATTTGAGTGATGTATGTAATAACCATTATTATACTCTTTGTGTAATATAATTTCATTTATGGGTCTTTATATCAACATTGTACGGTCTTTCTTTCACGGGGTGTACGTTTCGAAAGTTACCCAAATCAGTAAGGGAACCATTCACCCTCCCATATTTAAAAGTATTCTTTTGTTAGGTCTTTTAATTTACATCTTCATATGTTGGGATATGTTATAATATATCCTTACTGCTGTAAATACTATGTCCATGTGATGAGATACCCTTTTTATCTCCCATCGACTCATTTTTTGAATTTTAAAGTGACGCCGTTATGCTGTCGAATTTCTGTAATGGAACTTCTTAAGCCAATTTCAATTCTTTGGGTTAAACCTCTAAATCTTGATTATGTCGTACTATGAATATGTTTGGATGACATATGATTGTTTTTACACTTAATATCCTCTTATATTGGGTGTATTTATATTTTTCAGACATAATTATGTAATTGATTTATCCTTAATCTAAGGATACCGACTTTGTTAGGGACTTCATCTCAACCTCCTTTCATTGTGGTATATTTTGTTTTATACACAACATTATTTTATACGGTGTATAAACCCCTTTGAATTTTACTTTTATTCAAAAGTAATATTTTATCTAAGAATCATTTTACTAAACGAAAAAAGGTATATTTCTTTTTAACATACGCGGTGACAATGACCTTTCTGCCTCCATGAGTATTATTTGATCTTTGGCTTCCTTAACAAACCTAAATGTTTTTAAATGAAAATAAATAACATATACTCTTTTATGTATTTTGGTATTGAAAATGGTTTTGATAAAGGATTTGTTATGTCAATATATTTAAGTGATATATTGTGATTGAAATATGTAAATGTTTTCTTTCCTTTATATTTGTTTTATGTCTTATGATTTTATAATGGTACTTGTACATTTGACGGGTGGTTCCGTGATTAACTGAATTACGGGTGGTGTCGTGAATACTAAGATAGGTGGTTACATTATAACCTCCAATGCATTGGGTATGGAAGTCAATTTTTTGGATATTCCATTTAGTGATATGTGTGGAAGTCGACCATATGGTTATTCCATTTAAAAATGTTTACGTCCCAAGTTAACTTTAAATGTTATGTGTTCTTTATATGGGTTTCATGGTAATATTGTGGTTACAAAAGGGTAAGTAGTAATATTTTTTTCAGTGAAGAGTATTTACTACTTCATAAAGGTGAAAATTATTACTTATGCTAAATTATTCATGGTTTACATTTTGTTTTGAAAAAACTAACAGTTTCCTTCTATGTGTATCCCTTACTGAGCTTTTTATGCTCATCCCATGTTTTTGAAATGTTTTTCACAAGACATAAAGTGGAACAGGGTCAGGGATGGGATCATAGAAAATTCATGCCATCTAAAACATGGAACTAGACCTGACTCTTTTTTTCAAAGTGTTTTTATTTTATAAAAAAATGGAAACTGAGTAGAAGTGTCTACTTTGTAACTTCTGAAATATAATAGTAATGGTCTAATTATCTAAAACTCTAAACCTAAAAAGATCCCCAATATGAATTATTCATTTAATTCATGATTCTGTAATGTTTTAAGGTTGGTTCCTTACAATATGGATCTGTTATAATATAACAACATACTATGGTCATTATCCATGAGGATAAACACACCCTTTACTAAAGGAATGTACAAGGTAAGGGTTAATTCCCCAATCACATTATTCTATGAGGTTGATAATGAGTAATTATTTTCTAGGACATATTTATCATCAAAGTCCATGTATCATAAAAATGTTTTCAAAATTAATCTTTTTGGTTGTAATGGAAGGTACTATTTAACTATATCATCATTTAAATAAATTAAAGATTTATTTTTCTAAAGGTTTTAATGTCCATGTTTCCAAAATGATTTTTAGAATGATTGTTTTAAAATGTTAATTCCTTTCAAAATTTTCAAAGTGGTTAGGGAAACTTAGATTCAAAATATATCATTTAAATGAATTCCTTCTTAAATGAGTAACTTTAATATGATTTCATAAGAAGCGATATTTCTCTCAAAGAGTTTTATCGATCATTTTCAACTATGTCAGCGTCCCTTACTGGATAATAATGTTGATTGAGGTTGATTTTATTATAAATATAGTATTCAATATTGTATTGAATGAGTTATGATATGTTTGATAGTTAATGTGGTATTTTTATACAATTCATAATTTTTTGTTAATGTATTGAGATTTCGTATTCTAGTTTTAATACATATGTTCATGTTACATTTTAGAATTTTTATATAAGGAATGAATTGGACTTAATAAGTTATGGGTGGATCCTGTTATAGCACCACGATACATCGGTATGTCTCATGAGACAAACTAGTGTTTTGGAACAAGACCTTGACAAAATATTTATTTGTAGTCTTGGTACGAGTCCTTGACTATGTGGTTATGATGTCCAACATTATTCATTCCCTTATCATGAAATTACTTATTACATGTGATTATTCAACTAGAAGAATATCCATGTGCATGTTTATATGGTAATGTTTGATTTATTGTTGTCATATTATGTTCAATATTATGTTTAAAAGGATTTTTTATTACATATAAATCCATAAATGTGTATAGGTTCCTCTACATTATTTACCCTTACTAAGCATCAGAGCTCACCCATTTATATGTTTTATTTTTCCCAGGATGTGAAGAAGTATATTATGACCGACTTGCAGGGATAAGCTAAGGTATATGAGTGATTTAAAAGGATACACAATGTTCTTGTTTTTCATTTTATAATATAATGTAAAGATCGTGTATGTATCTAGTATTTACAAGGATACTAAACTGATCGGTTCTTCAGGACATGATTCCATGTAATCATGGAAATGTATTTAAAAAAATAACCGACTCTGGGTAACTAGGGTCAGGGATTTACCATAATCATACTTTAATCAAAAGTGTAATGTCTTCAAATGTGATTTATTATTTACTATAGTTCGTATATAGAATTACGTTAACATGTAGTTCTCACTTCATTGATATTCTAGTTACAATGATCTCATTGTACCATAGTTTTGATTCATTATCCATATATAGAATATGACTTTTGATGATCAAGACATGCACCACAATCTTTTAACACCGACGAATAATAAATGTGTTCTAGAATGGACGATCAAGATCACTATCATTATTCATGGTTCAACACCAAAACAATCTTCTTGAAGGTGGAATATCCCTAGATGATCTCTAGACGGATTGATATGTTAGTAATAGAGAGTAAATTATGGAACAGTAGATATATCTATAGTTTTATAGATAGTATCTCTCTATCCATTATTTCCCCTGAGTGATTTAGGAATTGTTTATAATTATATATTTCTTATATATGGTATAGGGTAGAAAAAATGAACACAATACAGTTTCCCAAATTAATAATTCTTAGTTGAACCATTTTTCCATTAAAGGTATTTAAAAATGATTAATTTATTAACATGTAAACTCTTTAAGAACACTAATTAATATCATTTATGTAATTTCCAATTAGACCATTCATCTGAGACCATTTTCCCTCAATGAAATTTATATATTCTTGAATAATGAATTTTTTATTAAATTAAAATCAATGTATTATTCATTGAGAAATATATTAAATATTATATTCACCAAATCTGGTAAATAATCATTTATTGTTACTCCTTGATTTAATGTTTATTTTGAATAAATTGTGATTAAATATTAGTGATCAACCATACATAAATAAATATCATTCATTCTAACATTATAAATTCCATAATTGAATTTAATCGAGATTGTAAATACACATAGTGTGTGACCCTCTAGGAATCATTCTTAGTGGGATTAGACATAACCACCTAAATTCAGAGGTTGGCATCCACCAACACACCAAGAATCCATAATATAATAGTGTTAATGTTGTAATGATATCCAAAATCTTGTGAATTATTATAGTGTAATATAATACCTTTATCAAAATATCTTAAATCTTGTTGGTTTAATTTCAATGACATCAACCCATATGTCCAATGTATCCTTGTATAACATTCCATACGTGAACATTAAAACCAAAATCCACAGACCAGGATTTATGTAGGACGTTCCAATTCAAAAAAAGTGTGTTATATGAACTTCAATTAAGATATATAATGAAAAAATAATTTATTTAATTATCCATTAATTCAATATAATTCAGGACACACTCATTAAATCAAAATTCACCATGAGAAAAATCCTCCACAGTTTTCATCAACACAAAAATTTCATGATTATTGATATCCATTTACGGTAATCATAAAATCAAAGGATGCACATATACACATATAAGAACATCTAATTTGAAATAGAAATTTGTATTTCTTACGAAAGTGAATGTTCATAAAATATCATATCATGGATATTATCAATGGATACCAACATTAGATTGTAACTCAATTAATTTTTAGATATATACTCCTTATATCCTATAACATGTGTGTCCCATCAAACAATATCATCATACCATAAAATAATATTCAAGAATAATTTCATGTCTCATCCTGGTTATCATCATAAATGGGAACTTCTTTGACATTTTCAGGGAGATTTAATTTCCAAGTGAATTATCATATTTGAATGAAATGTAGTGATATAATAATGATGAGATACCAAAAATTCATTAACAATGAAAAAAATAATCATGTATAAAGAATATTGGTTCTAGGGAACTAAATCGAATGGACTCCATATTTCACAATAGAAAACTGATAACAACATTCATTACAATAGCTCTTATATGATACTCTTTCCTCATCTAAGATAAAACATTATTCCAGGGGTCCACCAAATTTTCCTTTATATATACTTTTCTCATTGAAACTCCACCTCATTGAGAAAAAAACCCTAGATGTGAATATTGTAATATATGTTATTTATCCTTTGATATGACCTCTACACTTCAGAGTGACCCATCATTATAGTGATATCATATTAAACTATTATGGGGTCGTTACTACTATGTACTAGATCATGGTATTTGATAAATTTGTGAATCCATACAACTTCCTTTACTATAAGAAAATTTAAAATATAATAACAATTGACTATAGAATTGGTGAATAATAGATGGATTAAAATCACCCAGATTAAGGAATGTTTATTTTGAAAAAAGATAAATCATGAGAATGACTAACTATCATTTTGATCTATCTAAAATATAGCACCTCTATAAACCCTAATGAGTAACTCTTTATCTCTTATATAAACCTGATACATATACTTATTTTACCTAATATTCTTAATTTACTGAAGTCCAATGGTGATTACTTGAATTTTCTTGATATATCCCTACCATTAAAATATCATGGGAAACATCAAGCCTTACATATAACATGGAATAGATGATAATTCTTTTCATAGATTAGTATGATATCCTACACATTCTTTCAATTTCCACATTTTTTTGAGGATATATATATTGTAAAGGTTTATAAAATATAACATTGGAACTAATCCCATTATGGGATGTAATATACCGATACTCTTTTGTATATGTTAAATGTATATACTTTGATATACCTCATAAAACCTATTGGATCCCCCTTGCATGATCTTTATCCCTAAAATTTATTCTGCTTCACCTAAGTTCATCATAGTGAAGCACATTCTCGACCATGACCTAACCTCTTGTGATGTTGTTATCTCAATTCAAATAAATAATATTCCATAAAAAAATATAATAACAACTATAATCCCACTAAACCTCTTATAAACACATGGATCATATTTGTTCTTATTGAAATAAAATTATTTAACGGCTTCATCTAACAAAATGTTCCATAGACTAAATGGTTGTTTAATCCATCAATTGATCTTTGTATCTTTAATAAATTTATGTTCTTCCCTAATTTCAAAAACCCTTCTAGTTGTGTCATATTCACATCATTAAAAAATTCCATATTATGTAAATATGTTTTGAAATCCATTGGTAAATCTCAAAGTAATGGTAAACGATTATGGGGGGGAGTATTTTGTTGGATTTTATCATGGAAACTGGGGAAAAGTTTTTTTTCATAGTCAATTATATGACAATGTATAAATTATTTAGCCACTAGTCATGATTTATATGTATTTACATTACCTTGTCTATTTTTTCTTGATACCCATTTTCACCCAACATTGTTTATTTTAATTAGATGATCGATGAGAACCCACACTTTCTTTGGATAAAATATATCTCATAATTTATGGATACTTATCATCTTGTAGTTTTTTATATATCAAACTCTCTATTATATATAGAGGATAAATATTTTCAAAAAATAATTAGTCACCACAAAAGGTGAAAAGAATAAAATATCTCTTTTTTCTACTACCTCTCTATCACTCCTACATAGAACTTATATTTTTTGAACAAAATGTTCCATAGGAACCTATATAATATATTATTCTACCATCACTTCTGTATCATGAGTATAACATTCATAGAATTAAATATTTCTCCCACTATCCACCTTGATAATATTATCTATCAATAGAATTTTTCTCTCTCTTTTTGTAATAAATTTTTTATCTGAAGGGTTTTATAGATATTATCCCCTTATTTCCTTGGCATACCCTATAATGATGAACTATATGCCTCTAGGTTGTAGTTTTGAGCTTGATCTAGATTTAAAAAATGATACACATCCACATTCTGTAACATGTGATAGAGTGGGTTTCATTTAACTCCATAACTCTAAGAGAATACAATTTTATGTATTATAAAGTAATTTCTTTAGTAAATATGATTTCATCTGGGACGAATATCCTCAAAATGATAATGGAATTATTACCTGACTCATCATTGACCTTATCACATTTAGTAGTGTATACCTCATCCTATCTCTAACACCATTTCACTATGGTGTATAAGGTAGAGTGAGTTGAGTGAAAATCCTGTACTCCTGTAGAAAGCTGATACAATATGTGTCAAGATATTCACCTCCTCGATTCGAATGATGATTATTTATATTTATAACAAGATTAATATTAACATCATTATTAAACATTCATAAACTCTCAATGGATGTAAACATATACCTAAAAAATTTGATATTATCAGGCCCACTCAACCCATCTGTAAATGTAATAAACTATGAAACTACAACTATATATTCAAGATGAAATGGGCCACACACATTAATGGGAACCAAATATAAAATCTATGTTTCCCTTTCTCCATAACCCCTGAATGGTAGATTGGTCATCATGACATGTAAATTCAAGTGAGATATTTCAATTAGTTTTATATCAAAAGATTCAAATAGTCCATGTTCATAGATCTATGTAAAATTAATCTCGTTTACATGACCAAGATGGTGATTGCACAACGGGTTGAAATATGTGTCGTTTATGATTGTTTGATTAAAAATTTCCAATATTTGGGTTTCATGACATAATACATAAATATAATAATTCAATTATTCCCAAACATAACATATTCTACCATTAAAAAATAAACAACCCTTATTTTTCGAGATGAACATAGATCTTTCCATTTCTAACTAGGAAACAAAAATGATATTCTTGGTTACACTAGTCATATGAAATAAATTATTTAAATCAAATATCAATGATTTTGGTAGTGTGAGATGGTAGTATCAAATTGTTGGACCAACCATACTCACCCCATGGGTGGACAACAAAGGCATATTTCCTCTTGAAAACTTATGAAATATACAAGGTTCTTTTATTTCAATTCAAATGCGACCCCCTTATGAAATATATAATAAAAAAGTACAGAAATAGAAATTTTTTCACTCAATAACACATACACCTTCATTGTTTCCATACTTCTTTGTTTTGGTGAAATTACTCTTATAGTGGCCCTATATTCCACATGAAAATTATACCACATCCTATTCATTTCCAAGGATCCAGATCATATTAATTTTGAAAGGAAAGAGCTTCAGATCCTAAGACATGAAATGCGACTTTTCCCCCTTTTCCTTGTTCTTACTTTTTGATTTACCATAAGGACGAGGGATATGTCACATCTGTTTTAACTATCAACTTGGGAAATATGAGTAAGAATGTATCTTATTAGAATGACATCTATACTCAACTAAGTATGGATCATAAAACAAAATTTGTACTGTTTCTCAATATATTATATTATCATGATAACATTCTATCCAGCGAGTGCTTACTCTCTAAGCATGTAATTGAATCTGGCAGTGGATATTTCATATCTCTATAATATTTCCTTCTCTTTATATATATCATTATGTTTAAAAAAATTATATACACATCCATATCAACATATTTATTTAGAATATCAATGGATAAAAAGGATAATAATAATCATTATATATACATTACATATTCATCATGCCATAAATTCATAGATACATCATCCTCGCTAACCTCATTGGTATACAACTAAGTATGTGGTGTTTTGGGAACGTATAATTTTTTTTTGTGAAAAAAATAATGTGTAATCATATATACCATTACTAGAAATTGTTTTTGGTGATGTGGTTTTTATTTTCTAGTATAGATCATAAGGATATTTTTTTACGTCATTTTATTTTTATTTTCATGAAATTAAAAGCACATTATTAGTACTTTACGTTGATTATAAAAATAGATTAATAAATAAAAAAATATTCAAATTGCAATAACCTCACACTATTTTATAAAAACATAATATCCCTCGGCATTAATATTTTAATATCTCAATGCATATTTTTAATGGATGAAAGGATTTATATTCACCTAATCATATCACAATCTTGAGTCTGAAAAGTTATTTTAAGGGTTTTATGATAGATAAACATTCCAAATACATTAACTCATAATTACATGTTATGGTAAGTGGAATCACCAATAAAAATTCCAAAATAAATATTTTATCCGCCTTTTTATTTTAACTAGTACTCTGCCCGTGCGATGCACGACACTATAAAATAAATCTTATTATTAACTATAGATTACTATTTATAAAACATGAGAACAAATAGTAATGTTTAATCAATCATAATCACAATTTAGTGGTGTATAATATAGGAATAGAAGTGAATAAAATATTGAGACAACATAACTATAGTACCCAAAAGATAGGAGAAATTTAGAGTCAATAAATTTCTAATTTTTGAGGATGGAGATTTCAAATCAATTTCAACTACATTTACAAAAACATTATTGGGTACAATAAAATACATAGTGAAGATAAATTACATAAAGGACACTGTTTCTAATAATAAATATGAGAAATAATGATTAATTTGAATAAAAAATGAGGGAAACTAATTTAGTAGTTGCAGCAAAGTTTGTGATATTTATATACGTAGAATGTTTTCATCGAATATTAGTTGTACAGTCAGCTAATCAAAAAATGTTATTAATAGATGTTACTAACACAATAGTACTATAAGATCCCCTAGATTACTTATCCATTTATAATAGAGTAATAGAGACTTATTTTATATTCGATGAGATTATACTGAAACTTATGATTTAACTGATAAATATTATAATGGGATCAATCTGTTTGATGTTATCAACTTCTAGATGTTGGAGTTGTCTCCTCTCAATTAAATGAATATGAGATCCTAGAAAAAACCCAACCATATAATGTTTTTCCAATTTTTCAAATTAAAGAGAATTTGTAGCCAATTACAATGATTGGAGCCAATGCTACAAGCAATAATACAAGTATTAAACCCAATATTGTAAATCATTAGAATATTTTTGTATTTTTATCACATAATCAAAAAAGTAATTTGCATGATTTTATGTGAAATGGAATGGAAGATAAAATAAATAATGAAGTATCATACATTTCAAAAAAGATATAGTAGAAATAAGAATTGAAACATGATAATTGATATTCTAACACAAACATAACATATATTTTTTCTGAAATAAAATAAACATAACATAAATTATATGCATAAATATTTTTTAGATATGGTAACTATGAAAACTGTTACAATAAAAGTAGTTGTTAACTATATCTGGTGTACATATCAGACTGACATATTCTGTTTCCTCCCTCTTACTTCGATCCTTCTAGATGTGTGCATCAAGGGTGCATTAGATGACCACTTATGGAGGGTGGTAGACGCAACTATTTAATATTGCTAATAAAAAAGAAACGGGGAAAATTGTACAATGTACAACCTTTACTAACAAAAAACGATAATCGTGTCTGTTATAAGTGCCATAAATACTTTCTATATCCTATAATAAGAGTAGAGTTAAAATTTGATATAAAAATGTATAAGTTAATTTAGAAAAAATAGGTCCAATATGGTTCTGGTGATACCTTGCCAATTCTCCACTTAATGTCAATCAGTTTAACAAGTATTCTTTTTTATGTTTTCCTTTAAATGCGGATGCAGTTCATTAGCATGGCTTGTGTATGCTGCATTGTCGTGAGTCACTGTAACTGTTCATTGCACCACATCATTAACATAAAACTCTATCAACAGATTTCCCTACATTAAGTGATTAATTAAATAAATAAGTTTCAAAAATTACATACCACTGTAATTATTGAATAAGTAATTTGATGTTAAAAAATTGACAAATGAGACAAAAAACTGAATTGTGTTTTAATGATACAATGAAAATGATACTGCATAAAAACATTATTGTATAAACCAATTATGTAATCAAAATAGAAGACAGTGAAAATAAAAAACATCTAACCGGGTAATGGTTTTTACATCTTGCATGAACAGAGACCAACCCTGGGTAACCGAAGGGGAAGCAAGATATCATTTCCCAGAATGGAGGAATTCACTTTAGAGACACAAATCTTGATGTATGTGGACATTACATTACATTTTCAGAACATTTAATACATAACAATAAAAAATACACACAGGGACCGTAATAGTTTACTGTCTTTGGAAACTCGGAATATAAACTTCTAATCTTGTTGAAATATCTTCAACAACTCCTATAACGATCTTCCCCTTTTTGTTTCATTACGTAAAAAAATTATATATTTCATGGGGAAAATAAAACATAAAAAGGGTGAGCTCAAATTCTCAGTAATAGAAAAAATAGATAACCTGAAAAAATCCATAAACATTTGGAAGCAAAAACTTGAACATGAAATTTAAACATCAAAATCTTGAGCAAAAACATAAAACGTGGAAGTATGTAAGGAATATATAATAATAGAACATCAACTGGGATAAAATATAATGGGAATAAAACATATAATTGTGGCAACCATTCAGCACATGTTATGATTTCCATAGTAGCCAAGGCATTGCTACCAAGACCATCTTAGTGGACAAAGTCCCTTTCTGAATCGAGTTCACTCCTCATTTCAATCCTGTAACACTGAACCAGATTAACATACTATTCTAGCCATGCCTATCTAATGAGATATAAATCATTACCCAATGCATTGGAGGGAGATATAGGTCCCACCCATCTCAGAATTAAATCATTCTTACTTGTGCCACAAAATAAACTTAAGACATTCATCATAACCCAAATAAAAAAATGGGTTTCATAAACATCAACCCATCATCACATAATCCATATAAATGTAATGGATATCATTTAATAATAATAAAACTGAAACCATGTAAATCATAGAAACATTATACTTGAAACTTACACAAATGAAATAATGTCATCATAGATGGAAAAATGGTTTTGATAAAACACATGAAATGAATTCTTGAGGAAAATATCCTTTCTTCTTCAAAACCAATTTCTTTTCACAAAATGTCATGAAATTTTGAATGAAATAGATTTTTTTGGAAATAGTCATGAAATATTTTAGAGGAATCTTCATGAAAATAAGTCTTTATAAAACTGTAAAAATCTGTTCGTTCCGTATAAGTTAAAAAACATTCTTCTCGTACTTTTGCCGGAAAAGTCAAAAAGTACCTCGTAAAAGAAATATTCCATACATACCATGTAGTAAAAGTCAAAAAAGGGTAAAAAGGACATTAAACATACATGAAACCATTTTAAGGAAAAATGGACATGGATGAGAACAATAACCCCAGTAAATACTTACGAATAAACAATCTCGGATAAGAACGAGATTGGAAAAGTTATCCCATATCTTAGGTCTGATATGCTTCGTACGTTTCCGAACCTCATGTATAATGATTTATATAATGTCATTGACTTATTAAAGAATCATATTCATTGTTATGATATCATATATGGTTCACTTATGACTCTATATTACCCGTTCTTTTGTAAGTTCCATGTTAAAGCAGTGTTTTGGGTTAAATCGTTTTATTTATCGTACGTGTTTGGACTTGTTGTTCTTGATATTATTACTTATATCCTGATTTATTTAATTCCAGAATGTAAAGAATGATTTATATATAATATATATTTCAGTATATACTTATATATATTATAGATTGATTAAATGAAATGAAATACACCGTTCATGGAGACGGTAGGTCGTACGTATGCATGGACGCTATTTTCGTTTCCTTATTTACTCGAATGAAATTAAGTAGATGACATACATATATATACACATAAATCCAGTATCATTATTATGTAATATATTTCATGATTACTTATTATATATACCTTATAATCATTCATGAATGGTTAACATGGAGAATGAATCTCATCGCGTCGTGGAGACGGTAGTCCGTACGTACGCACGAGCGATGATATCATCCCCATGATCGTGGAATTGTATTGGAGTGTATGTATACTATTTCAGAATCAATATCACTTTACAATAATCATATATAGTTATTATTTACATCATTATACCCATCCAAGTAAGGTGGTGGTGGAAAATAGATTACACCATGGCGTGGAGACGGTATTCCATACGTACGCACGCGCGGTGATTTCGTTTTCCGTAGGATGGATAGATGGTGAAATAGGGTTTTTTCATAATTATAATAACATATAATTAGATGAGTGATACTGATGTTATTACTTCATAATTAAAAAACTACAGAAGATGAAATGTAATAAGAAATAATGTTGAAAGAATCGGTAACAGATATTACCTCTTCTTGAAGCGCCTCTTTGAGACCTCCTCTTAGGGCACCAAAATTGGTCTTTGAAGAAGACCCGAACCTCTATGATGTTTCCGAGGAAGTGTAGAAGAGAATATTTCAGGGGATGGGCGAGCTTGAAGGCTCAATTTGGTGGGAAGAAGAGAGGGAGGAGGTGCCCTTTATAAGGGAGGAGAGGGGTACCTTTGGAAAAACTAAAAATATTATTTTATTATAAAGTAATATTCGGGTTTTAATAGCTCCAAACTGAGTTATTTCTAAGCTAAGGTGCGGATGGGTATAAATCCTCTCATCCAATAGAATTTAGGCATGTTTAGGATTCTATTTTAACCTTATCATTTAGATTTAACCTTAAGTTAAATAATTTTACTTTTACCGTGTCTTCTTGTTTTCTTACACTATAAGGATAATAAACATACTATAACAAGCCAAACGAACCCAAAGTTGTTTATTATTAACATATATAACATTATATAAGTTATTTGGCCGAACATTAAATTTTTAGGAATAAAAAAACAATTAGTAATATAATATTTTTTTAAAAAACTATTTTATGTCAATTTTGACACTATTTGGTAATTGATTTTTGTGAAAATCATAACAGAATGATTAGTTCTAACAAAGTTATCTAAATCAATAATAAAATGTCATATTAACCGATAAAATTAGTTGAATTCATAAAAAGTCTCAAATTTCATTTATTTGGGTATTTATAACGTCAATTATGTCAATATTTCATTAATAAGATAAATACTGCATCATCTCTGTGTCATAAATAAATTTACTTATTTAATGTCTAAAAATTATAAATAAATTTCCATTATGTATTAAATATTCTTATATTTCTAATGAATATTTTTAGTCGAATTTATATTATGTATAACCCTATATTAAAAATGATTTACTTATTAAAATTTGATTTTAACTATTTTAACCTTTCTTTAAATAAATTAATATTAAATGTCCTAATCTAATCCAAGTGGTCCTAAATGGTCATATTTTATTCATAAGGTTGTTTTTGGTCGAATTAAACTTATCAAATAGAATTAGAACATGTGTTAGGGTAATAATAATATCATTCGTACCCTTAATTACCCTATTTACTTTTAACCATGGTAAATAAAAGTAAAAAGATACTATTCACCAAAAATTATTTTTATTTCATTAAACCAAATTTTAAATACTAACATAAACTGTGTCTCTCAGAGTTTCAAAATTCCACTCACAGAAGCGGTAAAATTTAGTTTTATGAAAAACTTAGTTCTTTAACTACCACTTAGTGGTTTCAGTATTCATCAAAAAATGAAAGTTTCCAGAAAAATACCAAAAATTAGGCCTAATCTATATTTCATATTATGAATTCAAATATTATGTCTATTTTACCAAATTAAAAACATATCAGTTTCATTAATTAATATAAAAATTAATTCTCGTCATCAAAACAAATAGCATGTTTTAAGAGATAATAACTGTCAAAAGATTGACACTTGTTTATGTCTGGTTTAAATGTGAAATTACATCCAATGACTAAAATTGTATTAAATGGTAAAAATATATTCTAAATATACTTTAAAACCACTCAAATTAAAAATTTATCACTATTAATTATTTCGATTAAAATTTAGTAATGTTCATCATTCATCCGAATATGAATGTTATCCGAAAAGTACCAAAATTTCACCCTAATCTAATTTCGATATTCCGAATCCAAAAATGAAGTTTGGTTTGAAATATAAATGTTATAAAATTTCAAAAAGTGGGTATTACTATTCATAATGGCTATTTTATATAACATATCATTGTTTAGGGAAACTCAGTATTGCGTACAACACACGTTATCGTGGAAGGTTGTGATTGCATGTAATGCAAGCCAAGTCAGGGATACATGTTGTGAAAGCTCCTTTTGGTGTAGCGTACAACACAAGACATTAGTGATATTAAAAATAATATTTTACATAAAATCTCGGGGTGTTACATTCATCCCCCCTTAAATTGAATTTCGCCCTCGAAATTCGTCGGGGTTATAAATGGTTTTCTACTCGAAAGTTTCTTTAATAGTAACTATAACACCCCAGGTAAATGAAGAATATTACATTTTCATATTTATCCATATTTGTGAATAAAATATTAATATGACTTTAAAGGGGATGCTATGCTCGATGGCGTACCCAACACGCAACAACGAGTTTCTTGGGAATCTTACGTTGCAATCTAATAATAAAATAATTTTAGTTGAAATGGTAGTTAACATGTAGCTGTTGTAATGGAGGGAATGGATAGAAATAACTATAATATGATTATATATTTTTTTAAATGTTTTTACATTTATCCAATAAATTATAGAGGCTTAAAATACGGAAAGAATTCAATTTTAGGCGTATATGCCCTAGTTTTCACAAAAGGTTCACTTATCACCTTTTGATGTTGAACCATCATTAAATATAGTTTTTTTCACTCTTAAACATTCTTTTGGACCAAATAAAACTCTTATTAAGAATCAGGACATCAAAATTTACATTGTGTAAATTTTTGGTAACTTTCCGATAAAGTTCATTTTTTAATGAATAGTGTAAAATGTTGTATTTTAATTCAAAACCTCTTTTTAATATAATTTATTTATATGATTAGATTATATTTTGAATTGGTTTTAAAGTGAAATTAGAATATATTTTTACCATTAAATCCAATAGTGGTCGGTGGAATTAATTTCACTTTGAAAACAGACTTAAACCAGTGTCAATCTTTTGATACTTATTGTTTCATAAAAACACGCTATTTGCTCTGACAGCGGGAATTAATTATTAAATTAATTAATGTGACTTATATGTTTTGAATTTTGTAAAATAGACTTCATTTTTAAATTCGGAATATCAAATATAGCTTAGGGTGAATTTTTGGGATTTTTCTGAAAAACATCAATTTTTGATGAATAGTGACACCAGTAAGTGGTACTTATAAAAACTGATTTTTCCGTTTAAATGAAATTTTTCCATCTTTGTGTTTTGAATTTCAAAAATCCGACATACATGGTATTCATTAAGAAGTAAAATGTGGTTCAATGTGATAAAAATAATTTTTTGGTGAATAGTAACTTATTAAGTTTTTAATCGCGATTAGAGGTAATTAGTGTAGTTTAAGATAAAAATAATGTTTTAATAATATGAAATGAACTTGACACATGTCCTAACCTCATTGGATGTGTAATGGACTACCAAGACAAGCCATGGGTCAACTTGGGGACCCCATGGAGCCACCTTGGTTGGGAAATGACATAAATAACTTTTTATTTAATGTAAAAGTAAAAATGACACAAACATGATATGTTTTACTAAAACAATTTTTAAGTGGGGTTATACAAGTCAGATTTTTTAATTATAAATATTAATTGGAAATCTAAAACGATTTCATACATCATAGTAATTTTTTTATAATTTTTAGACATTAAATAAATTAAATTATTTATGACATCATAATGATGCAGCGATGACATCATTATCTGACGATTTAAATAAAATGAGATGATAATGTAATCTCTGTGACCTACACATGTCCAAAACTTATTGGATTGGTGGATTTCGAACCCTTATCACCTTATCCACGAATTATATCAATGTGGGACCTTTTAAAACCGAAACACATTTTCAAATAAAGTAATATTTCTTACTTTCCAAAAGTGCCCCTCCTCTCCTGTTATAAAAGGCCCCCACCTCTACCTCATTTCACACAATCCTCAAGCCTTTTTCTAGGCCAACCCCTGACCATTTACTCTCTCCACATCCCTCTCCTCATCCTAGAGGATTCCCTTTGGGCATAATCTTTTCAAAGGAAGCCTTTAGGCTCAAATCAAAAGGAGTTACACTTTTAATGGTAATTAATTCCCTCGTGTTCATTTGTTTTATTTTGCTTCTCCGACCCCCTAAACTCTTTTTATTTACTTCTTTTGTAACAACACCAGTATCTTCAATATACTAGGATGTTGGTATAATATTTATTCGAGCTACACTCTCACACAACTACATCAAATGGTTAAAGAACATACGGTTTCTGTGGATGGAGAAATTCCTCCTCCCGAAATGATGATTGTTCAATACTCATTTAACACCTTCAAAGGTGGCCATTATGATGTCACTATTTTTATATATGATATATAATATGTTTATGTTTTTCTTAAGCTTCTGTTTTTTTCATTTTGGGCATACCTTTATGGTTTCCATTATGGATAAACGCGATATCTTCATTTAAGGAAGTGCGGACTACCACCCCCTCAAGGTGATTTGATTCGTTAAATACCATATGTGGGACGTATAAAGTATGGAACTATGATATTACATATGATATTATAGTGGAATTATAATATACCTTTATATCATTATTATTACATTCTATAAAATATGAAATAGAAATGAAAGTAGCGTTCATTTGTACGTACGACTTATCGTCTCCATGAACGGTGCATTTCATTTATTACCTCTAAATTATTATGTAATGTTATAAATGCATGAATGTACTGGATATATATGACATATATGATATATACATCATGAATACAATTCCGGATATAATAAACATTTGGCCACACGAACAACATGTAATTGTAAGAAGTCCACTTTCGACTTAAGAACCAAATATCGGTAAAACAAATATTATTAACTTAAATGATTACATAATGTTTATGACATGGTAATAAGTAATATAAAAGGAATAATTAACTTGAAAAAGGTTCTTAAGGAAGTATAAATTAACTCAAGTTTATTATTCAGGAGATTAAAGAACGATCGAGTCAAGTCGGACCCGAGGTAAGGGATCATACTCCTCTCTTTCTTTTTAAGTACACACTTTTATGTCATTCCTTTTAAAGCTCATGTTTCTTTTTATTGGGATGATATTTCATATTACACTTACTGTAATTTTTATGTTCATGTGATGAGAGACCCTATTCTCTCTCATCAATCCATTTTGGAAGTTTTGAGTGGCGCCGTTAGGCTGCCGAACTTTCGTAAGAGATCTAACCTCTCTCTTTCTTTTTTAAGAACTCACCTTTATGTCACTTCTTTTAAGCTCCTCTTTGTAATGTTAGGGGATGTTATTTTATATTCCTCTTTCTGTACATTTTATTGTAATATAATGAGATACCCTATTTTATCTCATCAGTCCATATTCGTAAGTTCTATGTGGCGCCGTTAGGCTGCCAGGTTTTCGTAAGGGATTTTTCATCTCACTTTTATTCCCGTGAGATTTATTCTTCATTTGCCACAAATTCCATTGAGTGGTGTATGTACTGTCCATTATTCTACTCTTTGTGTAATATACTTTAGTTTATGAGTATTTACATCAATGACCTATTGTCTTTCTTTCATGGGGTGTATGTTTTGCAAGTCGGTATGGGAACCTTTCACCCTCCTCTTTTTTAAAAGACTTCTTTTGTTGGGTCTTTTAATTTACATATTTTAATGATGGGATATATTCTCATATATACTTATTGATGTAAATTTTATGTCCTAGTTATGAGATACACTATTTATCTCTCATCAACTCATTTTGATGTGATGTCGTTAGGCTGTCAAGGGAACTTTTTAACCCAATTTCGATTTCTTTGGGTTCAACATATAGTCATTGAATATGTCATCCATTGAATATGTGTGAATGAACATTTATTGTTTTACACTTAATATCCACTTATATAGGGTGTACTTATATTTTTCACACATATTTTTGAGATTGATTTGTCCTTAATTTAAGGATACCTTCTCTATAAGGTATTTCATCACATTTGACATTTCTATTGAGGGTTCATTGTTGTTATGCACCAATTCACTCTTATATAGTGTATATACTGTCCTTTGGAGTGTTATATCATGAATCCATTTATTCTCATGATATTATAAAGTTCTAACTAAATGTTATTCCTCAATTATTATATTCAAGTGTCTCTAATTTTGGTAAAACCCCTTTAACCAAAATATCGTTTTAAATGTTTTAATTATTTGTTCTTATTAATATCCATGTTTTCAAAATGGTTTTAAGGATTTATTTATATGGATATTAATGGTTTAAAATTTTAAGCTTCAAGGTGGTATGGGACACTTTGATTCAAAAATCTCTTTATTAAATGTTTTCAATGGTTTTGGAAATGGTTTCTTTTTTAATGGATTCATTATTTCAATATACTAAAATGTTATATTGTGATTGAAATGTGGAAATGTTATGTTTACTTTATGCATGTTTTATGTGATACATTTATGTTATGGTTCTTGGGCATTGTTAGGAAAATGGGTGGTTCCGTGATAAACTAAGGGCGAGTGAGCCCGATATAGCTCTCCAATGCATTAGGTAACGCGAAGGAGTGAAACGTTAAGGTTTCTCCGAAAAGATTTAGGGAATATATTGTGATGGGTATTCCAAACGTAACCAGGAGGGTTACTCCCTACGTAAGAATGTTATGAATGCCTCATGTCATCTTTTTGTCTTATGATTTCTATGATTTATTCATGGTTTGATGAGGTATGAAAGTGCCTTTGTTTTATGGGTAAAGTATGATTTCATTCTTATGTATATATGAACTCATGTTTCCTGTCCATATTTTTATAACCCTTACTGAGCTTTTTATGCTCATCCCAAGTTTTTGAAATGTTTTTCACAGGTCACGGGAAAGGTACATGATAAGATGATATTGTCAAGGATGTTTCAAGAAAGAATCCATGTTTTTTTAAATATGTTTCCGTTGTTGGGAAGAATGAATCCTGTCTTTTATGTAACCACTTTGTTTAAAGGTGGAATGTAATGCAAGTTTCATGATCTAATTCTCTAAAACTCTAAACCTGAAAAGATCCTCAATGTGTAATCTTGTAATAACTCAAGATTAAGTAAGGTTTAAGACTGGGGCCTTATAGTTGGTATCAGATGTCGGTTTAGATAACTTTAGAGGTTAGGGTATTCTTTAAGCATAAGTGACATTACCATAAAGGTTAGAATTTCAGAATGAGTCCTAGTTTTAGATAAAGTGAATGAGTAAGTATATCTTAGTGTTTACCATCCTCATTAGTACATGATGGTTTTGTTGATATACTAACACTGACCTTTTTGGTTTTAGTAAATGGCTGGTTCTAGCAGGCACTAAAGAGACAATAGGTTTGAAGGAAACTGTGGTGGTTCTCTGATTAAGATACTAGATAAAATGGGGGATTCAATGAGGAAAATCATGGTTGTTCTAAACCAAATATCAAGGTGTCATGATCAACCACTTGAACCTTTGTATGTTCTGTAATGCATCATGTACGAGATGACCAATCGATGTGGAAGTTCAGGTAATAATTATTAAGGTAACCATTAGGGTTTATATGATCCTTACTTTTGAGGTAATTATGGGTTATTATATGTTCTGATGGAAAATGAAAGGCATGAGATAAACTTGAGGTTAAAATATGTTATTATCATCTTTGAAGATTTTATCTCATTTTGTGGAATGTTTTAAGAATTATATAGTTTTGGAAAAAGGACAACACGCAGACCGTGTGACTACCCGTCGCGTCGGACTAAGCTGCGGGAATCAAACCCACAACCAAAGTGCGACTGGTATTTATCGCCTACCACTGGACTACGTGAAGTCCCTGGTTAGTTTGACTGATTCTATTTTTAAGAGTAAGTTGATTTTGGGTTATTTATGAAAATGATTAACCTATCATAGAGGATATGTGATTAGGTTAATTACTTTTCAATACAAGACTTTAGGAGCAACTGATGTTGTTTGGAGATAAATGTTACGATTTAACTTGGAAGACTATGTGACTAAATCCTTCAAATATTTGAGTTTTAATCTTATATTGGTTTACTTTGAAGAATTTTATGGACAAATTGTTTATCAGATGGTCCCCGTTGAACTTTGGGTTTTGTTGGACAAATTTTGGAGATTAAGAATAGATTTTCTTTTTAATGGGTTATCCTTTTCTAGATTATCTGACCTTGTACTAACATTTTTGGTTTTGGTTTTGGTTAAAGCCTAAAGACATGGGATGTATATAGTTATCTTTTGTGGATTAGGTGATTCTCTAGAAGTTGATTATAGTACTCTTAATGCAAACAAGTCTCCCTAAATAATCGTCTTTTGGAAAAAATATGAGTTTGATTAAGGAATATAGTAAAAGTTTAAAGACAACATGATAAGTGATTATGTTTCCTTATGAATAAATTACTCAATAAAAAGTAACTTAAAACAAAAATTTTGTCTATTAGCTTTTCCTACTGGGGAATCTAATACCGTTTAACCCATCACAAGTTTGTGATTTTCTAATTGTTAACATTCTCCTAGAGATGTTTACTATCACTCTCCCTCAAGAACATGACCCTTTGCTTTTTCTTCCATGTACATGTTTTTCTACAAGGAATCCTAGTATGGGTTAACTCGGGTGACCTCTGTACTTATCTTCCTTTATTTTAAAGTGAGTATTTTACCGACTCTTGTTCCGATGTGGGACGTTCAAGGATGTTTCCAAGCTCAATTTTAAAAATTGCGAGGACACAATTCCCAAAAGGGGGGAAGGATGTAACACCCCCAGGTAAATGAAGAATATGACATTTTCATATTTATCCATATTTGTGAATAAAATATCAATATGACTTTAAAGGGGATGCTATGCTCGATGGCGTACCCAACACGCAACAACGAGTTTCTTGGAAATCTTACGTTGCACTCTAATAATAAAATAATATTATTTTAAATGGTAGGTAACATGTAACCGTTGTAATGGAGGTAATGGATATAAATAACTAAAATATGATTATATATGTTTTTGAAAGTTTTTACATTTATCCAATAAAGGATAGAGGCTTAAAATACGGAAAGAATTCAATTTTAGGCATATATGCCCTAGTTTTCACTAAAGGTTCACTTATCACCTTTTGATGTTGAACCATCATTAAATATAGTTTTGTTCACTCTTAAAAATTGTTTTGGACCAAATAAAACTCTTATTAAGAATCGGGACATCAAAATTTACTTTGTGTAAATTTTTGGTATCTTTCTGATAAAGTTCATTTTTTTAATGAATATTGTAAAATGTTGTATTTTAATTCAAAACCTCTTTTAAATCTAATTTATTTATATGATTAGATTATCTTTTGAATTGGTTTTAAAGTGAAATTAGAATATATTTTTACCATTAAATCTAATAGTGGTCATTGGAATTAATTTCACTTTGAAAACAGACTTAAACCAGTGTCAATCTTTTGATACTTATTGTTTCATAAAAACACACTATTTGCTCTGACAGCGGGAATTAATTATTAAATTAATTAATGTAACTTATATGTTTTGAATTTTGTAAAATAGACTTCATTTTTGAATTCGGAATATCAAATATATCTTAGGGTGAATTTTTTGGATTTTTCTGAAAAACATCAATTTTTGATGAATAGTGACACCACTAAGTGGTACTTATAAAAACTGATTTTTCCATTTAAATAAAATTTTGCCATCTTTGTGTTTGGAATTTCAAAAATCCGACATACATGGTTTTCATTAATAAGTAAAATGTGGTTCAATGGGATAAAAATAATTTTTTGGTGAATAGTAACTTATTAAGTTTTTAATCGCGATTAGAGGTAATTAGTGTAGTTTAAGGTAAAAATAATGTTTTAATAATATGAAATGAACTTGACACATGTCCTATCCTCATTGGATGTGTAATGGCCGATGAAGAAAAGCCATGGGTAAACTTTGCGACCCCATGGAGCCACTTTGGTTGGGAAATGACATAAATAACTTTTTATTTAATGTAAAAGTAAAAATGACACAAACATGATATGTTTTACTAAAACAATTTTTATGTGGGGTTATACAAGTCAGATTTTTTAATTATAAATATTCATTGGAAATATAACAAGATTTCAAAAATCATAGTAATTTTTTTTATAATTTTATACATTAAATAAATTAAAGTATTTATGACATCATAATGATGCAGCGATGACATCATTATCTGACGATTTAAATAAAATGAGAAGATAATGTAAACTATATGACCTACACATGTCGAAAACTTATTGTATGGGTGGATTTAGAACCCTTATCACCTTATCCACGAATTATATCAATGTGGGACCTTTTAAAACCGAAACACATTTTCTTATAAAGTAATATTTATTACTTTCCAAAAGTGCCCCTCCTCTCCTCTTATAAAAGGCCCCCACCTCTACCTCATTTCACACACACCTCAAGCCTTTGGCTCGGCCAACCGCTGCCCATTTACTCTCTCCACATCCCTCTCCTCATCCTAAAGGATTCCCTTTGGGAATAATCCTTTCAAAGGAAGCCTTTAGGCTCAAATCAAAAGGAGTTACACTTTTAAAGGTAATTCATTCCCTCATGTTCATTTGTTTTATTTTGCTTCTCCAACCCCCTAAACTCTTTTTATTTACTTCTTTTGTAACATCAACAGTATCGTAAATATACTAGGATGTTGTTATAAGATTTATTCGAGCTACACTCTCACACAACTACATCAAATGGTTAAAGAACATACAGTTTCCGTGGATGGCGAAATTCTTCCTCCCGAAATGATGATTGTTCAATACTCATTTAACACCTTAAAAGGTGGCCATTATGATGTCACTATTTTTATATATTATATATAATATGTTTATATTTTCTTTAATCTTCGGTTTTTTTCATTTTGGGCATACCTTTATGGTTTCCATTATGGGTAAACGCGATATCTTCATTTAAGGAAGTGCGGACTACCGCTCCCTCAAAGTGATTTGATTCGTTAAATACCATATGTGGGACATATAAAGGATGAAACTATGATATTATATATGATATTATACTGGAATTATAATATACCTTAATATCATTATTATTCCATTCTATAAAATACGAAATAGAAATGAAAGTAGCGTTCATGCGTACGTACAACTTACCATCTCCATGAACGGTGCATTTCATTTCTTACCTCTAAATGATTATGTAATGTTATAAATGCATGAATGTACTGGATATATATGACATATATGATATCTAAATCATGAATACAATTATGGATATAATAAACATTTGGCCACACGAACAACATGTAATTGTAAGTAGTCCACTTTCGACTTAAGAACCAAATATCGGCAAAACAAATATTATTAACTTAAATGATTACAAAATGTTTATGACATGGTAATAAGTAATATAAAAAGAATAATGAACTTGAAAAAGGTTTTTAAGGAAGTAGAAATTAACTCAAGTTTATTATTCAGGAGATTAAAGAACAATCGAGTCAAGTCGGACCCGAGGTAAGGGATCCTACTCCTCTCTTTCTTTTTAAGTACACGCTTTTATGTCATTCCTTTTAAAGCTCATCTTTCTTGTTATTGGGATGATATTTTATATTAAACATACTGTAATTTTTATGTTCATGTGATGAGAGACCCTATTCTCTCTCATCAATCCATTTTGGAAGTTTTGAGTGGCGCCGTTAGGCTGCCGAACATTCGTAAGAGATCTAACCTCTCTCTTTCTTTTTAAGTACTCTCCTATGTCACTTCTTTTAAGCTCCTCTTTGTAATGTTGGGGGATGTTATTTTATATTCCTCTTGCTGTACATTTCATTGCAATATGATGAGATACCCTATTTGATCTCATCAATCCATATTCGTAAGTTCTATGTGGCGACGTTAGGCTGCCGAGTTTTCGTAAGGGATTTTTCATCTCACTTTTATTCCTGTGAGATTTATGCTACATTTTCCACAAATTCCATTGAGTGGTGTATGTACTTCTCATTATTCTACTCTTCGTGTAATATAATTTAGTTTATGAGTATTTACATCAATTATCTATTGTCCTTCTTTCATGGGGTGTATGTTTTGCAAGTCGGCAAGGGAACCTTTCACCCTCCTCTTTTTTAAAAGACTTCTTTTGTTGGGTCTTTTAATTTACATATTGTTATGTCGGGATATGTTCTCATATATCCTTATTGATGTAAATTTTATGTCCAAGTGATGAGATACACTTTTTATCTCTCATCAACTCATTTTGATGTGATGCCATTAGGCTGTCAAGGGAAATTTTTAACCCAATTTCGATTTCTTTGGGTTCAACATGTAGTCATTGAACATGTCATACATTGAATATATGTGAATGACCTTTTATTTTTTTACACTTAATATCCACTTATATTGGGTGTACTTATATTTGTCACACATATTTTTGAGATTGATTTGTCCTTAATTTAAGGATACCTTCTTCTATAAAGGATTTCATCACATTTGACATTTTTATTGAGGGTTCATTGTTGTTATGCACCAATTCACTCTTATATAGTGTATATACTGTCCTTTGGAGTATTATATCATGAATCCATTTATTCTCATGATATTATAAAGTTCTGACTAAATGTTATTCCTCAATTATTGTATTCAAGTGTCTCTAATTTTGGTAAAACCCCTTTAACCAAAATATCGTTTTAAATGTTTTAATTATTTGTTCTTATTAATATCCATGTTTTCAAAATGGTTTTAAGGATTTATTTATATGGATATTAATGGTTTAAAATTTTAAGCTTCAAGGTGTTATGGGACACTTTTATTCAAAAATCTCTTTATTAAATGTTTTAAATGGTTTTGGAAATGGTTTCTTTTTGAATGGATTCATTATTTCAATATACTAAAATGTTATATTGTGATTGAAATGTGGAAATGTTATGTTTCCTTTATGCATGTTTTATGTGATACATTTATGTTATGGTTCTTGGGCATTGTTATGAAAATGGGTGGTTCCGTGATAAACTAAAGGCGGGTGAGCCCGATATAGCTCTCCAATGCATTGGGTAACGCGAAGGAGTGAAACGTTATGGTTTCTCTGAAGAGATTTAGGGAATATACTGTGATGGTTATTCCAAATGTAACCAAGAGGGTTACTCCCTATGTAAGAATGTTATGAATGCCTAAAGTTACCTTTTTGTCTTATGATTTCTATGATTTATTCATGGTTTGATGAGGTATGAAAGTGCATTTGTTTTATGGGTAAAGTATGATTTCATTCTTATGTATATATGAACTCATGTTTCCATTCCATATTTTTATAACCCTTACAGAGCTTTTTATGCTCATCCCAAGTTTTTGAAAAGTTTTTCATAGGTCACGGGAAAGGTACATGATAAGATGATAGAGTCAAGGATGTGTCAAGAAAGAATCCAAGTTTTATTTTAAATATGTTTCCGTTGTTGGGAAGAATGAATCCTGTCTTTTATGTAACCACTTTGTTTAAAGGTCGAATGTAATGCAAGTTTCAAGATCTAATTCTCTAAAACTCTAAACCTGAAAAGATCCTCAATGTGTAATCTTGTAATAACTCAAGATTGTGTAAGGTTTAAGGCTGGGGCCTTATAGAAACCCACATCATAAAAAGGATCACCAAAACATGGCTTTAAAAACTAATGTATGAAACGCAACGGTTACCCAAATAAATTAATCATTGTGTTTCCACATAGGAGAACATAGGTGAAAATTTGGATATGGAAGGGAAATCTGACCATCATGTTCTGATGGAGAGTGGTAGAGAACATGGCTATGAAAAAGCCAAAAATTTTTGATGATCTAAGGTACCATCTGATTCATCGGATATAAGAGCACTCGGACATCATTTTTGGTTTTCAATATCATTTCCCTAAAGTTGAAAATTTTGAATTAGAAGAAATACTTGTTTGATTTTGGTAAAATCCCACTGTTGTTAATGCTTTGAATAATTTCCACTTCATCTCCTAAAGAAATGAAGTTGAATTTGTTATTCATGAAGTTTTAGCAGATCATGTGATAGAATGATGGGTCATTCCATCTGTTTCAAACAAAAGGTTAGAAAATGTTATAAGTCCATCTTATGGTTAGATTAATCCTATATGGTTCCAAAAATGATCTTATACTTCATATATCATACCTCTTAATAAAATAAAACTAGTTTCAACTAACCAAGGACTTCCTATAGGCCAGTGGTAGGCGAAAAAGGACAGTCGCACTTCGGTTGTGGGTTCGATTCCCATATCCTTGTCCGACATGATGGGTTGTCGTCTATCCTCCAGGTTTTCCTTTTTCTAAAACTACATTACTCTAACATCTCATCAATAAGATCAAAAAAAGTTCTATCCTTAAACTATAATATCTTATGTACCACATAATCCATTCCAATCATTATCTAAAATACTTAGGTCCAAGCTCATAGTATAAAGAAAACGATTACTTGAAATGTCATCAACCAACCATAATTTATCCCCCATTATATTGTTGGTTACATTCTAATCATGTGAATACCATAATCATATATTCTCTTGAAAAATGAATACCCATTAAACCTTAGTGAAAACATGACAACTGTCAAATGTTAACTCTTTCCACATACCAAAATCCAAAAATTCTGTATACTCAAACCATGATTTAACCTTCTCCTTATATCAGTCATGAGCTCATGAATACTATCAAACATTTAATTTTCTCCTTATCTCTTCATTATGGGAATATCATCTACTTTCCAAAAATACTGGTACCATTAATCACACACTTTCAAAACATAAGGAATGATAACAGTGTAACAATCCATAGATTTATCTTTATTCCATAGTAACATGAGATTACTTACACAACATTACACTTGATAAATATGTAATCTTTCCACTACCTTCTTAAACCATTGACCGAGCTTCAACAATTCTTTCATATCACATATCATTTGTAGTCTCTTCATCATCATCAACATAAATATTACCTATACGACCATACTGATTCTCTTCATGAGACATTCCCTTAGGGAATTGGTTTGCATAATGACTGTACATTCCACAATTAAAACATTTAACCATTGTTGATGCCGTAGCAATACGATTATCCTCTACCATGGTGTTAACTGAACCTTTTCCTTTGCACTTACTGGCTTTATGTCCTTATTTTCCACACCCAAAGCATCTTCCAGTTACTTTGAAACATTCTCCTTGATGCCTCTTCCCACATGATTTACATAGGGGAAATCAAACTTTCTTTCCTCTATGATCATCATGAAACTCCATCTTTCTCTTATTAGCCGAGTCAGGAAACTTACCAAATTTAAGTTCATTGATCATATTATGAGATTGCTGATTCGGCATAATAATGATGTTTGGACTTCAAAATCCCATTTCATTTGGTTTCTCATGAAGAATATAATTCCATTGTCCATCATATCCTCCATTAACGTGAATAATCTTGTTTCCAGCCATGTTCTAAAACGCAAAAAAGAATAGTGTGAGAGGCAAAAATCATTCTAGGGAAAACAACATAATAAAGGGGGAGTACCATCAATATCTAACATATTATGTTAAATTATAAGATTGTTACCTTATTTCTAGGACTATATCCTATACGTATACTTATCCTTAGGGACATCCCTAGACATACCATAGAAATATCTCTAGGGATCTCACTAACATTTTCGCATCCTAGTTTCTAAAGGTTGACTAAACCTTTTCTCTGATACCAACTGTAGAGACCCGAAGCGTGACGTACATGGAAATTACATTACTTTTTCGGAATACTTAATACATAACAACAAGAAGACAAACAAGTACCGTAATAGTTTAGTGCCTTTGGAAACTCGGAATATAAACTTCTAATCATGTTGAAATATCTTCAACAACTCCCATAACGATCTTCCTCTTTTTTTTTTCTAACCTAAAACCTTTCTTTATTTCCTAGGGAAAATAAAACATAAAAAGTGTGAGCTCAAATGCTCAGTAAGGGCAAACATACATAACATAAAACAATCCATAAACATTTGGAAGCAAAAAACTTGAAATGAAATTTAAACATCAAAATCTTGAGCAAAAACATAAAATGTGGAAGTACGTAAGGAATATATCATAATAGAACATCAAAAATGATAAAATATAATGGGAATAAAACATGTAATTGTGGAAACCATTCAGCACATGTTATGATTTCCATAGTATCCAAGGCATTGCTGCCAAGACCATCTTATTGGACAAAGTCCCTTTTTGTATCGAGTTCACTCCTCCTTTCAGTCCTGTAACACTGAACCAGATTATCATACTATTCCAGCCACTTCTATCTCATGAGATATAAATCTTTACCCAATGCATTGGAGGGAGATATAGGTCCCACCCATCTCATAATGAAATCATTCTTACCAGTGCCACAAAATATACTTACAACATTCATCATAACCCAAATAATAAAATGGGTTTCATAAACATCAACCCATCATCACATAATCCATATAAATGTAATGGATATCATTTCATAATAATAAAAGTGAAGCCATGTAAATCATAGAGAAATTATACATGAAACATACACATATAAAATAATGTCATCATAGATGAAAAAATGGTTTTGATAAAACACATGAAATGAATTCTTGAGGAAAATATCCTTTCTTCTTCAAAATCAATTTCTTTTCACAAAACGTCATGCAATTTTGAAAGAATGAGATTTTGTTAGAAATATCCATGAAATATTTAGGAGTAAGCTTCATGAAAATAAGGCTTTATAAAACCGTAAAAATCTTTCCGTGCCGTATAAGTTAAAAAACATTCTTCTCGTACTTTTGCCGGAAAAGTCAAAAAGTACCTCGTAAAAGAAAGATTTCATACATACCATGTAGTAAAAGTCAAAAATGGGTAAAAATGGCATTAAAAATACATGAAACAATTTTATGGAAACATGGACATGGATAATAACAATAACCCCAGTAAATACTTACAAATAAACAATCTCATATAAGAACGAGATTGGACAAGTTATCCCTTACCTTAGGTACGATATGCTTCGTACGTTTCCGAACCTCATGTATAATGATTTAAATAATGTCATTGACTTATTAAAGAATCATATTCATTGTTATGATATCATATATGGTTCACTTATGACTCTATATTACCTGTTCTTTTGTAAGTTCCATGTTAAAGCAGCGTTTTGGGTTAAATCGTTTTATTTATCGTACGTGTTTGGACTTGTTGTTCTTGATATTATTACTTATATCCTGATTTACTTAATTCCATAATGTAAAAAATGATTTACATATAATATATATTTTGGTATATTCATATATATATATATATGATAGATCGATTAAATGAAATGAAATACACTGTTCATGGAGACGGTTGGTCGTACGTAGGCATGAACACTGTTTTCGTTTCCTTATTGAATTTAATGAAATTAAGTACATGACATACATATATATACACATAAATCCAGTATCATTGTTATGTCATATATTTCATGATTACTTATTATATATACATTATAATCATTCATTAATGGTTAACATGGAGAATGAATCTCATCGCGTCATGGAGACGGTAGTCCGTACGTACGCATGACCGATGATATCATTCCCATGATCGTGGAATTTTATAGGAGTGTATGTATACTATTTTAGAATCAATATAACTTTACAATAATAATATATAGTTATTATTTACACCATTATACCCATCCAAGTAAGGTGGTGGTGGAAAATAGATTACACCACAGCGTGGAGACAGTATTCTATACGTACGCACGCACGCACGGTGATTTTGTTTTCCGTAGGATGGATAGATTGTGAAATAGGGTTGTTTCATACTTAAAATAACATATAATTATATTAGTGATACTGATTTTATTACTTCATAATTAAATAACTAAATAAGAAGAAGTGGAAGAAGAAATAAAGTTGAAAAAATCGGTAACGGACATTACCTCTTCTTTGAAGCGCCTCTTTGAGACCTCTTTTTAGGGCACTAAAATTGGTCTTTGAAGAAGACCAGGAAATCAAGGATGTTTCTAGGGGATTGTAGAATAGGATTTGGCAGGGGTTTTCCGATCATGAAGGCTCAAAGTGGTGTGAGGAAGAGAGGGAGGAGGTACCCGTTTATAAGGGAGGAGAGTGGCACCTTTGGAAAAACTAAAAATATTATTTTATTATAAAGTCATATTCGGTTTTTAATAGCTCCAAACTGAGTTATTTCTAAGATAAGGTGGGGATTGGTCGAAATACTCTCATCCAATAGAATTTAGACAAGTTTAGGTTTCTAGTTTTACCTTATCATTTATATTTAACCTTAAGTTAAATAATTTTACTTTTAACGTGTTTTCTTGTTTTCTTACACTATAAGGATAATAAACATACTATAACAAGCCAAAAGAACCCCAAGTTGTTTATTATTAATATATATAACACTATCTAAGTCATTTGGCTGATCCTTAGATATTTAGGAATAAAATAACAATTCATAAAATAATATTTTTTTAAAAACAATTTTATGTCAATTTTGACACTATTTGGTAATTGATTTTTTGGAAAATCATAACAGAATGGTTAGTTCGAAAAAAGTAAACTAAATAAATAATAACATGTCATATTAACCTAGAAAATTAGTGTAATTCATAAAAATTCTCAAATTACATTTATTTGGGTATTTATAACATTAATTATGTCAATATTTCATTAATAAGATAATTACTGCATCATCTTTGTGTCATAAATAAGTTAAATTATTTAATGTCTAAAAATTATAAATATATTAACATTATGTAGTAAATCGTTTTATCTTTCTAATGAATATTTATAGTCGAATTTATCTTATGTATAACCCTATATTAAAAATGATTTACTTATTAAACTTTGATTTTAACTATTTTAACCCTTCTTTAAATAAATAAATATTAAATGTCCTAATCTAATTTAAGTGGGCCTAAAAGGTCATATTTTATTCTTAAGGTTTTTTTTGTCGAATTGAACTTATACAATAGAATTTGGACATGTGTTAGGGAAATAATAATATCCTTTTTACCCTTAATAACCCTATTTACTTTTAACCGTGGTAAATAAAAGTAAAAAGTTACTATTCACCAAAAATTATTTTTATCTCATTGAGCCACATTTTACTTAATAACATCAACCGTTTCTATCGGATTTTCAAAATTCCACTCACAGAAGCGGTAAAATTAATGTTTTATGAAAAATTCAATTTTTAACTACCACTTAGTGGTTTCACTATTCATCAAAAAATGAAAATTTCCAGAAAAAAACCAAAAATTAGGCCTAATCTATATTTGATATTATGAAGTCAAAAATGATGTCTATTTTACCAATTCAAAACATATCAGTTTCATTAATTAATTTAAAAATTAATTCTCGTCGTCAAAACAAATAGCGTGTTTTTAAGAGATAATAACTATCAAAAGATTGAAACTTGTTTATGTCTGGTTTAAATGTGAAATTACATCCAATGACAAACATTGTATTAAATGGTAAAAATATATTCTAAATATACTTTAAAACCACTCAAATTAATAATTTATCATAATTAATTATTTCAATTAAAATTTAGTAATTTTCACTATTCATTAGAATATGATAGTTATCTGAAAAGAACCAAAATTTCATCCTAAGCTAATTTAGATATTCCGAATCCAAAAATGATGTCCATTTTGAATGATAAATTTTATAAAATTTCAAAAAATTGGGTATTACTATTCATAATGGCTAGTTTATATAACATATCGTTGTTTAGCAAAACTCGGTATTGCATACAACACATGCTATCGTGGAAGGTTGTGATTGCATGTAATGCATGCCAAGTCAGAGATACATGTTGTGCAAGCTCCTTTTTGTGTAGCGTACAACAAAAGACATTAATGATATTAAAAAGAATATTTTTCATAAAATCTCGAGTTGATACATTCACCCATGCTAAGAAGCATCAATAGAGATCCCTCAAACACTTCATAAGACCTGACAACATGAAAGTAAAAAAAAATGATGAAGGCATATTGGATGTTGATGTTTTGTAACTCAATGTTAAGAGTGATGTATTTGCGGTTTCAATGATTTCGTAAATTGTGGAATGTAATAGATAAACAGAGGTGATTGCATATTTATATCCACTAATTTTAGACATTCACCCATATCAAGAAGCTTTGAAAGGTAGCTCTCAACAACAATAGAAGAGTTGACAACATGATATTAAATTAAAAAAAAAGACATTGAATCTTGGTGTAGCATGAGAATAAATGTCACCATTATTACATCAATCCTTTAATAAGTGTGCATCTATGGTCCATTGGATGACCTCTTCCAGATGGTGGTGGACATAGCTTTTTAATATAGCTAATAAAAAAGAAATTGGGAAAACATTACAATGTATAACCTATACTAAAAAGAGAGGATAACCATCTATGTTATATGTGTTATAACTACTTCCCTATATCTTATAATAATAGTAGAGTCAATATTTGATATATAAATTTATAAGCTAATTTAAAAAAAGGTTCAATAAGGTTCTTGTGATACCTTGAAAATGTGCCTAATAATGTCAATCCGTTTTAGAAGTCCTATTTTATATGTTTTCCATTAAATGGCGATGCAGTTCATTACCAATACTTGTGGATGTTGCATCTTCTTGAGTCATTATAACTCTCCATTGTACCGCATCGTCATCATAAAACTCAATCAACATAATATGTACATTAAGAGATGAATTTAATCAATAAATTTAAAACAATACTTACCACTGTAATTGTTGAATAAATAATTTGATGTTTAAAAATTGACAAATGAGACAAAAAAATGAAATGTGTTTTGATGATACAATAAAAATGATACTGCAAAAAAATAGTATTTTCTAATATAATGATGTAATCAAAATAGAAGACAGTTAAAATAAAAAACTTCTACCTGGGTTATTTTTTTTACAGCTTTCATGAAGAGAGACCAATCTTGGGTAAGAGAAGGGGTGTCCAAATATCATTACCCTAAATGCAGACATTCACCCATGCTAAGGAGCATCAACCAAGATCCCTCAACCACTTCATTATACCTGACAACATGATAGTAATAAAATAGATGAATACAGATTGGATGTTGATGTTTCTTAACTCAATGTCAAGACTGATGTATTGCTCGTATTAAATCTCACATGAATAGTGGAAAGTAATGGATACAGGGATTGGATTCAAGATTTTTTTTTCACTGATTCGAGACATTCACCCATGCCAAGAAGCCTCTAAAGGGAGATATCAACCACATTATAAGACGTGTCAACATGATAATGAATTAAAAAATGAATTGTGTTTTAATGATACAATAAAAATGATATTGCAAAAAATAGTATTTTCTAATATAATTTTGCAATCAAAATAAAAGATAGTGAAAAAAAACATCTACCTGGGTTAATTTTTTTACAGCTTGCATGAACAGAGACCAATCCTGGGTAAGCGAAGGGGTGTCCAGATAACATTTCCCTGAATGGAGACATTCACCCATTCTATAGAGCATCAACAGAGAGCCCTCAACAACTTAATTAGATCTGACAACATGATAGTAAAAAAAAGATGATTATAGATTGGATGTTGATGTTTCTTAACTCAATGTTAAGAGTGATGTGTTGCACGTATTAAATATCACCTAAATAGTGGAGAGTAATGGATAAATGGATTGGATTCCAGATTCTTTTCCACTGATTCGAGACATTCACCCATGGCAATAAGCTTCGCAATGGAGATATCAACCACATTAGAAGACCTGTCAAAAAGATAATGAATCAAAAAATATATATGATGACAGATTGAATCTTGGTGTAGCATGAGAATAAATCTCACCATTCTATTCAACTTCGATTCTCTATAAATAATAAGTGCATGTAGAATATGAAAAGACATATAAGGTAATATATATTCAAAACTCTATAAAATTCATTACTATATGAATACAATCATTATAGCTTGTGTTTGATGGGTGACCTCCACTGTCGAGCCCATGAAAGTGTAGAACCGAAAGAGAAGTCTAGTCGAGGATGGTTCTGCAATAGGAGTAAACATTTTCATGATTATTGAATGATAAACATTGAATGGAAAAGAACATATTCCAATTACCATATTTTCTGTAATTATTAAAACATGAATTTAAAAATTGAATATGAATCATTTAGAATGTTTCCAATCGAAAATAAAATATCGTATGTTTCGATCCTAGCAAAAATGTTTATCATAAAAATTATTGTAGTGATTTCAATTTCAGAACATGTTGTGGTACCAAAGAAATATTTATTCATCTCATGCCCTAACCCAATTGGAATTTAAAACATGGACCAATAAAAATAAGATAATATTGGAGAAATTTCAATAAACTTGTCCTAAATATTTGATCACGCATATTGATATGAAACAATTTGACATTATAAAAATAATGAAATCAGCACACCCTAGTTACTTTATGGTCCCATTATGATCTAGGGTTACTAAAGAAATAGTTTTTGAAATTTATTTACCAGATTATTCTATCACAGCATCTCAAAATAGTCAATCTTTATCACATCTATAACAAAATCACTACAGTAAGTAAATCTAAAAACAATTTATAAATTTAATCCCAAATGATATATACAATGTATCCCAAACATTCACAAATATACTACTACATACTAAAATTAATAAAATGCACTATAACATGAATAAGGATTCCACTAAACTGGTTTTATCATTCTTGTTTGGTGTCTGCCTAAAATTTCAAAACTGCATCAAGATATAGCACTATGGAATTAGAGGAAAAAATACGCAGACCTAAAAAACATATCCAACATGTATAGTGATAATAAATTAATTTTTCAAACCATGTGAGTAGATAATATAATGTATAAAATCAAACATGAAAAATGAATGCCTTGGAAGAGAAATTATTTCCACTTGTAAGAAAATAATTTAGGGAATAATATAAAGTTGAATTTTATGCATCAATAAAGAGATTTAATGAACCATTATCAGTATAATAAATAGTAGTAGTGTTTGAAATATCTAATATTTACAAAAATAAAAACACATATAAAACATAGTTAAATTAAGAAAAATGCAACTGTAGGAAATCTAGATAACTGACCTTAGTATTCCCATAACCTGTACGATGAATGAAGGTCTATTTAGTGTTATAAAATAATATAAAATAAGACATGTATGAGATTCATTAGTACTATAAGACAAGTGATTTTGAAAGGTATGATGATATTATATAATCGAATAAAGAGTTTTCCAGAATAATAATATTTACTGATCATTAGTCAAAAAATTATAAAACTAACAATATCTTAGCAATTGATAGTTGATGTGGAGGAGGTGAACACATGAAAAATGAAAATAAAAGAGATATAAATGAAAAATAAAATAACCTATAGGAAAATGAATATCTGAAATCAAGAAATAATTATTGAAGCAGTGACTAATCTGAACCATACAAAATAAATTAATGCATGTTGTCCACGTCGAGCCGATTTCGAGATTCGATGCAGATCCATAATTTGCTTTAACTGGGTTCCCACTTTAGAGCCATTGAACTGGTGAGTCATTGATGAAATCCTGTGTCTATTCTATATCTCCATAACTAGGAATGAAATTGTGAGTTTTCTATGAACTGGGTTTCTGACTGAAGCTGAGACCAAGATCTAGGGTTTCTATGGGTAAGGGTTCCGAGAAATAAAGAACATATGAATTCGAATGACGAGTCGAGTTGGGCTTCGAAAACCGAACCTCTGAATAGTTGAAATTGTAGAAAGAATCAGAGGTGTTTCACTTAGCAAAACTTCTAGGAGATGAAATCCACCGTGAATCATTGGAGTATGGGATGAAAATCATGAGCAGGAGCGGTGTGGGAAGGAGAGGATAATCAGTAAGGGGAGCGAGAGTAGGGAATCAGGGAGGGGTGCGAGAACCCAGGGGATTTGGGGATGGGGGGGGGGGTGGAATCTAAGAGTGGGGATTTGGGGAAGGGAGTGGGGATCAGAGAGCAGGGAGAGATGGTTTAGGGAGGGGAGCGGGATTCAGAGAGCATGGAGGGGGGATTTCGGGAGGGGAATGTGAGGAAGAGGAAATTCCCTATTGGAGGCTGGTTGATGGGTGATTTCATTGGATTTGGAGTGAGTAATAAAAAAATTAGGGTGACATGGAATCATGGGAAGGTGAAACATTAGCATGGAGTAGCCAAGTTTAGTATAGATAACAGATATAGATATTGATGTGCACATAAAACTAAAATCATTATAGAAAAGCTTGGGTTACATATCTGGACATCAAAAATATAGCAGTAATCATAAAAACATAATGAAAATAAAATGATAGGCAGAGAAGACATTCAATTGACTATATTTCCAATACTGAGATACAAATCTAGAATGGGAGTCAATGAACACAATGAAGGGATAAATAAAAGAAGACCTATGCTGATTTAACCTCTATTGGATGGCTTAGCACCACAACCTGCATAAGTTCCACCTCTGTATTGACTCAAACACTTCAACCGCTCTATTACAAACATCTGGGCTCTGAAAAAACACCAAATCAGTCTAAAATATTTTCACATGGTGAACGAGTTGTATATCATACTATATCCTTGAAATATAAATTGTCGAAGAGAACAATGGATGTACCGTAGACGGTGTAAATAATCTGGAAATTGTAGATAATTGAGTGGAAATGCGGTGGGAAATCGATTGTGGAGGAAGAGAGGACGAGTGGACATTCTGAAGAAGCTCTATGGTGAAGAAATTGTTTAATCGGTTGTGCGACATGGAGGATGGATCACTAAAAATATTATGGGAACCTTAGAATAGCCTGTAAAAATTTCAAGCAGGATTAGGTGGGGTTTCAAAAGGGTGGATGAACCGTAGAAAAATTGTACAAATTAGTGAAGAAGACCACTGTAGATGAGGAAAAATAGATTTAATATAATAACATAACAAAATTTATTATGCGAAGGGAAATACTGCAAATTGACAAGGAGAATATTTCAATGACATTAGAAGAGCATACCTATTACGGGGAGAGCAACACATCAGTCGAAATTCGTTTGAATAGAAATAGTTGACAGCTATAGATGAGGATAGAAATTGCAATCTTGAGGGAATTATCCAATGAGATGGAGTGAATATGGAAGGTTTTAGACTAAAATTATTTGAAGGAGTAGGAGCTGTGGGAAACGTATGAGGAGATGAGGGGATTTGGGATGATGAACCGCAATACATGACAAGAAAATTAGCGAGGAATATGCCTTTGGTGTTATTTGGGTACTGGAAATGGGAGGGGAAATGGGAGCGATAACTCTAGGTGCAGCACCAGAGAGGTAACATCAACATGAACCATAAGAGGAGTGCCAAAGGGGAAATGGGAGAAAGATTCGTATGAATTGTGGCGGAGGGAAACAAGTGCAAGATTCACTGATGAAGGTGGAGGCAGAGGAAAATGGGTCACGATAGATGAAATGAAACCCTAATATGGCGGGACAATTTGACGATATATAGACGGGGTAAATTGGAAGGCGTTCGATGGATTCCCAATTTTGGAGGGATGAATTTGTTTTAGATGGTGACATGGATACGTAGTAAGGTGACACATAAGCTGGAATAAGCCTGTTTTAGTATAGATAATAGATTTCATCAAATCATGCATATGATGTCTACCCTTTGGGTGAACCAAACCAATTTAACCAAAAATAAAATCTAAATATTTCATTATAATTTAATTCACAGAAACATGGTTTGGTCATGTAAATAGATATACGAGGTCAATTATATTTGATGTTGTGGAAGGTTGTGACAACTAATAATTTTATTTGAGTTATGTTTATGTTTATACCTAAAATACAATTCTTATATTATCCCATTACCTATTGAAATTAAGTGGATTTCAAATAAGTGACTCACCATGATTGAGAAATAATTCACACATAATTTTGGATATATTTCACTCTGTATTTCATTCTTGTTAATTCATTTGTTACGTGATTGTGAAACATCCACAATCACACATAATTATCCACCAAACTGATAGAAATAAAATATAATTAAAAAGATTGTGATATTGAATATTTGATAGTTAATTTAGATGATGAAAAACTGAACCATGGCCCAGAGGGAAAACACCATGAACCGCGTCTTGGTTTAGGTTTAAGCATTTAACTTGCCTCCAATGTATGACCATGATTAGTTTCACCTTAGCTCTGTGACTCAAATAATATTATCTTTTATGGGAGATCCATCTTTACATAATCATTCAATCACAAACATTTGATGGGATGTAATGTAATTGATTAACTGGGTATACATAAAAGAAACTGAAGGCCACAATCCACTACATAATAAAGAGGAGGTTTTGACACATAAAGAAGATATAAAATTTTCATAAAAAATGAAAAGAAACCAATCAAATACATAATGGTGGTCTAGTTTAATGATCATCTGTGTAACATGAAATAAGGATACATTTTTAGTAGTGTTAACTATTATTCTAATTTTTTCATTAATTAAGATGAACACCATGAATTTATCAAATTTATCAAATTTATTTTAATTCCATTCGAGAATCCTTAAATCACCACCATATATAATTTTAAACATAATTTATTTCATTAAAAATACAGAATTATAAAGGTGTACTTTGAGGAACTTTTGTTGGATTATCCAAAATTTTAATACGGAAATGATGTAATATATATTTATAAAACCTATGACATTGTGTGTATAGTCAAATAAATGAAACATATAACACATGAGAATTGGTTTGAATATATTTTTATTTTTTTCTAAACATAATATTTGGAACATTGTCTATATTACACTATATGGAGTGTATTATTTTACAAGGTGGGTACATAAGTTTTCTCATGTATACATTACATGCCTTGGTAATGGGATTCTTTCTTTGATGTGGATGAATTTGAGGTACACAACATGTTTTCCCATATACATGGCGTGTGACCTTATAGATTCATATAACATCAGTGCCCATGTCATGTATGTGATACATGTCACACATGGATACCCTATCCTCTAATCCATGAGATACCAGGAAGTACATGTAATGTATAGTAGAAACACAACATGTAGTCCCTCAAGCTACATGCTAGAATTTTTTGATATACACACTGATAAAAATTTCACAAATCATAGATCTTCGTTCATAAGATCTATATGATTTTTAAATGAGGTATTAAACTTAAAAGTCATATAAAAACTTATATTTTATATGTACATATCATGTACACTGGTTTTTTCTAGGATTAAACATTTTCATATTTGATAGTGTATTACTAGTATTTCATATTTTTTCAAACATAACCAATATTTAGTTATTCTAGAAAGAATAAAGAAAAGAAGGGAAAATAATATATATATTTTAAAATTTATTGATAAACGTAAATGAAAATGAAAACTAATGAATATGACTAAGAGATAATAAATATTAATAAATTAAACATGTAACTTCTCTAGTACCACTTGTAAGTTCCGAGTGTAGTGGAAGCAATGTGGATGGAATGGCCAACTCGGATTTTTATTATTAATTTTTATGTTATCATTTTTTAATGTATAAATATTAATTTCCAATGTAAACCATATATTAAATGACTAGATCAAAATTCCAGATAAAGAAGAGGGGGATCATCACATGTATTCAATATTTAATTTATGAGAATATATCGAATTTCCTTAACTTTTAATTATATACTCATTGATGAAATCATTATATAGATCACACCATATAATAATTATTATGTTGGATAAAATAATAGAATTTATCTAATGGAAAACCACATGGGAAAAAAATATTTCACTATCGTCATAGGATCCCTAGGTTCTAGAATGATTGATCCTGATCGGTTACATTTTTCATTGTTGGTCACATCATAATTCCTTCTAAGGGAGGAAGATCTATAGATTTCCTCTTGATTTTTTTAGAGAGGGAAGAGATAGTGTATTCTATATCTATATATCTCCCTCTAGGAATTGAGATAGTCCCTCTGTATCTAGAGTACACACCATGTGAGATTTAATAAAGTGTTATAATTATATATTTATTAGGGAAGGGTTAGAGTTATAAAATTACCCAAAATACATTTTTATACTTATAAATTCTTAATTAACCCCATATAAAATAAATCAAATAATAGTACTATTAATCACATTAAACGTGTAACAAATTAATAATAGTAATAAATAAAATTATCCATTTCCTAATGGACCATTAATCTCAAACTCTTTTCCCTAGTAAACATTTTCCAATCATTGAATTTTTTTTAAATAAAATAAATACATATTTATAATAAATATCAGATTCATAAAACCATGAAATTAATTGTTATTAATATTAATAAAGTTACTTATTATTTCATATATAATTTTATTAAAATATGGAGGTTAACTAATCCCATTTAAATAGTATTTTTTCAATCTTCATAATCTCACTTCATGAATTTATGTTAGATTGTGAATACACAATGTCTGTGACTATCATGGACTCATTATTAGTGTTATTTGGTAAAATATCCAAAAGTACATGTTTAGTGTCTATAAACATTCCAGGTATCCCACAGGGTAAAAATTTATTTTCCAAAATACATCAAACAACTAAAGAATGATTACTATGTAATATAATCCCATTAATAAAATATCTAAAATCAAGATGTTTGTATGCTGGTGATATCAACCAATATGTTAGACGTATCCTTATTTGACTTTATAGAAATTAACTCACCCATCAGACACCATGACAATTAATTTATATAAAGAGTTCATCTTCATTAAAATGGAATGGGATATTTTCTTTCCTCAAGGGACTGACGGAATAAATCCTTTCTCACAGTATCCATTAATTCAATATCACTCATAATTCACCCAATGTGTCAAAACACAGTATGAACTTATGTTTTCATTATTTTCATGAATACATCAATTCATATGAGTCATGATATCTATTGATGATTATATTAAACATTGTGGAACAATACACACATTTTCATAGAGGAATATCCAACGATACATGGAAATATGGATTTTCAATTAATGGGTTTTATCGTATAATAGCACATCTTAAAGATTATCATGGTGGTAATCCATGATAATTTTTATCAATTTATTATGAGAAACCAAGCTATCATAATATGTATCATCTATGTAAAATCAAAAAATATCATTCGGCTATAGAATAATATTCAATAATAATGTTGTGGCACCATGTGCTTCACATCATAGCAAATAACTACAATGACCCTTCAATGTGATATATATTTGAAAAATAATGTCATATGAAAATTTCATGAATAAGAACAATAATTTTGTGGTAATAAAACATCATTATCAATGAAACATATATTCATATACTATGAATGTCTATTATAGGGTACAAATTCAAATAGACACCCACTTTCACTAGGGACAACTGATAACAAATTTTATTTCACTGGCCCTCTTATGATTTCCATAACTATATTAACATAATGAATTGGTCATGTGATATTCCTTATTATTCTCCATTGATAAAATAATCACTCTAAATATAACTTATTGAGAAAAGTCCTTCAGTATATTATAATTCTTACATATATTAACTTTTCTAATGATGTGTCTTCAGATCTTTGGAGAGATTTTCACTTCTTTATTTTCACAATAAATTCTGATAGGTTCTTGACTAGTATGTACTATATTATGATCATAGAAATTTTTTCAAATCCATACTTAATCCTTGTCGAAGTCATATTTTATAATATTCTTGGAGACCATTGTATAATCAATAATAACTAGTTTCTTGGACCTCTTCCAACTCTCAACTTCTCCAATATAAAAATGAAATATCCTAGATCTCACATATAATCATTCTAAAATGTCTTTCATCTAGCATCAATATAACCCATATTGATTATCTATTCATGTTCATTATTGAAAAAAAATATAATTATATTAGCTCTAATACTTAAAGACAACCTCAATAGTAGTCAAATATTGTTCTCCTAGAGGAACACTATCTTAAAAAAATCAATAAAACACATACAAAATATTATTTAATATATATTATATCTATGATGAATCTGCTGTTTATCCAAAAAATAAAAGGGAAGCTTAATTATATTATCTTTTTAATCATTTATTCTAATACCACATAATCTTGGATCACTATGAGAAACAATGATGGCTGATAAAAAATTTAAAATTGGTCCCATTCTTATATAGACATTTCAATAGAATTTGGACGAAAATCGATATAATGACCCTTGGTATTTTAAAACTAAAATACATTATGATTGGCTTATAAATAATAATTAAAAGAGGACAAGAGTGAGATGAAAATTATTCTACATAATATTTTGAGTTGAAAACTATGATTGAACATTTACTTTCACTCTATAAGGGCTTGTAATCTCTTAAATAAGAATTAATCCCTCTTCTTCATCGGTGAAATGCAATATCATGATTTTTTTTTTATATTTTTATGTTTATCGAAATATATCATATTATTCATATAAATCATGATATAGTACTCAATGTTAATTTTGTATATTTCTTACATAATCTATTCTCCTTCATTTCACTTAATAAATCACGTATTACTCATGAAATGAAAAGTTTTGTTTAGATAAAGGCTTTTTAATCATTCAGGAAAGTTGTACTTGATTTTTTAAACATATTATACCTATTTATTATCTCATTTTTTGTTCCATATTCTGATTGAGCACTTATATTTTTTCATGATGATCGTATTTCTTTTCATATGAGTGGTGTAATAAATATCCCAATTCCATACTCCTTGAGTGTTGATTATTCACACACCACTTCTTAATATTGTCTTTTTCGAATCCCAATATTTTCATTTTAAATCACCTAGAACTTTATGTGTTATTTATTTATCCCCATAGAGAAAGAATCATTTTCTATTATACTTTATTCACAACATTTTTTTACATTTCAGAATTGGAATTTATTTTTGTGATCTATGTATTATATATAATGTAACATGATTTATATTTATTCATCTACAATTATTAGGTCTCTATAGATTGTGAATTTAATTAAACTTATAATTTATAAAAAATAATGAAATAACCAAAAAGGACATGCTTAATATTCAGATTCCTTTTTTTAACCAAAAAAAATTATATATCCTCTATAATTTCCACTTACTCACAGACATTAATGATTTCATAATATATTGAAAAGATGATTTGTAAGGACACGAGGTTTTTTTCTTTAACTAAAAACTATTTTGGATAGATTTCGAAATGATTAACATCAAACAAAAAAAATATTATGAAATATTTAGGTGTTAAAAAACTAGGCTAGTTTGAGTAGTAATAAAAAATTATGAATTACATATATAATAGAAATAATATTTTTTAATACTAATATAATGTAATCTATATATCTAAAAAACTAAGAAAATTATTTTATTCATAAAAATATATTTTCCAAAATTTATGATTTATTTAAAGAAACATTATATATAATGCTTAAAAATATGACTATATACTGGTAATATTTATAATATTTTAAAATAAATTAAATTATAAAATAATAGGAAATAATAATAATGAATAGTTAACATTTATTAAAAGATATTTTCCAATATGAACATATTTTATCAATATATTGGGATTTTATTTAAATATTGAATTATCTAATTTAAGGAAATTATTACAAAAGTATAAAATCATTTTTAGATTAATAATATTAATATAATTTTAATATTAGTTTTTTGGATTTTTCTGAAACTAAATATTTTTAGGTACATTTTCCATTATACCATTTTTACTAATAGTGCAGTTATTATTCCATTATTAGAATATAAGTATCAAAATTAAATTTATAAAATATTTATTTTTAAGAAAAAAAATATTTTATAAGTTAATTTATAATTTTAAATGTTTTGGTTTCAATATATAAACCCATATTTAGACATTGGTAATTTACGTAATATTGTTTCACAAAAAAAATCAATACATTATATAATTAGTCTTTTTAAATTATTTTTATCACTTTTAATAATTGAATAAAAAATTGGTCGCAAATTTTGAATAATTTTTCCAAAACTATATAATAAAGACTGACTTATTTTTATGATATAGTATACATTTCCTTATTAAAAAAATTATTTATTATGGAAAAAACAAAAATAGAGAAAATGATTAGCCTTATAGGTAAAGAGCCTAAAATGTTCAAAAAATGTTTTTATGGAATGGATAATGTTTTTATCAACCTTATCACTAATCCATTTTATTATTTCCCAATCTTGGATCCTTTTTACTTGAGGGTGACTTTCCATTATTGAATGTTTTTGGGTATTTACTTAAATAATACACATTTTCATTTATAAATAGGTAACTCCTCTCATCACTTCCCCTTACCCAATATACCATAATTTAAATCCCATACTCTTAAAATAATTCTCCTAAAAAATATTAAAAACCATTATTATGTTATTTTATTCTTGAAATACCATCCCTAAATGGTTTAATTCCCTTTGAATATGAGATAATCCAAGAAGTTAGGTACAAGTTATTAACCTTCCCATCCCCTTTCCATTTCTTCATATGTATTTTTCCCCTAAAAATTCATTTTACCAAATTAAAATGATAATTTCAGTATAATTTTAATACTGCTATATTAATAAAATTATTTTATAATCATTAACATACATCATAGTTTCCATTACGAAAAAAATACATGAATCATGTGTTTTGAGGTCTACTACCTCTATTAATAAATGTTCCATTTTACATAACATGATAAAAGGGATGGTTTCAATTTTTATTCAAATAATATATATGAAATATATTATTAACATATTGAATTTATATGGTTCTTTTTTGGATAAAACAATGGTTAATGATCATTATAAGGTAATCCATTAATCATAGTAAATAATCCAAAACTTGTTCTTGACCATGTTTTCCTTTAGAAAAAATTACTAAAATTCCCATTTGACGGTATTATAAAATTAAAATTATTTATAAAACCTAAATTTTACATCCTTTATCCCTTTCAAATGAATATCCTCTTGATAAAGATGAATCTTGAAACTGAATTTTTGATCCTAGTTCTTAACTATCAACATTATTTACAACAGATGTTAAAAAAAAGATGGAAATAATGTAATTGATGAAGAGAATTATTATTAATGGTGAGTATAAATTATTATTTAAATGAATAATTTTATAATATATGTAATTAACATATTTATCTTTGTGATATAGTAGGTTAAATAACATACGTGGAAATCGATGATAAATACATGGGACTTGGTATCTCAAACTCCTTCCATTTAGTTATACAATTTATTATTTCAACATCATTTTTCCAAAAAATATTATTTTTAATGATGTGATATTTTTATTTATAATAAATTTAATTTATTTTAAACCAAATCCATTCTAGTGAAATATTTTATTATCCTTTTTCTTAATAACTAATGAGTATGCTTGAAAAAATACTCATAACAGAGGATTTTAAAAGAATGAATAATAAATGTTTCTAAAAATCATGTTTTATGATATTGTTTAAATTAGTATCAAATGATATATCTCTAATGGAGTTATTTTTCCTGTTTCAACCAATGATTATTTCAATTATGGGACAATTGTGTGATCAATTTTTAAATATCATATAATTTAATTCATGCTGTTATTTTATACCATCTATTTGTATTATGATACCCATTATTATTTACATGGGATATTTATGAAAGTTTAATGATTTATATTTTAATTTATATTGAATCCCATTTTTATTTTAGGGGTTATTAATAAAATTTGAATGATTTTAATTTAGATATTTTAGTAAATACATTTTAATTCCCATAGATTCTTAATGGCGTGAATGGTGAATTGTTTTTAAGTTTAACATATATGTATGTTTGAGTGATGAGTGGTTCCATTATAAACCAATGATTGTATATTTCATTATAAATTATAGATGGTTAGACACATTGATGAAATAATATGGGTACATCCATTATTGTAATGAAAAATTCCATGATACCGTCAAAATGGTACCTAAATTGATCCACTACTAACCATAAGGGTGTTACCTATTTCCACTATCTAAAGGATTGAACCTAATATTCCATAACAAAAAGCAAGGAATTATTTTTCCCAAACTATAATAAGTTACACATCATATATGAATTAAAAAAATGATATAACTAAAGAGTAGATATTATTTAACCCAAAGAACCCATGGTATTGATATAATATAAGGGAAACATATAAAACCCACGGTACATGTCCGAAAAAAAAGACATCCAAATTTGAAATAAATACTTAATGTGATATGTGGGAAATATCACATCATCTAACCACTAGCTAACATTAACCAATTGACATAGACCATACCTCCAAAATATGGTTTCCTTCATTTTCCTACATCATACGACAATACAAGTTCTACACACCCTTGGAGGAGTGTTAAAGGTTTAAAATAAAGAGGCCCAGTAGGATCATACATCCGTGTTCTTTATCATGTATCTTTATAATAATCCCAATATCCATAATTTTAATGAAAATTACGTAATATAAGAATTATAACGATATTATATTAAATCATGGAATATAGTATCGTCTACTTCCGTCGTTCTAAAAAATCCTATTAACAAATAGTTTTAATAAATAATTTCGAAAACCATTTTCATTATCCAATAATGAATTAATTCATATAAAACTAATAATCTAAAATCTAACACATTAAAGATTAACATTCCAAGGATTATATAAGTCAGGATGGTTAGATCTATCATAATTTTTCAATGACTACTGAATACTAAATGTCCCTAGAACTCATGCATCAAGTCCATGGAGTAGAAAAACACCCTAAAAATTAAACACCTAATGGGACAAACAAGTCCTACAACCTATGTATCTACAACCTAAGAACTAAAGAACACCATAATATTTCAACCCCTCCCAATATAGGTGTATGAGGCTAAATAATACATCATCGACTTGAGTAATCCGTGATCCCATTTGTAGCACATTGGAAATCAAGAAGTTATAGATGAGCTAATGGAACACTTACCAAAAGATAATGAACCAACCCAACCAGAGGTCAATGTGCCAAATCGAGGAAGCTGAATGAATTGTAAATGCCCAACATCCCCTGAAATATATCTGGGATCTAAGATAGGTGGCTTGTGTCGAATGAAAATATAGTCAAGCATGCAATTTATAAAAACCTATTTGGAAGGAATAATTGTTGTCATTAATCCTAGATTCACATTGTAAATCCTAAAGGTTTCATGTATTCCAAAAGGTTCATCACCTCAGATAATAAATCCCGAGTGACCAATTCATGGCGTGAATGAAATTAGCATCATGAGTTATTTTCATGTCTTGAGCCTTTCCCTGTCTTCTTCATAGTAATATATTCACATTGGGTAAATAACCTTAATGATGTAATTTTGTTCTAAACCCAGTTTCTTGCCCCACAACCTTTAGACCCCCCCCCCAATCCAAATTATAACCCTTTAAATACTTAAATATCATGTAACTAAACGATGATGTTATAATTATCCCTTATATAGTCTTTTAAATCCCTTGAAATTCACTTAGATGATGTGTTCTTTAATTATAGGTGATGAATTATCTCTATCAATGAAAATTATCACTCCAATGCCCCCTGATAATCTGATCAATTATTCCACAAAACATTTCCCAATGGAATAAACTTTCCATGAAATACATTCATGAATGAATCAATAATCGTCACTAGTTTCTCCAAATGAAAACATTTATCTCCAAATCAATTTCCTCTAAATTCAGAACAAGGGATGGATCGGGATGGAACATCCTTAGCAGAGATATATAGTTAAATAGTGCATACCTATTAATTGATCTGGTGAGGCTAAATAATAAGACACCAGACCAAGGAACACAGATACCAAAAACAATTCAACGTATCCCGAAACAATTTCTCTATTTTCTAAGCTGATAGAGACCAAACCAAAGAGAACCATTCCTGAAAATATGGTCACCAATAGAAAATTATTTAGGATGCTGAATATGATATACATATGATTTAATCAAATGTAGAGTATTAACCAAGTGCTGAAGTATATCTTGAATCATTCATCTACATCTCATGAATAAGTCTTGGTCTCATAAGAGTGTCCTCACCCACCTCTACCTAACAAATATTCTACCTACATGGGCATAAATACAATTCCTCGATGTGTTCAACTCTAATCAGTGACTGGTAACTACTACTCTAAGAGAACAAAACCAGAACTAGATGGATATGCCACTTTCCATTGAATTTAACAATGATGTATTAGAGAATATCCTATAGAATCTATATATCCCACTATGTACGACCTTAAATTTATAGATGGAATGTTGTTCTAACTATGGCCTATGTTCTTATCACCTCTTAGAAAAACATCCAAAACTGAGATTTTGGCCTAGGATACATTCTAGAGACGATGTAATTGGGAACCATATGGAAATTGATATTATCTTACATGTATTTTTTACCCAAATATTCTACCATGCTTGCCACACCAGGTTGTAATGAAATTATTTGATTTCATCAACTGATCAATAACCACCTAGATATCATTCATTCATTAAGGATATCATTATATTCCAATGATGAATACCTCAGGGACCTCCTCTCATTTTTGAATTGGCTTAAAAAGTGGTATTATTAGACAAGAATTAATGGGGTGCACTATTTTTATCTAGTTGATGGTTTAGCAACATGATACATAATCATCACTGTCTTACTTTATACCCGAGCACCATAAAAATTGGTTCTTTGCATAATACATCTTCCTATTTCTAGGGTGGATGGACCAAGAAGAACTAAAAAAATTATTCTATAATTAATTCTTCATAGATGATGGGATAAAAAAAGATCCCCAAAGTAAAAAAATTTCATTATAAGGGAGATACTATTCAGAAATAGTAACCCGAACATAAAGGGTTTCCATGCTTCCTCTATACTTTCCATCATGTTACTAACCCTGTAAAATATACTCATTTATCGAATATGATATCTAAACAGATTTTAGAACAATACCTGAATCATCCACTTGAACATATAATTTAAATTTCTAAATGAACACCACATGATTCCACTATTTCATGGATTTGGGCACAAAATATGGGAGAGTTTTCCTACTAAGAACATCAATGATGACATTCTACTTTCATGGTGTGTAAGTGATGTTGATGTTGAATCACCAGTAAAAATAGATTTTATTCATCGAATTTTTTAAAATTTTTATGTTGGTTTTTTAGGTGATGTCACTGAAGGCGATGTCATAATTTTTTTAATTCAGTTATTGAAACCAAGCATAAAAATGTATATATATTTTTCTATTTTTGAAATTGGTTTTTTGAAAATTGGCATGAGACCTTTATTTTTTACATTGCTTTTGAAAAAACTGGTGTGAATAATTTTTTTAAAAAATATTTTTTACTTCAGTTAAATCCTTCATTGGAAAATAGAAGAAATATAAAAAATTAACATAGAAACCCAGATAAATTAAAAAACAATCGTCGACATAATTTTCAAGGTTTTCAATGTATTAGTGGATTTAATTTTCTTCTAAGGAGAGTTCATATAAGGAAGACAATGCTTCAGATATGGAGGGATTTTAGAATCTAACAAAATAATTATACATTTACCATGATGAAAATAAATATTTTTAATTATAATAAAAATGGAATCATAATCGGTATATCATTTAATAATACTAATAAAAATTCAATGAAAATTAATAAAAAATTCTATGGTTAGATTTTCAAAAGAAGAAATAATGGATTGAGGATGGAGATGAAATAATTTGAGTTGATGGAATGATGATGAATAAAATAATAGATCATGAAATTAATATATGTGGATCATGAAGAAATATAAATTTCATGGTAAAAGATAATGCAGTTTTATAAATTTTAGTAATCAATTGAAAATTTTGATGAACTGCTTTAAAAAAATTACAATTCCTCATTATTGGGATATTAAATTTTCATTTTCACATCATTGTATCGTCAAATACCAGAAATGATATTAAAATTTTCAATTTTACATCATTTATATAGTAACTAATGTTAAAATACTATCTTTTAACAACTGTTTCAGAAAACCCGATGATAGAAATCCTAAAATAAGACTCTTAATGACTGTTTTTCTAGGAACTGATGTTAAAAGTAATTTTTTATGAATATTTTTCAAAGAGTTGACATGGATAATGTAGAAATATTTTTAATTAATTTTTCAATATTTCATTAAGTTGGTTGAGGATCTCAAACAGAGTGACGAATATAAATTTATGGTCGTTGGATGTTGGAATTATCCAAGACTTTATTTAGATATGATCAACATTTGACATCCAAAAATATTCAACCATAAGTTTGATTTATAACCATGAAATATAAAAATGAATATTTGAAATTAAATAATTTTTTTACATTTTAAATGCATATTTTTTGAAAAAAAAGACATGAAAATGCATTTTAATGTACTTTTCTAAAAAAACATTTAAATTCTAATTTGAAGATTTTTAAAATAAAACTTTCAAAAACAAAAATTAAATGTCACTTTTGAGATCTATTTTTCAAAAAACCATTTTGAATAATATATGTAGTAAATTTCCCAAGATTCAATTTTACTAGTCATTTAGCTCAAAAAAAGGTTATGGATTTAAATTCAAGTTCATTGAAAGTTAGACTTATCTATGAAATTTTTTAGAGACGATCGACTTCCAACATCCAAAACATTTGATCCGTAAGTATGTTTTAGGATGACGACTACTCAAATTAATTCTTGGAAAATGATATTCAAGTTTTCAAACATTTTTTACATCTATTTTTTGAAAATCCAATGTGAAAAATGACTTTTAAGAACAGATTCATAGAAAACTGACATTAAAAGTCTTCTTTGAGGATTTTAACATTGTTTTTTCAATGAATGATATTAGAATTCAATATTTTAATGGTAATTAATAAATAAATGACTAAACATTCGTCATGTATGTAGGTATTAAAGAACAAAATGTTAAAAACCACTATTCTATAGTTATATAACATTAGTTATTAAATAAATGACATGAAAATATCACAATTATGGATTCTTCACACTAGTTATTTAGAAAAAACATGAAAAGGTCAGAACATTTTATCTTTCATGGTGGTTATTGTATAACCAAGATGATAAATTAGTGACAATTTCCTTTTCATGTTAGTTATATAACAACCCACACGAAAAGGTAATTTTCACATATTTTCGAATCGGTTCGAAAAACCAGTGGTGAAAAATGCTATGTTATAAATATTTTTTTTACTGATGAAGTTACAATGGTATTCCACCGACCACTTCTAACTATTATTCTATTCCTTATAAAAAATTATGTTTCTTATACTCTTATAGTTAGAAGAGACCATAATCCTCTACCCAAAATTATATTACCCCTAACACTTACCCACAGTGAGTACTAAATAATTATTGGGGTAATATTTATGTTGTTTTTAAAGATGAAAAGAGGAATAAAGAAAAAAAATATCATCCTATAGATGAACATAACCTATACTAGCACTAGAACCATTTTAGTACACCAAATACCCCTTACGGAGCTTAGGTAAGATCAAAATTTGAGTTATGTTAAATTCCATATCATCTTATCAAAATAATTATATGATTTGGAATCCCATATAAAAATCACTAATTTATATGTAATATTAGTCAATAGTATTGAAAATATTATGAAATAGTTGACGAACGACTAATAATATCCATCTAGTCCAAGAATGCCTTATATCTAAAAAAGATTCTAGGATTACCCTAAGACAATTCATCCTTTATCTTCACAGGATTAACTAGAAAGCCTTGTTTATAAATTACTTTTTCCCAAGAAAATTACATATTAGATCCAAAATATAAATTTTATAGCCTTACATAAATTTACTGGCTTCTCATGATTTCTATAACCAAATTTAGATGGTTCTTATTCTTATGCTTAGTTCTCAAATAAACCAGGATACCATCCACGAACATAGGGAAAATGGTCTTAAGATACAAATGTAAGTTCTGGCTCATAAAATATATAATCAAAGGGGTATCAGTTATACATAATAAAATTACAAGATATCCATAATGGTCATACCTTGTCCTAAAATTTTTCTTCACCCAATAAGACTCTCGAACCCATATTTAAAAATAACTTGATCAAATATCAGTTTCCAAAAATCTCATCACCCCGTAACTATTCAAAAAAGTCATCCACGCAAGGAAAAAGGTACATATTTTTAAAATCTCCAAATTAAACATTTGACAGACCATGAAAAAATGAAGGGAACCATTAGACTTATTGGATTAGATAATGGGGGTTGGGCATAGTGAAGCACTATGGTGTATAATTCTATTCTTCTTCAGATCACCCATCTCGACCTTGATATATTTTAGCTAAGATGGTTCAATTTGATATGAGGTTATATAAATAAGATATATAAGTGGAATTACATAAATCCATAAATCTACCTACCACTTCGGAGAAATATTGTTATGTGAAGACATTATAGAAGTCCTTAAAAATTAAGTGAATATCTATAATAAATAACACATCTTCAGGCTCAATAAAAACAAAAGATAATAAAATCTTGAGATTTGGGTGGGAAGGTCCTATAGGAGAATACCTAAGATCCCACAATCCCTGAAACACTTGATCACTCTTATTAGTGGTAGATAAAGAAAAAAACTAATGATAATAATAAAGTTCATCATGATGAGAAACTATCTAGTCAATATCAATGATGATGTGAAATAGATCTAGATCATGAACCACAAAATCCCTGGAAAACACTACCTTAAATATTCATAAAGAATGTGTAGGTCAACAAGAACACTAATCCTTATTCTTTATAAGATGTTAGATTGTGTATAATAAAGGTATTTGGTTCCATTTAATTTTTTGTAGACAAAATAATGGGTAGATATAATTGAGTTTGGCGAACCTATGTAAAATAGATAAGTTGTCACAGATGATGAGATAAATATGTTACCTCTGATTAACGTTGGTCCTCTATAAAAATCCAATAAAAACAAATCAAATTCCTGAAATTGACTCACTTCTGATGCATATTTATGATTCCTTATAGACAATGATGCATTTTATATTTCTAATGAGGCTTTTGGAGCCACTGATCCCAGCCCATTATATGGCGTAGACATGGCCTAGTAGAATGAATATAAGAAGCCATGATAATAAAAACAATTGAAAGCTTTCAAGGATGTGTGAATAGTATTTCTAGTGTGACTTACATATAAACACATGTATCATGTTTGGGGTACACTTTTGGCTATTGTTGATGTTGCAAAGGTGGACTCATATTATGAACCACCTCCAATAACATTGCGATTCAGATTTCATATCCGTTTATTTTAATGTACACAACTAAAACTACCATTGTGTGGAAGAGAAGTGGTAATGAAGCCATATTTTCCCATAATATCCATATATACAATCATAATCCTATGAAATATCTCTAAAGTTTTAGAAATCTTCATATTTTATACATATTATTAGGTATTTGGTCACAGACCCAATAGGTATTTATAAGAATTTATCTAATCATATATCTCCACTTCTACAAAAAAATATAGATATATAAAAAATATGGCCTACTATGAAATTAGACACTCTCGCTATTAAAAATAAAGGAAATCCAAGGACTTTTCTATCATCAAAGACTCTGAGTAGAATAGTTGAAACAATAGGATCCTAAAACACATCAAATATAATCCCATGTTCCACCTTTCATGCACTAATGAATCCCACCACAATGTATTGGGGCCCACAAGCATCAATGACACACATTTGACCATGATAGCCTAATGAAAATCTAGAAATTCACATACCTTATCAATCATTCCAAGCCATTCATTTATTTCATGGGGTTTATTCATCCCGATAAAGAAAAATGGATTCATCAATAAAAACTCTTGATATCAATCCTTATATTATTTGGCACCATGTTTCACCAAAATAGCTTTTTTTTATAACATAGATCATTATTTTCCATTCCATTAAATTCCCATGTGACTACCTCTAATTTATCCTAATCTAATGGAGTATTCCGTTAAAGAGAATCTCTTATTGAACCATCTTATGGACCTTTCTGCAGACATCTTAAAGGCATGTTATCTACATGTCAAATGACAATGAAATGATTTGACAACATAATTATATCAGTTTAATCTAGAATATCATAGGAATAATTTGATATTAAGGTCAAAACCCAACCCATGAGGAACATATCCCAACATTCCATAGTGACATGAGGATCTTCATTGCTAGACCAGGACCGACACACATCAGAACCGACCTCCAAGGTCATGAAAATTCTATCAGTTATATACCAGATATCCAAAGACAAGGACAGATGAGGAAAATAATCCTTTCATACCAATCTTAAATAAACTAACCTTGGAAACCCTTTAGACTGGTACTCAATTTGATCCACTACTAACCTGATGGGATTTGTCAGTCCCCATATGCTAGCAGCTATCACCTAGTACACAAAAACAACTAGAGGGAAATTTTATCCCTATCCTAAAATAAGATACATATCATATATTCATACACCATTATTACAAAAGTGGAAATTAACAGCACTTGCATTTACCCCACTTCAAATAAATACCGATAAAAGAAACATTTATCATTTCATTCATTTAGTGCGGATAAAAGGAACCATTTATAACCGCTTTATTATTAGCACTGATAAAGGGTATCTTTATTTAGTTCTATTTTAGAGCTGATAACGGTCCAAAATAAAATTAACTATTTAAACAACTTAAAATAAAACAATTAACCATTTTATTAGTTAAATAAATATTTATTACAATGAATAAATTGAATATACATATAAATAAATTATAAAAATTATTAAATAGTATTTATTAAATATAAATCTATTTAAAATGTATAAAATGAAATAAATAAACAATTAAAAATTAAAGAGTAAATTAAGAAAATTATTAAAGATTTTATTCATTAAATAATTAGTGATAAAAATTATTAAATTAAATAAATATATATATATTATAAATATTATTCAATAGTATATATTAAATATAGATATATAAAATGAATAAATTTCAATAATTATGAAAAAATAAAAATGAATAAATTAAATATTCATTTAAAAATTTATTAATGAAACAATTGTTAATAAAAATGAATAAGTATAATATAAATATATATATTAAAAATTAAAAAATAATATATATTAAATAAAAATACATATATATTTAATGAAAAAAATGTAGTTATAAACATATTAATGTCTTATTAATTATTATTGTTGTTTGATTTTTCAATATAACATATATTAAGCATTAAATGTTACATTTATTTCACATACATATATGTGATTATTTCATTTATATATATATAACACACACATAAATACTTATACAATAAATTAAATACTATATAGAAATACATACACCAAATATTAATGTAATTTATTCAAATGTCAGAATATTTTATAATCTCATTATAACATGATAAATTTAACATATAATGTTTTTAATTGGTCAATTTTATTTATTTATTTTAAATACTTTTACAGTTATGTATTATTTGTTCATTTTTTTATATTTTATATTTTACATTTTATATTTTATTTTCAATTTAGACATTTACTATTATTTATTTATTTATATTAACATACTCTGATTTATTATTTTCAATTTTTATTCCACTTTACATCAATATATATATCCATATTTTTTAATAAATTATTTTTATTCAATAAAATATTTCAATTTATTGCAATATTTTTAAACTGAATTCATTTTGAATTATTCAATTTCATTCATTTTTAAAATTCATGTAATTAAGGTTATATATCAATTAATAATTCTAAATGTATATCTGTATATAAATATTCATTAATAAATATATTTATAAATTTATATTAACTGTAATTACAAATTTATTTATTCAAAAATATTATAAAAAAATAAATATTATTTCCTAAAAAGTATTTAAAGAATTTTATATATATATAATTATATATATTTAAATAATTAGTAAATTATAATAATTCTATTTCAATAAATAATTCAGTGACACTTGAACTCGAGACCTCACCGAGACCGACATGGGCTGCTACCACTGATCTGCACCCTGGGGGATATATATATATATAAATATATAAATATAACAATATATATATATATATATTAATTTTTTTACCATTATTTAAATATTTGTAAATAAATAATTAGATATTTAACTAATTATAAAATTATACTAAATGTATTTAAATAATGAATATATATATATATATATATATATATATTTATAAAAATATATATAATGATATAAATATATTTAAAATTATAAATATATAATATATATAATTAATTAATAAATATATTTACTATATTTATATTCATATATATTTATGAAATATATATATATATATATATAATTATATAAATTTATATAATTGTATAAATATTTTTGTAATTATAAATAAATAAATATAAATATATTTATAAATGTGTATTTACTGTATTTTTAAATATATACATTTATAATTATTAATAAAATAATATAAACTTTTTCAAAATGAATTTATGTAATTATAAAAAAATATATTCAAATAATTATAAAATTACAATAAACAAATATATAATTATATAAATAAATTTATATTTTTTTAATTGTAATTATAATTATAAATCATTTGTTATCTCTAATGTTTTAGCACTGATAAATGTTAATTTTATTAGTTATGATAAAGGTCTCACTTTATCAATGATTAGAAGCATTGATAAAAGATATTTGTGTGAGCTCTAAATTGTTAGATATGATAAAGATATCTTTTATCTACACTTATCAATTTAATTCTTATAAAAGGGATATTTATCATTTAATTTTTTTAGGCACTCATAACAATTTCCCCGATCAATTTAAAAGAACCATAACTGTGAATTATTTAGTCATCATTCTTAAGCTCTTGCAAAACACCCCAATCGCATGCGCTACTCCTATACGTTATCTTAAAAAAATCAAAGATTTAATCCAATGTATGTTATTTTCTCAATTTTCATTCTCATTGTTTCTCTATTTAGGGTCCACGGTCTTGATTTTTTCATTGTTCATAACCATGACAGAACCTACTTCTCATTTATGTCTCTCTAACTTCCCTTTATGTACATAATGGCACGCCTACTTTGAATACTCATTCCAGCATCCTTTGATACCACTGTGAACTACATCTCCATCCACTATTTTTATTGATGATGATTTTTTATGATTCCATTATATTATTTCTTATTACGTTTTAAATAGTGTGGTTTTTCATTTCTTGAATCATGTTTCCACAGAATGATATGCACATGAATATGGAAATAAGATTAACATTAAATTGGACTAATTTTAGAGGGAATATTATTTGATATCAATAATATAATTTGGGTTCATAAACATATTGTTTTAATGTTAATGAGTTAATCTAATTCATGGAAATAATGTTTAAATTTTCTAGTTTATATTGGTTAATAGTACTAGTGTGTTCTATAGATATAATTTAATAAGGGACAAACTATTTAAATTTTCATTAAAATCAAAATAAGAATGATTTTTAAGTTTTTATTTTATATAAACTCTAATGTAGTGATGTATTGTCAATAAGAGATGTGTTTATAATTGATTGATAGTTTCTTAATTTTGTTTTACATTTTATAAAAAAATATATTCACTAAAACATTACAGTTATCATAGAAGATGATACTCAATGGGAATGTGAGGTCATTAACAAAGATACCATTTATTTCCATTATTAATGATTTTTTTGAATAATATCTCATTTCCTTTAATTTTATAATTAGTTAAAATAATGTTTTAATTTTTATGATCTAATAGTAATAGACTTTTTTATTTGCGTCATTTTACATTTATAAATGAAAACGTGTAATAGAAAAATTCACCAGATCAGATTCCAGTTGATGAGTTTCCATGTGATGTGTCATCTATAGATGATGTTATATATGAGTTCAAATTTCTAGGAAATTATTTTATAAATAAATTCCATTCCAAGGATGATGTTATTTTTGATGAAGTTACATAATTTAAGAAAATTAATTTTCTTCATTTGCATTGATGTGTTATCTTATCAATAAATTTCTCTTTTATGAAATTGTAACATTACAATATAATCCATTTTTTTATAACTTCACCTGAGCTAAATCAAAATGTTACTCAACCCTCACAACCTTCAACCAAAATCCAAAGGATTTATTATAAATATGATGTGTTCAATGTGATCCCTGAAAAATGGATTAAAAACCCATCTCACATGACAAGTGAATCAATACAAAATAACACACAATAGAGTCCCATTCATATAAATGTCTATTGGAATAAAATTAATGAAAAATTGATAAATACTAGATGAAAATAAAACCATATACGAATAACCGACCTACCATTGATGAAAAAACATTATAAGTAACCACATGATATCATTTGATCCTATATCCCTTATAATATATAATCAATACTTGAAAACTTAAACCCAATGAGAATCAGCTACATGTGCACCATGATGCTTATAATGATTTTAAGTAATGTAACTAGGTAGGTAATCTATAATGATTTTCCATGCCCCTAATTTACATGAAAACTATGTATCTCATTTTTTTTTATGAAAATATTCATAATTTATAATAACTGAAAGAAGCATATAACACATAAAAGTCATAAGCAACCTAAATAATTTTTCATAAAATATGACCATGGGTTTCACAAAAAGGTTGTGTGAATAATGATTCTTTTTTTATTACAGATATAAAATAAAATAAAATTCATGCATAAAAGTCCACATTTTCATGCATCATGCCAGAATAATGTTAATCTTTTGAATAGAGATATATTACATTAATACTCCAGTACAACTATCCTTTACTACATTTATTTAATATATCTTTAAATGCTTGAATTACATATATCTATTGATGATTTATTTGACTCCCTCTTTCAAACTAACCTTCCACCCATCATTGTGCTTCCAATATTCCTTGATGACATAACACCCTATTATATTTTATTCATTAATATTCATTAAATATTATTCAATGGATTTGACTAACACATATCCCAATTCATTCTTAAACTCTTTCAGCCTATCATCCTTCCCATGTACTACATCGTTAGAAAACATAAAATGACAACTAAAAATTAATTAACCCATAATAAATGAATTAGTTATATTTCATGAAATGCATTTTCTTATACAACTCATTCATTAACATTAAAAATTGTTTATATATATTTACTTTTAATTTGGGTGTAGTCACATTGGTTATTGTTAGAACTCTGTAGGTAAGAATATTCGGATGAGAGTAGTACTATGATGGATGAACTCCTAAAAATACTCAAGATTTACATATTTTGTGAAAAAAATAAGCAAACACACCTTTTGATTATCTTCCCCTTCATCCATGATAAATATAAAATGGTGCCATTATGATTCTCAAAGGTATTCCTCCCACAATTAGGAGAGATCTTCGTCCCTACATTCTAATTCATCTTTAGGATACTTTCTCTTAGTATCTTAGAGAAATAGCCAGTTGTTAAGCTATCCAATCCACGTTACACCAATATTACCTCAATTCTATATCTCTTCTAATCCATTCATAAAATGAAACATTTTAGATGATGTTTCAAATTGTCAATGTTTCTGAGTGTAAGTAAATGACTTCAAGTGGAAGTCATGTTGATTTTAATGTTCATTACTTAATCTTTGAAATGTAATATGATAGAATAAATACATAAAATTTCATTTGGGTTATTTGTATATCATAGTGGATATGGAGTCCTTATATTTGGGAGACAACTGAGGGAAAAGGACTAGTAACGTATGTTAGAGTAGGTGCAACTCAGTGGGCATGAGTTGATGTTTTCATGGTAGCATCAAAAACCATTCATCTTCCAAATATTTAATATTTCATTTTGTTTCTTGAGACTCGTCACCCATTTCTTCGATGTTGTTTGAAGTACTCTAAGAAGTTGTATTCCAAAATAATCACTATTAATTGATATGGGTTTAATTTTGGTTATATTAGTTCAATCCACATAAGAGGATGTCCAAACAATATGGTGGATGGATATCAAGAAACAAAATGAAATAATTACTATTCTGGAGGTATTTCATTAGTGCTCATTGGAGACAAAATTATTGTAGGAAGGGAAGTTTTAAAGAGGTATACCAATCAATCGTCAGGAGTTAGAAAATAATCAAGCATATGAGGATAGAATAAATAACAGTAGTTGAGGTTACTCTTACTAGTATATTGATGTATTGTATCTCTATTCAAGACAGTAACAATTTTCATGAAAGTTCCATACAAATTTTTAATTTATGTTTGGATGTTATTATATTGTTATCATTCATGAAATATTAAATGTTTAAGTACTCATGCAGACAATTTCTTCTACACGTGATGTTGTTACCAATCACGAGGATGAACAATCTGTTGAGTATGAATATGAGGAATTATTTGGGGATCATCATCATGTTGATGAAAAAACCACAAAAATGACATATCATCATAGTGGTGAATACAAATATCGAGGAAAGAAGTCAGGGTGTGGAATTTTAGGTTGGCTGGAATCAATACAGCCAACCTATTGACCCAAATAAGTTAATGGTCATTATTAATCTTGGGATCACAATAAGGATGAATGTGTCGATTGATATTGAATCATAGAACCATGTCTAACCTGAAATGAAGTAAATCCTTTAGAAATATATAATGATAGTGTTACAATATACTTTCTCTATCTTACATGAAAAATAAATAATGAAACCATGATTTAATTTTCATTATTCTTTGTAGAAGACATATATTTTAGAATATTTATGTAGTAAAACACTCTTAACGGATGCAGGAAAATCCCATAGAGGCATCCACACTCTTCTTATGAATATACATATTAGGGATGTTGAGCTAAAAGTAAATCCCCACCCACCTATTAGTTATGAACACATTATAAAGAAACAAACATGGAATTCTTTAATCAATCATAATAATGAGAAATAATTTTAGATGCATTTTATTTGATAATATATTATTTGAAATTATTTATTTTAGTCAACAATATTCAAAAAATTTAATTAATTAAACAAAAAATAGTGCTAAAAATAAACAACCTACATCAAAACCAGTCTAACCGTATTTTAAATAAAGGATTGTGTATGATTCATTAGAGAATAAATTTCTATGTATTTTAAATTTAAAATAAAATTTTAATTATGTGATATGAAATAATATATGTTCCTTTGTTTATATGCATATTGATGAATCAAAATCATAAGCCACTTTCATCCCACATCGTGTGCTAAAGAATGAGGATTATCCAAATATGGAGAGTAAATTAGTTGATGAAAACAAGAAACTAGAATGGGAAACATGTGTAAGTATGAAATAATTGCATACATTATGGTTATAATAACATTTCATAATAATATCTATTAATATTAAAAAATTTATACAGTTTAAACATAAGAATCAGTAACGACCATATTAGATGAAAATATACTTGTAGTTTCTTTAATGCGGTATGAATAATATAGCCATGTTATAATATTAGGTTTGAGATTCACTCCATGATCAAATTTTGAGATTAAAAAACCCCTTGAAGATACATATAACATTGTGTGACGAGTGCATTCACAAATAGGCTCCCAGTAACATATTACTGATTAGTCTGGCTTACTAACCAATGTATGAGAAATGATTAAAGTGAGTTGATAGTCGAACAATGATCTTCAGATGAACCAAAGGATCCCACTATATTTGAGGCTATTGATTCCCCTAAACCGCATACCATACCCATGGTAGTCAAATATTTCATTAAACATTCTCTTAAATGTGAGTGAATAAAAATATAATAAATTTATATTACAAAAGTTTTGAATGGTATAGGTTCATGTGATTTTTATATATCATCACCCACGCACTATCTTGTTGCGATGGGTACGATGAGTAATATCATGAGAGACAATTTACATTATAAATACCTCAAAAAATATCACATGAGTGTGAGGAATGATTAATTGAATAAATTACATATACCTACATAGATATCATATCAATATTTTGGAGAAGCAGGTATAATTTCATGTTCTTGATAAACCTATTATCAGCTATAAACATAATTATGACATCCCTTTGGAAAAAATTTCATAATATGGGTTTTGATAACCATCAATAATGGAATCATTACTAAAATGTCTAGGGATAATTTCTACATTAATTAAAAAATACCCAGAAATTATAAAATAGTAATTTTCCCTAAAAATAATATTATTGTTGAATTAGATATTAATTTTAATTTATAGAGGACACATTGTACGAGAGCAGACTTGACACATAACAGTGTGTTTCTATGAAATCTTATGTTCCACCCAAGATTGAGCTACACTAAAAATATTACATTATTAGTTTTTTCATTTTAAATGGTAGTTAACTGCTAGCCATTTTATTTGATGGAATGAAGAGAACTTACTATATTATGATTACACTTGTTTTTTAATTTCTTTTACATTTATATGTACAATTTTATGTATAAAATCCTCTTATATATTTGAATGGAAATTTTATATCCTTTTTATGGAGAACCCTTTTTAAAAATACTTTTGAAAATTTTATATGTTTTATAAGAAATAATAAACTTCTTAATTTAGAATAGGGGCATAAAAATTTACTCTAGTTGAATTTTAGTATTTTTATGATAAAACTCGTATTTTAACGAATAGTGAAAAATACTCAATTTTAATTGCATACTACCTTTTCATATAACTTATTTATATAGTTAAGTTATAATAATAATTTGTTTCAAGGTTTAATTGTATTTGTTTTTTATTATTTAATCCAATGTTGTTCATTGGAAGTAATTTTACATTTATATTGGACTGAAACATATTTCAATCTTTGGATAGTTTTTACTTCTAAAAAAACATTTTTCTGTTTTTGAAAATGGGACTTAATTATAAATTAATTTCATCCAATTAGGTAATTTGAATTTTGAAAAGTAAAATCTATTTTTGCAATCATAATGATGAAATTTGGTAAAAATATACCTTTTATTTTTTTGATAGTAGGAATAGTAACTTTTGTAATTATTTTAATTTTCAATGGTAAAAAGATATATCAAGTAAATAAAGATAATAAATAATATTATAATAATTTAAAACTACCCTAACTTCTTTTATAATCCAATTGGATGATATATGATTGACCATGAGCATCCTTGGGTCTAATTTAGGACCCCCTGGAGCCACATGGGTGTCGTAATGTCATTTTATAATATTTAATTTAATGAAAAGGGAAATATAACATAAACATGTATCTCTAAACTAATACTATTTTAATATTTTCTATATAAATGATATCATAGACTATAAATATTAATTATAAAGCTAAAAATATTTCCTACATCATGGTATTTTATTTAAAAAATTTATACATTATATAAAGAAATATATTTATGACACAATGATGATGCAACGATTACCTTATAAGTTTAATATTAAAATAAATGATATTATAAATATTAAAACAAATGAAATTTTAAAATTTTAATTCCATAGAATATTTTTTTGGATGAAATTGACATGTGAGAGAATATTTAATTCCATTTCTTTAAGGAATAAAGCTGTTATAAAATTAACAAAAATCAACTTTTAAATAATTTCAAAATTGACATAAATTAGTTCTTAAAACAAATACTATTTAACTAAAACAAATAATTTGAATAAGAATATAAGATTTTGAAAAATGACTTATATAATGTTAAAAAGTTTCTTTAATGTTCCAATTGTGGTTATCTTGTCATTTTATAGTAACTATAGTAAACATATATTATGGAAATACATGAAAACATTGTAAGAGTTATTGTTTTTAATTAATGGTTAAAGGTAAAATACATTGTTAATTATGAGAAATAAACTTGTATAAAACTGATTGGTTTAGAAGATCTATACGTATAATCATCTTATAACCTTAATTTATCACTTTCTAACTGTTATAATTTGAAAATAAATTTTTAATGAATTAATATTTTAAGACATCCCAAAAGTTCCCATCCTCCCTCTTTTAAAAGGCCACCACATATACCCACTTACTCACACCTATGAAGTCCCATGAATCAACAAAAATTTGATAAAATAAGATCCCAATATCCATAACATCCACATATAATCCTTACCTTAGGATGATGGAAATTCAAGAAAAGATTTTGGATAAAATAAAAAAGAGTAACACTATTTTGTGGTAACATCTTCTATCAAGGCCCTTTCATTTATTTTATTCATCCAACCCTCAAATATATCATTATTAAATTATTTTATAACAAATAAAGTATCGTATATATACTGGGATTTTGTTATTATATTTTTCCTACAGACACTTACACACACCTCTATCTAATTGATATAGAATATACTCTTTCTGTTTATGGCAAACTACTGTCCCACGAAACGATGATTGTTCAATTTTCACCTACCACCTCTCATGGTAGACATTATGATGGAATTTTATTTATATATGATATAAATTTGATATATATATATACTTATATTTTCTCTATTATTATATAATTTTTATTTACAACATTCCTTTATTCCTTCCATAATGTGTAAATACGATAATTTCTTTATAAAAAGTATGTTCTATCACTCCCTCAAAGTGATATGACTCGTTCATGTCATACATGGAATGTATAAATGATTATGTTAATAAAATTATATAAAAATATATAACATAGATATTATAATGGAAGTATAATATACCTATGTATCTTTTATTTTTTATTTCATTAATATGACAACGAAATGAAAGCAGCGTCCACGCGTACGTATGGTCTACCGTCTCCATGAACGGTGAATTTCATTTATTATCTTCAAATGTTAGGGAATATTGAAAATATATATATTGGATATATATGATATTTAAATCGTGAATAATATTTTGGAAATAATGGACTTATGACCATGTGGATAATTTGCATCAAAATAAGTTCATTTTTGACTCAAATACCGAACATCGACAAAACGTCTGATAAGAACTCAAATAATCAACTAATTTATATAGCATGGTAATAAGTGATATAAAATGAATAATAAAATTTATAAAGGCTATAAATAATGTATATATTTACCTATGAATATTATTAAATAAATTAAATAAAGAACGAGACAAGTCAGACCCAAGGTAGGGGACTTCATCTCAATCTCCTTTCATTGAGGTATTTCTTGATAATATGCGGCTTTATTATTTTATAAAGTGTTTATACATCTACTATTACATTTAATACCCATATGTTATGTATAATAATGTTACTTATTGAATCATCATGATTAATATTTATGTGTTCAAAGTTGTATAGGAAACTTTGAACATTTAAAGATTTAATTATGACATCATTTTCATCATGATATTAAATTACATATAAATTTATATGGGACCAAAATAAATATAAATGAAATTTAATGTCAATCATGAATTACATTCATTTGTTTAAAAATTAATATTTTTAGATGACCCGGTTTTCTATTTTTACAAAAATGATAGAAGGAATGTTTTTTAACTTATATGGAAACAACGACTTCTCTGTAGTCGTACTTGTTATTTGTTATTTGGATTATTCTATAAGCCTTAATATATTTTAAAATGAAAATAAATACCCTATTACATTATTTGGGTATCTTGGAATTGAAAAAGGTTTTGAATTGAATATGGTATTTTTATATGGAATGGTTTTTTATGGGATTAGATGAATCTTTCAAAAAAGGGGTTTTGTGATGAACATGTTTTATTCATGAAATGGTACATGAGAATTATATGAAACGGTCAAGCCTGATAAAGATTATATGAAGTTTTTATCCCCATTATAGCTCATGTTTGATCCCGATATAGCTTATATGAAGGGTTGATCTCCATTTTAGCTCACAGGTGACCCTAAAACTACTTATATGAATAGTTAATCCCCATTATAGCTCACAGGTGAGCCCGATATATCTTATACAAAGGGTGATACCCATTATAGATCTCCAATTTGGAAGTTAGCCATATGGTTATTCTAATTGGGATCTGATTGAAAGGGTTGTATGTATATGATGCTCAATTATCATAGAATGCTTTATCAAGATTTAACTAGAATAATTGTTTATATTTATTTTTAGGTCTTTACTGGAATATTTGTGATCATCCTATGTTTTTAAATATTTTCACAGGTTTTATGGGAGAATAGAGTCAAAGATGGAATCAAGGAACAATTATAATGATTAAATAAGATAAGAAGCCATGTTTATTTGTAAAAGTTTTTATGTTATGGTTGAAACAGATACTGTTAGAAAGGTCCACTTTGTATTTCTATTTTTTGTTATGTAATAGTTATGGACTAATTCTCTAGTGCTCTAAACCTGAAAAAATCATCAGTTTGAATTCTTGGCATAACTCAAGATTATGAAAGGTATAAGGATGGGGCCTTACAGTTGGTATCAGAGGTTGGTTTAGATAAATTTTGGGGTTAGCATGGTGTTAATTACATTACTTTAGAGGATTTTACATTATGGTTATCTTTAAATGATGTATCATTTTGGGATTAACTTGTTTAATCATCTAAACTATGTCTGTTCAGAGTTGTTTTCCATAGAGGAAATAAAAAAGATGTAATGGAAATGCATCAATAAAAAAACAACCTTTCAAATAAAAAACATGAGGTGGTGAGAATTGGAACTGAACAAGTTTTTGTAGTGATGAAGAAGTTGACATAGTCTATAAATTGTAGTGGTATCCATAAACGAGATCATCCCGATCAACCATAGAATAATATGTCAGTAGTGGGACATTTTATGAGGCAACATCCCCAATCATTTAGTGGATCATCTGACCTAGTGGCAGGTGATGGATGGATAAATACTATGGAGAAGATATTTTATTTCATGGGATGTTCGAAACGTCAAAAGTTAACTCTTTCCATCTATTATTTTTAATGTGAAGTTGATCGATGGTGGTCATTATTAAAGAATATTAGAGGGAAGAATTATCCAGACTTCAATTAATGGGAAGAATTTAAAAATATTTTCCTTGATAATTATAAAAGGTTGTTATACATATGACACCAAAAAAATTCTTGGAATTAAAAAAATTGGACGATGACTCAGTTGCTACATATGATGTGAACATCACAAGATTGGCCAGACATGTTCCAAATTGTTTTTAATACATTGAAAGTTATATTAATGGGTTTTACTGAGGATTAAAACTACGGTTACGAAGAGAAATAGACTCTGGAGAATTTCAAAGTTATGAAAAAGTGGTTTGTTGTGCTAAGAATGTTGAAATGGAGTTTGGAAACACTTATTTTCCATGAAATGATAAGAGTAAGAAACAGTAATGGTGCTAGGAAATGGAGAAGCATCCAAGTAATAATTCTCTAGGTAATCCCAAAACATATTATAAGAGTGGTAAAATACATTTTGGGGAATGTATGTTAGAATTTGGAATGTTTTACCGATATGGTACGTTTGGTCACATGGTTCATGAATGAAAATAAAAGGTTCATGAATAATCCAATAATGAGATAACAGATATCCAATCTAGTGTAAGAGGTTTACCAACAATGAGTTGGGATATTATGAAATTAAGTGTCTGAAGTTAATTACATAGGGATGAAATCTGTATGATTAGAAAGAAGTTTTTTTCATATAATCTTTTTTTGTTACTATAGTTGATATTGAGACATCTGGTAAAGTGATGGAATATTCTTAGATATCAGTATTTTTTAAAGGATATCAATATGTTGAAGGTTTTAGACACACCTTTTACAATTTTATGTGATGAGATAATACATAACTGAGGACCATTCTGGGAAATGTTTTGTGAGTTAAGGTTTATCTAAAGATTTTTTAATGTTGAAGTATGCATTTACATTTGGACCTATGTTTTAGGATATTGAAATCCTTTATGGTTTGTGTGATATTTTATACTTAAGTTTATTCTTAGGGATGAACGTAAAATTCTGGAAATATTATGAGGATGAAGTTGTTCTTATAAAATAGAAACACATCAAGTAATTATGTTTCCTCATGTTCTTAATCTAGGTAGTAAATTACATCCTCAAATCTATAAAAAGGATCTTAAATCAAAATCATTATTAATTTAAATATCTTAATAGTATTTTTACCCATTAAATAGTTATGGTATTCTAATGGATATCCTACCAATGACTATTTTCTATATCACTTTCTATTAGTCTTTGAGAGATAGTTTTATCATCTATGCCCATGTTTTCATACAGGGAACCTTAGTATATGATATCTCTGGTGACCTTTGTATTGTACTTTATTTATTTTAATGTATAGGTTTTTTGGAATCTTTTTCTAATATTGGATTCCAATAATGTAATTTTTCAAAGTAAAACCTTATTTACCAAGCCCAAAATTAAAATTTTGAGGACACAATTTCCAAAAGGGGGAAAAGATATAATATCCTAAGTAATTATATAATAATATTTTTCCATACCTATTAATATTTATGATTTCGATATTAATTTCGGTTTAAAGGGGACATTATGTGTGATATCAAACACTAAACGCAATAAATGGTTTCTGCAAAATCATACATTACACACAAGACTGAGTAATTCTAAAAAATAATACATTAATAATAATATTATTAAAAATGGTTGTTAAATCCTATCCTTTATTTTGGAGGGAATTGAGAGAACTAACTATATAATGATTAAATTTTTTTTAATGTCTTTACATTTATAAATCCAATTTTAATCATAAGTTATTCTAATATTTTTTAAAAGGTATTTTTACCTCCTTTTGATGAAGAACCATTTAAAAATAATGTTTCCAAAAAGTTAATAAATTTTAAGTGACATAATAATCATATTATTTAATATATGGACATCAAAATTTACATTGGATGGCTTTTTTTATTTTTTTTGACAAAGATTGTATTTTAATTAATAGTGAAAAATTCTAGTGTGGCTCATGAAACTAATGTTTTGATATACAAATAGATACTCCATATTTGAAGGTTTTTTTAATTCTTATCGTATTCTATCATGATGTGTCTCATTAAATTAATTTTTCCCTTTTTCATTTTTATTTCATTGTTAATGTATGTTATCCCAAATGATGTTATTTTCACATGATTCTTGGTTTATGTTAAATAATTTTAAGAAATGTTATAGAAACTTTGTTTCTATATTGAACATTTCTGTTTTCAATTTATCATTCTATATAATTTATAGATATGTTGTGTTTTATATTTACCAATATCATTTTTTAACATTTCTCATATGATCAATTATTTACGAATTCTTATGAACACATCTTTGATAAAAAAATTATTGACCCCACACTAAGAATTTGAGATCACCAATTTATTATATTTTTATAACCCAGGTTATGATTATGAGTCTAATTAATGAGATGTGTAAATTTTGGTTTATATACGGTTCCTTTAAGGAGATTTTATCACAATTATTGTAAAGTAATACATTAATATAGCCAGTCACCAATTACACTAAACTAATTAGTCCATGGGATATTATTATTTATAAAATTAATTTTTTATATAGTGAACCATAATGTTCATATATAGATATTAAATATAAATATATGAATAATATTTTCATAACATGAAGAACTAATCTATTATTTTTTAGTTATAATATCATCGAAAACATGGAGACCTAAACAAATAGTTTACAAAATATTTGCATCATCTCTCACATATTTCATCTTATCTATCATCTTCACATTAATATAATACGTAATACCAATATTCATAACTATTTGAAATGAATAAAAATAAATGTGTAATTTATAATGCTCATTAAGGGTACAAAATGTAGATATTAATGATTACATAATAATTACATGATAATATGGGTATATTAACCCGATCTTATCATTTTCAAGCACTACCTAACATATCCAAGATCTTAATATTAAGTCATGGAAGAAATCATATTAGTTTCGAAGACATGAACCATAGTATAATCAAATAACATGAACCATGAAATCATAACATAGACATAATTCATTGATTTATGGAAAATATATATGCATAGAAAATCATTTCCATAGTAATCAATGCAACTTGAAAAGGCTATTATAGTAGAATTTTTTTACTCCCCAAACCATCGTAGTAGTCAAGGTTCACTCCCAAGACTATTATAGTTCCCATAGTCTCTTACTGAACCATGTTCACTCCCCATCACAGTTATGTTTATATCATGATATATTAATAATTACCCAATGAATTTGAGGAAGATATAGATGACAATGATTAAATAAGTAAAATCTTATATATTTTGGTGAAATTATCATAAATAATTTATAAATAATACTAAAAAAATGGGTTTCATAAACACATTATTATAGCATAACCCCTAAAAATATATCGGTTTCATAAAAATATTTTCTTTATAAAAATAAAATATCCAGAGAATAAATAAAAATGGTATCGTTGTATCATATCCGTAGTGAATCATATGAAACATCAAATGATACAATGTTAAATGTAAAATGGTTTTCAAATAACACATGGAATAAATTTATTGAAAATAAACTTTTCATTTTGAAATTGTTTTTTATTAAAGATTCACACTTATGAAGGAAATATTTTTCATTGAAAAGAAAATTGTAAACATTTTAGGGGATTTAAAAATAAAATACTAGTCATTATATTGGGAAATCATTTCCATGCCACATTGGTTATAAATGACATTCATTTTGTATTATTTCTCTTTAGAAAAGTGAAAAATTAATTTTCTTGGAAAATGACAGAATATTCCATTTAAACAATTTCTTAAAAATTAAATTATATGTAAAAAAATTAAACAATATTAGATTAATGTTAAAAAAATATTTATTAATTTTTTATAGAACTTTTATATGAAGGTAATATATTATCCTAAAGAGACATAACCATAAATCATCACAAATATTTATGAGATTGGGAAATAAAATCCCTACCAATTTCATAATTTTTTAATAATAAAAAATTAAATATTACATGATAGATATGTAAATTAATTTAAAGATAATATTCATCATAAAATAAATTCATTGTTAGTATATAAACCACACAATATAAACATTATTAGTATAAGGCATGTGTCCTACAGAAATAAAAGTGAGATAAATATATTTTACATTGAGTCCCCATTGATTCAAAGGTACTCCAAAAAACTATAAAATAAATATAAAATTTACCAAAATTATATAAAATAGTAATTTTTATTATTATAAATAATACATGATACCGTTATAACATTTCAACACCCTGTTTTATCAATAAAACCAGATTAAAATCATTATTTATGGGTGTCAACTGTTCCGTTTATCTTGTGTATTTTAGTTCATTAGTTATGGTACTATTACATTCAACATTATCCAATATCATAAAGAATATAAATAATGGTATTAATATCATATATATTAATTATATAAATTTATAGAGTCATCAAAATAATTTAGTTAAAAAAATTAAATAAAAAATTCATTGAGATGAATGTTTATACGTACACATGAATGTAGTTTCCATTTTTTAATCGATGGAAGGAAATAAGCGAAAACATTAATTAACCATACCATGATTATTATTATATATTACTATATATATATATATATATTCATCAAATTATTCCCCATCATTGTCCATGTAAAATATAAATTAAAAATGAATCACATCACTCCATAGAGATTGTAGTCCACGAGCACGCATGGACTATGTTATTTATTCCCAAAGGATTGAATGGTAAGTAGGTAGATATGATAATATAATTCTGAAAGTACAATTATGACATAAATATAACATATAAACTTTAAAAACATAATTTTAACCATCACTAAAAGATAGTGATAAAAAATGATTTGTATCTTCACGTAGAGATGGAATGTCAAACATACGCACAAGCAAATGTTTAACGTAAAATTTGATAGGAAAGAAGGTGTATAATGATGTTCTCATAATAATGAAAAAAACCCTGAATATTTAATATTATTAAGTTATTATTTTATGAAAAATACCATTAATTTTTAGTATGTAGAGAATCGTATAAAAGAAAGTGATCAGTTAAGGCGATTACCTCTTATTTGAAATAAACCCATTAGATTACCTCTATAGGGATATAGAGTTGGAATTTTGGGAAAAGAAGAATATATAAAATGTGTGTAAGTACCTTTTCAAAGTAAATTGGTGTATTTTGTTCAATATTTAAATTACATTGTGGTCTGAAGAACTAAGGAAAGTGGTCCCCTTTTATAATTGAGGTGAGGGGACTTTTGGAATTACCTAAAAGAATAAATTTTAATAAAGTTATTCTCAAAAAAATTCCTCAAAATTTAAATGAATTTTAAGATATGGTCGTATAAGTATATATTATAATAATCCGATATAATATATACATGTTTTGATGTCATTTGAAAAAAAAAATCATTTTCATTAACCCTTTGTTAACAAATTTTAATTCTAAAAATGTTTAAAACATTTTCAATGTTAAAGGGTTGTATTAATTAATTATGAGGTAAAAATGAGACCATAAATGATAATTTTATGACATTTTAAACCATTTCATATTCACCATAATTTATTTAAATATTTTTTAAAATTTTAAATTAATATAATAAAATATACTTTTGATAAAATATCATTATTTTCAATTTTGACACAATTCATTTAATTTGATTTAAAAGAGATATAGACAATGTTTCAATTTAAATATAATCATTAATAGAAAAATAATTTTTCAACATCACCAATTAATTTTTTTGAACAATATATCTTACTCAAATGATTCCATTTCTTTTATTTTTAATCTCATTTACATTATTTTTCCAGTAATTGAAAAATTATTATTTTCAGGTTGTGTAAGAAGTTAAGGTAATTATATATTACCTAAAAATTGTAAAATATAAGTCTATAATTCATATAATATATTTAGAATAAAAATGTCTACTAATTTAATTCATATTTCATTTTACTCCATACTGAATGCATAAATGATATTAAAAAAATACAGTCCTTTGTAAATTTCATCGATTAAAATAATATATAAGTCATATTCAAGGGAATGATTCCATCAAACAACACAATTTAATGAAAAAAGTGTTTAGGGTCGAAATAATTCCTTACAATAAGAATTAGAATGATTAATTCTAGCCTAATCATTTTCCTAATCTAGATTAACCCGATTTACCCTTTCTAGAATTTTTTTTTCCATAATTACTATTCATATTAACAAAAAAAAATAAATGGCCTTTTTCCAAAATTTAAACCTCATTATTATAAATATGTCATTAATATTATACAATCAAATAATTATAAATCAATGAAAATATTTTTAACGTAATTGTGAAAATCGCGACAAATCTTATGATTAGATGAAAATAAAATATTAAGAATAAAATATTATTTATTCTTATAATCTTCTTATAAAAATAATTTTTGAATATTTAAAATATTTTATGCAATAAAATAATAATAAATTTTATTAATATGTTTCACCAATATAAATTAAATTCAAAAAATGCATTACACACTAGTTTTTATTAAAACATCACTTTAATTTTTAAATAATTTTTTAATAAATATTAATCATTTGATAAATAAATAATTGATTATATAATTTTTTAAATTGTATATTTTTAATATTTTATAAATTAATATTTTTACTTACCTATCGAATGACTATGAGAAAATGGACACATAATATTTTAATAATGTTATGTTGTTGGCCAAAACTTGATGGTGTATGTAATAGAAGTTATCAATGAAATAAAATCATTTAAAGATAAATATTTCCTAAAAATATTTGGTTGTTCCGTTATGAACCCCTTAAAATTAAATTCACCTTATAAATTCATCACTAAAATATAAATAAATGAAGGTACTTCATCTATATTTCGTCCTTATATTTCCATGTAAATTTCTTAAATATGGGGTTTCACCACAAAACCATAACCATGTCAGTGGTATTATTTCAAAGGAATTTCACTCCACAATACAGAAATATCTACTTGTAGTACTTCATAATACACATCTTGATCCATTAGTAATACAGATATGTTCAGTACATATGCAAGTACAAGTATGAAATTTTTTAAGAGAGGGACACAAAAGATATCATGATCCTAAGAGAGATTTGGTGGATGTACCAATTTATATGATACGGTCCCCATATAATAATGAATTTTGAAAGTAAAAACATACATACAACTTACCTTACCGTTATTTCGAAAACTCATTATCCAATTTTAGAGAAATATTCCTAGGAATAAACTTTCTTTAATATCAAACTCTAATTTTGTTTTATGAATTTCAGCATAAATTAATTGTTAACTATGAGATTTTATTATGAACTATTTAGTGGATCTTAAATTCCCAACCATTCCCTTATCTAGACCAGGTCCCAATAAATTTAATTCTATAAATTAATTCTATCATGTTTGAATTGTTCATTTCTTAATATAGAGGGATTCATAAGGAACCATCTAAATGTCAGATTGAATGCTATATTTGTAAGAAAATTATTGTAAGCTAAGATGTTGATACCAAAAATAATTAAAATACATATAATAATCTCTTAACATATTTTCTACCGATATAATTGTTTTATCAGACTTACCATTTATCTGAATATGGTATAAGGTGATAAAAAATATATATATCCGAAACCTACTAAAGATGACTCCAAAACATCGATGAAAACATCCAATCCTAATCATTTAAAATTTATAGTTGTACAAAATGAAATATGTAACCATTTTTATCAATAGATAAATATTTTATAATGTGAATGCGGTTTTCTGAAATTTTACGGTGATTAAATGAAATCCAAATAGTATTATACCATTTAGATGTTTTGGGGAGTCCGATGAAAAAAAATAAATGGTGATATTTTTAAATTTATATTCTGATTCAGTTAATTATTGTAACATTCTATTAAACATATATCTCTTAGAATTAACATGTTGTTAAAATAATCACTATGAAACACAATATGAAGTATATATCTTCATTTCATCCTCCATAAATACTCTATTAAATATATATGTATTAAGATATCTAAGATGGATAGAAAATAAATAATTAGTGGCTTCATCAATCAATTACTTCATGGAATATATTTCTTAAGGGACACATACATGGTTCCTGATCCGTATTATTCTATCACAACTGTGGTTGGACCTAAAAACATTTCTAAAAATATTTTTCTGCTCTATATTATGCTTGTTGAATCATTATTTTGATAGATTATTGAACACTCTTTTAAGAAATATCATATTACTCACATTCCATCAATATTTACTTACACAAACATTTAAGGACAATAAATATGGGATCTGTTGAGATAATAATCATAGATAAACTAGAATGATCCATTCAACTGAGCTCATGTACCACCATGTTCACTTTACCAGGGTTCTAATGAAATTAATAGTAAAAATCGTTAATCATATTCAACCATATTATTGGTTCATTTTCATCTCTTTTTGAGTTAAAATATTCTTTAATCATCTTTTATTAGTATATATATCTCACATTTATCCGTAGAGATAGTTTCTCAATATTGTTAATTAAGCAATTACCATTTTTGAAATCATTAGTAGGGTAATTTTTATCTTTTACCATCAATTTTCAAGAGTAATATTGTATAACAATATCTTTTATTAAAATGAAACATCCTGGTTTCATATTTGATGAATCATGTTAGATTACAAACCATTCTCCACTATAGGGAAGTGTAAGCATAGGTCTCCTAACTATACATCTCTTTATTTCCTTAAAAGAATTATCACATTCATTTATCCAAAGGAATGTGGATCCCTTTAAAGTTAACTTGGTCAATAGAATTGATCTCCATAATAAATTATCCATAATATACTGATAGTATAATTTCAAACCAAGAGGACTATAGAACGTTGTCTATCTGGTTGGGCTAAGCCATTGTTAAATGACTTCATTATTTGAAGGTTTTAATTAAATACCCTCATGAAATATTATATGACCTGAGAATGAAACATCCTAATGAAAAAATTTACACTTAGTAAATTTTATATAAATATTATCCTTCATTAGGGTCTTCATCACAAATTCTAAATGATCATCATGATCATACATTCTCTTTGAGTATTTTAGAATATCACCTAAAAATACTAACATAAACAGATCAATGTAATTTATAAATACTGTAATTATTAAATCCCTGAAAATATTGGGGAATAGTAAGACAAAATGAAATATCTATAAATTCAAGGTGTATGTTCTTTTTTCATATTTTTTATATGTATATCCTTTTTTTCCTCAATTGATCTTATGTAGAATAAATATCAATCTGGGAAAATTATTGATCTCCATGATGTTGATCAAAAAATTCAACAGCACATAGTAAATGTAAAATTTTCTTGATTGTATTATTGATATGTACTCCATAATCTTTACAGAGTCCGATTGATCCATATTTCCTCTTAAAAACAACAATAGTTCACCATAAGGTGATTCACTTTGAAAAATAAATCCCTTACCAATATTATCTTTGAGTTTCTTATTCAGTTCTTATAAATCAATAGGTACTATTGTATTAGGAGTCTTATAAATAGTTATAGAAAAAAGTATGAGTTTTGTAGGAAAATAAACATCACTATGATATGTAATAATAGGAATACCTTTCAGAAAGTCACCAAAAAACTCCCACACACTAGGAATATCTTCCATGTTGATTTTCGCCCCAACTAACTATGTTACACTCTCCATTTGAATAGGAATAATGACCCATAAAATTTATATTATTTTTATTATATTTTCATTATTTTCATCACACTAATAGTAGATTTTATGTTGGTTTGGAATATAAAATTTAAATTTCATTCGTCACAAATTAATGTAGTATTTATGTAAAGAATTAAAATCCATGAAAAATGAAATAAAATTCAACTAGAAGAAGAATGACCTGAATTATAGGAAAAAAAATTCCCAAAAAAATAATGTAGAGAATAATTATATACATAGGCTATGCTATGAAATACAATTAGGGGTATTTTCTACTAACTAAACATATAGTTTTTTAGGTTTTACTATGACACCCTTAAAAAATTATTTAGAAAAAATGATTGGGTTGACCCAAAATAAAATAATACATTTATAGTTCTATATTTGAAGGTATTGATACCTTTTATAATGTTGTTATCATACCCCACATAAAAAATAGCGATTTCATGATATATACATTTGTATTTTGGAGTAAAAGTTTTGTTTACATTGATCACCATGATTGAAATTGAGATTTGGGAACTAGTTAGTACAATTCCCTAACTCCATTCATTTAAAAGAATATAGTGTGGGTGGTTCATTATGTTGGGATTTCTCTATACTATAATAATTATCTAACTTCTTCCCATCACTTCTGTGATATATTTCCCAATGATCTTCTTTTTCACACTTTAAATATTTACTATTTCTAGTAGGACAATTTCCCCAATGTTTCCCTCCCCACATTGAGGATAAAAGAAGAATAATATTCTTCTCTATGATTTCTAAAATTTCATTTGAGTTGGAGTTTTATTTTCATGTCCAATTCTTTAGATTGATGGTTAAATCCAATTTTCATATCCACCTCAAGATTACAATGATCATTTTATTCACCACTATTTAAGGACATTATAGATGACACCCTTATTAGACTTGGTTTTAAACCAATAATGAATCAATAATCCTTAATTTTAGGTTGGAAGATAATCCTAGAATAATAAATCACATTTCATATAAACATATACTCATAGGTACCAAAAAATTCATCATCATTCAATTCTAACTCATGGAATTAATTATCCATTTTTGTTTAAGAATACAAGGAAGTTACTTAATGAGAAAATATTCTATTAAATTATTCCCACTCCACGGAGTCAATTTCTTCTTGTTCACTTATGTTCTTGAAAATATTTCACCTTTTATCTATTTGTTCTTCCTAATTATTAATTTTTCAAATTACTTTCTCATGTTACAAACATTAAAGAATGTTAAATATCATTTCAATAGTATAAATACCATACTCAGTTACTAATGGATTACTAGACCCACCAAAAGTAGGAGGGAATCAGATAATTAAGGACTCGATAAATCATTGTTACATTCATTTCTCATTTTGAATATAATCTTGGTTAAAATCTTGAAAAATGGTTGTGATCAGATAAAAAATACTTTTCATTACATCTCCCACAACATTCTGTTTCTGAGGAGAAAAATCATTGAAATTTCAGAACAAACTGTATAAAAACTATTCTTAGGATTTGAACAATTTAATTTAACAAAAAATAATAGTGTGAGAAATAAACAATCATGGTGGGAAAACACATGATCATGACAAATCATTTATATTATGTCTAAATGGCGAAACCTTAAACTATGATTCCCTTGGTTTCACCTAGGTCATTCCTAATCATTACTGAAACATTATGATTTTTAAATATACTTAGTCTTTTCCTTAGACATATCACTAGGTATTTCATTGTGTTTTATTATCATATATTCCAAAGGTAAACTAAAGCATGGTCTGATACCCACTAAAGTGAAATATATTTTTACATATTGATATTACATCAAACATAATGAATATTCTTTGAAAAATACGATGATCCAAACAAGAATCCTTTAGGCCCAGTATCATTCAAGAAATTGAAAATAAAATAATAGTTCATAAAATATATATGTCATATCCCACATATTTATTCATAACTATAACCGTCTTCAATATATAATTCTTAATACATTTCTTAATAACCCGACGAATGGAAGAATAATAAATGGGGGAGATCAAATTATCAATAAGGGTAAAAAATAAATACTAATGAGAACATATGTAAAATATGATCATAAGGATATAAGAACATGTTGTTATCATTTTTAAACTACACCCAACATATAGAGGTTCATAATATAATTTCATAAAATAATTCATAATATATTATATGTCGTGAATCATAAGAGAATCAGGGAACAAGATTGATGAAAGCATAAAATTGAAATTTTTTTTGCATATATATAAGAATATAAAATAATTTCCATAGTAGGCCAGGCTCATTTCGAAGGATGACATAGTTAAATGGTTTCACTCCCCAATCCATCACAGTAGTCAAGGTTCACTCCAAAAATAGTCATAGTTGATATAGTTATTTATCAAAATAGGTCCACTCCCCATTCTAGTCCTATTAATATCAAAATATATTAATATTTAACAAATAAATTTGATAGAGAAACAGGTATGACCCATAACATAAGAAAAATCACACATATGTGTTCTATATTATCATAAATCATTCATTATATCAGAACCTATCACCACCCCCATGGAATTATCTAATTTTATTCTTTTCATACAATTGGTTCATTTGGTTGAGGCTCGGGTTAATTCTCTATTTTTAATGTTTGAGTTTTGGATGTTTTTAGATGTTTTTTTGGGGAAAATATAGATTTTGGGTTTGAATGTTGTAGGGCATGGTTGGTGAACTTTTAGGGAAAACATTACTTCCTCCCCTGGAAGCCGTGTGGAAAATGTTCATTTTGGACAATGGCGACCAAACTGTTGTCACACGGTTATGAAAACCCTACTAAATAAAAGGTGAATTTTCTCCTCTTAGACAATGAGGTATTCATAGTTGTCACATGATGTGGAAAACCGTGCAGCCAAACCATGTGTGTTTCCCGTGTTAATATATGTTGAAAATTACGTTATTTCCCCTCGGATGTTTTACCCCTATTTTTAGTTTCGACTCCAATTCTTGACCAAGGTGCACCATGGGAACTCCCAATATTCCATCTTTTGGCCCTCAATTTCCCATGGATGAATTTTGAAGGTTATGTGTTGAGTTATTCATGTTTTGTGGTTGATTCCCTACTCTTTTATCTTTTATCTCATGGTTTCATATTTTCTCTTCCTATGGAATATATTTGGTGGAACCCTATGAGTCAAGGTTGATGTATGAGTTGATTTCCTAGGATTCCATACTGTTAGGATTGTCTCTCAGGCATGGTTTTTCCTTCTCCCCATTCTTTCTTGTGTTTTGATGTCATTGAGCTTGGTGTTTCCATCCATTTCCTTTCCACCACATTTCATTTGATGTTTCATCTTACTTAAGTGATTTATATTTGTCTTTAACTTGATTTTGATATGTTATTATGAAATTATTTTTTGTTTTGATGAAAGAAAATTTGTGTGAAATGGGTTTTAATGCATTATCTAATAATTCTGATATTTAAATGCTTTTAAGGTGTTTGATAATATACGAGTTGATCTATTAAGGTTAAATTTGGTTCTTAGGGTGATGTTTTCCCTTGGGAATGTTTTAGAAATTTGTTTGGGTTGTGAGTGTGGTGTTTTATGTGGTAATTGGGTGAAATTTATGGTGTGTTTCTTAGGTTTGTCTTGTGGGGTTAGTTTAAAATCAACTGATGTTTCTTTAAAAAGGGTTTTTTAAAAGTGGTTTAATATGGGCATTTTGCAAAAGATGGTCTTATAAATGAAATTTATTATATTTAAAGTAACCCACTTTTTTATTTATAAATGTTATCAATGGATTGTGTGAAATGTGATAAATGAGTTTCCAAAGTAATTTGAAGCGAAAATGTGTCAAAAGATGGGTTTTCAATAGATATAGACTTTTTTCTTTTGGGATTGTTCTCTTTTCAACTTGAATGGGGTTTTTGAATATTGATTGTATTGTAGAATGTGTTTTAAAATTGTTTTTGTGGTGATTATGGATTTAAAAAAGGATTTTACCATTGGAATGGTTAAATATCATAAGTTATCATATCAATTATGTCGTCAAAAGGGGTTTCATGGGTTGTGAATGTTTTTTAAAATCATGTTTGGATAATTTTTTTATTATGAATTTTCAATTTTTCATGGGAAGTGTTATAGATTTGAAATGTTTTGGGTCATTTTTCATTTTTCTCATGAATATGGTGTTTCATAATGACTTTAGAAATGGTTTGGAAATTTCTTTGAAAATGTGTTTGGTTTTATAATTTTAATGGATTGGATAGAATTTTTAGTTGTCTTTGAAAAGTTTGTTTGATGTGAATACAAAATTTTCACCGTGTGAAGATTTGTAATTTTGTCTTGTAACTTATATGTCATATGGGCCCGGTAGGGATCATGACATGTTTTGAAAAATGGATTGAAACATGTATAGTGTGAAGTCCCAATAAGTAATTTAAACTATTTTGAGAGTTCTTTTGGAAACTGAAATGATGTGACAAACAAGTTGGCACTTATTTATGTATTGAAGTGATATGTTTACCTCTATAGTGGATTTCATATAGAGTTGTTCCTTTCATAGCTGCTGTCAGTGTTTGGGGTACACAAGTGCATTAGTGGCATGTCACTTGGGCCACGTGTGGGAGTGCCTCCCCCTTTCACTGTGTACTGTTATCATGGGATTTTTGGGAGTATTCTTTACACTCGAGTGAAATTTTCTTAGTTACCTCAATTAAATAGGTTGTGGCCCAAAGGTTTTCGTAAAGAACCAGATGCATGTGCCATTGGATTTTTTATTTTAGAGTGGACAGTTTTTTATTAACTATGAAGTACCACTATATTTCAAAAGGTGAGTCTAAACTGAGTTCATCATTGGATTTCTTCTATAAGAATCTTAAAAAATTACCATTACAACTATCTGTATGTTCTGTTTATTTCTACTGTATGTTGGATATTATATTTTCTATTTTTCCTGCTTGTACCATTTCTTTTACTTTCTACCCAACCAAGTTTTTGTTACCTGGTATTAATTTGTATTTGGACTTTGTTATTATACTAGGTGGTGAAAAGTGAGTTTTTTTATAATGTGAAGCAGTGTGTGTGGTTTTATGAGGGGAATTTTTGGAATATTGTGTAGGGTTGGTTAAAATGATTAAAATCCTATTCTTTCACTCTATTTTGAACTGCTGTTTGTGGGATATTTCATGAAAGTAAATACATGGACTCCATGGTGATTACATACGAGGTGGATTAAGCTTGCACCCTAATTATTCCACTCAGCATTGGAAGACATGAGCTATTTTATAGGTTCAGGTTTTTGGTTTGGTTTACCATTGTAGAATGTTGGTCATGTGGTTAGTGGTGACCAAGAGGTCAAATAGAGATCATCTAAGCATGGATCATTTATAGTTTGTATTCAGTTTCAGTTTGACCATTAAATATTGTAGCAGGATTAGTTATCTATTTATTGACATTCAGTTATCATTGGATATGATGTGTACTCAGTATGTTGATTTGATGACAGACACTAGTTTACAATCCATGGAAATCTAGAATGCCCTTTGGTCCATGTCTCAGATCGGGTATGGTGTTGAGTTGGATTGTATCCTTGTTTGGTTCCTGAAAAATTGTATCATAGGAGGATCTTATTTTTTTGGGTGTATGGTAGATCCTATATTATGACTCTCTAAAATTGAGATGTAGGTACATAAAGTACATCATGAACACTTTCTCGTTCTGATCCTCAAATTTTCAAGGGTTGTTTAGGATTTGAGTCTATATTTTGTTTTGGTTTGTGTGTATAGGGAATGGTAACGAAGAAGAGTTGGTTTTATGTTGTTTTCTCACATGTATTAGTTACCCATGTGGAGTATGAATACACCATCCAAGTTCCAATTATTTTTTAATTAATACTTGGGTAATGGACCAAATACCACATCATCGAGATCGACCTGACTACTAGTTTCTCATTCTGGTGGTTTTTTGTGATTTTTGTTTTATTTTTGTGTTAGTTGGTTGGAGTGAGAGTTTAAAACGAATTTTTTTTAAATATAAATTATTTCTTTTATGTGTTTTTAGTTTGAAAATGATATGTTTTTAAAGATAAAGTGAATGGGATAGAAAATTGGCTGAATTCGTGGGTTTGATAATGAAATGGTATGTGTGACCCTTGGTAATCCATATAGACGTTCTCATATGTGTGAGTATGTATGTAAAGGTCATGTAGGAATGTGTTTATGGTTGATATAATTGGAAGTGGGATAAAGGCATATGTGACATTTCATTGGGTCCCATGGGCGAGTAATGTTAAGTCTAGGTAATCTATAATGGGTTTTAAATGTAAAATTGTTTTGGGTATGGTTTTCTTAAAAAAAGGGTCAATGCTATGTGAATAAATTGATTTTTATTTTTATTTTTATAGTGACCTTGGAAGAAGGTGGTTTTAAAATGGCACAGAATGAGATTTTTTTTAAAAGATGATTTTTTGTAGTTATTGTAGTGTCGGGCTTATGAACCTGTTTGTTTTGGCTTGGGATAGTATTTTCAATTGTTTTTTGCGTTAGTACTGATTTTTTTGTTTCTTTTTTTTCTTGAAATATGATTCCCATAAAGGTCGCAAATGTTTCTAGTTGTTCTTATCATGGTATTGGTTCTTCTTATTTATTGCTTGAATTTCGTGGGGATCGAGGCCCGTTAGAGGCAGCAAAATGTCTTGAGGGAGATGGGATTCTCATTAAATAATTAGGATATCCCAGGCTATAAGAGTGATTGCTATTCTATGTTTGTTTGAAGCTCTATTTTTGGATAAGTGAAAATTTATTTTTTCTTTTATTGATGCAAGTTGGGATAATGTGGGAAGTGTTTAAGACCACTTTTCTCTGATGGTCTGTGCCTTAAGAGGTAAAGATGATGAATGTGGAAGAGTTCATGAGTATTTATAGAGGTCAGTAGATAGTGGATCCTCATGTTGTCCACTTCAACGAACACATTTGCTTTTCCCTGGTGGTGTTATCATATGATCTGCTAAAATATCCTCTTATCATTTGGGGTATTCACCAATAGATCATGGAGTTATCCCTCTCATCTGAGGATCTCCACTTCATGATGTTGGTGGAAGATGCAATCATTATCCATTTGGATTTTTGGGTGTAGTCGGTAATATTTTATGAAATAAACTTTCATGATTTTTGTCAATGTTTTTTATCTAGAAATTGGTGTGTGCTTGAAGAACCTGCTTTTGAGAAGCCTCTTTTATAATCCCCTACCTCTCAGTAGACATACCATTCACTTGTGAAATTTCAGTGTGACATGTTTAGGAATTTAAAATCATCTGTTCCTAATCCCTTGAAGATGTTTCATTATTGTCTCCATTTGGGTCATATGGAGAAGTTCTTTTGGAAATATTTCTTAATGTATATGTCTTGAACGAAGGATGTCAGCTCTTGACTACAGGGAAGTAGGTGCTTCCTGAAAATAATGCTCCATCTATAGGTTACTAAATGAATCTTTTTATGAAATAAAGAATCACTATGGGTGTGGGGATCCTTGGACCAATTCGTGTCTCTAGTGTTAGAGTCTATAATGTCAATACTCCGAGTTTCAGTTTCTTACTTAATGAGAGTTCGTTATTTGAAACTCAGAGATCTTGTTTTATTTTTGTTCTATTTTTTGTCCCTTGTATGTGGATATATAAATGGTTATCCATTCACAAGTTAGTTTTTGTTTTCTATCACGATTGTTTGGAGGTATCTATGCATATGGGAATACATGATTTCATCTTGGGTTTAGGATTTTGTTTATGTGGTTAATTTTCAATTTTGGTAGTGGTATTTTTTATCTTGTGCAGAGATGATGGGGTAAGATTTTGTATGGAATTTATATGCTAGTATCCTCGAGGTGGTGTTGTTGAGATTTTTAATATTGGTCATGTTAGTCAGGTTCTTTTATTGGAGAGAACTCTTTCATGGTCACTTATTGTTCTTCACACTCTTTTTTACTATAGAAGAAGATGGGTGTGACTTATAAAGGGAAAAGTCACCTCGAGGCTTGTTTTTTTATCAAATTTAATCAGTTTTGGGGTAGAGTTTTGTTACCATTTAGATGGGTGAATTGGGGGGGTGTATAAAGAGTTTATGGTGGTATTATTGTCACACATAGACATTGAAATTATGTTATATTATATTTTTATGGCTTTGTATATTTTGTTTGAGGATCGTGTTGACTCCTTAGGAATAAATTTTAAGTTTTGGATGTTTTTACATTAGTTTTTTGTGAAAAAATATAGATTTTGGACTTGAAAGCATGTCACACTTAGTTCGATCATGTTTAGGGGAAACCATGTGATCTTGCATTGGAATTTTTATGGAAATTTTCATTTTGGATAGTGGTGATTGCACAATTGTGGAACAATTTGGAAAATCGTGTGAGATAACAATGCAGATTTTCCTCCTGGACAGTGAGGGACACAACGTTAGTATACATTTTGGAAAAAATTGTGGCCAAACCGTGTGATTTTCCCATGTCATTAAATGTATGAAATTTTATCTTTTACTCTATGATGTTTTAGTACTATTTTTCATTTCTCCTACCATGAAAAACCAAGGATCACCATGGGAGCTCCCAAGCTTCCCCCATGTGGACCTACTATTCCTATAGATTCAGTTTTAAGGTTCTAATGTGATTTCTTCATGATTTTTGTTCAACTTCATCCTCTATTTTTTTCTACCTGTATTTATTGGTTTCCCTTAGTGGGATTTCATTTTAGCCGAACTCTAAGAGTTAGGGTTGATGTGTGGGTTTTTTTCAATGGATGTTAGGGTGTGGGAATTATCTCTCAAGATTGGTTCTTCCTTATCCCAATGTTTTGTTGCATTATCACATTGATGATATATGTTTATTCATCCATTTAAGTTACAAAACATTCTATTTGAAGCATTAGATTCTATAATGATTTATAAATCTGTTGCCCTAACTTGATATGTGTTAGTATGAATTTTTTTCGTGTCTTGTTGATGCAACATTGGTGTGAAATGGGTTTTCAATGGTATCATTATTTATGCCTAGATTTCAATTCATGTGTGGCGTTTGATAAAATTATAATTAAACTTTTAAGGTTATATTTGGTTATTGGGGTGGTGTTTTCCCTTGGTCATGTTTTGAGAAGTTGGTCGGATTATGAGTGTGGTGTTGCATGTGAAATTGGGTGACTATTATGGTGTGATCATTATGAGTGGCATGTTACGATGGTTTAAAAGACAGTGATGTTTCATTAAAAAGGGTGTTTTCAATGTGGTTTAAAGTGTGCCTATATTGAATGATTGATTTTCAAAATAAATAGATTGTGTTTCAATTTCCCATATTTCTGTTTTCTTTATAAATATCCTCATTGGATAGTATGAATTTTGGGGAAAGTGTTTTCAATTGAATTTTAGGTGAAAATATATATAAAGTTGGTTTTTCAAAACTGGTGGATTTGTTTCTTGTGGGATTCTTTATTGTTCACCTTGAATGGGGTTCTATAATGGTTAAAGTGTTGTATAATTCGTTTCTATAATGGATTTAGTGTACGTATGGATTTTAAAAGGGGTTTTCCAATTACAATTGCAAGATCGTTTTTGAAATTCTTTTTGTTGTATTTTCTAAATGGATTTCCAGAGTTGTGTAAGTGGTGAAATGTCTATTTTTTCACATTCTATATTGTTTTGTGTTTTCACTTTTTCTTGGGAAAGAGTTATGTGTTAGTAATTTAAGGGTCCATTTTCTATTGTGCTCATGAAATTTGTGTTTTATATTGTATTTTTAAATGGTTTTCAAATGACATTGTAAATGTGTCTGGTTTGAAATATTGAAGTCCATGTTGGCACTTTGATTTGTATTTGAAATTTTGGTTTGATGTAATGTGATGTGAATGCACGATTGGAACCATGTAATGTTTGGAAAAAAAATTGGAGCTTTTTTGGAATTTGGTCTTAGTTGTAATTGTGATGAGTTTTGGAAAATGGATTAACAGATGGGTTGCGTGGAGGCTCAGTTCGTATTTTATTCTATTGGGAAAGTGTTTTTTGAAAATTAAATATTGGTAAAACCGAGTTTATAGTTGTATATGGCTTGTTTAATTATGAGAATAACTTGGTTGATTTCCCATAGAGCGGGTTATCACATAGGTCGTGTCTATGTTTCAGGTAGGAAAGTGCGTTGAAAGCAAGTTAGTTATGCCACATGTGTGAGGGAATCTCTCTTTCACTGTGCAGTATTATCATGATATTTTTGGGTGTCATATAGAGGGATGAGTGATGGTTTCTTTTAGACCACGTTAGTTGGGTTTTTCCCTAGGGGTTTATTGAGAGACTAGGTGAGACATGCCACTATATTGTGTAGTTTAGAATGACTAGTTGGTTATTCAATATAGATCTGCACCATTTTTCAACAAGGGAGTCCAATGTGAGTATGTCCAAGTACATTCTATATAGTTTATTAGGAAATTTCCATTATTATTATCTATGTGATCTATTTAATTTTTTTATGTTGGAAATTAAATTTTCTATTTTTTTATTTCTATTTTATTTTCTTTAATTTCTATACATCCCCTTTTTTGTTTATTTGTTATGGATTTTTATTTTATATTATATGTGAATTGGGTTTTGAAAATTGAAACCATTTTTATAAAGTGATTGTATATGTGTGCCGTTTTATAAATGGAATTTATGGAAATTTCTGTTGGGTTTTCTGAATTGATTAAAATCGTTTTTCAGAAGGTATTTAAAACTAGTTTTTGTGGAGTTATTTTATAAATTAAATGCATATACTCAATGGTTATTTCCCTCTTATTTGATTAATCTAACGCCCTACTTTTTCCACTCAGCATCGGTGTACCAAATCTTTTTTCGAGGATTAGGATTTAGGTTCAGTTTTTCTTTGGATCATGTTTTTCATGTGGTCAGTGGTGACTAAATAGTCACTTGGAAATCTTATTAGCATGGCTCAGTTGTAGTTTTCATTCAATTAAGGTTTGATCATCAGAAATTATATCTATATGAGTATTTTATTTATTTATATTTGGTTATTTTTAATTGTCTTGTATGATCAATTTGTTTATTTTATACTATTTTGTTTGGAAAAATCATTCCTATTGAGATTACATGGATACTTAAAACTAGTTTTGAGCCCATGGGGATCGGGACCACCCAGAGGGCCATATCTTGGACCTGGTCAGGTGTTAGGTCCGATGGTATCCCAACATGGTTCATGGTAGAACCAATGAATATAAATGTGTTCCAAAAACATTTCACCATAGCATAACCCATATAAAATATTTTGAATCATAAAATAATTTTCTTCATAAACATAAACCATACTGAGAAATAATAAGATTGTAATACCTTATTCATATCCCTAATAAATGTTAGCTATCATCAAGTGATTTCATTTTAGTCGGAAAATTATTTTGAATAAACACATGGAATATTTGTTGTGGAAAATAACCTTTCCATTTTGAAATTGCATATTTTTTTTAAAAGAATTACACTTTTGAAGGAAAATAATTTCTTCGAAAATTACCTTGAATAAATTTAAAGGAAGTTTTAAATACAATATTATTCATAATTTCTAGAAAATATGTTCATTATATATATGTTCTAGAAAAATATCGTATGTATTTTTTCCATAAAAGTCATAAAGTACATCGTTTTGAAAATGAAAAAAAATATTCCTTTAAACCCATTATTTAAAAATAATTCATGGGTAACAATGAAATTAACAAATAATATTATAATAGTAAAAAAATATTTAGAATACTTTTAGGTAAAATGGATATTGAGGAAACATATTTCCCAATGGATATTTAAAGATAAACAGTCCTGAATATTGATTATATTTTAAAATAAAACTCATATAACATTTTTAACTTTTGAATTATAATGCCCATGAATTAAATAAACATATATTTATATGTATTTCCCCATAATTATAATTATAATCATTAAATTAATTCTTGGAATATATATACAACACAAACATGAATCATGTCATGTGTGAGGCATGTGTCCCACCAAAATAAATGTGGGATGAAAATCTATTACCTTGAGTTCTTCATTGTTTAACGGTACCTTAACCTACTATATAAAAATTTTAGATTTATTATAATTATATAAAATATAAATTTTATACTTATTAAATCATTTATGTTTTCATTATAACATTCCAACACTCTCTTTCATCAATAATTCCTTATTAAATTCGTTTTTATGGGTGTTAACAGTTTAATTTATCATGGGTATTTTGGTTTACTAATTCTGCTCCTTGTACATTTATCATGGTTCCATCACATTCAAAATATAAATAATTATTTTAATATCATATATACTAATTAAATATATTTATATTTAAATTCATTCATAAAATATATAGATAAAATGATTAATTACACCATTCATGGAGACGGTGGGATATATGTTTGCATGAACACTATTTACATTTTTTATAAGATGTGAAAATTTAAAGGTAAATATTAATTCCCCTTTATAAGATAATTATTATTTCTTATATGGTATATATATTCATCATATTCTTCCTTATTAACATTCAAGTAAAATATAAATGAAAATTGATTCACATCAAATTATGGATGTTGTAGCCCATGCATACATGCGAATGAAATTATATTTTCCAAAATGATTTAATAGTTTATAAAACCATAATACCCATCTGGAATATTTTGTTATGAAAATCGAATTGTATCGCTTTGTGCATACGATATGTTGTAAGTACACACAAGTGATTATGTCAGTTTTCGTTTGATGGGAAATATAGTGTATAATTGTGGTTTTATAATCATAACAACATTTAATCATAATAAGGATACTGAAGATATTATTTTATTTTAAATAAACTGGATTTAGAGAAGGTAAAAAATAGTATAAAATAAAGTGATTATATAAGAATATCTATTTTCTTTCAAAAAATTCTTTAGATCTCCTATAAATAGTACTTGGATTAGAATTTATGGATGACCAAAATATATAGGATGTGTCTATTAAATCTTAGAAGTGATTTTTCAAGATTAAAGGCCCAAAGTTGTGTAAATAAGTGATGATGGAGGTTCCATTTTATAATTTATGGGAGGTAATCTTTGGGAATTTCAAAGAAGATTAAATTGAAATAAATTCTTTCTCAATTAAAATAACACAAAATATACATTTATATGTAGATAATGCTTGATAGTGTTGCAACAAAACCAAACAATATAATTTAGAAAAATTTTGATACCATTTTAAACTATATAATTTTGATTAACTCTGAGTTAACCATTTTTTATTTTAACTATAGCCATATCGTTCTTCATTATTTATGGGTTGTAATTTTATATTCATAAGAATAAAATTGGCCCCTAAATGGCATATTAATGATAGTTTAAACCATATAATTACCACCTTGTCTTACTAATTATTCTGTATGATTTTTAAATAATTTAATAGAATTTTATTTTTTAAAATATCATTACGTTTAAATTTGACACTATTATTTTAATTTTACAAAAAGGAACAAAATTAATGTTTTAATTCGATTATATTCTTTTATTGTCACAAAAATATTTCATATTCACCAATAAAATTTATGGAACACTCCAACTTACTAAAATTATATCACTATTAATATCATTAATTTTATTTATTTTATTTTTATAACATTTTAATTATTACTATTTTGGTGTTGTGTAAAATTTTAAGGTAATTATATAATTCCTAAAAAAAATCCATCAGGAATATAACATCATTATTCACAAAATGGATATAAATATTCATTCATTAATGATTTTTGTCAATATATAAACACATAAAGTATATTAAAAACAAAGAGTGTAACATTTTGTAACATTAAATGATTGAAATAAGAGTAATGTCATTTTCAAGAAAACATATCCATTAAACTACTAAATTTCAAGAGTAATGTGTTACCCGTTTAATTCATTTAAACCAATAATAAACGTGATAAATAATATATGACTTATTATTTATTTTTAATCTATATCAACATGATGTAACCTTTACTTATTAAATAAATCTTACAACTGTTACTATTCATGTTAACCAAAAATAAGAAAGCCTTATTTACAAAATCTTAACATTATAATTTTAAATATGAGATTCATTTTTTAAAATTTAATACCAATAAATTCCATAAAAAAATTTAATATTACTAATAAAAATGCAACAATAAATTTGTTTTAAAAACATTATTCCCAAAAGTATTATTATTAATATCCTATGCTAATAAAATTATTTTTTGACAATTTAATATTTTTATCAAATAACAAAATACATAAATTTCATTATAATCATTCATAAATGAGAATTAATTTTAAAAAATTACATCGTTCCCAATTAAAAAAATTATAAAAAATGTCACTTGTATTTCCAAATATATTTTTTATATTCTAAAAATATTATAACTAATTAATTAATTTTATTAATGTGTGTCTTTATATTTCCCATAACTATGTTATTACTATTCACACCCTCCAATCAAATGAACATCTGATAAAAGAAACATAATGTTTTAATTATGTATTATGGTTCGTCCAAACCCATTGTTGCGTGTAACAAAAGTTATCAAATGAAGAGAATTATATAAAGAGAAATATGTCATAAAAATACTGGTTCATTAACATTTATATCATGTAAAATATATAATAATAATAATGTTTATCATGGGTCACAATAAGAAGAATATTTAAATCTGATAATTCTTTAAATAATAAATGTTATAACATTTTATACTTATCATTCAACATGTTCAATGTCACCTTTATTTAACTCATGGATTTTTAATTTTCCACTCAGGTGTTCATATTCTTAATGTCAATATTTTCTGATTTTAGAAACTAAAAATTTTATTCACAATACTAGAAATAATATTACAATTAATCATAGCACCAAATTTTTATTCGATTTTATATTCTAGTATGATCATATTTTCATTTAAACATTAAATTTATTTATTTTACATTCTTTGGATTATTTCCTACTTTAACTAGACCTTTTTAGTTATCTGAAAGGTAAATAATTTATGCCCACTTTTATTTGATTAACTTTTGTAATTTTTAATATCTTTTTTGGTACTTCCCTGATTTTTTTGAATATTACTCTCTTCTAGGTTTATTATTTTCATTTACTCAACATACTTATCATTGATATGTTCACTATATATTTTATTTATTGTATTATTTTTTCTAATTTTATTTACCTCATCTTCTTTACTATCTATTTCATCAATATCATTTATATCCTCCATTTTTTGTCTGCTAGAATGTTTTCCCTTTGAAATTTCACACATAATAATTGACATCTGTACTTTCCATTGTATCTTCATTATGTTTCCAATTTATCACATTTATCTTAATTCCTTATAAAACAAATATCCTGAAATTTTCAAATATTCTGACATCTAAAACATATATGATGAAATATTCCACTAAATTTTCCCTTTTTCATTGTATCCATCAAGATAAGGAGTTTTCCATGTTATATTTCTCTAACTGATATTATTTTATATCAAATTATTCATATATTTTATATCAATTTATTATTTTTCGATAATCATAGTCTTTCTAAATGTATTGTTTATATCCTTTATTTTTATATAATTTGATTCTAATGTAATTTTAAGCTTTCATGTGATATTTTCTAGGCTTATTTATTCTATTATAGAGACATTTCATTAAATTAATTTTTAAATATTTTTAAATTCCTATGAAAATATACTTACCCTAAATATTTTTTAAATTCATTATAATACACTATAATCATATATAACTGTTAGTAACATAATATGTGGACTATGAGGTAAAACATTTACGATATTTGAGTTTCTTTAATAAAATATATGGCCAAAAAACATTAAACATTCATTTAACATAATATATATTGAAAATATTTTCCAATATGTACTTTGATATTTTTCATGATAATATTTTTCTCAATATGGATTCATAAAGTTATCCCCTATGACATTAATATCCTAAAAATATTAATTCATTTCAATCCTTTTTTACTTATATAAGAGACGATTACATGTCCAATTCAACAATAATCACATGTAAAATAACTATTTGTACAATTAATCCATGTGATTTGAAATTACCTTGGATATTTACTTTCTGAAACTAAAAGTTAAAGCCATAAAAAATTGTGATTCTTCTTTGATTTAATTGGGTTTCAATTTCAGGATTTAATATTCATATATGAAAATATTTTATCTATAGTGTAAATAAAATATTTAAATAAAAATATATTACTAATTGACTTAAAAAATGATCTAAGGAGGCTTATAATAACATCATTCTAAATGGGTTGGATTCTAACCTCATGTAATTCAAATTTTATTTCATTTAATTTCATATGTTTTAGTTGAATAGATTTTGATTCCACTAAGAGAATAAGAAACCATAATACTTTTATGATCAAACATTTAATAATGATAAAATAAAAAAATTGATAAACATAGAGATACCAAAGATTTAAATTGCCAACACCAATATTGAATTATGACAAAGGTGGAAGGGAGTTCACTATCCATCAATGATAATAATAAATTTTCATTTTTATTTTATGTTTTAGTAATATATCCAAAGACTCAAAACATTAATAAATTTTTATAATATTTCTTAAGGATCAAAACATGTTATAATATCACTAATATTATTATGTATAATATAAAAAATAAATTATGAGGAATATATTACATTATTGTATGATTGATACATTGTATATCCTCACTTCACTACCTCCATTTAATTGTATATACTTTTGAGACTTCAACATTGATTCATTAACACATTCACTTATTTTCATCCCTTATATGTGTAATCATATATTCAATATGAAACAATGATTTATCCATTATAAGGGTTTGTAAATATGAAATCATAAAAACTAAATGGGATTCTAATGTCTTGATCATAGTTTGTGGAATATCATTTTCTCTTTTTCCACAGCTTCACTTTTCACTATGAGACCAGCTTAAATTTATATACATGATACTACATAGTATTCCTCAATTAATTAGTTTATCTCTTTACCCCTTCAAGACAACTTACTTTTTTATTTATTCAGGAATAAGCAGGGGTTATCTCAGACAAACATATATATATATATATATATGAATCTATGTCATATTCCAAAATTATTGTCCATTTTACACTGCTACATTAACTATGGGAATATGATAAATTTTTCACTGTTACATTTATATGAATTTGTATTCTTGCAAATTTCTATAGAAAAAATGATAGTAACTTATGGTAAATTTGTTTTTTATCAAAAAAATATTCATTCCTTTTTAATTTCACCTCATATTTATTTTAATAATTTCCCAACTGATTTCACTTTTCCAAATAAGTAAGAAGGTACAATTATTATTTATATAATCAAAGAGTCATTTTTAAAAATTATATTATGTAGAATGATATACCATTATCATTGTATACACTAAGAAAGTATTCATCAATATCAAGACCCCATCCCCACAAAGTGTACCCCTCCTGGGCCGACAATGTGAGAAGGGAGATAATGACCCCTGAGTCCCGCCTCCAGTAGGCCCCAGGTTGGCGACTAGCACGGAGGGTATAGTAACCCAAAAATAAGAGTCATTACACTCTAAGAGAACACATGCGGAAGATAGAGATAAGATAGACACCAATCAACTCCAACTCAGAACTCGAATATAAAAGAAAACCAAGTGAATATATTGAATCTCATGCAAAAGTACTACAACAGAAAGGGAAAAATGAAAGTATCCAAAAGAAAGTAAAAACAGCTGCAACCACAAGCCCGAACAGCTCTTGCAACCCCAAGCTAGAAGAAACCAGATTGATCTCCAACCTGCTCCAAGTGACCGGAATAATAGTTTATATATACGTAGGGTGAGTATAACAGTATACTCAATAGGATCCTCCCTAAAGCCTCTTGTGCAAAAGTAAAGAAAGTATGTTAAAGCCCAGTGAACAACAAGTGAAACCAACTCATCACCTAAACAGGTATACTATGTTCCCAACCTCACCATGGGTACTATCACAAAGTAACGCATTAAAGAATATATCATATAGTAACGAATATCAAGGGTACCCCGCTACTAATTCCCCACAGGTTTTCTTCTCTTCCCCCACGACATACGTCCGGTGCATCTCTCTCCAAAGGCTTGCCTGCAGACACCTGGGCTAAGCTCCTCAATATGCACCATGTGCACAACAAAGGCTTTCTCGCAGACACCTGGGCGATGCACCACACCATCCTCAGAACAAAAATTGACCAGGTAGTTTTCGGGAGCCACCACAGCTCGCATAAGATGTATCATATTTCCCATATTATACCTCAAGCCATTACAGCCCATACACCGAGTAAGGATCCTCAATCCATCACAGCCTATACATGTTATGCCTATAGTAGTCCATAGGATACTATATCCAGAATATATATGTGTGAATAACCAAAATCCATTACTTCTCTTTACACACATATATGGGGACAACTAACCTATGTGCCTAATTGCACTAGTATCTACCAAGAAAAGATAGCGGGGTCAAAGGGGGTTGTCATCCATTCATCCTCCCACTGGAATGTTGGGGAAGACACCCCCCCAGGGCTCAGAATCCCCGGGGTTCCAGTTTCCCTTACTGGAAGGGTGGATTAGCATATAGAAACCCAAAAAGTAAAGAATATACTATTACTCACAACCAAATTATGGAATTAAACCTATTCTTAGAAACAACTGCAGCTAACGTCTTTTGGACTCCGGGATTATATTTCTAAGACTATGTATCCTATAAGAACACAACCAATTAAAGAACATAATTAGATTACTTCATTCCCTTTTTCATCAATTTCACTTTACGTTAATTAATTCTTTACACATTAATTAACCATGAAAAAACCACATTAAACTCCATTAACACCACATCCAAAAATTTCACCGTCCCTTCAAAAGTTCTCAACCTCATTATTAAGTTTCAACAAACTACAACCCCATGGGTTAACATCATTTATTCAAAAATTCATTACACAATTACATTCCTATATTCCCAGGCATTCTAGAAAATCATCCTATGCTACTAAACACATGGGGGCTCAACACGGTGAGTAGATGTACTACCCATCGAGTATTTTCCACCTATAGAAATAGCTTAGACCCATTCTCCCATGAGAGGCTAAACACAGAAAGCACATGACATACACCGCCTGTCTTGGCCCCTTTCTGTAGAAGGGTAAGCGAAACCAGCTCCCTTCAGTAGTGGGGAAAAGTAAAAAAGATAAACAACCAATGAGTCAACAAGAATCCAACAATCACATTCATCCCATTCCATCGTCCCTAGTGTCCTACCCGACACCCACATGAATAAACCGATGAATCTCGCCACTCTCGGCATCATCCACTGCCATAACCAAAAGTCCTCTATGCCTCCACATGTCACAACACCCCTCTAGGGTCACATCACAACACAAGCAACAGGAAATATAACATCACATCAATTGGGCTATGGCCCTTTCAACAAACAATAGTGGAACTCAGAACTATTCAAGGAATTATCAAACAATCACATTCTTTAAACCATCTTGAAATAACACAATCATAATCCATTGGTTCCAAAATTGGGAACCCAACCAGTAAGCTATCACAAAAGATTATACATGCTTTCTATGAAAATTTTATTAACATCAAATTTCAACAATAACTAGATTCATTCACATGCCTCTTTATCTTTATCCAAAAAAATTCCAATTAGTTATAGTTTACGTTATTTACCAATTTCCACCAAGAACAACCACTAAGCAAGGCAAGCATAGATATCACACTATCTAGCAAAACATGAGGCAATAACATACAATCGATACGATTTCATTATCCAGTTCAAAGTATTTTATTAGGTCAATTCTATTGCCATCCTATGGGATTCAACATGGTATCAATACGATTGCACGTAAAAGAAAAAGAAGCAAAGAATCCCCTACCTCAAAGGTTTTTGATGAAAACCAAAACGGTCGAAGAACGCCCACGAAAAACGGGCCTATTCACCAAGGATCCACCTTAGATCTCTTCTCCTAACACAACCAAGAAAAAATCTCATCATATTTGGCATCCACACACTTAGATCTACCCTTAATGGTCATAGATCTATAAAATAGAGAGATGATGAGAAGTAGATCTAAGTAGATCTAAGAAACCAAACAAGAACGACCACATACCTCAAGAAACCGGGTTTGATTCTCCAATAAAAGCCTTCAGATCACCTCCAAAACGCTTGAGAGAAGTTCTCCTACCTTCAAGGAAGGGTAATCCCGAGCTATGGCCACTTAGGGGCATAAACAATCCATTTAGAGGCAAAACGAGTTAGACCAACAATTTTAGGATCAATATTTAAGTACCTTCACAGTTAGTTTGCACAGTTTGACAGACCGTGCGCTAACCTTGCGTCAGCTTCTGCCTCGTCAAACACTCCCAGCATGGTTAGGCAGCACAGTTAGACAAACCGTCCGCTAACCGTTTGTTAGCCACTACCTCCAACACCAACCTTGCACGGTTTGGCCGCACGGTTTGGATAAACCATGTGTCGCCCGTGCGAAAGCTATTGCCCTTTATCTTTCTTTAAAAGTTGGCCCAAATGCACCCCCAAGTTACCTTGACCTCCCGAAACACCTCCACCGCCACATTTTCAAAAAGGAATGGACCGAAGAGGTCTGAGCCATTACATCAGATACCTCTCAAAACATTCGTGTCCTCGAGAATCCAAACCCCACTTAAAGAGATAACAAAACAGGGTCTGAACAACCACTCATCGAGATACATATCAAATGAGAGGAATCCACCAAAGCAACAAAGGTTTCCATCTCCTAAACACAAAGTTTCATAACCACATCACTTAAATCGATACATGAAAAGAGTTATACGTCAAACAACTTTGGGTACTAAGCACGTATCTTTGACTCACGTTCCCAGGTACTCTCCTCTATTCCACCGTGTCACCACAAGACACGAACTAAGGGAATAGAACGCCCGCAAAACACCTTCTCCTTGAAGTCATGGATCTCAAAATGTCTCTCCTCAAAGGTTGCATCATCATCAACATCGATCTCCCACCAAACGATGATGTCAGTGTTCTCATGAAGATAACGATGGATCAGTGATACATGGAAAACATCATGTATCCAACTCATCTGAGGTGGAAGTGCTTCTCAATACGCCACAACTCCAACATGAACTAACACCTCGAAAGGCCAAACAAAGCGGGGAGAATGCTTAATCCCATGACCAAACCTTTACTGCCCACAACGGGGAGTCACCTTCAGAAACACATGATCCCCAACATTAAACTCTATGGGTCTCATTATTTGATTAGCATAATATTTCTAATGATCTTGCGCTGTCTTCATCCTCTCACGAATCACCTGAACCATCTCTATTGTATTTTGCACTAGTTCTGGTCCTAGAATTGGTGACTCTCTGACACTTGTCCAGCACAACGGAGAACGGAAAGGCCGTCCATATGAGGATTCAAATGGTGCCATACCGATGGTGGAGTGAAACCTATTATTGTAAGCGAACACCACCAAGGGTGAGAGCCTCATCCATGAGCCTCCAAAATTGATTACACAAGAGCATAGCATGTATTCAAGAGTCTGGATGGTTCTATCTGTCTCAAAATCCGTTTCAGGATGAAAAGAAATGCTAAGGAATGGTTGAGAACCAAAAGCATGTTGGAGAAATCTTCACACACTAGAGGTAAAATAAGGATCTCGATTAGAAATGATCATCCTTGGGAATCCATTAAGTCTCACCACCTCCTCTAGATACTACCTTGAAAATACATCCACTGAGCTCAACTCCTTGATCTCTATGAAGTGGGCTAATTTTGTCAAACGAGCCACTACCACCCAAATAGCATCATGTCCTCCTGGATCTCTAGGAAAACCAGTAACAAGGTCCATTGAGATGTCCTCCCACTTCCACTGAGGAGTCTCTAATTGCTGGAGAATACCACCAGGAACAAGGTGTAGGACCTTCACCTTCTGGAAGACTAAAAAACAAGAAACAAACTCCACAACCGCACGCTTCACCCCAGGCCACCAAAACTGACTCCTCAAGGATCAGTACATCTTTTACATGCCAGGATGAACCGCTAAGGGTGAACTATAGAACTCTTTGAGAACCATCTCGTGCATATCCAATGGAACAAAAATCCTTCCATGATACAACACTTGGTGTTGTTCATCCTCAGACCAACCATTAGGGGCCTCACCACAAATAACTCGGTCTCTCTAGACCTCCACCTCAAGATCCCCTAATTGGGACTCATCCAACATCTGCATCATGGATGAATGTACCTTCATCTGAAAAAGACAACCTATACCTCAGACTTCTTCCATATCAATATGAAAAGCTGATAGTTCTTCCATTACTCTCCAGGAATCACCGAATTCACGCACAGCATCACTACGTGACTTTCAGCTCAACGCATCAGCTACCACATTCCCCTTTCCAGGTGTATACGATATTTCAAAGTTGTATTACTGTAAGAACTCCATCCACCGATGTTGTCGTAAGTTTAAGTCACACTGGTAGAAAACATACGTTGAACTCTTCTGATCGAGGAAAACCACAAAGCACTCACCAATGATGTAATGTCTCCACAAATTCAGAGAAAACACCACTGCTGCCAACTCAAGATCATGGGTGGAATAGTTTCATTCATGGGGACGAAAATGATGAGACCCATAAGAAACAACAGACCTCTGCTATATGAGAACACAACCTAACCCAAGATGTGAAGAATCTCAGAAAACATCAAACTGAACTCCCTCAATTGGAAGACAATGGACTTGAGAACTTACTAACTTCTCTTTTAGATACTCGAAAGCTTCCTGACACTGATCAGTCCATATGAATGTCTGATCCTTCCTAGTCAAATCTATCAAAGGAGTTGCAACTCGGGAGAAATTGGCTACGAACCTCTTGTAGTAGCCTGCGAGACCAAGAAACTTTGCACCTCTGACACTGTCTTGGGGGCTGCCCAAGACACAACTTCTTTAATATTATATGGATCCACAGTTACACAATGTTTGGACACAACATGCCCCAAGAAACGAACTCCTTGAGCCCAAAACTCACACTTCGACAACTTCCCTAACAACTGATGATGGCGATGAACTCCCAAAATAGCTCGTAGATGCTTTTCATCCTCCTATTCAGATGTGGAGTACACCAGGATGTCGTCAATGAAAAATACCAAAAACATGTCTAGGAACTCATGTAACACGTCAGTCATCAAACCCATGAACATAGCTAGAGCATTCATCACATCAAATGGAATTACAACAAACTCATAATGCCCATAACGACAACCGAATGCATTCTTTGGGATATCCTCATCCTTCACATTCATCTAATGATATCCTGATCGCAAGTTGATCTTTGAGAACAAACTTGCACACTTCAGTTGACCGAATAAGTCATCAATCTGTGGAAGAGGATAGAGATTCTTTATTTTCACTGTTTTTAGGTGACGATAATTGATACACAACCGAAAACTATCATCGGCTGTCTTTGCAAACAAAACTGGTGCATCCCATGGTGACACACTTGACCGAACAAAACTACACTACAATAAAACATCAAGTTGTATACGTATCTCTCATAATTCAGAACGGGCCATCCTATATATAGACATAGAGATAAGAGACACTCCAGGCTGTATCTAGATCCAAAACTCAATCTCTCGTCGAGGGGTAATGCTACAACCTCTTCTGGAAAGACATCAGTGTACGCCTCTATGACCCTTGGAAATTCCAACTGCCAACCCTCTGAATAACTCAGCATCATCGCAGACATCATGGATGATAAGAATGGAACGCACCTATAACCCATCCGAGGATCTCTCTCACCAACAGACACTACTTGCTCTCCATCCGCACCAATGAAAACAACCTTCGTCCTGAACCAATCCAAGATAGCCTGCACTGAATACAATAAATCCAGGCCGAGGATGACATCATATGGTTGTATTTGTAAACATATGAAATCTCCCCAAGAGTGGTGTTTCCCCACCTCTAGATCACAGTCTCCACATACTTCAAACAAGTCATCTCGACCTCCAACTGGCATAGTCAACGCCAAGGGAACTGGAAGCCTCTCTACCTCAAGTCCCAATGCATGGACAAAGGTAGGTGTTAAAAATGATTGTGTCGCTCCTGAATCAAACAAGGAATAAACCAAGATAGAAAAAAAGCAAAGGGTACCTTGAACGACATCTTGCTCGCCCAGAGCTAGCAACGCCAGAGCATGAAGCTGTCCACGACCTCTCCCACAGCCTCTCTTACACTGATGATGACCACCACCACGGTTGCACTCTGCTCTCTGAGGACGGGGGCATCCTGGAGCTATCCTTTACCTACCCCATCTACCCTCTGGTGATCTAAAGTTGGTGAAACTGGATACTACTTCCTTGGCTAGAACTGCCTCAATAGAGGAACCTGGAGCGTAGCGCCTAGTACACGGTGACTACTCTGAAAGGTCGGGCACTCCCGCCCCTGATGACCACAACCATTACAAGAAAAATAAGTGCCTAATCCCTTGGAATAGGCCTGAGAGTTTCTGCCTCTATAGAAATGAGTGGTGAAGGGTTGGGACCTACCCCCGGCTGAACGTAAATGCTTCTTCCCTAAAAACCGAGAACCCCGGACCACAACCTTGCTTAGTGCAGAATCAAGTTGATTCCCTTCTCATGATAATTCGGTCCAATCCAAATTCCTCTCAACAACCTCTACCCTCGGCATTACCTCAATATATGTTTTTATCATAAATGGGGTGACTTGGCGCTGGATCTCTGGATAGAAAGTGTCCTCGAAATGCCTTGCTCTGGCCTCCTCATCTGGTAACAAGTCCGAAGCATATCTTAAAAGGTTCCTGAAATGAATTCCAAAATCTCGAACACTAGATCTCCCATGTCGAAGGGTAAGAAGCTCTGGGGGACTGGATGCCTTCGCAGTCGAAGAATGGACTTCAACTCTACACTTGTCTCAGAACACCTCCCATGAAATCGCTATCTCCTCACGATCCCCGAGGAAAAAGAACCACCATTGCCTCGCTACTCCACGCAGCATCTTCATAGCTAAGGAAACCCCGTGCTCCTTCCGAGCACAGATCGAACTGAAACATATCTCGACCTCCTCCTACCAGTATTTCGTGACTAAATCTGAAATAAATCCCTCATACTTCTGCAGACTCTGGCATTGAAACTCTCGGAGTCTCTTCCTCCAAGTGTTGCCATCGCCATCCTCTACCCTGCGATAATGTGATGGAATAGCCTGCAAGATATTTTGTGCGCAAACCTGATGAGAACGTCGACTTGGATCCATACCTATAAAATAACAAACACTTAGAGCTCCAAAGCTAGGATTATGGAAGAATCAACATTAATTATTTATTTATTTTCTTTTATTCGTTTTAGATTAACCTATCCCAAGTTCTACACATTCAAACACAGACACAAAGAATAATGATGCATGATCCTTTCCTAGGACTCTACCCTGCAACCAGTATCACATTGTTTAGTAGCCATTATAAACGTAATGGTCCACACATGAAATCATTGAGGGCCCTAAACACTTATGTCTCAGCCGGTCTCCAGGGTTTACCTCACTTTCCAAACATGAATGACACCACTTTCCTACCAACCCATGCAACCTCACCTGTGACTAACTCAATACTCCATGTTATCCCTCAACCAGACCCTTGATACCACTCTGTCACGACCCCCTCCCCACAGAGTGTACCCCTCCTGGGCTGGCAATGTGAGAAGGGAAATAATGACCCCTGTGTCCTGCCTCTAGTAGGCCCCGGGTTGGCGACGAGCACTGAGGGTATAGTAACACACCAATGGGAGGCATTGCCCTCTAAGAGAACACATGGGGAATAGAGAGATAAGATAGACACCAATAAACCCCAACTCAGAACTAGAATATAAAAGAAACCCAAGTGCATATATGGAATGTGATGAAAAAGTACTACAACTGAAAGGGAAAACTGCAAGTACCCAAAAGAAAGTAAAAGCAGCTGCAATCACAAGCCCAAACAGCTCCTGCAACCCCAAACTCGTAGAAACCATCTCGATCTCCAACCTGATCCAAGTGACCATAAAAATAGTTTATATATACATAGGGTTAGTATAATAGTATAATCAGTAGGATCCTCCCCGAAGCCTCTCGTGAAAATGCAAAGAAAACATGCTGATGCCCAGTGAACAACAATTGAAACCAACTCATCACCTAAACAAGTATACTAAGTTCCCAACCTCACCATGGATACTCTCACCAAGTAACGCATACAAAAATATATCATATAGTAAAGAATATGAAGGGTACCTCGCAACTACTTCCCCATTAGTTTTCCGCTTTTCCACAACGACATACATCCTATGCATCTCTCTCCAAAGGCTTGCCTGTAGATACCTAGGCTAAGCACCACAATCTGCACCACGTGCACCACAAAGCCATGACCACAGACACCTGGGAGAAGCACCACACCATCCTCACAACCAAATGTATCCAGGTAGTTTCTGGGAGCCACCACAGCTCACATAATGTGTATCATATGTCGGGTATTATACCTCAAGCCATTACAACCCATACATCGAGTAAGGATCCTAAAGCCATCACATCCTATACACGTTACACCTATAGTAGTCCATAGGATAATGTATCCTGAATATATGCCTATGAATAACCAAATGCAATTACAGTCCTCTACACACATATATGGGGAAACCTAACCATTAGGCCTAATGGCATTAGTATCTACCAAGTGAAGATAACGGGGTCAAAGGGGATATTCATCCATTCATCCTCCAACTAAAATGTTGGGGAAAACACACCCCCCCCCCAGGGCTCAGAATCCCCGGGGTTCCGGTTTCCCTTACTAACAGGGTGGAGTACCGTATAGAAACACAATAAGTAATGAATATAATATAACTCACAACCACACTATGGGAATAACCTAGTCTTTGACACAACTGCTGTTAACGTCTCTCGGACTCTGGGCTGCTATTTCTAACACTAGGTATCCTATAAGCACCCAACCAATTAAAGAACTTCATTAGATTACTTCATTCATTTTTTCATAAATTCCACTTTACGTTAATTAATTCTTTACACATTAATTAACCATGAAAAAAACCACATTAAACTACATTAACACCACTTCCAAAAATTCCATTTTCCCTTAAAAATTTATCAACCTCGTCATTAAGTTTTAACAAACTCCAACCCCATAGGTTAACATCATGTATTCAAACAATCATTACAGAATTACTTTCCCATATTCCCAGGAATTCTAGAAAAGCATCTTATGCTACTAAACACAAAGCGGCTCAACACATTGAATAGATGTACTACCCGTCTAGTCTTTGCCGCCTATATCAAGAGAGTATGCCCATTCTCCCTTGAGAGGCAAAACACGGAAAGAATGTGGCATACCTCGCGTGTCTTCTCCCTATCGGAAGAAGGGTAAGCAAGACCAGCTGCCTTGAGAAGTGGGGAAAAGTGAAGCAGATAAACAACCAAAGAATCAACAAGCATCCAACAATCACATTCATCCCATTCCATCATCCCGGGTGTCCTCTCCGACACCCACATGCATAAATCAATGCATCTCGCCACTCTATGCGGTATCCACTACCACAACCAAAAGGCCTCTATGCCTCCACATATCACAACACCCCTCCAGGGTCACATCACAATACAAGCAGCAAGAAATGAAACATCACATCAATTAGTCTATGGCCCTTTCAACAAAAAAGAGGGTATCTCATAACCCTTCAAGGATTTATCAAACAATCACATTCATTAAACCATATTGAATTAATAGATTCATAATCCGTTGGTTCCAAAATCGGGAACCCAACCAGTAAGCTATCACAAATGATTATACATGCTTACTATGCTGATTTTATTAACATCAAATTTCAACAAGAACCAGATTCGTTCACATGCCTCTTTATCTTTAGCCAAACAAATGCAAATTTGTCCCAGTTTACGTTATTTAACAATTTCCACCAAGAACAACCGCTAAGCAAGGAAAGAATTAATATCACACTATCTAGAAAAACACAAGTAAATAACATACAATCGATATGATTTCCTTATCCGGTTAAAATAATTTTATTAGGTAAATTCCATTGTCATCCAGTGGGATTTAACATTCTAACAAAATGGATTTAAGTAAAAGAAAGAGAAGAAATAAATCCCCTACCTCAGAGGTTTTTGATGAAAACCACAACGGTCGAAGAATGCCCAAGAAAACCGGGATGATTCACCAAGGATCCACCGTAGATATCTTCTTCCTAACACAACCAATACCAAATCTCGTCATATATGGAATCCACACAGTTAGATAAACCCTTAATAGGTGTAGATCTATGAAATAAAGAGAATAGGAGAAGAATATTTAAGTATATCTAAGAATCCAAACAAGAACAATCACATACCTCAAGAAACTGGCTTCGATTCACTAAGAGAAACCTTCGAATTGCCTCCAAAACACTTGGGAGAAGATCTATTACATTCAGGGATTAGTAATATCGAGATATGGATGCTTAGGGGCTTAAAAGAACCATTTATTGTTAAAACCTGTTAGATACAAAATTTTGGGATCTAGATTTAAGTGCTAGCACGGTTAGTCCGCATAGTTTGATAAACTGTGGGCTAACCATGTGTTAGCTTCTACCTCTTCAAACACTCCTCGCATAGTTAGGCCGCATAGTTAGACAAACTATGCACTAACCATGTGTTAGCCACTGCCTCCAACACCAACCACACACGGTTTGGCCGCACGATTTGGAAAACTTGTGCGCCACCCGTGTGAAAGCTATTGCCCTTTTTCTTTCATTAAAAGTCGGTTCAAATGCACCCCCAAGTCAACTTGACCTCCCATAAAACCTCCAGCAGCACATTTTCCCAATGGAATGGACCAGAGAGGTCCGATCCATTACAATCAATTTATTTATTTTTAATTAAGCATTTTATATTTCCCCATATTATATCTATCAATATTTCATATCATTTAATATGGAATTACTCATATCAATATGTAAAAATCCTTATCTTCAATCATAATCATACATTTCCCTTTATCTACCACATAGATCCCATATCATGAAAGATAATATTTCTAGTTACCGTATTCATTATCCACACATAGGTAATTATCCTGTATCACTACTTAATGATATTTCATGTACCCTCCTATAGTTATAGACGTATCAAAATATCTCTTGTATCTTTCAACTATAGTTTTACTTAATTATATCAGAAAGAAAAAAATATATGATCATAACCTATAAATCATAATACTAAATTCATTATGATATGTTATTATACACTTATAAAAGTATCAGTATTTTATTGTTTGTGTCATATCATATGTCACCATCTATAATGTACCATATTTCAACCCAGACCTAAAATATAGTATAATTTTATTAATGGTTTATCCTCTATATCACTACAAGAATATCATGACTTTTCTTACTTATCATTATGTTGTCATTTACGCAACTGTTTATGGACTATTAATTCTTTTAATATCACCACCAAAATTATAAACCTAATAATATCACCTAAGATATATATTCATGTCTCTTATTATTATATTTTTAAATTAGAACATTTATTAATCTATGTTATTACATATTTATCTATAATCACACCATATTCCATGATAAAAACATATGAATTTTTTGGATGTGAACATATTACCTATAATGATATTAAAATATCACATGTGATTTAAATGTATAATTAATCATGATATTGACATTTCATGTTACCATATTATATAAATATCTCATCAACCAAAATATAAAATTATTTCCAATCATGTTATGTTTGAAGAGTTATTTATCATTTTTTCACTCCTCCAAACATATTCAAATATTTTATAATTCACTATACAATTTATTAAATATTTTTGCAGCACATTTATACTCATATCTCAATATATTAAATAAAATAGCCTTATATTTAGACCCACTATCTCTATCACTTGTATCCATGATATTTAAAATATTTCTTTTATCACACGAAGTTATATCCTATTCTATAACTCTATGATGTAACAACAAAAAGTAACCCATTCCTACCAAAATCTCAACTTATATATCAAATATATTATTATCAAAATATCAAACAATAATATCTATTTATGTTTAATAATCATACTAATTTTTATCTTTATTTAAACTAGATAACTGGGAAAACAAAAAAAATTATTTTATCAAAATTTTAAATATTTGAAAATTGTCATATATTTTTTCTATAGATTTTTTATTATCATGTTATATTTATTTTTATTCTTTATAGTTGATGTTTTTTTCCTTCAATTAACTACTAGGTCTCTTTTATAAAATCTTTTTAACTTTTAATATTCTATTATTCCTTACTTTTTATAGTATTTACAATCCATTTCCATGTCTACATTGTGATTAAATCATTCTTATTGACTAAAAACATTGATACATAACTCATATCTCTTTCATCAATGGTTACTCATCTAATGAATTAATATTTAATTATGATCCCTTTTATCATATTCCTTATATGTAATATAAATATTTATAGATACATTGTTTTATGAAATATGTTATTAGAATTGTATATCAGTCAAAATCTTTAGTGACAATCATATTTAATAACAAACAATGAATTGGACAATAAAAGTAATTTTATCCCACAATGTTATGATTCTTAGTATTAAAGCTACATATATTCTTATGATTATTTAAATTATTTCAATGTCTTTTTTAATAATATACCTCATGTTAAATCGTTTTTTATTTCTTCTTTGACAAGCTATATGATCTTTTGGGAACCCCAAGATTAGATTATTAAATTCAATTGACTCATATTGTTATAACTATTTTTGTTATTCAACTTACTAATAATTTATATTTCTCAAATTTTTGTTTAAATAATGTCTAAAATGTTCAAGAATGATATTCATCACTAATGGGTGAAAGAAAGAACTTGGGTGTACACTTATGAAAAAAATTGAATGTATGATATTTTTTAAAATGGTGTTTGTTTGATAATTTTTTCCAATATGAACTAATATAATTATATATAGAAATAATGTATCATTAAATACATCTACATAAGGTATTATTTTGAAAATTATATTCAATAATTCTCAAAACTAAAATCTTATGTGTGTAAATATTGATTTTTTTATTTTGTTCTTAGAAATGTATGAAATAATGAAATGGTTGATTATAGATCATTATGATTTAAATACATATTTGTGTAATACTTATATTTTTTCATATAGATATTTTATTAAAAATATATAATACCATATGAGATGATTTGAAAATGATTTTATTTCTAGTATAATTGGATCATACCCTAGCAAACCAATTGAAATATTCTAGGCGTATTGATATAATTATACTTTTTTATTACTGTAGATAGACATAGATCATAAACATGGAGATTATTTAATAAAATATTTGTTATTAGGTATTTGAGAACATATTTTTTAATGTATCTATATTTTCCATTAATAATTTTTAAAACATTGACACATAAATTTTAATCAAAACAAAATTAAGTGGTTTATATCCCCCAAACTCTTTATTATATGTAATATATTTGAATTTTTATTAAAGGGATATCTTTTTAAAATTATATAATTTAATTATCTTGAGAAAAGGTTTTCTATTAATAAGATTATCAGTGTCATGTGTGTTGACATTTGAAGATATTAATTATTGGGATATAAAGAATATATTTTAGAAAAATTTATTTATAATATTTATTATTATTAGACTACGTTTGTTTATTAAGAGGAAATAAAAAGAAATATCACTCTATAATATACTAATTATTTGGAAATATTTGTACTATTAACCATTATAAAAAAATTTCTTCAAATAAATAATTTAATATACTATTATGTTGTCCATGATATTTAATGGCAACATTTTTTAATTTTCTACACTTTGATAATAATAAATTATATTGATTAATTTTCCTTTATCATTTTTGTTTATGATTAACTAATTTACATATTTTAATGCTCTATTGATATGTTATCACATAAAATTTTATTTCGGAGAACTCTACAATTTTAATTACACCATCTCAATCGACCATAATAGTATTGATCTAGGTCACTATATGACCTTATCCACTCCTTTCCAATTTCTAAAGGATAATGAATACAAGGAAAGGACTGATAATACCACATTATGAGTTTATACCCTTAGTATCATAACATGAAACAATAAAATAAAAAATCAAACTTGTAAAACCAAAATAAAATATCAGAGTACCTGGAAAAAATTACAATAAAATACATTCCATAATGAATCTCAACACTATTCTATGACATAATATTACTCAAGGTGGTTAAGTGTTTATTATCCCATCAAATATTTCCATACATGATGAATATATTGATTATAAAAAAATAAACTAAAATATATTTTACAAAGACACTAAATTTCCCCCTCAACCTCACCCCAAACTAGTATTCATATCTAAAATGAGAACCCATATCTCAAAAACTCATATTAGGGTCACTTCCAAAAGGAATTTCCCAATAATAAGGTCTTCATTTCCATTTTGGTTCCCATGCATTGTGTGAGCGTAAAACATACTATTCCACAATAACAGTATACCTAATAATTACCCATATATATGTTCACGTATGTATTGAATTAAATTTAATGAATGAGATAGTCACATACATACCTTCAATAAAATATTTGGGTGCCCAATAAGCCACAATAGTAGTCGACTAATGTATACTTATAATCTATTTTCTTAAAGAAATACATGACATGACATTAATCCAATCAATAAAAATAAGAAATAATAATATATTTTTATAAATTAAATCATCTCATATCTATATACACCCTAATAATTGGTTAGTAATATACATAAAAAGCCCATCATGATAGATATCTTAGTCAACACTTTGTAAAATCCTAATCATAACCTCTATTGAATATGTAAAAATTTTAGTCAACCTCACTTCTAAATAAGATGTCCAATTTTAATCAAATCTAATCCATACACGACAACAATTTCTTTATTGGCATAGAGAATATACCATATATAATATAATATCCCCAATTTGTATATTATACTACCCCTATACATGTATATGATACAAATCTTTATAGTAATTGACCTATGCACAAGAACATGATCATGGTTATCATAACATTCTACTCATGAATATAAAAAATAAAATGTTTTTTATATAATAAACCATTACAAACTAACCATATTAAGATTATAATAACATATAACCCATTGTACAACCTTCTGTTTAAGCATCTAATCATGAAAATTCATAATGGGACTATATCAGATGAAACATATAGACCAAAGAAAATTATATATCTTTTTTACTTTGTGGGAAAACAATCCCATAATATATGTGAAGTCACTACAATATATGTGGAAATATATTCACATCTCATGCCTTATCTCTCATATCATAAGTGGGTAATGGGTTACATCTATGTAATTCATGAATAATAGAAATAATGGAATTTCATATACATTAACAAATTTACACCATAAATAAATGTGAATTACAAGAATAATCACTATCAGGTGACACTCTAACACTTAAGAAGATATTTTCATCACCCGTACTAGTGCACAATTTTTCTACACTATAAAAATCAATCCATGCATCATATCTCACCATAGAGAGTGAATTATCCAATGAACTCATTTTTAATCACCCTATTCACTAACTCTGGGAAGAAGTGGTATTGTTTAGAGTATTTTCTATAAAACCCATCCATTTATCCCACTGTAAGAGTCTAGGACCATTCTAAAAAACCAAACACAATTCCATTTTTTAATCCCTCATGGATTAAAAAAATTCCCACAAAGTATCCTAATCAACCTTTTAGAGGGACCTCACATAACCCACCATTATCAATGATGTATTACGTCACTATATATATATTTATGACTAAATGGACTATTTAATTAATTATATATGTATAGAAACCTCATGAGATACATCAAATTGAATAACATATGCTCAATACCCAAACACTGTTGAAAACTAATAAAAATGAAATGTAATGCATGGGGGGTCACAATAACAACTGTTCAATTCAAAATGTAGTCTTTGATGTCCACATTATCCTCATTGTATAATGATTGTGTCAAAATCACCTATGTTTTTTCACTTTTATATATCATTTAATAAATGATAACTACAAATATTAATGATGATGTTAGTAACTACCATCCTCAATTATGGAGTTTCCCTCTATTAAGGCAAGCTAAACCACACATCCATACTTGTAAAAATCATCACCCATTATCTTGAGACCATATCTCATCCAATATATCATTTAAATAAATTATTTACACTCATTAATAAATTAATTAAATATTTCATAACTTATTCATTTTTATCTAACTATAATAAACATGATAGCTTTTGTAAAAATGAAAATGTCTTGATTAGTGGGGCATGTATTCTCTTAATGAACTCATATTCATTAAAAAATGTTTGAGTATCCAAATCAAATTTTTTATGAAATATTATATTAAATCAATGAAAACTAAATAAGACCAAAGAAACAACTAACTGCTAGTGAAGGTATATTCAACAATGTGTTTCCTTGTATCGATGGTCATTTTTAGCTATATTAAATAAAATCCACATAGATTTGATTGATTTTGCTATTATTATGAGGTATATACAATTAAATACCTAGAAAAGACGCAACAAATTAGTGAATGAGAATGAAATAATAAAAGGGTAGAAAATGGAACTGAATCTCCCTCAATATTCCAAAACAAATCCTCTAAATCAAATCATATTGATGGTAAGGGAGTAAAATGATAGGAGAAGTATTGAGGCCCCCCTTTTCAATGGACCAGATAAAATAAACATTGAAGGGGGTAAAAAATGGAGTCTAGAAATAACCATTATCCTTAGTAATAATTGTCAAATGAAATATCAGGTGACTAATTTATTTACACTGGTCAGCCATTTCATCACTGAGAGCCCTGTGGAAGACCATCAGCCACCTGAGTGTCAAACGGGTCGTGATATCACACTATTTCCCATCATTTACCCAATGTTAACATACCACTAATAGGGTGTATTTTTTAAAAACTAAAAAAATTCCATCGAGTTAGAAAATAATTTATTACTAACTTTACAACATTTCAACAAAAAATACATCTGTTAGAACTTCAATTTATTAAATTAACTAACATAAAAACTCACATTATCAAAAAAATACTAAAATATTTTACATAAACTAACTTCAATTCCACTAGAGTCTATCCTTAATCTAGTTCTACCTATAATCAATGATGTTTTATCAAAGATAATTTAGATTTGTTCATTTTTATTGTAAATTAAGATGATTTTTATTCAAATATACACTCTAAAACGGTCACAACCCATCCTCGGGGCCCTTTCTGTGACTACCCCAAGTCCACCTTCCATAGGCCAGGGGCTGGCGACTAACACCAAAGTCGAGTCCCTGATAAAAATGGAAGGAATTTCCTTTAAACCCGTAACACACACAGTCTTGACACAACCAGTAGAAGCATCAAGTACTAATATAGAAAATAAAGGTGTGCCAAAAGAGAGTGGGCCAGTATAAAAACCCAACTTAACAACAAGTACAAGTACTATTAAAATGGGAAAATAGCTCCTGGATCGTCCACTAGAAATCCTACCTGAAGGGTAGGTAGAAATCTCGAACAACTCATCCCGGAGGTACGACCTGTGTATTCCAGCTCCGCGCAGCATCCCATCCATCTCCCTCAACCTCGATCACTACGGACCGTCGTCTGCACAGAACACAACAAGGTGCAGGAGAAGCCCGTGCAAGGGTGAGTTTAAAAATACTCAGTAAGGGAACCTGAGACACCTAATGGTCTCCCAGAATCCACTAAGGATAAACAACATTAGTAAGATACAATCAAAAAGTATCAACCATCCCTACTTAGGTATATTCCCATACATATACCTAAGTTACTAACCACAGTCTGTCTCCAAAACATGAGCCCAAGCACAAACCATTCCACAAAAAAAGTAAATTCAATCATTTTAATGATGACAACTAAATGTCAAGACTCCGCTCACACAGGTATGTAACTCATGTTGAGGGGTATAGATGATTAGATGTAGCCACTGAATCATCTCCTCTGTCGATCCCACACAGGATCCTGGAACAATATCAGCATTGTCGAACCCACAGAGGATCCTCGTACAGAAGTCATTTTTGTTAAACCCACAGAGGATCCCAGTCCAGAACTGTCGCTGTCAAACCCACGGAGAATCCTATTACAATATCATCTCTGTCGAATCCACGGAGGATCCTGGTACAGTAGTTGGTCCACATAAGATCATATCATCTCATTCGCAACCATCCATAGGGTTCCCGCCAATAGCATAGTCGATTCCGGGAGGGTCCTCTCCTTGTTCCAAGTGTTGATATATCAACTACCATGAAGTCTTGATTAGATGTATCCCGTAGTTCTATCTCATCGTAAGTAACCCAACGTGAAAAACGATGAGTCAATCGGATGCACGGTCTGTGCGTTATTGGCGTTTCCACTCCAAGGGCCCAGTTCGATTTAGGTTCAATCCAACCCTGTGGTACCCCAACTACATCCAAAGCTCAAGTGGTGTATACCAAAAGAACCGTATTTCTATAATATTTCTTTCTCCATAGACGGTTTGTCGATCGGACACGCATAGCCCATGATATTGGCGAAAAGGTGAAATCGGTCAAACTGGGTCGGGGGCCGATCCAGCCCATCCGGGTCAACCCGACCTGACCCGAATTTGGCCGACCCGACCCGAATTGGGCCGACCCGACCCGGACTGGGCCGACTCGACCCGGGTCCAGATCTATACCGTGGTCCCACCTGGCCAGTCGGAAACCGGCCCAGCCCGCGACGGGTGTGTGTGTGGGGGGGGGGGGGGTGGTCAGCGCCCCCATAAATCCCATAATCTTACATTTCCCTTTATCTACAATATAGATCCCCTATCCTGATTTATAGTATTTCTTGTTACCGTATTCATTATCCACACATAGGTAATTCTCCTCTATCACTACTTAATGATATTTCATGTACCATCTTATAGTTATAGATGTATAAAAATATCTCTTGTATCTTTCAACTTTAATTTTACTTAATTCTATCAGAAAGAAAAAAATATATGATCACAACCTATACATCAAAATACTAAATTCATAATGATATGTTATTATATACTTATAAAAGTATCAGTATTTTTTTGTGTCATATCATATGTCACATTTTGTAAAGTCCCATATTTCACCCTAGACCTAAAATAGAGTATAATTTTATTAATTTTTTATCCTCTATATCACAACAAGAATATCGTGATTTTTCTTATTTATCATTATGTTGTCATTTACGCCACTGTGTCTGGAATATTAATTATTTTAATATCACCACAAAAATTATAAACATAATAATATCACCTAATATATATATTAATGACTCTTATTATTATATTTTTATATTATAACATTTATTAATCTATGTTATTACATATTTATGTATAAACATGCCATCTTCCCTGATAATAACATATGCAATTTTTTGATAAGAACATATTACCTATAATGATATTAAAATATCACATGTGATTTAAATATATAATTAATCAAGATATTTACATGTCATGTTTCAATATTATATAAATATCTCAGCAACCAAAATATAAAATAATTTCCAATCATGTAATGTTTGAAGAGTTATTTATCATTTTTTCACTACTCCAAACATATTCAAATATTTTATAATTCATTATGTCATTTATTAAATATTTTTCCATATCATTTATACTCATATCTCAATTTATTAAATAAAATAGTTTTATATTTAGACCCACTATCATTATCACTTATATCCAATATATTTAAAATATTACTTTTATCACACAATGTGATATAGTATTCTATATATATATGATGTAACAACAAAAAGTAACCCATTCCTTCAAAAATATCAATATATATATTAAATATATTACTATCAAAATAACCAATACTAATATCTATTTATATTCAATAATCTGACTCATTTTTATATTTCTCTAAAATATATTATTGGGAAAATAAAAAAATTATCGAAAATTTTAAATATTTTAAAATTATCATATATTTTTTCTATAGGTATTTTATTATCATGTTATATATATTTTTATTCTTTATAGTTGGTGTTTGTTTCCTTCAATTAACTACTACGTCTCTTTTATACAATCTTTTAAACATTTTATATTATTTTATTCATTACTTTGTATAGTATTTACAATCCATTTCCATGTCTACATTGTGATTAAATATTATATATTGAATAAAAACATTGATACATAACTCATATTTATTTCATCAATGGTTACTCATCTAATGAATTAATATATAATTAATATCCCTTGTATCATATTCCTTATATGTATTATAAATATTTATAGATACATTGTTTTATGAAATATGTTATTATAATTTTATATCAGTCAAATTATTTAGTGACAGTCAATCATAATAACACATAATGAATTGGAAAATAAAATTAATTTAATCCCACAATGTTAGGATTCTTAGTATTGAGGCTATATATATTCATATGATTACTTAAATTATTTCAATTTCTTTTTTTATAATATACCTCATGTTATATATTTTTTGATTTCTTCTTTGACAATCTATATGAACTTTTGTGAACCCCAATATTAGATTATTATATTCAATTGAATCATATTTTTATAACAATTTTTGTTATTCAACTTACTAATACTTTATTTTTCTCAGATTTTCCCTTAAATAACGTCTCAAATGTCCAAGAATGATATTCATCACCAATGGGTGAAAGAAAGATCTAGGGTGTACACTTTTGAAAAAAATTGAATGAATGATATTTTAAAGAAATGGTGTTTATATGATAATTTTTTCCAATATAAAAAAGTATAATTATATGTAGAAATAATGTTACATTAAATACATCTACATAAGGTATTATATTCAAATTGAAATTCAATAATGCTCAAAACTAATATCTTTTGTTTGTAAATATTGAATTTTTTATTTCTTTCTTAGACATGTATGAAATAATGAAATGGTTGATATTAGATCATTATGGTTTAAATACATATTTGTGTATTAATTATATTTTTTTTTCATATAGAGATTTTATTAATAATGTATAATACCATATGGGATGATTTGAAAAGGATTTTATTTCTAGAATAATTGGATCATACCCCAGTGAACCAATGGAAATATTCTAGGTGTATTGATATAATTATACTTTTTTATTACTGTAGATAGACATAGATCAGAAACCGAGAGGTTATTTAATAAAATTTATGTTATTAGGTGTTTGAGAAACATATTTTGTTATTTGTCTTTTTTTCTATTAATAATTTATCAAACATTGACACATAAATTTTAATCAAAACAAAATTAATTGGTTTACATCCCCTCAAACTCTTTATTATATGTACTGTATTTGATATTTTATTATAGGGATATCTTTTTAAAATTATTTAATTTCATTATCTTGAGAAAAGGTTTTCTAATCATAAGATAATGAATGTCATATGGGTTGAAATTTGATGATATAAATTATTGTCATATAAAGAATATATTTTAGAATAATTTATTTATAATATTTATAATTGATTGATTATGTATGTTTATAAAGAGGAAATAAAATGAAATATCACTCTATAAGATACTAATTATTTGGAATATTTGTAACATTAACCATTATAAAAACGTTTCTTCAAATAAATAATTTAATATACTATTATGTTTTCCATGATATTTAATTGCATCATTTTTTTATTTTCCACTCTTTAATAATAAGAAATAACATGATTAATTTTCCTTTATCCTTTTTGTTCATGATTAACTAATTTACATATTTTAGAGCTCCATTGAAATGTTATCACATACAATTTTATTTGGGAGAACTCTATAATTTTAATTACACCAGCTCAGTCATCTATAATAGTATTGATCGAGGTCACTATATAACCTTATACATGCCTTTCCAATTTTATAAGGATAATGACTACAAGAAAAGGTCTGATAATACCACATTGTGAGTTTATACCCTCAGTATCATAACATGAAACAATAATATAAAAAATTTAACTTGCAAAACCAAAATAAAATATCAGAGTAAATGGAGAGAATTACAATGTAATACATTCCAGAAAGAATCGCAACACTATTCAATGACATAATATTACTCAGGGTGGTTAAGTGTTCATTATCCCATCAAATATTTCCTTACACGATGAGCATATTCATTATAAAAATATAAACCAAAATAAATTTTACAAAGACACTAAATTTTCCCCCTCAACCTCATCCCAAACTAGTATTCATATCTATAATGAGATCCCATATCTCAAAAACCTCATATTAGGGTCACTTACCAAAACAATTTCCCAATAATAAGGTCTTCATGTCCATTATGGTTCCCATGCAATGTGTGAGCATAAAAAATACTATTCCACCATAATGGTATACCAAATAATTACCCATATATATGTTCACGTATGTATTGAATGAAATTTAATCAATGATATAGTCACATAAATACCTTTAATAAAATATTTGGGGGCCTAATAAGCCACAATAGTAGTCGACTAATGCATACTTATAATCTATTTTCTTAAAGAAATACATAACATAAATCCAATCCATAAAAATAAGAAATAATAATATTTATTTATAAATTACCTCATCTCATATCTATATACACCATAATTATTGGTTAGTAATGTACATAACAGGCCCATCATGATAGGTAGCTTGGTCAACACTTTGTAAAATCCTAGTCATAACCTCTAATGACTATGTAAAATTTTTAGTCAACCACACTTCAACAGAATTTGTCAAATTTTAATCAAATCTAAGTCATACACACCTACAATTTCTTTATTGGCGTAGGGAATTTACAATATATAATATAAAATCCACAATTTGTATAGTATCAAACCCCTATCAATTTATAAGATATAAAATATTATAGTACTTGACCTATGCATAAGAACATGATCATTGTTATTATAACATCCTACTCAAGAATATGAAAAAAAATTATTTTGTTTAGACTAAAACCATTAAAAACTAATAATATTAAGATTATAATAACACATAACCCATGAGTACAACATTCTGTTTAAACATCTAATCATTAAAATTCATAATGGGACTATATTGGATGAAACATATAGACCAAATAAAATTATATATCGTTTTTACATCATGGGAAAACAATCCAATAATATATGTGAAGTCACTATAGTATATGTGGAAATATAGTAACATCCCATGCCTTATCTCTTATATCATAAGTGGGTAATGGGTTACATCTATGTAATTCATGAATAATAGAAATAATGTACTTTCTTATAATTTAAGAACTTTACATCAAAAATGAATCTGAATTACAAGAATAATCACTATCAGGTGACACTCTAACACTTCAGAAGTTATGTTCATCACCTGTACTAGTGTAATATTTTTTTACACTATCCAAATCAATCCATGCATCATGTCTCACCATAGAGATTGAATTAACCAATAAACTAATTTTTAACCACACTATTCACTAACTCTGGGGAGTAGTGGTATTCTATAGTGTATTTTCAATGAAACCCATCCATTTAGCCCTATGTAAGATTCCATGAACTTTCTAAAAAACCAAACACAATTCCATTTGTTAATCCCTCATGGATAAACAAATTTCCACAAAGTCTCCCAATCAGCCTTTTAGAGGGACCTCCCATAACCCACCATTCTCAATGATGTTTTACGTCACTATATATATGACTAAATGGACTATTTAATTCATTATATATGTATAGAAACCACTTGAGATCCATCAAACTGAATAACCTATGCTCAATACCCAAACACTGTTGTAAACTAATAAAAAAAATGTAATGCATGGGGGGTCACAATAACAACTATTCAATTCAAAACGTAGTCTTCAATGACCACATTATCCTCTTTGGATAATGATTATGTCAAAATTACCAACATTTTTTCACTTTTATAAATCATTTCATAAATGATAACTACAAATATTAAGGATGATTTTAGGAACTACCATCCTCAATTATGGATTTTCCCTCTATTTAGGAAAGCTAAACCACACATCCATACTTGTACAAATCACCACCCATTATCTTGATACCATATCTCATTAAATATATCATTTAAATAAATTATATACATTCAATAATAATTTAAATGAATATTTCATAACTTATTCATTTTTATCTAACTATAATAAATATGTTAGCTTTTGTAACAATGAAAATTCCTTGATTAGTGGGGCATGTATGCTCTTAATGAACTCATATTCATTAAAAAATGTCTGAGTATCCAAATTGAATTTTCCATGAAATATTATATTAAATCAATAAAATCTAAATAAATACAATGAAAAACTAGCCGCTAATGAAGATATATTCAACCATGTGATTCCTTCTAGCCTCGGTCTTTTTTAGCTATATTGAATAAAATCCACATCAATTTGATTGATTTCACTATTACTATGATGTATATACGAATAAATACCTAGAAAAGACACAACAAATTAGTGAATGAGAATGAAATAAGAAAAGGGTATAAAATGGAAGCGAATCTCCCTCAATTATCAAAAAAATCTCCTAAATTGAATCAGATTGAAGGTATTGGAGAAAAATGATAAGTGAAGTGTTGAGGCCCCCCCTTTTCAACAGACCAGATAAAATAAAAATTGAAAGAGGTATAAAAAATGGAGTCTAGAAATAACCATTCTCCTTAGTAATAATAGTCATTTGGAATATCAGGTGACAAATTTATTTATACTGGTCACCCATTTCATCCCTGAGAGCCCTGCGGAAGACCATCATCCCCTGAGTGTTAAATGGGTGGTAATATCACACTATTTCCCATCATTTACCCAATGGTACCATACCACTGATAGGGTGTATTTTTTAATTACTAAAATAAATCCATTGAGTTACACAATAATTTATTATTAACTATACAACATTTCAACAAAAAATACATCTGTTAGAACTTCAATTTATTAATTTAACTAACATAAAAAACTCACATTCTCAAAAAAATATTAAAATGTTTTACTTACACTAACTTCAATTCCACTAGAGTCTATCCTAAATCCACTTCCACCAATAATCAATGATTTGTGCTCAAAGATAATTTAGGTTTCTTAATTTTTATAGGAAATTAAGATGATTTTCTTTCCAATATACACTCTAAAAATGTCACGATCTGTCCTCAGGGACCATGTCGTCACTACCCCAAGCCCGCCTTCCACAGTCCAGGGGCTGGCGACTAGCACCAAAGGCGAGTCCCTGATAAAAAGGGAAGGCATTTACTTTAAACCCGTAACACACACAGTCTAGAAACAAGTAGTAGAAGCAAAAAAAAGTACTAATATAGAAAATAAAGGTGTGCTGAAAGTGAGTGGGCCAGTATACAAACCCAACTGAATAATAAGTACAGGTACATGTAAAAAGGGAAAAAAGCTTCTAGATCATTCAGCAGAAGTCCTACCTGAAGGGTAGGTACATATCTCGAAAAACTCATCCTTGAGGTACATCCTGTCTAGTCCAGCTACGAGCAGCCTCCTGTCCTTCTCCATCAGCCTTGATCACTGTTGAACGTCATCTGCACAGAACACAAGAAGGTGCCAGGGAATCCCTTGCAAGGGTGAGTATAACAATACTCAATAAGGGACCCTAACACCCCCGAAGGTCTCCCAGAATATACTAAGGACAAATGACAGTAGTAAGATACAATCACGAAGTATCAACCATCCCTACTTAGGTATATTCCCATACATATATTGAAGTTACCAACCATAGTCCGGCTCTAACAGTCGAGCCCAAGCACAACCCATTCCACAAAGTAAGTAAATTCAATAATTTCAATGATAACAACTGAAAGTCAAGAATCAGCTCAGACAGGTATATAAATAATGTAGAGGGGTAGATATGTTTATATGTATCCATTGAATCATCTCCATTGTCGAACCCACGTAGGATCCTGGGACAGTATCAGCGCTGTCGAACCCACAGAGGATCCCGGTATAGTACCTTCACTGTCGAACCCACATAGGATCCTAGTAAAGTATTGTCACTATCAAATCCACGGAGGATCCTGGTACAGTAGTAGGTCCACGTAGGATCCTATCATCTCAGTCGCAGCCAGTTATAGTGTTCCCTCACACAGCACGGTCAAATCTGGGAGGGTCCGCTCCTCGAGCCATGTTTTGATAAATCTGCTACCATGAATTCTCTAGTTGATGTATCCCTTAGTTCCGTCTCATCATAAGGAACCCAACGCGACAGATGACACGTCAATCGGATGCTCGGTCTGTGAGTTATCTGTGTTTCCGCTCCAAGGGCCGAGTTGGATTTAGGTTCAATCCAACCAGGTGGTACCCCATCTACTTCCAAACCACAAGTGGGTTATGTCAAAAGAACCATCTTTCAATAAGCTTTCCATCACTATAGATGGTTCGTCTATCGTACACTCGTAGCCCAATATATAGGTGAAAATTTGAAATGGGTCAAACAGGGTCCGGGGACGGTCCGGCACAACCGGACCGCCTGACACGACCCGGGTCTGGATCTAGACCGGGGTCTGACCCGGCCCGCAACGGGCAGCCTGGCCCATGCATGGCGTGGGCCGCGTGGCTGGGAGGCGGACCACCAGCCGAAGCCAGTGGTGGCTGCACCCCGTAGGGTCCACCCTAATCGACCGAGCGAGGGGGGGGGGGTGGTCAGAACCCCCTATCTCTATGTTATGTCTTGCGCGTGGCACTGGCCCGGTGACCGCGTGACCCGAAGGGTCCCACCTGTGGTTTTCCCGCCGGCCGTCGGCTCTACCGGCCGCCCTTCTCCGTCCACCGCGGCCTTTGGTTGTGGTTCTTCTCCGACACGGCGCGACGACACCGTGGCCAGCCCCTTCGACCACCGCGGCCTAAGTGGCCACATCTCCTTCCTCCGGCATAGTGTGATGGCACCGTGCTCCTCTGGCAACGCCGCAGTTTTCCTTGCAGCTGCATGATTCTCTACGTGGCGCGAGGGCGTCATGCTCCTCCGGTGGCCCTTGAGTGGCCAGTTCCTCTCACGGCCGGCCCGTCGTCAGCCGCTGATGCTCCACCGTGGTCCTCCCTTCCGGTGGCTCCGTTTCATGACCGCTGTCATCAACAAATGAGAAAGAACGAAGGGGGAGGGTCGGGCCATGTTCGCGAGGACTGATCCCACCATGTTATGGTGATATCAGTCGGCAATTCTCAAAACATAAATTAAACAACGAAGAAGTGGAATAAATTATACTAAAATCCCATACCTCATAAGATGATGACCATTGATGAAGTCGCGGAAAGGCGGTGTCAATTCGTCAATGTCGGAAAAGGAAGAAGATATCCGTCATTAACAGATGAGCATTCGGAGGTGACGAAGTCGAGGATATTATTCTTCGTGGTTGACTCCTTCTCTTTTGGGACGATTGAAGATTGATTTAGGTGTTCTTCGTTCTTTGGTGGAGAGCTCTTCTCCTCCTAAATTCCCATTTCCAAGCTCTCCCAAAAGACCAACGCCAAACCAAATCAATAGATTAAGATATCCTATTAATTTTTAGGCATGGAATTTAAAACGGGGGGTTTAATTATATGAGTTATTAAATTCAATTAATTAATATAGAGGGCTGGCGTAATTAATTGGAAGGGGGCGTTCAAGGTTTTCACCACTTAATTGGGGGTTCTAAAGAGTTACAACCCCGGGTGGTCCTCAAAAAGATATCCTCCAAATAGAGGATATCTGTGGGTGGGCGCCACCACCGTAACCTCCCATGGGAGGTTAGGGTGTGGTAGCCCCCACCACTAACCATCTCTTGGTGGTTTTAACCACCTTATAAATAAAAATAAGTTACACTTATTTTTATTTAACTTATTAAAAACCCCAAATCTAACTTCAATTTTCTTCAAAACACAACTGTGGTGAAGGTCTCACTATGAAATCACTGATGCTGCGAGCTCAACAGTGCCCTCAGATTTCAATTCCGAGAACCGGTTCAAAAGTTATAAAACGTCTCTCGTACGTTTACTGAACGTACCTAAACTAAACTTCATAAATTGATTCCGAGCACACTACGCCTCGAAATCAAGCACCGTAAATTTTTCGGATTCGTAAAAATCCCATGTATTTTAAAAAATCCAAAGAAATTCCATCTCTTTACATTCTCCCCACCTTAGGTATTTACATCCCCGTAAGCTAATACTCAAACTAAGGAAACAAATGGGGGTACTGAGCAAACATTTGAGCCTCCCGCTCCCATGTGCTCTCTAGGAGGTTCCCTGCTGCCAGCGAACGCGCACCAGTGGTATCGAATGTCCACGTAGGACCTGATTTTGTCGATCCTCAATCTCCATTGGAACCTCTGAGAAAGTAGTCCCATCATCGATTTCCATCTCCACATGGTCGATGATGTGAGAAGGATCATGCACGTATCTACTCTACTGAGATATGTGGAAGACGTCGTGCACCCGGTGCAACTAAGGTGGAAGAGATAAGTGGTAAGCCACCTCAGCAACTATGATAAGGACCTGGAAAGATCTGATGAATCGCAGAGATAACTTGCCACCTCGGCCAAATCTCCATAGACTTCATCGAGGTAGGACCCGTAGAAAGACGTGGTCGCCATCTTCGAACTCCAGAGGTCCCTGTATCCTATTAGCATAGGGCTTCTGCCTACTTTATGTAGTCTTCATCTACTCATGGATTATCTGCACCTTTTCATCATAGTCTGAACCATCTTTGGCCCCATGAGTGCTGACTCCCCTAGGTCAATCCAACATAGAGACGATCTGCAAGGTCGGTCATACAGTGCCTCGAAAGGTTCCATCCCGATGGTGGAGTGGTAGCTGTTGTTGTATGCAAACTCTATCAAGGATAAGTGATCCTCCCAGCTATGACATAAGTCGAGGACGTATGTACACAACATTTCTTAGAGAGTCTGAATGGTCCTCTTAGTCTGACCATCCATCTGAGGATGGAAGGCAGTGCTCACATGAAGCTGTGTCCCGAAAGCCTCCTACAACCCCTTCCATAGCCGAGAAGTTAAACGAGCATCTCGATTGGAGACGATCATCGATGGCACACCATGAAGCTGTATGATCTCACGTATATAGAGGCATCCCAAGCTCTCTACTGGGCCCTGCTCTATGATCGGTAGGATGTGGGCTTACTTGGTGAGTCGGTAAATGATCACCCATATAGAGTCATGACCTCTGGATGTACATGGAAGTCCCGTCATGAAATCCATGGATATCCCATCCCACTTCCACTCTGGGACATCTAAGGGCTGAAATAAACCTGCTGGAACCTGATAATCCACCTTCACTTGTTGACAAGTTAGTCATCGTGAGACAAACTCTGCTACTACATTCTTCATACCTAGCCATAAGTGCTGTCGTCGGAGGTCCTGATACATCTTCTCCACACCTGGATGTACTACTAGAGGAGATGTGTGGAACTCCCACAACACTTCTTCCTGAAGTGTTACTGGTACCATAGTACATCCTACGAAGAGAATGATGTGCTACCCACCTACAGAAAATCCATCAGGTTCCTGCCCTGTGGATATCTGTGCATGTCAAGCCTCGCAGTCCACATCCCCATGCTGTGCCTCCCTGACTCTATGAATAAATGGAGGTGTGACTTTAAGATACTGCAAAAAGGCTGCTCCATCTCGATCCACAAAGGATAACTGTAACACGGCCAGCTGCTCTGTCGCCTCTCCAAGTAGCTAATTGCATGATCTCCTACAGAGTGAATTTCCTACAACATTCCTCTTCCTAGGAGTATAGACTATCTCAAAGCCATTGTCCTGGAGGAACTCAAGCCAATGCCGATATATCAGGTTCAGGTCCTTCTACGAGAAGATCTACCTGAGACTCTAGTGGTCTGAGTAGACTATAAAATGATCTCCCATCAGATAGTGTCGCCACATCATCAAGGAGAATACCATTGCTGCTTTCTCCAGGTCATGGGTAGCGTAATTCTACTCGTTCAATCTCAGATGCCGAGAACCATAAGCTATCGCTGGTCGCTCCTGCATCAGGACGCTTCTGGGCCCGGTCCCTGATGCATCTCAATAGACTACGTACCCAACGCCCTCCTTTGGTAGCCTCAAGATGGGCGCACTAGTCGGCCTCTATCGATGCTCATGGAAACTCTGTTTCCATCTCTCTGACCACACGAAGGGTTTCCCCTTCTTCGTCAATGATGAAAATGGTCCAGCAACTCTGGAGAAGTCTGGAACAAATCTCTGATAGTACCCAGCCAGTTCGAGAAAAATTCGTACCTTTGTCACACTCCTGGGTGTCTCCCAATAAAGTACTTCCTCGATCTTCGATGGATCCACTACAACTCCTACATCTGAGATGACATGTCATATAAAGTGTACCTCTTTGATCCAGAACTGGCACTTAGAGAGCTTACCATAAATCCGGTCCTATCAGAGTGTGTCCGTTACTACCCGCAAATGGTAGGTGTGGTCCTCCTCGGTAGTTGATTAGATCAGAATGTCATTGATGAAGACTACCACAAAGTGATAAAGGTATGTCTGAAAGATCATGTTCATGAGTCCCATGAACAGTTCTGGTGCATTGGTTACACTGAATGCCATAACCAAGAACTCATAGTGGCCATTAAAGCTTCTGAAGGTCATCTTCTGCACATCCTCATCTTGTTCTCTCAACTGGTGATAGCCCGGCCAAAGATCTATCTTTGAGAACCAATGTCCTACCTTTTGCTGATCAAAGAGGTCATCAATCCTCAGGAGTGGGTACTTGTTCTTCATTTTCACCTCATTCAGGCGCCGATAATCAACACACAGACACAAGCTCCCATACACCTTCTTGTAGAACAAAATCGAGCATGCCCAGGGTGAAACACTTGGTCGGATAAATCCCTTCCCCTACAAGTCTTCCATCTATACCCGTAGATCACGAAGCTCCGCGGGAGACATATGATATGCTGGAGTGGATATCGGTGTCGTCCTGGGGTACAAGTCAATGTAAAAGTCTACCTCTCTGCGAGGAGGTAGTCCTAGAACGTCATTTGGGAAGATATCCACGTACTGATCCACCACAACAGGGAAACTCATAATCCGCACATCAACCTCTCCGACAATGAGGCTAGCCAACATATGTATGATCAGCTGCCCCCTTCTCTGGATAAGTCCATTCTGTGCTACAAAGGTTCCTTTTTTGCTGGTGAAGGTAATCCACATCCCATCCATGCAGATACACCACAATTTTTTCTTAATGCAGTCAATTTGAGCAAGAACTGTGGATAACCAGAACATACCCAGGATGACGTTGTAAGGCCTCAACGCCACTACGAGGAGATCCAGTCGAAGATCTCGACTCCTAGAGTAAGGTCACACATCCGAAACTAGTGTTTAATCGTTGAGTATGCCCCCATAGGAGTCTCTAAACGTAGAGATCATTCAAACGGATCCGTCAGAATCTATGAGCTCTGAAGGAGGGCAGCCGAAATAAAATAATGACTTTAGCTATGTATATAAGTACTATAGCAAGGTTGGAGTAGACAGAGGTTGTACCTCAAATCATCTCAGGTGCGTCGTGGGCGTAGGCCTCGACTGCCTGGAGCTGATCCCACCCCTGTCTGCCAGCTCCCTATGGTCGGAGTAGACCTCCTAGTGGTGGTGGTGGTAGGACCTCGAAACATCATCCACCACCTGCTGCTCAGACAGATCCTCTTCCACGTCTGCCTACTCCCAGCGGACTACCATGGTCGAACCATTGCCTCTTCCTGGGAGGTCCCTCTACTATCTTCTACTCATCTTCATGGTAGTTCGGGAAGTCACGAGCCATGTGACCCTGCCCACAGCATGCATAGCATTACCTGCGCCTCGTATGGCTGGCCCTGTCTTGTGTGCCCCGCACAACCGAACCTGTATCTTGTGGTCACCCACCTAATGGCCTGGTCCACTTGGACCTCTATGACATCTGCCTACTTCCGGCTGCAGAAGACTCCGCTACATGTCACTCTGGGGTGGGTCTCGCTGTTGGTGACTACTCAGCTAGAGAACTCTCCACAAGAAGGGCTCTCTCCAGCACCCCTGCCTGTTTCGGAATGTTGAGGGAGATCGTAAAAGACCTGATCTCATGCCTAAGTCCTTGTACAAAGGTCCAGGCCCTGAAGAACGGGTCCTGCACCATATATGTGGAGTATCATAAGAGGTCAGTGGACCTCGCTGAGTACTGTTCCACCTTCATGTTACCCAGTTGCATATGAAGCAACTCTTGAATCTGCACCGCATTAAGGGTAGCTAGAACAATCTCTGACCAGAATAGGCTGTTGAAGTATGCCCAGAGTAGTGATTCCTTCTTATTGACCTGGAACATCGGGCTCCACCATCTGCCTATTGCTTCCTAAAGGAGACTCATGGAAAGGATCACCATGTGGTCGACTAGTGTCCCTACAAATCTGAAAACTCTCACAACAGCATCCAGCCAATCCTCAAATGCATGTGGGTCCATCTCTCCCATGAACCTGGGTAGCCTATGGAACTGGAACTTGTGCAACACACTCAGATGTATTGCACTCTCTGCTGTTGGAGCTGGTGGTATCGGTGGCCCAGTGGGTAGTGGTACTATTGGTACCTCCGCTGTGATCAGGCCCTACATCGAGGCCTCGTCGCTCGGTGGGCTACCATCTTGTACAAAACTCGGAACCCTGGCTGGCTGCCTACATGGGCCCATCTTAAAAAAAATAACAGGTGATCCATGGTTAAAACAATATACCTGGTGAGTGAACACAAAGTGATCACAAAGAAAACTGTTCAAAGGAAACACACATGCAATCAGTGTTTTCGTGCACTGAGTCGGAAGTCAGAAGTCAGAGTCCTAGTGTATGGATACGTCGGTCTCTACACCAAAACTGGTTTCGCTAAACTAATTACAACACCCAAAACACTTAATACTATTTCCATTAAATTAATCAGAGTCCACGTTATATGGTAGAACCAACTCCTCTGGTACCAATTTTTCACGACCCGTCCTCGGGGCCAGTGATGTGACTACCCAAAGCCCACCTTCTATAGGCCAGGGGCTGGCGACTAGCACCAAAGGAGATTCCCTGATTAAAAGGGAAGTAATTTCCTTTAAAACATTAACACACACTATCTGGACACAAGCAGTAGAAGCAACAAGTACTAATATAGAAAAGAAAGGAGTGCTGAAGGTGAGTGGGCCAGTATACAAACCCAACTAAACAAGAAGAATAAGTACAAGTAAAAAGGGAAAACATATCCTAGATAGTCCACTGGAAATTCTACCTGAAGGGTAGGTATAGATCTCGAACAACTCATCCCTAAGGAACGTCCTGTCTAGTCCAGATCCGAGTAGCCTCCCACCCATCTCCCTCAGCCTCGATCACTGTTGACCGTCATCTGCACAAAAAACAACAATGCGGGCAAAGCCTGTGCATGGGTGAGTATAACAATACTTAGTAAGGGACCCTAAGACCTCTAAAGGTATCCCAGAATCCACTACGGCTAAACCAAAGTAGTAAGATACAATCACGAAGTATCAACCATCCCTACATAGGTATATTCCCATACATATACCTAAGTTACCAACCATAGTCCGGCTCAAATACTTGAGCCCAAGCACAACCCATTCCACAAATGAAGTAATGTCAGTCATTTCAATGATAAAAACTTAAAGTCAAGACTCAACTCACAAAAGTATATAACACATGTAGAGGGGTAGAGATGATTAGATGTGGCCACTGAATCATCTCCTCTGTCGAACTCACGTAGGATCCTGGAATAGTATTAGCATTGTCGAACCCACAGAGGATCCCGGTACAGATGTCGTCGTTGTCGAACGCACGGAGGATCCAAGTCCAGTACCATCACTGTCGAACCCATAGAGAATCCTACTACAGTATCGTCAATATCAAACCCATGGAGGATCCTGGTATAGTGGTAGGTCCACGTAGGATCCTATCATCTCAGTCGCAGCCAGCCATAGGGTTCCCGCAAACAGCATGCTCAATTCCGGGAAGTTCTGCTCCTCGAACCAATTGTTGATACATCAACTACCACGAAGTCTCAATTTAATGTATCCCGTAGTTCCATCTCATCATAAGAAACCCAATGTGATAGATGGCTCGTCAATCGGATGCCCAGTATGTGAGTTATTGTCGTTTCTGCTCCAAGTGACTGGTTGGATTTAGTTTCAATCCTACCCGGCCATACCCCAACTACATCCAAACCTCAAGTGGGGTATTCCAAACGAACCGTCTTGCTCTATGCTTTCTGTCTCCATAGAAGTTTTGTCGATCAGATACCCATAGCCCATGATACAGACGAAAAGGATAAATGGGTCAAACTGGGTATGGGTCCGGTCCGGCTCTGGATCCGGACCGGGGTCCAACCTAGATTGCCAAAAATCAGCCCGGCCCACGACGGGCTGCCCGGCTCGTGCGGTGGCTTGGCCTGCGTGTGGCGCAGCCCGCGTGGGTGCGAGGCGGACCACCAACCAAAGACAGCGGGGCCCGACCTGACCGAGGGAAGGGGGGTGGTCAGTTCCCCACCATCTCCATGTAATGGCTGGGGCATGGCATCGACCTGGTGACCGTAGGACCTAAAGGGTCCCACCTGTGGTGTGCCCGCCGGCGGCCGGCTCAGTCATCCACCCTCCTTCGTCCCCCACGGCCTTTGGCCAGGATTCTTCTCCAGTGCGGCGTGTCGGCGCCGCCCCCTGCCCATCCGACCTCTATAGCCTATGTGGTTGTGTATCCTTCCTTCAGAAAGGTGTGATAGAACCGCGCCCCTCTGGAACCGCTGTGGACCGCCTGGCCGCGAACCACTTCTTCGCACGGCGCGACGTCACCGTGCCCCTCTGGCGACTCCGTGGCCCTTGCACCGCTAGTTCTTCTCATGGCTGGCCCGTCCCCGACCACCGATGCTTCACTGCGGTCCTCCTTTCTGGTGGCTCCGTTGTGCCACACCCATCGTCAATATACGAGATAGAACGAAGGGGGAGGGCCAGGCTGTGTTCGTGCAGAGTCATCCCTCCTCGTTATGGTGATATCAATCAGCAATTCTCAAACCATAAATTGAATGATTAATAATGAGAATAAATTATACTCAAATCCCCTACCTTGTAAGACAATGATCGTTGAAGATGTCGCAGAAAGGCCGCGTCGATTCGTCAATGTCGGAAATGGAAGAGGATATCCATTGTTGGCAGATGAGCGTTCGAAGGTGACGAAGTCGAGGATGGCGTTCTTTGTGGTCGACTCCTTCTCTTTTGGCATAGTTGAAGATCGATGTAGGTGTTCATCATTCATCGTTGGAGAGATCTTCTCCCCCTCAATTCCCCTTTCCAAGCTCTCCCAAAAAGACCGATGCCCAACCAAATCAATAGATTAAGACATCCTATTAATTTCTTGGTGTGGAAATCAAAAAGGGGGGGGGGGTTAATTAATTGAGTGATTAAATTCAATTAATTAATAGAGAGGGTTGGCATAATAAATTGGTGGGGGAAGTTAAAGGGTTTCACCACTTAATTGGGGGTTCCAAGGAGTTACAACCCATGGGTGGTCCCCACCATGATATCCTCCCAAGGGAGGATATGTGTGGGTGGCCCCAACCAATATAACCTTCCATGGGAGGTTTGGGTGTGGACCCCACCACTAACCACCTATTTGTTGTTTTAACCACCTTATTAATAAAAAGAATTTACACTTATTTTTATTTAACTTATTAGAAACCCCAAGTCTAACTTCCATTCTTATCAGAACGGAACTGCGGTGAAGGTCTCACTAAGTAATCACCGACGCTGTGAGCTCAACGGTGGACTCAGATTTCAATTCTGAGCAAGAGTTCAAAAGTTATAAAATCCATCTCATATGTTTACTGAATGTATCCGATTTTTTTTTTAATAAATTGATTACGAGCACACCGGGCATCAAGAACAAGCGCTGTAAATTTTCGCGGACTAGCAATATTCTCATGTACTTGAAAGAATTTATGGAAATTCCAGGTCTTTAAAAAACATTATTGATTTGTAGATTATTATTAAATTACAATTTTAACAAAACCTATATTAATTATATTTTTATGTTTTATATTTAAGTATTTTTCATGTATATAGAATCATAGGGATATGAAAATGATAGGTATAATGTCATTTTTGTAATGAAAAAAATCACTATATATATTGGGGAGTTACTGATCGTATAAAATTATTAGTAATATTTTTAGACATTATACATAAAAATTTATTTAGATAATGAGGACCACAAGATGAAAATTTATTAAAATATATGATTGATTAAATTATGGGTGTTACTTTAATATTTTTCCCAATAATTTTTTAGATGATATTCTTTTTTGATTCCCTAAAAACCATTCCAAAATATCTACTAGTTGAATTAGATATAACTATTTTATATAGGAAAAGGATCCCTAAAAGGTTGCAGTGCATTCGATGAATGATTCATGTTTTACATGGTAGTTAGAAACAAGTCCTATCTATTTTACATTATGGGTTTTTAACATTAATACTTATATATTAAAAAATATCATTAATATAAAATGAATAATGGGGTGGAATATAAATATATATCATACTTTTTATGGTATATGTAAAATTTATTCTATTAATATTTGGTAAATTATCTCGACAACTGATAAAAATTTTTCATTATTAATAAGTTATTGGTATAAAAATAGTTGGAAAGTGTGACAAAATAATAAAAAACAAGATTTGGAAACATATGGGCAATATGAATGATTATAATAATAATTTCCTAGATAGTTCTAAGAAATTTTGAACAATTTTGGGTAAATTATAAATAATGATGATGAGAAAAATATCATTTATGGAATAATGGGGTATAACCAAACATGGATAAATAACTACTAATAGCCTTATGACAAAGAAACCACCCTGATTTAATAAAACTATATATCCATTGAATATAGACAATTTCATAGATTATATGAAAATGATATTCATAAATATTTTATAAATATAGAAATTTATGTTTATGATCATTGTGTAATAATTAAGGGGGACATTGATATATTATGACTATTATTCAGAAACACCCATAAAGGATTGAAAGTAATGAACATGGAATATAAATCATTTAATATAGTATTTCTAGATAATTTTTTTCAGATTGATTATCTAAATTATATGTATATATATATCTTAGAAAAAACTAATTGTATGTGGAAATGATATGTATTTTTTATAATGTATTATGATGTCACCAATACACATATGGGGGGGGGGGATTTCAAGGTGTTTTTTAATTTAAACTTTTTAAATAAGGTATTTTCATAGGATATAGCTTGTTTCTATGTTATGGAGATCATTTTTTTAATATGTTACTATTTTCATTCACATCAACATATAATAAAATAAATAAATTCTATGAAAAGTAAACAACAATTTGACAAGGATGAACATAATTTTCTAAAATAAAAGAGTATATAACTAGTAGTTATCCAGTGTATTAATACCAATTATCTCACTCCTATGAAAAAAAGATTTTTGTAATTAACACTCTATTCTATGAATCACTACATGTATAAAGGGATAGGTATTACACACATTTACATAAGATCCCCTCCCTCATCTTCATTAACATCTCACTTAATTATGGATCATTGTTAATCAATTTATATAGTGAACTTCATCCTAAGATCTATAGTGGAAAATAATTTTCCTTATCATGATGAATCAATTATGAGTATTTGACCATTGAGTTCTCTATAGGGGTAAAATAGTAAACTCACCCAATGTAAAAAAGATGAAATATTTGTCTGATGTAAAAAAATGTTTTTTTGGTATGGTTTCAAAACCTAGGATGGGTTATCATGGAATTTTATGTGCGTAAAACCATATAAATATATCAATTATAAAAAAAATTAACCATGCAGATGAAATTTTTTTAATTATGAAATTCCTTCTAAATGGAGTCTCATATGGAGAATCCAAAGGCACTGGTGAATTTGTGTCTAGTTATTTTACCCTAAGAGTGATATAATTTTTTATGTCATAGTTTTCAAGTATGAGATGTGGACATGGATTAATTATTTGTTGGAACCCTATTTTTGTTAGATTTATTAAAAATTGGCGTTGATGCATTTAGATTAATTACAATTAATGGACATATTTTCTAGTCAAATGAATAAATTGAAAAAATATTTATATATACTTTTATGTGTTTCCAGTATAGTTATCTTATAGATCCGTTCATATGTAATATGTCTTTGGTTTGATGGAGTTGCTAAATTTATTTATGGAGAGTGCTAATTTGGGATAAAAAAGGTTGTATGAATAATAGAGATGAAAAAATTCTGGAGTAACCCCTATATAATATATATCAATAGGGAGTGTAATAAATAGACCTAAGATACCCTAAAAACATGTAATTTACTTAATAATTCACAAAAAAGAAGGGGTTCCCAATCCCAATGGGCTAAAAACTAGCACCAGAGTATCAGAAAACAATTTGAGGGGATAATTTCTCCAATCCCAAAATAAGATGCATGGAATATATACATATATAAAATAAAAATTATAAGAAAAAAATGAAATATATTACATAACCAAAGATAAATAGCGGAATCAATAAAAATTGAAATCAAATCAAACTAAAGGCATACATCTAAAGCATAGAAATTAATAATGAAACCAATACCCATCATTCGATGTGATTGTGATAAACCTTCATCTATATCACCACTATCTACATATTCCAAACTTACATAATCCTCACCACCTCACTATGATGCCTTGCTTTATCCTATATCAAAAGATAATAGTAGGTTTATATTCTATTGAATGGTTTTGTAGCTAGTGACCTAAAAAAGCTAAGTAGGGCCCCATCTAGGTGTTCCATATCATGTATCTATAAAAATAATCGCAATATAATTATTTTAAAGAAATCATGGCTTGATAATAATTAAATACTTTTTATATCAAAATCATGGTATATATTTTCTTCATTTCATAGTTCTAAAACATGCTAATTAAAATTTCTTGAAAGCATTGATACACATTTTCAATATCATTTATATAAAATCTAAAATATTAAAAGACAAATTAAAATGGTAAATGTGACAATTATACCAAAATGTTTTTCTAGTGGACTACTCATATGAAAATCATTGACAAGTGTGCACTCAATTTCATAGAAAAGGTCCTAAGGAGTAGTGGAACACCCTTTTAGTGAACCAACCAATAATTTCAAGATCATGTCACTAAAACATTGTCATATGGAGTTTAAGAACAATAAAAGAGTGAACCACCTGATGAAAAAATGGACAAGTACAAATAATAAACCTTCCTCATATGTACTGAAGGATATAAATGTAGTACATTTATCCAATCCCTTCCAATGAGATTCATATTTCCATAATAGTTCCAAAGAAAATCAATTTTCTATTAAAACATTCATTGAAACACCATTTTTCAATTGATTTCATAATTTTATGTAAACACCACTTTCTTTTTCCAAAAAAAATTATTAAGTCATCTTTTATCACAAACCAATTTATGTATAAAAAATAGTTAGTCTAATTCATTTTTAAGGAATTTTATAAAACCAGTAGAAATTATGGTTCATCCAATTTTATCTAGAGATGGAACCACCTACCTCAAACTCTAGTAATATATACCCTGTAATGAAATCGACAAAAACCTGGAGAAATGTGGAAAGAATAGAGGACCTAGCATCAATTCCCATTTATCAAAATAATTTGACATAAAGAAAATGTTCTCAAAAGAGGATATATCAATACATACCTCATAGAAACCTCATGACACAGTACAACCATCACATTGATCGGCACCTAGTAGACAATCTCACAAAAGATATATAAAGGTTCAAACTAGAATTACCATATGATCTAAAAATCCCAAAAATATAGCCCGGTGCCACTGTGACCAGCAAGATAAATGATGAATTATAATTGATTATTATTATTCGAGTTTCAATGAAACTATGAAAGATATAGAGTACCGAATGAAGCATTCCCAAAGAGAATTAAAGACCCAAAAAACATCTGGATAGGAGAAACGGTTCAAGGGATATGGATACGCAATGAGTGTTGAGGGATTTATGTGAGTGAATAATAAGAATTAATGGGCATGATGGGTTTATATCATAAATCATTATTTATGATGTGTATCCATGGTAATTCACATACGTAAAAATAATTCCACCATCGGTAAGTTCATCCGGAGTGACACATTTCTAATATGAGATGTGTAATATGAACAAAATATATTTCATCCCATAAAATGATTTTATATATAATTATCAGTAAAATATATATGAAATATGTTAGAATTTATTTCCTAAATATTCCTTGTCAGAATCTTCTGTCCCATGTTCTTTAGAAACTCAAAAAACGACTCCCACGTCCTTTAAACATAAGAAACAAGATCTTAATAACCAAAATGTTAATAATACCCTTTATTCAGAATGTTATAATCTCCCCATTATATGTCTTTAATTCCTTATTATGTCCTGAGAAATATTTTTTATTTTAAAAGAGGTGATACCACTACTCTCACACTAATTGATTTCACATCTAAATCTAATGAGAATCTGATATGTGTCACCAAATCACTATGAATAATGGAAGTAACATCCCTTGTAAGAATTTTAACTTGGTCTCGAATATATCCAATGGTTCTTCCATAACAAAAACATCAACCTCCCAATTGATATCTTTTTAAATCAAAACATGGTAAGGATCCCGATGATACTTCTTGAGATGTGATATGTTGAAAATTTCATGGATAATAATAAACATAGAAGACAATGCCAACCGATAAGAAACATTCCCTAGTCGCTCAGTATCATAAAACTATCCAACATATTTCAATTCTAAATTTTAATGATGCACTACTGTATATCCAAGACCATCACTAATGTCTTCTAAAATAGGCTTGGTCCCAGAAGAGATTTTACACCCACCCCTTCCTAAAAAAAGAACCTTCAAATGAAACCATTAAAAGCCTCCAAAGGTTACATTATGATTGATGGCTTATTAATATTGTTATAATAGTACTCAGTATCTCTTAAATGGTTGCTCTGTGATCTTACAAAATCTAAGAATCATGAGTAAATCTTATACCCTATGATCTGAATAACATGCTCTTTATGACCATCAATCTATCAATTGACAACAGAATGGGGTCCCCAAGTATCTTTGTTATCAACTACATGTATAACATACCCAGATCATCAAGATTAGTAGTGTCCCAAAATAGAATAAAATTTTCTAATATGTGTAACATTAAGGAACATAATCAGTAATATCATGCTTTATACCTGGCACCTAAAATTTCCATCTAATGTTATAATACATCATCACAATGAAAAATTGAAATACCCATGAATAATTATGAATGTGATGCAAAAAATCATCACTCATAGATTCTTTAATAACATACCAATCCTTTATGTTGAGAATACCATATGAAGGGAGAGACAAATAAGAAAAACTTTCACTACCATAAATGGATTCCCTATTCATCAAAAATTGTAATCCTACTAATAAAAAAGAATAATAAAATCAAGAAGAGGAGATAATGATTGAACACTGGTCAATACCATAAGTGAATAATCTTTGTCAGCATCCATATGTAACTAGGTGAGATTTACATGAGGTTCCTCAGTTCATTCAATTCCAAAAATAGTATGTGGTGGATCCTTTTTTACTACGAGAATTTTTAACAACATTCCCTATCACTATGTTTTAGGTGATGTCAAGTTCAAATGTCAGAAACTATTTCACCCATCATCTCTATTTTAGATTCAATTTCTTCTATGATAAGGTATAAATCAAATTTTATTGAATAGATAATACTGTGGAAAACTCCCTAAATTTTTTTATGACAACACTTTATCAAAATCATTACAATAGAATGATACAAATCATGAGTCGGATAATTTTTCCCATGCAGTTGAAGATGATGAGATCTATATGTAAGATCATGATCGTCCCCCATAAGAACACAATCGAAAACACCACCATAAGTATCATAGTATACCACATACCACATAAAAAACATCATTTTGGACTATAATAGGTTTTGATGATAGATGTTTTTTCAAATCATCGAAATAAAAATAAAAGTTATACTCCCTTATGAATTTTACCCCCTTAATTGTAACATAAGTCCATGGTGATGATATATTTGATAAATCCTTAATGAATCACTAAAATTATCTAGTAAGACCTAAACAGATCTAAATCTTGAAGATATTCTAGGGTTACTCCCATGACACATAATTTTTTACCTTCTTAGGATCGACTAAATTTAAATGTTCTGAAAACAACATTCCATAAGAAAATAATTTCTTTGATTAAAAAATTTCATTTCAAAAGATTTATCTGAATTCTATGGCTCATCATGATTCCAAAAACCAAATTCATATTGTGTGAATAACCATTTTTGGATCACACATATTCCCAAATATCAAACATGAACACACTGATAAATGTGTCCTCAAACTTATGGATTATCCAGTTCCTTAAATCCCTAAAATCTGCATGATTTTTAGTCAATCAAAAAATAAACACATGGTCTCCATAATTCTATACCTACTCCAGAAAGTGGTCATCATAATATCAAACTCATGGACCCATACTTGATGATACACCCACCAAATAATGATATCAAAAAAACTTTTTTACCATTAAATTATCAATAAAATCACCAACCTATGGAAAATGGTTCTTGTTCTCAGTATTCACATTTTTTAACATTTTATCACCCAAGAAAAATTAATGTGATTCATGTGACTTCTTGGAAAAAATCATGGGGTATTCGCATTGTGAAAAAACTAGGGAGAACAAAACCATTCACCATTAAATAATCCAACTATATCTTGAGAATGTGAATATCATCCAGTTCCATATGTTATGAGTGTTTTAAGATCAAATTTTTACTCAACACCAAATAAATCATAAAAGAAACCTATTTTTATCGAGGAAACCAAACAATGTTTTCTGGGAAGATATCTGGGAATTCTATAACAACCAACAAAAGATCATGAAAACAAGAAATAACACCAAGCATAACTGATAAATTTGATAAAAATATATATTATTGGGTGGGACGTTCATGCATGATAGGATCTCAGATCCCACTCTCCTTAAAAAACCTAAGAGATTAAAATAGTTAAAATGAACGAATCACACAAGTGATGAAAATAAATATCATCATGATGAGTATTAGGGAAATCAATCACAATGATGAGATTAAACATATCTCGATCGAGATACACGAAATCCCAAACTAACTCTTTGTCACATATCGATATAAAAATAGAGTGACAATAAAAATCATAAAATTTACTCCTTAAAAAATGTGTCTCTAACACAATAATAAAAAACATGATCTCTAAAATATGTATAAAAAATTCATCAAAATAAGAATATATATATTAGTTAGAGGCACATATGTCAAACTGATTAGTTACTTTAAAATATGCAACAAAAATAATAACAATCATTTTTGTCAAGCCCACAAAAACATTAAATAAAAACTAATCCACTGAATGAAGGTTCTATAATATTAAGGCCAATGGATGGTGTAACTGCCTATTTTTTTAGTGAAATATTTTCTCAGATAATGTTAAAAGCTTCTATATTTTTTGTTTACGCAACCCCAATTTTATCTTGTGTTACTTGAAACATTGACTTTAAATGAAATGTGTCATACTATTAAGTTATTATTATATGATAGTAATCTCCATGCCATTAGAACGGGGGTATGAATATGAATATATAATTTATAAAAATATATGGCTTACTCAAGTATATAAAATTAATTTTTTGGTGACAAATTAATTAAAAACTAAAATAAAATACTATTTCAAAATATATAATTTCATTTCTAAAAAACTATTTTTATGAAGAAAAAAATATTCAAGAAAAAAACATTTAGTTTATAATTTTAATGAATTTATATAGTATTTACTCCATCAACTCTTTAACATTCATCATATGTTTTCTCCAACAATGAAATAATTATTAATCAAATATTATGATTAATGAATGTATTATTCTAAAATTAGTATTTTTCCTTTTTGCACACTTTTATTTGAAAATATTTCCTTAAACTTTTATAAAATTTAATTTAGAAAATAAAGTTAAATTTTGAAATCATCATGTAAAAATTATATTGGTGTAAATTTTTTAAATTTTCTGAAAACATTATTTTTATAATTAATAGTTAAAATGTTGAGTTCTAATTTAAAACTTCCTTTTGATTTTACTTTTTTATAAATTCAAATAATATATTAAATTATTTTTATATTATTATTCCTTCAATATTTTTTCTATTTATAAAATTTTGTTCATTGAAATAATTTTATTGTTGAATTTCGATATAAAAATCTTGTAAAATTTGGAACATTTTTTCTTCGAAAAAGTGCATTCTCATTGTGTCTATTAGATTAATTTTAAAATAAATTATTCCACATATGTGAGTGGAATTTAATGAAAATCGATTCCCTATTTTGTATCATCATAATTTATAATATATAATAAGTTCAACATAATTTTTAACCATAATAAATTTTATTAACATGAAAAAATATTTATCACGGTTAAGAAAAGAATGGTTTTTAAAGGATTGTTAAACTATAATGACAAGGGTTAAAATGGACCCAAAAAATTTCTAAAATATATTTTCTAGAAATAATTACACCATATCATTTTTAATTCATGATAATAATTTTTTAACCCATTTTTCATGAGAAAAAATTGTGTAAACCTTTTTCATTTATAAAATTACATGTATGCAACTCTCCTCACTTACAAAAGGCCACCGCCTCTCCAATCCCATTCACACATTAAAACATTGTTTTTCATAAAATAACTACCAAAATAACTTTCAAGAATTCCTAATATCATCATTGAATACATGTGTTTTTAGAAATATATTCATGTAATGATTTTGGTTCATATCTAATGAGGTTACCCAAGGAATGGGTAATATTCTTTATCCACCATTTTTTTATTTATCCCTCCACCTATATAAATTCTTATTAGAAATTTATGATATAATAAAATCATTATATACCATATAATAATTTTTAAATTTTTTTTTCATTACCTATAACTATCTACACGTCCATCAAATGGGTTAATAATTCATCAATCGTGTGTACAACAGATTACCTCATCACGACCAGATGTCATACTTTTTCCCATTGCCACATCTAATGGGTATGATGATGAATATAAAGTATATATATTATATTTAGAATATAATTATAATTGTGAGTTAATTTTTACATATATACATTTTCACATTCCATTCTATAGGGGATATGATAATGTTACTCGTTTCTATGGAGGACCACCACCCGACGAAGCAATGTGGGTCATTTTTCAAAAAAACTTTACATGGAAGAAAATCATTCTTAAATTAATTAAAATATGTGATATACATTACATAATTATTATATTAATGACTTATTTATCATTAAAAAAAGATAATATATCATTTCATTTGTTCCCTGAACACCCACTGAGTGATGATAACGTCATTCATGTACACATGGACAACTACCTCTAGGAAGTGATGTGAAGCTCTCTTTTCATCACCACACCACAAAGATGATATTTATAATAATATTAAAAGAATTAAAATTTTATTTTTAAATTATTATCATTATATAATGGTAAATACTACTTCACTCCTTTATATAATGAAAGTTTAACAATGGGAATATTACTCAAGTGAACGTAAGGCGTATAGTCATTATGATCGTAATCTACTTCAATTCTCAAAAATATTTTTTTAAATATTTTTCCTAAAATTATAATTGGTGTATAAATATGATAATTGTTATATTATTATTGTTCTAGCTATTATGGATCCCTGATGAATTCTTTGGTGACCCACTCTTTTTACACATATTATTACATAGTTTTATGCATACTTATCCATATACTAAAAACCAATGACGAAAAAGTATATTGTCTTTAAATAACTTGGTACATTATAATAAAAATTAAACTATGCTAAATAATATTTTTATTAATCTCAATTATGAGCTCCTAATTACTATTGATCTCGTATAACTGCATAGGATAACCCAGGGGAACATTGAAAGAAGGGATGAGCTACAAAGCCTAGTAAGGTAAGAAACACTGGATTGAAGAATATAATATGAGTTATAAAACATAACATGATAAAATATATTCATGTATAATGAATATAAATATGTAAAAATAACATATAGTGTTTGGAATCATATAATAATGGAAAAATATGAAAGTTGAAGAAACATATAACATAACAAAAACATGTGTCAACACTAACTTACAAGATAATATCACATGGAGGACAAAATCCTATATTGGAATTAGCATTAATCCATATCAAAAAATGAAATATCACGAGACTAAAACATTTCCCAATGCATTGGAGCACTATATGAGTGAATACATTAAAACAATCTCATGCATCTATGTGCTGTCTAAATAGTTAATCAGACATAAAAATCATAAGAGTTTCCAATGGAATGAATTTTAAAAGTAACACGATTCATAAAAATCATAACCTCATATACATAAATCAAAAATAAAAATAATGACTATATTTTATTTTAATAATATACAATGTAAAATATATAAAACATTAAATATTATTATCTTATAAGGAATGTAATATGAAATATTACATGAAATAATATTGAAGGAAATATCCTTTCTATTTAGAAAACAATTTTTTTTTAAAATATAGAACTATTATAAATGAACAAATTATCTTTCAAAACGACTTTTAATATTTTAATGGTAGAATTAAGGAATTAATGCGTCATGATGATGGTAACATTCTCTAATTTTGTATAATTTAGATAAACCATCCATCCATATTTTTGTCAGACTGGTTATATAAACCACTTTTAGAAAATGACAAAAATAATACATTCAAACTATTTTGAAAAAAATAAAAAATGTGTGTAAATGAATAAAATAAATAATATTAGAATAGTAAAATAAATTTTAACCATTTTTTGGATACACACACTTGGGAGAAAAATAGAATTTTAAGGAATCATTTTAAAATTTAATTTCTCATGGAAAGCATCTTAAGAATATCGTCCCATCGAAATGGGATTTTGTAAAATAAACAGAATATTTTTATAATCTCTAAATGTCAATAAAAATAGTTTAAATACAACATAATATATTTACAAATCATTTCACACTAGTTCTTAGAATGATATAAACAAGAAGTCTATGTTTAAAGAAAATAATGGAAATTGGGTTAAGAAATCCCTCACCTCACACTTCCCTTCAGTGGTGTATAACTTAACCTTTTATATAATGGTTTAAAGAATTTTATTAATTTATTTAATAATTATAATAATATTTAAAATATCTTATATGATACTTTAATAATATCTTACATCCACTTCATTAATAATATTTCATAATATTTCATTGTTTCTAGGGCATTCCTTTCATGGTTTCAAGGTTAGTTCAATTGTGTATAATTATGAATTTTATAGTCAATTAGATGTAAAAATTTTGTAGTGGAATGAAATGATACTAATGATCCTACAAGATTAAAAATGTACCCATATTTTTTTTTCTAACATGACGATGATTCAATTGATAAAATTTTAATGATAAATGATTTTCCTATTTTGGATGTTTTCCCAACCATCAGGAAGTGGTTTTATTTTATTGAAAATTATTTCAATATATTAATTATGGAACATTAAATCTGCTATAAAATAATAATTAAAACATATTTAACCGTAATAATACTTTATGTACCAGCCATGTTAGAAATGATGAAAAATGAACAAAATAATTATTCATGGAGGTAATTAACAAGAATAATTTAGAAAATAGTTTTTTTTAATTCTTTAAATAAGAGGAATTCATAAATGGGATAGATATAACATATTCCATTAAAAAATATAAATTCATTATATACATGATTATGTAGTTATCATGTATTAATAGATAAAGGAGGTGAGAATAAAGTATAAGGAAAAATAAATTAACAGATGTGTTTTGAGAAAAATTTCCTCTTGAATGTCACCTCCTTTAATAACCCCTCTAGGACCATGGATTTGGTATTTTGATGAGACCAATAGAACTTTGATGTGAGGATATGTGGTAGGAGAGGTTTTATTCAGTATTTTTTATTATTCATCAAAAAATAAATCATCTATAAAGAATTCCAAAAATTCACCATAACATAATTTTGATAGTCATGTATTTGGATTGAAGGTTATTTTTTCAAATAATATATATAATTGTGTCAAAATTTATTTTTAAAATAGTTTCACCATTAAATTTGGAAATAAACTATATAAAAATATAGTTTTATGATTAAATTTAGATTTATTTTAATATTAATCCTATAAAACTTATTGGATGATTTATTTTAAAATATATTTAATATAGAAAATATATAATTCATTAATATATTTCTATAATAGTTATTAATTTAATTTATTAAGATAAAATTCCATTCTCGTCATAAAAATATTTTTTTTATTGAAGGACTTCCTTTATATTGAATTGGGTTTATTTACTTTTAACTTATAATTAATTGGAAATCATTGAATTAATTTTATAAACTTGTGAAAACAATAATTTAATAGTTTATCTAATCTCATTCATTACCTCTATTATAATTTCTAGTTCATAATTAAATAATAATATTTAATCGTTTGTTTGAGCATAGTGTTTTGCACAACGTAATTTCTCGAAGATATTAAATTTATATTAAATATGTATCATAAAATATTGGGGTGTTAAATTATACACCCATTTAAATTAATTTATCCCTCAAAATTCATTACTTGGATATAAATATATGATGATACCCATGAATCTTCACTTCCTTAAGTTCTCATGTAGCTTACTCAAATTGGTGGTTTTTCTACATAACATTAACCAGGTGAGGAGTCATGTTTCGTTGAACTTTATCTCTATAATCTAGAATCTCTTCTGGTTGTTCATTTTCAGAAAGGTCTGGCAATATATGTATGACCTCTGAATTTGTTACATGTTGAGGATTGTGTATTTACTTCCTTGGGAGAGATATGTGGAACACACCATGAAATTGAGGGAAATTTCGTGGAATTTCCATTTGATATGATACAATACCAATCCAATCAATAATTTCCAAAAAAATTACATCCTCAAAATTTTGAAATTTCACTTGAAAACCAAATATGGATGTTTTAAAATTCCCTCTTTGGGATTCCAACATAGAAAATAGGTTCAATGAAACATCCTCTTAAAAATAGGGGAAGTAAATGGTGAAGATCACCATATAACTGAGATTCTGATTACGAAGATATTACTGGAATGTGAAAATATGGACATAGAAGAGAATCTCAATAACCAATCTCTGAAGGAGAATGATATAGATTATGGTCATTATAATGTTAACGACCACAAAACCTTATATCAAATGGGTCTCAAAAAGGTTATTGATGATATACAAAATGATGATAATAGGATATTATATTATTTCAAAATCATATGGCAAGATATACTTACTTGATTTCATCATATAAGTAAAATCTCACTCATTTATGGTGCTATGATAAATTTCTTATTCATTTATTTCTCCAATGATTTGTAATTCCTATATAAATAGTGGATCATAATATCCAAAATGGGATGACAAGTCATTCCTTCTATATCTACTTATCATCCAAAAAATGGTTAGCATAGGTAATCCTATATATATAAATCTGTATATGGTTATGTAATACATTAATATCAAAAAAAATCATCCAATGTTCAATATAAATAACTACATAAATGTTCACCTATATGAACCTTCCATAATATTAAAATCTAGAATTATTTAATTAATTCCAATACATTTTCAATATCAACCTATCATCAAACACCCTAAACAACCTGATATTTATTTTAATGGTCACATAGTAAACATGTGAAGACCATTCTCATGAATTATTGTGAAACATGGTAATAACCTGAATTACTATGAAACATTTGTGAAAAAATGATGCATTCAAAAATTATCTCTTTCCCCGGAAAATAAATATAAAAATTCTATAAACTGAATCCATGAACCACATTTTCCTTATATTACAATTCAGTAATAAGGTCATCAATACAATATAATTTATTTTATAACAAACAAATATATATTTATCTCATTGTTATCCCAAAATCATGCATATATTTAGTGATGTATTTACATTACTAATTTTTTTACAAAAAATATCACATTAACATTAAATCACTTCTTCATTCCATCAATTTCATACAAAATATCCTTTCAAATCCTTAATGAAAAATTATGCTTATATATTTCATTATTTGTAAAACATAATCTATGACTTCCATTAGAAAAAAACTTCATTCATCCCACATCACAAACAATTAACTAAGCCTCTTCATCTTATTCCCTAACACATTTTTCCTTCCACATGTCATTTATAGTCTCAATATAACCGTTACTCGTACAACCTTTATTATTTTCTTCACAAACATTCCCACAAAGAAATTTATTTTCTTAATGCTCATAAATTCAACATTTAAATTTTTTTCTAATGATAATACCTTAGAGAGACCAATATTCCCTTCCATAACAATGAAAAATTTCCTTATTTACAGGCTCCACATATGTATTAGTGATTTAATATTATTTTTCTTACTTCCTTGGGTGTTTATATCATATATTTTCCCCAACAAACCTTATCTTAGGGAATTTTCTTTAACAGTGTATGTGTTCCTCTTAGTTAATGATCACCCGAATATGCATAGTGTTTATATTAAATCATTTTCAACTTTCTCATTAGATTTTTTCTTCATTTCAATTTGGAATTGAATAGTTTGGTTCCCCACTTTTTCAAACTAGAAGAACCATCTAGTTACCGTTGGTAATTTTCAAAGATTCTTATTCCTTTTCTTTAGACAAGTGGTATGTTGGGTTCTCTTTCTTTCATGATATTTTTATTTTGGCCTTTTGAAATATAATTTCACCTTATGTTTCTTGTATCTAGTCCCATGAAACCACTGAGAATCACCACAATCCATCTCCAAATTAAGGGAACAAATAAAAATATCTTCATACCCATAAAGGTCCTTAATTTCTACAGATTTTTGTAGACATAGTTTCAAACCAGTAAATAATAAATCATTCTTACATTAAGTACAAATGAAAATAATCTATGAATACCATGAATGTCTTTTTGTTTATTGAATATGATCTGATGGTCTCATTTTCCTTCTTCTTCCGGTAAAGGATTTCCCTCTCAATATAAATATAAAGGGTTCTTGAAAATATTTATTGGAATATATTTTATAGAATGATTACCATTCCATGGAATCAATTTATTCCATATAATTTGTGTCTTCGATCAATTTCCACCCTTAATAAGTATCCCCATGTGAACTATAGGCTATAATCATAACATTATATTCTTATAAGAATCGGAAACCAGAAAATATCTTCTGAATGTGGTCAATATATTATTCCTTAATGAGGGAATCTGAAGAACCAGTTTTTTAGGAGGAAAATATAGTATAAATGATTCAACTACAACTTCATGTTTCCTAGGATAAGAATTGAATTCTACAAGATTCAAGTTATTACTCATAACATGTGTCAATGGATCCAATATTATCATTATTTCTTGATCTCATGTTCTTATCCGGTATAGAATTTCTTTAGGGAAACCTTCACATTGAAAATCATGTCAGTTGTGGGAACAGTTTCTGTTATTTTCATCTACTAACCTAAAAATAATAATTAATTTAAGGATCTTTATTACATATCCAATAATTGTATACAAATGTATCATTGAACATAAAAAGATAATATTATAAATGAAAATTATATCCTAACATAGGATTATAGAAGTTTTAATCTTTCTGATCCATGTTGATTGAATTAAATCTATGTTTATTAATAATGTTCTCTTGTCTTAATTCTAAAAAATAACTAGACCGTTCTCTGATACCAACTATAGATACCCGTGTTTTATATATATATTATTACATAGTTTTTATCATATTTATCCATGTACTGCAAATAATTATTGAGAAGTCTAGTGACATTAGAATAAGTGTTGCATTATTTGAAAACATGAAACTAGAGTAAATCATCTTTTTATTACTCTCAATTTTGATATCTTAACACCATTTGAGCTCCTATAAATTCATAAGTTATCCTCGGGGAAACAAAGACCAAAGGGATTAGCTGAAAAGAATCATAATGGAATAAACCTAGGTTTGAATAATAGAATAGGAGTTAGAAAATATATCATGTTAACATATAAGAATGGATCATGAATATACATATGGGATCAGAACATATACAACATGGAATCATATAATAATTGAAAATAGGAAAGTGGAAGTGATATATAACATCCCATAAACATGAGACAAGGATAAATGCCAATATTATATCACATAGTGGAACATATACCAAAAATGAATTATGTTTACTCCCTATCACAACATGATGTCTCATGACAAAAAAACACTAACCAATTCATTGGAGTTCTATCTGGGCATACCCTTTACAAAATGCTCATGTATTGGCATTCAACATAAAGAATTAAGCATAAAGAATAAGCATAAGGGATAACCATGAAATGAAATAGAAAAGTAGAGGGATTCATAAAAATTCCAAAATCATAAAAACAAACCAACCATAAAAATTATAAGGATTTTAGACATGTATAATATCCCATGTAAATCCTAAGAAACAAAAAAAGTGTTAACATATAACGAATGTAATTTTGTATGATCACTTGAAATAAAATTGAGTAAAATATCCTTTCCTTTTTTAATTTTCATTAATACTAAACAATTATTAAATAAACCATTGTATTTTAAAATATCCTTTTAAGCTTATAAATGAGTATTCAAGGCATTAATGATTCCTGATAGTGGGGAAATCCTCCAATGCGGTAAAAGTTAGAGAAACATTCCTTCCATATTTTTGTAGGACAAGTCATAAAGACCACTTTTAGAAAACAAAAAAAAATAAATGAAAACTATTTTTTAAAAATTATAACATAAGTGGAAATGACTAAAAACAATAATAAAAAAATAGTAAATCATTTTTGGAATAAATTTATGAAAACATTGACATGTAATAAAAATATTGATTTAAGGGTACTTTTTTAAATATAAATTTTAATATAAAATCTCTTTAAAATATATTCTCAAAGAAATAGGAATAAATAAAATGAATAGAATATGTGTATCCTATATAATTACACTTAATAAATGAGAAATACAACATAATATATTAAAAATTAATTTCATAAATGATCTTAGCATGACATACTCGAGAATTATAATTGTAACCCAAATAATAAAAATTGGGTTAAAAATCCATTACCTCACTCTTCCCTTTAGTGGTGTATACATTAATCTCATGTATAATGGTTTGAAGAATGTTATCAATTTGTTCCTTAATTATATTAATTTTTAAAATATCTTATAAGTTTCTTTTATAACATATTACCACCAATTGTTTAATAATATTTCATTATTTTCCTTGTTTCATATGCTTTCGTTTCATGGTATCAAGGCCGGATCACTTCTGCATGATTATGGATTTTCTTATCAATTGAAAGTAAAACCTTATAAGAGGAATGAAACAATATTAATTAAATTTTAGGATTATTAATGGTTCCAAATATAAATTTTTTCTAACATTAAAATGATTTATCTGAGAAAACGTTAATGATAAATGATTAATTTATTTTGGTGGTTTTTCCGACCATCCCAAATAAGCTTAATTATATTTAATATTATGTCAATATATTAGTTACAGAAAAGGAAATAAATTTTAAAATAAAAATTAAAATATTATTTAACCATAATAATCTTTTTTGACCATACATGAAGGTGGTAATGGAAAATTAATTAAATCATTATTAACGTTGGTGATTAACAAACATAACATGGACAATAGTTTCATTTCCTTAAATAAGATGAGGTAATAAATGGGATGTATATAATAAATTCCATTAACTACATAAAAATATTGTATATACATGATTCCATAGTTATAATTACTTTATTTATGATGTATGTGAGAAGAATGTAGAATAAGATAAGAAATTAAGAGAGGTGTTCTTATAAATTTAGCTTTTGAATATCAAATCCTTAAAGGACCCCTTGAGGACGTTGGATTTGGAGTTTTTGGATAAAATAATAACATTGACATATGGATAGTAGGGAGGGTATGTTTTTAATATATTTTAGAAGCATTATGTCCTGTGAGGATAAATTTAGTGGTGGGGGTGTTATTTATACTAGAGGAGAGGTGAGTTTAAGTTATTAAATAATGATTATTTAATGATTAGAGCCAGCCAAAATGAGGTGGAATTAATATACAAGAATTTAGCTGATAATTAATGTTGTAAATGAAGGTTAGGATTTATAAATACCTAATAAAAAAATTTAATTTAATTTTTTGGTATTTTTGTATTACACCTTTTATCATTAACCATTTCCAATATTTTATTTATATGGCGTTAAATAATTTTTCACCAATGAAAATTTTTATCTACTTAAAAATTAAACGAACGTTAAAAAAATAAGTATCTTATTATGAAAAAATATAGAATCAAATTTTAAATATTGAATTTAGATAATTTGAAAAAATATAAGTAAAACTAATCCCACATACATAATGATAAAGTAAGTTTCTCACGTGAAATTGTCAAAAGTTCTAAAAGTTTTTGTAGGAAATTTCAATGTGAAGTTGATTCTAATGTCCCAAATTTTATTTATTTTTTAAATATTGAACTTACTATTCATTTACACTAATTCTAAACAAAATTAAAATTTATAAATAAACAATAATAAAAATAGTTTTCAATTTAAATTCACCATTTTTCATTATTAATAAAAAATGAAACTTCCCCATAAAAATTCAAAAATTTAACCTAATCTAATTTTTATATTACATTTGAAAAATGAATTTTTCATTGGTAAAAAATTTTAAAAATTAATTTATAAATTAGGTGGTCCACTATATAGCAGTAAAACTACCTTTATAAGAATATAGCATTGATATTCTAAAAACAAGATTTATTATTATCTTAAGCCTCTAAAACCAATTGTATAAGTTCAAAAACATTTGATTAAATATATGAAATATAAATTTGATTAATACCATTCATTAATAGTGATTAATAAAATTTATTATGATAAATTTTCCTTATGAGCATACTAAATTATTTTTTATAAAAACACATATTTTCATATATATTTTAATATAATTCATTCCATTCATTACAACAGTTGTGTCACAATTAAATAATAATATTTAATATTTTATTTTAGTTAGGTGTTATTTATAAAATAAGTTATAAAAGGGATTAAATTTATTTATAAAGAGACATACAATAAAATAAAAGCGTACTACATTATACAACCCTTAAAATAAATTTCTTTGTTAAAATTTTTTACTCATATATATACATATTTGTAAACCCCTACCTTATCACTTCCTCATTCTCCCACGTAGTTTCCTCATATTGGTAGTTTTTTCACAAATCTTTAACTAGGTGAGTGTACTTATTTGATATAAAATTATCTCTATGATAAAGAATCTATAACACCCCAAAGATTTTATGAGTTAGATTATTTTTAATTTCTATGATGTATTGTTTTTTACGCTACACCAAGATTATCTTCAACTATACGCAACACCGTATTAAAATGCAGTATAAACAACCCTATTTTTGGCTTGTGTTACACACAATTTGAAGTTCCATTGATAGAATTAATTTCACACAAAACTAATTATTTGTATTATTCAGTGAATAAATGAACTAAGTTTGGATTACGTTATATGAAACACCAAATTAATCTTTCAGTACACGCAACACTCACATGTCTTGTGTTACACGCAAGAGTGACCTTCCTCGATAGCTTGCTTTGTACGCAATACAAAGTTTCAATAAAAAATGATATATTATTAAAATATTATATAAATATCCATTATTAATAGTATTAACAAATTTTTTAATTATATATAAATTTGGAATTCATCCTACACATTTTCTATAACACAATATGAGAAGCAAAATCAAATTTTTCAGATAAAAGAATTATTTTTCAAAAAATGTAATTTTACCTACTTTTGATGGAACCCCCATTTTAAATATTGTTTTTGAAAAATTTTAAGTTAATTTTGACAAAAATAAACGTTTTCTTATAAAGAGGGATACAAAATTTAACTTGGGATGGATTTTTTATATTTTTCTGATGACTTTTATATTTTGATGAATTGTTAAAATATACTACATTTTAATTGAAAAGAACCATTTCATCGAAATAATTTATATGATTAAAATATATTATTGAAGGGTTTTAAAGTATAAATATAATATAATTTTATATTTTAAGACAATTTAAGTCATTTCCATTAATTTTACTTTCAATTTATATGTAAAAACATTACAATCTTTTGAAATGTTTTAAAAAAACCCATTTTTTCAACAACAAGATTAATTTTAAATAAATTACAAAAACTTATGTGATTTTAATAATAATAAATGGACTCCATATCCTGAATCAATAAGTAATTTTTTTTAAATAATTACCTTTTATTTTTAGTGATTATGAAAAGTGACTTTAGTAATTATTTTATTTACCATGGTTAAACGCTAAATATGGTAAATGAGGGTAATATAAATATTTTAATAATATTAAACTCCCTTAAAACATGTATTAATCTTATTGGATGAGATATTTCAGATCATGTTGATCTTTGGGTCTATTTTGGGCCCCATAGATTCACTTGGAAGGAAAATTCACATTTTATAAGAATAAATATAATGTAAAGATAATTATAACATAAACATATATGTTTTACTGAATTGATTTTAATATGGGGTTATATAAAAGATCTATATGGATATAAAAACTAATTATAAATATAAAAATATTTCATATATCATAGTATTTTATTTATATTTTTTATATATTAGATAAATATTCATATATATGACACATTTATGATGTAGTTATCTCATCATTAATGAATGATTCAAATAAATGATTTTATAAATATTAAAATAAATTTAATTTGAATATTTTTATGCCATACAATAATTTTAGGTATTACATTGACATATTAGGGATAATTTAATGGATTATTTTTGAAGGATTAAGGTTGTTAGAATTTTTAAAAAAGAAGTATCAATAGTGTCCACAATTGACATAATTCAAAAAATATAACAAAAAATAAATTATTAAATGATATTAAATTCCTAAAAATATATTATTTGGATAAATGGTTAATATATGTCCATAAATTCCATAAATAACTTTTTTGTGTTGTTTTACGTGATATGGTAATTACATTAACCAACAATGTGTAAATAACATGATATCAGAGTAAAATAAAAAATGTAAAATAAGGGTAAAACCAAAAAGATATGGATAAAAAAAGTGAAAACTTATCGAACATTTATTGGATGATGTGTATTCAAAAAAAAATCAACTTATCTTAGAATTAAATACGTTCTAGACTATTTTAAATTGAAATATAATTTATAATAAATTAATATTTTTGAACATTCCTAAAGTTCCCTTATCCTTATATATAAAACGACACATTATCCCTCTCCTCATCACCCCATTTTCAGCCTCAAATATTAGAAAATCCATTACCATATCTATTCTCAACTTAAATATTTACATTCCATAGGTTCTGGTCATCTCAAAATATAAGCTCTAGTGCCCTATGAAGAAATTTAAAGGAGGCATGTCGAGGAAGAGGTAATCTCTTCTATCGATTTTTTCAAATTTATTTCTTCTTCTATGTACACTTATTTTGTTGTTTAATTATAATGTAACAACATCAGCATCAATAATATACTGATGTGATATTATAAATATTGAATAAACCTATTTCACTTTTTATCTATCCTACAGAAAATGAAATCACTGTGAATGCGTACGTAGAGATTACCATCTCCACGTCGTGGTGTACTATGTTTTTCACCACCACCCTACTTGGATGGGTATAATGGTATAAATAATAACTATATATTATTATTATAACTTTATACTAATTATGATATATTATACACCATCAAATTCAATACTATTCAACTGTTATGAGAATGATATCATTTCTTGTTCATACATACGGCTTACCGTCTCCACAATGCGATGAGATTCATTATGCATGTTAACCCTTCAATAATGACGATAAAGTATATATAATAAATAATAATTAAATATATGATATAATAATGATACTTTATATATATATATATATATATATATATTATTCAATTATTTCAATCCAATTCAATAAGAAAACTAAAACAGCATTTATGCGTACGTAAGGCCTACTGTCTCCATGAACGGTGTATTCCATTTCATTTATTTATCTATTATATATATATTTATATAATTAATATATAAAATATAAATATATAATGTTTTAAATTATTGAATTAATTAAATCATATGAATAATGACAAATCCAAAAACGTATGATAAATTAAACTATTATTACCCAAAACGTTGCATTAAGATGGAATTGAAAAGTGAACGGGTAATATAAACTCATAGGTGAATCATATATGATATAATAAATATTATTATGGTTTTTTTAAATTTTAATAATATTTTTAAACCCACTATATAGGATTTTCATACCCATATGGAAGAAATCAGACCTAAGGTAAGGGGATTATTTTGCAATCTCATTTTTATCCTAGATTGTTTATATGTAAGTATTTATTGGGAGTATATTTATCATAAACATCCATGTTGTCTAAAAAGGTTTTCATAAAATTACTATGATTATTATATGTATTTTTATAGTCATTTTTACCCCATTTCGTCTTTAACTACATGGTATGGAAAGAAACTTTCTTTTTTTTACCAAACGATGTACTTTTTGACTTATCTGGTAAAAGTATGAGAAGAGTTTTTTTTAAATTATACAGCATGACCATTTTTCTAAGAATTATTTATAGGTAGCTTCTTCAATAGTATTTCATGTTTATTTTCAACTAAATTCTTTTCTTTTAAAATTTCACATCCCTTTTAGAAAATAAAACATTTTTTAATGAAGAAATGATATTTTCATTAGGAATTATGTTCAAATAGTTTATAAAACTTATTTTCCATATAAGCTGATATAGGGTTATGTATCAATCCTTATTAATACTTTTATTTTATTTTTTTATGATAAAATTATTTTTATGATGTCCATTTATCTTTTATTGATTATATTATGATGGAATGATGTTTATGATTTCTATTTTATTTCATGAGTTATGCTGGGATGAATGTTTTATGTTTTTGTGGAACATGTAAGAATGATTTAAATATAATATTTGGGGGCCTATATCTCCCTATAATTAATTGGGTAAATATTTATATCTAATGATATATACAATACTGGAATGATAGGTAAATCTGGTTCAACAATACATTTCTGGAACGGCAAGTAAACCCAATTCAGTAATGGATGTTTTCACCTATAATGGTCTTGGTAAAATTCCCTATATATTATTGAAATCATATTATGTGATTAATGGTTTTAAAAATTTATATGTTTTATTCCCATTTTATTTTATCATGATTAATGTTCCTTTTATCATCCATGCCTTACGTACTATGATGATTTTTTTTCATTGCTCAAGATTTTGATGTTTAAACATGATGTTCATGTTTTTACGTTCTAATGATTATGTTTTGTTTTATAATCCCTATTTTTACCCTCACTATGAATTTTAGATCACCCTTTTTATGTTTTCTTTTCCTCAGTATATAAAGTATGGTTTTTTGTAGGAAAACCAAAGTGGACGTTCTTTATGGTAGATATTAAAGAACTTTCACCACGATAAGAAGATTATGATCCATTTTTTCAACGAAACATAACTAATATAGTGTTTGGGAATTATTTTGTGTCATGTATTATGTATTTATAAAAAGTTAAGTAATTTCCATGTATGTCATGCTTGGGTCTCTATATTTGGTATCAGAGCGAAGGTTTATTCTACATTTGGGAACTAGGATGCAAAACTTTTAGTGAGATCCCTAGATATATTTCTATTGTCTGTCTAGAAATGTCCCTAATGGTATGTCTAACTATATTATATAGTCCTAGAATTCTGGTAATGATCATGAAAAACCTAGGATTAAAACTAAGATGTTATAAATTAAAAGTAGACTCCCTTTATTATGTTGTTTTCCTAGTATGTTTTTTCCTCTCACACTAATTTGTTGGGATTTAGAAAAATGGCAAGAAATAAGAGGATTCATGTTAATATAGAATAGTATGGACAATGGAATGATATTCATTATGTGAAACAAAATGAAATGGGAGTTGTAAGAAGATACATCATTATTAAGCCTAATCAGCAATCTCATAATATGATCAATGATCTCATCTTTGGTGAATTTTTTGAAGCTACTAATAAGAGAAGGATGGAGATTTATGATGATCATAGAGGAAATAAAGTTCAATTTCCATCATGTAAATCATGTTTGAAGAGACATCAAGGTAAATGTTTTAATGGAACTAGAATATGATTGGGGTTTGGAAAAGAAGGACACAAAGCTAGTAATTACAAAGGAAAAGGTTCTATTAACACAACGTACAATGATAATTGTATTACAAAGACATCAAAAATGGTTAAATATTTTAAATGTATAATGTATAGGCATTATTAAAATCGATTCCGTAAGGGAAAATCTCATGAAGAGAATCAGTATGGTCTTATGGGTAGTATTTATGTTGATGATGATGGAAAGAATAGAAATGATATATGAGATGAAAGATTTTTTAAGGAATAAATCAATGAAGCATGGTTAATGGTTTAAAAGGTAGTGGAATGATTTTATGTTTATCAAGAGTAACATTTTATAATTAATTTAATGGTACTACAGAATAATGAAACATCTATGGATATTTAGAGTATTGTTGTTCCTTTAGTATTAGAAAGTATATGTTGAATGAAACCAGTAACCATGAAAGGTTATTCAGATATTTTTGGAAGGAAAATGATATTCCCATAATGAAGGGATAAAAAAATGAGATGTTTGATAGTATTCATGATCTCATGACTGATATAAGGACAAAGTGATATCATGGTTTGAGTATATAGAATTTTTTAGATTTTGGTATGTAAAAAGTGTCAACTTTTGAAAATATTAATGTTTTCACTATGATTATATAGTAATTCTTGTTTCAAGAGAATGCATGATTAAGATATTCACATGTTTTTAATGAGACCAACACGATATATATTATGATATATGGGGGATAAATGATGGTATTCACATTCTTGCTATATGAAATTTCTTGTTATTGTTTTTTTATACTATGAGATTGGACACATGTATTTTGGACAAGCCTATGAGTTGGAATGGATGAAGTTGGAAATCATATAATATTTTCTTAATGATAAATATTTTTCTATATTATTTATAGAATGTTATAATAGTATAGTTTTAGAAAAAGAAAAACCTGCATAATGGGTGACAACCCATCGTGTCAGACAAGGCTGCGGGAATGGAACCCCCAACCGAAGTGCGACATGACTTTATCACCAACCACTGGCCTACTGAATGTCTCAGGTTAGTATAAATTAGTTTTATTTTAATTATCTGTATGATAGATAAAGTATAAGTCCATTTTTTGGAATCATATACTATTAATCTCACAATAGATGGACTTATATATATTTAATAACTTATGCTAACCTTTTAGTAATAGATATAGTAGTAATGACCTGTCATTTTATAACATGATCTGCAAGCACTTCAAGAATGAAAAATTCAGTTTCACTTAATTAAATAAGAGATGAAGTGGAAATTGTTCAAGGCACGAACAATAGTGAGACTGTACCAAAATCATGTAAGTCTTTATTCTCATGATAAATTATTCAGCATTAGGAAAAGTACAATGAAAACAAAAAAAATTATCCTAGTACTTTCTTATTCGATGAATCAGATGGTCCCTTAAATCATTATGTATTTGCGGATTTCTGGTAGTTAACATTCTTCAAACGTTATCCACTATCACTATCCATAAGAACATGATGGTTAGATTTAACTTCCATATCCATGTTTACACATATTGTCTATGTTCTACAATATGGAAACCCAGTGATGATTTAATTTTAGTAACCATTATATTTCTAACATTCCTTTTTAGAATTAAGTTTTATTATTCCTTTTTACAGTGTGGGATTCCATTAAAAAAACTCTCTAGTAGAAAATCATTTATAACCATGACGAATTTCGAGGGCAGAATTCATTTTAAATGGGGGTAGAATGTAACACCCAAGGATTTTATGAGTAAAATTCATTTTAATTTCATTGATGTGTTGTGTTCTACACAAGACCTAAATTACCATGTTCTATACGCAACAGTGTATTATCTTGTTGTATACACAACACTATTCTTGGCTTGTGATGCACACAATTTCAAGTTCTTTTATAGAATTCATTTCATGAAACACTGAGTATAGATTTTTATCAATGAATAAATGAACTAAGTATGAATTATGTAATATTAAACAACAAAGTAATCTTTCACTACACTCAACACTGACTTGGATTCCATTACATGCAAGAGCGAACTTCCTCGATTGCTTGTGTTTTATGCAATACCGAGTTTAACTAAACAGTGATATATAATTAAAATATTATATAACTATCCGTTATGAATATTTCTCACCATTTTATGAATTTTATATAAAAATTATAATTAATCCTACACATTTTTTAGAACACTATATGATAAAGAAAATCAATTTTTTGGATAGAAGAACTATTTTTCAAAAAATGCAGTTTTACTTCCTTTCGATGGAACACCCATTTTATACCAAGTTTTTGAAAAATTTATAATTTAAATTTGACAAAATAAACTTATTATTTTTAATAGGGATAATTTTTTATCTTTGGATGAATTTTTGATATTTTTCTGATAACATTTATATTTCCATGAATATTAAAAATATGATAAATTTTAATTAAAAAAACATTTTTTCATTAGAATAATTTATATGGTTAAAATATATTATTTGATTGGTTTAAAGTATAAATAGAATATAATTTTATTTTTTAAGACAATTTAATCCATTTTCATTAATTTATCATTTAATTCATTCGTAGAAACATTTCAATCTTTTGTAATGTTTTAAACAAAAACCTATTTATTCGACAATGGAGTTAATTTTAAATTAATTACTAAAAATTATGTGTTTTAAATTTTAAAACATATATCACATATTTGGAATTAAGGGGTATAAATTGTTAAAATAGGTTCATTTTATTTTTAGACATTATTAATAGTAACTTCAGTAATTATTTTATTTACCATGGTTAAAGGGTAAATCTGGTAAATAAGTGTGACAAAAATACATTATAATAATATTAAACAACCCTAAAACATGTTCTAATCATATTTTATTAAATATTTCCGACCATGGGAGTCCTTGGGTCTATTTTGGGACACCATTGATTCACTGGTATTTGAAAATGAATTTTTATAAGAATTAATTTAATGTAGATATAATTATAACTTAAGCATATATATTTAGCTAAATTTATTTTAATAGGGGTTATATAACATATCCCTGTATCTATAAATATTAATTAAAAAGATTAAATTTTTTCCAAAATCATGGTATTTTATTTATAATTTTTAGGCATTAGATAATTATACTTATTTATGACACAATTATGATGTAGTGATTTCTTCATTAACGAAAGATTAAAAGAAATGAATTTATAAATAATAATATAAATTTAATTAGAATATTTTAATTCAATGCACGAATTTTCTAGTATACATTTACATATTAGGGATAATTTAATGCCTTTTTTCGAAAGAATAAGGTTGTAATGAATTTCTTAAAAAGAAGTATGAATAGTGGTGAAAATTGACAAAATTCATAACTTAAAAACTAAAAAAGTTTATTAAATGTCATGAAATTCCTAAAAATATAATATTCATCTAAATGGTTAACATATGTAAAAATCTGTCATAAATAAATTTTTTTGGGTCATTTGACATGATATGGTAGTTACATTAAACCACATTGTGTAAATAACATGACATCTTGTTAAGATTAAAAAAGGTAAAATAAGGGTAAAACAAAAACGATAAGGATAAACAAAATATTCAAAACATGTAAATAAGTTATTGGATGATAAATATTCGAACAAGAATCATCTTATCTTATAATTAAAAATGTTTTGGACAATATTAAATCGAAATTGAATTTATAATAAATTAATATTTTGGAACATTCTTAAAGTGCCCCTCTCTTATCTTAGAAAAGGGCACCTTCTACCTCTCCTCCTCACTACATTTTTATTATTAAATCTCCGCCAAACCCTGAAAATTTGACTTATCAACTTTATTAGGAACATTATAGATGTTCCGGGCTTCTCAACAGACCAACTCTAGTGCCCTAAAAGAAAATTTAAAGTAAGCACGTTGACGAAGAGGCAATCTCTACTACGGATTATTTAAAATTTATTTCTTCTTTTGCATCCTAATATTTTGTTTATTCATAATAAAGTAATAACATAAATATCAATAATATACTAATACGTTATTATAAATATGAAGCATCCCTATTTCAAATTCTATCCATCCTATGAGAAATGAAATCACCGCGTGTGCGTACGTTTGGATTACCATCTCCACAACGTGGAGAAATCTGTTTTCACCACCACCCTACATGGATGGGTATAATGGTGGAAATAATAACTATATATTATTATTATAACATTATACTAATCCTTATATATTATACACCATCCACTTCAATACCATTCAATAATTATGGAAATGATATAATCGCTCGTGCATACGCACGACTTACTGTCTCTATGATGTGATGAGATTCATTCTACATTTTAACTATTAAAGAATGATTATAAAGTTTATATAATATATAATCATTAAATATATGACATAATAATGATACTGGATTTATATATATATATGTATATATTTCATTTAATCACTTCCATCTAATTCGATGAGGAAATGAAAACAGTGTTCATAAGTACGTACGACCTACTGTCTCCATGAACAATGTATTCCATTTCTTTTATCTGTCAATTATATATAAAGTTATTTAATGAATATATAAAATATATATAAATCATGTTTTACAATATTGAAATAAGTAAATCATGACCTATGTAATCATATGAATAATAACATGTCCAAACATGTATGATAAATTAAATGATTTTTACCAAAAACATTTCATTAATATAGAATTGAAAAATGAACGGGTAATATAAATTCATAAGTGAATTATATATGATATCATAAATATTATTATGGTTATGTTACAAGTTAATAATTATTTTAAACCCACTAGACAAGAGTTTCGTTAACATATAGATGAAATAGGACCTATGGTAAGGGGATAATATTGCAATCTCATTTTTATCCAAGATTATTTATACGTAAGTGTTTATTGGGGGTATATTTATCATCCACGTCCATGTTTTCTAATTTTTTTTCATAAAATGATTAATATTATTCTATGAACTTTTATAACCATTTTTACCCATTTTTGACTTTCACAACACTGTTTGAAAGGAATATTTTTTTGTTTACCATACTATGTACTTTTTGACATTTCCGGTAAAAGTATGAGAAGAATTTTTTTAACTTTTATGAAATGAACATATTTTGACACCTTATTTACATAAATATTTTTATAAAGAATTTCTTATTTATTTTCAAATAAATTTGTTTCATTTAAAATTTCATGTCATTTTGAGAAAAGAAAATATTTTTAAAGAAGAAAGGATATTTTCCTCAGCAATTCAGTTCAAGTGTTTTCTCAAAATTATTTTTCATCTAATATGACATAGGTTTATGTCTCTATCCCTATTATTACTTTCGTTTGATTGTTTTTATTATGGAATTATTTCTATGAAGTCCAATTATCTTTTATTGATATGTTATGATGGAATGATGTTTATGAACTCATTTTATTTCATGGGTTATGATATGATGAATGATTTATGTTTTTATGGAACATATAAGAATGATTTCTAAATGATATGTGTGGGACCTAAATCAACTTTCAATTAATTTAATAAAGATTCATATCTCATGAGATAGACATGACTGGAATGGTAGGTAAATCAGGTTCAGTAATATATGGCTGGAATGAAACGAAAAATCTATTCAGTAATGGACATTGTCCACTATAATGGTTTTAGAAAAAATGCCATGTGTAATATGGAAATCATATTTTATTCTTGATTGTTTTCAACAATTACATGTTTTATTATAATTCTATTTTATCATGATTATTGTTTCTTTATGATACATTCCTTATGAACTACCATGATTTTTGTCATTGCTTTTGATTTACATGTTTAAACATTATGTTCAGGTTTTTACATTCAACTGATTATGATTAGTTTTATGTTTTCATTGTTTACCCTCATTGTGAATTTGATCTCACACTTTTTATGTTTTCATTTTGCAAAGATATAAATAAAGGTTTTAGGTAGTAAAAAAGGGGAAGAAGTTTATGGTTGATGTTGAAGATATTTTTATATGATTATAAGATTATGTTCTGATTTTCCAAAGACACTAAACTTATATGGTCTTTGGGAATTTGTTTGTGTCTTGTATGATGTATTCTTCAAATGTATCGTAATTTCCATGTACATAAATTGTGGGTATCTTGGGAATAATTATTGGTTATTCATTACAATATAGGTATTCTACTATCATTATGATGTTTAAGTTTAGTGCATGTGAAGTATTAAATATTTACTTACCCAAGAGAGATACATGGAACACATCATGAACTAGAGAGTGATTTGGTAGAAGATCCAATCGATATGATACCATCCCAATATGGTCAATAATTTAAAAAAAATTGGGTCCTATCAAATTTTATATTGGACAAGAAAACCAAAGACGGATGTTTAAATATTTCCTCTCTGGGAATCACACATTAAAAATGGGGTCAATAAATCTTCCCCTAAAAATTATTTAAAATAAAATTTGAATAACACCACATAACTAAGATTCCCATTATGAAAACATTAGAGGAATGTGAAATCATAAACATGGAATATAATTACATATATAATTTTATGATGGATAATGATAAATAATATATTCATTATAAGGTTAATTATCATGTAACAATAGTCAAAAGTTCTCTAAAAAATTACATTGATATCATCAAAAATGATGATAATAGGATACCATTTTATTTCAAAATAATATGAGATGATATACTTACTTGATTTCATCACATAAGTACAATCTCACTCTCTAATTATTCCTTGATAAATTTATGTTTAATTTCATACTCTAAAAAATTTTAATGTATGCAAAACTAATGGATCATAAGATCCATAATGGTGTGATGAGTCATTCCGTCTATATTTAGTTGTCATCCAAACAAAATGGATAGAACGTGTTGTCCAAAATACATAAATATTCATATGGTTATGTAATTTATTAATCTCTAAAAACTCTATCCAATTTTCATAAAAAAAATTCATAAATGGTGAAATGTATGAACCACCCCAAAGATTAAAATCTTAAACATTTTAATTTTGGTCACAAAATTTTCAAAAACAAGATATCATTAATCCCCCCAAAAACATGATTTAGCAATTAATATTCAAAAACCAAGCATTTTAAGATCATTATAATGTATTCTTTAAAAACATGTTGATATCTGGAATAATAATAAAACCTTAGGAAAAACATTTATGAATTAAAATAATAACTCTTTCTTCAGATCATTTATCTAATAATTCTATAAAATAAATCCATAAACCACCTTTTCCTCATTTTAAAATTCAGTTCTAATGTGATAAAAACAATCCCATTAATTTTATCATAAATAAATATCTCTTTATCTAATTATTATCCCAAAATCATGGACACGTTAAGGATTATCTTTCCCTTAATCATTTGTTCTATAAACATATAACCTTACCATTAAATCTCATTTCAATTCCATCTACAACACTCAACATATCCTTTCAAATCCTTAATGAAAAAATATTCCTAAATATTTATTGATTCATATAACATAATCTTTGATTTCTACTATATAAAAACATTATTAGTCCCTATTATATCTCAAACAATTGACTATGTTTTATCATATTATTCCTTAACACTACATTACTTGAACATATAATTTGATTTCTTAATATAACCATTAATCACACCCCTTTGCTGATTTTCTTCACAAACATTCCCGCAAAGAAATCGATTTTCATAATCATCATACATTGATCATTTAATGCCATCATCTATTGAAAATTCATTAGGGAGACCAATACTACCATCCATGGAGTTAAGATAATTTTTTATATTAGGGAACTAGCTCAACAATAGTGATAACATAATATTTTTCATGCTTTCTAGGATGTTTCTATCATTTATTTTCTGCAAATATCCTTGGATTAGGGAATTATGTCACCTAGTTTCTGCATTAATTTTTGTCAGAGCACAACATAGATGAAATAATTCTCATATAAAACTTCTTTTCCACTAAATAATAAATGGGTTTCTTCATTTCAATTTGGAATTTATTAGATTTGTGACCCTCTTTACCACATATGATGCACCTTCTGTTTTCAATTATTAATATTCCATCATGATTCTTCCAACACATTTGACAAGTAGGATGATGGTTTTTATTTACTAACTAATATTTTTATGCTTTTAATTTAGAAGATAGTTTCATTTACATTTCATATCTTTAGTAACATGGGGCCACTGAGAATCACTAATATTCATCTAATCTATAAGGGAACAATTAAAAATATCTTCAAAACTATAACAATCCCGAATTTTTAAGGCCTTTTGTAGAAACAAGATCAAACTAATAAATAATATATCCACCTTTGTTTTAGTGTTTATGGAAATAATGGAGGCATATAATGAAATCCAAGTGGATTTTTCCTCAAATGCTTTAATAAAGTCATCTATCTTTTTCTTTAAACTGAGGAAATTCATCTCTATATTAAGATGGATATTTTGGGGAAAATATTCCTTGAATAGCATTTTCATGGATTCTTTCCAATACATGGAGTCAATTTCCTCCTTATATTTTTATGATCAATGTCCACCACCGATTAGTTTCCCCGTAAAAACAATACTCAACCAGCACAAATTTCTCTTCTTCTGAGTATTAGAGGACAAAGAATATATTCTCAATCGAGTTAATTCATTATTAAACGATGAGGGGACCAGAATACACACTAAATATAGGAGTCCTATTTCAGTAAATGATTCAACCAAAAGATTTTCTTTCCTTAGACCAGGAGGGTGTTCCACACGATTCAAGTTATTATTCATAACATAATTCAATTAAGCTTGTATTTTCACGAAGTTATAACCATCTCATACAGTCATATATTCCATGTTATTATGGAAATAATTACATTTACTATAAAATTAGTTATTGGAATGGGTTATCATTTTTTATCTGTTAACTTTAAAATAAAAGTAAAATTTTACAGCATGAATACTAAACTAATATGAATGTAAAGATGAAACATTGTATATAGACGGATAATTTTGTATACGAAAAATATATTCTAATATGTGATCCCCTAAGACTCAATTTAGATAATCCATTGTGGTAAAATTATCCCAAGGATTCCTTTATAGTTCTATTTACTGAAAATAACTAGTCTGCTCTCTGATATTAACTATAAAGAACCCCACATTTTACAGATATCATTTCATGTTATTATGCATATTTATCCATATACTACAATCCAATCATCGAAAATTATAGTTTCTTTGAAAGACTAGGTACATTATTAGAGAACATGATTCTATAAAAAATAACCTTTTTATTAATCTTCATTATGATATCCTTACTCCCATTGAGATCCTATAACAACATAGGATATCCTTGGGGAAACACATGCAAAAGGGATGAGAAAAAACACCTTGTAATGAAATAAACATGGTATTTAAGCGTATATTATGAGTTATAAAGCATAATATGGTAACATATAATCCTTTATCATGAATATACCTATTGAAAAATAACATGTAAATAATAAAATCATATAATCATCACAAAATATGAAATTGGAGGTGACATATACCATAACATAAACATTAGTCAAGACTAAAATCTAAGACTATATCATGTAGTGGAAATTGTCCCATTAAGAAATTAAGGTTAATCCGTATCCCAAAATTACATCTAATGAGACAAAAACATTACACAATGAATAGGAGTGCCATCTGGGAACACCCATTTCAACATTATCAGGAACATGTGCTCCATATAAAGAATTAAACACAATGATTAATCATATGGGTTACCATTGGAATGAAATGGCAAATTAACAAAATTTAGAAAAATTCATTCCATCATAATAATAAAAAAAACAAAATTATAAGGATGGTATCATTTAATAATATCTTCATTAAATCTTAAGAAACACCAAATAATGTTATCTTAAAAGGAAAGTAATTTCAAAATATCACATGAAATAATCATGAGAAAAATATCCTTTCTATTTGGATTTTTTTTAATATTATATAAAATTATAAAAGAAAAATTATCTTTTAAGACGTTCTTGTAATATTGAAAATTTTTCTTCAAATTATTAAGGCATTATGACAGTGAAAAAATATTCTCATTCCATATAAGTTAAAAAAACATCATTCTGTATTTTTTGGAGAAGTCATAAAATCTTATTTCATAAATTAAAAAAACATTAAAAAGTATTATTTGAAAGTAAAAAAATGATATGAAATGAATAAAACAATCAAAAAAATTATTAAAACATTTTATGAATAAATTTAATAAAACACAAACATTTTAGAAAAAACGAATTTAGAGGAATCTTTATAAGAATATAATTTTTAAAACAAATTCTACTATAAATTTAGTGTTGGAAAAATAGTCTTTAATCCAATGAATAAAATATGTGTGTCCTTTGTAAACAAACATAAAAATTATTAAATAAAACATAAGATATTAAATATACATTTCCTACATGTTCTTAGAATGATATTATCAAAAAGTATCATTATAACCAAAATAAATGATATTGGGTTATGAAATTTATTACCCCATGCTTCACCTTAGGTGTGCGAACTTTAACCTCTTGTATAATTGTATAAGGAACATTATTAATTTTTTTTAACTATATTAATATTTATAATATCTTATATTATTCTTTTATTACATCTTACCACCCATTCATTAATAATATTTCTAAATTTTACTTGTTTCGGGTGTGCTTGATTCATGGTTTCAAGGACTGTTCACTTGTTTATAATTATTGATTTTTTATCAAATGGAAGTAAAAATATATAAGTGGGATTAAATTTTATTAATGGAAATAAATGAGTATAAAATTATGAATATTTTGTTTATTTCTTACATGAATAATATTTATTTAATAAAATGTTAATGGTTATTTATTTGTTTATATTGGCGGTTTTTTCGACCATAGTGAAATTGTTTTAATTTATTTAATATGATGTATATATATTGGTTACAAAACAAAAAATAAGTTATAAAATTACAATAACGGTCTTATTTTACCTGGATAATACTTTTGTGACCATCCATGAAGGCAGTAATGAAAAATAAACAAAACCATTATTTAAGTAAAAAATTAAATTATATAACTTGAACAATTGGTTTGTTTATTTAAATAAGAGGAGGTTGAAATATGGATGTATATTAGTTATTAAATTAAAAAAAACACTCCATTATATATATATTATTATTGAGTTACCATTATTTCATGGATCAATGAGGTGATATGAAAGTAGAATAAGAAAAGAAATTAAGATACATATTTGGAGAAAATTACATCTTGAAAATAATCTCCTTTAAAGACCCCTTGAGGACCTTGGATTTAGTCTTCTGATGCATGAAATTCAACTTATATATGGGGGGATTGGGGTGGAATATATTTGTAAGTGATTTTAGAATATTAAAATCATCTTAGGAGAAATGGGGGTGGTGAGGGTTGGTATTTATACTTGAGGAGAGTTGGGTTTATGGGATTACATAATGATTATATTATGTTTAAATCCATCCACATTAAGGTGGAACTAATTTTAAATAAATTTTATGATAATAATATGTTTTAATGTATGTATAAGGTTGGTAAATATCTAAAAAACCCATTAAATGTTGTAATATTTTATATATTTTAAGATTTTACAGTTTAACTTTAACCCATTTCATTATTTTACCAATACTGCGGTATATATTTTTTTTACCACGGTAACAATTTTAGTAGATAAGAATTAAAATGAACATAAAAAATAATTTTGAAATTATTATTGAAATAATGGAATCAATTTTCCAAAATTCAATTCACATAATAATTAAAAATAGATTTAAATTAATGTCGTAGACGAATTAGAAAGTGGTCTTTTTAAAGTGAAATGTTCAAAAGTTATAAATGTTTTAATATCCAATTTTAATGTGAAATTGATTAAAATTACCTACATTGGATTTTTTAGGTATAAATGAAAAATTAATATTTAAAAAAATTAAAACATAATTTAACTTTATAAATAAATAAGATGAAAATGTAGTTTTCAATTTAAATTGGGTATTTTTCACTATTCATCAAAATATAAAAATTTTCTAAAAAATTTCAAAAAATTCACCATAATCTAGTTTTAATATTTAAATTTCAAAATTTAAGATTAATTTTTCAATAAAATTTTATAATAGTTTTTAATTTCAGTTTTAAAATAGCTATTCTATTAAAAGGCCGAAAAAATGCCTTTTTAAAAACAAAACCTTTTATGCTTAAAATTGGATTTATTAATGTTTTAAGCCTATAATACATATTGGATTCAATTAAAAAATTTATTGAATATATAAAATACAAATTTCCATAATATTTTTCACTAATAGTGATTAATTTAATTTATTATGAGAAAATTGAGCATAAAAATCGTTTTTTATGTAAACAAATCCATTTTATTGAAATTTTTTTTATTTGGATTTATAATTAATTTGTAACCAATGAATTAATTTTAAAAACATGTGAAAACTCTATTTTCATAATTAATTTAATCATATTTATTAACTACATTCTAATGGCTTGGTGATAATTAAACAATTATATTTAATTGTTTGATTATGCTTGGTGTTGTGTGAAATGTATACTATCAAAGAGATTAAATTTATCTGAAAATATAATTCCCTAAAATCTTGTGGTGTTACAAAATAAGTAGGGAAAACAGAAAAAAATAGTAGAATGTGGGAAAAAAGCGATTACTACCCAAAATTTTATTTTAATAAGAAATTGGTAACAAATTAGGAATAAACAGTAATATATAAAACATATATTGTATGATATATATAACTATGGTTACTTAATTTGTGTATAATAAATTCATATTTATTATACATGAGGTTTGAATGTGTATAAAGTAATTTGAGTACTATGGTACGAGATTTATAGTCTTTCATTTATTTCTGGGAGACATATAGAAACTCACAACATTTTTCATTTGTGTGTTGTATATATATCAGTTTGAAAAATTATATCATGAATCTCATCCACTTCCGGATATATAATATTTTATTTTATGATATTATTTATTTGGTATTATGATATAAAATATTTCTAAATCTGTAAATTATTTCCGTATAATGTTCTGCTTATGTAAGAAACATACCATATTCACCACCTATTTCATTTATGTGCTATGTATATAGACTATAAATGTTTTTTTTTTATGATTATGATAAGAATTATCAATATTAACATATCCATTTTAGGATTTACTTGAATGGTGTTTATGGTCCAAAATTTTCCAAATTGAGAAGATAGTTTTTATCTCAATTTTCATTCAATGAGACATATGTTGTGAATAGACATTATATTTTGAGGTTTATATTCATCCTCTTGGATATGTAATATCATAAAGTTTTTTCATTATATTATATGTTTAATATAATTTATTTCATTCCCGAGGAATGTAATTCAATGTTACCATATTTTTAAGTGTTTTTGTCCCAATATCAATGTTTATCTAGTTTGTCTATGATTATTATTACAGTAATGATATATTCTGATATATCTGCCATGAAAATATTTTAATTTATTATCTTATATTTATTTAATTAGAATACATTTTTTTTATTAATTTTTCTCTCCTTATGTACTCAAGAGTTCAAAATATTTTTTTAAGAAAAATCATGCTTTTTTCACTCTTTAGTTAAAAAAAATTTCCCTTCCAAAGCCATTTTTTATAAAAATGTATGGAAAAAATGTTTATTATATAATCCAAATTAATTATTGAAAAAAATACATATGTTTTAATTTTACAATAAAAATTAAAGGAATCTTAATGTAATTTTCTCAACAATGCATCTTTGGATTTTTTTGAAAAGGAGAATGAAATCATTTTTTAACTAGTACGACATGACTAGTATTTTCTATCATCATGACCAATTAATGTTTTAAAATATTCCATTATATGTTCAACAGATTATTTACAATTAAAATTATTTTAATTTTTTTTATATTTGTAAAAAATTATTTCTAAAATAGATAGAAAATTTTAGCAAATAAATGTTTTAAATTATTTTAAAAGCTTATTTAATATGTACTCATACTTTTCTTAAATTAAAAGGATTTCAGAAATATTTTATTAATTTTAGTTTTAAAAAAAATTATTTTCATTGAAATTCTATTTTATTCATGAAATTTTTTATGTGATATTTAGAAAAAAATTTCCATCTAAGACTTATTCTTTTGATGTATATTTTCCTTTGAATGGGATATGAACCACAAATAATATTCTTGTTATTTATTTGAATGGATTTTTTTTATGATAGAATAATGCCTATAAAATATGAAGGTTCTGGGCGTAGCGGAAGCGCGTGGGTGGATGTGCCCACATGGCTTTTTTTCATTAGCAATGATCAATTCGGGGTCAGTACGATGATAAACGCCAGTCTCCACGGATCGAATCACAGAAAGAGACAAAGAAGATGGTTTGTCCCAAAACCACAAACAAGGATCCTTACAGGTTTATTATAATTAATTTAATTAATTATAAATAAATACCTTTTGGGTGTTCATTCTTCTTTGATGTTCTTGATAACGTTGTCGATGTGATCCATCGTTGCGTCGCAAGAAACCAAGTGTAGACTCCCTCTATCGGTGATCCACACGTGTACCTAATATCTATGGATGTCGCCAAAGGATTATCCGGGTGCTAGCGTGGAGAAGCCTTTGCTTTCATTTTCCACCTTAGATTGTATTGATCCGATGGAAGATGATCTCTCTCGGTTTTGAGAGCGTTCTTGGAGGAAGAGGTTCTTTCGGCCTTGAAAGAATTCTCCAGAGATGTTGTGCACAACGATTCTCTTGAGTGTTGGAAAAGAGTTGGGGTTTTGAGGATATTTATAATCGAGTTTGAGGTTGTAGAGTTATGAAAATAAATAAACGCGTTAAACGTTTCATTTATTTCATTAACTCTTATTGAAAACCCCCATGTCGAATAATTAATTTTTTGACATGCGCTCACACTGATTATAATAAATATCATTTAATAAAATGATATTATATCCTCAGTATCCTGACTAGAAAAACTACACAGAGTGTAATAATAAATACATGGCGTGTAATAATAAATACACGGTGTGTACTTGTTTTTCATTTAAAACTACACGGAGTGTACATTAAATGTACACGGCCTGTATATCTTGTTTTCATTTATTCATTTCCTTTCCAAAATAAAACTACACGGCGTGTATATTTAATAATATACGGCATGTACTTGTTTTATTTTATTTTTCCTCCATCATTTAAAACAACATAGGATTCCTTGAATAATTATTAAACCACGTATGGGAATAATCTTAATTCGACTTGAGATACCTAGATACACATAGTGTGTGACCCTCTAGGCCTCTTTCTCATTTGAATTAGGCAGGCTTGCCTAAAGTCCAAGATTACTGTCTAGCAACGGGTCAAGGCACCCAAGAGAAAGAAGTTGACGCCGCATTGACGTATCAACTCATACGAATGCTTACTGTGTAATTTAATCCCTTTGTCTCGATATCTCATCAAGCAGGTTTCATGGTAGTTTCATAAACCTATATTCTTGATCTGTCATTCTTTGACTACCTGAAATAAACTCATCCTTCACACCATGGCCATGGAATTTAATGCGACGGTTCTATTTCAATCAAAGGGCCGAGATGTCAACTTTCATAAATGGAAGGGAAATGTCCTTCCTCGACTTATCTATTAAAAACATGTCACTTGTGACACACCCAACGTACCCTACTTCCCACAAACTGTTTGCGTGACGGATTTCATTAGTAATTCTAAGTGCACGAGTCATGACATGAGTTAATGATAATCTTTCAGTATAAGGACCATTACACACGCTCATAGATAGTAATATCTTATGACACCAAGACATGAAGAATTGCTATTGGCGGGTATGTTCTCATAATCTCCCATCTTGGAGATTACTAAGTGCAAATTCCATGAGAGAGAGTCTCGTCTTCTTACGAGTACTCGCATATGAAGTTCTGTATACTATGTGTCCTATCATAGTATGTCATCCAACCGCAACACATTATTTAAGAATATTGTTATATCATTTCAAGGTTCTCATCATGGAGGGGATATGCTATGACCTTATTAATGCAACAAATATTCCAAGACATTATTATTTTATAGTCATGCAGAACAATGAACAATATATAATAAGTGGACATTCATGTAATCAAAGTACAAAATAGTTGGTTCTGAGGACGCCAACCCTTACAAACTCCCACTTGAACTAGAGCTAACTGCCTACGACTTTTAGTCCACTAGACCTCAGATGATGATCATGTTTCAGCTGATTCAAGTCTTTAGTCAATGGGTCTGCCACGTTGTCCTCCCTGGAAATACTGCTCACTGCAACTTCACCTCTCTGAGAAAAATCACTCAAGAGATGATACTTCTGAAGTATGTGCTTTGTCCACTGATGTGACCTTGGCTCTTTTGCAAGTGTCACTGCTGTAGTATTATCACAACAGAGTGTGATAGGATCTTTACTGCTCGGTACAACATCCAGCTCTTGGACGAAGATTCGTATCCATACTGCTTCTTTAGCTGCCTTAGAAGCTGCGATATGCTCGGACTCCACTGTAGAATCTTCCACCACACTTTTTTTTTGAGCTCTTCCAGCTCAGTGCACCTCCATTCAAATGGAATATGTATCTAGTCTATGACTTCATGTCATCATGATCAGTCTGGAAACTAGCATCTACATGTCCTCTGATGACTAGTTCTTCATCTCCTCCATAAACCAGGAACATATCCTTAGTACACCTCAGACACATAAGGATAGTCTTGACTGCCATCCAATGTTGGTCTCCTGGATCAGCATGATATCTGCCTATCGCACTTAATATGTAAGCAACATCTAGCCTCGTACATAGCATAACATTCATGACTGACCCAATCGCAGATGCGTAAGGGATCATTTCCATTCTCTTTATTTCCTCATGTGTCTGAGGACACATTTTCATGGAAAGATGAATGCCATGTGACACTGGAAACAATCCCATCTTGGACTGTTCCATACTGAATCTCTTCAGTATCTTGTCAATGTATGTATATTGACTCAGGCCCAGCATTCTCTTGGATCTATCATGATGGATCTTGATCCCAAGAATATATGCCACCTCTCCCAAGTCTTTCATGGAGAAGAATTTATGAAGCCATGCCTTAACTGACTGTAAGACAGGTACTTCGTTTCCAATTAGTAATATGTCATCAACATATACTATTAGGAAAACAATTGCACTCCCACTAAACCTCTTGTAGACACAAGGCTCACATTCATTCTTAACAAATCCAAATTCCGTTACAGCTTCATCAAAACGAATGTTCCATGATCTTGATGATTTCGTTAATCCATAAACGGATTTCTGAAACTTGCATACCTTGTTGGCATCCATTGGAGTCCCAAACCCTTCAGGTTGTGTCATGTAGACATCTTCCTAGAGGTTCCCGTTAAGGAAAGATGTTTTGACATCCATTTTCCAAATTTCATATTCATGGTAAGCAGCAATGGCCAATAGGATTCTGATGGATTTCAGCATCCCAACCGGTGAAAAGGTTTCATCATAGTCAATTCCTTGACACTGTCTAAAACCATTTTCAACCAGTCGTGCCTTGTAGGTGCTGACTTTCCCCTCCATGTCCAGTTTCTTCTTGAATACCCATTTATTCCCAATAGGCTTTACATCAACTGGAGGATCTACCAAAATCCAGACTTGGTTTTGGTACATGGAATCCATTTCAGAATTCATGGATTCTTGCCACTTGGCAACGTCTGTGCCTTCAAATACATCCTTGTAGGTAAGAGGATCATCATTGTCAATGAATAATGATTCACCATACTCGGTGACAAGAAAACCATATCGTTCTGGTTCTCTCACCTCTCTCGTGCTCCTACGCAGTTCTTATGTCTTGGGAACAGATTGTTCTTCCATGGGGCTTTGTGGAATATGTTATTGTAACAACTCATGTGTATCTTGAGCCTCGACTTCATCGAAGTCTATCTCACTCCCACTATCTCTTTTGGAGATATGCCCCCTCTTAAGTAATGTGGCATGTCTTGCCACTGTAACTTTTTTGTTTGAGGGGTTGTATAAGTAATATCCCCTTGTTTCCTTGGGATATCCTATAAAGATACACTTTGTGCCTCGGGTCGCGAGTTTGTTACCTGAAGAGGCCTTAACAAATGCTTCGCTACCCCACACATGTAAATTCGATAACATGGATTTGTTTCCACTCCATAACTGGTATGGAATACCATTTATCGATTTAGTTGGTAAATGGTTTAGTATGTGCGCTGGTGTTTGTAATGCATATCCCCAAAAGGATAATGGAAGACTCACATGACTCATCATTGATCTCACCATGTCCAAAAGGGTGTGGTTCCTCCTTTCACTTACATCATTCCACTGTGATGTGTAAGAAGGAGTGATTTGAGATAGAACCCCAAACTCCAGTATGAAATCAATGAAGTCCAGATTAAGATATTATCCTCCTCTTTCTGAGTAGAGTTTCTTAATCTTCTTACCAAGATGGTTCTCAACTTAATTCATGTATTCTTTGAACCGATCAATAGGATCTGACTTATACCACATTAAATAGATATATCCATATCTACTAAAATCATCAGTAAAAGTTATGAAGTGCGATAACCCACCCCTTGCTTCAAATGGAAATGGTCCACACACATCTGTGTGAACTAATTCTAGAATCTCTTTATCTCTTTCACCTTTCCCACTAAAAGGGACTTTGTTCATTTTTCCTTGTAGACACGCATGACATACATCAAGTGGTTTTAGTTCGAAAGAATCTAAATACCCATCTTGATGTAATTTTGTCAAACGTTTCTCATTGACATGACCTAGCTGGTGATGCCAATGTTGGGTGTGGTATTAGTCATGTGAATTAACTTTGTTATCAATTTCCATTACTTTGTTTGTGTAGTCTAACACATAAAGGCCGTTATATAAATGTGCCCTACCAAAACAAATGATATATTTATAAAAATAGCAACATCCACTTCCAAACATGAAGATGAATCCATCTGTATCTAATCTGGATACTGAAATAATGTTTTTGGTTACAGAGGGTATATAATAACATCCTTTCAAAACCAAGACCATCCCCGTAGGCAATGTGAGGTGGTAGTCCCTGACAGCTACAACAGCAAGTTTGGCTCCGTCGGCTGCTCGTAGATCTACTTCCCCTCGATCAATCTTCCCGAATCTACTTGGTTCCTGTATTTGGATACAGATGTGATCACTACAGGTAGTATCTAATACCCAATTAGTAGAAACATATAGATTGCATTAGATAACAAACACACTTGATACTTCCCCTTGCTTCCTTGGATGGTGCAGTTTTTCTTCCAGTGGCCCTTCTTGCCACATACAAAACAAACAGCATCATGTTCCTTTGCCTCCCCTTTGATATTCCTTTTCTTGGAAGGCCTTGAAGAAGCTTTGGGCTTAAAGATCTTCACCTTCCCTTTCCATTTATTCACCATGAGGACAGAAGGCTTTTCACGCTTCATGTTAGTGTCCACATGGAGAATGAGGATGAGAAGATTAGATAGAGACTTCTCAATGTTGTTCATATTGAAGTTCACAACAAAGTTTGTGAAGCTTTGGGGGAGTGATGCAAGAATGAGATCGATACCCAGTTCTTCAGGGAGTTTAAACACTAGAACCTCCAAGCACTCAATGTAGCCAATGAGATTGACAACATGAGGCCCGGATGGGGCACCCTCTCCAAGCTTGCTCTGAAATAGAGCCTTGGAGATCTCAAACCTTTCCTGTTTTTCCCTCTCCTGGTATAGACCACGGAGATGCTCGAGCATGCTATAGGCATCCATGTCTTCATGAGAGATCATGAGATCACTAGACATTGATGATGGCATAAAAAATTGAACGTCAAGTGCATCGTTTAAATGTTGATCATAGACTAGGAAATCTTCATCACTCGCCCCTGGGGTATGGGAATCGGGAAGTGAGGACTCCAACATGTAAAACTTTCGTTCATGGCGTAGGATAACCCGAAGGCACCTAAACCATTCCTGAATGTTACTACCGGTGAGGATGCTGTCTTTATCCAGTATTGATCGCAGAGAAAATGTGGTTGATGAGTTTGTCATCTTGATTCTAAAATTTAAAAGCGCAGATTTATTAGTGCTTTCTTGATTACAATTTATGAGAAATAATTAATTAATTAATTCTCCCACTATTTTATCAAGTCCTAATTGCCCTCACTATTGAACTCGGAATGTCCAGTTGATTTGACATTCTAGTGGCAAGGATCCATATTTCCCTTAGCATAACCCCAACAAGGGTTGGTCAATCTATTTGAAGGTATTTAGGTAGGCAGGTCTTTGCCAACTATGAGCTTACAGTTCCTTGATCTGTTGAGTGGACTCCCCAATCCTAAAATCCTGACGTGGATTTCCTCAACTCTTGCCTCCAATATTACACCAAGTCTAGCAAGGGATACTTCTCTTGATGTAATATGGTTAAGTCAACCTAAATCCTTTCATAAGGGCTTCCTTTATAAAATTAAGTGTCCCAAAAAGGGTTGGTCAAACACATAATTTTATTAAGTCATTCCCTTAATAAGGTAACAGAAGGCATGGTCTGACTTAATATGGTATTGTGGGATTTTATTCCATTATGCATAGTTTCACATTATCACATGTTTTTTAATATTAAGTGATGATTGATGAAGTTATTAACCCTGTTCTGATAATGTTTACGCATAGTCCAGTTTTTATTTTATTCCATCTTTGCACGCTTGTTCATTTTATTAATTATGTGATCGCAACAACACATACATAATAAATAAACCATGTAATCAGACAGAAATAAAATAAGATGGCATGATCATGAGATTTCATTGGTTATCTTATCTAGCGGTTTTGATAAGATAGCCCTGACCTAGGGAAAACACCTTGAACCTGTTGGTTCGTGTTTTGCATCTCCCACCTATCCACATTTGTATCTTCTTGCGTCGGTTTCGCCTCGGCTTCAGGATTTGAACCATCTCCTCTGGCTTGGGAGATCCTCCATTACATGGGTTTATATTAAAGAAACCATGGGCATGTAAGCCCTACATTTTATTTGAAGAAGGATCGCAGGCCAACAAATTTAAATTAAATAAATTGAAATGAAACCATTCACATAAAAAGAGTCTTTGGTCTAGCTCATGATCATCCACGGCATGCAATGACATTTACGCATATTTAGAATTCAAATTCTTTTAATCGCTCTTTCATTTTAGATAAGTCGTGCTCGAATTAAATTAATTATGAACTTATAATTAATCAATTATTTATCTTAAATTACTTTCTAAATTTCATTGAGATTCTTCTCATCCATATTCCTTGTACGGTTCTTTGTACATTGGAGGAAACCTGGTGAAATTCCATATCTGGAAAGTACACGACGTGTAGTTTATATTTACAAGGCATGTATTTCTTTTCACCTTGTTTCCAAAGTACATGCCGAGGCCTTGGCATGTTTTCTCCACTTTGGTAATTTTGGATTACACGGCGTGTACTTCCTTGTTACGTGGTAACCGTCGTGGAAATCCCGTGTATGCGGAACATGGATTCTCCTTGTACAGGGTTTCACCTGGACCAGATCGGACTACATGGCGTGTTGTTCCAACATACACGTCATGTATTTCGGTTCCCACATGTTGTTCAATTCTGGTTAACACATCGTGATTAATACTTAGGCATAATAAATTCACACGGCGTGGTTTGGCATACCAGTGCCGGTTCGTTGAACCTAAGTACACGGTGTGTAGTTTTAATTACACGTCGTGTAATCTCGTGTTGTACAGACAGAAAGAGCGACTCCTCCAGATTAATTCCTCATTTTTATTTTAATCAAAATTGAAATTAAAAGGTCGTTTCTGTGATATGAATCGAGAAATTAAGGAGGAAGAATAGATCTCGTTTATTCAGATTAATAGAATGATATATTTCGAATTGAATCAAATATAAATGCATAAATTATGAAAAAAAATTAAATAACTATAATCAAAGTTGTAACCTCCCTCTGATACCATTTGAAGGTTCCGAGCACAGCGGAAGCGCGTGGGTGGATGTGACCACTTGGCCTTTTGTCATTAGAAAGGATCAATCTGGGATCAATACGACGATAAATGCAAGTCTCCATGGATCGAATCACTGAAAGAGACAAAGAAGATGGTTTGTCCCGGAACCACAAACAAGGATCGTTACCGGTAGATTATAATTAATTTAATTAATTATAAAGAAATACCTTTTGGGTGTTCATTCTTCGTTGATGTTCTTGATCACGTTGTCGATGTGATCCATCGTTGTGTCGCAGAAGCCACGTGTAGACTCTATCTAGCGATGATCCACACGTGTACCTCGTATCTTTGGACGTCGCCAAAGGATTCTCTGGGTGCTAGCATGGAAAATCCTTTGCTTGCGTTGTCTGCCTTAGATCGTCTTGATCCAATGGAAGAGGATATCTCTTAGTCTTGAGAGCGTTCTTGGAGGAAGAGGTTTTTTCAGCCTTGAAAGAATTCTCCAGAGATGTTGTGCACAACGATTCTATTGTGTGTTGGAAAAGAGTTGGGGTTGTGAGGATATTTATAATCAATTTTGACGTTGTAGAGTTATGACAGTAAATGAACGCGTTAAGCGTTTCATTTATTTTATTAACTATTATTGAAAACCCCCATGTCGAATAATTAATTACTTGACATGCGCTCATGATGATTATAATAAATATCATTTAATAAAACGATATTATATCCTCAAAATCCCTACTCGAAAAACTACATGGCGTGTAATAATAAATACACGGGGTGTACTTGTTTTTTATTGAAAACTACACGGCGTGTACATTAAATGTACACGACGTGTATATCTTGTTTTCATTTATTCATTTCCTTTCCAAAATAAAACTACAAGGCGTGTACATTAAATAATATACGGCATGTACCTGTTTTATTTTATTTATCCTCCATAATTTAAAACAACTTAGTATTCCTTGAATAATTATTAAACCACGTATAGGAATAATCATTATTCAACTTGAGATACTTAGATACACGTCGTGTGTGACGCTCTAGGCCACTTTCTCGTTGGCATATGGTGGTCCTGCCTAAAGTCCAAGATTAATGTCTAGAAATGGGTCAAGGAACTCAAGAGAAAGAAGTTGACGCCGCATTGACGTATCACCTCATACGAATGCTTACTTTGTAATTTAATCCATTTGTCTCGATATCTCATCAAGCAGGTTTCATGGCATTGTCATAAACGTATATGCTTGATCCTTCATTCTTTGACTACCTGAAATAAACTCATTGTTCACACCATGGCCATGGAATTTAATGTGATAGTTATATTTCAATCAAGGGTCCAAGATAGAAACTTCCATAAATGGAAGGGACAAATCCTTCCTCGACATATCGATTAACAACATGTCACTCATGACGCACCCAACGTACCCTACTTCCTGCCAACTGTCTGCATGACGGTTTTCATCAGTAAATCTAAGTGCGCGAGTCGAGACATGAGTTAATGATAATCTTCCAGTCTAAGGACCATTACACACGCTCGTAGATAGAAATGTCTGATGACACTAAGACATGCAGAATTTCTATTGGTGGGTCTGTTCTCATAATCTGCCATCATGGAGATTACCAAGTGCAAACTCTATGAGAGAGAGGCTTGTCTTCTTACGAGTACTCACACATGACGGTCTGTATACTATGTGTCATATCATAGTATGTCATCCAAATGCAGAACTTTATTTAAGAATATTGTTATAGAATGCCAAGGTTATCATCATAGCGGGGATCTGCTATGACCTTATTAATGCAACAAATATTCCAGGACATTATTATATTATAGTCATGCAGAACAATGAACAATATATAATAAGTGAACATTCATGTAATCAAAGCACTAAATAGTTTGTTCTAAGGACACCAACCCTTACAAAATAAATTTATCTTCCATTTATTGTACCATGAAAAAATTATTATGAATACCACTTATTTTTAATGGGTTATGCTATGATGAAATAATGAAATTATTATGAAACCAATCCCACTTACAAGGGCTATAATTTGATGAATTTTGTTTAAAACACAATTTACGTCATGGATTATTATATTATGATTGTTTTATGATATTTTGGAACACATAATCATTATTTTCATTATGTAATAGGTGGGACCTATATCACTATCTAATTAATTGGGTATGTAGTTATATCTCATGAGATATACTAGACTAGAACTTGGGTTAACCTGATTCAGTAAGGGGTTTTTTATGTGATAATAGTCCTAGGATTTATCCTTAACTACTATGATTATTTGGGCAAGGTATCCATTCCAATATAATAGCCTTTGAAATTGACTTAACCACTATATAAATTATTTTATATGCTTATGTGTATACCAAAATTTTATAAAATATGGAAACTTTATTCTCTCATGGATCATGTTATTTGATTCTCTTCTAATTCATGTCTTCTAAAGTTCCAAATAATTATTCCATCACTTAAGATAATGATCATTAATATGAAGGTTATGGTTTTAAAATTTTATTCTCATGTTACCATACACATATGTTCATGTTATACTCATGTATATCCATATTTTATCATTATTAATCTAATGAGCCACCCTTTTTTGTGTTTCCTTTTCCAAAGTTATGAAGATTGGATTTTGGTACGGTATGTTTGTACTAAATGGGATGATTTGTACGAGAGATGCTAACAATATTTCACCATATTATAATATTTTGAACCAAGTCTCTAATTACAATAAAATATAAGGTTCATAACTTGTGTTTTTGTGTAATTTAATGAATTTTTATCTAAATATATGTAATATATATATATGAAAATATTGGGTCACTATGTTTAGTATCAAGGGATAGGTTTAGTTAACATTTCAAAACTAGGATGATAAAACATTAGTGAGATCCATAGGGATATTTCTATGGATAATTATTTGTATGTATCTATGTATAATTATAAGGATTAGTCATTGAATAGAAAAAATTTCTCAATGTTTGGTAAAGGTTAACACAGGTGGTTTCCAGGAAAATACACCCATGTTTGGATACTACAAAGGGATGTGGATCTAGAAAAGAGGTATGTATGGGTAATAACATTGAAAAGGGAACCTCGACCTAGACATAATATTCACCTGGTGTAATATAATATGCCTTTTTTCACCCCCTGTTTGACACTCTGGAGGGATATGATTTTGAAATTCACAAACTCTTTATAAAACAACCTGAAGGATTTAAATTGATGATAATATTTAATGAAATATAAAAAACCTAAAGATTCATAACTTCCAAATATGATTTGATGATTTAAAAATCATATAAGTCATGTTTTTCATTATTATATGTGTTACCATGATGGTTAGTGTTTCTCACACTATGTTTTTCAGTTTTAGTTAATTATAAAAACTAGAAATAACTTAGTCTATATTGGTTAAGATGTAAAATTTGATGATGAGCAGGAAAAGGGGATGTTAAATAGATTGAAGGATATTGTTAATATTCTTCATCAATTTTCACTGTTAATGATTACCAATTATCACCTAAACCAAATCAAATAATTAATGATTAAGAGAAGGATAATTTTCACTTAGAGTTCTAGTAGTTGAGGTCATAGAGAAAAGAAGATTTTTTTACCTATATGTCAAAAATGTGGGTAGAAGAAAAGAAGGGAATTATATAATGTGATAATAATATGTTTTCAATGTGCAAAAAATAGACACAAAGCAAGTAAATACAATGTAAAAAGAAATAAAAGTTCCAATTACATAATGGATCAGAATAATGGTCTCTTTCTTGTATTATTTACTGTTTAATGTTTTAAATTTGGAATGTATGGGCATTATGAAAATAGATCTACTAAGTTGTAATTGTGTGAAGAAAATAAATCAGGTTAAATAAGTTATTCTTTTTCTATTAATGATGAAGAGACTATAAAATACATAAGAAATGAATGTTTTATTAATGAATAAGATAATGAATCATATGTATTGGCTTAAGGATGTGGTAGAATAATTAAAGTGATTGTTTTTTGCAATTCCAAAATTATATTATATAAACCATATTTTATATAAGTATTGTTGTAGAATTTATTCATTGAGGATTTTCAATAATATATTTATTGGTCTTAATGGAATAAAAAATTCCATTAACATAAATGAGGAACTTTATAAAAAAACAAATGATTTAGGGATGATAATCGTTAATATGATCTACATGTTGAGATAATTATACACGGATAAAGGTATTTTGGGAATGAATAATAAATTGGATAGTATTGATGACATTCAAGTTGATAAATGTATAGTTGAAAAAGTATTTTATTTTATCATTGATATATTTTATTTCATTTTAGATATAAAGAATATATCCAATAATTTATGTTTTATGTAAGGAATGAGGATGACGTATGTTTTCTATAATTTTTATGGTAATTCAAGTTATTACCTTGTTTAAAGATAATACAGGATTTATGTATTAAAATGTTCAGAATGAGATCAATAAAGATCCTATTTATGATATATTAGAGATTATTATAATGATTGTTTTGATAAATTTAGTAACCTTCATTATAAATTATGATTTTTGGAAGGGTTATAAGGCTAACCATTTTGTAATGGTTTAAGTATAACATAATATGAGGTATTAAGGGTTAAATTATTCATTCTCCAAGTAATGATTTATTCATACTGGATAACCAATGATAAATTCTTTTCAACATAGATAGAATGAATGAATTATTATTCAACTATGAATATTAATTAATTTTTTAATCATCAGAAAATCATATCTTAGAGTAACATATGATTTGGAAATTGATCAAGTCATGAACAAATGATGAAATTATTCCCCCTATATAATATGATTCAATGTTATAAAATGTTTCATATATTCTAAGTCAAGATGGAAATTGAATGTAACACCCCGAGATTTTATGAAAAATATTCTTTTTAATTTCATTAATGTCTTGTGTTATATGCTACACCAAAAGAATCTTTCACAACACACATCTCTGGCCTGGCTTTAATTACACGTAATCGCGACCTTCCATGATAGCGTGTGTTGTACGCAACACCAAGTTTCGCTAAACAACGACATGCGATTAAAATATTATTAAAACTAGCCGTTATGAATAGTAATAACCACTTTTTGAAATTTTGTAAATTTTATTTCTCAAAATGGACTTCATTTTTGGATTCGGAATATCGAAATTAGCTTAGGGTGAAATTTTGGTGATTTTCGGATAACTTTCATATTTTGATGAATAGTGAAAATTACTAAATTTTAATTAAAAACAAATTTTTCAATCGAAATAATTAATAGTGATAAATTATTATTTTCAGTGGTTTTAAAGTATATTTAGAATATATTTTTACAATTTAATACAATGTTGGTCATTGGATTTAATTTCACATTTAAACCAGACATAAACAAGTGTCAATCTTTTGATAGTTATTATCTCTTAGGAACACGCTATTTGTTTTGACGACGGGAATTAATTTTTAAATTAATTAATGCAACTGATATGTTTTGAATTTTGTAAAATATAAATCATTTTTGAGTTCATAATATCAAATATAGCTTAGGCCTAATTTTTTGTATTTTTCTGAAAACATTCAATTTTTGATGAATAGTGATACCACTAAGTGGTAGTTAAAAAAACTGAATTTTTCATAAAACCTAATTTTACCGCTTCTGTGAGTGTAATTTCAAAAATCCAAGAGACACAGTTGATTTCAGTAAGTAAAATTTGGTTCAATGAGATGAAAATAATTTTTGGTGAATAATAACTTTTTACTTTTATTTACCACGGTTAAAAGTAAATAGGGTAATTAAGGGTAAAAATGATATTATTATTACCCTTACACATGTCCAAATTCTATTGGATAAGTGTAATTGGACCAAAAACAAGCTTAGGAATAAAATATGACCATTTAGGCCCACTTGGATTAGATTATGACATTTATTATTATTTAATTTAAAGAAGAGTTAAAAGAGTTAAAATCAATGTTTATTTAATAAAACATTTTAAATAAAGGGTTATACATAAGATAAATTCGACTATAAATATTAATTAGAAAGATAAAAGGATTTCCTACATAATGGTACTTTATTTTTAAATTTTATACATTATATAATTTAATTTATTTATGACACAACGATGATGCAGTAATTATCTTTTAAATGAAATATTGATATAATTGATGTTATAAATACCCAAATAAATATATTTAGAGACTTTTTATGAATTAAACTACTTTTCTAGGTCAATATGACATGTTATTATTGATTTAATTAACTTTTTTCGAACTTATAATTCTGTTATGATTTTCACAAAAATCAATTACTAAATAGTGTCAAAATTGACATAAAATAGTTCTTAAAACAAATATTATATTATTAATTATTATTTTATTCAACAAAATCTATGGTTCTGATTAATTAATTAGATAAGGTTATATATATTAATAATAAACAATTTGGGGTTCGTTTGGCTTCTTATAGTTAGTTTATTAACCTTATAGTGTAAGAACACAAGAAGACACGGTAAAAGTAAAATTATTTAGCTTAATGTTAAATCTAAATGATAAGGCTAAAATAGGAACCTAAACTTGTCCAAATTCTATTTTATGATAGGATTTCGACAAATCCACACCTTATCCTCGAAATAAATCAATTTTGAGCTATTTATAACCGAACTTGACTTTATAATAAAATAATATTTTTGTTATTCCAAAGGTGCCCCTCTCCTCCCTTATAAAAGGGAACCTCCTCCCTCTCTTCCTCACACAACTTTGAGCCTTCAAGCTCGGCCAAACCCTGCCTAATTATCTTCTCCACTTCACTAGAAACATCCTAGAGGTTCTGGTCTTCCTCAAAGTCCAATTTTAGTGCCCTAAGAGGAGGTCTCAAAGAGGCGCTTCAAAGAAGAGATAATTTCCGTTACCGATTCTTTCACCTTTATTTCTTCATCCACTTCTTCTTCTTAGGTTGTTTCATTATGAAGTAATAACATCAGTATCACTCATATACTGATATGTTATTATAAGTATGAAACAATCCTATTTCACCATCTATCCATCCTACGGAAAATGAAATCACCGCGCGTGCGTACGTACGGAATACCGTCTCCACGCCGTGGTGAAATCTATTTTCCACCACCACCTTACTTGGATGGGTATAATGGTGTAAATAATAACTATATATTATTATTTTAAATTGATATTGATTCTGAAATAGTATACATACACTCCAATACAGTCCAACGATCATGAGAACAATATCATCGCTCGTACGTACGTACGGACTACCGTCTCCACGACGCGATGAGATTAATTCTCCACTTTAACCATTCATGAATGATTATAAAGTAGATATAATAAGTAATCATGAAATATATGACATAATAATGATACTTTATTTATGTGTATATATATGAATGTCATCTACTTAATTCTGTTCAACTCAATAAGGAAACAAAAACAACGTTCATGCGTACGTACGACCTACCGTCTCTATGAACGGTGTATTTCTTTCCATTTACTGATTTATTATATATATTTATATTCTGAATATATATATATATATATATCATGTTTTATATTATGGAATTAAGTAATCATGATCTAAGTAATCATATAAAAAATTGCAAGTCAAAACACGGACGACAAATGAAACAATTTTACCCAAAACGCTCTTTAACATGGAATTTACAAAAGAACGGGTAATATAAAGTCATAAGTGAACCATATATGATATCATAACAATGAATATGATTCTTTAATAAGTCAATGACATTATATAAATCATTATACAGGAGGTTTGGACACTTATGAAGCAAATCAGACCTAAGGTAAGGGAAATATCACAATCTCATTTTTATCCGAGATTGTTTATACTTTTAAATTTACTGGGGTGAATTTTTTCATCCACATCCATGTTTCTCAATATGTAATATTATTTCCATCCACCTACAATTGTTTAAATCCAATTTTAACCTTCAGTGAGTTTTTAGTAAAATATATGAATGGAATATTTTGATGTTTTTCTTACGAGGTACTTTTTTACTTTTCCGACAAAAGTACGGGAAGAATGTTTTTTTAACTTATATGGCATGAATAGATTTTTAAAACATTATTTCCAAGAAGCTTCCTGTACGAGTTTTCAAGTTTATTTTTAATCAACTTCTTTTAGATTAAAGTTCTATGACATGTTAAGAAAGGAAAAATGTTTTTGAAGAAGAAATGATATTTTCCTCAAGAATGGAGTTCAAGTGTTTTATCAAAATTATATTCCATCTAAGATAATAAAGGGTTCTGTTTTTATCCCTATTATTACAGTGATTTGATTATGTTGTGATGGAATTATTTTTATGAATTCCTTTATCTTATATGAATTGTTTTATTATGTCATGATGTTTATGATTCCAATTTGTATTACATGGGTTATGCAATGATGTATGATTTATGATGTTGTGGAATACATAAGAATGGTATCATTATGAGATGGGTGGGACCTATATCTCCCTCCAATGCATTGGGTAAAGATTTTATATCTCATGAGATAGACATGGCTAGAATGGTAGGTTATACCGGTTCATTGAAACATGACTGAAACGAGGGTGACTCGGTTCAGAAAGGGACTTTGTCCACTAAGATAGTCTTGGCAATGAGTCTTGACTAACAAGAAATGATTCTCTATGATTATGTGTGAATGCCACAGAGTTTCATGTTTTAAGTTATGATTATTGTGATTACATTTCACTGCCATGATTTACCCCATGTTATGAAATTATGATCTCTTTTGCAGGTTAAGTTTTCCAAAATGTTATGTTCTTATGAAAATGATGTGATTGATATTTATTTTGTTTACCATTACTGAGCATTTGGTCTCACCCTTTTATGTTTTCTTTTCCCCTAGATATAAAGAAAGGTTTTATGTAAAAAAGGAAGATCTTTATGGGATATTTTTAAGATCTTTCACCATGATTAGAAGATTATATTCCGAGTTTCCAAAGACACTAAACTATTATGGTCCTTGTGTGTGTATTTTTTTTATGTACTAAGTATTCCGCAAATGTAATGTAATGTCAATGTACATCAGGCTTCGGGTCTCTACAGTTGGTACCAGAGGAAAAGTTTAGTCAACCTTTGGAAACTAGGATGCGAAAACGGTAGTGAGATCCCTATAGATATTTCTAAGGTATGTCTAGGGATGTCCCTAAGGATAAGTATACATATAAGATACAGTCCTAGAACTACAGTAACGATCATCGAATTTAACCTAAGAAGTTAGATATTGAGGATACTCCCCCTTTAAAATTTTGTTTTCCCTAGCATGATTTTTGCCTCTCACGCTATTCTTTTTGGGTTTTAGACGATGGATGGAACCCGAAGGAACCGTGTTGATCAATGCAATGGACAATGCAATGATTTTCCTCCTGAACAAACAAATTTTATGGGAGATGGAGTGAAAAATATTATTACTATACTTACACAAGCTATGAATCATTCTGGACTTCCAAATGAGCAGAGAAGGGAACAATATTCTATTGAGTCCTTCATGAGGCAACGTCCACCTTCTTTCAGTGGGACTTCCGATCCACTTGTTGCTGAACAATGGATCAGTACCACTGAAAAGATATTTTCAGTTCTTCAATGTTCTGAACATGATAAAGTCATCTTAGCAGTATATCGTTTGGAAGGTGAAGCTAATCAATGGTGGAAACTTATCAAGAATACGAGGCCAAGAGATGAAATTGAGTCTATGGAATGGGACGAGTTCAAGAACTTGTTTTTCAGTAAGTACATACATCGTATTCTTCGAAAAAAGATGGAAACGGAGTTTCTTGAGCTGAAGCAGAAGGATGATGAATCTGTTGGTATATACGAAGCGAATTTTACAAGACTTGCAAGGTATGCATCTGGCATTATCATCCAACCTGAAAGTAAAGTTGATCGATTTTTCAGTGGCTTAAAACCAAGTCTTCGAAGGGCATTAGCTATAAGAGACTTTAGTAGCTATGAAGAAATTGTGCGTTGTGATATCAGGGTAGAAATGGAAGTTGGTGTTACATATCCATCTCATGGTTTTTACAAGAAACGAAAGATGGAGTTCAAGGAGAAATCTCAGAATAATGGTGAAAAGAAGATGAATGTTTCCTTATGCACAAAGTGTGGAAAGAAGCATGGTGGAGATTGTCTTAAAGGGACTAGAAAATGTTTTAAGTGTGGAAAAGAAGGTCATCGAGCAGCTGAGTGTCGAAGTAATGGAAAAATGGTTTCTAATGATGTGAACAAAGAAAACACTGTAGAGAACGCACCACCGACACTTCAATGCTTCAAGTGCAAGGAAATGGGTCATTATGCTAATAAATTCCCTAATCAAAGGGTTAGTGATGATCGACATGAGCAACCGATTAAGGAAAACGACAAAGGGAAGTCATATGCGATCACTATTGGCGATGTTGAATATGGCAACGATGTGGTGGAATGATTAAGTGTTTAAGTAATAGGGATTCCAAAATAATGTTGTATCATGGAGTATTGGAATATTTATGTATTGGTCTAATGTGGTATTCAAAGTGATTGATATATTTTTGGAAATAAGATGATATGCACATAATGAAGGGAAAACGATAAAATGAAATGTTTAACAGTATTCATGAGCTCATGATTGATATAAGGACTAAGTGACATCATGGTTTGAGTATATAGAATTTTGAGGATTTTGGTATGTGGAAGGTGTTAACTTTTAACTGCATTCATGTTTTCACTAAGGTTCAATGGGTATTCAAGAGAATACATGATTAAGGACTTTGAATATTTGGAATATGACCAACAAAACATATCTTATGATATATGGGGATCAACGATGGTATTAAATCTCTGGTAATCTTTTTCACTATGTTATGAGAGTGGAATGCAGTATTATGGATAAGCCTAAAGATTGGAATGGATTATATTGGACATAAGTTAGTATTGTTTAAGGATAGATGTTTTTTTCGATATTATTGATGGGATGTTATAGTAATATAGTTTTAGAAAAAGGACAACCTACAGGACGAGTGACAGCCCATCGCGTCGGACAAGGCTATGAGAATCGAACCCACAACTGAAGTGCGACTGGCCTTTATCACCTACCACTGGCCTACAGGAAGTCCCTGGTTAGTAGAAACAAGTTTTATTTTATTAAGCGGTATGATATATGAAGTATAAGTTCATTTTTGGAACCGTATACGATTAACCATAAGATGGACTTATAACTTTTGCTAACCTTTTGTTTGAAAGAGATGGAATGACCCATCATTCTATCACTTGATCTGCTAACACATCACGAATGAAAAATTCAACTTCATTTCTTTAAGAGATGAAGTGGAAAATGTCCAAAGAACGATAAACGGTGAGACTATACCAAAATCATGAAAGTATTTCTTCTAATTCCAATTTCATCAACTTTAGGGAAATGATCTTGAAAACCAAAAATTGTGTCCTAGTACTCTTATATCTGATGAATCAGATGGTATCTTAGATCGTCACAAATTTATGGCTTTGTGATTGCTGGCTTTTCCATAGCCATGTTCTCTACCACTCTCCATCAGAACATGATGGTTAGAATTCTCTTCCATATCCATATTTTCACCTATGTGGAAACCCAGTGATTATTTTATTTGGGTAACCATTAAGTTTCATACTTTTGTTTTTAAAGATTAGTTTTGGTATTCCTTTTTACGATGTGGGTTTCTATCAAAGAAACTTTCGAATAGTAAACCATTTATAACCCCGACGAATTTCGAGGGCGAAATTCATTTTAAGGGGGGTAGAATGTAACACCCTGAGATTTTATGAAAAATATTCTTTTTAATTTCATTAATGTATTGTGTTTTACACTACACCAAAAGGAGCTTTCACAACACACATCTCTGACCTGGCTTGAATTACACTCAATCGCGACCTTCCACGATAGCGTGTGTTGTACGCAACACCAAGTTTCGCTAAACAATGACATGCTATTAAAATATTATTAAAACTAGCCATTATGAATAGTAATAACCACTTTTTGAAATTTTTTAAATTTTATTTTTCAAAATGTACTTCATTTTTGGAATCAGAATATCGAAATTAGCTTAGGGTGAAATTTTGGTGATTTTCGGATAACTTTCATATTTTGATGAATAGTGAAAATTACTAAATTTTAATTAAAAACAACTTTTTCAATCGAAATAATTAATAGTGATAAATTATTAATTTGAGTGGTTTTAAAGTATATTTTGAATACATTTTTACAATTTAATACAATTTTGGTCATTGGATGTAATTTCACATTTAAACCAGACATAAACAAGTGTCAATCTTTTGATAGTTACTATCTCTTAAGAACACGCTATTTGTTTTGACGACGAGAATTAATTTTTAAATTAATTAATGCAACTAATATGTTTTGAATTTGGTTAAATATAAATCATTTTTGAGTTCATAATATCAAATATATCTTAGGCCTAATTTTTGGTATTTTTCTGAAAACTTTCAATTTTTGATGAATAGTGAAACCACTAAGTGGTAGTTAAAAAAAACCGAATTTTTCATAAAACATAATTTTACCGCTTCTGTGAGTGGAATTTCAAAAATCTGAGAGACACGGTTGATGTCAGTAAGTAAAATGTGGTTCAGTGAGATGAAAATAATTTTTTCTGAATAGTAACTTTTTACTTTTATTTACCACGGTTAAAAGTAAATAGGGTAATTAAGGGTAAAAATGATATTATTATTACCCTAACACATGTCCAAATTCTATTGGATAAGTGTAATTAGACCAAAAACAAGCTTAGGAATAAAATATGACCATTTAGGCCCACTTGGATTAGATTAGGACATTTATTATTATTTAATTCAAAGAAGAGTTAAAAGAGTTAAAATCAAAGTTTATTTAATAAAAAAATTTTAATATAGGGTTATACATAAGATAAATTCGACTATAAATATTCATTAGAAGGATAAAATGACTTCCTACACAATGGTAGTTTATTTGTAATTTTTAGACATTATATAATTTAATTTATATATGACACAACGATGATGCAGTAATTATCTAATTAATGAAATATTGACATAATTGATGTTATAAATACCCAAATAAATATAATTTGAGACTTTTTATGAATTACACTAATTTTATAGGTTAACATGACAAGTTATTATTGATTTAATTAACTTTTTTCGAACTTATCATTCTTTTATGATTTTCTCAAAAATAAATTACTAAATAGTGTCAAAATTGACATAAAATAGTTTTTAAAACAAATATTATATTATTAATTGTTATTTTATTCCTAAAAATCTAAGGTTCGGCCAATTGACTTAGATAAGGTTATATATATTAATAATAAACAATTTGGGGTTCGTATGGCTTCTTATAGTATGTTTATTAACCTTATAGTGTAAGAACACAAGAAGACATGGTAAAAGTAAAATTATTTAACTTAATGTTAAATCTAAATGATAAGGTTAAAATAGGGACCTAAACTTTTCTAAATTCTATTGGATGAGAGTATTTATACCCATCCACACCTTAGCCTCGAAATAAATCAATTTGGAGCTATTTAAAACCGAACTTGACTTTATAATAAAATAATATTTTTAGTTATTCCAAAGGTGCCCCTCTCCTCCCTTATAAATGGGCACCTCCTCCCTCTCTTCCTCACACAACTTTGAGCCTTCAAGATCGGCCAACCCCGGCCAAATTCTCTTCTACGATTCCCTAGAAACATCCTATAGGTTCTGGACTTCCTCAAAGACCAATTTTAGTTCCCTAATTGGAGGTCTCAAAGAGGCGCTTCAAAGAAGAGGTAATTTCCGTTACCGATTCTTTCACCTTTATTTCTTCTTCCACTTCTTCTTCTTAGGTTGTTTCATTATGAATTAATAACATCAGAATCACTCATATAATGATATGTTATTATAAGTATGAAACAATCCTATTTCACCATCTATCCATCCTATGGAAAATGAAATCACCGCGCGTGCGTACGTACTGAATACCGTCTCCACGCCGTGGTGAAATCTATTTTCCACCACCACCTTACTTGGATGGGTATAATGGTGTAAATAATAACTATATATTATTATTTGAAAGTGATATTGATTCTGAAATAGTATACATACACTCCAATACAGTCCCACGATCATGAGAACGATATCATCGCTCGTGCGTACGTACGGACTACCGTCTCCACGACGCGATGAGATTCATTCTCCACTTTAACCATTCATGAATGATTATAAAGTTTATATAATAAGTAATCATGAAATATATGACATAATAATGATACTGGATTTATGTGTATATATATGAATGTCATCTACTTAATTCTGTTCAACTCAATAAGGAAACGAAAACAGCGTTCATGCGTACGTACGGCCTACCGTCTCCATGAACGGTGTATTTCTTTCCATTTACTGATTTATTATATATATGTATATTATGAATATATATATAAATCATGTTTTATATTCTGGAATTATGAAATCATGATCTAAGTAATCATATGAATAATTGCAAGTCAAAACACAGACGACAAATGAAACAATTTTACCCAAAACGCTCTTTAACATGGAATTTACAAAAGAACGGGTAATATAAAGTCATAAGTGAACCATATATGATATCATAAAAATGAATATGATTCTGTAATAAGTCAGTGACATTATTTAAATCATTATACAGGAGGTTCAGACACTTACAAAGAAAATCGGACCTAATGTAAGGGAAATATCACAATCTAATTTTTATCTGAGATTGTTTATACTTTGGAATTTACTGGGGTGAATTTTATCATCCACATCCATGTTTCCTCAATATGTTATATTATTTCCATCCACCTACAATTGTTTAAATCCAATTTTATCCTTCGGTGTGTTTTTAGTAAAATATATGAATGGAATCTTTTGACGTTTTTCGTACGAGGTACTTTTTGACTTTTCCGACAAAAGTACGGGAAGAATGTTTTTTTAACTTATACTGCATGAATGGATTTTTAAAAAATAATTTCCAAGAAGCTTCCTTTATAAGTTTTCAAGATTATTTTTAATCAACTTCTTTTAGCTTAATGTTGTATGACATGTTAAGAAAGGAAAAATGTTTTTGAAGAAGAAAGGATATTTTCCTCAAGAATGGAGTTCAAGTGTTTTATCAAAATTATTTTCCATCTAATATAATAAAGGGTTCTGTTTTTACCCCTATTATTACATTGATTTGATTATGTTGTGATGTAATTATTTTTATGAATTCCTTTATCTTATATGAATTTTCTTATGATGTCATGATGTTTAAGATTCCCATTTGTATTACATGGGTTATGAAATGATGTATGATTTATGATTTTGTGGCACACATAAGAATGGTATCATTATGAGATGGGTGGGACCTATATCTCCCTCCAATTTATTGGGTAAAGATTTTATATCTCATGAGATAGACATGGCTGGAACGGTAGGTTATACTGGTTCATTGAAACAAGACTGAAACGAGGGTGACTCGGTTCAAAAAGGGACTTTGTCCACTAAGATAGTCTTGGCAATGAGTCTTGACTAACAAGAAATGATTCTCTATGATTATCTGTGAATGCCACAAATTTTCATGTTTTAAGTTATGATTATTGTGATTATATTTCACTGCCATGATTTACCCCATGTTATGAAATTATGATCTCTTTTGCAGGTTAAGTTTTCCAAAATGTTATGTTCTTATGAAAATGATGTGATTGATATTTATTTTGTTTACCCTTATTGAGCATTTGAGCTCACCGTTTTATGTTTTCTTTTCCCCAGGATATAAAGAATGGTTTTAGGTAAAAAAAGGAAGATCTTTATGGGATATTTTGAAGATCTTTCACCATGATTAGAAGATTATATTCCGAGTTTCCAAAGACACTAAACTATTACGGTCCTTGTGTGTGTATTTTTGTTATGTACTAAGTATTCCGCAAATGTAATGTAATGTCAATGTACGTCAGGCTTCGGGTCTCTACATTGAATACCCTAGTTTTAGGAAAAGGAACATGACATAGAATGTTCCCTATTATAATAATTTATAATGATATCAATGAACATTTCCACACCACTTTATTATATGGATTTATTTCCATAACTTTCTCCTCATCATGTTCCCTATCACTCTCCATCAGTATTTATTTGTTAGTTTTATATTCTATGTATATTATTTAACTTCCTACCTATGTTCTCATATTTTTAAACCATTTTCGTATTATTCCAGAATAATTTCTCACATCCCTTTATATTTTCCCTGATGATGATTTATTAACCCTTTTCTTAGGTGGGTTTTGAAGAAGGAAACTTAAATTGTAAAACCTTAACGACTATGTTAAATTTTTAGGGTTAAATTTATTGTTAGAGTGGTTGGACATAACAACCTAAGATTTAGTGGAATATTTTTTCAACTGAATCTAATCATATCAATCTCATGTGTTAAACATAACACTTAGTTTAGCTTGTATTACACTCATCAGTGATTTTAAAAAATATTTCATAGTATTAAAATATAATTATATAATAGTCATCACCAACCCATTAGAATAGAGAGAAGGAATTATAATAAAAAAAATATTAAAATATATGGTTTACACATATATATACAATGAATAATTTGGTTACCAATTCATTTAAAATAAAAATAAAAAACTATATGAAAATCATTGAATTTTTTTCTGAATTTGTTTATAAATACCAAAATTGTAATTAAAAACCAATTTTTCTGATTTATTTTGATAAAATTAAAATTTTATTTACTAAATAACATATTTAAAATTCATCTTCTATATTTTTTACATAATAAATAATTATAAATACAATTTTATACTTAAAAATGAATTTTTATAAAAGTATTTTTTTTTTCTTATTTTTACACATGTATTTTTAAAAATGATTTTTGAAACCTGTATAAAATTTATTATCCAAAATTTAGTTATTTTTTATATTAAAATATTCAAATTTATCTTGCAATTAATTTTTCATAATTTTTTGAAAGCATTACTTTTTTGATGAATAATGAGAAATACTAATTTTTTATTAAAAACTACATTTTTGTATAGATTATTTTCAATGATAAATTTTATTTTAAATTTATTTTCAATTATATATATATATTAATAAAATTTATCTCATTTTAATAACTTTATTTTGTAATATTGATATAAAATTATTATAATCATTTAATCATTTTCTCTTTGAAAACCTACTTTCTCATCACGTTAGTGGGATTAATTTTTAAATTAAAATTTTACAATTTTTTTAATATAATTTGGAAAATGGATTCCTTATTTTTAATAAAAATAATTTATATTATCCAATTAGTTAAAAATAGTTTTTGACAATAATGAATAGTAAAAATTATTTACTATGGTTAAGGGAATAATTGGTTTAATGTGGGTTAAACTAAGAAGAAAAGGTCTATAATGACCTGAAAAAATGTCTAAAATAACTATTCTAGAAATATTTTTTAACCTATAATGTATAATGGTCGTTAATAATACATTTTGGATTTTTTTTTTCATATAAAAATCAGGGGTAAACCTTTTTCTTTTCAAAAATTACATGTTTGACACCCACCTCACTTATAAAAGGATATCACCTTTATTCTATTATTCACTCCTTAAAAACATTTTGGTTCAGCCAATAAAAGACCAAATAAATTCCCATGTTCCCTCATAACATCATATAATAATTATTTTGGTCAAAAATCAATCTTTGGATATCTTTGGGGAGAGAAATAGGATTTCTCAAGAAGAGGTGGCATTCTTCATTAAGAAATTTTATTTAATATATTACTATACATATTTTAATTATTATTAAACCATTATGATATAATAAAATCATTATATAACATTTAAATATATATTTTTATGTTATGTTCAAGACCTAAAACTATATGAATTTTCATCAAATGGGTTACAAAATCAACATTCGTGAGTATAGAAGAATACCACCTCACGAACTGATGTCATTCATTTTTCTATTATCACCTTTCACAGTTGGGTAGGATGATGGATATAAAGTATATATATATTTGATATTGTAACCATAATTGTAACCTTTATTTAATTGTATAATATATAAAATTTTAAATTCTATTTAGTATGGGATATAATAAAATCACTTGTGTGTACAGTGGGCTATAACCTCACAAATTGATGTGATTAATTTTTTACTAACACTTTTCATTAAAGTTAATAAGAATAAATATTATTAATATATGTGTTATAATTGAAATAATAATGATATCAATTACATATTTACCATTCTTATAAGATATTATATCATCTTATTTCCTACCTTTTCATTCACTGAATGATGATAACATTGTTCATGAACATACAGACTATAGACTTTGACCAGTAATGTGATTCTCTTTTCATCACCAGACCTCATGAATGATATGTATAAGTAAATATAAAGACATAATTTGGTATTTATGATTTTATTATAATTATTTATATACAAAATATGACATACCATTTTTCCATAATGACCATTGGAAAACTTGAACATTACTATTTCTTATTTACGACATATATCTCCATGATACTAAAGTAAATCATTTATCAAAATCATATTTCATGATTGTATTAAAAATAATTTTGATATATAGATATGATAATTATTTAAATATGATAATTATTTATATGGTGGAACCTTGAAAAAAGTTAGATAACAACAAATAACAAATCAAAACATCTGGGAAAAATGTTTTTATTACTGAAAATATGATTTTAACAAGGAATTGGTAATAGACTGTTAATAAATGTTCATAAACAAATCACATATGTTATAATATTTGTAATTGTTGATATATAATATATTTATAATAAAATTATATTTATTTTCTATGAGGATAGAACATGTATGAAGTAATTCGAGACTTGAGGTGATAAATATCTAGTCTCTCCTTTATTTTTGGGAGACATATGAAAATTCTCCTATCATTTCTTTTATGTTACATATATATTCCAAATTTAAATTTAATATGATTAATATTTTAATTTTAATGATATTTAATTTTTCATTTGATGTTTTTCTTTATTTTGGTTTACTATTCAAATGATTATTAAACCGATAAGGGATTTTTGTCTCACTTTTTACTTATATGTGAAAAATTCCATATTTTCCAAGTATTTGGTTAATGTGGTATATATAAAAACCTTGAAGGTATATTATGATGATTCTATGAGAAAATAATGATATTTAAATTTAAATTTTATTATATATCATTTATGGGTTTTACTATAAAATTTCACCAAATTCGTAAATGATTATTAATCCTAATTATCCTCCCTTAAGAAAAAAATTTATTTTATACCCCTACCCTCTTTTATGAGGTTAGTATACTACTTATTTGAAATATAATAATATTATTAATTATTTAATTCTAATGAGTTTATATGTATCATGTAATTTTATTCTTTAATGGGGATTAGTATTCAATGTTACCAATGTGGTAAGGGTTTGATGTTACAATATCATCGTTATTAGGATTATTCATGATTATAAATCCAATGATGAAATATTAAAATCTATATCACATAAAACTCACTTTTTTTGTTCTATATGGTTATTTCATGAGAATAATTCTTCCCTTCATTTTCCTCCCTTTATGTACTTAAAACATCAATATAATGTTTTCAATTAATATTATCTTTATTTATCACTTCAATCAAACCAAATTTTTATTCCAAATAAATGTTTTATAACTTTTTTTTTTCAGAAATGTATTTTAAATTTATCCAAATGGTATAATAAATACATATTTTTCTTTTTAGGATTTATTTTGAAGTGATATTCATTTCATTTTCCAAAATAATGCTAATTTGGATTTTACAAAAAAAATGAATTGTATAATTATTTTATATTGTATGGAATTAATGAAATTTTACTCCATAATGACCAGTCAATGTATTTAATTATTCCATTATAACTAAATTTTTTAATTTTCTAGGAAAATAGATTTTATTTTTTTATATTTTTATATAACATTTCAAAGTGGAATATATGATTTCCACGAGAAATTTTTTAAATGACTTTTAAATAATACATTATAAGTATTCATGGTTATTTACATAAAAATGATATATATAATATTTTTTGAATTTTTATTTTTTGAATTATATTTTATGAGAAATTTTATTTTCTTCAAGAAATTTCCTATGTGAACCATCATAATAATATTTAATCTATAATGACATCTATTGATGTAAATTATTATTTATTGAGGATATAAATCAAAGTTTTATTTTTATTATTATTTTAATTGTTTATATTTATATTAGAATGATTTTTATGAAACAATTTTATCTTCGACGTGTTTTCCATGAAAATATTTTTATGGAAATTTATTCTTTATCAACAATTAATGTTATGATGAAATGATGAAATGGTTATGAAACCTATCTCTTTTTCCTTTTTTATGATATGGTGAAATGTTTGACAACGTTATTTTACTTCATATGTTATGTAATGATTAATTCATTATTATATGGTTTCACACATGCATATGATTTTCCTTATGTGATTGGAGGGACCTACATCTCCTTCCAATGCATTGGATAAATATTTATATATGATTGGATCGACATGACCAGAATGGGATGTGAAACCAATTCACTAATGGACATTTTCTTTGTTGATAGTCTTTGTAGTGATCCTAGAATACTATTTTAGTTTGTGGAGTGAACTCATTCCACAATTATTCCTTTATATATGATCCTTAACTAAAATTGAAATAATCTTCTATGCTTATGTGTATGAATAAAAATCAATTATTCTTCCGATTTTATTCACTCATGGGTCATTTTTTCGATTCATTTAAGTTTCATGTCTTATAAAGAAATAATACATATGCCATGAATCATGATTATGGTTTTTGATATACCTGTTATAGATTTCAAATGTTATATTCATGTTATTATACCATTATATTCATGTCACACTTAGGTATCTCTATTTGAACCCGAATATAAAATTTCTGCTCACATATTCATAGGTTTCCTCTCCCCAGGTTATGAAGAATTTTTTTTATATGGTATGATTTTATTAAAGAGGATGATATTCTTGGGAGATGTTGAATATATTTCCTTGAATTAGATTATTTTTTACCTAGTATCTAGATACCAAAAAATATTAAGCTTATCAGGCATGGGACTAAGTAATGTGTTAAATATTCATATAAAAAATTTGATATATATATATATATACATATATCCTAGATCACTATTGACGGATCCCTATATGATTTTAATCTTCGGATTGAACTCTAGTGGCCTTTGGAGTAGAGGATCACTAACCATTACAGGGAAAAGAAATTTTATTTAAGAACCTATGTTGATGGCCTTATAAGCCAAAATAATTTCACATCTTAGAGGGATTGGGATAATAATGTTAGTTGTGATCAACCCTGAAACATGGGTGGGAAGTCAAGGGAACACATCTGGAAGTATCTGTTGTAGTAGATGAGGATCTTAGGTTAGAACCATCTCCACTAACCCAATGATGATCATGACACATCCACTTTTTTCATTGTGAATAACCCAGAATGTTATCCCTATTAAATAGAGAGGACATCTAGAAAGTTTTTCATCATTATATACATTTTGAAAAACTATTGAAATAAAAGGGTCTTAAAACCCTTTAAATCCACTCCCACATACTTATCTATCTATAACATATAATCCCACAGTTTACATTCATTGAACCATAGGCCCGAACATCACGAATTTCACCTTGATATAATTAAGAATATTATTGAAGTCAAAAATATAATCAATTTTTTCTAGTTATTCTTCCATCTCATTAGATTCATCTATACTATTAAAGGATATGGGATTATTTCATACAAACTTTTGATATTGATTAGGTTCTCCAACAGCTCTTAGTTGTGACTCAACATCTTGGTTAAAAAAATTTTATATTTTGGTCCACATCATACTCTTACAAAACCATATCCTCTATAATATTATAATTCAAAGAGGTATTCCCTTTAGTATATTCTCTCTATATACCTTCCAATGGATTTTATAATATTTTGGAATAATTTTACTACATAACGAAAAAAAAGAAAATGATCGGAAATTTTGATAATCTGATTTTAAATTAGATAAATGGGGGAAAACATAGGTCAAGGTAAACACAAAATATATAATAAAAACACATCCCAACAACCCATTCTAACTTGAAGATCATCACGAAATGATCTATCTATGTACATATCAAAACCTAACTCATGTGTCTTGAAAATATTGTTCCTTATCTATCAAATGTCCCCAGATATGTAATTTTGAAAGACAATTATTTTGTACCAATTTTTTATGAACTTACCTAGGATACCTTCAAAAACTGGTACCTGACTTGATCAACCACATACCTGAAAAGTTTTATCCATCCCCACTTTCTATAAAATAAAACTCAAGAATCAATAGAATAATTATAGGGAATGATTTCACGCAATCTAAAATGGGATTCCTGAAAAATATTAAAAATTATATGGAATATAGGAAAAAATAGAATAAATATATTCTATTACCAATGATAAACATTGGTAGTGATACAAATCGAATGCCAAAAAAAATCAGATGAAAAATACAAACAAAATCAAATGGAAAACAGAAACCCATAACTATTACTACATGTGATATATTGAAAATATACCACCGTCTCACCAAATTCGAGCCATACCCAACTGACATAAACCTCAAAACCTCACTTTGGATTCCTTCCGTTTCTAGTATCAATTGAAAATACCAAGTCTATACACCATCAAATGGGTGTGTATTGTGTGAGAAAAATGGGATTAGTAAGTTCCCTCTTAGGAAGTTCACATCATGTTTTAGTAAAAATAATCTCAATATACCCATTTTAATGAAAACATGGCATGATAACCTCTATACCAGTTTTATATCAAAAGCCTGGTAAATATTTTCCTTTTCTATAGTTTTAAATCATGCCAGGTAAAATAGTTTAAAATCATGAATCCTCATTTATAAAAGCAGGTATATCAATGTAAACTAATATATGACAAAGAAAAATGCTAAATGGGACAAGGATACAAATAGATCCAACTATTAGAATAATTGTACCATAATAAATGACTTATAATAAATCCGGTCCATAAAACATAGGCCTATGGAGAAAAGGAACTCATTGGGAGTTAATCGCTCCATAATTTCCTGGTCAATACCCTATATCAATGTCATAGACAGTTGAGGAAAACTATATGATTAATCCCACCAATGATTAAATGAATGAGGCATAATACTATACCTTTTTCCAATGTACCCATGGATTCCATAAGCTGTATGTTTTATGTTAATTTTAGTGGACTTCACAACTCACAATCAATTCCCAGAAATCATTAATTCAATCAATAAAAATCATTGAATCCAATTTCATAATGCATTTTATGGTGCTTTTAAAAAACAATTTTCATTTTATAAATCAAAGGAAAATATTTAATTTATCACAAACCAATTTTCGAATACAAATAATAATGAAAATATATTTATAAGATATTTATATAACCATAAAAAATTATGGTTAATCTAATATATATTGAAAAATGTTCCAGGTACCTCAAACATGGGATGTATACAACCCCCAATTGAATCAGACATCACCAAGATATTTGTAGAAAAATAAATGGATTTCCTATAATTGATTCACACGTAACATAATAAAATTTAAAAAATAGCTAGCATAGAGGAAAAATCTAAACATATCTTAAGGAATGGGCAAGACACACCACATCCAATAGAAGGTATGGACCATGGGAAATTATAACAATCAAAAACATGATAGAATAAAATAATCATTACAATTTAATTAATTTATCACATAACGATATCCCAATACCACTTCTCCAGTAAAGATAAATAATTATGTAGGGATTTTTCTTACCCATATAGATTAAATATAATTGTTCTTGAGATCAAAAACCAAATGAAGTGATACTAAAGAGGAAGAAACGCTAAAAAATTACTAGATTAGAGATATAGTACAAGGTACATGGTTATATAACGAGATAAGAGGTATATATGTTGGTAGAAAATATAGCCTAATATAAATGATGGGTTCATGTCGTAAATCCCTATTTTATGACATTAATCACCAATAATTGTTCTACACAAAAATATATGTTTCCTTAGGTTAATTTACCCTAATATATGTACTCACAAGATAAAAGGCGTTTTATAGCCTCAATTGGCGGTATGAAATAATCCAATTTTACCACTCTTTTTAGATTATGACTTTTTGTGTATGTAATATATTTTTGTGCTAAACATTTATTTTAGGTTGTGCCCATCACAAAATCCATATAAACTCCGAAAAATAATCCCACACGCTCTAAACCCCAAAAAATATATTAATCCCTAAAAGGGAAAATACCATTTATCCCATACGTTACAGGGGGAGTATGTTTAATGTTAAATCTATAAATAATATACAACATTGCAGTTTATTAAAATAATGGTGGAGAAATATAGAATACAGACATTGATCACTTTATTTTTTAATAGTTTTTAGAGTTTTAAGGAGAAGAAAATTTTAATGAAATATTTTCAACAAAATGCATATGGTGTAATGATTCATCCAATAAGTTATTTTTGTTGTTGAAAATATGTGTTAAAAATTTAGATGAATTATAGTGAAAGGGAATTTTTCCTTTTATAATAGAATAATGGAAAAAATATTTCCATAAACATTGATGGGTTATCAATAATTTTATGTAGAGATATCTTCATATGGAAAAAGTGTTTAGAATTTTGAAGTTTCTTTAATATTTTATGGATAGTGTTTAGTTTGAAAAACTAGTTTTCGTTCATTTTATATCAAATGGAAATGATATCATAAATTTGATGTAAATTTGATTAACAGAGTGGTTGGCTTATAATTCATATATTTCATCATTGGAAACAATATTATGAGTTATGTAATGTATTAATTTGGTAATATAATCTAACTTATTATGAGTTAATCCCATGAAGAAAATCATATGGTATAATTTTCATAAGAATCATCAAATGAAATTTTTAATTTGGAAAAATATTTGAATATGTGAAAAGAAAAAAATCAGTTTCTTATCGGAAGACAAATGTCATGGAAAATGGGTAAGCATTTAAATAAGACAATGATGATAGATTTGGATAGCGTTTTGAGGATGAAACGGGTATAATGATTAGTTCAGTAGGAAATAGAAAATATTATGGACATTAATATTTGGTATATATTTTTCATGGGTACTATTCACAACATAAAACACTAGAGGACATTATTAGAATAGTTTCTTATAAATCATCATTATTTATATGAATTTTTTCATTCACTGGTTTGTGACTAGTTTATTCAACTATCAACCACATCATTCAATGTAAAAACATGGGAGATCAGGGATGATCTAAGTGTTATATTTATAATATGATTAAAATGTTTTTTAGGATCTTATCAACACCAAAAACATATATGATAAGATGATAAAAAAGAAGAATCACACTATATTGGAGTGATTGTTTGGTATTGTTTGTGTCATTAAATTTCAATAGTTAATCCATGAGTTGATCTAGAAGTTATTTAAATAAAATTAATTGGGAATATTGATGTTTTTTATGTTATAATATCCATAATATTTCCTATAATTTATGTTTAATGATTATTTAGATTTATCAAAATTAACATTTTTTAATGAGATATATAATCTGACATTCAGGAGAAATAAAATAATGATCATGATAAAAATTATGTCATCAAACCGCAATGATCTACATGCATGGAAGAGATGTAACAATGGTGACCACAAATATTTTTTGATGTTTATTGAGGGATAAATATCATGTGTATCTATATTCATGGAAGTATTAATAGTTGTAGTATATATCTCATAATTTGAAAAATCATAATATTTTAAGATGTATATTTTTTTTTGAAATGTTTCAACAACATAAAAATTAAAGACAATAGATATTATATATTTTTAAAATGATAAGAGTTTTGGTATTTTAATATTAAAAAAACGAAAATATCTCATTTTGTGAATGATGGAGGGTAATTCTTGTGATTAAATGAATAATTTATTACTCAAAATATGTAACCTATGAATATAAATTATTTTAATTTATGTATATAAGATGAACCAATGAACATAAAATTGGATTCATTTTGTTATCCCAAACCATATCTGTTCATTGAATAAATGAGAATGGATAGGGTAATTATTTTTATATATTTTCTTGAAGATAGGGAAGAAAATGATCCCAGGATATTACCTCTCTTATATCATGTTCATGAAAAAAGATACATGAAGTCATGAGTGGAACTAGATACATTCACATGAACATGGAAGTTAAATAAGTAGATTGTAGAGACCCGGTTTTTTCTCTGAATGTCTTTGGAATATTTCTACATATATTTCCAAAGATAGTCGCGGAGACGGCGTGAAATTTCGAGACCCACTGTGCCTGGAATAAATTATACAAAAATTTTTAAGTGTTTTTGTATTATTCACACAATGGAAATAGGTAATCTCATCAACAGTTGATCAAATCATAAATCAGATACCACGGTTGGGTCGGGAACATGGTGTTTATCCTAAGCGCGACATAAAGGATGTCGGTGCGGGACGTTCGGACCCCTCGCTCATTAGCGGTAAGTTAAATGGAAGAATTAATTTATTAATTAATTAATTTAATAGCTCAAATCCAAATTACTCTAAAACGGTAACTCGGATCGGAAATTTGAGTCCACGGTTGCGCCCAAAGCGTGTCGTTTACCCTAGGCTGGGTGTAAAAGTTGCGGGTGCGGGCCTTCTATAAGAGATGTCACCCAGGGGAAAAATTGTCATTTTAAAATAATGACTAAGTGATTTTTATCACTTAAGTTCCTTTCAAATAACTTTCGAACGATGTCTCTGAATGGAACTCCGAGACTTCCGTTGAGTTCGAAATGGGGTGTTTTTCCTAGGCGTGATATAAACTGAGAGGGCATGGTGAATTTAGATTCTGCGCTGAGTGGGATCCCTATAAATAGAATTTAAGTGTTTAGGATTAAGGAAAAACTCTAATTCACACTCTCTCTCTAACACCCAAGCTCTCTCTCTCTCATTATCTCTCTAACCGTTCTTCACCGTTCTTCATCGAATCAAGGAGCGATCTCCGCCCGAACATTGGAGGATTGAAGAGGGAGTGTGGTGGATGCATCGCTAATGACAAAATGGCAGATTGAGGTAGAATTTCTTATATTTTTGAGTTCCGATTCCAGTTTTAATTTAAACATCCCTCGTTACCCCTTGTTTTTTGTTTTGGTTACATCGTTGATGGCCGCACAAACATGGATATCAACCCATGCTGAAAAATCAAGTTTTTTTCATCGTGATCTTCAACCGTTCTTCAGGTTCTTGGCTTCTTACAATTAATCATGTCAAATATTCAACGGATTGCCGATCAGAGGCATGCGCTTCGATGGTTTCATCACAGGGATCACATGTATGGGCTCAGAAAAATTTTCGGGTGTGTGGTGGAATCAAGGTGGTCCATATAAGGGACCATCAGAGTAGAACCACCGGCGGCGGCCGACGGTGGTCCATGGCGGCGACGAGCCATGGGATTCAGGTGGAGCGTGGAGGTCGCGATGCTGGGCAGTTAAGGACGATAGGTGGTCTGGGGTGGCGTGCTCGGGTGGCGAGCACAGACGGTGGTGGAAGGCGAACGATGGGAGTCTAGTGAATCGATCCGGAGGAGCCGGAGATCTTTGACGGGTGTGTGGTGCGGGTGAAGGCATGAGGAATGTGCGGTGTGGCAGCGTCCGGCGGAGGAACCGAGTAGAGGCGGCGCCAGTGCGGGGTGGCGGTGTCCAACGGAGAGTCAGAGAGGGCGGCATGAGGCAACGCCGTGTAGGCTGGAGGAGGCGCGGCGGTGCGCTGCAAGAGGCGAGGGTGCCAGCGCCATCCCTTCCTGATCGAATGAGGACCCCAAGGTCAGCGCCTCGAGGTGTGCCGCGGACAAGGACCTGCGTTCGGCGGGTCCTACTGGTGTGACGCAGACGAAGACCGGCACTTTGGCTGGTCTGCTTTGAAGAACCGGACCTGAGGGGTCTAGTGTTGTTGGGGTGGCTCGTGGACAGCGAGACGTGTTGAGTCAGGCCGGACCCACGGCTGGGCCGCGGGCCGGTGGTCTGGACTGGGCCGGCCGGTGTGAACTGGCCTTGTTGGGCCCTTGTGTTCAAGGGACCGTAGCTCCTAAACAGCGCGTTCGTTTGACGCACCGTCTGCGGCTGTGGGTTCTTCTCTTCATGACAGTCTTCTTAAGTTGGGATTCGGGGTTTTTGGGTTCTGTGCTTGAATAAGGGTGAACCTAAATTCTTTAATTTATTAATATTAAATTATTATTAATGTTTACAACGGACGTATTCGCAAGCTCGAGGTCCGTCTGACGCGACGTCAAAGGCACTGTGGCCTTGGAGTTGAGACGGTTCTTCCAAATTTGGTTTGGAACCCTGGCGGTTTGGATTCATTGATCGGTGGGATGAAATTCTTAATAAGAATAATTAATTAATTAATTAATTAATTAAATATATTTGCGTCAGACCTAACTCTTATTTGGGATGTCTGATTGACGCGCTGTCACCGACAGCGTGACCCCAGTCCTCGTGCGGACCTTTTGAGAAGCTTTCTGAAGCATTCAGGTTGGAGACCAGGTGCGGGACCCAAAGGTCCAAGTTAACACGTTTTACGGTGAAACACCACTTTATCACCTGACATTCATTTGGTGTGTTTGAGTACTCTTTTCTAAGTGTTCTTATGAAGGGATTGTGAGGGGGCAATCTGCCCGCCTACATTCAGGCCCAGGGCGTGGGCCCCACGAGGCGGCTTTCAGACGTTTGCTGCATTATTACGACTTATGATTCATATGTCCATTCAGGGAAAATGAGTATCCTATAACTCGTGGTTATCTGCAAGGAACATAATGGTACGATCTATGAGACATGTTTTGGGATCAATGTGTAGGCCCCACAGGGCCCTGTTTGCATATAACGCGTGGAGTGGCAGTTTTTGCATCCGAAATCCATTTTAGGCACCGGCAATGGCGTTGTGACACAGGTATCAAGAAGATGTTGAATTTTTTGGTTTTTGGAATTGAATCCGGAGTTGAGGCATGGGCCCCACGGGCCGTCTTTTAAGCCGTGTGCTTCGAACTGTGACTTTTTCATCAAATGCCCATTCGGGGTGAGTAAATAGTCTATCTCACGTGTTTTTTCATGTGGATTACAATGGTGTAATCTGTTTGAGAATGCAAGGCCTCATTAGAGATCTCCTTAAATGTGGAAACATGAAAGGGAATTGGTCGGAGATTTCTTTGACGCACTCTGAACCAACGCACGGTAGTGATGTTACTGACACCCAGTGATGTCACGGGTAGTGCAGAGATATTATAACAGTTCCGGGTTTACCCTCCAGTGAGGTTGGATAGTAGGTTACACTTTGACCTTAGGGTTTACCTTCTAGTGAGGATGGGCAGTCAGTTACCCCTTGACATTAGGGTTTACCCTCCAGCAAGGCTGGGCAATGGGTTACCCGTTGACCTTAGGGTTTTCCGTCCAGTGAGGTTGGGCAGTGGGTAACCCGTTGACCGCTTAGGGTTCACCCTCCAGTGCGGTTGGGCAGTGGGTTACTCTTTCGCCTTAGGGTTTACCCTCTAGTGGGTATGGGCAATGGGTTACCCGTTAACCTTAGAGTTCACCCTCCAGCGGGGTTGGGAAATGGGTTACCTGATGACTTCTTTTAAACTCAGCCCAATCTATGAGGCTTGTCAGTGACTTTTCTCCGTGATTATCGGAGCAGGTCACTTGGTTGTACGGTTTAGCGATGAGGCTTCATGATGTGCGGGATTTTTGGGAATCAGTAATGGCTACCCCTAGAACTGTTGGAGACTTTTCCTGGGCTGAGCCTGGATATAAAGATCCCCTTACACACTTTTTCGGGTTTGTTGTTGAGAATATATACATATATACAACCTAATTTTGTTCCCACTCCTTTTGTTCGGTTACTCTCCTCCTAGAAGGGGCGAAGACGTGCGAGGTATACCACGTTCTTTTCGTTCCTAGCACCTCTTGGATTGGATGAGTCTACTTCCTTCCTTTTGTTGGGTTGAGCTGCACTCTCTCTATTTTACTATTACACTGTTATTGATCTATCTACTGCTCACTGTTTTTGTATCTCCTTTGTTGCTCCCTCGAGATTTCAATGCATCCTACTGAGTATATTTATACTCACCACTACTTAGTCTTTTCCCACACTTGGTGTGCCCTTTTAGACGATGAACATGTCGATCGAGACTACGGACGAGCATAGAGGACACATGATCTTGGGATGCATTCAGTGGATGTAGTAGGATTTTTAGATGTGAGACTCACCATCTGTTTACTTCCGTTTACCTGTTGCCGGGTTGTGGCACCTTTCTAGTTAGGCATGCATTTTTCCATTTTCTGTTCAGTTTACTTGTCAGCCCACTTTTCAGCACTTTACTTATTCTGTTTTAGAAGTTGATGCATGAATGATGTTGGGTTATAGTTGTTTGTAATTTAGTTTCCTTTTTTACTTTTCACTTCTTCATTGAGTGTGATGTGTGTGTGTGTGTATAGGTGCTTCGGCAAAAGCCTCCCCGAGATTATTACACCTTCGGCGCTTGTCGCCAGCCCCTGGCCTATGGAGGTGGGCTTGGGGTAGTTTCTCCTCACGATCGGTAGGTTTGGGTCATGAAAAAGTGGTATCAAAGGTGGTTTTTTCCTCGGAGCATTGTTCGGACATGCCTAAAAATGAATTGGTTGAGTTTTGGGGCAATAGTTTCAACATGTCTCGAGAGCGTCTCTCAGGCCAGGCAGTCCAATGATGGTGAGATGACCGACATATCTATTCACCAGGACCCAGATAACCCGCTGGTCGACTTTGTAAACTAAGACACTTGTTTTAGGGAATTTGTTTCATGCATCATATAGGATTGATTCTTTAACTGTCCTTCTTTAGTCAGCTCCCTATCGTTGTTGATATATATATTTCATTTGACCTCAGTGCTCCTTGATTGGATTCGGGATGTCTCTGCGATGATAGCCAGTCATAATACTAGCTCTAGTTCATGACGACAACTCTGTGAGCTATGAGGCCTCAGTTCAAGATCCATCGTACTATTACCCTTTCTCTAGGAGGACAGACAGTAGCACCTCCACCTGTGGAGTAGCAAATAGTACCGACAGCGATGGCCGATGACGAGTGCAGACTGGGCGCGCTACGTGAGTTCCAGTGTTAAATACCAATGAGGTTCCATGGTGAGCCATACCCTCATACATTAAAGGGTTGTCTAGAGTCAGTGGTTCGCCTCTTCAGGCTTGTTCGGACACTGACAGTTTGATGGTGGCTTTGATAGCCAGTCCTTCAACCAAGAAGTTTGGTGTTATTAGAGATAGGGTTACTCAGATGCATGATGAGTCAGTAATCTCATAGTATGACTTCTAGTAGCTATTTTGTGATGAGTACTACCTCTCCTACTTATTCTCTATATGGTTTCTGGATCTACTGTAGATTCATCAGGGAGTGATGGCAGTGGCTGAGGACAGGGTGGTCCCTAGGGAGGCGGTGTTGGCATAATTTCAGGAAAAACTGTGGTTGGAAAATGAAGTTTTTAGGTCCTTCCTCCAACACTAGGCGGCCCATGTCAGGCTCAGGGAGCTTACGGAGGGGGTCATGGGGGGGTGTGTTCTATGGATGTCTACAATTTTGCATCACATGAGATTATAAGAGGTACACTATGTGTCTTTTTCTACTTTTCTCAGTAGAACATGTTAGACACTATGTGAGGTACTCTTTTCATCTGACTCCTTCTTCGAGGGGTTACTGAGGGTGATACAGGATGTTGGTGTAACCCTGTGTTTGTGTTGTTCGATATAGCTTTGAATGTATAGGAAATATGGGTTCTTCCCCCACTTAGACGCATTTTTGTGATGCGAGAAAAACCATGAGAGAGAGTCAGTACCACCGAAACCAGATAGTATTGAGGTGTGGTGGATGAGTCCCTCTGACATGTGCATTCACGGTGGGGTTGTGTGGTGGAGTGTTAGAGTATGTTTTGGATTTTACAGAGGGACTTTTCTTCTTGACCCCCCCCCATTTTACTTGAGGTTCCACTTGTGGGTTTGGAAAATGGATTGTTTTGGGGATTACTCTCCTTCAAAGAGGGGAAAAGACATGTGGGGTATGTGATGTGCTTTCCATGTCTAGCCTATGGCGGTTGGATGACATTCCTTGCATGCCATGTTCATTGGTACCTTGCGTTCTCAACGTCAATATTGATACTGTTATCAAGTATAGGTCGAGGTGATGGAAACCCCAAAAACAGAACTACGCGATTCACTATGTGGTGCTGGTGGTGGTAGTCTTTGCCCTGAGAATGTGGAGACACTATCTTCTGGGAGATTGCTTTGTGGTTTTCTCATACCACCAGTGCCTCAGGTGCACCCTCACCCAGATAGACGTGAACCTGAGATGACGGTTCTGGATGAAATTTCTACAGGACTATGATGTCGAGGTAGTCTATGTTCCAAAAAAATGGCAGTGTTATAGTAGGTTCCCTTTGCAGAAAGTCCAAGACTCGGTAGGTGCGGGAAGTTTCGTAGTAGTTAGCTTCCCTACAACTGACCTTGGTGGATCAGGAGGGTACGAGTTTTCTACAGTCAATGGTGTGGACTCATCCCCTTTTTGAGTGTGTAAGAGAGCCTCGGTTGTGATGCAACGAATGTGAAACTTGTGTGACCAGATATCCTTGGGTGTTTCACCCGATGGGTATTCTGAAGGAGGGAATCATGAGACCATGTTCCACGAACAAATTGTGATTTCGGTCACAATGCGGAAAGTAGAGTTTTGGCCGGGGAAGTCCCCCGAGTTTTTTTGGGCCATTTTGGGATCGTTAATGAGATTGAGAGGTTTCCTATCGTCTTGACCTACCCTCCCTATAGTAGGAGTGGGTGCACAATGCCTTCCACGTGTCTCAACTGATGATGTGCGTGCATGTTCCTATGCATGTCATCAAAAGTAGAAGACATTATGAGTACGAACCATCCCTTTGGTTTGCGTGTTGTGCCAGCATGGTGTTGTGAAATTTTTCTTGGGAGTGGGAGAGCTAGGTGTGATCTCTGTATCTTGAGTTGTTTTTTCCACTTTTTCTTTTCAGGGATGAAAAGCTTGAAGAAGGTAATAATGTAGTGACCCGGTTTTTGCTCTGTAAGACATTAGAATATTTCTATATATATTTCCAGAGGCGCTAATACGGCGTGCAATTCCGAGACCTGATGTTCCCAGAATAAATTATATAAAAATGTTAAGTGTTTTTGTTTTATACACGTAACGGAAATAGGGAATCTCGTAGACAATTGATCATATTATAAATTAGAGACCACTGTTGGGTCCAAAATGTGGTGTTTATCCTAAGCGTGACATAAAGGATGTCAGTGCGAGACATTCGGACCCCTCACTCATTAGCAGTAATTTAAATGGATGAATTAATTTATTAATTAATTCATTTAATATGTCTTATCCAAATAACTACCAAACGGTAACTCAGATTGGAAATTCGAGTCCACGGTTGCTCCCGGAGCATGATGTTTACCCTAGTTGGGGTGTAAACGTGGCGAGCGCAGGCCTGCCATGAGAGATGTCACCTAGGAGAAAAATTGCCTTGTTAAAATAATGAATTAGTGATTTTTGTCACTAGCATTCTTTTCAAATATCTTTCGAATGAATTATCAGAATGGAAATTTGAGACATCCGTTGAGTTCTAAATGGGGCGTTTTTCCCAGGTGAGATATAAACTGAGAGGGCGGGTTGAATTCAGATTTTGCGCCTAGTGGGATTCCTATAAATAGAATTTAAGTGTTTAGGGTTAAGGAAAAACTATAATTCACACACACACACTCTCTCTCTCTCACTAACACCCAAAATCTCTCTCTTTATCTCTCTATCCCTTCTTCTTCGTTCTTCATCAGATCGAGGAGTGATCTCCGCAGGAACACTGGAAGATCAAAGCGGGAGCATCATGGACGCATCGCTAACGACAAATGGGCAGATCGAGGTAGAATTTCTTCTATTTTTGAGTTCTGATTCTAGTTTTAATTAAAAAATCCCTCATTTCCCCTTGTTTCTTTGTTTTGGTTACATAATTGATGGCCGCACAAAGACAACTAGCAACCCATGCTGAAAAATCCTTTTTTTCATCATGATCTTCAACCGTTCTACGGGTTCTTTGGACCTTACAATTAAGCGTGTCAAATCATCAATGGATTTCCGATCAGAGGCATGTGCTTAGATTCTCTCATTGTAGAGATCAAAATTATGGGCTACTAATAATTGTTGGGTGTGTGGTGGAATCGTGGTGGTCCGCGGAAGGGACCATCAGAGTAGAACCGCCGGTGGCGGCCGATAGTGGTCCATGGCGGCGATGAGCCATAGGAGTCAGGTGGAGCATGGTTGCCGCAATGCTGGGCAGTTGAGGATGACAAGTCGTCTGGGGCGGCGTGCGTGGGCGACTAGAATGGATGGGGGTAGAAGGAAGACGACTAGAGTCTGGTGTAGCGAGTTGGAGGAGCCAGTGACCGTTCGCTTGCATGCGGCACAACTGAAGGCAAGAGGCCAGTGCAGTGTGGCAGCATCCGGCGGAGGAGCCGAGCTGAGGTGGCGCTGGTGGAGGGTGGCGGTGCATGGCGGAGATCCAGAGTGAGCAGCGTGAGGCGGCGTAGTGTAGGCCGAAGGGGGCACGACGGTGCGCTGCAGTAGGAAAGGGAGCCAGCATCGTCCCGTTGTGACCGGAGGAGGACCTCAAGGTCAGCGCCTTGGGGTGTGTCGCGGACAAGGTCCTGCGTTTGCTGGGTCATGCTGGTGAGACGCGGATGAAGACCAGCTCTTTGGCCAGTCTGGTTTAAACAACCAGACTCGAGGGGTCTCGTGTTGTTGGGGTGGGCTACGACCAGCGAGCCGTGGCGAGTCGGGCTGGACCCGCAACTGGGCCGCGGGCCGGTGGTCTGGACCAATCCGGCCGGTGTGAATCGGCCCGGTTGGGCCCTTGTGTTCAAGGGACCGTAGCTCCTAAACAGAGCGTCCGTTTGACGCGCCGTCTATGACTGTGGGTTTGTCTCTTTTATACAAACTTATTAAGTTGGGTTTCAGGGTTTTTGGGTTTTTCACCAGAAGACGGGTGACCCAAAACACTTTAATTTAATAATATTAAATTATTTATAATTTTTACAACAAATGTATTCGTGAGCTGGAGGTCTGTTTGATGCACCGTCAAAGGCGTTGTCGCCCAGGAGTTGAGACAGTTTTTCCAAAGATGGTTCAGAACCCTTGCGGTTTGGTTTCATTGCTCGGTGGCATGAAACGCTTAATGCGAATTATTAATTAATTATTCTTGCGTCGGAACTGACACCTGTTTGGGATATTCGATTGACGTGCAGTCAGCAGAAGCATGACCCTAGTCCTCGTGCAGACTTTTTGAAATGCTTTCGGAAGCGTTCGGGTTGGAGACAAGGTGCAGGACCCACTGGTCTTGGTTCACACGTTTTACGGTGAAATGCCACTTTATCACCCGACATCTGTTTGGGGTATTTGAGTACTTGTTTATGAGTGTTCTTCCGAGGGGATTGTGACGACGCAATCTACTCGCCTAAATTCGGGCCCAAGGAGTGGGCCCCACTAGGTGGCTTTCGGATGTATGCTGCGTTTTTATGACTTATGATTCATAAGTTTGTTTAGGGAAAAATGAATAGCATATGCCTCATGGTTATCTACAAGGAACACAATGGTATGATCTGTGAGACATGTTTTGGGATCGAGGTGTGGGCCCCACAGGGCCCCGTTTGCATATAACGTGTGGAGTTGTAGCTTCTGCATCCATTGTCCGTTTAAGGAGCTTTCAGTGGCGTTGTGATCCTAGCATTGAGACAAAGTTCAAATATGTGGATTCAGGCATTGAATCTGGAGTTGAGGCGTGGGCCCCACGAGCCGTCTTTTAAGCTGTGTGCATCTTACTATGACTTTTTCATCAGACGTCTGTTCGGGGCGAGTATAAAGTCTATCTCGCGTGTTTTTCCATGAGGATTACTATGGTTTCATCTATTTGAGCATGTGGAGCCTCTTTAGTGATCTCATTAAATGTGGAAACATGAAAGGGCATTGGTTAGAGGTTCTTTTGATGCACTCTGAACCAACGCATGGTACCGATGTTAGTGACACCCAGTGATGGCACACGTAGTGCGGAGATATCAGACTAGTTCCAAGTCTACCCTCCTATGAGGCTGGGCAGTGGGTTACCCGTTGACCTTAGGGTTTACCCTCCAGTGAGGCTGGGTAGTGGGTTACCCGTTGACCTTAGACTTTACCCTCCAGCGAGGCTGGGCAGTGGTGTAACACCCGAGATTTTTATGAGAAATATTTTGTTTTTATGTTTTCATCAAAGAAATCTTTTACTAGACACAACACTAGCTTGAATTTCTTTACATTAAATCGTGACATTTCTCAATAGCTAGCGTTGTACGCAATTCAGAGTTTCACAAAACAACAATATGCTATTAAAATATTATATAAACTAGACATTATGAATAGTAATACCCACTTTTTGAAATTTTATAAATATTATCATTAAAAATGCACTTCATTTTTGGATTCGAAATATAGAAATTATCCTAAGGTGAATTTATGGTATTTTTATGAAAATATTCAATTTATGATGAATAGTGAAAACACTTGCTTACTATTTAAAAACCGAATTTTTCTTTAAATAATTATTTATTTTATTTAAATTTATTTTAGTTAAAAATTGATACAAATGCCTTTATAAGTTCAAAGTAATTAATTTGAGTAATTTTATAATAATTTTAGATATATAAAAATTTTATTAAACTTTTTACCGTCTTTTACCCACCTCCTAGGAGAGTTTGAAAATTTACATAAAACATAATGTTACCATTTATATGAGTGGAATTTTGAAAATTCAAGAGACACAGTTAATATCAAGGTGTAAAATGTGGTTCAATAAGATAAAAATATTTTTTGGTGAATAGTAACTATTTACTTTTTTTACCACGGTTAAAAGTAAATAGGTTAATTAAGGGTAAAAACTGGTATTATTATTACCATAACACATGTTATAAATCTATTGGATCAGTTTAATTCGACCAAAAACAACCTTAGGAATAACATATGACCATTTAAGTCCACTTGGATTAGATTATGACATTTAATATTATTTTGTTTAAAGAAGAGTAAAAATTGTTAAAATCAAAGTTTAATAAATAAATCATTTTTAATATGAGGTTATAAATAAGATAAATTCGACTATAAATATTCTTTAGAAAGCTAAAAATATTTTCTACATAATGGAATTTTATTTATAATTTTTAGACTTTAAAAATTTTAATTTATATTACATAATGATGATGCAATAATTACCTTATTAAAGAAATATTAACATAATTGATATTATAAATACCCAAATAAATGTAATTTCAGACTTTTCCAGAATTAAACTAATTTTATAGGTGAATATGACATATTAGTATTGATTTAATTTACTTTTTTCGAACTAATCATGCTGTTATGATTTTCAAAAAAATCAATTACCAAATAGTGTCAAAATTGACATAAAGTAGTTTTTAAAACAAATATTATATTATTAATTTTTATTTTATTCCTAATAATCTATAGTTCAGACAAATGACTTAGATAATTTTATATATATTAATAATTAACAACTTGGGGTTCGTTTGACTTGTTATAGTAAGTTTATTGACCTTATAGTGTAAGAAAACAAGAATCCACGGTAAAAGTTAAATTATTTAACTTAGAGATAAATATAAACAATATGGTTAAAATAGTAACCTAAACATGTCTAAAATCTATTTATTAATAGGATATAGACCCATCCACACCTTGGATTTGAAATAAATCAGTTTGGATCTATTAAAAATCGAACATGACTTTAGAATAAAATAATATTTTAAGTTTTTCCTATGGTGCCCCTCTCATTCTTTATAAAAGGGCACCTCCTTGCTCTCCTCATCGCACCAATTTGTGCCTTCAAGCTCGTCCACCCCTGAAAATTTCTCTTCTACACTTTCCTAGTAATATTCTAGAGGTCCTGGTCTTCTTAACAGACGAATTTTAGAGCCCTAAGAGGAGGTTTCAAGGAGGCGTGTCGAAGAAGAGGTAATATCCATTACAAATTATTTCAACTTTATTTCTTCTTCTACATCCTCTTATTTAGTTGTTTCTTTATGAAGTAATAACATCAGTAACACTCATATACTGATATGTTATTATAAAGATGAAACAACCCTATTTCACCTTCTATCCATCCTACGGAAAACGAAATCATCGCGCGTGCGTACGTACAGAATACCGTCTACACGCCGTGGTGTAATCTGTTTTCCACCACCACCTTACATGGGATGGTTATAATGGTGTAGTTAATAACTATATATGATTATTGTAGAGTGATATTGATTCTTAAATATTATACATACACTCCAATACAATTCTATGATCATGGAATGATATCATCACTCGTGTGTACGTACGGCCTACCGTCTCCGCAATGTGAAGCGACTCGTTCTATATGATCTTCAATGCATAATGATTATATAAATGAATTGAATGAATAAATATGATATATATTACACAAATACCATTCTGTAAATGAGGTATCTATAACCTAAAAAGAAGAATAAGAATTTATTCGACAAAACACGCATAAGAACAGAAAGCAATAAACACCCGAATAACAAGTAGCAATGAAATATTACTAATACGAAGCTAAGAATATGACCATATATGATATCATAACAATGACTAAGATTCTGGAATAAGTCAATAAAATTATTTAAATCATTATACAGGAGGTTTGGATACGGACGAAGAAAATCAGACCAAAGGTAACGGAAAATATCGCAATCTCAATTTTTATCTGAGATTGTTTATACTTCAGTAATTACTGGGGAATATTTATTATCCACATACATGTTTTTTCAATATTTAATATTATTTCTATCATACTAAAATTGTTTAAATCCATTTTTACCCTTCATTGAGTTTTTAGTAATTGATATGAAAGGAATCTTTTGTCATTTTTAGTACGAGGTACTTTTTTGACTTTTCCGGCCTAAGTACGAGAAGAATGTTTTTTCCATTAACTTATACGAAATGAATGGATTTTTAGAACATTATTTCCATGAATATTACTTTTCAAGTTTTCATTATTATTTTTAATCAACTTATTTTAGTTTAAAATTGTATGACATGTTAAGAAAGGAAAAATGTTTTTGAAGAATAAATGATATTTTCCTCAAGAATGAAGTTCAAGTTTTTTATAAAAATTAATTTCTATCTAAGATAATATAGGGTTATGTTTCTATCCCTATTTTTACATTGATTTTATTATGTTATGATGAAATTGTTTTTATGATTTCCTTTTATCTTATATGGATTATGTTATGATGGCATGATGTTTAAGAATCCAATTTTTATTACATGGGTTATGCTATGATTTATAATTGTGTGGCACACATAAGAATGGTTTCATTATGAGATGGGTGGGACCAATATGTCCCTCCAATGCCTTGGGTAATGATTTATTTCTCATGAGATACACATGGCTGGAACGGCGGGTTAATCCAGTTCAGTAATACATGACTGAAACAAGGAGTGAAATCGGTTCAAAAATGGACTTTGTCCTCTAAGATAGTCTTGGAAATGAGTCTTGACTACTAAGAAATAATTCTATATGATTATGTGTGTATTCCACAAAGTTTCATGTTTTATGTTAGAATTCTTGGGATTACATTTCAATACTATGAGTTATCCCATGTTATGATATTATGATCTATTTTGCAGGGTACTATTTTTGAAATGCTATGTTCTTATGAATATTATATTTCCTTTTTTACCCTTACTGAGCATTTGAGCTCAGACTTTTGTATGTTTTATTTCCACAGGCCAGGAAGAAGGTTATTAAATAGGATATTCCAAAAGGTACTCTAGATATGATGAAATAAACGGGAGACAATGTAGATTCTTTATGAACCAGTTGTTTATGTTTCCCAGTTTCTAAAGACACTATACCTATTCGGTCCTTTCATGGTTTTGTTATATGTTGTAATAAGTGTTCTTAATTATTTAAGAAATGAAAATTTATATAAATTATGGGTTGTTATAGTTGGTATTAGAGTAAAGGTATAGTCAACCATTGGAAACTAGGATGTGAAAACCTTAGTAAGAACCCTAAGGATAAGTCTAAGCATAGAACACAATCTTAGTGTTTTAGAAATGGCCATGAAAAACCTATGATAAGTCCTTAAGTGTAGAATTTTATTCTTCATTATGTGGTTTTCCTATTATAATTAGTGTTTCTCACACTATTCTTCTTAGTTTTAGTCAATGGATGGAACCCAATGGAACTGTGTTAATGCAGAATATGATGGGAAATGCAATGTGTAACACCCCAAGATTTCATAGTGTGTTAGTTCTTCAAAATAATTCAATAACTTTCACTACATGCAACACAAAGTTCAAGCACACCATGACTTACCAAACAATCCGTTCAAAAGAGGTTATGAATAGTATTAGATAAATTTTAATGTTTATATAATCCTTATAATTTTAGAATCCATATTATGAGTTTCTTAGATATAATGCAAGAACAAATTCATTTTCAGTATTGAACTTTTATCAACTTTAATAGTGAACCCTTTTTAAATACTATATTTTAAACTTTTTTACTAAATGGGGACATCAAAAATTTAAAATGAAACATCCCAAGCTTCTACGGTACGCTTCTCTTTGAATAATGTGATAGCGTGTGTTGTACGCAACACCGAGTTCTAACAACCAATTAAACTAGCCGTTATGAATAGTAATAACTACTTTTTAAAATTATATATATTTTATATTTCAAAATGGACTTCATTTATGGATTCATAATATCTAATTTAGCCTAAGGTGAAATTTTGGTACTTTTCGGATAACTTTCATATTTTGATGAATAGTGAAAATTACTAAATTTTAATTAAAAACAACTTTTTTAATCAAAATAATTAATAGTGATAAATTATGAATTTGAGTGGTTTTAAAGTATATTTAAAATATATTTTTACCATTTAATATAATGTTGGTCATTGGACATAATTTTACAATTAAACCAAACATAAACAAGTGTCAATCTTTTGATAGTTATTATCTCTTAAAAACACGCCTTTTGTTTTGACAGCGGGAATTAATTTTAAATTAATTTCTGCCACTTCTGTGTTTTGAATTTAGGAAAATGGATTCCATATTTGGAATCATGATGTTCAAATTGTGTAAATAGGTAACTTTTATTTTTAGACATTTTGAATAATTACTGCGGTAAATATTTTATTTACCATGGTTAAGGGTAAATCCGGTAAATAAGGGTTAAAAAAATAATATTATAATAATACTAAATTACCCTAAAACGTGTCTTAACCCTATTGGTTGATACATGGTCGACCATGGGAATCTTTGGGTCTATTTTGGGACCCCATGGATCCACTTGTAAGTGATAATGACACTTTATTTTAATTTAGTTAAAATGAATACAAAAATGACACAAGCATATATCTTTTAGAACAACAATTGTTACATAGGGTTATATCTGTTGGATTTTAGATTATAAATATTCATTAGAAATATAAAAAGATTTCCTACATAATTATATTTTATTTATAATTTTTAGACATTAAATAATGTATTTTATATATGACACAATGATGATGCAGTAATTACTATAATAGTGAAAAATTAAAATAATTGATATTATAAATACCCAAATAAATATAATATGAAACTTTTAATGAATTAAACTAATTTTCTAGGATAATATGATATATTAGGATTGATTTAATTGACTTTGTTCGAAGTAATCAATCTGTTATGAGTTTCACAAAAATCAACTATTGAATAGTGTCAAAATTGACATAAAAGAGTTCTTAAACAAATATTATATTATTAATTGATATTAAATTCATAAAAATATAAGGTTCGGCCAAGAGACTTATATCATGATAGGTTCATGATTAATGTACCACTTGGGGGTCGCTTGGATGTATATAGTAAGTTTATTAACCATATTATATAAAAATACAAAGAGACATTGTAAAAGTGAAACTAATTATCTTAGAGTTAATACTTAAAGATAAGGTTAATATAAGTACCCAAACCGGTCTAAATTCTATTGGTTGAGTGGTTTTCGACCTATCCCCACCTTAACCTTTGAATAATCAACTTTTGAGCCTTTAGAAACCGAATATGAATTTAATATAAATTAATATTTCTAGCTTTTCCAAAGGTGCCCCTCACCCCTCTTATAAAAGGGCAGTCCTCCTTCTCATTTCTTCACACCTTCAAAGCCTTTTGGTTCGGCCAAACTCTACACCAATACTATCCCAACATCCCTCACTACAACCTAGAGGCCTTAGTTTGATCATAAAGCCAACCTAAGGAGCCCTTTTGATCAAATCAAAAGGAAGAACCCGAAGAAGAGGTAATGATTTCACCACCCTTCTCCAAGTTCATTTCTTCTTCCACTTCTTCTTCCTTTGTTCTTACCATTATAAAATAATAACTCCAGTATCTCACATATACAGTGATGTTATTATAAATATGGTACAACCATATTCATTATTCTATCCACCCTTTGAATAACATGTCACCATACGTGCGTACGTACGGACTACCGTCTCCACGTCGTGGTGTAATTGTTATTCAATATAATATTATTTGGATGGGTATAATAATGATGTGTAACTCATGTAAATAATAAATATAACATGTTAATGATTCTGTATATATGATATACCATCCATTTATATATTATTTTAGTATCAAAAGAATGATATTGTCGCTCGTGCGTACGTACGGACTACCGTCTCCACGAACGCGATGAGATTCATTCTCCATCGTATCCATTCAAGTATAATTATCATTTGATGATTTAAAAATGATGTTTATGGACTAGATATCATTATGGATATGAATAAGATACAACAACCATGGCTTATGTAACAAAACATATAAAAGAAAATGAGTAAGTTAACTCCCGAAACGACGATAATTCTAAGATATTATTAACAAATCAATGTTAAAAGATCATATATGATATCATATTATTATATATGATTCTTGTATAATTTAATAACAACTATTTAACCATTATACAGGAGGTTAACCTACCCCAACCAAGGAAAAGTACAAGGTAAGGGTTTACTTTACAATCTCTTCATTATCCGAGGTTGTTTATACGTAATAATCTACTGGGATCTCTTTATCATCCACATCCATGTTTCTTAAAAATGTATTTCAAAACATTTTTACTATTTACTAGAATATGAGTTAAAGTCATTTATACCCTTTTTGACTTTTATAAGTGGTTTATAAAGGAATCTTTTGATCGTTTTCAAAACAAGGTCCTTTTTAACCTTTTCGACAGAATTAAGGTAAGAATGTTTTTTTAACTTATACGGCGGGTGCAACTATTTTCCGCCATTATAAAATCTTCAAAGCTTCCCTTACAAGCTTATAAGAATATTTTCAAAGAAAATGTTTTATTTTATATGGATCTTAAATGATTTCAAAATAAAAGGAGATATTTCTTTTAAAAAAAATTTGATTTCATCTATGTCAACATCCTTTGATGGATTTTAAGATTATTTGAAGTTGATTTATTATGATACAAAACTTCTATATTGTATTGAAGGTTTTATGATATGTTTGACTGTGGATGTGCTATTTTTATACCATTCATAGTTTATGGTGAAAGTATTGACATTTCGTATGCTAGTTTTAATACGAATGTTTATGTTATGTTTAAACCTTTTCATATGGGAATGCATTGGACTTAATATGTGACGGGTGGAGCCCGCTATAGCTCCTCGATTCATCAGTAGGTCTCATGAGACAAACTAGTGTCTTGGCACAAGGCCTTGACAAAATCTTATTTGTAGTCTTGGCACGAGGCCTTGACTATGTGGTTATGATAGTCTGACATTATGTATTCCAACATTATGAAAGTGGTTATTGATGTTTGCATGTGATTATTCGATTAGTAGAATATCCATGTGAATAAGTAAATGGCATTATTTCATTTTACTTTTTCCATACTATGTTGATGTTAAAGTTTAAAAGGCTTTTGTTTTAGTAATGCATTGCCTTAAATGTTTATTCTTATTTATGAAAGTTTCCGCTATATTGTTATCCTTACTGGGCATTTGAGATCACCCCTTTTCTATGTTTTATTTTTCCCAGAATGTGAAGAAGTAAGTTATGAATGACCTGCAGGGATTTTATGAGGGGTTAATAGTGTGGATTGTGGAAACATTATGTTGTTGTAGTAGTTTTTCATTTTATGATGTAATGTAAAACTTATGAATATATCTAGTGTTTCCAAGGCTACTAAACCAATCGGTCTTTCGAGATTTGATCTTTCTTGTGATCATGCCAATGTTATGTAATAATGCACCGACTCTGGGTAGCTGGGGTCGGGGCGTTACAGTTGGTATCAGATGAAGTTTAGTACAATCCTTGGAAGCTAGATTTAGATAAACACTGATTAGAGCACGTAGACCTAAGATGAACTTTGAGGATTAGTATAGAAGAACTTCCTAGAATTTTGGTATTGTAGAGATTTTGTGAGTTTTCCGAGCAATACATCCCTGTCTGGATCCGAGCAGGTAGAGGCGGCTCTGGCACAGATGTACCTAGGGGTAAAACCCGAAAACACCGCTTTGAGCTAGACTCGAACGGGAACTGGTGCACGACAACGGGCCTTGCTGCACTCTTGGTTACGACACTCCCGGGGATATGCTTAGGATAACTCTCACTATCTTTACAAATCATTATGAAGGGTTTATGAGTATATACTTCGTTAAAGAAAACATTTTTATGATTATGGATTATATCCATAAATAGTTCAATTTATGTTAAGTGTTTTATAAGTATGGGATTATGTATTTTGATTCATAAACTGATCTAGTTTATGCCATTGTTTAGAAATGGCGCCCAGTAGAAGGAATGAGAACTCCAGAAATGCACATGATCCAAAGAGAAGGAAGGATCATATCTTTCATGGTCTTAAGCTAGAATTTATAAGAGAAATAGTCTCCCATGTATTATCATCATATGAAGAAATAATATCATGTGTTGATAAGATAAGTAAAGAGTTTACTGAGTCCTATGGCTTTGAAGGGAAGCAAGAGAAGAAAAGGATGGAAGAGAGAAAGATGGATAAAAGTAAGAGGGAAAAGAAGAATTTTCCCATATGTGGTAACTGTGGAAAGAAACACCCTGGAACTTGCCTGAAAGGAATGGGAGTTTGTTATAAGTGTGGAGGAAAAGGGCACAAAGTACGTGACTGCACGGGTAAAAAAATGGTTTTAAATGTACAATGCTTCATTTGCAAGGAGTTTGGACACTACGCGAACCTATGTCCCAGTCATCAGACTATGCCGCAAATGATGTTATTGGATAATAATCAAGTTATGATACTACTACAGATGAAGAGGAATTATTTGAGTTCTTATGTTGATTATGTCAATTGAGTGTTGTATCAACAATGTATTTGTTACAATAATCATGGAGTATATAAGGATTGTACTGCAGTACTATTTCATTAAGGACTTGAGATGGTGTGGAACAAAGAAAAGTGACTCAGTAGCAGGTTAAATGTTTGGAAAATATATGGTTGAGAGAAAGATAAACCATAATATGGTTTAGATACCGAGGTAGTGATTTTAGAATAATACATGATTGATTTGGATAAATTATATTGGATATTATTGACTACCTTGAAGCTGATTAATGATTTGTATATTCTATCATTGTTGGGTTTTAAAACATTTTTGGATTAATGAAGTATATCCAGCATTATATATGGAATAATAGAACATGAATGTAATCAATAAGGAATATGGTAATACATGATGAAGGTATTCATATGCTATTACGGGGTAAAAAGGATATATATTATGTTTAACTTCCTTATAAATGTTGGACTGTGAGTTTGGATAGAAGTATTTTGGATAGTTCTAGTTTGGATTATTTTGGATTTCCATAAAAGGACAACCCGGAGGTCGGGCGGCAACCCGTCGCGTCTGGCAAGGCTGCGAGACTTGAACCCGCAACCGAAGGGCGACAAGGGTGTATCACCTACCACTGGCCCAAGAGATGTCCTGGATTAAATAATGTAGTTTTTTTAAAAGATCTGGTAGATGAATTATAAATTCGTTTATTTTGGAACCCTGTAAGAATAGTATAAATATAATTTTTTTTACGAGTGAAAGATGAGTTTATGGTAGAAATTTATTAATGGATAAAACTATAATTATAAAGTAAGTATATCTCCTTATGATCTTATCCAATCTCATAAATAAATTCCTCAAAATTAAGAAAAGCAACTTAGAAAAAAAATTTCCTAGATGGTACCTTAAATCATCACTAATTTATGGCTTTGGGATTGTTGGCCTTTTCATAGCCATGTTCTCTACCACTCTCCATCAGATAATTGATGGTTAGATTTTTCTTCCATATCCATATTTTCCTACATGGAACCCTAGTATGTGTTATTTTCGGTAATCTTCATACTTTCGACTCTTTATAGAGGCCTCGTTAATTCATTTTTCGATGTGGGATTTCAACTAAGATATTTTGAAACGTCAAAAATGTGTTACCCCAATACCCTATATTTTGTTGAACCGATGGTACTTCAAATCATCATAGATTGATGAGTTTAAGGACCTCAATTATACACTTGTTTGTGATTGATGACCTCAATCACTACCTATAAATATTTACGTTTTTCCTCCGATTATATGTCTCTAATTTCCACCAATGTTCTCCTAATCAAGTTCATAATTTGGTGGTGACCCTTTCATTTCTCTTTTCCTCATATTAAGACTAAATTTTAGTAACCCAATTTCCGATGTGGGGTTTCCCACAAATATATTATATATTTTCAACCTTTTATTTTCGTTGAACAATTTCAAATTGCGAGGACGCAATTTATTGAAGGATGGGAGAATGTAACACCCCAAGATTTCATAGTGTGTTAGTTCTTCAAAATAATTCAATAACTTTCACTACATGAAACAAAAAGTTCAAGCACACCATGACTTACCAAACAAGCCATTCAAAAGAGGTTATGAATAGTATTAGATAAATTTTAATGTTTATATAATCCTTATAATTTTAGAATCCATATTATGAGTTTCTTAGATATAATGCAAGAACAAATTCATTTTCAGTATTGCACTTTTATCAACTTTAATAGTGAACCCTTTTTAAATACTATATTTTAAACTTTTTGAATAAATGGGGACATCAAAAATTTAAAATGAAACATCCCAAGCTTCTACGGTACGCTTCTCTTTGAATAATGTGATAGCGTGTGTTGTACGCAACACCGAGTTCTAACAACCAATTAAACTACCCGTTATGAATAGTAATAACTACTTTTTAAAATTATATATATTTTATATTTCAAAATGGACTTCATTTATGGATTCGGAATATCTAATTTAGCCTAAGGTGAAATTTTGGTACTTTTCGGATAACTTTCATATTTTGATGAATAGTTAAAATTACTAAATTTTAATTAAAAACAACTTTTTTAATCAAAATAATTAATAGTGATAAATTATGAATTTGAGTGGTTTTAAAGTATATTTAAAATATATTTTTACCATTTAATATAATGTTGGTCATTGGACATAATTTTACAATTAAACCGAACATAAACAAGTATCAATCTTTTGATTGTTATTATCTCTTAAAAACACGCTTTTTGTTTTGACAGCGGGAATTAATTTTAAATTAATTTCTGCCACTTCTGTGTTTTGAATTTAGGAAAATGGATTCCATATTTGGAATCAGGATGTTCAAATTGTGTAAATAGGTAACTTTTATTTTTAGACATTTTGAATAATTACTGCGGTAAATATTTTATTTACCATGGTTAAGGGTAAATCCGGTAAATAAGGGTTAAAAAAATAATATTATAATAATACTAAATTACCCTAAAACGTGTCTTAACCCTATTGGTTGATACATGGTCGACCATGGGAATCTTTGGGTCTATTTTGGGACCCCATGTATCCACTTGTAAGTGATAATGACACTTTATTTTAATTTAGTTAAAATGAATACAAAAATGACACAAGCATATATCTTTTAGAACAACAATTGTTACATAGGGTTATATATGTTTGCTTTTAGATTATAAATATTCATTAGAAATCTAAAAAGATTTACTACATAATTATATTTTATTTATAATTTTTAGACATTAAATAATGTATTTTATATATGACACAATGATGATGCAGTAATTACTATAATAGTGAAAAATTAAAATAATTGATATTATAAATACCCAAATAAATATAATATGAAACTTTTAATGAATTAAACTAATTTTCTAGGATAATATGATATATTAGTATTGATTTAATTGACTTTGTTCGAAGTAATCAATCTTTTATGAGTTTCACAAAAATCAACTATTGAATAGTGTCAAAATTGACATAAAAGAGTTCTTAAACAAATATTACATTATTAATTGATATTAAATTCCTAAAAATCTAAGGTTCGGCCAAGAAACTTATATCATGATAGGATAATCATTAATGTACCACTTGGGGGTCGCTTGGATGTATATAGTAAGTTTATTAACCATATTATATAAAAATACAAAGAGACATTGTAAAAGTGAAACTAATTAACTTAGAGTTAATACTTAAAGATAAGGTTAATATAAGTACCCAAACCTGTCTAAATTCTATTGGTTGAGTTTTTTTCGACCTATACCCACATTAAACTTTGAATAATCAACTTTGGAGCCTTTATAAACCGAATATGAATTTAATATAAATTAATATTTCTAGCTTTTCCAAAGGTGCCCCTCACCCCTCTTATAAAAGGGCACTCCTCCTTCTCATTTCTTCACACCTTCAAAACCTTTTGGTTCGGCCAAACTCTGCCCAAATACTCTCCCAACATCCCTCACTACAACCTAGAGGCCTTAGTTTGATCAGAAAGCCAACCTAATGAGCCCTTTTGATCAAATCAAAAGGAAGAACCCGAAGAAGAGGTAAGGATTTCACCACCCTTCTCCAAGTTCATTTCTTCTTCCACTTCTTCTTCCTTTGTTCTTACCATTCTAAAATAATAACTCCAGTATCTCACATATACTGTGATGTTATTATAAATATGGTACAACCATATTCAGTATTCTATCCACCCTTTGAATAACATGTCACCATACGTGCGTACGTACGGACTACCGTCTCCACGTCGTGGTGTAATTGTTATTCAATATAATATTATTTGGATGGGTATAATAATGATGTGTAACTCATGTAAATAATAAATATAACATGTTAATGATTCTTTATATATGATATACCATCCATTTATATATTATTTTAATATCAAAAAAATGATATTGTCGCTCGTGCGTACGTACGGACTACCGTCTCCACGAACGCGATGAGATTCATTCTCCATCGTATCCATTCAAGTATAATTATCATTTGATGATTTAAAAATGATGTTTAAGGACTAGATATCATTATGGATATGAATAAGATACAACAACCATGGCTTATGTAACAAAACATATAAAAGAAAATGAGTTAGTTAACTCCCGAAACGACGATAATTCTAAGATATTATTAACAAATCAATGTTAAAAGATCATATATGATATCATATTATTATATATGATTCTTGTATAATTTAATAACAACTATTTCAACATTATACAGGAGGTTAACCTACCCCAACCAAGGAAAAGTACAAGGTAAGGGTTTACTTTACAATCTCTTCATTATCCGAGGTTGTTTATACGTAATAATCTACTGGGATCTCTTTATCATCCACATCCATGTTTCTTAAAAATGTATTTCAAAACATTTTTACTATTTACTAGAATATGAGTTAAAGTCATTTATACCCTTTTTTACTTTTATAAGTGGTTTATAAAGGAATATTTTGATCGTTTTCAAAACAAGGTCCTTTTTAACCTTTTCGACAGAATTAAGGTAAGAATGTTTTTTTTAACTTATACGGCGGGTGCAGCTATTTTCCGCCGTTATAAAATCTTCAAAGATTCCCTTACAAGCTTATAAGAATATTTTCAAAGAAAATGTTTTATTTTATATGGATCTTAAATGATTTCAAAATAAAAGGAGATATTTCTTTTAAAAGAATTTTGATTTCATCTATGTCAACATCCTTGGATGGATTTTAAGATTATTTGAAGTTGATTTATTATGATACAAAACTTCTATATTGTATTGAAGGTTTTGTGATATGTTTGACTGTGGATGTGCTATTTTTATACCATTCATAGTTTATGGTGAAAGTATTGACATTTCGTATGCTAGTTTTAATACGAATGTTTATGTTATGTTTAAACCTTTTCATATGGGAATGCATTGGACTTAATATGTAACGGGTGGAGCCCGCTATAGCTCATCGATGCATCGGTAGGTCTCGTGAGACAAACTAGTGTCTTGGCACAAGGCCTTGACAAAATCTTATTTGTAGTCATGGAACGAGGCCTTGACTATGTGGTTATGATAGTCTGGCATTATGCATTCCAACATTATGAAAGTGGTTATTGATTTTTGCATGTGATTATTCGATTAGTAGAATATCCATGTGAATAAGTAAATGGCATTATTTCATTTTACTTTTTCCATACTATGTTGATGTTAAAGTTTAAAAGGCTTTTGTTTTAGTAATGCATTGCCTTAAATGTTTATTCTTATTTATGAAAGATTCCGCTATATTTTTATCCTTACTGGGCATTTCAGCTCACCCCTTTTCTATGTTTTATTTTTCCCAGGATGTGAAGAAGTAAGTTATGAATGACCTGCAGGGATTTTATGAGGGGTTAATAGTGTGGATTGTGGAAACATTATGTGGTTGTAGTAGTTTTTCATTTTATGATGTAATGTAAAACAATTGAATATATCTAGTGTTTCCAAGGCTACTAAACCAATCGGTCTTTCAAGATTTGATCTTTCTTGTGATCATGCCAATGTTATGTAATAATGCACCGACTCTGGGTAGCTGGGGTCGGGGCGTTACACAATGATTGTCCCCCTGAGCAACCAAACGTTATGGGATCTGGAATGAAAAATCTTGTAGCCATGCTCATACAACTTTCTCAATCTATGAATCATGCAGGACTTCCAAACGAGCAATGAAAGGAGCAACATTCTTTTGAATCCTTCATGAGGTAGCATCCACCCTCATTCAGTGGGTCTACTGATCCATTAGTGTCTGAACAATGGATCAGTACCACTGAAATGATATTTTCATTTCTTCAATGTTCTAGACATGATAACGTAATCTTAGTAGTATATCGTTTGGAAGGTGAAGCTGATCAATGTTGGAATCTTATCAAGAATACGAGGCCAAGAGATGAAATTGAGTCCATGGAAAGGGATGGGTTCAAGAACTTATTTTTCAATATGTAATTCCCTCGTTTTATTCAAACAAATATGGAGAAGGAGTTTCTTGAACTGAAGCAAAATGATGATGAATCTGTTGGTACCTACGAAGTAAATTGTACAAGAATTGCAAGGTAAAATTCTGGGATTATTATCCAACCCGAGAGTACGATCGATCGATTCTTTAGTAACTTAAAACCAAGTCATCGAAGGGAGTTATCCATAAGGGACTTCAATAGCTACAGGGAAATCGTTCTATGTGCTCTCAAGGTTGAGATAGAGATTGGAGTAACCCATCAGTCATATGGGTTTTATTAGAAGAGGAAAATGGAATTAAATTGAAATATAAATACCACGCTGAAAAGAATATGAGTTTTCCCTTATGCTCAATGTGTGGAAAGAAACAAGGAGGGAGTTATCTTAAAGGGAAAAGTAAATGTTTCAAATGTGGAAAATAAGTTCATCGGGCATTTGAATTCCACAATGATGGGAAGAAGATGTCTAATGATGTGAACAAAGAAAAGGCTACATAGAGTTCACCTCCTACACATCGATGTTACAAGTTCAAGGAAATGGAGCATTATTGCAATCAATTCCCTAATACAAGGGTTTTTGATGATGATTGACATCAAAAAACTCTTAAGGCTAATGAAAAAGGAAAGTCACCTGCAATTTCTACCAGCGATGTGGACAATGACAACAAAGTGGTGAAAGGTATACTTACCATACACTCTAAAGTAGCAAATGTTTTATTTGATTCTGGATCCACCCACTCTTTTATTTCTAGAGAATTTTCGAAGGGTATCGCCATATTACCTCAGCAGTTAGATATTGAGTAAGCTTTGACAACCTCTAAAGGCACAACAGTCGCATCAAAAGTTTACAATTCTTCTCCGATTGAAGTTTGTGGGAAAGTGCTTCCTGCAAATAGTGTGATACTTCCTATAGTGGAATTTTATGTGATTATTGGCATGGATTGTCTTTATTTATATGGATCTCATATCAATTTCCAAATATGGGAAGTCACATTTTATATTATAGAGAAATCTATGATCATCTATCGATGAAAGGATGAACATATCCTTCCAGTGGAAATTTCTTCCATCTTACGGGTCTTGATTCCACTAAATGAAGGTTATTTATCTCAAATGGTTGGAGTGAAACTCACAATTAAGAAAACACCCATTGTACGAGAGTTTCATGATGTCTTTCCAGAGGAATTTCTAGGTCTTCCCCCAAATTGTGAAGTTGATTTTTCAATTGAAATCATACCGAGTGCTATGCCTATTTCAAAGACAGCTTATATAATGGCCCCAATTGAGTTGCAGGAATTGAAGAAGCAACTCCAAGAGAATCTTGATAAGGGATTCATACGCCCTAGTGCGTCACCATTGTGAGCACATGTTCTGTTTTTTAGGAAGAATGATGGATCAATGAGACTCTGCATTGATTATTGAGAACCTAACAAGATAACTATCAGGAACAAAATATCCTCTCCCATGCATTGATGACTAATTCGACCAACTACAGGGAGACCAATACTTTTCCAAGATTGATCTTCGTTTAGGGTATCATCAATTAAGAGTAAAAATGGAAGATATACCAAAGATGGCTTTTCGTACAAGGTATGGACACTTTGAATTTATAGTGAGGCCATTTCGTCTTACTAATTCCCCTGTTATCTTCATGGATCTAATGAATAGAGTCTTTAGATACTATCTTGATCAGTTGTTGTAGTCCTTATAGAAAATATTCTTGTTTATTCAAAGAGAAAGGAAGAACATGAAGATCACTTGAGAATTGTATTGAAGTCCTTGAGAATGGATAAGCTTTATGAAAAATTTTCCATGTGTGAATTTCGAATTCAAAAAGCTTCATTTGTGGGTCACATAATCTCAAAAGATGGGATATCTGTGGATCCCTCAAAAATAGAGGTTATTAAAAGATGGTCGAGACCAACAACAGTAACTGAGATCCAAAGTTTTCTTGGTTTGGCTAGATATTATAGACGTTTTAAAAAGATTTTTCACTATTATCTAATCCACTCACCAGTTTGACTCGAAAAGGAGTTAAGTTCGTTCGGACAGAGGAGTGTGAAGATAATTTCAAGGAGTTTAAAAGAAGGTTATCTAGTGCACCTGTTCTCACACTGCCTTCTAGTGGATAAAGGTTTTTGATCTACTGTGATGCATCTATGAAGGGGCTAGGGTTTGTTCTTATGCAAAATGATATGGTGATAGATTATGCCTCACAACAATGGATAATTCATTAACAAAATTATCCAACTCATGATTTGGAGTTAGCTGCGGTAATCTTTGCATTAATTATTTGGAGGAATTATCTTTATGGTGAAAGGTGTGATATTTATACTGATCATAAAAGTATAAAGCATATTTCAACACAAAGGAGATGAATATGTTCCAAAGAAGATGGTTGGAGCTGATTAAGTATTACGATTTCTCAATTAATTACCACCCTGGGAATGAAAACAAGGTGGCAGACACATTAAGTCGACAAGACCATGCTAGCTTATCTGTGATGAGGATCACAAAAGATCCAATATTTATGGATTTAAAAAGTATGGATATTGGAATTATAATGGAAGGTGAAAAATCTTATCTTTCTCAAATGAATGTTCAACTATCTATACATTTGAAGATTAAAGAGGCACAAACAAAAGATATAAAGTTACAATAGAAGGTGAGAAATGTTCCTGAATTCAACCTTGATTGTGATGAGATAATAAGGTTCAGGAATCTGGTTTGTGTTCCTCCCATCCCTGAATTAAATAAGGAGCTATAAGATGAGGCTCATAGTTCTTCATTCTCTATTCATCCTGGAAGCACGAAGATGTATAGGGACCTGAAATAGTACTTCTGGTGGGATGGCATGAAAACAGATGTCGCTGAATATGTCTCTTGATGCATGGTTTGTCAGAAAGTTAAAGTTGAGAGACATAAGTCTAAGGGGATGTTACAAACATTACCCATACCTAAATGGAAATGGGAAAACATCACTATGGACTCTGTCACCAGACTTCCTAAAACATCCAAAGTCAATAATTCTATCTGGGTCATAGTTGATCATCTTACAAAGTCGGCACACTTCATTGCAATTAGATAGGATTTATCTCTTGATCAACTTGACAGGATATATGTGAAGGAAGTGGTAAGATTACATGGAGTACCACTTTCCATTATATCTAATCGGGATCCGAGGTTTACCTCGATATATTGGTAAAGTCTTCAGTATAATCTGGATACAGAGATGAGTTTCAGCACTGCTTATCATCCTTAGACAGATGGTCAGTCTGAGAGAACAATTCAAATTCTAGAAGATATGTTAAGAGATTGCTCTATGGATTTAAAATGTGGTTGAGATCAACACCTACCTTTAGTGGAATTTTCTTATAATAATAGCTTTCACTCCAGTGTTCAGATGGCTCGTTATAAAGCCCTCTACGGAAAGAAATACAGGACTCCAACTTTCTAGGATGAAGTTAGGAAAATAAAGCTATTAGGACCTGATCTTGTTGATGTGATGGAAGAAAACGTCAGATCTATTCAACAACACATAATATCAGCTCAAAGTCGAAAAAAAAGTTATGCCGGCAACTAAAGAAAAGACCTAGAGTTTGAAGTGGGTGATAAATTGTTCTTAAGAATATCTCCTTGGACGAGAGTAATGATATTTGGAAAGAAGGGAAAGCTAATCCCTAGGTATATCGGTCCTTTCAAAATACTGGATCATGTTGGGAAGGTAGATTACCGTTTGACACTTCCATCGAATCTCTCTCAAGTTCACGATGTGTTCCATGTATCTCTCCTAAGAAAGTACATTCCTGATCCTTTACATGTACTCAGCTCAGAATTTGTACTATTGGAGAAAGATCTTTCTTATGAAGAACAACCGAAAGAGATTCTGGATCGTAGCGAAAAGGTCCTATGGAACAAGACCACTCGCTTGGTGAAATTTTTATGGAGGAACCACCAATTAGAAGAATCTACATGGGATATTGAGGATATGATGAGGGAGATGTATCATTATCTATTTGTTACAAAGTGACGAATTTCGAGGGCGAAATTCATTTTAAGGGGGGGTAGAATGTAACACTCGAGATTATTATGAGAAATATTTTGTTTTTATTTTATCATCAAAGGAATATTTCACTACACACAACACTGTATTGGCTTTCTTTACACGCAATCGCGACCTTCCTTGATAGCTTGCGTTGTACGCAATACTGAGTTTCACAAAACAATAATATGCTATTAAAATATTATAAAAACTAGCCGTTATGAATAGTAATACCCACTTTTTGAAATTTTATAAATTTTATCTTTCAAAATGGACTTCATTTTTGGATTCGGAATATCGAAATTATCCTAGGGTGAAGTTTTGGTATTTTTCTGAAAACTTTCAATTTTTGATGAATAGTGAAAACACTAGGTTACTAATTAAAAACCGACTTTTTATTTAAATAATTATTTATTTTATTTAAATTTATTTTAGGTAAAAAATGATAAAAAAATACCTCTATACGTTCAAAGTAATTCATTGGAGTCATTTTATAGTAATTTTATATATATACAAATTTTATTGAACTTTTCACCGTCTTTTACCCGCCTCCTAGGAGAGTTTGAAAATTTACATAAAACATAATTTTACTACTTCTATGACTGGAATTTCTAATATCCATAAGACACGGTTAATATGAAGGAGTAAAATTTGGTTCAATAAGTTAAAAATAATTTTTTGTGAATAGTTACTTTTTACTTTTTTTTACCACGGTTAAAAGTAAATATGGTAAGTAAGGGTAAAAACGGTATTATTATTACCCTAACACATGTCCTAATTCTATTGGATAATTTTAATTCGACCAAAAACAACCTTATGAATAAAATATGTCCATTTAGGTCCACTTGGATTAGATTAGGACATTTAATATTATTTTATTTAAAGAATAGTAAAAATAGTGAAAATCAATGTTTAATTACTAATGTTTTTTAATATAGGGTTATAAATAAGATAAATTCGACTATAAATATTCTTTAGAAAGCTAAAAATATTTCCAAAATATTGGTAGTTTATTTATAATTTTTAGACTTAAAATAATTTAATTTATTTATGACACAGTGAGGATACAGTAATTACCTTATTAAGGAAATACTGACATAATTGATATTATAAATTCCCAGCTAAATGTAATATGAGACGTTTCATGAATTAAACTAATTTTATAGGGTATCATGACATATTAGTATTGATTTAATTAACTTTTTTCTAACTAATCATGCTTTTATGATTTTCACAAATATCAATTACCAAATAGTGTCAAAATTGACATAAAATAGTTTTTAAAACAAATATTATATTATTAATTGTTATATTATTCCTAAAAATATAAGTATCAGCCAAATGACTTAGATAAGGTTATATATATTAATAATTAACAACTTGGGGTTCTTTTGACTTGTTATAGTATGTTTATTAACCTTATAGTGTAAGAAAACAAGAAGACACAGTAAAAGTTAAATTATTTAACATAGAGTTGAATCTAAATGATAAGGTAAAAATATTAACATAAACATGTATAAAATATATGGGTTGAGAAGATTTCGACTCATCCCCACCTTATCTTAGAAATAAATCAGTTTGGAGCTATTAAAACTGAATATGACTTTATAATAAAATAATATTTTGAGTTTTTTCCTAAGGTGCCCCTCTCCTCCCTTATAAAAGGGCACCTCCTCCCTCTCCACCTCACACCACATTGAGCCTTCAAGGTCGGCCAAACCCTGAAAATTTATATTCTACAGTTCTCTATTAATATTCTATAGGTCCTGGTCTTCTTCAATTACCAATTTTAGTGCCCTAATAAGAGGTTTCAAGGAGGAATGTCAAAGAAGAGGTAAAATCGGTTACCGATTCTTTCAACCTTATTTCTTCATCTACTTCCTATTATTTAGTTATTTAATTATGAAGTAATAGCATAAGTACCACTCATATACATATATGTTATTATAAATATGAAACAAACCTATTTCACCTTTTATCCATCCAATGGAAAACGAAATCATCGCGCGTACATACGTACAGAATACCGTCTCCACGCCGTGGTGTAATTTGTTTTCCACCACCCCCTTGATTGGATGGGTATAATGGTGTAATGAATAACTATATATGATTATTGTAAATTAATATTGATTCATAAATAGTATACATACACTCCAACACAAATCCACGATCATGGGAACGATATCACCGCTCGTGCATACTTACGGCCTACCGTCTCCACAATGTGATGCGACTCATTCTACATTATCTTCAATGCATAATGATTATATAAATAAATTTAATGAATAAATATGATATATATTACAGTAATATAATTCTGTAAATGAGGTATCTATAACCTAAAAAAGAAGAAGAATAATTTATTCGACAAAACAGGCATAAGAACAAAAAGCAATAAACACCCGAATAACAAGTAGCAATGAAATATTACAAATACGAAGCTACGAATATGACCATATATGATGTCATAACAATGATTAAGATTCTATAATATGTCAATAACATTATTAAAATCATTATACAGTAGTTTTGGACACATATGGAGCAAATAGGACCTAAGGTAAGGGAAAATCTCGCAATCTAAATTTTTATCCGAGATTGTTTATACTTCAGTAATTACTGGGGCATATTTATCATCCACATCCATGTTTCGTCAATATGTAATATTATTTCTATCCTACTACAATTTTTTAAATCCAATTTTAACCTTCTTTGACTTTTTAGTAAAATATATGAAAGTATTCTTTTGTCGTTTTTAGTACGAGGTACTTTTTGACTTTTTCGGCCAAAGTACGAGAAGATTGTTTTTTTTTCTTTAACTTATACGGCATGAATGGATTTTGAGAACATTATTCCCATGAAGCTTCTTTTACAAGTTTTCAAGATTATTTTTAATCAACATATTTTAGTTTAAAATTGTATGACATGTTAAGAATGGAAAAATGTTTTTGAAGTAGAAAGGATATTTTCCTCAATAATGAAGTTCAAGTGTTTTATCAAAATTATTTTCCATATAAGATAATATAGGGTTATGTTTCTATCCCTATTTTTACATTGATTTTATTATGTTATGATATAATTATTTTTATGATTTCCTTTTATCTTATAAGGATTATGTTATGATGGAATGATGTTTTGGAATCCCATTTTTATTACATGGGTTATGCTATGATTTATGATTTTGTGGAACACATAAGAATGGTTTCATTATGAGATGGGTGAGACCTATATCTCTATCCAATGAATTAGGTAAAGATTTATATCACTTGAGATAGACATGGATGGAACGACAGGTTAATCTGGTTCAGTAATACAGGACTGAAACGATGAGTGAACTTGGTTCAGAAATGGACTTTGTCAGCTATGATAGTCTTGGAAATGAGTATTGACTACTAAGAAATGATTCTATATGACTATGTGTGTATGCCAAAAATATTCATGTTTTATGTTAGGATTCTTCGGATTACATTTCACTACTATGATTTATCCCATGTTATGATATTATGATCTCTTTTCCAGGATAAGATTTTTGAAATGCTATTTTGTTATGAATATGATATTTCTGTTGTTTACCCATACTGAGCATTTGAGCTCACCCTTTTGTATGTTTTATTTTCCCAGGTTAGGAAGAAGGTTATTATGTAGGATATGCCAAAAGGGACTCTAGATATGATGAAATAAATGGGAGACAATGTAGATTCTTTATGAACCAGTTGTTTATGTTTCCCAGTTTATAAAGACACTATAACTATACGGTCCTTTCATGGTTTTGTTATATGTTGTAATAAGTGTGCTTAAATTTTTAATTAATAACAATATATGTAATGTAAGGTTCGTTATAAGTGGGTTACCCATTGACCTTTTTGGGTTCACCCTCTAGTGCGGCTGGGCAGTGGGTTACCCATTCCCCTAAGGGTTTACCCTCTAGTAGAGCTAGGCATTGGGATACCCATTAACCATAGAGTTTACCCTCCAGCGGGGCCGGGCAGTGGGTTACCCGACGACTTCATTCAGACTCAGCCCTTTTTATGAGGCTATTAAGTGACTTTTCTCCATGATTACCAGAGCAGGACCCTTGGTTGTACAGTTTAGCGATGAGGCAGCTTGACGTGCGGGATTGTTGGGCATAAGTGATTGTTACCCTTAGAACTGTTGGAAAATTTTCCTGAGATAATATTGAAGATAGAGATCCACATACACACTCATTCGGGTTTCTTGTTGAGCGTATATATATACACCATACATTTGTTCCCACTCATTGTGTTCAGTTACTCTCCTTCTAGGAGGGACGAAGACGCATGGGGTATGCCACGTTCTTTTCGTGTCTAGATCCTCTTGGATTGGATGAGTCTACTTACTTCCTTTTGTAGGGTTGAGCTGCACTGTCTCTATTGTACTCTTACACTATTCTTGATCTATCTACTACTCACCATTTTAGTATCTCTTTTTTCTCTCTCTCGAGCTTTTGGGGAATCCTACTGAGTATCTTTATACTCACCCCTACTTGGGCTTTTCCCGCACTTGGTGTGCCCTTGCAGACGACAGAAAGGTCGATCGAGACTATTAAGGAGTGTAGAGGACACAAGAGCTTCGGCTACGTTTAGTGGACTTAGTAGTATATTTAAATGTGAGACTCACCACCTATTTACTTCCATTTTCCTGTTGTCGGGTTGTGGCACCTTTCTAGTTGGGCGCGCGTTTTTCTCTTTTCTATTCAGTTTACTTGTCAGTCCACTTTTCATCACATTACTTCTTCTATTTTTGAAGTTGATTCATGCCTGAGGTTGGGTTATAGTTGTGTGTACTTTGGTTTCCTTTTTTACTCTTCACTTCTACATTTAGTGGGTTGTGTGTGTGTAAAAGTTCATAGGAAAAGGCCTCCATAAGATTATTACGCCTTCAGCACTTGTCACTAGCCCCAAGCCTACGGAGGGGGGTTGTGGTAGTTGCGGCTCGAGACCGGTAGGGTCGGGTCGTGACATAGACCATCGATGGTAATACTAATTTTTGGAAACCATATAGGATCACCAGGTCAAACATAATGAGACCCATAATCCCTTAAAATAACATTGTCCTTTATACAATTTTTAAGAAGAATAAATAATATGTAGTTTCCCTATATTGACAATGAGCCCTAATAAATCAGGTAATACATATTATGAGTTGTATTTTTTCCTGGATAAATTGATACATCATCAGTGTGTGCTCCTTGTATTTTCCAATTTTTGTAATCATAAGTAAAATCCCAATGTTTGCTTGTTCCTCAAATTCTAAATTCATGCATGTTATATGATTTGGATATATTATTTGAGAATAAATGTTTAAAACAATTTACCAATTAACATTGTAATATGGACCTATAAGAAGAATTTATTAGAGTAAAAAAGAAAAGGTCTTAACATGGGAGAATTCTAATTCACCAACCCTTTAAGGGTGTACTGGGTCCAAAAAATAATTTATTTATTTGATTCTGAAAATTATTTATTTCATTAAATGATATATTTATTGAAAATTATTTCTTTTACACTATACATTTCTTATTATGATTCCATTATAGTTTTAACTGCTTATGGGGTTGACATAAACCCAAAGTGGGGAGTGATGGAGAAGTTGTGGTTTATATTAAAATTACTAAATATTCATGAAGAATAACTATGTATGTTACTATAATGAATAACATGTTCATGGATTAAAATATATATTAAATCATAAACTATTCTCTAATGAGGTGGGGAACATTATTTATTCCTTTATATATTCAACATTTTAGATAGGAATTGAATTATTACTCTTAGAATATATTTTTTCTATCATTCCCTCAAAATGTTTATATATTTTGATTATGATATTAGGGTGAATTAATAAAATCCCTAAAAATATTCCCATTGACTTTAAAAGTGATAAATTAAACCCTGATTTTTTTTGCCATCAATAGTATTGGTGGAAGATCCATTAATATTGGGTTTCTAGATTATCATTTATCTCTCAACTCACCAAAAAATATCTTCTCATCCATATTTATCCATTTCTCATATCCTCAAATTAATGATAGTTAAGGACGGTTTATTTGAATAGTGGAATTACTGACATGAGGAGGGATATCATGAGGGAGTATGATCGGTGGCTATTGTGAAGATCATTTGTGAAAGTCAATTCTATAAGAGTGGTAATGGTGGTGGTTATCATATAGTGTCGATTAATGGAATGAGATTTAGGAATTGTATAGGAATTGTGTAGGTGGTGTGGGTGATGGAATGCTAGTTGGATCTTACTCTCATCTACATCATGCCTAGTGGTACAATAGTTTTTATTGGTAAGAGGATATCTATCCATAAACAAAACGTGGTGTTCTGAGGAATATTACATTGAAAAAAGTATATGAGGACGAGATGGTTCCCTACCCACCATAGTTAGTCTGGTCAATTTATAATAAAATAAAACTCACCCCACCATAAAGTGAAAAGAGGTAAGGCCCACCCAGAAGAGTTGGTGGCTAGAACATGCAGGTCGTGTGGGTAATTTGTCTAGTTCAGTTCCACCCTAAAACAAACATAGGTGGGGGGAATATGAACACAGATACATGAAATTTTTACTTAACTATACACCCAATGGAGAACAATCATTCATCCCAATGTGGCACATGATGTACCCAAAGCCTGCAACATCTCTTTTTTCTCCTTCATGTGGTGTTTTTTATAATAGTTTTATTGTGTGTTCGATTTGTAAAAATAAATAGCATATATTCAGTGTTTTTAAACAAATATCAAGATTCTATTGTTTATATAACCATTTCAGGGTATTTATGAGGTTATATATTCATTTTGAATACTAGTATTTTCAATCCTTGTCCCCCTCCCCATTTCATTTTTTATATCAATGTTTTAGTTGACATGTTTGTTTTTGTTTCATTATTTGTTTTAGGGAATCCCACAATGTATTTTTATACTGACCCTTTCTTGTTTTTTGTACCCACACATGTTTTTATATGCATACGTTGTATGTATTAGATGTGGACTTCATGGGCATTGATTTGGTGAGGATTGTTTGAAGTAGACACTTGGTGGTGATTTTGGTGGATGATATGTTAGTGGATATTTATGGAAATAGGATGTGATAATAGAGGGTCACATTAATATTTAGACTCTACTAAATATGGGGAAATATCCATCATAGATCATTATGTTTTTTCTCTTTCACGGTTATTGTGTGTATTTATTTCCCCATTTTCCTTATCGATAATATATTGTTTAACCTCTGTGTATATTAAATATTTTTTAAGTCATTATATAAATTATAGTCAGTTTTTATATATTTTTAAATTCATTACACCATTTGGTAATAACATCATTAAAAAATATATTTATCAATGAATAATATTGTAATTACACATGTGTATCTAAAATTGAATTCAAAAGAGTTTTTGGATTTTAGGTGCCAAATGTGTAATTTGGAATACATAGTTATTTTTATTTAATAACTAAATTCCACATTGATATGAAATTATTTTTATAATAAAGGCAATAAATTTGGAATTAACATGTCCAAATCACCCAATAATGGCTATTTCATATATTTCTAAGATAGATTATTCTCGTTAATATGTAAAATATAGTATGAATATATGTTAACTATTATGACATCATAATGACATAAAAGTAATTTAATAATTAAAATAAAATATTTATCAACCAAAAAATATATTTATTCATTAAAATTATGTAATTTGAAGTATTATAATTAGTTCTAAAATCCCAAAAATAATATTCAAAATACTTAAATAAATTTCATTGATTTTTTTTTAAAAAAAAATTAGGGATTAAAATATTGATCATGTGAAAAATAATATATTTAAAAAGACACATATTCATAAAAATTAACTATAAAAAATAAATTTTTATATTTCAAATAATATGACCAAAAAACATAGGAAGGTCAATGGTTTTTATTTTTTTATTAACCTGGATTCTAGGGAAGAGGATTAGATATAAAAAAATATCCCTTATTTTTATAAATAACGTTTTATCCTCCCACTCCTATTTAGTAAAATGTCATATATAATGGTTGTCCTATCTTTTTCCCTCTCAGAAGTCTCTTCTGATACCATCTAAGGTTCTATGTAACTTTTCTAAATCATTAAGAAGCTACCTTTCAAGGTAAGGGTTCCCAATCATATTTTGTAACTCTTTAATTGAAATCCTTTTCCTATAAAATAATTTTAAATTCTGTTTAATATAATAAATTATTTCAATTACATGGTATTATAATCCTCTTGATATAATGTTAATGACATTTTAGTTATTTACTATCATTATATGCTTATTCTATACCCCTATTTGTCAATATAAGGGTCCCTAATCCAATTTTACCCTTTATTTATCTAATTCTTTCAATTTAATTTTTATTTGATGTTAAAATTTTACAATGATTAATTGTTATAAATTATTTATCCTATCATATATTATATTTCACTAATCCCTCTCATAATATTTCATTTATAATTTTTTATAATGCTAAAAATTAGTAGAATCCAATGGGTTAGATCTATATATATAAATAATAAATATAATTTGGAAAACTAAAGAATGTGTTCTCTACAAGTAATGGAATCCCTTTCTAGATACTAAAATGGGATTTGATCCTTGGATGAGATTAACAAGGGAATATTACATATAATATGGTTTGGGTTATTAACTTATTATTCACTCGGTGAATAAAAAATTGTTCTAACTGCGTTCCTTGGTTTTTACTATCAGGACATATTCATTTCATTATTCATAAGCTATTTATGAACTATAATTCAATTTTTTAATATATTATTATAGTTTTGATAAAACATTTCAATTTATGTATTTAAATTATGTATGTGTCAAAACAGATCCATAAGTATAGGTATGGGGAATTTTTCTATCATTGCTTCGGTATCCTACAATTGAAAACTATTGAACTCAACGAATATTGAAACATATACACCATAAAAATACCCTTCAATACTTCCTTTTTATTATTAAATTGGTAAGAGTTCATTCAATTTCATTATGAATATCATATAATTACATTGTTGAGTTTGGGATATTCATCCAGATATCTATATTATTCAATTGAATGGGGAAATATTTATATTCCTTTTATTCATTATTTCTAGATTAAAAAATATTTATAACATAACCATGACTATGTATGAGGTTATTTAAGGATCATTATGATATGTATTGTTTAATCACTCCCTTTAAATTATGGATCTATTTGACATATTTGGTGATGGGTGGGACCCAAAATTACAAACCAACTTTTGGAATAGGTATTCATGAGATTAATTAGTCGGATATTTGGTGTAATACATACCGGTTTTGTATTTTTTATAGGCACATGGCCTTGATGATATTTTTGTGATTTACATTATTATGAATTATAAAACTATGAGATCAGTTATTCTTGTACAATTATTTATTTGTTGAGATATAATACATAGATATATTATGATGACATATCCATTTTTTGGAATTTGTTTTTTCCTGAAATATTATTGATTCAATTCTTATGTTTGATAGTTTTGACAGTATATATTACCTTACTGAGTTTCTAATATCAGACAAATATTTTTTTATTCTTCGAGAAACCATAAAGATTCATACATGTGACTAGTTGATTTTATAGGATAAATAATAAATTTTCATATATTTTTAAGATGTGTCTTATGTATTAGTGTAATATGATGTTTATTTTGTATCGATTTTCGGGATACTACTAAACTATTGGATTATCAATATTTTGATCTATATATTTTTTACCATTGTAATAAATTGTTCAAAAAATATTGGTTAAAAGATTATAGATATAAATGTTGGTTTTGAAGAAAGTCTAGTAGAAATATTTCCAAACCATAATAAATGTATGGATTTCACTCCAATGTTATTCAATGAGGATGGTTTTATAGTGGGGTGGATAATAAAAAAACAAGATAAGTTGAATCAGGCTATGACCGATAAGCATTCCCTTATATATATACATGTCACTAAATAGTATGGTGTAATAATATTGGACTTATTCATGATTAAAAACAACGATAATCCTTTAATTCCTCTATGAATCCATTATAAATTGAATAATGGATCATTTCCTTTCATAAGATAATACATTAAATAAGATATAGTGATTAACATTAGATTTTCATGGTAGTTTGTCATCTAAGGGGAGATGCTGAACAAAAATGGTCATTAATTAAACACTATGATTAAGGATTATATATAGAATATGAAATAGAAGATTTTAAAGGGCAATTCATTGAAAAATTACAACCTCATCTCAAATGATTTGATATGGAAGGTAAATTATATAAATCATGCCAAATAGAAGAGGAAGCTATTTCATAGCATGAGGCTTACTTAATAAGGTTACAATGAATTACTATGTAATATGTACATAATCCAAAAACAAATATAAATAAATTCATTAATATTTTAATAATAATCCTCTGAATGGATTTCGTCTCTTAGAGATTATCCTCATATGAGGAGTTAAAGACCAGTTCCACCAAGGATGGGAAATAATTCTCCATGAATTTTATTTTCAAAGGGATGTAAGAGAAGATGATGATATATTAACACCATGTAGATATAAATTTGGGGAAGTTAAATTATGTAATGGTGAATTTAAAACATGTAATTACAAAGTTATAAAGTATATAGGGGTTTCTTAATGGAAATATGAATTTTATAAAACAGAGATGATAAAGGAAATAATTTTAATAAATGCATAAGGGAAAAAATACTCCCATTTTGAATGATTTAATTATAAATATATGAGAAATAATTAAAGTAAAATCCATATCTTTTAAGGTAATATACCATATAATATTACATGGATGGAATCTGGGAATTTTTTAATTGTTACAACATAACATGAGGACTTTGATAAGGTCATAACATGTACACTAACCATAAAGTAAATGTTAGTTATTATATTATTTGATAATATATCAATACACTTCCTTATATGATACAATTTTATTAAGAACATTGAGCCACATCCATGTTCATTAAACAAGGAGTTGATAAATAATATTCCTATTATAAATTTTATTGCAATTAATGTATGTTCATCTTTCTATATTAAAATAAATGGAGGTAATTTAGTTGATTTTTTTTTCAAAGTAAAAAATGGTATACATTGATATAATCATTGGGATGGATTTTATCTCACATGCTATTTCAAAAATATATTATTTTGATAATGATATTACAATATATGAGGCTAGAATAGGTACTCATGTTTTTAGAGGAGGGACTATATTACATGAGTCTTCTTCAAACCAACCTCTAGTGGATCATTTTATTAAAATTTTTAGAGAGTATTATTTAACAAATGGGAAGGATATCCTTCAAATATAGGATATATATATATATATTTTAAGTCCCAAAATTGATCTATTTTATAAGTATCTATTTATATATTCACTTTACTATAGTATTTAGTTCATTATTAACCTTTTCACTAATCCAAAACTAATATATATGCCCCCTGTATAATGGATTAGGAAAAGTTAGAGGAGGTAAAGAAACAAAAAAATTGTTTTTTTGTGATAATGTATTCATATAACATATTGTTTTAAGTAGGGTAAGACATATCTTATTTTTGAAACATAATTGGGGGTATATAAGGTTTTTCATCGATTAGAGATAATTAATTTCCATTAATTTAAGGAATAAGTATTATTTATCAATCATTGATGATATGATTGATAAACATCAAGTGGATTAATAATTATCCCATATTGTCCCTATATGGGTTATCATCAGTTAAAATTCATGAGGGATGATATACCAATGACGGATTTTCCCACAAGGTATGGGAATTATATATTCATTGTAATTCCCTTTGGGCTAAAAAATTCATCATATGTGATTATGTATCTCATGAATATAGTATTCAAGGATTTTTTTGATAATTTTTTTGTGGATATTAAATATGATAATTGGGAAGAATTTATTTATTATGAATTTAAATAATCACATTCATGGAATGACCAGGAGGTTCTAAGGGATAGAAGTGATATGGTAAATTCTATATGTGTGAATTTTTTCTTGACTAAATTCATTTTATTGGAAATATTTCATCAATGCATGTAATTATAATTTATCCTAAAAATTTAATGGTTGATATTTAATGGACAACACCAACAAATATATCTATGATACGTAGTTTTCTTACCTTTATGGGTTTTAGTAAATTATTTTATGAAATTTTTTATTATTTTCTAATCCATTAACAAGGATGAAACATTATGAGGTCAAAATAACATGGTCTAGGATCCATGAAAAAGTATTTAAGGAACAAAATAAAATATTGATCAAAGAAAAAATATTAACATGATCCTTAGGAAATGAAATACTTTTTATATTGATTTATTTTTCAAATAAGTTACTATATTGAGTCCTAATATAAAATTATATAGATCATCATATGAATCAATACAATTTAATGGGCATTAAAAAATATATCTAAATCATGATATTGATCTTGAAAAAATTATATTTTCATTAAATATATAGACAAACTAACTTTATAGTGAAATATTAAATATATATACAGATCAATAAATATTGATGTATATATTCACTCCAAAGGATCCCAACATGATACAATAGAGATTAATGAAACTAATCATGGACTATGATAGTGTGATAAACTATAATTATAATAAATAAAAAAGGATTAGGATGCATTGATTAGGAATTCTAATGGATTTATATACATGATGGTCATGTACAATGATCTTATATTCATTGATTTTGTAATGTTGTATAAGTAAAATTTTTAGGAGAGGAATGAATTATTAATTTTCCACCAAATTTCGCAAACATATTTTGTGTATAAGATAAATTAGTCTGAAAAATTTAATAAGGGTTTAATAATGATGATTAAATCTGTATCAAATCTCAACTATAAATATATTGGATTGTTTTCTTGAACGAGACCATGTGTATAATTAGTACATCATATGAAGAGGTAATTACTTGATAATCTCATAGCTCAAAAGTTTCTATAAAATTTTGTAGTAAAAAGATTTATAAGGAACTAAAAGAGATGTTATGGAGGTAAATCCTGATATGGGAAATTATAGAGTGTGTAAACATACATGGTATTCCAACATGAAAAGTCTAAGAGACATCTTCTAAATGGTTTGATAAAACCTATCCCTAATCCAATGTGGAAGTGGGACAGTATCAGAATTGATTTTCATACAAGACTATATAATACATCTACGAAAAAGTATTTTATGTGGGAAAAAGTGAATTGACTTTAGGATTCTATATATTTCATAAAAATAAGAGAGTATGAAACCCTTGAATTTAGTTATTGACTCTATATCAATGATGTTTTTAGAATTTATGGTGATTCATTATCAACTGTATTTAATCATGACTTTGAATATTCATTAAAATCTTAGAGAATTATTTAAATAGAATTTGATATTGGGATACTTTTGAGAACCAATTAATTTTTTCAAACTAATGGGCAGTCTAAAAGTGCCATCCAAACTATAGATGAAACACTGAGGTCTTACTCACTTGAATTATAATTAATATGACAAAAATAAATACCTCTATTTTAATTCATTTACAATAATACATTATTGAAAAAAATTAAAATGGCATCATATGAGGTTTTATACAGTAAAATATATCATACTCAAACATTATGGGATGATGTTAGGGATAGGAGGATAGTTGGTATATAGCACATTAATGAAACTACTAAGAAGGTAAATTCTATCCAGAATCATATCAACACCACTCAAATAAAAAAATATCATTGTTGACAATGAGGGGAAAGAAATTGAATATCAAATAATAGATCTTGTTTTCTTCAATTTATCTCCATGGATGTTAATTATATGTTTTGGTAAGATATAGAAACTAACACTGGGGCACATTTGACCTTTTTAATTTGTTAAATAAAATTGGAGTTGTGTATTAACTTTTTATTTTCTACCCAAGCACTCTAAATTGAAATGACCCATTTATATCTCAATGATAAGAAAGTATAGGTCTTACCCTATGCATGTAATCACCATCAATAAAATATATATCAAAAATGAACTATTATATTATGAAGGTACTATCGATATTCTTAAAACTATAATGAATTTGTTATGGAATCCATTAACATTAACATTGATGGTTATTTATAGGACTCAAAATTTTGAAGAAACAAAATGGGAGAATTTTGGATTAATGAGAAATAATTACAATTATTTATTTTTTCGGATTGAGGTAGAACAAAAATTTTGGGAATATAATTATTTATAGGGGAATGGAATACCTGATATTATACTATATTAAAAAAATATTTCTCCATAAAAATTTTGGAACATAAAAATTGTATTATTTCATTATATTAGTACAAACAATATAATACAACTTAAAAATATGTAAGTAAATTAATAATAAAATATAAAACTAGTACTATAAAATTATCTTGTAGTATTAACATAAATATCTAATTATATATATATATATATCGAAGAAAATTTATATAATTACACAGGATCATCTTAGAATAAAAAAATTAGTGTTTTTGAATTTTAGGTTTAAAATACATGATTTTGAGATGCATAATTTTTATATATAATAATTAAATATCACATTAACATAGAAATATTTTTCTAAATTTAAATTTAAATTATATAATCGTATCAAATTTATAAAATCATGAATTATTACTGATTTTCATTAAAGGTAAATCTTTTTGTTAAAAATATTGGGATATATATGGTAACTATGAAGACATCCTAATGACATACAAATTGTTTGATAATTAAAAATATTATTTATTGTCCAAACATTGGTTTATTCATTACAATAATGTGTTTAAATATAATAAAATTAATTTTCTAGAACTATTGAGAATATTCAAAAAACTAAAGTATATGTTATAGAGTTTGAAAAAATATATACGAATAAAAAAAATGACAATATTTCAAATATTATATTTTATTTAATTTCATTTCATTAATGTTAAAAATAATAAAAACATTTTTAAATGTAAAAAAACGTGGTAAAAATAATGGTAATGAAAATAGTTTTCAATTTTTATTAACATAGTTTCAAAATCATATGTTTAGTAATTAATTAATAAGTTACCCTCACTTTCATAAAATACCCACATATCCTATGACTTACCTTCACTCCATAATCATATAGGATGGTTCTAATATCTTTTTATCTCTCAACAGTATCTTAAAGTAGTTTTGTGGTTCTAATGTTTTCATCTCAAATCTTGTTAAGGAACATTAGAAGGTAAGGGTTCAAAATCCTTCCCTTTCATCTATAATTGAATTTTTTTACTAAGATATCAATTAGAAATAATATTCATATTGTTTTGTGAACTTAATAACATGTTATGTTAATAAATTTGATATGTTATAATGAAAAATTATTTATTCCCTCTTTTAATATCACATTCCTAAACTTTTATCATATTGATATAAGGAACCTTTATCAGTTAATATCCTTTATTTATGTAACCATTTCAAATTCATTTTAATTTCAATGTAAAATTTTATTATGCTTCACATTTATCAAATTATTATCATATTATAAATGGGAAAAATGATTCTCTCTATTTATACTACCTTTATAAGCCATTGTAATGATGAATCATTACAAGAAACTGAAGGGATAAATTTTTCTATAGAAATAAATCATAAAAATCAGCTAAAGGAAAGGGTGTGTGGTATCATAGAAATAATATCCATGTTTTCGTACTACAATTTTATTTAATCTCTAGAATAGATTAACCTAGGTGTAGTAACCCTAAGAATGTATTTTTGGGTGTTATCTCAATCATCACTTAGTGAAAAAAAATATTTCTTAACTTTACATCATGTATGATACTCTCATAGGATATATTATTATTATTTTTATGATATTTATGAACCATAATGACAGATTTTTCTATATTGTTACAGTTTTGAGGTATGTTTTAAATTTTTTTCTACCTTATATATTTATTGAACCATATTCAATTACATGTGTCTGGTGGAAAATTTGCAATCATTGTTTTTGCCTCCTTCCACTGTAAACTATTGAACTCAATAGCTATTTATATACATTCACCGTGATAACACCCTTTAATAATACTCTTATATTGTTCCCTTGATAATTTTTTTTCAAAAACATTATGAATATCATATAATGATGAAGTGAAATAAGGTATATTCACCTAGATGACCATAAAGTTTCATTGAATGGGGAAAATTTATATTTTATATATCCATTTTTTAATATTGAAGACTATTGATTAATTAGAGATAGATATGTATCTAATTCCTTAGGGAACAACGTGATAATTATTATTTATCCATTATCTTCATATGATCAATTCATTATGTTTATTATGTGATGGTGGATCCTGTAATTATATATTCCCTCAATGAATTAGTGGGTCTCATTAGAAAAAACTAGTTTGGTATTTTATGTAATCCTTACGCATTTATATATTATGTATTGGGATATGACATAGAGGGTATGTTTATGATATCTAAAATTATTAATTACATCATAATGATATATTTCATTATTATCCACAGATTTATTTATTGTTATGTAATTTTTGGATATATTATTCTCAGTGATCCGTTTTACATCATTTATTTATTCAAATAATATTATTGATTCCTTGATTATGTATGATAGATTTCATTATAAGAATCATATGAATGATTATATGAGATGGCCCCTTTATAATTTTCTAATTTTACTAGAAAACCATTAATATTAGTATGTGTTAATTGTGGATTAAAGGGACAAATTAAAAAATTTCATGTTCTGAGTTGGTATTTTTTATTTTTTCAATCTAATGTAATTTTTATTTATGTATATAATTTCATGAGAAAGAAAAACATATATAACCTATGTATTGTGATCTATCAATTCTATATCAATGTAATAATATTCTAACTAGATTTTTATTACTAGATTAGGGGTGTTACATGTGGATTTCTATATATTATATCTTTGAGTTCAATACACCTAGTCTCACAAATATTTTCCCTACAAGTAGAAGTTGTCGTTGTAGTAAATTTAGGGGTCGAATCTACAGGGCCAAAGAAGTTACCTTGATATACTCATATTTTTAGTAATTTTTTATCTAAAAAGAAATAAATATGTAGGGAGTATGAAAATGATATATATTCATGCTTAACTAGGCTAATACATTATGACATAGGTTCAGACTTTGAATCGAACTCAGTTTCATTTTTGAAATTTATCAATGGAATTGGTTCTTTGGAATAGAATATTCAACCACAAAATTGGGAATATTAGTTGTTTGAATGGAAATAGACCCAAATTTATATATTTCCTACAATGGTTAATTTAATTTTTTTATAAAAAATCATCAATGGAGAAATATTAAGGAACCCCAATCCATGCTGTAAACTTTTAAACTTTTGAATACAAAAAAAACATTTTCCTACTGATTTAAAGACCCTTAAACAATTCCTTGATCCTATAAAGCCACCCCAAATACAAAGTTATATTCTATCGTAAATTTGTGAGAGGGTTTTGGGAAACTAAACACTCTACATAGGGTTATGGGAGAGACTGTCAGTGTAGGGATGAGTTCCTCATAAATACTAATGCTTTATAATTCTCATCTCAAAGACAAAACCTCATAATTCTATATATCCATTTGATTACAAAATTCTAAATCAATGTACAAGGAATATAATATTTATGAGTTTGAAAAACATGTAATTCCCCAATATTTACCACATTAACCATCCTTAAGATGGTTTGACATTTATCCTTTAAATAGTCTTCACCCAAATGATTGAATATCTCATAAAATGTGGGGTAATCATTCATGGTTTGATAAATGAAATACGTTATAGTAGTGGATTCTGAATATTAATTTCCAATTTAATTCTAGTATAGTTTTATGATTGGTTAATTTTAATGTAACACTATTGGAGTAGACTAAAACTATGATTCGAGATTCCTGGGACACACACAAATAGAAAGGTGAAAAGATAAGAGAAATTAATAAGAGAAAGATAACTTGGTATAAGAGAACAATTCTATGGTATAAGATAACTTACTTAGGGCCTCGTTAATTGAATAAAAATTTGGTCTTGCACAAATGTACCATATAGGTAGAAGCAGTATTTGTAGTAAATGCAAGGTTTGAATCCACATGGACCAAAGAAGTAACCTTGAGGCCCTCATATTTGTTATGGATTTTTTCTATGATGTGTGCGACGTTGGTTTTTATTGAAATTTGGATAAAAGAATACTAAAGTACCTAAAAAATTATTTCAATTTATAAAATAAAACACTATATTATTTTGAAATAAATCAATTAAATAATATGAATTGATCCAAGGTTTTCATTAAGACTATAATGAATATAATTTTTTTATTTAGAAATTTTAGATCACTAGTTCAAGAATTTTCAATTAAATAAGATTTTTCCCTGACATCATTCCCTAACATTATCCTTGAAAAATTAAATTTATAATAACCAAATAACTCAATGTTTCACATTAATGAGCACTCCAAGGAATTTGATCGTAGTAGTACTCAAAATATATTTTTGTTAAAATTGGAGAAGATGAATAAGAAAGTAAGTCATTGAATTGGACTCTTAAAATTATGAACTTATTTAAGAATATAACCATATAAAATGACATCCAATAAATCCCCATGAATGTACATTGAATTGAGACAAAACAGGTTTATTCTTCCACTGATTAAAATCCCTCAATGGATGGTGGAAGTCAAATTAAAGTATCAGGATTGAATAAGAAAAAACAAACAAAAAATGCACACTTCCCCATTGTGGGATGGATTTCTCTCTTATCTGTGTGAATAAGTTAACAACATAATGAAATATTGTCATATTTTTATAAAATTATATAAAATGAGATGAGTAATATGATTTATTAAGAAGGTCATTGGAATTAGTAGAGCATACATATGAATGATAATATTAAGACAACAAAATTACAACATAACGTTACAATAAAAAATACACAAATTCATTTCAAAAACACCACCACCAATACCTTAATTAGCACTTTTTAGAGAATTTGGTTAATCCCGTATTTTTTATGTAACCCCAATTGATTATGGTAGGCATAGGTTGGTGGAAAATTAAATGAGAGTTAAATATTTCACACTTGAAATGAAATTGGATCTAACATACATAACCAAACAGACCTTTCTAAAAGATGTATTGGATTTCCAAATTGGGGTGGTCCATAAAAGAATAAATCTAATCTCCCAACGTACACTGAAAACATGTAAAATTTCATCCCAAATAGACATTTTTTCATGATATCGTCGACATGGTTGGTTAATATTCTAGTACACACAATGTGTACCATAAATTTATCCTCAGCTAGGGATTCATGTACTCCCCTAAAAACTAATAATTAGATCTGGAAAAAATATTATGAAATATTCCTCATGATATAATATATCTTTAGTTCATATTTTAGCTTCATTGGGCTTGTATCTTTGATGATACTTTAATTTTATTTTGATGCTTTACTTTTCACTTAGACTAGAATATTCTTGGATCAAGGATCAATTTGGGAAACATTAAAATTGAATATTAAATAGCCATAAATTTATATAATGTTCCTCATATCATGGTGACTTTTATATGAAATATTAAAATAATATCATTTCCAATGGGTGTTTTTTTTAAAAAAATTAACATTCAATATTTCATTTTAAGAAGTAATTACAATTAATCTTTGAAATAATGTTAAATTTGTAAATTGAACTAAAAAAGGGGTTTATGATTAATGAATCACTTGAAAATTTTACATATTGATAATGAATATTGTCCTCTTTTCATCAAAAGCCCGGTGGATATAAGGTAAAATACTACCATCTATCTAATGTTCATCCTCCTCTATTGTTTTATACACTCAATTGTTGTGTGATTCTCAACAATATTCGGGATACATAAATTTCATAAAGAGTTCAAACCTTACCCATCTATTTTGTGCTTGTTTTGTGCTTCTCAAGGAACATATAATCTATCCATGAACTGATACCATCTCTATTTTTTTTTCTAATTAGGGTCAGGGATATTTAAATGGGTTTACTAATTTGTTATCCTATACTTTTAACCTGGTGAGGACTCAGTTAATCACTATAGTTTAGTTATTAGAATTGTTTTCTCCAACTTTAATATAGAATATGGGTCATAAAGAGACTATTCCCATTGTTGGTCTTCACACCGCCGATTAGTGAGAAGTGAGGAATTGATTCCTAAGACAATGTTGAGGGATATTATTTACCCATGATCTGAGTAATTTTCCCTCTTTTTTGTGATTAATGTTGATCCATCATGCAGGATGGGTGGTGGTTTTCATGGATTTGGGAAAGACTACCCGTGAGTTGAGTAACAGATGTTCGTTATGATGTAAAAAAATTCTCATGTTTATGAGTAGATCCTAATTTATGAATTATAGTTGATTGGATGGAGTCTAAGGCTCACATTTCCATCTATTATGGACTTTTACTATTCAAATAATGATTCTCACATATAGTTCCCCATAAGGAATAATGAGTTCTTAATAATGCATGATTTCCAAAATAGCATGAGATCCATGAAATATTACGGTTTTACATTGATTAATTATTTAATATGGAGTTTTTTCATAGAATAATAGAACCTATGAAAGGTAGTATGATCATGATTGAGTAAGGGAAAATACCAAAAACATCATGAGATGTTTCTTGGACATGATTTTATGGATGTTTTCGAGCATAGTGGATTAGGCAGAGACTCTAGAGGAATAGTTAACAAGATTGTGTTTAAACCAAACACCACCTATTCCAAAAAAACCCTAAGAAAACATGGGAAGATTTTGGATTCCTGAAACAGATGCAATTTTCTTGTTACTTGGTTTATGTTTCCCCTAAAATCATCTTGAGTGGTTCCATGGATGAACATTAAAATGAAGAATGATATTGAGATTATAAATTACTAGGTTGTAGGGTCTATTAACTTCTAAGAAGAAATTTAATTGGGGGTAAAGTGATATGAGAGTAGTTGAAGATAGATGATACATTATTCCACTCCAACAATCACAACCCTTTATTAGAACCTATCAAAAATAGGTTGATGGAAATAAAAATTATGGTATGATGTTAATAATGGATGTAAATGGTCTAGATTAATTTGTTTCATTCAGAATAATATTTGTTTCTTCTCCCCATGGAAACATATACTACATGGTTCAAGCATTATTTTCTATTACAACATCATATATATTGGAGTAGGAGAATTCTATTGAACACTTATCCAAACATTACCAAGTAGGTAGTTTTTAGTAATGGAAGCCATCTTTAACTCACCCCTTCTCACCAAGAGAAACCATAATATTAAATGTTAATGTTATTGATTCTGATTGTATTCAGTATTTAAATGTTTAACACAATCAAACGATAGAGTCATGTAAATTCATTGATGAGAAGTGGGCATTGACGTGTCTTTGAAAACCCACTCTTTGTTTATGTGTTGAGTGGATCTAATCCTTTTGATTATAATGTTTTCTACCCATCAGATGTTATTGATGGGTGTATCCACTATTTACATGGAGGATAAATTCACATTTAATGAATATTATAGAGTCTATTAATTCCTCTAAAGAGTGGTCCATGGTTATTTCCCAATATCGGACATAAGTGTGCATCAACATGCATTCTAGAGATATAATTTCAATAGATGGTTGAGTGGTATGATTAATACACATTGTGAAACTAATGGAGAATGTAGACGAAAACCATATAAGTATCAGTTTATATAGAAACTCAAAAGGTATATGATGTATTTTTGTTTATCATACCAAGATAGTGTCACATTTGGAGTAAAAATTATTAATTTGAAAGCTTCATTTATGGGGTCCTATGAGTCTTTTTAATTTGAAACCCTAGTGGTTGAAGGGATTTTGTTGGAATAAAAACATCAAGGAAATTAATTCTTCTAATATGATGACTATTTTTGGATTATGAAATAGGTTCATTAGCATTATGATTTCTTTGTATTTTAATATTATCTGAAGAGTAAGGAATTTCTCACCTTCCATTTATGGATGTGGATTCATACTCTTCCATTATTTAGGAGAGTACCATGATGGTGATGTTTACATAGATTATCTCTATGACTATACATCCTCAAGAAATTATCCATGTGGGTGTTCTTGTGTGCGGGGATCACGTCTCCCAATTTCACAAGTAGATAGTTGTATTCTCTTAGTCTTCATATTAAATATTAGGATAGAAATCCTTTGTGGAAACTTTCATGGTGTAGTGGGAATTGTAGTGTGATATTTTCTATCAATCATTGGGTGTGTACTCATCACATGAAATCTCCGTTGAAATTATGGTGAGGAGGTTTTCATAGGTGTTTGTGGGTTTTCATTACTTGGGAAGTTGTTATCTTGGGTTCTAGAGCTGACATAGTGGGTTCATCTAAACAACCAAGACTGTATGTATCTTATTGTTTTTTAATTGGGGACTTAATTGAAAACTATACGATCTTTATTAGTTTGAGAATATTTACCTTGTTTTTAGATGTGATTTTCAATGTCTTTTGTGAAAGATAGATGATAATGAATTTAGAATCCTTTCATCGATGGTTATAATATTATTAGGAGATCTGGGTGTAGATGGGGGAATTCCATGTCTTATTTCTAGTTTTTTAAATAATTATTATGTTAAACTTATTCCAAATGTTATTAACATTGGTGTTTGATCATTTTTCATAGAAGATGATAGAGAATCTGATGTGTAAAAAAAGGTGTATGCTTCTCTGAACCTTTTTATGTGTATGTGTGAAATACTAATGAGTAGTTGATGATATTGTAAATTATGGACGTGTAATTATCATATAATTTCATTTTTTAATTCACTTTAAAATGTTGGGAGTTGAGAAATCCCACTGGGAATAAAATTAAAATTGAACTATTTCTTGAAAGATGTAATTATTCATGTATTTTCATCATTCTATGTGAGTTGAAAACCTCCATATGGGGAAGGGAATTCAGGGAAATGGTTTGAAAATACTCACCTAGAATGTAGTCATGATTCAACATGGTTAGTATTTTAGGATGGTTGGAGCCAATATATTCATATATGAAAGTGGTGTTTTCCTTCCTAAGTGGTAGAGTATAGGGTCCTCTTAGAGATCGATCATTATTAGGAAATGGAGGACTTTGAAATGATAGTTGTTTTCCATATTGAGATGTTTTAGAAACCTTTTTTTATAGAAGAATGTTTTTTTTAATTTTAGGACGAAAATGTTTTTACAATGGAGTGGATATAGTGTGTTGTAATTTTCTCGTTCATCACTTAGATAGATTGTGGGATGTTTATCCACAAGACCTATTTCCTTGTTCGAGTAAAAAATCACCCTAAAAACTATTATAGAAGAATTATCTAATGTTCATGTTGATTTTGGGTGTGGATTTTTTTCCTAGGATAATCTAGACCTAATTTACATGAGAACTATTTTCTTGTATGAGTAAAAAATCACCCTAGAATACTATTATTGAAGAATTATCTATTGTTCATGTTGATTTTGGGGTGGGGATTTTATTCCTAGGATAATCTAGATCTAAATTACAGGTGTTGTAGAATGTTGATAAAAACATACCAACTGTAAAACTATTATTTTAAGTCACACAGGAAAATTTTCATGAATTACACTTTTACATAAATATAGATTCTCATATGCAGATTCCAAATTATCGGTTACATAAAGGATATGGTTTGTACCTAAGGAGAACTATAATGTAGGTTTAGATCATTGTGTCTAAGTTTGGGTTATTTTTAGTTGAATAATTATTTAAATTAATTGGTTTAATTAATAAATAGATTAATGATTTATATGTATAGAACACCTAAATATCCTATATAAATATCTTATTATGTTTTCATTGAAGGGTTATATGTTAATGTGATCGATGGAAACCCTAGGTTGAGAGTGAGGGAGAAGTCTATGATATTGGATGAATCAATGGTCTATTGAGTTATGAAAAGATATATAATCCTCACTCTATTTTTTTATTTAAGAAATGATTTACTATTTTTGGATTTGGATCTGATATGGAATGCCCATGAAATTTTATTTTTTTGTTATCATATGTTACAATGTTACTCAAAACCCCAAATCATACGTCATAGAATTCTTAGGTGGAAGGTTAAACTCTAACATTATATTTTATGGAATCCATGTTTTTGGTGGAATAATGATGATTATCGGGATACTTATTTATCCAATAGGAATAAATTATCTCTTTTTTATATTCTTGTCCCCCATTATCCTATCCTTAAATGTATGGTGGTTTACAATGGTGGCTTTGACATGTGGTGCCACCAGCCTGAGGAAATCCATCTTGAGGGAGGTCGTGTGGTTGTTGGTGCAAGGAGGTTTAGACTAGTGTATCACTATAAGAGAAGAGGTAGTGTCATTAATCAATTATTGGTGGTTCTAAATAAAAGAGTTAGTGGAAGGGTTGGACTGATTGGACATAGAGTGGATAAGGGACTACTCGATCATGGTGAAGTTTTACCACATTATAGAAAGAAGTGTTCTTATAGTTATTTGATGCAAGGAGGTAGTGTCTGTAGGATTATATTTCGAATGAAATGTGAGGGGTGGGGTTGTAACATATCCACCACAATCCATTTGATCTAGCTAGTATTATATGGAACTCCACCTACCATGTAAAATTTGGGGTGGAGTTGGATAGATATATAATTTAGTTGGGTCAGGTCTACCCCACCATGAAAAAGGGTAGTCTGGTGAACATGTCTAGATTCATAACACAAATTGGAACCATGAAACCAGAAAGGGCATTTCCACTAACCACCAACACACCATGTCGAATTACAATGTCTTGTTACGTGGCACATTATCTCAACAGTTGCGTGTTTTTGGACCTTTTTAATTGGGTGTCTAATTTAGGGAAATAAATAGACTATCATAAGTATTTTTAAATGTAAATAATTGTGGTGTGGTTTATTTTTTCATTTAAGGCTCTTATCAAGTGTATATTTTCATACATTGAAATTGAACTATAGGGTCGATGGAAGGGGTCAACATGGACAATCGTAGTGTCTAAATGTCCACTATCTCCCATTCAAATATTGTTTATTCCTCATCTTTTGTGCTCTAATATCAACATATGCATGATTTTAACAAACTATTATGTGCTACCGATGTGATTTATGTTCCATATGATGAGGTTTGGGTCATCTATAGGATTCTTGAGAGGAAATTGGGTTCTAGTTAGTTAGTTTTGATTCTAAGGGTTGTGTGTTATTTATTCTATAGATGGGCTATGAATTGACGGTTATTTTATATGTTTAATTGGGTATCTCTAAGTTTAATATGATATGGGTGCTTATGTTAGTTTTTTTAGTACTCTATTGACTGAGTGTTATCCTCAATCTTAGTTTGAGTTCCTATATTGGGTTTCTAGAATTAACATATGATATTAGTGAACTTAAAGTAGGATTCTTCCTCAACTAATGAATGTAATTAAATGAAGAGTAGTTTTTCCTTGTAATATTAAAATTATTGTATGCAATAAGGTAAAGGAAGGTCAAACACATTGATACTTGTGGAATTTGAGGAACTCTTAGGATACCTTTTAGGGATTATTTATAGCTTGGTTATGGCCAACACACTTTTTGAGCGTTATGTTATTTTAAGAATCCTTTGTTTCACATGAAATACAGTCCATCATGGGTGGGATCTGGGATAAATATTTCTTCTGTATGTTTCAAATAATTCCAGTGGAATATAGTAACATTATTTTCTTACTATTCCTTCCTCTCAGTTTCATTTTTATACTACAGTTTGAATATAACAATTTATTTTCTTTTGAATTATTTTTTTCTGGAATCCTACTGATTATGTTTATTTTAACCACTAAATAATATTTTTCAACAACATTTTGTGTCTATGTAGATAATTCTAGGATTAGATGTGTTATAATTGTATATGTTTCTATTATGTCTTGTTTGAAGATGACAGATGATGGTGATCATATAGGGTGGTATGTTGGATGATATTTTTGACACTAAGAAGGGATAGTGTCAGGTGAGATTCTTGTTTTGAGACATATTGTTTTAGGGACCTCCTTATCATCATTTATTATGTTTTTTATCCTTATCTATTATTGGATTTGTATCTTGCATCATTTTGATTATATATTTCTATTAGTTCGCCTTTGTGGGTTATAGAATTTATCGCACGCATTATATGCAATAAAAAATTGTTTTTATATATTTTCTATTTTATTATGTCTAGAGTATAACTTTAAATAGTGTAGACATGGATTTGGATATGTAAACCTATTATATGTGAAATTCCTTCTTGATGTTCCTCACTATTGGATGTAGGCATGGGGTGGAACACTCGGATATCTGATTAATCACAAGGGTCATGGTAGATCAGGTCATGTGGATACTCATATAATGAAACTCATTAAAATTCACCATAATTACATATTTAATTCCTTTATGGAATCAACTCTACTACTCTTGCATTCAATCTATAGATTTAAATAACTCTATTTAATGGGTTGTTTTCTATCCATTCATGAATTGTATCAATTAAAAAAGATAATACAAACCCTATGGGATAAGTGATAATAAAATGTATTCATGACTCTTTTTAGTATATTCACCTTCAAAAAATCAGCTTCCATAATAGATGTATTTTTTTAATATAATTTGTCATCAATTTTTCCCTTAATCATTCCTTTCTCCAAAAAAATGATTCCATATAATTACCGCTTTAACCTCTATATTTTATAGATCAAATAAATATTTTTTGACAACTAAAATTTTTTGTTACAAAATATATACAAATATCATTTTAGTATTATTATCTTTAATTGATTTCTTATTATCATTCAATATGAATACTATTAAAGATATAGAAATAAATATTTGAAAATATAAAAAATTGTTTCTCTAAATGAATTCCTTATCAGATATCATAGGCCTTAACTTTCTATATTTGAAAAAAGGTGATCTCATTCAAATACCTTAAAAATATCCTTAAAATATATATTTAAAAATCTATTAATTTTCAAAATTTATTCTCCCATATAAATTGGTAATCATATATTTAAAATGATTTCCATGATTTTATGTAGTGAGCCCTTATATACCTCCATATTTCAACGTGTTAGTATTATGTGATTTTATAATTTTAGTTCACTCATATAAATTATTATTTTCCCATTATATTTCTCAATTACTCATAAACATAGGGGGGGGGGAATTATCCATTCTTATAAATAATAACATTGGCATCAGTAGCCATTCTATAGTGATTTCAAGAAAAACCCCAAATGTCACTTATGAATATTCACCTCCTTGAATTTTCTGATACATAACATGTTGACATACATGATCTCACTAATATAGTACCTATTTTGGGACATTATCAATGAAAATGACAAAAAAATATTTTTATTACTCATACAGACACTCTTCCACATTTCCTCCATTATGTAGCCTGTTAATTTATCATAAGACACTAATAATACTTTTATTTCACCCCATTATTCATACATTTTCAAATAATTTTTGACTAATTACTTATACAACTCTAAAAATATTATTATGTTTTATATTAATTTATATATTATCACATATATAGAATAAAATCGTTATTATATAGATAAAATAATCTTCACCTTCATTAAATAATTAAGAGCATAATAAATTATTATATTAGAAATAATGGGTATTTAATTTCATTAAATAACTATAATACTATATAAAATGTAATTTCTAGTGTCATAGTAGACCATTATGACACACCTAGGTGGGGATGCATCAGATGTAGAACATTTTTAATAAGAACACCATTTATAATTTTTATTTAGTATCACTTTGGATTTTTACCACTATATTCTATTAGAATGATAATGAATCGATTTCTATATTACCTTTTCAATAATCTATATGCAATGCGGGAAACATATATTTTTAAAGGGTCCGTCCCTAGTTTGGTATACTTACTCATTGCCATGTGAACTCCTGTTGAATAATATATTCCCTACAATTTTGAAATCACCTAATATAATGGGTGGTTTGGGATCAAAACGCATCCTTGTTCATGAAATATTATACATGTGTATTCACCATATTAAATATTTTCTAAGCCTCCACTACATCAAAAAATTTTATGGGGTCATTATATTTCATCCATAATATCATCTCATAATAGTTCTTTTAATCATTACTTATTCATAAGCATACCATAACGAAACACCTAGTGGATCTACACCAATATAACTAGATATTCTTACTCACCTAAAAGTATTCAACCACATAAATATCGTAAAACATTTCATAAGAATCATACCTTCTAGTTATTACATAACTTCTAGTCCTTAAAAATACATTTTACATGAATCTAAAGATCACTTCTTCAAGACCCATAAGATTTCATAGGATCATAAGGCACAATTTTCCAGAATATATCCCAGATTATGTCTTTCAGGTATTTACTCACATGAACGCGGTCTCACAATATTAAAATGATATATTCAGAATATAACATTGTTAGTCACTTTATAACTCACTTTTTCCTCTTTATTTTATCATTACTCAACATCAAATTATTCTTCTCTAAGATTTTATGTAATCTCCAATAATTCTTAGATCAATAAATAACATGTTATAACATTATATTATTAATATTCTCTTTTAATTTCATTGAAAATATCATCATCTCATGTGCATAGGTGGCAACAATAACTGAATTCTATCTTTTATTAATACCAAAAATGGTATATTGTGAAAATAAAATGGAATTTAATGTAAAATAACCCATACTAAATATACATTATAGATTTCCATATTTTTCTCATTCTCACATATTTGAACTCAATGATTTTTACACAATAATACCTATCAATTTTTTTATTTTGTGAAATTGTTATTAATAAAATGCATTATTTATTTAGTGGGGATGGATTTATCTTCACATAGGCCAACAAAATATTCATACTCTAGATGTTCATAATTTATATGGATAATATCAAAAATCATATTGACAGTCATGAACCCATATAAGTAATTTATATTCATGAAATCTAGAAGCCATATCATTTCTCATTCCTAGGGAAAATTCATAAAATTCTATCGTAGCTCCACTCAAACATCCTAAGAGATCCAAATCACAATTTTATATTCTATAATAAACAACATATTTAGCTTCAATGATTCTTATATGAATTATTAATTAAAAATATACTATTTCACTTATATTCATCATATAATACATGTAGTGATACCCATCATCCAATCTCACTCAAAATAAGCTTAGATCATGGATATTCTATAAATCATGATGTTCTGAACTCAAAAGCACTACACAATCATCCACATAATTCTATTTCCTCGTAATTAAATAAATCTAGAAACTCAATTTTTCATTAATCATTAATCATCCATCTGCATGGATGAAGATCATTATATCTTTCATATCGTTATATAATCCCAGCCCTTTCCACTATTTAGTATTTTTATACCATGAATGAATATATCATGCACCATTCAAAAAAAATCACACCATTATTAGATTTTAAATATAGAAATTTGAATTTTCATCACACAAAAAAGTGAAATTTTCTCATGTATAGAGTCTTATATAATGAACTTAAAAGTTCTATACTCACACATCCTTATGAGGAAGCCTTACATTATGTTGTGTGTACTTATCTTAATATAGTATCATTCAAAAATATTCTCTATGTGTAAAATCATTAGGTTCCAGAAATCAATATCATGAAGACTTAGACAACTAAAACTTAGTGACAGAAGCCTCATAATCAAATCCTTTGTAAAATTTTAAAAACCCTAAATCCTTAAAATGATGTAATATAATAAGAAAATTTATAAGTTCATTACATAATGTTCTACATTGAATTTATTTAATCTAATCAGCATGAAAAGACATAATCTTAGGACACAACCATTTCTCAACCACCAGAAAAATAGATATTTATTGGTAGTATCAAAATAAATTTTAATTAATTTTAGGGATTCTAAAATCTTTTAATATAATTAGAAAACATATTAAAATAATTTTCTGATTTTTTATAATAATTATATATTTTTTAAGCAATATTTCATGGTCTTATAATATATAAAATACTCATTGTATAATATTTCCTTAAATTCCTATAGTAACTCGGGTTCATCCTTCTTTATTCATTCTTGAGCCATATAAATTCACTTCAGCCATAATAGAAGAGTTTATAAACACTAATTCTATTATCCAATGTTAGTAATACTCGCTATATTGATTATACTCTTTTATCATATTCTCTGTACTACATAGAATCCTTCCAACAGGTTATTCTTAGGAAACCACTTTTGGTTCGTTTCAGTCAATTCTCTCTCCGTCACCCAATATATCTCATTTGAATTCCCACATTGAAAAAATAAAATTTCAACAAATCAAATAATATACCTTTAGGTACTTAAAACATCCCATTTTTTTAGTTAATTTCAATTCAATTCCAATATATCCACCTTCAGTCTAGTGGTGAATGTGATATTTTTAAAATCATTTATTTTCCTAACTAATAGATAATAAATGAAATGGATAAGGTTAATGTGATCTCAATTAATATAGGTTAAATTTCTCCCCCACCCCCACATTAACAATTTTTTCCATCTTTTAATTTTTTTCTCCCCCATTATTCTCTAATATCACTTGAGATTGGAATTACGTTAAATTATAATTTCTATTCCAACTTATAAATATTAAAATTCATGTTTTGGACCTTATTTAAAGAAATATTCCCATTAACATACTTCCAAGATAATTTCCATTGAGAATCACTCACTCAAAATTTGAAAGAAGCTATGATTTTAAAATTGAATCTATCTTTAGTATCATTTAATAAATGCTACAATGAACATAAAATAACCCTAAAATAATATTATAATAAATATGACCATTAAAACATAAAAATTATTATTTTTAGATTTGAAGAAGAATAAATAAATTATGAAATTTATGTGATTTAAACACATATATTTTATTAGTTAGTCATTAATATATTTTAAATCAAAATATAAATTATTTGAATTTAGAATAAATATTTTTGTGAAAAAATAATTTATTCATGTGAAGTGTTTTTTGTTAATAAATTAAATTAATCACTAATGGGAATTATTTTAATTTAGTACATATGTATATATTTTATAATTAAGAAAATTTTCTTTTCAAAGAGATTATATTTTTCATAGTCATGGGATAAGATTAAATCTAGTTTTGTGGTTAGAAACTATATTTTTGTAAAAAACAACTTCTTCACATTTTTTACATTTATATTTCAAAATTAATTTTAGAAATTATAGAAACTGTATGTGTAATAATGATATTTATTATTTAAATCTTCATAGAAAAAATAACATATGGATATAATTTTTATTTTTCATGAAGTATTTATTTTTAGGGAGTACAGAAAAATACCATTTTTTGTAATATTATCATTTTTCCAATTAATTTTAAAATATAAAAGTAGGACTTTGATTTTGATTTTATAGAAGTAAAATTATTATTTTTAGTTATATTTAATATAGTTAATTTTATCTTTATGTACTTTTTATTGTATTTAAGTGTAAATATTTTTTGGTTCTATGAAATTTTGTTCCTAAAAACGATTTTAACTTGCCTAATGTTTCTCCTTGTTTATTAAATTAAAATTACCCTTAATGACTTATGAGTTAAATGAAATATATAAATTTTATTTAAATAGATAATAATATATATTAATATAACTATTATTAATAGCCATATAGTTTATATAAAATAATCTTGTTGGTGATTTGTTTTTTGAAAACATGATTATTCAATGCCTCTAAGAGTTTAGTTTTAAAATTTAATTCTTCCACTTATGTAAATTGAATTCATTGAAAATGATTCAATATTATGAATAATAATAATTTATATTATATAATAATTTCAACTTAATTTTTCTCATAATGAATATTGAAAATAATGAAACAATTTTATAATGATTATGTTGAATACCGGTTTATCAGGTGTTAAATTAAAAGTATTAGTTTTAAAAATATCTAAAGTCTTGTTGAAATTCTATTTTATGGTCATATTTCTACATTATATCGTATTATTATTGATAATTATTCATTTAAACTCATTTTATCACGATGAAATCATGGTTAACAATTTTTATTTTCAATGATTACAAGAGTCCCACTCACGTCACTTATAAAAGGCCATCCCACTACCCACATCTTCACACCATAAAATCATATTGGATAATCTAGTAACTACAAAAATACCTCAATTATTTATATCCCCACAATGAACATCCTCTTTTTTAATCGAAAATCCATCTTAATATAGTTCTTTGTGGTATCCTAAGGAGGTTATCCAAAGAAAGTGTAATTGTGGTTAACTATGAAATTTTATATTATTTCTTCTTCCATGTCCTTTAAATATTTTTCAATTAAAGAAGATATTGAGAAAATATATATCTCACATACTGAGATGTTATTTTGTTAATTTAATAATATAAATCTATATTATATTCCATTAAATGGTAAAATAAATAATTATTCTTTTGTACGGAAGACTACCACCTCGTGAACCGATGTAATAAGCTTTTTATCATCACCTCTCAAAAATTTCTATATTTTTTCAAACAATTAAAAATATATATTTATTGATAATATATTTTCAACATAATTATACTCCCATAATTATAATGTCACATATACCTTATTACATTTTGTTTCATTGGGGATATGAAAACGTAGCTTGTGTGTACGACGGACCACCACATCATGACATGATTTGATTTGTTTTTCACTAACACATTCCATGATAAGTAAGAATGAAAAATATAATGATTATATGTCATATATATGAAATCATTATGATATTAATGAAAACAAAATAATTATTAAAATATAATATATCATTTACTTTTTACATTTCAATTCACTATGAAATATAACTGTCGCTCATAGATATGTGTGGATGAAAATATCCCTTAGGCGATGTGATTCTTTTTCCATCATGAAAACACATAGATTATATATATATATATGCACACGTCTATGTTTGTGTTTTTGAAAAAATAATATGATATTTATGATATTGTTATCATTTCGTAAATATAACATTATAGATACCTTATTTCCATAATGATAGGTCAAAAATAGAAATGTTACTCATGGGTACGTAAGGACTTCCATCTCCAAGATCATTATGTAGTTCATTTTTTAAAACCATTATTCATAAATGAATTTAAAATTATAACTGATATAAAAATATATATAATTATTTCATGATTAATATTGGTGTGATGATGGAATAGTGACCATATTGAAATATGTAAACACAATGAATCCATTGTGAAATACTAAACTGAACATCCTAAAAAATTGAAAGTCGGCATAACTAATTTAGTATTTAAATATGTAATAAAAAAATTATTTCAGTATCAGTTATTAAACCTCGATATATTTCTCAAGAAATAGAATAACTGATAAAATATTATTATACAGAAGTTAGTGTACATAAAATGAATGTTTTTACCCAAGGTAATAGACTTTCTCCTGGTTTCCTTTCATTGATACATATTTTAATGTTATATAGATATATTATTTTATAAGGTGTATATAATTATTTATATGACATGTTATGTGTTGAATTTATCGATTTTAATGATATTTAAAATTTTTATTGTTATTCTTCCTTAGGGATTACGATTAAAATATTGTAAAAAGGGTAAGGGGAAGTATTTTAAAAAAACCTGAATTTAATGTTTTTTATAAAATTTCTTTTTATTCAACAGACTTGTTCATAAAATTTATAAAATGTTTCTAACTATTCAATGAATAATTTTTTAATTTTTTACTATATTTTACGTGATGTAAAATTTTTTAAAATTGAAGGAATTGTTTTATGGTTTTACATAAAGTACACTATGATTAAAAATATCATTTGTAAAAGTATTTATATTTTATTTTCTAAATAATTTTTTTCAATTTCCATATGAATTATTTTTTTATCGATGTATCTATGTGGGAATAAATGAAATATAATTTATATAAAAAGCCTCTTTTTACTTTTTTTAAATTTTTTTAAAACAAAAAAGGAATATTTTTACCGAGTGTTTGAATTTATTTAAAAAATAAAAAAAGAATGTTCTACTTTAATGTATACAATGACAACTATATTTACAAAAATTTTAAAAATTATTTAGTTTTTTACTTCCTTTTCATGAATTCATGTTTTCATAAATGAAAAACCATCATTCTTATTTTCTTTGTATTTTGATATTGAAATTAGGTTTTAAAAAATGAGATGGAATTTTAAAATTTTAAAAGGTTTTTCATGTGTATTTAAAATATTTTTTAAATAGTTTTAATGTGAAAATGTATGAGTATAAGAAGTTTTATTCATTATATAGTACAAGATAATTATATTAAAAATGGGTGTTCTTAATTCAATTTATATGATGGGTTCATCCCCATTATAACTCATGGGTGGTCCTGACATAAAAATTTGGAATGGCTGAGACCCATTATCGTTCATGAAAACTGGTGAGCCCGATATAACTTATACAATGGGATATAAACATCATTTCTCCCCAATGAATTGTGTAATGATTATATAATATAGAGAATTATATTGGATGTCAGTTTTAGTTTAATTCCAATTATAAGGGTTTTAAAAGGGGGTTAGGAATATGGGGGCTATGTTTCCCAAAACAATTATATTATTGCTATAAATTTTACAGATTTAAATTAAGAAAATAGTCTTTTTTTCTCTTATTGACAAAATTTTTATTATATAATAAAATAAATTTAAAGTTAATGGTTAAAATTACATGGGTTTTCATCTTTTATACTAGAATAATTTATTTATTCTTCGTTATGTTCCGTATTGATATTTTTATTCGCATCATACATTTTTTAAAAAGTAAAAGGGTTTTAATAATGAATTAGGAAAATGAAGGCTTAGTGGTAAATTTTTTTAAGATTTTTCATATAAAGGTTTTTTTAATTTTTAAATGTTTTACATTTTGGTGAAAATGGATTTTGAGTAAAAGAATCTACTATATAATGTATGGGTCCATTGCATTTGAGTTATGACCTAATTCACTAAAACTCAAAACCTAAATGACAATTATTATTTTAAAAAATTAAAGCTAGTATAATGTCACCAAAATATGTAATGTATAAGGTCAGGTCTATGAATTGCGTATTATATTAATGTTTAGATGACTTTATATGAACAAATGTTGTTTTATCTTGTGTTAAAAATCCTTCATAACAATAATTGTTAGTATCATGAGGAAAATTATTATTATGTTTAAAAAATATCAATATTCCAATAGTGGAAGGTATGATTATAGAGATATTAGTATTCATCCCACATAAAAGACAGTTTATTTTATATACTCACACAAATGGTTTTTGTTATAGTAAATGTCTTGATCTATCAAAAACCAATTGAAAATGGATTTGAATAAAACTTTATTTGTTTTTTAGAAGCCAAACAGAATGGGGGTTTTAGTGAAAAATCATGTGAGTTTTTATAACCAACAATCATGAGTTATGATTGAAATCTTGGATCTATGTGAATTTTCAAACAACCCAATCATGTCAAAATGGCCTTCTGATGATTTTTAGGTGATATAAATCACAAAGGTAAAAATATTAAATGACATGTTTCAAGAATGTGGTAATAATAAACCATGAAGATATCTTAATAAAATGGTATGTTTTTATTTTTATTGATGGAGGGTATAATGAAATAATATTCCATGGAAAAAATATGAGTTTACTTAACCACATGAGAAGGGATAATGTTCTTCCCAAGGAATTAATTGATATTTCTAAAAATTGAGAGTATAAGAATTATGAAAATAAATGACTTAGTGAGGATTCATTAGAACATATAGAAAATAAATTGAAGTTAAATTTGTAGAAATTTATTATTTAGATAAGGGAACTGAAAATATATTTTGAATGGTGTGGATTATATCTTGACTTATGTCTTGAATTTTTTGAATCTTAGAAAATTATTCATATTTTGGTTTTTAGAAAGGATGTATTAATAAATAATATATAATATAACGGGTAATGGATTATGAAGAACTCTGATTGATAAAGGAATCTACATATAGGTATTCAAGAGTTATAAAGTAGTGGTAGATATAAGGATAATAATACGTTTAAATTTAATAAATAATTTTTGATGTTTTATGTGATGGGAGTAATTTTGATGAATTGTATTTTGTTTTTATAGAGTTTTAATTAAAATTTAACCTTACTATTAACATGAGAAAATTTTATTTGAAGAAGAATTCCATTTTCATTTTGAGTGAATATGTTTAATGGATTTGATATCCTTTAGGGTTTATAAGATCATTGATGGTTAGGGTTATTTTTTAGGATCATAATTATATTTTTAGAAAACATATGGGAATTACATGGTATTAAAAAACGGACAGACAAAAGTTCGGGTGACAACTATCTCTTCCATAAAGTTTGAGGGCCTGGAACCCACAATTGAAGGGCGATAAGAGGGAAGTGCCTAAGACTGGCCTATGTGATTTCTTGTTTAGTAAGAAATCATTTTCATATAAATGGTTGGGAAGATAATTCTTAATTTTATTTTGGGGAACATATGTTTCTCCATAGAGATAAAAAAGGAATTAAAAAGTGATTGAGAGTTTATGGTATGAATTTTATTTGGGAAGAATATTGAGATGTTGGGGAACATTATATGAATAAGGTAGACTGATAATTATGGGATGTTTTTATGAATAAAGGATGGATTATCATTTAAAATAAGATATGGTTTCACACTGGCTTTGTGGTTATTCATGATATTTATGTAAATTATTAGTTTATTTTTTAAATTATATGATTAACGCATATAATTTTATTACGAGACTTTAATAGTGATTTGTGTTATTTTTGGATTAATGTGAAACATATCCAAGAATAATTTGTGATAACATCATCTTATTATTTGGGTATTATGCTTAGTCATAAATATTATAATTATTTTTACGTATAGTTGTTTATAATATGTTTTAGTTTGATCTTTGGATTTTACTATTGATATAAATGATTTGTGTATTATTTCATCATATTATAGTGTGTTGTTTTGGTGAATAATCACAATTTATGCTATGCATTTTGTGTTTTGGATAATGTAAATATATGGGGATAATATATTATCATCCTTTTAAGGTTTATTTAATTTTTTCAAAATTAATTTTAGTGCTTAAAGGGAGAAATATTCAACTAGATTACTCATCCCAAGAAACATTTTAACGGTGTGGTTGAAATATATGAAAGACAAAAATTTTATTATACATGTAAGTATATACCCATATGCTATTATTCTAGATAGTGAAGAAATTTATCCACACTAGGATATGAATCATGATATAAATGGTTTAACATTTACTTTCATTTCTATTGAATTTCTTTTTTTCCTCACTCATCATATAATTAATGTCATGTGGTCGTTAAATTTCACCAAACCAAGTTCTCTGTCACACATTATTAGGCCATGTGAATTATTGGTTTCTTCCAAATACATGTTTTCAATTCCCTCAAATGTTATCATTTTTTTAAACTAGGTTTGTGTTATTTTAGATTTCATTTTTATATCCATTATCATCTTTTTAAGAGGAATGGTTATTGATCCTTTTTTCAATATGGGATTTCAAAAAACGTATTTTCAAATGTAAAAACTTTTTTTAACAAGACCGATATAATTTTTTTGAAATTATTTATTAAAGTGGTAGAATGTAAAAAAATGATATTTTAAAAATGAATCTATTCCTAAAAGTTTACAAGACAAACAACATTGAGTTTAAACAAACAAGTGAATATTATTATTTTAAATATGTCCAATATAATTCAGCTACAAAACTAGATGATATTTGTAGGATTAATGGAATTATTGATAATGTTCAGTTTTCACATGTATAACATATTTATTGGATATAAATATATTATAAATGAAAATAAAAATCATTTTGAAACTAAATGATGTATTTTTTTTGGAGAAAAACTGTTTTTATGCACGCACTGTGTTTTTATTTTGACAAATTATATTTAATATTATTAATGAATTATTTCAATTAAATAAATATATTATATATTAAATAATGCTTTGTTATTCATATGATATTCTTTCTATTAATGGGTTAATAATAAATCATGTTTTCTTCTACAAAGATGTATTTTCCGAAAAAGTGGTTTTGTCATGTTTTCCACACTTGTTTCTAAAAATTAATTTTTTAAACTATAAAAAACTCAATTAATAAATTAAAATAATTTTTTAAAACATAATATTAAAAATTATGTAGTGTTGAATTATTTTAATTTTTTGAAAAAAAATTATCTTTTAGTGAATATCAAAAAATATAAATTTTTTAAAAACTATAATTTATGTTTGATAATTCAAATAATTTAAATTCCTCATTATGGTTTTAATTTGATTTCAATTATCAAAAATATTATTTTTTATCGGAAATGTAGTAAAATAAATTTTAATAAATGTAATAACATATTTTAGAATAATTTTTTTAAATTGTGTTTGAAAACATATTTTTATAAAAAATCTTTTAAATTGCATCATGTTTCTATATTTTTATTAATCGGAATATCCCCTAATGAAGAATGAATGAAATTAAATTTATATATTATATGTTTATAAATATTAATTTAAATTCATAAAATAATTATTTTTATTGATATAGTTTATATAAAATAATATTATGCTTAAAAAATATTTATTGAAGAACTACTTTTTGTCGCCTCTATGAATTTAGTTTTGAAAATAAATTTCTCTAATTATGGGAATCGAATTTATTAAAATGGATTCCATATTATTAATAATTATTTTTAATATTATATAATTAGGTTATCTTAATTTTTGTTCATAATGAATAGTTTACACAATAAAAATCATTTCCCGTAGTGTTGGTGAAAATAGGTTTATCAATTGCTAAACTAACTAGATAAGGATTCAAATAACCTAAAACAAGTATAAATTCAATTTATTGGAAACATTTAGTCATTTTATCACAATATAATCTTGAATGGACCTTTTTGGATACTTTAGGAACACGAAAAAGTTTGGTATCACTTTTTCTTTCCAAAAATTACAAATCTGTAACTCACCTCACTTATAAAAGTCCACCGACTCTCCTCTCAACATCACTCCATCAATGCCTTTTGGATAAAAAATACCTAAAAAATACAACCATTAATTCCATCCTTATGAAGTAAAAACACATTTTTTAATCATCAATCCATCCTAAAAAGGATGTTAATGCTAACCTAAGGAGGTTATCCGAAAAAAGTTATTGTGCGTAAATGTGAATTTTTATTTTATTTCATCTTCCACCTCCTTAAAATATTCATCAATTATTCTGATATAAAAACACCAGTATCTCACATATTTTTATATTTTATTCTGTCAATATAATATCTAAAATTCATATACTTTATTTAAAACGTAAAAAACCATCATATAAGTGTATAGTAGACTACCGACTCACGAACTAATGTAGTCTGTTTTTCCTCATCACCTCTCATGGATTTTTATAACGATGGATTTAATTTTTAAAATTCATATTTTAATAATATTTATAATATTTTAATTCTTATATCACCTCTAAACTATAACTTTACTTATTTTTGGGATACGATAACGTCACTCTTATATACAAGAAACTACAGCCTCACGAAGCGATGTGATTTTTTTTCACAAACACTGTTCATATAAGGTAATATGTATAGTGTGAATGAATATATACGACATATAAGAAAGAATTATGATATTAATGAGATATTTATCATTAATATAATATATTATATCATTTAATATTTATCTTTTCATTCACTGAGAATTGATAACGTCGTTGGTGCGTTTGTGTGTACTACCACCTCCACAAAGTGATTTGATACTTTTTACCAATAAATCACACAGATGATATTTATATATATGTTAATAAAATTGATTTTAACTATATTTTTATAATTCAGTAATGATAAAATAATTCTTACCTTCTTTCTATAATTATCATTTTAAAAAAACTTACACAGGCATATATATGACCTACCATCTCCATGATCATAACGTAGTTAATTTATCATAAAAAAGTCTCATGGTTTATTTTAAATGTATATTTTATTTTTAGAAATTAAAATTATGTCATGATGATTTTTATTTAGATGATAAAATAATTACCACTTTCACCTCTATCAACACACTAAACTCAATATGAAATAATGAACCAAATATTTTCCAAACACACCATGTGGAATTAACTGATTAATTATTTAAATATAACATTAAACAATTATCTATGTATAAGTTATTGATGTAATAAAATATCATTAATGAATAAAATATTTTATATATTATTTTTTCATTAGAGATAAAGGAAATGCATAGAAATTATAGACTCAAAGTAAAAGACTTTGTCTCAATTTCATTTTATTGTGGAATATTTTTATTTTTGTTCTTCTATATTATTTAATGAGGTCTATATAAATCCCCCATTTGGCATATCATATAATGAATATCTCTATTAGATTTATATTTTTTATTTTTTATTATTATTCATTTATGGGGTTTACGATTTGGGTTTTTCTAAAGTGGTAATGGACTTTCTTTTTAAAACATTGTATTTTAGTGTTTTCTATAAAACACTATTTTTGTCAATGTTATCATTCTTATAAATGTGTAAATAAAATTTTAATTTAACATTAAATTTATGTAAATTTAATTTTAACAATATTTTATTTTCATTAAATTATTTCATAAAGGAATGAATATTTTGAGGGTTTTATGAAATGGACCCTTTTATTAAAATACCTCATTTATAAAGGTTTTAAAAATTTATATTACATATATTTTTATTGAATTTAAATAATCTTAAATTTTTTTATTGATGTATTTACTTGGAAATAACATAATTTTAATGGAAATTTTTATCCAGTTTGGCCATTAATTAATTTTTTTTCTAAGAATGAATTTTTTATGTAATGTTTAACTTTTTCACTAAAGGAAAAATGAATGTTCTTTTTTAATATATACAGTGACCATGACATTTCTTTTCATTGTTACCATTATTTTATATATGGATTAATTTACAAGATATCTTTTTTTTCTATAATTAAAATCCCTCTTAACATTTAATGTATATTTTGGTATTCAAACGGTTTTTTTAAAAGTAATGAAAATAAAAATATCCAAAAAAATTTTAAATTTGGCTTTAAAAGACGTTTTCAAAAAGTATTTATGATGAAAATGTGATTGAATAGTTTTTTGTCCATGATTCCATATGGTTCAATAAAATGTTCTTTTATTTTCGTATTATGTGTTTTAATAGATTAATGAGAGGAATATATATTTGTGTTTTCTATAGAAAAATATATTTTTTAATATGATCAAACAAAGTTTCTGTTAAATATAAACATAACATGGGTTTTCATGTTTTTACATGATAAAATGAATTCTTAGTTATATAGACCATACTGAGCTTTTTCTGGTCATCCCATAGTTTAAAAGAATTTATATAATTTTAAGGATGTGAATGGATGAGAAAGATGTCTAGATCAAAATTATGAAGATGTTTCATGAAAAAAAAATTGTTTCTTTTTAAATGTTTTTTATGAATAGAAAAATGGATATTATGATGAATTATCTACTTTATAATATAAGGTTTTCTTATGCATTATTTATGACATAATTATCTAAAACAATGAACATAAAAGATCTTTTGTAATATAATAATGTGAATTCTAGTATATAGACACTAGAATATGTAATGTTTAATTCCATTTCCTTAAAAATTACAAGTGATGGTATAAACTTACGAATAGTACATCATCATATAATATAATCAAGAACCACATTTCTATTAGATTTGTTTCATCAACAAATCAGATCTATGTCTACATGAGTTATCCCTTTGTAGAAAAAAACATGAAAAATTTAAACATGTTTTTTTCATATTTTATCATATGACACCAATTTTTCATTTCACAATTTGATGTTAAAACATTAAAATTTTAATGAAAAAAGGATCCTTCTCAAACTTATACAAATATATAAATAAAATTCAGGTGTCATGTCTTCTAAATTTGGTATAATAATAACTCCCCCATTGTAATAATAATATAAACATTTCAATCAAGTAATGGGAGAGGGAAATTAAATGATATTATTAATATTTTGAACGGTTTTACAGATTTATTACTTTAGTATAATTTATAAATCTTCAGTAGCATATCATGTGTTTAGATCTCACACATAAGTGATACTCACCCACCTTCAATATGTTCTCCACCTATCACTCAAATAACATCAACCAAATATAAAGAGTAGGTGGATCTTCAGTTTGATTCTTAATTTCATCAAAATTATTGGTGTAGATTTATCAACCCATAAACTATTTTCAATATAGATTTGGAATGTCCAAACCTGTTTATTATTTCATCACCATTCATATTAATACTCTATTGACCTTTGGGTAGAATGGTGTTCTCTTTGTCACTATATGTAATTTCAATATAAAATTTAGAAAAAAAGAAAATTTGAATTCATAAGAATTAATTTTAAATATATTTGTATTTCTAGTTTCATATACTAGAAACAATAACGAATTTAAAAATAAATATGATATACTATTAATATTTAATTATGAAAATATTTTCATTATAACCAAACTGCTGAATTGGTGGGTATGGACATGAATAAATACATTTTTAAATATATATATATAAATAATAATTTTCCTTTATAGAGAATTATTTATTATTTCATTGATAATAAGTACTCAATTATAAAGAAGACTAAATAATATTAATAGAAATATTTTTCAGAAAACTATTTTCTATATAAAAATTATTCTTATCGAAATAAATTAAAGTGAATCACCATAAATAAATGATTGTAATGAAATTTATAGATTATATTTTTAAAATTTTACTGAAATTCATATAATGGTGGTTATTATCTAACCAATAAGTATACATTTATTTATGACCTCAAAAATATATTTTCTTATAGAATGTTTTTATTGCATTTTTTCATGGATATTATTATTATTTTTATCAAATTTTTGAAATATTTTTAAATAAAATTTATCTTATTTTTATAAGTAATTATTCCAATATAATATTTAGAAATTTTCTGTGTTTTTTGAAAAAGATTTATTTTTATGTGAATAGTGAAAATGATGATTTTGTAAAAAAAATCAATTATTTTCTTCAAATCAAGTAAATTAGAAGTCTGGTTTTATTTTATTATTTATATTAAATCACCATAATATTAATTTTTTTAACATAATGAAATTAATTTTATGATTGTCAACTATATACATGATTTTGGTATAAAATCATTTTTATGCTTAGAATGTCTATTTTTTTAAACGTTTATTCATTATTTTTATACATTCAAATTTTAAATTAATTTTTTTAGACATAATGAAATTAAATTAAATAATATTAATTCATTATTTGGATTTATCATATTAATATTATGTAATAATTTATATTTCATTTATATTCATAATGAATAGATACCATGATAAAAGTTTATCACCTCGGTATTGGGTAAAATTGGCTAATTGGGGATGAAATTTTAGGATAAGGATACAAAATATCTCAAAACCATGAATTAATCTAAGTATATTATTATTATTATTATTATTCATTTTGATAATAAATTCAAAAATATGAAAAAACATTTGACTTGATTGTGGTTATGACCTTCATATCATTTTAAGTAAAGAGTTAGGATAGAATTTCACCATCTCTCATATACTATATTGTTATGAAATGGATATAAATAAAAAGGATATATAAATTAATGTATATAATAATATTTATTAACAGTAAACTTTAATTTTTATTTTAAATTTTCATTATTTTTTACTCATGATAAAATTAGCAAGAACATTTCTCCCACACAGATGTCGTGTTTCTAAAAGCTGTAAAGAAACAATGTAACTTATTTTAAACCCATTAAAAATGTTATTTTAGGTTAATTATTATTTGATCATATATTTGGGATAATTATAATGTATTTTTGTTTAAAAAAGTTTTTATATTCGAATTATTTTTTTATGTTGACATCTTTGAACTCATATTTTGGGAATAGGTCTGAAAATTATTTTAAATGGTGTCTAATGTTTAAAAATTATTTTTAAATAATTATAAAAATATAAAAAAACCATTATATCTCAATTTTATTGTAAATTTTCAGGTGAATCATGAATTTCTAATGTATGACCTAATTTTTATTTTTAATATAACTTTCAGGGGCCTTAGATATTGAAAAATCTGTTACCACAGTTATGGTTAAAAGGGTTATAGAGGGGGTTAAAGTAAGTGATAATGTTCAAAAAGAACCATGAAAATTACCAATTTTTTTAGAATTTATTTTTTATTTACCGTTAAAATTTTATAATATATGGAACATTAGAGAAATTTTGAATTATTTAGACACATATTATATACTAGTATTTCATGTATTTATATGATTTTCACCCACCTCACCTATAAATGAGAACATCATATCATTTCTTCTTCACACCACATTAACAATTTACCTCAACCATTATATACCCAAATACATTACCAACCTACATTCCTATTTCATGGAGGTTCTGGATTCACAAAAAAATCATCTTAAATTACGTTGTTTGTATATCAAAGGGGATTATATATATAAAGGGCATACCACCAGACTGAGTGTTTCCAGGTATATATAACCTTTCACCTCATTCAAATATTCTATAACCATTTGGATATGATTACATTAAAAACATAAATATAATGAAATTTTATAATTTTTATTGAAAACCCATTTATTATATCATTTTCTATCCTATTGTAAATGGAAACATTGTTTGTGCGTATGTTTGGATTGTAACCTCCATCAAGTGATATGTTTTTTATACCCACCTCACAAAGATATTTTTTTTAAATATTTAATGTGTACATATTATATTTAAAAAATTATTATTTTTCAATATGGGTAATTCATATCATAACTTATATCTATTTAATCAATTGAATGATCATAACATCGCACATGTGTATGTGTGGACAATTACCACCGTGTAGAGATTTGATTGATTTTCAATGTAAACAAATCATGGATAGTTATAAAATTATATTTAATATATAAAAAGTAAAATTATTTTGGTATTAATATTCTTTAGATTATATGAACATAACCTCTATAACCTAGTTCAACTAATTGAATTTAATTTTAAATTATGCACTAAACATCATAAAAAACATAAACATAATAAATTCAGTATAAATAAAATAAATGTTCAAAATTTAAATAAAATGTATTATTAAAAGGTAATAAATCATAATATGGTTCTTAATAAAGTAAATAATTAATAACATTTATTATAAAGGTTTCAAGAATGTTTTTGTTGAATCATACTTGAGGTAAGTCATTTATCATCATAATTCCCAATAATTAAGATACATTCCAAGTTCACCACATGTTTTCTTTTATATATTTTATATAATTACATATGGATTTATTTTATTTCCCATTTATAGAAATTAAATTTTTTGTAAATCCTTTTCAGGGGCTCATCTTTAATGATATTATGATTCAAATATTACCAAAGTGGTAAGGTATTTTCTTTAGAATAATATTTTAAATATTTTAAAATTATTCTCCTCCATTTCCATGAACATTTAATTATTTAAAATGTTTTCTTATTTATTATTTTAATATTGGAAATGGAAATTTTCAAATACATTTTACTTATTTTACCATGGATTAAAAATGAATATTTTCAACGATACCATTATAGTTTGTTTTTACTTTTTTACCCAAGTACTAAAACAATTCTATTTTAATGTATACAAAATGAGTGGAAATTCTAGATATCATGTAATTTATAAATTATCATGATTAATATAGATGTATATATGTTTTTTCAAATAATATTAATTTCCCATTTTTGTGGAATTTTCAAATTATTAATAAAGAAAAGGATGTTTTTTCAAAGCATAATGTTAATTTATATATATAATCCTTTTCCACCCATGAAAACATTATTTAACATGTTTTATAAATGATTGTAAATATTTTCTAAATCACACCATTTTCTATATTTCTGTTGATAATATTTTTTAAATTCCTTGATTATGAAATTTAGTTTATGATTCAAAAATATTTATGTTCTAAATGCTTTTTTTCTATGAAAAGTTTACAAATTTTCCTGAAATCATTTTGAATTATGATTTTACACTTATGCATGTCGATGAAACATTTTATCAAAAATACATTGGGAAAATAAGTTCATTTCAAGTGTGAGTAAGTGATTATTTTGTAATCAAGGATTATTATGAGAAAATTAAAATGTTTATATGGGTTTTCATGTTTTTAAATGACTAATTTCAAAAACTCACTCCATAAATTGTCTTAGAAAGTGTATATCTTCCAATAAAATTAGGTTAAAATCCAAAATTACAAAAAAGATCAAATTAAATGAAGAGGGTTAACAAGAAAATGGGGGAATATTTTAACACTCATACATACACAAACTACAAAAATTTGAGATAAGAAAAAAAACTTATGAATGAAATTTAAATATTAAAACTAAAATTCAAATAACAAACAAATGACATAGTAACATCATAAATAATAAAGAAAAATTTAATTACTAGGACTTCTAATTAAAATAAGACTCAATCATTGAGGTGTCACCACTCTAAATTCCAAGACTTAGCCACCTCAATAACTATATCTGGGGAAATCCATATTGGCTATAATACTTAAACTCAGCTAGTGAAATAAAAAACCATTCATATTATTCATCTATGGAAAAAATCCTCATATGAACCAAAGTACATATATAGGATCATGTATTCATACCTAGTATGAAAACCCTAAGACTTCCCTTACATTTTCATAGAATATATAATATTTAAAACCATAATTATATAAAAAATTAGTAGTATATTTCAAATAATTTATAAAATTCATAGTTAATAAAAATACAATAATACCAATTAAATTAGTTTTTTTCATCCATTTAACATAGAATACCCATTCCATTTCCACACACACACACATGGATGATGAATGAAATCCCTTATACTCACAAGTGGTGACTCATATCTTAAAAAAACATCACATGGGGATATATCCATTGGGAAAAGTCCTTATCAAAAATTCTACATAAAATTAAAATAAACAGACTAACACTATGTATTCCAATTTCCCATTCCCAATTAAATTTTTACATTTTAAATGAAAACACAATGAAAGTATTATTTTAATTCATGATTTAAATGTATCTATAATATGGAAACTATTTACATAAAAATGTTTGTTTTCATTACAATAAAATTGTCATTAACCATTGAATAAAGGGGGTTTTAAGAAGTATTAAAATGATTTTTCTTTGAAGAAACTATCTATAATTCATATGTTGAAATATTTATTTAGAAACTATATACCAAAGTGTTTTATAATAAAAAGGAGTATGATATATCATTTTAAAAAAAATAAATCATTATAAAATACCAATATCTTGAATTATAGAGAATTTTTAGTTATATATAAGAAACCCACCCATTACAATCAATCTACCCCCCCCCCCAATAATGATATAGAGAGTTTTTCCAAAACAACACATAATAAAATCAATAAGAAGGGTCAAGTCATCCCAAAATAGAACACTCTATTTGAATGGATTGAATAACCTAAACAGGAGAGGGTGAGAATAGGTTATACAAGGGGTTTTCCATTGAAAAATCACATTAAATATTTTCCCAAGAAGATCATAGGTTGATATCTATCTTCTCCCCTATGATTAGAACTTAAATTTTAAATTTGAAAAAAAACTAGCTTTACCATCACCATAGCCAAGCAGTATTTTAAATGTTCATCATTACATAGAATGATCATTGTCCATTAACCCACCATGATAATCCACAATGGAATGTCCCAAAAACCTGTTGTATTTTTAACACACCACATATTGGACCACAAAAAGTTGATACCTCATACAATTGTGTTTCATTGACCAACCCCCATTATTCCACATAATAATCCATGGTGCATTGCTTCATATGGGGAACCAAGAAATTCCAAAATACTTTTTACCTCTTCAATAAACATAATAATTATCCTTGAAACAAAATAAAATAATGAATTATCTTTAAAAATTAAGATAGAATTAAATTTAACTCAAACTCATGGAGTTAATTTATGACCACCATTTGGATTTTCGTCCATATGAAGTTTAAGGATGATGGTGTCTTGGAAATTTTTTACCATTCATCATGAATATCATTCAATCCATCCAAACTCTCTTTCAAAATCAGGTTGTGCTACTACAAAAATTATACCAAGGAAATATACCTCCTTCGTATGGATTTTCACTATCTATCGAAATCTTAATTGATTTCTACATAACTGTTGCATCAAGTTATGTGGTAACATGAACCCAACTAGTCACACATCTTGGATCCAAGAAGTACTTCTTAAACTGATATATAAGAAAACAATTGTTAACAAAAATTACCTCGATGGAAAAGATAATCAATGTGAAATGCATCCAATGTGTTATGGAATTAAAAATAGTTCCACTTATCATGGAGATAATTTACCTTTCATTCTGAAATAACAATGTCCCAATCATGATGACAAAATCAGAAATATGTATTCAACTAGATTAGTAGACAATGGGTGATGATTATGATATTTCTATGACTTATATCATCTCTAGTTCATATCCATATTATCCATAATCTTATGAAACTTTAATGTAGTATCCTAAACAAGATGTGGTTTGATTAGTGATGTTTCTCTCACTTTCATCCAATGAAGTGATGATTGATAACGGTTTCCTAACAATACCTCTAACAAATAAATACATATTGTTTCTTAATAATGATTGGTATATGAGAGCTCATATAAATTCGTATGATATTCCCATGATTCCCTAAACTACATGACGCATGAACTAATAATATCTTCTAATGTTTAAATCATACCTTATTACATCCCATCTATCTGATAATGATATATTGGTCTCATTTTCATTTGTGTTCCAAGAGGCTACTACAGATAGATCTAAAACCAAGAAGTAAATCTATGATCTATATCAAATATGATAGATGTTGTTACTCCATGAAACATAACTACATCCAAAATATATAAAAAAAATCAATCCTCCCCCATGTCAGACTCTCAACATGGAAGGATGTGTGATGAATTTTTGAGTAAATCCAAAATAAACCAAATAACACCATGATTCTCAAAATATCATGTTTTTCAAGGCCTTCGGTACACCGTAAGGAATTAGGGCCAACCCAAGGCATTCAGGCCACATGAATGCAGATGTACCAGTCAGACTACTAGGGACAAGGATTCAGATGGGGATTCTAGGTAGGCACATTTACTATAGTAGAGCTAACCGGAATGGGAATAATTAGAGGGTATGTCATTTCCATAGGTATCAGTCATGTTCAACATTGCATAGACATCTAGACGACTATCCCTATGAAGGTGGACTGCTGATATAATGACATATGATGGGGAGGAGGCGTTCCATGTTGTCTTATATGGGTGATTCCCCATAAGAACTACGAGTCATGTAATTTTTTCTAATCCTTTGGGCCATGTTAGGGTTCCACCTCACCCCTTGAAATATGGATTATCAAAATAAAAAAAGGCTTTATAGACATTCAGACCTACCATTTCCAATCATTTATAGGCCTATAATTCATACAAAAAATTGGATGTCGATGCCAATTTTTTACCTATGTAAATATCACCATTGGAATGGTGATATAAAAGAATACTTTCTTCTTGGGAAGAATTGAGTACTGCAATTCATTTATGAAAATGACACATCTAGTTTATATCCCATATCTAAATATCCATTTTCTTCTCACCATTTAGGTTTTCCTAATAGAGATGAATTTTTTATTTGATTGTAGTTCCACTAAAGAAAAATCCTTCAAATAATGAAAAATAATGTCCATAAATAGAAATTAATTTTTGTTCTATTCACTATAGTATAGAATAATGTCATCAATAATTATCATCAATTTCGATTCATCACATGATTCTATGACTAATTCATCATTTGACATTCGACTCAAGGATTTAGCCACTAGTTTTCCATTTCCATGTTGTATAAATCATGTTGATAACACACATATTGATATGATACATCCAAAATAATTTTTTAGGTTCATGTATATTAAAGGAAATATATTTTTAATATTTATATGATCTATGAAGACCAAGTAATTTTCTACAGGGAGATTCTGTATCCATATTTTCAATTCATGGACCACTATATTTATTCTTGGTCATGTTTTTCATAATTATTTTAACGTGTTCCATTATCTCAATCCGTATAACACAATATGATATCAATTTTATAAGAAAACAACCCAGTCTAGACCAAGACGCATCATAATGTGAAACATATAATTTTTTTAGTTATAGTATGATGATGATAGTTTCTAAAGTTATCATATTAGTAAATTAATGATATTATTTCAAAGTTTATTTATTCTAGATAAAAGGGATACCCTTCCTCATTAACATAGTCATAGGAGGGGAAATTCTTGGTAAATCTAGAATATATTACCAACAATCCCACACCAATATTTTAGAACAATATATCCCAATGTCATTATTTGGTGGATGCAAATAAATGACCCCATTAATATTCCCATGGTCATCCGATATGACTTTATTAAAAATGAAATGATTTAAATAATGAAATTATTATGAAAAAGGTAACACTTGTAAAATTTAGAAAAATGGTGGTGATTGTGAAATGTACTTAATAAAATCACTCAGTGCTCCTCATGTTCATTCCTATAATAATATTAAATAGAAATATCATCATGAAATTCCATGTGAAGTGAATCTAGATACCAATGGATGATGTGTTTCAGAAAGGGTATACAAATTGATTGTGAATTCATCAAATATAAGGTCATGAATTTTATTCATAATGCTCATGTTGACTCTAAAAAATTTTATTCTGAATAAACAATCAACCAACACTGGGTTGATGATATATCTTCCATATATCAATCTTAGAGAACCACTTAGCTCCCTCAAATTCATTAAATAGTTCATCAATTAGAGGAAGATGATACATGTTCCTGATCATTAAGTGATTCCATTTGTTATGGTGAAAACATAATAAATGTGAACCACCTACATTATGAATGTATAGAATCAAAGTTTCCCAATTTTATGTACTTTTTCTAATGAAGACCTTGATCAATAATTATTATAATTTTGAATTTAATTCATATAAATCTGTGGGATATATTTTAAAATATGTAAGTGATATAGGAATTTTTATCATACATTGATTGATATAAAATTATATTTATTATTTAGGGTTTATCCAAGAGAATTAAATTAGAATGAAATAATGGTATAGGTCCACTAACATAGGAAGATTCATATATTGTGTTTCATTGGTAGTACCCAACTTCATTGCTGCAATCTGTCCAGAAACCTTTCATCCACTTCAATTATATTTCCTTCTCTAGTAGAATTCATATCTTAATCCCCTCTAAATAAATTTTGAGATTTATTTGGGAAAGTTAATTTTACTTTTTGAGTATATAAATCAATATCATCTTTGATTTCCAAAAACCAACCTATTCTAAAGAATAAACCAATAATATCCCACTCTAAAATAGAAAACTCTCAATGAAACCAAATAGAATCAATGGTAATTATATATATTGGGCATATGAATCATCTATATTCCCATAGATCAAGAGGTTTCATGATTATCAAGTTATGAGGCATCATTTTGTTATGTAAGACCAATTATTTTACCAAATGGGAGGAAACAAAGGAAATCAATGGACCACTATAAAAAAAAGACACTTATAAGGGTCAACATCAGAATAATTATTTCATACATAGTTGAGGGACTTGTTTTATTAGTTAAAATAACCTTCTAATCTCTATATAACTACACATTACCTCTCATAGAATAGTCTTTACACTCTTTCTATGGTGTTGTCCAGAAAATCGATGTCCTCCTAGATACATCTAGTTTCACCCAATACTCGGGGTGGGAACTATTCTTACGAGATCTTGTTGATTGACCATGGGTTACATGAGACCGATTTGATCTATCTCTAGCTATTAACATTGGATATTTAAGGTAATATTTGTTGAGTTCTATCTTTTTCCACAATTTTGACAATCTCACGGTAGTGTAGTACACTCCTTCTTCTTTTTTAAAGTGAACTAAAAAAATAATCTTGGAACATTACTATAACATAGTGGATAATAGAATGATCTTATAAATTGATTCCTTGGTTCCCTTCTTCCATATAAAATGAAATCATGTTTTGGAATATTCCTTGCACAGGATTACCCACTAACACTTGTATGGAAAAAGATGTTTCCTTCATTAGGATTCCATAAAAGGTTTCTCTCTCACACTAATACCTTATTAACTATCTCTGTATAGTCCATAATAAATAACGTGACCATAATATAGGGTATAATAGGTTTTCATCCACCATTTAATATTCATGATTTCATACTTTATCTAGTCACTACATCTGATGAAATGAAAACTAGATGGGTTAATTGGGCCACAAATTAAATTATTGAAAAAATTATTTCATTATCTAGAATAATTTTATCATATCTTTCAAATGGATGGTGTGAAGAAAAAACTTATTTTTTTAAACATTTCCTTAACCCTTTCCCAAGTTAGACCACGATCCATCATTTCATGAACTACTTATTCCAACCACTATAGCGCATGGTCATCAAACATGTATGTCACTTGCATGAAAATAATCTTAGTTTGGGTTTTGATGAATTTTAATGATCTATTAATCTTACCCATCCATACATTTTCTTTCTCAATTCATAAATCACCATGGAAACTCAGTAGATTACTCTTATAGAATTTGTATGAATTATTATTACCAATTTTTTTTCAGTCCAAAGACCCTTGTCAACAGCTTATAAAATTTTCAAAATAATGTGTACATATTTTTAGTTCACCTGTAATTATGGTGGAATCAAATTATTATTTTTGTAATCATGATGTTTTTTCATTCTACAGAACTATGGAATTTGCATTCTATAACCATATAAATGATTACCATATACTTATTTTACTATATTATTATTTTTATTTAGTTCAAATATGTATTAAAACAAACAAAATAATAATACTAAAATACTAAAATAAAATAATAATATGATAGTGATGTCCTAGTGGGAAGTCTCTTTATTAATTCATGGTAACTTATTCTCATTGGATGAACCCATAATGATCAAGTGAAAATACACATGGATGTGTTTTTTCACACTTTAATACCAAGGAACCACTGAATTCCTGATTTTGAACACATAAAGTATATCTATATATTTTTATTCTATACATTTCTAGTTCATATGCATCATATCTCCCTCTTACCACCTCATCTAATGATCTAAAATATTCTGACACCATTTTTGATAACTAACTCCAACCATTGTCCAAGAATGATTCTAGGTTTGACTGCACATAGATGGAATTCCCTAGATAGAATAGTATGAGGATTAAATAATAGTGTTTAAGAGTAATTATGGTTTAATGTTAGATCCTAATTTTATAAAAAACATTCAAGATGATAATAAAAACAACCCTAAAAACTATATTATGATTGAAATGTAATCATTAGAACTAAAAATCCTATAAATAATAAAATTAAGAGTAAAAAAAGAAACAATAATGTAAAATATAATGATTAAGTATACAATGAAATATAATACCCAAGAACTGGTATAGAACCACTCTATATTTCAATACTTGACAAACCTTATTGCTCCATCCCTTTCAAACCATTTTTGTTGTAATCATGATTCAAAATAAGTTAAAAACAACACTTATTCAATTAAAATATCATGCAAAATATAATTTGTATATGTAAACATGTGTATATTCAGGGATGAGTAATCATGCACAGTAATAAACCCCAGATACATGCAACAGATTCCACAAACACTGGAACCAATTTAGATTCATATTTATATCAAATAAGAGTAAATTATTTTGAATATTTAATCAGATACACTATTTTAAAACTATAAAATGTACTAATTCAATTAATTTTTAATTCATTTATTTCACTTGGAATACCCCTTATATTTCACAAACACATGAATGGTGAATGAAAACCCCTATAATCATGTGTCGTATCTAATCCCCTCACCAAGTTGTCATGTCATGATATATCTCAGGTTCCACAATATATAAATGAGGACCTTATTTGTATTAATAAGTCACTATATAATTAAAATGAATATTTTACAACCACTTATGATACATTCCCATTAAAAATTATATTCTATTAATTTAAATGAGAACCATTTGTAATAAACATTTTAAATCACTTTTCAAAATTATCTAAAATATGGGCTCCATTTGTATAAAATCCAAAACAATTATTAATAAATCATAATCTTTTGAGAAAAGGGTATTTTATCAAAGATTAAACAATTTTTTCTTTTAATAAAATAATGATAAATTACACTTTTAAAGCATTATTTAATAACTAAGGATCCATGAATTTTCTAATTAAAACACATCATGATAGTTCTTTTAAAACCAAAACGATTCAATATAATATCAAAATATTTCCAATTATATGTAATGTAGAGACATATAGAATCCACCTACCACTTATGATTAATTTCACCACCTTATAATGTTATAGAGATGATACCCAAAACACACATCTATAAATTCCTCAGGGAGAGTCAAAACATACCAGAAGAACACAATGGATTTATTTGGATTGAAAATCCTAAGGATGAGATGGAATAAATAGGTCACGAAAGGATATTTATAGTAAAAATATTTTTAAATTCATCCCAATAAGATCACAAAAGGATCTACAACCCCTCCCCCATGATTGGGACAAGAATGAAGATTTTTTTTCAAAAAATGGTTTGACTATCACCCGGCGGGCTAGTGTCCACCATGACCATGGTAAATTTGATCTAACAACTATTTGAAAACCGCCAAGATGAAGCAACAATATGTGTACGGATAAAAACTTTCGTATTTATTGCACCACACCATGCAACATATTGTGGTGATGCCTCCTCTCATCATGTTTCACAAATCAAACCATACTGTGTTGCACTCCCCAACATAGTATGTTACTTCTTGGGATGCCCCACGAAATTCGAAAACACTTCCAACATTTCTATGTAAACTTATAATTCCCCCAAAACCAAAATAAAATCACTATAACGAATTTAATGTTAAGTGAACATCAAAAGTAACTCAAAACATAGTAGTTAATTTTATGGATTTCATTTCCTTTTTAGATCCCTTAATTTAGAATTTTTTCTCATCCAACATTTTCAAAAAAACTGAGGTCTTAAAGATGATTACAAACTATATAAAACTAAATGTGTTCACTATGGGGATTGAAATAATAATAAGGGAGTAAAATTTTAATAAAACACGAGTATAAATTTAAGAACCCTGTTTTTTGGTAAGAAATAGACATTGTGTTGAATTTTCCACATTATTTTGTATTGGTTTAATATTTATGAGATTTTAATAATTAATTTAAATTGTAAACTGAACAGATCCATGTAATGTAATAGTGTTAAACCCAAGATATAAATCAAATAATTTTTTGTTTATTTTGATACAGGGTTTTATATAATATTAACTCTTTTCATTTTTCACTAATGTTTGATCCAACAACACCTTTTACATCAAAATAGTAAAACAACCCTGAAGAATATACTTAGGAATCTATTGGATCATGGATTGCATATTTTCAACTATACTTTCTGAATTTAAGCTCATATTTATGTACATTTTTCATTGGTCAATTTAAAATAGTCATTAATTTTACCACCATGATTCCTATCTAGCTTCACCTTCCATACATCATTACATCAACATTTACTTTTCCCTTCTTAATAAGTCTCTCTAGTTTTTCACATGAAGTGGTAACAACTATACCAATTTGGATATATCATTCCTAAAATGGCTCCATTTTTATTTTTATATTTCTCCAATTCACATTAACATTAAAGGCCATCTTAAAATTTTCTATGATGGTCAATTTAATACAATAATATAAGAACTGCTTCTTTAATAGGCTTAAAATCCTAATTATCTTACATTATTTCCTTGTTAAGAGAATAAGTTTTTTATATATTTAGAATCAATGTATGAAATAAATAAATTATTTACCTAATTATTAGTTTATTATCATTAATTATTTTTTTTTAGTTTTTGGATGATACATGGAAATATTATATTCCAATTAACCATCAAAATGAAAACAAATGATACCCACGTCATATTATTTATTCAGGATTTCAATTAAATTATTCAAAAATAGATGCATTCAATTCTTTGAAGTTTAAATCTTTCCTAAAGCATTCTTACACTGTATATATTTGATCCAACATTCTCTTGGAATTTTCAAATTTCCATATAAAAAATTATTGTTCTATTAATCTCTCTCTTTTCTAAAAAATGAGATTTTCCATCTTGGTTTGGATCCATGATTCTATTTTTAATTTTTAATATCAATTAATCTTATATTAAGAGCATGATTTTTATAATTTTAAGATCTTATGCAGGTATAACGTTTTTTTTTTCATGTAAACCTAATCCTCAGGTATTCTTATTATCTCCACTAGGGATTTATATTGTGATCTCAATCTTTTGATTAAACATCTACATGAAAAAATGACCTTCTTGGTGGCTATGGGAAGATTATATATTGCATATACTACTTCCTTTTTAATTTTCTTATAAAAACCATTCGCATAAAAAGTTCATTTCAATTATTCTTTAACCAGATCCATTAGTTCATGTACATGCATGAACAATTATTATCTACCTATTACTAGATTTATGAGAGTTTCGTAGAGACTCAATTTCCTTAATAAATCATTCTCCACTACATCATCCTTTTCATCAAGCAGAAAAATTTTAATCTAATGAACATTGATGAATCTAGAAATATTAATTAACTCATTATTTGTTAAATTATTTATATTATCCATAAGATTAGAATAAAATTTATTAATTGTCTAATTAAAATAATCTTCTTCATACCATGAACTTATTTCACTAGAGTAATATTCTTCAAAAGATTTATCAAAATTACATCTAAATTAATAATGCTTAAATAGTGGTTGTTCCCTTAAGTTCGTTAAACATTTCCTTCATTGTACTTCGTCATTATTATATCTATTTCTCATGGTCCTTATTGAGACATCAATGTATATTATAGAAACTATGGGAGTATATTCTTACATCCGAGGCAGTCTTTTAAGCATCTGGAATGTAATATTCATTTATTTCAAAAAACATACTAAGAAAATTTTATGACTAATATATGTTTTATTTTGGATTTGATATCAAGTATGTTAAGATAACATATAAAAATAGAGGAAAAATATGGTTTGATATCAATTCTATCGTCTTTTTGGACAATAAATAAACACTTGAGAGGGGGTGAGTCATTTATAGAAATACAATTAACAAAAAACCAATATTTCTTTAACTTGAAACCCCCTATGATTTTTAACCCTTATCAACAATTAAGATGTTTAAAAATCTATTTTAATTTTACCATTATAAACCCTTATATACAATTAAGATAAAGAATGAAAAAATAACATGGATATTTTCACAATGTTTGATAGTAGTGTGGGTAACCTACTATTTTCATGTCAACATCCATTGATTCCTGGATTCGCCACTGTAATAGAATCACCAATTATAATGGGTGTATTAAGATTCTATATAATCACTCTTCGGAAAATGTTACACATGTGTTATCACCATATTAAATAGGTTATTTATGAAACAATTGAATTGTTATCTACATTTATTCTATATATTTTTGATCCCACGCGTTCTCTTCATCTTTCACCCATTTGTTATAAACCAACAATAAACACCCCTTGTTTCTAAACCTATATAATCATTTCTAATTCCTTAATATAGAGTCTTCCACTTCATGAATTACTTCATACTCGTATTGTACAACTAGACTTCTAATACTCTACATGAATATAATTATTTGTAAAATATATACCAAAAAAATACAACTCACTACTCTGAGACTCTTTAGGTTAAAGAATCCTAATAGGCAAAATTATCAAGAATACAAACCAGAATATGTCTTTCCAAGAATTACTCACTTGAAAATGGGCTTAAAATCTTTCATGTCTGCATTCACTTTATCATATTGGGAAACTCTTTCTCACTCATTTCATTATATACATTATACCAAACAACAACATAAAATTTCTATTCTTTGATAACTTTAGTTATCTCAAATCCTATTCAAATCCCCAACTCATATATAGAAGTAGTATATTCCTCTTCCTTTTCTATTTTCTTCTCATCAATATTATCATCACCTCACATACATAAGAAGAAACATTAAATGAAATTATTATTTTCAAAAAACCATAAATGGTATATTGAAATGTCAAAATGGATGTTAGTGAAAAAGATCCATTATAGAATTCCCATTACATGTTTATGATCACATTTTTTTTAACAAATAGAGTATTATAAAAAACACCTAATAATTTTCTATCATTATTGAAATAATTAGAAATAAAATAGTATTAATTCTATAGTAGGCATGATATTTTATTCCTAAAATAATCCAAAAAATCCAAATTAATTACCTCTGTAGATTGACACAGATCATAGAGCTAAACATATTTGAAATGTGGAACTCATTATCATTTTCTAGTTTTATTAAATTTTTATGCTATATAATTTCCTAATTATTAGTAAAATTTATATACATATGTCATACCTCCTTTAAAATAATCGAACAACCTCATATCAAAATGATGTAGGATATAATGAACATTTGTTTCATATTCTAGGGTAAATCATATATATTATTCTTATAGCCCTGATAATTCTATTATCTTTATAATAAAAATAATCTATAGGAACTCAACATTTTATTAAACTCAAAAAAAATATTTTATCACAGATACATTAAAAACCATGTTGTTTTTAAATCATGTAAAAACACAAGAATCATAAAATTAATATTTCCATAGAATTAAATAATTTCTAAGAACTCTATTTTTTCATTAAGAATTTTCAATTCCCTTTCATTTTATGAATATATTTTTCTCTCTCTCTCCACATGATTGAATCCCAAACCATTATTGTTTTTATGATATTTAATCCCCGAAATAATATATCTTTGATCATCCAAAATAATTTCATCTTCATCAAATTTGAAATATAGAAACTTTACTTTTTATCTACATTAACTTAAAAAATTTCCTAGGTGATAAATACTTACATTGGGAATTTATCATATATAATTTCACAAAGTCTTATGATATAAATTTTATTTTTTCAATTTGTACTTCATTTCTTCAGTGTTCTTTCTAAAAATATCATTACGTGATAAAGATTTATAATTAGACAAAGCATTACACTAGGGACTCTAAACACTTATACTTGTCTAAACAATAATTACAATAAATTCCTTTATCATATTTTAGTAGACATCAATGTCCTATGATCTATATTCAACACCTAGTATCTTATATTCAATGTAAATTCATTCAATCGGTAAGAAAAGTCATGTGCTTATGACTTATCCATTTTTAGTGAAATCAAAAATTCAGATTTATGAAGTTATCTACTAAATTATTTCTACTTATTTATACATCTTCCTTAACCATTTCAAATCATCGAAAAAATTGTTCAAATAATTATTGGAGTTATTAGAATAATTTCAAATGAATTTAGCTAAAATTCATGGGTTTTAATCATATAAAATACTCAAGGTAAAGTATTTCATCAAATTTCTCTACCAAATTAGGAGTATACTTCTTTATTAAGTCTTGTTTAAATCCTAGATAGTTTTCTAAATTGTTCTCTATAAATAAAATTGATTAATTTTATATCTTGCATTACATGAAACACTTAGTTTAAATAAACCCTAAGACAATATTAAAATATTATTATTTCTGAAATAGTTATCTTCTATTCATTGTATTGGTGGGTTTGAATAGGAGTAACTAAATTACATGAAACATATGGTTTACATATAAATAAAATTAATTTTTCTATTACCATTAAAGAAAAAATTAAAATAAAATTCATTTGAAAATAAATGGGATATTTTTTTGAAAAATTATTTTCTGTTGAAATGCAATTTTGTCTCAATAAATTAAACAAATCAATATTATTGTATGAATTTAATTATATTTATATATTATAAAAGATTCAATAATTAATTTAATATTTTCTCTAATCATCGGATAATAATAAACTATGTTTTAAGATTAAAATATACTTTTTTCTAAAAAATTATTTCAGCGTGTTTTATGAAGTTTTTTATTGAAATTATTTTTACCACTTTTATAAATTTAATATTCAAAAATAATTTATATATTTGGAATCAGGTGTAGAAAATTTGTAAGTATTCCCCTTTCAATTTTGGTTAAAATTAATAGTAAACATGGTAAATTTATCACCTTAAAAAAGGGAAAATCGGTATAATATCTATTTAAACAATGTGATAAGGCAACAATATTTAATGATTATTATTTTTGTATGAATATAATTAAAATATTAACAAATTTTGATAAAAATTTATTTTCTCTATGGAATCTTGTCTATGAAAATGGACAATATAATATTTAAAGTAATGAAAATTTTGAAATGTCACCCTCTTAATTTTAAATATCTATTATGTATCCATATGAGGAAAAAGTATCTAATGGAAGAATATAAGTTTCAATTTATATAATAATAAAACTATATTAATAATGTAAAATTATTTTTAATTTCGAGAAATTATATATCAACATTAAATGCTAATGAAATACTGGTGCAATATTTCTTCATATAATAGACATATAATATGAATAATTATAGAAATATTTAATGTTATATAATTTGAATTAGTAATATTAGTATATTGATTTTATAGATTTATGTGAAATATTATTCTTATGTTAAAGTATTAGTTCAATGTCCAAATTTTTCTTAATGTATTTTTAGTGAAATTAAATATATAGTTTTAATATTCACATTAATGATATTTTATCGAAATATTATTTTATTAAATTATTTAAAAAACATAAAAATATATAAATAGAGAAATTTGAAATATATTTGATCTAAAATATCATCCATTAGGTATTAGTTTTGAAATAATCAACTTTTATGTAAAATAATAACCCTTTTAAAGTGAAAAGGACATTTCCACAACTATAGTAATAATAGATTAATTATAAGACCAAACCAAATGATAAAGAAAAAAACCAATTAAACCGGAAAATATTTTATGGGATCATGTTATTTAAATCCCATACTACCATATAATTTAATATTTTTTCCCAAGAAAGAATATAGATATTAAATGACTTTATTATATTTTAATCTCATAAAAAAATCACATGACTACCCCTCTGCTCAAATATAATAGGGAACCCCAGATTTATCCCCATCAAAAAACACTGAGATTTTTATCTAAAAAATCAATAACAAATTATCTTATTCACTCCTTTCTACACAATCTATAGGTTATATACATCCAAAAAGAAAAACCCTAGGTTCTTTAAGAGTACAGCTAAAGAATTTTTTAAAAAAAAGATAGAATCTCTCTAACTAATCAATTCCTTTTAAATTATTTATTTTACTCATCCAAATAAGTAGAGATTATAATAAAATAATAACTTTAGTATCTTAAATATACTAAAAAATTTTTATGCTTATGTAACCAATATTTTACACCATGTTTCTCATCAAATGTGAAGAGATAGTATCACTCATGTGTACTTACAACTTAACATCTCCATGTAGTGATACAATTCATTTTCCATCACCACATTCCATGGATGGTGATTAAGATGGGTTTAACAATTATATATGTTATTTATGACATGATTAATATTATATAAAGATAATATTATATCTATATTCTTACTTTCCAATCATTTTGAAAATGATAACGTCACGGATGCGTACATGTTGACTACAACCACCACGAAGCAACGTGATTCATTTTTCTGATACTATATAAAAGGGTGTTAATAATGATGGATTTTATTTAGATATATGGTTTAAAATATATAATAATATTTCTATAATGGTGATTTATTATATACCATTATTTTAATCCATCCATTAAAACGTGAAAATTGCATTCATTCGTACATATGACCTTCTATCTCCATAACTGGTGTAATTAATTTGTATATATGTAAATTTTATGGATGAATATACGTATATATATAATGAATAAATAATATTTTTATATCATTTAAAAAAAATTATGATGAAACCAAGATAAATGTATAAGGACCAGTAATTTCAAACCAAAGCATGCATGAAAATGAAGATGTTATCACCCAGATCTGTTGAGATCTGGTGTGTTCATTCGATTCTACTTCCACAATGGGCCTTATATATTGATGTGAAAGATCATCACCTAGGGTTTATGTGTGTAGTTGTAGGGTAGGAATCATTCATTCCCTTTCCTAGACGATATGAATTTCAACCTGGGATCAGTTTGTTGCTACTGCAGATGCCAATGAGTTCTACACCTGGATGGTTCTACATTTCCCTTATTTCCCCTGCATTTGGATCATGCTACATTGTGAATGACCCTAATTTGGTTGGGTTCAACGGATTCCATGATTCTTTGGATTGAGCAGGTGGTCATAGTGATGATTGAACTTTCTGAGTACCCTTTTGTTGGTTCTACATGTTGACGTGTTTTTTCGGTGAATTTAGTCATAGACGATGTTCTTTCCCAAACCTGTCACTATATTGTGTTGGAATTATGGTTCTCACTTTCCCTTAAAGTGATTTTTCTATTTTTTGTCTTGTTTATCTGTTGGGTGGGTCTGGACTAGGGCATAGTTCCAAACCTAACCCACTTGTGGTTCTCACTGCTTGATTGGTTCTTAGTAACAGAAAAAGTGACATATTTGAAAATCAAAAAATGAATATTCAGTCAGGTTTATCATATAATGAAATTGGTAAATGTTTATGAATACCATAGTAATTTCATGGGAATGAGGTTATTTTATGCTGAAGGTTTTATGATATTATGGAACACAAATATATGGTTTTCATTTTTTTGATTGGTGGAAATAGAAATATAAAGCACTCAAATGAATTGGGAAATATTTTATATCTCATGATATAACTATGGAATCCATGTTTTTGTGCTTGATCTATTAAGGGGAACAAGTCAATGTGTTTGATAAAATTATAGGAAACAAGTCGATGTCTTAGATCCACTATGGAAAAAATGATTTCATGTCTGGATTTTTATTATTTTGTGGTCTATGAATTTTACCACGACATATGAAATGGATTATATATCTGTAATGGTGACACACTTTTATGATATTAACTTATGGTTCTTGATTGATTTTTGATGATTTAATACCCTTATTAATCATTTATTTTGAAATGATAAATCATTATACCATTATACATCTTTATTTACATTGTATGTTTTGGTAATGATCTCATTCCATTATTTGTATGTTATTCATTCTTATGATCATCAATTTATATATCACTTTTTCACCCTTACTAATAAAATAGGAATACATTTCTTATGTGTCCTTTCCCCAAGTTATAAATAATGATATTAAGTCAGAGTTTTCTATGAAGATTACTAAATGGGGATATTAATGTAGATGATGTTGAATACCATTCATGATGTAAGAATATTGGGTATCTAGTATCAAAATACACTAAACCTTTAGAGTCCTGAAGAATGAATTTAGGAAACAAATGGACTATTCATATAAATGTATTTATTAATTATCTATGAAAATATGGGTTTTCTATATTTAGTATCAGAGTATGTTTCTTTGAAACATCGGAGATTGTGATTATAAAAAATTGGTAAAATCCATAGGGATAATTCTATATATATGATAAAATACTATATAATTTTATAACGACCTTGGATAACTATTGAAATAATATTTTTTCATATGGGATGAAAAGATTATGAAGAGTACCTCAAGTATATTAAATATAATATAACCCCAAAAGAAGAATCTGAGGGAAATTCTCAATATGAAATGTGATAAAAACATTCACATTAGAATACTCACACAACCCCAATTTATAACAATAATATTGGCCTCCCCTTTGTAGGGTACTTATACTAGGTACCGGTGCCATGATCTTGTGCGAGGTAACTCCATCAATAATGGTCTCTTGCTTTCCTATAAACAAGACAATCTAGATCCTCATTTGAAGAAATATAAAATAAGAAGAAGTATCTAAGCTCTGATCATACAACCCCTTCACCCAGGTCCTCAAAAATCCCCTAGGTAGCCCTCTAAAACATAGAAAAATAGAGAACTATGTGGTATACTGGGATCAAATCCATACTATGGTTTAAAACACAAGAAACCTCCATGAGAAAACCTTCCCCCTCATTGAAAACCACTTTTGTGAATGTACTATCCCCATATTCGGACCTATGTAAGACCATTCCCTAGACACCTAAAGAGAACCTCAATGCCAATAGAAATGCCTCAATGAATTGTAGTCTCCCATGTAAACCATCACCCATGGAAATTCTAGCTCACACTGGTCTACCCCCTACGTTAATTACTTTTATCTCATCCCATACTTTACGCGAAGCACCTCTTACTCCTCGTGACTTGACATACATGAGACCCTTATGATCCTTCTTCAAAGCCACCAATGATAGGGATCCTTTTCTTTTTTTTATCCCTTATCTGAGGGAAAACAAATTGAGACCTCTACAAAAGCATATAGACATTTATGAACATGGTATGAGGCACATGAGTCTTTCTACCATTTGGATATGCATTCCATCGGTTAGAGTTGTCACCCATTATTACTACCTAATAGGTATTGTACTATGGGTAAATGTAGATATTCATTCCTGAAATCATGAGGACCTTGTACTTGGGAATTTTTAGGGATTTCTTAGTCTCATATGGGAGGGCTTGGACCATGTCCTTCAATCATTATCTCTAAGGCGTGATAACTCTGGTTCTAGTGGGGAGTAAGAGGATCACACATTTTGTTCACATTGAGGTGTAGTGAATTATCCTCTACTCTTCTCCATGAATATTTTCTAGGGTATCCCCCCTAGAGTAATAATCTGACCTATCTTACAAGATCAATCGTTCTTCATTCAATCCTCCTTCCCTATAGACATATGATGTATCCAGATTGGTTGTAAGGCATCAATTTAAAAGCTATAATGATGGAAGGAGAAAAGAACTAGAGCCTTTTCTATTTCCCTATCCCTTTGTTTATTTTCTTAATTCATCACTAAACAAGTAATATTGTGTGGCTTCCCAGATGTAACAACCCAATCTTACATGGTATGCTTTTTTAAATAGTTCAATATCATGCCCTCCATGCAACATTGAGTTCGAGCGCACCATGACCTATCAAACTAGTTGTTTGAAATAACAGTTATGAATAGTATTAACCAAATTATGAATTTAAAAAATTTTATTTTTCCAAATAGACTTCATTTTTTAATTTAGAACATCAATATCATCGTAGGGTGATGTTTTTTTTGAGAAGTTTCTGTTTTTGAAGAAAAAAGAAAAATACTACATTATTGCTAAAACTGAACTCTTTATTTATATATTTAATCTACTATAAATTTATAATAAAGTCATAATAGATAAACAATAATTATATAAATCCAATATATTTCATTGGTATCATTTTATAAAAAAATTAGATATAAAAATTTATTGAACTTTTAGCCACATCTACGAGATTTACTGTAAATATAATTTTACCACTTCTATGAATTGCATTTCAAAAACATAAATACTTGTATGTAATAACTATGAAATTATATTTCTAATTGGATCAAAATAATAAGTTTTGAATAGTAACTTTAGGATTTTATTTACCATGATTAAAGGTAAATATGGTGATTAAACGTAAAAAATAATACTATAATAATATAATATTTCTCTAAGACTTTTCTTTATTTCATTTGATTAGTTTTTGTTGACCAAAATAATCCTAAATACAAAAATATGATCCATTTTGAGCCACATATGTATGAAAAGGACATATATTATAATTTATATAAAGAAGAGTTAAAAATGTCATATTCAAATTTTAATAACTATATCAATTTTAATATGAGGTTATATATGTGATTTGGTCAACTATAAATAGTATTTATAAATATAATATCTCTTCATAAATAATGTAAATTTATCAATAATTTCATGAAATAAATTATAAAATTAAATGGTAACACAATAATGATACAGTAATAGAATTATTAATGGTTGAATCAATTAAATGATATTAAAAATTTTAAAATAAATATAAATTTACATAATTAATTATATAAAATAATTTTTAGTTAACATAGAAATTTTTGTGACATATTCTAATTTTTTTATAAGTTATAATATAGGTTTGTTGTTTTTAAAAATGAAAATATTGAATAGTATCAAAATTGAAGAAAATGATACTTTAAAATAAAAAATATTTTCTGAAATGATATAAAATTCATAAAAATAATTCGTTTTGTAAAAATAACTAATATAATGATAAATATGTCATAAATAATCAAATTGGGTTCATTTTAATTTTTTTAATAATTATATTAACCCTATAGTTAAAAAATACAAGTAGACACGGTAAGAGTTAAACTGTTTAACTAAGGGATATTCCTTGAAGAAAAGGTTAATCTTGCGACCTACACATATCTAAAAATCATTGGTTATGAAAAATTTGACCCATAATCATCTTAATATAGATATAAATTTCACTTTTTCTATTTTAAATGAAAAATAAATTTTTAATAAATTAATATACTTTAGTTTCCAAAAGTGCCCCTCCCCTATACTATAAAAGGAAACATATCCATATATTTTATTATATCCTATAAAGACATTTTCCAGGCCAAATTCTTCACAATTATCCTCCAAAAATCCCTCAATTCTTCCTAGAGGCTATACATTGGGTATAAATCCATCATATAGAGTCTTTTTGTGCAAATCAAAAGGTGACACTCAAAGAATGTGTAATTGTTTCACCAATTCCATTTAATTTCATTTCTTCTTCTACTTCCTCCTCCTATGTTGATAGTATAATAAAGTCATAAATATAATATAATATACATGATTATATGTTATTATTATTTTTGGATAGATATGTTCTCCATTTATCTTTCCCATGTATAACAATATTACCATGTGTACGTACGTACATTTTACTATCTCAACGATGTGGTGCAATTTTTTATTCAACACTACTATATTTAAATGGGTATAATGATGATTATAATTGATATAAATAATGAATTTATCATTATAATTATAACTTATAGTTAATATACCTAAAAATTTCATACCATTTGACCATCAAGGGAATGATACCATCGCTCGTGCGTACGTATGACCTATCCTCTCAACAACGTGGTGAGATTAATTCTCCATGTTATCCATCCAAGAATGGATATCAAAATATTTTAATGTGTAAAAATAAATTCTATTAAAATTATTTCATTTTTTATATGAGTAAAATAAATCCTATTCATGAAAAAATGATTTACACAACAAAACATGCATAAGAAAACAAAGTTGTTTACAATTGAAACAATCGTAATACTAAAAACATATTAACAAAATGATATAAGTGGATCATATATGATATCATAAATATGGATATGGTTTGATATAATTTAACAACATGATTTAATCACTATACATGAGGTTAAAACACCCTATACTAAAGTAATGTATAAGATAAGGGTTAATTTCACAGTATAATTATTTTCCTAGGTTGTTTATATGTAAGTGTATACTAGGAAATCTTTACCATCCATTTCTATGTTTCCATAAATTAATTTAAAAATATTATCAAATATTGTTTAAAGACATTCTTACCCATTTTTTAATTTTTATAAAATGTTTTTAAAGTAATATTTTAGTCGTTTTCCAAATGTGTTCCTTAACGACCATCATAATAAATTAAGGAATGAATGTATTTTTACTTATACGGCATGAGAATCTATTTTTGGCCATTATGATTCCTTCAAATTTTGATTCATTCCTTATAATAATACAAGACTATTTTCAAAATAAATGTTTTAATTTATAATTATGTAGCCTTCAAATGACTTCAATGTAAAAAGGTATATTTCTCTCAAATAGTTTTACTGATTTTATTAGATTATTTTCATATATGTCAACATCTTCTGCTTAATTTTATGATTAATTATAATTTATTTATTATGATAAAATCATCCATATAGTACTGAAGGGTTTGTGGTATATTTTTCTGTTGATGTGCTTTTTCGATACCATTCATGGTTTATGGTTAATGTATTAACATTTCTTATGCTAGTTTTGACATGAATTTTTAGGTCATGTTTTACCCCTTTTATATGTGGACTGAACTGGAATTACTATGTGACTAGTGGGGCCAACTAAATCTCTTTAATGCATTGGTAGGTGTTATAAGAAAACTAGATCCTTGTCATGAGGCCTGGAAGATATGGTTATTTATGGTTTGGGCATGAGGCCTTAACAATATGCTTATGATGTCTGATGTTATTTATTTCCTTGTTATGTGATTAGTTATTGAGATTATAAGTGATTATTCAACTAGTAGAATATCCATGTTAATGTTTAAATAGAATTATTTTATTTATTCATTCCATATTATGATTAGTATTATTTTTAAAAGGCTTGTGTTTCATGTTTTATACCATTCCTTAAATAGTTCTTAATTATGGTCCCATCTACTATATTTTTTATCCTTACTGATCATCTCAGCTCACCCCTTTCTTATGTTTCATTTTTTTCTAGAATGTGATGAAATATATTATGAATGATCTACAAGGATAGTCTAATAGATATGATTGTATTTTGAGGATACAATATGTTGTTTTTTATTTCATGGTGTAATTTAAAACTTTTTTTTCTATCTTATTTTTCAAAGGCTACTAAACTAATAGGTCATTTGGGATTAGATTTATTATGATCATTACTATGATAAAAATTAATTCATCACCCCTATGAACTAGGGTTGGTGATTATAGTTGGAATCATAATAATTTTAGTACAAACTATGGAAACTATATTTAGAAAATACTTCAATTAGGGGACACTACCCAAAGATATTAATTGATGATATGTATATAAAAACATAATAAAATTGTAGTAATGTAGATATTATTTGAGTGTTACTAGAAAATACATCCATGTATGGATACTACAAGTTAACGTGGTACTATAAAAAATCTAGCTAGGAGTAAAAATTCTGAAAAGGTGTTTTGGGCTTGACTCGAGGTGACCTAGTACATGACAATGAACCGTACTGCACACCTAGTTTGATAGTCCTAGAAAATATTCTTAGTATAATTCACATTTTTTTCACAAACCATTATGAATGATTTATGGGTAAATATGTCCCTAAAGAACAATTTTTATGATTATGGATTAGATATTCTTAAAATATTCAATTTATGTTAAGTATTTTACTAGTTTGGAATTAGTCACTATGATTCATAACTAATCTAGTGTATGACATTTCCATGAAATAGATCCTATTGGACGAAATAGAAACCATATCAATGCTCTTAATCCATGAAAAATTTGACCTCATGTGCAAGATAATGATAATGGTGTTGGTGATACAACTGGTTCTGAACTACTTTTAACTATACTAGGATAGAAAACTCAAGTTAGGAACAATATCCGTACCCATACAGAGCACCCCGTTCCACAATAGAGAGGATAAATTTTTTGATCACTTTGTGAGACAAAAACCTCAAAAATTCAATGCTACTAAAAATCCATTTGTTGGTGAGCAGTGGATATGTTCCTTAGAGAAAGTATTACATACATTATGTAGAAATGAAAGGTAAAAAGTTGTTATAGTAGTCTATCATCTATCAATTGATTTAGATCAATGGTCGTCTTTAATTCAAAACATGAAGGGGGTGAAGAGGTATAAAATATAGAATTGATGGTATTTAAAAAAGTCTTCCTTAAAAAATACATTCCTCATGATCTATGATCAGATATACAGATGAAATTTATGAGTCTTGGGTAGGATGATGTTGATAATGTTGAAAATCATGATGCTAAATACAAAAGGATAGAAAGACATGCTGCAGACTACATACGTAACCCAAAAAGTTAAATTAATCGATTATTTGAAGGGTTAAAATCATTCCTCTGATAGTCATTGGTCTCACAATCATTCCCATCATAAAAATATATAGTCTCATGTGGTATCAAGATAGAAAGAGAATTATATATGTCTTATTAATTTAATTTAAATCATGATATGAATAGGGGCATTGACCACTCTATAAAAGGATGTAAGGGGAGGAAGGGAAAATTGAATTTCCACCCTACTGTAATTGTGGGAACAAAACATATTTGTACTTGCCTAAAGTGGAGGGTAGTTTGTTACATGTTTGGAGAAAAAAAACCATGCTCATGATTTCAATTAGAATAAAGAAGATACCAATGTTCAATGCTAAAATTATAAAGATATGGTACATTATGAAAGTTATTTTCTTTAGCATCAAGGAAACATTCCCCAAAAAAGACAAAGGGAAAAAGTCTAACATTCTTTATAAAAACTACTGAGGTTGAAGTTATTAATGATGTGGTGGTAGGTAATTTAATAATTTCCTAAATTTTATCCAAATATTTATTTGATTCTGGATCCTCACATTCCATAATATCATCCCAGTATTAATTAAAAATTAGATACTTTGAATCTATATAAACATGGGAGTTTTCAATTAGAACTCGAAAGGGAAGTCTCATTGCAACAATGATGTGTCATGTAGTTCCCATTAGTTCATATAAACAAGATTTATCTGATGAATTTATCATCAAACCTATGGTTGAAATTGATATAATCATCATTATGTACTAGCTATCAAAATATGATGCAAAAAAATTATTTCAAGAAGAATGAATTTGTGATTTTTGAGGAAAATGTAAAATTGACAATATTTAAAGAAGAATCATCATCACCTGGTTCTTCTAAAATCCCAACCCCTGTATCTTTAATGAATTAAATTTTTGGGGAGGAAGAGGAAATAACATCTTGGGATGAAGGAATAAATATTAAAATTGAGGATGTACATACTAAATGAGATTATATTGTTGCATTTCTAGAGGATTTACATGGACATCCTCCAGAGGAGAATGTTGAGTTTACTATTTATTTAATCCATGATACAAGACCAATAAAAAAATACTTAAAGAATGGCTTTATTGGAATTAATAGATCAGAATAAAAAACTAGAGTAGTTGATTAGTAAGGGATTTATTCACCCTAGTGATTCTCTATGGGGATCCATAGTTATTTTTGTTGAGAAGAAAGATGGATCAATGAGACTATACATTGAATATATAGAAAAAAATTCTATTAAAATAAATAACATGTATTATATTTCTTGCATTTATAAGTCATTAGATCAACTTAATGGTTCTCAATATTTTTCAATGATTGACCATCATTCTGGATATAATTAGTTGTGTCTAAGAAGGAATATATTCCAAATACGTAATTCCAAACAAGGATTGGTCATTATATATTTATAGTAAATTCATTCGGAATGAATAATGTACCCATAGTTTTGATATATCTAATGAACGTCGTGTTTTAAGGAATATCTTGATGTTTTTTGTAGAATTTATTGAGGATATCTTTGTTTTCTCCAAATTCTATGAAGATAACGAGAACAACTTGACAGATTGTTATGAAAACTCTTATAAAAATGAAAAATATACAAAGTTCAGAATGTGTGAATTCTAGCTTTAGAAGATTTATTTTCACGTACATATTGTTTCAAAGGATAAAATCTATGTTCATCCAATAATGACAAAAGAAATCCAAGAATGGCCAGCACTGACGAGTATAACTGTGGTATGCAGTATTATTGGTTTAGCAGGTTACTATTGGTGTTTCATCTAGAAATTTTCCCGAATATATAACCTATTAACCAAGGTCCCTAACAAAGGGGTTAAATTCATTTTAAAAAAGAGTTTGAATAATGTTTTGAGGAAATGAAGATATGATTTTTCAATGCTCATGTCGTGACATTACCATATGGCAATGATGAGTTTGTAATTTATAATTATGATGTAACGAAAGGACATGGTTGTTTCCTTATGATGAATGATACTTTTGTTTCATATGCACAATTTCAATTAAGGATTCATGAACAAAAATATCTTACTCATGATCTTGATTTCTCAATGGTAATATTTTCTCTAAAGATATGGAGATACTATATCTATGGTGAAAGTTGTGAGATATATACTGATCATAAGAGTTTGACATATATTTTCTCACATAAAGAATTAAACATGAGACAAAGGAGATGGCTATAATTACTCAAGGATTAGTTTTTCAAAATATACTACCACCTCGGGAATGAAAATGATGCAGTGAATTCTTTGAGTAGAAATGACCAAGGAGTTAGAAACAAAATGAGAGTTTAAATGGATCATATGTACATGGAACTAGAAATAGTGGATATGGGAATTATCATGGAAGATGAAACATCACTACTTTTTCAAATAGATGAAAAACCATATTTACTAGAAATCATAAAATGTTCTCATTCTGGTGATGAGTATTTTCAAAAGGAAATTAATTCTGGGATTGATGGGAGAATGATAGACTTCTTTTATGGATATAAAATTTCTAAATTTGGGGAGAGGATTTGTGTTTCGGATATACATGATCTAAAATTAAAATTATTAGATGATGATTATACATCCAATTTTTCTATACAAAATGGTGGAACTAATATGTATAGGGATTTGAAGCAAAATTTCTGTCAGGACAACACGAAGACAGAGATTACTGATTATATGTTGAGATGTTTGGTTTGTGAACAGGTGAAGGTTTGAAGAAAATATACTAGAGGAGTCATGAAACTTATTCTTATACTTATGTGGAAATGGGATGATATTACAATGGACTTTATCATAAGGATACCAATGAATCCTAGAAGAAGAGATGAAATATTGGTTGTTGTCGATCAACTTAATAAATCATCACTTTTTATTACTCTAAGATAACATTTACCACATGAATGATTAGAAAGGCTACATATTAATGAAGTTGTCAGACATCATGGTGTACCCCTATCCAATTTTTCTGATCATGATCCTCTTTTTACATGTCACGACCCATCCTCGGGGCCCGTGTTGTGACTACCCCAAGCCCGCCTTCCATAGACCAGGGGCTGGCAACTATCCCCAAAGACGTAAACCCCGATAAAAGGGAAGGCATGGCCTTTAAATAAGAAAACAAAAACCACATAGTACGCAAGCTGAAGTAAAAACTAAGTAAACTGAGTACAAAAGTAAGTGCTGGAAAGTAAACGGGTCAGTATACAAACCCAACTGAAAGTGCAGTACAACTGAGAAAAGTAAAGTACAACATCTGGTAAGTAATGCAGCCTCCACTGAAACGTCCTCCAGAAACCCCACCTGAATGGTGGGTATAGATGGTCCCCTCTACTCCTTGAATCTTTCCATCCACACTGTGTATGTCTCTCCTGATAGTCCACCACTCGGTACCGTCCCGCTCCTCAAGCCTCAACCATGATCAGCGCTGTCTGTCATCTCCAACTGACACAATGAAGTGCAGGCATAGCCTGTGCAGGTGTGAGTATACGATACTCATTAGGGACCCCGAGACCCCCGAAGGCCTCCAGTATCCACAAAGGATAATCCAAAAAGGAAAAATACAAATACGAAGTATCAACCAACACTACTTAGGTATATGACCATACATATACCTAAGTCAACAATTCCGGTTCGGCTCCAACATCTGAGCCCATGTTCAACCCAGTCCACAAAGGAAAGTTCAATCCAATCCACATAGGAAAGCACAACCGAATCCACACAGGAAAGCAAGTCAATCATATCGAAGATATTGATTGAAAATAAAGACTCAGATCACATAGGTATACGCTTCATTAGGCGATAGAGATGATCAGATGTAGCCACTGATTCATCTAATTTGTCGGACCCACATAGGATACAAGACCAGCTAAGCTATCAGACCCACAAAAGATACAAGACCAGCTACTCTGCCGGACCCACATAGGGTACAAGTACAAAGTCAAATACTGCCGGACCCAAATAGGATACAAGAACAGTAGTCATCGCCATCGAACCCATGGAGGATTCCAGTACGGTCTTCGTCACTGCCGAACCCACGGAGGATCCAAGTACAGTCGTCATCGTCGTAGTCGTAGCCAGCTGTTGGGTTCTCACAAACAGTACGCTCGATTCCGGGAGCATTCACTCCATGAGCCAAGGGGTTCGATACATCAACTATCACAAATCCTAGATTTCATGTATCACAAAGTTCAGTCTTGTCATTAGGAACTCAATGTGATAGATGACGAGTCAATCAGACGCCCGGTCTGAGAGTTATTGGACATTTCATCCCAGGGGCGCGTTTGGTTTTTAAGATAAAACTAACCCGACCATACTCCTGCTAAGTCCAAACCTCGATCATAGTAACCAAAAAGTACCGTCTCACTAAGAGTAATCTAATGATGTTGACAGTACGTCAATCGGACGTCCGAAGATCAAGTTAAAAGAATTTCCGCTCCACGGGCCTAATTGGTTTCGTGTTCGAACCAACCCGGCCGTACCCAAAGTTCTCTGAATAATTCAGTGTAATCTACTGAAACAACCGTCTCTATCCAAGGATCCCAACGCAATGGATGTTGCGTCGATCGGAGGTCTGTATCCCATGTTATGGGCATTTGAATGAATCTATATGAAACTAGGGGGTGTGGGTCCGGTCCGACCGAGCCAAATACCCCCTGGGCCGACCCGAACTAGGTCAACCCAACCCGAGTCCGAGTCCGGCCCGTTTGGGCATGGGCCGGCCCGGCCGGCTCAGCCCGACCCAGCATTGGCGGCCCGGCCCGGGGCCGGCCGTACGTTCCGGCGCGGGTGATCCGACCCAGCGAGGCGGCCCAGGCTACGACCCAGCTCAGAAGCCGGCCACGGGGTGTGAAGGGGGGGGCCCTTTATTTAGAAACGGCGGCCCCTATCAGGTGTGGTCCACACTAGGTGGCTATTCGGGGGTTTCAACCCCCCAGTATTTTTGGAAACTGCCGGCCATAATGGTCGGTCGGTGTGGCTTCTGTGAGACTCATGGGGTCCCGCCTACTGGCACACCGGTGGACGGCTGAGCCCGGCCGCCTCCTCTTAACCGCTACGGCCTTATGTCGCGACACCTGTCCGATCGGAGCTGCACAACGGCGCCGCGCCCCTCTGTCGCAGCCCACCCCGGCCGCGGCCCCTTGGTGCTCTGATGCGGCGCGACGGTGCGACGCCCCTCCTCCGCGACCCCGCTCTTGGTCACGACCTTCTTTGGTCTCACCGTAGGGGCGCAACGGCGACGCACACCTCCTCCACGGCCCTCCCCAGCTGCGGTTATTTTTCGTTCTTGCGCGGTGCAATGGCACCGCATCGTCTTCTCCTCAAACGCCACTATTAATAAACAAGAGGCAGGGAGGTGAATCATTCGTGTTTGTGCGGTCTGATTTCCACCCATTACGTTGGTAATAATTGGCAAAATTAAACGATATACGTCAACGTTAAATCAAATCCAATCTTAATTCACCAATAAGGAAATTATTCCCTACCTTAACAGAAGTTTTCAAATGATGAGCGTCATGAGAAACAGTGTCGCGGGTTGAGGCTTCAAATACGCCGACGGAGAACGTCCGAGGAGGAAGCGGTGACTCCCTTCCTTTGACGCGGAGAGAAGATTAAATGGTGTGACTTCCTTGGTGAGTTTCCACATTGGTGCCTCCACCTTTTTCATGGAGGAAGAACAGAACGGAAGAAACTGAGTCACCGAGTTGTTGCTCTTCCTCGGAGAAATAACGTTCTTCGTTGAAGTGGGGACGTTCTTCGCCGGAAAAGATGAAGTTCTTCCAGGGGACAGGAGCTCTCCCTCTCTCAATTCTCAAGACAACAAAATTTACCACCAAAATAAAATAAGCTCCACCTTATTTAATTTTACTTTTCCAAGCCTTTCAAAATATAAAATTCAAAACACATAGATAATTAAAAGAAAAGGTTTAACCAAATAATTGATGTGTGTTGGAATATTAAAGTGAGAGAGAAGTTACTCACATAAAGGGGGAGTTAGATGGGTTTTAAGGAATGTGAAAATGTGGGGGCTCGTGTGGGCCCCACCTTCCTCATAACCTCACATGGGAAGTTGGGAGGTCATGGGCCCCACCAACAACTTCCCATGAGAGAAATAAACTTCCATGGATAAAATAAAATTGTACAAAATTATATGTTACTTATCATTTAATCCACAATTTTTTATAAATCCTCACAAAAAAACACACCTTCGATAAAGGTTCTCTTATGAATATACCAGCGGAACAATTTCATCGGTGCCCTTGGATTTCAATTCCAAGCACCGGTACAAAAGATAGAAAAACCTGCTCATTCATTCACTAAACGTACCCGAGCTAAGCTTCAAAAATTGATTCCGGGCACACCGGGGCTCGGAATCAGGTGCTGTCAGAAACAGTGTACTCATAAAATCCCAACGAAATTAAAAAAAAATTCCTTGAAATTTATGGGTCTTTACATTACATCCCAATTCTATAAAATCCATCAAATGGATGGAGATACATTGTTTCATTTAGCAATGCCTACCAACCTCAAACTGATGGTCAATCAAAAAGGACAATTCCAACATTTTAATACATTTTAAATATTTCTAACTTTATTTTCAAGGTATGTGGTATCATTATTTACATGTTAAAGAATTTTCTAATAACAAAATATTCCATTCATGAATTCTAATGGTACCATATAATGTGGTATATGGAATGAGATGTCATGAATAACTTGTTGGGATGGTGTTGGGGAACAAAAACTCTTTGGTTCAGAACTTTTTGAGGAAATAATGAAAAAGGAAATGACTATTTCAACCCATATCAAAATAATTCGAAGTAGGAAAATGTAATATACATATTATGAAGGCCGGATTTGTAATTTCAAGTGTAAGATCATGTTTTCATGAATGAGTCTCCATAGAATGGTGTCATACAATTCGGTAAGAAGTGTAAATTATAAAAAATGTACATCAAACCTTTTGAAATTATTGAAATAATTGGAGTTGTAGCTTTGCATTCGTAGAATCACCAAGTCTCTCTGAATTCATGATTTGTTCCATGAATCACTATTAATGAAATAAATACCATACTCAACACATGAACTCGCCTATGAATAAATCGAAATGGGACCCAATCTGTCAAACTATAAAGTTCCTATCAAGATTATCGACCCTAGAGGACGTGTGTTAAGGAAATTAGATGACTCATCTAGTAAACATTCTTTGGAGAAACCATAAATTGGAAGAGGTGATGTGGGAACACGAGGAACTTATGTTAAAGAACAATTGGAATATTTTTATGACGTGATATTCTAGAAATAATAAGTATGATATTATTTGAAGGAGGATATATTTTAACATACCAAGCTTCCATAGTATGCTTCTTTTTAAATAATTCAACAGCTTGCACTGCACGTAATATCGAGTTTGGGCACACCATGACCTATCAAACTAGCTATTTAAAAAAGTGGTTATGAATAGAATTAACCAAATTATTAAATTTATATATTTTATTTTCCAATATAGACATCAATTTTGAATTCAGAACATTTAAATTAGCTTAAGCTGATTTTTTGGTATATTTCTGAAAAGTATCAATTTTTAATGAATAGTTAAAAGTACTACGTTGGGGTTGAAAAATCTATATTTTCATTAAAAAAATATTTTAGTGTAAATTGACTAAAAATTCACAATATATAAATATTAAATATATGAATTCAAAATATTCTATTGAAAAAATTATATAATAGAATTAGAAATAAAACATTATTGATATTTTTAACATCTCTTTTACCCACCATCTAGGCACATCAATTGGATTTCCAATATACATAATTTTACCACTTTTTTGAATTGAATTTTAAAAAATGGAAATACATGGTTGTAATCTGTATCATTTTTTTTTCTAATATGATCAAAATATTTTTTTGTTGAATCGTAACGTTTGGATTTTATTTACCCCGATAATGTTAAATAGGGTAATTAAAGGTACAAATAATGTTATAATAATATAATATTTCCCTAAAAATTATTCTAATTTAATTGGATAACTATTTATAGAAAAAAAAAATAAACCATAGGTAGAACATATGATCATTTTTATGCATCTTTTGTAATATTAGGAAATTTATTATAATCTATTTAAAGAGGTGTTAGAAATTTCATATTCAAATTTTAATAATTATATAATTTTTAATATGTGGCTGTATAAATGACATTTTTAACTATAAGTACTATATAAAAATCTAAAATGTTTATCTAAATAATGGAAATTTATTTATAATTTAAGAAATAAATAATCAAATTAAATGGTGACACAACAATGATGTAGTAATTGAATAATTAAAGGATGAATCGATTAAATGATATTACAAACAATAAAATAAATATTATATGACATAATTAATTACATTGAATAATTTTATAAATAACATATACATGTTGTTAAAATATTTAAAGTATTTTTTTGAATTTATCATTTGTTTTGATATTATTAAAAATAGAAATACTGAATAGATTCAACATTAACCTAAATGATACTTTAAAATAAATAATATTTCATTAAATATTATAAAATTCATAAAAATATCTTCTTCAAAAAACTATCTAGTATAATATAAAATTTTCCATATATGGTCCAATTGGGTTTATTTTGGAAATTTTTAGTGATTATATTAACCCTATAGTATAAAAAGACAAGTAGAAATAGCAAGATTAAAACTATTTAACTAAGGGTTAATTCAAAAAGATAAGGTTATTATTGTGACCTAAACATGTCTAAAAAAAATTGGATGTATGTATTGTGACCCATCCATATCTTAACATCAAAATAGATTACTCTAGAGATTTTTGAAACCAAAAATAAATTTTTAATAAATTAATATTTTTGGAGTTTCCAAAAGATCTGCTCTCCTATATTTTAGAAGGGAAGATATCCTTCTCTTTTATTCACACCAATAAATCCATTTTGATCGACCAAAACCTAACTAAGTCTCATCCAAACATTCATAAATTAATCTTAGTGGCCTTAATTTGGGCTGAAATCCATCATAAGAAGTCATTTTGTGAAAATCAAAAAGAGATGCTCTGAGAGTAGTTAATTGTTTTACCAATTCAATTCAATTTATTTTCTTCTTATACTTACTCATCCTATGTTGTTTACATAATAAAATAATAAATACATTATAATAAAAATTATTATATTGTTTTACGACTATGGGACAACCATATTCCCCTTTTTATCCATCCTATGAATAATAATTTCACCATGCGTGCATTTGTGTGACTTACCATCTCCACACCGTGGTGTAATTTGTTATTAAACACTATGTTACATGGATATATATAATAATGATTATAATGGATAAAAATAATAAATATAAAGTTTTAATAATTCTTTATAATTAATATATCATCCAATTCTATAACATTTAACTATCAATTGAATGATATTGTTGCTCATGCATATGTATGACCTACCCTCTCCATGACGCAGTGAGATTCATTCTCCACATTAACTATTCAATAATGATTATAAAATTAATATCATGAGTAAAAATAATTGTTATGAACTTTATATCATTGTTTATATGGATAAAAAACATCCTATGCATAATAAACCTAACTTATATAACAAAACATGCATATGAAAATAAAGCAGTTAACACTCAAAATAATGGTAATGGTAACATATTTTTAACAAAATGATATAAGAGGATAATATATGATATAATAAATATGAATATTTTTCTATTATCAATTACTAATATCTTTTAAACATTATAATGGAGGGTCACTCACCCTTGGCTAATGTAAAGTATAATGTAAGGTTTAATTTTACAATGTCTTTATTATCTTGATTGATTGTACATAAGTATCTACTAGTACATCGTTATCATCCATGCCCATGGTTAATAAAATGAATATAAAAATATAATTGAAAATTTTTAAAGAAAGTTTTATAAATATTTGTATTTTTACAAAATGTTTTGAAAGGAATCCTTCTATTTTTTTACAAATGAGATACTTTATGATCTTCTCAGAAAATTATGGAAATAATGCTTTTTAACTAATAGAGCATAAGAAGTTATTTTCCACTGTTATGATGATTTAAAATTTTTAGTAATTTCTTACAATATTACATGGATATTTTCATAAAAAATGTTTTCTTTTATAATTTTGATGCATTAAAATGGTTTTAAAATAAAAAATAGATATTTATCTCAATGTCACCCACTTTAGCCCCTCGATGCATCAGTAGGTCACATGAGATAAACTAGTGTCTTGGAACGAGGCCTTGATGGTATGGTTATTCATGGTCTTTTTACGAGGCCTTAATAGTATGGATATGACGTTCGTCGTTATAAATATTCTCATTATGTGACTTATTATTGATATTACAACTGATTATTCGACTATTAGAATATATATGTGAATATTTGAATGGATTTATTTGATTTATTCTTACCATATTATGTTGACTATTAAGTTTGAATTTTTTGTTGTTGTATATATTGCCTTAAAATTTTATTCTTACTTATTATAGATTCTTCTATATTTTTTATCCATACTGAGGATCTGAGCTCACCCATTTCCTATGTTTTACTTTTCCCCATGATGTGATTAAGTATATTATGACTATCCTTCTTGGATATTCTTAGGCATGAGACTATATTCAAATAAGACAGTATGTTGTTTTTCATTTCAAGATATTATGTAAAACTCATGTTTTTATATAGTTTTCTCAAGGATAATGAACTGATTAGTCCATCGGGATTTAATTACTTTTGATCATTCCAATAAAATAAAATAATGAACCTGCTCTTGGAAACTGGGGTTGGGGAATTACAACAATTATATCAGTTCCTCTTGTTTCTCACACTGATAATGACTCCCATGGGATTATAGGTTGGTAGTGATAATCACATATTCATGATATGAAACTCATGGTAATCATTCCATTTGTATTCCACAACCAAGAATAGAATCCTCATGTATGATGTAAACTCCAAAACCCAACCTTTTGGAATTATTCCAAGTGTTATCCACTACCAATCTTGGGCCATATATATATTGTAATCCTTAACCGTGTCACGATAAAATCTATGGTCATCCTCATAGGTCTAATCCACGACTTAGTCCTCTTAATGGGACATACTCCCATGTGAGAAAAGTCATCAAATGGCCACCAAGGGAATGGGTCCTCACAAACTTACTACAAATGCATTGATTACCATTGGGATGCATTGGAAGCCTCCATGAAGTCCAAAACCAACACCCAAAATCAACCCAATTTTCCCTAGGACACATTCCTAGTAGGGTTTTATTAAACCTAGGAAAATATATCCCTTATAGGTTTCTTGGGATGCCTCAGGGAAAGTACCAAAATGAACATTTACTAGGAACATTTTTCTTAGACATCCTTGTTGCACGAAACCAAACATCATGGCTGGAGAGTTATCACATGAACTTAAAACATATGATGTGTACCATTAAGTTGAATCAAACAAAGTAGATTACGATTCATTTTACACGGATAAATAGAAATCCCATCTCATGGGGACCATCACAACATTAAAATAATGTTCATCTCCTTAGATAATTATACACTCTTCATAACTCCACTTTGTGGCTGAAAACCAAAATCATAATAATGAAAAAATAATATCTAGTCAGTCAATAAGTGGGTACCATTAATGGAGAACCTAAGATACATATAGTTATCTCTATGGACGAATAACCTAGGATATATAAATATGATTCTTATTTCTATAAATTCTAAAAATTATTTATTAATTCAATCATGACCCAAACAATTCAAGGGAATTAATCAATGAATTGTTAATATAATATAAATCCATATGAGAGTCAAAGAGTTGGAATCATTCCCCCCACCAAAGGGTGTGATGTGCCCTAAATCCCATCCTATCAACCAATATAAGTTCTTATGTATCATTGGTGATGTTCCCCCAAAGAGAAACTACCTTTGGAAAGAAGGTCAACGTGTCCTAATGGATATGAGAATCATTAGGTGTTTTTATCTCCACAAATGGAACACACTAGAATTCATTAGAAAATAATGATACTAACATAAATGATTGTGAAAAATTGAAAACCCCCACATTCAACCAACTGGTGCCTGATTTTGATAAGAAAAACAATTGTGAACCCAATATGAATTCTTAACACAGATGATGGTGTCATCGGCCTGTTAGGCCCCTTTCACAATAAAAAATGGAAGATACAAAATAAATAAAATCAATTGAGAATGTGTTCATTTAATCAGATATAGCTTTGATGGGATTTTTTATTTGTTTTTCTCATATATATTTCAGTCATATTCAAGCAGACCACCCTTCAATCCAAATGGTGTCAAACCAACTATCACAAGTGCATTCCCTCTCTATTGTTATTGATGGTTCCTCATCCAAGAATGGGATGTCATCGCTAACCCAATGCCTTCAACACTATGCCTTAGATTCACTGTTCCTAGAGTATTCTCATAACATTACCATCCTGACCATGGAGGCTTCCTGATGGGACAACTGGGATGTAGATACCTTCCATTGATTCACTCCTCAACAACTGGTGGTTCATAAGAAAATAACACCAATCACCATTTCTAACCATTTTGGGAGCTTATCCCCATAATAAACTAGTCAGTTCCTCCCTTATGGTTGGGAGGTGGATCAAGAGGCCATTGAAAACCTCACCCAAAAGGTACAGGGTTCCTTTAAAAAGTATCCTTCCAATAATCACCACCTCTAATGTTAGATGGTAGTGAAACATAAACATGACGAGGGATAATTCCTCAAGAGTTTATCTTAGATCATCCATACATGAGCATGCATGAAAACCCACCAAAAACATCTACAAGTCTTTAGGGAATATGGCCATGCCAATGTCCCCTCCGAAGATGACCAATAATTGAATTTGGTGTGAACCATTGAGTAGGTAAAATAATCTACTCCCACAAATAAATGTGGATAGCAGACTCATCTGGGCACATCCTAATAATACTTCCAAAAATTATTTTGAAAAGTAGTGAGCTGATATAAACACCAGGCCACACCAATCAGCCTTACTATCAGCCACATCTTGAAGTGTCCAAGGATATTTTCTAGTAAAATTTATAGGAAAACCATGAGTAGGCGCACAGAGCTTCCAATATTTATCAGACCTCCCATCAGTCTCTTCTGGAAGCATCTGAAGTAATTAGTCAAAAATTATCAGTGAATAACATGGGGAAACCCAAATAATCTACACCTTCAACTGTGTATAGTCAGTATCCGCTGGTAGGATATAGAGTAAATAAGTTGTCACATACCCTTGTTCTATTTACATAATACAAAAATATCTTCATTTAAAATTTCGAAGTCCCCAATCATATCTTGATATTGTAAAGAGGTAGACAAAAATTCTTTCACATATCCTATAGGCCTCCTAAGATATCATATCATGGAAAATAGTGGTAGAGGGGGAGATAAAAAACATCATCCCCCCAATTTGGGTGATTCATCATCATGTCAGTCCAGATTAGACACGCACCTCTCATCCCACCTAGGATGTTTGTGAGAAATAATCCCCTAATACATTGTACAACTTGATCGGGTCCATACCCTCATTCCAATTGATGGAAAATAGCCTATTCTGATTTCCACAATGAGGTACGAACAAAACCCTACCAAAATTCAATAATATTATCAAAAAATTATGGAAATGACATGGAAGCTAGTAAAATAATATACCATAACTAAAACACAGATTTTCCAGCATGGAGACTAATTGACTAATGGGATGGCATAAAAAAATATTCACCATAGATGATTGGAAAATGAAGATCTGGTCTATATCCCTCATATTCTTAATGACGGTGTTCTTAAATACCTAATTTTTTATCTATTGTTGCTAAAGATAATACTCTCACATTACCAAATTATGGGGAAAATATCAGTAATTCTGAAGGTCCTCCCCAAATTCTTCTCCATTAAGTCATACTTCATGTATATAATCTGATCGATCTCAAGGGCCCATCTCATAAGGAGAGTTACAACATACCTCCATGTAGATAGAATATCCATCTTATAGAAGTTCTAACCCTTTCTATCATCCATCCTAAAGTTCATCCCCAGTCTATATGTGGTTGAAATTTTTCTTATTTTCATATACCAATAATTAATGGTAGTCCTCCCCACAATAGAATTCTTTTTGAACGATATATTTTCGTTAGTGTTCCACATCATCAAAAGGGTCCTCCCCTTGGTGATTTAATGATGTGAAATCTATCCTACCATGAATCACATGGGAAAAAAGGCTAGTCATGTCTGATGCCTTATTAGTGAAATGAATAATCTTTTCTCAGCCAGTAGGTATCCTAAGGAAACATTCATTTTTCAAGACTCCCTTGTATCACAATCCATTTAAGGTGATTGAGGAATTCCCTACCAATATTTTCCTTTACATTAAAGCATTAGGGACACAATATATTTGGTCAGACACGTTTGAGTAACATCTAGAAAAGTACACAGAAGACATGAGAAATATGAGGAAGCATTTGGCTAAAGATGATATACCATTAATTTCTTCAAATTTAGAATCTTCTCAATACATTATTACATAATTGGTGTCATGTGATTGTGTTCACAACATCCATCTCAATATATATAACACTATTCAGCACTCAAGTGAAAATTTATTACCCTATCAAGAGTAACAAATTCATGTCAAGGTAAGAGAATGGATATGACACCAAATTTACTTGGTGTCTCTCTTGGATGAATGAAATCCAAAATTGGGGAAACAAAAAAGATCCCTTCGACATGCATGGCTCAAAACATTAAAATAATGTTGTCATCAGTCATATTTTCTTGATATGGTGTTCATATCAGAGAATGGCATGAAAACATAGTGTATCATTTAACCATGCTACTCAATCTACAAATCCGTCACAAAATGGAACCGTTCATTGTGATAGATTTATCTTGGCTTCATAAAATGAACTATGTTCACAATTTATGATATTCCCAACAAAAATAGTCCCTAACCAACTGTCACCAAAATTTGACCATTATAGGGAAAGCTATTTAATGAATTTCACATCAGGAATTCGAAATTATCAAGCATGTCTCCCATTTAAGGTAAGGTCATTATTATATATTGAAAATTTCACAGACAAATGAAAGGCATTTAGAAGCATGTGGTATATGTGTGGCACAAATTATTAACCCATATTATTCTCGAATACTACCCCATTAAATGAGGAAGGTATCCACAGCTATAGCATCAACTGTAACCCCAACGAAACCCCAACCCATAGGGTTGTGGGATTTTATAACACAACCATTGAGGTTAGAAAACCATGCATGATAATTTATGAAAGTGGAATATGAATAGTATCACACCTCATAGAATATGGATTTTTTACCTCTACAACATCTTCCTCAGTGAATGTCATTCTTCTCTCGACTCTAGGAAGTTACACAAAATGAATCCTACTATTCTGTCCTATCATGAGATTAAGTATCCTCATTATGGATATGTACATTCAAAATGTCTATATGTTTTTTTTGGACCACCATAAATCAAATAGTTCCTATAAAACCATGGATGGAGTGAAAATTCCTCATAGAGGGTAGAGAAGATGGTAGTCCTCTAAAACATTTATTATATTCTATTTGGTATTATTCACTAATGAATATCATTAATACTACCCCTGCAGACCCTACAAAATATGAGACTAATAAAAAGGATTTGGAAGAGACATTTTTGGTTCATAACACTGTCCACACCAAAAATATTTGAATGACGTGTGAACACCAATTATATAAGAAATTACCTAAATTTGGGAATATTCAAACAACATTATCACTACCTCCTTAGAGATTAACCACCACAGAAAATGGTGTGAGTAAATATATGATTCACCTACCTTTTAGAGGGTTAAATTCATTATAACTGATGAAAAAGTTTATCAAAAACATTAATAGGTTAAATGAATTGATAAGACTTAATGAAAAAATACTCGGAGGAATCCTTACATATGGTTATCCTATACAAGAAGATCTATAACTCTCACTCCCAACCAGTGTACCTCAAATAATAAGGTCTCTTATAGTAACTGCAACGGATCTTGAACACACGTTCAATGTGCAGTTCTGATGACAAAAACACACTGATCCCACAACAACACATTAAGATTTACCTATATAAGGTACAAAAATATAATAGGTTTAGGTGAATCCTTATATAAATTCCTCTATTGGTTACCCATAGTAGATACTAGCAGCGCCCCTGAAATTCTCTCCACCTAATGATGCCACCATTCTAGCACATTCTCATCTGGACAGCCCTCAAGGGTTCAAAAGTACTATTGAGTCACTAATGGATCTCTTAAAAGTTATAGATGAATAGTGGGAACCAATAAAACTAGAGGAAAATCCTTACACCAAATGGGATGATTTGAACCTGCCCCCCCCCCCAAATATTGAGAACCCAAACTTTCTTATTTTCAATGGTTAGGGGGACCTGGAAAAATAATTTACACATTTAGTGTCTCTATTTGATCCCATGATGGGGAGCCATGAACAACAAGTGATAGTTAAAAAAATCATAATTCAGTTGGGGCCAAAATTTTTATGGTTCACCACCTTGTTGTATTTGTAAATTACAAAGTGGTAAAATCTTCGTCAAAATTTAAAATTACAAGTCATCTCAATGCTATAGAAGACTAAAATATTTGACCTCTAAAAATTAAAGCAATAAGGTAATGACAGGGTCTCAAAATTTACATCTCAATGTATGGGAATGATAAGATTTTTAATTCTAATGATTCATCGAGAATATTTTTTGTTTATATGAATAAAAAATACTCTTAAGGAGTTGCACACACCACTCAGGACTGTGAAATACACAAGAGGGTTTAGTGATGTTTGAACAACTACTCATTTAATGGTTGACTTCATCACATGAATAGAGGATAAGTCTAGAGTAATTCCATCATCTTGATGTAAACAGAATAGAAAAGGTAGAGTTTTACACTATTAAACATAATTAGGACCATGCACCAACTCTATCTCGAAGTCCTGCACTATATCATGCAATTCCCCCTCCCAAGAGTTAGCAACAACACCCACCCCATAAATATGAGAAAAGGGAGTATATGATAAAAGAGTTTTATGAGTTGAATAACAATGTTTATTCACTCTAAAATGACCAATTCTATGTTTACTTTATCATTGAATTGGAAAAAAACTATGACAAGTTTATAAATCTCAAGAATCCCAACAAGGAAGGCGATGAAGATCTCCTCAACTATTTCCCTTTCCACTGAGAATTGGGGGACATCATCCATGAATGGTTTTTTAAGGAAATCATGAAAATGATGTTGAACTCCATATAAGTGAAGTTGGGAATGAATCTTGTGAATGTAGTATGGTTTTTTCACCGATCTAGAAGAGAATTAATGATATTAGGTTAAAAGTTTACATATAAATTTATTGATTGGATGGAGAGAATGATGACTATACATATTAATGTTATTCTCCAAGAATAGTTGAAACAACCAAATATACCCCTGGTCTATTCCACTGTGGAATAACAGACACCATCAGAACCATCATCTTCTAAAAGTTGGTCTTCCAAGAAACGATATAAAAGAAAAAGTATTACTTAAGTACATAAAGATAAATCCTAACCAAGGAAAATATTTCTATTTTTCATATTTTTATTTTATACCTATAGTCCTGGAAGCACGGGTATAACCACACTTAATGGCGCAATAAGAGTCAACCCACTAGATGGAATCCTCATTAGATAAAGAGTTCATATTTAGTTTCATTAATGTTATTAGATTGATTGATCCAGTTTCTAATGATGTGTGTGATAATTAACCAAAATTGCATACCTTACAATCCAATTCAAAGGACCTATCAAATCCCACAAAGTGATTCTGTTCTGAAAGCACATATAAAATTACATACCCATGTTAAGTGGTTCAAACCTTTAGACTAAAAGTAAAAAATCATAAAACAATTATCCCTAGTACATGACAAGATACCAATCTTAGATTCGTTGAGTCTATCAAAAGTCCTCGAGGAAGAACTCGTAGTGGATTTGTCACATTATTAATAATTTTAGGTCAAAGTTATTTCTTCAAAAGTATATTAAGAAGAGAACGATCATGTGGAATTTCACATGATCCTATCTTTCAACAAACAAGACTAAGATGATTTTATATAAGGACACATTAGACCTCTGTACATCTGTGGTTAGATAAATAATGTTGATATCTGATGATCCATCATTGACAGTGAATAAGGCGTAAACCTCATTCCTATTAGAATACATCATAAACTATGTTTCAAAAAATCACATATGTCCCACTCCACTTTTAATTTATAGTTATTTGAAAATAATGAAATATATACTCTTGGAGATATAAAACACGGGACTACGTTCGATGATATTTTGTTTGATTCAAAATTCATGGGTTTTTTACAAGATACGACCTTCCATGTTTTGTTGGGATAGAATTGATTACACCAACATGTGGTTATTCCCTCATCATACAACTAACTCCTCAAATATTTTATTATTTTTCAAGTTGGGAGATTACATAGTGACAAAGAACCACAAAAATCATGTGAACCACAATACATTGTTGTAGGATTCTGCTAAAGAGAAGAAAAACAACCGGTGATTGACAATGTTTTTCGAATTAATGCCCAAGACGGTCTGGAGATGATCCTACGTAATCCCTTAAAACTACTCAGTGTATAGTATATGCTTCTTATCAATCTTCTTGAAGAGGTGGGTCCAAATTTTAGCATATGTTCAGAATATTTTGTGCTATTAGTCGAGAAAACTGATCGCGAAAATTCTGGGGACATGTCCAAGTCTCCAAATAGTGATAAAAATCCGAATGATACCTTCACTCCACCCCTGGAACTTCATCTTGTCCCTACCTTAAATGCTGAGATGGAAGTATATTATTCACCTTATAAATGTCGAAATATTCACTCCTCTCATAGCACAAAGAAATTTTCTTTATCACATAATTCCCAATAAGTGGTGGAAGAGGTAAATTCTGAAGAAGCGGAAGATGAGGAAGACCTCAAGGATGCACCTCCATCATTTGAGGAAGGCTTCTCTTCCACTATTGAAGAACTGCATGAAATAAATATGGTTATAGATGGATATCAATGGCCCATTACTATTAGTACATCCATGAATACTAAAGAAAAATAAGTGAATACATCATTTATGAAGAAAAATTTTGATTTGTTAACATGGAATTACATTCAAATTATCGGCCTGAATATTGATATGGGAACCAATAAGATCTGGTTTCTAGAAGACTATTGGGGATACAAATAGGCTTCCAAAAGGACACACCTAACTCACATCACAAAATTTTAGGATGAAGTATAAAATTTATTGTGGACATCATCATTTAGGATATTTAGTATATTATGTGGTTATCCAACATGATCCTAGTAAAGAAGAAGAAATGAAAATTTTGGGTGTTCACCGACTTCACATATCATAATTAGTAGTGTCTGAAAGATGAATTAAAAGATTAGATTATAGAACTATTTATTGATTCAATGGCTAGTTATCAATAACTATTCTTCATGGATGGATATTCTAGCTACAATAAAAATATGAATGGCCCCATAAGTTGAAGAATCTAACACCTTTAGGTTCCCCTAGAGAGTATTTTTCTGTTGGGTAATTCCCTTTGGCTTAAATAATGTTGGTGCTACATACCAACGAGTCATTCTTCACATATTTAAAACCATCCTATTAATTTTCATTGAATAATGTCTTGATGATATTGTGTTTCAGCCCTGACATTGTTTTTACCACCTAACTGATATTGAGGCCAACTTCAACAAATTTTAAAGACATATCTTGAAAATAAACCCCTTGAAATATTATTTTGGGGGTAACCTAAGGATAATTTCATGGGTTTATCATATTCCATCAGGAAATCAAAGTAAACCCTAAGAATAAACTGGTTATCATTAGTTTTTAAACTCATAAAAACCAAAAATAGTTTATACAAATTCATGGAAAATTGTCTTACTTCTAGTGTATTATATCCAAACTTGTAGAAAAGTGTTTTTCTACACCAAATTGATAAAGAAGGGTGTCACATATCAATGTAGCATGACTTTTACTAAGTATATGATAACATCAAGGAATATCTATGCAGCCCACCAGTGTTAATACTTATTGTTGAGGGATTGGAACTCAACCAACATGTGATGACTGTAGAATGATCACTAGGAACTTTCTTCGTGAAAAATAAACCATTAAAAAATAAAAAATAGCTTTTATTATCTTAGTTGAACCATTATCAAGGCTATGAAATTCAATTCAGATATCAAAAATACCTTTTCAAGAATTACTCTTTGTGGTTTAAAAACTAGAGCACTACTTGTTGTACCTTATGGTCCACATGGTCTCTCATAATAACCTGCTAAAATATATCATCATTCATCCTATGTTGATTGGATTTTTGGAATAGTATGTGTTTATCATACAAGAGTTTAATATACAGTTTTTTCCTCATAAAATTTTAAAATGATAGGATTTAAATGATTTTCTTGCAGAACACCCATTTATAAAAAAACATCATTAAATACTAAATTTTTAGATTAATTGATATTTTATTTTTAATAAGGACACAAAACATCATAAATTTATTTTGACAGCTAATCCAAGAGCAAAACTGGGAAGATAATGGAAGACCATATGTTCCAAAAATTTGGGATAGGGTTCATGCTCATCTCTCTAGAAAAGGATACTTTTCCTTACTCTTTTCTATTGTGAGAAGTATAATATAATGCCCCCATTACAGGCCTATTACTAGAACTACATATACTAGTGGAGAATCTAGAGGTGAAACGTTATTCATAGCTGGTAATCAAATTGAACTATGAGGATTATTCTATTAGAAAAAAAGAGATAATCCTTGTGCTTGCCATTGTATGAAGGTTAATGGAAGAATTATGATTAGATCTCACATTGAATAACATTCCACAATCATAGAATTCCATGGGTGGTGCATTTAAAAATATATCCATGACATTGGCATATCCACACTGGGATTAAATGATCATCATCATTGCACATTGCCGAATGGACTCACTTTATTCTAATGTAAGAATGGAAGAGATCTATGTTATCAGTCTTGTCCGCAAAATTTATGGTCCTACCACTAGGTGAATGATACCCATAATGGACTCTCTTAAAAATTGGTTACTCCCATTAAATATGTTGAGAGAGAGAAAATAGGATGGATAGTAACCCACTTCACTCTTTATGACCTCCCAAATCACAAGAAATTAATCTAGAAATGAGGCTTTGGTGGAGTCATTATCATATGTACCAATGGGGAAGAAACTTTCCCCATCATGAAGTAAATACAATTGTTATCCTAAGGTTTCCACTAGTCAGGGTTCATAATTTCACATGAAATCTGGACGCTTGGGTATTACTGGGCCACTATGACACATTATTACACATATTTTACCAAAAAGGGTTCTTCTATCTAGTTACACACTAACTTCATCCATTAACCACTAGAGTTTCTAAATATACCCAAAAAACCAATCCATTTTCTAAATGGGGAATCAATATTGTGGGTACATAACTTCTAGAGATGGATAAGGATTTAAATACATCCTACGCACTACCATTTTCTTATCCAAATGCGTTGAGGCATTACAACTCAACAATCCTAGGGTGAAAAGAATTTATAGCTTTATGAAAGAAAATATAATTTATAAAGTTGGTGTTACTTATAAAATAATACTTGAAAATGAAACAAATTTCAATTCTCCTGAGTTGAAAAAGCTTTATTAGGAGAATAACATCAAATCCAGCCAAACATCCTATTATCATGCAATAGCTAATGGAAAACCCACAGCCTTCAACAAGAACCTATTAGAAATATTCCTAAATATGGTGGATAATGATAAAATTTCATGGTGTGATAATATATTGCATGCCTTGTCAGATTACCAAAGTACACACCATACCACCACATGAGAAAAACTATATTTAGTCATATATAGAATCAAACCAGTCCTTCCCATTGAGGTCCAGTTTTCATCCCTTTGTGTTTCCATATATGATCATCTATCCATATATATTCTATCCAAAAAACAATTTGATTAACTAGAGTAACTAGATGAGAAAAGATATATACCTTTCATCACTTGGATGTCTATCAAAATCAGATATCATGAGATTTTAACAAGAATGTATGCCTCTATTTATTCTTTTAGGGATAATTTCTACTGGTCCTTAGGAATTCAATGATACTAAGAACGATTCCTCCAAATCATGATCTAATGGGGGAGTGACCTTACTCTAAACAAAAGTTCAACTCTAATGAAGCTGATTCCGTGATCTCAATGTATGGAGAACTCATTATTATCCTAGCCAATTCTAGGTTCCCGATGAACTATTTCACCACATGATATTTTTCCAATAATCAATATGTTAAACTATTGATCACCGTATAGTAAAAGATATTAGAATTTAAACATAATACCCTAAAATGATTCTCATAATATGTTAAACGATACGACAACATCTTTTCCACATAACGTGAAACTGTATAGTTCAATTCCTTGTTTCATGATGTAAACCCACAAAACATAATTATCCATGTTTGAGCACATCACAGTTTTCTATACTGTTACCCCACTACACTATTTATTTATGAAATATATATGGAATGATTCTCATTCCCATGTGATACATAGTGATTCATTGTTCATAATCATGGCCCCAAATAGAACAAAAATATCCCCCATAAATAGTATTCATCTCCTCACTATAAACCATTCTAGAACTATGTATCTATTTATTCTCATCTTAAGAAATATATAGTGAAACCTAGACCATATTTCTTGGGCGAAACTAAACTTTTTTTAAATAAAAAAGTCCCCTCTATCTTATATAAAAACACGATTGATGTGGGGAACTATTTTTAAAAACAACATGTGGATTTATTCTTTTTCCAATGAAATATATAGTGATCCTAAAATCCTTAATACTAGGCCCATCCATAATGAAAAAATGTTGCCTCAGCATGTCTGGTCCAGACCTACACAGGAAGACTTTCAATAACTATGTACAACATGATTCTAATAATATTGTTATATGTACCACATCCTAGATCTTACATCATGGACCATCCAACAGATAATCTAAATTCTCATTTCGTTCTATGTTATTTATTTTCTATGGTAGAAGAATAATTTCCCACTATTTGTTTCTCTTAGCGATAAGAACTCAAGTTGGTTTAGGATTTTTGGTAAAAATTTACCTGAAAAAAGTAAGAAAAATCAATTCTTATTTATGATTCTATAATCCTTTTTGAAAATACATATAAGAAAAATCAGATGTCATTGAAACATGGAATTAATATATAAGCTTCCTTTTATGAAATAAGAATAGATTTATTATAGGACTGATGAGATACATAGATACACCTAGATCTTATATCCTAGTTTTGTCACCATATGGGGAATTCTCCCACTCTCATATATTTGAGTCAGATATACATAGGAAGATCTGACATAGATTCTCACCCCATGTTTGAGCCCATATTCAACCCCCTTCTCCATAATTGAATTCCTTTAGTATGGGAAATCATTTCTAGAACTATGTGTGGACTGATTCATACTTTAGCAAGTAATATAGTGACCCCTAGGTCCAATACTCTGGTTGAGCCTCAATATTACTTTTTCGCATCAAGTAATCTTCTTCCATACCACACAATGTTAATCTACAAGGCAAATTATCATGTCTCATGTCTTCAAACTATATGGTACCTCAATAAATATGTGTAGATTGATTAATGTTCTAGTGATATATGTAATGACACCTTGGCCTCGTGTTATATTCCTCGCCACGAAGTGTGAAAAAATTTCCCCTATCCTTCTTAAAACCCATGATTTATGTATGTGATCTTAATTTTTTGTCCCTCATTCAGGGGTCTATCATGGGAATATAGTTATCCCTGTCTTACATATGAGTTAGATATTTGAAAGTGACTCTATATTTCATGGAAATATCTGTCCACCTGATTCCTTTGTGCATGTAAATATCTATTCCACACTTCGTAATCCTAATTTTTGCCACTTTTGTGTCTTCGTAATAATTATCCAATTACCATAGATAAAATATATGATACTTGAGGAATCCTTTTTCTAACTATACAGTAACATTCCCCATTTTTATTTTTATAAGTATCCTACATGTAGGGAAAATCATACATAGGGTTCCATTGTTTGAATATTCTATAACACGCTCAATTTGGCGTTTCATAAATTTTCCCACAAAATGGATTTTTCATCCAGCGATACATTTCAACCCCAGGAGAAGACTCTTCTGTTGCAGTAAGCCTTGATGAAAATATGATGGAACCCACGATTTAAATTTGGTTTGTGATCATCCTTCACTTATATTTTTTATGTCATTTATCTTGATCTGAGAACCCAAAAGATTATGGTTTAAAATTTCCTCCCTCATGTCCAAAGTATTCCAGAATATTCATGGCCAGATATTCCAGATATTACTTATCATTTTCATAATACTACAGTTCAAGTCATATGACCTAAAACTATATGCACCATATTTACCATCATTGGGTTTGACATAAATAGGAATCCTATTCTCCCATTCTTGGGTGATATTCAATTTAAATGATCCTATCACATTTAGGAACATTCCTTCCACAAACCAAACATTATTACAGAGGAAATATTAATCTACATAAACATCCTTCAGCTATCGAGAATAAAATATAAAAATTTCCTAGAAATAATTTAGTTGACTATGTAATAACATTACCTAGTAGTATTTTCATAAGTCTCCCACATAAAGGACATGTCAGCCAGAGGAACCCAATATTTGACTTTGTAGTAATATGCCCCAATTGGATTTTCACAAAGTCACCCACAAAATAAGATGGTCAGCCAAAAGTATAATATTCCTTAGGAGAGACCTCATCTATTCCCCTGATCTGTTTCCCCTATATCACTCATCGTATCTAGAGACCCCTAGATTAAATCTAACAAATACTCCCCCTTCATACATGAAAATGATGGCACATTCTGGGATAGAATACCGTGAAAATAGAGAAATACTAATCTCTTAGCCAGAGCTAAATGTACTCAAATTACATCCCCTAATGTCTTATATGTATTACATTAAACTTCATAGCATAAATTCCATGTCACAATACATTAAATTTAATAATAAAATCCAAATTGTAATATGTCTAACTATATGTTATGTGTCCTGATCACATGATATTAAACATCATGATGCTTCAAACATTGTTTTAAAGGGGCCTTCCACCCTAACATCAATCATTTAACAGAATTTTTCCTTCTTCACACATGAAAAATTATTGCAGTATATGTTTCTTAACCATGTAAAATTCTAACACATGTGTTCTCTTCGTTCTTAAACATCTTCCTTTGTAAAAAACACACTTCGGGGTCTTGGGAAATCTTAATCTCCATATTTGTTTTGGACATTGGTGGTAGAATATCAGAATTTCTATGGATATCATATTATGTCTATGAAACTACATTCCCCGGTTTTCTTTTCAGAATTTTCCCAAAAAAGGGCCTTTCAACTAGAAAATGCAACTAATTTACTATGTAATAACACAACCAAGTTGTTCATAAAGTTTCCCACAAAATTGAGTTTGTCGACTAGTGGTAAATTCTTCTCTAGGAGAAACCGATTTATCCCCCTAATTGATTACAATATGGTGCTAGAAACTATTTCCTAAACTCAATCAATGGAAATTCATCACATACATTTTTTTCATCGTTTTTAGAATTAATGATCACAAAACCATCACTCAAAATTAAACTTCAGATATCTGATAAATTTCAGTACATTCTTGACCCACAAGCCTTGTTTGGGTCATCATTTCACAACTTATGGTCAATTATTTTTGACCTAAAACACTAGTCACATTTATCCTTCTTGAACATCTTTACATTATCCATGAAAATATTCATTGTACTCACCATGTTGAACACCCATAAAGGGAACTCCATAAAAAAGTCATGTCTTATCTCTCAAGACTTGTTCTCTACATGGTTTTGGAAAGAATCAAGAAATTAAAAGATAACAGGCATAAAGTATACTAGGTTGATAATCCAGAAAGGGAGGCTTATGAAAAATCCATGTGGTTTCTACTAAGTTTTATTGTGGTGTATTTAAAAAATACTTTTGGTGATAACACAAAAAGACACTGTGATTATAGGGTTTTCAATATAACCCTAGAAATAGTTGAACTATGCTCACAAGGCCCAATGGATTAGAAAAAAATAATTAGAACAATCCATCACCCATATCATTATAACTATAATGAGATGATGTCAAAAAAAATAAGTAATTTTAAAGGTTATATTATGACTACAATAATGACAAGAATTTAGGGATAATAATCCGAAAAAAATAATTTTTATTTATGTTCTCAAATGTAGTGGAATATTCACATGTCATGGTCTCACTACCATGTTTTAAATCATCTCCTTGACATAATCTTTGATAAGTGGTACAATGTCTTGATCATTTTCTATAACTTGTTGGAACCCAGTTAGTTGTGTTGTGATGGCTTCATTTGTGTAAATAATCTTCACTTTCTTTGATTCCATAGATTATTTTCCTTATAAAGAGGCCATCATCAGGGAATAATGGATTTGAACTATCTTTTCCTCTACAGCTCATAGTTCATCTTAAGTAATACCATTTGGAGTGATTTCTCATCTTAATAGCATTGATGCTACTATATTTCCTTTTAATGATTCCACTCTACCTAGAACAACATCCCAAAGATCATCAAACAATCTTTACAATTATGCATTATCTTTCTATATCCTTCCCTTCAATTCCTTTTGATATATTATTTATTTCACCACATGATGGATCATACGGTAATCAAATATGCCATTTCCTTGCATGAAAATTTTTAGTGGAATCTGCTGAAGTCATGATGACATGTATTCAATTGGAATATACATGAATATATTCTAGATATCAGTCCAGACAATACAATGCATTTTGTGATGAAAATAATGTATCTCCATGTTCAACTCAGATCCGCTCTCATAAAGAGAGATGTATTTTGGGATTAGGTCACTCAATGAATCACTATGTTATATTCCCTCCAATACTGCCTTATTTTTTCCTTCAAACATTTACCAAACTAGCATAGAATCCCCCTTCTAATTATCAGTTATTGAAGTCGATAGCACGGTATAGATGATAAAACCCATTGTCAACACAATAAGGATAATAAATAATAAAGGCATTGAAGTAACTAAAATGGATATAAACACTGACCCATTGATTGGATGATTATTTGGATTGATACCTCCCTTGTACTTTTTCCAACATTTATTAGTGAAAGGAAATCCTAATGAGGCGATTTATTTTTATTTCTCTACGTAGTTGGGATCATGGGAACATAGGAATCTCCCACTTCATAATTCATAGATGTCACATCCTCAGTAGTGGGAAAAGGATGGAATTGGAGGCCTCATTCATTAAATTATTATGAAACATTTTTTGAAGATAAATCCTTACAGATTGATCTTGGAGGTCAGACATAAAATAAAAAGAGGATGCATATATTTGAAAAAATTCAAGAAAGAGAGAACTCAAGTTTGTCCAATAACCTTATAAACTCCCAGAACTCCTATAGAAAGGATGGAACATTAATGATTTTTTATCTATACCAAAGGGATTTTAGTACATTTAAGGACCATTTTGGAATATTCCTAACATTGAGAGAAGGGTGAATTAGTCTTGGGTACTTTTTAATCCAATTTCAACTATTTATATCTATACCACATTGACCTGTTAGTATCTTGATTCTTGTATTCTCTTTTCCCATTCACATAAAATTATATGGAAGAACTCTAGGTATCACATGAATTTTTATATGTTTCACCACTCAACAAGAGTAGATACATCCTTGGTATGGTAAAAAATAGTCCCAACCACGCAAGCATCTCAAAATAATATTTTTGTGTGGTTACAACGAGTAGTATATACCCTTAAACTCATCAATAACATTGAAAATAATCCAATAGTGAATGTTTTATAGATCTTGGTTGGATATTTATAATCCCTTCAAATATAGTGTTCCCCTTTTCAATGAGGCTTTTTAACACCGAGAAAGTCCTCCACTAGTGGATTCATGTCTGATTTCAATTTTTTGTATTGTTCTGTAACAATATTTTTTTCACTTTATTATTTACACAACAACAAGAAAGAATCTCCTCTTATATATTCTCGACATAAAACAAGATAACTACAACATCTTATTCTTTTATAAATCACAATAATATGAATTTTTTTAATGATGAACATTGGTTTCCTTTTGAACCAAATAATAATTAGTGGATATCAATTTGGTCACTAGATCTTCATTTGTTCTTCTCTCTTTATTATTCAGTGAAAAACCAAATGTACATAGATCTCTTCTTCTTCTTCTTACGGGATTCACAAACATATTTTTTTATTCGTAACTCAATGAAGATCATCTCAACATATAATCATCATAATTGATATGGACTGCATAACTGAATATATATTGGACACTCTCTTCTTCTTCTTTGATTCACAATAATATAGAATAGTGGAGAAGTGTCTTATTCAATTCCTTAAATACTCAAAATCAAACCATGAGTATTTTATTATACTTTCTTAGTCCTTGATGCTGATATGATTTTAGTTTCATGATTGGTTCTTCTACATTAATGCTATGTGGGTTTGATAATCTTCTTCTGTTGTTTATCAACCGGGTACACATATGGTCTCACTCCTCAAAAAAAATAGTGCGGGTATTACACACATGAACTATTTCACCTAACCAAGATATTCAAATATTATTTTAGAAATGTTCCCTCATGAAGCTCACAACATTTATGAAGTAAACTGTTATCTTTCATGCATCCTTTGTGTTCCTGGCATGAAGCATTTTCACTTTGATCACAACATTTGACTTTGAAAAGAAATAAAACATTCATTCTAATTTCTACTTGTGCATGACTCACTAATTTCACACAACTCTTATGTGCAACTCAATACTTACGCTCAACCCACATCTTGTGCTCAAGTACCATTTTGAGCACATCTTCCTACTTGGGTGGAAACTCTCTAATTGAGAATAACTTTCCACTTGCATGTCCCAAAGCTATGATTTTCTTCAACTGTTGAGAATTAATTAATGAAAAGGGTACCCACCTATTTATAGGCAATTTTTTGACCCTACACGCATCTCACACGGTTTTCCCTGAGCGTGCATGTACATTCACATAGGTCTCTTTCACACAAACATAACTTGTGCGATAACTCCATTACATATGCGACCTGCATTAAATTTCCATATTTTGATTTATTGATCCTAAAATATTCCTTACACATAAATTTCAAAACCACATGGAAACTTGTGCACAATATTCTACGCCAAAAACTCTTTTCCCCATTCTCCAAATTTTGGAACTAAAATTTTCAAAAACATTGGAAAATGGGCCCACCTTAAATCTTTTCTTCAGAAAGTGAAATAAAGCCTCTTTAAAGTCATCTAGTTTTTAAAAAATAGATTCTTTTATGATAAACCTTACCTGTCTTGATATATTGTCATTGGTCGATCACCATTAACATCTCCAGATTGTCCAAAGAAGGTTTAGCAGCTTTCTCATCTTTTGACACCATTATTCTTTCCAATAATACCAGAATATGATTGGAAGAACCTTGTCTCCCACTTTCCTTTATAAACATTATGTCACAAGTTCTCTAAACCACATATGATATTTGAGAAATATAAAGCTTAAAAGCAGCATTATATTTAACTTGAATTATTATTCAACCAGTGCAACCAATGTCATAAAATCAATCCAAAACAATTCTATAGAAATCGCCTTGAATCTCAATTTCATCAAATAATTCACTTGTTTCAGGGAATATCAATACTTGAGGACTTCATCCAAACTCCATTAACATTGAAACTACTTCATCATATTGACTTCAATGTGATATCATTATCTCAATTAACACCTTTTCCAACCAATGATAATTAGTTGATAAAAAATACAATCCATACACAATGTTTGATCTATAGTTAACACATTATTTCATTATATAATCCATCAAATCTCACCAAATCCTCACCAGTAAGGGTATCTGAGATGAATTTCTCAAGACCTGAATTATCTTCTTCATCGACTCCCTATGACAACTTCTTAGTAGGAAAATCATTGTCAAACAATGAAAATTCAAGGCAATCCCCATCACCATCATCAGAACATTTGAGGTCCCTATTTATCCCATTTTTATTAGAAATATGACCAAAATTAACTCCTCAAAGGTAGTAAATTTTTTTGAATTATGTAAAATGTGATGAGGGGAGGAAAAATTAGAATCATAAAGGGGTGCCCATTTATCAGCGCTATAAAAGCGCTGATAAAAGTAGAATTTATCCGTGCTCCTTTAGCGCTGATAAATTCCCTCTCTGCTACTTCAAAAAATATGCAGTAGCACACTTGAACACCTGAAAAAAAAAACAGCATCTCAATAAGCCAATTATTGAAAGTATACCCATACAAAATTAACTCATAAATCATAATCAAATTAGACGAAGTATACCTATACAACAATTATACTCGTACACCGTTAACACATAATTCATAACTTAATTAAGTACTTAAAGAAATCAATTCAGAATTCAGGGGGTTTGGGGGCTGTTCAAGGGTTTGGGGTGGCTTTCCAAGGGGGGTAGGGGGTGTCTGTGGGGCTTTCCAGGGGTTGGGCTAGTGTCCAAGGTGTAGGGTGGTTTACAGTGGGTGGGGGGGTGTCCTGAGGGGTGGGGGTGTCCAGGGGGTGGATTGGTGTCCAGGGGGTGGATTGGTGTCCAGGGGGTGGATTGGTGTACAAGGATACAATACATCCCTATTTTAGTGCCCAAAAAAAATTACCATTCATCGTACACAATAGGGTAAACAGATTAATTAAACTAAACATTCTATAATTATATGAAATTTCAGATGCAACTCAAATGGTCATTCTATACACATCAATTGGCCATCCACCGGGTCAAAAACACATACATGAATGAATAAAATAAATAAAAGTTAAATAATACTAAAATAATATGATCTTTACAATATAACCATTCACTAAAATCTTATAATCCTACTTGAGTTCAATCCTAAGGCTCCACATGGGTGTTCTTTATCAATACATAAATTGTTGGACTTTTCTCTATCCACTATGCATCATGTTCTCAACCTCTATGAAGTTATAAGGTTTGTATACACACTGAGGTAAACATACTTGGGGGGGATGAATATCATTAATAAACCCCCAATATTAAACCAGCAATAGGCTATTGTAAGTGCATGATCTGGAAATATGCACAACCTAGTTGAGAAATAACTGGAATAAAACTAATAAAAAATCATCATTGATCTTCAAATCCCTAACCATGATTAAACCAAAATTAATTTTCCAACTTCTGAACTTTTACCAAGAAAGTCACAAGGATCGTGTTGACATTATAAAAATATTTTTTGACCAAGTCCTACCCCATCTACATCAAGACACATTGATCTTCAAATATTAAAGCCTGATCAATCATACTTACTTCATCCAATGTTTTGGTTTCTCTGAGTATATCATAGGAACCACACAAAACATATAATATACCATGGTCTCCCCACAATATACGTAATTGAAATTGACCTCCAATATGTGAGTTTTATTTATACAACATCATGGAAATCCACTTATGGGAGTTTTCTCATCCAGGGAATACCCTCAATAGTATCTCTAACCACCCATATGTGTTCTTCCAATTCTGAGGCATAAGACCTATACGGATCTCATCCCTATAATATGGGAGTACCCTTATGTAGGCAATAATACTAAGAAGCAAATATTCATTACCATGTTGGAGTATTATCATCCAAATAATAATCCCTAAAAGCATATCAACCTTCCAATATGGGTGTATTCTCGTTTGAGCCATAATCTATATAATCATCTCAGCCCTCCCCTATGGGTTTATTTTCATTTAGTTAATGTTCCCGATAAGAATCTCATCCCACTCGTATGGTTGTATTCTCATCTGGGGAATAATACCTATATACATCTCATCCCTCCCCTATGAGAGTATTCTCATTTAAGGAATAAGACCCAGAAGCATATCCACCCTCCCATATGGGAGTATTTTCATTCAGATATTAGACCATAAGTATCATAGACCCAAACACATGATCACCCTAGTATACCAGGCCAACCATGACTTGATATATATGAGGCCCCTGACATATCACATGCCATGACCCCCATTTAAATACCTTTATAAGATATCACATAAAGAATCACTCTAAAAAAATGACTCAAACATATATAATCCTATCCAAAAATCACTAATACTCCACGAGAATTTCCATTAATTCAAAAAAAATCATATCCACTACTATATAACAATTCCATATATATATATATATATATAAATTATTATGAGTGTTCATATGAAAAATCCACCCTGACAACATGGATAGAGTACCAAGAGTGTGACCCATCTGGTTACAACCCTAGCAAGCTCAACGCATTGACTATGGTACCTAATAAATACCTATAATTGAATTTACCCATTCCCATGGATGCATTATCACTAGGCACAAAAAGTTATTATTGAACCTACTAGGGTCCCCTAAGTCATCATATAACAAGTCACCCCATTTGTGGTCTTTGATCTTAATAATAACCCTTGGGCCAATGTCAACATCTTGGTGGTAAAACATCCCACAACCCAATATCTAATATATCCTATCCTCATAAGCCAAATATGGATATTATCATAAGGGAGATGACCTCAAGTCCATTTCCATCATATACTACTCTAAGTTGAATTGAACACGCAACCTATCTACCTCCTCAAGTCACAACCTAGTCCCTTTTTCTTGGGGCTATCCCAAGATACTCCATTAGAGGAACTTGGAAATCACATTTCATTTCCTCTGACCATTCTCATGACCCTCTTCTAGTTCTAATACCATGTCTCACTCCTAGGATACCATCATCTTCAATTAACAGAGGAAAAAAGGCTCTATCCTAAATTGATGCCCTTCAATCACCTCTTAAAAGTAATAAAAATTACTTTAACTATCACACCATCATGATATACATAGATAAATACTAAATATGGACTCCCATTTTTCACAATTCTGAATCTAGGGTGAAAAACCACCCTGAATCCTCAAATGTGTAATAAAGGAATAGTACAGGACATGTACCTTGTGTAAAAGGTGTATACTCAAAAATATCCTGCCAATATATATACATTAACATAAAATATGTACAATAACATTCTATTCATGTACTACTACATGAACATAGAGCAAACAAGGGGTCTGACTATGTATTAATATATGGCCAGCACATATATGGTGCTTGGCTGTGTACTACTAAATAACCATGCACCCCTTACATGGGGTGTTTTCCCAAGTACCCAAACACATGGACATGTACCACTAAATGAAATATAAAATGATTACACAAAATTTAGTCCCAAAAAATAATTTTCCAAAAATGGGAAGAACACATGATATTTTTTTTAAATTAACTTCCATGTGATCAAGATTTCACAAACAAAAACCCATACAATCAGCTAGATAGAGGTCACACCATGCCTCCGATTGAGGCGGGGTTTACTCTTACACATCACCAAGGACCCTTGGATTGTTCTTATAAAATATCATGGAAATATGAATGCGTTTGGTATGATTTCCGTAGGTTAGTTGTTGTTTTCACTTAAAATCGTGTCCATTATAATCAAAAGAGATACGCTTTGAGTGTTACCGGCCACACAGTGCCTCGGATTGAGGTAGGGATGACTCGTACAAGTCACTAAGGACCCTTGGATCATTATTATAAAAGATAAAGGCAATCTGAATGCGTTTGGTCGGATTTCCGTAGGTCTGTTGTTGTTTTCACTTAAAATCATGCCCATTTTAAACAAAAGAAAGACCCTTTGAGTGATAGAGGTCACATCGTGCCTTGGATTGAGGCGGGGTTGAATCATACACATCACCAAGGACCCTTGGATCGTTCTTATAAAAAATCAAGGCAATACGAATGTGTTTGGTCAGATTTCCGTAGGTCAGTTGTTGTTTTCACTTAAAATCGTGTCCATTTTAAACAAAAGATAGACCCTTTGAGTGATAGAGGCCACACCGTCCCTCAGATTGAGGTGGGGTTGACTCTTACACATCACCAAGGACACATGGATTGTTATTATAAACAATAAAGGAATTCCGAATGCATTTGTTTGGATTTCGGTAGTTCGTTTTTGGTTTTCACTTAAAATTGTGTCCATTTTTAACAAAAGAGAGACCATTTGTGTGTTACCGGACATAAAGATCCTTGGATTGAAGTAGGGTTGACTCTTAGACATCACCAAGTCTCTTTAATATTTATAATAAAAGATCAAGGCAATACGAATGGGTTTGGTCATATTTCAGTAGGTCAGTTTTTGTTTTCACTTAAAATCGTGTCCATTTTAAACAAAAGTGAGACCCTTTGAGTGATAGTAGTCACACCACGCCTCGGATTGAGGCAGGGTTGACTCTTAAAGGACACCGAGGACCCTTGAATCGTTCTTAAAAATATCAAGGCAATCCAAATGCGTTTGGTCAGATTTCCGTAGGTCAGCTTTTGTTTTCACTTAAAATTGGGTCCATTTGAAACAAAAGTGAGACCCTTTGAGTGATAGAGGCCACAAAGTGCCTCGGATTGAGGTGGTGTTAACTCATACACGTCGCCAAGGACCCTTGTATTGTGATTTTAAAAGAACAGGGCAATCCGAATGCGTTTGGTTGGATTTCCGTAGGTCAGTTGTTGTTTTCACTTAAAATCGTGTCCATTTTATACAAAAGAGAGACCCTTTGAGTGTTACCGGCCACACAGTTCCTGGGATTGTGTAGGGGATGACTCGTACATGTCACAAAGTACCTTGTAATCTTTCTTATAAATGATCAAGGAAATTCGAATGCGTTTGGTCTGATTTCCATAGGTCAGTTGTTGTTTTCACTTAAAATCGTGTCCATTTTAAACAAAAGAGAGACCCTTTGAGTGATAGCGGTCACACTATGCCCCGTATTGATGCTATGTTGACTCTTACACATTACCAAGGACCCTTGGATCATTCTTATAAAATCTCAAGGAAATCCAAAATCATTTGGTCAGATTTCCATAGGTTAGTTGTTGTTTTCACTTAAAATCGTGTCCATTTTAAACAAAAGAGAGACCCATTGAGTGATAGCGGCCACACCGTGCCTCGAATTGATGTGGGGTTGACTCGTACATGTCACCAAGGACTCTTGGATCTTTCTTATAAAATATCAAGGAAATCCAAATGTGTTTGGTTGGATTTCTGTAGGCAAGTTTTTGTTTTCACTTAAAATCGTGTCCATTATAAAACAAAAGAGAGACCCTATGAGTGATAGCGGTCACACTATGCCTTGTACTGAGGTTTGGATGACTTTTACATATCACCAAGTATCCATGTATCATTATTATAAACGATCGAGGCAATATAAATGTGTTTGTTGGGATTTTCGTAGATCAGTTGTTGTTTTCACTTAAAATCGTGTCCAATTTTAAAAAAAAGAGAGACCATTTGAGTGATAGAGGTTACACCATGCCTCAGATTGAGGCAGGGATGACTCGTACACGTCACCAAGGACCCTTGTATTGTTATTATAAAATATAAAGGCAATCCGAATGCGTTTGGTTGGTTTTCCATAGGACAGTAGTTGTTTTCACTTAAAATCGTGTCCAATTTAAACAAAAGAGAGACCCTCTGAGTGATAGCGGTCACAATGTGCATCGGATTGAGGTGGGGTTGACTTGTACACATCACCAAGGACCCTTGGATCGTTCTGAAAAAAGATCGAGGCAATCTGAATGCGTTTGGTCAGATTTCCGTAGGACAGTTGTTGTTTTCACTTAAAATCGTGTCCATTTTAAACAATAGAGAGACCCTTTGAGTGGTATCGGCCACACCGTGCCTCAGATTGAGGCGGGGTGGAATCCTACACATCACCAATGACCCTTGGATTATTCTTATAAAATATCAAGGAAATACGAATGTGTTTTGTCGGATTTCCCTAGGTTAGTTGTTGCTTTCACTTAAAATCGTGTCCATTTTAAACAAAAGAGAGACCCTTTGAGTGGTTCAGAATTCTTGCATGTTGCTAGTAAATATCATCTGTTAAAATGGGAAAATGACTCATTAGAGAAATGTTATTTTATTTAATAACAATTACAATTTCCCTACAAAAATTTACATACAATAATGTTTCTTCTTTTGATCCCCTTAACCCCTCTCAAAAAATGACCACCAATTGTACATGTCCCCAAGTCAGATCTTCATTGTATTTGTATACAACCTGCCATTAGGTATGCAGCCCACTCATTTCTGAATACATCTATATCATCTTTTGAGTATGAGGCTTTTTGGCAGTCATATTACTACTGAAAAATAAAGAAAATAAAGAAATAATAAATAACTTAAACGAACTAGTAGTTGTTTTTGAAAATACCTCTTTAGGGATGCTAGTTTGCTGATGAAAAACAATCTCTTTCATAAATTTCCAAAAATAATAACCGCATTCATTATCGTTTGTTTATTTTGGAAACTCCAAAAAATTGATCATTAGGATAATAAGTAACTTGTGTTGAGATGTGTTTGGATAGTGAAATTTTATTATATATACCCTGATATTTGTCCAGACGTAGTACTTGCTCGCCTCCCTATGCTTAGCCCCTGTCCTCATTCCTTTTTTTAGATGATAATGATACACCATCCTATCATAATAGAATCATCAGTAAAAGATAATATAATTAATATTACTTGATTTTTATACCTAAAACAAAACATGTAGTGTCTTACAGATTCACAAACTCCATCATGTGTGGTCGGTTTGATGGATATCCTTGCTTTGAATCCAGAAAATAAATTTTCGGAGTATCCATGTTCACTGCAATTAGCAACCAATGTTGCCTAAAAAATGAATAAGTAATAAATGAAGTGAAAATATAATTGATATTCTTTATTCGTAGAGTATTACCCCTGCATGGTTGGTATTAGGAAAAGTCTGTCATCTGTAATCTTGCATTCAAATGTTTTCAGCAAGTCGTTCACTTTTGCATCCCTTTTTGATGGCTCTATTTTTGTTACGTGTGTTGATGTGATATGAGGACTAACTAGTCCAAGTCTTGGGTCATGGGAAAATTCCTTCTACTATTTTTCATAAATGCATCTATCAATAATATAAAATGCATTTAGTCATAATTTGGACATTTGATCAGCTAATAGAAAATCAATTCATGGAAACATACCTCATATATACATTTACAACTGTGACACCTAGCCAACCCTTTTCAAGGATTTCATTTAAATTTTTAGTAGCAATGAAATATTGACTTTACTCTCTGTATATATTCTCTTCGGAAACAACTATATGACTATTACCATCGTTTAGCTTCGTATCCACATGAGTCTTCAATGCTAGAAAATGTGGATAGAGAACAGGTGGTGTTATTGTGCTTTCAGTAGCTCCATGGGATCGATTGGTTGATCCATTAGATGGTTTTGAGCCGAATTTTATCACCCCCTTCCCTTTCTCCATCTATAACAACAATCACTGGTTCAAACACTTTTTCATTAATTTTTAAGGGTTCATCTTGAAAAGAAATGAAAATAAATACCTCTTTGTCTGCATGTACTCTTACAAGTTGTGATGGCCATGAAATGAATATCCCAATATCCTTTTCAACCGTATTAATATCATCATCATCAAGTGGAATAGGTAGCTCTACCTTTGGCTCATGAGCTACAGTAATCGTCACTTTCAGATGATCTTTTGGAAGTGGTCTATTATGCAGTGTGGCATCTGGGTTATTGAACACTGTAGCCCTCGCTACAAGGTGATATGTGGGTGTTAACAGATATAAATCACAATCCTTATCACCCTGTAGAATAACAGTACAAAAATATTATCAGTGTTTTTCAGATTCATATTTTATGGGAAAAATTATTAGAATATTGATTACCATGGCTAAGACAGTTTTTTGAGGTGAATGGCTCACCTCAAAGTTGGTGGGGGGTGGGGCGGGATGTTCATGCGGCGGTTGTTCCTAAGTTGTGTCTTCCTTTTCCTTCCCACCCATAAAAGTTTCTAGCAACTCTCCCTTCCATTTAAATAGTTCTTCAAGGGTTGCTATTTTTCGCTCATTTGTTCCAATTTTTCATCTGTATCATCCATTTTTTTCTTCATCTCAAAATATTCGGGGTGTCACCCCAAACCCTGCACATCTGACATGACTTTATTTTTCTGGCTGCTTCAAAACCGTCGATAATAGGTCTTTATCGGCTACAGAAGTAGCTGATTCCTGTGACTATCGGATATAAGAAAATAACTAATTCTTTTTATGTAATAGCAATTTTAAACAAATTTTTTTATCTTCCTGTCATACTTATACATATTTACCACACTTTTTGTGTGTTCTCATCTACTGACATCCCTTCATTGTTCACACATGCCTCCTTCCATAGAACATGACGTGGGATGGAAGTACATTTGGTTTTAGACTCATCAATCTACATATAAACATAGAAATATAATTATGATTTTGTTTATTGGCAGCTAACAATATTACTGTAAATTTAAAATACGTACCATTTACTTTTCTAATGATGTGCACCCCATCCTTTCTTTATGATAGGGGTATGTTGGTTTGGAAGCACATTCCTTATTTTCTGTACAGAGTTTCTGTTTCATAAATGATATATTGACAATCAAAATGATGAATACATGTATCCTCAAACAACATATTATCACCCACAATGTACCTGAAACTTATCATCCCCACGACGGCCAATAAATGCATCCCATGCTTCATGGGATATCATGTGAGCATAGACAATGGGTGGGTGCAGGTTTATTTTTCCTTTATAATCTTTCAGGTGACATATTGTAAAAATTGTGTGAAAACCTCGATGAATCTTTCCTTCAAGCCTTAGTACACAATCCTTGTATGAATTCACTACTATAAATGTACTCTGCAAGATATTGAGAAGAGTAAGATATTGTTTCATTATTTTATTTTCTATTAAATTAAAGAAATAAATTCATAATGTTACCGTAATTTCTTCCCATATCACAACCTTCAGCCCAGACAAAACATGGGTCCATGAATCTTTTTCAATCAGCACGTGTTTCCGAGTGACAAATCCAATGTAGCTGCTAAACATAGCTTTGTTGGGATTCACATGTTGGCCTTGTGCATTCCATCTGACTTCAAATTTGATGCCTTTGCTTTTTTCCTTAAAGAATTTTGGCTAACACCGTCAAACTACGATGTACCTATGTTTTCTGTGATGCTGGTCCTTCATTCCCAACCTTTTCATCATTATCAACATCATATACATGTTCATCTATAATGGTATCAATGACATGTGCTGATGGTTTTTGGACCTCAACACTAAGACCAGCAAGAGCCGCAACAGCAGGAGTAGTAGGAGGAGCAGCTGGAGCAGTAGGAGCCGTAGGAGGAGGAGCAGCAGGAGCAACATGAGCCGTAGTAGGAGCAACTGCAGCAACAGCATGAGTTGGAGGAGCAGCAGGAGCAGCAGCCGGAGCAACAGTAGCAGCAGCATGAGCCGCAGGAGTAGCAGCAGCCACAACATCTGCTGCTTGAGAGACTTGTTCAGCCTCAAGGTTAGGAGCACCAGAATGTGCAGAAGTCGTTATCTGCAAAAGTGGTTGAACAGTTTATTCAGATTACATAAATTCAGTAATGATAATATAATAACATAAGATAACAATATCTATATTACAAACAAAATATAACCTATTTACTGAACTCCATTTCATTTTTTCAAATGTTGAAGGGATTTGACACCTCTATCGACTATCCAAATCCCTTCATTATGGTCTCCTCTAACATACAAAACATCATCTACATTGGGGCCGCTCCGAAATGATTGCGATGTACCACTAAAAGGATCACCCTCAATTGAATTTCCATCAGAACCTTCCATAGTTTTGGATAATAATAAAACAATCGACCACTTTCGTTTTGCGGGAACGATAACATAAAATACTTGTATCTCTTGTGATACCATTATAAACTGTTCGTCTTTGTACCCTTCTTTACTAAAATAAACTTTCTCAAATTTCCATTCATCTATTTTAAAACTACTATTGTTATCAATCCATTTTCATTGAAAAATAGGCAACTGGAATGTCGTATAATCCAACTCCCATATTAGTTTGATAATTCCATAGTATGACATATTTGCACAAATTGTATTTCTGTCCTTACTACCAAAAACATGCATCGCTTTATCCACTAGTGTAACTCCACTATTTTTTATGGTACTATCTTCATCATGTTCATCTGTATAGAATGTATAACCATTAATTACATAACCACTCTAAGATAATACATACACACTTGTTCCAGCGGCTAGCCATCGAGGATGTTCTGAAATTGAATTCAGATATTCATCCACCTTCTTAAAAATATGGTCCTAAAACCATCCTATAAACTGGTGATAATGTGTATCTGATAACCAATTTTCATCCATCTATGGATTCAACTGCCTATGAATTTCTTTGTGAGTTTCAATATATTGAGCAACCTCCCAACTATTAAGCAAAACATAAAGATGAGCATTCTCCCGATCTGTAATACTGATTGTCACAACTTCTCGTCCAGAAATTCCCTCACCTTCAATGCATCCACTGTGACGAGATTTTGGGAGTCCAATGCTTTCCACATCAGATAGGTATTAAAAACAAAATTCAATGGCTTCCTCAACAATATATCGCTCCACTATACAACCCTCTGGACGACTTCGATTTTTTACATAACCTTTGAAAATCTTCATATACCATTCAATAGGATACATCCATCTATAGTTCACATGACCACAAAGTCGAATATCTCTCACAAAGTGAATCATCAAATGAACCATCATATCAAAGAATGTTGGAGGGATGAAAATTTCTAATTCACATAATATGATGACAATTTCTTTTTCCATAGTTGGGAATTTCCCCAGGTATAAATTTATTCTACATATAGCTTTGAAAAAGAAACAAAATTTGGTTAATGTATGACGAACATTCATGGGAAAATTGAAACATAAAGCTATAGGAATTAGATCTTGCATCAAAACATGGAAATCATGTGATTTCAAACCTTTTAACTTCAAATCATTCATTGACAAAATGTTCTTGATATTTGATGAGTACCCCTCTAGAACCTTTACATCATTGAAGAAGTTGCAAAACTGATATCTCTCCACCATAGAAAGAGGATAAAAATCTGGAGGAAGAAACATTCGATTTTCACACTTTACGGAAGCCAAATATTCTCGTATTCCCATGTAAACCATGTACAACCTTTCCTTACTTACATCTTTTGTTTTGATAGGGGCATTTAGAAATGTTCTGATAACACTATCACATACATTTTTTCCACATTCATCACATCAAGAAAATGTCTAACATACAAAAATTCCAGTATGGTAATTCAAGAAAAAACTGATCTCTTTTTCCAACCGATTTTCATGTGGTTTTTCGAAAATGGTTTACCAAAAACAGTGTTCAGATCATTTACTTTCTCAAATAGCTGATCGCCTATTAGTGGAGATGGTGTTCTGCATTTTTCTAAACTTCCATTTAAGGATGTCGTCCAAGATCGGTACTTATGCCGGCGAGGTAGAAATCTACGATGTCCTAGAAACACATATTTCGAGGTACATTTCAACCTAATTGATTCTGTATTTTCTTCAAACACGGGAAACCCTTGAGTTCATTTAATGATATATCCTGACAAATTTCCATAAGCAGGGAAATCATTTATTGTCACATACAACATCGCTCTCAACGTGAAGTATTCACTTTTATAAGAATCATACAACATTACACCTGAGTCCCAAACTAACTTCAAATCCTTGATCAAAGGAGCTAGATAAATATCAATATCGTTTCCTAGTTGTTTTGGTCCTGATATAAGCATAGATAACATGATGAATTTCCGCTTCATGAATAACCAGGGTGGAAAGTTATAATTTACCAACATAACAGGCCATGTACATTGAGTGCTGGTTTGAAAACCAAATGGATTCACTGCATCTGTAGATAATGCAAGACGATGGTTTCTCGGATCTTTACCAAATTCAGGATACTCATGATCAATTTTCTTCCATTGAGGAGAGTCGGCAGGATGACGTAATAACCAATTTTTATTTCTCTTATCTGCATGCCACCACAATTGTCTTGCAGTTTCATCACTTCCATATAGACGCCAAAACCTTGGAATGATTGGAAATTACCATACAACTTTCGTATGATTGGATTTATCTTTCTTGTATCAAGAAGCACCACACTTTGGGCATCTTATAAGTGATTTGTTCTCCTTGCGAAACAATATGCAGTCTTTCAGGCAGGCATGTATTCTTTCAGAAATCATTCCCATCGAGCATAGAATTCTTCTAGCTTCATATGTCCGGCTTGGGAGCTCATTATCTTCCAGGAGCATGTCATTCAAGAAAGAAAGTAGTTTTGTAAAACTAACATCACTCCATCCATTGCCTAATTTCAATTTATACAACTTCAGTACAACTGACAATGTTGTATACGCAGTGCAAGCAGCATAAATGGTGTCTTTCCACAACTCTTTATGTTCTCAAACAATTTTGGGCAATCATGGAGTTCGTCTTGAATTGTCTTTTTCATTTCCTCAATACGATCTTCATCATCATTGACATCTGTAATAACATCCTCCATACTATCTTCTTCATTATCCATATTTGTATTCATATCTGATGATCAATAAAACGCAGTTTTATCCCAGCCAGTAGCTACATTCGCTTTTTCTCCATGTTTATTCCAACATTTATAACTCCGATCTATTCCATGACATATAAAATGTTCTTCCAACTCCTCTGGAGTAAGTAGTCTACAATAAAAATAGCGTAAACACTGACAAAGGATTTGATAAGGATCCTTTGCAAACATGATGAACTCTTTCACTCCATTCTCGTACTCTATTGTTAAAAGATTATCATCCATCCAATCTTTATTCATCTTCATCCTACTTGAATCTCAAATATTAGTGTTCATGGTTCAAGTACACAAAACAAGGCTTCCAAATACAGTAGAAGAGAACCACATCCTTATAATGAGATCAAGTAGTCTATCCTATAATCAAGATTCATAAAAAGGAATATTAGATTCACTAAAAATATGATGATCAATCACTCTATAAGGAGGATATAATAGGAGATAGAGGATTTCCAATCGATGAGAGATCCCCTTGTCAGAGAGAAACCAAACGCATGCAATGGAGCTATCTGAGAAGAAGGGAGTTTGGAGGAGTTTAAATGACTCTTGTAATCCTTAAAGAATCAAGATTTCAAATGAGAGTTGTGTAGGAGAAAAAAGAATATAAAATGGGGCTCATGGAATTTAAGACTATAAAAAAAGATACCACGTTGCAACCTCCCATGGACACGGTACAGAAAGGATTTAGACAACCATACTATGGTGTAGACTTCTTGTCATGAACTAGGCAAAGTTTCCATACCACTTGACACCTGACCCAACTCGTGGGAAGGTCCAAATGGAATTACCAATCCATATGGGTTGTAACTAGTTCCTAGGAATTGAGTAACACCTTTGGGAATGGTTTTTTCATGTAAAAAACCATAAATATTACATAATAATCAAACACCATATCATAACCAAATTTCACAATATAATAGACATAAAGATAACACTACAATATGGGATAAGCATTTAACAATTTCAACCAAAACCAAAATAACAAAAAAAGGTAAGGGAACCAACAATACAACCAAGCCTCCATTAAACATGAGGGTCAAAATCCCCATTTTACAACCAATAATAGTCACAAAAAGGGGAACTACTAGCACATATATCCACCATCACCACCAAGGTAACCTTTCCTTTAGCTGGGTAAAACATAATAATGTCTACATAAACCTAAGGGTGTATATAAGGTGTGAGCCAACATACCTAGTAGGAAACAACAAAAATAGATTCCATGTAATTACATTATGATAAACTTTAAAATGTTTTTTTAAGAAAAAGGAAGATACCATTTAAATAAAACATTCTTTGAAATAAACGAGATAGTAAATCTGACAAGATAATGGTAAGAATAGTATGAGCAGAATATAAAATCTCTAAGGTATTAGGGTTACTAGGGTCCTAGGATCCTCGTACTCTTTGGTGATCACATCTCTTAGACATGAAGGTCCTATTTGAGCCTCCAATCCCTAGCACATGAATGTTTAGTTAGTGTTGTTATGTATATCCTTATTAAGGAGACCAATCATCGGCTTGACTAATTCACCTAATATACTTGACCTAGTCTACCCACCTAGATAACTAGGATTCCATTTAGCTCAATTCCACCCCCTATATAAAATTATATCTATTTTATACAATCACACTTCCAATAATAGAAACACACATGAAAAACAACCTTTTACAATAGTCAAGTCATTATCAAACCATTACGCACATCAAAAAATTGGAAAACATGTTTCCCACAACCCAGACAATTTATGAAACCATTTTAGAACCAAATAAATCATATTAAACACCTAAACCAATGTCAAATAATAGAACAACCTACCTATTTCTTGATATCTTCAAAAAAACCAGAATGAGACCACCAACTGAACTAAGGAAAGGCCCTAAGGATGCAATTAAACATCATAACCATAAATATTTAACCCAAATAAATGATTCAACCAACAACAAGAACAATATTGAAAAAATATTTTGAAAAAATGCCTTAAAGGGATGTCCGGAAAATCGAAGAGGGAGTTGCGGGCGGCAGAGGTCCGACAAACCGAATAGGGCGTTGCAGGCGTCGGAGATCCGACAATGCGAAGCGAGGGCGGTGGAGGTCCGGCAACAAGAAGACGGGCGTTGCAGGTGGTGGAGGTCTGGCAAACCGAAGGGGCGTTGTGGGCGGCGGAGGTATAACAAACCGAAGGGGCGTCGCGGGCGGCAGAGGACTGGCTAAGATAAGAGAGGGTGGCTGAGGTCTGGAAAAGAGAAGCACGGGCGGAAGAGGGGAGTCATAGGGTTCTACTACCGTGAGAGCTTTAGGTCGCGATAAAACGAGGGCACTGTGTGACTGACTTTATAAAAAAACGGACTAAGGTTTTATCAGCGCTAACAAAGCACTGATAAAGACTACCTTTATCAGCGCTTTTTTAGCACTGATAATGGTACTCTTTATCAGTGCTAAAAAAGCGTTAATAAATATTTCCTGTATCAGCGCTAAAATTGTAGCGCTGATACAGAGAGTCTTTATCAGCGCTTTTCTAGTGCTGATAAAGGGCCGTTTTATCAGCGCTTCTTTAGCGCTGATACAGGGTAACCTTTATCAACAGTTTTTCTTAGCGCTTATATCAGGGGGCACTTCCCTTGCCCGTTTTTGTAGTAGTGAGATTCATAGGCACGAGTCTATGCCACCTATGGGGTGTCCCTCTCAATCATTGATGGATCAACACAAAACCCTTTATGGGAGGAATGTTAATTAGATCCTATAAAATAAAAACATGTAACAATTGGATGAATGATCTATATGATAAGAGAAATAAGAAAATGTTTAGAAGGAAGATTTCACTGAAGGTTCAGTGGTATATATAGACATTTCTTCCTACACATCAAACCTATGAATAGGACTTGTGAACCATAATTTCACACCAAATGTACATAATTAACTTGCATGGGTACCTTTTTTGGATGACTTGAACCACCTTCAAAATGCTTTCCTCCCATTACCTTAGGGCTAGAACATCTTATTTCGACCGGATAATTTTTGGTGGGTCCTTTTTCAACACTCTATTTTTTATATGGTATGAAAAAATTATAAATATTACCTCATGTATGTTATAGAGATGATGATATTAAACAAGAATAAATGGAATATTCATAGGTTGGAATGTTCTCAGCACTCTATACATCAGAAGGCTCTCACAGCACGACTACATAGTACTAATAAAACTACCATCATTATGTGGGGTTCCTACATATGTTACATGTACCATGAGCCATCATGGGGTGAATATTTCAACCAGGGTCTCGTGTTTTACTATATATATGTCCCTAGGACTCCTAATTTATAGAATTGGAAAATTTGAATAATCCCCCGAGCTCTGGTCTCACATCCGTTGCACCCATGTCTTCAAAAATCATTCAATTAACCCTTTATTGGAAAAAAAGATATATTTAATGAGGATAGAGATATCAAAGTCCTTACAGAGTCTAAATCATAAGACACTTGTGTGAGGAAAACTTATTCTCATTGATTACCATTTGTTCAATGTTCCCTTCCCTAGCCTAAGACATGCCCGAGACCCTTTAGGTGACAAATGTGGAGAGCCTTGTTCCTAGAGCAAGGCCCAACCCATGTGTACTCTCACAGGTGGACCATTTTCCAAGTCACTTTTATCTCACATAGCCCACCTATGCATTTATCATTTCTAGCTCCTCCTAATACATGTACGAATAATCTCTTACCCTTCAAGCCTTGGCCTCTATGAGACCCTTCTAATCCCTCTTCCAATCAACTAATAGAATGTCTCATTTTTCATTGTATCCCTCATCTAAGAGGGGACAATGTGAAACCTCCAACAAAGCCTATTCACTTTGAAGTCCATGGTAAGAGGTACCCTAATGTGTCTCCCATTTGGATATACATTCCTTCAATCAGAGGTGTAACACACTTTTTCTACCTAATGGGTAGGGTCCTCAGGGTGCATGTAGATATGAATTCCCTCAATCTTGGGGACCTTGGCCCTAGAGTAGTGTTTGGGATTTCCAATTCTCATATGTGAGGGATAGGACCATGTCCTTCACTCGTCATCTCTAATACTGGGGACCATTAGTACCATTGGGGAGGGAGAGGATTACACTTTCCATTCACATTGAGGTTTAGTTCATTATCATCCTATATTCCATTGGAACCAGTTCTAGGGAATCCACCCTATAGTAATTCCCATGATTTTTTTTAGGATTTATCCTACTTATTTACTTACTCATTATCTCTACACATAGGCTATACCTAGTTGGATAGTAAAACGTGAATATCTGAGATACAATGACGGGACAAGACTAGAACTAGTTCCCACTATATTTCCATCTCCATTTGGGTCTTGGCCTTTCCCATCAGTAGAAGAAGTAGATTGTGTGGTTTCCCAAATTTATTTGTTACTCTTGATTCTCTAAATGAGCATTACTCGTGTGGGATTAAAGGTTACCATTTATCATTATATATGAATGATCTCAACCTCATGGTAATAAATCCAACTTTTCACCCAAATGAGGGATGGAATTGTCCTCTATAGTGTAGTCCTTGAAACCCAAACTTTTTAAATTATTCCATTATTATGCCCGAACTAATAATATGCCTACTACTTGGTTTAATCCATAACCATGACACCATAAAACATTCTGGAAACATCACAAGTTTAAACAGAAACTCAATCCTCTCAATGGGAAATACTCCCTTACGAGTCAAACAATCAAAGGGACTCTATAGGAATGGGTCCTAACAACTAAACTATGTGATATATGATTCCCATTGAGATACATACGAAGCCTCCTTGAGGTCTCAACTCAACACCCAAACTCAACAATAATTTCTTCTATGACACATTCCCAATAGGGTATTTTTCAACCTAGGAACTCATTTGCCTTCCATGTTCCTTGGCCCACCATGGAAAAATTCCCACACTGAAAATTGACCACAAATCATTTTTGTATATGTCTTTGTTGCATGACGCTAAAATGAATGGTTGTGTCCTTATCACATGACCTTAAAAGAAATTATGTTTCACATTAGGTGTAACTAAACTTCGTGGGTTATTATTCCATTCACAAGGATAAGTAGGATACATATTTCATGGTCCTCATCCAGACATAAAAATAAATCCCATATCATCGGATGATTTTAAACATTAGAGTACCCCAGTGTGTGGATACAAACCATCATCCTAACAAAAAAGAAAAATAAATATATAGTTAGTACATAAGAGTGTACCAGGGATAGAGAACCCTAGATGCATATAGATATATCCATTTATGAAACACCTTGATTATATTCATATTATTCTAAATTCCATACATTCTACCAATTAATTTTTAATTCATGAATGACCGGAATCGTTCTTGAGAATTAATGAATAATTTGTAATGATATCTTAAATATATATGGGAGTCCCATTGTAGGAAAAAAACCCCCCACTAGGGTGTGATGAGCTCAAACTCCCATTCATTCCACCAATGTGAGTTCTTAATTGTTATTGGACATGTTCCCCAATGAGAACCTGACTTTGGAATGTATTTTTATCAGTAATCAAGGATATGTGATCTGTTGGGTGTTTCCAACACCCTAATTGCGACTCATTGGATGTCACTACAAAATGATGAACCTGATATAAATGATTGTGAAAAATTAAACCTCCCCAAAATCAATCGTCAAGTGCCGGCTTTTCTTCAGATTCCACAAACTAGGTTAAACACAAGGTCCCATATATTGAGAAGAAGGTGGAACGGTTTTGGAATACAATGAATTATATTTTACAATTATATGATATCTCACTCAAATTATTATAAATTTTTTATTACAGTTTTTTTAATTCAATATATGGAAGAATAAGACATCATGTTAATAATAAATGTGGTAGAAAATGCAGTGTTTCTTCACCTGAGAAAAAATATGTAGTGGGGGATGTAATAAAGAATATTGTTGCTAATCTCATTAAAATTTATTTGAATATAAATCATGCTGAGCTTCCAAATTTGAAAATAATGGAACAACATACTAGTGAGTCTTTCATGAGGAAACATACAATATCTTTTAGTGGGTCTTATGATCCATTAATAGTTGATCTATATATCAACAACCTTGTGAAATTAATATTTGTTCATAAATACTTAGAACATGAAAAAATGTTCTTAGATTTTTATCTTTTTGAAGTTTAATAAGACCAATAGTGGTATCATATTAAGAATAAAAGAAAATTGGATGGAATTTACTCCATTGAATTGGATGAGTTTAAAAGGATATATTTTTTAAAAGTACATCAAACATATTCTATGAAGAAATATGGATATGTATTTCAGTATGATGAAATAAAAGGATGATGAATACATCGGTACCTATAAAGAAAATTATAGAATAATTTCATAGTAGACTGCTGGTTTAATCATCCTCCAGGAAATAAAAATGGATTGAATCATTGGTAGCATAAAACAATGTATCTAAAAGGAATTGGAAATAAGATACTTTTATAGCTATAAATAAGTCCTCTAATTTGAACTCAAATTATAAATAGAAGTTAGATATTCCCAGCATTTCTCTTTATATAATAAGAAAATAAAGACCAAGTCTTAGGAAAACTCAAATAATTCACATGGGGGAAAGAAATTCCATCAATATACATTCCAAAAATATGTGAAGAAGCATCATGATAATTACATGAATTGGAATGGGATGTGATTAATTATGGAATTGTTGGATACTAATAATGTGAATGGTAATCAGTGGTGAATGAGATGATTAGTTTTATGGAAGAGAAGTTGGAATGGAAAAAGGCACTACACATGCTCCAATGATTTAAATAAAATTAATATGAGAATTATTTCAACTAGTTAATGAATCATAAGGGTTTTTATGATCAAATTAAAAAACCTAATAAACACAAAGGCAAAGGGAAATCATAGTCATTCACAACTTCCAAACTGTGTTATAGAAATGACGTGTTGAGAGGTACATATATCATCCACTATTGAATAGTCAATGTCTTATTTTACTTCGGATCTACTCTCACTTTCATATCTAATGAGTTTTGAAATTTCATTGAATTAACTTTTAAAATCTTATATATTGGGTAGTATGTAAATACATTTAATAGTTTCATGGTCAAATCCCAATTCCCTTCTTCTTCTCTGATTTAGGTTTCTAGGAAACAGATTCATATAAATATTGTATTCTCACATTAGCTGAATTTGAATTGATATTAGGCATGAATTGGATTTCTTTATCTGAATCTCGTTTCAATTTTAGAGGAAGGAAATTTATATTTTTATTCCAAATGAAACCATTCTCATTTATCAATACCATGATAAAAAAATTAGAATAGAAATTATATTTATTTTGAGCATCATTTTTCAAATCCAAGATGGTTATTTAACTCAATTTGTTGGGTTGAAACTCAACATCATAGATATGACTATTGTTCAAGAGTTTAATTATTTTTTCCCAAAAAAATTTATATTATTCCACAATGTCATGAATTTGAGAATTCAATATAACTCATACCTGGCACTACACCTATTTTGAAGACTCTTTATAAATTTAACCCAATTTAGTTACAATAATTAAACGAGAAACTATATGAGAATCATAATAGGGGACTTATTTAGAAAATTTTATCATCTTATATTGAATCATTTCTCTTTTTTTTAAAGAAAGTTGGATCAATGAAACTCTACATTGTTTATCAAGAACATAACAAGATCACTATCAAGATAATTTATCCTCTAACTTGTATTTATTATAAGTTTGATAATTTTGGTGGAGTAGAATAATTTTCTATGATTGAAATTTTTTATGGATATCATCATCTAAGGGTTATAAAAGATGATATACCCAAGAAGACATTCCATAAAAGGTATAGATACTATGAAGTAATTATGATTCCCTTTTTTATTAAAATTTTTCTATTGTCATCTTAATGAATACTATATTTAGATGTTATGTATATAAATTTGTGTTAGTCTTTAGAGAATATGTTATTATATATTCAAATATAAGTTAAGATAATGAAGATCACTTGAAGACTATGATAAAGAACATATCAAAGGATAAAAATTATTAAAAATATACCAAGAGTGAATTATATATTTTGACTGACACTATCTTGGGAAATATAATACCAATTGGGGGAATATAGTTAGATCCTTTAAAAATATTTGTTATTGAGAAGTAAACTATATTGACCATGTTTCCTGAGATAAATTGTTTTCTTTTGTTGGAATGAAATTACAGATGTTATTTGATAAATTTCAAATGAAAATCAAATCTACATACCATGTTTAATTAAAAGATATATAAGTTGTTATGGATATAAAAATTTGAAGAGAATTTCAAGGAGTTGAGAAGAAGGTCATTAAGTAAACCTATGCTTACACTACCCTATATCATAGAAGAGTTTTTGATCTAGAGTGATGTATATAATAAGAGAATGGGGTGTGTATTAATGATTTAATGATATCCTACACCTCACACTAATGGATGGTTAATTTGAAAAATTACCAAGGCCATGATTTAGAGTAGGAAGCTGTAATTTGTTTGAAGATATGGAGGAATTATAATTATGATAAAATGTGAGATATATATAAAGATCAAAAATATTTCACATGTATATTCTAATAGATATACATTAATATGTACTTGATAATATTGTTATATATTATTAATGTATATGAATACTCAGTACATTACCACTATGGGAATGAGAACATTATTGAAGGTACTCTAAGTAAAAAGGATCATGCTATATTTTCTATGTTTATGATAAAAAAAGAGCAAGTATTTATCAGTTTTCATAGAATGGATCTGGAAATTTTGATGGAAGGGGAGTAATATTATCTTTCTCAAATATATTCCCATATATCTATTCATGTAATGATTAAATAGGCTTATAAGGAAGATATATAATAGTAATGTAAGACTATAAATGTTATTGAAATAAACCTTGATTGTGAGGGAATGACAGGTTTCATGAGTCTCGTATTAATAATATTATTAAAGAATGGTCTATTGAGAAGTATGTATATTGGTGCTTGATTTATTTTAAATTTATGGATGAGAGACATAATTCTATGGGGATGTTACAAAAATTACCAATAAAAATGGAAATGGAAAAAAATCACCATAGAATTTTCATCAGACTCCCCAGAATATAAAAATGAAAAAAATCTATTTGGATTATAGTCGATCACCTTACAATGTCAAAACACTTCATTTCCATTATTAAATATTTCTATCATAATCATATTTACATGTTATAAATTTTGTAAGTGGTTCTATTTCATGGATTACCACATATTATTGATTATGATAAGGACCTTAAGATTAATTATACATTGTAGAGAGTTATTTAGTAGGATTTGAATATTGATATGAGTTTTAGTAATATGTATCTTCCTCTGATAGATAGTCAGTCTATTTGGACTATTCAAACCCATGAATACATATTGATAATATTATTTATGAAATTAAATGGGGGTTGGGATCAATAAATTGAATTACATGTACATTCGTACAACAATATCTTTCACTCGAGAATTAATATGGCTACTTATGAATACCTCTATGAATTAAAGTTAAAAACTCCAATTGTTTAAGATGAAGTTTAAGAAAAAATATATAGGGAATATATCTAACAGAATAAATAGAAAATACGTTTTGTTACATTCAACTACACATAAGGATCGAAAAAATTAGACAGAAATTTTATGTTAAAAATAATCAGGGATATCTAGAACTCAATGTTGGTGACAAGGTATTCCTAATAATATCTCATTGAAAGTTGTTTTTGAAGTTTTTCAAGAAGGGAAATCTAACCCCTTCCCAATTCGTGATCGTATAGTGATAGTATCATATCATTTTTCACTTCCACTAAATATCTATCAAGTTAATGATTTTTTCCCTATATATCTTTGGATAATGTACATATCGGTAGCTTCACATGTAATGAATTTGGAGGTCATACCATTGGAACAAAATATCTCCTATGAATAGTTACTGATTTAGATTTTTTTCAAAGAGGGAAAGTTCTATGAATCCAAAACAGTCATCTATTCAGTGTGTTTTTTTTAGAAAAACTACAAATTATTGAAACCTATATGGAAATGTAAGGAAGTTATGTGGTAGCCGTATCCTCGTATTTTTCTACTATAGTAATTGAATTTGATGGATAATTTCATTTTATGGGTGGTACAATATAACACCCCTATATTTTATGTAATAGTTCCCTATAAATAAATTTTGTTTCCTTGATGTCTTATATTACACACAGTGACTACTTTAAATGATGCATGATATATAATTAAAATATTATTATCTAATATAAGTTTTAACTAATAGTTGTCTTATTTTATGACATAAATTTGACAAACAATATAAGGAAAACATTATGGGATACATATGAATAAAATTAATTCATTCGTTATCAATAAATTTTTAATCAAAATAAAAAACATTTTAAAATAAGAGAGGCATTTTTATGAAAAAATATTTTTATGCATGCAATGAGATTTTATATTAATAAATTAAATTATCTCTTTTAGTGAATGATTTTAATGAAATATACCTATTATTTATTCAATATAATTTTTCATAATTCATTTAAAAACATATTTTTCTAAAAATATGTTTTCACTGCATGTAACTCGTATATTTTTTAAAATTAATTTATTTGGATTATTATAAAATGAATCTTAAGAAACTGTATTTCCAATCAAGGGGTTAAATTTTAGTAACTATTCTCTTTTCAATTAGGATGATATAAATAGTATCCACGAAAAAAATTTATCACCTCAATCGAAAGGAAATTGTTTTTTCTCTAAGATAAACTTTGTAACAAATAAAAAAATTCATCAAATTTCTTATTGAATGAATTAAAAATTTTCCTTATCCTCTTAGTTTTTAAATTGATTTCTATAGTGAAAAAGTTTCCAAGAAAATGACCTGTATAACATTAAAAGAACATAATAATTCAAAATGTCCCACCCATAATTTTAAATATATTTTATATGTCCATATAGAGAGAAAGTGATGTTATGAATGAATATAAAGATAAATATTTTATGTAAATAAATTATTTTCATAATGGTAATTTATTTTAAATTTTTAGTAATTATATAATTAACATAAATTATCGTGCAATGTGGAAGTAGTATTTCGTCATTTTATATAAAAATAAAATAAATTATATTATAAAAAGATGTGATATAGTTTCGTGAGTTATAGTGTTCATGGATTTTTATTGTTTATTATTTAAAATTATAATTTTTTGAAGGATTAGATTCAAATTACAAATTTTTATTTATGTCTTTTAAGTCAAACATAATACATAGTGTCAAAATTTATGTTAATGGTATTTTATTAAAGTAATATTTCATAGAATTATTTAAACATCCTAAAAATCATTAATGGAGACAATGTGGATACAATGTGGTAGAAAATTTCATCACTTATAAATTTAAAGTAAAATTATCTACTTATATGTAAAATTATATCCATTTATGTGTAAAAAAAATTATGATAGTCATGGTTAAATTACGTTAACTATGGGGTTCATAAAAAATACAGTTTAAAACATAACGTAAACCAGTAAAAATTTTATTGGTTGGATGAATTTAAGCCTCATTATACTCTATATTTTGATACCTATCCATTTGGAATAAACTTAAGAGAAATTATGTTTATTATATATTAATAATTTTAGAGATCTCAAGAGTGCCCCTCCCTTCAATTATAAATGGGAACCCCTCCATTATCTTCTTCACATAACATTGAACCTCTCATATCGACCAGTACCTACCAAATTATTTTATCCAATAACTTACACACATTATATGGGAACTTTTAATTGAAAACTACCTACCATAGGGACCTTAGGAGTAGATCTAAAAGATGTTTTTTTTAAAAATCATTCAATCGACTTAACAGATCAGTTTCGTTTTAATTATTATTTTAACTATTCTATATCATTTGTACATATCATAAAATTATATCTATAGCATCATAAATACACAAAATTGTTGTTATTATTAGGAAAATACCATTATCCTCATATTTTTATCATCAAATGAAATGTGAATGTATTGATCATATGTATTTACGACTTTCCATATCTACATAGTGAAATTATTCATTTTCAATCACCATATTACTTGGATGGTTATTATGATGGTTTCGAAGTTTATATAATATATTTTTTACACAATTATTTTTATTCAATTTATATATAATGTCTAACTTCATTCCATATAATCCAATGAAAAATGAGGACTTCACTTATGTGTACTTAAGGACTTCCACCTCCACAAAGCGATGCGATTCATTTTTCATATATTCATTACATGGATGGTAATAAGGATGTCTTTTATAAATATATATAATTTTTATGATATAATAATAATTATAAAAGGTCCATTTTATTTTTATTTCTTTCATTCCATATGTTTCTATGTGAAAGTTTATTTCATGTGTATGTTCAACCTACTATCTCCAAAAATGATGTAACTCCTTTTTTAACCTATAAATTTTAATCGTGTTTGTATATATATTATGAATATAGTTTATTTTTTTTTAATTATTTAAATTTTAAAATTATTTAGCAATGATCATTTTACAAGGACCATGTCTTCCGAACCAAAACATGCATGAAAAATGTAGTCATTGTCACACTGAATAGTAATTTTAATAACAAATTTCCAAAAATTGGGTGATAATTACTCATAATTAAATCATAAATGTTAATATAGATATTATTATTGTGGTACAATACATTTTAAATAAATTTATATTTATTATACAATAATTTTTAATGCTAAGGATGAAAGCTGAGACTTGAGATAGAGGATTTCAGTTTCAATTAATTTGTAATCAAGTTTACTTATTCAAAAATTTATATTGAAAAAATAATATGAGAATTATATATTAAATCCCATACATTTTTATTCACCTATATTTATTTATTAACAATACATGTTTCCTTTTAGTTTTCTCAATTTAAGTACTAATTTTACCAAAAGAATATTTTTAGGGAAAATTGAAAATGTTTTACTATTTGGTAGTGAATCATTCTATTCAATATATATGTTTTCTAAAAAAACAATCGTGAGTGTTTTTACTATTATACTATGAAAATTTAATGAAATTTTCTCCCTTTTATTAATTTTCAAAAAAATTGAAAAAAATATTCTTGTTTTTTCTAAACAAGGTAATTTTTTTCTTTTTAAAAAAATATAAAAGGAATGTTTTATTTTAAATTATACATCTTGAAAAAGATTTAATGTCATCATAACTCTCAATATATTTAATCAAAAATTTCAATAATAAAATTTTATTTTCAATGAAAAGGATTGGGCTTGGAAATTTTTAGATTTCAAATATATTATTTTAAACTAAAAAATTTATTTTCCTAAAAAATATTTCATGTTATGTTTTATTGAATTCTAATCTCTGATAATAAATTTTAAATTTTATAATGATTTAATAAGTATATTATCCAATTATAATATCCTTATTCTATCACCGAATGTTTTATTATTTTGAATATGAGATATTTTTAAATCCCATTTATTTTCTATAGAAATTTTATCGTGAAATTATGAAATATTTATAAAACTCATTTTCATTACAGGGGTAATGATTTAATGCTATGATGAATGTTTTATGATACTAAGGAGGAAATGTGTATAGTTTCAATTATGTTATGGGAGGGAAAATAATTATATACACATATTATTAAATGGCCAATTTTATATATATCATGAGATAACTTTTAGAAATAAGTTCATGTGCTTGATCCACTATGGGAAACAAGTCGATGTGCTTGATCCATTATATGTAACAAGTCAATGTTCTCGATATACTATGGGGAAAAAGTGTTGAGGATTTATCCATTATGATATAATGGTCTTGATTGTGAACATTTTCAAATAAATATTTTATTTACCTATGATGGTGCCCAAATTTTAAGACATGAACTTATGGTTCCATATTTATTTATCATGAATTCTTAGTCTTAAGAATAATCCCATTTGAAATGATAAATCTTTAGGAAATGAGTCATGTGTTATGATCATTTATAGATTTTGTATAAAATTTTTATACTATTTCCATGATCTCATACCCTTATTCTAATCTTATTCTTTCATATGATCATTAATTCATATATCTCATGATTACCCATTATGAGATTCTACACCCACACATCATTATGTTTCTTTTAACTAGGTTTAAAATATTTGATTTAAATATGGTATGTCTTTGAAGAGTAATATATTGAAAGATCTTTGTAGGATATGTTAAATATCATTCATTTAATAAAAAACATTGCGCATGATGTCTCTTAAGACACTAACCCATTCTGGTCCTTGAGAATTTATTTTTGAAATCTATTAAATATTCATATAAAAATATTTAATATTTATATATGAATATCTTGGGTCTCTATATCCACAGACATATTTGTTCAATTTATAATTTTTCCATGTGTGTATAAAAACTGATTGTAGAAAAAATTAAACATTATAATCATTATATGTGTTATCATTTATCAACTTCATCATGATATTACCTATAAGTTTTCTAGTTAGTTCTTATTATAATGTAACTCGATGTTTATTTGGGTGGATCCTTTCTCCATCTTCTGAGACATACCCGTTTCACTTTTCACATTGAAACACAAAATTTAAAAAACAATACAATCAAGCAACTTTGGGAACGTCAATAGTTATATAAATTTATCTTTATCTTCTACCATAGAGTTTTACCTACTTATACACATTATTACTATAAAATTATTTGAACACCTGGCTTATCCCTTATCAGAAAATCAGGATACGCCATTTTCAATTCATTCAAAATTTTATTCCAATAACATTCACCTGAATCATTATTAGCATCCAACTAATAAATTTTCTATAATATCATATTATTTAAATATATAATGGATTATTCTTCATCTCCATGATTAAAATTACTAATACTAATAATAAATTCATCATTAAATCATCAATGGTTGATAAATTCCCCCAACTATTTTTTAGTATTCTCTCATTATTGTGATTGATAATAAATGAATATATGCTTCTAACATAGAACCTATATTTTAAAAATTCCCCCATTATTCCATTCATTTTCGCTCTTTATCCATGAGTGATTCAGGTGAATTTATCTTGATAAATCAAGTGAAATCATCCATGATTATTCTCTTTCATACACTGTTACTCTACTATTTTAATTTCCCTCTTCATGGTCTGGGATTGGGCATGTATTTCACCAAGTCGAGCTGATATTCATTTGAGATGATGGGGCTTCAAATTTTCATATCTCAAGATTACCATGATAGGTTATATCTACCTTGTGGATCATAACATTGTTATATGATAGTTTTTAAATAGATTACTGGTGGTTTAATTTATTTCGTATGAAAATACGGATTGTTTAAGTGGTTCATATAGAGTGATTTGTTTTTTATGATTGTGAAACATTATTTTTGGTTGTGTACAATATATTTACATTGTTATTGATTATTTACCTATTATTGATGTTTATGTTTTTCATTTACTGGGTCACAATATTTTTTATGGAAAATAGAAAGCTGGTGAGTAGTTTTCATATTTAGATGATCTCTTAAATGACTCATTTTGGTTGGTGTTCTCAACCATATTTGTGATTAATTGATATATTCTTAAGTTATGACATCACTTAATTTATAAATTCATATGAATCCCCATAATTTTTTATAAAAATATAGTTGATGAATTTTCATAGTTAATTTTTATATTTATGATAATGGTTTTCATTTTTACTTTGTTTAGGTAATAAAGTTATTATAAACATAAATTTTCACTATTGTTACGTGATAAAATGAATAAATATTTTAACTGATTGTGATGTTATTCTTTATCTAAAAATATTAATATGGAATTATTCATTTATTAAGGAAACTTAATTTTTATTATGATTATTGAAATCAGATATAAAATATAACATGCTTACTTGGACAGGATAAGAAGATGATGTGGCATGCTTTGAGAAATTTAATCATGTAAATTTAAGAATGAGTTTTTCATGGGTATTAAAAATATTTTATTAAATGAAAAACATGGTTTCATGAAAAATATATTTTTATGGAATTTTTTTAATTATAAATAGAGTAAAAATTCTTTTTATATAAACCCTTACTGAATTATGTATTAACTAACTACTCATAACATTAGGTTAAGTAACTAAAATTTGGGAGAGATGATGGGTGGATTAATATATTTTAAAATGGATTATTCAACAATTTTATAATTTAAAGAATAATTTATAATTCTTCTTGGGATTATAAACAAAATTATTGGTTATGTAAACTCTCTCTTTATTCTATGGTAAGGGTTACTAGGATAATCTTTTTTTGTTGGGTATTTTATATATGTCGTTACACAGTTAATCATCCAAGAAAACGATTTTTTATCTATTCTCGAGAGTATTTCAATATCAATAAAATTGATTAAATTATTGTATTTCATTGGTCTATTGAATATATTACTCATTTAATCATTTATACTTCATATTCCTTGATTTATGAGTTTTCATTATACCATTGGGTTTTTCAATAATTATATTATTTTTTCACAAATAAGGATTAATATATTTAATGTTTTGTTTTATTAAATGTGATATTATGTACTGATTTGGTTGTGATATAATAAGGATGTATCAATATTCATTCTTATTCCTACCTTTTTACTTAACTAAATTATCCCAAATTGGTTCCCTTGACAATGGGACTTCTGATTTTTTTTGGATATTTATTTTTTGTATTATTTATATGGTTTATTCATTCCTTTTAATATATGTAGTGAGTATGATGTTCATTACAAATGGTTAACCAAGGAGGTTACCTAAGGATTATTTAATGTTTTTGTGCAATAATATTTATGTTCTAAGTCTTATTAGAGTGTGTTATATTTTATGGTTTCTTATAATAATTGGACATGATCCCCATTCCTTATCCACACAATTGAATAAAGATGATTTTTTTAAATATAAAAATACATTTTAAATGAATTTCTTATATAAAAAGGTAAAATAAACATAAAAACTCAAATCATTATAAAATTCATGTAATACACATCACATGTCAGAATGTGTTTTGGTGTTCTGGTTTTTATTTGTTTTATGAATATTTTGTCTTGATTAGGCTTGATTTAGTTAATTTTTATTCAATATAATTATTTTTTGAATATTAAATAATTATATGGTTATTTTTATAATGTTATAATGTTTTTTATCATATATTTGTTTATATTTGTTTTATATTATTCCATTGTTTGAGTTTATATATAGTTCCTACTAGTATGTCTAACTATTTTCCATGTTATGGGGAATCTGTATGCAAGATTATTGATTATGTTATTGATTCATGAGAAATTTAATTATATGATGATGAGTATATATAATGTGTTATATTTTTGTTATAGTATTCATAATATAAATTTTTTGACCATTGATTGATAGGTTGTTAGAATTTATTTGGTTAATAAGATTTATCTGACATGTTATATAACCCCCTTTATAGAAGGGAGGTATGAAAGATTTATATAACGTGATATATAGAATTATTAATTCCATTTTTTTAATAGTATCACTTGTACATGTTTATCACTTTAAATTAGATTTTAAACTCAGATAAAAGCTAATATATACTTGTTTAGATCCTCCTTATATAGGGTGTTAATCATATAATTATTTATTAAACTATTATTTTCTTCATTTATAATTATTAACCTTTTTTCTTAATATGGGCTATTTTTTAAAATGGATTTATTATTATATATTTTTATTTGAAAGTATATTTATATTTACAACCAATTCATGTGTGAGTTAGTTGAGAAGCCATAGGTGATGCCTTAATAAGTCTTAGTACTCACACAAATCTTATGCACTACGATGGACATAAAACTTCATTTATTGTATATCAAGTAATCATAAATATTATAACAATTATGAGATATTAATGTCATACAATTATGTTTGGAACTGCACTAGGAATTGGATTATGTGGCGTGTTGGCTAAAGGATGTTTTTGGAAAATCATATTATTCATTTTATTTTACATGAATTCAGATTTGATTGGATTATTTGGAGTTAATAACCTATTTCTTTAATATTGGATTACATCATGATTAATTTTAGTTTCATTAATATTTAAAATTGATTATACATATATATCAAAATAGTAATTACAAGTATAACCGGTTTCTAGTATGTTATATAATAAAATAATTCTATATATACACTAACTAAGTACAGTATTTGAATTTTTGGGTGGATATGATTTAGTGTTTAAAAAATAAAAATATTGATAAAGTAAAAAATTATTAAAAAGTTACATGAAAATAAGGTTTTAATGTAAGTGTGCATTAGCAGGGAAGATAAAACATAACAAAATAATAGGGTAAAGAGTAAGAGAATATTCTGATGATGATAGTGAACTTATAAGGAGTTATAATAGATGATATTAACATAGTTTGATGAAACCATGTATTTCTTCATAACTATATTAATCATTAATTTGTTCAAAACATTAACAAGTGAGTTTTTTTTCCTTCACCATCAAGGTAATAATAATTCCTTGCTTATTACCATCAGCACCACTTCCATCACATATGGCCCTCGGGTCCTAGACCCTAGGGAACTATCTATTACTCTACATAACAATGTCATCCCATCTTCAATCCTTTACCAATTCCTATATGGTTACTTATGAAATAATAAAATTATTCAATATTTATTTTCCTTAAATCAATATCATGTTTATAACATTCCCCAAACACAACACCCAACCATAAGGAATTGAAAAATATTATGTAAACATTAAAATGTAGCTATAATATTTGAGATTAAAAAATATAAATGAATTAGTAAATAGATTTATAAACAAATTAGCTAATATATTTATATTTAAAAATAATGGTCATTATTAATACTAAGGCACTAATAAAATTCTATTGGTGAAGTTTTATAATAATGAGAATGGATTATTATTTAAAATCAACCCTTCAAAATTTTGTTTTTATGTGATTATTTTATGATACTAAATATAATATAGATAAAATATAATATTTATTTGAATATTATATTAACAATAATTTAATTAGTAATTTATGGAAATATGAATAAGAATAGATAGTATTTGTAAAAAAATCAATTTCTTATCAAAATAATTTTTCTTATATTTTTATGTTTTTATTTAAAATAAACACTCTAAAATTTTAAAATTTAAGAATTTTAATATAATAAAATAAATTTTATTCTTTTATTTATCATTTCAAAGTTGTTTTAAGGAGAATTTTTAAAAATTTTGTATAATAGTTGATTTTTAGGTTAATAGTAAAAATACAATTTTTTGGAAAACTGTAATTTTTATGACATCTCTATTATATTAGAAATGACTAGATATTTATAATACCATTTAATAAATAATATATTTATTTTAATAGTTAATCCAAACAAATTAAAATACCATTCTAACAATTAACATTTTGGAAACATAAAAGAACCTTTTCTAATAAAAACTGCTTTTTGGGATTCTCATATAATTATATATAATTATAGTAATATTTTCATTTATATTGATTTAAAAGTCATCTATATATTTTTAATAATAATTTATGTCCTGAAAATTAGAAACAAATAAAATTTTATTCTTCACATAAATTTTAAGCTAAAAATATATTTTTCTAAAAAGTGGTTTTTATACGTTACATGTGTTAATGTAAAATATTATTTTCATAAACAGAAAAAATTTATTTTAATGGCTACATATATTTTTTCAAATGAGTTGGTATAAATTTTATGTTATGGATAATTTTATTTTTATATGAATAATTAAAATTACGTAGGTGAAAATTTGTTATCGGTTCAAAATACAAAATGATACAAGTGAAAATTATAATACTAAAGATCATTTAAACCTGTTTAAAAGATGTGTGAAAATTAATTGTTGATGGAATCTAAATAATATCACATATTCCGCTCAACAATTTTTTACTTTTGGAGGAACTTGAAAAGTAAAACAAGTGACATGTTTATATTAACATGGAAAATTTAGAAAAATCTATTTCAAACAACTTATAAAATGGGTCTGCTCACCACACCATTATGAACACAATAAAATTTAGTTTTATATTAACACAATTTCATTTTTACCTTCCCATATAATCCTCTTCAAATTCCGTGATCGGTTTCTCACAAGATATTTTCATAAAATATTCATTTCCAAGGATACTCCTAAGGGAAATCCCAATTCCTTCACATGTGTACAATTTTATCCAAATGAGTACAATATATTATATTTACTACTTTTTAGTGGTTTCAAAAACTTTAACTTATAACCCCATAATCAAATGATTATTACCTAAATGATTATGATACTTATAATTGGTATTTGTCTCAAATATCAATTCCTTGAGATATTATTTTGTTATTCACCATTTTTTATATTATATGATGTTCTTACAGAATCAGTTATATTTTATATAATTATTCATTCATTGTGCGCTATATTTAATATTCCATTTTCAATTATATACATTATGTATTATTAATTGAATTTTTCTAAAGTTGTAACTGTTTTTGTATCTATTTTAAATTCTACAAGACTTATTTAAAATGACCAACATGTTTATTTTTTAATGGTTTATTCAATTATTGATTCACTACATATAAAATAATAATATTTTATTTCCTAAAATTCTAATTCCTGGTAATTAATCTCTCATTATTTTGATTCCTATGAAACCATTATTAAAAGTGTTTATTATCTCAATTTTCCTTCATTGAAACATGATTTTCATTCACCACATGTTTACATTTTGTGGTTAATATATTAATCTTGTATTAACATATAAATACCATCATTCTATTTTATTTTATGAGATTATACTCAAAGAAGAGAATTTATTCCTTTTTTCCAAATCAAACATTTTTATATGCATAAATATTTTGTAATGTATTTCCTTTTTGAACACTCTATATTTCCATCATTTGATTAAAGGGTGTTCACCCAGATTTTATACATATATTTATTAGCTAAATTAGTGAAATAACTATATAGGAATTTCTATATATGAGGTTATTTTTAGGGATTCTTTCTTAGAAAGATATTCCATATATTGATTGAGGAAACATTGAAAATTTGTATACTTGTTATTTGAAAACATATGTTTATTGATTATTAAAAAATTTATATTATGTATTTTATATATATTAATTATTTCTTATAATGAATTAATTTTACTTATTTAGTTATGGTAGGAACCCACAATACCACCTTGATGAATTGATATGTATTTTGTGACAAACTAACAAGATTATTTTAGTGTAATACAATGAAGAACCAGATACTGACAAAAAAAATAGGGTCTTAATGATAATATCATGAGGTATAGGATCAAGAAGTCATGGATTGGGGAATGGAATTACTTGTCTAACATTATTTATTAAATGTCTTAGAAAAAATTTATTTTTATCCATGCATTTTTTTATTGATATATCAACCATGGGTATATTACGCTAAGAGTTTATTTTGATTATGTGATTATTTTGATTTTCTATTTCATCCATATAATTTATTCCCACCATATAAAAACTCAATATCATTGTTTTTTATGACTTATGTTGACCCTTACTGTTTATTGGAGCTCACCCCATCTTTGGTTTTCTTTCCCCAAGTAATGAATTAATTTATTACTCATGAAATGTCTTTCTGAAAAAATTTATTTGGGGAATTTTTTTATGTAGTTAAATATTTATTAATGATTAATCATTTTTATATATATTATGGAAATAGTCTATTTGATGATATTTATATGGGATTTTTTCGTTAAAATAATTTACAAATTCTTTAAAACTCTTAACCTAAATGGTTCATGAATGTTTTTGTCTCAATATTTTTTGGTGCTATTTTAATTATTGATGGTCAAAATCAAGTCACTTCTGTTCATCTCGAAGAGTGTGTATGATGTAACTAATTTTGAAAAATATTATCCTGGAGTGTGGGTCTATGGAATCCCAATATACCAGATTAATTATTATCCATATAAGCCAACATTCTTTCCCTTAGTGTGTGTTTTTCTCACTCACACACACCATTAGAATCTACCATATAAGTAAATGATAATGACACTAATGTCATACAATCACACTTGATATTATATTTTTAATCATGTGTTGAAAAAAAATGTTCACCATATTGACATAGATAAACCTATTTATTATTTTAAGACTCTTTTATAGGGATTTAAATCCATCTATGAAACAAATATTTCTCATTCTAAACACAATAACAAAAAACTAGAATGTTCCTCTACACTTCATAATGGGTATCAGATCTAACTACATTAGAAATAATTGGTCTCAACTTACATAAAAAAAATAACACCATCACTTACATCACTTTTTTATTGGTCTAACATGAATCGTCAGTTTCTACATATATATATGGAATCCCATCTTTTACCCCTCCCACATTTTTAATAGGTTATTTATTTAGATAAATATTAACCCTATTATCCAACACATATTCATTTAGTTTTATTTTTTCATCACTCAAACACACCATAGGAAATATTCCAATATTTCTCTAATATTTACAAATCTTATTATAAATTATTCCTAACATTTTTGTTTTATTCAGGTTGGATCTCCAGAATATGTGCACCATTTTAATACATTAGAACTGATTAATCTTTAGTGTAACAATATTAAAGGGATGAAACTATTTTATTTAATATTTTATCCTTTTTTAAAAGATATGTATCCCATAATATCTATTAAATTGACCATTTAGGCAAGAGACACCTTTTGGTGGTGATCATCCCCACTCTCATATCTTTGTTTCGTGTGATTTTACTAAGAGTAGAAATAGTTTTTTATTAGGATTTCATCTTAGAGTATATAATACAGTAAGAAATTATTCTCAACATGGAATTATTATCTATGGTATAGTCTTGCGTGGATTTATATTGACAAAAAGTTATATTCCATTACGTGGATCAGTCATGGTTTACCAATACATGTAAATGAGACCCCTAGATAGGGTTATAAAAAAATATAATTATGGGAATCCAGATAATAAAAAATGTCTCTAAAAAATAATTTTTTCACCACTAATATTTTGGTCGATGGGTGTCCTAAAATAACATAGGTGTATATGGATATTTTTTAGAAAAGAGTCCAAGGGGTTTCCCCTTATTGAGATGTATATTTTTGTATCAAATTATATGTCACGAAAACACTAATAAATTATTAATCATATCATATTAATATGATTATGCATAAGTATTTTATTGTAAATTTGGAGTATTTTTTGAAGAAAGGTTTTCTCAGGAATATTTTGTCCCCCTTAACACAGCCTAACCCACTTAAGCCCAACCAGATCTAGAAGTATGTTAAGCATTATACCCCAATATTAATGAAAATTAGACAAGGACTAGTGACTAGCATCCACTTTGAATATCACATTATATAGGAGGCCCTAAAATATATCAACCTATAACAATCACATATCTACAATCCATAAAATAACCAGTATCACTAGTAATGTGTCTCTGAACAACTAAAATGCAATAAATTCATTTATATGAAAAAATTAAGAAAAATAATTTATAATAAAATACCGAAGTTATGGAATATTTGAAAAGAATCTTAATATAATATGCATAATACTCTAGAAATATAACCTTTAAAAAGAGTATTATAGTGTTGATGTCCCATTACAAGAGTCATTGTTACCATTGTGAATGGCTGCCCTTCCCTAAGTGTCACCAAGTGTCGCCAACAATATTCAAAGAACAATCCATAGTAGCACCATGTTCACTGAGATCCTCTCCAATCTATTCATCACCTAAATATAAACAACATTTGGGGTTATTAGGACCATACATTTGAGAGTATAACTGTACTTAGAAAAATTTACTACTAATATAATGGAAAAAAAATTAAATTGTCATGTAAAAAACATAGTATTGATATGGGGACAAAGGGGATGATTAGAAAGGTCCTGAATATTCTTAATCACTAGAATTATTTAAACATGGTGAGTCCTTGATAATCTCATTTTTAACAAAAAAAGGTCCATATCTCATGATAAACAAAGGATCCTCAATGTACCAAAATTACCAAAAAGTATATTTTCTATAGAAAAACTACAAGTCATTTCACAACAGAAAACAATTTATGCTTGAGGCATCACATGTCTCAAATAATATCATCTTTTTATACTCTTTACTCCATTATTTATACTAGAGACCATAAATTAGTACATGAATGATGATGATATATTCATGGAATCTATGGGAGTACGAAACCGTGTCATCTACATCCATTGGTATCAAAAAGATTCAATCGAAATCTCTAAGGAACCTACACCTTGATTAAGAACATATATCAGTGAAAGAAATATTGAACCCTATTATCATAAAAAATAGTTATTCTATAATTAAGATAACTTGAGACACATGAGAGAGTCTCACTGTGCATAGCCATGCTGCATCAAAATTATCATGTTGTCACAAGAACTTATTCTACCCAATCCAGAAACCCAAAAAATCTCCCTTAATCTATATTAGAGGATATCCCACCCCATGTTGGTGTGGGAATTTCAAATATAATGTATAATCACATTAATTTACTATGCATTTATATGGTGTGAATACTGACTTTTATAATAGAGGATCCCATGCCTTGAATATATTAGTGGTATATTGGCACTGTTCTATGAACAGGTAGAGGATATCACTCCATAAGTATGTGATGGAATATCAAATCTATCTAAGGATTTTTAGTGACCTCCTACCTAACCCAAAAACATATCTAGGAAGGATTTCTTATCATAAGAACTCTTTGGTCATCAAAATTAAACTTCATCATTACCCAACATATATAAATTCAAAATCATCCTACATATCCTCCCCAAAAATAATAGATAGATACACAATTAATACCATTTGAACCTAAATCATAAAATAATTAAGATAGAGTATTTATTTTGAGAAAATGGACACTCAATAGATATATTAATAAAAACATAAAATAAAGGCATGAGTAATAAAATGGTATGATTTCAGTGTGCCATCTGATACACTATGAGGGAAAGATTCCTAAAGTGTTGGGAATAGAGAGGGAACATAGTTTCCATGAATTTCATTCATCTTACACACTTTTCCATGTATGGTGATGAGGATCTGGCCAAGTTTGATAACCCTACAAGCTAGGTGGTCATGCCACGTCTCACCTAGAACCAAAGCCTTGTTGAATCAGCTGAGCGGCTCAAAATTCCTAGACCATCATGTATATGACATCAAGGCATGACCACATTCCATTTTTCATGTGGGATAATATTATATCCTAGTGGGGGTTGGGGTTTAGAGGGCCTGTTTAATTTTTCTATGCCTTCCCTCTTTTCTCTACGACCATCTTCGTCATGACCTCTTTAAAATCCACTAAAGTCACAATATTACTACTTATACTAAGGTGTCACATTTATATTGTAAATTAATGTTGTTCCCTACCATCGATGATCCAAATTTCAATCAAATCCCTCATCAATGTTCTATACTTTCATGTCATTCCCCATTTCCGACAACCAGATTCCCCAAGTTCTGACCTCTTTCTAAGGTTTTCTCATTGTTCATGGGACACCATGCCCATGGTATCACCCCATGGTTTTACACTCATAGTGACACCATACACATGATAATATAAGTGGTAGGGTGGTAGAATAAAATATATAGAGAGAAAATAATGACATCTTGTTCATTGATCAATAATAAATACCATTCAATCACCTTTAAAAATGTTTTGGGGAAATATATTATACCATAGTAATTTTATGGAATATTTTTTCATAATTTATAGAGAAAAAATTAGATGAACACCTCGTGGACTATGAAAAATATAATATTATATTTCTTTAAATCATTTATGATATATAAATATTGAACTCAATAAATTTTATAATATAATTAATAAATGAAATTGCAAATAAAAATTAATTATCCTTACCTTTGGTTTGGATCGATCAATTGGGATTGATGCATTAGTTTATGAATCTATTTTCAAAACTCCATTAATAAGAGATTAATTATATAATTTAGTAAAATTACATCCAATGATATCTTCCCCCCACCCCAACCTCCATCAATTTGGTGTTTATATTGATAACCCTAATTTTTGGGGTTATTTATGTTTAAATAAGAGAGAGATTTAGGTTTCTACGGAATTAGATTAATTAATAAATTAATTAACAAAAAAAATTAAATTCCACATTTGAAATTTAACTACAGGGATCATATTTAAAATCAATGTTACACCATGACTTGGTTATAACCTTTATTATCAATGTAACCATGGGATTTTATTTCCCATAATAGGGTCTTGTTAGAAGGAAATGTATTTTTATCATTAAAACGCATGCATGTGTTTAAATTAATATATTGTTCTTATAATTATTCTTCTCAAGGTTATGAAATTATTAAAATTTTACATCATCTATATTTAGAGGGAAACACCACAATGTTGGAAAAAAACCATCAAAAATAGTAAGAGGTAATCTACTATAGTTAATTTATTTTTTAACCCCTAGGAATCTCCTTGGACTTTAAAATATAACAAATAAGATAATTCATGAATAGAAAACAAATCCAATTATAACCTTTCAATTTTAAAGCCTTTCCTTCCATAAAAATGAAATTATAGGTGTTGTTAACTGTTGAAACCCTTTAAATTATCACTGAGCAAAAATACCCACCTCTGCATGCAATTTCTCAATCACTAGACGTATCAACTATAATTAAACTTAGTATACCACCGAATAAAAATTGAATTTTTTTTCTCATCACAGTTCTCATTATCTCAATCTCATCTTGAAGCAAGGACATAATAAAAACTCAAACTCTCCCTATGGAAATATTTCCAAGGCTATACACCCAAAACCACTTCCTTATATAAAATACATAAATTTACATCAGAATGATAGAATCCATAGCCCACTAGAATCCACTAAAAAATATTGACTACAATAGTAACCTATGGTAAGAACTGTTTTATTATTTCCACCAAATAAAATATTGGATTGTTATTATAGAAGAAATACTGATATATGTCATGTTCCGCCACATGATAACTTCTCTTTGACTTTACATTTTTTCAAAAAGTGTTTCGGTATATTATAATCTTCTATTCCTATGTTAATTTTTCTATCATATTATACTAAAAGTCTATAAGGACTAATATATCTGGCTAATGGAATAATGGATACATGAACCTTTATCCTAAAACTCCTCACAACATTTGTCTAAATACTTCATCCATATCTCAATATCTAATAAGATTTCAACCTCAATAAAATATAAACAACCATTATTATCATATAAATTTTAAAAAATACTTTTAATATAAATCATGCACAACAACAACCATATCAAACTTCCCAACATAACACCATTGCAAATTGGGAGGGACAATCCACCATAACCTGATATAGATGGTATTCAACATTCATATTCAAATTATATAATATCTCAAAAACCATGATCACACATGCGAAAAATCTAAATTGAAAACAAAAACCTCTCAAGAAAACCACCTCCACCACCATGGGACTCTCTTATACAAGGGATGATTGTAGGTCCACTATAATCGATCTATGGTGATAAAAATATCCCTCTCTATTTTTTTGGAAAAATTGATCCAAAGATAACTACTCAAGAACATCCACTCTTATCCAGATATAGAGTCTTATGATTAGGGTGTAAACCATGACGTAATTGTTACAAAACTCTAATATCATCAATCAACAAGATTTCTACATCATAGATGACATGTGATACAAAATAAATACAAGAATCATTCCATGAGGTTACTATACAGCAGTTTCTCATTGATTGAGACATTGTACATTCCATGAATTCCTAATAGGATCCTCTATGAAATGATACTTGGGAATATTTTGTTCCACTACTCATAAAACACCACCCTAGTGTTTGTCATTCAACATTTTGACCACTTGATATTCCATATTCACGAAATAATTTGATTCCTAAATAAGTCTCCCATCATATGATAATAATGGTCCCCATTTACGATAATTCTCGTATTTGATAAAAAAAATACAAAACGTGAAATATATTCCTTGAACATAACACACAAAGACATACATCTAAAATTTTTGGTAGATGATTGAAACTTATTGGTTTTCACGACCCATCCTCGGTGCTCGTGTCGTGACTACCCCATGCCTTCCTTCCATAGGCTAGGGGCTGGCGACTAGCACCAAAGGTGTAAATCCCGAAAAAGGGATGGCATTGCCTTTTATATAGTAAACATAAACACAACAGAGTACGCTTGTGAAGTAAGCAGTAAGTAAAACTGGGCACAAGGTAAGTGTTGAAAAGTAAATGGGCTAGTATACAAACCCAAATGAAAGTACAGTACAACAAAAAGGAAAGTACAACAGCAATAAGTAAAACAGCAACACCGAGTCATCCTCCAGAAATCCCACCTGAAGGGTGGGTACAGATAGTCTCCTCAGCTCCTCGGGTCCGGTTGTCCACCCCGTGTACGTCCTACCAAGGGGTCCACCTCCGGGTACCGTCCATCTCCACAAGCCTCCACCTCGATCAGTGTTTTCTATCGTCTGTATCCAACACAACGTAGTGCGGTCATAGCCCGTGCATGGGTGAGTATACGATACTCAGTAGGGACCCCGAGACCCCCGAAGGTCTCTTAGAATCCACGAAGGATAATCCAAAAAGGAAATATACAATCACGAAGTATCAACCCACTCTACTTAGGTATATGCCCTTACATATACCTAAGTCATCAATTACAGTTCGCCTCCAACTCTCGAGCCCAAGCACAACCAGTCCACATAGAAAAACACAACCCAGTCCACATAGGAAAGAAAGTCAAACACATTGTTGATAAAGATTGAAGTCAAGACGCATCTCACACAGGTATACATCTTTCGTATATCGTTAGAGAAGATTAGATGTAGACACTGATTCAACTAAGTTGTTGGACCCAAATAAGATACAAGACTAGCTAGGATGTCGAACCAACATAGGATACAAGTATAGATGGAATAATGTTGTACCCACGTAGGATACAAGAATAGTAGTCATCGCTATCAGACCCTACAGAGGATCCCAGTACAGTCATCATCGTTGCTGAACCCACGGAGGATCGAAGTATAGTCGTCCTTGCAGCAGAACCCACGGAGGATCCAAGTACAGTCGTCCTCACTGCCGAACCAACAGAGGATCCAAGTACAATCGTCCTCACTGCCAAACTCACAGAGGATCCAGGTACAGCCTTCCTCGTTGCCGAACCGACAGAGGAACCAGGTACAGTCATCCTCGCTGCCAAACACACGGAGGATCTAGGTACAGTCGTCATCGTTGTAGTCGCAACCAGCTCTAGGGTTCCCGCACATGGCACGCTCGATTCCGGGAGGGTCCGCTCCACGATCCAAGAGGGTCCATACATCAACTTCCACAAAGTCTAGAGTTAATTTATCCCAAAGTTTCATCTTTCCAAAGGAACTCAACGCGACAAACGGTGCGTCAATCAGACGCCCGGTCTGAGAGTTATTGGCTTTTCCGTTTTAGGGGCCCGGTTGATTTTTAATTAAAAACCAACACGATCGCACTCCATCTGCGTCCAAACCTCAAGAAGAGAAATCCAAAAGGACCCTTTCATCAGTAGTAATTCAACGCAGTTGACGGCATGTCAAACGAACGTCTGGTCTTTAAGTTATAAGTGTTTCCTCTCCAAGGGCCTGGTTGGTTTTGGGTTCGAACCAACCCGGCTATACCCAAACTTTGTCGAAACCTCGAGTGTAATACACAGAAATGACCGCCTTAATCCAGGGATTCCTATGCAAATGACGGTGTGTCGATCGGAGGACATTAGCTCAAGTTATAAGCAAATGACCGAAAATGGTTTGAAGTGGGGGGTCTGGGCCTGGTCCGACCCGGCCAAACCCCCCTGGGTCAGCCCGACCCGGGTCTGGGTCCGGCTCGGTGGGACGTGGTCCGGTCCGCGTGACCCATCCTGGGCTAGCCGAGGGGGGGGGGAGTGCACTGGCAGGGCCAACGAGCCGAGCGGGGGTGCGCGGCCCCCGCTTTCTGTGGACACGATTTTAGGGTGGCGCCACGGCTTCCCGGGATCCCGCGCGGCTATGGGATCCGGCCCTCGTTGACGCGGCTTCATCCGCGGTGGGCTTGTACCGGCATAGCGCCAGGGCGCCGGCGACCCGCGCCACCGGGGGCTTCCGCGGGCCACCGGAGTCATTTTGGTGGTCCGATTTTGCTCCCGTCTTCTCCTGCGGTCGTCTTGGGTCCCATACATCACTGCGAAATCCTCCAATCTCCATTTCGGTCCTACTTCATCGTTGCCAATTATTCCACACCTCAAGAACAAAGTAGCGGTGGGTTCGGACATGTTCATTATTCCGCACCCACCGCGTTAGTGGTTCAAAACATCAACCAAAAATTAAACGTCATGCGGAGGGTATAAATCCCACAAAGAAATTTATACAAATTCCCATACAATTTTCCCGCTAACAAATATTCCGAACCTACAAATAAATACATTCGCGGATCAACCTGATATTGAGTTGATCCGCGTTCTTTGTTTTAAGAGGTAAGAATCATGGGAATATAAACATGCTCAAATTAAACCCCTTCCTAAATTCGGTGGAATCCAATGCAGATGAAGGAAGTAATTCTGCGTTCGATGTCGTTCGATGTTTGTCGTTGCTTGTCGCCCTCCGGATCGTTTCCCCCAATAGTTGTCGCACTCTACATTTTTCGTTGAAGGATGATGTTGACGACGCTTTTCCATAGATTTCCCTGTGTTCCCACCATTATTTCACTAACGGATTGATTTAATAAAAAGAAAAAATCTCCATGTTTAGCTCATTAATATGGTTTATTAATGAACCATAATAAAAGAACCATTATTTAAGCGAGTGTTGCCATTTCACAACAAAAGAAATAGATATTTAAATTCCCTATTTAATGACTGTCGTTACACGGCGGTTTTGCCAACTGTTTCCCAACAGTTAAAGGAAGAATAAAATAACTCATGTAGTTATTTTATTATTTTTCCGAAAAGTCCAAATTTTAACTTTTTCGTCAGAATCCTGCCAACCGAAATTACGCTTTGCCTAAGTGAATCTCAGCATTGTGAGTTCATCGGTGCCCTCAGATTTCAATTCCGAGCACTGGTTCCAATGATAAAAAAACCCACATTTTCGTTCCTGGAACGTACAGGAGATAAACTCAGAAATTGATTCCGGGCACGCTGACCCTCGAAATCAAGTGTCGTCAGAAGCCATAGACTCATAAAATTCCAAATAAATTAAAAAAAATTCCTTTAAATTTACGGGACATTTCATTACTCCCACCTTAGGGATTTACGTCCCCATAAAGATATAACACAAACTAGGGAAACTAAAGGAGGTACTGAGAATGTATCTGAGCCTTCCACCCCCAAGTGCTCTCCTGGAGGTTCCCGTGCTGCCAAAAAAAGCACACAAGAGGAATTGGCCATCCTCGTAAGACCTGCTCCTGTTGATCCTCAACCACTACTAGAACCCCGTGAAGGTCGCCCTGTCATCGATGTCCAGCTCCCCGTGGTCGATGATGATAGATAAGTTGTGCACACATCTCCTCAGCTGAGATATGTGAATGACATCGTGCACCCGGTGCATCTAAGGTGGGAAGGCCAGATGAAACGCGGAGATAACTTGCCGCCCTAGCCAAAGCTCCGCAGACCCCGTCGAGGTGTGACCCATAAGAAGACGTGGTCGTCACTCTTGAACTCCAGTGGTCTCGTCCCCTATCATCATAGGACTTCTACCTGCGTTGTGCAGTCTTCATCTACTCCTGGTTGATCTGCACCTTCTCTATCATAGCTCGAACCATCTCTGGTTCTACACGTGCTGATTCCATCATTATCCAAAAATGATATCTACAACGCGGCCAGCTGCTGTCTTGCTACTCCTAACAGCTGAATAACTGATATCCTACAAAGAGAAACGTTTACAATGATATCCTCCCCAGGAGTATAAACTATCTCAAAGTTATAATCCCTCGGGAATTCAAGCCATCACCGTTGTCTCAGGTTCATATCGTTCTGAGAGAAGATACACCTGAGACTATTGATATAGAGAGAACTGTAATCTGTTCTCTCAACGAACAATGGGTGAGACTAGCCAATTTTAAGAACTCATCTCCACCCTTCATTGTCTATGATCTACCCAAGAGCTGCTAAGATTTATCCTCTGCCAAAAAGAGAAATCTGGTATCACCCCTGGATAAACCACGTTCTTTGCCTAATACAGTCAATCCTAACATGAACGGTGCAATTTCATGCCATAGAAGAAATCATAAGGCCTCAACGCTAGTACTAAAAGATTCAAACGTTACTCTCTCCTCTAATAGTTGAGTCACACTGTCGGCATCAGTGTGTGGTTCATGGGTCTCCTTTAGTTGGAATCTCACAAGTGAGGGTCAAGTCAATGGTTTTAACCGGAACCTCTCAGTATCAACCACATAAAAAGAACATGGAAGCAAATTTCACAAGAAAAAGTGTCTATTATTACTACATCTCAAAGTAAAAAAGACACAAAGCATCCACAAACAACGAAATTAACAAATCTAGATGCAACTTGTACAAAAGTATACATGCCTAGAGCTAGTCCTACTCCTGCCAGTCTGCTCTCGGAGCTCTATGGTTGTAAGCCTCAGCTTCCAGAAGCTGAGCTCTCACCTATCTAGTCGTTCCATGCAGGCGGGGTGGTCCTCTTGGTGGTGGTGGTGGTAGAGCCTCAAAGCGTCGTCCACCACCTACTTCTTGGCCAACCCCTCCACAATGTCCGCCTGCTCCCGACGGACCACCACGGTCGAACCTATTCTTGGGAGATCCTTCTACTGCCTGCTGCTCATCTGTAGGGCGGGTCGGGCAGTCTCGATCCATGTGACCCTCCCCACCGCATGCATAGCACTGTCTACTCCTCGTATGGCTGGCTCTGTTCCATGTGCCCCGCACAGCTGAATCTGTATCCTGAGGTCGCTCATCTTATAGCTTGGTCCACTTGGACCTCTGCGTCAATTGTCTACTACCGGGTGTAGAAGACTCTGATACTTGTCGTCCTACGGAGGGTCTCACCACTGGTGACTGCTCAGTGAGAAAACTCTCCACTTGAATGGATCTCTCCAGCACCCCCACATGCATCGAGATGTTGAGGGAGATCATAGAAGCTCTGATCTCATGCCTCAGTCCCTACTCAAAGGTCCGGGCTCGGAATAATGGGCCACGTACCATGTTCATGGAGTAACACGAGAGGTCGGTAAATATCGCTGAGTACTGGGATACTATTATGATTCCCTGTCACAGCTGCAGTAACTCATTGATGTGAACCGCATGGAGGGTGGCTAGAACGAACTCCGAGTGGAAGAGGCTCTCAAAGTCCGTCCAAAGAAGAGATACCTCCTCATGCACCTGTAGCATCAGGCTCCACCATCTCCCTACTACTGCATGAAAGAGAATCATGGAAAGGATCACCATAATGTCTGCTGGTGTCCCTACCAAATGAAGACTCTGACGATAGCCTCCAGCCAATCCTTGGCTGCCTGAGGATCCGTATCTCCGCAGAACAAAGGTGGCCTCTATCGCTGAAACTTGTGCAACACAATCTGGTGGCGTGCACTCTCCGCTGCTGGGGTTGGTGGTATCGGTGGCCCAACATGTAGTGGTACCGGTGGTGCCTCCTCTGTAGTGGGGCCCTGCACCGAAGCCTCATCGCTCGGTGGGTTTCCATCCCGCGAGTAACTAGGAACCCTGGCTGGCTACCTTCATGGGGCCATCCTGAAAAGAAACAGTTGTGCCATGGTCAAACAGTGTACTTGGTGAGCTGACACAAAGTAATCACAAAGAATACTTTTGAAAGGAAACACACACTCAATCAGTGTTTTCGTGCACTGAGTCCGAAATCAGAGGTTAGGGTCCTGGTGTATGGATACGTCGGCTGCCACACCAACACTGGACTCCTTGGACTGAAAACCAAAACTCAATACTCTTAACATTATTTCTTCACAGAAACGAAAGATTATAGTCCTGAGGTCTGAGGTAGAATCGACTCATCTGATACCAATTAGTCACGACCCATCCTCGGGGCCCATGCCATGACTACCCAAGCCCGCCTTCCATAGGCCAAAGGCTGCTGACTAGCACCAAAGGTGTAAATCCCAAAAAAGGGAAGGGATTTCCTTTTATATAGTAAACAAAAACACAACAGAGTATGTAAGTGAAGTAAGCACTAAGTAAAACTAGGTACAAGGTTAGTGCTAAAAAGTAAATGGGACAGTATACATACCCAACTGAAAGTACAGTACAACAAAAAGGAAAGTACAACAGCAATAAGTAAAACAGCAACATTGAGTCATCCTCTGTAAATCCCACCTGAAGGGTGGGTACAGATAGTCTCCTCAACTCCTCAGGTCTGGCCGTCCGCCCCGTGTACATCCTGCCAAGGGGTCCACCTCCGGGTACCATCCAGCTGCACAAGCCTCCCCCTCAATCAGTGTTGTCCGTCGTCTAAATCCAACACAATGTAGTGCGGGCATAGCCCGTGCAGGGGTGAGTATACGATACTCAGTAGGGACCCCGAGACCCCTGAAGGTCTCTCTGAATCCATGTAGGATAAACCACAAAGGAAAGATACAATCACGAAGTATCAACCAACTCTACATAGGTATATTTCCATACATATACCTAAGTCATCAATTACAGTTCTCCTCCAACTCTCGAGCACAAGAACAACCAGTCCACACAAGAAAACACAACCCAGTCCACACAAGAAAACACAACCGAATCCACACAGGAAAGCTTGTCAAACACATCGTTGATAAAGATTTAATTCAAGTCTCAACTCACACAAGTATACATCTTTCGTATAGCGTTAGAGATGATCAGATGTAGAAACTGATTCATCTAAGTTGTTGGATCCACATAGGATACAAGACTACCTAAGCTGTCGGACCCACATAGGATACAAGTATAGAGGTCATATTGCCGGACCCACATAGGATACAAGAATATTATTCATTGCTATCGGACCCTACGAAAGATCCCAGTACAGTTTTCATCACTGCTGAACCCACAGAGGATCCAAGTATAGTCATCCTCGCTGCCGAACCCACGAAGTATCCAGGTACAGTAGTCCTCCCTACCGAACCCACAGAAGATCCAGGTACAGTCATCCTCCGTACCGAACCCATAGAGGATCCAAGTACAATCGTCCTTGCTGCTGAACCCATGGAAGATCCAGGTACAGTGGTCCTCACTGCGGAACCCACAGAGGGTCCAGGAATCTTCATCCTTGCTGCCGAACCCACGGAGGATCCAAGTACAGTCATCATCATTGCAGTCGCAACCATGTCTAGGGTTCCCACACACAACACGCTCGATTATAGGAGGGTCCACTCCACAAGCCAAGAGGGTCGATATATCAACTGTCACAATGTCCAGAGTTGATGTATCTCAAAGTTCTGTCTCATCAAAGGAACTCAACGCGACAGACTGTGCGTCAATCGGACGCTCGGTCTGAGAGTTATTGGTTTTTTCAGTTCCAGGGGCACGGTTGGTTTTTAAGATAAAACCAAAACGACCATACTCCAACTACGTCCAAAAGTAGAGAGGAGTAATCAAAAAGAACCATCTCATCAATAGGAATTCAACGTAGTTGACGGCACGTCAAACAGACGTCTGGTGCTTAAGATATAAGTGTTTCCGCTCCAAGGGCCCGGTTGGTTTCAAGTTTGAACCAACCCAGCCATACACAAACATTTACCAAACCTTATGTTTAATATACCTAAACGACCTTCTCAATACAAGCATTCCTACACAACTGATGGTGCATCGATCGGAGGTCCGTAGCTCATGTTATGGGCAAAAGACCGAAAACAGTCCGAAGTGGGGGGTCTGGGCCCAGTCCGACCCGGCCCAAACCCCTGGGTCGGCCCGAACCGGTTCGAACCGACCCGAGTCCGGCCCGGTAGGGTGCGGCTCAGTCCGTGCGACCCGCCCCGACCCAGCCGAGGGGGCGGGGTGCGCTGGCTCGGCCAACGAGCCGAGCGGGGGGGCGCGCGGCCCACGCTTTCCGCGGACGCGATGCCAGGGAGGCGCTGCGGCTTCCCTGGATCCGGCGTGGCCAAGGGATCCGTACCTCGCCACTGTGACTTCAGCCGTAGTGGGCTTCTGCCTGTGGCATGCCGTAGTGTCGCTAGCGACCCATGCCACCGGGGGCTTTCGCGGGCCCCCGGAGTCATTCCAGTGGTCTGATTTTTCTCTCGTCTGCACCTGTGGTCGTCTCGGGACTCGTACATACCTACGAAGGCCTCCAATAGCCATTTTGGTCCCACTTTGTCGTCGCCAATTATTCCACACATCAGGAAAAATGTAGGGGTGGGTTCAAAATTGTTCGTTATTTCGCACCCACCACGTTGGTGGTTCAAAACATCACCCATCAATTACATTCCATGTCGAGGGTATAAGTCACAAAAAGAAATTTATACAAATTCCCCTACAAATTCCCCACAAACAAATATTCTAAACCCGCAAATAAAAACATTCGCAGATCAACTTGATATTGAGTTGATCCGCATTATTTTTTTTGGAGGGAAGAATCATGGGAATATAAACATGCTGAAATTAAACCCCAACATGAATTCGGTGGAATTCAATGCAGACTAAGGAAGGAATTCTGTGTTCGATGTTGTTCGACATTTGTCGCCTCTCGTCGATCTCCAGATCGTTTCCTCCAACAGTTGTCGCGTTCTCCATTCTTCATTGAAGGATGATGTTGACGGCTCTTTTCCAGAGATTTCCCCGCGATCCCTCCATTATTTCACTAATGGATTGGTTTAATATAAACAAACAATCTTCATGTTTAGCTCATTAATATGGTTTATTAATGAACCATAATAAAAGAACTATTAATTAGGTGAGTTTTGCGGTTTCATATCAAAAGAAACTGATCTTTAACTTCCTTATTTAATGATCGTTGTTACACTGCGGTTTTTCCAACTGTTTCTCAACGGTCGAAGGATGAATTAAATATCTCATATAGTTATTTTATTATTTTTCCGAAAAGTAAAAAATTTAACATTTTCATCAGACTCCTGCCAACCGAAGTTAAGCTTCTCCTATGGGAATCTCAGCGTTGTGAGTTCATCGATGTCCTCAGATTTCAATTCAGAGCACTGGTTCAAAAGATATAAAAACTCGCTCATTCTTTCACTGAACGTACCTGAGATAAACTTTGGAAATTGATTCCGGGCACACCGGGCCTCACAACCAAGTGCCGTCAAGAGCCACATACTCCTAAAATTCCAAATAAATTAAAAAAACAATTCCTTGAAATTTCCAGGTCTTTACATTAGTGGTGGTATCTACTCGAGATTCCTAAGAGGATCCCACTCATTACTAAGGGTGGATCTCACTTCATTCACATACCCCTAAATAACTACACAATAAATTAACTAGTATCTAATTCATACTGAGAAATGAATAATTGGATCACATCACTGCAATAATTGAATGTAAAAGATAAACTCACTTCACTAGAATTGATTAGTGGATGATAGTGACAAACAATGGAAAACATATTAATGAGATGGTCTTGGTTTGGGGTTCCAATAGAATATAAATATATAAAATATATGGTCTAAAAGGCATAACTTTTTCATGAACCATCCAATATAAGGGTCAATAGTACATGAATGAAACTCATTACTAGTTTCTTCAATTCCTAATCAAATCCATTCATTAGGTTCTTGTTCTTATCACTATGACTATAATCATGACATTTATGAAATTTACTAACAATAGTTAGTTATTTCTGGGGTGTACAAATTGATTATAATCCTTAAGAAATCTCACACCACCTTCTCTTCTACTAAAAAGTTTCCTAATATGATACTAAAAATATAATCGCGAGGCCTAGGATTGAAATTCTATCTCCCACATTTAGTTCCATCCATAACACCATTATGAATATATTAATGGTAAATACTATTATATCATAAAATTATGGGCTTATATTTAAAAAAGATACTCAACTATTTATGCTTAGTCAAGGGTTTCGAACACATGTTGGGTTATATGTAAACACAACCTCAAATAATTATAAATTCTTCTAGATTCTCAACTTGAACTAATTATCTCAAGTAATTTGATTGTGTAACATGTCTAGGGAACACCTTGTGAGGTATTGTAAACTCTAAAAGTATTGAAACATGGACATACCAACCTATAGAGGTTACAACATCAATGTATAAAACATCATCCTGAATAATGGAATAGAATCTATCTATGATAGAGTATATGCATCACATGTGATGGAGAAAAATCGTCAATCAATGTATAATTATTCCATATAGTGAGATCAATGAAGGAATCATTATCTTATCATGATAATTATGAAATATATGAAAATAAATATCTCAAATTCCATTCAGTATTTTATCACCCAATGATTAGGTTATCCTTTAAAATCCATGATGCCACTATCATCAAAACATGTGTTGGATCCACAAAATAAGGGTAATATCATGAAACATAGTGGAAAATTTCATCTTCTCTATAAGAAATATCTTCACGAAGTTAAAAAGTGGGGAGGAACTAGATCACATCAAGGGGTAAAATTTTATTTCAACCATTTATTTTAAAACAATGCATCACCACTCACTAGTCAGTGGAGAGAGTACCAACTATACGCATTGGACCTTTATGGATCTCCCTCTTCACATTGGATTGATATCAGTGGGTAAAACCCTTCATTTAAGATGGTGAACCAAAAAGAGTTATCTAATATCTAGTTAATATGAAATAGAAATAATAATAAAGATCATATATTTACACTATATAATGCATATACCATTTTTTGTACACCACAGTTATATATTCGATCTCAAGAAAAACTAAAAGGTTTTTAGTGTACTAGTAAAAGCATGCATTTGACACCACACCTACACTGGTATCCATATTCAAATAACCAAAATGAAGACATCCAAAACATTGTTTCAATAAATTCCCAAATAATTTCTCATATGACTACTAACCAATATCTTTTCCCATTGCTCTATACAACTTTGATATAACTCCTAGAAAACCTGGCCCATCGGGGGATTTCCCAGGCCAGAAGTAAGGAGAAAATGCCACCCAAATCCCCCCTCCAAATAGCTAGGGTCAAGTGAATATTATCGTTAGGAATATAACATTATATTTTAGGTCATAGACAATATCAACTTTGAGAATAAAAATATTACAATAAATAAAATAACTAGTAAAACCATAAATGTAGGAAATTTATAAGGAAATATTTAACCAAAAATATTATCCATGTGATATAAAAAAGAGTCCAGAATGATCATCCTCAATAAGAATAATTTAATATTGATCTATAACTACAATGGTCACCACCATGATCATGAATGACCATGCTTCACCACTAGTCGTTGTGTTTCACAAGGTGTTAGCTACGAAAAAGACACAGTTTCTACATCTCAATATAGACTATATCTAAACTATGTGTTTTATAAAATTACATAAAACATGTGGGATCAAGTTTTAAAAAAGAATGAGTATAGAAAAATTGTGAATCTTAAAACCACAATGGAAAAAATTTATTTAGTTAACTAAAAATGAAATGTATGAGATATTGACCATTGAAAACACAAGAAAATACTTAGATATGATCAAACACAATATTTCTTAGTTAAATAAACAATTACTAGTTATCTCAAAACCAATATATGAATATATATATCTCTTGATAAAATAATATTCCTTAGGGTGTCAAAATCCAAAAATGTATGAAGTTGATAACCCTTTTTTATGTTATATCTCGAAGGAAACACATGGATTCCTATGAAATCACATGTCTCGAATCATTATTCTTCATAAAAATATCAATATCCCAAATTTATAATAGATTCCTTATATTAGTACCATCACCTTAAAAAATTATATACATAATCCATGTGGGTTACACAACTTATCATCCACAACATTTGATACCATTCCATGACACTTGAAACTCTTGGGGATCCAATGGCTTGACTAAGAATAAATGTTGTCTATTGGATTAATGGTGTAATGTTTCGATCCATCTTACCATCCAACCTGGTAGTCGGACCGGTCACCACATGGCCTCAAGTGCATCTTTCCAAATGCCAGAGGCTGCTGACTTGCAGCAAGGGCCTAGGTGAGCCCATGGGGAGACTATGCCCTCATTACCAAATCATCACAGTGGAATTAGAAACGTACAATAGTGGAAGAAGTAAACTAGTAGACAACACATAGACAAAAGAAATAGATGAAAATAGAAAGATCTAACATATGTTTATATAGAATTGTCTAAGTCAATAAAATACTGTACAAGTATATAAAATACCAAAAAGAAACCAAAATGTATCCCATTTCGCATCGCAAGCCTCATCTTGGTCTCGTGCACTCCTACTCCGAGCAGCAAGTCATGTTCCTATACTAGGGACTTTTACCTTATCCATACATGAAATCATATAATCTACTTGGGTCCAAAAACATGACCCAAACAGTGTGTGAGACAAAATCCTAGTACGCAACCACCAAAGATCCATGCTAATGTTTCAGTGAATATATAAAGCAGGCAGTGTAAAATAGAAAGTAGTAAACAAAGGAAACTAGAAATACCAACCCAAGATTGTGCTTTAGATTGGCATCACTTCAAGTATCCATTCCATTCATTAATCACTTCATTCAAGTGTTCAACCATTCCTTGAACCCGTTCTTGGAGTACTCACTTCAGAAACCAGGCATCGCTCAGAGAGAAAATCCACCAACACTCTACAAGCATGTTCTGGTGAACCTCCTAGGTACCCAGCCTCGCTCTAGGTGTGGTATAGTCCTTCATCTGAGCCCATCCCCAAGATCCTATAAATAAGATCCGGGTATCGCCCATGACATTTCATGCCCTGTTGAGTCCATCCATGGCATCTCATGTGGGATCCATGATTCACTCGGCATTTCAGTAACACATCCCGTATGTGTCCGTCCATGGCAACTCACATTGGTTCCATGGTTCACCCATGACTTTGTTTCACATTTTAAGCAGTTCAAAGCATTTAACTCATGGGGGATAGCAATTCAGGAATTAGTATACAAGGGTCAAGGGGAAAATCTACATCTCATACCTGAAACCATTTCAATTACAATTTCATTCTATTGCAATCCCATTCATATTAAATTCCCGTTTTTAATAACCTACAAGGAAAAGAAAAGGCATTCCTCATAAGCATCATGGGTCAAAATCGATAAACGATCCATTCAAGGAAATGCACCCAAGGGGTGGTTCTTGTCCAAGGTGTACAACCTATATCAAGAACATACCATCCTATTAAGATTATCTACAACATGCCAGGTAATAACATAGTTAAATTATAGGTTCAAGTGACACGCCAAAAGGGGGCGCACGACACTCCGACATATATAAACAGCTTGACAATCAGCGAAAAGAATGATACCACCTACCATAGGCCCGTACTAGATAGTTCGTCCAGTATCAGGCTCTGATTCATCCTAGTTTGGAAGAAATCTGAAGAAGAGATGAAGAACGAGAAATTAGGGCTTATGATCCTTAATCCAATCTGTGTTCTTTATAAATAGAAGAATCGATAAGGATTAAAAAGGAATTGAGGACATACCATTGTAGATCTAACAAGATGAACGACAGTTGAAATGAAGATCATATGGATGAGAAGGATCAAAATCCACCCATAATCCTCATTGAGAGCTCCCAAGTGCCTCCCCCTTCTGTCCGGTTGAATAGAAGAAGATTAGGTTTAATTTTTATAAAAATCAATCAATTTAAGGGAAAATTAATTAAATTATCAAAACACGGTAGGTCGCATGGATTACCTGCACGGCCTGAAAAACCGTGCAGAGACCGTGCGGACCTTCCTGGAAGCCAATGGGAAACCGCACGACCACCCCACATGGTTTCCTAAAACCGTGTGCAGGCCGTGCTCCAGCCTCTGCTAATCCTACACTAAGGCGCTCGGTTTACCCAGGCCTTGTGGAGGCCATGCACAAACCGAGTGACATGCCATTACAAGCCTAAAACTTCATTCCGGGCTCCAAACAAGCCCCAGACACCTCCGTAAATCCCTCGGTCAAGTTGCGCATCCACATTAGGCCTCAACAAAATAGTTAAACCAAAATGAAAAAGATATGTACCTCATACGAAAACCCTGGTTCTTACAATCTTCCCCCATTATAGGTATTCATCCCCGAATTTCTCTATGAAGGGTGGTCGAGATTCGTCTGTGAACAACTCTAGCCACTGAGCACGTACATCAGCCTCCTGTTCCCAAGTCTAATCTTGTAAACGGTCGTGCTGCCATAGCACCCGTACTAGAGGAACAGACCAGCCACTACGAAACTTCGTTCTCATATCAATGATACTAATTAGATTCTCCTCAAAGAATTCAACTACCTAAAGCTCGACCTCCTTAGGCTGGAAGGTATGAGACAGGTCTGAATAGTATCGCCATGACTGGGAAACATGGAACACGTCATGCATTGGTCAGTACCTCTGAGGTAACTACAACTGATAGGATACCGACCCAACCCTCTCAAGAATCTCAAAAGGCCCAACATATCTCGGTGATAGATTACCCTGTCTTCGGATCCTCCTATGTCCCAGTTTCGGTGAAACACGCAAGAAAACCTAATCTCCGACTTCAAACTCTACAGGTCATCTGCGGCGATCAGCATATGACTTCTGACGAGACTATGCAGTGGCCATTCGCTTCTGTATCAACTAGACCTTCTCCATAGTCTCCTAAACAAGAAGCGGTCCTAGTAAAGCTGTCTCACCTTCCTCTAACCATCACAGGGGTGATCAGTATGGCCTACCATATAAATCCTCATATGATTCCATCTGTATAGTCGCCTGATAACTGTTGTTATAGGAAAAATCGACTCGGGGAATATGCCTCTCCCATGATCCCCCAAAATCCATGACGCATGCTCGCAGCATGCCCTCAAGAACATGTATCGTACGCTCTGACTGGCCATCAGTATGAGGGTGGTATGCTGTGATCATACCTAGCTCCCTCTGAAAACACTGCCAGAAGCATGATGTAAAATGAGCATCCATGTCTGAAACAATGGTGCAAGGGACCCCGTGGAGTCGTACTATCTCTCAGATATATAACCTTCCCAGCTCATCCACCCTAATGGTCTCCTTGATTGTCAAGAAATGAGAAACCTTCATGAGCCTATCAACCAAAACCCACACAACATCGTTACCTTGAGGTGACCTCGGAAAACCAGTCATGAAGTCCATCGCAACATCATCCCATTTCTACTCTGGGATAGGTAACTGCTGTAAAAGACCAGCTGGACGCTGGTGTTCCACCTTCACCTGCTGACAGGTGGAACATCTCGTGATAAAACAAGCAACTTCCCTCTTCATACCTGACCACCAGTACTATTGGCGCATGTCACGGTACATCTTAGTGACTCTGGGATGAACTACCCAAACCGAAGCATGAAACTATCACATCAGCTCCTCTCTAATATCCACTGGAACCCATACACGTCCATGGATACGAATAACTTCATCCTCACCTATCATCAAACCAGGAAGAGGGTCCTCACCTGACAGACCTTTCCGTAGAACTAGGCCTTCCGAATCTGATAGATGCCTCATCCTTACTCTGTCTTGGAGGGTAGAAGTCACAGCTAAGGATGATAGAAAAGACTGCCCTTGTCTATTCTGCACATCATGATACAACATAGAGAACAAGGACATAAGATTCCATTTGTTTTTAGCCTATTTCACTGCAAGTATTTATGTCCTCATGCTCAATGCATCAGCCACTACATTTCCCTTACCAGGCGTATAAGAAATCTCGAAATCAAAGGACTGTAGGTACTCCACCCACCGCCGCTGCCTAAGATTCATATCATGATGAGTAAAGATATATTTGAGGCTCTTGTGGTCAGTGTACACCAAAAAACGCTCTACCAATAAATAGTGTCTCTAACAATGCATCGCATAAACAACTGCTGGTAGCTCAATATCGTGCGTCGGATAATTACTCTCATGTGGCCTCAGCTGCCGAGACCCATACGCCATGACTCTGTCACCATGCATCAACATTGCACCCAGCCCAATACTTGATGCGTCACAATAGACTGTGTAACTCTTGCTCTGTTCCGATAGTATCAGGACTAGTGCTGATGTCAACCTTCCTTTCAGCTCTTGAAAGGCTGCTTCACAAGCATCTGTCCATACAAAACTCACCCTTTCTTAGTCAGGCCTGTCAACGGCGCTGCTAAGTGTGAGAAATCCTGTATGAATCAAAGATAATAACAAGCAAGCCCTATGAAACTCCGTATGTCAAAGAAATTCTTGGGTTGTTCCCAAGAAAACACAGCTCTAACCATTTCTGGGTCTACAGACACTCCTGTCTCAGAGATAACATGGCCCATGAAGTGAATCTGATCCTTCCTAAAGTGGGACTTAGTAAGCTTTGCATATAGCTAATTCTCTCTTAGTGTATTCAGGACGATCTCAAGATGGTTGGCATGATCATATCAATTTCGAGAATACACAAAAATATCGTCCACAAAAACCACGACGAACGAGTTCAAGTAAGGATGGAACACGCGATTCATCAAGGCCATGAAAACTGCTGGTGCGTTCTTGAGACCGAACTTAATAACCAGATACTCATATAAACCATACCTGCTACGAAAAGTTGTACGAGGTATGTCTGCGGGTCGATCACATACCTGGTGATACCCTAATTGCAAATCAATTTTCGAGAACGCCCTAGATCCTCGAAGCGGATAAACAGGTCATCTATCTGCGGAAAGGGATATCATTTTTTAACCTTCAGTTGGTCCAGCTTCCGATAGTCCACACACAGCCTAAGAGTCACATCCTCCTTTTTCGCAAAAAGGACCAGAAAACCCCACAGAGAAGTACTTGGTTGAATAAACCTTTTTGCCTCCAAATCATTGATCTATTTCATGAGCTCTTGCAACTCCATCATATCCATCTTGTAAGGAATAATGGATACTGGTGCTGCTCCTGGAACTAGCTCAATGGAGAACTCGACCTGTCTCTCAAGAGGTAAACCTGAAAAGTCATCGGGAAAAACATCCCTGAAGCACTCAACCACTGGAGGAAGGTCCGTCTGACTCACTCTCTAATCATCAAGAAACAAACTAGCGATATGGTTTGTCATCCCATCCATCCCAATATGCTCTGGTCCAGCTCGACATGCCTGGAGATCCCACTCGCCCTTAAGAGTATACACTACACCCTCAGGTGATGTGGAAATCACAATCTGGTGTTAACAATCAATGTAGTCTTGGTAACCTACTAGCCATTTCATACCGATAATGACATCAAAACCTGTCATTTCGAGGACATAAAGATCCCATACAAAGTGACACCCTCCAACCTCCAGGGGGCACCCTCTGCACTTACGTGAAACCTCTAACCCAACTCCTAGTGGTGTGTCTAGCATCAAGACACCATCAGAAGAGAACACAACTAGCCCAAGGCTTTTCACTATAGGCACATATATAAAACTGTGTGATGCACCAATATCGAAGAGGGTAGATAAAATAACAGATGCTACAAAGAATGTACCTCTCACCGTAGATGGTCCCACTCCCTGATCCTCAGAAGTAGGCTGCACTAAATACATCTGGCCTCAACCACAACCATGTGATACAACCTCACTACCTGGAACTGGCCCACTTTGACGTCTCGGTGTACCCTGTGCCTGGCTACCTCTTCCACGACCACTACATCATCCTGATTGGCCAGTCCCACCCCAACTCCCTGTCTGTTTAGAAGCTTTCAACCCTTCCCCTGCATATGGAATCGGTGCGGACCCTTTATAGCTAGCATCTTGTGGAAACGTTCTGCAGAAACGTTGAAGATGACCCATCTTGCCACATGATCGGCACTCGACTGGGTCCCCTTAACACTGTGGCTTCGTGTGTCCCAACCTACTACACTGATATCACCTCAGATTTCTAACCGAAAATAGGTTATGTCTACTAGAATCCTCATGTGGAAGCTCCAGACGACGCTTCCTACTAAAAGTTTCTGCAGTACCTGATCTCGATGCCGAACCGCTCTGGCTCGCACCTCCAGCCTCTTTCAGGTTACGTTCTGTGATAAGCACCTGGTTCACAATTCATGAAACGGTAGTCAACCTGAATATATTTACCTAAGATCGAATTTCACATCTCAGACCATCCTCAAAACGACTGGCCCTCGATAGCTTCTCGCCCATCAGGATAGGTGCGAAGCGCTGAAGCTCAGTAAAACGGGCTGAGTATTCAATCACTGATAACGCGCCCTGTTCTAGATGCAAGAACTCCCAGGTTCGATCGGCCCTCAGGGTCTCAGGATAAAAGAAATCATATAAGGTCATATGAAACTCTTCCCAAGACATCTCCTAATGACAACCCAATTGGGTGATTATGTCCCACCTTCTCTTGGGAGAATCATGTAGCATATATGTAGCGAGCTTGAACCTCCTCTCCGGACGCATCTCTAAATTGTCAATGATAGCTAGCATCGCCTCTAACCACGACTCTATAGCCTGTGGTCCGTCATCCCCTAAAAACGTAGGTGAATGCTACTGATGAAACTCACTCAACAACTCTACCATAGTCGGGGCAGGTCACGGTGCTCCCTAAATGGTTTGCATAAAATGAAACAAGCTCTCACAGAACTATGCCTCAGCACCTGTGTCCGGCAGAACCGCTGGTGACATAGCTGGCACAGCTGGAGTTTCTTCTAGTAGCCGATGGCCTACCATCTCCAGAACGTTGTCATCAACGATCTCCAGATGTACGACTGGAGGTTGCCTTTGTGGCATGACTCTGTAATTATAATCACACGCCTCAGTTCAAGATTTTTAATGAGATTCGAAACACATGAGCACAAGAACGAGGATAGGACAGGTCATGACCTTCCGAATAACCACGTCATCCCACAACCTGCTTCTAATGCCAGGACTGCATAATGAACAGTCACCAAAAACCACTAGAGTAACTACATCTTTCCCACTCAGAAGCTGGGTCTAGGTCATGCTCTATTTTCAACATTCATTCTTTTAATATACCTTTGTTCAAATGCTTTAACCAATGGTCCACCAAGTTCCAATTCCGGAGGACCCATAACACCTCATGAATCAAAATTTAATACACATATAACCATGAAATTAAATTTCATTTAGCATTTACATCCCATTGGTGCGTTATTTCCCAATCCATAAGGGCCCATACTCCTTATGAATTGAAAGTTGGCATCACTCTTCATTCATTGCACCTAATATAACACAATAGTAGGCACACCTATCAATCAACTATCAAAACTTTATGCAATAGCTATCACAACACTTATCACAACAACATGCAATATCTAATGCATCCTAGATAGCATGGAATAGTGCATGACATATGATTCCTAACAAGGTGCCTATATGATGAATGAGATGGCAATATCTCATCTCATCAGGTTGCAACGAAATAGAACCCACAATAATATTAATAGTATTAGCAAAAAACATGTGCATCACCCAACTGTGAAATCAGAACAACAGTAATAATTAAACCCAGAAACACAATTCCATACGAGGCGACTTGGCTTTTACCTGTACGCAGGATTGCAACTCCCGGGAAAAGATCATTTCCAATTTCCCTTAAGTTCCTACTCCTGTCTATAGTCGCCAAATATTAAGTCAAATCCAAAAAGGAAATTCACTATGATACCACTTTGTAACATCCCGATCCGATATATCATCCAAACAGGTAGCCGGACCGGTCTCCACATGGCCTCAAGAGGATCTCCCCAAATGCCAGAGGATGTTGACTAGCAGCGAGGGCCTTGGTGAGTCGATGAGGAGACTATGCCCTCATTACCAAATCATCATAGCTGAATTAGAAACATACAATAGCGGAAGAAGGTAACCAGTAGACAACACATAGACAACAGAAATAGATGACAAATAGGAAGATATGGCATATGTTTATATAGGATAACACAAGTCAATACAATACAGTAAAAGTATACAAAATACCAAAAAGAAACCAAAATGCATCCCCTGTCGCATCGCAAGCCTCAGCTTGGTCCCATACACTCCTACTCCGAGTAGCAATTCAAGTACCTGTACTAGGGCCTTTCCCCTTATCCATACCTAAAATCATATAATCTTTTTGGGTCCAAAAACATGACGCAAACAGGGTGTGAGACAAAATCCCAGTAGGCAACCACCAAAGATCTGTGCTAATCTGTCAGTGAATATATAAAATAGGTAGTGTAAAATGGAAAGTAGTAATCAAAGGAAAATAGCAAGACTGACCCGAGCATGTGCTTTGGCTTGGAATCGCTTCAAGAATATAGTCCATTCATTATTCACTTAATTCAAGTGTTCAACCATTCCTTGAACCCATTCCTATAGTACTCAATTCAGAAACCAGGCATCGCTCAATGAGAAAATCCACCAACACCCTAAAAGCTCATTCCAGCGAACTTCCTAGGTACGCAGCCTCGCTCTAGGTGCGGTATAGTTCGTCATCTAAGCTCGTCCCCAAGATCCTATAAGTAAGATCTGGTTATCGCCCATGAAATTTCATTCCCTCTTGAGTCCGTCCATGGCATCTCACATGGGATCCATGATCCACTCGTCATTTCAGTAACAAAACCCGTATGAGTCCGTCCATGGAAACTCACATTGATTCCATAGTTCACCCATGACTTTGATTCACATTTTAAGTAGTTCAAAGCATTTAACTCGCGTTGGCTAGCAATTCAAGAGTTATCATACAAGGGTAAAGGGGAAAAGCTCCATCCCATACCTGAAACCATTTCAATTACAATTTCATTCTATTGTAATCCCATTCATATTCAATTTCCATTTTTAACAACCCACATGGGAACAAAAAGGCATGCCTCATAGGAATCCTGGGTCAAAATCCATAAAAGATCCATTCAAGGCAACGCACCCAAGGGGTGGTTCCTGTCCAAGGTGTACAACCTAACTCAAACACATACCATCCTATTCAGATTACCGAAAACATGCTAGGTAATAACAGGGTTAAATTCCAGTTTCAAGAGACACCCCAAAAGTGGTCATGCGGCACTCCGACATATATAAATATCTTGACAATCTGCGAAAATAATGAGACCACCTACCTTAGGATCATACTAGATAGCTCGTCCAGTATCAGGCTCAGATTTGTCCTGGTTTGGAAGATATCTGAAGAACAGACGAAGAACGATAAATTAGGGCATATGAGCCTTAATCCATTCTACGTTCGTTATAACCAGAATAATCAAGAAGGATTAAAAGGGAATTGAGGACATACCATTGCGGATCTAACAAGACGAACGACGATTGAAACGGAGATCGGACAAATGAGCATGATCAAAATCCACCTGTAGGCCTTCTTGAGAGCTCCCAAGAACCTCCCCCTTCTGTCTATTTGAAGAGAAGAATATTACGTTTAGATTTTATAAAAATTAATCAATTTAAGTAAAAATTAATTAAATTATCAAAACACTGCAGGTCGCACGATTTATCCGCACGACCTGACAAACCTGCGGAGATCGTGTAGACCTTACTAGAAGGAAAGGGGCAACTGCACAGCCACCCCACACGGTTTCCTCAAATCGTGCGTAGGCCGTGCTCCAGCCTCTGCCAAACCTGCACCAAGGTGCACAGTTTACCCAGGCCATGCGTAGGCCATGCAGAAACCATGTGCCAAGCCATTTCTAGCCTAAATCTTCATTCTGGGCTCTGAACAAGCCACAAACACCTCTGTAAGTCCCTCGGTCAAGTTACACATCTACATCAGGCCTCAACAGAACTGTTAAACCAAAAAGAAAGGGAGCAGTACCTCATACGAAAACCTGGGTTCTTACAAATGGCCCATACTATCCTAACCCCTATGAATATTCTAATAGAGAGGACATAATAAAAATAATGCATTAACACTCTATGAATCCCAATAGAAATAAATATTTCATGTAGTCCCATGAATCTAATCTACCAAATATAGAAACCATCAAAACCTCACAAGAACTACAATAAATTAAAAATTTATCTAGGTAGTTGGGTATAATATTGGATCTAGTGGAAGACCCCATTACATGGAATTTATCTTAAACTAGTGTAATAAAAACTCTATATATATAGGTCCCTACACCTGAAGTATATGAGGGTATACTAACCCTATTTATTCCCCATGTAGAGGATCTCATGCATCAACTATGTTGGGGGAATACTGAACCTATATGATGATGGTGGGGGTTGTTCCTTCACACAAAAACACTGTCAGGGGTTGTTTCATTCCCTAAGAACTGTATGATCATCACATATGAAATTAGTCATTAACCCTACATTTCTAAATTATAAATATACCTATATTAAAAATTAATATTCCATATATATCAACATGAACTATTCCATTTAGATATATATATTTAAAATTCCCAATATAGGATATTTTTATTTCAACAATTGATATTTGTGGCATATTTTAAGAAAATACCCCCACAAAGAATACATGGTCATATGTTGATGCCTCGGGTTAAGAGACACGGTGAGAATGGTGGGGGATGCCTTACCAGACTAGGAACAATACGCCACACAAGCTAGGATATACACATACACTTCGTTTCCATTCATGCCTTGCATCCAACACCCCAGGTTGATACATATGGGTATTACTCAATTGGAGGAAAAAGTTTTATTCCAATGAATTCACACATGTGAGGAAAAAATACTCTTTTATTTATAATATATTATTCTTGAGGATTTATTTTTCTTATAATTACATGTTGTCTTGTCATATGTGTAAAACCCATACATATATATTAGAAAAAATAGATATTTTTAAAGGTCATATACTAAGGTAAATTTACTTTTATACCCTCGATGAGGTCTTGAGACTCCGAAAAATCAAAATTAGGTTATGTTTGAATCCGAAAAAACCTAGGTCACTAAAAATTGGGAATCCCCTTTCACTTTTCTATGATGGTAGACAAGACATTGAGTATTTTTTTTTGACTATTATCACATGAATCAAGTAACTATAAAAATACCCTATTCGGGGAATTAATGGTCTCTTCATCTAATTGAATGCAATAGGGGTTCTCAGTAATTAATCAGTGATTTTTCTTTTACCGTATTTTGGTTCATGAAGAGGATATTTAGATGATGTGGTTTATATGTCTTTAGGATCACTATTAGTTTTTTATGATTATACTATGGGTAAAAAACACCCCTAAAATATTCATAGGAATCATGAATAGGATCATTCATCCTTATCTAGATTAGATCAAAACAACTCCCTTCTAGAGGAACATCTTTGAGTGAAACTGATGTATTATGATATCTGGTGATAGTTTTAGTGGTCAAGAATGAAATGGATTGTTTCAGGTTTTGTATCATAGTTCCTCACCCATTAACATGGATTTTTTTAAATTTTTCTTTAAAAATACCTTTTTATTTTTTGATGTAAATGAAAATTGCAAAATGTACTTTCCTTTATTTTAGTATGTATAAAATTTATTGTTGTGATAAAAAAAATAATGAATATTTTAAAAAATTATTTTTAATATGAATTAAGTAAGTTAATGATGGTAATTTATTTTTAATTTTTTTGTAATAAAATATTTACCACCAATACTTATGAAATGCCAAAAAAGTGCACGTACAAGCAGTAGAAAAATAATGTAAATGACATTAAACACATACGAATAAATTTTTTTGGTGAGTTGTAGTGTTACCTGAATTATTTGACAAAAGATTGTATTAGTTATGTGTTAATGGTTTTTATTTTCATTAAAATATTGTCTTTATAAATTTTAAATTCCATTATGTGAATTGTAAATAAAATAATATAATGGTATTTTTTAAATAGATTTTATTAAATAAATTTAAAACTATTGTAATCTTATCTTTGTTCATGTGAATGGGATATGTTTGATCATATAAAAAATCTATTTATGGTTTAGTTGTCATTTTTTGGTTAATTTATTAACCCCCAATGTGTAAAATACTTGTTATCATGGTATACATTAAATATAGTATATTATAGGAAAAACATAATTTGCAGCATTTTTTTAGTGGAAGTTTTGAAAACCAAGGAAAAATAATTTTTGAGTTAAAAATTTAGCGGTGATTTTTTAAAGGATATTTTGAAATCATCCACTAAATTTGTTTTAATTTTTTAATTTAAATATTAAAAAATTGAATATATTTTTCCCGATGGTTTCCTAGAAACCGTCGCTAAATTAATGTAGAAAATGATAAAGATAAATATGTAATTATGTAGTTTTATTTGTAACTGTTATATTCAATTTTATATTGTTTATTATTTACAATTTTATTAATTATAACATGATATTTAATAAATATTTATAATTATTAGTAGATAACAATTTGAGACACAAAATAATTCTTGAATAATTTAAAATTCGGGCTTTAGCATCAAATGACCATAACTTTTGATTCGAGAGTCTTTTTTATCTACAAAACTAGTCAATCAAAACTTATGGAAATGAATAAAACCACATTAGATAACAATTTTGTAGTATCTAAAATAATATAAATTATTATATGTTTAAGAAAAGCTAGATATCAGACTTCAACATCAGATGACCATATCATTTCATTTGGGTGTCCTTTTAGGTTCTACCACATATCAAATCGAAGCCTCTGACAGTCACCATGTTGTATTGACTGGGGGATATTATATTACTATTTTTAAGGTAAAAATTGGCCTTGATGTACTCCAAAAATAAGTTTTTGTTCGAATAACAAGATTTTTTATCACCCAATGAAATTACATCTTCATTTAAGAGTTCCATCACTTGTTTTTACATAATTTATTATTTGATTCAACTGATTTACATTCATTTTAATATTATTTTGTTGCATTTGTTGTTGTTTCCCCTCTTTTGGTAATTAATTATCTATTATATATTTATGTATATATGTACTTATGAATATTTTTTGTATATTTATATTCATTTTCCAAAATTTATACATACTTCTTTTTATACATTTTTTATATCATATATCTATAAATATATATAGAGATATTTATATTTACTTCTGTGTATATATATATATCAATATAAAATGATATACTTATGTATGTTTATATATATTTATGTAACATACATGTGTGATTGTATATATTTATATAAATTTTATTATATGTATATATATATATATATATGTATTGATATTTATATCCATTTATTATTTATTGTTCATTATTTATTATTTATTAAATTATTATTTATTTTTAAATATTTTAATGATTTTTATTACAAATTTATTATTACTTTTAATTTATTTATTGTTAATAATTTATTACTGAATTAATATTAGATATTATTATTTTATTATTTATTATTAATTTATAATTCATTATTAATTTATAATTTGTTAATTATTTATTATTCATTAATTATTATTTGTTATTAATTATTTATTTTTTTATTATTTATTGCAAAATATTTATTACATAATATTTATTATTATCTGTTATTTATATATCTATTGTTTCATATTTATTATTTAATTATTTATAAATTAAAATTTATTTATAATTTATTTATAATTTATTTAATTTTTATTATATTTTTATTATTTTTTATTATTTTTATTAATAAGGTCATATTAATTTTTCATTTATTTTTTACTATTATTTTATTATATATTTCTTATTTATTTATATTTCATTTTTATATTGTTTAAAAATTAATTAATAATTTATTTTTAATTTATTATTATTTTACTGTGAAATTATTTTTGATGAATTATTTGTAAATAACTTATTATATATCCATTATATATTTATTACTTATTCATTTAAAAATTATTATTTATTATCTATTATTTATTTATTTTTTATTTCATTGTCACATATTAATTCCTTTTTTATTTAATTTTTAGTTATTAATGACATAGATATTATTTATTTATTACTTATTTAGGATTTATTTATTAGTTACTAAATATTAATGATTATTTATTATAAATTATTTATTATTTACTGTTTACTATTTATTATTTATTATTTATTATTTATTATTTATTATTTATTCTTTCTTATTTATTATTTATTAGTTATTATTTACTATTTCTCATTCTATTATTAATTTATTTATTTATTTTCATTTATTTTATGTTGATGTTTTTTTAGTTATGAATTGTTAATTATTAATAATTTATAATTAATTAGTAATTATTAATTATTAACATTTAATAAATAATAAATAATAATTAATTATTAACTATTAATTAAAATTATTAATTATTTGGTTTGTATCTAACTGTTTTGTATTATTTATTTTTTATCGATATATATAAGTATATTAAATTCGGTTTACTCACCACAAAATGAGCCTACTAAAGTGGTAATGTCTTGGTAGAATAACCACGAGCCAATGAGTTCAAATATCATTGAACCCAACATTTCAACAATGCATATATGAAATGTGAATGTGTTTGGTAATAAACAACAATAACAAAAAAACAAAAACAAAAACAATATCACCATCAACAACAACAACGACAACAAAAATAATTATTATAATAATAAATAAATAAATAAATAAAAACATTTAGAAAACTTCAAATTAAAAAATAATGAATTTTGGAAATTAATAATAATAATAATAATGAACAACCAAGAAACGATTTATTGGTGGTTTAAAAACCACTACTAAACAATTCTCCCGAAGTTAAGAAATTGTCCCTCAATTATTTTCAACAAATAAATTACCAGATGTTTTTAAAAACCATCATATAACGATATATTGGTGCTTTAAATTTCCACTAAACCCAAAAAATGGCAACTTAATGCTTACTAGGATATTGTGTTGACCGAATGTTAAAATTAAGAGATAAGGAATAAAACATCAAATAATCATTTATAAATATTACTAAATGAGAATATTTATAATTATATTCATCCTATATTAAAAATATATCATTTTGGTGACACATAAAGATGAAAATCTATTTATATTAAATTAATTCTTTATGTAATGATGGGGGTGAACTTCTCTTTTATTATAAAAAACAACACATCACTTATCTTAATTACACTTCATGAGAAACTTAGCTCGACCAACCACTTTCAAAACACCATCTTAAATTCCTCTGATAAATTCAATATGTTCTGGAATTTTTCAAAAACTATCCATGTGGTCCTTGAGGAGAGATCCAAAAGACGCCCTTTAAAGGTGAGGTAATCATCATAAAAAATCATTTTTTTACTTCTTCATCTACCTCCATAAATGCCATCCAATGCATTCAAATATAATTACATAAATAACTACATGATACTATGATGTTATTATGTTAATCTCATAACCTTATTTGTCTCCTTTTCCCACCAAATTTGAAATTAAACAATCATTTTTCATACATGCGTACTACTGCCGAACGCACCAATGTGTGTTGTTTCTCATTACCTCCTTTTAGGGAAGGTTATAATGGTGGACTTAATGTATAAATATCATATTAATTGTGTAATTGTAATTATCTAAATATAATATATCTACTACTAGAAAACCATTAATATCAATAAAATGGATTCATTTTATGTTTGTATGTACAAACTACCGTCTTCATGTAGCGATGCACTTCATTTTTAAAAACATTCATTTCATAGATGGTCTTGCAGATGTATTTAATGAAGTTATATGAACTTTATAACATTTTAATAGCTATATAAAGAACATATTTCATTTTATTTTATTTCTTTTGTTTCCATTCACTAAAAAGTAAAAATATCTTTTGTGTGCACATACAGACTACCACCCCACGAGTTGTTGTATTTTGATTCTCATAACTAATTTTAATATATAAATATAAAATTATTTTTAATGAATATAAATGATACTTATATCATGAATATTATTCTAGATATGATTGAACAATTACATCTATGACTATAGTAAAGAAACAAAACTCATTTTTCAATTATCAACTGAACATCCTCAAATCACCCAATGTGGATTTAACATATTATAAAATTAAATAGTTTATTTTAATGATTATAATAAATGGTTTATAGATAATTGAATGAAACGTAAAAATTTCACTAAAATGAAAATAACTAATACATTTTTTATAGACATGTTAAAAAACAAACACTACAAGTTTCTATTTAATGCAAGGGGTTGCCAAACTCAATTTCCATTCATTGGTTTATAACACTTCATAATTGAATTTTTTAGGACATGACTACGTATGAATTGATGTATAATAATTTTATAGTGTATTTACATTTATTTTATATTTATTATCATATATGAAGATAATCAATTCATTGATATATAATCGCATCGAATATTTTGATCTTTATAAGGGTTTCTTTGTCTCATTTTCAAATTCACAATACATGTTTGATATTATAAAGAATAATTTCATTTATATGGTTTGATTACAATATAATTGATATCTCTATTATATATCCATGATATTCATGGGGTTTTAAGAGACATATCATATATGTTCTTTATATGGATTTTGATTCAAAAGATACCAATGTTGTAAAGATTCTTTAAATAAATTTTCTTTCATTGAGACATGTTTAGGTTTATACACCTATTTATGATTATGAGGTGTATATAATTCCGTCAAATAAGATATATAATGTATCCATATTAATTCATTGTATTAAAATTAAAAATTAAAAATATTTCATAATAGTGGTTCTGATTTGAATGTTTCCAGGTGTTATGGGTTCTTTCATCACTTTTATTTCTCTAAGAAATATTTCATATTCACCAATTGTTTCATTCAAGCGGTGTACGAACATTCCCTTTTATGCAATATATCATGAAAATTCTCATATTAATTGTATATAAATTACAATTTTATTTAGCTAGTTCATGGGGGTTTTGATTCAAATATTGCCTAAGAGGTACATGTTTTCTATAATAATCACATTTTTACTAAAATTGTTTATGAATAAATTTATGATATTTAAATTATATAAAATATCCCCCCAAAATCATAGGTATTTCTTCTCATCTACTTTTTGGTATTTTTTACATGATTTCCTTTCATTTTCCTATCATTCCCACTTACTAAGATCAAAAGATCATTTTTATGAAAATACCAACTTTATTAGTATTTTGGTTGGGATTTTTTTCATCTATTTCCACAATCATTTAATTTGTATCAATAATGTAAATTTCATTGATCTGTTATGCTTTTAAAGACATTTTTTATAATATTTGAGTTTATATACAAAGGATTAAAAAAATATTTTTTTTCATTTTCTAAAATGTTTACTGTATTTGTTAGTTGTATGAAAGGTATATTTGTTTTAACATTTACTAAATGAATGGAAATTCCCATAATCAAAAATATTATTTTCATTTATGTTGCTATTACAAGTTCCCATAGTTATATTGAATGAACTAATTTTTCCAACATTCTTGTTATTTTTATTTAAAACATTATTGATAAAAATGTAATTTTCTATATTTTTAAATAAATGTGTTTAATGTTATTTTAAATATATTTTTTATCTATGGGAAAAATATTATTTTTTCCCACTCTTCAATACAGATATGTTCCTACAATACAATTTTTATTCTTTCTTTGAATTGAATATGACTGTCAAGGAACCTATTTATCTTCCTTATGTTAATCATGCAGAAAATGATGGATTTTTGTTTTTAGGTTTAATATATAGAAAAGTGAAAGGTTTTAAATGTTTGTTTTGTTATATGGTACTTGAACATATGTATGGCTTATTAATTTGTGGTTCATTTATAATAAAAGGATAGGTGGTTATGTTATAAACCAAGGATAATTGGATACATTATAAACCATTAAATGTGAGTCTGTTATCACTCTCATATTCATTGGGTAATGAAAGGAAGTTAACTACTTATAAATTAAACATAATAGATTATGTAATTAAATATTTAATGTTACTCCATATATAAGATGAATATTACATTATATAAGTAGTACAAAAGAGTTGATGAAGTAATCTATTTTATGTAACTCCTAAGGGAATTTCATAATTATCATCTATATGTTATTTCTTTATGGATGTTTTAAATTCCAGGTTACGAACACAATTACTGTATGTTTGGAATATGTTTTAATGATTACTTTTCTCAAATATTACATTCACATGGGAATTTATTTTGAATTTTATGTCTCTCATATTTTATTAAATCATTATGCACCACAACATTGAGCATAAATGTGAAATTACTCCATCTTGGGACACCTCTATTATATAAAAGGTGATCGCTCTTAGCCCTTACATGATATAAATCCTTGAATTGTGTGTTCTTAGGGTATCTCAGACTGGAAACTTATGCCAGTAGGTAGAGGTTATTTTCATATGTTGTTTAAATCACAGGAAGTCCATGATCATGTATGGAAAGCTAGTAACCTACCCCTCAAACCTAGATTTCATATATTCTATAATTGGGATTATGAATTTAATCTACATACCCATAGAAACACAATGGATCATGTAATGGTTAGATTTCATGGTTTAAACTTGTGCTTTTGGCATCCTAAAATCCTAAATGACATTATTTCCTGTATTGAATCACCACTTAAGATATATCAAAGAACTCTAAATGTTAAATTTGGATTATTTTTTATGGTAATGGTGTATGTAAACCATGATTCAAAACTGACTAATAGTGTAAATTTTAATTACAATGTGAACATAACAGTAATTAATATTGAGTTTTAGAAAAACCCAAATTTTTGTGAGATATGTAAAATCATTGGCTATACTATATGAAATTGTATATTTTTTAGGAAACAAGAAGTCTAACTAATGGATAATGAATAGAAAGAAGTAAAGAATAATATAAAAGTTAAATCCATTATTTTTAATATCCCTGAAACTTCTAATAAAAATAATTAAATATGGATGAAAGAAATATTAGTTGATGCCCTTAGAAAATACCTCGACTAAATCTTGGGCTAACTTGGTTGATGAGGCTGATAATATTAGTAAAGATCATGATCTCATTGAGGGACTAAAAACCCTTGTTTTCGAAACCATAAAACTCCAGCAAGACTCTACCTCTAGTGAATCCAAGGCTTACCAAAACCAGATCAATACACTATTTTCTATTATTTCTAACTCTCATTGAGTAGAGAGACAAAGAACTACATGCAGGGTTGATTCAATCAAAATGTTTACTGAATGAAATGATGGGAAGAAGGGAGATATGGATTCTCGACACACAGCCTGTTCTGCTTTCAATTTGGTAAGTGACCTCTAAAATAAGAGCAGTGAAGGCTCTATGGATAATAAGGTTGAAAAATATAGTCAGCATTCTTATACTCCTCCCAATTTGTATAGTGTTCTGCATCAGTCTAATGCCTTGGCACATGAACCTCTGAATAAACCAAACAGGCAAAACCTTATGACTAATCCCACACCCTCGACTATGGACAGTGCTCAGAAAAAGACACCCCCTAGTTTTTAGAATCCCATTGAACAGGGGTTGGAGGATAGAGAAAATAACAACTCACAGTTGGATATAGAAGCAAATACATGTTATGCATCTAGTTCAGGTAGTTATAGTAAAGATAATAAGAATGATAACTCTGAACAGTCCCCTATCAACTACCCAGTACGAACAGTGTGTCTCTCAAGGATTAAACCATGGAACATGAACCTATGGATCCTACAATTAGAGAGACTGCATTCATATCCCCAGCTTTGGATAGTTCCCAGAAGAAGAAATCCTCCAGTATGAATGGTATGGTTTCCCCGGGATTGCAGGATAATTCCTCTATGAATACTCAAGGGAAACTAAACCAGGCGGACACACCAAATTTTTCGGTAGGTTCTGGGCATATTCATGAAAATAATTCATGTACTATAAATCAAGGTAACCCTACAGCAACTATCTGGGTTACCCCCCCTCCCTATATTGTCAATCATTTTGTAGGCATTACTCAAATCATTGAGGACATTGTTATACCCGCTAATGCTAAAAACCTGAATACTCATCAAGAAGTTTACTATACTGTTATTATTAATAAAAACTCTATGTATTTTCCTATAAATGAACCCCCATCACAATCCATCCAATGATAAATATAAGGAAGGTAACCCAAATAGCACCCTACATCTTCTAAGAGTAGTTAGGAACAGAACACGATCCCAAAAACTACTAAAAAGGTCCAAAGATGTTCTATTTAAATGGTCTTGGGAATCAAAAAAATGAGTTCTAACTCAAAAATTAGGTTTTAATGAAGACCCTCTTTTGTAATTGAATGGGTATTTCCAACTCTGACACTTTTACTATTTTAAAAATAATGGTTCATATTCACTACCTAATTTTGTTTGCTATTGCTGAACTAAAAATAAAATTTTCATCCTAGTACTCCCATTTGTGTCAACATGGTTATTATTTTACTGGGGAAATAAAAAAAGAATCCTATGTTGAATATATTGGGATTTTTTTATCAATCCTTTTGAAATGTTAAATTTTTTAACATCTATGGTAAAGCCTTCACTTATGACTTTATTATTGATGGAACTCTTATTTTATACTCTTTTGTCTATGCCAAAAATAGATTTCAATTTATGAAGGCCCATCTAGGACGATCTTACCTATTTAGGTTTAAGTATTAACATACCTTGGTTTGTCATTGGTGACTTCAATGCTATATGCAATTCTTGTTAAAAAATGGCCCTTCTCAGGCTTTGATATCCAAAAAAAAATTTAAAACCTCTATTCCAGACAACAACCTTATTGAAATAAATCTTAAGGGTGCTAAATTCACTTCATATAGAAAACATTACTATAGATTGGTTTCCTCCAAACTGGATAGAGCCTTCATGAATTTTCCTTCTTCAGAAAAATGGGATTCCATCTCCAGTAGCACCCTTCACCAGCTACGCTCTAAACATAACCCTATTTTGGTTGATGTCTTCAAAAAATTGTGAAACCTATGCTTTTTTAGGTTCAACAATGCTTTACTTTCTAATACTGAATGCACTAACATCAAAAGAAATAATAGCATTCCATGACACACTGTAATGATGACTTTTCTTATTCTATCAAATTAAAATCAATTAAAGATATCCTCAAAGGTTGATGCAGCTCACATTCCAAACAAATTATAAATGATATCCTATTTTTTGATGGTATGCTAAATAATCTTGAAAATACTAATACTAGATATTATTTTAACAATGATCAAAATCATGAAATCAATATTTCAGTAAATCTAAACTCAATAATCACTTTTAAAGAGAAAATGTGGAAGAAAGCCTTTAACGTAAAATGGATATATAGCATTGATAGATACACTAAGTTCTATAACTCCCTTAATAGAGATAAACAATATTGTAGGCCGCTAACCTTTTTAAAAGATAGGGAAATCATTTTAAAGAATGATGATGATATTTCTAATCATACTATCTCGTACATAAAATGAATATTTAATGGACCTGAAGATTACATGAACCTCTTACCTGAGATCATACAGACGATGGTCAATAATAAAGATAAAAACATTCTTTTTTAACTTTCCTCTTGATAATGAAATTAAGGACACTATCTTTAGTTTAAATACTAATAGTTCTTCTGGTCCTATTCGATTTAATACTACGTTCTTTCTACATTATTTGGATTTTATAAAATTTGATGTTTTCAATCTTGTTAAAACATTCTTCTATAATGGTGTTCTCCCTCATGGCCTAAATTCCCAATTTCCTTCTATAATCCCTAATGTAGAAAATGATTTTGAGATTAACTTGTTTAGGACCATTGTTCTCATTAACACGCTATATAAAATCAACACAAAAATCATTTCTAATAAGCATTCTTCTATCCCGGACAAAATAGTCTCCTGGAATCATTTTGTATTTATTGAGGACATATCCTTCTAAAACATCATTTTTCTTGAATCAGAGTGCATCAACACTTTAAACAAAGATAACATATGGGGTAATATTTCCATTAAACAGGACATTAATATATCTATTGATACCATGTATTGGACTTTTATTTTCTATTTGATTCAATATTTTGGTTTTAATAATACATTAATCACTAATATCAGAACATTATTCAATTCAGTCTCTATTTTCATTCTAGTTAATGGCTCCCCCAAGGGCTATTTCAAATTCACTAAAGGTGTTAGACAAGGGTACCCCCTTTCTGTCATCTTTTTCTCTATTACAGAAGACTATCTTTGTAGTTTTATCACTCACCTTGTATATCAAAACAAACTCAATCCCATTAATGTATCCAGGAATGCGAATGCTCTCATCCTCCTTCTATATGAAAATGATATCATCCTTTTTCTGTAAGGTGATAAACAAATATTCAAAACCTCAAAAATTCCCATGCACACTGTGAGGAGGTTTCTGGATAACACATTATTTTGAACAAATATTCTATCTTCTTTGGAAAAAATGTTCCCACTAATAGGAAATGCAATATTATAAGTGACCTCGGTATAAAAGAGGGACATATTCCTTTTACATACCTATGTGTCCCAATATTTTGGGGTATACCCTAATATGTTCATTTCTCTAAAACTATAGATCATGTTCATAACCATCAATATTCATGGAAAGGAAAATCCCTCTCGTTGGAAGGCATAATCTGTCATGTCAAATAAATTAATGTTTCCAAAATGGTTTATTCAATGATGTCTACAAATTTTCTGCAGGTTTAATAAAAAAATAAATATCTCAATAAAAAATTTCATTTTTACAGATAGCACTGTGGAATGGAAACATGTGATTGTCCCCTGGTGGACATATTTCAAACCTGTTGATGAAGGTGGTGTTCGAATAAAAAATATTATGTACATTAATGTGGCTCTTCAATACACACTCACATGGAATATTCTTTATAATAAATCTGACTCCATTGCTTTTATAAAAAAAATAATTCTTGTAAAACATAAGAAACAAAATTCGAATTATCTTAACTCCTCTATCTGGACATCGATAAAACAATCATTTTCCTCCATTATAAAAAACTATAGGAGGATGGTCTCTAGAGGCTCTTCCATGGAGATATAGTTGGATAACTAGACTGGAACTCCCTTAATTTACGTGGTTTCCCCTATAAAATTCCTTGAGAATACCAACCTTCCTATCAGAGATATACTAAATTCCAAAAATGATCATTCCATAACACCATTATGAATGTCATTGAAAACATTCTATTCTCTATTAACTGTGATTTCATAATCTGGGAGCCTACACATAATGGTATGCTTAATTAAAAAAAAATTAAAATCATTTTTGTTGTAATATTGAAATTTATTTTGGTTGGATAATTTTTTTTGACAATCGTTGAATAAAACTTTCAATATTCACTCTTATTTAACTCCTTTTCTCACAACGATATCACCATAGATAGTCCTCTTCAATCATAAAGAATTAAACTCTGTTTTTAAATGTATACTCTGTAATCAACATAGAGAAGATAACAATCATCTCATTCTTTATTCTGCCACTACTTCTGCTATTTGGAACAATATTTTTGACATTTTCGACCATATATGTTTGATTCAATACTATGTAAAATATCAACTAAAGAAATGTGTGGATATGGATAGTTCTCAGAAAATTAAGAACCTTTTTCTTGTTGTTGTCACTGAGCTTCATCACATGATATGGTTTGATATAAATTCTATTATTCACAACAATTTCTCCATTAGCCATAATCTGGGTCTGATAAAGATCCATCTTCCATACACAAAGCTTCCACGATCTAACATGGCCATTGAAACAACACTGTGAACAACATTGGAATTATGAGACATCTTAAAATTGATGGAATCCTCTACCAACCCCTCCACACTTTTGATGTTTTTGGACTCCTCCATTAATTAGATGAGTTAATGATAATGTGAATGGTTCCTCCAAAGCTAATCTGGGCCCCATGGTTTGTGGTTCCAACTTCAATAATAATCTTGGTTATATCCTGGAGTTCTTTTATTTTAGCTCTGGATTTTCCTCTTTGATGGATGATGAAATGATTAGTATGATAAATTTTATTTCCATTACTAAGAAATATAGTTAGAAAATCCTTTGGATTGAGAGTGACTCGATAACCATTGGGCAGGTGATTTAGAATGGTGCGACACATCTTTCATGGCCAATCCCTACATGTTGGATGGACTGCACCCACTCTCTTCTCAACATTAACTAAATCATCACCTATATATATCGTAAAGCAAACATGGTTTCGGATAGACTTGCTAACAAGGGAGTTAATCAAGATATTACCTGGCTTGATGATCTCCTGGATCATTTACTCACCTTTCATAATAAATATTGTAATACCTTTTCAATATTTTAAACTCTTGTAACCTTTTTCTTTTATAATAATTGTCTCTTGGTTTTTTGGACAAGGCACCATTCTCTTCAATACATAACCTAAAAACTTAATGGGTATATAAATCTTCCAATATTTAATTTTAACATTGTATTATTTCAAACAGTTAATGATGGATCATGTTTAGTGGTATATAATCCATAAATATATTGATTATGTTTTTATTAATGAATATGTGTTTACGGGTTCAGAGTTGTTATAATATTGTCATGTGGTTGACCTAGGCTGTTACATATTCTTCACTAGTCAAATTTTTTCTATTTCCTTCTCCAAATAATTATTTTTATATCATCATAAAATGTAAATATTTCTCATTCAAGGAGAGATAAAAATTATTATTATTTAAATATCGATATGTTGAAAAATGTATTAGAGAAAATGTATAATTACCTATCACTTGCTTGTACAAGATGTTTTAGATTCTTGGTGTCACAAAGGAATGAAAATTGATAATAAAGGAGTGTGTGTTCACATTGATGCTGACAAAATGTTTCATCGTCTCAATTCATAGATTTATTAAAGATGGTGAATTTAATTCAAATTTAATAAATGATTATTATTTCTATTCACTCATGGGTTCCTTGAAATTATTAATAAAAAAAGAATTTCAATGATAGAAGAAAATTTGAAACAACATCCATGATGGGAAGACATGTACATTAATAGTATAAAAATACATATGAATGGATTTTGATCTATTTTTATAGAAACATTTAAAAAGATAATTTCATAATCGCAAAATTATCACACATGGGGAACATATAAAATATAATGAATGAAAAAATCCAAAAAAGTGAAATAAATCATATCTATTGAGTTGAATTTTCTATCATACATCATCTTATATGTATATCATGGTTATATAATCTCTACTAAATTATATTTAGTATGATAAAAGATATCATTTTAAAACAGCATAAAATCTAAAAGACTAAAATTCACTACTATTCCTTCACAAAAGTCACTCATTTTATTTTCCTATGTTACAAAATTAATGTTTCTTAATGTTTCTAACATTATAAATTTATTATCAACACATAATATATTATCAAAAAATATGAACCATTCATTTTTTTCTTCTTATTTAAGTCATCAAAATCATACATAGACAGAATTTATCTTCAACGAAGCCATCCCATACATCATTTAGTTGATAACCCTCCTTATATTTTTCTTTTTCATCTTTGATAGCTCATTTTCCAAATTTTACTCATCATAATATATTTTTATGTTATTTAATACATTAGTTTTCAATAATTACACCATTACATTAAATAATACAATATATAATGATGAATTTAATTGAGAATCATATGTTCACCCTAAGTAAACCATAATCCAAACCAGACACTAGTGAGTAGATCATTCCTCGATAAAACACATGTCCACATTAATAGAATAATCCAAAAAACGGAAGTCCCCATATTAATGGTAGACCATTATTTGGTACCCTTTCAGTTAGCCATGATCATGATTCATTAACTAAGTACTTAATTTTCCAGGAATATTAATGCATTTATGGAAAAATGTTCTTTATCAATAAACCGTCACATTCAACTTATCCACAATTTCATTATGTATCTACCCATTCTAGCCAAATATTATTTTTAAAGATTATCTTTGGTGTCAGTCGATCTCTACCCTCAATCCTATCTTAATTAACATTTACTAAAAAAATCATAGATAACCAACTATAATTGGATTCCAAAATTAGGACACAATCAATCATCTTCAACATGGGTTCGTTCTATGGCATTGATCCATTCCCCTTAAGGGATCCACATGAAAAGTATATTCATTTATGATCAATCCACCAGATAGGTTTCAAATCTCATATTTTGTTAAATCTCACATTACTCACATTGAGTATGTATTATTCATATTCAACTAGGATGACCTATTCATATAAGAATTTTCAATTTAATAGAGCACTGTAAATGTGATATTAATCAAACTACATCATGTTTAACTATTGCAAGTTATATATTATCCATGAAATCAGTATAAATAAATATTACATATTATTAGTTTTGCAATAAGATTCAAATATATAGATTTATTAATACTCCTTTAACTAATAATGAATGGTAGATAAATATATATACTGAGATTATAATGTAAATGAATCATGGATCATAATCCTTAATAATCACCAGAGAAATATTCAGCATAATATAATATAAAAGTATTGTAATGCACTAAATAGGAATTGGGAGAAAACTAGGAAGTGTAATTTGTGGCAATGTATTTATAGAAAATTATTATAGTTATTGAAAATTATGATCATTGATCATTTATACCATTGGTGAATTAGGATCATTATCCTCGATGATAATTGAATATATGTTATTTAGATTAAACTATTAAGACTATTATATATTATGAGGGTAAGGAAACAAGTTTATTAGTACATATAGAAAAAACAACGACTTCAACTTGTGGGAACATACAGTATGAGTCATATTTATCAGGCAATGGGATTGAAATAACTTCACAATGATTTTTCCAAGACTAAACTATGGGAAGACAACAACAATTGAGGTTCGAGTAGAATTATCGACAAGCGAAGTTCAGATTAATTGAAATCACCATATGATAAATGAACAACACCATGAATGTAAAAATATTGAACACTATATATATAGTGATTATGTTTATGTAGTAAGTGGTCATTTTTCTAGGTGATAAAGATGAATTATTTTATATTTTTTATAATAATTTTTCATTAAATTTTCTTGTCATATTTAAATTATAAATTACACATATTGGGATTTTGAATTTGATAAAATTTGTTATATATTTTTAAATAAGATTTTAAAGGTAGGTATAGGTTCAAATATTTTATTATTTGGAAAAATGGGTAAAATATGAAAAAATAGTGAAATATGGTCAAATATAGTAAATATTAAATCATATATATATATATAATCATTAATAAATTTGGCCAATTTACTTCTCTGCGTATAATATTAGCACTAAATATTATATTATATCTTAGTGGAGATTACGAGGCACTATGGTTTTGTGATGAACATGAGATAATGGGATTATAAAATATTGAACAGTTAACTCCATAAGATTTCACTCAACACAACTGTAAATACATACAATATCTGAAAATTTAATTACATAAATAATCATTATTTTTATCATAATAATTATAGTATAGTCTCTTTCATAGTTATTTCTTCAAAATTGATGATTTTTTGTTGTCCTAAATGTCTTTTAATACATGATTTTTATAGAAGGTATGGGTTCTTATTTTTTTGTCTTCATTTCCAGATAATATTTTTTTTCTTTTAATTACATATTAATTCCATTTAATATGATGATATGGTTAAATTTATAGAATATTTTCATCCATTTTATATATTTTACATAAGATATTATTCATTCACTCACATTATACCCCTCCGCTTAAGACATTGGAATTCCAAAATTTTCATTTCTAATCCACATATTTCCTTTTCCAATTGAAATATTGTGATTTAAAATTATTTAAAATAAGTTACTTAATATTATAATAATAGTATTATTCTTTGTATTTTCATCCCTATAATATTCTATCCATGGGAGATAATTCAATGCATCTTTTTATTCCATTTAAAATAGATATAACTAGTCACATTAAAAGATTTTAAATCATTTAATATGATTATATAATTGTATATATGGTGTATAAAAAGTTTCAAAATCTTATCATAATATTATATTACCCATTTCCTCCCATTATTCTCCACTCATAAATAGATACTATACAGAAATGGTCTGATAAACCATGATCTTTTATCCATGTTCTTATACATGCATGATGCTATGGAAATAGAATATCTCTTAGTAGATTGGTCCATAACTACCTTTTTTTTATTTTCTATTAATCATACATGGGTATAATTTACTTCACTAATACCTTTTCCATATACTATGACTATAATGAAAATCATTTTAATTAAATTCATCATGTTTCCATATGGGGGATGTAAGGGAAATGATGTTTGAATGGATAATTTTTTGGAATTGAGATGGGTGACTCAAACGCTATGGAATTCCATAGAAAGATCACATGTCATGTGTTTTCTCCACTATCAAACCCATAGAAATATTTCCTTCACTACTTATACTTTTAAAATATATGTAAGTGTAACTTTGAAATCTTATTCGTGCAACCTTATGAGATCCTTGATGTAGATGTTACCTTTATCATATAATCATCACTATAAATACTCCATACATCTAGATTCTTATTGTATGTTATTCACATAGAAACCATTATAAATTATTTACTAGGGATATACAAGATTGAGACTCATGTTTCTTACTCATGGGTTAACATTGCATAAGGAAATACATTATGAATGTTTTCTGTTTATGATTTCAAGCATGAATGTTATGCACTGTATTCTAGATATGCTATCAGATAGTTGTGCCCTATTATATATCCCTATATTTTATTAGGTAGTGTTTTATCCCTACATATATTATGTAAATTAAATTATTATAATGTTATGGTATTTTTGGTAGTGCGGTGACCCATGATAAAATTGTAATAAATAATAAATTAATATCATATTATAAATAAACAAATTTATAAAAATAATGCATAACCAAACAACTGACAAATATAGTGACTTGAAGATTACTACATAACAAATCTGAACATTTCTTTGTAATCATGGTCTTATAAGCCCTTTCTAGACATATTACCTGATAAAATAATCTTTATAACATGAGGATAAGAAATATAAGAATTTTATGAGCTCAAATTCTTGGTAGTGGAAAATATATATCATAAGGATTATATCATAAAAATGAAGGAGAATATCCAAAAGATGTAAAAAAATATTAAATCACAAAATAATATTTATAAAAATCATAATACACGACAGAGATACATAGGATCAAAATAATTTCACTATGGAACCATGCAAAAATTTATATCTTAAAAACAAATATCATTAATCCTAAAGAAAGTGATTTCAATAGAAAAGTGAGAAATACATTAAAAATAAGCAATAATCAAGAAAATACATAATACCCTGATAAAAATTTGAATACATTGAACATTCATAAACATAGGATTTTTTATCCGTGTGAACATGGATACTCTTCAACCTATTCAAAAATAAAATTGTAATTAGAGATTAATGAATTCATGCAGACCCTTTATGAACCTATTGTCTTTCTAAATAGTCATTGTGTAAAATTGAGGGAAGGGATTAATGCTATCACACTCACCCTTTGTGATCCTAGAAATATGAGAGCCTATTCACATGTATTTTTTTGAATTGAGATTAAGTTCATTACATTTACCCCTTTTTAATCTTGAGGTTTGAAAAACTATTTAGAAATAAAATTTTGAGTAGAGCTTAATTCCATTACACTCACCCCTTGTGAATAAAGTGGCTTGCTAACCTTTTCATAGAATGTTATTATCTCATGATATATAATAATTTACCTAATTAATTGGAGGGATATGTATGTCCTGTATATATTATAATCCATATATTTTTTTCCACATTAAAATCAAAAAATTATCTTCTCACAAAGAACCCATGGAAAAAATAATGGGTTTTAGAAACCATTAAAGTACATTTCACAACACGGACATAAGAATTCATTGAAAAATTGAACCATAAATTTCCAAAATAAATCAAATAATAATATCATATAAATTTTTATATAAACATCACATTATGGAAAAAAACATTGGATGGTAAAAAAAATTTAAAGTTTTTTTTTTTCAAAAAGCCTTTTTAAAACCATGTAGTAAAAATTAAATTCGAAAACATTTTTTTAAGGGAAATGGATTCTTTTGAAAACCATATTATAAGTATTTACTAAAAAATATTCCTTGAAAATGCTTAAAATTTTCAAAATGTAGGGGGAAAATTCTATGAAAATGTGTACTTTTAAAACAATCTACGTGAATTTTTTCTATAAAATACATGAAAATTCATTGAATAAATTTACATTTATATATAATATTTAATATTATAAACATGAAAAATTAATACGGTTATCAATAAAATAATTGGAAATACATTGAAAAAATTTAACTATAAAGGTATCATTTTATATTATAAACATTAAATAATAAAAATGGTGATTAAAATAATATATGGAGTATTTGATAAAACTTTTATATTTTAAATAATGGAAAAAAAATTGAACGTTTTAGAATTACCATGTTGAAAACCCACATTAATTAGATGATTTTAAAACACTTAATTTTAAATAAGGAAAATAAAAATTTAATTTTATGAAACATATACATAGGGGATGGTAATTATAAAGGCCTTTGAATGAATGAGCATATAGATTCCCTAGATTGATTCCCGCATTTGAGATATCTCAATATTTGGATGGAAGTTGAAAATAAATCCTAAAGAATTGTATATAATTTAAATGAAATTTTTTTAAGGGAGATAATGAAAAGAAGTTAAATATAGTATACCATGAATAATTAATTAAATCAATATATACTATTTAAAATAGGAAATATACACACGAATTAAATGTATTTATGTGTGTAATATAGACGATGACTTAATCAATGCTACATTTATATGAAATCACTTACCTAACTTTCTTCCTTATTTGATGATACTATATAATCTTATATAACATAAAAATTTAAATTACTATTTGATTTCATAAATTTAATAATAAATATTTTCTTTTTATAATAATAATTATTATTATTTATCATGGTTACTTTAATTAATTATAGCATATTATAACCATCGGGTGTTAAAATCTTTAACTATTTTGAGTGGGTTTATTGGTTTTGATTACATTACCAATAATTTGATATAATTTTCATCATTTAGATATCATTTAATATTTTATAATATATAAATTATATTTATTTATATGTTTTTTGTTTCATTAAATATGTATTTTGGTTACGTTATGTGGAAACATAAATGGTAACAACTTATTTTTTTAGTTTTATCGAATGAAAATGTCATATTAAAAATAAGACAAATGATTATTATAATATTACTTGAAACATATACTAGTAATTCTTTTCTTATTATGTTAAAATACTAATATTTTCCATGTTCTTATAGTCATCTATAATATGATTTAAAATCATTGTTCTTTCAAGTTGTTGAACTCACCCAATCATAAATACAGTTTATCTTGGTTGGAAAGTATGGTAAAACAGGTGTTTGTTTTTATATTATTTCATTATAATAAATGAATAATGTTAGTAATTTTATATTTTCATGACTTTTAACTATATTTTAATATTATTATATTTTTTTATGAATATCTAAATGTAAAATGTATAATGTTTCATTATAGAGGAATTAATCTATACGTAAACACAATTAACATTATCGTTTCGCAAAACATGAGAGGTATACAAGGTGGAAATTAAATTAAAATTTCATAATAACAAATATATTATACATATAATATTTATTCTACATTATAACCAAAAATCAAAAACATTAATGGAGCTAATTAAAAACAAACGATGTCATTGTGTGGATGTAGTAGTTCGAACAACATAATTACGATGTTATATTATTTTTCTATGTTGATTACAATGAATAAATATGTGTTATTAAATTAATATAACAACATATAAGTTTTTCTTAATGAATACTAATTATTTACATTATTATGGTTTTATGATATTTTTAAGAGTAATATTTTGAATAAATCATAAGAATAATATAATACTTATGTTGGAGGCCCGATTTTTCCATTATAGTTCCCTTGAAATTGATGGCCTTAGGGTAAATATTATTGACCATGAGTTATATATATTGGGTGGGGTTATAGGTATAACTAAAGATATTTTTTCATGTATTAAACCCAATTATATGTTTATCTTAGAAGGGTGGTAGTGAGACCATTTTATAAAGGGGGGAAGGGGCACTTTTGAAAACACTCATCATATATCAGTAATTACATGAATCTATTCCAAGGTAAATGGCCCCAATACTTCAAAATTATTTATTTGGCTGTAAATTTCTAACATTAAGAGAGAATAAATGTGATTCCAAAAATGTTTTAAATGTGTTATAAAGGATTACCATTAATTTTTTACTTTTGTTTTTTCACTTTTAAATTAGGTAAATTTTTTAACAATGTGATTTTATGTTTTTCTAAACATGTTACATAACCCATATAACCAAATTTCCCTATTATGGATCTAATGTTAACTAATATTTAATAAAAATAATTTTATAAATATTGTAATGAAATATTCTATATTGAATCAAATAATGTTTATAAGAAGTATTTTATAGGAAAAAGAAATTTTGACCATTATGGACTCTTAATCTTATTTATTATTGTTTACTAATTAAATTAGTGTTAATATATATATATATTTTTTTATTTAAAAATTTTATAATATTTTTTTTATAAATTTTTTAAAATTTCATTTTTTGATAATATTTTAATATTATTAATAATAAAATTTAATAATTAGTTATTATTATTTTTATGTAAATTAACATTTATCCAAACAACATAAATTATATAAATAAAAATAGAATTTTACATAATAAATATTGTCATAATTATTATTTAAATTATACTAATAATAATATAAAATTAAATTTAAATGTATCGGTAAATTCTTCATAACATTAGTGCATGTAACACAAAAAGAACATGTTTTTATAGTTATTTTTTTAAAAAATATTTTTAATTATAATATAATTAGGAATTATTTTTTATTAAAATGAAATTATAATTATAATAATTTTTATTAAAAAATTATCTATTTAATGATAAAATCATTAAAAATTATTTCATATAGTTATAATAAATTAATTAAATAGTTAAAAATCATTAAAACACAACAAATTTTTTAAAAATGTTTTTCATGTGTATATAAATATTATATTATATTTTAAAATATTTTGGTATAATTTATAAAATGTAATTAAATAAGAAAACATTTACCAAAATTTCAAGGTATTTACATTAAAACAAATTCATAAAAGTGAAGAAATTAATAATATGAGTATTTTTTCTATACACCTAAAAATTTATTATTTTATAAAAATAAAAAAATGAATATATGATAATTGTTTTTAAGGAAATCAAAATATAATTTTACACTACCAAATTTAAATTAATCGATTTATACATTTATTTTAAATGTAAAAAATATAATGAAAATTAATTTTATTTAAAGTAATGTTTTTAATGTTGAAACCTTTTAATTATTTAACACTTAAAGGTCATAATTATTAATGGTTTAACATGGTTTTCATTAATATAGTTTTATTAATAATGTATTATTAATTTTTTTTTGGTTTTTTATGTTTTGTGTAATGTTTGACATAAGTTATAGATCATAATATGTAATTTAAAGAATCTAAAATCTCAAAATGTTATAGGTATCCTTACCATTATTGACATTTGGATACCATGAGTTTGTTCAGTAACCTTGTTATCATAAGTCTTTGAAAACATGTTTATAATATTCTATAACACTTTAATTTTGTTATATATCATGATTTCCTTATATATCATTCTCTTTATTATGATTACTATAAGATTTTTATAGGTATATTCCTCGACATGCTATAATGCTCATTTTCACCCCTACTGAAAACCTATATAGAATTTTTATTATTTTTTCAAAAAATACCTAAGAATGATGCATTATTACAAAGGATAAAAAATTATAGAATCATGGAAATATCCATGATCTATTTTAAGTAATCGACATTGAATTATTTTATGTTTGATGTATTAGTTCCCAAATATGTTAAAATTAATGATTTTTTGGAGTATTTTTAAATAATAAATTTCAATTGATTTAATGACATTTGTTTTTTATAGAAAAATATATTGGATATCGCGTCTGGGTATTCTCAGTTAATATCATATCATAGTTTCATTATTTTTCAGAATTGGGATTAAAATCATTATAAGAAATAATTAATTCTAGAGAACTAAATTAATGGTATATGATTGAAATTTCATACTAAACATTAATTTATCCAGTTTTTCTTTGTTGATTTTTTTATTTTTATTTTAGATCCAGGAAGGAGATAAGAAAATAAAGATGTATATTGTAGATATAGTTGTCAACAATATGATTTTTTTAATATTTGACTGAGATTTGTTGGGGTTAATGTTGAACACGTTATAACAATATTAATATAATGGACAAATGATATGAATGATAAACATAACCATATAGAGAGGTCTTCGTCACTACTATGTGAAACATGAATTAAAAATAAATTCATGATGACCAAAAAATAAATCATTTCTAGGTCCACATATCAACTTGTGGCTAAATAGTGGATATTATCATTAGAGGGGATTTGTTTGGTTGTGAAATTATCTAAAAAACATGTATTACCTATTTATCAGGTTAAATGAAAATATAATCAATTAGAGACATTAATAAACCTTGTATATTTTAATGAAGATATTAAATATATGTTATGTGTTAATTTTAAGATGTAAAAATTGAGAATTATTTTCCATAGATTGTAAGAAACGTGATCGTTTCACAATAACATGAGTTATAAGAGTTGGCTGATGAATCCATATCAACATAGGAAACTAATATTACACGATTAGAAAATTATGCTTCTAAATTTCTCATTAACAAAGAATTTATGATTTATATATTTTATAATGGATTTAATCTATGAGTTCATAAGTATTCTCAATCAAATAGTTTTAAATTTATATGGAAATTTTTCATTTAGATGGATTAGTGGAAATGATATTCTAAAAAAGCTATTGAAATCATGAGGTATTTGATAAGAAATATGATGGATATAATCATACTATAAGTGTGTATGGAAAATATATTGAAGGTATTATGATCCCACATTTCCCATGTTGAAAATGTGGACAAAAATATTTAAGGTAATGTCTATAAGAAATGTGATGGTACATTAAATATGGAAGGATTGGTTATCAAGCCCTTGAATATAGAAATATAGTTAATAATTGGATTGTATGTCTTTATGTTCAGACCAATGAATAATAATGGATGTTTTTTCAAAATCATAATCTTATAATTTGATGATTAAATAGTAATTATATAGGTTTTTAATAGAATAATTTCCCAAAGTAGAAGATTAATTATTTTAATAAATTCCTTCACCCCTCAATGCCATGGGAATAATCTTATTTTTTATACCATAATAACGATATTGGAATAACATAATTAAATTTTAATAGGTACATGATGTTCCCAGATCGGTGTGAATCAGTAAGTGGGGGTGGGTTGAATCTGTGATCTCTTTAAAAAAATTTCAAATTTATTCTATTCACTTAAACTAATATGAACCGTTAAAGCCTCAATCCACTCTTCTTGTGTCTCTCGGAATTACCTTGGGTGATGCTGTAAATATTAAGGGACTAGCCACCAGGATTTACAAGGTTCATTTCAAAGACCTACTACTAACTGGGTTAATTATTTTCCCCAACACAGATTCTCTACTATAATCGGATGAACAATTAAAATGGGAGATACATAGTCACATTGTTTCTCTCCTGAGTCCCACATGATGTTTTTTATACTAAATCTTATTGTGTTACCATTGTCTCACTGGAATACTCAAGAATCCCACTGAAGTCTTCTACTCTTGAGTCTCATATCACTCAAATCACATGATAAGCTTCATACTTTGAATGATTTTAAGTCACTGTAGATTGATCTTATTCAATTCCCTCACTTGATTGCTAAATCACACTTGTATGTGTACCTCTTCAAGAATCTTTAACAGCCTTTGGTAAGGTCTGTTGGCCTTTCCCAAAAATTCTAACAATTAGTATTGATCAGTCCCCAATGAATCAATGCTCGGGAAATTCTTTCGTCTTATGATGATTACTTGGCCTCACTTGTATGTGTGCAAATGGTATACACAACATCATCAATAATAATAATATGCATGAATGATCTTTCACAATATCATCAATTTCTATATTCTTAGACACCCAATCACAGTCAACTCGGATATAGGATCTTCTTTAAATCTTCCATGATTTAGTCGCAATTCAAATCCACTTCTTGCATGGATTTCATGGAATCCAAACTTCTTATTCTGGGTATCTCAATGAGTTCTTTCATGTGTATGTGTTTATACAAAATTTTAGACATGTATAATGTGTTTCTGGAAAAACCAAATACACATAGTTCAGATGAATCAATGGTTTAGGTTCAATGTATGTATTTCATATATCTACGCGTAGACATTTCACCTAGTTACTTCTCTTTCCCAATATTCCCAAACAACTCCTTCACATATTCATGGGAATTCATGCATGTTTAGATTTGTTTATAACCTGAAGTTCACTTATATTTCATTTTACACTCACTCTTTATTTGAATATTCTCCAGAAAAAATCCAATAGAGGATCATGTGTGACCTTCTTCTTCATGGTCACAAACCTGAATGGGTAGATTCTTTTTGTGCACCTGGATTAAACATCTTCTAATGGGGAAATTTACTACACGTAAAACCCGAATGGGTAGGTTCTTCCCTTGGGTTCTTCTTCTTATTTCTCAATGTATCTCACACAACCTTGGGAGGATTCATGCATATAGAAGTGTTATAAAAATAATGTAGGTATCACACACTGTCTATTTTTTGGGTTCACAAACCAGTTTATTCACAAAGCACGATGAGGGTTTGTTAAACAAATCATGTGTCCGCAGTTTTCCTTCACACTAAAGGTGTGTAATTCCCTTCATTGTTAGGAAACATATAGTGTTATTATAAATTATTTATGGAATGTAGAACCTTTTCTCATCCATCGTAAAACATGAACATGGAGGCTCTGTTTTTTAGAAACTAGCCCTCTCGGGTGTGTGAATGGAAGAAAATTCTTCTCGGCTCAGTGGATCACCTTTTATAGAAGTGGGTCTCTTCTATTCCAAATTAAAATATCCAAATGATATGATCCTCAAATCCTACCATGAATAACCTAGATATTCATTCCTTTAAAACTTACAATTCGTGTAATAGATATAGCACGACTCGCAACTGTTTCCTTTTCAGACAAGCGGTCCTCATAAAACAGATCACGTGTAGGCATTAGGAATAGCATGAAACAAATCTTTTCTTGTTATTCAAGCTCCATGAGTGGCCTCAAAACAAAATTTTCTTCATCCACATTTGATCTTTTTTATTTCATTACATCCACATAAATGCAATTTCAGGCATGATTTTTTGGCTTCCATATGTACATAATGCAGTGGATTCAATCATCAAAAGTGGTGAGAAGATTGATTAGAGATTCATTCCTTATCTCTGGTGAGAAACAATGGCCTAAATAACCCTTTAAACGTTTTTAGATAGAAGATATTGTCCTAGATTTTCTACAGTCATTGGATCAGCTTTAATCGGACATAGATAGTGGAGATTAGATGGTGGAACATGAGATTAGATGTGAAGCTGTGATTATATGTGAGATCTAATGGACGACCAAAATTACCTCTTTATTTTTTAAATGTTGAACAATAGCCACATTACCTTGTCATACATCGAATTGGTAGTGCATAATTCATTCTGTTAAAGTATAAACGCACATTGACCCATCACCAAATTACTCCTCCTCCCTCCACGGTACCACCCCATACTAGGTTCTTCGTACGGGATCGCTCTGTTCCCACTCTCTCGGTAGGATATTCGCCAATACTATGCATGGTCACCCCCTGGGTGCTTCAGAAGTCTTCTACATGGCTCACTCATGCCTCTTGTGGGATGACTCGGTTGGCCTCCCTTGGGTACAGTCGACCCTCTATCCCACATGTGCATTGATGTTGAGGCAGATGGTCAGCTAGCATGGTTTGCCTATTTTTTTTACATATTCCAATTTAAAATTCACTTGGTTAAAAACCAAATGTATAGTGCAGTATCAAGTCCATGGTTGTCATTCCCATATTACATTCTAAACCCATGCATTATTTCACTTTTCCTCTACTTTTATTTCTTTCAGAAGTTGAATTCTAAATCACTTTCGTCGTATTCTTTCATCTAACCATGGATGGATCTCTTCTTCAACTCATCACACATTAAAACAAAATTCAAGGAAATATTGTATTAAACAATGTTTTCTCCTTAACACATGTATTAGACCTTGAATATCAGCACACCAATTCAATGTATTTTGGTCACCAAACACATCCAGTTAGAAGATATTTCATGGATCTTCCAAATTCACCAAGAAATAGAGTATTACATGGCCTCCTTCAAACGTTGTAACAATGTGTGTCATTATTTGAAAAATGTTTGGGAAATTTGGACCAGTTTAACAAATTTCTAATTTTTTTATGGAGAATTACCAAGCCTAACATTCTTTCAACAAGTAAAATCCATAATCAGTGTGGGATTTTCATAAGGTCAATAAAAATTCTTGAACCACCACCACTTCAATCATTTCATTACCATACACATATTGACAAGTTATTGGAAAATATGAAACATTATTCTAAAAAATCACCCCCTTTTAATTTTTTTCCAATATATCTTAAGCACACAATATGGAGTCAGTATGTGTGTCAATATTTTCTCCACCTTATTGGCTGTCAAATGGAAAGGATAAGTGGGGACTTCTTAAAAAACATGTTCTCCTCCCTTTAAAGAATATCTTACAGAATATTTTTAAGAGTGGGATGATGTCACATGGATCACATAGTAATGAGCCATTAGATAATAAAATATATGTCTACATGTGTTAAACTGGTGTAAAAAACCAGAGAGATACAACCAAGGTTTTCAATATTGTCTATACAAAATCATGTATGTGAAATCATACTATAAATTTTTCAACTCTAATCCTAGGGGTTGGAAATAATCATTTTTAACAATGAATTTCTAAATCCTACACATACTACAACAAAAATATTAAAGAGTTCAAATGCAAAGTTAAAGACCCCCCTTCATCCCATCTTATCATCAATTAAGCTCTCCCCCTTAATTGACATATCAAATATAATTATGAATTCGGGGATTAAAATGCGATTGTAATGCCTCAAGTATTATCTTCTAGATATGATATGTATTTAAATAATACATGATATCATCTCCTTCATATTATTTACTTTTAGGGGGTGAAATCCCTTTGAATTAACCTAGAATAAAATATCATTCGATAAACTTCATGATATTCATGTTGATAATCTTCCACTATAGAACATTCCAATTATTTATCAAATCATATATAATCAGTCCAACATGTTTTTCTACACATTTTTGATCCAATTATAATCTTGGGAATTAATTTCACCCTCAATTTCCAATAGTGGTAGCACAAAAATACAAAAATAATAATGGAATAAGATGGAACTCATGTTGTCTTCTTAATAGGAGCAACATGGATGAGAATTTCCTCTTAACACAGGAACCCATTTTCTTGTAGATCTAAAGTGTATGGTACTCTACATGTTGTTTTCTCCTCTCAATTTTACATGTGGATATTTTATTTTCCTCATGTGCCACTTTATTCCATTCACCTTCATCTTGTGTGGATTATTTATCCTATCCTCTGATAGTATAGATGTAGATTCCACGATCGCATGTTTTTCAATTTTCATCATCTCCATTTGAGAAGGTAAGACTATTATATGTATTTATTTTCAATATGTCCAGCCTCCTTGCACCTTCCACACAATAATTGTGAGACACTTTAGTTGTCTTTTGTTTAAAACCCCTCATGAAATTTGGTTTCATATTCATGTAAAATGATCTATTTCCCCTTAATCATAGCTTTAGTTATTACTTCATCTTAATATTTTTTTAGTTATCTAGATGTAGGTAATTGATTATGCCAAATAAGTAAACACTCATTATCATTTTTGGCATTGATCTTTAACATGGATTATTCAGTGTTTTCTATTTATCTTTCTTAGGAAACTTATCAAAATCATCTCCAAGAATGTCATCGGTCAATCTTATCTTCTCATAGATTGATTCTTCATTTAATTTCAGCTAGAATCCATTAATTTACAAGGATTTCTTGCAGTGATCAATGGAATAACCCTTCCTTCCATAGTAGAAGAATATTTTATTAGGTGAGATTAAATTATTATAATCCACCACTAACATCTTCTTGGTAATAGTTTCTTTCACAATTTATTAACTTCATTATTTTTAATATCCCCAATATGTACTTTTTAACTAATATTAGTTTATTTTTCATTTGTTGTGACCTTTTCTTCTTATCAACCTATGAATGATGCATGTTCAGAATAGACTATCATTCATCATAACTGTGAAGTCTTCTATTTCAATAAAAACAGAAGTCTTCAAGATCTTTAAATCTATTCTTGATAGAAAGATTCTTCTTCATCTTTTTATTCTAAGTTATCTTTGCAAGATGCTTCATTTATTTACATCTAATTTACCTAAATTTATGTCTTCCATAATTATAATATGAAAACACACAATGACAGAAACTACTGACCTGATACCCATACATCCAATAACACAAGTAGTATCCAAATGTACTCCTTCTTTATCAGGTAGTATTATTTTTCCTAGATTCAGAACATTATTGTTTCTCAAATTTTCTTTCTTTATTTGGAGAATCCATTTGGGAGTTATTTTTTTAATCATTCCATTATCCATACTTGATTTATATATGTATTTTTCAACATTTTTATCAATCCAAATCTTCCCATCTTTTAGCATTGAACTTGTACTTGTAAATGATATTGTATTAGATGAAACAAAAATAATTAGGTTTCTGGATAAATTCTTCATAGAGGATGTTGACATTGGATTAAAATATTATCTAATACTCATATGATAATCATAGTCATTAATTAAAGAATGAGTTGTAGCGTCTCTTCTTCCAATTATTTGGGAGGATCTATATTGGGGTGATTATTTATTGATCAATTACACCTCCAGTTCTAAACACATCATGTTGAGAGATTTCTTCTCATCCTCTATTGATCTTAACTTACATTCCCAATTCTCCTTCATCTTTATCATTTTTTAATCACACACATTTCTTAATTCTTGAAAATAAATGTCAATCTCTTTTACCTTGATAGCCCTTTCTTCCACTTGGGTAGCATTAACAAGCATAGAAACATTGTGCAATTTTTCAAATGCATGGAAAGATTCTCCAAATATTATCTACAATATTTATTTGTGACAAATAATTCCTTTCAATTCATTAGTAACATCATAAGGTCATTAATTTCAAAGAGAGATTGTTTCTTCCTTGGAATTCACTTGTTTTGTTAGAGTGTTGGACATAATAACCCTTTTAGAAAATTACTCTTATTTGGCCTCATCTTCTTCATCCAGTTGTAATTTTCAATGTTGATGAAATATTATTCTTGTAGAAATAGGTCTTGCCACATCTCCTAGCATATTATTCATATGTTTTTTGAGTGCATACTAAAGATCACTAATTGATCTATCATTATCACATCTTGAACAAATTTAAACAGAAGAGTCATAAACATAAAAATAATTAGCACATGTTGTACCATATAGATTACCTTCAGTAGAAGGTGTCTCTCCATTAGTAGTACTATTCTTCTTCAGATTCAATGCCAATCTGTTCTTCCTATTCTTCTAAGTCCTGGAAGAAATGTTAATTTTCGATTTCTCACTAATTTCCTAAAAACAGAACTTCATAAAGACTCTCTTAGATCTTTTAGAGGGGACATTCACTCTGATACCAACTGAATTTCCCACATTAGTGATAATCACCAAGAGGGATAAGGTTTAATTAGAGATCCCTTTAAACTTTTTACAAATTTATCATTTTCAATTAAATATATATGGTTGGTTAAATCCATGATCAACTCTTCTTGTGTCTCTCAGCCTTACCTCAAGTGATGTTGTAAATATAATGCATTGAATACAAGGATTTAAAAGGTTAATTTCAAATACATACTTCTTGTTGTGTTGTTTACTATCCCCAACACATATTCTCCAAAATAATTGGATGAGAAATTACATTGGTCGATATAGAGTCACAGTGTATCTCTCATGATTCCCACATGAGGTTCTTTAAACTGCATCTCACAGTGTTACCAGAGTCTCAATTTCCTGATCCAGAGTCTCACTAAATTCTTCTCATTCTGAGTCTCAAAAGATACTTCTTGATCTCGAATAACACCTAAAGCTTCCTCCTTTGAATGATTTTGATTCATTATAGATTTATTTTATGATCTTTTCCCTTGAGTTTTTGAATCACACTTTCCCGTGTACCTCTTACAAAATATTCAAACTACCTTTGGTATGGTCTGTTGGTCTTTCTCAATAATTATGATCACTTGTATTGATCAGCACACATCAAAATAATTCTCAGGGAATTATTTCTTCTTCCAATGAATCCCCAAACTCATTTTATCTGTTCAAATAGTTTACACACCTTCTTCAAGAATATTAATATGCAAGACTGATCTTGCACAAAATCAGCATTATCTATCTTCTTGGACTCTCAATCACTGTCAACTCGGATATAGGATCTTCATTAAATCTTCCCAGCTTCATTATTAGTTAAAATCCACTTCATGAATGGATTTCATGGAATCAATACTTTTTATTTTGGGTTTCTCAAAGACTTATCATAGTTTCATGTGTTTATTCCCGATTTCATGCATGTATAATGTGTTTCTTGTAAACCCAAACACACACTGATCCCATGAATCAGTGGTGTAGGTTTAATGTGTGTATGTCAATCATATACACGTATAAGTTTCACTTAGTTACATTGTATTCTCAATATGAACACATAAAACCTTCTTCGTGTGTGCATGGGCTTGCATGTATGTTTAGATGTGATTTTATGTAACATGAAGTTAACTTCTCTTGACTTTTACACCCACTATATCTTTAAATATTCCCATGCACAAATCCAGGAAATGATCTCATGTTCCCTTTTTTTTTGGCTCAAAAACTCGAATGGGTAGATGCTTTGTGTGCACCTAGATTCTCCATCTTCTCAAGGGGAAGTGTTTTGCGCATAAAACCTGAATAGGTAGGTTTTTCCATTGGATTATTCGTTTTCATTCTTGAGAAATCTCACATGAATCCGAGAGGTTTCATTCTTCTAGATTTGTTATATAAACAAGGGAGGTGTACAAAACTATCCCCCCTTTTGTTTTCACAGACGAGTTTCATCACAAATCATGATGAGGTTTTATTAAAGTAATCACTTGTCTATGGTTTTCCTTCACATAGAGGTTGCAAAACTCCCTTTATTGTGAGGATGATTCAATATTTAAAGAAAATTATGGAAGGGTCATGGGATCTCCTATCATCATTCACAATCCATGAATGGAGGGGCTCTATTTTTTAGAACCAAATTCTCTCAGTTGTATGAATGGAATCTACTTATTCTCATCTTGGTGCGACTCCTTTTATAGATCAGGGTCTCTTAATTTCCACATTGAAATATCAACATGATATGATCCTCGAATACTACATAACATAACTGAGATATTAGGTTCTTTAAAAATTTCAATCCGCGTAAAAGATATGGCGAGACTCGTGGGTGTTTCCCTTTCAAATGAGCGGTCATCGTTATATAGATCATGTGCCTGAAATGGGAATATCATGAAACACATTTTATAAGGTTCTTCAAGATCCATGATGTGTCCTTGAAACATCATTTTCTCCAACCACTTTAAATCTTCTTAATTTCTTTACATGAATGTTAATTCAATTTTATGCATGATTTTGTGGCTTCCTTACGACCATAATGTAGTGGATTCAATCATCAATTGTGGTAAGAATATTGATTGGTGATTTGGTTCTCATATCCAGGGAGTAGTAGTGACACCAAGAACCAATCGAATGGTCGTAGAAATACTATGATGTTGTGGATGTTCTACGGTCATTGGATCATCCTAGATCGGACACAGATGGTGGAGATTAGATGGTGGAACACAAGATTAGATGAGTTTCCATGACAGTCTGAGATATCGGATAGATGGAAGAAATTATCTCAAAAAAATTTAAATGATTAACAGTAGCCCCATTTTTTTGTCCAACATTGAATTGGCAGCATATCATTCATTTTGTTTAAGTATTTAGACGCCTCTACCCATCACTAGATTACTCATCCTCCCTCCACGATACCACCCTGTACTGTATGCTCCCTGCAGGCATGCTCTACACCCACACTCTCCACAGGAACATGGCCAATACTTTTCATGGGATCCCTTGGACACTCCTTCCGACATAAATATGTCCCTCTCTTGCCACTTGTGTGATGACTTTGTTGACCTCCCATGGGCGCGGTCAACCCTCTGTCCTGCATGTCCCTTGAGGATGAGGTCGCAGGTCAGCTTGAACAGTGGGACTATATTGTTTATGTAATCCAACATAAAATTCACTTGGGTTACACCCAAATTTGTAATAAAATATGAAGTTTATGTCCATATTTCACATAGTACATTCCAAACCCATGCATGATTTCCCTTTTAGGCTTCTTCTCTTCCTTTCGAAAAATGAATTCCAAATCACATTACTCATTTTCCTTCATCCAACCATGTTTGGAGCTATTATTCAAATCCACTTGCATTAAAATACAATGCATGAAAAATTGTAGTAAACAATGTTTATCCTTAATCCATGTCTTGGTCCTTGATGATCAGCACAACCAATCATCTGGTTGTTTCCCTAACTTCATCCAATTATAAGATATTATATGGATCTTCCAAATTCACCATGAAATAGAGTAATACAAGGCCTTCTTCAAATGTTGTAACAATGTGTGTAATTCATTAACACATTTCATGGAACATAGGACTAGTTCAAAAATCATTTTATTTAGTTATGGAGAATTTATTAGCATGACATTCATTCAACAAGTACAATCCATAATCAATGTGGGATTCTAACTGGGTCAATAACCATTCTTGAACCACCACCACTTCAATAATTTTTTTACTGTGCACATATTGGCAAGTTATTGAAATCAAAATCATCAATATTCTCAATAGTACTATTACAAATTTGTAAAGAGAGTCTTTTGTAATATTTGATTTCTAAATCAGCTCATTCATTCATATCTTATAAATTTTTGTGGAATATGAATACATTATCTCAAAGGATATAGATTTAACATTCTTTAGTTAAATAAATGGTGCATTGATTAATACCAATATATATATATATATTATAATACCTTATTATAAACAATGGGTAAGTATTAACATTGAATCTAAAACTTCTTATTTGGATAAATTTGATAATCTTTGGGTTAATGGAATAGATCTCAACTTATAAGACCAATATAATTTGTTGAGATAATGTTATTACCATTAGTATATCAAACCAGCAAATATTATTATTAAAATAAATAGTATCTAATGAAACCAATGATTTAACACACTATTTTGACATAGAAGACCTACTATAAATGGATGGGTGTATATGAATTTCCTAAATAGTATATCAATAAAAAGGAATAATACCAGATGATATAATGATTATATATGAATTTATATATTTCTTCCTAGAAGATTTTTTGGGACCACTCTTAGATCGATAAGTTGAGTTTTTAATTTAACAGGTATCTAGATCTCTTCCTATATCAATTCATGTATATAATGAATCCAATTTTTAAAAATATGTTAAGTAATTCTATAAAACATTTTTTGGATAACATGTTTATCCATCATACTATGTTTCCTTGGGGTTTCACTATTATATTTTTTAAGAATGAGGTTAGATCTATGAGATTATATATCAATTTGTGAGAATTCAATAGTATTAAAACAAAAAAAACTCTATATTGATAATTTATTATCTATTTTCTAATATTCATTGTGATTTATATTTTCTAATACTGGAATGAGATCTAAAATCTGTAACTTAAGACACAAATGAAAAAAATCCAATGATATCTACTTGAAATAGATATGGATGTTTTGAATTTATACTACTTTCCATTGGTTTGAAATATTACCTATATATTTTTATCGATTTAATGAATATAATCATTAATTAATTCATTGACACTTTTTCTATAGTCTTTACTGATGAAAGTGTTATTTATTCCAAATTCGGGAGGAGCATGATGACTATTTGAGTGATTTAAAAACCATTAGTAGAAAAAATTCATATAAATTTTATACTGTGTGAATTCTATCTATATAAATCCCCATTTATATTTAATTTTATCACTAGTGAATGAATTTAAGTTGACACTTCCATGACTAATGTCCTAGAAGAATGGTTTAATCATTCGATTGTGACTATATACCATTGATTTCACTATCTATCAGGGTACTATTGGAGATTTTTTAATAATTTATCGAATTTAAGAAATGAAATAATATTGTTAACATATAGGTGGTAAATTTTTGTCAGACCCCAAAGTATAAATAAAGGTTATAGGATATCAAAAAAATGTTGGTTACAACACCTATATTAACATTACATTCTGATAGTGAATGATAATTCATCTAAAGTGATGGTTTAAATAAATATCTATGTTCTATCATGATGAATAATTAGATGGTTTTAACATTAACGTTAATAAAAGTAATGTTTCTGGAGTATAATTATCCAAATCATTATTTGGTATTGGTTGCGGTAATATTGACATTGGAAATTTTTCTTCATTATCTATTTGACAAATGTTTTGATATATATAAAACCATAAATGTCATAAATATATATTCATCAAAAATGAGTTATACATAGGGTAGAGGATACAGTTGGATTAATTTAATGATTATGATTTCTCTATCCATTATCAACGTGGAAGGGAGAGCGCGGTAGCTGATGCAATGAATACAAAGGATTATAAAACTCTTATATGTCTAAAGTTACATTAATATTACATGGTAAATAATATTTCTTGATTGGATTTGATAATTCTAAAGGAATGAATTACATCATTTTTCCCATTTAATATGACAACCATAGTTATTTGATAATATCAGGAGTTTTTAGTCAAGTTATTATTTGTTGTTGAATAGAATGGAAGTTGTGAAAGATAAAATATCCCATAAATTCAACATTGATAAAGAGGGAAAGAAATGAGGTAGGAAATTTTTATGTGTTTTGTCAATTCTTGAGAGGATTATAGAATTAGTAAATTATGATTGTAGTACTTCATTCTATATATATCTTATAATCAAAGGGATATATTTTTATCATTTAAAGAATTATTTCTGACATAACATGAAGCCTGAAATCATTTATCATACTTTATGAGGTCATGTGTTCCAGAAAGTCAATGGTGAGTTGATGTCACTCATCATTATGATATACCCATTTCTCAAACAATTACTATTTTTGGATAATATAATAATATATTTTTGAATGTTTTTCCTAATAAAATATAGTTGGAAAATATTATTTGGGTTATGGTAGATCAATTATAAATTCATCACATTTAATAATAATAATAATATATACATCCTTTTAAAAACATTCTAAAACCTATATTATGTAATATTTTAGGATTTATGGTTTACCTCTCCCTATTTTATTTTATCATGATACAAGGTTTAGTGTATTATTTTTTTTACTGTTTTGTAGGTAAAAATTATATACTTATGTCTTAATACTGCTAACCACCAACAAACTAATGGATAATAAAAATAGGCTATATAGACATTAAGAGACATTTAATGGTTATTATCACTTTATTTACATGTTCATGTGATAATGAATAGTGTTGAAATTTTGGAACATTTACAAATACCTTATATAAAATAAAAAATATCACAAAAAAATTTCATACATGAATATGTAAATGTCCGATCTCATGAAATAATAAAATGTGACAATAGACTAGGAAATATTCGTAGTTCTTATCACCAAGTGTTTCATCCTACATATTCATCAAGTTATCAATGATGGAGAAATAATTTCAAAATTAATAAATGAAGTAGATATTTCATTGATAATGGTTTTTGTGACAAATAATAATAAAGAGAAGAATTTCAAAGAGAGAAGGAAATAATAAAACAATATATTCTTGAAAAACTTGAATAAGAGTTGTATAAAACAGTGTAAATCCACATAAAACTATTAATATAGAAATTATTAGTCCCAAATTTTCATAATCTCAAAATAATCTCAAAAAACATGGTAGAAAAAATGACAACAAATAACAATAAAAGTGTTAAAAATATTCTATATTGAGATAAATGATCTCTTCCCTCTTTGTGTGTGTCTCTCTATAGTCCAATCATATCCTCAAAAGTCTTTGTTCTATGTCACATAAATATACTTTCTATATATAATAAAATATTATAATAATATTTTGAATGCTCCTAATTATCTATAATACAATGTAGAAAATTTTTAAATCTAACCCACTCAATCGGTCCACCATAAAAGCAGCTCACATTTTTTTCGATGCCCTGAAAAAACTATTTCTTAATATTTATAACATTCTACATGTTATCTCAACCATAAAATATTTTATCAAATACTCATCCCCATTCCTTTTTATCCATTTTTTGCTTTGTTAGGTAATCCTAATGAACCTCATATTGATATTATAATCAATAGTGAAACCCTTACCTTATATGGTATTTTTTGATGAATCACCATTTATTTATCTTGTTTATCTTTAGAAAAATATTTCAATATTTAATCATCTCAAAATCATCAATATGATCCTTCATGAATCGATTGTTTAATAGTTAAACTATCACCACGCTTAATTAAATTTCTAATGATGAATTTCATTGATAACCTTATATGTAATTCCGGGAACCCAAAATCGCATGTACCCACAATTGAGTGCATATTACATTTTGAAACTGCATCTCCACCTTAAAAATATAAATAAATATACACAATTCCTAAACTCAATCAGTGAAACATCCCAGGTAAATAAATAATATTACATTATCATATTTATTAATATATGTAAATTAAGTATTAATTTTTATCTAAAGGGGATTCCATGTTCTATGGCATACCCAATACACAACAAAGGGTTTCTTTGAAATCTTACGTTGCACGCAATGTTAGGTCATACTGAAAAAATGGTAATATAATATTATTATTTTAAATGGTAGTTAATTCCATGTCATTTTATTGTTAGGAATTATCAAAACTAAATACAATTTGATTATACATGTTTGTTAAATGTTTTTACAATTATCCAATAAAAGTTAGAGGCTTAAAATGTGAATCAATCTAATTTTAAGCATAATTTACTTTAAAAGGTTGATTTACCACCTTTTGATGGAGAACCCTATTTAAATAAATTTTGGTCACTTTAATATGTTCTATTTGACAAAATAAAATTCTACTTTAGAATCAGGACAAAAAAAATTTCTTTGGTTATAATTTTTATATTTTCTTGATAAAATTCATTTTTTGATGAATATTGAAAAATACTGTATTATAATTAAAATCTTCATTTTAAACTAATTATTTGATATGGTTAGATTATATTTTTAATTTTTTTAAAAGTTTAATTAGATTATAGTTTTACCATTTAATCTAATGTGGGTCTTTGAAATTGGCCGTAAACAGGTGTTAGTCTTTAGATAGATATTGTTTCATAAAAACACGCAATTTGTTTTGACAAGAGAAATTAATTTCAAATTAATTAATGACACTTATATGTTTTTAATTCAGTAAAATAGAAATAAATTTTGAATTCATAATATCAAATACACCTTGGATGAATTTTTGGTATTTTTCTGAAAAACATCAATTTTTGGTGAATAGTAAAACAACTAAGTAGTAGTTAAAAAACTGACTTTTTCATTAAAATGAAATTTTACCACTTCTATGAATTAAATTTTGAAAATACGACATACATGGTTTTTATTAGTATGTAAAATTTGGTTCAATAATATGATAATATTTTTTGGTGAATATTAACTTTTGACTTTTATTTACCGTGGTTAAAGGTAAATAGGGTAATTCAGGGTAAGTATAATATTATAATAATGTAAAATTACCTTTAAACTTGTCTTAACATTATTGGATTAGTCCAGGCCGACCATGGGCATCCTTGGGTCGATTTTGGGACCCCATGGAGCCACTTAGGAGTGATAATAACACTTTAAAATAATTAATTTAATGTAAAGACAAAAATGACAGAAACAAATATATTTTAGAAAAGTAATTTTTACATGGGGTTGTATTAGTACTATTTTCAACAATAAATATTCATAAGAAATCTAAAAAATATTTTCTACATCATGGTAATTTTTGTATAATTTTTAGACATCAAATAAACAGAATTAATTATGACAAGAAAATGATACACTATTTACCTCATTAATAAATAATTTAAATAAATAAGATTATAAATATTAAAATAACATCAAAACCCAAAAAAATATTATTGGATAAATTTATTTAGACCAGGTGTAATCTTATTTTCGACTTAAATGAGATTTGGACTTTTAGAAACCGAAAGTCGTTATATAATAAAATAATATTTTCACACTTTCCTAAAGAACCCCTCCCCCTTATAAAAATATCTCACCTCTAACACATTCCTCACACTAATCAAGCCCCATGGATCATCAAAAACCATCCCAAATAAGCTCTCAAGTTTTTTATATTCCTCATAAAAGACTTACCTTAGGCTAAAGACACATTAAGATGTCCTTTTCGATCGAACTAAAGGGAGTTACCTGAATTAAAGTTAATAGTTTCTCCTAAATTCTTTTCTTTTATTTTACTTCTCCATCCCCTAAACTCTTTTTATTAATTTATTTTATAAAAACACCAGAATCCTAAATATACTTGGTTGTTTTAATGAGAATTATTCAAACTACACTTACACACACCTCCGTCTAATGGGTAAAGAACATATCGTTTCTGTGGACGATGAACTACTGCCTCACGAAACGATGATTGTTCAAATATCTTAAACCGCCTCTCATGGTGGCCATTATGATTTTACTTTATTTATATATAATATATATTATATTTATATTTTTTCTATTATTCTTTATTTTTTATTTATAGAATACCTTTATGGTTTCCATAGTGGGTAAATACGATAATCTCATCTGAGAAAGTGCGGACTACCACCCCCTCAAAATGATATGACTTGTTCATGCCTTATGTGGAACATATATAGGGTAGAGTTAATGAAATTATATATGATTTTTTCTTTAATTCTAATATACTTATGTATTATTATGTTTCCATTACATTACTATACGAAATATAAGTGGAAGTAGCATTCATGCATATGTACGACTGACCGTCTCCATGAACAGTGCATTTCATTTCTTATCTCCAAATGTTATGTACTATTATAAATACATTTATATAATAGATATATATGATATATATGATATATAAATCATGTATATCATTTTTTATATAATGAACTTTTCAACACATGAATAACATGTAATTATAAGAATTCCATTTTTGACTCAAGTAACAAATATCGACAAAACGACCATTATTAACTTAAATGATTACATAATGTTTATAAAATGGTAATAAGTTATTTAAAAATGAATTATAGAATTAAAAAAGGTTATTAAGAAATTAAAAATTAACTTTAGTTTATTATTTAGGATATTAAAGAAAGAACGGGTCAAGTCAGACACGAGGTAAGGGGTTTCTTATCTCACTTTTAATTCTGTGAGATTTCCCTTGATCGCCATTTATTTATTGAATGTGGTGTATTATGTACAACCATTTGATATATATTATCATGATTATCTTTATATTCACGATATACTATGATTCAATTGGTTTTTATTAACTTTTTTTCATACGACTCGTTTGATTACAATGTGGTAAGGGGTTTTCATCTCACTTCTTATTCCTGTGAGATTAGTTCTATATTGACACTATTTTCTTTTGTGTGGTGTATGTACGGACCATGATTGTATTCATTGTTCAATATAAATTAATTTATGTGTAATTAAATCTTTATTTTATGACACTTATTTCTTATGGTGAATTTTTCCGAAATTGCCAAATCTTTAAGTAAACCTTTCCCCCTCCTCTTTTTTAAAGAATTTTTTGGTTATGCATCTTAATTTACATCCTTTAATGTTGGAATAAGTTATTATATATCCTTAATTAATTAAAATTTAAGCCCAAGTGATGACATACCCTTTTTCACTAGTCAAATTATTTTTCTTAATTTTAATGTGATGTTGTTAGGCTATCGAATTTCTGTAAGGGAACTTCTTAACCCAATTTCAATTATTTGAGTTATAATTATACTTCTTGATTATGTCGTGTTATAAATATGTGTGAATGACATCTGATTGTTTCACACCTAACATACACTTATATTTAGTTTATTCTTACTTTTCACACATAATTATGTAATTGATTTATCTTTAATCTAAGGATACCATCTTTATATGGGATTTCGTCTCAAATTACATTTCATTGAGACTTCATTGTTTTTATGCACCAGTTAAATTTTAAAATTGGTTTTAGTATTTATTTATTTAAAAATTAATGTTTTACAATTTAGATTCTTTTAAAGGCTTTATAGTGGTATCAGAAACTTTGATTCAGAAATCAATTTATAAAATATTTTAAATGTTTTTTAAAATGGTTTGATTAAGAATTGATTTTTTCTATATATTGAAATGATATATTGTATTTTCAACGAGGAAATTTTATTATTGAAATGTTTAAATTTATAATATTTTATGTGTTCTGAATTTATAATGGTACTTAGACATTTCACTGGTGGTTACGTGATAATCCAAATGATGGGTGGTGTCGTGAAAAACCATGATGGGTGGTTACGTCATAACCTCCAATTAATTGGGTATGGAAGTCGGCCGAATGGCTATTTCATTTAGTGATATGTGTGGAATTTAGCCATATGGCTATTCCATTTAGTGATATGTGTGGAAGTCGACAGTATGTTTATTCCATTTATGTATGCTTATGTCCCAAGTTCCCTTTATATGTTATGTGTTCTTTATATGGGTTTTATGGTAATATTTTGGTTAAAAAGGGTAAGCAATGATATTTTATTCAATGAATAGTATTTACTACTTCATAAAGGTGAATATTATTACATAGGATAAATTATTCATGGTTTACTTGTTGTTTTGAAAAATAATTTACAATTTTCCTTTTTTGGGTATCCTTTACTAATCTTTTTATGCTCATATCAAGTTTTTGAAATGTTTTTCACAGGACATAATGTGGAATAGGGTCAAGAATGGTATTAAGGAAATTTCATGTTGTCTAAAACATGTAACTAGACATGACCATTTTTTTCAAGAATTTTTATTTTTTGATAAAATGGAAACTGGGAAGATGTGTCTACACTTAATATTCAAGTTGTTATGTAAATATTATGACCAATTTCTCTACATATATAACCATGAAAATGACCAAAATGTGAATTATTAACTTAATTCAAGAAAGTGAAATGTTTAAGGCCGATTCCTTACAGTCGGTATCAGAGGCCAGTTTAGATAACATTAGAGGTTAGGGTGTAATTTAAGCATGAGTGACATAACCATAATAGTTAAAATATTTTAAAGAGTCATAGTATTTTTGAGGTGATAAATGGTTATTATATTTTGGTGTGGAAAATGAAAGGTATTAGATAACCTTTGAGGATAAATTATGTTATGGTTATTTTTGATGAATTTGTCTATTTTGTTTTGGAATGTTATGAAATTGTATTGTTTTTGATAAAGGACAACACTCATACAGTGAAACAACCCATCGTGTTGGAAAATTTGTGGGAATTGATCCCAGAAAAAAAGTGCGACTGGGATTTATCGCCAACCACTGGACTACGGGAAGTCTGTAGTTAGTATGACGAATTCTTTTTAGTTATATGATATTATAAATCAAGAAAATTTTTATTTTGGGTTATCTATGGAAATGATGAACCGATCATGGAGAATAAGTGATTAGGTTAATTACTTTTCAATATGAGACTTTTAGAGTAAGAGATGTTATTTGGAGATAAATGTTAAGATTTATTTTGGAACACTATGAGATTATATTCTTATGATATTTGGGTTTCAATCTTAGTTTGGATTACTTTGAAGAATTTTATGGAAAATTGTTTATTTAATGGTATTTGTTGAACTTTGGGTATTTTTTGAAAAATTTTGTAGATTAAGAGTAGTTTTTCGTTTTGTAAAAGATTATCATTTTTGGAGATTATCTATCTTATACTAAACAATTTATGTTTTGGTTGATGTAAAAATATAGGGGAAATATATAGTTCATATTTTGTAGATTATTTTACACTCTAGATGTTTATTCTAGCACTTTAGTTGTGACCAAGTCATCTTGAATACTTATCGTTTTGAGAAAAGATGAGTTTGTGGTAGAATATTATTAAAGGATGACACCCTACATGAAAAGTAAGTATATTTCCATGTGATCTTAGTCTAGTTATTAATAAAATTAATAAACTCTATGTAAAGGATCTTCAAGTAAAAAATTTAAAAGCTCTATTTTATTATTATACTATTACCTAACCCTAAAATTATGGTATTTTAGGGGTTAAATTTCCATGATCAAGTTATCTATCACTATCTATTAAATTATGAGATTTATTTTTTCTTCCATATCCAATTTTTCAATGAATCCTAGTATCTGTTGTCTCGGGAGACCTTTGTATATATCATTCTTTCTATTAAAGTGATAGTTATATTTACTCTTTTTCCGATGAGGGACTTTCAATGATGTTTCCAAGACCAATTTTAAAATTGCGAGGATGAAATTCCCAAAAGGGGGAAGGATGCAATATATTAGGTAAATAATGAATATGAAATTTTCCTAACGAATATGAAATTTTCATATATATTAATGTCCATTTTTCAAAATGGTTTTAAGTATTTAATTATATGGACATTAATGTTTTAAAATTTTAATTCCTTTAAAAGATTCAAAGTGGTATGGGACACTATGATTCGAAAATCGTGTTAATAAATGTTTTAAATGGTTTTGAAAATGGTTTGATTAAGCATTTATTATGTCTATGTATTGAAATTATATATTGTATTTTAAATGGTGAAATTTTATTAGTGAAATTTTTATTGTTACTGTATTTTATATGTTAGGATTTTATAATGGTACATGGAAATTTGACGAGTGGTTACATGATAAACCAAATGATGGGTGGTGTCATGATAAACTAGGATGGGGGGTTATGTTATAACCTCCAATGAATTGGGTATGTAAGTCGGCCATATGGCTATTCAATTTAGTGACATGTTTGAAAGTTGGTCGTATGGCTATTCCATTTAGTGATATGTGTGGAAGTCAACCGTATGGTTATTCCATTTTTTTATGTTTATGTCCCAAGTTACCTTTATATGTTAGATGTTCTTTATATGGGTTTTATGGTAATACTTTGGTTACAAAAGGGTAAAAAATGAACTTTTATTCAGTGAAGAGTATTTACTACTTCATAAAGGGGAAAGGTATTACTTATGATAAAGTATTCATGGTTTACTTGTTGTTTTGAAAAAAACTTACAGTTTTCCTTTTTTGTGTATCCCTTGCTAAACATTTTATACTAATCCCAAGTTTTTGAAATGTTTTTCACTGGACCTAAAGTGGAATAGGGTCAAGGATGGAATCAATGAAAGTTCATGTTGTCTAAAACATAGAACTAGACATGTCTCTTTTTTAAAGAATTTTTATTTTGTGAAAAAAATGGAAACTGGGTAGATGTGTCTACATGGAATATTCAAGTTGTTATGTATATGTTATGACATAATTCTCTAAATCTATAAACCTGAAAAGATCCTAAATGTAAATTATTAACATAATTTAAGACTAGGTCATGTTTAAGGCCATGACCTTACAATCAGTATATGAATGGTATATATTTGACATCATATTCACCTAAAATTACATAATATCCTATAAAAAGTGTTTTTATTTTCCATGAATGATGATAGTTTCTTGGTCCCCCATTTCGCAACTGATCTCCACATTTAACTGATTATTAATTTCAAAAGGAATCATCAAAGTAACATCAATTTGTCTCATCTGATGCTTATCAATGGATTTAGTCGATATCCACCCTTCAATTTAATCATTGTTATTCTTGAATGATAAAAATTCAAGGTTTAGTTTCAATAATTTCTTCCCATAGTCATGACTCAATCAACAAACAATAAACATAGCCATGTCATCAGGTTCTGGCCACTTTGTTTTCAAAGTTCCTCCTAATTAATTGATTAATTCATGATCAGTCCACTGTAATGGAATAAAATATCATATTTTATATATTCAATTTAACATGAAAATCCTTGAATATTTTTTCATACGAATATGAGTTTTTCATAATTTTTATGTTCCATTAAAGCTAAATTAATTTGCATAAAAAAATTAAAATTATTGTCTACTAATACATGAGGGAACATTTTTCTTGGAGAAAATATCACACAATTGATTGAAAATACATTTATTTGTATCTAATTTGTTTTAATTTCCACTTCCATCTAATCTTACTCACCCCATATATAGTATGGTTAATTTATATTCAGTTGGGAATATTTATTCATATATAGATTTCATTTTAAACCGACTCTAGGTTTTATAAATGTGATTTTAATTTTATGCTATCATAGTCTATTATTACCAGATATATAATATATATGAAATCTATAGAAATTAATTCTACACTATTATTAGTGATGTAGTATATTTCAAACATAGATGAATATTAATACAATTATAACTAATAATGGAAATACAATAAATACATAAAATGAAATTATAATATAGATGAATTTTTTCTCATTGTCCCAAAAAAAATTAATGAATTTAATGAGTATTGTATAAAATAATAATGATAAAAGAATATAATAAATATACAGTTATTTAAACATATGAATCTTAATTTTTAGAAATGTATTTTTACGAAATTACTATACCGTTAGAAATTATGTATCATGAACCCTACCTACAATGGTACTCTAACTAAGACAAAAATGAGGAATTATAGATAATTAATTCTCAATCTCTCCACCTGTTGACAATGGTTAGGTGAATAACACATAGGTTATATCCATCACATCCAAGGGGTACATTATAGTGTATAAATTTAAGGAATAATATATAAGAAGTTAAAACCACCAACCTACATAACGAATAAATAAAACAAAAAACCCAATACATGTAATACATAAATAAATTTAAAAGGAAACTCTATGTACTAAAATAAAAATGAGGCTTCATCAATGAAAATTACAAACTCATGATAGTTTTGGAAAAACTCCTCTAAACTAATAATATACATCATGATCAACAACTAATTATTCACTATCCTAAAAAATATTTTCAATTTTTCTAGGGTGATCATAATATTTATACATAGTTTTATACTCACTGAAACATCTCTTGGAAAATGGTAAAGATGAATAAAAATTCCTAATGAATAATAAAATGAATCTAACCCATCACCTAAATTATAAATACTAGTTTCCCATCATCACCATGAATCACTAACAATAACAATGAAAAAACCATTGTGACCCAAAATATAACAACCCTGCTTTTATTACATACATAAACATGGATATTACATAAACTGTTCTGTTGATAAAATATGGAATATTGAGAGGTTTAGTGCCTTTGTGGATTAGGAAAATTACTTAATGTCTTAAAACATGAAATACAACATCTTCATTGAAAGCTTCATTTATATGACCACTGCATTCCCTCATACTTAGCATTTCCTGGGATAACCTGAGGACATGCATATAAAAAGGGTGATCTATAAAGACCAGTAAGGGATTAAATAAGTAATAACATGTAGAATACAATACATGATAGGAAATAGGCATATAAAAGGAGCATAAGAGAAACATTAACATAAAGGCATGGTATAACATGATTATTATAATATGGAAATGTGGAAACCACACTTAACATGATTTTATCATGATCCAATGATAATTTCTCATGGAGAATGACTAAACCCTCATTGAACGTGTATTATCATGATTAAAACATCATTTAACTTGACGTATCATGATTGTAATCTTTACCCAATGCATTGAGGTGCTATTAGGGCACACCCTTCGTGATCATTTCATTCCATGCCTAAGTGTGCCACATGGATCATACAACACAGAATAATTAAAGATCATAATTTATTCCATGATAAAAGAATGTGTAATTCATACATGAAACTATATAATCAATATGTAGATGTGCATAAAGGTTAATACCATTCATAGAGAAATGGTCATGGTATTCACGACACAATGGCATTCTCTTGGAAATCATGGTGTAATTTCGACAGTATAACGACTTGACAAAAGAATTCATAAAAATGGTGGATGAGAGAGAAAGGGATGTATCATCATATGTTAATGAAATGTAATGTAAGGGGGTAATATATATACATGTCCCAACATATGTAATGGAATTTTAGATACTTAATAAAAAATAATTTCTTGAATGTAAATGAGGATAGAGAAATTACATAAGAAATTTCATCATGGTAACAGGTGCACATGGGAGGCATTAATGAGAAAGAAAGTGGTATATAATCACTCAAACATAAATAGGGACGAATGGGGGAGATTTAAAATTATACCACAACATTTGAAATTTAAAATAAAATGGCATAACAACTTAAATAAAATTGGACAAAAATGAAAATGAAAGAAATCCCGTACTTTGAAGTGTGATCCCAAAGGCATGGGAGGGGCTTTAGAGAGTCTTATGGAGAGTTTTGGGTGACTTGGGAGGATTCTAGATGGAATAGTTAAGAGGTTGTTCGAGCTCCAAATGCTTTGTGTGAAGAGGAAGTGGGAGCTTGGGTAGGTTTATATAGGAAAAGGGGAGAAAATCGTTATTATTTAGGTTTTGGACACCACATATTAAAATAAACTAAAACACAATCCAACCCATGGTTTGGGCCCTCAGTTTTTCCCAAAGGGGATTGGAAAACATTATTTCATAATTCTAAGGGACGAAATTCCTAAAATATTAGGGTTTCTCATGTAAAGATGAGTCACACTCTCATGGATATAATTTTAAAAAGAATAAATGCTTTATAAGTCTTGGAGGGTCTACTAAGGATTTTTGAAAAAATAAAATGGACCTGAAATAAAATTATTTTAATGATAAAACCTATTTTGTCTGAATATAATGTTTATATTATTTTATTTCAACACTATTGTGTCATCATGATGTCATAAAAAACTTTTTATATTTAAACGATATTTAATTTTTACCCAAAAATTTGACTCTCTCAGAAAATTATGAAAAATTCACTATTGGATAATTTTGACATCATGATTTCCAAAATTATATTCATTGTATCGATGTAATTTTCTAAATATATGAATATTTTCTCTTAAAATTTAAACCGACATTTATCGAAAATTTAGAGGTTTTGACAAAAATAGCTTCAAACCTTAATATAAATTACAATTGTGTTCATAAAAATTATTCAATCATTTATATTTAAAAAATAATTTATTAATAATAATTTATTAAAATATTATTTAATTCTAAAATCCTTTAATTCATAAAAATAGATTTCGGAATTGAATATTAACTAAAAAACACTATTTGTGCTTTAAAAATTATTTACAAATTAACAATAATAAAATGAACGTATACTCTTTATTCTATACAAAAATAATGTACATAATCATAGTACTATGGTCTCATTACTTAACCCCTTATAACAGCCACATAAGACTGAAGGGTATGGTGTGCTATTGTGGAAGACTCTTGGGGTGGCTCGGATAACATTGATCGGGTGGTAATCTATTTCAACTTTCCACTCTCCCATAGGTGGTTCTGTTTGAGATTAATGTGTTGAAGCTTGTCTTGGGCTTGGTCAAGACAAAAGCCCAATGAAACCACATCCTTTCTGAGCTTTGAAAAATGGGATTCATATAGGGAATGTCTACTAGATGAGGTCATCTCTTCTTTTATCTGAGTAAATTGGATTTGTTGAATCCCTATATTAATACTAATCAAGTGATCATTATTCAATGGATATATGAACAACGATAACAATTCTTAATGGTATTTTGAAATCCAAAATCATAAAAACAAGGAAGTTCATATGTTTTATGAAACCATTTTTCAAAATAAGACCTTTAATTAGATCAATATAAATTTTCATTAATAAATGTTTGGGTCATTACAATCTTCCCCCGTTAAAAAATTTTTCCCTCAAAATTTCCTTTTCCCACACTAAATAGATGCAGGTAACTATGCTTCAGCACATCCTCTGATTCCCATGTTTTTTCTTCAAACTTTTGGTTTTCCCCCAACACCTTCATGAGGGGATTTGTCTTATTTTGTAGAACTGTTTCTCTGTGATCTATGATTCTAACTGTCTTATATTCATAAGAGAGGGAATTCCCTATTGGTACACCATCTGGATTGAGTACATGCTATGGGTCAGGTATGTACTTCCTCATGGGTGATACATGGAATACATCATGTACTTGAGATAGGTTCGGTGGGAGTGCTAGTCAATAGGACACCGCTCTAATGCGACCAATGATCTCAAAAGGGATCATGTACCATGAAAAATGATTTACCTTTTTCCAAAATTTCATAACTCTCTTCCACAGAGATATGCATAGGAATACCATGTATTTAATATCAAATTTTATGTCTTGTCAAAAATTATGAGCGTAGGTCTTTTGTCAACTTTGAGCAGCTTTAATGTGCTGCTGGATGGTCTAATCCTTCTCCACCATTTCTTCGACCATTTCCGGACCTATGAGTTTTCTCTCCCCGACTTCATCCCAACATGTCGGTGTTACACACCTCTTCCCATAAGGGGCTTCATAATTATTCATTTGGATGCTTGAGTGGAAACTATTGATGTAAGAGAACTAAAATAGAGGGATATATTGATCCCATCCTCTTTTAATGTCCATTGATCATGATCTCATCATTTCCTAAAGTTTTTGGATAGTCTTCTCAGATTGTCCATCAGTTTGAGGATGATAATTCGTACTTAAGTTCACCTCAGTATCCAGATCATGTTGAAGACTCTTCCAAAACATAGAGATGAATCTTGGATCTCAATGAGATTCAATTGATAGTGGTACTCCATGAAGCCTTACCAAATCTCTGATATATATCTATTCATATTGATCAAATTTGAAACCCTCTCGAATTCTAATTAAGTGTGCAGTCTTTGTAAGGTGATCCACAAAAACATAGATATCATTGTTTTATTTGGATGTCTTCATAATTTTGGTGAAAAATTTCATGGTGATGTTTTCCCATTTCCATTCTGGTATGCGTAATGGTTGCCTCATCCCCTTGAACTTATGACTCTTAGCCTTCACATGTCGACATACCAGGCACTTTGATTTATACTCAATGATCACCTTCTATATGTTATCCCGCCAATAATTCTCTAGTAGATCTCGATGCATCTTTCTGTTCCTTGGGTGAATAGAGAAATTTGAACTGTGTGCATCATCCAAAAGTTCCTTATTTAACTTTAGATTTGATGGAAGACATAGTCTTGAACCAAATCTCACAATTCCTTCTTCATTGACATTTAACTCCAAGGATTTCACTTTCCAGATTGTTCCACTTTCTTTTTAATTCCCACATCATCCTTTTGAGGATCACTTAACCTTTCCAAAAGATATTGTTAAGAAATCGTTTGTGAAAGGATTTATTATGTTCCCTTCATTATGATTCCCATGTCTATATTCATCCAATCTATAAAGATTGGTTCCTTTTTAATTCTCATCAATGATAATATCACTAGGTCCTTTATACTTAGAGCATCTTCCACCTTGTTCTCTTTCCCAGGGTGGTAATGGATTGAGTAGTTATAGTCGATGATCATCTCTAAACATATTTGATGGTGCATATTCAATTCTTTTTGTTTGAATATATACTTGAGGCTTTTTGTGATCTTTGTATAGTTCTCAATTCTCCCCAAAGAGTTAATGCCTCCAAATTTTCAAAGAGAAGATCCATGCAGCCAACTCCAGGTTATGGGCTGGATAGTTTTGCTCATGAACATTCAATTTCCTTGAATCATACGTAATGAATTTGTCATGTTTCATCAACACACAACCCAATCGCTTCTTTGAAGCATCATTGAACTTCACAAAAAGGTCTCCACTTGTGGGTAGTGTGAGTACAGGCGTAGTGAAAAGACTCATTTTCAACTCCTTGAAGCTCTCTTCACATTCATCACTCCATGAAAATTTTACTCCCTTCTGATTTATCTTAGTAAGATTGTTGGAAAATCATGAAAAATGTCTTACAAATCAGCGATAATATCCAGCTAACCACAGGAAGCTACGGATATCTATTACCGATGTTGGCATTGGTCATCCATCAATTGCAGTTGTCTTAAAGGGATCCACTGATATCCCATTGCTTGTGATGATATGACCCAAGAATGAGACCTCCTTCAACCAGAACTCACAATTTATGTACTTTTCATACAGATTCACCTTCCAAAATGTCTCTAGTACAGTTTTGACATACTCCTCATGATTCCCCTTGGTTTTGGAGTATATTAGAATATCATATATAAAGGAAACCATGAATTTGTTGAGGTAATATCTAAATACACTATTCATCAAGTCCATGAATATTTCTGTATAATTAGAGACACTACTGGAAACATGATCTTTCCCAACACTTCTATACCAACGGTTTGTAAAAACCATTGGTATAGCTACCATTTCCCAACGGTTCACCAAAACCTTTGGGAAAGGGCCTCAAAACACACCCTTTCCCAACGGTTCACCAAAACCGTTGGGAAAGGGTTTGTTTTGAGGCCCTTTCCCAACGGTTTTGGTGAACCGTTGGGAAAAAGCATCAAAAAAACCAACATTCGGCCAACTAAAATTCACCCAACCAGAACCTATCCCAACTGTTTTGAAAACCGTTGGGATAGGTTCTTTAATTTTTTTCCAGATACACTAACCGAGAACATTATATAAATCAAAATTTTAAATAATTATGATAATACATATATATATATTTATGAAATTATGTTTACAAAAGTGATGTTAGCTTAGTGGTTAAGTCGTTCGATTATAAACGAGGGGTCCTGGGATCAAATCCCAGCGGATGTTTTATTTTTGGAATTTATATACCAACGGTTCCATTACCATTGGTATAGATTTCATATTACCTATACCAACGGTTTCCAAAACCGTTGGCGTAGGTCTATACCAATGGTTTTTGGAAAACCGTTGGTATAGACCTATCAAAACGGCTTACTTGGCTATGGTTCTCCAAACCGTTGGTATAGGCTATACCAACGGTTTGGAGGCCTATACCAATGGTTCCAAACCATTGGTAAAGGTTAGTTTTCCAGTAGTGAGAGTTTTAAATGCATTACTATTAATTCATATTGCCCGTACATTGTACCAAAAGAATTCTTGAGGATATCCTCTTTATTCACCCATACATGGTAATATGATGACTGCAGATCCTCCTTGGAGAAGTATTATTCTCCACATAGATGATTGAACAAGTAATCAATTCGAGGAAGTGGATACTTGTTCTTTATCTTCATTTTGTTGAGCTCATGATAATCAATGAAAAGGATTATTTCCCCATCCTTCTTCTTGACGAAGAGGACTGGAGGACCCCATGGTGAATCAATTGGGTGTATAAATTTTTTATCCAGATTCTCATGTAGTTGTTTTTCAGCTCCTCAAGCTCAAAAAAATCCATTCTATAAGGAGTCTTGGATATTATCAATGCCCCAGATATAAGATCAATTGAGAATTCAGCATCTCTTCATGGAGGAAGACCAGGAAATTCATTGTGAAACACTTAATCGAATTCCATCATAATAGGCATGTCATCAAGGATGGTTGCTTCTATGGACTCAGTCATCTAAGCCAAATATGCATGCTCATAGGGTAGTAATATCCACACATGACTTTATGGTGATAAAAAAGATTTATTTTACTCCTTGTAATTGTATAGAGTCAGTGGTCAATTCTCTATATGGAGAGTTATTTCCCTCTCACAACCGTTTATGTTGTCTCTATATAAGGAAAACCAATCCATGCTGAGAATTAAATTAATCTCCACCATAAGGGGTATTATGAGGTTTTTCGGGAAGTTCAATCCACAAATTGTGGTAGGGGATGAGTTATATTCATGGGTTACAATAATTTCCCCATTTTCCATACTCAACGACATCTTTACTTCCATGATTTTTGGTGGTGTTGGGATTGTTCTACTAATATTTCAGGACACAAAAGAATGAATATAACTCGAATAAAAAAGTAAGTTGGCTATTATTGAATGATTAACCAGAGTACCTATCTCCACATCATTTTCGGGGTTCACTTTGGTGGTAGTGATTGAGAAATCTCACCCTTACTTCCTAGGAGGTCGTTGGTTGCCTCCGAAAACACTTGGCCTAGAGCACTGATTTGCAAGGTCCTCTAGTTATTTGTAGTTGAAGCAATGAACAATGCTTTGAGATTCGAAAAGCGTTTTGATATCCTCTATCGCTACCGTGTGTTTTTCTTTTTGGTATTTAATGGCTTGGTTCCATTCTCTTCTACACCTAAAGCATTTACTCATCCCCTTCAAAAAAAATTTGGGGTGCTTATTTCTGCAACTTTGGAATGTGGGGGACTGGATTTTATTATCACCATTGGAACTATCTATCGGACTACCAGAATTTAATTCCACCATACGATTCTTATATTTATGATACATTGAAGACTTTGTGATCTCCAATTCGACATTGAGGGAACATCGGACAATTTCTTCATAGCTATCAAGGTCATGGATCGTCAGGGCTTTCTGTAGGCTAGGTTTTATCCCAGAAAAGAAGTGATCAACCTTTAATTTAGGGGTAATGACAAAGTCAGTGGTGTATCATGCATGCCTCATGACATTCTTCACATACGCTTCGATGGATTTTTTGTCTTCTTTAATGAGGGAAAGGAAGACCCATTCCATATAAGTCAGAGGGTGTGAGGAAAATATTTATCGAAAAACATTTTCCATAAATCCTTCGATTCCACGTAACGACCCAAAGTTTCATTAATGGAAATCCCTCTTGATCTAATTAAATGTCTCTTTATGACAAATGTTTTTATAAGATGTCAACTTCTTTGGTTTTATGTTATGAATTTTTACCGTTTCTAATATAGCCGTTGAACAGTGATCACATGATTAGTATAAATATAAGACTTTAACAAATCCAATTTACTCAGACAAAAGAAGAGATGGCCTCGTCCAGTAGAATTGCTCCATACGAAGCCCATTTTTCGGAGGTTGGAAAAGAGGTGGCATCCTTGGGCTTCGCCCTTGACCGCTCCCAAGCTGAGCTTCATCATGTCAAGCTCGAACGTGACCATCTACGGGAAAAGTGGAAGTTGATTGAAATTACCACTCGAGCGATGTTATCTAAGCCACCCCAAGAGTCTGTCACCATCGCACACCTTACCCTTAGGTCTTATGCGGCTATTTTAAGGGGTTATGTAACAAATAAGTAGTACTATGTTCATGTACATTATTTTTTTATGTAATAGTGATTATGATTTCTAGTCATTTTTGATACATTGTAAATAGTTTTTAAAGTACAAATGGTGTTTTTAGTTATTATTTAATTAAGAAATCTATTTTATTAAATTTAGGGATTTTTGAATTGAATAATATTTTAATAAAATAATACTATTATTATTTAATTAATATTTTTAAATATAAATGATCTAATAATTTTATGAATGCAGTAAAATTTTTTTATTAAGTTTTGAAAGCCATTTCTATCAAAACCCGTGAATTTTCGATAAATGTCGGTTTTTATTTTAAAAGAAAAAATTAAAATATTTAGAAATTTTTTCGATAATATAAATGTCATTTCTGGAATCAGGACGTCGAAATTATCCAACGGTGAATTTTTCATAATTTTCGGAGACAGTCATATTTTTGGGTAAAAATTAAATACAATTTAAATATATAATTTGTTTTATGACATCATAATGACCCAATAGTGATGTAATAAAATACTATAATCTTTATGTTCGTCCAATATATGTTTTACCACTAAAATAATGCGATTTTGTGTTTTTTTGACTTACTTTTCAAAGCATTAAAGGACCCCTCAAGACATATTCAACACTTTGCCTTTTTAAATTAATTTCCATGGGAGTGTGACTCACCTGCACATAAGAAAACCTAATATTTTAAGAATCTCGGACTTTGGCTTTATAAAATAATGTTTTCCTCTTCCCTTTTCCAAAAACCATGGTCAAAAACTATGGGATGGATTGTGTATTGGATTAATTTAATGTAAGGGGACCCAAACCTAAATAATAAAGAATTCCCTCACCTTTCCTATATAAACCCACCCAAGCTCCCACTTCCTCCTCACTAAAAGTCATTTGAGTTTTTCCAACCTCTGCCCAACTCTCTCTAGAATCCTCCCAAGGTGACCCAAACTCCCAATAAGCCTCTCACAAGTCTCTCTCTATCCTTTGGAAGCACACTTCCAAGTAAGGGTTTTTTCTTCCTTTCTCATTTTTTTCCAAATTTATTTAAGTTGTTTTTCCCGTTTAATTTCAATTATAAATATTGGGGTATGGTTTCACACCTCCCTAATACTTCCCTATTTATGTTTGAATGATGGTAGACCCTTTCTCTCTCATTAAAATCCTCCCATGTACACCCGTTACTATGCCGAAATTCTGAAAGGAACTTCTCTCTCCTCTTTTACAATTAAGCAATACGTTGGTATCATGAATATAAATTCCATTACAATTGTTGGTACATGTATATATATGACCTACATACTATCTGTTACATGTAAATATGATGAGGAACCTCTTTCTCTCTCACCAACCATTTTTATGAATTCTTATGTTACGCCGTTACGTTGCCAAAATCGCACCGATTTTCTAAGCCAATGTCATTGTGTAGTGAATACCATGCCCATTTCCCCATCAAGGGTATTCACCTTTATGCACCTTTACATATTGATTAAAAAGTTTTATGTATGAATTCCACATTCCTTTATCGTGGAATAAATTATTATATTTTATGAATCCATGTTTTATGATCCATGTGGCAAACTTATGCATGAAATGAAATTTTTAAGAAGGGTGCACCCTTATAGCGCTCCAATGAATTCGGTAAAGTATAGTATCATGATACGTCATGTTCAATGAGTGTTGACTCATGGTAATTCACGTTCAATGAGGGTTTACTCATGCTTTATGTGCAATAAGGGTTTACTGATGCTCCATGTGCAATGAGCCTTGGCTCATGCTAATTCCATGTTAAGTGTTGTTGCCACATCTCCATGTTATGATTATCAAGATTTATCATGCCTTTATGTTCATGTTTCTTTTATGCTCTATTTATTATTCCTATTGTCTAAAATGTATTGTACTCCTCATGTTATTCCATGTGTTCTCCCTTACTGGGCTTTATAGCTCACCCTTTTCTTATGCATGTCCTCAGGTTATCCCATGTAATACTAAGTACGAAGGAACGTAGTGGTCCTGAAAAAGAAGTTTTCAAAAAAGATGTTGTATTTCATGTTTTAAGTTTTTATGTAATGATCCCAATCCCCAAATACACTAAACCTCTTGATCTTCTTTGTTGTATCAAGTGATGTTTTATGTCATAAATCAAGTTTAAGTTGTAATAAAAAGTAGGGTTTTCATAGTTGGTATCATAGGATAGGTTTAGTTATTTTTGGGATTAGGAAACCTTAGTAAAGCCTTAGATACAAGACTATGTACAATAAAAACGTCCCTAAGTTTTGGTGAGTATTGAGTAAGTGGGTTATCAAGAAGATACATCCCTGTCTGGATACGAGCAGGTAGAGGCGGCTCAGGCACTGATGTATCCTAGGGGTAAAACCCGAAAACACCACTTTGAGCTAGACTCGAACGGGAACTGGTGCACGACAACGGGACTTGGTGCACTATTGTTTATGAAAATCCTGGGGGATATGTTTTGATAAATTCACAAGATTAGTATGAACCCTTATTAAGGGAATTAAAAAAATTCACCTATGAATATATGTTAGAAAGTAGATCATGAAAATACAAGATTGAAGCCTATAGACTCATGAGTTAAGGAATGAATGTTTATTTATAAGTCATCAAATTTTGTCTTTGGATTACCCTTTATGTGTTACCCCTAACATTCCTTTTATTCCAGCCAATGCCCGGTAATAGGAGGATATGGGCTAACAACCATTGTGAAGATCAGTGTGATGAGTGTACTAATGAGATGCCCAATCCAATAGGAGCGGGAATCACGATCTTTGTCACACTTCTCTCTCAGCTAAGTCAAGTTTTTAATAGAAACACAGGTTAAGAGGAACGTCCAAACCCCCATAAGAAGGAACAAGTCGCTATCGAGAGGTTCATGAAGAAAAGGCCTCCTACTTTTAGTGGATCATCTGATCCCACGATCGTTGAACAATGGATCAACTCCATTGAAAAGATATTCTCCATCCTCTAATGTTCTGATCAAGAGAAGGTTCTCCTGGAGGATTATCGTATGGAGGGTGAATCTGATCAATTGTGGACATTGATAAAAAAATATGAAGCCAAAGGAGGAGATCAAGGAATTAGAATGGAAGGATTTCTGGAAGATGTTTTTCGATAAATATTTTTCGCGCACCCTCCAGCTTATGATGGAAAGGTGCTTCCTTTCCCTCAAGAAAAAAGATGATGAATCTATTGGAGCGTATGAGTAAAACATCACAAGGCTTGCACGATACGCTTCCAGATTTGTCTTTACACCCGAATGCAAGGTTGAGCGGTTCTTTTGGTGGGTTGAAGCCTAGCTTGCGGAAATCATTAGCGATCCGTGACTTTGACAGCTATGAGGAAATTTTCCGTTGTGCCCCCAAGGTCGAAATGGAGATCGGGGAATCACACGGGTATCATGGTGACAAGAAGCATAAGGTGGACTTAAATACTGGTGGTCCGATGGATAAATCCAACGGTGCTAAGAAGATCCAGCACCCCACTTGCCAAAAGTGCAGAAAGAAGCACCCTGGAAATTTCCGTAAGGGGACGAGAAAATGCTTCAACTGTGGAAGAGAAGGGAACCTAGCTGTTAACTGTCGGCAAGAAGGACCTGCGTCTGCGACAGAGGAGAGGAATGCTCCTTTAAAAACTCAACATGTTGTTCAATGCTACAAATTCAAAGAATCGGGTCATTTTGAAAATCAGTGCCCTAATCCAAGGGTTATCAGAGGAAACCAACAACCTCCAAGACAGCAAGGAAGAGATTTTTCCATCACTTATGCCGAAGTGAACCCCGACAACTAAGTGGTGACAGGTACTCTTGTTACTCATTCAAGAATAGAGAATGTAATTTTTGATTCAGGTTCTACGCATTCTTTTATATCTCGAAAGTTTAGTATAACAATCCCAGCACCACCACAAATCATGGAAGTAAAGATGTCAGTGAGTACGGCAAATGGGGAAATCATTGCATCCCATGAATATAAGTCCCCTCCTGTTATAATCTGTGGATTGTATTTCTCGGTGAACCTCATCATACATCCTCTGGTGGAATTTTATGCAATTCCTGACATGGATTGGATTTCCTTATATAGAGCCAATATAAATTTTCGGGAGAGGGAAATCACACTCCATATGGAGAATCGACCCTCGATTCATTACAAGTGTCATGAAGAAGATGAATCTCCTTTATCTCCATCATCTCAAGCATGGATATTACTGCCCTATGACCATGCGTATCTGGCTCAGATGAATGAGTCCAAAGAAAAAACCATCGTTGAAGAAATGCCTATTGTGAGGGAATTTGCTAAAGTGTTTCCCAAGGAACTGCATGGTCTTCCTCCAAGAAGAGATGTTGAGTTCTCAATTGAACTTATACCTAGGGTGCTACCAATATCTAAGACTCCATATAGAATGGCTGTTGTTGAGCTTGAAGAGATGAAGAAACAACTACAGGATAATCTAGATAAAGGGTTTATACGCCCAAGTGCTTCACCATGGGTTGCACCAGTCCACTTCATCAAGAAGAAGGATGGGTCAATGCGGCTTTGCATCGATTATCGTGAACATAACAAAATCATGATAAAGAACAAGTATCCTCTCCCAAGATTCGATGACTTGTTTGATTAGCTGTATGGAGCACAATACTTCTCCAAGGTGGATTTGCGGTCGGGATATTATCAAGTAAGGGTGAAGAAGGAAGATGTCCCCAAGACTGCTTTTCGTACAACGTACGGGCACTATGAATTTATAGTAATTCCTTTAGGACTCACCAATTCTCCAGCAATATTCATGGACTTGATGAATAGAGTCTTTAGAGATTACCTTGACAAATTTGTGGTAGTTTTTATAGATGATATTCTAATATACTCCAAAACCAAGGAGGATCATGAGGAGCATTTAAAAACTATACTAGAGAATTTGCGCAAAGAGAAGCTATATGCAAAGTATAGCAAGTGTGAGTTCTAGTTGAAGGATGTCTCATTCTTGGGCCATTTCATCACAGGAAATGGGATATATGTGGACCCCTCCTAAACAGATGCAATTGAGGGATGACCGAGGCCAACATCGGTAATGGATATCCGTAGCTTCTTGGGGTTAGCTGGATATTATCGACGATTTGTGAGAAATATCTCACGATTGTCAAACCCTCTTACCAAGATAACTCGAAAGGGAGTAAAGTTTTCTTTGAGTGATGAGGGCGAAGAAAGCTTCAAGGAGTTGAAAAGGAGGCTTATCACTGCACATGTTCTCACTTTACCCACAAGTGGGGATCTTTTTGTGGTATTCAGTGATGCTTCGAAGAAGGGATTATGATGTGTGCTGATGCAGAATGATAAAGTGATATCCAATGCCTCAAGGAAGTTGAAAATCCATGAGAGAAACTATCCAATGCATGATCTGGAGTTGACGGCTGTGATCTTTGCCTTGAAAATCTGGAAGCATTATCTCTATGGAAAGAAATGTGAGATATATACTGTCCACAAGATTCATAAATATATATTCACACAGAAAGGGCTTAATATGTGCCAGAGAAGATGGATAGAGCTCATCAAGGATTATGACTGTTCAATACATTACCACCCTGGGAAAGAGAACAAGGTGGCAGATGCCCTAAGTAGAAAGGACCCAACAATTCTATCAATGATGAGAATTGAGAAGGATCCAATCTTCTTAGACTTGATGAAGATGGATGTGGGAATCATAATGAAGGGAAAATCATCAATCCTTTCACAAATGATTGCTCAACCATCTCTTTTGGAAAGGTTAAAGGATGCTCAAAAGGATGATGTGGGAATTCAGGAAAAGGTGGAAGCTATCAATAAAGGGAAATCCTCAGAGTTTAATGTTAATAAAGAAGGAATTGTGTGGTTTGGGAAAATACTATGTGTTCCATCATGTCTGAAGATGAATAAGGAAATTTTGGATGATTCACATAGTTCAAATTTCTCTATGCACCCAGGGAGCACAAAGATGTATCGAGATCTCCGAGAAAACTTTTGGTTGGATAATATGAAGAAGGAGATTACTGAATAAACATCAAAAATCTTGGTGTGTCAGCAAGTGAAGGCAGAGAGGTAGAAGTATAAGGGGATGATGCAACCATTTCCCATAACAGAATGGAAATTGGAAAACATCACCATAGACTTTTTCACCAGACTTCCGAGTACATCCAAAGGCAAAAATTCAATATGGGTTGTTGTGGATCATCTTACAAAGACTACACACTTAATTTCTATTCGGGGGGATTTCTCTTAGGATCAACTGGAACAGATATATATCAGGGAAGTGGTAAGGTTGCATGGTGTACCACTATCTATTTTGTCTGAACGAGATCCAAGATTCACCTCTATGTTTTGTAAGAGTCTTCAACATGCTCTGAATACGAAACTGAACTTCAGTACGACATATCATCCTCAAACTGATGTCCAATCCAAGCGGACTATCCAAACACTTGAGGATATGTTGAGAGAGTGCTCAATAGACTTTAAAGGAGGATGGGATCAACATCATCCTCTGGTTGAGTTCTCTTATAATAACAGTTTCCACTCGAGCATCCAAATGGCACCATATAAAGGCATGTATGGGAAAAGATGCAGAACACCGGCATGTTAGGATGAGGTTGGTGAACGTAAGCTACTTGGACTAGAAATGGTCGAAGAAATGGTTGAGAAGGTGAAAACCATTCAGCAGCATATCAAGGCAGCCTAGAGTCGACATAGGAGTTATGAAAATAATCGTCGACAAGACCTTGAGTTTAAAGTTGGAGACATGGGTTTTCTACGCATATCTCCGTGGAATAAGGTCATGAGGTTTGGAAAGAAAGGGAAGTTAAGTCCAAGGTACATCGGCCCCTTCGAGATTCTTGATCATGTCGGGGCTGTGGCCTATCGACTAGCACTTCCACCTACTATGGCCAAAGTACATGATGTCTTTCATGTATCCCTCTTAAGGAAGTACATATGAGACCCTTCACATGTACTCTCTTCTGAGGTGGTACAATTGGAAGACGATCTTTCTTATGAGGAGCAACTAGTGAAAATCTTAGATCGTAGAGATAAAGTTCTACGAAATAAGACAATTCCCCTCATCAAGGTGTTGTGGAAAAACCACAAGTTTGAAGAAAAGACTCGGGAATTGGAGGAAAAGATGAAGTTGAGTTACCAACATCTGTTTTCGTGTGGCAAAAGGAAAAATCTCGAGGGCGAAATTTCTTAAGGGGGGAATGTTGTAACGACCCAATGTTTCATTAATGGAAATACCTCTTGATCTAATAAAATGTCTATTTATGAAAAATGTTTTTATAAGATGTAAAATTCTTTGGTTTTATGTTAAGAATTTTGACTATTGCTAATGTAGCCATTGAATAGTGATCACATGATTAGTATAAATATAGGACTTTAACAAATCCAATTTACTCAGACAAAAGCAGCGATGGCCTCGTCCAGTATAATTGCTCCATACGAATCCCATTTGTCAGAGATCGGAAAAGAGGTGGCATCATTGGGCTTTGCTCTTGACCAATCCCAAGCTGAGCTTCATCATGTCAATCTCAAATGTGAGCATCTACGGGAAAATTGGAAGTTGATTGAAATTACCACTCGAGCGATGTTATCTGAGCCACCCTAAGAGTCTGTCACCATCGCACACCTTACCCTTAGGTCTTATGTGGCTGTTTTAAGAAGTTATGTAACCAATAAGTAGTACTATGTTCATGTACATTATTTTTGTATATAATAATTAGTATGATTTCTAGTCATTTTTTATACATTGTAAATAGTTTTTAAAGTACAAATGGTGTTTTTAGTTATAATTTTATTAAGAAATATATTTTATTAAATTAAGGTATTTTTAAATTAAATAATATTTTAATAAAATAATATTATTATTATTAAATTAATTTTTATTAAATATTAATGATCTTATAATTTTATGAATGCAATAATTTTTTTTATTAAGGTTTGAAAGCCATTTCTTTCAAAACCCGTGAATTTTTGATAAATGTCTGTTTTTATTTTAAAATTAAATATTAACATATTTAGGAAAAAATTTTGATAAAATAAATGTCATTTCTGGAATCAGGACGTCGAAATTATCCAACGGTTAATTTTTCATAATTTTCTAACAGTCAAATTTTTGGGTAAAAATTAAATACCGTTTAAATATATAATGTGTTTTATGACATCATAATGACCCAAGAGTGATGTAATAAAATACTATAATCTTTATGTTCATCCAATATATGTTTTACCATTAAAATAATTTGATTTTGGGTTTGTTTGACTTACTTTTCAAAGCATTAAAGGACCCCTCAAGACATATTCAACACTTAGCCTTTTTAAATGAATTTCCATGGGAGTGTGACTCACCTCTACATAAGCAACCCTAATATTTTTAGAAGTTCAGAATTTGGACTTATAAAATAATGTTTTCCTCTTCCTTTTTCCAAATAACATGGGAAAAAACCATGGTATTGTTTGTGAATTGGATTAATTTAATGTAAGGGGGCACAAACCTAAATAATAAACAATTCTGTCACCTTTCCTATATAAACCCATCCAAGCTCCCACTTCCACCTCACTAAAATCCCTTGGAGTTCGTCCAACCTCTGCCCAACTCTCTCTAGAATCCTCCCAAGGTGCCCCAATCTCCCAATAAGCCTCTCACAAGCCTCTCTCTAGCCTTTGGAAGCACACATCCAAGTTAGGGTTTTTTCATCCTTTCTCATTTTTTTCTAATTTTCTTTAAGTTGTTTTTCCCTTTTAATTTCAATTATAAATGTTGGGGTATGGTTTCGCACCTCCCTCATGCTGCCCTATTTATGTTTGAATGATGGTATACCCTTTCTCTACCATTAAAATCCTCCCATGTACACCTGTTACTATGCCAAAATTCCGAAAGGAACTTCTCTCTCCTCTTTTACATTCAAGCAATACTTTTGTATCATGAATCTAAATTCCATTACAATTGTTGGGACATATATATATATGACCTCCATAAAGTCTATTAAATGTAAATATGATGAGGAACCCCTTTCTCTCTTATCAACCATTTTTATGAATTCTTATGTTATGCCGTTACGCTGCCGAAATAGCACCGATTTTCTAAGCCAATGTCATTTTGTAGTGAATACCATGCCCATTTCTCCTTCAAGGGTATTCACCTTTATGAACCATTACTTATTTATTACAAAGTATCGTGTATGAATTACACATGCCTTTATCGTGGAATAAATTATTATGTTTTATGAATCCATGTTTTATGATCCATGTGGCACACTTATGCATGAAATGAAATGTTTCAGAAGGGAGCTCCCTTATAGCGCTCCAATGCATTGGGTAAAGTATAGTATCATGATACGTCATGTGCAATGAGTTTTGACTCATGATAATTCAAGTGCAACGAGGATTTACTCATGCTTTATGTGCAATGAGGGTTTACTCATGCTCTATGTGCAATGATCCTTGGCTCATGCTAATTCCATGATAAGTGTTGTTGCCACATCTCCATGTTATGATTATCACACTTTATCATGACTTTATGTTCATGTTTCTTTTATGCTCTATTGATTATGCCTGTTGTCTAACATGTATTTTACTCCTCATGTTATTCCATGTGTACTCCCTTACTGGGCCTTATAGCTCACCCTTTTCTTATGCATGTCCTCAGGTTATCCCTTGCAATGCTAAGTACGAAGGAATGTAGTGGTCATGCAAAGGAAGATTTCAATAAAGATGTTGTATTTCATGTTTTAAGTTTTTATGTAATGATCCTAAGCCCCAAATACACTAAACCTCTCGATATTATTTGTTGTATCAAGAGATGTTTTATGTAATAAATCATGTTTAAGTTATAATAAAAAGAAGGGTTGTCATATTCAAACATCTCAATCTCCTCCTCAGGCATTGTATTTTTTATCAATGCCCACCATTGATCAACTTTACCCTCCATAGGATAACCATCTAGGGGAACCATCTCTTTTTCAGAACATTGAATGATGGAGAAGATCTTTTCAATGGAGTTGATCTATTTTTTTCCAAAAGAGGGTACAAATGATCCATTAAAAGTAGGATTACTATGTCTTATGAAGCACTCGGTTGTTATATGTTCTTTCTTAGGGGGGGTTGGACGTTCCTCTTGACCCATGTTTCTATTCAAATATAGAGTTAACTGAGAGAGTATATTGAAAAAGTTCGCGATTCCCACTCCCATTTGATTGGGCATCTCATTAGAACAGTCATCACATTGATCTTCCCATCGGGGGTTATCCCAAGTCCTCCTATTACCATCCTTTGGCTGGAATAAAAGAAAATTCAGGAGTTGCACATAAACGGTTATACAAAAAAATGGATGAATTATAAATATCTTTAATTTCTATAACATAAAGATTTATTAACTTCAATTTATGTTATCTATGATCTATTTCTAAAATATATTTTCATGGGGGAATATTTTCATTCCCTTAATAATTATTCATGCTTTGATTATGAATTTACCAAAGCATATCCCCCGGGAGTGTCGTAACCAAGAGTGCAGTAGTGCCAGTTTTCATGTACCAGGATACCCTAGTTCATGCCCAAAACTCCTTGTCGGGGTATTTACATCTATGCACATTTGTGTGAGAGCTGTCTCTACCTGGTCATTTCCAGATAATATGTATTTTCATGATAAACAACTTACTCAAAAATCACAAAAAGGAATGAATGTTTATATTATACATAGTCTTATCCATAACTCTTTCACAATGGTTTTCAAATATTATTCCCAAAAATAACTAAACCTATCCATTGATACCAACTATAACAAGTCTACTTTTTATTATATAGTTAAACATGATTTATTACATAAAATCTTCACTTGATATAACATGGAAGATCGAGATGAATAGTGTCTTTAGGTCTTAGAAACATTACATAATGACTTAAAACATGAAACACAACATCTTTGTTGAACACTTCCTTTACATGACTATTACATTCCCTCCTATATAACATTTCATGGGATAACCTGAGGGAATTCATAAAAATAGGGTGAGCTATTAAGCCTGTTATGGGGGTAAAAAAGGAATGAATTAAATAATAAAATACATTTTAGGAGATAATAATATCAGAGGATAAAAATATAAACTTTAACATAAAGGCATGGTTTAAAATGATTATTAGAACATGGGAATGTGGCAACAACACTTAACATAGTTTTACCATGAGCCAAGGATCATTACACATGGAGCATGATTAAACCCTCATTGCACTTGAATTATCATGTGTAAAACCTCGTTGCACTTGGAATATCATGATACTAATCATTAACCAATACATTAAAGTGCTATCAGGGTGCACCATTCTTAAACATTTCATTTCATGCATAAGTGTGCCACATGGATCATACAACATGGAATCATTAAATATAATAATATATTCCATGATAAATGAACTTTTTTATTCATACATGATAATATATAATAAATAGGTAAATGTGAATTAAGGTGAATACCCTTGATAGAGAAATGAGCATAGTATTCATGACCCAATGACTTTGACTTTGAAAATCGCAGTGTAATTTCAGAAGCTTAACGGTGTAACATAAGAATTCTTAAAAATGGTTGATGAGAGGGAAAGGGATGTCTCGTAATATGTACATGAAATGGAAAATAAGGGGCCATATAGATACATGTCCCAATATAAGTAATGTAATTTTAGATTCATAATACAAAATAATTGCTTGAATGTAAATGTGGAGATAGAAATTCCTCATGCAATTTCGGCATGGTAATAACTGTACATGGGAGGCATTAATGAGAGATAAATGGTATCTAATCATTAAAATATAAATAGGTAATTATGGGGAGGTTTAAAATAATACCCCAACATTTTTTATTGAAAATAAAATGGCATAAGTACATAAAGAAAACAGGACAAAATTTAGAAAGGAAGAAATCCCTTAAATGGAAATGTGATCCCAAAAAATTGGGAGGGATTGAGAGAGGCTTAATGGGAGATTGAGGAACCTTGGTATTATTATATAGATAAGAGGTAACATATTTTTCTATCTCCAAAGTCTTTTATTGAAGAGGAAGTTGGATTTTTGGTGGGTTTATATTGGAAAAGGGAATGAATTCTTTATTATTTAGGTTTTGGCCACCACACATTAAACTAAACAAAATCAAAAACCAACCCTAGTTTTTTGACCATGGAGTTTTCCAAAGTAGAGTGGAAAACAATATTTTATAAGTAAAATGGCGGAACTTCTAAAAATATTAGGCTTTCTTATTTGGAGGTGATTCACACTCTCAAGGAAATAATTTTAAAAATATAAAATGTTTTATAAGTCTTGGAGGGTCCACTAATTCTTTGTAAAGTAAATAAAATAAACCTAAAATCAAATTATTTTAGTTGTAAAATATATATTGTCCAAACATTATGTTTGAATTATTTTATTATATCACTATTATGTCATTATGATATCATAAAACACATTATATATTTAAACGGTATTTAATTTTTACACAAAACATGGACTATCTCAGAAAATTATGAAATATTAACCATTGGATAATTTTGACATCCCAATTCCAAAAATAATATTAGTTTAATCTAAATAATTTTCTAAATATTTGAATTTTTACTTTAAAAACAAAAACTAACATTTATCGAAAATTCATGGGTTTTGACAAAATAGCTTTCAAACCATAATAAAAATTAAAATTTTGATCATAAAAATTACACAATAATTTATATTGTAATATTAATTTTTTAATAATATTTTATTAAAATATTATTTAATTATAATATCCATTATTTCATAAAAACATATTTCTTAATTGAATACTAACTAAAAAACACTATTTGTGCTTTAAAAGTTATTTACAAATTAACAATAATAAAATGAATCTATACAATTTATTCTATACAAAAATAATGTACAAAATCATAGTACTAGGGTCTTGTTAATTAAGCCATTATAAAAACCATTTAAGATTAAAGGGTAGGGTGTGCGATGGTGATAGACTCTTGGGTCTGTTCAGATAATATCACTTGGGTAGTAATCTCTATCAACTTCCACTTCTCCCATAGGCGGTTCCAATCAAGCTTGACGTGTTGAATATCAGCTTGGGCTTGGTCAAGAGAGAATCCCAATGACACCACCTCCATTCTGAGCGCCAACAAATGGGCTTCGTACGGGGAAATTATAGTAGATGATGTCATCACTTCCTTTTCCTGAGTAAATTGGATTTGATAAAGCTCTATAATTATACTAATCAAATGATAACTATTCAACGACTATATTAGAAATGGTAAAAATTCTTAACTGTATTTTGAAATCAAATAACATAAAACAAAGGAAGTGAATATATTTTATATAACCATTTTACATAATAAAACATTTAATTAGATCAGGAGGAATTTTCATTAATAAATGTTTGGGTCGATACACAAAATCACACACACACACAGATATATATATATATATATATATATATATATATATGACTGAAGGTACTCCACTTCCACTTCTCAAATCGTTTTTCACTCTCACACCCTATTGTTTTTTCTTATGCCTATTGATCTTATACATATTTCATCTCTAATGTGATTTGGGACCCATCCCTACAATCCTTAGTCTTATACAAGGCCTATAATATCAAATTAATATCAACATTTATATCAATTTCACCATCAACATCATCCCATATGTAAGTAGTTGTATGTTTGAAATCCACTACAACCTATGAAAATGGATTATACCAAAATCCATCACAACCCATGCCAATATTCATGATAAAATCCAAATTCACTATGACTAGATTCATAAATGTGTTACATATACTAGCATTGCAACCCACACATTAATGTATAATAAATTTGGAGTCTTCAAAACCCTAGTATGAACACATAGTGATTAGAAACAATCTATTTCAAACAATAGGATATTGGTCATGTACACATCATTTGACCATATGGACTTTATGAAACAATCAATAAATATTAAACATATAAACAAGAAATCTAGTCTATAAACTTGTAATTTTCTCTTGGTATCCCACACCTTTACACAAAACATATTCTCTGCTACTATCATAGATATTGATTATATCTTCATCCCAAGAACCAATACCATCCCTAATCAGATCAATAATCAATAATCATATCCATGGTCCTCCATCCCAGTAATCTCCATGGTTCCAAACCACAACATAGTCATCATCAATTCATACAAGTCTATAAATCCATAGAGAACCTATACATTTAAAAGAATGTACCACATTTCGATTAAGTCACAAAGTCCATTTAATTAATATGTTAAAGAAATCTACTATAAAAAAACTCATTTAACCCTAAGCATTAATTATTTATCAATAAACTATTTTAATTCCATATTGAATTAACCAATTCATTATACATAATAAATCCACATAGGGAAACAAAAGGGATAAATAATTATAGCTTTCCAGAGTCATGCTTCCATGTATTATTCCATATATTCAATTCCACGATCTGAAGTTGAAAAACCGATCCATCCTCTTCAATTAATTATCATAATTCATATTTAAGTTGTCATATTTTTTTATCAATTTACCATGATAAAAAAATAAAAATAAAAACACATCCAAAAAATATGGTACTAACTTTGTAAACATGAATATGTAGACTACAAAATAAAAAATGGGGGGTCTCAAAACCCCACCATTCAATTAATTATACATTAGAAATTTCAATTATATTAATTAAGTGAAAATTTATATTTCAAAAATTTATTCCCTATAATTGAAAACAATTCTTATCAAACGAAAGATAGAAGATAATAATATAATATGTGATATTGTAGTTTATATTTAAAATTTTGGATTTTAAAAATTATAACATACTAAACATTGAAATGTTATTAATGTTCTAATTAAATTATTTAATTTTTTAAAATATCTATATTCCATGGATTGTGATTAATTCAAATGGTACAATTAAATAGAATCCTAAGACAATTGCTTTTATTCATTAAAATCTCTAATTTTTTATTTCACAATAAAAATTTGATTCCATTTATTGATTATTACCTTATTAAGGTTAATAAAACATATTTATACATGGAAATAAATAATTTTTAATTCATTCCTGAATGTAAAACATGTATTAGTAAAAAATCGAGTAACCCGATTAGCAGATCAACTTTTTTTGAGCAAGAATGGAATATTGAGAAACAACCCCCACTTTAGAAACCTCATCCAAAAAACAATGAAATAACTCTATAAAATAACCAAAAAATACACCATTGAACCTATCTTGAAGCATACACCATATATAGAGGAATCCATGAAATTTTTTTCCACGAATAAGATCAAGATAATAAAAATAGATAATGGGGGAAGAGGAATGATACCTTGATTTGAGACTTCTATGCATTGATCCAAGCGGTTTAGGATCCTCGAGGAATTCATGGATGCTAGTGTGGAGATTTGGGTTGTGGTATATTTTTATATAATGGAGCGGAAATGTGATCCAAGGTATCATTGGCCATCTATTTATAGAGGATTCCTAAAATATTCCCATAGAATTGGTGATCACACAAAATGATCATGGTTCCATCAGTTAATCCAAGATATGTTTTTCAAGGTGTTTGGAACTTATAGATATTACTCTTCAAAAAACCTAATCCAACCATTTTTACCTCCACTATGGCATCATATAGGCACCCAATCCATTTTATCTCCTCTATGTTCTTCACTATTATATGTTTATCTCTACACTATCTGTTTCTAAAATACAGACTTTATAAATACCTCACCTTTACTAACTTCTCCAAAATGTATTAGCAATCTTTTTTTAAATTAGTACTTGTCGTGGGATTTTCCATTCATAAAAATTATTTGGAAAATAGACATAAAAGTAGTTTCACTCATCATGGTGTATTCTAGCACCAAACATCCAGCACCATAATCAATCGCAAAACTCCTAAGGTCAAAATTGAATTACCCTTGATCAAGACTCCCTAATACTTCAAAAAGGATAGCACGACACCCTCTACTGTAGAATGGTGATCCCCAAAAATGCTACAAAAACTTTTATTACCTTTTTAACTCTTATAAAGTCCCTCATAGTACCTCTATCCCCTATAATAATTCATTGGGGAAGAGTTTAAAATTTAAACCCTTAAATTATGACTGTGAGTATTTTAACTATTGAGTAATTATGATTGATTGTAATAATAACCATGAATAATATATTAGTTAGATTCAATCATTATTAGTTTTGTTTTTTATAAGGGTAATTACATTATTTAATTAGTGTAGAAATTATAAACCATGGTTTCAACTAGTAGGAAAATCCTTTATATTGACATTAATTTAATTATGGGAAGGATGTAAGGTAATTATGATTTTTCAAGACCAAACTAATGGAAAACACATATACGTTATGTTTGAGTGGGATTATCTATAATATAGTTTAATTTAGTGGAAATCACAACAGGGCCGATTTTTCAGGAACCACCCAATACAACTGCCACCATTGAACTCCATAACCTTAGGGATTAGGTTTGTGTAATGATGGTTTATTTATCAAGGGCCTAAGGAAGGAAATTCTTTGAAAATTAGTTTTATAATATAATCTAATTTATTCAAAAAATATCTTTTTATTAATTATGCCACTATTACCTAAAGGATAACCTTTAAATTATTATTAGATGAATTTTATTTAATTTATAACATATTTTTATTCAGGATTTTGAAATTATATAAAGGTTTATTTTTTTATTTTATAAAAATTATAAAATAGGGAAATATAGTGACATACAGTAATTATGGCATCATTTAGAGATAATCATGAATATGTTTCACTAATTTTGTTATCCTATTCTAATATCATCACTAAATATTGTATTTAATCATAAAGGGGTATTATAGGGTACTATAAGTATAATGGAGAACTTAAGATTATGTTATTAAAAAATATTGAAAAATCCATTCCTTGATATTCCTCTCACAACAACTACAAATACCAACAATCTCTTATCATTTATTCACACAACACTATTGGAATCTCTATTCATTGTTTTCATGGTCTAGATTTCCAAAACTCCCTTTGTGTTATTTGGGGGCATAGATATTCCTTGTAGAAGTCAAGAGGTGATTCGATAGGTTGAATATGTGTTCAAGATATCTAGGAAACTTTTTTTCCATGGTTCTAGGAATAGTGGTGGTGGTGGTGGAGCTTTGCTTATGTTTTGGGCTTGGTGGGAACGAATTTTTAGGACTGTTCATATATTAGGATATTAAGAAGATATGATGTACCATCAGTAGTGAAACACCTGTGGTGGTCACTATGCTTTATGGGGTGATCCTCCTATTCCAAAAAAATACTCTAAAATTTCTAGTTCGGTATGTAGTGTATGGTGTAGGGGTTCACAGTTGAGAAGTCATTGGGTAAGGTGCTTGGGCGGTCTCGCTGTGTGAAATAAAGATACCACTAGACCCATTTTATTGGGAATAATTCATGTAGAGTTCCACCAATAAAAAAAGGTATAAAACCCTAGTATTCTCATTTAATTTGGTTTTTTGGCATGGATATGAGTCAAGTTCAAGAATGTTAGGAATAGTGTTAGGAAGAGGAAAATAGTGAGTTGGGTGACACCATGTTGTGGTCTTACATGTAGTATGGTTAAAGGGCTATGTGATATTCCCAACACCATAGTGGAAGGTCATATAGGGGTTCTAGTTATTCCAAAAAAATCACCATGAAATGATTCAATTCATGGTTTTGGTCAAACTATTTTAAATGGTTTTTAAATTTCATATAAATTGGTAGTTTAAATGCTTGAATTCTAGAATTTCTTTTGCAGGCACCAATTAAATAGTGTCTCCCACTATTCCATGATGAATTTTGATTGAATATACTCTATAAAATTGTAGTTTAGATAACACCGGTTTAATTATAAATCTCTTCATTTGAACCATAGTTGACCCCCTTGAGCTTTCCCTTCAATATTCATCCACCTATATAGAGAGTCTATACATGTTTGTGGTGGCTAGGTTCTAGTGAGTTTTCCATCAATGTTGGTTAACAACGATTTCCTATTTGTACTCAGATAAATTTAAACTACTAATTGAGGTAATTAATATGATAATTATCCTTTTATTTATGTGAAATTGGGTACATATGAATATTTACCATTTTCAGTATCTATTAAATAAACCTAATAAAGATAAAAAAATCAAAATCAATAATCTATTTGATTTAGATTATTGTGATATCATATGTTTTTCCATGTTAATGTCAAATATTGATTTGATAAGGTAGTGTTTTATCCTTATGTGTAATGGTTTTTGTGTTTATTAGGGTTTATATGAAATACGTTTAATAATAAAAATATGTATGGAATTATTATTTAATTATTAATGGATGATTCATATAAATTGATAACTATCCTTATTTGATTTTTTTAATATAAATGTAGTTAAAAATGAATCTTTGAGATTGATTCATAAATATAGATTAGTTATTTTTTATTAGTTGATTATTTATGGTGCCTTTTCATAATGAACAAGTAATTCTAGATAGTAATGAAATGATTGTTTTTTATGATAAATTCTTGGGTTTGATAGGTCTCATTCTTATTTTAGAAGGGTATGAATTCCATGGTGATATAGACATATTTCTTTGTGAGTTTTCCATGTTTATAATGGGTTTACTACCATGAATGAACAGTATTTGACGTTATATCCTTGATTTTAATTGTTTATAAACATACATGGTTCATTAAATTTTTGAATAATGGTATGTTTTTCCTAAATTTCTAGTAGTTGTTCATAATGATGGTAGTGGGATGAAATGTTAATTGAGAAATGGTGTCATGGATGAAACTAGTGTGGTTAGAAAGAGTTTATAGTTAGGTTTTCTCCGTAGTTTATGTTATATGATTCATTTAAATGGATTTTATTATAGATATATTTTCTATTATTATCAACCACTTTTTGAATTGGGTTATAATAAAGACAAGTGATTTATTGAATGTGGTTGCTTAGTATGAGTCCTAGAGTTACTTGAAACTATGGATTGATAATTGGACTCATAATAAACCAAATTGGATGTGGTTTTTTTCTTATTAGTACTAATAAATGATATATATATTAATGATACTAAGATAATTGTTACAAATAATTCTCTAGGAGAATGGGAATGGAATCTGTAAAATGATTTTCATATTGGCTTTTAATGGAATAGTTTTTAATAAAAATTGTAATGGGGGTTAAAAAACATTATTATTAAATATGATTTAAAAAGAGGATAATTATATACTAGTAAATAACTATATTATTAATTACTAATGATCTATTTCTAATTAATAGTGTTAAATGTTCAAGATGTTATTCATGAATATTTTTTGCATGTCTGAGAACTAGTTTCCTAGGACACAGTGGAAGCAACTGGATGTACTACGAGACAATAACAATAGTTTGAGTCTATGGGTAGGTAGTTTCCAATAAAATGGATTTGTATGACACAACATTTTAATTTTATGATTTCATATGCTTCAACCCCAAGTCATTTGGTAAACTGACACTCAAATGTTTTTCAGGTACTTTTCTAAACATCTTGGTCGGTGAGGGAATAGATCGCTTATTACTCCATCCCCATTGATGTCCATTCTACTATATTATATTATGTGATCATATCAAATATGTATCAAAATGGGGTATAGGGTATGGAATAGAAATGAAGTTCATGGTTCTCATTTTTCTACACACTTATTTTTGGGTTATAATAGCTTAAAGATATAACACATACTTGTATGGTGCCAGAGTGGATATGCATTTCCATAGGTGTTCATGACTACAATGTGATGTTCTATGGAATAACAATTAATGCACGAGATATAGTGTAACAGCCCAAGATTTTATAAAAAATATTCTTTTTAATTTTATTAATGTCTTGTGTTGTATGCTACACCAAAAGGATCTTGCACAACACGTATCCTTGACTTGCCTTTCATTACACGCAATCGCGACCTTCCTCGATAGCTTGCGTCGTACGCAATACCGAGTTTCACTAAACAACAATATGCTATTAAAACTAGCCGTTATGAATAGTAATAACCACTTTTTGAAAATTTATAAATTTTATTTTTCAAAATGGACTTCATTTTTGGACTCAGAATATCGAAATTAGCCTAGGGTGAAATTTTGGTATTTTTCTGAAGACTTTCAATTTTTGATGAATAGTGAAACCACTAAGTGGTAGGTTAAAAACTGAATTTTGCATAAAACTTAATTTTACCGCTTCTGTGAATATAATTTTGAATATCCGACAGACACGGTTAATATCAAGGACTAAAATTTGGTTTAATGAGATAAAAATAATTTTTTGGTGAATAGTAACTTTTTACTTTTTTTACCGCGGTTAATAGTAAATAGGGTAACTAAGGGTAAATATGATATTAATATTACCCTAACACATGTCCTAATTCTATTGGACAAGTGTAATTCGACCAAAAACAAACTTAGGAATAAAATATGACCATTTAGGCCCATTTGGATTAGATTAGGACATTTATTATTAATTTATTTAAAGAAGGGTTAAAATAGTTAAAATCAATGTTTAATAAGTAAATCATTTTTAATATGGGGTAATACATAAAATAAATTAGATTGTAAATATTAATTAGAAAGATAAAAAGATTTCCTACATGATGGTATTTTATTTGTAATTTTTAGACATCAAATAATATAATTTATTTATGACACAAAGATGATGCAGTAATTATCTTATTAATGAAATATTGACATAATTGATAATATAAATACCAAAATAAATGTAATTTAAGACTTTTTATGAATTACACTAATTTTATAGGTTACTATGTTATATTAGTGTTGATTTAATCAACTGGTTTCGAACATATAATTCTGTTATGACTTTCAAAAAAAAATCATATATCAAATAGTATCAAAATTGACACAAAATAGTTTTTAAATCAAATATTATATTATTAATTGTTATTTTATTCCTAAAAATATGAGGTTCGGCCAAATAACATAGATAAGGATATATATATTAATAATATTCAATTTGGGGTTCGTTTGGCATGTTATAGTAAGTGTATTAACCATATAGTGAAAGAAAACAAAAAGACACGGTAAAAGTTAAATTATTTAACTTAGAGTTAAATCTAATTGATAAGGTTAAAATAATAACCTAAACTTGTCTAAATCCTATTGGATGATAGGATTTCGACCCATCCCCACTTTATCTTCGAAATAAGACCCTTTGGAACCATTATAAACCGATTTTGACTTTAATATAAAATAATATTTTGAGATATTCCTAAGGTGCCCCTCTCCTCCCTTATAAAAGGACACCTCCTCCCCCTCCTCCTCACACCCATTTGAGCACTCAAACTCGGACAACCCCTACCAAAATCTCTTCTCCACTTCCCTAGAAACATCCTAGAGGTTCTGGTCTTCCTCAAAGACCAATTTTAGTGCCCTAAGAGGAGGTCTCAAAGAGGCGCTTCAAAGAAGAGGTAATTACCGTTACCAATTATTTCATCTTTATTTCTTCTTCCACTTCTTCTTCTTAGGTTGTTTCATTATGAAGTAATAACATCAGTATCACTCATATACTGATATGTTATTATAAGTATGAAACAACCCTATTTCACCATCTATCCATCCTACGGAAAAAGAAATCACTGCGCGTGCGTACGTACGGAATACCGTCTCCACGCCGTGGTGTAATCTATTTTCCACCACCACCTTACATGGATGGGTATAATGGTGTAAAGAATAACTATACATAGTTATTACAACATCATATTGATTCTGATATATTGTATAATCCACTCCAATTCAATTCAGTATTTATGGAAATGATATCATCGCTCGTGCGTACGTACGGACTACCGTCTCCACGACGCGATGAGATTCATTCTCCATGTTAACCATCTAAGAATGATTATAAAGTATATATAAGAAATAATAATGAAATATATGACATTATAAAGCTACTGGATTTATGTATATATATATATATGTATGTCATCAACTTACGTCCATTCATGACAATAAGGAAAGGAAAACAGCATTCATGCGTACGTACGGACTACCGTCTCCATGAACGGTGTTTTTCATTTCATTTATCTATCTTATATATATATATATACTGAATATATATGATATATAAATCATATTTTATATTCTGGAAGTAAGTAAATCATGATAAAAGTAATAATAATGTCAAGAACAACAAGTCAAAACACCTACGATAAAATGAAACGATTTTACCCAAAACGCTTCTTTAACGTGGAATTTACAAAAGAACGGGTAATATAAAGTCATAAGTGAACCATATATGATATCATAACAGTGAATATGATTCTGTAATAAGTCAATGACATTATTTAAATCATTATACAGGAGGTTCGGACACGTACAAAGCAAGTCGAACCTAAGGTAAGGAAAATACCACAATCTCATTTTTATCCGAGATTGTTTATTCGTAAGTATTTACTGGGGTGTATTTTATCATCCACATCCATGTTCCCTCAATATGTAATATTGTTTCCATCCACTTACAATAGTTTAAATCCAATTTTACCCTTCGGAGAGGTTTTAGTAAAGAATATGAAAGGAATCTTTTGTCGTTTTTTTTCGTACGAGGTACTTTTTGACTTTTCTGACAAAGGTACAAAGAATGTTTTTTTAACTTATACGGAATGTATGGATTTTTAATACATTATTTCCAAGGAGATTCCTTGACAAGTTTTCAAGTTTATTTTTAATCAACTTCTTTTATTTTAAAGTCGTATGACATGTTATGAAATGAAAAATGTTTTTTTGAAGAAGAAAGGATATTTTCCTCAAGAATGGAGTTCAAGTGTTTTACCAAAATTATTTTCCATCTAAGATAATAAAGGGTTCTGTTTTTATCCCTATTATTACATTGATTTGATCATGTTGTGATTTAATTATTCTTATGAATTCCTTTATCCTGTATGAATTGTTTTATGATGTCATGATGTTTAAGATTCCAATTTGTATTACATGGGTTATGCAATGATGTATGATTTATGATTATGTGGCACACATAAGAAAGGATTCATTATAAGATGGGTGGGACCTATATCTCCCTCCAATGCATTGGGTAAAGATTTTATATCTCATGAGATAGACATGGCTGGAATGGTAGGTTATACCGGTTCAGTGAAACAGGACTGAAACGAGGGTTACTCGATTCAGAAAGGGACTTTGTCCACTAAGATAGTCTTGGCAATGAGTCTTGACTAACAAGAAATGATTCTCTATGATTATGTGTGAATGCCACAAAGTTTCATGTTTTAAGTTATGATTATTGTGATTATATTTCACTGCCATGATTTATCCCATGTTATGAAATTATGCTCTCTTTTGCAGGTTAAGATTTCCAAAATGTTATGTTCTTATGAATATGATGTGATTGATATTTCTTTTGTTTACCCTTACTGAGAATTTGAGCTCACCCTTTTATGTTTTCTTTTCCCCAGGATATAAAGAAAGGTTTTAGGTAAATAAAAAGGAAGATCTTTATGGGAGATGTTGAAGATCTTTCACCATGATTAGGAGATTATATTCCGAGTTTCCAAAGACACTAAACTATTACAGTCCTTGTGTGTGTGTTTTTGTTATGTACTAAGTGTTCCGCGAAAGTAATGTAATGTTCATGTACGTCAAGATACGGGTCTCTACAGTTGGTATCAGAGGAAAGGTTTAGTCAACCTTTGGAAACTAGGATGCGAGAACTTTAGTGAGATCCCTAGAGATATTTATAAGGTATGTCTAGGTATGTCCCTAAGGATAAGTATACGTATAGGATATAATCCTAGAACTACGATAACGATCTTAGAATTTAACCTAAGATGTTAGATATTAAGGGTAATCCCCCTTTACTATGTTGTTTTCCCTAGCATGATTTTTGCCTCTCACACTATTCTTTTTGGGTTTTAGAAAATGGCTGGAAACAAGATGATTCACGATAATGGAGGATATGATGGACAATGGAATGATATTCTTCATAATGAAATGGGATTTGGAAGTCCAAACATTATTATTATGCCGAATCAGCAATCTCATAATATTATCAATAAAGTAAAATTTGGTAAGTTTCCTGACTCGGCTAATAAGAGAAAGATGGAGTTTCATGATGATCATAGAGGAAAGAAAGTTCAATTTCCCCTATGTAAATCATGTGGGAAGAGGCATCAAGGAGAATGTTTCAAAGGAACTGGAAGATGATTTGGGTGTGGAAAAGAAGGACACAAAGCAAGTAAGTGCAAAGGAAAAGGTTCAGTTAACAACATGGATGATGATAATGGTATTGCTACGACATCAACAATGGTTAAATGTTTTAAATTTGGAATGTGCGGGCATTATGCAAACCAATGCCCTAAGGGAAAGTCTCATGAAGATAATCAGTATGGTCGTATGGGAAGTATTTATGTGGATGATGATGAAGAGACTACAAATGATATGTGAGATGAAAGAATTGTTGAAGCACAGTCAATGGTTTAAGAATGTAGTGGAATGATTACATGTTTATCATGTGTAATGTTGTATAAGTAATCTCATGGTACTGTAGAATAAAGAGACATGTAAGGATTGTTACACTGTTACCAGTATCCATGAAAGGTTATTCAGATATTTTTGGAATGTAGATGATATGCGCATAATGAAGGGATAAGGAGAAAATTAAATTTTTGATAGTATTCATGAGCTCATGATTGATATAAGGACTAAGTGATATCATGGTTTGAGTATATAGAATTTTGAGGATTTTGGTATGTGGAAAGAGTTAACTTTTAATTGAATTCATGTTTTCAATAAGGTTCAATGGGTATTCAAGAGAGTACAAGATTAAGGCATTTGAATGTTTGGAATGTGACCAACAAGATATATCTTATGATATATGGGGATCAACGATGGTATTAAATCTCTGGTAATCGTTTTCACTATGTTATGAGAATGGACTGCAGTATTATGGATAAGCCTAAAGATTGGAATGGATTATGTTGGACATAAGTTAGTATTGTTTAGGGATTGAAGTTTTTTCGATATTATTGATGAGATGTTATAGTAATATAGTTTTAGAAAAAGGACAACCTGCAGGACGGGCGACAGCCCATCGCTTCGGACAAGGCTGTGGGAATCGAACCCACAACCGAAGTGCGACTGGCCTTTATCGCCTACCACTGACCTACAGGAAGTCCCTGTTTAGTAGAAACTAGTTTTATTATATTAAGCAGTATGATATATGAAGTATAAGTCCATTTTAGGAACCATATGTGATTAATCTCACTATAGATCGACTTATGTATATAATTTTTTTTTGATAACCTTTTGTTTGAGACAGATGGAATGACCCGTCATTCTATCACATGATCTGCTAACACTTCACGAATAACAAATTCAACTTCATTTATTTAAGAGATGAAGTGGAAATTGTTTAAGGCATGAACAACAGTGAGATTGTACCAAAATAAAGAAAGTATTTATTCTAATTCAAATTTTCAACTTTAGGGAAATGATCTTGAAAACCAAAAATGTTGTCCTAATGATCTTATACCTGATGAATCAGATGGTACCTTATATCATCACAAATCTATGGATTTGTGATTACTGGTTTTTCCATAGCCATGTTCTCTACCACTCTCCATCAGAACATGATGGTTATATTTCTCTTCCATGTCCATATTTTCACCTATGTTCTCCTATGTGGATACCCAGTGATTAGTTAACTTGGGTAACCATTACGTTTTATACTTTAGTTTTTAAAGATAAGTTTTGGTATTCCTTTTTACGATGTGGGTTTCTATCAAAGAAACTTTCAAATAGTAAACCGTTATAACCCCGACGAATTTCGAGGGCGAAATTCATTTTAAGGGGGGTAGAATGTAACAGCCCAAGATTTTATAAAAAATATTCTTTTTAATTTTATTAATGTCTTGTGTTGTACGCTACACCAAAAGGATCTTGCACAACACGCATCCTTGACTTGCCTTGCATTACACGCAATTGCGACCTTCCTCGATAGCTTGCGTCGTACGCAATACCGAGTTTCACTAAACAACAATATGCTATTAAAACTAGCCGTTATGAATAGTAATAACCACTTTTTGAAATTTTATAAATTTTATTTTTCAAAATGGACTTCATTTTTGGACTCAGAATATCGAAATTAGCCTAGGGTGCAATTTTGGTATTTTTCTGAAAACTTTCAATTTTTGATGAATAGTGAAACCACTAAGTGGTAGGTTAAAAACTGAATATTGCATAAAACTTAATTTTACCGCTTCTGTGAATAGAATTTTGAAAATCCGACAGACACGGTTAATATCAAGGACTAAAATGTGGTTCAATGAGAAAAAAATAATTTTTTGGTGAATAGTAACTTTTTACTTTTTTTACCGCGGTTAATAGTAAATAGGGTAACTAAGGGTAAATATGATATTAATATTACCCTAACACATGTCCTAATTCTATTGGACAAGTGTAATTCGACCAAAAACAAACTTAGGAATAAAATATGACCATTTAGGCCCACTTGGATTATATTAGGACATTTATTATTAATTTATTTAAAGAAGGGTTAAAATAGTTAAAATCAATGTTTAATAAGTAAATCATTTTTAATATGGGGTTATACATAAGATAAATTCGATTGTAAATATTCATTAGAAAGCTAAAAATATTTCCTACATGATGGTATTTTATTTGTAATTTTTAGACATCAAATAATATAATTTATTTATGACACAAAGATGATGCAGTAATTATCTTATTAATGAAATATTGACATAATTGATAATATAAATACCAAAATAAATGTAATTTAAGACTTTTTATGAATTCCAATAATTTTCTAGGTTACTATGATATATTAGTGTTCATTTAATCAACTTGTTTTGAACATATAATTCTGTTATGACTTTCAAAAAAATCATATATCAAATTGTATCAAAATTGACACAAAATAGTTTTTAAATCAAATATTATATTATTAATTGTTATTTTATTCCTAAAAATCTAAGGTTCGGCCAAATAACTTAGATAAGGATATATATATTAATAATATTCAATTTGGGGTTCGTTTGGAATGTTATAGTAAGTGTATTAACCATATAGTGAAAGAAAACAAAAAGACACGGTAAAAGTTAAATTATTTAACTTAGAGTTAAATCTAATTGATAAGGTTAAAATAATAACCTAAACTTGTCTAAATCCTATTGGATGATAGTATTTCGACCAATCCCCACTTTATCTTCTAAATAAGACCCTTTGTAACCATTATAAACCGATTTTGACTTTAATATAAAATAATATTTTGAGATATTCCTAAGGTGCCCCTTTCCTCCCTTATAAAAGGACACCTCCTCCCCCTCCTCCTCACACCCATTTGAGCACTCAAGCTCGGCCAACCCCTGCCAAAATCTCTTCTCCACTTCCCTGGAAACATCCTAGAGGTTCTGGTCTTCCTCAAAGACCAATTTTAGTGCCCTAAGAGGAGGTCTCAAAGAGGCGCTTCAAAGAAGAGGTAATTACCGTTACCAATTCTTTCATCTTTATTTCTTCTTCCACTTCTTCTTCTTAGGTTGTTTCATTATGAAGTAATAACATCAGTATCACTCATATACTGATATGTTATTATAAGTATGAAACAACCCTATTTCACCATCTATCCATCCTACGGAAAAAGAAATCACCGCGCGTGCGTACGTACGGAATACCGTCTCCACGCCGTGGTGTAATCTATTTTCCACCACCACCTTACATGGATGGGTATGATGGTGTAAAGAATAACTATACATAGTTATTACAACATCATATTGATTCTGATATATTGTATAATCCACTCCAATTCAATTCAGTATTTATGGAAATGATATCATCGCTCGTGCGTACGTACGGACTACCGTCTCCACGACGCGATGAGATTCATTCTCCATGTTAACCATTTAAGAATGATTATAAAGTATATATAAGAAATAATAATGAAATATATGACATTATAAAGCTATTGGATTTATGTATATATATATATATGTATGTCATCAACTTACTTCCATTCATGACAATAAGGAAAGGAAAACAGCATTCATGCGTACGTACGGACTACCGTCTCCATGAACGGTGTTTTTCATTTCATTTATCTATCTTATATATATATATATACTGAATATATATGATATATAAATCATATTTTATATTCTGGATGTAAGTAAATCATGATATAAGTAATAATAATGTCAAGAACAACAAGTCAAAACACCTACGATAAAATGAAACGATTTTACCCAAAACGCTTCTTTAACGTGGAATTTACAAAAGAACGGATAATATAAAGTCATAAGTGAACCATATATGATATCATAACAGTGAATATGATTCTGTAATAATTCAATGACATTATTTAAATCATTATACAGGAGGTTCGTACACGTACAAAGCAAGTCGGACCTAAGGTAAGGAAAATACCACAATCTCATTTTTATCCGAGATTGTTTATTCGTAAGTATTTACTGGGGTGTATTTTATCATCCACATCCATGTTCCCTCAATATGTAATATTGTTTCCATCCACTTACAATAGTTTAAATCCAATTTTACCCTTCGGAGAGTTTTTAGTAAAGAATATGAAAGGAATCTTTTGTCGTTTTTTTTCGTACGAGGTACTTTTTGACTTTTCTGACAAAGGTACAAAGAATGTTTTTTTAACTTATACGGAATGTATGGATTTTTAAAACATTATTTCCAAGAAGATTCCTTTACAAGTTTTCAAGTTTATTTTTAATCAACTTATTTTATTTTAAAGACGTATGACATGTTATGAAATGAAAAATGTTTTTTTGAAGAAGAAAGGATATTTTCCTCAAGAATGGAGTTCAAGTGTTTTACCAAAATTATTTTCCATCTAAGATAATAAAGGGTTCTGTTTTTATCCCTATTATTACATTGATTTGATCATGTTGTGATTTAATTATTCTTATGAATTCCTTTATCCTGTATGAATTGTTTAATGATGTCATGATGTTTAAGATTCCAATTTGTATTACATGGGTTATGCAATGATGTATGATTTATGATTATGTGGCACACATAAGAAAGGATTCATTATAAGATGGGTGGGACCTATATCTCCCTCCAATGCATTGGGTAAAGATTTTATATCTCATGAGATAGACATGGCTGGAATGGTAGGTTATACCGGTTCAGTGAAACAGGACTGAAACGAGGGTTACTCGATTCAGAAAGGGACTTTGTCCACTAAGATAGTCTTGGCAATGAGTCTTGACTAACAAGAAATGATTCTCTATGATTATGTGTGAATGCCACAAAGTTTCATGTTTTAAGTTATGATTATTGTGATTATATTTCACTGCCATGATTTATCCCATGTTATGAAATTATGCTCTCTTTTGCAGGTTAAGATTTCCAAAATGTTATGTTCTTATGAATATGATGTGATTGATATTTCTTTTGTTTACCCTTACTGAGCATTTGAGCTCACCCTTTTATGTTTTCTTTTCCCCAGGATATAAAGAAAGGTTTTAGGTAAAAAACAGAAAGATCTTTATGGGAGATGTTGAAGATCTTTCACCATGATTAGGAGATTATATTCCGAGTTTCCAAAGACACTAAACTATTACGGTCCTTGTGTGTGTGTTTTTGTTATGTACTAAGTGTTCCGCGAAAGTAATGTAATGTTCATGTACGTCAAGATACGGGTCTCTACATATAGTGTTTTCTATAATTTTTCTAGGTTATGTATTTGGATGGGATCATAGTATTATACTCAATATTTGGTTCTTGATATGATTATCTAGGTAAGGGAAGGAAGACACATGTGAGGGATGGTCATAGGATGTGAGCCACATGGGCATTTGGGAGACACAATAGTGGGAAGGATGAAGTGGGTTACATTCCGTCTATATATATTGTTTTATATAGATATGATTACTTATATTTATTAATTTCATAGTGTTCTTTGGTGACTATGTGATATAATGTTACCTACTTATGTAAAAATTATGTATTTTTCATATTCAGTAGGTTTTAATATGATTCTTTTACATTCATCATGATAATTTTCATGTATGATACTTCTAAGTGATATATTTTCACCCTTCAAATATATCAATTTTTTTCTTGACCCCGTGATCTAGTTAGAGATTTATATAAGAAATATGACCACATGAAGTTTTATATGTGTTTTTGGGGATCAGGGTCATTTAATTAGTGTTTCTTTTGATATTTTTGGTTTCATCCATTTATGTATGATATTACGATCATATATTTGGATTTCTTATTTATTATATAAAGTTTTTATAAGGACCCATCCTTAAACATTACATAATCATGAATTAAATAAATAATTCACAATGAAGATATTTTCAGGTTTAGAGTTTTAGAGAATTAGGCTATAACATATACATGAAAAATTGAATAATACAAGTAGACACATCTACTTAGTTTCCATTGATTTCATAAAATAAAAACTCTTAAAAAAATGGACATGTCTAGTTCCATGTTTTAGATAGCCATACATTTCGTTGATCTGATCCTTGACCGTATTCCACTTTATGTCCTTTGAAATACATTTCAAAAACATGGGATGAGCATAAAAATCATAGTAAGTTTTTTAAAAAAACAAGTAAATAATGGATACTTTATCATAAGTAAAACATTTCACCTTTATGAATTAGTAAATACACTTCACTGAATAAAAGATCATTTATTACCCTTTTGTAACAAAAAATATTACCATAAAACCCATATAAAGATCACATGACATATAATGGTAACATGGGACATAAACATGATTAAGTGGAATAACCATACGGTCTACTTCTACACATATCACTAAATGGAATAGCCATACGAACAACATCCAAACCCAATGAATTGTAGGTTATAAAATAACCACATGTCCTAGTTTATCACGACACCACCCATCATTTGATTTATCACATAACCACACGTCAAATGTCCAAGTACCATATCAAAATCATAACACATAAAATATTGAAAATATAAACATTTCACTATTAATATTTAATTTGAAATCACATGAAATAATTTCAAGATATTGAAATAATCAATTCAGTTTAAAAACCATTTTCAATACCAAAACACCCAAAAACAGAATAAGCGATTTCTGTTTCATTTTAGAAAACATTAAGGCTTATAGAGGAATCCAAATAACATTTACGGCGATGGAGAGGTCATTGTCACAGCAAATGTAAAAAAACATTCCCTTTATAGTTTAGTAAAACACTTCGTATAAAAAAATATTCCCTTTGAATGTAAGTCAAAGTCAAAGGGTTTTATTATACACCATGTAAAAGAAGAAGGTATATATTATGGAAATATGCCTCAGTGAAAAGATATTGAGATGAAGTCCCTTACCTCGTGTCCGATTTGACCCGTTCGTTATTAAATCTCTTGAATAATAAACTAAAGATAATTTTTACATACTTATGAACATTTTTTAATGTTTATTTTTCCTTTTATATCAATTATTACTATGTTATAAACATTATAAAACCATTTAAGTTAATAATGTTCATTTTGTTGATATTTGGTACTTGAGTCAACAATGGACTTCTTATAAGTACAAGTTGTTCACATGGTCAAAAGTTCATTATATCTAGAATGATATTCCTGATTTAAATATCATATATATAATTTATATCCATTACATACATGTATTTATAATAGTACTTAACATTTGGAGGTAAGAAATGAAATGCATCGTTCATGGAGATGGTAAGTTGTACGTTGACATAAATGCTACTTTCATTTATATTTCGTACTTTAATGGAATTAAAAGATAATGATACATAGGTATATTATAATTCCAATATAATATCCTATATAATATCTTTAACTCTATTATTTATACATCCTACATATGTCATTAACGAGTCTTATCACTTTGAGGGGGCAGTAGTCCGCACTTCCTCAAATGAAATTATCACATTTACCTGTTACGGAAACCATAACGATAGGATATAAATGTAAAATACAGATGCATAAAGAAAACAGAAACATAATTTATATCATATATAAATACAATTACATATTAATTGCCACCATGATTTTTGGTAGGAGATAATCTACCAATCATCGTTTCTTGAGGTGTTAGTTTTCCATCCACAAAAACAATATGTTCTTCACCCATTAAATAGAGGTGTCTGTATGTGTATTAAGAATAATTTAAATAACCACATCAAAGTATTTTAGGATAATGGTGTTGTTATCAAATAAATTAATAAAAATAGTTTAGGGATTGGAGAAGTAAAATAAAAAGATAGAAGTTAAGAGGAACTGTTACCTTTAATTTGGGTAACTCCCTTTGTTTTGAAACAAAAGGACTTCTTGAAGTGCCTTATTCCTAAGGTAAGGCTTCTAGGATGAGGAGAGGTATATTTATAGATTATGTTATTATTTTTTGGATGATCCAAGGGGCTTTAGAGGTGTGAGGAATGAGTAAGAAGTGAGGATTTTTTATAAGGGGGTAGTGGATCTTTTGGAAAGTGTGAAAATAATATTTTATTATATAATTATATATAGTTTCTAAAGGTCCAAAACTAATTAACGTCAAATATAATATGACTCATGGTCGAATAAAACAATCCAATAATAATTTTATAGGTTTTGGATATTGTTTTAATATTTATAATCCTATTTATTTAAATCATTTATTAATAAGGTAAATACTGCATCATTATTGTGTCACGAATAATTTATTTTATCTGATGTCTAAAAATTATAAAAAAAATACCATGATGTAGGAAAAACTTTTAGATTTCCAATTAATATTTATAGTCCAAAAGATAGATTATAACACCCCATGTAAAAAGTAATTTACGAAATCATATTTGTTTGTGTCATTTTTGTCTTTACATAAAATAATTAAAATAAAGTGTCATTATCACTCCCACGTGGCTCCATGGGGTCCCAAAATCGACCCAAAGATTACCATGTTCGTAAATGACTCAACCAATAAGGTTAGGAAAATATTTAAGATAATTTCTTATTATTATAATATTCTTTTTACCTTGAACTGCCCTATTAACCTTTAACCGCGGTAATTAAAAGTCAAAAGTAACTATTCACACAAAATTATTTTCATCTTATTAAACCACATTTTACTTACTAATAACAACCATATATTTCAAATTTTTGAAATTCAAATTATAGAAGTGGTAAAATTTTATTTAAATGAAAAATTCAGTTTTTTTAACTACTACTTAGTGGTTTCACTATTCATTAAAAATTGATGTTTTTCAGACAACTACAAAAAATTCACCCTATGTTATATTTGATATTATAAATTCTAAATTGGTTTCTATTTTACCAAATTAAAAAAATATAAGTTTCATTAATTAATTAAAAATTAATTCCCGTTGTCCAAACAAATAGTGTGTTTTTAAGAAACAATAACTATCAAAAGATCGACAATTGTTTATGTCCAATTTCAAAGTGAAATAAATTCTCATGACCAACATTGAATTAATTGGTAAAAAACTAATCGAATTACACTTTAAAACAAATTAAAGAGATAATATAACTATATAAATAAATTACATTAAAAGGAACTTTTGAGTAAAAATACAGTATCTTTCACTATTCACAAAAATGAATTTTATTAGAAAAATACAATAAAATTACCCAAAGTAAATTTGGAGGTCCCAAATCTAAAGAAGAATTTTATTTTGACAAATAGTACACATAAAAGTGACAAAAACTATATTTAAATAGGGTTCTCCATTAAAATGTGTTAAATCGACTTTTTAATGTAAATTATACTTAAAATTAGATTCATTCACATTTTAAACCTCCAACTTTTATTTAACAAACATGTATAATCATATTGTAGTTAGTTCTATTCATTCCTGCCAATAAAACGACTAGGCCTTAACTACTATTTAAAATAATAATATTATATTATTAGTGTGAAACGTACGATTTCAAAGAAACTTATTGTTGCATATCGAGTACGCCATCAAACATAGCGTCCCCTTTAAAGTAAAATTAATATTTAATTCAAAAATATTAATAAATATAAAAATTTATTAATCTTTATTTACTTCGGATGTTACATCCTTCCCCCTTTTGGAAATTGTTTCCTCACAATTTTATTCACTTATCAAATAAGTGGTGGTATTTATCCCTCAGAGAATTTTCAGATTTCCACGTTGCCTCTTCAGCCATATGGTTTTTCCACAAAACCATTACCTAGTGAATTATCTTATTCTGCAACACTTTCTCCCTATGGTCATGAATCTGGACTGGTTGTTCTTCATAAGAGATATTCTCTTCTAATTGAACTACCTCTCAACTCAAAACATGAGATGGATCCGACATATACTTTCTCAAAATTGAAACATTAAAAACATTGTGTACCTATGATAAACATGGAGGTAATTCCACTCTGTATTCAACGGATCCTTCTTTCTCAAGGTTTTCATAAGTTCCAATGAACATCGGACTCAACTTTCCCTTCTTTCAAAAATGTATCACACTTTTTTAGGGAGAAACTTTGAGAAAGACATGAACACCTACCTCAAAAGAGAGATCCTTACTCCAGTTATCTGCCAAATGTTTATGTCTACTTTAAGCTGTTCTCATGTTCTTATGAATCAACTAAAATTTTTTTACATCTCTTCTACCAATTCTAGTCCCATTATCTTCCTTTCACCTACTTCATCTCAAAATACTGGAGTTTGACAACACTTTCCATATAATGATTCAAATGGAGCCATCTATATACAGGAATGAAAACTATTATTATATGAAAATTCAACCAAAGATAGATGTTGGTCCCAACTTCCCTGGTATTCTAGGGAACAATCCCGTAGCATATCCTCTAGTTTCTAAATTGATCATTCTAATTTCCCATATGATTTCGGATGAAAAGCTGTTCTAAAATTTAATTCAGTACCCAACCACTTCTAAAGGCCTTTCCAAAAGTTATAAGTAAACCTGGGATCATGATCAGATACAATGGAGAGGGGAACTCAATGCAACCTAACTATCTCTTTAACATACAACTGAGAAAGTTGATCTAGAGACAAAGAATCTCGAATTGGAAAGAAATTAGAAGATTTAGTCAACCGATCAACAATAACCCATATTGTTTTATTACCTCGAGATGTCTTCAGTAATCCCACAATGAAGTCCATGGATATATTATTTCATTACCACTCTGGCACCAGTAAATACTGAAGCATCATTTTTGGTAAATTCCGCTTTGCTTTAACATGCTGACATGTCAAACACTTCACAGTAAAATAAGCAATATCTCTTTTCATTCCATCCAGCCAGTAATACTCATGATGATCTCTGTGCATCCTTGTACTACCTAGATGAACTAAAAATGGGGAACTATGATCTTCACATAACAACTCATTCTTCAACTGTAAATCACAAGGAACACATAATCTCTTCACAAACCTCAAAACATAGTCATTGTTAATGTTATAATCAGGCAACTTTCTCTTCTAAACCAACTCTACCTTTTTCTAGAACTCACTATCTTATTTCTGCGCTTTCTTTATTCTGCTTGATATAGATTATTTCTGTGACACCTGAAACAAAAAATAATAATTTTTTGAACAAAAAACTTCTATGAAAAATTTCATCAAATAAAAAACCAAATGATCTCGTTCCAAACATATCATGGTTAATGAAACATTAATTTTTCGACTCAAATAATCATCCACTTTATTTTCCATTCCTAGATGTTAATGAGTCATGAAATCATAATCCTTGATTAATTCCAACCATCCCCTTTGTCTCAGGTTCAATTCTGTTTGAGTGAATATATACTTAAAAATTTCGTGGTCAGCATATATTTCACATTTTACTCCATAAAAATGATGTCTCCATATTTTTAAAGCAAAAAAAATAGAAGCTAATTTTAAATCATGTGGAGGGTAATTTAACTCATGAGTTTTCAACTAACGTGAAGCGTAAGCAATTACCTGATCATTCTACATAAAGACACATCCAATTCCTTTCAATGAAGCATCACTATAAATAACAAACCCACCATTTATGGAAGGCAGTTCCCAAACTTGAGCATTCACCAATCTTCTTTTCAATTCCTAAAAACAATCATCACAGTCTATTGTCCAATGGAACTTAACACTATTTGGAGTTAACTTAGTCATTGGACTAGATAACCGTGAAACATTATCAACAGACCTTCAGTAATATCCTACCAAAACAAGAAAACTACGAATCTGGGATATATTTGTGGGTCATGGCAATTCTATAACAAATTTTGTTTTAGTAGGATCAATTGTTATGCTATTGTTTTAAACAATGTGACCATGTAATGAAATTTGATGCAACCAAACCTCACTCTTTCTAAATTTCCCAAAAAATTTATTTTCTTTTAAGGTTTGAAAGACAACCCTTAAATGACTTTCATGTTCCTATTTTATTTTTGAATAGACCAACATATCATCAATGAACACAACCAAAAACTTATCCAAGAACTAAAGGAAAATTCTATTCATAAGATCCATGAATACAGAAAGTGCATTAGTTAAACCAAAAGGCATAACTAAGAATTCATAATGGTCATATCTAGTATGAAACGCGGTAATTGGAATTTATGATTCCTTTACTTTCAACTGATGGTACCCTGACCTCATGTCAATCTTCGAAAAATAATGAGATCCCTGGAGCTGATCAAATAAAGAACCAATATGAGGAAAAGGATACTTTATCTTAACAGTGATTTTATCCAATGCTCTATAATCAATGCAAAGTCTCATTGAAACATATTTCCTTTTAACAGACAAGACAAGATCACACCATGGTGACGTGCTAGGTTGAATGAAACCATTATCTAATAATTTCTGCAATTTCTTCTTTAACTCTAGAAGTTCAAATTGATCCATTCGATAAAGGTGTTATGAAATTGTCTTAGCATCAGGAACTATGTCAACAGTAAATTCAACGTTCATATCAGGTATAATACTAGGCAATTCAATATAAATAATATCAAGGTACTCATTAACCACTGGAACATAATTAATCTGAATAGATCCTTTGTTTTAAACAATATGTGCAAGGTAACATTCATTTCCAACTTTTACAAGTTTCTCAACTTCCTGATATGTTATTAATGACTAGGGTTCGTTCTTTTATACAAACTGAAAATCTTTCTGAAAAGAAACCTCTTTAGCCCTGTAGTAATTCTTAGCTTGATAAACAGACAACCAATACATTATAAAAATAACATCAAACTCAACTAGAGGAAAAACAACAATGTTTGCAGGTAGATTATTTCCGCACAAAAGGACAAGAAGGTTATTATAATTTCTTCTTGTCTCAACATTTATTCCCTGTCTTTTTACCATATATTCAGTATTCATATCATGAGCTAGAATTCTGAATTTACTAGAAAACTTCTTAGGAATGAAATAATGTGTAGACCCTGAAACAAATAACACATAGCATAATCTGAACAAACAAACAGTGTACCTAATACTACTTCATTCGATGGCCCAACATCTACTGAAGTAGTCGCAAAGGATTTCACCACCCCTTTCTACTTGTATTCCAGCTACTTTCCTTCAGTTGAGTTCTTCATTGGACTCTCATTTTCATAATGACCCATTTCATTACACTTAAAACTTCTTACAGATGGCTTTTCACTACCTACTAGATCATCTTCCTTACAATTACGAGCAATATGACCAGACATTCCACACATGCAGCACTTTCGAGGCTTTGATAAACATTCTCCATGATGATTTTTACCACACTTCTCTCAAGATGGATATTTAGTTTTCTTACCTCTACGCTTATTTGATAAATTCTTTCCCTTTTCCTACCAACTGGACACCATATTCTGTTTTTTTTCAAAGAACAACTGATCATAGACAAACTCCATTTCCACCTTCTCCGCACATCGAATAAGTTTTTCATAACATCTAAAATCATGAGAGGCTAATGCTCTTCGATATTGTGACATCAGTCCTAAGTAAAATTGATTTATCTAACTATAAATATCTTGGATGAAATTTGGATCATACCTTTCCAGTCGAGTGAACCTTCCTTCGTAAACAGCCATTGATTCATCCTCCTGCCTCAATTCCAAGAATTGTATTTCCATCATAAGTGAAACAACTTTTTGAAAATATTTCTCGATAACATACCTTTGAATTCATCCCAAAAAAGAGCATAAATATCCTCACTATCCCTAATATTTTTCACCATCGACCACCACTGATCAGCTTCACCTTCAAAACTGTAAACAAAAAGACTAACCTTTTGATGTTCTGAACAACCCATGACATCGAATATTTTATCTAGTGCTTTAATCCATCCTTTTGATAGCACAGGGTCAGATGATCCTCGGAATGATGGTTGATGTTGCCTCATGAAATGGTCTTATACTAAAATTTTTCTCTGTGGTTGATCTGGCTGATCTCGTCCATGGATACCACCACTATTTATAACCCGAGTCAACTGCACTATCACTGCAACAAATTGTTCACTTCCGATTCCGACTATCTCAGGTGGTTGATTTGGAAGGTTGTCTTCCTCCTGATTTCATCCCAACATATCTTCCTTGTTTCCTCTATAGAAAACCATTCTGAACATAAATATAGCTTATGCGAAGCAACATGGTAATATGTAAATGCTACATCATTTCAATCATAAATTAAGCTAAAAAATAATTTATGGATATTAATTTAACTATATTCTAACTCTTTTAGTTGTCTAGACTGACCTTTGATACCAACTATAAGGACCCGGCCTTAAACATTACATAATCTTGAATTAAATGAATAATTCTCATTAAGGATTATTTCAGGTTTGGAGGTTTAAAGAATCAGTCCATAACATAAACATGAAAACATGAATAATACATGTATACATATCTACTCAGTTTCCATTTTATCAAAAAATAAAAACTCTTAAAAAGAGAGTCATGTCTAGTTCCATGTTTTAGACAACATGAAATTTCCATAATCTCATCCTTGACACTATTACACTTTATGTCCTATGAAAAACATTTCAAAAACATGGGATGAGCATAAAAAGCTCATTATGGGATACACAAATAAGGAAAACTGTTAGTTTTTCAAAAGAACAAGTAAACCATGAATACATTATGATAATTAATACGTTTCACCTTTATGAAGTAGTAAATACTCATCACTAAATAAAGGATCATTTATTACCCTTTTGTAACCAAAAGATTTCCATTGAACTCATATAATGAAAAGATAACATATAAAGGAAACTTGGAACATAAACATTATTAAGTGGAATAACCATACGGTCGACTTCCACACATATCACTAAATGGAAACACCATATGGCCGACTTCCATACCCAATGCATTGGATGTTATAATGTAACCATCCATCCAGGTTTATCACAGCACCACTCGTCATTTGGTTTATCACATTACCACCCATCAAATGTCCAAGTACCATTATAAAACCATAAAACATAATATATTGAAAATATAAACATTTCACTAAAAACATTTAATTTGAAATCACAAGAAATAATTTCATGATATTGAAATAATCAATCCATTTGAAATACCATTTTCAATACCAAAACACCAAAAAACAGAGTAATGGATTTTTTTTTCATTTAAGAAAACATTAAGGCTTATATAGGAAGCCAAATAACGATTACGGCGACAGAGAGGTCATTGTCGTCGCAAACGTTAAAAACATTCCATTTTTTGTTTCGTAAAATGCTTCGTAGAAAAGAAGATTCCCTTTGAATGAATATAAAAGTAAAAGGGTTTTATTATACATCGTGTAAAAGAAGAAGTTATATATTAACGAAATATACCTCAATGAAAGGAGTTTGAGATGAATTCCCTTACCTCGTGTCTAACTTGACCTGTTCATTCTTTAATTTATGGAATAATAAACTAATGTTAATTTTTACTTACTTAAGAGCCTTTCTTAAAGTATATTATTCCTTTTATACCACTTGTTACCATGTTGTAAACATTATCTAATCATTTATGTTCATAATGTCCGTTTTGTCGATATTTGGTACTTGAGTCAAAAATAGACTTCTTATAATTACAAGTTGTTGACATGGTCAAAAGTTCATTATATCGATAAAGATATTCATGATTTTGAAATAATATATATCATATATATCCAGAATATACATGTATTTATAATAGTACATAACATTTGGAGTTAAGAAATGCAATTCACCGTTCATGGAGACGTTAAGCTGTAGGTAAGCATGAACACTACTTTAATTTCTATTTGGTAGTTTAATGGATTTAGAACATAATGATACATAGGTATATTATAATTCCATTATAATATCATATATAATATCTTTAACATTATCCTTTATACGTCCCACATATGGAATTAATGAGTCATGTCACATTGAGGGGGCGGTAGTCCGAACTTCCTCAAATGAAATTATCGCATTTACCCTTTATGGAAACTATAAAGGTAGAATATAAAAATAAAATACAGAAGCATAAAAAAATAGAAACATAATATATATTATATATAAATATAGTTACATCTTAATGTCCCCCATGATATGTGATAGGATATAATCGAACAATCAATATTTTGTGAGGCGTTAGTTTTCCATCCACAAAAACAGTGTATTTTTCACCCATAAGATAGAGATGTGTGTAGGTGTAGTTATAATCCTTATCATAAAAAAATCCTAGTATATTTAGGATAGAGTTTTTGTTATAAAATATAGGAATAAAAATATTTTAGGGGTTGGATAAGTAAAATAAAATGAAAAAAGGTAAAAGGAACGGTTACCTATAATTTGGGTAACTCCCTTTGTTTTGAAACAAAAGGACTTCTTGAAGTGCCTTCTACTAAAGTTAATGCTTCTAGGAGGAGGAGAAGGATCTTGAGAGATTATTTGGGAAGGGTTTGGACGATACAAGGGCCTTGAGAGGTGTGATGAATGAGTATGAAGTGATGGCGTTTTATAAGGGGAGGTGGGGCTCTTTAGAAAAGTGAGAAAAATATTATTTTATTATATAAAGATATTCAGTTTGTAAAGGTCCAAAACTAATTAAAGATGAAGATATGATGACTCATGGTCGAAATACAATAATCCAATATGAATTGGATAGGTTTTGGGTATTGTTTTAATATTTATAATCTTATTTATTTAAATCATTTTTTAGTGAGGTAAATACTTCATCATTATTGTGTCATAAATAATTTTAATTTTTTTGATATCTAAAAATTATTAAAAAATAACATGATGTAATAAATATTTTTGTCTTCACAATGACAATTTATATTTGAAAAGATATCTTATATAACCCAACGTAAAAATTAATTTACTAAAAGATATTTGTTTGTGTCATTTTTTTCTTTACTTAATGTTAATTAAAATAAAGTGTCATTATCACTCCCAAGTGGCACAATGGGGTCCCAAAATCGACCCAAAGATACCCATGCTCCTAAATGACTCAACCGATAAGGTTATTACAAGTTTTAAGGTAATTTTTTGTTAATATAATATTATTTTTACCTTGAATTACCCTATTTACCTTTAACCGAGGTTACAAAATGTCAAAAGTTACTATTCACCAAAAAATTATTTTCATCTTATTGAACCAAACTTTACTTACTAATAACAACCATGTATGTCGGATTTTAGAATTTCAATTCACTTAATCTTTAAAATTTTATTTAAATGAAAACGTCAGTTTTTTTAACTACTACTTAGTGGTTTCACTATTCTTCAAAAATTGATATTTTTCAGAAAACTACCAAATATTCAGCCTAAGCTATATTTAATATTATGAATTCAAAAAATGATTTCTATTTTACCAAATTGATAACATTTAAGTTCCATTAATTAAATTAAAATTAATTTCCATTGTCAGAACAAATATGGTGTTTTTAAGAAACAGTAACTATCAAAAGATGGACACTTGTTAATGTCCAATTTCAAGGTGAAATTAATTACAATGACCACAATTGGATAAATTATTAAAAATATAATCTAATTACACTTTAAAACCAATTAAAAAGATAATATAACCATATAAATAAATTAGATTAAAAGGAACATTTGAATAAAAATACAGTTTTTTTCACTATTCATAAAAAATTGAAGTTTATTAGAAAAATACCAAAAATTTACCCAAAGTAAATTTCGATGTCCTGAATATAATAAAAGAATTTTATTTTGTCAAATATAACATATATAAGTGACCAGAAATATATTTAAAGAAGTTTTTCCATTAAAAGGCAATAAATCTACATATTACAGTAAATTGTGCTTAAAATTAGATTCATTCACTTTTAAGCCTCTAACATTTATTTAACAAACAAGTATAATCATATTGTAGTTAGTTCTATTCATTTCTGCCAATACAATGACTAGGATTTAACTACCATTTAAAATAATATTATTATATTATTACTATGCAATGTAAGATTTCAAAAATAATCTGTTGTCGCGTATCGGGTACGCCATCAAACATAGCGTACCCTTTAAAGTAAAATTAATATTTAATTCAAAAATCTTAATAAATATGAAAATTTATTATTCGTTATTTACTTGGGATTTTACAATTTTGATTTTTGGATTATCACATTATCTATTATTCATAAAACATAAAAAATGTGGTTAATGTCAAAAAACCAAGTAATGATAGAATAATTAATTTTTTTATTTATTAATATGAATTAGATTGATATGTTAGCTATAAAAATATGGATTAATTTCTATTAAAAAAGGAAATTATTTTAATTAAACACATATCATTTAGGGTTTTATTTAAATGATTAATTTCGAAAAATTATAATTTCAATTTAAACAAATGAATATCATTTTTGAAATCAAAATATCATTTTTCACATTGGTCTAATTTTTGGAATTATCAAAAAATATTCATTTTTCAATGAATAGTGAAAAATACCAATATTATTAAAAGAATTTTATTTTTAAAAATTTAAGTGATTTAAAAGTATAAATATGTTTTAATATATTTTTTATGTAACCTAATTATTATTTATCTACATTCAATCCAATTCATTTTTTTCACTTCATCATTATATTTTTTTAGTATATGTTTGTTTTTTTGTTTAAAAACAGGTTTTTCTAAGAAAACTCAATTGCATAATGTTGAACATATTGAATTATTTAAAATAACCCCTTATGTGGATTGTTTTTAAAAAACATATATATTATATATTAGTGATTATTATTTTAGTTCCATGAAATGATTATGATAAGTCATTAAGTTAATATAGAATCATATTTTTCTAAAAAACTCTCTTCTTTCAAACATGTTGTCTCACCACATATTATGGATTAATATTAAATTAAAATATTTTAATTATATGAATTAAATTTTAAAATAATGGATTTCAAATTTGGAATTGTAACGACCCGAAGTTTTTCAATGGAAATTCCCTTCATAAAATTATGTCATAAAATCACATGAATACACAACATAATGAACTACTAAGTGATAAGTGACCTTTAATCATGATTTTTTGACTTCTGTGTTGGGAATTTTGAAAATCAGACATACATGATTGTGTTCAAGATGATTTTTGCAGTCTAATGAAACAAAAATAATTTTCGGTGAATAGTAATGTACCCTTGTGAATAGTAACCCACACTTATGAATAGTAATATGACCCTTATAAATAGTAAATCATCCAAAATAAGATTAAACTTACCCATAAAGAATTAAATAAAATTTAGACATCTTCCAATGTGACAATTCGACCATAGTAAACATTTTGGTATTTTTTAAGTCATAAATAAATAATTATAATTAATTCATTAATTGAAAAACAAATTAATTTTCTTAAAATGTCTTCTTTAATAATCAAATCAATTTCTTATTGTTTTCAAATAATTTTATAAGACCCTAGGTAATTTTTGAAAGTACTATAAAATCAATTTTAAATTTAAAAACTGTTTTTATGTAAATTATGATTTTAAATAAATATTAAATTAATCATATTTAAAAAATAATTTTTGAAAAATGGTATTAATTTTTGGATTCTACATGTCGAAAAAAGGACGGGGTAAATTTTTGAGATTTTTCTAAAATACTTGAATTTTTGGTGTATAGTAAAATACATTAATTTACCGTATAAATATATTATAATTTAAACCCACTATTCGTGACATCACAAGTGATGTAAGCACTCAAATCCCAAACTCAAATTCCTTATTTACTATTCTTGGTCATTGATGACTCACTATTCCTTGTCTTGGGGGAAATTAATAATCTAATGAATTTTATATTTAGGAACCCCCTCTCCCCTCTACTATAAAAACAACCCTTCACACCCTCATTTCCTCACACCTCTCAAACTCCAATACATCTCTAAAATCATCCAAAAAATCCTACCTATCCACTATCTCACGATCAAGATCTTATGGTCTCAGTCCAATCCTAGCTTCTTTAAGGTTGATCTCAAGAAGAAGATTTAAGAGGTAATTTCTCTCCCTCTTCTCCTTTAATTTCCTATCATATTCATGTTCATTTCCTGATCTCTCACCACCTATATTAATCCAAATGATATTTTAACTCCAGTATTATAAATTTAATGTAAGTTTATGATGCTAATTTAATATTATATCATCCAACCCCTTTCTGTATTCTTTTTATTTTATTAAAGAGAACGTTGTTCGTGAGGTGTTAATTTATCACCTTCAAGAACGACAAGATTTCTTCTTCCACTTCTACCATCAGATCTGGTCATGAAACCATTTTTAAGGTTGAACCAGAATATTTTATATGTATTATCTCCTATTTAATGTTCTGGAAATAACATTTGACCATTTTTCTATTGATAAAATAAAACAAGTTCATTATGATCAAAAAATCGCTCAAATTAGCCCAAATAATCCTCATTTAATTCTTATCTAATGATTCATCCACATTTATCTAATATAATTCATTATAAGATCATTAAAACTCCTGTAATATCAAATATAACATCTAATATCATTTCTGGATGTTTACCCATATTCTTCCCAAACATCAATTTAAGAATACAAGTGAACCACTCAAGAAAACCATAAAAACAAACATTCCCAAACAATGTTTTTAAACTCTATAACTCATCCAAAGGCACAAAAATACACTTAATGAAACCATAATGAACCATATTAATGTACACAAGGTTATATATTTCTAATTAAAAAATATAATGTCATTATACAGGACATTAAAGAGAAGGAAGCATTCAGATACAAGGTTAGGGGAAATTCTCGAACCCAACTTTCTTCCTTCTAGTTCTCCCTCTTTCACTCAATTTTTATATGGTTACTCGTAAAAGATCATTTTTCATCATTTTATTTCCTTTTATAGGATATAAATCTTTGTCATGGGTTTTTATGTTGGAAAAAATGTTTTTCAAAAGAACTCTTCTTTTAAGAACACCCCTTTTACTTCTCACTCAAATTGGACGGTTCTTGTAACATGTATATCATTCCCTCATTTTTTGGGAACCCAAAGATTATGAATGTGTAATTATGAGATGAAACCCATTCCTTTCCATGGGTTAGTTATGTACATTTTGTATATGTGTTCTATGTGGCATGCATTATGAGGATAATGTTATGATGTGATGGGTGCGCCAGGAATTATACAGCGCACCAATGCATTGGGTAAAGTGATGAATCTCATGAGTAAATGTGAAATGATGTGTGAACAATATTCTAGCTTGGTTCACATGTATGTGGGGTATTTAACCACTATGTCATGAAGTTTTATTTTTATGCATTTCCACATTTCAATTCTTATATTTATGCTTCCTCTCATTATCATGATCTTTTTCCCATGTTATGATTAAAATCACCCCATGCCATATTGTTTTTATCTATCCTCTTACTGGGATTTTATCTCACCCCTTTGGATGAATATCTTCAGGTGGATACCACTAATACAACTTGGCCTTTTTTCAGAGCTAAAAAATGACATTAATAGTGCTAGAAAAAAGATGTTATTGCCGGAAAAGATAAAGGGGGTCCCATTTATCAGTTCTTTTTAGAGCGCTGATAAAGGGGACCCCCTATCTATGACGGCATTAACAACGGTTAATTAGTATTGATAAAGTGGTGCCTTTATTAGCTCTATCTTGAGCACTGATAAAAAAAACCTTTATCAACACTTTTTTTAACGCTGATAAAGGGCACTATTATCAGCGCTCAAGATAACGCTGATAAAGGCACCTTCCCCTGCACCTGCAAAACCAGCACCTGCACAAAACATCACCTGCACACCTGCATAAAATAGCACATACAAACCTATAAAAAACAGCACACGCAAACAATATTTTGACAAACAATGCTATATACATTTACTTAACATCATGAATAAAAAAATACACTGCTATATACATTTCAAACAATTTTTTACATGGTTACAATTACAATTATCCAACAACAATTATGAACATTAATGTTTCATCCTTTTATATATGTGATCCTCTCTAAAAAATTGTAATCCACGGTATTTGATGGCAAAGAAAGCATCCGAACTCAAGAAAAAAAAATTCACCTATATAAGAAAAAAATTATTATGTTAGTAATACAATAATGAAATAAATTAAAACATTAATATGAAAGAATACATTAATATGGAAATTTGAAACTAAAATATGGAAATGATATACTCAAATGTTTTCATTCTGTTAACAAGGAAATGGAATAATGTAAAATCAATATGTTTTTGGATGATTTATCTCATTTAATAAATAAGGATTATTCATCTAATGAAAATATTTACCAGTCAGACCGTGCATCGGATTGAGATGCTGTTGATTTGTACATGTCAAAAATGACTGTTGGATCGTTTTCCTAAAGTATCAAATCAATCCGAACGCATTTTCTTAGTTTTCAATATGTCACTTGTGTTTTTTTAAGTTTATGTCAATTTGAAACTAATATCAGACACTTTTAGTCATACCGGTCACACCGTGCGTCGAATTGAGGTGAAATTGATTTGTACACGTCACAAATGACTAATGTATCATTTTCCAAATGTATCAAAACAATCCGAACGCGTTTTCTAGGTATTATGTATGTTATTAGTGTTATTTTCTAAAGTTAATGTCAATTTCAAACTGATATCAGACACTTTTATCCATACCAGTCACACCATGTGTTGGATTGAGGTGCAATCAATTCATACACATCAAAAATGACTCATGGATCATTTTCCTAAAGTATCAAAAAAATCTGAACATGTTTGCTCGGTTTTCGGTATGTCACTCGTGTTGTTTTCTAAAGTTAATGTCAATTTCAAACCGATATCAGACACTTTTATCTGTACCGATCACAGCGTGCGTCGGATTAAGGTGCGGTCGATTCGTACACCTCACAAATGACTCATGGATAATTTTCCAAAAGTATCAAAACAATGCAAATGTGTTTTCTCAGTTTTCCGTATGTCACTTGTGATATTTTATAATGTTAATGTCAACTTCAAACTGATATCAGACACTTCTAGCCATACCAGTCACATCATGCATCGGATTGAGGTGCGGTCGATTCTTACACCTCAAAAATAACTCATGGATTGTTGTCCTAAATTCTAAAAACAATCCAAACGCGTTTGCTCGGTTTTCTATATGTCAGTTGCGTTGTTTTCTAAAGCTAATGTCAATTACAAACTGATATTAGAAACTTTTAGCCTTACCGATCACACCGTGCGTCGGGTTGAGGTGCGGTTGATTCGTACACATCACAAATGACTCATGGATCATTGTCCAAAAATATCAAAACATTCCAAATGCATTTTCTTAGTGTTCCGTATGTCAGTAGTGTTTTTTTCTAAAGTTAATGTCAATTTCAAACTGATATCAAACACTTTTAGCCATACCGCTCACACTGTGCGTCATATTGAGATGTGGTTGATTTATAAATGTCAAAAATGACTCATGGATCGTTTTCCTAAAGTATCAAAACAATCCGAATGTGTTTTTTCAGTATTCCGTATGTCAGTAGTGATGTTTTCTAAAGTTAATTTCAATTTGAAACTGATATCAGACACTTTTAGCCATACCGGTCACATTGTGCGTCGAATTGAGGTGCAGTTGATTTTTACACATCAAAAATGACTCATGGATCGTTTTTCTAAATTATCAAAACAATCTGAACACATTTTCTAGGTTTTCTGTATGTTAGTTGTGTTGTTTTCTAATGTTTATGTCAATTTGAAACTGATATCAGACACGTTTAGCTATGTCGGTCACACCATGCATCAAATTGATGTGCGGTTGATTTGTAACCCTCACAATGGACTTAGTGATCATTTTTATAAAGTATCAAAACTATATGAATGTGTTTTCTTGGTTTTCCGTAAGTCACTTGTGTTGTTTTCTAAAGTTAATGTCAATTTCAAACTGATATCAGACACTTTTATCCATACCGATCACACCGTGTGTCGTATTGAGGTGCAGTCTATTTGTACACCTCAAAAATGACTCATGGTTCGTTGTCTAAAAGTATCAAAACAATCCAAATGCATTTTCATAGTTTCATGTATGTAACTTGTGTTTTTTTCTAAAGTTAACGTCAATTTCAAACTAATATAAGACACTTTTATCCATATCGATCACATCATGTGTCGGATTAAGGTGCGGTCAATTAATACACCTCACAAATGACTCATGGAACGTTTTACTATAGTATCAAAACAATCTGAACGCATTTTCTCAGTTTTCCATATATCTCTTATGTTTTTTTCTAATGTTAATGTCAATTTCAAACTGATATCAGACCCTTTTAGCCATACCGGTCACACTGTGTGTCGGATTGAGGTGCGGTTGATTTGTATAGGTCCCAAATGACTCATCGATTGTTTTCCTAAAATATAAAAACAATAAGAACAGATTTTCATGGTATTCTGTATGTCAGTTGTGTTGTTTTCTAAAGTTAATGTCAATTTCAAACTGATATCAGACACTTTTAGCCATACCGGTCACACCGTGCATCGGATTGAGGTGTGGTCATTTTATAAACATCACAAATGACTCATGGAGCATTTTCCTAAAGTATAAAAACAATACGAATGCGTTTCTTTGGTTTTCTGTATGCCACTTTTGTTGTTTTCTAAAGTTTATGTCAATTTGAAACTGATATCAGACACTTTTACCCATACTGGTCACAACGTGCATTGGATTGAGGAGTGGTCAATTCATACATGTCAAAAATGACTCATGGATCGTTTTACTAAATTATCAAAACAATCCGAACTTGTTTTCTCAGTTTTCTGTATGTCACTTGTGTTGTGTTCTAAAGTTTATGTCAAATTTAAACTGATATTAGAAACTTTTATCCATACCGGTCACATCGTGCATCAGATTGAGTTGAGATTTATTTTTACACGTCAAAAATGACTTATGGATTGTTTTCCTAAAGTATCAAAACATTATGAATGCATTTTATTGCTTTACTGTTTGTCACTTGTGTTTTTTACTAATGTTAATGTCATTTTCAAACTGATATCAGACACATTAAGTCATACCGATCACACCATGCATCGAATTGAAGTGAGGTCAATTCGTACACCTCACAAATGACTCTTGGATCGTTATACTATCGTATCGAAACAATCCAAACACATTTTCTCGGTTTTCCGTATGTCACTTGTGTTGTTTTATAAAGTTAATGTCAATTTCAAACTAATATCTGACTCTTTTAGCCATAACGGTCAGAAAGTGCATCAGGTTGAGGTTAGGTCAATTTTTACACGTCACAAATGGTTCATGGATCATTTTCCTAAAGCATCAAAACAATCTGAATGCATTTTCTCAGTTTTCTGTATGTCACTTGTGTTGTTTTCTAAAGTTAATATCAATTTCACACTGATATCAGACACTTTTATCCATACCGGTCACACTGTACGTTGGATTGAGGTGTGGTCAATTCATAAAACTCAAAAATGACTCATGGATCATTGTCCAAATGTATCAAAACAATCCGAATGCGTTTTCTCAGTTTTTCATATGTCACTTGTGTTTTCTTCTAAAGTCAATGTCAATTTCAAGCTAATATCAGACACTTTTAGCCATACCGGTCACACCATGTGTCAGATTGAGGTGAGGTCAATTCGTACACCTCAAAAATGACTCATGGATTGTTTTCCTAAAGTCTCAAAACAATCCGAATGCGTTTTCTGGGTTTTCCGTATCTCACTTGTGTTTTTTCTAAATTTATTGTAAATTTGAAACTGATATCAGACACTTTTAGCCATACCGGTAATACAGTGCATCAGATTGAAGTGTGGTTGATTCGTAAACGTCACAAATGACTCATGGATATTTTTACTAAAATATAAAAAAAATACAAATGCATTTTCTCAGTATTCCGTATGTCATTAGTGTTGTTTTCTAAATTTAATGTCAATTTCAAACTGATATCAGACACTTTTAGCCATACTGGTCACACCATGCATTGGATTAAGGTACAGTCAATTTGTACACGTCACAAATGACTCATGGAATGTTTTAATAATGTATCAAAATAATCTAAATGTGTTTTCTTGGTTTTTTGTATGACACTTGTGTTGTTTTCTACAGTTTATGTCAATTTGAAATTGATATCAGACACTTTTAGCCATACAGGTCACACTGTGCGTCCAATTGAGGTGCGGTCAATTCGTACACCTCAAAAATGACTCTTGGATCATTGTTTCATGCATGATTATATGTGTTCCAGTGAAAGGGATAGAAATCAAGAGCAACCTAGGTAAATAAATAGGGTGGTTTTGATCCACCATGAGATTGAGTGAGGGTTCTATTGACAGTTCGTGATTTTGTGATCATCCAGAGATTATGTCTCCATGGAGGTGAGGTTTCTAGTTGTGTTTATGAGAGGATTGGGTTTGTTATGAGATTTTTAAAACCTAGTTAGGTTTTCTAAGGCTATTTGAGTAGGTATTAGAGTCTTATCCCCAAATAAGATGGATAATATAGATTTATATGTCACGTATGATGGGGAACACCCTCTTAAAAATATATAAGTGTCATGGTGTGTGTGATGAGTAGGATATTCCATATAGGGATTGGTGAAGTGTGACATAGAGTATTTTGTCCTTATAATTGGATTAAGATATCGCCCTCCCATCCCCACTCATGGACACCCCCATGGACACACCCCCTCCCTCCCCTCCTAGACACCCTAACACCTGGACACCCCTCCCTCTTGGACACACCCCCTCCTAGACACCCCCCCACTCTTGGACACCCCCTCCCTCTTGGACACACCCCCTCCTAGACACCCCCCCACTCTTGGACACCCCCTCCCTCATGGAAAACCCCATCCACATATAAGAGAAACTAATATTAGAAAATTTAAAATCCAGGATATTGGTTCCCATCAAGATTTAAAGATGCTCGTGAGTGGACTAAATGACTATGCCTCAGTCAAATTCTACAATATCGACCAGTGTAGTCCAATGAGTTATGATTTACTAGAAATAAAAATCATATCTAAAACTATTCTTCATAACCTAAGGATATAAAACATAATAAACAGTGAACATATATGCTCATTAAGTTTAAACAAGGGAGATATCAATGATCATATGTGGATAACCTTGGTAGGAATTCACCTTCATCTTATTTGTGTACAATCTTTTATCAGGTGTTTTTCCCATTCCTTTCTAAACACATCTATATCATCTTTTGAATATGAGTTTTAGCGATAGTCATGGTAGTACTGAAAAAATATAAATACACAAAGGATTAATAAATATTTTAAATGTACTCGTAATTATTTTCAAAAATACCTCATCAAGGATGCTAGTTTGTTGATAAAATACGATCTCTTTCATAAATTTACAAACATAATAACCATATCCCTTTCTATTTGTTTTTTTGGACACTACAGATACATTAACAACAATAATTAATTTGTCTTGATATGTGTTTGGATAGTTCAATGTTATTATATATACCCGGATACTTTTCCAGTTGTAGATCTTGTAGGCTTGCTCATCCTTATGCCCTGGATTCATTCTATGAATTAGACAATATTGATGCACCGCCCTATCTTAACAGAATACTCATTAAAGGATAACATAAAATATATAATTAGATTTTTAGTTTTAAAATTTTGGATCTAGTGTATTACAAATTAACAAACGCCATCATGCGTGGTCTGTTTGTTGGATATCCATGCGTTGAATCCCGAAAATAAATCTTTGGATTATCAAAATTGACTACAATTAGCATCCAATGCTCTTTATAAATACAAAAAATAATAATTAATGAATTAAATGAAAATATTGTTGGTATGATTAAATTATAGAGCTTTACCCCTACATATTTGGTATTAAAAAGAGTCTGTCATCCGTAACTTTGTTTTCAAACGATTTGAGCATGGATGACATTATTGCAGCCTCTTTATCAGAATCTATTTCTTCTTTTGAAGAGGTGGTGTGATGACTACGAGTCCAAATTTTTGTTCATGGGAAAATACCTTTAATTGTTTTTCATATATACACCTGAAAAAAAATAATAAATGTATTTAGTCATAATTATCGGAGTATATTAGAATTTTTAAAATCAAATAATGAAAACATACATCATATATACATTTACAACTGAGGAACCTAGCCATTAAAACATGATGATTTCATTTACATTTTCAGCACTAATGAAATCTTATGTTTCCTCTCTGAACATATTTTTTTCAAAATTAATTGTGTGTGCATTGCTGTCTATCAACTTTGTATCCACATGAGCCTACAATGATATTAATTGTGGATATAGAATGGGTGGGGTGAAGGCGCTCTCAGTAGACCGTTTCAATAGGTTGGTTGATCCTTGAGATAGTTTTGAGCTGATATTTCATTTCACCCCCTTCTCTTTTTCATTCTGTAATAACATTCATCGGATCAGACCTTTTTTCATTAAATGTTAAATCCCAGCTTGAAAAATAACTAGGAAATGGATACCTCCATATCAACTTGTTTTTTTATAAGAACAGATGGCTATGCAATGAATGTTCCACCAGCTTGTTCAACCGTATGAATGTCTTCATCATCATTTGGAACAGGTAGCTCAACACTCGACTCATTAGATATGTTAATTGACACTCTGAAATGATCTGTTTGAAGCTATCTGTTGTGTAGCATGTTGTTCTGCATATTTAACACCATAGCCCTCGCTACAAGGTGAAAGGTGGGAGTTGATAGATATAAATCACAGTCATTTTCACCCAGTAGAATATTATTATAGGAAAGGTATCAGTGTCTATGTGAATCACATTTCACAGAAACAATTATTAAAACATTGATTACCTTAGCTAAGTGAGGTTTTTTAGGGGAATGGCTTGCCTCAAAGCTAGTGGCAGTGGGGTGGGATAGTCACACATTGGTTGTTGTTGAGTTGTTTCTTCTATTTGTCTCTCCCCCATAAATATTTCTATAATACCTCTCCGGTATTGTAATTCTTCTTGAAAAAGAGCTAATTTTTGTTGTAGATTTTCCATATTTTCATTTTTATCCTCCTCTTATTTTTGTTTTTGAAAATATTTTCGGGGTTTCACCCCAAAACCCGACCTATGATGTGGCCATACTAGTCTGGCCGCTTCAAGGCTGCTGAATGTGTGTCTTCATCTAGTGCGGGTGTTGTTGATTTGTGTGACTATGTCAGATAGAAAATATAAAAAATTTGTAGTCAATGTAATGTAATATCAATTTAAAACAAATCAAATTTATATTATGTCATACTTACACATGTTTCCCACACTTTTTTTGTGTTTTCATCTATCAGTATCCCCTATTTATTTACATGAGCCTCCTTCCATAACACATGGTGTGGGATGGATTTGGCTTTCGATTTTGATTCATCAATCTGCATATAAATAGAGAAACATGGTTATGGTGTTTTTTTGTCACATATAAGTTGTACCGTAGATTTAAAAGACGTACCAATTTTTCCTCAAGTGAAGCGTACCCCATCCTTGCTTTACGGTATGGGTATGCTGGTTCTACTATGCGTTTTTTATTTTCAGCACTCAGTTGCTATTTCATAAATAAAAATCTATCAATCAAAGGGATGAATACAAGAAAAATAAAACAACGTATTAACCCACACAATGTACCTAAAATTCGTCTCCCCACGACGGTTAATAATCTCATCCCACGCTCCTTGGGATATCAAGTGTCCATAAAGAAGAGGTGGGTGTGGCTTGATTTACCCTTCAGCATCTTTAAGATGATATATCATTAAAATTGTATGGAAACCTCTATGAATCCTTCCTGCAACTCTTAATACATATTCCTCTTGTGAGGAATCTACTATAAATGCACTCTCCAATGGATGATAAAGAGTAAGTCAATGTTTTGGTATTTTATTTTAATAAATTAAAAAAATGATATCATAATGTTACCGTAATCTCTTCCCACATTAGTGTCTTAAGACCGGTGACAACATGGTTCCATGACTGTACATCAATCGGCACGTGTTGTTGAGTAATGATTACAATGTTGCTAATAAAGATGGATTTGTTGGGGTTAACATGGTGGCCCCACTTATTCCATCCCACCTAAAATTTGATTCCTTTTTTATTTTTCCTTAAATATTTTGGATAACATTTTCAAACTACGACGCTCTTGTTTTTTTGGACTTTTAGGGTTTCATTTCATACCATTTCCTCAGAAGTATCATCAATATCTTTCTCTGAAGAATTAGCATCAGCACTGGGACCAGCAACAACAGGTTGAGAAAATTATTATTGCTCTGCACTGGGGCCACAAGCAGCTGGTTGAGAAACCTGTTGTTGCTCTGCACCGAGACCACCAGCAGGTGGTTGAGAGACATTTTGTGCCTCGGGAATGGGAGCATCAGCAGGGGCAGAAGTCATTATCTACAAAAGTGGCTTACCATTTAATTTCCATTACATAAAATCAGTAGCGGACAGAAAATAACATAACGTAACACAATGTATATTAAAATAAACAAATAACCTGATTATTGTACTCTCTTTTTTTCTTTAAAGGATGAAGAGATTTGAATCCTGTATCGACTATGTAAATCCATTCATTATAGTATCCTATGACATACAAAACAACTTCTACATTGGGACCGCTGCGAAATTATTGTGAAGTCCCTATAAAAGAGTCATCCTCCGTTGAAATTTCATCTGACCCTTTAGTTGTTTTGGTCGATAACAAAAAAATTACCAATTTCAGTTTGCGGGTTCTGGAACATAAAATATTTATACTTCCTGTGATGCCATTATAAATGGTTCGTCTTTCTCCCCTTCCATACTGAAATCAAATTAGATGAATCCTAATTCATCTAATTTAATATCCCTCATGTTATCAACCCACTTGCATTGAAAAATCGGCACTTTGAATTTCGTATAATCCAACTCCCATATTCGATTGATGATGCCAAAGTATGATATATTCGCAAAATTTGGATTTTTTTTCCTTACCACCAGAAACATGCATCACCTCATCCACAAGTGTAACCCCACTATTCTGCATGGTACTGTCTTCATCATGTTCATTAGTATAGATTGTATAACCACTAACTGCATAAGCATTGTAAGATAATACATACACACTTTCTCCTCTGGCTAGCCATTGAAGTCGTTCTGAAATTGGGTTTGGATTTTCGTCTAACTGCTTAAAAATATGGTCTTGAAACCATCCTATAAAATATCGATTATGTGTATCTGATATCCATTTTTTAGCCCTAGATGGATTCAAATGCCTAAGAATTTCTTTATGGGTTTGAACATATGCGACAACATCGAAACTGTTATGAAAAACGTAAAGGTGAGCCTGCTCCCGATCTGTAATATTGATTGTGACAACCTCTATTCCAGAAATTCCTTCACCCTCAAGCCGCTCAGTGTGATGAGATTTCGGTAGGCCGATGTTTTCCACAATAGAGAGTTATTCTGTACAAAATTCAACGGCTTCCGCAACAATATATTTCTCTGACATACAACCCTCTGGCAGACTTAAATTTTTGACATACCCTTTCAAAATCTTCATATATCGTTCAATGGGGTATATCAATCTATAATGTATAGGACCACATAGTCAAATCTCTCTCACCAAATAAACCATCAAATGAACCATCATGTCAAAAAATGTCGGCGGGAAGAACATTTCCAATTCACATAATATGACAACAATTTCTCTTTCCATAGTTGGCAATTTCTTCGGGTCTATAACTTTTCTTCATATAGATTTGAAGAAGAAACAGAGCTTCGTTAATGTATGGTGGACATTCTTGGGAAAAATGCAATGTAAAGCTATAAGAATTAGATCTTGCATCAAAACATGGCTATCATGTGATTTCAGACCCTTTAATTTTAAATCGCTCATTGACACTATGTTCTTGATATTTGATGAATACCCCTCTGGAACCTTTACATCATTCTAGAAGTTTCAAAACTGGCATCTCTCATTTTTGGAAAGAGTGTAAGAAGCAGGAGGAAGAAATGTTCGTTTTTCACCCATCACTGGTGTCAACTCTTCTTGTATTCCCATCTCAACCATGTCCAATCTAGCCTTAATTCCATCCTTCATTTTTCCATGTGCATTTATCAACATGCCGATGAAACTATCACATCCATTTTTTTCAATATGAATAACATCAAGAAAATGTCTGACATACAGAAAATTCAAGTATGGTAATTCAATAAAAAATGAGCTCCTTTTCCAACCTGTTTTCATAAGGTTTTTCAAAAATGGTTTACCAAAAGTAGTGTTGAAATGTTTTTCCTTCTCAAAAAATTGATCACCTTTTAGTGGAGAGCTAGTTGTTCCGTAAAACTAGCATCACTCCACCCGTTTCTTTCTTTCAAATTATATAGCTTCGGTACGGCTGTCAATGCTTTATATTTAGAGAAACCAGCATAATATGACATTTTTTCACAACTCTTTAACTTCTCAAACAATTTTGGGCAATCACGAAGTTCATCTTAAATTGTCTTTGTCATTTCCTCAATACGATCTTAATCATCATTCACATCTGTAATCACACCCTCTATACGATCATCTTCACCGTTCACGAATGTAATCATATCAGATCTTCCATAAGATGTCATGTTATCCGAGCCACTACCTACATTTGTTTTTCCCCATGTTTATTCCAACATTTATAACTTCGATCTATTATGTGACAGATCAAGTGTTCTTCCAACTCTTCTAGACTAATTTTCCTTGTATAACAACAGCGTAAACACGGAAAAAGGATTTGAGAAGGGTTACATGCATGATCTCATGAAAACTGGATAAACTCGTTCACCCCATATTCATACTCTTTTGTCAACCGATTGGCATTCATCCATTCTTTATTCATATTCATCATCTTTATGGGTTTGATCTCGAACTGGCCTAATATTATGATTTAATTAATCATGTAGCACTATTTGGTTTTAATAAAAACAATCGTGGTAAAAATTCCCCTATAATGAAATAGAGGAACCTACCCCAAAACATGTGAAAGTACTCGAACTATATCTATATACGGGGGACTGTGCCCTGTCTTTTGTATATCTCCATGGAGTACCTAAAACTTATACATGGAGGACTCTTCACTGAAACATGGGGGAGTACCATACTCCGTATTTTCTCCAAACATCTCACTTGTCACTTGTAAACTCTCAAGCAGAGTGAAAATAATTAAAATATCCAATCCACATCGTGTGCAACTTCCAATGAATGAGGGAATCATAATATTGTGATCTATATGAGAAGATATTTATAATGGGCTACTCATACATGAAATATTACCATCTAAGTGAAAAATAAATAATAATAATGAAATTAACAGAGCAGACAATTTGTTCAATGGATACACAATAGGTAGGGTCCTTAGTCAAGGTTGGTTGTATACTACCATTTCTAAACTCATGTGAAATCCATATTCATGGTGGGTCCAGCAGGGTGAACACCGTCTATGGATAAGATACCTAATTTAATCTGATATATATCAAATTAAATCCAAGTTAGTCTTACAAATACTACATGATGTCTTTTAAAATACATGACATATAGAACAACATGAGTTAAAGGCATGTACTTTAGATACAAAACGAGTCACTTCACCAGCTATGCATCAAATTTTTGTGGAATACACGGTGTGTAGTCCTTACATGACCACTAGGGGTGTATAGTCTATACACACCAAGTTTCTATGGTATCTATACATGGTGTGAGTGAAGTAAAACACATATCATATGGTTCTACCATTATTTCATGGCATGTACATGGTTTTATGATGAAGTATATGTCTTGAAGATACATTGTGTTTGACCTACGTTTACATGACATGTAACTTTTAAATTATAACTTATTCCAAATTTGAGTCAAAAGATGAGTCATGTGGTGTAAATTTTAGAGATAACTATTGTCTGGCTTTAAAATTTATATGAAATCCATGTATGGTGAAGCATGTTCCCTTTAACTAGACTACATACCATGTATTTTAAAAATATATAGAATCTGAAAAACATCATCTTCACACCATAAAGTGTCTCATAGAGTCCTGTAGAAGTGGTTTTTTAGGATTCAATGGAATTGCACTAGTAATAAAGTGGTAGTGCCATTGAAATGGGTAACGTTTGGATTGATATTCAATGGTGAAAGAACAACAACATGGAAAAAAATGGCATATCAATCATGCCAACAACCGCAACACCATACAAAAACACAGTCGTGCTCACAATCACAACACTATATAAACCAAACAATCACATATTTAGATTTTACAAATCATCAATTATTCAATTATGTTTGTTAATTGAGTGGTTATCATAGAAGTTTTATCATCCTGGGGCGTTCATTCATAAGTCAAGTGTATGTAAATTACCAATTTTATATTCAAATTTTCCACAATAAACAACCAACATGCAATTCATTTAGTGCGCTAACAAGGACCACCAATGGCCACGATTTTCATCGGGCCATTTAGCCCGTACATTTCACATTATAACCAACAATATCAAATAGTAATAACATGAAAACAAGATGAAACCGATGAGTAACATAAGAAAACTCACCGTGAAGGTGACGTTAAGCACACAGAAGAGGTGCGTTCGTGGTAGAGGAGAGTCCCACAATAGAGGATATTTCCAACTAAAAAGAAAACATAAAATAGGGAAAACTCATGAGAATAAAATAATCTAAAACCGAGTACACAATTTACCACATCCAACAAACCCCAAGAACCCACTAAAACCGAAATCAACCCACACCATGGTTAAACACACCTTAAGATAACAAAAAATTATACAACCCACCTTCGATAGATTGCATTCAACAAAATTTTTAAAATATAAAAGATGAACATACAATGGGTAAGCCCTGACTAATAAGTCCTCTTTAATAGGTATAATCCCCATGTTTATTCTAGGTAGCATGTCCCAAATGGATAAGCCCTAATCAATCCTCTGTTATCACACCTTTCATGACTCATACATCCTAATCGCATGACTTTAAACTTCATGGTACAATCTTTTCAACACAACATGTGGTATCTAGTGAGTAGGATCATATCCCTTTTCAAACTCAATGAGCCTACCCGTACATCTTGAAAAAAGTTATAGGGAATGCACATATTTCCAATGGGACACCCCTAGTACTCTTTTCCAATCTTAACATCACACCATGCCAAAACTCACCACGCGATTACCAGCTACCCAACATTATTCCCAAACCAAAGGAATATACCCATGATTCATTACCCTACACTCATCCATCTAGGTTAAATAGTTATGGTCACATTAAAACCATGCTATAAATCAATAGGGTTAGGAATCCAAATGATCATGTCCCTCAACCCGGTCATACAACCAAAACTCAAGAATTGAGAGTACTTCCCTTATAAAAATCCAAGGCATGACCATTCCTTCACTATCAACTTGATAACACCTAATATGAATCAGTCCCTCATGTCAAATAATCTACCCTAGATTTATGTATATAAGGTATTCATAACACCAAGATAACACCACTCATTAGTCTCCCCCAACCACCAAAACACACTAACTCACTACCATCCTGAGTCACATGCTACCAGCCACTGGGATCTCACACAAACCCCTTACATCAATTCTTACACAATCCTTATCCCACGGGTGCCACTCTTATCCCCACCTCAAAACACAAAACATATAGTGAACCAAACCAACCACTTACTATAGGTTCTCACACACCCGCTATGTAAAACAACCTACAATACAAGGGTCTAACCACCTGGGCGCTCACTCTTTCCTCTAATACCCATAAATAGGTTTAAATAACTTATAAAAAACAATAAGTCATCATAATCATTCAAGGATCATCATAGCTCATTTATATTAACCCATGAGAGGGAAAAAATACTTCTACAATGACCAGCGGCGGCAGAGGGAGCAGTGTCGTAGGTGGCTGTGGTAGAGGCAGCGGTGGCGGTGGCAGCGGCGGTCACTGCGGTGGAGACAGTGGCGGTCGCGACGGAGGAGAAAAACCCAATGGCGCGGAGGCAGCGGCGGAGGAGAAAAACACAACTGTGGCGGCGAAGGAGGAGGAGGAAGAGGAGGACGAGAAGGAGGATGGGGAGGAAGACAAGGATGCGAAAGAGGAGGAGAACAAGGAGGAGAAGTCACAGTAGAAGAGGATCCTGGTTCAGCTTCCGCGAAAGCTTTACCACGTGCGAGAGAGGAGGGACTGTTAGGGTTATTAAATATAAACTGCTAGAACCTTAATGAGAGCTTGTTGAAATCACTGATAAAGGTATGTTTTATCAGCGCTTTTATTTCAGCACTGATAAATATTATAAATTTATATAAATTAAGAATAAAAACATTTACCAGCGCTAAAATAAGCGCTGATAAATGTACCATTTTATCACCTCTTATTTTAGCGCTGATAAAGGTTAGATTTATCATTGCTTTTAACTAGCGCATATAAAGGCATACCCCTTTATCAGAACTTTCTGTTTAGTGCTGATAAAGGGAAGTACTTCCTTTGCCCAATTTTTTTGTAGTGTACATGTACTAAGGAGAGGGAAAGTGCCAATAAGAACCTAGAGAAGATGAAATTAAATAAATGTTTATGCTTGATGTTGTATTTGTTAGGAATAGTCCTCATTTTCCCAAGACACTAAACCTTTGGATCCTCTATGTGAAATACTATTATGTTGTTTTTCTTTAAAATGATGTAATAGTAATGTAATGAAAGGCAAGGTCACTATAGTTGGTATCAGATGAATGGTTTAGTTAATTTGGGAATTAGGATTAGTGAACCCTAGAGAAAACCTCTAGCATGTGACTAAGTACAAATATTCACATAAGAATATTTACATAGGGATCCCATATGTTCTTTTTGTATAAATTGTTTAAATGAATAAGTTATTCATTACATGTTTAATTATGTTTTGTTCTAACATTTTCTATTTTTGAAAATGGTGGGAACCAGGAGAAATCATGCGAACAACTCGTGCGAGGGCCAATGCAACGATTTCCCGAACGACATCCCCAATGATTTGTGAGGTGGAGTTCAAAACTTCATGGTGATTCTTACCCAATTATCGCAGGTTATGAACAATAACCATAATAATGGGGAATGTCCCCCTTCACCAAAGAGGGATAAAATGGCTATCGAATGTTTTATATGACAAAGACCACTGACGTTTAGTAGATCTTCTGATCCTCTAGTTGTGGAAATGTGGATCAACTCCATGGAGATGATCTTTTTTGTTCGTCATTGTTCTGAGAGGGAGAAGGTGACCCTATCCATTTATCATCTAGATGGAGAAGCCGATCAATGGTGGGATTTGAATAAGAACACCAATCCAAGGGAGGAAATTTAGGAGATGGAATGAGAAGACTTTAAGATAATGTTTATTAACAAGTATTTCCCAAGAACTTTTCACACAAAGATAGAGATACAATTCATAGAGCTCAAGAAAAAAGAAGGAGAATAAGTCACAACTTATGAAGGGGATTTCACAAGACATGAAAGGTACACTTTAGGTTTTTTATCAACAATGATAGAAAAAATGATAGTTTCTTTAGTGGATTAAACCCACACCTTCGAAAGTCTCTTTCAATTCGAGACTTTGGGAGTTTTGAAGAAGTTGTTCGATGTTCCCTCAAAGTGGAGATGGGGTTTAGAGAATGTTCCCATGACTATGGTGATAAGAAACAAATGATGGAGTTTCAATCTTGTGGATATAATGATAAAGGTGGGAAGAAGACTCAATGACCCACATGCCAAAAATGTGGAAAGTTTCGCCATTGGAACTGCCTCAAAGGGACAGGGAAATGATTCAAGTGTGGTAAAGAAGGACATCATGCACAATAGTGTCGAAAAGAAACGAAAGGGAAGGAGAATGCAGCTGATTAATGGAGAGAACCAATCATGGTTCAATGCTACAACTATAGTTACCGAGGGCACTTTTCAAGCCAGTGCACTAAAGTTCGAGTTCTCGAGGGTAATCAGCGTCAACATCCACCAAAGCCAAAGGAACAAGATAAGGCTTATTCCATCACTACTATGGAGGTGGAGCAATATAATGAAGTCGTACAAGGTATAGTTCTTATTCACTCAAGAACAGAAAAAGTCTTATTTGATTCTGATTATACACATTCCTATATATCATTCAAGTTTGCTAGAACTATAGAATCAAAGCCCTGAAACCTTGAAGTAGAGATATCTATAAAAACACCAAGTGGTGAAATCATTGCAACCCAAGTGTTTGAATCCTCTCCTATTGGCATATGTGGGAAGATTATTCCAGTGAATCTTGTAATACTTCCTTTGGTGGAATTCAAAACTATAAATGGAATGGATCATCTCTCATTATATAGAGCACATATCAACTGTCGGGAAAAGGAAATATCTTTTCATATTCCGAACCATCCCATGCTCATCGACAAATGCAAGGAAGATCAATAATCTCCTTTGAAAATCATTCAATGGTTTGGGTGTTTATTCCCTATGAAGAATCATACCTCGCCCAAATGGTTGATTCAAATGAAAGTGTCAACCTTGAGGAAATTCCCATCGTGAGGGAATACAATGATGTATTTCTCGAAGATTTACCTGGAATTCCCCCAGATCGGTAGGTATAGTTCTCAATTGATCTCATACCCAGAGCGAATCCTATCTCGAAGTGTCCCTACACGATGGCTCCAATCGAACTGGAGGAGTTAAAGAAGAAGCTGCAAGAGCATATGGAAAAAGGGTTCATACGCCCTAGTGCATCACCTTGGGGTGTGCCAGAGCTCTTTTTGAAGACGAAGGATGGAACAATGTGGTTGTGTATCGATTATCAGGAACTGAACAAGATCACCATAAAGAACTAGTATCCTCTCCCTTGGATTGATGAAATGTTTGATCAGTTAAGAGGAGCTCAATAATTATCAAAGGTGAATCTTCGTTCTGGATATCATCAGGTAAAGGTGAAGAAGGACGATATTCAGAAGACTGCCTTCCGTACATGGTATGGGCACTATGAGTTTTTGGTGATGCCCTTCGGACTTAGTAATGCCCCTAAAATCATCATGGATTTGATGAATAGAGTCTTTAGACATTATCTTGTCAAATTTTTGGTAGTTTTTATCGATGATATTATCATCTACTCCAAGAGAAAGGAGGAACATGAAGAACGTCTAAGACTGGTGTTGGAAAAATTATGAAAGGGGAATTTGTACGCCAAGTTCAGAAAGTGTGACTTTTGGATGAAACAAGTCACGTTCATGGGACATGTGATCACAAGTGATGGAATTTATGTGGATCCTTCAAGAACAAAGGCGATTGAGGAATGGCCTAGGCCCTATAGTTTCACGGAAATTTTTAGTTTTCTTGGATTAGCTGTGTACTACTGACATTTTGGGAGAAACTTCCCACGATTGTCAAGCTCACTAACAAAGTTAACAAGGAAAGGGTAAATTATGTCTGGATAGAATAATGTGAGGGAAACTTCAAGGAGCAAAAGATAAGTCTAATCTTTGCACCTATACTCATACTACCGAAAAGTGGATAAGGTTTTGTGATATACAGTTATGCTTCAAAAAAATGTTTGGGTTGTGTAATCATGGAAAATGACAATGTGATAGCCTACACCTCACGAAATTTGAAGATCCACGAGTAAAACTACACGACGAATGATCTAGAGTTAGAAGCCGTGATTTTTTCCTTGAAAATCTAGCGACACTACCTTTATGGAGGGAGGTGGGACATATACACTGACCATAAAGGCCTAAAGTATATATTCACACAAAAGGAGGAAAACATGCGTCAAAAGAGATGGTTAGAGATAATCAAGGATTAAGATTGCTTTATTCACTATCATCCTGAAAAGGTGACCAATGTAGCTGATGCACTAAACAGAAAAGATCATGCTACTCTATCCATGATGCGGATTGAGAAAGACCCTATCTTCTTGGATATGAAAAGAATTGATTTGGAAATCATAAGGGCAGGGGATACATCGTACCTTTCCCAAATGATTTTGAAACCATCCATATAGGAGAAGATTAAGGAAGTAGAATGGGATGATGTGGGGATACCAATGTGGGTGAATGCAGTAAATGAAGGGAAGCTGCAAGAGTTTCATATTGATGATGATGGTGTGATTCTGTTTGGAACACGTCTTTGTCTTCCTTCATCACCCGAGATAAATTAGGGGCTATAGGAGAATTCACATAGCTCAACATTATCTATCCATCCGGGGAGTACCATGATGTACATTGATCTCAAAGAAAACTTCTGGTGGGATAACATGAAGAAGGAGATTGTGGAATATATATCAAGGTGCTTGGTATGTCAGTAAGTTAATGCTAAGTGAAAAAAGTCCCAAGATATGATGCAGGCATTGCCTATAACCATGTGGAATTCGGAAAATGTTAATATGTACTTTTTCATGGGTCTCCTAAATACGTCAAATGTAAATAATGTGATATGGGTTGTGGTTGATCTACTCACCACGAATTCCCATTTTATCGCTATTCAGGAAGATCTCCCACTTGAACAACTTGCAAAGATATTTGTGAAGGAAGTGGTGAGACTGCATGGTTTTCCACTCTAAATTGTCTCTGACCGTGATCCAAGGTTCACATCTAAATTATGGAGGACCCTTCAACATGCTTTGAGTATTAAATTAAATTTCAGCACGACCTATCACCCCAAAAATGATGGCCAGTCTAAAAGGACTATTCAGATGCTTGATGATATGCTAAGAGCATGATCTCTAGAATTCATAGGTGGATGGGATCAGTATCTCCCATTGATTGAGTTCTCATACAACATTAGCTTCCACTCGAGTATTCAAATGGATCCATATGAAGCTCTATATGGAAAGCGACGTAGAAGTCCAACCTGTTAGGATAAAGTCAAAGAAAGAAAGCTACTTGGACCCGATCTTGTGCAAGAGATGATAGTCAAGGTTCAAGTCATCCAGAAAAACATCAAAGCTACATAGAGTCAGAAAAATAGATATGCTGAAAACTGTCGAAGGTACTTTGAGTTCAATGTTGGAGAAAATGTCTTCATACGAATATCTCCATGGAAGAGATTCATGATATTTGGGAAGAAAGAGAAGCTAAGCCCAAGGTACATTGGCCCCTTTGAGATCCTTTACCGCATAGCATCTGGGGCCTATCGACTTGCACTTCCACCAAATGTGGCTCAAGTTCTTGATGGGATTCACATATCACTCCTGTGGAAGTACATACTGGACCCCTAACATGTACTAAACTCAGAGTTGGTACAACAGGAAGATGATCTCTCTTATGAGGAGCAGCCAATAGAGATTCTGGATCGGAGAGATATGGTTCTACGCAACAAGACAACTCATCTTGTAAATGTCTTTTTGGAGGAACTATAAGTTTGAGGAAGCAGCATGGGAACTGGAAGAGGCAATGAAAAATAAGTACCTTCACCTATTTTTGTAATGTGAGATTTCGGGGGCAAAATTTCTTAAGGGGGGAAGAATGTAATGACCCATAGTTTTTCAATGGAATTTCCCTTCTTAAATTTATGTCCTAAAATCACATGAATACACAACATAATGATATAATTAGAGATAAGTGACCTTTAAACATAAGTGTTTCACTTCTGTGTTGGGAATTTTGAAAATCCATCATACACGGTTGTGATCAAGAAGATTTTTGGCGTCTAATGAAACAAAAATAATTTTCAGTGAATAGTAACGTACCCATGTGAATAGTAACCTACTCTTATGACTAGTAATATGAACCTTATAAATAGTAAGTCATCCAACATAAGAGTAACCTTACCCAAGATTAATTAAATAAAATTTAGACATCTTAGAAAGTGACAATTTGACCTTTGTAAACATTTTGATATTTTATAAGTCATAAATAATTAATTATAATTAATTAATTAATTTAACAAAATTCATTTTCTTAAAATTTGTTCATTAATTATAAAATCAATATATTTTAGTTTTTAGATAATTTTATAAGACCCTACATAATTTTAGAAATCACTATAAAATCAGTTTTAATTTTAAAAACTGTTGTTTTAAGTTAATTATGATTTTAGTTAAATATTAATTTAATCATATATAGAAAATTATTTTTGAAAAATGGAATTAATTTTTGGATTCTAAATGTCAAAAAATGGTTGGGGGTAAATTTTAGGGATTTTTCTAAAATACTTGAATTTTTGGTGAATAGTAAAATACATTAATTTACCGTATAAATACATTATAAATGCAACCCACTATCCATGACATCACAAGTGATGTAAGAACCCAAATCCCAAACTCACATTACTTATTTAATATTCTTGGTCATGGATGACTTTCAATTCCTTGTATGAGGGGAAATTAATACACTAATGAATTTTATATTAAGGACACCCCTCTCCCCTCCACTATAAAAACCACCATTCACACCCTCATTTCCTCACACCTCTCAAGTTCCAAGTCTTCACTAATTTCTGCCAAAACATCCTCCCTATCCCCTCTCCCACGTTCAAGATCTTCTGGTATCATAAAAATACCAAGCCTAGCTTCCTTAAGGCGGATCTCAAGAAGAAGATTTAAGAGGTAATTTCTCTCCCTCTTCTCCTTTAATTTCCTTTCAAGTTCAAGTTAATTTTTTGATCTCTCACCGCCTATATTCATCAAAATGGTATTTTACCACTAGTATTATACATTTAATGGAAAATTATGATGCTAATGAAAAATTATATCATCCATCCCCCTTTCCCTCTTCCTTTTATTTTATTAACGAAAACGCTGTTCGTGAGGTGTTAATTTATCACCTTCAAGAACAACAAGTTTTCTTCTTCCACTTCTACCTTCAGATATGGTAATGAGACCATTTTTATTGTTGAACCAGAATATATTATATGTATTATCTTTTAATTAATGTTATGGAACTAACTTATGACCTTTTTTCTAGTGATATAATAAAACAAGTTCATTATGATCGAAAAATCGCTCAAATTACCCCAAACAATCAACATTAAATTCTTATCTCATGATTAATCCAAATTGATATGATATAATTCATTATAAAATCATTACAACTCCTGTAATATAATTAATAACATGTAATATCAGTTATGGATGTTTACCCATGTTCTACCCAAACATCAATTTAAGAATACAAGTGAACCACTCAAGAAAACCATAAAAACAAACATTCCAAAATAGTGTTTTTAATCTCTATAAATCATACAAAGGCACACAAATAACTTAATGGAACCAAATGAACCATATTAATTTCAAAATGGTTCCGTATTTCTAATTAAATAATATAATTTCATTATAAAGGACATTAAAGAGAAGGACGCCTTCAGATTCAAGGTAAGTGGAAATTCTCGAACCCAACTTTCATCCTTCAGGTTCTCACACTTTCACTCCGTTTTTATATGGTTACTCCTTAAATATCATTTATTCATCACTTTCCTTACTTTTTTGGGATATATATGTTTTTAACTAGTTTTTATGTCAAAAAAATGTTTTCCAAAAGAACTATTCTTTTATGAACACCCCTTTTACTTCTCACTCAAAGTGGACGATTCCTGTAACATGGATATTATTACCCCTTTTTTTGGCAACCCAAAGCTTGTGAATTTTTTATTATGACATGAAAAACATTCCTTTATATGGGCTAGTTATTTACATTTTTGATATTTTTTCTATATGGAAAGCATGATGATGATAATGTTATGATGTGACGGGTGTGCCCAGAATTATACAGCACAATATGAATGTTTCAATGTGATGGATGTGCCCGAAATTATACAGAGCTCCAATGCACTAGGTAAAGTGATGAATCTCATGAGTAAATGTGAAATTATGTATGAACAATATGTTAACTTGGTTCACAAGTATGTGTGGTATTTAACCACTAAATAATTATGGTTCATTTTTATGCATTTCCACATTTCAAGTCTTATATTTATGCTTCCTATCATGTTCATGATCTGTTTCCCATGTTATGATTATGATCAACCCATGATATATTGTTCTTATATATCCTCCTACTGGGCTTCTAGCTCATCCCTTTTGATATATATCCGCAGGTGGATACATGTACTTAGGAGAGGACATGTGCCAATAAGAAGGTAGAGAAGAAGAAATTAAATAAATGTTTATGTGTGATGTTGTAATTGTTATGTATGGTCCTCGTTTTCCCAAGACACTAATCCTTTGGATCCTATATGTGTAATAATATTATGTTGTTTATCTTTAAAATGATTTAATAGTAATGTAATAAAAGGTATGGTCATTATAGGAATAATCATAATTTCTAATTTTTAATGGGTAAAACTTATTTATTGACCATAATGACTGGTGAAAAAAATTAAAATTAATTAAAATGATTGTGGTAAAAACGACTTTACTTAGTGGTTAAACATAGAATATAAGGTTTAAAAATGACCAAAAACATCTCCAAAACCAATTGGATGGACATATTTTGAACTTATTCGATTTATGATCGAGAATTTACCATTATTTGGGCCCTGTGATATGAAACAAACAATAGTGGAATTCACTCTTTCAAAATTATTACAAGTACGCCACTCACCTCTCTAATAAAAGGACACTACATATATACCTATATTCACACCCTAAAACCCAATTATATTATAAAATACCTACCCAAATAACTTTTAAATTTAATTAAACCCATCTTATGATCCTTACTTTGGGAATAAATCCATCCAATTAATATCTTTGGTGGAAACCAAAAGGATATACCCAAAGAATATGTAACGTTCATCAATGATAATTTTTGTATTCCTTCTTCCAAAAACCCCTTAATTTATTATAATAACATGCTAATATAATAACCTTAGTATCATAAATATACTGATATGTTTTTATGATATTTTTTATACCAAAAAACACACACACATCCATCAAATGGGTTATGAAATGATCTTACAGTGGACTATCATGTCGCAAAATGATGTCATTCATTTTTACATTACCATTTCTCATAGTTGGGTGTGAGGATAATATAAATTTTAGATAGGATATTTATAACATGAGTATACCTATGTATTAGTTATATCATATATATAATCTTTAATATACCATCCTGTTAAGGATATGATAATGTCACTCAAGTGTATGGCGGATTACCGCCTCGCCAAGGGATGATATTTTTTTAGAAATCGCATATTAAAAAAAGTATTAAGGGTAAATATAATAAATATATGTGATATAAATGAAATTTTCATGATATTATTGAAATATATATATCATTTTTCAAATAGTATATATCACTTTTATTTTACATTTTCACTCATTGAAAAAAAATGATAACGTCTTCAGTAGACATTTGGACTACCGCCTCTAAAATGAGATGTGATTATTTTTCATCACCAAATTACAATAATGATCTATATAAGTATATATAATTATATAATTTTACATTTATAAAATAATTATCAGTATTTAATGAAACATATTACATACCTTCTCTCCATAATGGTGATTGAAAAATTGAAACGTTACTTATGCGTACGTAAGGCCTACCTTCTCCATAATCATAATGTTAGTACATTTTTTAAAACCAAATTTCAAGAATGGTTTTAAAGGTATAAATGATGTAGAAATATGATAATTACTTCATGATTATTATTCTTTATATTTTTACATAATGACATCTTTAACCATAGTCAGCCTATATAAGTCATTTTTGACACATAAACCTAATATGGTCAAAACATCCCACATAAACATAATTTATTTTTAGAGTTTTATATAAATTTATAATAAATAAAATAAGACTAATATTAAAATTGAAAATTCTTCTCAATAAATAGTAAAATAATTTTATTATTCATGATGATAAATACACACGTGATACATCATAATTAGGGTAGTGGACTACATCTAAATTTCATAACATTGAATAATTTTTCAATGTTATACACCAATATACTTTTATAATGTGTATTTACACACACCATGACATGATATATCATGATTTTATTTACTAACATGATATTTAATGTGTTTTTAATTATAATATTTAATGGGGTATATGATACATGTGCATTCAAATTGATAAGTGAATTTTCCTTGAAAAAAATTACATTTTAATATTTTTTACTTCAAACTCTATTTCTATTCCATGCACTAGATTTTAAAATGTTTTATGAAAATTTTTAAATTTTAAAAATACATCTAAAGTACATTTTACCCATCATATTTTTTTATTTTCAAATGTTTTCAAAAGGAATATTTTTATTTTATTTATACAGAATGTCTTGAAAAGTGAAAAAAGGAATGAATTATTTTTAACACGTATGGTGACAATGAATTTTCCTCCATCCTGACCATTTTTTAATTTTTGGATTCCATATCAATATTTCATATTCCCTTCAATAAAAACTATTATTCCTTTTATTTGTGTATTCTAGTGTTATTTTTTTTTCAATAATACAATGTTATTTTTATATTGAAAATGGGCATTTAAAATAATAGGGTATTTTGATATCAAAAAGTGGTTTTATTTTCTGTTTAAATTAGTTTTTAAAAAGTGAAATCATAAATATTTTTATTCATGTAAAGGTACTTGAGAATAATACTTGAGACATGGCTGTTCCATGATAGCATTCAGTGAACCCATTATAGTTTATACGATGGGGCAGCCTATATAGAATTTGGTGATCCCATTAAAGAGTATAAAATGGGTTAGCCTATGTAGCAGCATGTGAGCCCATTATATCTTATATGATGGTCTGACAAAGATAGCATCAAGTGATCCTATTATAGCCCAAATGATGGGCGCTCCAAGATAACACTCCAATGCATTATGTAAGGATTATATTTGATGCTTATCATATGGTTATTCCAATAAAAATGGGTTTAAAAGTATATTATGAATATGATACTCTATGTCACCAAAAAAGGGTTTCAATGTATTACTATAAATTATTTTTTTTGAGAAAAAATATGATTATGTTTTTCTTATTTAAATTTTTATTTCTTATTTTCAAAAAAAATTAATGAAAAATGTAAATATTTTATTTTTTCTTATTTTTTTCATAGGACTAATATTTTTAATTATATTGTATCCATTACTGAGATTTGTGTACTCATCCCATATATTTAAATAGTTTTATTAGGAATTAAGTATTTGTAAGGGAAAAGAAGAATTCAATTCAAAAGACATAAATATTTTCCCTAAAAAAATTATGATTTATTTCAAAATTATTATAATAAGGTAAAATTGATACTTGTTTAAATTTTAAAATTTCTATTGTATGGTTCTATAATTTGTTTGATATGACTAAATTATCTAAAACTCTAAACTTAAATAGATCCATAAAGTGAAAGAATGTAAATTCTTAACTAAAACTGAACATTACTTAATTTATATGGTAAGGTAATTAAAAATGCATTAAGAGGAATGGATTATATAATATATGTGGTTAGGATAATGTTAATAAATTTATATTAATATATTTATCATATAGATAAGTTAAGATGATATAGAATTTAAATATTACCATGTTTCTTCTTCTAACATTTTTTTTTTCTGAATGATATTCTATAGAAGAAGTAGGGATGCTGTAGTGGGAAAGAAATCAGGGGAAACTATCCTTCCAAATCAGAATCCTAAGATGGTTGGAATAGATAAATAATATTATAGATAGTGATGTATCAGTTGAAATATGATATAAATGGTGATTGTATCCATGATAGAGAGGAAAACAATCTACTAAGAAGGAACATGTATTTTATGGAGAATTGTATGTCGAACCAACACCCATTATTCTATGTTCCATCCGACCATGTGGTAGAAAATGGATGGATTAATAACATGGAGAAGATATTTGATGTCATTGGATGTTCCTAATGCTAAAAGGTAACTCTTAGAATTTATTATTTTTTTAGGTGAAACTAATTGATGGTGGTATTTTTTTTAATAATTCCATAGAAGCATTTGATCTTCATACCTTTGAATGGGCATCATCTAAAGAAATTTTCCTTCAGATATATTTCTATATGGGGTTTCAGGTCCAGATAGATAAATAATTAATATATTTGAGGAATAATGGTCATGATTATGTAGTTTCATATGAATATAACTAGAAAATGTCAGCCAGGTATGTTGCCAATTTTATTTTGCAGAGAGGTAATAAAATTAATAGATTTTAATCTGGATTGAAACCAATTATACAAATATCTTTGGCCACATGAGAATTTAAAAGTCATGAGAAAGTGGTTCAATATGATGAGCAGTTTGAGATGGATTTTCCTAAAAAAATATGTTCCTCGAGCTAAAAATAGTAAGAAAATATCTAGGTGGAAGGAAATACTGAAATAACTAGTTAATAATTCCAGACATAATCCCCCAAAATGTTCTATGTGTGGAGAGAGATATTTTAATGAATGTTTGGTTAGATTTATGATGGGTTTAATGTGTGGGAAGTTTGGTCCCCACACTTATGACGATAATGAAAATTGTCTTGAAGAACAAAGAATGGGTTAACTGACATCCATCTGATGGTGAGGTGTTTTAGTTACAATGAGTTGGTTCATTTTGACAATGCATGTACGAATTTGGTTTCACTGGAAGGGAATCATCATGATCAGAAATACTATGGTATAATGAATCTATTTTATGCTACTAAATTTGATGTTGGTCCATCAAATGAAGTGGTGATAGGTATGTTACATACATATTAAAATTATTCTAATATTGTATTTGACTCTAGATCTTCACATTCAATTATTTCATAAAATTGTGAAATTAAATTAGGAAAATTAACTAATGGAAGTAAGATAGAACATTTGGTCAAAACTCATAGTGTAAGTATTAAAAAAACAAGATTTATAGGAATTGTTATATTGTTATCATTTGGATGGAATTTCCAAAAAATATGATTCAACTGGTCATAATAGTGTTGGTATCATTCTTTGTATGGATTTGAATTCAATTTATCATGCTATGATAAATTCTAGTGCCGAGAAAGTTATATTCAATTATTCTATGCCTTGATAACATACCAATAAGATGAGAAATTAATTATAGATCTCAATGAGTGTTACCTTTCTCATAAATATTAATATAAATAAAATGTTCAAACTAGTTTAATGCCAGTACTAAATGAATACATAGATGTTTTTCTAGCTTATTTCCGTAGTTTTATTCTTAATCGGAAGGTTGAGTTTTCGTTTGAGTTAGTACCTGAGGCTAAGCTTATTTCTACCACCTTAAAAAATTGTTTAAGTGGAACTTTAAAAATTGAAAACTGAATTTTTTGATTTATTAGATAAAGGTTTTATCCAACCTATCACTTCATAATGTGATTCCCATATATTGTTTTTGAAAAAGAAATATGGTTCAATGAGACTTTCCATTGATTATAGAGCAATGATTAACATCACTGTTAGTAAAAAGTATCATCTTCCTCATATTAATGTTTTTTTATTAGATCTTCGGTGATTAGTATTTTTTAAAGGTTGAAAATAGGTCGGGGTACCATCCGTTGAAATTTAAGAAAGCATTCATTCCAAATGCCTTGTTTTGAACTAGATATGAGCACTATGAGTTTGAATTTATTCTATTTAGGATGTCAAATGAACCTATTATATTTATGGACTTTATGAATAGATTTTTTCATGATTTCAAGGATGAATTTTCAGTTTTATTTATTGATTAAATTTTGGTATACTCTAAATCTCAAGAGGAATATAAGAGATACCTAATTACTGTTTTGAAAACATTAAATGAAGAGATGATGTATGAGGCATTTAGTATGTGTGAGGTATTATTGAAATAAATTTATTTCCATGAACATATTATTTCATAAGATGGAATACCTATTTAACATGATAAAATAATAGTTTCTTAGTGTGTCCATGACCCAAATATATCACATAGATTCATATTTTTCTAACATCAATAGGTAACTATCAGTGGATTGTTGAACAAATTGTTTGGTTGTCTATACCAATAACTATGTTGACTTAAAATAGAGTTAAATTCTTATGGACAAAATAATGTGATGATTTTTTTCAGTAACTAAAAATAATATTGGCGAATGCTCCATTTTTCCCTAGCCTTCCAGAAATGGTAAATTTCTCATATAAAGTGATATTTCATAGAAAGGACTTTGTTGGGTCCTAATTTATAATGACCAGGTAATTGATTATTCATCAAGTCAATTGAAAAATCATTAGTTAAATTACCCTACACATGATTCAGAATTAGCTATTGGGGTTTTTTTTAAAAAAAATTTAGAGGCCTCAATTTTATGGATTAATGATTAAAATATATACTAATCATAATTGTCTAAAATATATATTTATATAGAAATAATTTAACATAAGACATACAATATGGATAAAATTGGTGAAAGAATATGATTCCACAATTCATTATCATTATGAAATAGTAAAAAAAGTGTCCAAAACATTGAGTTAAAAATAATGATAAATTTACCAGGTAACATTTGAAATGTGACCCTTTGCTTAATTATTATATAAATTTTAAAATATATGTTATTTTTTGAAGGTCCATCCTTTGTTTTTATGATTTAGTGTGGTAAATTGTGTAAAAAATAATTAATAAAGATTAGAACGATGAAAAATCATTGTTGGAAAAGGTTTAATCCACCAATAAGGGTATGTTTATCTATTTTATTATCAATTATGAAGGTGTTTTATGATCTAGGAACAGATTATGAGTGCATTGTGATATCTAATTTAGTAAAGAGTTGTCGAGTGAAGCGTGTAGATCTTTACTTTCCATACATCCAGGTAGCACCAAGATGTATAGATACAATTGGGTGTATTAATGGTGGGATGGAATGAAAAGACACATTTCTTACTTCACCATAATGTATTTTAATTGTCATAGAGTTAATTAAGAACATCACCTATAGAATGATATCCTTTACCCTTTTCCCGTGATCGCGTGAAAATGGGGAAATATTTCAATGGATTTCATAGTGTGATTACAATGGATGATAGAATTTAATAATTTGTTTTGGGTTATAGTAGATCGAATAACTAAATCTATACATTTCATTCCCATTAATGATATAATGTATTTAGAAATAATTCTCTAATGTATCTAAAGGATATTTTTATGTTACATGGAGTGCCTCTATCTATTATATCATAGTGTGATCTCAGGTTTACACCTAATTTTTTTTGAATTGAATTAAGAAGTTTTTGGGTAGTTAATTATATTTTAGTACAGTTTCTCATCCCCAATCAGATGGAAAAACTAAGAGGTTGATTTAGACCTGGTAAGTCACGATTCATTTAGGTTCAATAGATTATTAGTAAAGTTTGGACCAAGATCTTTCTTTGGTTGATTTTTCTTATAAAAATATTTTTCATTCCATTATACAGATAGAAAAAACTGGCTCATTAAATAGAAAGTAATGTCATACATTAGCTTTTTGGGATGAAGTATGACAAAATAAGTCGATGGGACCAAAGTTGGTAGAGAAAATACTTGATAAGGTGGGGTTGATTTAGCCTCATATGGGGATGGATCATAGTCTGAAAAACATTATGTGTATAACTGAATGAAAGATCATTCTTTTGAGGTGGGTGATCATGTATTTCTCAGCGTTTCAAAATGGAATACTATTATGTGTTTTAGAAAAAATGGAAAGATATTTCCATGGTTCATTGGACCGGCTAAAATCTAGGAAAATGTAGGATCATTTTCCTATCGAGTGGTTTTCCACCATATTTATCTTAGGTGAAAAATTTATTTCATGTTTCATTGTTATAGAAACATGTGACAAATTCATCCCCTATTTTCATACATGTAGTAGTTCTGTTGGAAAATAATATTTCTACTATGGAATATCGAGTATATATTTTGTACTATAGAAATAATTATTTGTGGCATAAGGTGATTCACTAGGTTTAGGTTTAATGGGAAAACTATATCGTTGAAGTGAAAACATGGAAATCTGAAAATGTATTGAGATAATGATATCCCCACTTGTTTAATATGTGAATAAAATTATGAGGATGCAATATATAAAAGTTATTAATCACATAAAACCTAAGTTAATGATATAATAAATAATTTTTTTATTAATTACTACACATTATAAAGTAATATTAGTTATAATAATCATACATAATTACTAATAAAAAAGGAAATTAATTTAATTAAACACTTTTCATGTAATGTTTTATTTAAAATATTAATTTATAAATTTTATAATTTGAATTTGAAAAAATTCGTATTGTTTTTTAAATAAATATATTAAAATTCAGTTTGGGTGAAATTATGATATTTTTCTAAAAAAATTGACTTCTCAATGAATAGTGGAAAATACTGATTATTTTAAAAAGTATTTCCTTTTTAATTATTTGTGTTATTTAAATGCCTCAACATGATTTTATTATGTTTTAATATATACTATTTATTATTAATTTAAATTTTATCCACTTTCTTACATCTTAATCATCATTATATTAGTCTTTTTTATATGTTTTTTGGTTAATAAATGTGGTTTTCTAAAAAACTATATTGTAATGAAAAATGTTTCTACATAGTAATTAATTAAAATAATCCATAGTTGGGAATTTCTTAAATAATATATATATATTTTATATCATTAAATGTTATTTTAGTTTCATTAGTTGTTTAATAATAATCAAATAGTTAATATATAATCACCCTTTTCTGTAAAATACTATTCTTGAAAAATCATTGTCTCAATGCGTCTGAAAGATTAATGTTATTTTTTTCCAATAGAGTGAATACAATTTTGAAAAAATGTATTATATATTCATAATAATAATTATTTATAATTTTATTATGTGAAAATTAATTTTTTTACCATAATTACTTGTGAAAGTAATTAAAACTAATTACATCCATTATGGTAAAAATGCATTTAACTAGTGGTTAAACATAGAATATATGGTTTAAAATGATCAAAGCTTTTTAAAAGAAATATTAAATAGAAATATTTGTACCTTATACATTCTAGTATTTATAATTTACCATTATTGAGGATTCATATAATGAACAAACATGGCTGGAATTCACTCATTCAAAATAATTATATGTGTGATACTCACCTCTCTTCTAAAAAGATACCAGCTCTCCTCCTCCATTAACACCTTCAAAAAATATTATTTCATCCAAGAAATAATTTATCCTATTTTTTAATTCCAAAATATCTCCCTACAATCCTTAATTAGGGAATTAATCCAACCATGTAAGGCCTTTGCTGAAAACTAGAAGGAGATATCCAAAGAAGCGGTAAAGTTCGTATAAGAGTGGTTTTATTTAATTTCATCTTCCACCCCCTTAAATTATTCTTATAACCTGATTATATAAATAAAATAGTATATTGAATACATGTGTATTTTTTTATTTTATGTTTATGGCCTAAAAACACACACACTTCCGTCAAAAGGGTTATGAAATTATCATCATGTATACGATGGATTACCACCATGCGGAATGATGTCATTAATTTTATCATTAAAAAATATCATGATTTTGTATGATGATGGATTTATAGATTATATATAATATTTATAACATAATTATACTCTGGTGTCATTATATCCTATATAACCTTTTAAGTTCTACTCTGTAAGGGATACAATAATGTATGTCTAGTGTTCGCGGACTACGGTATCATGAAAAGATGTGATTCATTTTTCACTGACGCATTATGTGAAAGGTGATATGGGTAAAGATAATAAGTATATGTGATATAAATGTTATATGATTTATATTCATGATATACTAATCCTTCAATAAATATCAGTTATAATTTTATTTTTATCTTTTCACTAATTTAAAAAATGATAACATTGTTCGTGGATGTGTAGAGCACCACCTCATCAATGTGATATGCTTATTATATTTTAATACCCAAATAATAAGAATGATATATATAAGAATATATAATGAAATAATTTTATATTTATGATATAATTATCATTCTAGAATGATAAAATTTTAATTACATTCTTCTAATTATAATCATATAAAAAATCGAAACATTACACATGCATATGTACAAAATATTGTTGCCTTGATCATAAAATTTGTTTATTTTTTGTTAACAATATATCATGATAGGTAGTAAAAGTTTAAATAATGCACAAATATGATTATTATTTCATTATTATTATTCTGGATATGTTTAAATAATGACCACTTTTACTATAGTCAACCTTACAAAGTCATTTTTCGAACATAATTGAATATGGTAAAAACATCCAATATAAAAATCATTGAAAAGGTAATTTTATATAACATGATATAGAGTGAAATAAAATTAATAATAAACTTGAAAAAGGTTATCAATAATGTAAATAATTGACACAATTTTATTATTCAGTGAGATAATATCACATGTGATAAGTCAGACTCATTGTAAGGGCCTTATTCTCAATTTATTTTCAATGTCTAATTTTACTGATGTTATGCACTTATATTTTTTTATAAGGTACATATACTAGAATTATCGAAATCAGGTTTCCATCTAACCCAACACTTCGCCCAGCCCAAGATAAGGCCCGAAGGGCATTCTGAATCCCCAAGGGCTGGAAACTAGTGCATGGGTATTAATATAATTCCTTGGGAATGACTTAAACCATTTAGATAAATAAAAAACCAATGAAAATTAGAATCATAATAATATATAACCAAAAATTAACGAGGATAAAAAAATTTCAGAGTCAAGGTTATAAAAGGCCAAAAAAAATGGAAAAACATCAAAAAATGAAAACTAAAAAGTGTTGCAAATCCTCTATAAAACATGGGAGACATCACCCTCAATCCACCACCACCAATACCTTCAGCAAGAGGAACACTAATAACACAATCCTGAAATCAAAAGACTCATGTTTCCTTTATAGTGTTTATACAAACAATGAACTCTACAAACATGCAATGGTTCATGTACGGCTGGTTCCAAAACCTAGTAGGATCCACCCCAAAGAAAATTATTCCATGCTATAAAATTAAAAGAATAATTACCATGATAATTTATATAAAATCACTTAAAACATCAGTAATAAAAAATTATATAGAAAACCAAAAAAATTTCAAGGAAACGTTTTTAGAACCATACATTCAAGGAAGGCAGTTTTAAATTTAATATTTCCAAAGGGAACATTTACTATAATAAACATACCTTAAAATATAATACCCTCATGGTACACTATAAGAAGATGGATGGAACCACATCACGTAATCCACCTGTCAAAAGTGTTCATTTGGGGTAAATATTAGATGGTTTTATAGATTGAGTTATACAGTAGAACCTCATACCTCAGTGAAAGGTAGTAATGAAACCACAACCATCAACTTTGTCATGAATGAACCACTAGGAGGGGACACCCTAATGGAGTAGTTTTATCCAATCATAATGCATGTTTAGTTAATTTTGTATTAACTAATCCATATATGTGAGTCTGAGACAAGACACTCCCAATTCAAAACTATACTTGAACTAATCATACCACCTAGACACCCCGGTTTTCCTTCTGTAAAAATTCTGATTTCACATTACATAAAATTTTAAAAAACACACCACATTCCATTTTAAACACACCAAGACCATTTTGAAACACTTTTCACACTACTTTCACAATCTATGAAACTCGTTTGGAAACATTCCAAGACAAACATATAACCAAATTAATTATTTTTATGGGTCAAGCTCCTTTCCAACCCACACATAAATCAATTCATCTTTAAACATGATTCAAAATATCTAAGTATTTATCAATTAAAATTAAATATACAAAACAAAAAATTCATCTTTCCATAAAAATCCATTTCTTTTAAAAACACACTTTCAAATATATTAGCACCTCACATTCCCTTAAAAACAAAATTTTCCATTACTCTAACAGCTCATAAAATATTCCTAAGAAATATCAAAATAAGGAACACATGAAAATGTAACCATTTCCCATTGAAAATCCATTTTAATTATATATTTTTGTTAAAACATATGAAAATCAAATTTCCCAACAAAATATCAATCATAGAGAATATTTATGAACTCAATCAAATTATATAAGATCATCTAAAAATTATAATGCATGGAACCACCTACCTCAAGTGTAGAAACATTTGGTTATTGTTGAGAAACCTCAACTCCACCTCCAAAAGACTCTATCAAGGTAAAATATGACAAATAACCTCATGAAATAACCCTAATAATTAATATTAAACACAAAAGAGACATCCCAAATCATTGGACATATGAAACCCCAATGGAGAAGAGAAGAAACCCTAGAAAAGTGGGAGGAACAAGAGGAAGATCAACTTACCTAGAGATTATTTTACGAATCGGGGTCAAATACACTCAAGGAGAGGTTCCCAATCCAAAATGGGGTTAATGGGGGGTGGAATTATGGTTATATGCTTTTAGAAAAACTTGTTCATTTTAAAAATTTTAATGACCTGGAAATCACCCATGGCTTTCCTGTATGGTTTGTCAAATTTGGTGGTGACCATGTGCCCCTCTCTGCCTAAGAGGTACCTACAGTAGGGTTAGCCCACAAAGCCTGACTATCCAAGCAAAATCTGTGCGGTAGCCTCTATCTTGTAATCTAATCTAATTCACGGTTAATTGGGAAGGGATGCACAGTTTATACTAACCATGCACCAATCATGCGCCACATGCTAAATGACACAAATTTCCCATTTTTTTGCAAAATCTCATAGAGGTACCTAGGGTAAAATCTATAACAAAGATAAATGGATAGAATATCATAAATATCTATAGAAATCACACATAGTTATAGGGAGAAAATTCATGTCTGAAGATAAAACTGATTCCAAAAGGGAAAACAAAACCCCGAGTGTGACAATTTTCTGCACCATAACATTTTATGGACCCACAAAGACCCCAAAATGTTTGAAAAAAACTATTAATCATCCAAAGATGAAGGATATTTCCAATGAAGACCACACAAGGTAGATATAGGAACACCATGAACCAAAAAATAAGTTTAAATGCTTGAATTAAGGAGGCCAAAATGGACTCCCCCATAACACTTTCTACCCCCAAAAGTGGAAACACCTCCATATGATCAATTAGAATAAAAGGAATCCCCAATAATTAATAATACAATCTTTTAAATAAATATCACTTTATATATTTTTAAAAACACACACATTATTTACTTGAAATGAAAAAATAACTCAAACCACTTCACGAGAAACACTTCCACACTCGTACATCAACAAACTATTGGGTGCACTCCAACCCAAACATTTACTCATAGGAGGAACTTGAAATTTGATATAAAAAATGAGGATTCAAATTTCCAATACATAACTAGATACTAAATTGGAATATCAACACAAGGGAGGATTGAATATACACCCCACAATTAGAAACAAAGGTGCACTAGTTTATTCTGGGTGAGATTCCAACAAGTCCCTTGGTGGGACTTCCCACAATAAGAACCAAACATCTCAACCAACTAGAATATACCATTATTATAACCCAACATGGGAAAACATAGGAAATATCCTCAAAAACCAAAAAACACGAGCCAACAAACCTCTTCACAAGACTCATGGTGGGTCTCTTGTGTGCACATTCTGACTACCGCCCCATGAGTTGTTGTATTTTGTTTCTCATAGCCAATTTTAATATATAACTATAAAATAATTTTTAATGTATATAAATGATACTTATATCGTGATTCATAATCTAGATATGATAGAAAAATTACCTCTCGGACCATAGTAAAGAAACCAAACTCATTTTTCAATTATCAACTGAACATCCAAAAATCAACCAATGTGGATTTAACATATTATAAAATTAAATGTGTAATTTAAATGATTATAATAAATGGTTTTTGGATAATGGAATGAAACTTGAAAATTTTATTAAAATGTAAATAACTAATACATTTTTATTATACATGAGTTAAGAAACAAACAATACAAGGTGGTATTTATGGTAAGGGGTTACCAAACTCAATTTCCATTAATTAGTTTAAAACACTTAATCATTGACTTTGTTATGTCATGAATACATGTGAATTTATGTCTAATATTTTTATTGTGTATTTAAATTTATTTTATGTTTATTTTCATATATGATTATAATCAATTCATTGATGTATTATCACATCGAATATTTTGATCTTTATAAGGGTTTCCTTGTCACATTTTCAAATTCATAATACATGTTTGATATTATAAATAATCATTTCATTTATATGGTGTGATTACAACATAATGGATATCTCTATTATATATCCATGATATTCATGGGGTTTTAAGAGACATATCCTGTATGTTATTTACATGTATTTTGATTCAAAAGATACCAATGTTGTAAAGGTTCTTCATATAAATACTCTTTCATTGAGACATTTTTAACTTTATACACCTATTTATGATTATGAGGTGTATATAATTCTGTTAAATAGGTTATATGATGTTACTATATTAATTCATGGTATTAAAATTTGAAATTAAAATTATTTCATCATACTGGTTTTGATTTGAATGTTTCCATTTGTTATGAGTTCTTGCCTCACTTTTGTTTCTCTAAGACATATTCCATATTCACCAATTGTTTCTTTCAAGCGGTGTACATACATTAACTTTTATACAATATATCTTGAAAATACTCATATTATTTGTATATAAATTTTAATTTTATTTAACTATTTCATGGTGGTTTTGATTCAAATATTATCCAAGCGGTACTTGTTTTCTATAATAATCCAATTTTTACTAAAATTGTTTATGAATAAATTTATGATATTTAAATTTTATAAAATATCCCTCCAAAATCATAGGTATTCTCTTCTCATCTACTTATTGGTATTTGTAAAATGATTTACTTTCATTTTCCTATCCTTTTTACTTAATAAGTTCAAAATAACATTTTTATGAAAATACCAACCTTAGTAGTATTTTGGTTGGGGTTTTTTCATCCATATCCACAGTTAATGAATTTATATCAAGAATGTAATTTTATTTGATGAGTTTGGTTTTTAATGAATTTTTTAACAATATTTGAGTTTATTTATAAAGTATTAAAGAAAATATTTATTTATTTTCTAAATTGTTTACTTTATTTGTCAGTTGTATGAAAGGTATATTTTTTTTAACATTTACTAAATGAATGGAAATTCCCATAATCGTAAATATTGTTTTCATATATATTTCTATTTGATGTCCCATGGTTATATTGAATGAACTAATTTTTCCAACATTATTTTAATTTTTATTTAAAACCTTATTGATATAAAATGTAATTTTCTATATTTTTAAATAAATGTCCTTAATATCATTTCAAATTTATTTTTCATTTATGGGAAAATCATTTATTTTTTCATACTCTTAAATATATATAAGTTCCTACAATATAATCCTTATTCTTTCTTTGAATGGAATATGATTTTCAAGGAACCTATTTATATTCCAAGCGTCAATCATGCTGAAAAGGATTGATTGTTGTTTTTAATTGTACTATATTGAAAAGTGGAAGTTTCTAAATGATTGTTTTATTATATGGAACTTGTACATTTTTATGGATTATTGATTGGTGGTTCATTTATAATCAACGGTTAGGTTGTTATGTTATAAACCAAGGATAATTGGATACATTATAATCCATGGAAATGTGAGACATTTATCACTCTCATATTCATTGGTTAATGAAATGAAGTTAACTACTTATAAATTACACATAATAGATGAAGGAATGAAATTTTAATGTTATTACATATATAAGATGAAAATTACATTATATAAGTTGCAAAAAAGAGATGATGAAGTAATCTATTGTGTGTAACTCGTAATAGAATTTCATAATTATCATCTATATGTCATTCATTTGTGGATGTTTTATATTCCAAGTTACCAACACAATTACCGTATGATTGGAATATGTTCTAATGTTTACTTTTCTCAAATTTTACATTCACATGGTAATTTATTTTGAATTGTATGTCTCTCATATTTTATTAAATCATTATGCACCACAACATCAAGCTCAAATGTGCAAGTACTCCATCTTGGGACACCACTATTATATAAAATTTGATCACCCTTAGCCCATACCTGATCTAAAGCCTAGAATTGTGTATTGTTGGGGTATCTCGGATTGGAATCTTGTGCCAGTGGGTAGAGGTTATTTCCATATATTGTTTAAATCACAGGAAGACCATGATCATATATGGAAAGCTATTAATATCCATCTAAAACATAGATTTCATAGATTCCATGATTTGGATTATGCATTTAAGATAAATAACCATAGAAACACAATGGCTCAAGTAATGGATAGATTTCATGGTTTAAACATGTACTTTTGGTGTCCTAAAATCCTATATGACATTATTTCGTGTATTGAATCTCCACTTAAGATATATCAAAAAACTCTAAATGTTAAATTGGGATTATTTTTTAGGGTAATGGTGTAAGTAAACCATGATTCAAAACTAACTAATATTATAAATGTTAATTACAATGTGTACAAAATAGTAATCAATATTGAGTTTGAGAAAAAACTTCCTTTTGTGAGATATGTGAAATCATTGGCCATACTATATAAAATTTTAGATTTTTTAGGAAAATAGTAGTCTAACTAATGGACAATGAATAGGAAGAAGTGAAGAATAATGGAAACGGTAAATCCAAGTTTTCTAATATCATTGAAACCTCTAATTAAAATAATTAAATATGGGTGAAAATAACAAATAAATTGATTCCTTTAGAAAATACCTTGGCTAAATCCTGGGCTGGAGTGGTTGATGGGGATGATAACATTAATAAAGATCACGATCTCATTTAGGAACTAAAATCCCATGTTTTGGAAACCATAAAACTCTGACAAGACTCTACCTCTAGTGAAGCCATGGCTTACCAAAACCCTATCAATAGTCTATTTTCTATTATTTCTAACTCTCTTGGAGTAGATTGGAAAGGAACTACATGTATGGTTGATTCAATCAAAAATCATACTAAATGAAATTATGGGAAGAAGGGAGATATGGATTCTCGACACATAGCATGTACTGCTTCCAATTTGGTAAGTGACCTCTAAAAGGTGAGCAATGAAGGCTCTATGGATAAGAAGGTTGAAAAATATGGTCAGCCTTCTTATCCTCCTCCCAATTTGGTTAGTTTTCTTCATCAGTCTAATGCCTTGTCACATGAACCTCTGAATAAACCAAATAGACAAAACCTTATGACTGATCCCACACCCTCAACAATGGACAATGCTCAGAAATAGACAACCCATAGTTTTAAGAATCCCGTTGCACTGGGGTTGGATGATGTAGAAAATACCAACTCACAATTGGATATAGATGCAACTACATGTCATGATTCTAGTTAAGGTAGTGATAGTAAAGTTAATAAGAATGATAACTCTGAAAAGTCCCATATCAACTACCCGGTTCGAACAGTGTGTATCTTAAGGATTAAACCTTGGCACATGAACCTGTGGATCCTGCAATTAGAGAGATTAATTTCATATCCTTGGCTTTAGATAGTACCCTGAAGAAGAAATCCTCTAGTATGAAAGGTATGGTTTCCCTGGGATTGCAGAATAATACCACTATGAATACTCAAGAGAAACTAAAATAGGTGGGCACACCCAATTTTTTGGTAGGTTTAAGACATATTCCTGAAAAATCCTTCATGTACTATAAATCAAGGAAAACCTACCACAACTATCTGGGGTACCCCCTCCCTAGATTGTCAATCATTTCATTGGCATTACTCAAATAATTGATGACATTGTTATACCTGCTAACTCTAAAAACCTGAATACTCATCAAGAAGTTTCCTATACTATTATTATTAATAAAATTTCTATGGATTTACCTATAAATGAACCCCATCACAATCCATCCATTGATAACATTAAGTATGGTAACCCAAATAGCACCCTAAATATTCGAAAAGTATCTAGGAATAGAACACGATCCCAAAAACTACTAAAAGGGCCAGAAGATGATCTATTTATGAGGGCTTGGGAATAAAAAAATGAGTCCTAACTCAAAAATTAGGTTTTAATGAAGACCCTATTTTGGAATTGAATTGGTATTTTCAACTCTGACGCTTTTACTATTTTAAAAAGAATGATTCATATTCACTGCCCAATTTTGTTTTTCTATTGTAGTGTGATGACCCAGACTCTCTTGGTCTTTCCATTTGCCAAAATCCGGGTCCTAAAGGGGTGGCATCCCGGTGAGACCGATCGGGGAGACCGATCGGTGAGACCGATCAGCGCGACCGATCGGCGTCACCCAACCTTGTCGAGTTGTTTCCAATAGCGCTCCTTTTGCGCAAATGGGGTGTTAAACCATATTCTGACTCATTTAAGTGTGTTTTAAAGACCCGTAACACGCATAAGTGTTTTAATTAAATACTTAATCAATTAATGAGTCGGTTTAAACCACCCGACCCCCATTAATGACGAGTGGAGCCGCGTGGTCAACCCACGACCCTCGTGCCTTAAGCGGTTTCACATTTTCACCTCAACCGTCCCCGGCTCTTATAAAATAAGGGTTAGCTGTGGTTTCTTTTTCCTCGATCGTGGATTTTCACAAATAGCTTCTGGTGCATCGGGCGCGCTGCATCGTTATCCGTAAAGTTCCGCGCCCGGCCTAAACACAGATCATCTATCAACAAGTAGGGAATTTCTCTTTTACCTCTCTCTTTTGTGTATCATTTGGGGTGGGCGTGCTTTTTGATTCTGTAGAATTGGATAAACCAGACCTAATTAAAGATAATGAACGAATCCTGTAAATAATGAATGGGGGTTGTGATCGTCGATGTTGTTATATTAAAATCATCTTTCTAAGTTGTGATGGCTTGCGCATTCTGAAAATCGAGGTCGTTGGTGGTCGTTGTCTATGCACTAATGAACCCCTGCTGATGTCTTAAATGGCTTGTTGTGGTTGTAAACTCCTACTGTGAAAAGTAATTTGTTAATCACGTATATCCGGCAAAATAAATTGAGGTACCAGGATCAATCCTTCTGTGATAACCCCTGGTTAAAACACACAAAAATTGAAACCATGGAGTGTGTTAAGTCATTTAAATCTGAAAATACCGGCATGGCCCTGATTTGTGTTGGTGGTGGTAGTTGGTTGTTTTCCTTTCGGGCCGATTGTTGGAGACGTGGGAGGGGATGGGATCCCCTGTCTTTATACCCTTGGTGGTTGTGTGAAATTGGGGATGGGATCCCCTGTTGGTATGGGTTCCGTGGTTGTAATTTTTAAGACTGGGTGGGTACTTGTTTATATCAAAACTCTGGTGGGATCCTCTGTTGATGAAAACTATTTTGGGAGGGGACACAGGGTAGTGTCCCAGGTTGTCTTTGGTTTCAGTACTATGGGGATCTCACTTTTTTCCTTGTTTTTGTAACATTACAAGAGAATGTTTAAATTGATGTTTGACTTTTTACTTTCCTAGACTTATTCCTATGCCTACTAGTTGCCCAGTAGTGCTTAAACTTGAACACTATTACTGAACATGAAACAAGAATGGGACAAACGGGTTTGTTGGCTAGAGTTGTGAATTGTGACTTGGATGTAGTGGTGTTGTGTTTTGTAGGCTGGTTAGAAAAACTAGACTTTGGGCGAGTGCTTGTTACCTATATCTATAATTGTAGTTTTGTTTTTCTTCTTCGCGCCCCACCCAAGTTGAGAACTTAGTGCTGAACACCCCCATTTCATGGGGGAGGGTTTTTTTCCCAACACTATTCATGGTGGCTGGTTATTAGCTCATTTTCTACTCCCTTTCCCGGATATCCCAAGTATCTTCGGGCAGGCTGTGCTGGCATGAGGTCCATTATTATCCCAAGAACCTTCGGGTGGGGTAGTGTGGTGGTTGGCCAGGTGTGTGCGGAAGGTGGTTTCCCAAGTGTCTTCGGGATGAGGCCCAGGTGTCATCGGGCGTGGCAGTGGATTTTTCTAGCTCAAGTGTCTTTGGGCGTGGTGGTGGTTGTTCTGGCCTAGGTGTTTGCAGGCATGGTTATGTGTGATAGTTGTGGCCCAGGTGTGTGTGGGCGGGTGTGGCAGTGGGACTGCGTGTGGTTGTGGCCCAGGTGTGTGCGGGCGGGTGTGGTAGTGGGACTACGGTGAGAATGGCGGGATTTGTCCGATGCGTAGGATGTCTCAATAACCAGTGGGAAAGTGGCGCGGGGTACCCAAACATCGATGTGCTCCTATTATATATATTACTTGACTTGTGTTATTTGGGGAGTGTGCCCTGCTGAGGTTTGGGTGGATATTTTACCTTCATAGGCATTTGGTTTACTCCTTTCTCACAGGACTTTAGCACGTTTCCCCACTTGTGCACGAGAGTCTTTGGTTTTCCCTACTGAGTGTACTTGTATGCTCACCCTACGTATATAAAACTGCTTTCAAGTTTCTAGGAGGACTTCGGGGATCACGTGTGACCATACTAGTTCGGACCCTTGGGGCAGTTGCAGTTATTGCTTTTCTTCCTTGGTACTTACCTTTGTATTCACCTTTTGTACTTTGTGGCTTTACTTTTGGAACATGCATGTGGGAATGGTTTACTTTTGGATTTACCTTTCTTTCACCTTGGTGTTGATGAGTTTCATCATCTTATCTCCCAATATTATAAAACAAAAAGGGGTTATGCCTTCCATTTGTGAGAAATTTCTATACCCTTGGTGCTAGTCATCACTCCGGGATCTATTGAAGGTGGGTATCGAGGGGTCATTATCTCTCCTTCAACTTAAAGAAGGAAGGGCCTGGCAATCTGCTAACCCTTCCCTCCTTTTGGTGAAGGCGGGTCGTGACAGAATGGTATTAGAGCACGGAGGTCGAGAGATAGGATGGAGTCTGGAGTTAGGCACAGTGAGGATTTCATGGGATGGTAAGGCAATAGTTTTGGGTGACCTTGGCACGTGAATTAGGCCGGGAAGACCGGCTAGGAAACGGGATTTTAGGGCCCCCCGTGATCCGATGCAGGGACTCTGGACCTCCCGAACGGCCAAGTGAGACCACACTGATTGCAGGGTAGAGACTCTAGTAAAGGTACATGCATCATAATGACTTGTGTTCTTGTGTTTCTGGGATGTCTTGGGAATTAAGAATAAATTTAAAATTTTATAAAGTTTTAAGAACGATATTCTGCACTACATGGGATTAGGCATTCCTTGCTTACCTTGCAGTTATGGAACTTGGAAGGAAACCACGTGTGGTACAGACGATCGAGGCCCCAGAGACTACTTTGGCCGATCAGCAGAGAGCTGAACGAGAGGAAGAGGGAAACCAGTGGCAGAAGACTCTTCGGACCTTCTAGCGATAGGCCCTCGTGAAGTATGAGGGCAACACCTCTGATATAAAGATGGAATGCTGGCTAGAGGAGCTAGTTATAGCCTTCGGCCTGATTCGGGCCCCGACCGAGTACTGGGTTCCTCTGGCCATTAGCTAGATGTGGGGAGCAGCACGTCAGTGGTGGATGCTTTACCTGGGGGATAGGAGAGAGTCTGAGGTGGCTTGGGCGGATTTCAAGAGGGAGTTCCGGGCGGAATTTCTCTCCTCGGAGATGAAGGCAGAAAAGAGGCAGGAACTACTCTCCCTCCAGCAGGGGAGTATGTTCGTGAGGGATGTGGGTGTGGATAGTTACACGCCGCAGAGGCAGCAATTCCAGTAGGGCCAGATTTTGTTCGAGGTACGATCAGTCTCTTTAGCACTCTTGCTTATGCTTTGTTCGATACCGGAGCTTCGCACTCCTTTTTTGCACCCAGTCTAGCCCGTGCCTTGGGTCTAGATGCCGAGATACTTCCAGTTCCCCTGCTGTTGAGCACACCAGTCAGAGGTCAGGCCAACTTTTTGTTCATCTGTCGGGGATGTAGACTGATGATAGGGCCACATCAGTCAGTTAGGGATCTTCTTCTGCTATAGATTCAGCCATACGATGTCATCCTAAGCATCGACTGGCTATTTTCTGTGTGTGTCTTCATCAACTGTTTCTGAAGGAGGGTGGTGTTCTTGGACTTGAACGGCCGGCGTGTTACCTTCACCGGCGAATGGAGCAGTCTGAAGGGAAACATGAGAGATGAACCTCTCCTCTCCTTATTGACCGAGCTGATAGTGGAATCAGTGGATGCTGAAATGGTGGAAGTGCCAGAGATCTTCCGTGAGTTTATGGACATCTTTCCTGAGGAGGTGATGACTCTACCCCTTCAACGTGATATCAAGTTTGTGATAGACCTGCAGCCCGGCGCTCGTCCAATCTCGATGGCTCCTTACTGGATGGCACCTTCGGAGCTACGGGGGTTGCGGATACAGATTGATGATCGTATGAAGAGGGGTTATGTTCATCCGAGATCATCATCGTGGGGTGCTCCAGTCCTATTCGCAAAAAAGGAAGATGGTGGCCTCAGATTGTGCATAGACTACAGGAGGCTGAATCAGGTAACGATCAATAATCGCTACCCTCTTCCGAGAATAGATGGTCTTTTTGACTAGCTGAAAGGGGAAGGATGGTTCTCGAAGATTGACCTGCGGTCTGGGTACCACCAGCTGAGGGTGAAAGAGAGTGACATCCCAAATACAGTGTTCAGGTGCAGGTATGGACACTTCGTATTCATAGTCATTCCCTTCAGTGTTACGAACGCCCCGGCTCTGTTCATAGGGCTTATGAACTCCATCTTCCGGGAGTACTTGGATCGGTTCGTGGTTGTGTTCATCGATGATATCCTGATCTATTCGAGGTCAGAAGAGGACCATGCAGAGCACTTGAGGATAGTTTTGGAGGTCCTCCAACAGCACCAGCTCTATGGGAAGTTGTCAAAATGCAAGTTCTGGACACGAGATGTGCACTTCCTCGGGCATGTGGGGTCTGAGCAGGGGGTAGCGGTCGACCAATCAAAGGTTGAGGCAGTTGTTTCTTGGGCAGCACCCAAGAATGTGGAAGAAGTTTGAAGATTCCTCAGGCTGGCAGGTTACTACCGGAGATTCGTACCCAACTTCTCCCGAGTAGTAGCCCCTTTGACGGCTCTGACCAAGAAGGACCAGGCTATCGTATGGAGTGAGCAGTGCCAGTCAGCCTTCAGCTATTTGAAGGAGAAGTTGGTCATTTCCCCAGTGCTGATATTACTAGAAGAAGGGGCAGCTTATGAGGTGTTCTGTGATGCTTCAGGACAGGTCCTGGGATGCGTGTTGATGCAACGACAAGGGGTGATCTCTTATGGGTCCAGGAAGCTACGTTCCCATGAGCGTAATTATGCCACCCACAACATGGAGCTTGCAGCGGTCGTTTTTGCGCTAAAGTTATGGCGGCACTACCTCATCGGGGAACGCTTTGTGGTCTTCACAGATCACAAAATCTTGAGGTATATCTTCTCCCAGCGGGACTTAAACTTGCAACAATGGAGATGGGTGGAGTTCCTCCTGGATTACGACTTTGAGATCTCTTATACTGAGGGCAAGGGAAATGTGGTGGTCGATGCCTTGAGCAGGAGGACGCAGAAGGATGCGGTCCAAGAGTTGGCGGATGCCTGGAAGGAAATGGAGGAGTTAGCTGCCTTCACTACTACCACCTGGCCCTTTATTAGCACTAAAAACTGGCATTAACAGCGCTAGAAAAGCACTGTTAATGCCGGCATTGATAAAGGGGGGGGGGGGTTCCCCTTTGTCAGCACTCCGATAAGCACTGATATAGGGGACCTTTATCAGCGCTAACAAGAGCGCGGATAAAGGACCGCCTTTATCAGCGCTTCTCTTAGCGCGGATAAAGGACCGCCTTTATCAGCGCTTCTCTTAGCGCTGATAAAGGTTCCCTATATCATCGCCTCTCGGAGTGCTGATAAAGGACCCCTTTATCAGCGCTAAAAGAAGCGCAGATAAAGGTCTCCTATATCGGCACTTGACGGAGCACTGATAAAGGGTTCCTTTATCAGCACTCCTCTAGCGCTGATAAAGGCCCCATCGCCTGCACCTACAAAACAGTACCTGCACCCCTACACACCAGAATACCTGCACAAAGTAGCAGATGCACACATGCACACCATAGCACCCGCACCCAATATTTTGACCGACAATGGTATATACATTTACTTAACATCATGAATACAAAAAAACGCATTTCTATATACATTTCAAACATTGTTTTACATGGTTACATTTACAATTATTCAACAACAGTTATAAACATTCATGTTTCGTCCTTTGATATCCGTGATCCGCTCTCGACAGTATTTTTTGCCGAAAAAAGAATCTGAACTCAAGGAAAAAAATCACCTATATAAGAAAACAAATATTATGTTAGTAATGAAAAAATGAAAGAAATTAAAATAGTAATATGACAGAATACATTAATATGGAAATGTGAAACTAAAATATGAAATTTTAAACTCAAAAGTTTTCATTTTCATAACAATGAAAGTGAATAATGTAAAATCAATATGTTTTTGATTGATTTATCTCATTTAATAAATATTGATTCTTTATCTAATGAAAAGCTTTATCAGTCACACCGTGCATCGGTCGGATTGAGGTGCGGTCGATTCGTACATGTCACAAATGACTCGTGGATCGTTGTCCTAAAGTATCAAAACAATCCGAACACGTTTTCTCGGTTTGGCGTATGTCATTGGTGTTGTTTTCCAATGTTTATCTCAATTTGAAACTGATATCAGACACTTTTAGCCATACCGTTCACGCCGTACGTCGGATTGAGGTGCGGTCGATTTGTACACGTCACAAATGACTCGTGGATCGTTGTCCTAAAGTATCAAAACAATCTGAACGCATTTTCTTGGTTTGGCGTATGTCATTGGTGTTGTTTTCCAAACTTTATCTCAATTTGAAACTGATATCAGACACTTTTAGCCATACCGGTCACGCCGTGTGTCGGATTGAGGTGCGGTCGATTCGTACACGTCAAAAATGACTCATGGATAGTTTTCCTAAAGTATCAAAACAATCCGAACGCATTTTCTCAGTTTGCATTATGTCATTGTTGTTGTTTTCCAAAGATTATCTCAATTTGAAACTGATATCAGACACTTTTAGCCATACCGGTCACGTCGTGCGTCAGATTGAGGTGCGGTCGATTCGTACACGTCACAAATGACTCATGGATAGTTTCTTAAAGTATCAAAACAATCTAAACGTGTTTTCTCGGTTTGGCGTATGTCATTGGTGTTGTTTTCCAAAGTGTATCTCAATTTGAAACTGATATCAGACACTTTTAGCCATACCGGTCACGCCGTGCATCGGATTGAAGTGTGGTCCATTCTTACACGTCACAAATGACTCATGGATCGTTGTCCTAAAGTATCAAAACAATCTGAATGCGTTTTCTCGGTTTGGAGTATGTCATTGGTGTTGTTTTCCAATGTTTATCTCAATTTGAAACTGATATCAGACACTTTTAGCCATACCAGTCACTCCGTGCATTGGATTGAGGTGCGGACGATTCGTACACGTCACAAATGACTCTTGGATCGTTTTTCTAAAGTATCAAAACAATCCGAACGTGTTTGCTCGGTTTGGTGTATGTCATTGGTGTTGTTTTCCAAAGTTTATCTCAATTTGAAACTGATATCAAACACTTTTAGCCATACCGGTCACGTCGTGCATCGGATTGAGGTGCGGTCGATTCGTACACATCACAAATGACTCGTGGATCGTTTTCCTAATGTATCAAAACAATCAGAATGCGTTTTATCGAATGGGCATATGTCATTGTTGTTGTTTTCCAAAGTTTATCTCAATTTGAAACTGATATCAGACACTTTTAGCCATACCTGTCACGTCGTGCGTCGGATTGAGGTGCGGTCAATTTGTACATGTCACAAATGACTCGTGAATCGTTTTCCTAAAGTATCAAAACAATCCGAACATGTTTTATCGGTTTGGCGTATCACATTGGTGTTGTTTTCCAAAATTTATCTAAATTTGAAACTGATATCAGACACTTTTAGCCATACTAGTCACGCCGAGCGTCGGATTGAGGTGAGGTTGATTTTTACACGTCAAAAATGACTCGTGGATCATTGTCCTAAAGTATCAAAACAATCCGAACGCGTTTTCTCGGTTTGGAGTATGTCATTGGTGTTGTTTTCCAAAGTTTATCTCAATTTGAAACTGATATCAGACACATTTAGCCATACCGGTCACACCGTGCGTCAGATTGAGGTGCGGTCGATTATTACATGTCACAAATGACTCGTGGATCGTTTTCCTAAAGTATCAAAACAATCCGAATTTGTTTTCTTAGTTTTCCATATGTCATTGGTGTAGTTTTTCAAAGTTTATCTCAATTTGAAACTGATATAAGACACTTTTATCCATACCGGTCACACCATGCGTCGGATTGAGGTGAGGTCAATTCATACACGTCACAAATGACTCCTGGATCGTTATCCTAAAGTATAAAAACAATCCGAACGCGTTTTCTCAGTTTTCCGTATGACATTGGTGTTGTTTTCCAAAGTTTATCTCAATATGAAACTGATATCAGACACTTTTAGCCATACCGGTCACACCGTGCATCGGATTGAGGTACTATTGATTCTTACACGTCAAAAATGACTCGTGGATCGTTGTCCTAAAGTATCAAAACAATCCGAACACATTTGCTCGATTTTCCTTATGTCATTGGTGTTGTTTTCCAAAGTTTATCTCAATTTGAAACTGATATCAGACACTTTTAGCCATACCGGTCACATCATGCATTGGATTGAGGTTTGGTCGATTCGTACACGTCACAAATGACTCGTGGATCATTGTCCTAAAGAATCAAAACAATCCGAACGTGTTTGCTCGGTTTGCCGTATGTCATTGGTGTTGTTTTCCAAAGTTTATGTCATTTTCAAACTAAGTAGTAGGAATTCACTAATCTAAGGATATGAATCATAAGAAAAGGAGATAATATATTCTCAATAAGTGTAATGGGAGATATCAATGACCATATAAAGATAACATAAGTATTATTAATTCACCTTCATAGTCCTATTTGTTTACATTCTTCCATCAGGTATGATGCCCATTCGTTTCTAAAGACATTTATATCATCTTCTGAATGGAAGTTTTTGCGATAGTCATCGTTGTACTGAATAAATATAAATACACAAAGGATTAATAACTATTGTAAATAAAGTAGTAATTATTTTCCAAAATACCACTTCAGGGATGCTAGTTTGTCCATGAAATACGATCTCTTTCATAAATTTACAAACATAATAACCACAGTCCTTGTCATTTGTTTGATTCGGACACTGCAGAAACATCAAGAAAAATAATTAGTTTGTTTTGATATGTATTATGATAGTGAAATATAATTATATATACCCAGATACTTCTCCATTTGTAGATCTTGTGGGCATTGTCGTCCTTACGCTCTGGATTCATTCCAACCTTTAGACGATATTCATACACCGCCCTATCATAACAAAATCCTCATTAAAAGATAATATAAATTATATAACTAGATATTTAGTTCTAAAATGTTGGATCTAGTGTATTACAAATTGACAATCTCCATCATCTGTGGTCGGTTAGTTGGATATCCATGCAGTGAATCCAGAAAATAAATATTTGGAGTATCCAAATTGACTACAATGAGCATCCAATATTCCCTAAAAAAACAAAATGAAATAAGTACTGATAGAAATGAAAATATAATTGATATAATTAAAATGTAGAGTTTTACCCTTGCATCGTTGGTATTAAAAAGAGCTTGTCAGTCGTAATTCTTCTTTGAAACGTTCTGAGCAGATTTGACATCAATTCATCCTGAAAATTAGAATCTATTTCTGTTCGTTGTGTAGAAATGGTGTGAGGACTAACGAGTCCAAATTTGTATTCATGGGAAAATCCCATCAATTGTTTTTCATATATACACCTGTGAAAAATATGAGATGTATTTATCCTTAATTATCAAAGTATATCAGCTTCTGTAAAATCAAATCATGAAAACATACCTCATGTATACATTTATAACTGAGGCGCCTAGCCAGTCGTATGTGATGATCTCAGAAACAGCGTCTGCACTAACGAAATCTATTGTTTCCTCTCCATACATATTTTTTTCACAAACAATTTTATGACTCTTGCCATCTATCATTTTCATATCCACATGAGCTTGCAATGATATTAAATGTGGATATAGAACGGGTGGGGTGAACACGCTATCAGTAGATCATTTTGATCGGTTGGTTGATCCAATGTTGGAGCCGCTATTTTGTTTTAGCTTCTCCATTTTATCCTTCTGTAATAAAATTCATCAGTTCAGCCATTTTCTAATTTAATGGTAAAGGTTCTGCTTGAAAAATGAACTGGAAATGAATACCTCCTACTTGACATGTTTTTTTACAAGATTCGACGGCCATGCAACGAATGTTCCAACAGCTTTTTCCCCCATATGAATGTCGTCATCATCATTTGGCACAGGTAGCTCGGCGCTCAGCTCATGAGCTACGTTAATCGACACTTTGACATGACCGGTTGGATGTGGTCTGGAGTGTAGAGTGTCATTCTGCATATTGAACATCGTAGCCCTCGCTACAAGGCGATGGGTGGGAGTTGAAAGATATAAATCACAGTCATTTTCACCCTGCAGAATACCATTACTGGAAAGGTATCAGTGTCTATGTGATTCACATCTCACAAAAATGAATATTATAACATTTATTACCTTGTTTAAGTCAGGTCTTTGAGGGGAATGGCTCGCCTCAAAGCTGGTGAGGGGTGGATCTTCTCGCGGGGGTTGTTCTTGAGTTGATTGTTCTCATCGCCTCTCCTCCATCAAACTCGTTAGCAACTTTCCCTGAGTTTGGATTAGTTCTTCAAGGGTAGCTACTTTATCTGTCATTACATGAAATTATTTAGTTTGTTCATACTCTTGTTTTTTTCTGAAAATATGTCCGGGGTGACACTCCAAAACCCACACCTCTGACGCGGCCATACTGTTCTGGCTGTTTCAAGTCCGTTGAAAGTATGTATGCATCCGGTGCGGGTGATGTTGATTCCTGTGACTATGTCAAATAGAAAATATGAAAAAATAAGTAAGCATCATTATGTAATAGTGATTTAAAGAAAAACAAGTTTATATTATGTCATACTTACACATGTTTCCCACACTTTCTGTGTGTTTTCATCTATCAGTTTCCCCTCTTTATTAACACGAGCCTCCTTCCATAGCACATGGCGTGGAATGGAAGTGACTTGAGATTTTGCTTCATCAATCTGCATATAAACATAAAAACATGGTTACAGTGTTGTTTTATGTCACATAAAATTATTACAGTACTTTTAAAATACATACCAATTGTTTTTCAATTGAAGCGTACCCCATCCTTGATTTACGGTAGGGGTATGCTGGTTTTGCTGCCCGTTCTTTATTTTCAGCACTCAGTTGCTGTTTCATAAATAAAAACCTATCAACCAACGTGATGAATACAAGCAATGTTACACAATGTGTAACCAAACACAATGTACCTGAAAATTCTGTTCCGTACAACGGTTGCAAAACCCATCCCACGTTCCTTGGGATATCAAGTGTGCATAAAGAGGAGGCGGGTGCGGATTGATTTTCCCTTCGGCATATTTCAGATGATGTTTTGTTAAAATCCTGCGAAATCCTCTATGAATACTTCCTGCCAGTCTGAAAACATATTCTTTGTGCGAAACATCTTCTATAAATGCACTCTACAAGATATGATGAACGGTTAGACAAAATTTCAATATTTTATTTTATTTTAATAAATTAAATAGATGATATCGTAATGTTACCGTAATCTCTTCCCACATAAATGTTTTCAACCCACTGACAACATGGTTCAACGACTCTACGTCAATCGGCACGCATTGTCGAGTGACGATTCCAATGTAGCTACTAAACATGGCTTTGTTGGGGTTTACATGCTGGCCTAGCTTATTCCATCCCACCTCATATTTGATGCCTTTTGCTCTTGCCTTAAGGATTTTTGATAAAACTGTCAAACTACAGCGCACCTATTTTTTTTGTTTCGCTGGGGTTTCATTACCTACCATTTCATCAGTTTCTGCATCATCATTATGTTTCTCCGAAGCGCTAGCATCGGCACGGACACCAGCTGCAACAGGTTGAGAGACCTATTGTAGGTCAGCAGTGGGACCAGCTACAACAGGTTGAGAGACCTGTTGTCTCTCAACAGTTGGAGCAGCTGCAACAAGTTGAGAGACGTGTTGTGTCTCGGGATTGGGTGCATCAATAGGTGAAGAAGTCATTATCTACAGAACTGGTTTAAAATTTAATTTAGATCACATAAAAGCAGCAGTGAACAGATAATAACATAATGTAACACAATCTATATTACAATAAAAATCAATAACCTGATTATTGAACTCCCTTTTTTTAAGGCTGAAGGGATTTGACCCCTCTATCAACTATCCATATCCCTTCATTGTGGTCTCCTCTGACATACAAAACGTCATCTACATTGGGACCACTGCGAAATGGTTGCGAAGTATCAATGAATGGGTCATCTTCCGTTGAATTTTCATCTGACCCTTCAGCTGTTTTGGTCGATAACAGAACAATTGACCAGTTTCGGTTTGAGGGATCTGGAACATAAAATACATGCACTACCTGTGATTCCATTATAAATGGTTCATCTTTCTCCCCTTCCTTACTGAAATCAACTTTCATGAATCCCAAATCATCTATTTTAACCGCACTTCTGTTATTAACCCACTTGCATTGAAATATCAGAACTTGAAATTCTGTATAATCCAACTCCCATATTTGTTTGATGATGCCAAAGTATGAAATATTTTAATAAATTGGATTTCTGTCCTTAGCATCGGAAACATGCATCGCTTCAGCCACAAGTGTAACCCCACTATTCTGCATGGTACTATCTTCATCATGTTAATTAGTATAAAATGCATAACCATTAACTACATAATCATTGTAAGATAATGCATACACACTTGGTCCTCCTGCTAGCCATCGAAGTAGTTCTGAAATTGACTATGTATTTTAATCTGACTTCTTAAAAATATGATCTCAAAACCATCCTATAAACTGTCGATTATGTGTATCTGATATCCATTTTTCAGCCCTTGATGGATTCAAATGCCTAATAATTTCTTTGTGGATTTCAACATATGGGTCAACGTTGAAACTGTTATGCAAAACATAAAGGTGGGCCTGCTCCCGATCAGTAATATTGATTGTGACAACCTTTCTTCCAGAAATTCCTTCACCCTCAAGCCACCCAATGTGATGAGATTTTCGTAAGCCAATGCTTTCCACACCAGACAAGTATTCGGTACAGAATTCAATGGCTTCTTCAACAATATATAGCTCTACAATACCACCCTCTGGCCGACTTCGATTTTTGACATACCCTTTCAAAATCTTCATATACCGTTCAATGGGGTACATCCATCTGTAATGTACAGGACCACATAGTCGAATCTCTCTCACCAAGTGGACCATCAAATTAACCATCATATCAAAAAATGAAGGTGGGAAGAACATTTCTAATTCACATAATATGACAGAAATTTCTTTTTTCATAGCTGGCAATTTCGACGGGTCTATAACTTTGATGCATATATATTTGAAGAAGAAACATAGTTTCGTTAATGTATGGTGGACATTCTTGGGAAAAATGCAACGTAAAGCAATTGGAATGAGATTTTGCATCAAAACATGACAGTCATCTGATTTCAGACCTTTTAAATTCAAGTCGCTCATTGACACAAGGTTACTGATATTTGAGGAATACACCTCTAGAACCTTTACATCATTCAAGAAGTTGCAAAACTGAAATCTCTCTTTCCTGGAAAGAGTGTAAGCAGCAGGAGGAAGAAATGTTTGTTTTTCACCCTTCACTGGTGCCAACTCTTCTCGTATTCCCATCTCAACCATGTCCATCCTAGCCTTAATTCCATATTTTATTTTGCTAGATGTATTTAGCAACGTGCCAATAACACTGTCAAATATATTTTTTTCTACATGCATAACTTCAATATAATGTCTTACATACAGACAATTCCAGTATTGGAATTCAAAAAAAATTGATCTCTTTTTCCAACCAATTTTCGTAAGGTTTTTCGAAGCCAGTTTACCTAAAGTAGTGTCCACATTTTTAACTTTATCAAACAATTGATCTCTTGTTAGTGGAGACGGTGTTGTACATTCTTTTGAACTTCCATCAAATGATGTATTCCAAGAACGGTACTTATTTCATCGTGGTAGAAATCTGCGATGTCCTAAAACCACAGTTTTTGATGAATGTTTCAACCTAATTGATTGTGTACCTTCTTCGCAAATGGGACAGCCTTGAGTTCCTTTAATGATATATCCTGACAAATTTCCATAAGCAGGGAAGTCATTTTTCGTCCAATACAACATGACTCTCAAAGTGAAATCTTCCTTTCTGTAAGAATTATACAATGTAACACCTGGATCCAACAATAATTTAATATCTTCGATCAATGGATCTAAATAAACATCAATATCATTACCCGATTTTTTGGTCCTGATATAAGCATAGATAACATGATGTATTTTCGTTTCATGCATAACCACGGTGGTAAGTTATAATTTATCAACATAACCGACCATGTACTGTGACTGTTGCTTTGAAAACCAAAAGGATTCACTCCATCTGTAGATAACGCAAGACGAAGTTTTCTCGACTCGTTTCCAAATTCAGGACACTCATGATCGATTCTCATCCACTGAGGAGAGTCTGTCGGGTGACGTAGTATCCCATCTTTAATTCTTGTATCTGCATGCCATGTTAATTGTTCTGCAGTCTCCTCACTTCCATATAGGCGTCTAAACCTTGGAATGATTGGAAAGTACCATACAACTTTAGTCAGACTAGATTCATCTTTCTTGTATCGAGAAGCACCACACTTTGGGCATTCTTTAAGTTATTTTTGGTCCTTGCGAAATAGTATACAGTCATTCGGTCAGGCGTGTATTCTTTCAGAGATCATAACCATAGAGTGTAGCATTCGTTTGGCATCGTATGTTCAGCTCGGGAGCTCATTGTCTTCTGGGAGCATGTCATTCAAGAGGGAAAGTAGTTTCGTAAAACTGTCGTCACTCCACCCGTTATCTAATTTCAAATTATATAGCTTCAGTACGGCTGACAATGCTGTATATTTATTGCAACCAGCATACAATGGCGTCTTTGCACAACTTTTGAACTTCTCAAACAATTTTGGGCAATCACGAAGTTCATCTTCGAAGGTCCTTGTCATTTTCTCAATATGATCTTCATCATCATTCACATCTGTAATCACATCCTCCATACGGTCATCTTCGTTGTTCATGTTTGTAATCATATCAGATGATCCATAAAACGCAGTGTCACCCCAGTCACTACTTACATTCATTGTTTCCCCGTGTTTATTCCAACATGTATAACTTTGATCTATTCTGTGACAGATCAAGTGTACTTCCAACTCATCTGGACTAATTTGTTTTGAATAACAACAGCGTAAACACAGACAAAGGATTTGAGAAGAGTCACATGCATGATCTTTTGCAAACTTGATAAATTCTTTCACGCCTTCTTCATACTCTTTTTTCAACCGATTGGCATTCATCCATTCTTTATTTATATTCATCCTATTTGAAATCCATTGGATGAGTATATAGGTTAGAGGATAAATGACTTCTCGAACCTTTTCTGGATAACCTAGAACTCCTTCCAAGGAAATAATGTGACCATGAAACAATACTTCGTAAACAAAATATGGGGAATTTATAATATTGTAATAAAGACAAAGCTCTCTAAAAACACCCAAAACAACCTCCAGATTATCGGAGTACTCCTCCTATATTTTGTAATACACCAAGAAGTATTCTAAAAAAACGAAAATGGATGTGTCTAGAAAGATATTAAAGATCTAGTTCATCAGTTCCATGAAATAGATAGAGCATTGGTGATCCCAAATTGAATTCATAAATACTTTAAATTTCCATATCAACTTTAAAAATCTATCTTTTGAGAATCCTCTTCCCAAACCCTCAACTGTTGGTACCCTGATCTCTAGAAAATTTTCAAAAACCAATAGAACCTTATAAGATGGTCAAACAAATAATCAATTATAGGAAATATGTAATTATTCATTACTGTCACCTGGCTACAACTACGGTAGACTATTAAAATTAATAGGCTATGATATGACTTCATTGAAAACAGAATTGGAAAATCCCATAGTGACATGATCATATAGATAGAACCATTTCCCTAAAGATCTTCTAGCTGATCTTTTAGCTCCTCTTTATCGGACAGAGCCTTATGATGTGATGGAATGGAAAATGGGATCTTCCTGTGAAGCAAATAGATAGAAAACGCTAACAATCATTGGGGATGTTATCCCATGAAGTCCTCTAGAAATGATTTTGTGTAAATTTCCATGACCACTGGAATTTCACATGAAGAACACTTCTCAACAACCCCAAGGAAAACCTTGGAAAAATGACATGATATGAACCATAACATATAAGCAACTTGTCATACCCTCCATGGTTATAGATCACAATCTCCATAAAAGACATGGAATCTCCTGTTAAGAGTAAGTAACTGAACCCAATGGTGATAATAGTCATCTAGTGCACTAAATCCAATAAAAAAATCCATGACGATAATGAGGTCGGAAAAGACCATGTCCAAAACATGAAATTCTGAAATGTCCTCCATGCCAAGTACCACAACACAACTCTCAAAGAACATGAAACCATGACCATTTTTCCTACCCAAAAGGGTTAGGCAACACATGAAATAATTCATAAACTCTACCGTCATAACCAAGTAATAAAAAAATATGTGAAATTAATGACTAGGATTCACCATTTTGAAATGAAACCAATACTATAGAAGAATTAAAAATAATTCACCTCGAATTATGGTTGGCCAAGATTATGAGTCCTCAGGAATGACCTCTACTGCATTGATTTTTTCTGGATTAGACTTGTCTATGTATTATTTCCCTATTAAGAATCCCCCTTTCTTTTAGGATGTGATCCTCCACCATTTGAAGCCTCTTATTTTAACCAAGAGCCCTTAAAAAAGTGGAGCCTACACCACCCATTAATGGAACACCATTGAGACCAATATTTCAATTAAAATATTCCTCTCACATCAATACCTTGGGAAACACCTAAAAATAGGTTGGTAGACATAGAACAATAAGAATAAATTTGATATATTTCCTCAAACTCATCTCAAAATTAATAGCCATAAGATAATCGTTCGTGGGGAGATAAAGAGATACATGAACCAAATGAAAACACCAAAACATAATAATAACTAAATAAATCTAATGAAGTAGTGGGAAATCATAAAAACAACCCATAGTCAGGATCAAAACATAACCACAATCCCAAACCACCCATGGAAATAGAAGATTCAACACGAAGAATAGTTGGGCAAACACTTACCCATTCCAAACATTATTAATTCATGAAAATTCAATTGGAATAACCTTAAGGAGGAGGACCCGGTGGCGAAGGAGAAGGAGGTGTCGATAGCGGAGGCACCAGAGGTAGCGTGAAGGAAGCGCGGAGGCCGGGCAGAGGTAGGGCAGAGGCAGGGCGGAGGCAGGGGAGGCAGCGAAGGAGGAGGAGGAGGAGGAGGAGGAGGAGGCCGCGGTGGAGGAGGAGGTAGCGGAGTAGGAAGAGGAGGAGGAGGCGCCAGTGGAGGAGGAGGAGGATGAGGCCACGAACTAGGAGGAGGAGAGGAAGAGCCAGTGGAGGAGGAGGAGGACGAGGCCACGGTGGATCAGGAGGAGGTGGTGGCGGCGGAGGCCGGAGGAGGAGGAGGCGGCAGCCGGAGGAGGAGGAGAAGGAGGTGGCGGCGGTCACGGCGGAGGAGGAGGTGGTGGAGGAGGAGGCGGGGGAGGAGGAGGCGGCGGCGGTAGCGGCGCAGAGGAGGGCTTCCGCGAGAGCTTGACCGGGTGTAGGGAGGAGGAAGAGGACCCGCGGGTTTTTAACAAATCCGCGTGAGCCTTTATCAGGGCTAGTAAAAAGCACTAATAAAGGGTGTATTTATCAGCGATAAAAAGAAAAGCGCTGATAAATACAACCTTTATCAGCGCTAAAAAAGTGCTGATAAAGGGTACACCTTTATCAGTGCTTGTTTTAGCGCTGATAAAGTGGACCTTTATCAGCACTTTTGTTAGTGCTGATAAATGCCCGACCCTTTATCAGCGATTTACTATTAGTGCTGATAAAGGCAGGCGCATGCCTTTCCCAGTTTTGTGGTAGTTCTTACACCATGATGCGAAGATGGATAGCGGCAGAGGCTGCCTATATCAGATGAAAGTGTAGTCATCCCTATTTCAGCAAGTGTAGGAGTCTCAGTGGGGAGACCTAGAGTGCGAAGTGATGCATGACCGATTTGACCAGGGCAATGCTCCGGAAGGATGGACAGAGGATGGTCAGAACCGGATGCTTTTCCAGAAAAGGTTGTTTGTCCCGGAGGCGATGCATGGCAAGGTTCTCAGTGAGTTCCACAACTCTCCCCTAGAGGCACACCCAGGAGTTTCCAAGATGTAATAGGGTTTGAAGAGGCAGTTTTGGTGGCCCGGAGTTAAGTGAGTGGTGGATGAGTTTGTGGCCATGTTCCTAGTGTGTTAGCAAGTGAAGGCTGAACACCGAGTTCCAGGCGGTCTACTGCGGCCTCTAGATGTCCCTGAGTGGAAGTGGGATGACATCTCGATGGATTTCTTCACGGGACTACCCAAGGTCCAAGGAGGGTACGATGCCATCTGGGTGGTAGTGGACAGGTTGACGAAATCGGCTCACTTTCTGGAAATCAGGGAGTCGAGTACTGTGGATTCTTTGGCACGAAAGTACGTGGATGAGGTGGAACGGTTGCATGGTGTTCTGAGGTCTATAGTCTCGGATAGGGATGTGTGGTTTACCTCATGAGTCTGGAGAGGATTGCAGCATGCGTTTGGCACCCAGTTACGCCTTAGCACTACTTTCCATCCCCAGAAAAATGGACAAATAGAGCGCACCATCCAGACCTTGGAGGATAAGATATGTGCATGTGTTTTGGACTCAAGAGAATCATGGGTGCGATACTTGCCTCTGGTAGAGTTTTCCTACAATAATAGCTACCACTCTACCATCGGTATGGCCCTGCTTGAATCTTTGTACGGGAGGCCATGCCATTCACCTGTGTGTTGGACCGAAGTAGGAGAGGCAGGCATCCTTGGCCCGGAGGTGGTGAAGAACACGACAAAGAAGGTTCAACTCATACGGGAAAGGATGAAGGTGGCCCATGACTGACAGAAATCATATGATGATACCAGGATGAGGCCCTTGGAGTTTCAGGTTGGGGACCACGTGTTCTTGAAGGTCTCCCCTCGGCCTGGGCAGCGGTGGTTCGGGAAGGGGAGTAAGCTTTCTCCTAGATTCATCAGACCCTTCGAAGTGTTGCGGCGGGTCGGCGAAGTGGATTATCAGCTAGCGTTACCATCGCCGCTACTAAGGATACATGATGTCTTTCATGTGTCCCAACTCCGTCAGTATCTTCACGACGATTCACACGTCCTTGATTGGGGTGAGCTGGACATCGAGGACGACGTGACCTTTGTGGAGATACCAGTGATTATCGAGGATCGCAAGGAGAAGGTGCTTCGCAAGCGAACCATCCCCTTGGTTCGTGTGTTGTGGAGACATGGTGGGCTTGAGGAGAGTACGTGGGAGAGGGAAGCACAGATGTGTACCAAGTACCCAGAGTTGTTTTGAGTTTTGTTCCTTGTTGTACCTGTTGTGGTAGAGTTTTTTGTCTTTTGGCAATGAAATGTACTGGTTTTCTTTCCTCTATTTGTGTGTGAAATGCCCTAGCTATGGGGAAGGAGAGAACCTGACCCCTAAACAAGACTCATTAAGGTGGATGCGATTAAACCCGTGCGGGCGAGTCAGTGCCACCCAAAGCGGATAATATCTTGACATGGTGGAGGAGACTCCCCAACCCACATGCCCGGGCAGTTTGACATGGTATGTTGCTTGGTTCGTGACAAGAAAGTGTTCTTAGTTAATAACGAGGTTCACTCTTGAGAGGTATCTTTCGGGGTGTTTTTTCGGACCTGCCTTTTCCTTCTGGGTTGTTTAAATTCTTGATGACGAGAATAGTTAGAGAGTTATTTCATGTGATGACCCAGACTCTATTGGTCCTTCCCTTTGCCAACATCTGGTTCCTAAAGGGGTGGCGTCCCGGTGAGAAAGATAGGTGAGACTGATCGGCGAGACCGATCGGTGAGACCGATCAGTGAGACCGATCGGCGCGACCGATCGGCGCGACCGATCGGTGAGACCGATCCGTGAGACCGATCGGTGCGACCGATCGGCGCGACCGATCGGCGTCACCCGGCCTTGTCGAGTTGTTTCCAGTAGCGCTTCTTTTTTGTGCAAATGGTGTTTTAAATCCTATTCTGACTCGTTTAAGTGTGTTTTAAAGACCCGTAACGTGCATAAGTGTTTTAATTATATACTTAATCAATTCATTAGTCGGTTTAAACCACCGGACCCCCTTTAATGACGAGTGGAGCCGCGTGGTCAACCCACGACCCCCACGCATTACGCGGTTTCGCGTTTCCACCTCTACTGTCCCCGAATCTTGTAAAATAAGGGTTAGAAGTGGTTTCTTTTTCCTCGATCGTGGATTTTCACAAACATCTTCTGGTGCATCTGGTGCGCTGCATCGTTATCCGTAAAGTTCTACGCCCGGCATAAACGCCGATCATCTATCAAGAAGTAGGGAATTTTTTCTTTACTTATCGCTTTTGTGTATCATGCGGGATGGGCGTGCTTTTTGATTCTGTAGAATTGGATAAACCAGACCTAATTAAAGATAATGGAAGAATCCTGTAAAGAATGAAGGGGGCTGTGATCGTCAATGTTGTTATATTAAAATCATCTCTTTGAGTTGTGTTGGCTTGCGAATTCTGAAAATCGAGGTCGTTGGTGGTCGTTGTCTATGCATTAATGAACCCCTGCTGATGTCTTAAATGGCTAGTTGTGGTTGTAATCTCCTGCTGTGAAAATTAATTGGTTAATCACGTATATCCAGACAAATAAATTGAGGCACCAGGATCAATCCTTCTGTGAAAACCCCAGGTAAAGACACACGAAAATTGAAATCATGGAGTGTGTTAAGTCATTTAAATCTGAAAATACCAGCATGGCCCTGATTTGTGTTGGTGGTGGTAGTTGGTTGTTTTCCTTTCAGGCCGATTGTTGGAGACGTGGGAGGGGATGGGACCCCCTGTCTTTATACCCTTAGTGGTTGTGTGAAATTGGGGATGGGATCCCCTTTTGGTATGGGTTCGGTGGTTGTTTGTTTTAAGAGACTTGTTAATATCAAAAACACTGGTGGGATCCTCTGTTGATGAAAAATCTTTTGGGAGGGGACATGGTAGTGTCCCGAGTTGTCTTTGGTTCCAGTACTATGGAGATCTCACTGTTTCCTTTTTGTTTTAACATTACAAGAGAATTTTTAAATTGATGTTTGACTATTTACTTTATAGGATTTATGCCTATGCCTACTAGTTTACCAGTAGTTCTTAAACATAAACACTATTACTGAACATGAAACATGAATGGGACAAACGGGTTTGTTGTCAAGAGTCGTGACTTGTGACTTGGATGTGGTGGTGTTGTGTTCTGTAGGTTGGTTAGAAAAACCTATACTTTGGGCGAGTGCTTGTTACCTATATCTATACTTGTAGTTTTGTGTTTCTTATTCGCGCCCCACCAAAATTGAGCACTTAGTGCCGAACACCCCCATTTCATGAGGGAGGGTGTTTTTCCCAACACTATTCTTGGTGGATGGTTATTAGCTCCTTTTCTTCTCCCTTTCCCGGATAGCCCAAGTATTTTCGGGAAGGCTGTGATGGCCTGAGGTCCATTATTAGCCCAAGAACCTTTGGGCGGGGTAGTGTGGTGGTTCGCCAGGTGTGTGTGGCAGGTGGTTTCCCTAGTGTCTTCGAGATGAGGCCCATGTGTCTTCGGGTGTGGCAGTGGATTTTTCTAGCCCAGGTGTCTTCGGGCATGGTGGTGGTTGTTTTAGCCTAGGTGTTTTCAGGCATGGTTACGTGTGACAGTTGTGGCCCAGGTGTGTGCAGGCGGGAGTGGCAGTGGTACTGCATGTGGTTGTGGCCCAGGTGTGTGTGGGCGGGTGTGGAAGTGGGACTGCGGTGAGAATGGTGGGATTGGTCCGATGCGTAGGATGTCTCAATAACCAATGTGAAAGTGTCTTGGTTTACCCAAACATCAATGTGATCCTATTATATATATTACTTGACTTGCGTTATTTGGGGAGTGTGCCCTGGTGAGGTTTGGGTGGATATTTTCCCTTCTTAGGCGTTTGGTTTACTCCTTTCTCACGGGACTTTAGCACGTTCCCCCACTTGTGCATGAGAGTCTTTGGTTTTCCCTTCTGAGTGTACTTGTATGCTCACCATACGTATATAAAACTGCTTTCAGGTTTCCAGGAGGACTTCAGGGATCACGCGTGACCATACTAGTTCGGACCCTTGGGGAAGTTGCAGTTGTTTCTTTTCTTCCTTAGTACTTACCTTTTTAGTCTCCTTTTCTACTTTGTGGCTTTACATATGGAACATGCATGTGGGAATGGTTTACTTTTTGCTTTACTTTTCTTTCACCTTGGTGTTGATGAGTTTCTCCATCTTATGTCCCGATCTTATAAAACAAAAAGGGGTAATGCATTCCATTTGTGAGAAATTTCTATACCTTTGGTGCTAGTCTCCACTTTGGGATCTATTGAAGGCGGGTCTTGGGGGGTCATTATCTCTCCTTCAAATTAAAGAAAGAAGGGCCTGGAAATCTGCTAACCCTTCCCTCCTTTTGGTGAAGGCGGGTCGTGACATGCAGAACAAAAAATTAATTATTCATCCAAGTACTCCCATTTCTGTCAACATGGTTATTATTTTACTGGGGAAATAAAAAATGCATCATATGTTGAATATCATTGGATTTTTTCTCACTCCTCCTTTTGAAATGTTAACGTTTTTAACATCTATAAGAAATCCTTCACTTGTGACTTTATTATTGATGGAATTCGTATTTTCTACTCTTTTCTCTATGCTAAAAATAGATATCAAGATAAGAGGCCCTTCTAGGATGATCTTACCTATTTTTTTTCAAGTATTAATGTAACTTGGTTTGTCATTGGGTACTTCAATGCTATACACAATTCAAGTGAGATATATGGCCCCTCTCATGCTCTGATATCCACAAGACAATTTAAAACCTCTATTCAATACAAAAACCTTATTGAAATAAATATTATGGGTGATAAATTCACATGCTATAGAAAAAATTACAATAGAGTGGTTGCCTCCAAACTGGATAGAGCCTTCATGAATGTTCCTTCTTCCGAAAAATGGGATTCCATCTCCAGCACCACCCTTCACCAGTTTCACTTTAACCAAAACCCTATTTTGGTCGATGTCTCCAACAAAATTGTGAAACCTAAGATTTTTTTAGGTTCAATAATGCTTAGTTTTCTAATACTAAATGCACTAACATTATAAAAAATACTATCTTTCCCTAACACACTGTAATGATGACTTTTTTTATTATATCAAATTAAAATCTTTTAATGAGACACTCAATGGTTGATGCAACACACATACCAAACAAATTATAAATGACATCTTTTTTTTATGATAAGCTAAATAATATTCAAAATACTAATACTAGATATTATTTTCACAATGATCAAAATCATGAAATCAATATTTCAGTAAATCTCAACTCATTTGTAACTTTTAAAGATAAAATGAGGAAGCAAGACTTTAAAGTAAAATTGATATCTAGCGGTGATAAATACACTAAGTGTAAGGGTTGGTGTCCTCAGAACCAACTGTTTTGTACTTTGGTTACATAAATGTTCACTTGTTATATATTGTTCACTGTTTTGCATGCTTATAATATAATAATGTCCTGGAATATTTGTTGCATTAATAAGGTCATAGTAGATCCCTGCGATGATGAGAACCTTGAAATGCAATAACAATATTCTTAAATAAAGTTCTGCGGTTGGATGACATACTATGATAGGACACATAGTATACAGACCGTCATGTGCGAGTACACATAAAAAGACGAGACTCTCTCTCATGGAGTTCGCACTTGGTAATCTCCAAGATGGGAGATTATGAGAACATACCCACCATTATTAATTCCGCATGTATTGGTGTCATCAGATATTTCTATCTACGAGCGTGTGGAATGGTCCTTAGACAGGAAGATTATGATTAACTCATGTCATGATTCGCGCACTTAGATTTACTGACAAAAACCATCATGCAGACATTTGGCAAGAAGTAGGGTACGTTGGGTGCGTCACGAGTGACATGTTGTTAATGGATAAGATGAGGATGGATTTGTCCCTTCCATTTATGGAAGTTCATATCTCGGCCCTCTGATTGAAATAGAACTGTCGCATTAAATTCCATGGCCATGGTGTAAACAACGAGTTTATTTTAGGTAGTCAAAGAATGACATATCAAGCATATTGGTTTATGACACTGCCATGAAACCTGCTTGATGAGATATCGAGATAAAGGGATTAGATTACACAATAAGATTTCGTATGAGGTGATACGTCAATGCGGCGTTAACTTCTTTCTCTTGGGTGCCTTGACCCGTTGCTAGATTGTAATCTTGGACATTAGGCAAGCCTACCTAACTCCAACGATAAAGAGGCCTAGATGGTCACATACTAATTGTATCCAAGTATATCAAGTTGAATAAAGATTATTCCCGTACGTGGTTTATTAATTATTCAAGGAATCCTAAGTTGTTTTTAATGATGGAGGAAAAATAAAATAAAACAAGTACACGTTGTGTATTATTATTACACACTGTGTAGTTTTATTTTGGAAAGGAAATGAATAAATGAAAACAAGATATACACGCCGTGTATATTTAATGTACACACCGTGTAGTTTTCAATTAAAAACAAGTACACGCCGTGTATTTATTAGTACATGCCATGTAGTTTTTCCAGTCGGGATTTTGAGGATATAATATTGTTTTAAATGATATTTATTATAATCAGGGTGGGTTCATGTCAAAGAATTATTTATTCGACATGGGATTTTAAATAAAGAGTCAATGAAATAAATAAAACGCGTAACACGTTTATTTATTTTCATAACTCTATAACCCCACACACCCGATTATAAATATCCTCACAACCCCAACTCTTTTCTGACACACAAGAGAATCGTTGGACACAACATCTCTGGAGAATTCTTTCAAGGCCGAAAGAACCTTTTCCTCCAAGAACGCTCCATCAGATCAAGACGATCTAAGGTGGACAATTCAAGAAAAGGCTTCTCCACGTTAGCACCCGGATAATCCTTTGGCGACGTCCAGAGATACGAGGTACACATGTGGATCACCGCTAGAGGGAGTCTACACATGGATTCTGCGACGCAACGACGGATCACATCGACAACGTGATCGAGAACATCAATGAAGAAAGAACGCCCAAAAGGTATTTCTTTATAATTAATTTAATTAATTATAATCAACCTGTAACGATCCTTGCTTGTGGTTCCGGGACAAACCATCTTCTTTGTCTTTTTCTATGATTCGATCTGTGGAGACTGGCATTTATCGTCGTATTGATCCCGGATTGATCATTTCTAATGAAAAAAAAATCCAAGTGGGCACATCCACCCACGTGCTTCCACTGCGCCTGGAACCTTCAAATGGTATCAGAGCGAGGTTACAACGTTGATTATAGTTATTTAATTTTCGTTGATAATTTACGCATTCATATTTGATTCAATTCGAAATAAATAGTTCTATAAATCTGAATTAGAAAGATCTATTCTTCCTCCTTCATTTCTCGATTCATATCATAGAAACGACCTTTTAATTTTAATTTTGATTAAAATAAAAATGAGGAACTCATCCATAGGATCCGCTCTTTCTGTCTTTACAACACGGGATTACACGATGTGTAATTAAAACTACACGCCGTGTACTTAGGTTCAACGAACAAGCACTGGTCCACCAAACCACACCATGTGAATTGATTATGCCTAAGTTTTAATCACGCCGTGTTGACCAGAATAGAACGGCGCGTGGAAACCGGAATACACAGCGTGTATGTTGGAACAACACGTCATGTATTCCGTTCCGACCCAGGTGAAACTGTGTACAAAGATAAGCCGCGTACTGCGTACACGGGATCACCAGGCCGGTTACCGCGTAACAAGGAAGTACACGCTGTGTATGATTCATCTACACGGTGTGTACTCTATAATTTCCAAAGTACAAAAAACACGCCAAAGCCCCGATGTGTACTTTGGATAAATGGTGAAAAGAAAATACACACCATGTAATTATAAACTACACGCCGTGTACTTTCCAGAAATGGAATTTCACCAGGTTTCCTCCAATGTACAAAGACCCGTACAAGGAATATGGATGAGAAGAATCTCAAGGAAATTTAAAAAGGAATTTAAGATAAAGAATTGATTAATTATAAGATCATAATTAATTGAATTCGAGCACGTCTTATCTTAAATAAAAGAACGATTAAAAGAATTTGAATTCTAAATATGCGTAAATGTCATTGCATACTATAGATGTCATGATCTAGACCAAAGACCCTTTGTATGTGTATGGCTTCATTTAAATTTATTTAATTTAAATTTGTTGGCCTGCGAGCCTTCTTCCAATTAAATATAGGGCATGCGTGCCCATGGATTCTTTATTTTAAACCCATGTAATGGAGGATCTCCCAAGAAAGAGGATACAGTTCAAATCCCAAAGCCGAGGAAAAACCGACACAAGAAGATACAAAGGAGGGCAGGTGGGAGCTTCAAAACACGAACCATCAGGTTTAAGGTGTTTTCCCTACGTCAGGGTTAGCTTATCAAAACCGCTAGATAAGCTAACCAAATAGAAGCTCATGATCATGCCATCTTATTTTATTTCTGTCTGATTGCATGGTTTATTTATTATGTTTGTGTTGTCGCGATCACATAATTAATAAAATGAACAAGCATGCAAAGATGGAATAAAATAAAAACCGGACTATGCATAAACATTATCGGAACATGGTTAATCACTTAAGAAAGAATCACTTAATATTAACAAGTATGTGATAATGAAAAGATACGCATAAAGAATAAAATCCCTCAAATACCATAATAAGTCAGACCAAGCCTTTCGTTGCTTGATTAAGGGCAAGACTCAATAAAACAATGTGTTTGACCAACCCTTGTTGGGAAACTTACTTTTATAAAGGAAGCCCTTATGAAAGGTTTCGGGTTGACTTAACCATATTACATCAAGAGAAGTATCCCTTGCTAGACTTGATGTAATATTGGAGGCAAGAGTTGAGGAAATCCAAGTCAGGATTTCAGGATTGGGGAGTCCACTGAACAGATCATGGAACTGTATTCTCACAGTTGGAAAAGACCTGCCTACTTAAATACCTTCAAAATAGCTTGACCAACCCTTGTTGGGGTTATGCGAAGGGGAATATGGATCCTTGAAACTAGAATTTCAAAGCAATTGGAAATTCCGAGTTCAATGGTGAGGGATATTGGGACTTGGTAAAATAGTGGGAGACTTAATAAAATTTATTATTTCTCATAAAATGTAATCAAGAAAGTACTGATGAATCTTCTATTTTAAATTGTAGAATCAATATGACAAACACATCAACCACATTTTCTCTGCAATCAATTCTGGATAAATACAACATCCTCACCGGCAGTAACTTTCAGGAATGGTTTAGGCACCTTCGGGTTATCCTACGCCATGAACGGAAGTTTTACGTTCTGGAATACTCACTTCCTGATTCTCCTGCCCCAAGGGCAAGTGATGAAGATTTCCTAGTCTATGGTCAACATTTGAATGATGCTCTCGACGTTCATTGTTTGATGCTGTCATCTATGTCCAGTGAGCTCATGTAGTCTCATGAAGTCATGGATTCCTACAGCATGCTCGAGCACCTCCGTGGTTTATACTAGGAGAGATCAAGACAAGAAAGGTTTGAGATCTCCAAGGCTCTGTTTCAGAGCATGCTTGGAGAGGGTTCCCCAGCTAGGCCTCATGTAGTCAATCTCATTGGATACATTGAGCGCTTGGAGGTTATAGGGTTTAAAATCCCTGAAGAACTGGGTACCAATCTCATTCTCGCATCACTCCCCTAGAGCTTCTCAAACATTGTTGTCAATTTCAACATGAACAATATTGAGAAGTCTCAATCTGATCTTCTTATCCTTATTCGCCAAGTGGACAATGACATGAAGCGTGATAAGCCTTCTGTCCTTATGGTGAATAAAAGGAAAGGGAAGGCGGAGAGCTTTAAGCCCAAAGCATCTTCAAGGCCTTCCAAGAAAAGGAAGAACAAAGGGGAGGTAAAGGAACATGATTCTGTTTGTTTCGCATGTGGCAAGAAGGGCCACTGGACGAAAAATTGCACCCAGCCATGGAAGCAAGGGGAAGCTTCAGGTGCGTTTATTATCAGATGCAGTCTATCTGTTTTTACTAATTGGGTATTAGATACTTCTTGCGGTGCTCACATCTATATCCAAATACAAGAACCATGTAGATTCAGGAAGATTGATCGAGGGGCGGTAGATCTACGAGCAGGCAACAGAGCCAGACTCGCTGCAGTAGCTGTCAGAGACTACCACCTCACATTGCCTACTCGGATGGTATTGGTTTTGAAAGGCTGTTATTACGTGCCTTCTGTTACTAAAAACATTATTTTAGTATCCATATTAGATACTGATGGATTCATCTTCATGTTTGGAAATGAATGTTGCTACTTTTATAAAGATAACATTTGTTTTGGTAGGGAGAATTTATATAACGACCTTTATGTGTTAGACTACAAAAACCAAGTAATGGAAATCGATAAAAAATTTAATTCACATGACTCATACCACACCCAACTTTGTCATCACCGGCTAGGTCATGTCAATGAGAAACGTTTGACAAAATTTCATCAAGATGGGTATTTTGATTTTTTCGAACTAAATCCACTTGGTGTATGTCATGCGTGTCTACAAGGCAAAAAGACCAAAGCCCCATTTAGTGGGAAAAGTGAAAGAGCTAAAGAGATTCTAGAATTAGTTCACACAGATGTGTGTGGACCATTTCCAATTGAAGCAAGGGGTGGGTTCTCGTACTTCATAACTTTTACTCATGATTTTAGTAGATAAGGATATATCTATTTAATGAGGTATAATTCAGATTCTTTTGATCGGTTAAAAAAATACAAGAATTAAGTTGAGAACCATCTTGGTAAGAAGATTAAGAAACTCCGCTCAGACAGAGGAGGAGAATATCTTAATCAAGACTTCATTGATTTCTTACGAGAGTTTTGGATTCTATCTCAACTCACTCCTCCTTACACACCGCAGTGGAATGGTGTAAGTGAAAGGAGGAACCGAACCCTGTTGGACATGGTGAGATCAATGATGAGTCATGCGAGTCTTCCATTATCCTTTTGGGGATATGCATTACAAACAGCAGTGCACATAATAATCCCAGTACCAACAAAATCGAAAAATGGTATTCCATACGAATTATGGAGTGGACGCAAAGCCATGTTATCGAATTTACATGTGTTGCATAGTGAAACATTTTTTAAGGCCTCTTCAGGTAACAAACTTTCACCCCGAGGCACAAAGTTTATCTTTATATGATATCCCAAGGAAACAAGGGGATATTACCTATACATCCCCTCAGAAAAAAAAGGTTACAGTGGAAAGAAATGCCATATTCCTTGAGAGGGAGAACATCTCCAAAAGAGATTATGGGAGCGAGATAGACTTCGATGAAGTTGAGGCTCAAGATACACATAAGTTGGTACAAGGACAGATTCCACAAAGCCTTGTGGAAGAACAATCTGTTCCAGAGAAACAAAAACTGCGTAGGAGCACGAGAGAGGTGAGAGAACCAGAACGATATGGTTTTCATGTCACCGAGGATGGTGACTCATTATTGGTTGAAAATGATGATCCTCTTACCTACTAAGAAGTAATTGAAGGAACAGACATTGCCAAGTGGTAAGAAGCCATGAATTCTGAAATGGATTCCATGTACCAAAACCAAGTCTGAATTTTTGTAGATCCTCTAGTTTATGTAAAGCCTATTGGTAATAAGTGGGTATTGAAGAAAAAACTGGACATAGAGGGGAAAGTCAGCACCTACAAGCCACGACTGGTTGCAAAAGGTTTTAGACAGCATCAAGGAATTGACTATGATGAAACCTTTTCACCGGTTGCAATGCTAAAATCCATCAGAATCCTATTGGCCATTGCTGCTTACCATGACTATGAAATTTGGAAAATGGATGTCAAAATAGCTTTCCTTAAAGGGAACCTCTAGGAAGATGTCTACATGACACAACCTGAAGTGTTTGTGACTCCAAAGGATGCCATCAAGGTATGCAAGTTGCAGAAATCCATTTATGGATTAAAGCAAGCATCAAGGTCATGGAACATTCGTTTTGATGAAGCTGTTACAGAATTTGGCTTTCTTAAGAACGAATGTGAGACTTGTGTCAATAAAAGGTTTATTGGAAGTTCAGTCGTTTTCCTAATAGTATATGTTGATGACATATTGCTAATTGGAAACGAAGTACCTATCTTACAGTCAGTTAAGCCATGGTTTCATAAATGCTTCTCCATGAAAGACTTGGGCGAGGCGACATATATTCTTGGGATCAAGATCCATCGTGAAAGATCCAAGATAATGGTGGGCCTAAGTCAAAGTACATACATTGACAAGATACTGAATAGATTCAGTATGGAATAGTCCAAGAGGGGATTGTTGCCAGTGTCACATGGCATTCACCTTTCCAAGAAAATGTGTCCTCAAACACATGAGGAAAGAAAGAGGATGGAAAGGATTCCATACGCATCCGCGATTGGGTCAGTCATGTATGCTATGATATGCACGAGGATAGATGTTGCTTACGCATTATGTGCGGTAGGCAGATATCAAGCTGATCCAGGAGACCGCCATTGGATGGCATTCAAGACTATCCTTAAGTATCTGAGGCGTACTAAGGATATGTTCGTGGTTTATGGAGGAGATGAGGAACTAGTCATCACAGGACATGTAGATGCTTGTTTCAAGACTGATCAAGATGATATGAAGTCGCAGACTGGATACATCTTCAGTTTGAATGGAGATACAGTGAGCTGGAAGAGCTCAAAACAAAGTGCGGTGGCAGATTCTACAGTAGAGTCCGAGTATAATGCAGCTTCTGAGGGAGCTAAAGAAGCGGTATGGATGTGAAGCTTCGTCCAAAAGATGGATGTTGTATCGAGAATTAAAGATCCTATCACACTCTATTGTGATAATACTACAGCGGTGGCACTTGAAAAAGAGACAAGGTCACATCAGCGGACAAAGCACATACTTCGGAAGTATCATCTATTGAGGGATTTTTCTCAGAGAGGTGAAGTTGCCGTGAGCAGTGTTTCCACGGAAGACAACGTGGAGGACCCATTTATTAAAGCCTTGACTCAGCAGAAACATGATCATCATGTGAGGTCTAGCAGACTAAAATTCATAGGCAATTGGCTCTAGTCCAAGTGGGAGTTTGTAAGGGTTGGTGTCCTCCGAACCAACTGTTTTGTACTTTGGTTACATAAATGTTAACTTATTATATATTGTTCATTGTAATGAATGACAATAATATAATAATGTCCTGGAATATTTGTGGCATTAATAAGGTCATAGAAGATCCCCTCTATGATGAGAACCCTGAAATTCTATAAAAATATTCTTAAAAAAAAGTTCTGCGGTTGGATTACATACTATGATAGGACACATAGTATACCGACCGTCATGTGAGAGTACTCGTAGGAAGATGAGAATCTCTCTCATAGAGTTCGCACTTGGTAATATCCAAGATGGGAGATTATGAGAACAGACCTGCCAGTAGTAATTCTGCATGACTTGGTGTCATCAGATATTGCTATCTACGAGCATGTGTAATGGTCCTTAGACTGGAATATTATCATTCACTCATATCATGACTCGTGCACTTATATTTACTGACGAAAACCATCACATAGATAGTTGGCGGGAAGTAGGGTATGTTGGGTGCATCATGAGTGACATGTTGTTAATGGATAAGACGAAGAAGTATTTGTCCCTTCCATATATGGAAGTTGATATCTCGGCCCTTTGATTGTAATAGAACTATCGCATTAAATTCCATAGACATGGTGTAAATGACGAGTTTATTTCAGGTAGTCAAAGAAAGACATATCAAGCATATAGGTTTATGACACTGCCATGAAACCTGCTTGATGAGATATCGAGACAAAGGGATTAGATTACACAGTAAGCGTTCGTATGATGTGATACGTCAATACGGAGTTAACTTCTTTCTCTTGGGTGCCTTGACCCATTGCTAATAGTAATCTTGGACTTTAGGCAAGCCTGCCTAATGCGAATGAGAAAGAGGCCTAGAGGGTCACACACTAAGTGTATCCATGTATCTCAAGTTGAATAAAGATTATTCCAGTATGTGGTTTAATAATTATTCAAGGAAGACTAAGTTGTTTTTAATGATGGAGAAAAAATAAAATAAAACAAGTACACGTCGTGTATTATAATTACACGCCGTGTTGTTTTATTTTGGAAAAGAAATGAATAAATGAAAACAAGATATACATGCCGTGTACATTTAATGTACACGCCATGTAATTTTCAATGAAAAACAAGTACACGCAGTGTATTTATTATTACACGCCGTGTAGTTTTTCCAGTCCGGATTTAGAGGATATAATATTGTTTTAAATGTTATTTATTATAATTAGTGTGGGGGCATGTCAAGGAATTATTTATTCGACACAAGGTTTTAAATAAAGATTCAATTAAATATATAAAACGCGTAACACATTTATTTATTGTCATAACTCTATAACCCCACACACTCGATTATAAATATCCTCACAACCCCAACTCTTTTCCAACACACAAGAGAATCATTGGACACAAAATATCTGGGGAATTATTTCAAGGCCAAAAGAACCTTTTCCTCCAAGAACGCTCTCAGGACCGAGAGAGATCCTCTACCATCAGATCAAGACGATCTATGGAAGAAAATGCAAGCAAAGGCTTCTCCACTCTAGCACCCAGAGAATCCTTTGGCGACGTCCAGAGATCCGAGGTACACGTGTGGATCACCGCTAGAGGGATTCTACACTTGGCTTCTGCGACGCAACAACGGATCACATCAACAACGTGATCGAGAAAATCAATGAAGAAAGAACGCCCAAAAGGTATTTGTTTATAGTTAATTAAATTAATTATAATCAACCTGTAACGATCCTTGTTTGTGGTTCCGGGACAAACCATCTTCTTTGTCTTTTTTATGATTCGATCCATGGTGACTAGAAATTATCGTCGTATTGATCCCGGATTGATCATTGCTAATGAAAAAATGCCAAGTGGGAACATCCACCCACGCGCTTCCGCTGCTCCCAGAACCATCACTAAGTTCTATAACTCCCTTAAAAGAGATAAAAAACTTACATGCCGCTAACCTTTTTAAAATATAGAGAATCACTTTTGGACAATGAAGATGATATTTCTAATCATACTGTCTTGTACATCAAATCAATATTTAACGGACCAGAAGATTACATAAACCTCTTACCTGAGATCATACCGACGGTGTTGAATAATGAAGAGAAAACCTTTCTTCTTAAAATTAATCTTGATCATGAAATTAAAAACACTGTCATTAGTTAAAATCCTAATAGTTCTTCTGGTCTTGATGGATTTAATACTGGGTTCTTTCTACATTATTTGGACATTATAAAATTTGATGTTTTCAAGCTTGTTAAAACATTCTTCTATAATGGAGTTCTCCCTCATGGAATAAATTCCCAATTTCTTTCTCTAATCCCTAATGTAGAAAAAGATTTTGAGATTAACTTTATTAGGACCATTGTGCTCATTAACAGGCTTTATAAAATCAACAAAAAAATCATTTCTAATTAGCTTTCTTCTATCCCTGAAAAAATAGTCTCTGGGAATCAATTTGTGTTTATTATGGACATATACTTTAAAAACTGAATTTGTCTTGAATTAGAGTGCATAACCACTTTAAACAAAGATAAACTAGTCGGTAATATTACCATTTAACTGTAAATTAAAATATACATTGATACCATGGATTGGAGATTTATTTTTAGGGTGATTCAATATTTTGGTTTCAATAATACCTTTATCACTGCTATCAGAACATTTTTCAATTCAGACTCCATTTCCATTCTAGTTAATGTCTCCCCCAGGGGCTATTTCAAATTCACTAAAGGTGTTAGACATGGTGACCCCCTTTCTACCATCCTTTTCACTATTGAAGAAGACTATCTTAGTAGTTTTATCACTCGTCTTGTAATCAAAACTAACTCAATCCCATTAATGTTTCATGGAATGTGAATGCTCCCATCCTCCTACTATATGAAAATGATATCACCCTTTTTCTATATGGTAATAAAATAAATATTTGAAACCTCAAAAATTCCCATGTGCACTGTGAGGAGGTTTCTAGAAAAGACATTTTTCAAAAATAATCTTCAATCTTTATTGGAAAAAATGTTCCCACTAATAGGAAATGAAATATTATAAGTGACCTAGATATAAAAGAGGAACCTCATCCTTTTACATAGCTATGTGTCCCCATCTTTTTGGTAGACCCTAATATTTTCATTTCTCTACAAATATTGATCAAGTTCATAACAAGCTATCTTCATGGAATGGAAATTCCCTCTCAGTGTAAGACATAATCTACCATGTAAAATATATTACTGTTTCTAAAATGGTTTATTCAATTATTTCTACAAATTTCATGTAGGTCTAGTAAAAAAATATCTCAACCAAAAATTTCATCTGTATAGATAGCACTTTGGAATGGAAACATGTGATTTTCCCCTATTTGACATGTTGCAAACCTATTGTTAAAGGTGGTGCTGGCATAAAAATTCATAAGTACATTAATGAGGATCTTTAAGCCAGACTCAAATGGAATATTCTTTATAATAAATCTAACTCCATTTCTTTTATTAAAAGAAGAATTCATATAAAACATAAGAAACACAATTTGAATTATCTTAACTTCCTTTATTTGGACATCTATAAAACAATAATTTTCCTCCATTAAAAAAAACTACAAGAAGATGGTCTCTAGATTCTCTTCTATGAACTTATAGTTGGATAACTGGACTGACACTCCCTTAATTTCCATGGTTTACCCTGGAAAATTCCCCAAAAATACCAACCTTCCTATCAGAGATATGCTAAATTCCCAAAATGAGCATCTTCCTAACACCATTATGAATGTAATTGAAAACAATCATTTCTCTAATAATCGTGATTTCATAATTTGGGAGCATGTACATAATAGTATGCTTAATTAAAAAAATTAACATCATTTTTGTTGTAATATTGAAATTAATTTTTGGTTGGATAAATTTTTTTTTTGGAAAAAGTCTGATAAAACATTAAAGATTCACTCTTATTTGACTCCTTTATCACAAAAAGATCCCCACAGATAGTCCTCTTTAATCTTATGTTATTAAACTCTGTTCTAAATATAGAATCTGTAATCAACACAGAGAAGAAACCAATCATCTCATTCTATCATGTGCCACTACTTCTGCTCTTTGGAACTATATTTTTGAAATTTTTGACCACATATGTTTGATTCATGACTATGTTAAATATCAACTAAAGAGATGTGTGGATATGGAGAGTTCTCAGAAAATTAAGAACATTTTTCTTGTTGTTGACATTGACCTTCATCACATGATCTAGTTTGATAGAAATTCCCTTATTCATAAAAATTCCTCCATTAGCCATAATCTGGGTCCGATGAAGATCCATCTTTCCATACACAAAGCGGCCACGATCCAACAAGGCCATTGAAACAACACTGTGAACAACATTGGAATTATGAGATGTCTTCAAATTGATGGAATCCTCTACCAACCCCTTTGCACTGTTGATGTTTTTTGGAGTTCTCCGTTCACTGGATGAGTTAAAGTTAATGTGAATGGTGCCTCCAAAGACAATTTGGGCCCCACGGTTTGTGGTTCCATATTCAAGAACCATCTTGGTAATATCCTCGAGTTCGTTTATGGTAGCTATGTATTTTCCTCTTCACTAGATGATGAAATGATTAGTATGAAACATGTTGTTTCCATTACTATGAAATATGGTTGGAACAACCTTTGGATTGAGAGTGAATTGATAACCACTGTGCAAGTGATTTAGAATGGTGTGACATATCTTGCATGCCCAATCCCCACACGTTGGATGGACTTCAGCCACTCTCTTCTCGACAGTAACTAAAACATCACCTATATATATCATGAAGAAAACATGGTTGTAGATGGACTTACTAACAAGGGAGTTAATCAAGATAATACCTGGCTTGATGGTCTCCCTACTCATTTACTCACCTTTCATAATAAGGATTGTAATAGTTTTCCATATTTTAAACTCTTGTAACCTTTTTCTTTTTTAATAATTGTGCCTTGATTTTCTAGACAAGGCACCATCCTCTTCAACACTTAACCTAAAAATTTAATCGGTATATAAATTATCCAATATTTCATTTTAACATTGTATTATTTCAAACAGTTAATGTTGGATCATATTTAGTGGTATATAATCCATAAATATATTGACCATGTTTTTATTAATGAATATGTGTTTATGGGTTCAGAGTTTTTATAATAATGTCATGTGGTTGACGTGGGCGGTTACATTTTCTTAACTAGTCATATTTTTTCTATTTACTTCTCCAAATAATTTTTTTTATATCATCATAAAATGTAAATATTTTTCATTTAAGGATAATTAAAAATTATTTTTATTTAAATATTGATATGTTGAAAAATGTATTAGAGAAAATGTATAATTACCCATCACTTGTCTGTACATGATTTTTTAAATGCTTGGTGTCACAAAAGATTGAAAATTGATAATAAAGGGGTGTGTGTTAACATTGATGCTCACAAAATGGTTCATTGTCTCACTTCATAGATTTATAAAATATGGTGAATTTAATTCAAATTTAATAAATGATTATTATTTCTATTCGCTTATGGGTTCCTTGAAAATATTAATAAAAATGTGTATTTCAATGGTAGAAGAAAATTTGAAACAACATCCATGATGGGAAAACATGTACATTAATTCTATTAAAATACAAATGAATAGATTTTGATCTATATTTATAGAAACAGTTAAAAATATAATTTCATAATCGAAAAAGTATCCAACATAGAGAACATATAAAATATAATGAATGAAAGAAGCCAAACAAGTGAAATAAATCATATCTATTGAGATAAATTTTCTATCATACATCATCATATATGTCTATCATGGTTATAGAATCTCCACCAAATTACATTTGGTATGCTAAGATATATCCTTTTAAAATAGTATAAAATCTAAAAGACTCAAATTCACAACTATTCCTTCACAAAAGTCACTCACTTGATTTTGCTGTGTTACAAAATTAATGTTTCTTAATATTTCTAACATTATAAACTTATTATAAACACCGAATATATTATCATAAAATTGGAACCATTCATTTTTTTTCTTCTTATTTAGGTTAGCCAAATCGTACATGGACAGACCTTATCTTCAACGAAGCCATCCCAAACCTCATTTAGTTGATAACCCTCCTTATATTTTTCTTTTTCATCTTTGATAGCTCAGTTTCCAACTTTTACTCATCATAATATATTTTTTATGTTATTTCATACATTAGTGTTCAAAAAATACACCATTACATAACATAATAAAATCTATAATGATGAATTTCATTGAGAATCATATGTTCACCCTAAGGAAACCAAAATCCCAACCAGATACTAATGAGTTAATCTTTCCTCTATAAAACACATATCCACATTAAGGGAATAAACTAAAAAATGAAAGTCACCATAATAATGGTAGACCTTTATTCGGTAGACCTTTTAGTTGACCATGATCATGATTCCTTAACTAAAACACTAATTTTCCATGAATATTAATACATTCATGGAAAAATGTTATTTATCAGAAAACATTCACTTTCAACTTATCCACAATTTCACTATGTATCTACTCATTTTAGCCAATATATCTTTTTTTGAAGCTTATATTTGGTGTCAGTTGATCTCTACCCTCAATCCTACCTCAATTAACATTTACTAAAAAAACATAGACAATAAACTATAATTTGTTTCCAAAATCCGGACTCAATCAATCATCTTCAGCATGGGTTCATCATATTGCATTGATCCATTCCCCTTAAGGGATCCACTTGACAAGTCTATTCATTAATGATTAATCCACCAGATAGGATTCAACTCTCATATTTTGTTTAATCTCTCATTCCTCACATTGAGTATGTTTTATTCATATTCAACTAGGATGATCTATTCATATATGAATTTTCAATTTAATAGAGCATTGTAATTGTGATTTTAATCATACCATGTCATGTTTAACTATTTCATGATAAATATTATCCATGAAAATTGTATAAATAAATATTACTTATTATTTGTTATGTAACAAGTTTAAAATATATAGATTTATTAATAATACTTTAACTAATAATGAATGGTAGATAAATAGGGATAATGAGATTATAATGTAAATGAATCATGTATCATAATCCCTAATAATCCCAACAATAATATTGAGCATAATATAATCTAAAAATATTTTAATGCACTAAAGAGGAATTTTGAGAAAACTATGAAGTGTAATTTGTGGGAATGTATTTATAGGAAATTATTATAGTTATTGAAAATTATGATCTTTGATCATTTTTAACATTTGAGAATTAGGATCATTATCCTCGATGACAATTGAAAATATATTATTTAGAAGAAACTATTAAGACTATTGTATATTATAAGGGTTAGGGAACAATTTAATCAGTAAATACAGAAGAAACCACGACTTCAACTTGTGGGAACATACAATATGAGGCATATTTATCAGACAATGGGATTGAAATAACTTCACTATGATTTTTCCTAGACTAAACTAAAGGTAAACAACAAAAATTGAGGTTCGAGTAGAATTATCGACAAGAGATGTTCAGATTAATTTAAATCACTATATGATAAATGAACAACCCCATGAATGTAAAAATATTGAACACTATATCTATAGTGATTATGTTGATGTAATAAGTGGTAATTTTTCTAGGGGATAAAGATAAATTATTTTATATTTTTTATAATAAATTTTCATTAAATATTATAGTCATATTTAAATTAAAAATTACACATATTGGGAATTTGAATTTGATAAAATTTGTTATATATTATTGAATATTATTCTGAAGGTAGGTATGGGTTCAAATATGTTATTATTTGGGAAATTGGGAAAAATGTGAAAAAACAGTGAAATATGGTCAAATATAGTAAATATAAAACCATATTTATATACATAATCATTGATAAATTTGACCAATTTACTTCTCTGGGTATAATATTAGCACTAAATATTATATTATATCTTATGGGAGATTATGAGGCCTTATGGTTTTGTGATGACCATGAGATAATGATATTATAAAATATTGAACAATTAACTCCATATGATTTCACTCAACACAACTATAAATACATACAATATCATAAAATTTAATTACATAAATAAACATTATTTTTATCATAATAATTCTATTAGAGTCTCTTTCATAGTTATGTCTTCAAAATTTAAGAGTTTTGGTTATCCTAAATGTCTTTTAATCCATGATTTTTTATAAGGTATGAGTTCTTATTTTTTGTCTTCATTTCCAGATAATATTTTTTTCTTGTCATTACATCTTACTTCAATTTTATATGATGATATTGTTAAATTTATAGAATATTTTCATCCATTTTAAATATTTTAAATATGATATTATTCATTAACTCCCATTATACCCCTCTTCTAATGTCATTGGTATGCCAAATTTTTCATTTCTAATCCACTTCTTTCCTTTTCCAATTTAAATTTTATGATTTAAAATTATTTAAAACAGATTATTTAATATTATACTAAAATTATTAGTCTTTGTATTATCATACCTATAATATTCTATCCATGGGAGATAATTCAATGCATCTTTTTGTTCCATTTACAATAGATATACCTAGTCACATTAAAAGATTTTGAATCATTTAATATTATTATATAATTGTATATATGGTATATAAAAATCATCTAAATATTTTTATAATATTATATTACCCATTTCCTCCCATTATTCACCACTCATAAATAGATACCATACAAAAATTGCCTGATAAACCAAGTTCTTTTATCCAAGTTCCTATACATGCATGATGTTATGGAAATGGAATAACTTTTAGTAGATTGATCCATAACTACCTTTGTATTTATTTTCTATTAATCATCCCTGGGTTTAATTTACTTCACTAATACCTTTTCCATATACTATGATTATAATAAAAATCATTTTCGTTACAATATTTATGTTTCCATATGGGGGATGTTGGGGAAATGATTTTTGAATGTGTAATTTTTGGGAATTGAGATGGGTAGCTCAACCCCTATGTAATTCCATAGAAAGATCACATGTCATGTGTTTTCTTCACTATTAAACCCATGGAATTATTTCCGTGGCTAATTATACATTGATAATATATGTAAGTGTAACTTTGAAATCCAATTCGTGAAACCTTATGAGATCCTTGATGTAGATATTACCTTTATCATATAATATTCACTATAAATACTCCATACATCTAGATTCTAATTGAATTTTATTCACATTGAAACCATTATCAATTATTTACTAGGGATTTACTAGATTGAGACTCATGTTTCTTACTCATTGGTTAACAGTGAATATAGAAATACATTATGAATGTTTACTATTTATGCTTTCAATCATGAATGTTATGCACTGTATTCTAGATATGCTATCAGATAGTTGTTCCCAATTATATATCCCTATATTTTATTAGGTAGTGTTATATCCCTACATATAGTATGTAAATTAAATTATTATAATTTCATGGTATTTTTTGGTAGTTAGGTGACCCAAGATAAAATTGGAATAAATAATAAATTAATATCATATTATAAATAAAAAAATTATAAAAAATGCATAACCGAACAACTGACACATACAGTGACTTGAAGATTACTACAAAACACTTCTGAACATTTCTCTGTAATCCTTGTCTTATATTACCTTTCTATACATATTACATGATAAAATAATATTTATAACATGGAGATAAGAAACATAATAATTTCATGAGCTCAAATTCTTTGTAATGAAAAACATATATGATAAATATTAAATCATAAAAATGAAGGAGAATATCCAAAATATGTAAATAAAAATATAAAATCTCCAAATAATATTTATAATAATCATAATAAATGACAGAGATACATAAGATCAAAATAATTTCATTATTGAACCATGAAAAAAATGGTATCTTAAAAAAAATTAATCCTAAAGCATGTAATTTCAATAGAAAAGCGAGAAATACATTAAAAATAAGAAATAATCATGAAAATACAGAATACCCTGATAAAAAGTTGAATATTTGGAACAATAATAAACATTGTATTTTTTATCCCTATGAACATAGATACTCTTTAAACTATTCACAAATAAAATTGTAAGTAGAGATTAATGCATTCATGCAGACCCTTTATGAACATACTGTCTTTCTAAATATCATTTTTACAATTGTGGGTAGGTATTAATGCTATCACACTCACCCTTTGTGAACCTAGCAAGATGAGATCCTATTCAAATTTAATGTTTTTAATAGAGATTAAAATAATTTCATTTACCCCTAGTGAATCTTGAGGCTTGACAAACTATTTAGACATAAACTTTTGAGTAGAGCTTAATTCCATTACACTCACCCCTTTTGAATAAAGTGGATTTCTAACCTTTTCACATAATGTTGTTTTCTCCTGATATATAATAATTTGCCTAATTAATTGGAGGGAGATGTATGTCCTATACATATTATAATCCATATATTTTTTCTCTGCATTAAAATAAAACAATTAATATCTCACAAAGAACCCATGAAAAACATAATGGGTTTCATAAACCATTAATGTACATTTCATAACACCGACATAAGAATTCATTGAATAGTAGAACCATAATTTTCCAAAATAAATTAAATAATAATATCATATAAAGGGTTATATAAAAATCACATTATGGAAAAAACATTGGACGGTAAACATTGTTTAAAATATTTTTTTTCAAAAAACCTTTTTAAAACCATGTAGTGAAAATTAAATTCAAAAACATTTTTGTTATGGGAAATGGATTCTTTTGAAAACCATATTATAAGGATTTACTAACAAATATTCCTTGTAAATGTATAAAATTTTCAAAATGGAGAGGCAAAAATTCAATGAAAATTTTTTCTTTTAAAACAATCTACGTCAATTTTTTCTATAAAATACATGAAATACATTGAATAAATTTACATTTCTATATAATATTTAATATTATAAACATGAAATATTAATACCGGTATCAATAAAATTATTGGAAATACATTGAAAAAATATAATTATTAAAATAATATTTAATAATATAAACATTAAATAATAAAAAGGGTGATTAAAATAATATGTGGAGTGTATGATAAAACTATTATTTTTTAAATAATGGAAAAAATATTTGAACATTTTGAAATAACCTTGTTGAAAACATAGATTAATTAGATGATTTTAAAGCATCCAATTTAAAATAAAGAAAATAGAAATTTATTTTTATGAAACATATCCATAAGGTATGGTAATTATAATGGCCTTTGAATGAATTAGCATATATATTCCCAAGATATATGACCACATTTGAGATATCCCAATTTTTGGATGGAAGTTGAAAATAAATCCAAGTGAATTTTATATAATTTAAATCCAAATTTGTAAAGGGGAATAATGAAAAGATGTTAAATATAGTATACCATGAATTAAATAGTAAATAAATATATACTATTTCAAATAGGAATTATACACACCAATTAAATGGATTTAGGTGAGTAATATAGACAAAGACTTAATGAATGGTATATTTATATGAAATCGCTTACCTATCTTCCTTCCTTAGTTGATGAAAATATAAAATCCTATAAAACATACACATTTAACTTAATATCAAATTTCATAAATTTAATAATAAATATTTTCCTTTTATAATAATTATTATTATTATTTATCATGATTACATTAATTAATTATAGCCTATTATAACCATCGGGTGTTAATAACTGTAACTATTTTGAGTAGGTTTATTGATTTTGATTACATTACCCATAATTTGATATGATTTTCATCATTTAGATATCATTTAATATTCTATAATATATACATTATATATATATTTATAATTATTTTATTTCATTCAATATTTATTTTGGTTATGTTATGTGAAAACATAATTGATAACAACTTATTTTGGTAATTTTAGCGAATGAAAATGTCATATTAAAATTAATACAAATGATTAATATAATATTACATGAACCATATACTAGTAATTATTTTATTATTATATTAAAATAATAATAGTTTCCATGTTCCCATAGTCCTCTATAATATGATTTAAAAGCATTTTTCATTCAAGTGGTTGAACTGACCCAATCTTAAATACATTTTAACTTGTTAGCAAGTATGGTTTAACAGGTGTTTATTTTTATATTGTTTAATTATAATAGATGAATAATTTTATTAATTTTATAGTTCCATAAATTTTAACTATATTTTAATACTATTATATTTTTTATGAATATCTAATTGTAAAATGTATAATGTTTCCTTATAACGACAGTAATCTATACGTAAACACGATTAACATTATCGTTTCTCATCACATGAGAGGTAGAGAAGGTGGAAATTAAATTTAAATTTTATAATAACAAATATATTATATATATAATATTTATTCTCCATTATAACAACAAATAAAATACATTAATGGAGCTAATGAAAAACAAATGATGTCGTTGTGTGGATGTAGTAGTTTGAACAACATAATTACGATTTTTTTTATTTTACTATGTTGATGAAAATGAATAAATATGGGTTATTAAATTAATATATCGATGTAAAATTTTACTAATTAAACCTAATTATCCACATTATTCTCGTGTTATTATATTTTTAAGAGTAATATTTTGAATAAATCTTAAGAATGATATAATACTTATGTTGGAGGCCGGATTTTTTCATTATAGTTCCCATGAAATTGATGGCCTAAGGGAAAATATTTTTGACCATGAGTTATGTTTATAGGACGGGGTTCTAGGTATAACTAAAGATATTTTTTCATGTCTTAATTCAAATTACATGTTTATCTTGGAAGGGTGGTAGTGAGATCATTCTATAAGGGGAGAAAGGGGAACTTTTGAAAACACTCATCATATATCAGTAATTACATGAATCTATTCCAAGGTAAATGGACCCAATTCCTCAAATTTATTTATTTGTGTGTATATATCTAACATTAAGTGAGAGAAAATGTGTTTCCAAATTTTTTTTAAACATGTTATATACTTTTACCATTAATTTTTTTACTTTTGTTTTTTCACTTCTAAACTATGTAAATTTTTTAACTTTGTGATTTTATGTTTTGTTAAACATGTTACATAACCCATATAACAAAATTTATCTATTATAGAACTAAAGTTAACTTATAGTTAATAAAAATAATTTTATAGATATTGTAATGTTATATTCTATGTTGAATAAAATAATGTGCAGAAAAACAATTTTATAGGAAAAATTCATTTTGTCCATTATGGATTCTTAATCTCGTTTATTATTGTTTTCTAAATAAATTAGTGTTAATATATTTATTTATTTATTTAAAAATATTATAATATTATTTAAAAATTTATTAAAATTTCATTTATTTGATAATATTTTTATATTATTAATAAAAAATAATTTTAATTATTAGTTGTTATTATTTTTTATGTTAATTAACATTTATCCTAAAAATATAAATTCTATAAATAAAAATTAAATTTTACACATCAAATATTGTGATAATTATTATTTTAATTATACTTATAATAATATAAAATTTAATTTAAATGTATAGGTAAATTCTTCATAAAATTAGTGCATGTAACACAAAAAGAACATGTTTTTTTACATTTATTTTTAAGAAAAAATATTTATAATTATAATATAATTAAGAATTATTCTTTATGAAAATTAAATTATAATTATAATAATTATTATTAAAAAATAGTCAATTTAATGATAAAATCCTTAAAATTATTTCATGTAGTTATAATAAATTAATTAAATAGTTAAAAATCATAAAAAACACTTCAATTTTTTTAAAAATGTTTATCATGTGTTTATAAATATTATATTATATTTTAAAATATTTTAGTATAATTTATAGAATGTAATTCAATAAGAAAAGATTTACCAAAATTTCAATGTATTTACATAATAATAAAATTCAAAAAAGTGACGAAATTAATAATATGAGTATTTTTTACTATACACCAAATAATTTATTATTTTATAAAAATAAAAAAATGAATATTTGATAATTATTTTTATGGAAATCAAAATATAATTTTACACTACCAAATTTAAATTAATAGATTTATAAATTTTTTTAATGTAAAAAATACAATGAAAATTAATTTTATTTAAAATAATGTTTTCTATGATGAAACCATTACATTATTTGACATTTAAAGGTAATAATTATTAATGGTTTACCATAGTTTTAATTAATATAGTTTTATTAATAATTTATTACTAATTTCTATTTTGGATTTTTATGTTTTGTGTAATGTTTTACAGAAGTTATAGACTATATTATGTAATTTAAATGATCCAAAATCTCAAATTGTTACAGGTATCCTTACAATTAGTGACATTTGGATACCATGACTTTGTTTGGTAACCTTGTTATCATAAGCCTTTCAATACATGTTTATAATATTCTATAACACTTTCATTTTGTTATATATTATGCTTTCCTTATATATCATTCTCTTTATTATGATTACTATAAAAATTTTATAGGTACATTCCTCGACATGCTATAATTCTTATTATCTCCCCTACTGAAAACCTATACTCAATTTTTCTTATATATTCCAAAAATACCTAAGAATGACACATTATTACAAAGGCTAAAAAAATATAGAATCATGGAAATATCCAAGATCTATTTTAAATAATTTACATGGAATTATTTTATGTTTGATATATTAGTTCCCAAATATGTTAAACTTAATGATTTGTGGGAGCATTTTTTAAATAATAAATTTAAATTGATATGTAATGATTTTTGTTTTATTATAGAACAATATATTGGATATCGCGATTGGGTATTCTCAGTTAATATCATTTCATAGTTTCATTATTTTTTGGAATTGGGATTAAAATCATTATAGGAAATAAATAATTCTAGAGAACTAGATTAATATTATATAATTCAAATTTCACACTAAACATTTTTTTATCCAGTTTTTCATTGTTGATTTTTTTATTTTTATTTTAGTTGGAGCAAGGAGATAAGAAAATAAGGATGCATATTGTGGAGATAGTTGTCAACAATATGATTTTTTTAAAATTTGACCGAGAATTATTGGGGTTGATAATGAAAACGTCATAGGAATATTAATATAAATGACATGAGATATGAATGGTGAATATAACCATATAGAGAGATCTTCATCACTACTAAGTGAAACAGAAATTATAAATAAATTCATGATGACCAAAAAAATCAATCATTTTTAGGTCCACATATCCACTTGTGGCTAAATAGTGGATGTTATCAATAGCGAGGATTTTTTTGGTCGTGAAATTATCTCAAAAAACAAAAATATTGTATTACCTATTTATCAGGTTAAATGAAAATATGATCAATTAGAGACATTAATAAACCATTTATAGTTTATTGTAGATATTAAATATATGTTATGTGTTAATTTTAAGAGGTAAAAAAACTGAGAATTATTTTCCATAGACTGTAAGAAACATAATGGTTTCATAATACCACGAGTTATAATAGTTGGCTGATGAATCCATATCCACGTAGGAAACTAAGATTAATCAATTAGAAAATTATTCTTACAAATTTTTCATTAACCATGAATTTATGATTGATATATTTTATAATGGATTTAATCTATGATTTCATAAGTATTCTCAATCCAAGCGTTTTAAATTTATACGGGAATTTTTCATTGGGTTGGATTATTAGAAATGATATTCTAAAATAGTTATTGAAATCATGAGGCATTTGATACGAAATATAATGGAGTTAATCATACTAAAAGTGTGTATGGAAAATAGATTGAAGGAATTATGATCCCAAATTTCGCATGTTGAAAATGTGGACAAAATAGTCAAGCAAATATCTATAAGAAATGTGATGGTACATTAAATATGAAAGGATTGGTTATCAAGCCCATGAGTATAGAAATGTAATTAATAAGTGGATTATATGACTTTATGTTCAGACCAATGAATAATAATAGATGTTTCAGAAAAATTTTAAAATTATAATTCGATGATTAAATAGTAATTATATATGTTACTAATAGAAAAATTTCCCAAAGTAGAAGATTAATTAATTGAATCAATTACTTCACCCCTAAACACCATGGGAATAATCTTATTTTATATACCATAATAATGATATTGGAATAACTTAATTAAATTTTAATAGGTACTTTATGTTCCCAGATTCATGTGAATCAGTAAGAGGGGCGGGGGTGATTCTGTGATCCCTTTCAAAAAATTTAAATTGATTCTATTCAGTTAAACCTATATGGATCGTTAAAGCTTCAATCCACTCTTCTTGTGTCTCTCAGACTTACCACGATTGAAGCTATAAATATTAGGGGATTGGCCACCATGATTTACATGGTTTAGTAAAAATACCTACTACTAACTATGTTAATTATTTTCCACAACACAGATTCTCTACCATAATCGGATGTATAATTAAAATGGGTGGTATATAGTCTCGTTATATCTCTCTTGAGTCCCACATGAAGTTTTTTATACTACATATCATAGTGTTACCATTGTCTCACTGGCCTACTCCAGAATATCACTGAATTCTTCTGCTCCTGAGTCTCATAGCATACTTCTTTATCTCAAATCACATGAGAAGCTTCATCCTTTGAATGATTTTAAGTCACTGTAGATTTATCTTATTCAATTCCCTCACATTTTTTCTGAATCAAACTTGTCTGTGTACCTCTTAAATAATCTTTAACAACCTTTGGTAGGGTCTGCTCAAAAATTCATACAATTAGTATTGGTCAGTCCCCAATGAATCAATGCTCGAGAAATTATTTCTTCTTATGATGAAGACTTGGCCTCACTTGTATATCTGCAAATGGTCTACACAAAATCTTAAATAATAATAACATGCATGAGTGATCTTGCACAATATCTTCATTGCCTATCTTCTTAGACATCCAATCACTATCAACTCTGATATAAGATCTTCTTTAAATCATCCCAGATTTAGTATCAATTTAAATCCACTTCATGCATGGATTACATGGCATCCAAACTTATTATTTCATTTATCTCAAAGAGTTCTTACATGTGTATGTGTTTATACAAAATTTCAGACATGTAAAAAAATTTCTTGAAAACCCGAACACACATAGTTCACTTGAATCAATGGTTTAGGTTCAATGTATGTATTTCATATATCTACGGATAGACCTTTCACCTAGTTACTTCTCTGTGTCAATATGCCCAAACAACTCCTTCACATGTTCATGGGCATTCATGTATGTTTAAATTTTTTTGTAACCCAAATTTCACTTCTATTGCATTTTACACTCAATATTTATTTGATGATTCTCATGCACAAAGCCAATATATGATCATGTGTGACCTTCTTCTTCTTGGTCACAAAACCAAATGGGTAGATTCTTTGTGTGAACCTGGATTCAATTTTTTCTAAAGGGTAAATTTACTATGCGCAAATCCCAAATTTGTAGGTTCTTCCCATTGGGTTATTCTTATTCTTTCATAAGGTATCTCACACATACTAGGGAGGATTCATGCATCTAGATGTGTTATGAAAACAATGTAGGTGCCGCACACTGTCCCTTTTTGGGTTCAAAAACCAGTTTCTTCACAAAGCACGATGAGGGTTTGTTAAACAAATCGTGTGTCTGCAGTTTTCCTTCACATAGAGGGTGTGTAATTCCCTTAATTATAAGGAAACTTCAAGATTTATTGTATATTTATTATGGAATGTAGATCCTCTGCTCATCCATCTCAAAACATGAACAGGGTGGCTCTATTGTTTAGAAACTAGCCCTCTCTAGTGTATTAATGGAAGCAACTTCTTCTCGGCTCAGTGAAAGTCCTTTTATAGAAGTGGGTCTCTTCTATTCCAAATTAAAATATCCAAATGATGTGATCCTCAAATCATACCATGAATAACCTTGATATTCATTTCATTTAAAACTTTCAATTCGCGTAATAGATATGGAACGACCCATAAGTGTTTCCTTTTCAAGAAAGTGGTCCTCATAAAATAGATCACGTGAAGGAATTAGGAAGAGCATGAAATACATTTTCTCAAGTTCTTCGAGCTCCATATCATGGCCTCAAAACATCATTTTCTTCATCAAATTTTATATTTTTGATTTCATTACATCCACACAAATGCAATTGCATGGATTATTTCATGGCTTCCATATGTCTATAATGGAGTGGATTCAATCATCAACAGTGTCCAGAAGATTGATTGGAGATTCAGTCCTTATCTCTGGTGAGAAGCAGTGGCCCAAAGAACCCATCAAACGGTTTGAGGTATAAGATGTTGTCCTGGAATCTCTACAGTCATTGGATCAGCATGAATCAGACACAGACAGTGGTGATTATATGGTGGAACATGAGATCAGATGTGTAGCCACGATTATCTGCGCGATCTGAAGGATGACCAAAATTACCTCTATGTTTTTTAAATAATAAATAATAGCCACATTTCCTAGTCCTACATTGAATTGGAAGTGCGGCATTCATTGTGATTATGTATCAACCCACATTGACCCAACAAAAAATTACTCCTCCTCCCTCCACGGTACCACCCCATACTAGGTTCTCCCTACGGGATTGCTCTGCACCCACTCTCTCAGTGAGATATTGGCCAATACTATGCATGGTCACCCCCTGGGTGCTTCAGTGGGCTTACACATGCCTCGCTCATGCATCTTGCAGTCAGACTCAGTTGGCCTCCCTTGGGTGCAGTCGACTATCTGTCCCACATGTGCCTTGATGTTGAGGCAGTTGGTCGGCTTGAATGGTTGGCCTAATTTTTTTTACATAATCCAATTTAATATTCACATGGTTAAAAACCAAATGTCTAATGCAGTATCAAGTCCATGTTCATCATTCACATATTAAATTCTAAACCCATGCATGATTTCACTTTTCCTCTTCTTCTATTTCTTTCAGAAGTTGAATTCTAAATCACTTTACTCATATTCTTTCATCCAACCATGGATGGATCTCTTCTTCAACTCATCACACATTAAAACACAATGCATGGAAACATGGCTGTAAACAATGTTTTCTCCTTAACACCTGTATTACTCCTTGAATATCATCACAACCAATCATCGTATTTTGTTCACCAACTTCATCCAATTAGAAGATATTGCATGGATCATCCAAATTCACCAAGAAATAGAGAATTACATGGCCTCCTTCAAACGTTGTAACAATGTGTGTCATTCTTTGACACATGTCAAGGAAATTTGGTCTAGTTTAACAGTTTTCTAATTTGTTTATTGAGAATTACGAAGCCTAACACTATTTAAACAAGTACAATCCATAATCAAAGTGGGATTATCATAAGGTTAATAAAAATTATTGAACCACCACCACATCAATCATTTCATTACCATACACATATTAAAAAAATGAAAAAAAAAACTAAAACACAATTCTCAAAAATCACCCCCTTTTTTTTCAATATCTCTTAAGCACACTATATAAGAGTCAGCATGTGTGCCAATATTTTCTTCCCCTTATTGGCAGTCAAATGGAAAGTATAAGTGCAGACTTATTAAAAAACATGTTTTCTTCCATTTAAAGAATATCTTAGAGAATATTTCTGAGAGAGGGATGATGTAACATGGATAACATTGAAATTTCCCTTTAGATAATCAAATATATGTCTACTTGGGATAAACATGTGTAAAAAAACAAGAGAGAGACAACCAAGGTTTTCAATGGTGTCCATAAAAAATCATGTATGTGAAATCATACTATTAATGTATCGACTCTTATACAAGTGGTTGGAAATAATCAGATTTATCAATGAATTTATAAATCATACACATACTTCAATAAACATATTATAGAGTTCAAATTAAATGATAAAGACTCCCCTTCGTCCCATCTTGTCATCAATCAAGCTCCCCCTCTTAATTGACATAACAAATACAATTACGAACAGGGGATTAAAATGTGATTGTAATGCCTCAAGTTTCATCTTCTAGGGATAATATGTATTAAAATAATACATGATATCATATCATTCATATTATTTCCCCTTACAGGGTGAAATCCCTTTGATTTAACCTGGTTTAAAATATCATTAGCTAATCTTCAGATATTCGTGTTGATAATCTTCTACTATAGAACATTCCAATTATTTATCAAATCATGAATAATCTGTCCAACTTTTTGTTCTCCACATTTTTCATCCAATTTTCTTCTTGAGAATTTATTTCACCCTCAATTTCCTACAATGGTAGCACAAATATACAAAAATAATTAGGGAATAAGAAGAAACCCATGTTATCTTCTTAATCGGAGCAACATGGCTGAGAATTCCCTCTCAACCCAGAAACCCATTTTCTTGTAGCTCTAAAGTGTATGGTACTCTTAATGTTGTTGTCTCCCGTCCATTTTACATTTTCATATTTTATTTTATTCATGGTACATTTTATTCCATTCACCTTCATCATGTGTGGATTATTTATCCTTTCCTCTAATAATATAGAATTAGATTCGATGAGTGCATGTTTTTTAATTTTCAGCATCTCCATTTGAGAAGGTAAGACTGTTATATGTATTTATATTCAATATGTCCAACCTCCTTGCACCTTCTACACAATAATTTCGAGACACTTGAGTTGTCTTATGTTAGAAACCTCTCATGAAATTTGGATTCATATTCATGTAAAATTATTTATTTCCCCCTTTTCAAAAAATTAGTAATTACTTCATCGTCATCTTTTTTCAGTTCTCAAGAAGTAGGAAATTGATTATGCCAGATAAGTAAACACTCCTTAACATTTTTGGCTTTGATCTTCTACATGGCTTCTTATTTGCTTTTGATTTATCTTTCTTAGGAAACATATCAAAATCATCTCTAGGAATGTTATCAGTCAATCCTATATTCTTGTAGATTGATTCTTCATTTAGTTTCAGCTAGCATCCATTAATTTACATGGATTTCTTGCACTAATCCATGGTATAAAATTTATTTCCATAGTTGAAGAATCTTTTATTATTTGAGATTACATTATTATAATCCATCTTAAACATCTTCTTGGTAATAGTTTCTTTCACAATTTTTTCTGACATCATTATTTTTCATATTCCCAATAGGTACTATTTAACTAATCTTCCTTTATTTTTCATTTGGTGTGCCCATTTCTTATTATCAACATACGCATGACGCATTGTTGGGATTAACTAGACTTCCTCATAACTGTGAACACTTATATTTCAATGAAAACAGAAGTATTCAAGATCTTCAAATCTATTCTTGATAGAAAGATTCTTATTCATCTGTGTATTCTAAGTTATATTTGCAGTATTCTTAATTTCATTACATATAATTTACCTAAATGTTGGTCTTCCATAATTATAATATGATAACACAATATGAAAGAAACTATTGGCCTGATACCCATACATCCAATAACACAAATAGTATCCAAATGAACTCATTCATTTTCATGTAGTATTAGTTTGTCTAGATTCAGTACATTATTGTTCCTAGAATATTCCTTATTTATTTAGAGAATCCATTTGATAATTATTTTTTTAATCATTCCAGCATCAATCCATGTTTTTGTATGTATTTATCATCATTTTTATCAGTCCACATCTTCTCATATTTTAGCTTTGAACCTGTACTTGTAGATGATATTGTATTAGCTGAAACAAAAAATAATTAGGTTATTAGATAACTTCTTCTTAGATGATGCTAGAATTGGATTAAAATATTATCTAATACTCCTATTAGAATCATAGTCATTAATTCAATCATGAGTTGTAGCGTCTCTTCTTCATGTTATATGGGAGGATCTATATTGGGGTGATTATTGATTGCTCAATTTCACGTCCTGCTCTAAACACTTCATGTTGATAGATTTCTTCTCATCCTCTACTAATCTCAACATAATTTCCCAATTCACCTTCATCTTTATCATTTTTTCATCATGCACATTTATTAATTCATGAAAATAAATTTCAATCTCTTTTACCATGTTGGTTGTTTCTTCCAATTTAGTAGCTTTAACAACCATAAAAACATTGTGCAATTTTTCAAATGCATGGAAAGATTCTAAAAATATAATATACAATAATTATTTCTGAAAAATAATTCCTTTCATTTCATTAGTAACATCATAAGGTCATTAATTTCAAAGAGAGATTGTTTGTTCCTAGGATTTCACTTGTTTTGTTAGAGTGTTGGACATAGAAACCCTTTTAGAAAATGACTCTTATTTGGAATCAACTTCTTCATCCAGTTGTAATTTTTCATGTTGATAAAATTTTATTCTTATATAAATAGGTCTTTCCACTTCTCCTGCCATATTATTTAGATGTTCTTGGAGTGCATACTAAAGATCACTGATTGATCTATCATTATCACATCATGAACAGACTTCAACAGAAGAGTCATAAAAATAAAAAGAATTATCACATGTTATACCTTTTAGATTACCTTCAGTAGAAGGTGTCTCCCCATCAGTAGTACTATTCTTCTTAAGATTCAATGCCTATATGTTCTTCCAATTCTTCTGAGTCATAGAAGAAATTTCAATTTTAGATTTCTCACTCATTTCCTAAAAGCATCACTTCATAAAGACTCTCTTAGATCTTTTATAGGTGACATTCACACTGATAGCAACTGAAGTTCCCAAATAAGTGCTAATCACTGAGAGGGGGAAGGTTGAATTAGAGATCCATTTAATATTTTTACATTTTTAACCTTTTCTATTAAATATATTTGTTTGGTTAAATACTTGATCCACTCTTCTTGTGTCTCTCAACCTTACCTAGAGTGATGCTGTAAATATAAAGCATTGAATACAAGGATTTACAAGGTTCGTTTCAAAGACCCACTCCTTGTTGTGTTGGTAACTATCCCCAACAAATATTCTCCACAATAATCATATGAGAAATTACATTTGTCGATATAGAGTCACAATGTGTCTCTCCTTATTCCCATAATAGGTTCTTTATACTACATATCACTGTGTTACAGGAATCTCACTTGCCTGATCCATAGTCTCACTAAATTATTTTAATCCTAAGTCTCACAAGAGACTCCTTAATCTCAAATCACACATGAAGCTTCCTCATTTGAATTATTTTGATTGATTATATATTGATCTTATAATCATCCCCCTTGAGTTTTTTGAATCAAACTTTTCCGTGTACCTCTTCCAAAATATTCAAACAGACTTTGGTAAGGTCTGTTAGCCTTGCTCAATAATTATGATCACTTGTATTGATCAGTCCACATCACAATAATTCTTAGGGAATTATTTCTTCTTGTAATTAAGACCCAATCTCATTGTATGTGTTCAAATAGTTCACACAGCATCTTCAAGAATATTAATATGCAAGACTAATCTTGCAAAATATCAACATTATCTATCTTCTTGGACTCTCAATCGTTGTTAACTCGGATGTAGAAAATTTATTAAATCTTCCCCGCTTCATTCTCATTTTAAATCCACTTCATGAATGGATTTCATGGAATCAATACATTTTATTTTGGTTCTCTCAAATACTTCTCACAGTTTTATGTGTTTATGCACGATTTCATGCATGTATAATATGTTTCTTGTAAACCCGAACACACACTAATCACATGAATCAGTGGTCTAGGTTCAATGTGTGTATGTAATTCATATACACATATACTATTCACTTAGTTACATGTTATTTTCAATTTGAACACACAAAACCTTCTTCACGTGTTCATGGGCTTGCATGTATGTTTAGATGTGATTTTATGGAACATGAAGTTAACTTCTATTGAATATTACACTCACTAATTATTTAAATATTCCCATGAACAAATCCAAGATAGGATCACATGTTCCCTTCTGCTTCTGGATCAGAAACTCGAATGGGTATATGCTTTGTGTTCTCTTGGATTCTTCTTATTCTCAAGGGGTAGTGTTCTATGCGTAAAACCTGAATAGGTAGGTTCATCCATTGGTTTATTCTTTTTCTTTATTTGCGAATCTCACACAAATCAGATTGCTTTATTTATTCTAGATATGTTACACAATCAAGGGAGGTGTATCAAAATATCCCCTTTTTGTTTTCATAGACCATTTTCTTCACAAAGCATGATGAGGGTTTATAAAACTAATCGTGTGTCTGTGGTTTTCCTTCCCACAGATGTTGAAAACTTCCCTTTATTGTGAGGATTATTAATTATTTCAAGGAAAATATTGATAGGTCATGGGACCTACTATCATCTTTCACAATCCAGGAATGGAGGGGCTCTGTTGTTTAGAAACAAATGCTCTCGGTTTTATGAATGGCATCTACTTCTTCTCATCTTGGTGCTACTCTATTTATAGTTGATGGTATCTTCATTTACACATTCAAATCACTACATGATATGATCTTCAAATCCTACATTACATATCTGATATATTAGGTTCTTTAAAATTTTCTATCCGCGTAAAAGATATGGCAAGACTCGTGGGTGTTTCATTTTCAAATGAGCAGTCATCGTTAAGCAGATCACGTGCATGAAATAGGAATAACATGCAACACATTTAATAAGGTGCTTCAAGATCCATGATGTGGCCTTGTAACTTCATTTTATCCAACCACTTTCAATCTTCTTGATTTTCTAACACAAATTCTAATTCCATTTTATACAGGATTTTGTGGCTTTCTTACAACCATAATGTAGTGGATTCAATCATAATTGTGGAAAGAAGATTGATTGGTGATTTTTTCCTCATATCAAGTGGGCAGTAGTGGTGACAAGAACCCATAGAATGGTCGTAGAAATAATATGATGTTTTGGATGCTCTATGGTCATTGTATTAGCTCGAATCCAACAAAGACGGTGGAGATTAGATGGTGGAACGTGAGATTAGATGAGTTTCCATGATCATCCGACATATCAGATAGATGGATGAAATTATCTCAGCAATTTTTAAATTATTAATAGTATCCCCATTTACTTGTCCCACATTGAATTGGAAGCACATCATTTATTTTGTTTAAGTATTTAGCCGCCTCTACCCATCGTTAGATTACTCATCCTCCCTCCATGATACCACCCCGTACTATATTCTCTCCACAGGCATGCTCTACACCCACACTCTCCACAGGAACATGGCCAATACTTTTCATGGGATCCCCCAGAAACTCCTTTCGACTTAAATATGGCCCGCTCATGCCTCTTGTGGGCTGACACAGCTGGACTCCAATGGGTGTGGTCGACCCTCAGTCCTGCATGTTCCTTGAGGATGAGGCCGCTAGTCAGTTTGCACAGTTGGTCTAATTTTTTTATGTAATCAAACTAAAAATTCACTTGGTTAACACCCAAATGTGTAATACAATATGAAGTCCATGTCCATATTTCAATTAGTACATTCCCAACCCATGCATGGTTTCCCTTTTCCTCTTCTTTTATTCCATAAATTAATTCCAAATCACATCACTCATCTTCCTTCATCCAACCTTGTTTGGAGATTTTCTTTAACTCCATGGTCATTAAAACACAATGCATAAAAACATTGTTGTAAACAATGTGTTATCCTTAATCCATGTCTTGGTCTTTAATGATCAGCAGAACCAATCATCTGGTTGTTTCACCAACTTCATTCAATTATAATATATTAGATGGATCTTCCAAATTCACCCAAAAATAGAGTAATACAGGGCCTTATTCAAATGTTGTAACAATGTGTGTAATTATTCAACACATTTATTGGAACATAGGACTTGTTAAAATTTCATTTTATTTAATTATGGATAATTTCTAAGCATGAAATTCATTCAACAAGTATAATTCATAATCAAAGAGGGCTTCTAACTGGGTCAATAAAAATTCTTGAACCACCACCAATTCAATAATTTTTTTACTGTGCACATATAGGCACATTATTGAAAACAAATTCAACAATATAATCAATAGTACTATTACAAATTTCTAAAGAGATTCTTTTGTAATATTTGATTTCTAAATCAACTCATTCATTCATATCTTTTAAATTTTTGTGGCATGTGAATTCCTCATCTCAAAGGATATTGATTTAACATTCCTTGGTTAAATAAATGGTGCATCAATTAATATCAATATATATATATATATATATATTATAATACCTTATTATAAACTATTGGTATGTTTTTACTTTGAATCTAAATTTTTTTACTTGGATGTAGTTGATAATATTTTTGATAATGGAATATATCTCAATTTATATGACCAATATAATTTGTTGAGATAATGTTGTTACCATTTTTATATCAAACCAACAAATATTATCATTAAAATAAATATGAGGTAATGAAACAAATGATTTAACACACTATTATGACATAGAAGGCCCACTGTAAATGGATGGGTGTATATGAATTTCGTAAATAGTATATCAAAAAATAAAGAATAATACCAGATGATATAATGATTTTATATGAATTTATAGATTTCTTCCCAGAAGAATTTCTGGGACCACTCTTAGATTGATAAGTTGAGTTTTTAATTCAATAAGTATCCAGATCACTTCCTATATCAATGCTAGTATATAATGAATCTAATTTTTATAATGAAGTTAATGAATTATGTACAAATTTTTTTCAATAACGGGTTTATCCATCATACTTTGTTTCCTTGGGGTTTATCTTTTAAATTTTTTAAAAATGAGGTTAGATCTACGAGATTATGTATCAATTTGTGAGAATTCAATAGTATTAAAATAAAAAACTCTATATTGATAATATGTTATCCATTTTATAAACTTCATTGTGATTTAAATTTTATAAGACTATAATGAGATCTAAAATTGACAACATAAGACACGAAGGGAAAAAAATCCAATGATATCTATATGAAATAGATAAGGATGTTTTGAATTTATAGTAATTTTTATTGTTTTGAAAAAATTACCTATATATGTTTATCGATTTAATGAATATAATCCTTAATTATGTCACTGACACATGTTCTAAAGTCTTTACTGATGACAGTGTTAGTTATTCTAAATTCAAGAGGAGCAAGATAACTATTTGAGTGTTTTTACAAACCATTAGTAGAAAAAAATCATTTAAATTTTATACTGTGTGAATTCTATCTATATGAATCCCCATTTATAGTGAATTTTATTACTAGTTAAAGAATTTACGTTAACACTTCCATGCCTAATGTCATTGAAGAATAGATTAATCATTCGATTGTGACTATAAACCATTTATTTGACTATCTATAAGGGTACTATTGGAGATTTTTTAATAATTTATCATATTTAATAAATGAAATAATTTTGTTAACATATAAGGGGTAAATTTTAGTCGGACCCCAAAGTGTAAATAAAGGTTCCAAGATATCGATAAAATGTTGGTTAAAACACCTATATTAACATTCCATTATGATAGTGAATGATACTTCATCTATAGTCATAGTTTAAATAAATATCTATCTTCCATCTTGATTCATAATTAGATGGTTTTAACATTAACATTAATAAAATTGATGTTTCCGGAGTATAATTATCCAACTCATGATTTGGTATTGGTTGTGGTAATATTAACATTGGAAATATTTCATCATTATCTATTTGAAGAAAGGTTTGATATATATAAAACTATAAAATTCTTAAATATATATTCATGAAAAATGGGTTATACATAGGGTAGAGGATATTATTGGATTCTTTTAATGATTATGATTTCTCTATCCATTATCAACATGGAAGGGAGAGCAGGGTAGCTGATGCAAGAAATCCAAAGGATTATCAAACTCTTATATGTCTAGTGTTACATTAATATTTGATGATAAATAATATATTGTGATTGGATTTGATAATTATAAAGGAATTAATTACATCATTATTTCCCATTTAGTATGATAAACATAGTTATTTGAGAATATCAAGAGTTGTTAGTCAGATTATTATTTGTCGTTGAATAGAATGGAAGTTATAAAAGATAAAATATCCCATAAATTCAACATTGATAAAGAGGGAAACTAATGAGTTAGGAAATTTTTAAATGTTTTATCAATTCCTGAGAGGATTATAGAATTACTGTATAATGATAATAGTACTTCATTCTATATATATCTATGAATCAAAGGGATATATTTTGATCATTAAAAAAATTATTAGTGGTATAACATGAAGCATGAAATCATTTATCATACATTATGACATTCTATGTGACAAAAAGTCAATGGTGAGTTGATGTCATTCATTATTATGATATAACCTTTTTTCAAACAATTACTATTTTGGGATAATATAATAATTTATTTTTCAATGTTTTACCTAATAAATGATAGTTGGAAAATATTATTTGGTAACGGTAGATCGAATACAAAGTCATCACATTTCATAATAATAATAATATATACTTCCTTTTAAAAACATTATAAAATCTATATTATGTAATGTTCAACGATTTATGGTTCACCTCTCCATATTTTATTTTATCATGATACAAGGTTTAGAATAATATTTTTTTTGATTGTTTAGTAGGTAAAAAGTATATAGTTATGCCTTAATAATGTTAACCACCAACAAAAAAATGGATAATAAAACAGACTATACAGACATTATGAGACATTTAATGGTTATTATCGCTTGATTTACATGCTCACGTGAAAATGAATAGTGTTGAAATTTTGGAACATTTACTAATACCTTATATAAAATTAAAAATATCTCAAAAAACATTCATACATGAATATGTAAATGTCTGGTCTCATGAAATAATAAAATGTTACAGTTGACTAGGAAACATTCATAGTGTTTCTCACCAAGTGGTTCATCTTATATATTCATCAAGTTATCGATGATGGTGAAATCATTTAAAAATGAATAAATGAAGTAAATATCTCATTAATAATGGTTTTTGTGACAAATAATAATAAAGATATGAATTTCAAAGAGAGAAGGAAATAAGAAAATAATATTGTCTTGAAAACGTGAATAATAATTGTATAAAACACTATAAATCCACATTAAACTATTTATATAGAAATTCTTAGACCCAAATTTTTAGAATCTCAAAATTATCTCAAAAAACATGGTTGAAATAAATGAAAAAAATAACAATAAAAATGTTAAAAATCATCTATATTGAGATAAATGATCTCTTATCTCTTTGTGTGTCTCTCTCTATAGTCCAATAATATCCTCAAAAGTCTCTGTTCTATGTCACATAAATATACTTTCTAAATATAATCAAACAGTATACTAATATTCCAAACGCTCCTGATTACCTATCATAGAATATAGAAAATTTTGAAATCTAACCCACTCAATCGTTCCATCGTAAAAGCAGCTCATATTTATTTCTGATTCCCCAAAATTACTATTTATTAATATTTAAAACATTCTAAATATTATCTCAACCATTAAATATTTTATCAAATAGTCATCCCCATTTCTTTTTGTCCAATTTTTTCTTTTTAAACTAATCCTAATCATAATATTATTCATCATATACTCAATAATGAAACCCTTACCTCCATTGGTATTTTTTTTGATGAATCACCATTTATTTAGCTTGTTTATCTTTGAAAAAAAAATTCAATATTTTCTCTTCTCAAAATCATCACTATGATCCTTCATGAATTGATTGTTTAATAGTTAAACTATCACAACGATTAATAAAATTTCTAATGAGGAATTTCATTTAGAACCTTATATGTTATACAGGGTAACCATAATCACATGTAGCCACATATGAGTGCATATTTCATTTTCAAACTGCATCTCCACTGTAGAAATATAAATAATTATACAGAATTCCTAAACTCGATCATTGAATCATCCTAGGTAAATAAAGAATATAATATTTTCATATTTATTAATATTTTTAAATTAAGTATTAATTTTCATTTAAATAGTATGATATGTTCAATGGAATACCCAATACACAACAAAGGGTTTCATTGAAATCTTATTTTTCACACAACATTGGGTCATACTGAAAAATAATAATTTAATATTATTATTTTAAATGGTAGTTAACGTCTTGGCGTTGTATTGGTGGGAATGAAAAAAACTAACTACAATATGATTATATAAGTTTGTTAAATGTTTTTCAATTATCTAATTAAAATCAAAGGCTTAGAATGTGAATAAATCAAATTTTAAGCATAATTTTACTTAATAGGTTGATTTAACTCTTTTTGTTGGAAACCCATATTTAAATCCATTTTGGTCACTTTTATATGTTCTATTTGACAAAATAAAATTTTACATTAGAATCGGGAGAACAAAATTCACTTTGGTTATAATTATGGTATTTTTTTGATAAAATTAATTTTTTGACGAATATTGAAAAATATTGTATTTTAATTCAAATATTCTTTTAAATATAATTTATTTATATGGTTAGATTATTTTTTTAAAATTGGTTTTAAAGTGTAATTAGATTATAGTTTTACCAATTAATCCAATGGGGATCATTGGATTTAATTTCACTTTTAAATTGGGCATAAACATGTGTAAATCTTTTGATAGATATTGTTTCTTAAAAACACACTATTTGTTTTGACAAAGAGAATTAATTTTAAATAAATTAATTAGACATATATGATTTTAATTTTTTAAGATGGACATCATTTTTTAATACCAAATATAAAATACAGCTTGGGCTGAATTTTTGGTATTTTTCTGAAAAACATCAATATTTGATGAATAGTGAATCCACTAAGTAGTAGTTAAAAAACTGATTTTTTCATTTAAATGAAAATTTAACACTTATATGAATTAAATTTTGAAATGTATACATAAAAGGATGTTATTATAAAGTAATATTTGGTTCAATAAGATGAAAATAATTTTTGGTGAATAGTAATGTTTGACTTTAATTTATCGTGGTTAAATGTAAATAGGGTAATTCATGGTAAAGAGAATATTATAATAATTAAAAATTACCTTATAACTTGTTATAACATTATTGGAAGAGTCATGTCCGACCATGGGCATCCTTGGGTCGATTTTGGGACCCCATGGAGCCACTTGAGAGTGATAATGACACTTTAGATTAGTTAATTTAAAGTAAAGAAAAAAATAACACAAACAAATATCTTTTAGAAAATTAATTTTAAATGGGTTTATATAAGTTATATTCTCGACAATAAATATTCCTCAGAAATATAAATAAAATTCCTACATCATTCTATTTTTTTATAATTTTTAGACATAAAATAAATAAAATTAATTATGAAAAAAATGATGTAGTATTTACATCATTAATAAATTTTTTAAATAAATAAGATTATAAATATTAAAATAACATCCAAACCCTATAAAATTATTATTGGGTGAATTGATTTAGACAATGATCCATGTTATCCTTGAGGTTAATTAGTTTTGGCCTTTTAGAAACCAAAAATCAATATATAATAAAATAATATTTTCACACTTTCTTAATGTTCCCCTCCTCCCCCTTATAAAATGCCCTCACCTCTAACCCATTCCTCACACTTCTCAATCCCCTTGTATAATAAAAACACTTCCCAAATAAGATCTAAAGATCTATATCTTCCTCATATAAGCCTTACCTTAGGATGAAGACACTTCATGAAGTTCTTTTGTTTCAAACCAAATGGAGTTACCCGAATTAAAGGTAATTATTTCTCTTAAATTCTTTTATTTTATTTTACTTCTCCAACCCCCTAAACTCTTTTATTCCATTATTTTATAACAAAACCATTATAATAAATATAATAGGTTTTTTTTATGATAATTATTCGAACTACACTTACACACACCCCTGTCTAATGGTTAAAAAACATACTGTTTCGGTGGACGGTGAATTACTACCTCACGAAACAATGATTGGTCAAATATCTTCCACCTCATCTCATGGTGTCCATTATGATGGAAAATTATTTATATATAATATATAATATATTTATAGTTTTTCTATGCTTCTGTATTTTTCATTTATATAATACCTTTATGTTTTCCATAGTGGGTAAATACGAAAATCTCATTTGAGGAAGTGAGGACTACCACCCCCTCAAAATGATATGACTCATTCATGCCTTATGTGGAAAGTATATAGGGTAGAGTTAATAAAATTATATATGATTTAATTATTTAATTATAATATACTTATATATTATTAAGCTTCCATTCCATTACTATACGAAATAGACATGGAAGTAGCGTTCATGCGTACGTACGACTTACCGTCTCCTTGAACAGCGCATTTCATTTCTTATCTCCAAATGTTATGTCCTATTATAAATAATTGTATATACAAGATATATATTATATATATGATATCTAAATAATTTATATCATTCTGTATATAATTATATTTTGAACACATGAACAATTTGTAATTATGAGAAGTCCATTTTTGACTCAAGTACCAAATATCGGCAGAATGACAATTATTAAATTAAATGATTACCTAATGTTTATAACATGGTAATAAGTGATTTAAAAGGAATTATAAAATTTAAAAAGGTTATTGATAAATTGTAAATTTACTTTAGTTTATTATTTAGGTGATTCAAGAATGAACGGGTCAAGTCGGATATGAGGTAAGGGGTTTCTTATCTCACTTTTAATTCCTTGAGATTTCCATTATTCGCCATTTATTTATTGAATGTGGTGTATTGTGTGCTACCATTTGATTTATATTATCATGATTCTATTTATATTCATGTAATTCTATGATTGAATTTGTGTATATTTAAATATTTTCATACTACTCGTTTGATTACAATGTGGTAAGGGGTTTTCATCTCACTTCTTATTCCCGTGAGATTCGTTCTATATTGCCACTATTTCCTTTTGTGTGGAATATGTACTAACCATGATTTTATTCATTATGTAATATAAATTAATTTATGGGTAATTAAATATTTATTTTATGATCATTCTTTCATATGGTGAATGTTTCCAAATTTGGAAAATTGTTAAGGAAAACTTTCCCCCTCATCTTTTTAAAGATATATTTTTGTTATGTCTTGTAATTTACATCTTATAATGTTGGGATATGTTCCTCTATATCCTTAATGAATTAAATTTTATGCCCATGTGATGATATAACCTTTTTCTCTCATCAAATTATTTTTCTGAATTTTAAAGTGGTGTCGTTAGGCTGTCGAATTTCTGTGAGGAAACTTCTTAAACCAATTTCAATTATTTGAGTTAAACATTTACTTCTTGATTGTGTCATTTTATAAATATGTGTGAATGACATCTGATTGTTTCACTCCTAATATCTACTTATATTGAGTGTATTCTTATTTGTCACACATAATTATGTAACTGATTTATCCTTAATTTAAGGATTCCATCATTATATGCGATTTCATCTCCAATTACATTCCATTGAGACTTTATTGTTTTTATGCACTAATTAACTTTTAAAAAAAAATTAGTATTAATTTATATAGGTATTAATGTTTTAAAATTTTAATTCCTTTAAAAGATTTAATGTGGCATGGGACACTTTGATTAAAAAATATCTTTATTAAATCTTATGAACGGTTTTGATAATGGTTTGATTAAGCATTGATTATGTCTATGTCTTGAAATGATATATTGTATTTGTAATGTGGAAAATTTATTAGTGAAATGTTTATATTTACAATAACATATGTGTTATGATTTTATAAAGGTACTCGGACATTTGATGGGTGGTTATGTGATAAACCAAATGACGGGTGGTGTCGTAACAAACCAGGATGGATGGTTACGTTATAAACTCCAATTAATTTGGTATGGAAGTCGGCCATATGGATATTCAATTTTGTGATATGTATAGAAGTCAGTAGTATGGATATTCCATTTAGTGATATGTGTGGAAGTCGATAGTATGGTTATTCTATTTTTTTTATGTTCATGTCCCAAGTTACCATTATATGTTATGTGTTATTTATATGGATTTTATGGTAATATTTTGGTTAAAAAAGGGTAAGAAATGATCTTTTATTCAGTGAATAAAATTTACTATTTCATAAAGGTGAAAAGTATTACTTATGATAAATTATTCATGGATTACTTGTTGTTTTGAAAAAAACTAAGAGTTTTACTTTTTTTGTATCCCTTGTTGTGCTTTTTATGCTCATCTCAAGTTTTTGAAATGTGTTTCACAGGACATAAAGTAGAATAGGGTCAAGAATGGTATCAAGGAAAGGTCATGCTGTCTAAAACATGGAACTATACATGACCCTTTTTTCAATAATTTTTATTTTTTGAAAATATGGAAAATTGGAAGATGTGTCTACACATAATATTCAAGTTGTTATGTATATGTTATGACCTAATTATCTAAAGATCTAAATCTGAAAATATAAAAAATGTGAATTATTAACATAACTAAAGAATATGAAATGTTTAAGGCTGAGTCCTTACAGTTGGTATCAGAGGCCAGTTTAGATAACTTTAGAGTTTAGGGTGTAATTTAAGCACGAGTGACATAACCATAATGGTTAGAATATTAGAAACTGTCATAGTTATTTTTGTTGTGATTAATGGTTATTACAATTTGGGGTGAAAAATGAAAGGTATTAGATAACCTTTGAAGATACATTATTTTATGGTTATTTTTGAGGAATTTTTCTATTTTCTTTTGGAATGTTATGAAATTGTATTGTTTTTGAAAAAGGACAACATGCAGACAGTGTGACAACCAATCGTGTCGGAAAAAGTTATGGGAATCGAAACCACAACCAAAGTGCGACTAGGATTTATTACCTACCACTGGACTACGTGAAGTCCCTAGTTAGTATGACTAATTATTTTTAGTTAGATGGTTTTATAAATCAAGAATAAGTTTATTTTGGTTTATCTATGTAAATTATTAACCTCTCATGGACAATATGTGATTAGGTTAAATACTTTTCATTATGAGACATTAAGAGTAATTGATGTTATATGGAGATAAATATTAAGATTTTTCTTGGAAGACTATGTGATTAAATTATTATGATATTTGGGTTTCAATATTAGTTTGGATTACATTGAAGAATTTTATAGGCAAATGTTTATTGAATGGTATTTGTTTAACATTGTGTACTGTTTGACAAATTTTGGCGATTAAGAGTAGTTTTCATTTTTGTAAAAGATTATCCTTTTTAGAGATTATCTGACCTTCTACTAACCAATTTTGGATTTGGTTGATGTCTAAATATAGACGAAATATATAGTTCATCTTTTTTAGATTATATGATACTCAATATGTTTATTCTAGCACTTGAGGTGTGACAAAGTCATCTTGAATACTTATCGTTTTCAGAAAAGATGAGTTTGTGGTAGACTTTTATTAAAGGATGACACCATACATTAAAAGTAAGTATATTTACTTACGATATTAGTCTAGTTATTAATAAAATTAAGCAACTCTATGTAAAGGAACATGAAGTAAAAAAATTATAAGCTCTCTTTTATTATCAGACTATTACCCAACCACAAAATTATGGTATTTTGGTGGTTAACATTCCATGATCAAGTTCTATATCACTCTCTATTAATTTATGGGAGTTAGTTTCTCTTACACATTCATGTTTTCATGGAATCCTAGTATCTATTGTCTCGGGTGACCTTTGTATATATATTTATTTCTATTAATGTGATAGTTATATTTACCCTTTTTCTGATGAGGGACATTCAATGATGTTTCCATGCCCAATTTTAATATTGCGAGGATGTGATTCCCAAAAGGGGAGAAGGATGTAACATCCCAGGTAAATAAAAAATATGAAGTTTTCATAAAGAGTATGAAATTTTTATATATATATTAATTTCCATGTTTTCAAAATGGTTTTAATTATTTATTTATATGGACATTAGTGTTTCAAAATTTTAATTCCATTAAAAGCTTCATGGTGGTATGAGACACTTTGATTCAAAAATCACGTTATTAAATGTTTAAAATGGTTCTGAAAATGGTTTGATTAATAATTTCTTATATCTACATATTGAAATGATATATTTTTTTTTTCAATGTTGAAATGTTATCAGTGAAATTTTTAGATTTATAATATTATATCTGTTAGGATTTTAAAATGGTACATGGACATTTGGCGGGTGGTTACATGATAAACCAAATGATGGGTGGTGTCGTGATAAACCAGGATGGGTGGTTATGTTATAACATCCAATGCATTGGGTATTGAATTCAGCCGTATGGCAATTACATTTAGTGACATGTATGAAATTTGGTCGTATGGAAATTCCATTTAGTGATATGTGTGGAAGTGGACTGCATGGTTATTCCATTTATGTTTGTTTATGTCCCAAATTACCTTTCTATGTTATGTGTTCTTTATATGGGTTTTATGGTAATCATTTGGTTACAAAAGGGTATGAAATGATATTTTATAAAGTGAAGAGTATTTACTACTTCATAAAGGTGAAAAGTATTACTTATGATAAAGTATTCATGGTTTACATGTTGTTTTGAAAAAAAAACTAACAGTTTTCCTTTTTGTGTATCCCTTACAGAGATTTTTATACTCATCCCAAGTTTTTTGAAATGTTTTTCATCGGATATAAAGTGGAATAAGGTCAAGGATGGTATCAAGGAAAGGTCATGTTGTCTAAAACATATAACTAGACAAGTCTCTTTTTTTCAAGAATTTCTATTTTTTGAAAAAAATGGAAACTGGGTTAATGTATGTACATATAATATTCAAGTTGTTATGTATATGTTATGACATAATTCTCTAAATCTCTAAACATGAAAAGATCCTAAATGTGAATTATTAATATAATTCAAGAATTTGAAATTTGTTAGGCCAAGACCTTACAATCAGTATATGAATGATATATATTTGACATCATATTCACCTAAAATTACATAATATCCTATAAAAAGAGTTTTTTCCCATGAATGATGCTATTTTCTTGTTCCCCCCTTTCTCAATAGATATCCACATTTAACTCATCATTAATTTCAAAAGGAACCATCATTGTAACATCGATTTGTCTCAAATGATGCTCATCCAAGGATTTAGTCGATATCCACCCATCAATTTAATCATTCTCATTTTTGAATGATAAAAAATCAAGGTATAGTTTCAATAATTTCTTCCCTTAATCATGAATCAATCATCAAAAAACAAACATGGCCTTGTCATCAAAATCTGGCCACTTTTTATTTAATGTTCCATCTAATTGATTGATTCATTCATGATCAATCCACTGTAATGGAATAAAATATCATATTTTATATATTCAATTTATCATAAAAAAACTTGCATATTTTTTCATACGAATATGAGTTTTTCATAATTTTTATGTTCCATTAAAGCTAAATTCATTTGCATAAAAAATTAAAATCATTGTCTTCTAATACATGGGGAAACATTTTTCATAGTGAAAATATCACACAATTGATTGAAAATACATTTATTTGTATGTAATTTGTTTGAATTTACAATTCCATTTAATCTTACACACCCCATATATTGTATGGTTAAATCATATTCAACTTGGAAGATTTATACATATATAGATTTTATTTTAAACCGACTCTAGGTTTTATAAATGTGATTTAAATTTTATGCTATCATAGTGTATTATTACCAGATATATAATAAATATGAAATAAATAGAAATTAATTCTACACTATTATTAGTGATGTAGTGGATTTCAAACATAGATGAATATTAGTACCATTATAACTAATAATAGAAATATAATAAATACATAAAATGAAATTATAATATAGATGTATCCTGCATCATTGTCCCAAATAAATTTCATGAATTTAATGAGTATTGTATAAAATAATAATAATAATAATAGAATATAATAAATATAAAGTTATTTAAACCTATGAATCTTAATTTATAGAAATTTATTTTTATGAAATTACTATACCATTAGAAATTATGTGTCATGAACCCTACCAACAATGGTACTCTAACTAAACCAAAAATACAAAATTTTAGATAATGAATCATGAATCCCTCCACCAGTTGACCATGGGTAGGTGAATAACACATAGGGTATATCAATCACACCCAAATGGAACATTACAGTGTATAAAATTATGGAATAATAGATAAGAAGTTAAAACCCCCAATCAACATAACAAATGAATAAAATACAAAAACCCAATACATGTAATGCATAAATAAATTTAAAAGGAAACTCTATATACTAAAATAAAAATGATGCTTCATCAATGAACTTTAGAAACTCATGATAGTTTTGGAAAAACTATTCCAAACTAATAATATACATAATGATCAACAACCTATTATACACTATCCTAAAAATAGTTTCAATTTTTCTATGGTGATCATAATATGTATACATAGTTTTATACTCCCTGAAACATATCATGGAAAATGGTAAAGATGAATAAAAATTCCTAATGAATAATCAAATGAACTTATCCCATAACCTAAATAATAAATACTAGTTTCCCATTATCACCATGAATCATTAACTAAATCAATGAAAAAAACCATTCCTACCCAAAATATAACAACCCTGATTTTATTACACACATAAACATGGTTTATTACATAAACTATTCACTTGATAAAATATGTACTATTGAGAGGTTTAGTTCCTTTGTGGATTAGGAAAATTAATTAATGACTTAAAACAGGAAACAAAACATCTTTATTGAAATATTCATTTACATGGCCACTGCATTCCCTCGTACTTAGTGTTGGCTGGGATAACCTGAGGACATGCATAAGAAATGGGTGAGCTATAAAGACCATTAAGGGAGTAAAAATTTAATAACATGAAGAATACAACACATGTTAGGCAATAGGAATATCAAAGGAGCATAAGAGAAACATGAACATAAAGTCATGATATAACATGATTATCATAACATGGAAATGTGGCAACAACACTTAACATGCTTTTATCATGATCAAAGGCTAATTTCCCATGGAGCATGATTAAACACCCATTGAACATGAATTATCATGAGTAAACCCTCATTTCTCTTGATGTATCATAATTCTATTCTTTACCCAATGCATTGAGGAGCTATTAGGGCACACCCTTCTTAAGCATTTAATTTCATGCCAAAGTGTGCCACATGGATGATACAACATGGAATAATTAAAGATCATCATTTATTCCATGATAATGAAATGTGGAATTCATACATGAAACTATATAATCAATAAGTAAATGTGCAAAAAGGTGAATTCCATTGATAGAGAAATTGCCATGGTATTCACGACACAATGACTTTGGCTTGGAAATCGTAGTGTAATTTCGACAGTATAACAACGTGACATAAGAATTAATAAGAGTGGTAGATGATGGAGAAAGAGATGTATCATTATATATACATGAAATGTAATTTAAGGGGGTCATATATATACATGTCCCAACATAATTATTCTAATTTTAGATACATAATAAAAAATAATTTCATGAATGTAAATGAGGACAGAGAAATTTTATACGAAATTTCATCATTTTAACAATTGTACATGGGAGGAATTAATGATAAAGAAAGTTGTCTCTAATCACTCAAACATAAATAGGAAAGAATGTGGGTGATTCTAAATTATACTCCAACATTTTTAATTTAAAATAATATGGCATAACAACTGAAAAAAATTGGACAAAAATGATAATGGAAGAAATCCCTTACATGGAAGTGTGATCCCAAAGGCATGAAAGGGGATTTAAAGAGGCTTATTGAGAGTTTGGGGTGAATTGGGAGGATTCTAGTGGGAATAGGGAAGTGTTTTGTCGAGATCCAGAGGCTTTTTCGGAAGAGGATGTGGTAGCTTGGGTGGGTTTATATAGGAAAAGGTGATAAAATCTTTATTATTTCGGTTTTGGACACCACACATTAAAATAAACGAAAACACAATCCAACCCATGGTTTTTTCCCTTGGTTTTTATTCAAATGGGATTGTAAAAAATTATTTCATATGTAAAATGGCCGAGCTTCTTAAAATATTAGGGTTTCTCATGTGAAGATGAGTCACACTCTCAAGGAAATCATTTTAAAAAGAATAAATGATTTATAAGTCTTGGAGGGTCCACTAAGGCTTTGTAAAAAAATCAAATAGACCTAGAATCACATTATTTTAATGGTAAAACCTATATTGTCTGAATATAAGGTTTATTGTATTTAATTTCAACACTATTGTGTCATTATGATTTCATAAAACACAATATATATTTAAACGGTATTTATTTTTTACCCCAATATATGACTGTCTTAGAAAATTTTGAAAAATTCACCATTGTATAATTTTGACATCACTGTTTCAGAAAATATATTCATTGTATCTATGTAATTTTCTAAATATGTTAATTTTTTCTCTTAAAATTAAAATCGACATTTATCGAAAATTCAGGGGTTTTAAAAAAATAGCTTCAAACCTTAATAAAAATTACAATTATGTTCATAAAAATTATACAATCATTTATATTTAAAAAGGAATTTATTAATAATATTTTAGTAAAATATTATTTCATTCTAAAATACATTAATTCGTCAAAATAGATTCATGAACTGAATAGTTACTAAAAAACACTATGTGTGCTTTAAAATTTATTTACAAATTTACAATAATAAAATGAATGTATACTATTTATTCTATAAAAAATAATGTAATAATCATATTACGAAGGTCTCATTACATAACCCCTTATAACACCCACATTAGACTGAAGGGTAGGGTGCGCAATGGAGGTAGACACATGGGGTATCTTAGATAACATTTCTCGGGTGGTAATCTCTATCAACATCCCCTTCTCCCATAGGCAGTTCTGTTTGAGATTAATGTGTTGAAGCTTGTCTTGGGATTGGATAAGAAAACAAAACAATGACACCACCTCCTTTCTGAGCTTTGAAAAATGGGATTCATATAGGGAATGTCTACTAGATGAGGCAATCTCTTCCTTTATCTGAGTAAATTGGATTTGTTAAAGCCCTATATTTATACTAATCAAGTGATCATTGTTCAATGGCTATATGAGCAGTGATAATAATTCTTAATGGTATTTTGAAATCCAAAATCATAAAAACAGGTAAGTGCATTTTTTATAACCATTTCACATAAAATACCTTTAATTAGATCAAGATAAATTTTCATTAATAAATGTTTGGGTCGTTACAATCTTCCCACCATAAAACATTTCACCTTTGAAATTTCTTTTCCCCACACTAAACAGATGCAGGTAACTATGCTTCAGCACATCCTCTAATTCCCACATTGTTTCTTCAAACTTGTTGTTTTTTCACAACACCTTCAGGAGGGGCTTTGTCTTATTTTTTATAACATTTTCTTTGTGATTGAAGATTCTCACCGGTTCTCTTCATAGGAGCGGGAATTATCCAATGGTACCCCATCTGGATTGAGTACATGATAGGGGTAGGGTATGTAATTCCTCAAGGGTGATACATGGAATACATCATGTACATGAGATAGGTTTGGGGGGACTTCTAGTCGATAGGACACCGCTCCAATGTGATCACTGATCTCAAAAGGGCTCATGTACATGGGAAAAAGATTTACCTTTTTCCCAAATTTCATAACTCTCTTCCACAAGGATATGCAGAGGAATACCATGTCTCTAAAATAAAACATTTTGTCTTGTCAACAATTATCAGCATAGATCTTTTTTCAACTCTGAGAAGCTTTAATATGCTACTGGATAGTCTAAACCTTCTCCACCATTTCTTCAACCATTTCCAGACCGATGAGTTTCTGCTCCCTGACCTCATCCCAACATGTCGGTGTTCTACTCCTCTTCCCATAAAGGGATTCATGATGATTAATTTGGATTGTTGAGTGGAAACTATTGTTGTAAGAGAACTCCAATAGAGATATATGTTGATCCCATCCTTGTTTAATGTCCATTGAGCATGATCTCAACATTCCCTCAAGTTTTTTGATAGTTTTATCCGATTGGCCATTAGATTGAGGATGATAAGTTGTACTGAAGTTCAGCTCAGTATCCAGAGCATGTCGAAGACACTTCCAAAACATAGAGATGAATCTTGGATCTCAATTAGATACCGTTGATAGTGGTACTCCATGAAGCCTTACCAAATATCCGATATATATCTCTTCCAATTGATTAAATGAGAAACCATCTCGAATTGTAATGATGTGTGCAGTCTTTGTAAGGTGATCCACAACAACTTAGATAGAATAGTTTCATTTCGCTGTCTTTAGAATTCTAGTGACAAAGTCCATGGTGATGTTTTCCCATATCCATTCTGGTATGAGTTATTTTTGCATCATCCCCTTGGACTTATACCTCTTAGCATTCACATACCGGCATACCAAGCACTTTGATGTATACTCAATGATCTCCTTCTCCATGTTATCCCACCAATAAGTCTCTAGTATACCTCGATACATCTTTGTGATTGCTGGGTGAATGGAGAAATTTGATCTATGTGCATCGTCCAAAAGTTCCTTATTTAACTCCAGATTCATGGGAAGACATAGTCTTGAACCAAATCTCATTATTCATTCTTCATTGAAATTGAACTCTGAGAATTTCCCTTTTAAGATCGTTTCCACTTTCTTTTGAATTCTCAGATCATCCTTTTGGGAATCATTTAACCTTTCCAAAAGAGACATTTCAGAAATCGTTTGTGAAAGGATTGATGATGTTCCCTTCTTTATGATTCACATGTCCATATTCATCAAATCTATGAAGATTGGATACTTTTCAATTATCATCAATGATAATATCACTGGGTCCTTTATACGTAGAGCATCTGCCACCTTGTTTGCTTTCCCGGGGTGGTAAGGGATTATGTAGTCATAGTCGTTGATAATCTCTAACCATATTTGTTGGTGCATATTAAACTCTCTCTGTTTGATTATATACATGAGGATTTTTGAGATCTGTGTATATTTTTCACTTCTCCCTAAAGAGTTAATGCCGCAAAATTTTCAAAGAGAAGATCCATAAAACCAACTCCTAGTCATGGGTTGGATAGTTTTGCGAATGAACATTAAATTCCCTTGAATCATACGTAATGACTTTGTCATTTTTCATCAACACACAACCCAATACCTTCTTCGAAGAATCACTAAATACTACAAAACAATCTCCACTTGTGGGAAGTGTGAGTATGGGCGTAGTGACAAACCAACTTTTCAACTTCTGGCAGCTCTCTTCACATTCATCACTCCAAGAAAATTTTACTCCCTTCTGAGTTATCTTGGTAAGAGGGTTGGACAATCCTGAAAAATTTCGTACAAATAAGTGATAATATCCAGATAACCCTAAGAAGCTACAGATATCTGTTACTGATGTTGGCCTTGGACATCCATCAATTGCAGCTATCTTAAATGGATCCACTGATATCCCAATTCTTGTGATGATATGACCCATGAATGAGACCTCCTTCAACAAGAACTCACACTTTCTGTACTTTTCATAGAGATTCATCTTTCAAAAGGTCTCTAGTATAGTTTTAGATACTCCTCGTGATCGTCCTTGGTTTTGGAGTATATTAGACTATCATCTATAAATGATACCACAAATTTGTTGAGGTAATATCTAAAGACACTATTCATCAAGTCCATGAAGACTGCTGGAGGATTAGTGAGTTTTAAAGGAATTACTATGAATTCATATTACCTGTACATTGTACAAAAAGAAGTCGTGAGGATATCATCTTTATTCACCCTTACTTGGTAATATACTAACTGCAAATCCACCTTGGATTAGTATTGTGCTATACATAGCTGATTGAACATGTCATCAACTCAAGTCAATGGATACTTGTTCTTTATCTTGTTTATTTTGAGCTCATGATAATCAATGAAAAGGAGTGTTGACCCATCCTTCTTCTTGATGAAGAGGACTAGAGAACCTCATGGTGAGTCACTTAGGTGTATACAACCTTTATCCATATTCTCATGTAGTTGTTTCTTCAGCTCCTCAAGGTCCAAAAAATCCATTCTATAAGGAGTCTTGGATATTAGAAATTCCCCAATTATAAGATCAATTGAGAATTCAACATATCTTCCAGGAGGAAGACCTGGAAATTACTCGCGAAACACTTCATCGAATTCCCTCACAATATGCATGTCATCAAGGATAGTAATTATTACGGACTCAATCATCTGAGAAAATATGCATGCTCCTAGGGTAGTAATATTCACACTTGAGATGATGGTGATGAAGAAGATTTATCTTCCTCCTTGCACTTGTATAGAGTCAGGGGTTGATTCTCCATATGGAGAGTTATTTCCCTCTAATGACAGTTTATGTTGTCTCTATATATGGAAATCTAATCCATGCTGAGAATTGCATTAAATTACACCATAGGGGGTATTATGAGGTTTTTTGGGAAGTTTAATCCACTAATTGTGGTAGGGGAGGAGTTATATTCATGGGTTACAATAATTTCTCCATTTTCCGTACTAAATGAAATCACTACTTCCATGAAATTTGGTGGTGCTGGGATTGATCTAGTAAAATTTCGGGACACAAAAAGAATGCATAAAACTATAAAAAAAATTATGTTGGCTATTATGGAGTGAATAACCAGTGTACCTATCACCACCTCATTGTGGGTGTTCACTTTGGTGGTAGTGATGGAAAAATCCCACCCTTTCTTCCTATGAGGTTGTTGGTTGCCTCTAAAAACACTTGGCCAAGAGCACTAATTTGCAAGGTCCTTTGGTTATTTGCAGTTGAAGCAATGAACAATGCTTTGAGAGTCGAACAGAGTGTTTATATCCTCTATCGTTGCTGTGTGTTTTTCTTATCGGCAGTTAATGACTAGTTTCCCTTCTCTTCCACACCTAAAGCATTTTCTTGTCCCCTACAAGAAATTTTTGGGATTCTTCTTTCTCCACCTTTGGAATATGGGGTACTGGATTTTCTTAGCACCGTTTGAATTATACATCGGACTAACGGAATTGAATTCCACCTTACGCTTCTTATATTTATGATACCCCGAAGATTTACCGATCTCCATTTCGACATTGAGGTCACATCGGACAATTTCTTCATAGCTATCAAAGTCACGAATCGCCAGGTCTTTCCATAGGATAGGATTCATCCAACAAAAGAAGCAGTCAATCTTGAATTTGTGGGTAATGACAAATTCGGAGGCGTATTGTGCAAGCCTTGTGAAGTTATCCACATACTCTCCGATGGATTTGTTGTCTTTTTTCATGAGGGAAATGAAGTCCCATTCCATCTTATGTCAGAGGGGGTGAGGAAAATATTTTTCGATTTTTTTTTCATAAATCATTCCATTCCAACCCCTCAATCTCCTACTCAGACATCATATTTTTTATCAATGCCCACCCTTGATCAAATTCACCCTCTATATAGGATAAGCAGCCAGGAAAACCTTCTCTTTTTCAGAACATTGAATGATGGAGAATAGATTTTCAATAGATTTGATCCATTGTTTTCCAATTGAGGGATCAGATGATCAATTAAAAGTAGGAGTACATTTTCTTATGAAGATCTCGATTGTGACTTGTTCTTTCTTAGGGGGGGTTGATCCTTCCTCTTGACCAATGTTTCTATTCAAATATAGAGTTAACTGAGAGAGTATAATAATAAAGATCATGATTCCCACTCCCATTTAATTGGGTATCTAATTAGAAGAGTCATCACACTGATCTTCACATCTGTTTTTATCCCAAGACCTCCTATTACCGTTCATAGGATGGAATAAATGAAAACATAGGGGATACACAAAAAGGGTTATACATGGACAGAAATGGATGACTTATGAATATCTTTTTTTCCATAACTTATTAATTGATCAGCTCTAATCTATGTTATCTATAATATATTTATCAATATATATTCTTAGGGGAATGTTTTTATTCCCTTAATAATTATTCATAGTAAGATTATGAATTTACCAAAGAATATCCCTTGGGAGTGTCGTAACCAAGAGTTCAGCAAGGCCTGTTGTCATATACCAGGATACCCCATGTCATGCCCGAAAATCCTTGTCAGAGTATTCACATCTTGGTACATTTGTGCTAGATACACCTCTACCTAATCATTTCCAGATTAGATGTATTTTCTTGATAAACCACTTACTCAAAAATCACCAACAATTAGGGAAGTTCTTTTTATACTTAGTCTTATCCTTAAGTCTTTCACAATGGTTTTCATATCCTATTCCCAAAAATAACTAAACCTTTCCTTTGATACTAACTATAACAACTCTGCTTTTTATTACACAATTAAACATGATTTATTACATAAACTCTTCATTTGATAAAACATGAAAGATCTATAGGTTTAGTGTCTTTGGGTCTTAAAAACATTACATAATGACTTAAAACATGAAACACAAAATCTTTTTTGAATGCATCCTTTACATGACCATTACATTCCCTCGTACATAGCATTTCATGGGATAACCTGAGGACATTCTTAAAAAAAGGGTGAGCTATTAATCCCATTAGGGATTAAAAACATAATTACATGGAGAATAAAATAAATTTTAGGCCATAAGGATATCAAAGGACAAAAATATAAACTTGAACATAAAGGCATGGTTTAAAATGGTTATCATAACATGGAAATATGCAACAACACTTAACATGGTTTTAGTATGATCCAAGGATCATTACACATATATCATGAGTAAACCTTAATTTCACTTGAATAATCATGAGTAAAACCTCATTGCACTTGGCGTATAATGATACTAATCATTACCCATTACATTGAAGCGCTATCAGGGTGCACCCTTCTTAAACATTTCATTTCATGCATAAGTGTGCCACATGGATCATAAAACATGGAATCATTAATGATAATAATTTATTCCATGATAAATGAATTTTTAAATCACACATGAAAATATATAATAAATAAGTAAATGTGAATAAATGTGAATACCCTTGAAAGATAAATGATCATGGTATTCACAACACAATGACTTTGACTTGGAAAATCGCGGTGTAATTTTAGAAGCATAACGACGTGACATAAGAATTCATAAAAATGGTTGATTAGAGGAAAAGGGATGTCTCATAATATGTAAATGATATGGAAATTAATGGGTCTTATAGATACATTTCCCAATATAAGTAATGGAATTATAGATTCATAATACAAAATAATTGTTTGAATGTAAATGAGGAGAGAGAAAATTCTAATGGAATTTTGGCAAGGTAACGAGTGTACATGGGAGGAATTAATGAGAGATAAAGGGTCTCTCATCATTAAAACATAAATAGGGAAGTATGGGGAGGTTTAAAATCATACCCCAACATTATTAATTGAAAATAAAGGGTCATAACAACTTTAAAAAAACTGGAAAAAAATTAGAAAGGAAGAAATCCCTTACTTGGAAATGTGATCCCAAAGGATTGGTTGGGATTGAGAGAGGCTTCATGGGAGCTTGGGGCACCATGGTAGTATTATAGAGATAGGAGGGAACATATTGGTCTAGCCTCAAAGTATTTTATTGAAGAGGAAGTGGGAGTTTGGGTGGGTTTATATAGGAAAAGGGAATGAATTATTTATTATTTAGGTTTTGGCCCCCACACATTAAACTAAACAAAATCAAAAACCAACCCCATATTTTTGACCATGTAGCTTTCTAAAGGAGAGTGGATAACATTATTTTATAAGTCCAATTGCAGAACTTTTGAAAATATTAGGCTTTTTTATTTAGAGGTGAGTCACACTCTCAAAGAAATCATTTTAAAAATAAAAAATGTTTTATAAGTCTTGGAGGGTCCACTAAGGCTTTGTAAAGTATATAAAATAAACCTAAAATTACATTATTTTAGTGGTAAAATATATATTTTTTGAAAATAATGTTTTAATTATTTTAAAATATCACTATTAGGTCATTATGATATCATAAAACACATTATATATTTAAACTGTTTTTCATTTTTACAAAAAACACGGACTATCTCAGAAAATTATGAGAAATTAACCACTGGATAATTTCTACATCCTCATTCCAAAAATAATATTAATTTTATCTAAATATTTTTCTAAATATGTGAATTTTTACTTTTAAAACAAAAATTGACATTTATAGAAAATTCATCGGTTTTTTGACAAAATAGCTTTCAAACCATAATAAAAATTACAATTTTGATCATAAAAATTATACAATCATTTATATTTTAAATTTAATATTTTAATTATATTTTATTAAAATATTATTTAATTCTAAAATCCATTAATTCATCAAAATATATTTCTTAATTGAATAGTAACTAAAAAACACTATTTGTGTTTAAAAAATTATTTTCAAATTAACAATAATAAAATGAATGTATACGATATATTCTATAAAAAAATAATGTACAAAATCCTAGTACTAGGTTCTCAATATATAACCCATTATAAAAACCATATAATACTAAAGGTTAAGGTGTGCAATGGTGATAGACTCTTAGATTGGCTCGGATAATATTGCTTGAGTAGTAATCTCTATCAACATTCACTTCTCCCATAGGTGGTTACATTCCAGCTTAACATGTTGAATATCATCTTGGGCTTGGTCAAGAGCGAAGCCCAAGGTCACCACCTCCTTTCTGAGATCCAACAAATGGTCTTCGTATAGAGAAATTATACTACATTATGTCATCACTTCCTTTTCCCGAGTAAATTGGATTTGTTAATTATCTATAATTATACTAATCATGTGATCATTATTCAACGTCTATATTATAAATGGTAACAATTCTTAACTGTATTTTGAAATTCAATAACATAAAACAAAGGAAGTTCATATATTTTATATACCCATTTTACATAATAATAAATTTAATTAGATCAAGGGGAATTTTCATTAATAAATGTTTGGGTCGTTACAAAAAAATTACCCACACACACACACACACATATATATATATATAAATATATATGTGTGTGACTGAAGGTACTGCACTTCCACTTCCAAAATGGGTTTTCACTCTCAAAACCTATTTTTTTTCTTATGCTCATTGATCTAATAAATATTTCATCTCTAATGTGATTCAGGCCTCATCTCTACAATCCTTAGTCCTACAAAAGGCATATAATAACAAATTAAGATCAATACTTATATCAATTTGATCATCAGCATAATCCCATAGGTATGTAGTTGTATGTTTTAAAGCCACTACAACCTATGTAAATGGATTAAACCAAAATACATCATAGCCCATGCCTATATGCATAATAGAATCCAAATTCACCATGACTAGATACAATAATGTGTTACATCTACTAGCATTGCAGCCCACACGATAATGTATAGTAAATTATGAGTCATCAAAACACTAGTAGGAACACACAGTGATTAGAAACAAACTATTTCAAACAATAAGATCTTGGTCATGTAAACATCATCTGACCATATGTCCATTATGAAATAATCAATAAATATTAAACATATAATCCAGAAATCTAGTCTATAAATTTGTCATTTTCTCTTGGTATCCCACACCATTACACAAAACATATTCTCTGCTACTATCATTGATATTGATTATATCATCATCCCTAGAACCCATACAATCCCAAATCAGATCAATAATCAATAATCATATCCATGGTCCTCCATCCCATTAATCTCCATGGTTCCAAACCACAACATAGTCATCATCAATTCGTACAACTCTCTAAATCCCTAGAGTACCTGTACATTTCAAAGAATCTACCACACGTGGATTATGGCACAAAGTCCATTTAATTAATATATTCAAGAATCCTACTATTTGGAATAGAATCATTTAACCGTAAGCATTAATTATTTATCATGAAACTATTTTAATTCCATATTTATTTAACTACTTCCTTATACATAGTTTATCCACATAGGGAAACATAAGGGAAAAATAACTATAGCTTTCTAGATTCATGCTTCCAGGTATTATTCCATATATTAAATTCCAATATGTGAAGTAGAAAAACAGATCAATCCTCTTCCATTAATTATGATCATTCATATTTATGTTTTTTTATTTTATATCAATTAACCATGATAAAAATATAAAAATAAAAACACATCCAAAAAATATGATACTAACTCAGCAAACATGAATAGGTAGACTAAAAAATCAAAAAATGGGGGCTCTCAAAACCCCACCATTCAATTAATTATACATTTGAAATTTTTATTATATTAATTAAGTGAAAATTCATATTTCAAAAATTTAATCCCTATAGTTGAAAACAATTCTTGTCAAACAAAAAATAGAATATAATAATAAAATATATGATATTGTATTTTTATTTAATATTTTGGATTTTAAAAGGAATAACCTATTACAAATTGAAATATTATTAATGTTCAAATTCAATTATATATTTTTTTAAAATATCATTATTCCAGGGAGTGTGATTAATTCAAATGGATCAATTAAATTGAATCATAATATATTTTCTTTTATTCATCAAAATATATAATTTTTTTTTCACAAGAAAAATTTGATTCCATTTCGTGATTACTATCTTATTAAGGATAATAAAACATACTTATACATGGATATAAATAATTTTTACTTCATGCATGAACGTAAAACATGTATAAGTAAAAAATCCAATAACTCGATTAGTAGCTCAGCTTTTTTCGAGCATGAATGGAAAATTGAGAAACAACCACCACTTTAGGAATCGCTCCCAAAATCGAAAGAAAGACCTATATAAACTAACAAAAAAATCCACCATCAACCCTATATTGAAACATACTCCAAATATATAATAATCAATGAAAAATTTATTTCTGAAAATAAGATCAATATAAGAAAAAAGAGATGATGGGGGAAGAGGAATGATACCTTGATTTGAGACTTCTATGCATTGATCCAAGCGGTTTTGGATCCTCAAGGAATTCATGGACAGTGGTGTGGGGATTTGGGTTGTGGTACATTTTCATTTATTGGAGAGGAAATGTGATCCAACATATCTTTGGAAATCTATTTATAAAGGATTCCTAAAATATACACATAGAAGTGCGAACACACAAAATGATCATGGTGCCTTTAGTTAATCCAAGATATGTTTTTTAAGGTGTTTGGAACATATGGATATTACTCCTAAAAAACCCTAATCCAACCATTTTTACCTTCACTATGACATGATATAGAAACCAAATCCATTTTATCTCCCCTATACTCTTCACAGTTACATGATTATCTCAACAGTATCTGTTTCTAAAATACAGACTTAATAAATAGCTCACATTTAATAAATTCTCCAAAATGGATTACCAATATTTTTTATAATTCCTACTTATCTCTGGATTTTCCATTCATAAAAATTCATTGTAAAATGGATCGAAAAGTAGTTTCACTCATCATGGTGTAGTCTAGCACCAAACATCCAGCACCATAATAAATCCCAATACTCCTACGGTCAAAATTGAATTACCCATGATCAAGACTCCCTAACACTCAAAAAGGATAGCACCACAACCTCTACCATAGAATGGTGATCCCCAAAAATTCCCCAAAAACTTTTTTAACCTTTGTAACTCCTATAAACTCTTTCATAGTAACTTTATCCCCTAGAATAATTCATTAAGGAAGAGTTTAAATGTTAAACCCTTGAATTATGATTGTGAGTATTTTAACTATTGAATAATTATGATAAATAGTAATAATAACCATGAATAATATATTAGTTAGATTCAATCATTAGTATTATTGTGTATTATAAGGGTAATGACATAATTTAATTAGTTCAGAAATTATTAACCATGGTTTCAACTAGTAAAAAAATCCTTTATATGGAAGATTAATTTAATTATGGGAAGGATGTAAGGTCGTTAAGCTTTTTTCAAGACCAATCTAATGTAAAAAACATATACGTTATGTTTGAGTGGGATTATCTATAACATAGTATAATTCAGTGGAAATCACAACAAAACTGATTTTTCCAGAACCACCCAATAAAACTTCAACCATTGAACTCCATAACCTTAGGGATTAGGTTTGTATAATGGAGAACTTAAGATTATGTTATTAAAAAATATTAAATAAATTCATTAGTTGATATTCCTATCACCAAAACTATAAATACCCATTATCTCTTCTCATTTATTCACACAACACTATTCGAATCCCTATTCATTTTTTAGGGTCTAGATTTCTAAAAATCCCTTTGTGTTATTTGGGGGCATAGATATTCCATGTGGAAGCCAAGACGTGGTTATGGAGGTTGAATATGTGTTCATGATATCTAGTTAACTATTTTTCCATGGTTCTAGGATTGGTGGTGGTGGTGGTGAAGCTCTTCTTATGTTGGTCTTGGTGGGAAAAAATTTTTAGGCATGTTCAAAGAGTAGGATATTATGAAGATATGACGCACCATCAGCAGTGAAACACCTATGGTAGTCACTATGTTTCATGGGGTGATCCTCCTATTCCAAAAAAATATTCTAAAAATTCTAGAGGGGTATGTAGTGAGGGTTTAGGGGTGCATAGTTGAGAATTCGTTGGTTAAGGTGCTTGGGCATTCTTAGTTTGTTAAATAAAGATACCACCACACCAATTTTATTAGGAATAATTCATGTAGAGTTCCACCAATAGAAATAAAAAGAGGTAAAACACTCTACTATTCTCATTTAATTTGGTTTTTTGGCATGGATATGAGTCAAGTTCAAGAATGTTAGGCATAGTGTGAAGTAGAGGAAAATAGTGAGTTGGGTGACTACATGTTGTGGTCATAGGTGTAGTATGGTTAAAGGGAAATGTGATTTTTTCCCAACACTATGGTGGAAGGTCATATAGGGTGTCAAGTTATTCAAACAAATTTCACCATGAAATGATTCAATCAATGGTTTTTTTTTCAAACCATTTAAAATGGTTTTTATAATGTGTAGAAATGGGTTGTTTAAATGCTTGAATTCTAGATTTTTTTTTGCAGGGAGCAATTAAATAGTGTCATCCACTATTCCATGATGAATTCTGTTTGAATATACTCTATAAATTGAGGTTTATATAACATTGGTTTAATTATAAATCTCTTTATTTGAACCCTAGTCGACCCCCTGAGCATTCCCTTCAATCTTCATCCACCTATCATGATAGTCTATACATGTTTGTGGTGGCTAGGTTCTAGTGAGATTTCCATCGGCGTTGGTTAACAATGATTACATATTTGTAACCAAGAAATTTAAACTACTAATTGAGGTAATTAATATGATAATTATCCTTTTAATTATGTGAAATTATTTACATATGAATATTTATCTCTTTGGGTATATGTTAAATAAACCTAATAAAGTTAAAAAAAATTAATCAATAATCAATTTGATTTAGTTCATTGTGATATCATTTGTTTTTTCATGTTAATGTAAAATCATGATTTGATAAGGTAGTGTTTTACCTTAATGCGTAATGGTTTCTTTTATTAGGGTTTATATGAAATACATTTTATAGAAAAAATATGTATGGAATTATTTTTTAATTATTAATGTATGAAGCATATAAATTGATATCTATCCTCATATGAATTTTTTTTATATAAAAGTAGTTTAAAATGAATCTTTGTGATTTATTCATATATATAGATTAGTTATTTTTTATTAGTTGATTATTCATGGATCCTTTTCATAATGAACATGTTAATTCATGATAGTAATGAAATGGTTGTTTTTTATGATAATTTTTTGGGTTTGATAATGTCACGACCCCCTCCCCACAAAGTGTACCCCTCCTGGGCCGGCAATGTTAGAAGAGAGATAATGACCCCCGAGTCTTGCCTCCAGTGGGCCCTGGGTTGGTGACTAGCACCGAGGGTATAATAAACACACAAATGGGAGGCATTACCCTCTAAGAGAACACATGAGGAAGAGAGAGATAGAATAGACACCAACCAACTCCAAATCAAGACTGAAATATAAATGAAACCATAGTGCACGTATGTATTGCCATGCAAAAGTACTACAACTGAAAGGGAAAACTACAAGTACCAAAAGGAAGGTACAACATAAGCAACCACAATCCAGAACAGCTCCTCCAACCACACACTAGTAGTAACCAGATTGATCTCCAACCTTCTCCAAGTGGCCTGAAAAATAGTTTATATATACGTAGGGTGAGTATAACAGTATACTCAGTATGATCCTCCTCGAAGTCTCTCGTGAAAAAGTAAAGAAAGCATGCTAAAGCACAGTGAACAACAAGTGAAACTAACTCATCACCTACAAAGGTATACTATGTTCCCAACCTCACCATGGCTACTCTCACCAAGTAACGCATATAATAATATATCATATAATAAAGAATATCAAGGGTACCCAGCTACTAATTCCCCACTAGTTTTCCGCTTTTCCCCAATGAAATGCATCCCGTGCATCTCTCTCCAAAGGATTTCCCATATAAACTTGGGCTAAGCTCCACAATCTGCACCTCGTGCACCACAAAGGGTTGCCCGTAGACACCTGGGCTAAGCACCACACCATACTCACAACCACAGGTAAGCAGGTAGGTTCTGGGAGCAACCACAGCTCGCGTAACGTGTATCATACGTCGGGAATTATACCTCAAGCCATTACAGCCCATACACCGAGTAAGGATCCTCAAGGCATCACAACCTATACACATTACACCTATAGTAGTCCATAGGATACTATATCCAGGGTATATGTGCGTGAAATAACCACAAGCCATTACATCCCTCTACACACATATATGGGGAAACTAACCAATGTGCCTTCCAGCACAAGTAACTACCAAGAGAAGAGAGCAGCACCAAAGGGGTAATCATCCATTCATCCTCCCATTAGAATGTTGGGTAAAACACCCCCTAGGGCTCAGAATCCCCAGGGTGTTAGCTTCCCTTATTAACAGGGCAGATTAGTGTATAGAAACAAAAAAAAGTACATAATATAATAACTCACAACCACACTATTGTCATAACCTATTCTTAGACACAACTGCATCTAATGTCTCTCAGACTCCGGGCTTTCACTTCTAAGACTAGGTAACCTATAAGCACACACCCATCTAGAGTGATTTATTAGGTTCCTTCATTCACTTTTTCATCAATTGCAGTTTACGTTAATTAATTCTTTAACCTTAATTAACCATGAACAATTCCACATTAAACACCATTAGCATCACACCCAATGTCAACTGTTCCTTCAAAATATTACAACCTCATCATTATGTTCTAACGAACACCAACCCCATGGGTTAACACCATTTATTCAGATTTTCATTTGATATTTTCTTTTCCATATTCCCAGGCACTCTTAAAAAGCATTATATGCTACTAAACACAAGGGGGATCAACACGGTGAGTAGATGGACTACCCGTCGAGTCTTTGCCATCTATAGAAAGAGCGTAGACCCATTCTCCTTTGAGAAGCTAGACACAGAAAGCATGTTGCATACCCTACGCGTCTTCGCCTCCTTTGGTAGAAGGGTAAGCAAGACCAGCTGCCATGATAAGTGGGAGAAGTAAAGCAGATAAAAATTCAAACAAAGTCACCAAGCATCCAACCATCACATCCATCCCATTCCATCATCACTAGTGTCCTTCCTGACACCCACATGTATAAACCGATGCATCTCGCCACTCTAGGCGTCATCCCCTTCCACAACCACAAGGCCTCCCTATCTCCACATATCACAACACCCCTCCAGGGTCACATCACGACACAAGAAGAAGGAGATTAAACATCACATAAAATGGGATCTTGGCCCTTTAACAAGTCATCTAGCCTTCATACATAATGAGCACTCATGGCTCCAATGCACAAGGAATTTAGCCTTACAAGAAAGAGGGTAACTATGAACCCTATCAGGCATTATATTTTATCATCAACAAGTTCTTTAATCCCTCTTTAATTAACAATCCAATTCGATGGTCCCAATACCATGAACCAACCCAATAAGGTATCTCAAATATTAATGGTGCTTACTATGACAATTCAACCTACATCAAATTTCAAGAAGAACCAGGTTCTTTTTCATGACTCTTCATCTTTATCCAATTAATAAACAATTAATTATATCTTTACGTTCTTTATCAGTTTCATCAAGAACAACATGTTAACAAGAAAGGCATAGATATAACACAATATAGAAAAAAAATCAATAGGCAAAACATTATCACAGTACAAACCAACACATGCGATCAACCAATGCTTTTAATCCAATTCATGTATTTAATAAGGTCAATTTCATTGTGATCCCAAGGACTAAATCATGCTTTATCTATGATTGCTCATAAAAAAATAGAGAGGCCACAAATCCCCTACCTCATCGGTTTTGACGGAACCCACAATGGTCGAGGAATGCCCAAGAACCGGGTCGATTCACCGAGGATCTCCCTTAGATATCTTCTCCTAACACAAACAAGACCAAAACTCGTCACAAAAGACATCCACACACTAAGATCTACCCATAAATGGCATAGATCTAAGATTCCAAGAGAAGAGAAAGAGTATATCTATGCATCTCTAAGAAACCAACAAGAACAAGCACATACCTCAAGAAATCGGCTTCAATCCGCCAAGGAAAGCCTCCGGATTGCCACCAAGATTCTTGGGAGAGGTTCTTATATCTCCAGGGAAGAGTAATCCCAATTTATGGATGATTAGGGGATCAAACGAGCGAGTTATAGGATAAACGGTCAAGATCCTGAATTTTAGGATCTAACATTAACTGGCCACAGGGTTAGTCCGCACGGTTTAGTAAATCGGGTGCTAACCGTGTGTTAGCCTCTGCCTCGCCAGACACCCCTCACACGATTAGTCGACACAGTTTAGGAAAACCATGCGTAGGCCGTGTAGAAGTTTCTGCCTCTCCAAACACCCCTCACACTATGTCCGCACGGTTTAGGAAAACTGTGCACAGGCCGTGCAGAAGATGTTGGTCCTTAATTTTCGTTAAAAGTCCACCCAAACGCACATCCAAGCCACCTCGATCCCCCATGACACCTCTAACACAACATTTTTAAAAAGGAATGGACCAAAGAGGTCCAGGCCATTATAGATAAGTCCCATTATTATTTGAGAAGGGTGTGAATTCCTTGGTGATATAGTCTTATTTTTATTGTGAGTTTTTCATGTTTATAATGGATTTACTACCATAGATGAATAGTATGAGATGTTATATCCTTGATTTTTATTGTTTATAAACATACATGGATCATAAAATTGTTGAACAATTGTATGTTTTTCCTGAATTTCTAATAGTTTTTCATAATGATGCTAGTGGGATGAAATATGATTCGAGAAATTGTGTCATGAATGAAAATAGTGTAGTTAGAAAGAGTTTGTAGCTAGGTATTCACCTTAGTTTATGGTATATTATTCATTTAAATGGATTTGATTCTAGATATATTTTCTATTATTCTCAACCACTTTTTATATTTGGTTATAATAAAGACAAGTGATTTATTGAATGCGGTAGCTTAATATGAGTCCTAGAGTAACTTGAAACTATGGCATGATAATTGGACTCATAATGAACCCATGGGATGTGGTTTTTTTCTTATTAGTACTAATAAATTATATCTATATTAATGATACTAAGATAATTGTTATAAATAATTCTCTACAAGAATGGGAATAGAATCTGTAAAATGATTTTCATATTGGTTTGTAATGGAATAGTTTTTAATGAAAATTATAATGGGGTTTAACAAAGGTTATTATAAAATAGGATTTAATAATAAGATAATTATTTTTTCATAAATAATAATATTATTAATTAATAAAGTTCTATTTATAATTAATATTGTAAAAGGTTTAAGATATTATTCATGAAGCATGTTTTCATGTTTGAGAACTGGTCTCCTAGGTCGTAGTGGTTGCAACTGGATGTACTACAAGACAATAACTATAGTTTGAGTCTATGGGTAGGTAGTTTCCTATAGAATGGTTTTGTGTGATGCAACATTTTAATTTTATGAATGCATATGCTTCAACACCAAGGAATTTGGAAAACTGACACTCAAATGTTTTGGTGGTTCTTTTCCCAACATCTTGGTCGGTGAGGGAATAGATCGCTTACTACTCCATCCCCATTGAAGTCCATTCTACTATATTATATTATGTGAGCATATCAAAGATGTATCAAAATAAAGTATAGGGTATGGAATCACACTGAAGATGATGGTTCTAATTTTACTACGCACTTATTTTTGGGCCATAATAGCTTAAGGATATAACACATACTTGTATGGTGCCATAGTGGATATGCATTTCCACAGGTGTTCATGACTATGATGTGATGGTTTGGGGAATAACAATTAATGCATGGGCTATAGTGTATTCTATAATTTTTCTAGGTTATGGATTTGGATGGGATCATAGTATTATACTCAAGATTTAGTAGTTGATGTGATTATCTAGGTAAGGGAAGGAAGACACATGGGAGGGATGGGCATAGGATGTGAGCCACATGGGCATTTGGGAGACACAATAGTGGGAAAGTATAAGTGGGTTATCTTCCATCTATATATATTATTTAATATAGATATTATTACTTATATATATTACTTAATGTGTGTTCTTTGGTGACTATGGGATACAATGTTACCTACTTGTGTAAAAATTATGTATTTTTCTTATTCAACAGGTTTTAATATGATTCTTTTACGTTCTTCATGATAATTTTCATGTATGATCCTTCTATGTGAACATAAATTTTCACCCTACATATATATAAATTATTTTCCTTGTCCCCATGATCTAGTTGTAGATTTATATAATAAATATGACCACATGATGTTTTATATGTGTTTTTGGAGATCATGGTCATTTAATTAGTGTTTCTTTTGATATTTTTGGTTGTATCCATTTATGTATCATATTACGGTCAAATATTTGGATTGATTCCTTATATATAATGTTTTTATTAGGACAAGACCGTAAACATTACAAAATCTTGAATTAATTGAATAATTCAAATTGAAGATATTTTCAGGATAAGAGTTTTATAGAATTAGGCTATAACAAATACATGACAACTTGAATAATACATCTAGACACATCTACTTAGTTTCCATTTTTTTACAAAACAAAAAACTCTTAAAAAAAGAGTCATGTTTAGTTCCATGTTTTAGATAGAATGGCATTTTGTTGATCCCATCCTTGACCCTATTCCACTTTATGTCCAGTAAAAACATTTCAAAAACTTGGGATGAGCATAAAAAGCTCGGTAATGGATATACAAAGAAGGAAAATAGTTAGTTTTTCAAAACAACAAGTAAACCATGAATACATTTTCATAAGTAAAACATTTCACCTTTATGAATTAGTAAATACTCTTCACTAAATAAAATATCATTTCTTACTCTTTTGTAACAAAAATGATTACCATAAAACTAATATAAATAACACATAACATATAATGTTAACTTCGGACATAAATATTACTAAGTGGAATAACCATATGGTGGACTTCCAGACATATCTCTAAATGGAATAGCCATACAGATAACATCAATAACCAATGCATTGGAGTTCGTAATGTAACCACCTTTCCTAGTTTATCATAGCACCATCCGTCATTTGGTTCACCACGTAACCACCCGTCAAATTTCCATGTACCATCACAAAATCATAACACATAAAATATTGAAAATATAAACATTTCACTAATAACATTTAATTTACAATCACAAAAAAAATTTCAAGATTTTGAAATAATAAATACATTTCAAAAACCATTTTCAATACCAAAACACCCAAAACAGAATAAGGTATCTCCTTTTCATTTTAGAAAACAATGAGGCTTATAGAGGAATCCAAATAACGATTACAGCGACGGAGAGGTCATTGTCGTTGCAAACGTTAAAAACAATTTTTTTGTCGTTTAGTAAAAAACTTCATAGAAAAAAAAATTCCCATTGAATGAATGTAAAAGTTAATGGGTTTTATTATAAACCATGTAAAATAAGAAGGTATATATTATCAAAATATGCCTCAATGAATGGATATTGAGACGAAGTCCCTTACCTCGTGTCTAATTTGACCCGTTCATTATTTAATCTCCTGAATAATATACTAAAGTCGATTTTTACATTTGTAACAACATTATTTAAATTTTATTATTCCTTTTATATCACTTATTACTTTGTTATAACAATTATATAATCATTTAAGTTAATAATGTTTTTTTTCAATATTTGGTATTTGAGTCAAAAGTGGACTTCTTATAATTAAAAGTTGTTCACATGGTCAAAAGTTCATTATTTAGAAAATGATATTCATGATTTAGATATCATATATATCATATATATCCATTAAATACACATATTTATAATAGTACATAACATTTGGAGGTAAGAAATGAAATGCACCGTTCACAGAGATGGTAAGTTGTATGTACGCATAAACGCTACTTTCATTTTTATTTCATACTTTAATGGAATTAAAACATAATGATACATAGGTATATTATAATTCCAGTATAATATAATATATAATATTTTTAACTCTATTCTTTATACGTCCCACATATGGCATTAACGAGTCATATCACTTTGTGGGGGCGGTAGTCCGTACTTCCTCAAATTAAATTATCCCATTTACCCATTAAGGAAACCATAAGGGTAGGATATAAATGTAAAATATAGAAGCATAAAGAAAACAGAAACATAATATATATCATATATAAATATAGTGATATCTTAATGGCCACCATGAGAGTTGGTAGGAGATAATCGAATAATCATCATTTCGTGAGGCGTTAGTTTGTCATCCACAGAAACAGTATGTTTTCACCCATTAGATAGGGGTGTGTGTAAGTGTAGTTTGAATAATTATCATAAAAAAATACTATTATATTTAGGATTCTGGTGTTGTTATAAAATAATGGAATAAAAAGAGTTTATGGGTTGGAGAAATAAAAATAAAACGAAATAAGTTAAGAGGAACTGTAGCCTTTAATTTGGGTAACTCCCTTTGGTTTGAACAAAAAGGACTTCTTAAATTGCCTTATGCCTAAGGTAAGGATTCTAATACGAGGATAAATATCTTGAGAGATTATTTAATTTGTGTTTTGATGATCCAAGGGGCTTGAGAGTTGTGAGGAATGAGTAATAAGTGAGGGATTTTTATAAGGGGGGAGGAGATCTTTAGGAAAGTGTGAAATTATTATTTTATTATACAATGATATTTGGTTTCTAAATGTTCAAAACTAATTAAAGTAAAATATAAGATGACTAAAGGTCAAAATAAAATCACCCAAAAATAATTGGACAAGATTTGGATATTTTTTTGAAATTTATAATCTCATTTATTTAAATCATTTATTAATGATGTAAATACTGCATCATTATTTTCTCATAAATAATTTAATTTATCTGATGTCTAAAAATTATAAAAAATTACCATGATTTAGAAAATAATTTTATCATTACAATTTATATTTATAAACGAAAACATAGCTTATCTAATCCCATGTAAAAATTAATTTAGTGAATGATATTTGTTTGTGTCATTTTTGTCTTTACTTAAAGTAAATTAAACTAAAGTGTCATTATCACTTTCAAGTGGCTCCATGGGGTCCCAAAATCGACTCAAAGATGACCATGGTCATAAAGTATTCAACCAATAAGGTTATAACAAGTGTTAAGCTAATTTGGTATTATTATAATTTTCTTTTTTACCTTGAATTTCCCAATTTACCTTTAACCGCGGTAAATAAAAGTCAAAAATTACTATTCCCCAAAAATTATTTTCATCTTATTCAACATAATTATAATTAATAATACCAACAATATATGTCAGACTTTTGAAATTCAATTCACAAAAGTGGTAAAATTTAATTTAAATAAAAAAAGACAGTTTTTTAACTACTACTTAGTGGTTTCACTATTCATCAAAAAATTGATGTTTTTCATAAAACTACCAAAAATACAGCCTAAGATATATTTGATATTCCAAATTCAAAATTGATGTCTATTTTACCAAATTACTAATATATAAGTTTCATTAATTAATTTAAAATTAATTCTCGTTGTCAAAAAAATAGTATGTTTTTAAGAAACAATAACTATCAAAAGATCGACACTTGTTTATATCCAATTTCAAAGTGAAAAAAATTCTAATGACCAACATTTAATTAATTGGTAAAAATATAATCTAATTACACATTAAAACATATTAAAAATATAATATAACCATATAAATAAATTACATTAAAATAAACATTTGAATAAAAATACAGTATTTTTCCCTATTCATAAAAAATGAATTTTGTTATAAAAAGAAAAAAAAAATTACTCAAAGTAAATTTTGATGTCCTGAATCTAAAGAGGAATTTTTTTTTTGACAAATAAAACATATATGAGTGACCAAATAAATATTTAAAGTAAGTTCTACATTAAAATGTGGTAAATCATCCTTTTAAAGTAAATTATGCTTAAAATTAGATTCATTGACATTTTAACCCTCTAACTTTTACATAATAAAAATGTATAATCATATTATATATAGTTCTATTAATTCCTTCCAATACAATGAAAAGGTGTTAAATTCCATTTAAAATAATAATATTATATTATTAGTGAGCAATGTAAGATTTCAAAGATACATGTTTTTTTGTATCTGGTAAAACATCAAACATAGTGTCCCCTTTAAAGTAAAATTAATATTTAATTCACAAATATTAATAAATATGAAATTGTATTATTCAGTATTTACATCTGATTTTACATTCTTCCCCCATTTTGGAAATTATGTCCTCGCAATTTGATTCACTTATCAAATAAGTGGGAATATTTATCCCTCATAGAATTTTCAGATTCACATGTTTCCTCTTCAACCATATGGTTTTTTCCACAAAACCTTTACCTGGTGAATTACCTTATTCCGCAACACATGCTCCCTACGATCAAGAATCTAGACTGGTTGTTCCTTATATGCTATATTTTCTTCCAACTGAACTACCTCTGTATTCAAAACATGACATTGATCTGGTATATACTTTCTCAACATTGAAACATGAAAAAAATTGTGTACCTAGGATAAAATTGGAGGTAAAGCCACTTTGTGCGCAACTGATCCAACGTTCTCTAAGATTCTATAAGGTCCAATGAACATTAGAATCAACATTCCCTTCTTACTAAAATGTGTCACATTTTTTCCGGGAGAAACTTTTTGAAATAAATGATCACCTACCTCAAAATAGCGATCCTTCCTCCGGTTACCCGTATAACTTTTCTGACTGCTCTGAGATGTTCTCATGTTCTTTTGAATCAACTGAACCTTTTAAGCCATCTCATATACCAATTCTGGCCCCATCATCTTCCTTTTACCTAATTCATACAAAAATTCTTTAGTTCAACAATGCATTACATAAAATGCTTCAAATGGATCCATCTATATACTAGAATGAAAACTGATATTATATAGAAATTCAACCAAAGAATGATGTCGGTACCAACTACCCTAGTAATCCAGTGAACAAGCATCTAGCATATCCTCCAGGGTCTGAATTGTTCGTTCTGATTCCCCATCTGTTTGCGGATGAAAAGCTTTACTAAAATTCAATTCCATACCCAACAACTTGTGAAGGCCTTTCCAAAAGTTATAAGTAAACATGTGATCACGATCAGATACAATGGAGTGGGAAACTCAATGAAAACTAACTACCTCTTTAACACAAAACTGAGAAAGGTGATCTAGATACAAAGTATCTCGAATAAGAAGGAAATTAGAAGATTTAGTCAACCAATCAAAAATAAACCAGATTGCATTATTTCCTTGAGATGTATTCGATAATCCCACAACGGAGTCCATGAATATATTTTCCCATTTCCACTCTGTCACCAGTAAAGACATAAGCATCACTTTCAGTAAATTTCACACTGCTTTAACATGCTAACATGTCAAACACTTCATAGTAAAATTATAAATATCTCTTTTCATTCCATCCCACCAGTAGTACTCACGAAGATCTATGTACATGTTTGTACTGATAGAATGGACTAAAAATGGGGAACTATGAGCTTCACATAACAACTCATTCTTCTACTGTAAATCACAAGTCATGCATAATCTCTTACCAATACTCAAAACATAATCATTATCAACGTTAATATCTGGAAACTTAACCTTTTGAACTAACTCTACCTTTTTCTGCAACTCACTGTCTACTTTTTGTGCTTTCTTTATTCTAAGAGATAGAGATGATTTCAGTGACACCTGAAACAAAACAGAAGAACTTTCTGCATGAACAACTTCTACGCCAAATTTCATCAAATCAAAAACAAAAGGATCTCGTTTCAAATTTATCATGTTTAATGGAAGATTACTTTTTCAACTCAAAGCATCAACCAATTTATTTTCCTTTCCTAGATGGTAATTAATCGTGCAATCATAATCCTTGATTAATTACAACTATCTCCCATGTATCATGCTCAATTTTTTCTGAGTGAATATATACATAAAACTTTTGAGGTTAGTATATATTTCACATTTTACTCCAAAAAAATGATGCCACAAAGTTTTTAAAGAAAAAACAATAGCATCTAATTCCAAATCATGTGGAGGGTAATTTAACTCAGGCTTTTTCAACTAACGTGATGCGTAAGAAATTACCTAATTATTCTGCATAAGGACACATCCAATTCCTTTCAACGAAGAATCATTGTAAATAACAAACTCACCATTTCTGGAAGGCAGTTCCCAAACAGGAGCATTAACCAATATTCTTTTCAATTGTTGAAAACAATCATCACAGTCTTTTGTCCAAAGTATCTTTACACCTTTTTGAGTTATCTTAGTCAATTGACTAGATAATAATTAAAATTCTCAACAAACCTCCAGTAATAACCTTCTAAACCAAGAAAACTATGAATCTCAATTATATTTGTCGGTCTTGGATATTCTTCAATAACTTTTGTTTTATTAGGATCAACTGTTATGCCATTTTTTGAACCAATCTGACCATGTATAGAAATATTTTGTAACAAAAATTCACACTTTCGGAATTTCCCAAACAATTTATTTTCTTTTAAGGATTGAAAAACAACCCTTAAATGACTTTCATGTTCCTCTTTACTTTTGGAAGAAACTAACATATCATCAATGAACACAACCACAAACTTATCCAAGAACTCACGGAAAATTCTATTCATATGATCCATGAATATAGCAGGTGCATTGGTTAAACCAAAAGGAATAACTACAAATTAATAATGGCCATATCTAGTATGATGCACAGTATTCTGAATATCTGCTTCCCTTACTTTCGACTGATGGTACACTGACCTGAAGTCAATCTTCAAAAAATACTGAGGTCCCTAGAGCTGATCAAACAAATCATCGATATGAGGAAAAGGATACTTTTTCTTAATAGTGATGTTATTCAATGCTCTATAATCAATGCAAAGTCTCATTAAACCTTCTTTATTTTTAACAAACAAGAGAGAAGCACCCCATGGTGATGTGCTTGGTCGAATGAAACCTTTATCTAATAACTGCTGTAATTTCTTCTTTAACTCTAAAAGTTCAAATTGATCAATTCGATAAGGGGGTTATGAAATTGTCTTAGCATCTGGAACTACGTAAATAGTAAATTCAACTTCCCTATTAGGTATAATACCATGAAATTAAACAGAAAACACATCAAGGTACTCATTATCCACTGGGATATCATTAATCTGTATAGTTCCTTTGTTTTCAACAATATGTGCAAGGTAACATTCATTTCCATCTTTTACTAGTTTCTCAGCTTCCTGATATGTTATCCAAAACTAGGGTTTGTTCTTGTATACAAACTGAAAATATTTTTGTAAAGATACCTCTTTAGCTCTGCATTAAGTCTTAGCATGATAAACAGATAGCTAATCAATTCATAAAATAACATCAAACTCTACTAGAGGAAAAACAACAATGTTTGCAGCTAGATTCTTTCTGCACACAAGGACAGAAAGATTCTTATAATTTCTTTTTGTCTCAACGTTTTTCCAGGTATTTTTACCGTAAGTTAAGTATTCATATCAGGAGATGGAATTCCCAATTACTAGAAAACTTGTTAGAAATGAAAATATATGTAGACCCTGAATCAAACAACACATTGGAATAATCTGAATAAACAAACAGTGGACATGATACTACTTCATTCAATGGCCCAAAATCTGCTGAAGTAGTCGAAAAGGATTTCACCACCCCTTTCTACTTGTAATCCGGATACATTCCTTTAGTTGATTTATTCGTTGGACACTAATTTTTATAATGACATATTTCATTACACTAAAAACACCTTACCGATGGCTTTTCATTTCCTTCTGGATCATCTTCCTTACAGTTACGAGCAATATGACCAGAATTACAACACCTGTAGAACTTTCTTGACTTTGATAAAAATTCTCAAGGATACTTTTTAACACGCATCTCCCAAGATGGATATTTAGCTTTCTTACCTCCAGGATTATATGATAAATTCTTTCCGTTTGCCTTCCAACTGGACCTCTTATTCTGTTGTTTGTCAAAGAACACGTGATCATTGGAAAACTCCATTTCCTCCTTCTACGCATATTGAACACATTTTTCATAACTATTGAAATCATGAGAGGCTAATGCTCTTTGATATCATGGCTTCAGTCCTGAGTAAAATTTATTTATATTACTATCAAGATATCGAATGAAATTTGGATCATACCTTTCTAGTCGAGTGAACTTTCCTTCGTAAACAGCCACTGAGTCATCCTCCTACCTCAATTCCAAGAATTGGTTTTCAATCCTATGCCGAACCACTTTTGGAAAATATTTCTCAAGGAACATACATTTGAATTCATCCCAAACAAGAGAACCAATCTCTTCACTATCCCTGATATTATTCACCATTTACCACCACTTATTAGCTTCACCTTCAAAACGGTAAACAACGAGACTATCCTGTTGATGTTCTGAAAAACCCAGGACATCGAAAATCTTCTCCCATTCTTTAATCCACCCTTCTTCTAGCATAGGGTCAGATGATCCTCTGAATGATGGGTGATGTTTCCTGATGAAATTATCCACTACTGAAATGTTTCTTTGTGGTTGATCTGGCTGATCTCTTGCATGGATACCACCACAATTTATAGCCTGAGTAAACTGTTCCATCACGGCAACAAACTATTCAGTTCCGATTCCGACCATCTCAGGTTGCTGGTTTGGAAGGTTTTCTTCCACCTGTTTTGTCTTCACATAGTTTCTATGTTTCTTCTATGGAAAACCATTCTGAAAATTAAAATAGCTTAGGTGAAGCAACATGTTAATCTATAAATGCTATATCATTTCAATCATAACATAAGATAAAAATAATTTATGGATATTAATTTTACTATATTCGAACTCCTAAAGTTTTATAAAACGACCTCTGGTACCAAATATAAGGACCAAGCCTTAAACATTAAATAATCTTGAATTAAATGAATAATTCACATTGAGAATATTTTCAAGTTTATATTTTTAAATAATTAAGCCATAACGTATACATGTTGACTTGAATAATACATGTAGACACATCTACTCAGTTTCTATTTTTTCACAAAATAAAAACTCTTAAAAAAAGAGTCATGTCTAGTTCCATGTTTTACATAGCATGAAATTTCCTTGATCCCATCCTTGACCCTATTCAACATTATGTACAATTAAAAACATTTCAAAAACTTGGGATGAGAATAAAAATCTCATTAAGGGATACACAAAGAAGTAAAACTGTTAGTTTTTCAAAAAAACAAGTAAACCATGAATACTTTATCATAAGTAATACATTTCACCTTTATGAAGTAGTAAATACTCTTCATTGAATAAAAGATAATTTCTTACCCTTTTGTATCCAAATTATTACGATAAAATCCATGTAAAGAACACATAACATATAAAGGAAACTTGGGACATATACATTCTAAAGTGGAATAACCATACGGTCGACTTCCACACATATCACTAAATGGAATAGAGATACAACCGACTTCCATATCCAATGTATTGGAGGTTATAATGTAACCACCCATCCTAGTTTATCATGGAACCACCTATCATTTGGTCTATCATGTAACCTCCCATAAAATGTCCAAGTTCCATTATAAAACCATAAAACATAAAATATTGCAAATATAAACATTTTACTATCAACATTTTATTTGAAATCACAAGATATAATTTCAAGATATTGAAATAATAAATACTTTTGAAAAACCATTTTCCATACCAAAACACCCAAAAATAGAATAATGGATTTCCATTTCATTTAAGAAAACATTAAGGCTTATAGATGAAGCAAAATAATGATTATGGCGGTGGAGAGGTCATTATCGCCGCAAACGTTAAAAACATTCTGTTTATCATTTAGTAAAACGATTCATAGAAAAAAATATTAGCTTTGAATTAATTTAAATGTCACAGGTTTTTATTATACACCCTGTAAAAGAAGAATGTGTATATTATCGAAATATGCCTCAATTAATGGATATTGATATGAAGTCCCTTACCTTGGGTCTAACATGACTTGTTCGTTCTTTAATCTCATGAATAATAAACTAATGTTAATTTATACTTGTTTTAAACCCTTTTTTAAATTATATTATTCCTTTTATATCACTTATTACCATGTTATAAACATTATGTAATCATTTATGTTATTAATGTTCATTTTGTCGATATTTGGTACTTGAGTCAAAAATATACTTCTTATAATTACGAGTTGTTCACATGGTTAAAAGTTCATTATATCCAAAATGATAATCATGATTTAGATATCATATATATCATATATATCCATTATATAAATAAATTTATAATAGTACATAACATTTGGAGGTAATAAATGAAATGCTCCGTTCATGGAGATGGTAAGCTGTAGGTACGCATGAATGATACTTTAATTAATATTTCATACTGTAATGGAACTAATACATAATGATACATAAGTATATTCTAATTACAGTATAATATCATATATAATATCTTTAACTCTATCCTTTATATGTCCCACATATGGAATTAATGAGTCGTATCACTTTGAGGGGGTGGTAGTACACACTTCTTCAAATGAAATTGTTGTATTTACTCATTATGAAAACCATAAATGTAGGATATAAATTTAAAATACAAAAGAATAAAGAAAAAAAAATTAATATATATCATATATAAATATAGTGACATCTTAATGGCCACCATGAGAGGTGGTATGAGATAATCGAACAATCATCGTTTCGTTAGGCGTTAGTTTTCCATCCACAGAAATAGTATGTTCTTCACCCATTTGATAGAGGTGTGTGTAGGATTAGTTAGAATACTTTACATAAAAAATACAAGTATATTTAGAATACTTTTTTAGTTATAAAATAAATGAATAAAAATATTTTAGGGGTTGGAGAAGTAAAATAAAAAGAAAGAAGTTAAGAGGAACCATTACCTTTAATTTGGGTAACTCCATTTGGTTTGAACCAAAAGGACTTCTTGAAGTGCCTTCTACCAAAGGTAATGCTTCTAAGAGGAGGAGAGGGATATTGAGATATTATTTGGGTAGGTGATGCATGATCCAAGGGGATTGAGAGGTGAGAAGAATGAGTAAGATGTGAGGGATTTTTATAAGGGGGAGGTGGGTCTCTTTAGGAAAGTGTAAAAATATTATTTTACTATATATAGATATTCAGTTTATAAAGGTCCAAAACATAATAAAGTGGAAGATAAGATAACTCATGGTCTAAATAAAATCATCCCATAAAAAATGGACATGTTTTGGATATTTTTTTAATATTTATAATCTTATTTATTTAAATTATTTATAAATAAGGTAAATACTTCATCATTATTGTGTCATAAATAATTTAATTTATTTGATGTCTAAAAATTATAAACAAAATACCATGATGTAGGAAATATTTTTATTTTTCTAATTAATATGTATAGTTGAAAATATTTCTTATATAACCTAATGTAAAAATTAATTTACAAAAAGATATTTGTTTGTGTCATTTTTTGTCTCTACTTAAAATTAATTAAAATAAAGTGTTATTATCTCTCCCAAGTGGCTCAATGGGGACCCAAAATCGACCGAAAGATGCCAATTCTCATAAACTCAACCAATAAGGTTAGAAAAAGTGTTATGGTAATTTTGTGTTAATATATGATTATTTTTACCTTGAATTACCCTATTTACCATTAACCACGGTAAATAAAAGTCAAAAGTTTCTATTAACCAAAAATTATTTTCATCTTATTGAACCACATTTTACATAATAATAACAATAATGTATGTAGGATTTTATAAATTCAATTCACATAACCTTTAAAATTTCATTTAAATGAAAAAGTCCGTTTTTTAACTACTACTTAGTGGTTTCACTATTCATAAAAAATTGAAGTTTTTCAGAAAACTACCAAAAATTCAGCCAAAGTTATATTTTATATTCTGAATTAAAAAATGATTTTTATTTTACCAAATTAAAAACATTTAAGTTTCATTAATTAATATAAAATTAATTTCCGTTGTCAAAACAAATAGGGTGTTTTTAAGAAACAATAACTATCAAAAGATCAACAGTTGTTTATGTCAAATTTCAAAGTGAAATTAATTATAATGACCAACAATGGATTGATTAGTAAAAATATAATCTAATTACACTTTAAAAAAATTAAAAAGATAATATATCCATATAATAAATTATATTAAATGGCACTTTTAAATAGAAATACATTATTTTTCACTATTCATAAAAATGAGTTTTATTAGAAAAATACCAAAAATTGACCCAAAGTAAATTTTGATGTCCCGAATCTAAAGAAAAATTTTATTTTGTCTAATAGAACATATAAAAGTGACCAGAACTAGATTCAAAGACAGTTCGTCACAAAAAGGCAGTAAATCAACCTTATAAAGTAAATTGTGCTAAAAATTAGATTCATTCACTTTTTAAGCCTCTAACATTTATTTAACAAACATGTAGAATCATATTGTAGTTAGTTCTATTCATTACTACCAATACAATGACTAGGATTTAACTACCATTTAAAATAATAATATTATATTATTTGTAGGCAATGCAACATATCGAATAAACCTGTTGGTGCGTATTGTGTAAGCCATCGAACATAGCGCCCCCTTTAAAGTAAAATTAATATTTAATTCACAAATATTAATAAATTTGAAAATGTGTTATTATTTATTTACATGGGATATTACAGTTTTGGTTTTTGGTTTATCAATTTATCTATTATTCTTAAAATATACTTAATTTGGTTAATGTCAAAAAACCAAGTAATTATAGAATAAATCATTTTATTATTTATTAATATGAATTAGATTGATATGTTAGTTATAAAAATATTGAGTAATTTTTAATAAAAAAGGAAGTTATTTTAATTAATCAATTATTATTTAAGGTTCTATTTAAATGATTAATTTCAAAATATTATAATTTCAATTGAAACAAATTAATATCATTTTTGAAATCAAAATATCATAATTCACTTGGGTTTAATTTTTGTGATTATAAAAAAATATTGATTTTTCAATGAATAATTAAGAATACGAATATTATAAAAAGAATTTAATTTTTAATAAATTAAGTTATTTCAAAGTCTAAATATGTTTTGAATATATTTTTTAAGTATCCTAATTATTATTTATCAAAATTAAATCGAATTTATTTTAGTCAAATCATCATTATATTTTTTTGTATATGTTTGTTATTTATTTAAAAATAGGTTTTTCTAAAAAAAATTAAATTGCAAAATGTTTAACATTTTGAATTATTTAAAATAACCCCTAATGTGTATTTTAAAAAAATATATATATTGTATATCAATGAATATTAGTTTTGTTTCATGAAATGATTATGATCAGTCATTAAGTTAATATAGAATCATCTATTTCAAAAAATCTCTCTTCTTTCAAACATATTCTCTCACTACATATTCTAGATTAATATTAAATTAAAATATTCCAATTATATGAATTAAATTTGAAAATAATATATTTCATATTTGTAATAATCATAATTTATAATTTTTAATGAGTAAAACTTATTTATTGACCGTAATGATTGGTGAAAAAAATTAAAATTATTTACATTGATTATAGTAAAAACGACTTTACTTAGTGGTTAAACATAGAATATAAGGTTTAAAAATGAACAAACACATCTCCAAAACCCATTGAATGGACATATTTTGAACTTATTCCGTTTATGATCAAGAATTTACCATTATTTGGGCCATGTGATATGGAACAAAAAATAGTGGAATTCACTCTTTCAAAATTATTAAAAGTATGCCACTCACCTCACTTATAAAAGGACACTACATATCTACCTATCTTCACACCCTAAATCCCAATTATATTATATAATACCTCCCAAAATAACTTGTAAATTCACCTAATCCCATCCTATGATCCTTACTTTGGGAATAAATCCATCCAATTAATATCTTTGGTGCAAACTAAAAGGATATACCCAAAGAATATGTAACATTCATCAATGAATATTTTTGTATTCCTTCCTCCACAGACCCCTTACATTATTATAATAGCATGAAAATATAATTACCATAGTATCATAAATATACTAATATGTTGTTATGATATTTTTTATACGAATGAACACACACGCATCCATCCAATTGGTTATGAAATGATCTTACGGTGGACTATCATGTCGTGAAATGATGTCATTCATTTTTACATTACCATCTCTCATAGTTGGGTATGATGATAATAACAATTTTACATGGGATATTTATAACATTAGTATACCAATGTATTCATTATATCATATATATAATCTTTAATATACTATTCTCTTAGGGATATGATAACGTCCCTCATGTGTATGTCGTACTACCGCCTCACCATGGGATGAAATTTTTTTTAACTATCGTGTTTTACAGAATGTAATAAGCGTAAATATAATAAAAATATGTGATATAAATGAAATTTTCATGATAATTGTGAAATATATATCATTTTTCAAATATTATATATCAATTTTACTTTACATTTTCCCTCATTGAAAAAAACTGATAACGTCTGTAGTAGACATGTGGACTACCGCCTCCAAAATGAGATGTGATTCTTTTTCAACGCCAAATTACAAGAATGATATATATAAGAATATAAAATTAAATAATTTTATATTTATAACATTATTATCATTATTTAAAGTAAAATATTATATACCTTCTCTCCACAATGGTGACTAAAAAATTGAAACGTTACTCATGCGTAAGTAAGGCCTACCTTCTCCATGATCGTAACATTAGTCCATTTTTCAAAACCACATTTCATGAATGATTTTAAAAGTATAAATAATGTACAAATAAGATAATTATTTTATGATTATTATGATTGAGATTTTTACATGATGACATCTTTAACCATAGTCAGCCTATATAAGTCATTTTTGACACATAAACCGAATATGGTCAAAACATCATACAAAAACATAATTTATTTAGTAATTTCATATAAATTTATAATAAATATAATAAAAGTAATAATAAAATTATTAATTTTTCTCAATAAATAGTAAAATACATTTATTATTCATGTTGATAAATACAAATGTGATACAATAGAATTAGGGAAGTGGACTTCATCTCAATTACACATCATTAAAGAATTTTTATATGTTATACAAAAATATTGAGTTATAATGTGTATATACACACCCCTTGACATGATATATCATGAATTTATTTACTATCATGATATTTAATGTTTTTTAAATTATAATATTTAATGGGTTATAGGATACAGGTGTATTCTAATTGATAAGTGAGTTTTCCTAGAAAAAAATTACATTTTAATATTTTTACATCAAACACTATTTCTCTTCCTTGTCCTTGATTTTAAAATGTCTTTATGAAAATTTTTATATTTTAAAAATATTTCTAATGTACGTTTTACCCATCATGCATCGTTATTTACAAATGTTTTCAAAAGGAATATTTTTATGCGATTTATACATAATGTCTTAACAACTGAAAAAAGGAATGAATTATTTTTAACACACACGGTGACAATGAATTTTCCTCCATCCTGACAATTTTTTTATTTTTGGATTCCATATAAATATTTCATGTTCCCTTCAATAAAAAATTATTATTCCTTTTATTTGGGTATTCTGGTGTTAATTGTTTTCCAAAATACAATGGTATTTTTATATTGAAAATGGGACTTTAAAGAAATAGGGTATTTTGTTATCCCAAAGTGGGTTTCTTTTCAATTTAATTTTTTTTTTAAAAATTGAATTCATAAATATTTTTATTTATGTTAAGGTAATTGATAATAATACTTGATACATGGGTGTTCCATGATAGCATTGGGTGACCCCATTACATATTATATGATGGGGCAACCTATATAAAATTTGGTGGTCCCATTAAAGATTATAAAATGGGTTAGCCTACATAGAATCATGTGAGACCATTATATCTTATACGATTGTCTCACAAAGATAGCATCAAGTGATCCTATTATAGCCCAAATGATGGGTGCTCCTAGATAGCACTCCAATGCATTATGTAATGATTATATTTGATGCATATAATATGATTATTCAAATTAATAGGGGTTTATTTGTATTTTATGAATATGATACTCTATGTCACCAGAAAAGGGTTTCAATGTATTGTTATTAATTATTTTTTGGGGGAAAAATCTGTTTATGTTTTTCTTATTGAAAATTTTATTTCATATTTTCAAAAAACATTAAAGAAAAAGGTAAACATTTTATGATTTTTATTTTTTTCATAGGACTAATAGTTTTCATTATTTTGTTTCCTTTAGTGACATTTTTCTGCTCATCCCATATATTAAAATGGTTTTAATGGGAATTAAGGATTTTTAACGGAAATAAAGAATTCAATTAAAAATACATAAACATTTTCCCTAAAAATAAATTATGATTTATTTCAAAATTATTATATTAATGTAAAATAAATACTTGTTGATGGTTTAGAATTTATATTTTATGGTTTTGTAATGTGTTTGATATGACTAAATTCTCTAAAAATCTAAACTTAAATAGAACCATAAAGTGAAATAATGTAAATTCATAACTAAAACTCACCATTATTTAATTTATATGGTCAGGTCATTATAAATGCTTTAAAAGGAATGAATTATATAATATCTGTGGTTAAGATAATGTTAATAAATTTCCATTAAAATATTTTTCCATATAGATTAGTTAAGATGATATAGAATTTAAATATGACCATGTTTCTTCTTCTATCCTTTTTTTATTCTGAATGATTTTCTATAGAGGAAGTAGGGATGCTATAGTGTGAAGGAAATCAGGGGAAAAAATATTTCCAAATCATGAACCTTAGATGGTTGGAATAGATAAATAATATTTTATATAGTGATTTATCAGTTGAAACATGATATAAATGGTGATTTGATCCATGATAGAGAGTAAACCAATATACTAAGAAGGAACATGTATTTTATGAATAATTTTCTGTGCAACCAACCCCCACTATTTTGTGTTCCATCTGACCATGTGGAAAAAAATGATAGATTAATAACATGGAGAAGATATTTGATGTCATTGGATGTTCCTAAATCCAAAAGGTAACTCTTATAATTTATTATTTTTAAGGTTAATCTAATTGATGGTGGTATTTTGTTAAGAATTTCATAAAAGCATTTGATCTTCATACCTTCGAATGGGCATCATCTAACGAAATTTTACATGAGATATATTTCCATATGGTTTTTTGGGTCCAAATAAAAAAATAATTAATATATTTGAGGAATAATGGTCAAGATTATATAGTTGAATATAAATATAACTACACAATATCAGTCAGGTATGTTGCCAATTTTATTTTGGAGAGAGATAATAAAATTAATAGATTTTAATCTGATTGAAACCAATTATAGAAATATATTTGGCCACATGGGAATTTAAAAGTCATGACAAAGTGTTCCATTATGGTGAGAAGTTTGAGATGGAGTTTCCTAACAAATATGTTCCTAGAGATGAAAATAGTAAAAAAATCTAGGTGGAAGGAAATACTGAAATAACTAGTTAAGAATTCCAGACGTGATCCCCCCAAATTTTCTAATTCTGGAGAAATATATTTCAAGGAATTTTTGGTTGGATATATGATGGGTTTAATGTGTGTTCAGTTTGGTCACAAGACTCATAACTATAATGAAAATTTTCATGAAGAACAAAAGAATGGGTTAAATAATATCCATCTGATGGTGAGTTGTTTTAGTTAAAATGAGTTGGTTCATTATGATAATGCATATATTAAGTTGGTTACATAAGAAGGGAATCATCATGATCAGAAATAGTATGGTTTAATGAATCTATTTTATGCTACCACAGTTGATGTTAGTCCATCAAATGAAATGGTGATAGTTATGTTACATACATATTCAAATTATTATAATACTATATTTAACTCTAGATCTTCATATTGATTTACATCTTAATTTTTTTAAATTAAATTAGGAATATAAACTAATGAAAGTAAGATATAACATTTTGTCAAAACTCATAGTGTTAGTATTAACAAAAAAAGAGTTATAGGAATTGTTATATTTTTATTAGTGGGATGGAATTTCTTAAAAATTTTATTCAACAGGTCATAGTAATGTTGGTATAATTATTTGTATGGATTTGATTTAAATTTATCATGCTATGATAAATTTTAATTCTGAGAAATTATTATTCAATTTTTTCATGGCTTGATAACTTACCAATAAGATGAGAAATTAATTAGAGATGTCAATGAGTGTTACCTTTATCGTAAATTATAATATAAATAAAATGTTCACACTAGTTTAATTCCTGTAGTAAATGAATACAGAGATGTTTTTCTAGGTGATTTCCCTAGTTTTATTCCTAATAAAGAGGTTGAGTTTTCGGTTGAGTTAGTACCTGATTCTAAGCTTATTTCTATACCCCTTTATCAAATGGATTAAGTGGAACTATAAAAATGGAAAAATTAATTGCACGATTTATTAGATAAAGGTTTTATCCGACCTATCACTTCATAATATGGATCCCCTATATTGTTTTTAAATAAGAAATATGGTTCAATGAGGATTTCTATTGATTATAGAGCCTTGAATAACATCACTATTAATAAAAAGTATCAACTTCCTCATATCAATGATTTTTTATTAGCTCTTAGGTGATCAATATTTTTGAAAGTTTGACAATAGGTTGGGGTACCATTAGTTGAAATTTAAGGAAGAATGCATTCCAAATGCCTTGTTTTGAACTAGATATAAGCACTATGAGTTTGAATTTATTCTACTTGGGATGTCAAATGAACCTATTTTATTTATTGACCTTATGAAAAAATAATTTCATGATTTCTAGGATAAATATTCAGTTTTATTTATTGATCAAATTTTGGTATATTATAAATTTCAAGAGGAATATAAGAGATACCTAAAGTCTGTTTTGAAAACATTGAATGAAAAGATAGTTTATGATGAATTTATTAAGTGTGAGTTAGGATTGAAATATATTTATTTCCTTGAACATATTATTTCTTAAGATGGAATAACTATTTAAAATGCTAAAATAATAGTTTTTTATTGTGTCCATGACCCAAATATATCACATAGATTCATATTTTTCTTACATCAGCATGTAACTATCAGTCGATTGTTGAAAACATTGTTTGGTTGTATATCCCAATTACCGTGTTATCTTAAAATAGAATTAAATTCGAATAGACAAAATAATTTGATGATTGTTTTCAGTAACTAAAAATAATAATGGTGAATTCTCCATTTTCCCTAGCCTTCCTAAAATTTTGAATTTTTCATATAATGTGGTATTTCATAGAAAGGACTTTGGTGGGTCCTAATTAAGAATGATCAGGAAGTTGATTATTCTTCAAGTCAACTGAAACATCATGAGTTAAATTACCCTACACATGATTCAAAATTAGCTGTTGGGGGTTTTGTTTTAAAAATTTAGAGGCCTCAATTTTATGCATTAAAGTTTAAAATAGATACTAATCAAAATTATCTTAAATATATATTTACATAGAAATAATTGAACATGAAACATAGAAGATGGATAAAATTTGTGAAGGAATATGATTTCATGATTCATTATCATAATGAAATAGTAAAAAAAGTGTCCAAAACATTGACTAAAAAATAATTCTAAATTAACCATGTTACATTTGGAATGTGACCCTTTGCTTAATTATTAGATAAATTTTAAAATATAAGTTATTCAGAAAGGTCCATCCACGGTTTTTTAGTTTTATTGTGGTAAATTTTGTAAGAAATAATTAAGAATGATCATAAAGATGATAAATCATTGTAAGAAAATGTATAATCCAATAGTAAAGGTATTTTTATCTATTTTATTATCAATTATAAAGGTGTTTTAATATTTGGGAAAAGATTAGGAGTGAATTGTGATATGTAATTTAGGAAAGAGTTGTTGAGTGAATCATGTAGTTATCTATTTTCCATACGTCCAGGTAGTGCCATGATATACAGAGACCATTGGGTGTATTAATGATTGGATGGAATGAAAAGACACATTGGTTACTTCACCATAAAGTATTTTAATTTTCAAAGAGTTAATGAAGAACATAACTTCTAGAATGAGATCTGTTATCCTTTTCCAGCGATGGTGTGAAAATGGGAAAATATTTCCATGGATTTCATAGTGTGATAACAATGGATGATAAAATGTAATAATGTGTTTTGATTTATAGTAGATCGAATAACTAAATCTATACATTTCTTTCCCATTAACGATATAATGTATTTAGAACAACTTGTCTAATGTATATAATGGATATTTTAAAGTTACATGGAGTGCCTTTATCTATCATATCAGAGTGTGATCTTAGGTTCACACCTAATTTTTTGGAATGGAATTAAGAAGCTGTTGGGTAGTGAATTATATTTCAGTACATTTTCTCATCCCTAATAAAATGAAAAAACTAAGAAGTTTATTTAGACATGTGAAGTCATGATTCATTTAGGTTCAATAGATTATCAGGGAAGTTTGGACCAAGATCTTTCTTTGGTTAATTTTTCTTATAAAAACAGTTTTATTTCCATTATACATATAGAAAAAAACTGGCTCATTGTATAGAAACTAATGCCATACATAAAATTTTTGGGTTTAAGTATGAGAAAAGAAGCTTATGGGACCTAAGTTGGTATAGGAAATAGTTGATAAGGTAGGGTTGATTTATCCTCATATGAGGATGGATCATAGTCTGAAAAAATTTGTGTGTATAACTGAATGAAAGATATTTTTTTGAGGTAGGTGATCATGTATTTCTCAACGTGTCAACATGGAATACTATTATGTGTTTTATAAGAAAGAGAAATATGTTACCATGGTTCATTGGACCATATGAAATCTTGGACATTGTTGGATCATTTTCCTATCGAGTGGGTTTCCCCCATATTTTTCTTAGGTACAAACATTATTTCATGTTTCATTGTTAAAGAAACATGTGAAGGATTCATCGACTATTTTTATCCACCTAGTAGTTCTGTTGGAAAAGAATATTTCTACTAAGGAATATCCCGTTATATTTTGGACTATAAAAATAAGTTTTTGTGGCAGAAGTTGTTTAACCCGGTTTAGGTTTAATGGGAAAACTATATGGTTGAAGTGGAAGCATGGAAATACAAAAATGCATTGAGGGAATGATATCCCCACTTGATTAATATGTGAATAAAATTATGAGTATGCAATATATAATGTATTAATCACAAAAAACCATAGGTAGAGATATAATATATAATTTTTATATTAATTACTATACATTATATAGTAATATTAGTTATAAAAATAGTATATAAATTCTAAAAAAGGAAATTACTTTAATTAAACACTTTCCTTGAAATGGTTTATTTAAAATATTAATATATAAATTTTATAATTTTAATTTTAAAAAATTTACATTCTCTTTGAAATAAATATATTAAAATTTAGTTTGGGTGAAATTATGATATTTTTCTAAAAATATTGACTTCTCAATGAATAGTGGAAAATACTGATTGTTTTACAATGTATTTCCATTTTAATTAATTATGTTATTTATAAGTCTTCAAATGATTTGAATATGTTTTAATGTATCCTAATTGTTATTAATTTATATTTTATCCAATTTATTACTTATTAATCATATTTATATTAGTCTTTTTTATATGTTTTTTTGGTTTATAAACGTGGATTTCTAAAAAACTATATTATAATGAAATTTTTTTCTACTTTTTAATTAATTAAAATAATCCATAGTTGGGAATTTATAAAATAATTTATATGTATTATCATTAAATATTATTTTAGTTTTATTAGTTGATTAATAATAAACAAAGAGTTAATATAGAATCACCCGTTTCTGTAAAATACACTTTTGAAAAACTCATTGTCTCGCTACGTCTAAAAGATTAATGTTAATTTTTTTCTAATAGAATGAATAGAATTTGGAAAAAATATATTAAATATTCAGATTAATAATAATTTATACTTTTCATATGTGAAAATTAATTTTTTTTACCATAATTACTAGTGAAGACAATTAAAATTAATTACATCCATTATGATGATAATGTGATTACTTAGTGGTTAAACATGGAATATAAGATTTAAAAATAAAAAACAAAATCGAAAACCCATTATATACCCATATTTTTACCTTATACCTTCTAGTATCTATAATTTACCATTATTGAGGCTTCATATAATGAACAAACATGGGTTGAATTCACTCATTCAAAATAATTATATGTGTGATACTCACCTCACTTATAAAAGGACACTAGCTCTCTTCCCCCCTTAACACCTTCAAAAAATATTGTTTCATCCATGAAATATCATATCATATTTTCTAATTCCAAAATCTATCCCTAAAATCTTTAATTTGGGCATTAATCCGACCATTTAAGGCCTTTGGTGAAAAATAGAAGGAGATACCTGAAGAAGTGGTAAAGTTCATATACAAGTGTTTTTATTTTATTTCATCTTACAACCCCTTAAGTTATTCTTATAACCAGATGATATAAATAAAATATTATATTAAATAAATGAATATTTTTTTATTTTAAGGTTATGACCTAAAAACACACACACACTTCCGTCAAAAGGGTTATGAAATTTTCATCATGTGTACGACAGACTACCAACATGTGGAATGATGTCATTAATTTTATCATTAAAATCTCTCATGATTTTGTATGATAAAGGATTTAAATATTATATATAATATTTATAAAATAATTATACTCTAGTGTCATTATATTATATATAACCTTTTAAGTTCTACTCTGTAAGGGATATAATAATTTCTGTCTTGTGTACGCGGACTACCGTATCGTGAAAAGATGTGATTCATTTTTCACTAACGCATTATGTGAATTGTAATATGGGTAAATATAATAATTATATGTGATATAAATGTTATATGATTTATATTCATGATATATTAATCCTTTAATAAATATCATTTATCATTTTATTTTTAACTTTTCACTCAATAAAAAAATGATAACATTGTTCGTGGATGTGTAGAGCACCACCTCATCTATGTGATGTGATTATTATATTTTAATCCCCACATAATATTAATGATATATATTAGAATACATTATTAAATAATTTCATATTTATGATATAATTATCATTCTAGAATGATAAAATTTTAATTACATTCTTTTAATTATAATCATTTAAAAATTCAAAACATTACTCATGCATATGTACAAAATACTGTCTCCATGACCATAAAATTATTTCATTTTTTGTTAAAAATATATCATGATAGGTAGTAAAAGTTTAACGGATTCACAAATATGATTATTATTTCATTATTATTATTCTGGATATGTTTAAATAATGACCACTTTTACTATAATCATCCTACCAAAGTCTTTTTTGACACATAAATTGAATATGGTAAAAACATCCCATATAAATATAATTAATTATGTAATTTTATATAACATGGTATAAAGTGAAATAAAATTAATAATAAACATGAAATAGGTTATCAATAATGTAAATAATTGACACAATTTTATTATTCAGTGATATAATATCACATGTGATAAGTGAGACACATTGTGTGGGACTTCATCTCAATTTCTTTTCATTGTGTAATTTTACTGATGTTATGAAATTATATTATTTTATACGGTAAATATTCTATCATTATCCAAATCAGTGTTCCGTCTAACCCAACACTCTTCCTAACCCAAGATAAGGCCCGAAGGGCATTCTCGATCCCCATGGGCTGGAAACAAGTGCATGGGTGTTAATATAATTCCTTGGGAATGATTTAAACCATTTAGATAAATAGAAAAACCAATGTAAATGAACATCATAATAATAAATAACCAAAAAATAACAAGGATAATAATGTTTAAGATTCAAGGTTATAAAATGTTAAAAAAAAGGGAAAACATCAAAAAAATGGAAACTAAAAAAGTGTACCAAATCCTCTATGAAAATGAGGGAAATCACCCTCAACCCAACACCACCAATACCTTCAGCAAGAGGAACACTAGTAACCCAATCCTGACATCAAAAAGACTCATGTTTCCTTTATCATGTTCATACAAATAATGAATTCTACAAACATGCAAAGGTGCATGTAGGGCGTGTTCCAAAACCTAGTATGATCCACCCCAAAGAAAATTATTCCATGATATAACAATAAAAGAATAATTAACATGCTCATTTATATAAAATTCCATAAAACACATGTAATAAAGCGGTATAAAGAAAACCAAATTTTTTTCAAGGAATCATTTTTAGAATATTACATTCAAGGAAGGCAGTTTTAAATTTAATATTTCCAAAGGGACCTTTTACTAAAATAAACATACCATAAAATGTAATACCCTCAAGGTACACTATAAGGAGATGGATGGAACCACATCACGTAATCCACCTATCAAAAGTGTTCAACCTGGGAAAATATATAACAGTTTTATAGATTGATTGATACACTAGAACCTCATTCCTCAGTGAATGCTAGTAAAACAACCACAACCATCCGCTTTGTCATGAACCAATCACTAGGAGGGGACACCCTAATGGTATAGTGTTCTCCAATCATCATTAATTTTTAGTTAATGTTGTAATCATCAATCCATATATGTGAGATCGGGATAAGACACTCCCAAATCAACAGTGTACTTGAAATATTCATACCACCTAGATACCCCGGTTTTCCTTGTGAAAAAATTATGATTTCACATTACATAACATTTTCCAAAAACAAACCACATTCCATTTTATACACACCAAGACCGTTTCGAAACACTTCTCACACTACTTTCAAAATCTATCAAACTCGTTTGGAATCATTCCATGACAAACACATAATCAAATTAACTTTTTTATGGGTCAATCCCCTTTCAAACCCCCATATAAAGCAATTCCACTTTAAACATGATTCCAAATATCTAAATATTCATCAATTAAAATTAAATATACACCACAAAAAAAATACATCTTTCCATAAAAATCCATTTCTTTTAAAAAAACACTTTCAAATACATTATCACCACAAATTTCCTTAAAAACACATTTTTCCATTACTCAAACATCCAATAAAATATTCCTAAGAAAAATCAAAAGTGAAAATGTAACCATTTCCCTTTGAAAATCCATTTTCTATTATATACACTTGTTAAAACATCTCATAATAATATTTCCCAACAAAACTACCTATCATAGAGAATTTTTATGAACTTAATCACACTATCCAAAATCATCTAAAAATGTTAAAGCATGGAACCGCCTACCTCAAGTGTAGAAACATTTTGGAATTGGTGAGAAACCTCAACTGCTCCTCCAAAAGACTCTATAAAGGAAAAATATAACAAATAAAATCATTACATAACCCTAATAATTAATATCAAACACAAAAGAGACATCCAAACTCATTGGACATATGAAACCCCATGGAAAAGAGAAGAAACCCTAGAAAAGTTGGAAGAACAAGAAGAAGATCAACTTACCTAGATATTCCTTTACAAATCAGGGTCAAATCCACCCAAGGAGTGGTTCCCAATCCCAAATGGGGTGAATGGGGGTGTAATTAGAGTTATATCCTTGGAGAAAATCATGGTCATTTTAAATTTTTTATTGACCTGGACATCACCCATGGTTTTCATGTATGGTTTGTCAAATTCGGTGGTGACCGTGTTCCCCTCTCTGTCTAAGAGATACCTACAGTTGGGTTATCCCACACAGCCTGACTATCCAGGAAAAATATTTTTGGTAGCCTCTGTCCTATACCTTAACCTAATGCATCGTTAATTGGGACGGGATGCACAATTTATACTAACCATGCTCCAATCATGCACCTCATGCTAAAGGACACAAATTTTCCATTTTTCTCCAAAATCTCAAAGATGACCATAGGGTAAGATCTATACAAAAGATAAATGGATAGAATATCATAAATATCCAGAGCAATCACACCTAGTTACTGAGAGAAAATTCATGTCTGAATAGAAAACTGATTCCAAAAGAGAAAACAAAACCCTGAGTGTGCAATATGCTGCACCATAATGCTTTCTGGACCCACAAAGACCCAACAATGTTTGACAAAAAACTATTAATAAACCACAGTTGAAGGATATTTTCAATTAAAATCCCACAAGAAGGATATAGTAACACCATGAACAAAAAAATAAGTTTATTTGTATGAATTTGGGAGGCCAAAATGGACTCCCCCATAACACTTTCTACCCCCAAAAGTGGAAACACTTCCCGATGATCCATTAGAATAAATGTAATCCATAATAATGAATAATCAATTCCTTTAAATAAATATCACATTAGATATTTTTAAAATCACACACATTATTTACATGACATGAAAAAGAACTGAAACCACCTCACGAGAAACACTTCTACACCCATCCATCAACAAACTATTGGGTGCACTCCAACCCAAACATTTACTCAAAGGAGGAACTTGAAATTTGATAGCACAAAATGTGGATTCACATTTAGAATATAGAACTAGAAACTAAACTATAATATCAACACTAGGGAGGATTGAACATACACCCCACAATTAGAAATGAAGTGGAACTACTTTATTCTAGGTGAGATTCCGACAAGACCCATGGTGGTTCTCCCCACCATAAGTACCAAATAGATTAACCAACTAGAATAAACCATTATTATAACCCAACATGGGACAACATAGGAAATTTTCTCACAAAACAAAAAACACGAGCCAACAAACCCTTTGACAAAGTATTCGATAGGCTAAACTCCCAAATAGGCAAAAAACACTACACAGTTCAACATTCCCCATGAAAAATGACTACTTACAGAAATGTATAGACCAAAACTGAAACTAATTTACAATGTTGACCACACAAGGATTGTTACACGAAGATTCAAGAAAACAAGACAACCACACTTTGTTATAACCAATAGGAACTATTCCACCCACACTTGTGGAAATAAATAATGATGCCTTTATTCGAATTTCTAAAAAATGGGATCTTCCAAAACATAGGAGTTAAAAAGGGAATTTTGAACTGTCCCCATCCAACACCAGAGACCAAACTGGACAAGGTTCCCTCAAGACCCACTCATTTATTTACTATGTTCTAGCATTACTATAGGGCCTATGGCTGGAGACATGATTTTTGAAGCATCTCCAACATCGTAGTCTGGCGTTGAAGATCCTCTCTCATATCTCCATCCTTTAATTCTACAATAATTCACACAAAAACCCATGAAAAACAAGAAAAACCCAACATTCCATGGAACTCACTTCTCCTCAACTTGGAACATCATTGATACATGGACTCAGAGGATGCACACTCATCATCCTTGTCAACCTCGAGTGAGAAATAACAGAACAAGTAACATATGGAGGATATCTCCATTTCTAATGATGAAATTTATAATTCGTGAAATAATAACACACTTATGTTAAAATAGATTATCTTGATAGAGTAACAATCCAAATCTTACATTTGTATCCAAAAAGGATACACCACAAATAAAATCACTAGATTCATGTATAACGACCGATAAAAGAATTATAAAGGAAGAGAATTTAAAATTGGTCCACTACAGTATTTTTTACAACCAAACAAGAAAAAATATCATGAAATGACTTTCCACATTGAAGGTACAACATGATACCTCATATAGTAGAAATTGATGAGGATATAAAGGCTATTTAACATCATGGCCAGCACTAATAGCCTCAGGATACTTTCCACTATCCTCACTAGAATTCCCTTCACCACTTCCAAATAGAACCTTAAAACATTTTGGTGACAACCTTTAACTTAACCAACTTGGATAACTCAAGGAAAAGGACTTTTCTTTCAATTTCCCACATCCAATACTATTCTATGAGAGGATTCACATGATTTTGAAAGGCAAAAGTGTTCGAACTCCAAAACTCAAGAATAAGATTCATAGGTTGATCAACTGGAGGGTCTGTCAATGGTGAATCCTATGGGTCCGGACTTTGAATATGTATCGAACTTTATGGGGGTATACACTACTCAACAATAAAGCCATGGAACAATTAATAATAGTCCATATGTTAAAAAAGACCACAAAAAACACTGAGAACACAAAGTAAACACACTCAAAGGCTTCCCAAAACATTTCTAAAACGAATATACTAACAATTATATAAAAACCAACAGAATGAAAATGAATCAAACATAAAACACCATTTAAACCTGAAGTGTTACTAAACTCAAAACACTTTATATAATAAATGTAAAAAATCAAAATAAGACACACCACAAATATATTGGTTATCAAAATGTCACATTTTCTCTTAAAATCACATTAAAAAATAAATCAATCTTAGAGGGCTTTACACTCACCAACAGAATCCCAAGGAGTTTCACACATTCATGTTATCATTCCAAACTAGGCACCCATTGCCACCTGGAATTAACCATCCAGTTTTCACATATTTCCATGCATGTGGTCACCCCTAGAAATACCAAAGATAAAAACAAAACATTTTATACTTTAAAATAAAAAACATGAAACCCACTCTTAAATATCTAAATTTCACATCCCATTTCGATGATTCTAAAGATATTACACATAAAAATTGAAAACCATTTCAAATTCCCCACATCAATCCCAAATGCTTAACCATGTCTCAAATTATAATTTCAATGATTCTGTCCAAAATTCCAATTCATAAAATTCAAATGTATTTGATCATTCAGAAAACCACACATTAAATATATTTACATAACAGCATTAAAATAGTTCATGTTTTCCCTAGAACCAGTTTTAATAAACAAAAATTTTTTATTATAAAAATAAAATCTAAAAAAATCAGGCACTTTTACTCACATTAATTTTATAAAAATAAAATTTTATAAATCTTTCTTCAAATAATTTTTGAATATACATTTTCAATCGTCCCAAGAAGAACCATTTCCGCTATAAAATATAGTTTTTCACAACTCAAAAACAAGTGTTTTTAAAAGAATTTTTAGAACCCTAGAAGACATCAAAACAATTTATAAGAGGAAACTAGTGTCAGTTAGTTACATTTCCATATGGTTTTCTTCTATACACCAATCACACTACCTTCATGGATGGTATTTTGTGACTACGTCCCCAACTCCACATGTATTGACAGGCCCTGCAAGCTCATATACATCATTATCCCAACTCTCTTTTAGTTTCCAAACACAAACAACCTGCAAGAACCAAAAGAAACTTGACTTCCCATGGAAACTCAAGTACCATCACAAGGTGTGCTGGCCATTAACCCTACTACTAATAATTACATCAGGTCCTGAAAATCCAAAATTAGTTCTACATTGAGTCTTCCTCAAATAACCGAAACCAAAATGAGTGTAACCTTATTTATACCAATTTTTTCATGAACCAAGTTGGGTTCCATATAACACGACACACAGTATGGCCTGAGATAAAGATTAAAGGGAATTCCAAATCCACACGGGAAAGAAACTAGTGCCTGGATATCTATATTATACATTGGGAAGGATATCACACTTTTAGATAAATATAAAAAACTAATGGAAATGAACATCATAATAGTCAATAACCAAAACCAAACAAGGATCAACAATGTCTAGAATCAATGTTTTTCAAATTTAACAAAAAAAAATAGTGATTCTACAGTAAAAAATAAACTAAAACCTATCCCAAAACCTCTATAAATTATGAGGTACATAACCCTCAATCCACCAACACAAATTCCAACAACAAGATGAATACTAACAAATCGAACCCGACATCACTAAGACTCATGTTTCCTTTACCTAGATGTATACATACACACAAAAAATCATATAGGGTGTGAGAAAAATCCCAGTAGGATTCTAACCAATGATTAATATTCCAAACAATAACATTAAAAGACAAATTAACAGCCTAATTTAAGTGAAATCCATTGAAACATCTTTATGGAATCACTTTAAAGAAACCCCAAATTTTTTTAAGGAAACATTTTCAGAAAAATAAATTAAAGGAAATTTTAAATATATCATTTCAAAAGGGAACCATTACTAAATTAAACATCCTTTTAAATGAAATACACTCAAGGTTCATCATATGCAGATAGACGCAAACACATCATGTAATTCACATGTTACATGTGGGAATCATGTGTAAATCCATAAGGGTAATCTAGTTTGAGTGAAACACTAGAACATAATAACTCATTGAAAGGGGTCTTTTTCCATTCATGATCTATTAGGATGGGAAATACCAATGGCCCTTTGGTATCGAATCATCATAAAAGTTTAGTTATAGTTGTAATTATTAATTCAGCTAACTCAATCCAGGACAAGCCACTTCTGAATAACTAGCATACAAGAACTAGACCTAGAAATATGGGATTCCCTTGGGTTAAATTATCATTTCACAAGTTACACAAATCACCACTTTTATATACACATTATAAGAATTATTAATACTATGGTAAATCACCATTTTCCACAAACAAAACACATTCTTTTTTAATCACACTAAGAGCATTTAAAAATCATTCCACACTACTTGTATAATCTATGAAACCCATTTAGAAAATTATAAGAAAAAACAAGACCAATATAACCATTTTTATGTTCCAAGACCCTTTTAAATCAACACATAATGAAAGTCTACATTAAACCTACTTCCCAGCATTTAAACACTTTACAAGTAAAATTAAAAGTGCACAACAAAAAAATCCATATTTCTGTAAAAATAAATTTCCTTTGAAAAAACATCATTAAAATACATGTACACCTCATGTTTCCTTGAAAACATATTTTTTCATCACTCAAGAAACTCATAAAACATTCCTGAGAAATTTCACAACAAAGAACACATGAAAACATAACAGTTTCCCTTATAAAATCTATTTTCGTCATATACACATGTCAAAACATTTGATAAACATATTTTTCACTAAAAAAACAAAATGGAGAGAATATTTATGGACTCAATCAAGAAATATAAAATCATATAAAATTGCTAATGCATGGAACCTTATACCTCATGTTTAGAAACATCAATAAATTGGCAGGAAACTACATTTGAACCACCCAAAAGACCCTAGAAAATAAAAATATGGACAAAATATAATGATTTACACATAATAATTAAAATTCAACCCAAAATAGTCCACTTAACCCTCTGGACATATGAAACACCAATGGAAAAGAGAAGAAAACCTAGAAAAGATAGATATACAAGGAGTAGAACCACTTACATGGAGATTACATGATGAATCAGGGTCAAATAACCCCAATGAGAGGTGCCTGATGTTCTTAGGAGATCTTAGAGGAGGATATCATAGATGAAAATATTGAATGTAGAGAAAGGGGGTGTAATTACAGTTAAATAGCGAGAGGACACATTGGTCATTTTAAAAAATTTAATGAATTGGATATCTCACATGGTTAGCTCGCATAATTTTTCAAACCATGCAGCGACTGTGGGCCCCTATCTACTTAAGAGGAACCTACCATATGGATAGATCACATGGTCTGACTATCCATGTGAATACTATGTGGTAGCCTCTATTATAGACTCTAACCTACCACACAATTACATGGTAAAGGGAACACAATTTCAATTAAATATGCACCAATTGTGTGCCTCATGTGGAATGACCCAAATTTCCAATTTATCTCAAAACACTCAAAGATAACCCTAGGGGAAAAACTAAACCCTTGATAAATTGGAATAACACCACAAAAATCCAAAACCATCACACTTGGTTCCCAAGAGGCAAAATCAAGTCCTAAAAATGAACTGGATCCAAAAGAGAAAACAATACCCCGGTTCTAACATATATAGCTTCATTTACATGATATGTAAAGTCCCAGAAATTACTTGTAATGTTTTTTATTAAATGGGTATTTTACGAGTCCAGGAAAATTGACTGCGCATTATTACGAGGCCTGGAGGGCCCAAAATGAATTTATGAACTTTTTTCATGCACGTTCAGTAAACGTACGAGTGGGTTTTTGTGACTTTTGAACTGGTGCTCAGAATTGAAATCCGGCGGCACCATTGAACTCATAGTGCTAGTTTTTTCTTAAGGGGACCTTCACCTCAACCGTAGTTAGTCGAGGGTAAAAGATATAATTTGGGGTTTTCCTGGAAATAGATATAAAATAATATAACCTTTTATTTTAATTTTCTTTTTGTTGAAACCTCCCATGTGAATGGTTTAAAGGTGGAGGCCACCTGAACTAAAACCTCTCAAATGGGTTACGGTGTTGGGGACCACCTGAGACTAAAACCCCCTTGAACTCCCCTCTTAAATGTGTGGAAGCCTCTTGGGCTCCCCCCACATTAATTTTTCCACCCCTTGTTTAATTATACCAACTCATCAATTAATTAATTAATCCAATTTGAAATTATTCCAAAGAAACTAAATGGATAAGAATATTTTATTATGTTAGCTATTTCATATTTGGGGTGGAATTGAATGAAAGGACTGGAAGAAGGAGGGATTTTGGGGGAATTCTTCTTCACCAAAGAGGAACGCTCTTCCAACGAATAATGCTAATGCAACACTTCGACTTCTTCCATGGGACATCCTACAATGTGGGATGTCTTCAATCAACGGCCATCCTTCCCTCCTCATTGACGTCAAAAAAATAAATAGGTAGGGTTTTAGTTGTGTATGATTATATATTCCCATGTTCTTCCCTTCTAAAAAAAGAACGCAGATCAACTCTTTAACGAGTTGATCCTCAGATGTTTTCTTTTGCGGGTTTGGGAATAATCTTTGCGGAAGGTTGTAGGGGTGTTTGTATGAATTTCTTCCCCTTACCCGTTTATGATAATTCATGGTAAAAATCAGGATGAGATTATAGCCGCTTGATACCGCTCTAACGCAGAGAGTGTGGGCCAAACAAACATTGCCCGACCTCTCCAAAAATCTTGTTTTTAATTTTTGAGTCCTTCGCGATGGAGGAGGATGGAAACCAACCTAGGTGGGGAATGAGAACAGTGTCCAGCACCCCCTCCGGTCGCGGCACGCTTCGCCCCACATCCTCGTGCCGCCCGCGGCTCCCACCGCCCCATGGCCTCACCATCGCGCAGCCCTCCACGGACCCCCAAGGCCTCACCTCCCCATGACCCTCCTCATCCCTTGCGGCCTCTGCTGCCCCCACAGCCCTCTGTGGCCCCCCACGGCTTCGCGGCCCTCACGGCCTCCACGCCGACCTCGCGGCCTCACACAACTCCACGACCCCCACACCACCCATAGTGGACTGGGTCATGCCGGACCCGACAGGTCGGGTCGACCCAAATTGGGTCGGGCCAGCCAAGGCCCTGTCGGGCCGGGCTGGTCTGACCGGGGTGGAACGAACCCGGACCAACTAATATCTTTTCACTATATCGGCCATAACATTGGCACCCTTAGTACATTTGACAAACCGTCAATGTAATTGTTATTCTTGGAGAAATAAGGTCCCATTGGTATACATCAATTGGGTTTTGGATAATTTTGGGATATGGTCGGGTTGTATTGAGCCTGAATCTAACAGTGCCCTAGGGACTAAAAGGCCAAAAACATACAGACCGGGTGTCGGATTGGCACACCGTCTGTTGTGTTGAGACCCATATGACATGGAAGTCCTTTGAGATACATAATCATGAGACTTCATGGTATTTGGAGTATCGACTAATGGCTTCTAGAGAGGACCCTCCTAGAGACAAGCGAGTGTAGTGCGGGAACCCAGTAGTTTGTTGTGACATGAAGAATGAATAGTTATCCTTTGTGGGTCAGTACAAAGAAATCATGTGAGGGTCCGTAGCTAGTGATCCTCTGTGGGTCATCACCGAGCGATCCTGTGTGGGTTAGCACCGCGCGATCTTGGGTGGGTCAGCAATAGAGCCTCTTAACAGAGTAATATGATTCAGTAGTTACATCTAATCATCTCTTCAAATATACCTAATATAAACCTGGTGTGAGATGAGTTCATATATGTGTGGTACTTTCCTTCATTGTAATACCTTGGTGGTATTCTTATGTGTGGTATACATGTGTAGTACTTACCGTCGTGGTATCCCTTCCTTTGTGGAACGGTCGAGCTTTGGGATTTGAGTTGGACTCTGTGTTTTCCTCATGATTGAGATGTGTATACTTGATTACTTAGGTATATGTATGGTCATATACCTAAGTAGGTTGTTAGTTGATTTCAGGCTTTCGGTTTATCCTTTGTGGATTTTGTGAGACCATGAGGGTATCATGGTCCCTAATGAGTATCATTATACTCACCCCTACATGGGCTATTCCCACACCTTATTGTGTTTGGTGGAGACGACAGATAGCGTTGATCGAGGATGAGGTTACCAAGACGGGACGGTGCCTGGAGGTGGACCATACGACGTGTCAGTACGCATAGGAGACAGGAAGATGTGGAGTGTTGAGAAGCTGATCTGTACCTACCCTTCAGGTAGGAATCTTGGAGGATGAACTAGTAGCTATCTTTATCTTTCTTTAGTTGAGTTATATTTCAATTGTACTTGTACCATTACTGTTGGGCTTGTATTTCATCCCCTTTTACTTTCAACACTCTTTTTGATATATAGTTTCATATTTGTTCGTATCTCATGGTGTGCATGGTTGTGTGTGTTTACAGGTTATAAAGGCAATTACTTCCTGGTTTTAGAAAAATACACCTTTCGGTGCTACTTTCCAACCCTTGGCCTATTGATGGCGGGCTTGGGGTAGTCACGGCGTGGGCCCATCGGGATGGGTTGTGAAAAATTCCTATCATAGGAGTCGGTTCTACCATAAATAATATGACTCTGGTCTTTCTTTTCAACTAAAATAGTGTTATGTGTAGTGAGTGTGGTTATCAGGTTCAGGAATCCAATGTTGGTGCGGCAGCTGATGTATCCATACACTAGGACCCTGACATCAGATTTCTGACTCAGTGCATGAAATCATTGATTACGTGTGGATTTTGAAGAGTTTATTTTTTATCTCTTTGAGTCATCCCACCAGGTATAACTTATTGATTGTGGTGCACCTGTTTCATTTCAGGATTCCTCCCCAAAGATAGGCAGTTAGGGTTCTAGATATAGTACGCAATGATAGCCCACCAAGCGACGATGCCTCGGTGTAGGGCCCTCTTCCAGTAGAGGCACCAGTGGAGGCATCAGCGGTATGATTACCCATTGGGCCACCAATTACACCAAACCCTGTAGAATAGGGTTCACGTTGCTTGAGTGTGTTGCATGAGTTCTAGTGCCAGAGGCCACCCAGGTTCACAAGAGAGATGGACCCACAGGCAGCTGACAATTGGATGGAGGTCGTGGGTAGAGTTTTCGGACTGGTTGGGACACCAGCTGATATCATGGTGATCCTTACCTCCAGTATTCCTCATGCAGCAGTAGGTAGATGGTAGATCATGAGGCTCCAGGTTCACGATGATGTGATTCTTCTCTGGGAAAACATAGAGAGCATGTTTTGGGAAGAGTTGGTCTCAGTGACCCTACGCGCAGTGCGCATAGAAGAGCTACTTAATCTGCAGCAGCGCAACATGATTGTGGCTCAGTAATTAGCGAGGTTCCCTGACTTCTCACGCTACTCCACAGATATAGTGCAAGACCAAATCTTCAGGGCCCAGTCCTTCGAGCTGGGACTTGGGAGGGAGATCCAGGATTCGATTATCTCACTCAGCATCCTGATGCAAGTGGGGGTGTTAGAGAGATCCATCTTAGTGGAGGGTTTCCTTGCTGAGCAGTCACCAGCAGTGAGACCCACCACTATTCGTCATGTAGCGGAGTCTTCTGCAGCTAGTAGTTGATAGATTTCATATAGGTCCATGAGGAACAGACCTATAGGTGGACGACCACATGATTCAGGTTCGGTTGTGCGGGGAACCTGAGGCAGATCTAGTCATGCCAGGAGTGGGCAGTGTTAAAAATGCGGAGGGTAGGGTCACATGGCTCGTGACTGTCCGAACCTCGGTACAGATGATCAGAAGATGTTCGAAGGACCGCACAGGTAGAGATAAAGGTTTGAATTAGGAGGTCCGTAGGGAGAAGGCGGACGTGGAAGAGGAGCTGGCCGTGTAGCTGGCAGTGGGAGACGATTCGAGTTGTTAATGCCCCCACCACCAGGTGGTCCACCCCGACCATAGGGAGCAGGAGGATAGGGGTGAGCTCAGCTTCAGGCAACTGAATTCTATGATCACGATGATCTGGAGATGATATGAGGTATGATATGTGTCTACTCCACCTTAGATGTAGTACTTATTGGCACAGGTACCAGTCATCCTTTTATTGCCACTGCCCTCGTTCAGAGCTCATTGATTTCGACAGAGCCGTTGGCTCAATACATATAGCTAGAGAATCCTACAAGAGTGGATTAGATAATTACACACTAGTGTCGGTAGTGCGAGCTTACTCTAGGAGGAGAGAGTTCGAATGGGATCTCCTAGTAGCGGCGTCAAGGCCTTACGATGTCATCTTGGGTATGGACTGGTTATCTACAGTCCATGCTCAGAATATCTGTATTAGGCACAAATTGCGGTGTTTCTGCACGTATGGGACAAGTTTTACCTTCACCGGCATGAAGGGAGCCTTTGCACCACAGGATGGACTTACCCGGAGGAGGGTGGAGCCTATCACTCATCAATTGGCTAGCCTTACCCTCGGAGCGGTCGATGTGGAGTGTACGATCTATCCTATAGTGGTGGACCAGTATGCAGATGTCTTCCCTGATGATGTTCTGGGTCTACCACTTCATAGATAGGTTCACTTTTACATTGACTTATACCCCGAGACGACATCGATATCTACACCAGCGTATTAGATGGCTCCCGCAGAACTTTGTGACCTCCGGGTACAGCTAGAGGACTTGGAAGGGATTGGATTCATTCGGCCCAGTGTTTCACCTTGGGTAGCACCAATTTTGTTCACCACAAAGGAGGATAGGAGCTTAAGGATTTGTGTTGAGTACTGGCACCTGAACCAGGTGACCTTGAAGAACATGTACCCACTCCCATTGATTAAAGGCCTATTTGATCAGTTGAAAGGAGTACGATGGTTCTCAAAGATAGACCTCGGATCAGGATATCACCAGCACAGAGTACGAGATGAGGATGTGTAGATGACGACTTTCAGATGTCGATACGACCATAACGATTTCTTTGTTATTATATTCGGTGTGACTAACACTCCCGAAGTGTTCATGGGACTCATTAATAGGATATTTTATCCATATCGTGATTGATTTTTAGTAGTCATCAAGTATGGCATTATGATCTACTCGACTATTGAGGAGGATCATGATTATCATTTGCAGGTAGTACTAGAATCACTCTGAGAGCACCAGATTTATGGTAATCTCTCGAAGTGCCAGTTCTGGATCTAAGGGGTTCATGTTTTGGGACATGTCATATCAAAGGCTAGAGTTGCAGTGGATCTAGGGAACATTGAGAAGGTACTTTCTTGGGACCCACCCATGAGTGTGACAGATATATGAAGTTTCCTGGGATTTAACGGATACTACTAGATATTTGTGATAGATTTCTCCAGAGCTTCAGCACCACTTTCAACATTGAAGAAGATGAGGAAACCCTTCATGTGGTCGAAGAAATGCCAGTATAGTTTTCTGAAGGTGAGGAAGAGGCTGACTAGTGCTCCCATTTTGAGGCATCCAGAGGAGGTAATAGGGTATGCAGTCTACTGCGACACATCAGGGACCGGGCTTAGATGTGTCCTGATGTTGGGGAGAGTGGTGATCACATATGGTTCTTGACAGCTGAGACTACATGAACATAACAATGATACCCATGACCTAGAGTTAGCAGTAGTGGTCTTCACCTTGAAGATGTGGTGACACTATCTGATGGGTGAATGCTTTATAGTCTACTTGGATCACAAGAGTATCAGGTATATCTTCTATTATGAAGACCTGAACCTGAGACAACTATATTGGCTTGATTTCCTCCAGGACTATGACTTTGAGATAGTCTATACTCCTAGGAAGGGGAAATTTGTGGCAGATGCACACAACAGAAGGTCTGATATACAGTTACTAGGAAAGGAAACAGAGCAGCTGGATGCTTTGCATATTTCCTTTATGGATCGAGATGGATCAGCAATTCTTTCATCTCTTACAGTCACTCCCTACTTCTTCAGCAAGTCACACTGATTGCGAGACACGACGTGCTCAGATATCCACAGCGCATGCACTTGATGGATTTCCTGAAGGTGGGGAGTGTGTCATCCTCTTCAGAGGACGTACCATGGTACCCGTGTCACTTTATGAGGAATTGTTGAGGAATTCCCAGACTTCCCCTCTATAGGTACATCAATATGTGGAAAAAATGTACCAGGATCTCCGAGGAAAGCACTGGAGGCCGGGAATGAAGAAAGCAAGTGCGGAGTTTATCTCTCGGTGTCTCACTTGTCAGCAATTGAAGGTGGAGCATCATGTACCAGCTAGCTTGGTTCGTCCTTTAGAGGTACCAGAGTGGAAGTGGCATGGGATATACATATACTTTGTGATATAACTTCCACCCACATCAAGGGGACATGACTCGATTTGGGTGATTGTTGACCGACTCACCATGTTAGTCCTCTTCCTACTGATCAGAGAGCATGTTCAGTAGAAAGATTGGGACTCCTCTATGTGCATGAAGTTCTGTGGATACATGGAGTACCCTCTATGATTTTCTCCGATCGTGATGCACGTTTTATATCCTGGATATGGAAGGGGTGGTAAGGAACTTTCAGCATTCAGCTTCATTTGAGCACCGCCTTCAATCCTCAGACGGATGGCCAGACTGAGCGGACCATTCAAACCCTCGAGGACATGATGCGTGCTTGCATCCTTGACTTCAGTCATAGTTGGGAGGATCACTTTCCCACGGTGGAGTTTTCATACAACAAAATCTATCACTCCACCATTGGGATGGTACCTTTTGATGTGTTGTACGGGTGACCTTCCAGATCACCTTTGTGCTAGACTGACCGAGGGGAGTCAACACTTGTGCGACCAGAGATGGTTCAGGCGACCACAGAGAAGAGGAAGATCATCCAGGAGCGAATGAAGTCTACATAGAGCAGGTAGAAGTCATATGCCGACTAGAAATGGAGACCTCTGCAGTTCAAGGATGGCGACCTCATCTTTCTATGGGTCTCACCTCGACGTGGTTTGCGGAGATTTGGCCAAAGTGGAAAGTTATCTCTGAGGTTCATTGCACCCTTCCAGGTCCTCAGTAGAGTTGGCGAGTTGGCTTACCTATTATCTCTTCCACCTTAGCTGATCCGGGTGCATGATCTCTTCCACGTATCCCAGTTGAGGAGATATGTGCATGACCTTTCTCAGATCATCGACCACGGCGAGTTGGATGTCAGAGATGGGGAGACCTTTTCGAAGGTTCTAGTTGAGATTGAGGATCGATAGAAGCGATTCCTTCATGCACGGTCGATACCTCTAGAGTGCGTTCATTGGCAGAAAAGGAACCTCCATGAGAGCACATGGGAGTGGAAGTCTCAAATTCATGCTCAGTACCCCCACTTATTGTCCATGTTTTGAGTTGTGGCTTACAGGGATGTAAAGCCCTGAGATGGGGACAATGTAAAGACCTGGAAATTCTATGTAATTTTTTTTATTAAATGGGAATTTTACGAGTTCATGAAAATTGACGGCACATGATTATGAGGCCCGGAGTGCCTTGAATGATTTTCTGAACTTTTTTTAGGTAAGTTCATTAAACGTATGAGTGGGTTTTTGTAACATTTGAACCAGTGCTCGGAATTGAAATCCATGGGGACCGTTGAACTCATAGCTCCAGTATTTGCTTAAGAGGACCATCATCTCGACCACAGTAGGTCGAGGGTGAAATATAGAATTTGGGTTTTTTGTGGAAATAGAAATAAGATAAAAAAACTTTTATTCTATTTTTCTTTTTGTTGAAACCTCCCATGTGAATGGTTTATAGGTGGGGACCACCTGAACTAAAACCTCCCACATGGGTTATAGTGATGCGGACCACCCGAGACTAAACCCCCCTTGAACCCCCCCCCCCCCCCCCCTCTTAAATGTGGGGAAGCCCCTTGAACTCCCACAACTTTAATTGTGCCACCCCTTGATTAATTATACCAACTCATCAATTAATTAATTAAGACAAAATGAAATTATGCCAACAAACTAAATAGATAAACATATTCCATTATGTTGGTTATTTCATATTTGGGGTGGAATTGGGAGAAAGGATTGGCAAGAGGAGAGATTTTGGAGGAATTCTTCTTCCCCAAGGAAGAACGCTCCTCTAATGAATAACGTCAACGAATGGCTTCAACTTCTTCCTCGGGACATCCTCCAATGTGGGATTTCTTCAATCGACTACCGTCCTTCCCTCCCCATCGATGTAAAAAAAAAGAATGAGGTAGGGTTTTAGTAGTGTGTGATTATATATTCCCATGTTATTCCCTTCTAAAACAAAGAATGCGGATCACCTCTCTAACTAGTTGATCCACTGATGTTTTATTTTGCGGGTTTGGGAATAATATTTACATGAGGTTGTAGGGTGGTTGTTTGAATTTCTTCCCCATACACGTTCTTGATAATTCATAGTAAAAATAAAGAAGAGATTAGAGAACCTTACTACCACTCTAATGCAGAGAGTACAGGCCAAACAATCATGGCCCGACCTATCTGAAAATCTTGTGTTTAATTTTTGTGTTCTTCGCGATGGAGGACGACGACAACCAACCTCAGTGGGGCACGTGAATGGCATCCAGCACCACCACCATCCATGATGAAGGCGATGAGGAAACGACGTCACCCCGTGGCCTCTAACGCCTCTGGCCGCCGCCACCCCACTGCCTCCACCGTCTGTGGCCACCACCGTCTGTGGCCACTACCGTCACGCGGCCTCACGCCACGCACGACCCCCGCCGCCCCATGGTCTCAGCCTCCCATGGCCCTCGCCGCCCCATGGCCTCCACCATCCGAGGTTGCCTCCACCTCGCGGCCTTACACCGTTTACGGCCTCCCCCGCCCTAGGGCCCACTGCCGCCCCGCAGCCTCGCTGCATCGCGGACCTCCACGGACCCTTACGGCCTCGCCGCGTAGTGACCCTCTGCGGACCCCCACGTCCTCGCAGCCTCACGGCCCTCCACAGACCCCGTATCCTCTTCCCCCCATGGCCCTCTGCGCCCCCAAGGCTTCTCCTCCCTCGCTGCCTCGACGCCGCCCTCGCGGCCTCGAACCACTCTACGATCCCCGCGCCGCCCGGAGTGGACCGGGCTGGACCCGGCGGGTCGGGCCGGACCCTGCAGGATGGGTCATCCCCAAACCGGTTCAGGTTAGCCTTGATAGGGCTAGTTCATCCCAAACCAAGATGGGTTGACCCAAACCGGGTCGTGCCAGGTCGGTTTGACTGGGTCGGACCAGACCTGCCCCAGCTACGAGATTTTCGCACTATCAACCATAACATTGGCACCAAGAGTTCGTTTGACAAACCATCAACAGCGTAGTAAAACTTGGAGTGAGATATTCCAATTGATATACCCCACTTGGGATTTTCATAATGTTGGGATACAGTCGGGTTGGATCGAGCATAAATCCAACTGGGCCCTCGAGACTAAAAGTCTAATAACATACAGACCAGGCATCTGATTGATGCACCGTCTATTGCGTTGAGACCCCTATGGTGGTCCTTTGAGATAATTTATCATGAGACTTCGGGGTAGTTTGAGTATCGACCAGTGGATTGTGGATCAGACCCTCCCGTAGACAAGCCAGCGTAGTGCGGGAACCCTATAGCTGGATCTGACGTGAAGAATGAATAGTGATCCTTTGTGTGTCAGTACTAAGCGATCTTGTGAGGGTCAGAAGCTAGTGATCCTGTGTGGGTCAGAACCTAGCGACCGTGGGTGGGTCAGCACCTAGCGATCCAGTGTGGGTCAGCACCAAGTAATCCTGTTTGAGTCAGCACTGAGCAATCAGATGTGGGTCAGCACTGAGTGATCCTTTGTGGGTCAGTAGCAGATCCTCTTAATAGAGTAATATGATTCAGTAGTTACAACTAATCACCTCTACTATTGTACCTAAGATATACCTAGTGTGAGCTGAGTTCGTACATGTTTGGTACTTTCCTACGTGGTAATACCTTGGAGGTATTCTTCTGTGTGGCGTACGTGTGTTTTACTTACAGTCGTGGTATCCCTTCCTTTGTGGAGTGGTTGACCTTTCAGTTTTAGTTGGAATCTATGTTTTCCTCATGATTGAGATGGGTATACTTGATAACTTAGGTATATGTATGGGCATATACCTAAGTAGGGTTTTCAGTTGATTTCATGCTTTTTGAATTATCCTTTGGGGAATTTTTGAGACCATGAGGGTCTCGGGGTCCCTACGGAGTATTGTTATACTCACCCCTGCACGGGCTATGCCCACACCTTGTTGTGTTTGGTGAAGACAACATATAGTGTTGATCGAGGCTGAGGGTACTAGGACTGGACGGTGCCCGGAGGTGGACCATACGACATGTCTGTATGTAGAGAAGATGAGTGTATATGTAGTGCTAAGGAGCTGATCTTTAACTACCATTTAGGTCAGAATATCAGAGGACGACCTATTAGTAGTATTTCTCTTTCTTCAGTTGTATTGTATTTCAATTCTAATTGTACCATTACTATTGGGCTTATATTCCGGCCCCTTTTAGTTTCAGCACTCTTTTTTCTACACAGTTTCACTTGTGTTCGTTTCTCATTGTGTGCTTGGTTGCATGTGTTTACATGTTATAAAGGCAATGCCTTCCGAGTTTTAGGGAAATACACCTTTCGGTGCTGGTCACCAGCCCCTGGACTATGGAAGGTGGGCTTGGGGTAGTCACGACATGGGCCCCGGGGGATGGTTCGTTACATGATATATCATGAATTAATATATTCATATTATATTTAATGTTTTTTATTGTAATTTTTTAATGGGGATAATTATTCAAGTGTTTCCCAAGTAATACGGTACTATTCATTGAAAAATATAACTTTTAATATTTTTTCCTTCAAAAACTCTTTCTCTTTAATATCCATGTTTTTAAAATGTTTTTATAAAAAAATTTATTTGGACTTAAAATATTTATAATGTTCATTTTATGACTATTTTTACATTATTTTAAATTGTTTTCGAAATGAAATTTTTTAGGTGTTTTATATGTAATTTTTTGAAAAATAACAAAAGGGATTTTCTATTATGAACATACAAAGTGACAATGACTTTTTTGCAATTATGATCATTAATTGAAATATGGATTCCATTATTATATTTCATGTATCTTTAAATTGAAACCCCTTTTCCCTTTTATATGGGTATTTTGGTATTGAAAATGAATTTTCAATATAAAATGTAATTTTTATATTAAAATTGGGGTTCTAAATGAAATGAGTATTTTGGTATCAAAAAGTTATTTGTTTACATGTATAAGATATTTTTTGAAAAGTGCTTGAAGAAAAATGTTTTATTCATGTTATGGATCATGATAATTATATATGAGAAATGGTTTCACCTATATAGAGCTAGGTGATATTATTAAAGCTTATATGAATGGGTGGACCATACAGTACTGGGAGATCCTGTTACATATTATATGATGGGGGAGCCTAGATGGAGTTGGGTGATCCCATTACAACTTATATGGTGGGGTAGTTTAGATAGAACCACATGAGCCTGTTATAACTTTAATGACGGGTACACCTATATAGCACTCCAACGAATTATGTAATGATTATTTTTGAAGTTGGTTGTATGGTTATTCTGATTAAAAGGGTTTTAAGAGTATTTTATTTGTATGATTCCCTATATCACCAAAAAGTGGTTTCGATTACTTTCTATGGTATTTAATGATTTTCATTGAGAAAAATGGTACATGTGTTTTTCATGTGAAATTTTTTATCTCTTATGCTCAGAGAAATTTTAAGAAAATGATAAACATTATATGACTTTTCATGATTTCAATGGACAACTAGTTTTTATTCCATTGTATCTTATACTAATCATTTGAACTCATCCCACATTCTTAAAATATAGTGTATTTAAGGATGGGTAATGGAAAGTAATAAGTCAAGTTTAATGTTGTGATTATTTTCTATGAATATAAATCTAGAATTATTTTAAACGTTTTATATTATGGTAAACATTGATACTAAGCAGAAGTGTCTACAGTGTATTGTATATAGTCTTAATATTTGTGTTATGACCTAATTTTATAAAACAATATTCCTAAAAATATCCACAAATTGAAAGAAATTAAAATAATGATAAAAACATAATATTATGTAATGTTTAAAGAAGGGTTATTATAGTTAATGCCTCCCATTTATGACAATATACCCTCAGTGCTAGTTTCTAACTCGTGGCCAATTAGAGGTGGAATTTTGTGGTCATCCTCCTTATATTCACTACCGACCTAAGTGGGATACCATTAGATGTGGGGTAATTAATGTTTTGTATCATAACAATTGGTTTTGAGAAAAGATAGTGTTTTGAGATAAGAATTGGTGAGAATGCATGGGTTGGTATGGAAATAGTGAAAAATCAACATAATATGAGATATAAACATGTAACATTGTCCATAATATAGGATTTTATGGCCCCCCTATAGTCCAATTCAATGACATTAATGTTTATAGAAAATTCATAGCAATGTGATGCTACCTATTGGGTGACAAACATGGACATGACCACACATCAGTATTGATGGTCCATGTGTTTTAATTTGTGTAGATGATTTGAATTAGGTAGAAATTAAATAAATTAAATAATATTAAATACATTATATTTTGTGTTTATGGATCCCAGAAAGTTTATTCATTAATAGTTATGGATCCATGTTGAAATAATCATAGTGTTCCTACCAAATATCATCAGTAGGATGTTCCAGATGATTGACATAATGATCATGTCATAAATAATGATTCTGACCTGGGGAAACACCCAGAAAATTAGCACTAGTGTCTGTAGAAGTATGATTGGTTCATTTTAGACCAGTAGACTATGGATTGGTTGTAGTATGTTGAGATAATTTTGATTTTGATTCAAGATTGAAATGAGAACTATGTTTCATTTTTTTGATGATACTATATCGAGAAGCTTAACCATGCTTGTTCTTATTCTGTGATTATTTAAAGGTGTTATCTATTTTATGGTAGATGTTCGGAGACGAGTTCCAGTATAAGTTTCATTCATCAACCACGGAGGTGTTGTGTCAATAGGATAATCTTACCATTCATTAATGGAGTTATAGTGAGTGGGATATCAAAATTTGATATAAGAACAACTCACATTATACCTTAAACATTCTACAATATGATACATATAGGTAAACAAATTGAGATAGTTTCTATTCCATATATATATCTATAATTCAACCATTTTTTATTGAATACATAACTCAAGGTGTTATAGGGGGTTGAGTTCATTCAGATGAAACTATCTATAATGTAATCATCTCATAAGGTGATTAATAAAAAATTTATGTAGAGTAGATATATGGATAAAAGTACTCATTTTCATGGTAAAAATAAGTTTCAAACACTAAATAGATAGTTATAGCCGTATTCATCACCTTTTACTAGATATAGTAAATCTAAAACCCCTTATTGTAGGTTGGGAATGGTTTTCTATTTATGTTTATTCCTTGGACATCATAAGTGAGAGTGTTTGACAATCCCTGATGGTCAGAGTTGAGTTGGTGGGGTTGTTCAAGCTCAAACATTCCAGCGTTATCCTATTAGATAGTGACATTAGTAGAGATGTCTAATTATATATCAATAGAGAGGGGGTTGGGTGGGAAGAGCAAAACCCTTTGATTCCCCTTATCCGCAAGGGTAGAAAGAAGGGTGTTACCTTTGAGGTGGTCATTATCAAGACTAGAGAGGCCATAAATTACGCCATGTTTAGATAAATTTATTAAATTTAACAAAACTGGATAGGTCAAATGTTGTGTATGTTCATATATTATTTTTTTACTTGTTAATTTTACGTTGTTTAATTTAGGAGATATGAACACCTTAATTTTCCCTCGTCTATTTCCGACTTTGGATATTTAGGTGGATAGACATCGAGTACCATTTTTGTTAACTACTCTAGTTTGAGGTTGATATGGGTTGTATGATGTGTGTAAATAATATAAGGTTTTTCTAGTGAAATAATCCACATTTAGAGACTTTAAATAATTTTTAATGTAACCATATGATATCATCCTCGACCTGAATAAGTTTTATATGATCCATTCCACTGGGATTGCTTCAGTAAGCACATCATATATTATTAATTTTTGGGAGACCATTCCATGATTTTTGGTGAGAGAGTTCTTCAGATGGTTTAGAGGATTAATGAGAAATTTTCATCCATGATTGTAAATCTGATGTGAGTTAAATAGAGAATCATCTGATGGTGTTTCCAATGTTTTTTTAGGAGTACCATGATGTCATTCTAGAAGGGGATGAGACTAGTGTAGAACAAACTTCTCATACATAGACATTACATCTTAATTGTTTATTATTCATCAAATAATATACTAGTCCATGACCAAATAATTTATTTCAAGTATGTTAATAAACATAGAAACATAAAAAATTGGTTCATAGGTGAATTACATATTTAGCCACTAATTTATTCATATCTAGAATCGTTCTTAGAATTATTATACATAATAATGTTCTTCATAACCTGGGGAAAGGAAAAATGAGAAAGGTATATCTTGTATTCTTAGTAAGGGTAATTATAGGATATATTAACATAATATCAGTACAAGGGTATGAGTTAATGAAAATTACATTTGGAAAACATACCCTATACATCATAGATCATAAAAATGAGTCATGAAATAAATCATGGTAGTTCATAAGACATGAATCAAAATTTAATAAAAGAACATGAGTCATTAAAGAATAATATTGGAATATGACATATAATGTGGCATACACAAAATATTTAGACATTTTGAAAATGTTTAAATAAATATAGGTTAACTCATTATGTAAAGGACATGAGATCAAGACCCCACATAAACAATGGACATAAATTAAGGTATACGCATTACATTATTGAGATGAAATAATCCACAAACATAACCTTATGATCATGAATATAGTTTCACATATGACATTATATAATTGCATGTTTTCCATGGATAACCTTATGGACATGAATGTGGGACCGCACATAACATTATGGGCCTAAAGCTAAGCCCACACTAAAGCTTATAGTGATGAAAAAAGGTCAATGAATAACCTTATAGACATGAAATATGGTCTACAAATGAAATTATGAACATAAAAGAAAGAACATTCACAACCATATTTTCACAAAATCAGGTCCATACATAAACTTATGAGAATAAAATAAGTTTGATTCTTAACATTGTGAAAAATAAATCATGTTCACACATTAGATAATTAACTTATGACTTATGCATCATTACTGAATGCTTCGGAGGGAGATATAGGTCCCTCCCTTTATATAAGGACAATCATATATGTGTTCCATATGATTATAAAAATTCATAATATCATATCCCATGAATATAAATGGGTTTCATAAACAATTTATCATTGCATAACCTATATAAACGAAACCGGTTTCATAAACATTTCATCATTTATAAGTATCTTGAAAAAAATGAATAATTTTCTTAAATATATTTTCATCATAAACATAAACCATCAACAAAATAATAAACATGGTATTTTTGGATCATATCCCTTGTAAATTTTAACAATCATTAAAAGATTTCATCTATAATGTAAAATTAATTTTAAAGTTAACAAGGAACATTTCATGAGGAAAATAGCATTTCAACATAACATTTTGTAAAACATTTTCAAAATAATTTTCATTGAAGGTGACCTTTGAAAAATAGAATTTAATATTTAAAACATTCGGTGTTCATGATGGTGTTAATTTATTTTCATGACAAACATGTTAAAAAATAAAGACTGATTTCACATTTTTTGTAAAATAATAACAGGCCTTGATTAGAAAATGAATAGATGATTTTTTTAAAAGATCTATTTTAAAATTTCAAAAATGGTTAAAAATGAAAATAAGAAATCATATAGAAACATTAAAACATTGTTTAAAAAATTCTTATTAAACATGGATATTGAAGAAAATGTGTCTTTGACCTACGAGAAAAATAATATCGATTTTTATTAAAAAGATAATAATTTATTACTGAAAAAAAGAAGTGTAAATTGAATGGGAAACAGGTATTCTCATTATATAAAAAAATTAGACGAAAATAAAATATTTTCTTAAGAGATATATCATAAGATATCATCATCGAAAAATTATTCATAAAAAATCTCAGAAAAACATGAATAAAAGCCTTATATATCATGATAATAAATAAATTCTTGATATAAAAATTCAAAATGGTAGTATATAAACCTCAGAAAATATGATAGGTGCATAAAAATAAATAAGTCGCAAAGAAGGAAATGTTCTACAAAAATATGATACCTTAAATCATGAAATCCTTCTTAAATGTTCTAAAATACAATATAATAAATATATGATTATTATAAAACTTTTATTTTACCATAATAATATGTATCATTACATATATTATTTAATTATGGTCTTTTATTACCTATTTATTGACAATTACTTGTTAAAATTATGTTTCAGGTAATAATTGTTTCATTTTTCACATAAGATTTTGTATGATATTGTTGGTACTTTATTTTGATCATGGATCCATAATATATGGAATGATAAACATTATATAAAAATTATATATACTCAATAAATATTTTTTATAGTAATCCTTTATTGTTATAGATATAAAATGCATTACACTATAATGAAGACAATAGGTCGTACGTACGCATGAACATTGTTTCTATTGTTTCCTAAGGGATGAAACAAAAGAAATGTAAATAACTTATTTAAATTAAAATATAATTTATATAAGATATATATAACATATTTTCATTCAAAATATATTTATTACTTTCCATTTAAAGTATAATTGAAGAATGAATCACATCACTTTGCGAGGCGATAGTCTGCCATACAAATGAGCGTTGTTATTATATTCCCCTAGAATAGAAAGTAAGATGTTATTTGGGATATTATAATTTCAGAAGAATAATTATATGAAAAATATTGTATATATATATATATATTAAACATCATTTTATCCATTTGTGATATGCGATTCGTTATAACGAATTACAATAGTTTGTGAGGTGATAATCCACCACACACAGGATCGATGATTTTAGTTTTTCTATATGAAGGATTAAGAGGTGAATATAGGTTATGACATGTATATAATGAAATATATATATATATATATATATGGTAGATACTAGTGTAATTATATATATAATTTAATAATATTTGTATAATGTTGAATAAGAAATAAAATTGAAACGCTTGGATGAGAAGGATTCCACTTCTTCGGATAGCCTCCTAAGTTTTACACGGTAGCATTCCTAGGATAGATTCCTAATCAAACCAATAACTCAAAGATATGAGTATGGGAGTATTTAGAAGATTTTTATAGGTATTATCTGATCAAAATGGTTTTTTAATCATGATGAGGAGTGGATATGGAGTGGAATTTATACGTGTGAGAGAGGACATATATAAATTTTTTATATGAATAAACTATACTATCATTTATCGCATGCCACAATGCTAAAAATGGGACATTATCAAATCTTATAGGTGATAAGGTAGATATAGAGATATTAAAATGAGGTTTGGACATGGTTTTGGTTTTTTACCCATTATATTTAATGTTTAACCCCCAGTAAACTTGTTTTATCCTTTACTACAATAATTAATTTTGGTTATTTTTACTTTTCAATTTGAAAAAGTATTAATATGAACATGTTATATAACAGTCATTATTATGATAATAAATATGGAATAAATTTTAATAAATTTAATTTATAAAATTTCTAAAATATAATTTCAAATTAGTCTTAGGGGTGGGATGACAAAACGATTATCCTATGAGAGAATTTTCATATTTATAGAATGTTATAATATCAAAATTCAATATGAAAAATAATATAATGAACTAAATTTAATTATTAAATATATAACTTTAGTAATTTTTTATGTAAAGCCATATTTAAATAAAATAGATCTTGTAAATGATTTAAATTAAAAGGACTGTTTAATAAAAATCATTATATTTTATTATTCAATGAAAATTGAATCTTTCATAAAATTATCAAAAAAAATTACTCAATGATAATTTTCACATGAATAATACAAAAAATGTGTTTTATTTTTTCAAATAAATTTTTTGAGAGTGGAAAATTTAAAAATATGAATTGTTCAAAAAATATATTTTTTTTATGAAAATAGTTTTTTTTAACCTGTAAAGACCTTACTATAAAATAATTACTTTTTTATTAGTGTTTTTTATTATATAATACCATTATAATTAATATTTAAATTTTTTCATTCCTATTCATACCACGTTTTTTAATATCTGGTTTATAATGAAAATGTTTAAATAAAAATAGAATATTATATTATGGTTCATTAAAACTCTATGATCTATGTACCAAATGACATCAAAAAATTAAAATTTATTTATGAAATATACTTTATATAAACTAGGGGTGTTACATAATACCCTACATAAAATGAATTCATCTTTTATAATTACTCACTCTAATAAAAACAAATAAGAATATATCATCCTCTTGATATCATTAGATTCCCACATAGCTTCAGAAAACTTCAGGTTTCAACACAAAACATTAATTAGGTGATCATTATTGTCTCATAAAACATTATCTATAAGTCTATAATCTCCACTGGTTATCCTTGATTCAAAAGATCATTCTAAATTTTTACAATCTATGAGTTCAGTACATATGAAGGTTCTTTTATGTAAAAACTCAGGAGAGAAACTTGGAATAATTGGATTTCCACAAGATTTTCCCCAAGTTTATTTTATATCTATGGTCCATGGTTCTTTCCTTATGCTCTCATCATAGGAAAAAAAAATTTCATCAGGAATATTGGTTCATCCTTACACTGATATATAGTAATGAGATGATTCATCATATCAAATGTGATATCCTTATTCCATAATATATATATATATATATATATAGATAATAAATACTCATAATCATATCAAATTTCACTAAAAGATGCATAATAATATTTTTAGAGATCTCATTCTTACGGAATCCAATAAGAAAATCCCCCACTATGAAGTTCATTGATTATTATGATTGAATTCATTTTGTATGAATGTATAAGATTTACTTTTGTCTTTTGTATTTATAGGTTTTTTCGCCTTATCGTCCTCAATATCCCATTTATTAAGCTATTGATATATACAATTCCTAAACTCTATACATTTAAAAAACTAAAGTGTGGGGGTAGCAGTTTATTGATCTCCCTCCATCCATTAATTTCATTGATTTGTGTATTAAACCTATTTTTTATTTTATGATGTGGAAATATATTAATAAATATTTTTGGATCCCGAAGCTGAGAGGACATGAAAATTTGAGGTCCGGTGAGGCTATAGTTTATATCGATTTTTTTAAAAATATATTAATTTCACATGAATTATTTTTTTATGTAATAATTGAATTTATCATGAAAAATAATTATATGACAAAATAAAAGAAATGATTTTATTTAGGTATGTGAGGATTACACTAGTAATAACTTATGGTTGGTCAGCACCAGACATCTATTTGTGGAAACCATTGTCCGGTTCATTTAATTAAAATAAACAAAAAAATAATTTGTTTTTTAATTAGATTTCTTAAATAATATACTTTATAAATATCCTATTATGAATATTTTAAAATGGTTATACATTTAACACTTGGAATGTCCAAAATTATTTTCAGAGTGTTCCTCATTGGATAATCATAATTGGATAAAGAACGATGATCAGATTAAGGTTGATCGAGAGGCGGTGAATGTAGTGGGTTATATCCTTCTCCAGAGAACATGTTATTCATAATTTATCTATCCTTTTCAAGGTAGGACCAATAAAATGTAGACTTATTTACTTTTTATTAAAACATTTATCATTGATTTATTATCTTCTTTTGATTCTATGACTAAATGTTCTTCACCTGAGCCTTGTGGATGAGTTAAATTATTAAATTCATTTAGTTTTATAATTTTGGAATGTTTCCACCCCAGTTTACCCTATATGTGATGGTTGGAAGAGAATTATTTTCCAATGAAATTTTAAACTTTTTTGTTTTTCCTCCCTCATTCATTGTGTTCTTCACCATTGGAATATAGTATTTTAGGTCGACATTGTTATGGTAGGTTCTTGGGTGATTGAACCCATGAAATCAAGGAGTTTATAGAGTGATTAATTTTCTGGTATGTTTAAGGATGATCCAGATAGTTTGTTACATATTCATCACAAATCATGGATCTAAAACTGTGATGATAGGTGATGTAGACAATAAGTATATTGATTCATTATATTTTACATCCATTGAAGCAAGTTAAATGATGTACATAGGATTTCCACACCATTTTGGATGAGCTTTACATCGACTAGTTAGTATCATGAAACAACATGGAAGAAATATTATTTTTATAAAAATCAAGACTACATGATGTATATCATTGAAGAACACATAGTGTTTATCACCCTTTTTGAGGCACTAAGGTTTTTGGTGATGTTATGTATCAAATTATATGTAGGATGGACTACATGTTGTGGGACAGTCCCCATGTGGTCAAGTCGTCCTCCAACTGTACATGCCTAGGGGGGACTGTGTGGATAGACACACTGTTTACTAGAGTGTACAAACACAGAAAGTAATACACAACCATAAAATGAGATTCATTGTTCTTACCTATGTGGTAATACATTTCGTGTATCTAGAAGGACTAACAGTGTATAGAATCATATGTTTCTAAGCCACATACAAGGAGAACATGGTCAGACATTATAGTGGGTCTACAAAACATGTGGATACCATACACAACATGTACTCCTATGTGAATATTATTACTCTCGTACCTCCTTCATATGGACTCACATTTTTTCTTATGAGTAGCCAATCCTAAGGACTTTTTCTTCAAATAATTAAATAGTGGACTTCATAGTGGCTCTTGGGAAATTGTGCGATGTTTTTCAAGCAAGACGTAAATTTAGTTGAGGCATGATGATGGAAGTCATATGGTAGGATCACCAGATATTTTTCGGTGTTATCAGTGAACATTTACATTAGGGAATGATTCCTCTAATCTATTAGAGAGAGTTTGGGGTTATTAATTCCCTGAAACACAAGGCTAAGGGTTCCCAATTCTACCAAATAAATTCTAGGTTCCATACCCCATATAACATTAGGGAACATGTTCCTTATAATATCGAATATATATCGGGTTTAGTAGTCCCATGTCAAACCAAGGACTTGGATCCACAATTAATTATATAGGTAGTGTCCATCATCCAATTACTACTACTAGGTGTGGGTTTTAAATATATGCATTGGTACTTCATCTTCTTTGAGCTCAGAGGGGGTGTGGGTCCTCCTTAGGATATGTGTTCTCCCTTAGCCATGGAGCATAATTTTATGGTGGGGTACCCTCCATACATGATCTAGTGTGTTTTAATTTGATCATCGGAATCCCTATTAAACATCCAGAGTTTTAGGCTTACTAATCGACTTCGGTTGGGCTGTGAGATGAAAATCCATTTTCTATCTCGTTTTTGTTTCTTTATGCGAATTTATATGTTTAAATATTGGGTTTCATTTCCATTCTTATTCTGATTGATATGGATATTATTGTATCTCACTATATATCCCTTTTATTTTAGGGGAATCCTACTAGGTATATATATACTCACACATATATGGTTTTTTCCTACACATTTCCAGTATTTGTTTGGTTAGGACTTCATTAATTTTCTGTCATTTATTTTAACCCTTTACAAATTGGTTTTAACATATAAAACTGTGTTTTATTCCTTATTTTTTATTTCATGCATGGTTTATCTCTACATTTTATAGTCATTAAAATATATTCTTATACACTATTTTAGGTATTTGTTTTGGCGTTTGTATATAGGGTTGATAAGAAAAGGACTCCCATTATATTTTTTCTTTCTTGGTGCTTGTATCCTACCCCAACCAAGTATAGGTGGGCTCGGGGTTGTGAAGGGTCGACCTTTCGTATACTAGATGGGCCACGGTGGGTCATTTCATTACTGAGTCGTATCAATGGTGGTTTGAATTAGGATGATTCTTTGAGTTTATCCCTATATGGTGTTTGGATGGTAATTTAAGGAAAAATATCAGAGTGTCCCCAATGTGGATTTTAGGCCAAGGAATCCAGTTTTAGGGCAGAAGACGATATATCCATACATCGAGACTCTGAAAACCTAATTATTGACTAAGCATACTAAAAAATCATTCATAGGGAATAATGGTTGATAATAATATATGATTGATTCCTTTTATTACAATTCTTGAGTCAGCTCGCCAAATATATATACTCATCTGACCATGTTATGTCTCGTTGCATTCAGGATGACTATGTGAAGACAACCATCAAGGTAACTGATTCATGATCATAAAGATGATTTAATGAGTGATGAGGCCACTTTTTAGGGTCCATCCCATGATTTTCTTCCTCTAGATGGATAGCTAGTTGCACCCCCACCATTCAAGAAACAATTATTTATAGTAGTTATTATTTTGGATGAATGCATTCTTAGTGTACCCCATAAGTTTCCATCTCAAATACAGCTATGTTTCTATGGTGATAATGATCTTCATGTAATAGATGATTGGATTGATTCAGGGGAATGATTTCCCAATCTCTATTATAACTCTACAGATAATATAGTTATAATAGAATAAATTCATTTAAATGGAAAAATATAGGTTTTGGTGGAGTTTTTTACACATAACCATGAAGAGACGATGCTCACATGCCCAACTTCAATAAATTGTTTTGTGGGGATTATTACCCATCATGCATATACTCATTTTGAATCTAGGAGTATTTTGAGTTACGGTATGGTATTATTCTAGTAATTGATTTTTCTATGAATTTCACTATTCTTATTTGGTACCCCCTCGATATGGTATGTGACACCTTCTTTTAGATGAGGATGTTAAAGCATGGTCATTACATAGACATTCGAGCCAGTGTTGACTCCTTATGTCTACCCACATATGATAGAGTTCTAGAGAAGGATCTAGTAACTAACAGATTCCAAGAGGGCGGGTGACAAGAGTTTAGGGGTTGTGGTGTGAAGCATGTGGATTAGTTTTCTATAGTAGGTTGTAGGAATTAGTCATCAACATCTTAGTAGTGGAGGCATTCTCAGACATGAACATGTGGGTTTTTAGATAAGTGATCACATAGAGGACCTAGTAAGACCATAGATGGGATATATTAAGTGTAATACCCAAGATTTTTATGAGAAATATTTAGTTTTTATGTTATCATCAAATGAATATTTCCCTACACAGAACACTAGCTTGGCTTGCTTTACACGCAATCATGACCTTCCTCGATAGATTGCGTTGTATGCAATACCGAGTTTCAGAAAACAACAATATGCTATTAAAATATTATATAAACTAGCCGTTATGAATAGTTATACCCACTTTTTGAAATTTTATAAATTTTATCTTTCAAAATGGACTTCATTTTTTGATTCATAATATTGAAATTATCCTAGGGTGAATTTTTGGTAGTTTTTCTGAAAACCTTCAATTTTTGATGAATAGTGAAAACACTGGGTTACTATTTAAAAACCGACTTTTGATTTAAATAATTATTTATTTTATTTAAATTTATTTTAGGTAAAAATAGATACAAAATACCTTTATAATTTCAAATTAATTCATTGGGGTAATTTTATAATAAATTTAGATTTATAAAAATTTAATTGAACTTTTCACCGTCTTTTACCCACCTCCTAGGAGAGTCTGAAAATTTACATAAAACATAATTTTACCGCTTCTGTGAGTGGAATTTCGAAAATCCAAGAGACATAGTTAATATCAAGGAGTAAAATGTGGTTCAATAAGATAAAAGTAATTTTTGGGGAATAGTAACTTTTTACTTTTTTTACCACGGTTAAAAGTAAATAGGGTAGTTAAGGGTAAAAATGGTATTATTATTACCCTAAAACATGTCCTAATTCTATCAGATAAGGTTAATTTGACCAAAATCAACCTTAGGAATAAAATATGACCATTTAGGTCCACTTGGATTAAATTAGGACATTTAATATTATTTTATTTAAAGAAGAGTTAAAATAGATAAAATCAAAGTTTAATAACTAAAACATTTTTAATATAGGGTTATAAATAGAAAAAATTCTTCTATAAATATTCTTTAGAAAGGTAATATTATTTCATACATAATGGTATTTTATTTATAATTTTTATACTTTAAATAAATTAATTTATTTATGACACAATGATGATGTAGTAATTACCTTATTAAGGAAATATTAACATAATTGGTATTATAAATAATCAAATAAATGTAATTTGATATTTTTCATGAATTAAAATAACTTTATAGGACAATATGACATATTATTATTGATTTAATTAAATTTTTTTGAACTAATCACGCTGTTATGATTTTCACATAAATCAATTACCAAATAGTGTCAAAATTGACATAAAATAGTTTTTAAAACAAATATTATATTATTAATTGTTATTTTATTCCAAAAAATATAAGGTTTGGCCAAATGACTCAGATAAGGTTATATATATTTTTAATTAACAAATTTTGGTTCTTTTTCCTTGTTATAGTAAGTTTATTAACCTTATAGTGTAAGAAAACAAGAAGTCACGGTAAAAGTTAAATTATTTAACTTAGAGTTAAAACTAAATGATAAGGTTAAAATAGAAACCTAAAATTGTCTAAAATCTATTTGATAAGTGTATTTCGACCCAGAATCACCTTCGCTTCTAAATAAATCAGTTTGGAGCTATTAAAAACCGAATAAGACTTTATAATAAAATAATATTTTAAGTTTTTTCTAAGGTTCCCATCTCCTCCCTTATAAAAGGGCACCTCCTCCCTCTCCTCCTCACACCACTTTTAGCCTTAAGTATCGGCCAAAACCTACCAATTTATCTTCTCCACTTCCATAATAATATTCTAGAGGTCCTGGTCTTCTCCAAAGTCCAATTTTAGTGCCCTAATATGAGGTTTCAAGGAGGCGTGTCGAAGAAGAGGTAATATCTGTTACTAATTCTTTCAACTTTATTTCTTCTTCTACTTACACTTCTTTAGTTGTTTCATTATGATGTAATAACATCAGTACCAATCATATAATGATATGTCATTATAAATATGAAACAACCCTATTTTACTTTCTATCCATCCTACGGAAAACGAAATCACCGCGCATGCGTACGTACGAAATACTGTCTCCTCGCTGTGGTGTAATCTGTTCTCCACCAAAACCTTACTTGGATGGGTATAATGGTGTAAATAATAACTATATATGATTATTATCAAGTTATATTGATTCAGAAATAGTATACATACACTCCAATACAATTCCACGATCATGGGAATGATATCATCGCTCATTCGTACATAGGACCTACTGTCTCTATGATGTGATGCGACTCGTTCTACATGATATTCAATGCATAATGATTATATAAATGAATTGAATGAATAAATATGATATATATGAAACTAATAACATTATGTAAATGAGGTATCTATAACCTAAAAAGAATAATAATAATTTATTCGACAAAACACGCTTAAGAACAGAAAGCAATAAACACCCGAATAACAAGTAGCAATGAAATATTACTAATACGAAGGTAATAATATGACCATATATGATATCATAACAATGAGTAAGATTCTAGAATAAGTCAATAACAATATTTAAATCATTATACAGGAGTTTTGGACATGTTCGAAGCAAATCGGACCTAATGATAGGGAAAATCTCACAATCTCAGTTTTTATTCGAGATTGTTTATACTTCGTTAATTACTGGGGCATATTTATCATCCACTTCCATGTTTCTTCAATATTTAATATTATTTCTATCCTAATACAATTTTTTAAATCCAATTTTACCCTTCGGTGAGTTTTTAGTAAATGATATGAAAGGAATCTTTTGTGGTTTTTAGTACAAGGTACTTTTTGACTTTTCCAGCCAAAGTACGAGAAGAATGTTTTTTCTCTTTAACATATACAGTAAGAATGGATTTTTAGAAAATTATTTCCATGAAGATTCCTTTACAAGTTTTCAAGTTTATTTTTAATCAACTTATTTTAGTTTAAAATTGTATGACATGTTAAGAAAGGAAAATTGTTTTTGAAGTAGAAAGGATATTTTCCTCAAGAATGATGTTCAAGTGTTTTATCAAAATTATTTTCCATCTAAGATAATATAGGGTTCTGTTTCTATCCCTATTTTTATATTGATTTTATTATGTTATGTTGGAATTATTTTTATGATTTCCTTTTATCTTATATGGATTATGTTATGATGGAATGATGTTTAAGAATCCCATTTTTATTACATGGGTTATGCTATGATTTATGATTTTGTGGCACACATAAGAATGGTTTCATTATGAGATGGGTGGGACCTACATCTCCCGCCAATGCATTGGTTAAAGATTTATATCTCATGAGATAGACATGGCTGGAATGGCAGGTTAATCCAGTTCAGTAATACAGGACTAAAATGAGGAGTGAACTCAGTTCAGAAATGGACTTTGTCCACTAAGATAGTCTTGGCAATGAGTCTTGACTACTAAGAAATGATTCTCTATGATTATGTGTGTATGCCAGAAAGTTCAATGTTTTATGTTAAGAATCTTGGGATTACATTTCAATACTATGATTTATCCAATTTCTTTATATTATGATCTCTTTTGTAGGATAAGATTTTTGAAATGCTATGTTCTTATGAATATGATATTTCCTTTGTTTACCCTTACTGAGCATTTGAGCTCACCCTTTTGTATTTTTTCTTTCCCCAGGTCAAGAAGAAGGTTATCAAGTAGGATATGCCAAAAGGGACTCTAGATATGATGAAATAAAGGGGAGACAATGTAGAAGCTTTATGAACCAGTTGTTTATGGTTCCCAGTTTCTAAAGACACAATATCTATATGGTCCTTTCATGGTTTGGTTATATGTTGTAATAATTGTTCTTAAATTTTTAACCAATAACAATGTATGTAATGTACGGGTCGTTATAGTTGGTATCAGAGGAAAGGTATAGTCAACCTTTGGAAACTAGGGTGTGAAAGCCTTAGTAAGAACCCTAAGGATATGTCTAAGCATAGGAAAAAATCGTAGTGTTTTAGAAATGGCCATGAATAACCTATTATAAGACCTTAAGTGTGAAAGTTTATTCTTGATTACATGGTTTTCCTATTATAATTAGTGTTTCTCACACTTTTATTCTTGGTTTTAGTCAATGGATGGAACCCGAAGGAACCGTGTAAATTCGGAATGTGATGGGCAATGCAATGATTTTCCCCCTAAGAAACCAAACGTTATGGGAGCTGGAATGAAAAATCTTGTAGCTATTATCACACAACTTTCTCAGGCTATGAATCATGCAGGACTTCCAAACTATAAAGGAAGGAGCAGAATTCTGTTGAATCCTTCATGAGGCAGCGTCCACACTCATTCAGCAGGTCTACTAATCAATTAGTGGCTGAACAATGGATCAATACCACTAAAAAGATATTTTTAGTTCTTCAATGTTCTGAACATGATAAAGTCATATTAGCAGTATATCGTCTGAAAGGTGAAGCTAATCAATGGTGTAATCTTATCAAGAATACAAGGCCAAGAGATGAAATTGGGTCCATGGAATGGGACGAGTTCAAGAACTTATTTTTCAATAAGTACTTCCCTCGTATTCTTCGAACAATGATGGAGAAGGAGTTTCTTGAACTACAGAAAAAGGATAATGAACTTGTTGGTACCTTAGAAGAAAATTTTACAAGACTTTCAAGGTCCGCTTCTGGGATTTTTATCCAACTTGAGAGTAATATCGATTGATTCTTTAGTGGATTAAAACCAAGTCTTCGAAGGGCGTTAGCCATAAGGGACTTTAGTATCTACGAGGAAATCATTCGATGTGCTCTCAAGGTTGAGATGGAGATTTGAGTAACCCATCAGTTATATGGGTTTGATAAGAAGAGTAAAATGGAATTCAAAGAAAAATATAAAGACCACACTGAAAAGAATATGAGTTTTCCCTTATGCTCAAAGTGTGGAAAGAAACATGGAGGGAGTTGTCTTAAAGGGACAAGTAAATGTTTCAAATGTGGAAAAGAAGGTCATCGGACATTTGAATGCCACAATGATGGGAAGAAGATGACTAGTGATTCAAAAAAAGAAAAGGCTACATAGAGTTCACCTTCAACACTTCAATGTTACAAGTGGAATGTAATGGGGAATTATGCCAATCAATTCCCTAATCCAAGGGTTGTTGATAATGATCGACGTCAACAAACTCTTAAGGCTAAAGAAAAAGGAATGCCACATGAAATTTCTATCAGCGATGTGGAGTATGATAACAAAGTGGTGAAAGGTACACTTACAATTCACTCTAAAGTAGAAAATGTTTTATTTGATTCTGGATCCACCCACTCTTTTATTTCAGATTAATTTTCTAAGGATATCACCATATTACCTTTGCAGTTAGATATTGAGCTAGCTGTGACAACCCCTAATGGCACAACAGTTGCATCAAAAGTTTTCAATTCATCTTTGATTGAAGTTTGTGGGAAAGTGCTTCCTGCAATTCTTGTGATGCTTCCTATAGTAGAATTTAATGTGATTCTTGGAATGGATTGGACTTCTTTATGTAGAGATCATATCAAATTACAAATAAGAGTAGTCACATTTCATATTCCAGATCAATCTATGATCGTTTATCGATGAAAGGATGAACATAACCTTCCAGTGGAAATTTCTTCCATCTTATGGGTCTTGATTCCACTAAATGAAGTTTATTTATCTCAAATGGTTGGAGAGGAAGTCATGATTAAGAATACACCCATCGTACGAGAGTTTTATTATGTCTTTCCAGAGGAATTTCCAGGTCTTCCACCAAATCGTGAAGTTGAGTTTTCAATAGAACTCGTACCGGGTGCTTTTCCAATTTCAAAGACACCTTTTAAAATGGCCCCAATTGTGTTTAAGGAAATTGAAGAAGGAACTCCAAGAGAATCTTGATAATGGATTCATACACCCTAGTGCGTCACCTTGGGGAGCACATGTTCTGTTTGTTAAGAAGAAAGATGGATCAATGAGACTCTACATTGATTATCGAGAACTTAACAAGATCAATATGAAGAAAAAATATCCTCTCCCACACATTGATGACTTATTTGACCAACTACGCAGAGGTCAATATTTTCCAAGATTGATCTTCATTCAGGGAATCATCAATTAGGGGTCAAAAGGGAGGATATACCAAAGACAGCTTTCCATACAAGGTATGGAAACTATAAATTTATAGTGATTCAATTTGGTCTTAATAATTCCCTTGATATCTTCATGGATCTAATGAATAGAGTCTTTAGAGACTATCTTGATCAGTTTGTGGTAGTCTTTATAAATGATATTCTTGTCTATTCAAATAGCAAGGAAGAACACGAAGATCACTTGAGAATTGTATTGAAGAACCTGAGAAAGGAGAAGATTTATTCCAAATTTACCAAGTGTGAATTTTGGTTTCAAAATGTTGCATTTTTGGGTCACATAATCTCAAAATAGGGGAAATCTTTGGATCCAGCCAAAAACAGAGGTTATCGAAAGATGATCGAGAACAACAATAGTAACTGAGATCCGAAGTTTTCTTGGTTTGGCTGGATATTATCGACATTTTGTGAAAGATTTTTCACGATTATCTAATCCACTCACCAGGTTTACTTGATAAGGAGTTAAGTTTGTTTGGACAGAGGAGTGTGAAGAAAATTTCAAGGAGTTAAAAAGAAGGTTATCTAGTGCACCTGTGCTCACAATACCTTGTAGTGGAGAAAGGTTTGTGATCTACAGTGATGCATCCAAGAAGGGGCTAGGGTGTGTTCTTATGAAAAATGGTATGTTAATAGCTTATGCCTGACGACAGTTGAAAATTCATTCGCAAAATTATCCAACTCATGATTTGGAGTTAGCTGCAGTAATCTATGAACTAATGATTTGGAGGCATTATCTTTATGGTGAAAGGTGTGATATTTATACTGATCATAAAAGTTTAAAGTATATTTTCACACAAAAGGAGATGAATATGCATCAAAGAAGATGGTTGGAGATGATTAAGGATTACGACTGCTCAATTCATTACCACCCTGGGAAAGCAAACAAGGTGGCAGACACATTAAATCGACAAGATCATGCTAGCTTATCCATGATGAGCATCACAAAAGATCCAACATTTATGGATTTAAAAAGGATGGATCGTGTAATTATAATGGAAGGGGAAAAATCTTATCTTTCTCAAATGAATGTTGAACCATCTATACATGTGAAGATTAAATAGGCAAAAAAAGAAGATGTGGAGTTACAAGAGAAGGTGAGAAATGTTCCTGAATTCAACCTTGATTGTGATGAGATAATAAGGTCCAGGAATTGGGTTTGTGTTCCTCCCATACCATAATTAAAGAAGTATCTACCATATGATCCTCATAGTTCTTCATTATTTATTCATCCTGGAAGCACGAAGATGTATAGGGAATAGAATGTGTACTTATAATGGGATGTCATGAAAAGAGATTTTGTTGAATATGTCTCTCGATGCCTGGTTTGTCAGCATGTTAAAGCTGAGACACAGAAGTATAAGGGGATGTTACAACAATTACCCATACCCGAATAGAAATGGGAAAACATCATTATGGACTTTGTCACCGGACTTCCTAAAACATCCAAAGGCAATAATTATATCTGGGTCATAGTTTATCATCTTAAAAATTCGGCACACTTCATTGCTATTAGAGAGGATTTCTCTCTTGATCAACTTTCCAGGATATATGTGTAGGAAGTGGTAAGATTACATGGAATACCACATTCCATTATATCTGATCGGGATCCAATGTTTACATCAATGTTTTGGCGAAGTCTTCTAGCATACTCTGGATACAGAGATGAGTTTTAGCACTGCTTATCATCCTCAGATAGACGGTCAGTCTAAGAGAACAATTCAAACTCTAGAAGATATGTTAAGAGCTTGCTCTATGGATTTCAAAGTTGGTTGGGATCAACACCTACCTTTGGTGGAATTTAATTATAATAATATCTCTCACTTCAGTATTCAAATGGATCCTTATGAAGCTTTCTATGGAAAGAAATGAAGGACTCCAACATGCTGGGATGAAGTTGGTGAAAGGAAGCTATTATGACCTGATCTTGTTGATGAGATGTCAGAAAAGGTTAGATCTATTAAACAACACCTAAGAGTAGCTCAGAGTCGACAAAAAAGTTATGCCGATAACCGAAGAAAAGACCTAGAGTTTGATGTGGGTGATAAAGTGTTCTTACGAATTTCTCCTTGGAATAGAGTAATGAGATTTAGAAAGAAGGGCAAGCTAAGACATCAGTATATTGGTCCTTTTGAAATAATGGATCTTGTTGGTAAGGTAACATACCGATTGGCGCTTCCACTGAATCTCTCTCAAGTTCATGATGTGTTCCATGTATCTCTCCTAAGAAATTACATACCTGATCCTTCACATGTACTCAACTCAGAAGTTGTACCACTTGAGCAAGACCTTTCTTATCAAGAACAGCCAATTGAGATTCTGGATCGTAGTGAAAAAGTCCTACGGAACAAGACCACTCGCTTGGTGAAAGTATTATAGAGGAACCACCAATTATAAGAATCTACATGGGAGCTTGAGGATATGATGAGGGTGAGGTATCCTCATCTATTTGTTACAAAGTGATGAATTTCAAGGTATAAATTTATTTTAAGGGGGGTAGAATGTAACACCCTAAAATTTTTATGAGAAATATTTTATTCTTATGTTATCATAAAAGGAATCTTTCAATACACACAACACTATCTTGGCTTGATTTACACGCAATCGCGAACTTCCTCGATAGCTTGCATTGTACGCAATACCGAGTTTCACAAAACAATAATATGCTATTAAAATATTATATAAACTAGCCATTATGAATAGTAATACACACTTTTTGAAATTTTATAAATTTTAACATTCAAAATGGACTTCATTTTTGGATTCGTAATATCGAAATTATCCTAGGGTGAATTTTTGAAATTTTTCTGAAAACTTTCAATTTTGATGAATAGTGAAAACACTAGGTTACTATTTATAAAACGACTTTTTATTTAAATTAATATTTATTTTATTTAAATTTATTTTAGTTAAAAATTGATACAAAACACCTTTATATGTTCAAATAAATTCATTAGAGTCATTTTATAATAATTTTAGATATTTAAAAATTTTATTGAACTTCTCACCGTCTTTTACCCACCTCTTAGGAGAGTTTGAAAATTTTCATAGAACATAATTTTACCACTTCTGTGAATGGAATTTCGAAAATCCAAGAGACATGGTTAATATCAAGGAATAAAATTTGATTCAATAAGATAATAATAATTTTTGGTGAATAGTATATTTTTACTTTTTTTCCATGATTAAAAGTAAATAGGGTAATTAAGGGTAAAAATGGTATTATTATTGCCCTAATGCATTTCCTAATTCTATTGGATAAGTTTAATTCTACCAACAACACCCCTAGGAATAAAATATGACCATTTAGGTCCACTTGTATTAGATTAGGACATTTAATATTATTTTATTTAAAAAAGAGTTAAAATAGTTAAAATCAAAGTTTAAAAACTAAAACATTTTTAATATAGGGTTTTAAATAATATAAATTCAACTATAAATATTATTTAGAAAGATAAATAGATTTAATACCTAATAATATTTTATTTATAATTTTCATACTTTAAATAATATAATTTATTTATGACACAATGATGATGTAGCAATTACCTTATTAAGAAAATATTAACATAATTGATATTATAAATACCCAAATAAATGTAATTTGAGACTTTTCATGAATTAAAATAATTTTATAGGTTAATATGACATATTATTATCGATTTAATTAATTGTTTTCGTACTAATAATGTTGTTATGATTTTCAAAAAAATCAATTACCAAATAGTGTTAAAATTGACATAAAATAGTTTTTAAAACAAATATTATATTATTAATTGTTATTTTATTCCTAAAAATATATGAATCGGAAAAATTACTTAGATAAGTTTATATATATTAATAAATAACAACTTGGGGTTCTTTTGGCTTGTTATATTATGTTTATTAACCTTATATTGTAAGAAAACAGGAAGACATGGTAAAAGTTAAATTATTTAACTTAGAGTTAAATCAAAATGATAAGGTTAAATTAGTAACCTAAACTTATCTAAATAATATTAGTTGAGAGGAGTTCGACCCATACCCACCTTAGATTCGAAATAAATAATTTTGGAGCTATTAAAACCTGAATACGACTTTATAATATAATAATATTTAATGTTTTTCCTAAGGTTCCCCTTGCCTCCCTTATAAAAGGGCATCTCCTCCATCTCCTCCTCAAACTGCATTGAGCCTTCAAGCTCGACCAAACCCTACCAATATCTCTGATCCACTTCCATATTAATATTCTAGAGGTCCTGGTTTTCTTCAAAGTCCAATTTTAGTGCCCTTAGAGGAGGTTTCAAGGAGGCGTGTCGAAGAAGATGTAATATCCATTACCGATTATTTCAACTTTATTTTTTTTCCACGTCATCTTATTTAGTTGTTTCATTATGAAGTAATAACATTAGTACCACTAATATAATGATATGTTATTATAAATATGAAACAACCATATTTCACGTTCTATCCATCCTACGGAAAATTAAATCACCGCACGTGCATACATACCGAATACCGTCTCCCCGCCGTGGTGTAATCTGTTTTCCACCACCACCTTACGTGGATGGGTATAATGGTGTAAATAATAACTGTATATGATTATTGTAAATTTATAGTGATTCTGAAATAATATAGATACACTAAAATACAATTACACGATCATGGGAACGATTTCATCGCTCGTGCGTACGTACGGCCTAACGTCTCCATGAGGTGATGTGACTCGTTCTACATGATATTCAATGCATAATGATTATATAAATGAATTGAATGAATAAATATGATATATATTACACTAATAACATTCTGGAAATGAGGTATATATAACCTGAAAATAAGAAGAAGAATTTATTCGACAAAACAAGCATAAGAACAAAAGGCAATAAACACCCGAATAAAAAGTACCAATGAAATATTATTAATACGAAGCTAATAACATGAACATATATGATATAATAAAAATGAGTAAGATTCTGGAATAAGTAAATAACATTATTTAAATCATTATACAGGAGTTTTGGACACGTACGAAGAAAATCGGACCTATGGTAAGAGAAAATCTCACAATCTCAATTTTTATCAGGGATTGTTTATACTTCGGTAATTACTGGGGAATATTTATCATCCACATCCATTTTTTGTCAATATGTAACATTATTTCTATCCTAATACAATTGTTTAAATCCAATTTTACTCTTCGGTGAGTTTTTAGTAAAATATATGAAGGGAACCTTTTTTCGTTTTTAGTACGTGGTACTTTATTACTTTTCTGACCAAAGTACAAGAAGAATGTTTTTCTTCTTTAACTTATACGGTATGAATGGATTATTAGAAAATTATTTCCATGAAGTTCCTTCACAAGTTTTCATGTTTATTTTTAATCAACTTCTTTTATTTTAAAATTCTATGACATGTTAAGAAAGGGAAAATGTTTTTGAAGTATAAAGGATATTTACCTCAAGAATGAAGTTCAAGTGTTTTATCAAAATTATTTTCCATCTAAGATAATTTAGGGATATGTTTCTATCCCTATTTTTATATTGATTTTATTATGTTATGATAGAATTATTTATATGATTTCCTTTTATCTTATATGGATTATGTTATGATGGCATGATGTTTAAGAATCCCATTTTTATTACATGGGTTATGCTATGATTTATGATTCTGTGGCACACATAAGAATGGTTTATTTATGAGATGGGTGGGACCTATATCTCCCTCCAATGCATTGGGTAATGATTTATATCTCATGAGATAGACATGGCTAGAATGGAAGGTTAATCCGGTTCAGTAATACAGGACTGAAACGATGAGTGAACTCAATTCAGAAATGGACTTTGTCCGCTAAGATAGTCTTGGAAATGAGTCTTGACTACTAAGAAATGATTCTCTATGATTATGTGTGAATGACACAATGATTCATGTTTTATTTAAGGATTATTGGGATTACATTTCACTAATATGATTTATCCCATGTTATGATATTATGAGCTCTTTTGTAGGATAAGATTTTTGAAATGCTATGATCTTATGAATATGATATTTCCTTTATTTACCCTTACTGAGCATTTGAGATCATCCTTTTGTATGTTTTCTTTCCCCAAGTCATGAAGAAGGTTATTAAGTTGGATATGCCAACAGGGACTCCAGATATGATGAAATAAATGGGAGACAATGTAGATGCTTTATGAACCAGTTGTTTATGTTTCCCAGTTTCTAAAGACACAATACATATGCGGTCCTTTCATGGTTTTGTTATATGTTGTAATAAGTGTGATTAAATTTTTAAGCAATTACAGTGTATTTAATTTATGGGTCATTATATTATTCTTAAAATGTGCATGTTCACTTGAATCATGATTTTCCAACCGATCACGCTGAGTAGGACCAGAATACAGTGGATGGTCCTCCAAATAAGAGGAAGTGTCATAAACCAGGATCACTAATATGTGGTCATGGAGGCAGCTAGGGATGTGGTGATGAAAGAAGAGAATGATTAGATCAAAGCATAGGATTATTTTTTCGAGGAAGATATTATGATATCCTACCCCCACCATCACCAGGTGGCCCATTCCAGTCTCAAAGTGTTTGAAATCAGGGTTGCGGGGTTTTGTGGGCCTTGAAGGGATACAACTAGGATAAACATGAGAATATAAATGGCATGATCTGCATTTATTTTACTCTTTCCATATTACTAGTAGACATAGATGAAAGTCATTAATTGATCACTTTATTCATGGTGAAAGAGAAAGAGCTTATAGTTGAGACCTTATACACCAGATGCGATTAAAGGTTCCTATATGGAGAAATTATTTGATATCACTTATATTATGAGAGTTTTATTTATCACTTATTGGATAGAGATTCACATGGTACCTATTGGTTATCATAATGAAAATATTTGACATCATATTTGGTATGGAATGGTTTTTAATGGTTCAATTCCATATTTACTATTATCTCAAATATTTAAGATTCCTTCATATTGACGGGAAAAAATTATCCCTTATAGGAGAGAGATATCTCATGTAAGAATGGGTGGGAATTATGTGTAGGAGGTTGTATCCCATAACCCGTCAGTTAGAGAGCTTATTTCTTTACACAGCATACTCTGATGGAATCTAGAATCCATTGATATTGGAGAACATTATGGATTCCTTTCTTGAGAATGTACTGGGAATACCTCTGATAGAGAATATGGATATCTACATTTTCATGAACACCAAGACCATGATATTATATTCCATAGAATATTGAATAGCCCTTACAGAGCTTTTGGAGATGTGGGTGCAGTTGGATGACCTTTGAATGAAGGGTTTTATCAGACAATGTGTGTCCCATAGGTAGATCTAGTTTTATTTTTGAACAAAGAAGAGGAGGATTATGGTTTTTTATTAATAATAATTTTATAAACCATAAAACTATAATGAGTAAGTACCCATTTATGATGATCTAAGACTATATTGATTAGTTGTATAGTATGAGTTGGTTCTCAAAGATGGATCTCAAGTCCGGCAACCACTAGATGTTGTTTTACGAGATTTATATTCTGATGTTGGAATTATTATGTCACTAAAACACTATGAGTTATTGGTTATTCTTTTTTGGAGTTATAAATTTTCATATTGTGTCTATGGATTTGATGAAATAATTTTCCAACGAAATTTGGAATGATTTTTGTTTGTCTTCATTTATGACAAACTAATATACTCTTTGTTAAAGGGGGAGAATTCAGAGCACTTGAGGATGATCATAGAACTACAATGGGATTATTATCTTTGTGGTAAGATTTCATATTTCTTGTTCTAGATCATGAAGTTTCACTTACTATGGAATTTCATTCCTAAGAATGGATCAGCCATGGTCTTGGTGATGATTGATAGAGTTATTTATTGGGATCCACACAAGATAATATCTGATGTGTGTAGTTCTCATGGCGTTGTGGTGTACTATATGAGGATCGTGGTAGAATTATCTAGGATTTCATCCTCTTTAACTTCTCTATCATTGATAAGGAAACCATTTAACAATACGAAGCACTATTTGAGAGTCTTCAAGCAGTTTAGTTAGAGGATGAATAGAGATCATAAATTAAGAGTGTCATAGGAGGGAATAAATTAAGTAGTTTATTTTCATTCCTCTAAATCATGGCTCGGATTCATGTTGATTAAGAGGTAGGAAGTGATCATATATGGTTTGAGGAAGTTTAGAACCAATGATTATAACTATACAACACACGATATGGAGTTGTTAGCTGAAGTATTCACTATAAATATGAAGAGGCACTGTCTTTTGGGAGGGTGCTTTGTTTTTTACTCGTACCATCAAAGTCACTGGTATATTTTCAAACGAAGAGATATAAGCCTAAGATAGAGGCCTTTTTCAGAGTTCCTAAAGGAATATTACTTCATGGTAGTCCATAATCCAGCACGGGAAACATGGTGGTAGATACCCATTATAAGAAGAATCATTCTCATTTGGTTGAAGAGGTGTTTAAGAAAGTTGGATTCTCCACTACTAGACCAGGAATATGGGAGGGGACCATCATATCCCTAGTATATGGTGTAAAATCCTATTATTTTGTGTGTTCAAGGGTTGATCAGTAGGGAGATGTTAAAAATGAGGATCTATGTGACTAGATATATTTAGGAGATTCAGAAGATGGAATTTTTGAATGAGGATAGCACATCATCCTTTTCCAGGGATGGATGGTGGTTATGTTAGTTATGATAGAGGAGGTGATAAGGGAGTTTCACACTTCTCCTTTAGATATACATCCTGATATAGGGATGATTTTACATGACCACAATCTATAGTTTTGGTGGGATGGAAAGATGTTAAGTGTTACTGATCTCATCTCTCAGTGTCACACATGTCAGCAGGTGAAGGCTGAGCACCTAGTTTCGACAGGATTGCTGCAGCCTCTTGAGACCCCGAAGTGGAAATGGGATGGATCATTTATGGACCTTATGGAATGGATTCAATTCCTATTAAGAGTCCATAATTCCTTATAGGTGATATTTTAAAGACTTATGAAGTCGAAATATTTCCTTAATATGAGAGAGAATAGTTTGGTGGTGATTTTAGGATAGTTGTTTGTGTGGGATATCATATGGATCCAAGGGGAACCCTCAATGATTATCTCCAACTAGGAAACATGGTCTATGTCAAAGTTGTGATGAATCATATTGAAGGTATTGAGGAACTTGTTGTATATTAATATAATTTGTCTCCTAAAATAAATGGAATGAAAAATCAGACTATAATAGTGTTGGAAGTTATTTTGAGAGATTTTTGTTTTGTACATTAGATATCATTAAGTGAAACTATTTATATCGGAATTTATTTCCTATAAAATACATATCACTCTATAATTGGCATGAAACCTTTCAAATACTTTTATAGGAGACCTAAGAGGTCACCCTTATGATGGACTAATATTGGTGAGTCATGTCTTGCTAAGTAAGAGATTTTTCATACGACGATAGAGAATGTTTAAGTGATTAATTAGTTTATATGGAAATCCCAAATATGAAAAAATATATCATTAATTGATGTCATATGACCTTGGAGTATCCGAAGGGATCCAATGCTTTCTGGAGAGTCTCCCCATGATGAGTATTGTGAGGTTTTGTATCTAATTTAATTTATCCATAAGGTTTATCCGATCATTTGTGATATTATAAAGGGGTTTGAAGTTGCTTACCACCTAGCATTAACCATGTATTTAGAGAGAGTGCATGACATATTCAACGTATCATTTTTTATGAGATAAGAAAATGATCTTATGCATGTCATTGATGGGGGAGAGCTGTACATCGAGGATTGATCCAGCTTTGTGGAGTACATAGTGGAGATTGAAGATCATTTGGAGAAGATCAAGTAAGGACAGACCATTCCTTGGGTTTGTATGCTATAGTATCATGTTAGAATGAATTATTGATCCTAGTAGTGGTACATCTAGATGTTGGATCAGTATCCCAACCATTTTTTATTTTTTTGTCTTCATAGAGGAAAATTCTAGAAGGGGGAAATAATGTAGTGACCCTATTTTTGACTTGTAATACATTGAACTATACAAAGGAATATTTTCAAATCTAGGTGTAGAGATGGAATGATATTCAATGTATCAGTGAAATGATATTAATATTTTAAAACTATTATATATATTAATTTCCTACACATATAGGTTTTTTGGAATAATAAAATAATAACTGAGCAGAGCCTTAGAACCTAAAACTAAGTAAACGGTTGGTTCTGAGACAAGTGTTTTTCCGAAGGAAAGACCTATGGTTGTTCGGTGACATATTTATGATTAAGGTTGTAATTGGAGGGTGTGTTGAAATAATATAAGTAAATAAATTATGTTTTTAAAATAAATGGTCGTTTTGAAATTATCTATAAAATCCAGTTTATGATAATTTTACAAGGGTTTTCTATATAACAGTTTTGAGATCTGAGAGGCGTTTTAGATAATTCCTAGATGGTGAATTTTAATCATATGATGAAAGATGATTAGATAAGATATTATTTATAGGTAGGTTATGAAATGGGACCTCACTTTTATTGAGAGCACTTTATTCCTCATTGATCTACCATTTTTTTAGGTAGGTCTTGTATTTTGTGGATTTACTCACTTTTAATTAAAACATTTGGTATTTATTTATTATCTTCCTTTGATTTTGTGACCACACAATCATTATATGAGCCACCTTAATTTGTTAAAAATATAATTCACTTATTTCATGAATTATACAATGTTTTCAACCATGTTTCCATGATCCATGATTCTTAGACCTAAAATATTGGCCAGCCAAGTGTTAGCCTTTTCCCTGACAGCTTTACCCCACATGGTCAACCCATTATTTTTCATTACTATATGGGATAACCGTTCAAAATTTATGAGGATTGTTCAAGTGTGATTATACACATGGATTCTTGGTAGTTTAGAGAATGAAGAATAGTTAGGTGTTTTGTGTTATGATAAGGATGTATTCTATTTGATGCTTTTTGGATCTTGGATCTGAAGCAATAATGGGAGGTGATACATAATTTGAGAGGATCAACATACTCCATTTTTCCGAAATCTAAGGCTGGTAATTTAAGGATGGAAGCCTTCCTCTCCATTTTTATGATTTTTTCATGATGATGACAGAGGATCTAGAAACCACATGTATTGAACATTAGTTTTCTTGGGAAAATCTCGACTATAGACCTTGTGTAAGGAATGAACAAATAGTATGAATCCCACAGGCTGTGTCACTCTATTTTCTAGAGAATAATAATATGATATGCTATATTGGTAGGCCTACACACCATGTGAAAGTATCTTGGTTGAAAATATGTGATCTAGAGATACATTGATAAGACCATATGTATGCCTATAGGTTATGTACCAAAGTGAACAGTCAAGGGATGGAATACACAGGGATGAGTAGAGATTCACATTTAGGAATTTAGATTTTAATACACGCCATGTTTCCGAGAGGAAAACCCATGTATAAAAACATGGATTTTTTATATTTCCTAGGGAAAACATGGTCAGATAGTAGGGTAAGGTGACATGCTGTGTGGAAATCTTACACACCATTTTAATCCTATTTGAATATTCTTTCTCTAGTTTCTCCTTCATTTGGAATTGGATTTTCACCCATGAATATCTTTTACTGGTAGTTTTTTTTTCAAATAACAGGATTGATTAATTTTATATATGATACAAGATGTTATGGGAGTGAAACTAATTTAGGAGATTCATGAAATCTATAGTGATTAGGAAATATTTTTCATATAAAATATGGTGTCAGTACTAAAGCATTACAGTAGGGAACATGTTATCCATTCTATCTAATAGATGATGGGGTATGTACTCCACTGTTGTACCATGGTGAGGGTTCCCCATGATACTAGTGAAATTTCTAAGATAATACTATCCTTCCACACCAAGGTGGGGGTTCCTTAGGCTATTAGATATATATCTTCATCAGTACTCCCCTATCACACTGGGGTTTAGGTTCCCCATTTCATTATATAGGTAGTATCACTACTTCACTTACTATACTAGGGTGTGGGTTCTCCACCTATATAGAGGGAATCACTCGTCATTGAGCTCCTTCAGTGTACTTGTAATCCATGGGATATGTGTACTCTATTGATTATGGATCATAGTTATGAAGGGCAGGTCCCTAAATAAATATTCTATGGAGGCCTCATATTATATTGGGAATTAGTGCCAGACATAGAGAGAACAGTATTAATCATTAACTTTGGATGGGATATGAGATGTAGATATTTATTCTATACCAATTGGTTTTCCATATAATCACATATATATGTATGTATATGTTTCCTTTCCTTTCCCTATTTCATTGAGTTGATATGACTAATGTTTTATATCTCTAACACCTCTTTACAATTTTGAGGCATCATACTGGGTATTTATATACACACCCCTATAGGGTATTTTCCAACATATATCAAGTGTTTCACAAATGAAAGATAGATCAACTGTTATTCATGTGGATCATAATAATACCAAGTTGTGTGATTGTGTATGGTGGTTTTGGATAGAGATCAATATGGAGATCACTCATATTTCATTATTTACTATTGTTGTTATTGTTAGGTTGTGACTACCTTTCTAGTTGGTTGGGTATTTTTTCCATCTCACTTTAGTTTTCTTCTATTGTACGCTATTGAATTACATAGAGTTTATTGAATACATTGTTTATATATAGATGCTAAAGTCCTTAAATTATATTCCCTAATACTATTTCCTAAAAATGTTTGGGTGAGTACATAAAAGTTTAATATGAAAAGGCCTCTCATTAGAGTTAATTCTTCTCAACACATTTTAAAAACCCCTAACCTATTGGAGGAAGAATTTGGGTTGTCACAACAAAACCTTCCACAAGACAGGTGGGGCCAGGTTTGTGAGATCATTACAAATGGCCTCTTCACATAACATATGTTAGTTTGCTCGATGTATAAGAATCCAACAATCAGGTAACTTTTTTAGTTCCACTCAAGACATTCCCATAATGTTTCTTCCTAAATCTATAGTATGTATGTGACCTAAAATTACTTCAAATATGCAATTTGTTAATGTTCTCATGATACTCAATATTCCTTTTATTATCATAACCCTGAGAATGGTGGGAATCACTAATTTCCATTTATATAATTAGATCGCATCGAATGCCTTCATCAAAGATACTAATTTCTCTTATAGCCATTGCCTTTTGGAGATTTGGATTTATATCACCAATGAATTAATATGTTTTTTAGGGAAGATGATAAAAATTAAACATACCATGGAAGTAATTTAAAAATAGCATCATTAGTACCAATATATTCATCATTCTTCTTTTGAAGCTCAAGAAATTCCATATAATGACCTATGATTGATGTACATGTACATTACATTACTTTTGTGGAAAACTTAATACAAGACAAAAACAGACGCCCAAATACCGTATTAGTTTAGTGTCTTTGGAAACTTGGAACATAACCTTCCAATCATGGTGAAAGATCTTCAACATCTCCCATAAAGATTTGCCCATTTTGTTTTCATACCTAAAACGTTTGTTTATGTCCTGGGGAAAAGAAAACATTAAAAGGGTGAGCTCAAATGCTCAGTAAGGGTAAACATAGAAAACTTTAAAACAATCCATAAACATTTGTACCTAACAACATGAACATAAAACATCAAAATCTTGAGTAATGACATAAATCTTGGAAGTACATAAGGCATAGATCATAATATAACATTAGTAATGATAAAATAAAACATTTAATTGTGTAAAACGATTAATCACATGATATGATTTCCATAGTATCCAGATAATTTCTGCCAAGACCATCATATTGGAGAAAGTCCATTACTGAACCGGGATTACTTGTCGTTCTAGCACTGTATTACTGAACCGGATTTTACTTTTCATTCCATCTATGTCTATCTCCTGAGATATAAATATTTACCCAATGAATTGGAGAGAGATATTGGTCCCACTCATATCATAATGAAATCATTCTTACATGTGCCATGAAATAAACATAAATCATTCATCATAACCCAAAGAATAAAATGGGTTTCATAAACATCATCCAATCATAACATAATCCATATAAAACCAATGGATATCATTTTATCATAAGAAAAATCAAACCATGTAAATAATAGAGACATTATTCTTGAAACATAAAAATATTAAATAATGTCATGATATATGGAAAATAGTTTTGATAAAACACTTGAAATGAATTCTTGAGGAAAATATCCTTTCTTCTTCCAAATCATTTTCTTTTCTCAAAATGACATGCAATTTAAAAGAAAAGAATTTTTTTTTGAAAATAATCATGAAATATTATAGAGTAAGCTTTGTGTAAATAATGCGTTATAAAATCATAAAAATACGTTCACACCATATAAGTTAAAAAAACATACTCCTCATACATTTAACTGAAAAGTCAAAAAGTACCACGTATGGTAAACAACAGAAAGATTCATTCCATAACACAAAGTAAAAGTTAAAAATGGGTATACATGACTTTAAACGTACATGAAATAACGTTAAACACTTTATGAAAACATTTTTATGGACATGGATGAAAATTGTAACCCCAGTAAATACTTACGTTTAAGCAATCCTGAATAAAAATGAGATTGCAAAATTATCCCTTACCTTTTGTCCAATTTCTTTTGTATGTGAACAAGACTCCATTATATTGTGTTGAAACATATTATTAACTTGTAACATAACCATAATAATATTTATGATATCATATATTATTCACTTATGACTTTATATTACCCATTCATTAGTCAATTCCATGTTAAAGGAATGTTTTGGGTAAAATCGTTTCATTTAACTTACATGTTTTGACTTGTAATCATTCATATGATTACTTAGATCATGATTAATTAATTCCATAATTTAAAACATGATTTATATATAATATATATTCAGAATATAAATATATATAATAGATCGATAAATGGAATTAAATACACCGTTCATGGAGACGGTACGCGGTACGTACACATGAATGTTGTTTTCATTTCCTTAATGAATTGAATGGAAGTAAGTAGATGACATAAATATATATATAAATAAATATAGTAGAATTATTATGTCATATATTTCATTATTATTCATTATATATACATTATAATGACTCCTGAATGGTTAACATGGAGAATGAATCACATCGCGTTGTGGAGACGGTAATCTGTACGTACACACGAGCGATGATATTGTTCCCATAATTATTGAATGGAATTGTAGTGGATGATATAATATCTCAGAATTAGTATCATCTTATAATATTCATATATATTTATTATTTCCACCATTATACCAATCCAATTATGGTGGTGTTGGAAAAACATATTACACCACGGTGTGGAGACGGAAAGCCGTACGTATGCACGCGCGGTGATTTCATTTTTTATAGGTTTGATAGAAGTTAAAATAGGGTTGTTTAATATTTAGAATAAAATAGCAGTATATGAGTGATAATTATGTTATTACTTTCTAATTAAACAAATAAAGAATAGGAAGTATAAGAAGAAATAAATTTGAAAGAATCGGTAAAGGATATTACCTTTTCCTTGACGTGACTCTTCTTAACCTCATCTTAGGGCACTAAATTTGGCCATTGAAGAAGAATAGAACCACTAGTATGTTTATAGTGAAGTGGAGTAGAGAAATTGACAGGGTTTAGCTGATATTTAAGGCTCAATAATGTTGTGAAGAGGAGAGGGATGAGGTGCCCTTTTATAAAGGATGAGAGGGGCACTTTTTTAATCCTCAAAAATATTAATTAATAATAAAATAAAACCCCACCTAAGAACATCCAAAAATAAATCCATTCAAATATGAGATGATATAGGATTGTAATCTCATAAACAAATAATATTTATACATGTTTTAAGTTTATTTTAAACCTTATCATTTTGATTTATCCGTATTTAATCTATTTAATTTTATTTGCAGTAATAATATTATAATTTTTGAATTATTATAATTCATTACTTATGATATGTGGATTTTACATAATTAGATACATTATTACATTATAGACCAAATAATTTTTAATTTTTAATTTTTGAATATTTTTTTGGATTTTTAAACAATATAATTATATGTTATTTTTAAAAAATATCAAGTGTCAATTTTGACACTATTCATTTATTTGAATATAAATTAAATCCAAAAAATATATATATTCGAACCAAAATATTTAACAGATTCATAACTTGTCATATTCATCGAAAAAATTAATATATCACATTAATTTGTTCATATAACATTTATTTTATTATTATTAAACCCATTTATTTGATATTTCCCTTAACAAATTAATTACTAAAACAATTTTTTATAATTATTTAATATACTTATTTTTTGTATAAAAATTAAAAATAAAATAATTTGATGTAGATAAATCTAATATATTCTATAATGATACTTTTACTCGAAATTATCATCTTAAAATCACAACATTTAAATTGTTATATTTATAAAATCATGAAGGTGACAACTTTGACATCATTTAAAATAAAATAATATAAGTGTCATAAGCAGTTTATTAAGGCTCAAAATGGTCAAATAATCGACCATTGCATACTTATGGTTTACATGTACACTACCAATAAGTTTTGGTCAGGTTTCTGTTTCTTTTATGGTCACTATTAGTTTAATAGAAACTGTATTATTGATTTTTCACTAAATAAACAATTTATGCATCACTATTATGTCACCATTAATGATAATTATTTAAGCCCTAAAAATTATAAATAAAATCAAATGATGAAGATAATTTTATTATATTTCTGGTGACTATTTATGTTTGAAATTTTAAAAAGTTTATCACTAAATTAAAATTATTACACTTATAAGATATAAGAGAGATACATGTTGTCACTTTTTTTGTTTTAATAATAATTACATCATTTTCGTGGTCAACAGTCCATGAAATAATTCTATTCTGACCCTTAGGTGATATGGTTCTACTTTTATTTATACAATAGAATTTTTTCAGGTGTTAGGGTAATTTTATAATCTTATTTTTACACTTAATTACCCGATTTACCTTTAACTATAGTAAATAAAATTTACTGTAGTTACTATTCATAATGTCTAAAATGAAAAAGTAAAAAATTAGCATAATTTGGACCTACTGATTCCAAATATGGAAACCATTTTTAGAAATTCAAAACACATAAGTTGCAGTATTAAATTTATAATTAATCCCGCTGTTGAGAAAATGAGTTTTAAAAGTTAAAACATTGCAAAAGATTGAAATGTTTTTACCTATGAATTCAATGTAAAATTAACGATAATGACTTGCATTATATTAAATGGTAAAAATATATTTTATTTATAGATTAAAACCATTCAATATTATAATTTAACTATATAAATTATCATGATGAAAAAAGTTGTTTTTACGAAAAATTTAGCATATTTTTACTATTCATCAAAATATGATAGTTAACAAAAAAATAAAAAAAAATTATCCAAAGTAAATTTTTATATCCCTTTTGAAATTAATAAGTTTATTTTGTCTAATTGAACTTATAAACGTGTCAAAAATTATATTTAAAGTGGGTGCTCATCAAAAGGCGGAAAAACTGCATTTTTTTTAAAATACGTATTTTTCTCGAAATATTTATTTTGTTCTATTACCATGTTCAAGAATATGTGTAAGATGAATTATTATGTAATAAAATTACAAATGTAGTTAATACTATTCATAACAGCTTGTTCATAACAATATATCGTTGTTTGGTGAAACTCCATATTGCGTACAACACACGCTATCGAGGAAGGTCGCACTTGCGTGCAACACAAGCCAAGAATAGTGTTGTGTATACTAAAAGGTAATACGGTGTTGTGTATAGAGCAAGCTAATATTCGTTTAGCGTACAACATAAGAAATAAAATAAATTAAAAAGTATATTTCTCATAAAATCTCGGGGTGTTACATTCAACCCCCCTTAAAATGAATTTCACCCTCAAAATTCATCAGGGTTATAAATTGTTTACTACTTGAATGATTCTTTCATAGAAACCCACATCATAAAAAGGAATACTGAAACTTAATTTTAAAAAGTAAATTATGAAACGTAACAGTTACCCAAATTAACTCATCACTGGGTTTCCACATAAGAGAACATAGGTGAAAACATGGATATAGAAGAGAAATATAACCATCATGTTCTGATTGAGAGTGGTAGAGAGCATGGCTATGAAAAATCCAACAATAAAAAGCCATAAATTTGTGATGATTTACGGTACCATCTGATTCATTGGATATGAGTGTACTAGGACAACATTTTTTGGTTTTTTAGATCATTTCCCTAAAGTTGATGAATTTTTACATAAGGATAAATATTTACTTGATTTTAGTGTAATATCATCGTTGGTCATTCAATGAACAATTTCCACTTCACCTCTTATTTAAGTAAATGAATTTGAATTTTTCATTCTTGAAGTGTTAGTATATCATGTGATATAATGATAGGTAATTCCATCTGTCTCTATCACAAAAATGATAGAATAAGTTATTAAATATATATAAGTCTATCCATGCTGAGATTAATCGTATATGGTTCCAAAAATTGACATATACTTCATCTATCATACGGCTTAATAAAATAAAACTAATATATGATAACCAAGGACTTTCTGTAGGCCAATGGTAAGCGATAAAGGCCTATCACTCCTCAGTTTTGGGTTCGATTCTAGCAACATTATCCGACGCGACGGGTTCTCGTCCATCCTGCAGGTTGTCCTTTTTCTAAAACTATACTATTATAAAATTATATAAAAAAGTTCAAGCCTTAAACAATACTACATGATGTCCAACTTAATCTATTCCAACCTTTAGGATTATCAATAATACTTCTGTCCAATCTCATAGTATAGTGAAAAAAATTACTAGAAATATCATCTACCAAAAATGTGAATACCATCATTTATCCCCCATATATCATATGATATATCTTGTTGGTCATATTCCAAACATGTGAATACCTTAATCATGTATTCTCTTGAAACACGAATTACCATTGAACCTTAGTGAAAACATGAATGCCATTAAAGTTAACACTTTCCACATACCAAAATCAAAAAATTTCTATATACTCAAACGATGATGTCACTTCATCCTTATATCAGTTATGAGAACATTAATACTATCAAACATATTATTTTCTCTTTATCCTTTCATTTTTCACATATCAATTGCTTTCCAAACATATTTCAACCACTCTTCATGGTTGCCGGTACCATATTCTTATAGAAATCCACAATTTACCAATACATAGATATTCTAATATACCATAAAAGTACCTTAACAACATTATTCTTGAATACCAATACATAAACACTTCAATCTATCCTCTTTAATTATTGTCAGGGAATAAGTACTTCCTTGATTTAGAAGTAACCACTTAGGTTAGGGAATTATGTTGGGTAATGCCAATTTTCTCCATTGATAAGACATTGAAATCCATAACAGACTTTCACTTTATGACCCTTCTCCACACACAGATAACATCTTCCCCTCCATTTGAAGTATTCATCAATGTTCTTCTTCCCTTCCTTATAAATCTCAAAAAAAAAATTCTCTATGCTCCTCACAATGAGAACATGAATAAAAGTCTCTCTTCCTCTTACTTGATGAATTAAGAATACCACTAAAGTTCACCTTATTAATCATATATTGCAATGACTGATTCAGCATAATCACAATATATTTCTTTCTTGGCATTACACAATTTCGTTTCTCATATTCACCAATTTTTCCATTGGATTCAATGTTGACCCAATTCCTTGTGGTTCCCTCCATTTACTAAAACCAAAAACCATGGTGTAAGAAATAGTTAAAATAACAAGGAACCACATAATCATAAAAAGTTTAACTTATCACACATTCTTTAATCCATGTCACCCTAGGTTATTCATGATAGTCAGAAAATTTCTAGTATTGTAACCTATAGTTATACTAAACCTTAGGTACATCCCTATACATACCTTAGATATATATCTACAGTTCTCACTAAAGTTATAGAATACTAGTTTCCAAAGGTTAACTAAACCTTCTCTCTGATACCAACTATAATGACCCAAGCATAATGTACATGGAAATTACATTACTTTTTCGGAAAACTTAATACATGAAAAAAAAACATATGCCCAAAGACCGTATTAGTTTAGTGTCTTTGGAAACTGAAATCACAATCTTCTAATCGTGGTGAAAGATATTCAACATCTCCCATAAAGATCTTCCCCATTTGTTTTCTTACCTAAAACCTTTATTTATATCTTGGGGAAAAGAAAACATAAAAAAGGGTGAGCACAAATGCTCAATAAGGGTAAACATAGAGAACTTAAAAACAATCCATAAACATTTGTACGTAAAAACATAAACATAAAACATGAAAATCTTGAGCAATGACATAAATCGTGGAAGTACATAAGGAATATATCATAAAGGAACATTAATCATGATAAAATAGAACATGTAATTGTGAAAAACCATTAATAACAAGATAGTATTTCCATAGTAGTCAAGGAATTGCTTCCAAGACCATCATAGTGGAAAAAATCCATTACCAAACCGGGTTTACTTGTCGTTCCAGCCCTGTATTACTGAACCGTATTTTACTTTCCTTTCCAGCCATGTCTGTCTCATGAGATATAAATCTTTACCAATGAACTGGAGGGAGATATAGGTCCCACCCATCTCATAATGAAATCATTCTTATGTGTGCCACAAAAAAAACATAAATCATTCATCATAACCCAAAGAATAAAATGGGTTTCATAAACATCATCCAATCATAACATAATGCATACAAAACAAATGGATATCATTTCATCATAAGAAAAATCAAGCCATGTAAATAATAGAGACATTATTCTTGAAACATAAAAATATTAAATAATGTCATGATAGATGAAAAATAGTTTTGATAAAACACTTGAAATGAATTTTTGACGAAAATATCCTTTCTTCTTCCGAATCATTGTCTTTTCTCAAAATGAAATTCATTTTAAAAGAGAATAATTTTGTTGAAAATAATAATGAAATCATATAGAGTAAAATTTATGTAAATAATGCATCATGAAATCATAAAAATCTATTCACGCCGTATAATTTAAAAAAAACATTCTCCTCGTACTTTTAACGAAAAAGTCAAAATGTACCTTGTATGGTAAACAAAAGAAAAATTCCTTCCATAACACAAATTAAAAGATGAAAAGGGGTATAAATGACTTTAAACGTACATGGAATAATGTTAAACACTTTATGAGAACATTTTTATAGACATGGATGAAAAATGTAACCATAGTAAATACTTACGTATAAGAAATCCCCAATAAAAATGAGATTACAAAATTATCCCCTACCTTATGTCAAATTTCTTTTGTATGTGTCCGAGAATCCTGTATAGTGGGTTTAAATATATTATTAACTTGTAATATAACTATAAATTTTTATGATATCATATATGATTCACTTACGACTTTATATTATGCTTTCATTTGTCAATTCCATGTTAAAGCAACGTTTTGGGTAAAATTGTTTCATTTATCGTATTTGTTTTGACTTGTAATTATTCATATGATTACATAGATAATGATTAATTAATTCCAAAATGTAAAAAATGATTAATATATAATATATATTCAGAATATAAATATATATAATAGAATGATAAATGGAATGAAATACACCATTCATGGATACGGTAGGCCGTACGTACACATGAATGTTGTTTTCAATTCCTTATTGAATTGAATGGAAGTAGATGACATTAATATTTATATACATAAATCCAGTAGAATTATTATGTCATCTATTTCATTATTATTCATTATATATACATTATAATCACTCTTGAATAGTTAACATGGAGAATGAATCCCATCGCGTCGTGGAGACGGTAATCCCTACGTACGCACGAGCGATGATATCATTCCCATAATTATTTAATGGAATTGGAGTGTATTATATGATGTCTCAAAAATAATATCATGTTATAATAATCATATATAGTTACTATTTCAACCATTATACCAATCCAGGTATGGTGGTGTTGGAAAAACTGATTACACCACAGCGTGGAGACAGTAAGACGTACGTACGCACCCGCGATGATTTCATTTTGTTATGGATAAAAGGTGAAATAGGTTTGTTTCATAATTGTAATAACATATAATTATATGAGTGATACTGATGTATTTACTATATAATGAAAAAAATAAACAAGAGTATTTAAAAGAAGAAATAAATTTGAAGGAATCGGTAAAGGATGTTACCTCTTCCTCGATGCACCTCTTTTTAACCTCTTTTTAGGGCACTAAATATGGTCTTTGAAGAAAACCATGACCTCTAGTATGTTTCTTGGGAAGTGTATAAGATAAATGGATGGGGTTTTTTGAGCTTTAAGGCTCAAAAATTTAGTGATGAGGAGAGGGAGGAGGTTCCCTTTTATAAGGGAGGAGAGGGGCACTTTTGGAAACCTCAAAAATATTAATTAATAATAAAATCAAACCCAACTTAATAACCTCAAAAATGTCTCAATTAGAATATGAGATGAGATAGGTTGGTAATCTCATCATCCAATAAAATTTAGACATGTTTTAAGTTTATTCTAAACCTTATCATTTTGATTTATCCTTATTTAATCTATATAATTTTACATGCGGTAATAATATTATAATTTTTGAATTGTTATAAATACTTACTTATGTTATGTCAATTTTCCTTAATTAGATAAATTATTACATTTTTGACCATATAATTTTTAATTTTTAATTTATAAATATTTTTGTGCTTTTTAAACAATTTAATAATATGTTTTTTATAAAATATGAATACTGTCAATTTTGACGCTATCCAATTATTTGAATTTAAATTAAATCCACACAAGAATATATATTAAATTAGAAATATTTAATAGATTCCCATCTTGTCATATTCCTCTAAAAAATTCATGGACCATATTAATTTGTTAATATAACATTTATTTTAATATTTTTAAAACAATTGATTTGATATTTCCCTTAATAAATAAATTACTACAACATTTTTGTATAATTATTTAATATAATTATTTGTTGCATAAAAATTAAAAAAGAAAATATTATGATGTAGATAAATTTAATATCTTCTATAATAATTCTTCTAATCGAATTTATCATCTCAAAATAACATCATTTAAATTGTTATATTTATTAAATCATAGAGGTGACAACTTTGACATCATTTAAGGTAAAATAATATAAGTGTCATAATCACTTTTATAAGGCTCTAAATAGTAAAATATTCGACCATTTGATATTATGGTTTATATGTAAACGACCAATAAGTTTTTCTCAGGTGTTTCTTCCTTTTATGGTCACTATTAATTTAATAAAAACTGTATTATTCATTTTCCACTAAATAAACAATTTGTGTATCGCTATTGTGTCACCATTAATGATAATTATTTAATCCCTAAAAATTATAAATAAATTCAAATTATGTAGATAATTTTATTAGATTTATGGTGACAATTTATGTACTATGTTTTAAGAAGTTTACCACTGAATTAAAATTCATACACTTATAAGATATAAGAGAGTCACATGTTGTCACTTTCTTTGGTTTTAATAATAATTAAATAATTTTCATGGTCAAAAGTCCATGAAATGAATCTATTTTTACCCTTAGGTGATATGGATCGACTTTTATTCATCCATTATAATTTTGGTAGGTGTTGGTGTAATTTTATAATCTTATTTTTACCCTTAATTACCCAATTTACCTTTAACTGTGGTAAATAAAATTTACCGTAGTTACTATTAATAATTTTTAAAAATAAATAAAATCCTATTAGATTAATATAGACCTAATGATTCCAAATATGGAATCAATTTTTTCAAATTCAAAACACATAAGTTGAAATATTTAATTTAAAATTAATCCCGCTATTGAGAAAACAGGTTTTAAAAGTTAAAACATTGAAAAAGATTGAAGTGTGTTTACCTATGAATTCAATGTAAAATTAATGATAATGACTTGATTTATATTAAATGGTAAAAATATATTATATTTATACTTTAAAACCATTTAATTTTATAATTCCACCATATAAATTATCTGGATGAAAAAATTTGTTTTTATGAAAAATTTAGCTTATTTTTATTATTCATAAAAATATGAAAGTTAATAGAAAAATATAAATAAACATTATCCAGAGTAAATTTTTATATCCTTATTGAAATTAATAAGTTTATTTTGTCCAATTCAACTTATAAACGTGTCAAAAACTAGATATAATGTGGGTGCACCATCAAAAGGAGGCAAAACTACATTTTTTAAAAATACTAATGTTACCCAAAAAAATTATTTTGTTCTCATACCATGTTCTAGAATATGTGTCAGATGAATTATTATGTAATAAAATTAAAAATTTAGTAAATAGTATTTATAACTTCTAGTTCATAACAATATAACGTTGTTCAGGGAAACTCAGTATTGCGTATAACACACGCTATTGAGGAAGGTTGCTCTTGCATGCAACACAAGCCAATAATAGTGTTGTGTATACTAGAAGCCAATACGGTGTTGTGTATAACGTAAGATAATCTTGGTGTGGAATACAAGACAAGACATCAAAAAATTAAAAAGAATATTTCTCATAAAATCTCAGGGTGTTACATTCCATCTCTATCATTGTATGTAGAATATGAGGCAAGAATATAAGAAAAAATATCTTATTAAAATCATTCCAATCCATGGAGATAATTTCCTCCTTTCTTCGCATATTCTTAATTTGGTTCCACTGTTTATCTTTTTCACCTTCCAAACGATAGACAACAAAAATGAATATTTCATTCTCTGAACACTAATGAATGGACAATATAATTTTAGTGATATTTAACCATTTCTCATTGACTAATGGATTAGTGTACCCACTAAAAGAAGATGTATGTATCATCATGATAGAATTAATAGAATTGTGTTCCCCTCTTTTCTCATTTTTAAATTCAACATGATTCATATAATTGGAATGTTATTTGAGAATATCAATGATATTTTCAATTCTAGATACCATAATATTTGGTTACTCATGTGGACAATCATTAAATTTTCAATCATATTCAGCAATAACACACTTCCTTTAGATTATATCCATTTACTAAAACGAAAATTCATATTGTGAGAAGCACTAATCAGAGTGGGAAAACTCAAATTCATTAAGGATCATAGATAGTTTCTCTAAATCAAGTCACCATCTTTTAATCTAGGACTCCTTATGTTTAAAATTGGTTATGCATGATCATCACATATTCAAATAAATTGTGATGATTTGTATAGAAAATTTTAATTAACCGATAAATAATCCCTGGGAGTATCAAAGCTAGTGTGTAATAAGGAATGTTGTCATATTCTAGGTAACACTTGAGTCAAGACCAACACTCATTTTTCAAAGTTATTATCCCTAGGTAAATTTGTACCAGAACCATGACCACTTTTTGTGTCCAGACATGGATTTATTTCTTGGTATACAAAATAATATCTTCCTTACCAAAACATTAGTTTTTTACAATATACACAGTCTCATCATAAGTGTTTCACTAATGGTTTTACATCCTAGTTTCTAATGGTTTTACTAAACCATTCTATGATATAAACTATAGTTACCCAAACTTTTCATACATAAAATATTGCATATTAATATATTAATTTTCAATAAAATAACATAACTATACATGCCAAAATTATTTAGATCTACTACCTTTCGATACATGGAATCATAAAAAACTAGTACACAGGTGAATTGTGTCTACTCCAACTAATTTTTTCATATCTATCACCATTTATAGACTTACCATACATAATATGTATCCCTATGACTTGGGATAATAAAACATAATAAGGGGTGATATCAGATACTCAGTAAGTGTAAAATTGGTAGATATTTACATAACATGAGTATAAGGGAATGAGTATATTTGAGTAAATTTTGGAAAATAATCCTTGAGTATCATAGATCATTAACACAAAACATGGAATTAATATTATAATTTTGTAAGACATAAATCATAATGAAGTAAAATAACATGTTTCGTGAATGAATAAAATCAGAATGAGGCAATGTCTTCTAGAATACAAAAAATTATACAACATTGTAATCACGTTTAAATAGAGATAGTTTCAATCATTAAGTGAAGGACATGAAAACAGTCCCTCACATAAAAAATATAGACATGAGAGATGGTCCAAGAATTTAAATAAGTACATGAATTAAGGTCCACACATTACCTTATGGACAAGAAATAACAGCCACTCGTAACTATATAGACATGATATAAGGTCATACACAACTATATGAAGATGATAGGAAGTGAACGCATAACCATTTGACATGAATGTTGGTCCACGTATAACTATATAGGCATTAAAAGAGATTCACAAATGAAATTATATATATTAATCCATTACCACTCATAATCATATGGATATGAAATCATGTCCTTGCATAACCATATCGACATGAAATCAGGTCCACACATAACATTGTGAAGATGAACTCAAGTTCACACATTACATAATTGACTCATGTGTTATCCATCATTACCTGATGAATTAGAGGGAAATATATGTCCCCCACATCACAAAAAAACAATCATACATATGTGTTTTATAAGATCACAAAACCTTTATCATATCTTAACCCATTAAAATACATGAGTTTTATAAACATTTCATCATACCATAACCCCTAGTATAGAAAACTTTTTAATAAACATTCCATTATTTAACCATATCATAGCCCGTGGAAAAAGGAACAGGTTTCATAAACATAACCCATCAAAAGAAATAATAATATTCTAATAATTGGATCATATCCCAAAAAAATTATTATCTAATATTAAAGGATGTCATCTTTGGTAGAAAAATATTTTTAAACAACACGTGAAATTTTTCATGAGTAAAATGGTTTTTCCACTTTGAAAATCACATGTTAAAACTAAAAATTTATAAAAAATAAATATTAATTTATTTGAAAATATTTTTTATAATATATAATTTATTCCTTAAAACATTGAGTAGTTATTAGCAATGAAATTTTTTTCATATCATAGACATTAAAAACACATTGTTTTTTACATTTTAGGTAGAAGCCCAATGACACTTTTTTGGAAAATGACATGAATATGTCCTCAATTTTTTGTAAACATTAAAAAAATTATAAAAATTACTTTTTAAATCAAATAGGAAATTAAAACAATCCAAAAACTTATTTATAAAACATTTATATTGAAGAAAAATGGGTTCGGACAAAGGAATGAAATAAAGTCTATTTTCTGAATATTGATCATATAATGACATAATAATTAAGGGAACACATGTATTCATGATACATAAATTAATTATAAAGAAAATCATGAGTTTCTTGAAATATAATTCATAATATATCATCTTTGGAAACATAATAAAAAACAATGTTTATAAATAAGGAGTTAGTTAAGTAAAACTGTTACCACTTTGGAAAAAATTGAATCGTGAGCCTCGTGTAAGAAAAAATTGAAAAAAACAGATATCATGAGAACAAAAAATTCATGATAATTCCTATTTAAGGGGAATTATATACACTCAATTAATGATTAATGTTGAATAATATTGCTTATGTCCGATATAAGTCAATCTCAGACAAAAATATCTTACCTTAAGTCATGAATTCTATCATAAATATACTAAAATCATATATAATAAATATATAATTATTATAAATCTATTAATGAACCATAATAAAATTTATCAAACAATATATTATTTATTTATTCCCTTTTATTACTCTTGTATTAAGAATTATTTGCTAAAATCACGTTTTAAATAATAAATGATTCATTTTTCAAATATGTTTTGGTTTTGTATTCTTTGTCCATTTACATTGACCATGGTTCCATAATTTTAATAATTTTAGTAGTTATATAATTAAAATATGTATTCTTTATATATTTATTTAACGTAATAATTTAATTTTAATGATTGAAATTGAATTACACCATTCATGGAGATAGTAGGCTATATGTAAAAAATAACATTGTATCCATTTTCTATAGAGATTAAAAAAAGGTAAACAATATATTAACATTTAAAATTAATTTAAATTTATTATACATCACGTGACTTCATTTAACCTATCCTTATTTCTTTATATGTAAAGAGTAAGTGAAGAACGAATCACATTGCTTAGCAATGTAGTTTTTTGTCGCACACATGAGTGAAGTTATCATATTCCGATTGAATGTAAGGTAAGACGTTATTTCTAATATTTTAATTCCATAAGTATAATTATGTCATAAATATCATATTAATTAGTTAAATATATCATTATATCTATTTATGAGACGTGGTCATGAAATATTAACAATTAGTTGAGATGGATATCTCTTCTTCGAATATCCTTTATAATTAACAAAAAATCCTTCCTATGTTAGATTAATAATAAATAAAATCTATATAGGATAAGAGGAGGGAATTAGTTGAATTATATAGGTATATATTTGATAAACCAAATTATTTTTATGTGTTTAGTGTAGAGGATAGGTGTTGTCCTTTTAATTGTTGGGGAGAGGACATATATGGAATTTTTGAAAATAATAAAGGGTACCCATATTTTTTACATCACACCATGATCCAAATTTGTTCATTATTGATTATGATAGGTAATAAGGTTGAAATATTACAATAAAATGTATGTTATATGTGTTTTTTGTTCATTTACCCCATTACATTTTAGTTTATCCCCCCCACTAAACACGTTTTAATATTAATCGTGGTAGTTATTTTTTTGTTTTTAATATTCATTTTTACTGAAAAAAATAAGATGAAAATATAGTATAATATTAATTACTTTGATTATAAATATGTAATATATTTTATAAAAATAAATTCACCTTAGTGAAAAAATATAACATAAAATTAATTCCACAAAAGCAATGAAAATATTTTTTCCAAATAGAAATTTTTATAATTTTAATACTTTTATGTATCAAAATTATGAAAAAAAATGTTTCTAATAATAATAATTGGTTGGAAAATTATATTATTTTACTTATTTTAATTTTAAATATTTTTAGAATAAAATTTATCTTTTAAATTCATTAAATTAAAAGGATATTTCTTAAAAATGATGAGTATTTTTTACTATTCATTGAAAATTTGATTTTCTCTAAAAAATATTAAAAAATAACTGAAGGATAATTTGGAAGTTTATATTTAAAAAATTAATTTTATTTTTTCAATTTAATTTAATAAAATAAAACTATTTATTATTCTTTTCATAAAAAACAATAATTGTTTTTTTATAAAATAGTACTTTCAAAGTAAATAAAGTCTTTACTAAAAAGTGAGTAATTTTTTAATATATTTTCTTTAAATAAAACCATTACACATTATAAGGATCCAATAATAATAATAAAAATATATTTTGTATTTAGATTATAAATTCCTTTCCTTTATTCTCAAATAACATTTAGATTTACAGATTCAAAGGATAAGGAAAACCTCTTACATAGTAAACTCATACATTACAATTGGACACTTCTACTCAGTATCCATTTGTCAAATCAAATTATATTCCATGAAATTAAATATGATTTATTTTCATGAAAAAACTTCACACTTTTAAACATTCTTTAATCCAATTCCCTAATCATCCTTAAAACCGATGAGAAACATTTTAATGCATGGAATGAGTAAAAAAATATTTTTAAGGGGAATATAAAGAAGAAATCTATTAATCTAGTGAAAAACATTAAAAACAACATTTTTTATACCTTTACCTCAATGATATTTTTTAAAATAAAATATATCATTTTTCACCTAAAAAAACCTTATTTTTTACTCAAATAAAACCATTAAAACCCATATGAAATAAATAAAAAAACCCTTCTATGAAGATAGAGAATAACATTCATAACCTGATTTAAAAATCTGTCTGAAATGACTAGATCCTAGTTAAAATCATTGGAGAAAAAATTATGTAACTACCTCATTTCCTTAAAATACACGATAAATTACCCAATACATTAGAGCACTATCTTGGTGCACTGAAAGAAATAACGAGATCACCAGACTCAATATAGGAACACCCAATATATAAGTTGTATCGAGCACACTAATGGTTTATAGTAGAGATCAACCCTTCATATAGGTTATATCATGATCAACCATTTAACATAAAATCCTCATCTACAATATCAAAATAATTTATTCTTCCACCTTTTACTCATAAAATATTGGAAAAACGATATTAAACTGTCATGAAAAATATATTTCAGTATCAAAATGCAAATTTTATTTTAAAAAAATTCAAAACACAAATACCAAAAAAAAGGAATGGGGATTTCTTTAAAGGAAGTATCTTTAAAAGGATTCATGAGGGAAATTTTTTTTGATTTAAATAAGATCAATATATTTCTTTATAAATGGAATAAATTTGTAAAGGAAATTTAAACATTTTTTGATGAAAATTATTATTCCATTTTTGAAATACTTATTTTAATAATAGAAAAATTATTAAAGAAAACTATTTTTGAAAATAAACTCATAAAATTTTGAAGTAAGATTCAATGGAAAGAATATTCATGATGACTGGATAGTCCCCTCATGCCGTATAAGTAAAAAAATCATTTTACACTTTATATATATGTTAATAAGTACCTCATTTGGTAAAAAAGATTCCTTTCATCTCATTTTCTTAAAAGTAAAATAAGGTAAAAATTAATTTAAGCAATAATGATAAAATATTAAAAACCGTTGTTAATATTTTTTTTAAATATGGATATGGAAAAATTGGAGTTTAAAGGGTAACATTAAAAGATTATTTTTAATATAATATCTCTTACCTTGTGTTTTACTCATTATATAATTTCATTATCTTCCTTCTAACGTCCATGATCCTGGTTCCACCCCATGTTGCCCTATACCCAGTTGGTCATATGTCCTCAAGAGTATTTCCCCAAATCCCAGAGGCTATTGACTAGCAGTGAGGCCCAAGGTTTGTTATTGGGGAAACTATGCCCTCATTGGCAGAGTATACACATCAAAATTAATAAATAAACTACATTGGAAGGAGTAATACCATACAACAGGTGTTAATAGCGGAATACTAATAGTAATTAATACAACTCGAGAATATATATAAATGATGCATGTAACATGTGTCTAGGAAATTATCCAAAACAGGTCCCAAGACATGAAATATTGTCTAATCCAATACAAATTAATACCAAGTAAACTCCAATAGCATCACAAGCCAGATCTTGTTCCCATGCATTCCATCTCCAACAATAATGAAGTGACTGATGAAGAAGGGTTCTATTCCTTATATTTACATGTAATTATATAATCTTTTGGGGTTCCCCACCATTTTTGGTGGGGTGGTAAGGGTTTGGGGGGTGAGGGGATGGTCACGGGGTCAATTTCTTAGGCTTGCAAATTAATGTAATTTTCTTCCTTGCGTCATGTGCCGCTTTCGCGGTTGTACCCAATTTTTTTATATAATCTTTTTGGGTCCAAGATCATAACCAAAACAGGGTGTGAGATTTATCCTATAAGGAAACTAAAAAAATATCTATGCATAACTATCAATGAATATAGACAATAAATAATATGAAAAAAATGAAACAATCAACTAGGAAGCACTCAAAAGTAAACAATCCTGCATTTTTCAATTACATTCAATTAAAATTTATTATTCATCAGTTTAAACATGTAACCCTAGGATGTATCCTAATCTCTATATCACCCTTGTATGGTAATAAAATATGTGTTAAAAAATACCATCAAACCAACCAGTTAAGACTTAATCCAAGCTTGTGATTTGTCTTGGAAGATGTGTCATAATCATTTAATTATTCATAAACGACCCTTTGGGAATGTTCTGATGGTATAACCACTCTGGTCAAACACAGCATCAATTTAATAAATAATTCCCTTCTTTTTAAGCTCTCATGGTCTGACCCCATTGTTCCAACATAGCATTAATTCAATAAATAGTGACCCTCTAGGAAATCTCTCATGGTTTTACCCATTTGGCCAATGTTTTACACCAAGGCTCTCACTGTCCTATTAAAATAATCTAGAAGCCCCCACTATCTTCTTGGTCCAAGGCTCTCATGGTCCATTGGAAAACACAATATGTATAGTTAATCTCGAAACCCCCATAGTCTTCCTAGTCCAAGACTCTCGCAGTCCATTATAAAAATAATGTGCATATTATATCAAGAAGCTCATGTAATCTAACAGTACTACATGGATAAACATTCAAAATGAATATCACAACCATTTCATATAATCAATCAAAAATCTATCCTAATGAAAAAAGGCAAGGAAATTAAGGTATGCCTCAAAGGAAACCTAGACCAAATGATCAAAAACAATAAATCCAGGGAAACACACCCATGTGGTGTCCCTTAGACAAGGTATATAACCATACACATATGAAAAAACCATTTATCAATCAATCAGACCATATAAGGTAATAACATAGTTTAATTCCAAATCAAACAATACCCAAAACATGGGCATGTGGCACATTTTGCATATATAATCCAAAGAAAAAAAGAAAAGTCCCAAACCACCAACGTTGAAGTCATACAATTGATATACATGAATGTTGGACCTTGAATCTTCCTATATTGTTGTAGATCGATGGGATTCCAATGCACTCGATAGTGTCTAAATCAGAGCTCAGAAGAAGAATTGGGAGATCAAACTTCTTTCATCATTCCAATGCGCTCATGTACGAAACACAGGAAGATGAAGGTGTTTTCATATATGAGATGTTACCTCTCTATGATATTACCCAAAATAACAGACAATGTATTCATTAACACTACATGCCGTGTATTAGCCTCAATCATCCGCCAACTTAAGTGGTCTTCTAGGTCACCAACCACCATGTACTCAACTGTTACAAAGTCAAAAAGAGATTATATGTGGCAAGCTAGGTTCACGGTGTGTAATCATAAGTACAAGGCGTGTAATTATAAAATCTCATTTTCTGACATTATCCTCCAAACTACCAGAAAACTAGATTCATACATAAAATGAAGATCTGGGTTCTTACAAACTTCTCTCCTTAAATCAATTTATCCTTGAATTTTCCTTCCATGGGTAGTGAAGAATAATATGTGAATGAATCTAGCCCCAAGGATTTCATATTTTAGTCCCTCTCCCAAGTCTCATCATGCAATCACCAGTGCATCCATAGCACCAGTACTAGAGGAAGAGACTATCCACTAAGAACCTTCATGTTGTGATCCAAAATCCGAATAGGGTACTCCTCGAAGGATGTATCGACTTCTAACTCGGCCTCCTTGGATGAAAAAAATATGATATTGGTCTGAAAAGTATTTTCATAGCAGAGAAACATGAATAATTTCATGCATATCCTGATACCTCTAAGGTAATTGAAACCAATAGAAAACCAGACCGACTCTCCCCAAAACCTCAAATGCCCTGAAGAATCTCATTGAATGCTTATACTGTATCATAATATTCATGTGTACCATCCTTGATGTGACACATAAGAAAACATGCTCCCTAAACTTGATCTCTAATGGTCATCTTTGTCATTCATCATAATATTTATGGTGAGATTGTTCTGTATCCATCCTCTTTTAAATCAACTCCACTAGCTCAGTGGTCTCCTAGACAAGCTGGGGTCCCAACATAGCTTTCTCTTCTTCCTCCAGTCAATATATGGGTGATTTGACTGGGCTACTATAAAAATCCACAAAATTTAACTTCTGAATCATGTCTTGAAAAATATTGTTGTAGACAAACTCCATTAGGAGTATGTGTCTCTCCTATGAACCCCCTAAATATAGGATGCATGCTCGAAGCATGTCCTCCAAAACTTAAATCATGTACTCGGACTGGTCATCTATCTGGGGATGGTAAGTTGTACTCAGAAGTACCTATATACCAGAAATCCCGTTGTAGTCCCTACAATACATGAAAAGTAAACCAGACTTCCCTGTCTGAAATGATAGTGTGTACAACCCTTTGAAAACGTACTATCTCTTAGATGTACAACATTCCAAGATCATAAACATTGAACATTTCCTTGATTTGAATTAAATGTGAAACATTCATGAGTCTATCAACAAACACCCATACAACATCATTTCCTCGAGGTGAACTTGGTAAAACCTTCACGAAATACATTGGGACATCATTACACTTGCACTCAAGAATGAGTAACTATTATAATATCCCTTACGGTCATTGATGCTCCTCATTCACCTACTGAAAGGTGTAACATCTCATAACAAAACTAGATACATGTTTCTTCATGTCGGGCCACCAATACTGATGATATATATCTTGATACAACTTGGTGACACTCAGATAAACGTCCCACACTAAGGCATGAAAATCTCACATCCACTCCTCCTGTATTTCTGTTGACACCAATACCTTCCCATTTAAACAAAAAACCTCATACATTCTTATGGTCCTCCCAAGAGTAGGATCCTTTCCCTACACACTCTCATGTAGGACTAGGCCATCAAGATCTGATAGCTACCAAATTCTCACTCGATCCAGTAGAGTGTAGGTAACATTTGTAGAAGAAAGAAACTTTTCTCCTATTTTTCATGAACCTACAAATGAATATTAGAAAATAGATCAATAAGATTACACTCAAAAATAGCATCATAAACTGCCTATATCTGATTCCTCCAGCTCAAAGCATCATCTACTACATTTACTTTCCTAAACGTGTCGGCATGATAGAAATAAAATGACTGAAGGTACTCAACTCAACTTCATTATCGTAAATTTACATCATGATATGTAAAGATATACTTGAGGCTTTTGTGGTTAGTGCATACCAAAAAACGCTCTCACAAAATATAATTCCTCCACCAATGCAATACATGCACAACTGTAACCATCTTGAGATCGTGTGGTGGGTAATTCCTCTCATCTGGACAAAACTGTTGAGACCCGTACACAACAACTCCTTCCCCCTGCATAATAACTACAAAAAAATTTATACCTGATACATCAATGTAAATGGTGTTACTCTTACCTGGCTCCTGAAAAATCAAGACCAGTGCTAAATTCAATCTCCCCTTCAGCTTATAAAAGGCTGAATCATAGGAATCTTTCCATAATTATTTTACCACCATCTTAGTCATTCCTGTCAATTAAAATGCTAAGCATGAGAAGTCCTGAATATAGCATATGTAGTAACCATCCAGCCATAGAATACTCCGTGCATCAAATAAGTTCTTTAACTTCTCCTAGGAAAACAATGCACTCACCTTCCCTAGGTCTACTAAATCTTCTCTCTCTGAGATGACATAACCCATGAAATGAATCCAGTCTATCAAAAATTCTCACATTTAGATAATATCATTTAAACTTGTCTCTCTCTGTGTACTCAATATAATATCAAGATGGATGGCATGGTCTTGTCAAGTGAAATAGTACACCAATATAAAAACCATAAAGACTACCACAAATAAATCCATGTAAGGATGGAATTAAAGGTTCATCAGTTCCATGAAAACTGTTAGTGTGTTCTTGAGACCAAACGTCACAACAAAATACTCATATAGATCATTCCAACTCTGAAAGGCTATAAGAGTTATATATGATGGCATAGCGTTCAACTGATGACAACTAGATGGAATGAAAATATTCTAGAACACTTGGTATCCTCAAATGTGATCAAAGAGATCATCAATCCTTGTTAAGGGATATCGGTTCTTGAGTTCTAACTAGTTCAACATCTGATAATCCACATAATCTATGATGGTACCATCCACCTTATTCTCAAAAATGATAGGTGAATCCCAAGGAGAAGTACTGGGTCAGATGAACCCTTTGCCTACAACTCCTCCAACTTCTTCTTGAGATCCTATAACTCTGGTGTAGCCATCCTATAAGGAGTAATGAACACTGGTGACACTTTGGCATAAGATCAATAGAGAAATCCACCTCTTGCTCCAGAGGAAATCCAAAAAAGTCATCTGGCAAGACATATATGAAATAATCCTCCCCTGGAGGAAATTCCATATCAGAAGTCCCTTAATCATCTAGATATAAACTAGGAATTTGGGATAAGAGTCCTCCCAACCCATGATACTCGGGTCCAACACTGCTCGCATGGACATCCCATTCTCCCTTGGGTAGAAAATATCTACCCTATGTTGATGTGATACTCACCCTATGTCTATAGCAGTATAAAAAGGTCTAAAAGGAGACAAAGAGGTCCATTCTAAGAAAGAAATTGAAGCATGTCATCGCTATTACATATAAATCTTATCGGAAGTGACACCCACTAAACTCAATAGAGAACTCCTATCACTAACCTACACTATCCTTACTAATCCCCAAAAAAGTGTATAGTGTCATAAAATCATCAGAAGTTAAGATACATAGCCCAAGGCTCTCCACAAATGGCAACTGATATAAAACTATGGGAGTCCTCTATATCAAAAAGTGAAGATTCTAAAATGGATGCTACTAGAATCGTACCTCCAACCGTAGAGGGTTCAAGATTGAGCTCATGTTGGGTCTATTCCATCATAAAATTTTGACCTGTACCATAGCCCTGTGACATTTCCTGACTACCTTGAGCCGATCCACCATGCTGTTATTGATATCCTATCACCTAGAGATCACAACCACGACTACCTCCATGGCCTGAAAGTCCTGAAGAACTATAGTTCCCTAACTAATGAGAAACGGGGGCCTCTCTCCTATACATGGAGTCATAATAGATCCCCTCTCACTAGATTCTAGTGAGAACAACCTACAAAAACACTAAAGATGACCCATGTTTCTAGAAGATTAGCACTGAACTCATTCTCTCAGGCACTAAGGTCTCGTGGGAACACTTTTCACTCACTAGTGACACCTCACCTAGATACTTGAAGATACATCCATGTTACAAGAATAACCACGCGAAGGATCCCTATGGAGTTTACTACTATCAGTCGAAGGAGTACCAGACATGGATCCGGAACCACCTTGGCTCATACCTCAAAACTCCCTCTGATTTTGATCGATAGTTAGTTCCTAGATTACTATAGCAGTGCCCAAAGTCATCCTGAAAACATTCACCTACGATCATATTTCGTACATGAGATTATCCCCAAATTTCATTGCTAGTGATAACTCTCCACCCCCATGATAGGTGCGAAGTGCTGAAGCACTCTAATATGAGAAGAGTAATCCATCATTTGAAGATTACCCTTTTCCAATAGATGAATTACAGGGCTCTTTCGAACCTCAACATATCGGGGTAAAAGTAATCATAGAAGGTCCTCTGAAACTCTTCCCAATCAATACCTTCATGACATCCTTCCTTTGTGACAACATTCCACCATATCCTGGAAAAATCATGTAGCATGTATGTCACAGTATTCATCCTTTTCTCAGAAGGTGTCTCGAGATTCTCAAATATAGAAATCATGGCCCCCAACTATGACTCTATATCCTGTGGTCCTCCATCCCCTAAAAAAGTGGGAGGATTTTGTTGGTGGAACACCCATGTCAACTATTCCATAGTCCTGGTAGGATGCGGTGCTCCCGGAAAGGTCTACATCATCCTCATAAAGCCTTCACTGAACTGTACATCAACACCCATGTCTATTATAATATATGGTGCCAAGATAGGTCTAAAGATAAGATCTATTAATTGTCCTTGATCTTCCATTTCTAGCATCAGATCATTCCCTATACCTAGCGTACAACTGAAGGACATCTTGGTGGAATGAATCTGCATGGTCAAGCACAAACCACAAAACAATATTAATGGAACTCAAAATTAAGTCTGGTAGAATGGAATTGGAGAAGGAAAGCATTCATGTTTTAAAATAGAGGTTTCCATGGTTTTTATAACCACTACAGGACATGTTCCCTTAAGCCTTTACTTGGGCGTGTACCTCTGCCAACCAGGTAACACTGTATACACATGGCGTGTTCCTCCTGATACACATTATTAAATTGAATATTCCATTCTACTAAAGTAGTTCTACATGTCATGGACTACATGTTCTCTAATGTGTAACACTACACAACATGAACATTCTAGGAATGACATGTACAATAAAATTTCCATCCACCAGTGTCTTTAGTCACAAGGTTAGATACATGGTCGATTACATCGTGAAATATACCACCGGTACACAATATGTTCTACCAAAAGTTTACCAACCTCGTTTCTCTACGCACACAGTCAGTCACACTGTCATCAACAAAACGATGTGTACATACAGTACATGGTGTGTACTTAAGAATGTTAATTTCTTCTAGAGTATAAGAACATATGGCTTATATTTATAACACCACACACTGTTTTTTTGTGTTATCTGGACAGTAAGCCTATGAAACTTCTATTGATTCCTAAAATTCATAAAATTTCACTTTGGAATTAAATGTATTGATTCGTGAGAACTCATACACCAAGAAAATAAATGTTTTCCATCCCTATTCATATCATATCAGAACAAAATTCAATTAAAGTTCATACATGGTCCACACAATTCCGATCCAAGAGGGCCCATAACACTGCAAGGACCAAATCTTGGTGTCCATCCAAATGAAAACTTACATTTAATAATACCCTATCAAAATAGAATGTATTATATCATGAGATCTATCACAAAAACATGAGTATCTAGTCCAATATCTATCACAACAACATGCACCAGTAATGCTCTCTAAATGGAATAGATAGAATTCAAGGAATGTGATTTCTAACAAGTTTTTATATGTTGCATGAGGTGGAATACACATATCTTACCAGGTGGATACAAATAGAACCAAAATGATATTAATACTAACATCACAAAATAAGTGTGTCACCCAATGGTGACCTCAAATCAACTGTAATAGTTCAAAATCCTGAAATTTGAATTCATGTCGAGGTAATTTGGATTTTCCTTGTACATGGGGTAGCTACTCCGAGGAAAAAAATAATTACCAAACTCCATTTCCTTCATATCCATTTATAATTTCACTAAATAGTAATCCAAACTCGAAAAGAAACATTTCCCTAATACCACTTCATTATTTCTTGGATTTCGGTGCCACCTAATGGTGCCCCATACTCGGTTGGTCACATTAGCTCAAGAGAATTTCCCTAAAAGCAAGAGGTTAATGACTAGAAGTGAGGGACAATGATTGATAATGCAGAAATTATACCCTCATTAGAAAATTATACATAGTGGAATTAATAAATAATTAACAATGGTAACTGTAATACCATGGAACGAAAGAAAATACACGAAGACTCATAGTAATAAAACAACTATAGAATATATATATATATATATATATATGATGCATGTCATATGTGTCTAGAAAATCCTACAAAATCATTCCCAAGAAAGGAAATTAATTACAATCAAATGCAAAAGAAAATGCATGTAAACTCTAATAAATATCAAAATCTGGACCTTGGTCCCATGATCTCCGGCTCCAACAACAATCAAGTACCTAATGAATAAGGGATATTTCTCTATTATATACCACCAATAATATAATCTGTTCGGGTCCCAATTCATGACCCAAACATGGTGTTAGAAGAATCCATGTAGGATACCACCAAACAATCTTATTATTAAATAGCATTGAATATATATTTTAGGTAATATGTAAGAATGATTCAATAAACATGGAAGTACTCAAAAGTAAACAATCATACAGTTTTCAATTACATTCATTTAACACATATAATTCATCAGATGAAACATGTTACCTTGGGATCTAGCCTAAGCTCTGTATCCCTTGTGTAAGGTAACAAAATATGTTTCTCATAAGACCATCTAAAAAATATAGTAAGACCGAATTAAATATTTTTCTTTGGCTTGGCAGACGCATCACAATCATTCATTTATTATCAAACAGCCCTTTGTGAAGGTTCTCATAGTTCAACCCCTCTGTTCAAACATAGAATAAATTTATTAAAAAATGAACGTTAGGAAAGATCTCATGGTATAACCCTTTTGGTCCAAAATATAATCAATTGAATATATAATGACCCTCTAATAATGCTCTAACGGTGTAGCCCCTTTGGTCAAAGTTCTACACTCAGGCTCCCATGGTCCTGTATAAATAATCTCGAAGACCCCTCAGTATTCTTGGACCAAGTCCCCCACAGTCCATTGGAAAACATAATACATATAAGTAATCTGAAAACCCCTCAGTCTTCCTGGTCTAAGGATCTCACAGTCCATTGGAAAAACTGTGCGCATATTCTATCAAGAATCACATGAAATTTGAAACTACTATATGTAAAAACTTTCGAAATCATATCAATGGAATTTCATATAACTAATCAAAATCAATACTAATCAAACAACGAATAGAAAATAAGGTATGCCTCAAAGGTAACCTAGACCAGATTTCCATAAACAATCAATGAAGGGAAACACACCCATGGGGTGTCCCTTAGAGAAGGTATCTAACCTTTTTCATAAGAAACAACCCTTTATCAATCAATCAAACCATAGCATGTAATAACATGGTTTAATTCCAAATCATGAAATTCTAAAAATTTGGTAATGTGGAACTTTTATCATATATAATCCAAATAAAAATAATGAAAGGCTCAAACCACCTACCTCGATGTCATAAGATTGATATTCCTGAAAATACACCCTCAAATTGCCCTAGATTAGCATAGATAAGTGGGATTACAATGCAAACGATGATGAATCAATCAGAGGTTCAATGGAGAATTGGGAAATAAAACACCATTCATCATTATGGAGTTCATTTATATGAAACATTTGAAGAAGAAGGTGTTTTTGGATATGATACATGACCCCTATATTATATATCAAATAAAAAGAAAAGTATACGCCATGTTCATTAACACTACATGTCGTGTTGTAGCCTCAAATGGCCCCTGACTTTAGCAGTCTACCATGTCACCACATGACCATGTACTCATCTGTTACATGTTCAAAACATGGTTGTATGTGGAAATCTAGGTACATTGTACTCATAAGTACATGGTGTGTACTTAGAAAATCCTCTTTTCTTCTTTTTTCCTAAAAACAACCCAAAAACATGATCCATACCTGAAAGAAAGATCTGGGTTCTTAAATTAGAAAATAATAAACATTGGTTATTTAATTAATTAATTAATTAATGTATTCATTATTATTATTCCTTTTATTTAATCTCTTACCATTCTATATTTAATTATTTAACTAATTAAATTCATATGGGATGTTTTAAAGAAACTCATTTCATAAGTCCAAAATGGGTTTGGTAAGATGAATATGGTGAAAGTTGTTTGTATTCCATAATATAAATAATAACAATAAAGTAATAATTATCATTTTTATATGTCAATTATAATTATAAAAATTCCATTAAATATGGTTTAAAAATTAATTACTTTTCATTCTTAGAGATCGTGGGCCATACCTACACATGATTAACATTACCATTTTAAAATGATCATTATAGAAATAATGTATGTATTATTTTATCATTACATAATGATAATAATATCATTAATATATTATTAATTCATTAAATATACATATATATATATATGTCATCCAAGTGATGTGTTGATGAAAAATGAATCACATCACTTCATTGAGTTGGTAGTCCACAAATACGCATGAGCGACTTCACCGTTTTTCATTGTATAAAATGTTAAGAGATTTTATATTGTATTTTTATATATATATATATCAATAATATCATATTAATAATTTAAATCCATCATTATAAATTTTTATGAGTGATGGTAATGGAAAATAAATTATATCTATTCATAAGACGATACTCCACCGTACACATGATTTAAAAATTTCACTCCCATTTGATGAAGGATAGACATGGATATATATTTCTACATTGACATTATAAAATATAATTTCTTAGGATAAATTTTTCATTATTTTTCCTTGTTTCAATGTAATTTTTAGGATTCTGGGAAAAAATAAAACATGAACTTTTTAAAAAACTACACTGCTTCTTTGGAATGCCTCCATTGATTAACTACATAATCCTAATAAGGTTTTTTTGTAATAACAAAATTCGTCTATAATTAGTGTGCATATTATAGGAAGGTATTTTGGAAGTTATTTTCCAAAACAATCTTATTCTGAAGAGTGAAAAATTAAGAAGAAGATGACTCCTTTTATAGAAGAGGGGAGAGTGACTCTTTAAATTTCTCAAAATATTAAATTCATTTATATTTATTTTAAATTCCTAATATATCAAAAATGATATATTTTATAAGATAATATGATTATAGATATATAAAAACTCATAAAATAAAAATTTTAATTGTTTTTTATATATATTTAACCATATCTTTTGGTTTAAATCCCTCGTTAACCCCTTTCTCACCTATTGTGACAATATAATTTTTTACTCTTTGAGGGCCATTATAATTACACTAAACTATAAAATGAAACATAAATGGACCATGTATGATATTATAAACTAAATAATAACCACTTCAAAAAATATACATTTTTTATGAATTTTATATTACTTAATAAAGTATTATTTCTTATAAAATATCCTTAAAGTCAATATTCAAAAGTATTCATTACATTGATTTTAATAACATCAATACAACAAGTAAAATTAGTAAAAAAATTATTTTATCCCTTTCATGTCATACTAATATTTATATTTATTGAATAATGTTATATATCTCAAAATATGTTTTATTTATGATTCATAATGTCATTTATATATTTTTTCTCTTAATTGGATAATCACCACATCAAGTTTGTTTAATTAGTTTGGGAAATTATTTATTTCCTAAAAATTATAAATATATTTTCATAATTAGTATAATTATTTTATATTTTAAAATAAAATTTTTAACTGAACATATATCTTATTTTTTTAATTTTAAAATTATTATTGTAAGGACCCGGGTTTTTAGAACGGGTCAAAATCTCGACCCTGTTTGAATTTTTGACTAGTTTCTGAGGAAACTGGAGAAAATGGAAAGTTTCTAGAAATTTCCAAACTACATGCTAGGTACTTTTATGTACACTCCAGTGTATATGTTAATTGAGTGTTGGCCATGTGCTCGCCATGTACATCACATGTGGTGACAGTGTAGAAATTTCTCACTACATGGCGTGTAATTTTAAACATGTCGTGTATCCCCAACCGTGTGGCGGCTACACATGACGTGTAGGCATGTTGGCCGGGTAGAACCAGGTACACACCGTGTTCCGCTCGGACACTCCGTGTAGTCTAGTCGTGTATGAGGGATATACATGATGTGTGGGTAAGTCGACGAGGAGCGGAAGAGAAATCAAGTACACGCCATGTACCCTCGGGTACACGCCGTGTACTCATGTCAGTAGGTCTGGAATGTAAGGCGGTAGAGTCAGCCGTCTTATGAATAGTTAAATGAAATATACATGGCGTGTAGTCATGAAGTACATGCTATGTACTTTTTTTCGTTAAAACGGGCAGTAACCTCATTTTGAGGTTCTAGGCAGAACCTCCGCACCTAAGGTGTTCAAATCTTCAATCATTCCCTGGTTCTTCATCCGAAGTTGGATTTGATCACGGTTGGATGCGTTGTAACCCCATCGGTAAGGCCTCGATTCCCTATTGGACATTTTGTCTGATTTTCGTTCTAGAACAAGTTATAGGCATTTGAGAGATTTTGAATCTTTTGTAGATTTACCGCATTTTAGACTGAATTTGCGGCTGTTACCGGAGAAGTAGCATCGTGCGAGTCTTAGGTAGGTGGGGGCATACCTCATTTTGTGTTTTCGTGGTTGTTTGGGTGACGCGGCCTTCAGCGTGTTTTTGAGTATTTTAAATGGGACCCATTTTATCTGTTTTTTTATACTGAATTTCTTATCGGCCTAAGTGATGCCTTTGTGTATGCCCTGTTACCAGTTTGCATGAGTGGGCCGGGTGAGGGGTCATTTCTCCTCGGGGAGTTTTGGTTGGGGAATGCCAAAATGATTTTAATTGAAATATTAATGTGTTAAACTGTTAGTTTAATTTATTAAATCCTGTTATAAATTGTTAGAGACATTTATGACTTAAGTGCTTGTATGGGACATCACCTTGAATAGTGAAATTCAACTGTTTAGTTTGTTTTCCCTGGTTATGTTTTCTGTTTGAATATGTTATATATGCAATTTCTGAATTGCATCTTCTGGACCCTTTTTGGGTTGTGTTGGGCTTGGCCCGGTTACGCTTGAGTAAAGCTGATCACAGGTCGGGGCTTTTCCTGGGATACCTTGGGTGGTTTTGACCATGAGATTGGGCATTATGGACATCGTCTTGATGCAGTACGACTGTCAGGATGGGCGCGGCCTGGGTTACATTGATGGAAAGGCCATCAGACTTGAGCGACATGGTCGTAGGAACACGAGGTGTCAGATGTGTTGGTGTCTTAGGTACTATTTGGTGATTAACGCTCACCTAGGACTTTGAGTAGTGTGCACATAGAGATACTCTGTGATGAGGTGGTTTTGACCACTCCTGTGGGTAGAGGCCCCTATAGTTGTGGTTAGGTATTCTGGCTGGGGGTGTTTGTCGTAGAAAGCCACATGGGAGGTAAGGAGCCTTCAGGGGATGGGCGTGCCTGCGGAATTTCGGTACTTCTGAAACGAGGTTTCAGGAGGAACATGGTGCCAGGTTACTATTCCTGGGCGTGCCAACGAGGCGTCGGTACTTGAGACACAAGGTGTCAGGAGGCACATGGTGTCGGGTTACTATTCTTGGGCGTGCCTACAGAACGTCGGTACTTGAGGCACGAGCTGTCAGGAGGCACATGGTTCCAGGTTAGTATTTTTGGGTGTGCCTTCAGGACGTCGGTACTTGATACACGAGCTGTGAGGTGGAACATGGTGCCGGGTTACACGATAGAGATTCTGGCATTGGCCAAAGCAGGTGACAGTCCATGGTGGCTGTTTATAACTAGTGGAGTTTGTGTTCAATCGTGCATTGTACTGTTTACTACTTTCCTTGTAAATGCATGACTTCTTAAACACATATATTTGGTACGCACTGTTGGGTGGTATCCTACTGAGATTTGTCTCACACCCTGCACGGGCCCTTTGAGACGCGTGCAGACTTTATGGATCTACGTGCCGGAAAGAGGCCAGCTTCAGGAGCTGGGATGCGTTAGTTGTTTCATGGATATGGTATGGACCTTTAGGTCATGACTAGCTGGGGTTTACTTTGTTTTGTTTACATTTCTGTATGGGCATGCTTACTTGTTGTAGCTACTGTTGGCTAGCCATTGGCACCTTTTTGTTTTCAGTTGTGTATGACCTGCTTTGAATGCATGTTTTATTGTTCAGTAGTAGTTACACGTTATCAGCATGTTTTTGTGTTTATTTCTGTTGTTTTTCTTATATTTACTACTTCAGATGTTTATCTGTATGGATTCTGCTTTCTCTCTTCGGGCCTGGTTCGAGTCTGTTGAGTCTTTAATTCCTCAGTATCTTTTCAATTATACTTGGACTAGTGGCGTTCTTATGATCCTCCGTAAGGGTATATCCTCGTCAATATACCTAATAGACCCTCACTGCTAGTCATCATCCTTTGGAGTTCAGGGGAGGTGCACCTAATGTAGTGTAACCCGACCCGTTTGGCACTGTTTGGGTAGCTGTCTGGGTCCGAGTTGTTACAAAGTGGTATCAAAGGAGTTCTTAACAAGGATTTAGTAACGGTATTTTTCTTTATACTAATCATATTGAGACTTCCCTTTTTTATTTCTGTTGGTTTTACTATTTTGGATATGGTAGACTGGAGATAGGTTGTTGTTAGTAGAATTGGGTTTCTAGCTTGTGCTTGGGTGCCTACAGCCCCAGGTACGAGGGATGGACCAAGTTACCATGGGTGGGAATTTATGTTTTTATTTTTCTCAGATTACGGTTTATATGATTTCCCCCTTGGTGGATCACTTGGTGTGTGATGTTCTTGATTGTGATATGGGACCCTTGACCTGGTGCAGAAAGGGATAATTAGACCTCGGTCATGTATGGCAAGGCTACATTTCTTGGATTTTTATAGACACATTCTTTTTTGGGTATTTCAATTTCATAATTTCATGTATGCTCTGTGAAGTGATAATTCCATGTGAATAAAATCAATTTCCATGATTTATCTTCTTTGAGATGTGAATTGGTGAAATTTCTGATAGAATTTCTAGTTGTGCAATGTTTATTCCATGCTTTATATTTTGTAAAATTTCATGTGGCGGGATATTCGGGTCTGACTCTTATGAGAGCAGGCAGGTACTATGGCTAAGGCAGTGTAACTATCAGGATTGGGTGACTCATTTGTTTGTTTTAGGCAACGTGAGTTGTCAGTACTGGCATGGCATGAGGTACTTTTGATACTCGCCCCTGATAGGGGTGGGTAAGGAGGCCATGTGGTCGGGATTCCGTGGGGCATGGGTTGCGGTGGGGGGGACTAAGGGTAGTTGTTATGCACTGCCTTTTACTGATTTCCTTATTGGCATATAACATATTGTTATATATATATGGGATGTCTGACCATTTATGGTATTCAACGGGTTCCATTTTTCTGACTCAGATGGAGCGTCAGGCGATTGGGGATACAATGTCGCAGGTGCAGGATCAGGTTCAGGATCCAGTACAGGCAGAGCACGAGCCGCAGGTACAGGGTCAGGGACCAGATTAAGGTCAGGATCCAGTACAGGCAGGGAAATAGCCGGGTTTGGTAGAGTGCGGGCCATGGATCGATGAGTAACTCTGAGCTAGCCTGGTGCATGTATTGCAGGGGATCGACAGCGGTGCACTGAGCACAGAGCCATCTATGGAATATCTGACGTCAGAGTTCCAGCCGCAGCACCCACCAATTTTTTAGGGTGAGGGTGGTCCGTAGGTGGCTGAGAACTGGATAGAGAGCATGAAAATGATCTTCGAGCTGCTCGAGATGCCTCCAGGACAGAGGGTCAAGCTGGTGATGTACCTGCTGCGAGGACTGGAAAAGCATTGGTGGGATGTGGAGGTTCATGCTCGTAGACACGAGGAGTTGGCATGGAAGGACATCGAGGATAGGTTCTTTGAGCACTTCTATCCAAAGACATTGAGGGTAGAGAGAGCTCTAGATTTCTTCAGTTTTCAGCAAGGAGACATGTCCGGCATGGACTACGTAGTTACATTCACTGAGTTTCCTAGATTTGCAGCTGGTATGGTAAGCGATGACATGGCTAGGGTGAGGCGCTTCGAGGATGGCTTACGACACGCCATTCGGGTCCAGGTGAAAATCTTCAGGCTGGGTTCTTTCTCCGAGGCGGTGAATCAGGCACTCATAGACGAGGGTAACGAGAGAAATCTCTCTTGGGCAGGGCGACAGCTTCAGGTGATGGTTCAGACAGCAGGAAGTGAGGACGGGATGAGTTCCAGCAGGCCAGTCAGGCCTGAGATTCAGCTAGAACACCTCGTGGTTGTTCTTTGGTTATTTTCTTTCAGTGTGGACAACCGAGACATGTTCGGGCGCAGTGCGATAGGCCTCTGAAGGAGTGTCGAGCATGTCGACAGAACGATCATCTGGAGAGGTTTTGCATGTAGCCTTCTCAGACAGCCGGCAGGCAGGGACCAGAACAGACTGTAGCGTCAAGAGTTGGTCCAGGTTCGGTACCAGGAGAGGGTAATCGAGGTTCAGCTGTGCCTGAAGGTCATGATAGAGATGGTGGGACCCAGCCGAGGGGTCAATGTCCAGTGACTAGAGAAGCATCACAAGGAGGTCAGGCATCAGGCAATAGTGTTTCAGGCCAGGTGCACGTTGTGGAGCTGCCAGAGGCTGAGCAGGCCGGTGATCCGACGACAGTTAGAGGTACACCGCGGTGTGGTCGTGATCTCCATGTTTCCTTTCTCTCATGACATGCAGAGGTATGTCTATTTTGAGTGCACGTGGTGCACAAGAACTATGTGGACTGGCTAGATTCTAGTTAGTGGGATTGGCACCATATCGGGTGCGTGATATATATATATGCATGAGATGCGTAGCATCAGGGCATCATGGATGTGGGTTACTTGAGGTGCCTTGGGCATCGGGGAATCGAGGATGCAGGTTACTTGAGGTGCCTTGGGCATCGGGGCATCGAGGATGAAGGTTATTTGATGTGTTAGGCACCAGGACCTCGTGGAGACGGACACCGATGTGGTGCGGGCTATGTTGGTTGTCAGGAGCGACGCAGGAGCACCACTAAGGTGTAGGGGCGATGATGTGTCATAGAAAGACTATGCGTCAAGAAAATAGGTTAGTAAACCTTTATTGCTTTCAGTTTTTTTGGGTTGAGATTGGGTTAGGCGATTCCTAAGGTGGGGAGCACCTTGAGGAATTTAGCCGGAACCTTGAGACCAGGGGAGTCCGGGTCACTTTAATTGGCCAGTATGTATGGTGCCATCTCTGGGTTTTGTTTGATAGCTCGGGGATGAGCTATGTTAAGGTGGAGAGATTGTAAGAATCTGGGTTTTTAGAATTGGTAAAAATCCTGACCGTGTTTGAATTTTTGATTGGTTTCTGAGGAAACTAGAGAAAATGGTATGTTTCTAGAAATTTCAAAACTACACACCATGTACTTTTAATTACTTACCGTGTATATGTTAAGTGAGTGTCGGTCATGTGCTCTCCAAGAACATGCCGTGTGGTGATTGTGTAGAAATTTCTTACTACACGGTGTGTAGTTTTAAACACGCCGTGTATCCCCGATCATGTGGCGGCTACACATGGCGTGTAGGCCTGTTGGCCGAGTAGAACTAGGTACACGTTGTGCTCCTCTCGGAAACGCCGTGTAGTCGAGCCGTGTATGAGGGATATACATGGCATGTGGGTAAGTCAGCGAGGAAGGGGAGATAAATCAAGTACACGCCGAGTACCCTCAGGTACACACCGTGTACTCATGTCGGTATGTCTGGAAAGTAAGGCGGCGGACTCAGCCGTATTATGAATAGTTAAATGGAATATACACGGCATGTAGTCATGAAGTACATGTCATGTACTTTTTTTCGTTAAAACGGGAAGTAGCCTCATTTTGAGGTTCTACAGAGAACCTCCACACCTAAGGCGTCCGAATCTTCAATCGCTCCCTTGTTCTTCATCTGAAGTTGGATTCGATCACGGTTGGATGCGTTCGAACCCCCTCGGTAAGGCCTCTATTCCACTTTGCCCGTTTTGTTTGATTTTCGTTCTAAAACGAGTTATAGGAATTTGAGAGGTTTTGAATATTTTGTAGATTTACCGCGTTTTAGACCGAATTTGTGGCTGTTACCGGAGGAGTAGCATCGTATGAGTCTCAGGTAGGTGGTGCATACATCATTTTGTGTTTTCGTGGTTGTTTGGATGACGCAGCCTTCAGTGCATTTTTGGGTATTTTGAGCGGGACCCATTTTATGTGTTTTTTTATACTGAATTTCTTGTGGAACCTATGGGATGCCTTTGGGTGTGCCCTATTACCATTTTGCGTGAGCGGCCCGGCTGAGGGGCAGTTGCTCATCGGGGAATTTTGGCCAGGGGAACGCCAAAATGGTTTTAATTGAAATATTAATGTGTTAAATTGTTAGTTTAATTTATTAAAGCATGTTATAAATTGTTAGAGGCATTTAAGACCTCAGTGCTGGTATGGGATAGCACCTTGCGTAGTGCAATTCAACTGTTTAGTTTTTTTGTCTGGTTATGTTTTCTATTTGAATATTTTATATATGAAATTGCGGAATTGCATCTGTTGGACCCTTTTTGGGTTGTGTTGGGCTTGGCCCAGTTACACTTGATTGATGCCAATCACAGTTTGGGGATTTTCCCGGGTGACCTGGGGTGGTTTTGACCATGGTATTGGGTATCATGCAGGTCGTCTTGAGGCAGTACGACTGTCAGGATGGGCATGGCCCGTGTTACTTGGATGTCAATGCCATCAGACGTGAGCGACATGGTCTCCGGGACACGAGGTGTCAGATGTGTTTGTTTCTTTGGTACTATTTGTTGATTACCGCTCACTCTGGACTTTGAGTAGTGTTCACAAAAATATAATTCATGATGAGGTGGTTTTGACCACTTATGTGGGTAAACGCCCTCGTAGTTGCGGTTAGGTATTCTGGTTGGGGGTGCATGTCGTAGAAAGCCATGTGGGAGGTGAGGAGCCTTAAGGGGATGGGCGTGCCTGTGCGACATCGGTACTTGAGATAGGAGATTTCAGGAGGCACATGGTGTCGGGTTGATATTCTTGGGCGTGCCTATAAGATGTCGGTACTTGAGACACAAGGTGTCAGGAGGTACATGGTGCCAGGTTACTATTCTTGGGCGTGCTTACGGGACGTCTGTACTTGGGGCGTGAGGTGTTAGGAGGCACATGGTGCCAGGTTACTATTATTGTGTGTGCCTTCGAAACGTCAGTACTTGAGACACGAGGTGTCCGATGGCACCTGGAGCCGGGTTACACGGCAAAGATTCCGGCATTGGCCAAAGCAGGTGACACTCCATGGTTGCTATTGAGCACCAGTGGAGTTTGTGTTCTATCGTGCATTGTAATTTTTACTGATTTCCTTGTAAATGCATGAATTCTTAAACACATATATTTGGTACACACCATTGGGTGGTATCCTACTGAGATTTGTCTCAAACCCTGCATGGGCCCTTCAGGATGCGTGCAGACTTTATGGATATACGTGCAGGAAAGAGGTGAGCTTCAGGAGCTAGGATGCGTTAGTTGTTGAATGTAGATAGTATGGAACTTGAGGTCATACCTAGACGGGGTTTAATTTGTTTTGTTTACTTTTCTATATCGGCATGCTTACATGTTGTAGATATTGTTGTTTAGCCATTGGTGCCTTTTTGTATTCAGTTATATATGACCTGATTTGTACGCATGTTTTACTGTTCAGTAGTAGTTACATGTTATCTGCATGATGTTGTGTTTATTCCCACTGTTGTTGTTATATTTACTACTTCCGAGGTTTATCTATATTGATTCTGCTTCCGCTCTGCGGGTCTGGTTCGAGTCTACTGAGTCTTTAATTCCGCTATATCTTTACTGTTATACTTAGACCTGCACTGTTCTTATGATCCTCCGTGAGGGTATAGCCTCCCAACTATACCTAACAGACCCTCGCTGCTAGTCGGAAGCCTTTGGCATTCAGGGGAGGTGCACCTAAGGTAGTGACACCCTACCCGTTTGCCACTGTTCGGGTAGCTGGTCGGGTCCGGGTTGTTACAATTATTGTTATTAAAAACAATAGTGTGACATTTTTTAATTTTTTTAAATAAATTGTTATAAAGGTCATAATCATATACAATTTTAAAATGGTAATATATTTTATATTGGTTTAATTATTGAGCAGATATAAAAATTTAATAAAATTTAACCATTTGTGGTGAATTTTACGGTCTTTATCATATCATTTTAACCCTAAATTTACGATTTATTTTCAGACATGGTAACAAAAATTACCAAGGTTAGTATTTATATTGATAAAAAATTAAAAGGGGACCACTTACTAAATTTTAACACAATTATTTAAAATAATGAATCAATTTTTAATAATTAAAAATAAATAAGTTTATTAATTGAAATTGAAATTAAACTGAAAAAACTTGAAGAAAAACAGTTTTATAGAAAATGCATGTTTTAATTATAAAAACATTTTATACTATATACAATATTAAAATTTATATCAATAAATTAATTAGAATATTTAAAATAAAAATGATCCTGTTACTTTTTTATACAAATAAAAAATATAATTTTAATTTATATATTTTTAAAAGGTAATTCAGTATTTAATTAAAATTTATTATTTACTTTATTCCTTTAAAATAATTATTTTCATAAAATTATCTATTACTCACCATAAGATAATTTTTAGATGATCATTACAAAACGGAAATTAATTTTTTCAATTTCATTTTCAAAAATTATTGGAAATGAATTATTATATTATCTCATTAGATGAAAAATATCCATTTCTGAAAAAAAAACCTATTTTTTAAAAATAAAATTACTTTACTAATAACTAGGTGATTATTTTAAAATAATATACCAGTAGATTTATGTAGAGTATGATCTTTATATTTTTTATTGAATAATTCATTCCAAGTCATACCCAACAAATAAATGTCTAGGTTATAACTATAAAATTTAAATAATAATATTTCATATTTTGATTAACCTCAATGTTTCATATATTATGCGCAATTGACCATAGTGTATCCTTTTCAAATAATAGAATATTACATTATCTGCATTTTATAAATCACATCCTAGTAATTTTAATAAATTATTCATAAATAAAATTTTATGTTTCAAAATAACATTGTTGAAAACCATCATCATGAAATGGATAAATAAAAATTCCACTTAAAAAAGGAATGACTATGTTCATTTGAAATAACACATATTTGGTTTCTATATGGGAGAACATAAGTTGGAATTAAAAATGGATATAGAAGAAAACCATAACTTCTAAGCACTGTTAGATAGTGATAGAGAACATATTCATGTAAAGTTAACCATTACAAAACATTAAAACTATGATGTGTTAAATGTTTATTAATTTCTAGTGAAAAAATAAACATAAAACATTTTTTTTTAAAATAATTTTCCTAAATTAGAGGAATTATTTAAATTCCATGAATAACTAAAAAAATAAATATACATTCATATTAATAAAAATTTCATATTTAAATAAATTTCTATAAGTAAGTCATCTTTTTCTCTAAATTATGTGAATTAAAGAGGAATGTTTATGCCTAAAGAACTAGAATCCACTTTTAAAGATCAAAATAACAAAAAAAATGTTAACACTCTATTTCACCTATCCTTAGTCATTAACTATAACCGAAATGGTTATCATAAGGTAAAATAATTCCAAAAATAATACACCTTTATATGAAGAAAAAAATTTATTATCAATAATTTAATAATAACACCCAAATATCAACATAGATCATTCAAAAAAATGTGCATAAATTTACTCAAAAAATAAGGACCCTAATTAAAACCCAAAAATTAGAATGATTTGACGACATAGCGTTCCAAGATAAATTTAAATTTTATCTCTAAATAAAATCAATCACTCTTAATACTTCATACCAAAAATTTAGTATCCCTAATTAATGAATCTAAAAGATATCCTAGTCATTTATGTAAATAACCAAAACCACCAAAATCTATAATAACATAATAAATGATTCCAAAATAGAATTCAACCTTTATTTCTCAAAAAAAACTGAAATATTCTATTTTCCTTAATCCTAATATGTTTTATAAAATAATTTAAGTCTTATTCTAAAATAAAATTATTCATGTAATCACCAAATAACTTTTCTATCTCTTTTTTATCTAGAATATAAAATATTAGTTACCTAATATAAACTTAAATGTTATATTTTAGATAATTTAAAAAAGGGAAGAAAATTTCATAATGGCTATGACATCACGTAGGCTAGTGGTAAGAGATGCACTCTTGTCACCCATTGATTGTGGGTTTTAGCCTCATGGCCTTTCTATATTTAATTCGTTATCACCAGACCTGTAGGATTTTATTTCTTTAAGAATATATTAATATAATCCTTATAATATCCCTATGATTGTTATAAAAATCATATAAAATAAAATTAATATATTCAACATTAAATAAATTTTTTAACTATAATGTTTATCTAATACACATTATTTTCATCCCAAAAAAGTAATAACACATAATGACCTCAAAATAAAATATCATATAAACCATAAAGGTCACACCTTTAAACTTATTTAAATGAAAATAATATATAATTATTCCTTAAATATCTTTTTAAAATGATGAACTGAAGGGATAAATATACCTCAAAAATATATCTGGACTCATTAAAACTCCCTCAATGTACTCCCATCATCAGAATATGGTTAATTATTTTAAATGTATAGTCAGCCATAAATCAAAAACTAAATTAGAACTCTTGAATATATACAACATAATCAATCATCACACATCATAATCCATTTTCAATTTTTTATCTTATTTCTTAATAATTCATTCCTACCAAAAAATGAATCATGTCCAAATATTCTATAATTTCAATAAATAATCCATGAAATAATCCATACCTTTTTTTTCATTGGATTTTTACTCATCATCAAATATAATGGAATTTGGTATTTCTATATAATTATCTAAATGATCTCATCAATCCCATTCCTGAGTGTCACGACCCCCTCCCACAAAAGATGCCCCTCCTGAGCGGGAAATGGTGAAAGGAAGATAATGACCCCCCGAGTCCCGCATCCAGTAGGCCCTGGGTTGGCGACTAGCACCAAGGGTATGAGTTTTCCCAAATATGGGAGGCATTACCCTTTTTATTATTTTGGATCGGGAAATAGGACAAGTCAACCACCAAAAAGGGAAAAGAACAAGTGTACATAAATAAACCCAAAACAAGCCCACATGCATGTTTAAACAATTTTTATAACAAGGTACAAGTACAAGGAAGCTCAAAAGTACAAGTGAGTACAGTACCAAAAGGAAAACAAGAAAAAAACAACTGCACAACTCCCACTGCCTGACTAGTAGGGTCCCGCACGGCCTTGGTAGTCCTCCTAAAACCTGAAACAACATAGGGTGAGCATACAAGTATACTCAGTAGAGAACCTAAAGCTCTCGTGCACAAGTGGGGAGACACCCTAAGGTCCCCTGAGAAAACAGAAGAACCAGAAACTAACAAGGAAAAACTATCCACCCAGCCTCACTGGTCACACTCACCAAGTAACACAAACAAGTTTAGTATATATATAGAACAAAAGTATTGGGTACCCCGCACCATTTCCCACTTAATTAGATGCTGCTCTTCCTAACGGCAAACGTCCTGACGCTACCACACTCTTCCCGCCCGCACACACCTGGGCCAATTCACGCATCCCGCCCACACACACCTGGGCCTCACAACCACGCATCTCGCCCGCACACACCTGGGCCTCACAACCACGCATCTCGCCCGCACACACCTGGGCCACAACCACTAACCCGCCCGCACACACCTGGGCCTCATCCCGAAGGTTCTTGGGAACGGTAAGCCTACCCGAAGAGTCTTGGGATAAAGGTTGCCTAAAGCCATCACAGCCTCCGAGACCTACCCGAAGAGTCTTGGGTGTAAGGTCACCTCAAGCCATCATAACCTATGGAAGAAGGAGCAGGAAGGAGCTAGTAACTAAGGGGGAACACCCTCTCCCATAAAATGGGAGTGTTCGACACTAGGTGCTTGACATGGGTGTGGTGCGACAAAACACAAAGATACAATTATATATATACATATACCAAACACACAGCCCAACCTATGGCTTCTTAAAAAGAGGAACTGAGCATGTGCCTCGGCACTGCTACCATGAAGCATGCATCAACAACCAAACAATCATCCCCCAACCCCATTTAGGTTTTCATGTTTCATGCAATGGTTTAACAAAATTATTACTACTGAGAAACTATCATCTAGACAAAAACTTTCACAAACATATCCATGCCATCCACAACCAAGGTTAGGTAAAACGCAAGCAACCACATGCCATTTCATTTACAAAATATTATCACAACCATACAACATTCCATCATTAATTTATTTCAAAGTTCCACACATAAAACCCTTTCCACACACAAAACATTTCCGCATTTGAAAACACCTTTTACTTCCAAAAAACTTTTCATAATAAAAACACTATTCATAAATAAAGGCATTTTCCACATCCAACCACTTCCCATTTCAACCCCATCATTTACAAAAACATTTCCCACAAAACAACCAAACCACCAACATGTTCATTATTCCAATTTTGTTCAACCGGGGTGATCACACAAGGTTTTCATTCTCATTTAATCAGCCAGTCTATACATGCTTATCCATTTTCCATGTTTTAACAAGACCAACCACAAACAATTCCGATATCAATTGCGCACGCAAAGGCCACCAACGACCTTGATTTTCAGTAGGCAAAGGCCTTTCAATCCAAAATCACAATCAGAAGATAAAGAAACTGGAAGGCAATAGAAACATCACAAAACCCCAAACCCTTATTTATCCAGTTATTATCTTTATTTAAAGTTCAACTGCATCCCATGGAACAAAAGAAAAATATCCCACCCCGCATGTTTCACCAAATAGAGAGACGAAGGTAAACCCCTACCTCAAAAGGTCCCGATCACGTCGCTTCCGACGACGTCCTTCGGTGTCCTCCGCCTTCGCCAAACCCGAAAAACTCCTCCTAGGATGGAAGTTGGAGAAGGAAGGCCAGAAGGAAAGGTGACAAGTCCAGGCTTGGAAGCTTCGTCTCATCGCTACGATCCTGTGGCCGCTGACGGATCGTAATTCGGAGCTCGGACAAAGAAGTTAGAGGAGGAATATTTCTCGATTGTCCAAGAGCGTCGTCGTGCGACAAAGAAGCGATCGATATGGAAGATAAAACATGACCTCATTCTTATATAGGAAACGAATAGGTAAATCCGTATTCAGTGTGCATTAATGAATACACGATGTGACCGTACATACGTTACATGTTTTGATTGGTTAACACCCAACACGACACGCGGTTTCCACGCGTTTTAATAATAATGATAATTCTATCAATATGTGGTGTTTCATTGACCCGAGGAATGAGTCATAAAAGTAGCTCATTAATGGTCTTAAAATGACCGTCATAATTTCAGGGTTACGATGTCGCTGACGGATCGTCAATCCGATACCGCATGAGGGAGATACGTTTGATACAAGATCCCATAATAATAACAATATTAAATCTATAAATTCATGAGCATTTCGGGTACCCAATCTGAAAACCCGAAAAATACAACCAATATTGGACTCATAATTTTTGTCTCGTAGTCAGGGTTGCACTGCCACTGACAGTTCGTGAAACCAAGGTCGCACGAAGAAGTTACGGACAAAAAAGTGTTTTATCAACAAAATTAATAATAACAATATTTTATTATTATTATTAATCAATTATTTATTTATTTTTCATAACTCCAAAAGAAATCACGTTTTGGAGTCTTCATGGGTGCTATAATTAAGCACCAATTCTTCCTTTTTCATTTATTTGTCTTTTAATTTTATTTCTCTTATTATTATTTTTTGTTTCTCTCTCCAATCTATTTTTTTTCTTTCATGATTCTCTCCCACCACCAAAAGTGGAGCCTCCCATTTCTTTTACTCCATGTGGAACGCCCCAAACACCATTCTCACTTCAACTTTATTATTTAATAAAATTAATAATAATAACACCCATAATTAATGTACTAATTTAATCCCATTAAATTAGTTTACCATGGTTTTTAAGTTTAAACTATTCCATTTAATTAAATTCAAATAATTTAATTTACTAACCAAAAATTAAACCCATTTACTATAATTTACCAATTACACACATATTTTTGTCACCTTTATCATTATTATTTAATTAAATAGTAATAAATCCTCTTTCAATTTCATCAACGGGTCCCCATCATTAACATTAATAATTATTATTATTATTGACGCCCATTGTTTTCATATAATTACTCCATATATCCCATCACATTATATTCACGCATGGTTGGGAACCCCATTCACGTGCCTCTTCATGTTATTATTATTATAACAAATTATTATATAATAATACCCTTTTAATGCTATTAACACAATTCCAACTTTAATTGTGGAGAACCGCACAACGCCTCCTGTACAAGGTCACACCCATGCACCCCATGCATTTTATTCCTTTATAACTTATTCCATGCGCCTCCCATCATTTTATTAAATATATTCGATTTTATTTCTTATATTTTACAATGATTAAATTAAAACCATTTTATCTAATTAACACCAAATATTTTCACGCCACCATTATCAATTATTATTATAAAAAATTATTATTACAACCTGTGTCGTGTTTGACCACATCAAATTTTTTACAAAGAAATGGACCGGAGAGGTCCGGACCATTACACCAGATACCTCTCAAAACATTCTCGTCCTCGAGAATTAAAACCAACCCATAAAAGGGGGAAAGGTCTGAACAACCACCCCTCAAGATACCTCTCAGGCCTCTTGTCATAACAAGAAACAACCGACAACCCTATTTATGTGAGTTAGGAATTCCCTCTCCTATGTCGAGATATTATCCGCTTTAGGCGGCACTGACTCGCCTGCACGGGTTTAATCGCATCTGCATTAATTCCTCTCGATTAAGGACTGAGCCTTCCCACTTCCATATATTAGGATTTTCCAACTTACACTTCCCCCCAACACCATACAAAACATCAATAAATTTCCCAAACTCATGGATTGAGGAATTCCTTCTCCCATGTCGAGATATTATCCGATTTAGGCGGCACTGACTCTCCTGCACGGGTTTAATCGCATCCACATTAATGCGTCTTGATTAGGGATTAGGTCCTCCTCCCCCCACATGTTATGACTCTTCACACACATTTAAAGGAAAGAGGTAAACAACTTAGCATTATAAATTCATGAAAAAAAAGTTCCAGGCCCAAAGCATGGGAGAGAATGAGTTTCAACAAAGTAGTGTAATGATCTTGAATTTAAACAAAACATAAATGAGAGCATTTAAGTAAAACCGGAAACATCTCTCTTGATCTCTGGCCTTACTAGGGTTGCCACTTCTATTGCATGAAATTGTCCGCATCCCACTCCTCTGCATTCCTGTTAACGTCCAAGTGCCATAGATGTACGGTAAACAAGGATCGCCTAAGCCCAAGTAGTAAGGAAAAACTCAAAGTTTTAATTATCATTTTATTTCAATCTCTTTCCCAGAACACCCAAATCAAGTAAAACACAAACATGATGATGCATGTACCTTCCCTAGGGTCTCTACCCTGCAATCAATATAGTCTCACTTGGTCGTTCGGTAGGCTCAGAGTCCTTGCATCGGATCACGGGGGGGCCTAAAATCCCGTGTCCTAGCCGGTCTTCCCTGGCCTATGTCACGCACCAAGATTAACGAACATTGTTGCCCTACCATCCCATGCAATCTTCACTGTGCCTAACTCCAGACTCCATCCTATCTCTCAACCATCAGCCTCTAATACCATTCTGTCACGACCCCCTCCCACCAAAGATGCCCCTCCTGAGCTGGAAATGGTGAAAGGAAGATACTGACCCCCCGAGTCCCGCCTCCAGTAGGCCCCGGGTTGGCGACTAGCACCAAGGGTATGAGTTTTCACAAATATGGGAGGAATTACCCTTTTTATTATTTTGGATCGGGAAATAGGACAAGTCAACCACCAAAAAGGGAAAAGAATAAGTGTACATAAATAAACCCAAAACAAGCCCACAGGAATGTTTAAACAATTTTTATAACAAGGTACAAGTACAAGGAAGCTCAAAAGTACAAGTGAGTACAGTACCAAAAGGAAAACAAGAAAACAGCAACTGCACAACTCCCACTACCTAACTAGTAGGGTCCCGCACGGCCCTGGTAGTCCTCCTGAAAACCTGAAACAACGTAGGGTGAGCATACAAGTATACTAAGTAGAGAACCTAAAGCTCTCGTGCACAAGTGGGGAGACACCCTAAGGTCCAGTGAGAAAATAGAAGAACCAGAAACTAACAAGGAAAAACTATCCACCCAGCCTAACTGGTCACACTCACCAAGTAACACAAACAAGTTTAGTATATATATAGAACAAAAGTATTGGGTACCCCACACCATTTCCCACTTAATTAGATGCTTCTCTTCCTAACGGAAAATGTCCTGACGCTACCACACTCTTCCCGCCCGCACACACCTGGGCCAAACCACGCATCCCGCCCGCACACACCTGGGCCTCACAACCACGCATCTCGCCCTCACACACCTGGGCCTCACAACCACGCATCTCGCCCGCACACACCTGGGCCACAACCACTAACCCGCCCGCAGACACCTGGGCCTCATCCCGAATGTTCTTGGGAACGGTAAGCCTACCTGAAGAGTCTTGGGCTAAAGGTCACCTCAAGCCATCACAGCCTCCGAGACCTACCCGAAGAGTCATGGGTGTAAGGTCACCTCAAGCCATCATAGCCTATGGAAGAAGGAGTAGGAAGAAGCTAGTAACTAAGGGGGAACACCCTCTCCCATAAAATGGGAGTGTTCGGAACTAGGTGCTTGACATGGGTGTGGTGCGACAAAACACAAAGACACAATTATATATATACATATACCAAACACACAGCCCAACCTATGGCTTCTTAAAAAGAGGAACTGAGCATGTGCCTCGGCACTGCTACCATGAAGCATGCATCAACAACCAAACAATCATCCCCCAACCCCATTTAGGTTTTCATGTTTCATGCAATGGTTTAACAAAATTACTACTACTGAGCAACTATCATCCAGACAAAACCTTTCACAAACATATCCCTTCCATCCACAACCAAGGATATTTAAAACGCAAGCAACCACATGCCATTTCATTTATAAAAGATTATCACAACCATAAAACATTCCATCATTCATTTATTTCAAAGTTCCACACATAAAACCCTTTCCACACACAAAACATTTCCGCATTTGAAAACACCTTTTACTTCCAAAACACTTTTCATAATCAAAACACTTTTCATAAATAAAGGCATTTTCCACAACCAACCACTTCCCATTTTAACCCCATAGTTTACAAAAACATTTCCCACAAAACAACCAAACCACCAACATGTTCATTATTCCAATTTTGTTCAACCGGGGTGATCACACAAGGTTTTCATTCTCATTTAATCATCCAGTCTATACATGCTTATCCATTTTCCATGTTTTAACAAGACCAACCACAGACAATTCAGATATCAATTGCGCACGCAAAGGCCACCAACGACCTTGATTTTTAGTAGGCAAAGGCCTTTCAATCCAAAATCACAATCAGAAGATAAAGAAACTGGAAGGCAATAGAAACATCACAAAACCCCAAACCCTTCTTTATCCGGTTATTTTCTTTATTTAAAGTTCAACTGCATCCCATGTAACAAAAGAAAAATATCCCACCCCGCATGTTTCACCAAATAGAGAGACGAAGGTGAACCCCTACCTCAAAAGGTCCCGATCACGTCGCTTCTGACGACGTCCTTCGGTGTCCTCCGCCTTCGCCAAACCCGACAAACGCCTCCTAAGATGGAAGCCGGAGAAGGAAGGCCGGAAGGAAAGGTGACAAGTCTGGGCTTAGAATCATTCTCTCATCACTACGATCCTGTGGCCGCTGACGGATCGTAATTCGGAGCTCGGACAAAGAAGTTAGAGGATGAATACTTCTCGATTGTCCAAGAGCGTCGTCATGCGACAAAGAAGCGATCGATATGGAAGATAAAACATGACCTCGTTCTTATATAGGCAACAAATAGGTAAATCTGTATTCAGTGTTCATTAATGAATACATGATGTGACCGTACATACGTTACATGTTTTGATTGGTTAACACACAACACGTCACGCGGTTTCCACGCGTTTTAATAATAATGATAATTCTATCAATATGTGGTGTTTCGTTGACCCAAGGCATGAGTCATAAAAGTATCTCATTAATGGTCTTAAAATGACCGTCATAATTTCAGGGTTACGCTGTCGCTGACGGATCGTCAATCCGTTACCGTATGAGGGAGATATGTTGGATACAAGATCCCGTAATAATAACAATATTAAATCTATTAATTCATGTGCGTTTTGGGCACCCAATCCGAAAACCCGAAAAAGACATCCAATATTGGACTCATAATTTTGTCTCGTAGTCAGGGTTGCACTGCCACTGATGGTTCGTGAAACCGAGGTTGCACGAAGAAGTTACGGACAAAAAATTGTTTTATCAACAAAATTAATAATAACAATATTTTATTATTATTATTAATCAATTATTTATTTATTTTTCATAACTCCAAAAGCAATCACGTTTTGGAGTCTTCATGGGCGCTATAATTAAGCACCAATTCCTCCTTTTTCATTTATTTGTCTTTTAATTTTATTTCTCTTATTATTATTTTTTGTTTCTCTCTCCAATTTATTTTTTTTCTTTCATGATTCTCTCCCACCACCAAAAGTGGCGCCTCCCATTTCTTTAACTCCATGTGGAACGCCCCAAACTCCATTATCACTTCAACTTTATTATTTAATAAAATTAATAATAATAACACCCGTAATTAATGTACTAATTTAATCCCATTAAATTAGTTTACCATGGTTATTAAGTTAAAACCATTCCATTTAATTAAATTCAAATAATTTAATTTACTAACCAAAAATTAAACCCATTTAATTTAATTTACCAATCACACACATATTTCTGTCACCTTTATCATTATTATTTAATTCAATAGTAATAAATCCTCTTTTAATTTCATCAACGGGTCCCCATCATTAACATTAATTATTATTATTATTATTGACGCCCATTATTTTCATATAATTACTCCATATATCCCATAACATTATATTCACGCATGGTTGGGAACCCCATTCACATGCCTCTTCATGTTATTATTATTATAACAAATTATTATATAATAATACCCTTTTAATGATATTAACACAATTCCAACTTTAATTGTGGAGAACCGCACAACGCCTCCTGTACAAGGTCACACCCATGCACCCCATGCATTTTATTCCTTTATAACTTATTCCATGCGCCTCCCATCATTTTATTAAATATATTCGATTTTATTTCTTATATTTTACAATGATTAAATTAAAACCATTTTATCTAATTAACACCAAATATTTTCACGCCACCATTATCAATTATTATTATAAAAAATTATTATTACAACACGTTTCGTGTTTAACCACATCAAATATTTTACAAAGAAATGGACCGGAGAGGTCCGGGCCATTACACTGAGCCTTCCCCTTATGAAATTTATTTGCATAATGACCATTCTCCCCATATTTAAAACATTCAAATGGTACCTTAGAAAGAATTTATTCCCCTTCATAGACTTAACTAAAGGATTGATTTTCCCATGGAATATTATTTTTTTTATAAATTAGTTACTAATTTTAAGAAATTTTCCCATTATTTGATGAAATTTTCATCTGTGAACCTTTACATATTCATAAAATATATGATGTTAAATATATTTACTTTTATGATAATTTTCTCATAATCATCCATGGGGATTCATTTCCTTCATATTTGATGCATGAGGAAACATACATTGTTTAATGTTTTTAATAATTACTTTTAGTTTCTGTTTAAGAATAACCATTAGGATTATCAATACAACTCCAATTTAGTTCATTTTATCATTAAAATATCCTATCCATTTTCCTTTACATACATTTTAAATTTAGTTCCCATTGAATCTATCTATTTAAAAAAACCAAAAAATTTAGTGTGATTATATAAAAAATTCATAATATATCCTCTTATGTGGAGGATAGACACTAATATATCTTTATTAAAGTTATATTAATCTATTTAATTTTTTCCAAAACAACTTTGATTCTTCCTAACATACTATCAATTATGGTTTTATAATACTTATTACTTATTCTTAAATAACATCCTAATCATAAATTTATAACAACCATTATTTGATATGAAATGTATGGAGTCTTCCATAATCATAGCATAATCTTAATTATGAAGACTATAATTTACTTTCCTTCATTCCAAAATATTATTTAGATTTATATTTTTAGAGGGTTTGGTAAAACACTTACATATTAAACCCATACATTACAAGTTGACACATCTACTAAGTGTCCATTTTTTCCATAAAAAACACTATAATATAATATGACATATTTTAATGAAAATATTCACAATTTTTATATTTAATTCATCAATTTTCCTAACTCATCATTAAAACTAGTGAAAATAGTTTAAAATATGGAATGATGAAAAAACCTCACTAAGAGAAATAAAAAAGAACAAATCTATTAGTATATTGAAAAATATGAAATCCCAAGAAATATTTTCCTTAAAATCACTGATAATTTAGAAAATGAAATAAATTATTTTCATATGAATAACTCAAAAATTCTTTTTTCTCAAATAAATCATTAAATACCAGAGACAAAAAACTAAAAACCATTTTTTTAAACATTGAGAATCTTATTAATACCTCTTTATAAACCCACATATGACATAACTGGAACCATGTTAAATCTATAATATAATCACCTTTTAAGTCCATAATTATTTCATCAAAATGTAAGGTACATTTCCCAATAAATTGTAGTTCCAACTAGGTACACCCACAGCTATTACGATCTCACCTAGTCTTATAAGTTCACAACCAATGTATAAGTTATGTTGATCTCACCTGTAAGATATAATGGGGATAAAAACATTATTTAATCTTTATTTGTCTCACTTGTTTCACATATAATTTTCATGTACAATAAAAAATTTTCCTTTATCTTTTAATGATATAAACATTGAAAAATATTTTAAACCCATATGAAAAACATATTTGTATATCAAAATCCAGTTTTTATTAAAATAATATTTTCAATAAAAAATACCCATGAAATGTTAAAGTGGGTTTTTATTTTAATAAATAGATCATTGAAAATATTCTTTAGGAAAATAACATTCTACCATTAAGTACCATCAAAGGATATCATCGTATATGGAAAAGGATTTTAAAATATCACTTGAAAAGGATCTTGTGTGAAATACCCGTTTTATTTTTAATTCACTTATTTTAAGAAGAATATCTTGATTATAAAGGGAATTTTTTAAATAACAATATATTCTATTAAAAGAAAACTCTAAATAAATTTTTTTTTCATGAAGGTGTGAAAATACACTCTTGTCATATAAGATAAAAAAATCATTTTACACATTGAGTAAAAGTCATAATGTACATCATTCACAATACTATAAAAATAGTCATTTCAAATAATTTAAAAAAAAAATAAAACATGTTTAAAGATGAAATTATTAAAACATAAGAGAATTTTAATAGTGGTTTTAATTTTTTTAAAAAAATTATGGATATAGAATAAAAAGTGTGTTTTAAGGGAAACATTAAATAATGATTTTCAAAAGAAGGTCTCTCTCCTCGAGTCGAACTCATCAAAATTATTTTATATCATCCAAAATAATAAATATAGGTTAATTTTAAATTTTTTAATAATTTTTTTATATTACCGTTTCTTTTAATTTATCTCTTACCTTCATATTTTTTTAATTAATTAAATTCACATTAGCTGTTTCAGTGATACTCCTTTCATAAGTACAAAACGGCTTTTGTTAGTTAAATATGGTGAAAGTGTTATGTATTCAATAATATCCAGAAGAAAAATTATTTCCGAATTATAATTTTTAAATAAATATTATTCTTCTAAATCTAACCATTATATGTAGTTATAAAAAATTAAATATGTTACAATTGAGAATGTAAGTCATATGTAGGCATGATTAACGTTTCCATTTTCCATCAAACATTATGAAAATAAGATAAGTATTATGTTATATTTAAATAATGATATTAATTGAATAAATATCATATTACATATTTAAAAATAGTTATATTTATCATCCATGTGAAGTTGGGTTTAAAAATGAATCACATCGCTTTGTGGAGGTGGTAGTCTAGACGTACACAAGATTAATGTTTTCGTTTTATAGTTTTTGGAATGGTAAGAAAATATGTGATATATTATCATTATATGATGATAAATATGTAATTAATAACAAATATATAACATGTATCCAACATTATAACCCATCTTGAGAGATGTTGATGCAAAATGAATTATATCAATTCAAGAGGAGGTAGCCCACCGTACACACAGACGATGAATTCCATTCCTATTTGAGGAAGGATAGAGATGGATATAAGATTTTACATTAACATACTAATATATGAATATATTTTTTATAATTTTTTAATTATTTTAGAAATTTTCAACAATATTCAAAGGGGGGTGGGAGAAGAAATAATGTAAATGTGGTTGAAAACTATACCTCTTTTTTCGAAATCCTCCTTTGATTAACTCATTTATCCATCTATTGTTGGTTGTATACATAAGAAAACAAAAAATTAATTATGGTTTGGATTATAAGATAGTATTTGGGGTTGGTAATGTCTTATCCCTCTAAGTTTTGATGTGTAAATGATTGGTAATAAGAGGTTCCCATTTATAAGATAGTGGAGGGGCACTCTAGGAATTTCTCAAAATATTAAATTTAAATAATTTAATCTTCAATTGAAAATGGTGAAAAAATGATTCATATATAATATAGGATGATTAATTGTTTATATCCTACCAATAAATTAAAATTAGAGAAGTTTTGAACATATATTTACCCTTATGTTTTATTGTTAACCCCTCGTCAACACCTTCTATACTTAGCGTGACAATTAGGATTTTTACTCCTTGAGGGTCAACATATTAACCATAAGTATTCAATAAGCCCATAAATAGTCCATGGATTATATTATAAACCATATTTTATTCCATTATCTTAATATAAGAGCTTTATAGATTTTATATTATTTAATTAATTGTTGTTTATTTTAAAATTTCATTAACGTTTTTTTTTTTGAAAAATTCATTTCTTTTATATTATTAATATCAAGACAACAAATAAAATTAAAAAAATAATTTTATATACCAATAATATCATGTTTATATATAAAATTAATTGATCACATTGTATATTTGATGTAAAATTATTATTAATATTATTATTTTCATTTATTTTATGTTTCCATTAATTGTATAATTAGTGTGTCAGTGTTCGGTATTTATTTAAGGTATTTATTTATTTAATAAAAAATAATAATAAATGACCATTAATGTGTTATGTACATTATATTTCAAACAATATTTATATCGAAACACATTTTCGGTTCGTGTCCATGTAAAAATGTTTATATTTGATTAAAATAATATTGTGATTTTTTTTGAATTTTATTAAAACAAAATAGTATAAAGTTCATAACCACATCCAATTGAAAATAAGTCATATATTATACCAATGTAATATTATTGATTTTATATAATAAAATGATAAAATTTCATCAAGTGTGGGGGTAATTTTTTAGTCATCATCATATATGTTTTTTTCCTAAATTAACTGATTTACTTTTAAAACTGGTGTAGTTTTTTATTAAAGTTCATATTAAATTTGAAGAAAAAGAAAAGGGAACAATCTAATAAATTATTACGCATAGATTTCAGATATTTTATAAATGTTTTAAAATTAAAAACATAAAATTTAAGGAATCTATATTTAAATTAAACTAGTAAAATTTGATGAACATTAGTTCTTTAGAAAATGTCTTCTTACGTAAAAATGTTTTTATACTAAATTTTATATTTAAATTAATTTATATAACAATAATTTTATTATTTAAAATAAAATTACGTAATTAAATTTAAAAAATAATCCCATTTATAATTTTAAATTATAATTACATTAAAAGTAAATTCATTTTTCAATTATAAATCATTATTTTTACTACACAATGAAAATAAATATTTTCATAAAATTATCAACAATTAAAGATAAATTAATTTTTTATGATAATTTCAAAAATAAAATTAATTTTCTAAAATAATTCTTTTTAAATTTCATTTAATTTAATTATAATATTCACTCTTAAGAAATCGCCATTTTTGAAGAAATCAAATTTTTTTGAAGAATTTAATGACTTTACTAAAATTTATGTTATTAGTTTATGTAAATTGACCTATATGTTTATATTTAATAGAAAATTTATTTTTATATAATAAATAATCTATTTTTATTCATACCTAACAAATTTATGGTTAAGTTATCAAAGTCACATTTAAATAATAATATTTCCTTGTTATTTTTAGCCTAGTGTTTCTTTTGTTTTATGCTATCAAACATAGTCCATCATTTTAAAATAATGAGATATTAAATACATACTATTTAAAAGGTGTTTATTACCATTCATACTACTATGTATAACTATAATGTTATCATGTTTATGTTTAAATATGAATTTAAATATTATACGGGGGTTAGTTTAAACTTGGTGTTACATGTGACACAAGCGAGCAAAAAAATTAAGTTCATTAGAAAAAATATTTCCTAAAACTCTGGGTGTTGTAGGGTCCCTACCCCTAAAAAGAGATTTAGTTCAGAATAGAGCTAGATTCAAGCATCACTGCTATATCTATGTATTTTATATGATGTCCCATTTCGAGTTACATAAGCTATAGATTCATGAAAATTATATTCTAGAGAGAGGATTCATTCAATGAAGTGAATATCTTTGGGTTTCTCTAGTTCTATTAGAAAATAAGTAAGATATTGGTCTATATTTTTGTATTTATAATCATCAGTTGAATTAGGTTATAATGAAGAACCACTATCTACTTCTATATATCGATGATTTTTCGATTAGATTAATTAATCTAGATGGTTCAAAAGTATTGATGTGTGGTCTGGATATAATCAAGCATGAGGATAGCTTAAAAAACATTCAAATATTTTATGGGACCTATGAGTCAATTGTGATTCTATTTGGTGTAATGAGTCCTCCATCTATAAGGACCTTTCCTTAAACAACACATAATCTAGCTATTTCATCTGTATTTCACTTCCTTGCATTCCCAATGATCTATTCAGTTTAGAGTTTTACAATGGTAGGACCTAACTTATACGTATAAAACATCATGAATACAATGTGAGTACCATCAAAACATTATCCATTTCATCCAAAACATAAAATTTTATCACAAAAAATGAACTATAATTCATTAAAAATCATTATAACATTTACCATGACTTCCTTATTTATCTTGCACATATTTATAACCTGTCAAAATCATTTGTTTCCTAGGATTAGCATAAAAAAGCTCAGTATGGGACATAAAAAGAAATAAGCAAACCATTATTCCCTCAATACTTAATAATATATGAAATCAATTTCAAAAAGACATAATTCTCACCAAGATTTACATACTTTATGAAACATGGTGTTTCTGTAAAAAATTAAATAAAATATATTAAACCATAAAGGTGTATTTTGGAATTATCTACTTATATTGTAACACTCACGACTACATTATGATTTGTAACCCTCAATGCAACCTTACAATGTAACCCTCACTACTAACATATGGTGTAACCATCCCAGTTACACAAGGATTATCCATACGACTAACCGCCAACATAAAAAAACCCAATGCATTGGATGTAGATATAGGTATTACCATTTATCATAAACAACGCACAATAATAAGAACATAATCATAAAACATCAATAATTGCATAAAAACATTGCTTTTCAACTTTTTAAAGTAAAATTTTAAATGATGATTTTAAAAGAAAATCCCCTTAAAAATATCATATAATTGACGTGATACTTAATATAATAAAAGTAAAATGTGTATACATTGTAAAAAACATATAACATCACAATATGAAAAACATTAATTCCACAAATAATTTTAGTGATTTATAATTATGGATGTATAAGGTTAACCCAAAGAATAGAAATTGGGTTATGAATTACCTTACCCCTGGTTATTATCACAAAACATGTTCTTAAACCTCCTGTATAATGGTTAAAAAAGTATTATTAACAATTTAATGAAACTTATTGACGCATATAAAAAATTACATGATCATTCTATAACATCATTACACCCTTTAATTTATAATATTTTGTTATTTACATTGTTTCGGGTGTGCTCTTTACATGATTTCCATGGTTGGATCGTAAGGGGTCTTCATGTCGAATGAAAGATAAAATCCAAAAGTGGAATAAAATGGTGTTAATATGTTTCTATAATATTAAAATATTCCATAAGTAATTTCGGTTATATGGTATGTGGATAAATCATTAGATAAATCATTAGTGATATCTGTTTAGATCATTTTGGCGGTTCTTTGATAACCACGAACGACTTCCATTATATAACATAATATTATGTATATATTTTAACTATAAAACAAGAAAGAGTATATATCATAAAAATTACTATCTGTTTCAACCATTTAAATGGTTTTATAATCAGTTTCTAAGGAACTAATGGAAATTGAATACACATCATCCATGATTTTGAAAAATCGGCACATCACAGATACTCTTTTTATTTTTAGAATAAGAGGAAGAGATGATGAAGTATTATGATGAATTTTTTCCATAAAATGATAAAATAAAGAATATATAAGATCATAAAGCATTCATACCTCTATTATAATTTTATTATAATAGACTATAAGAAAAAAATTCCAAAGAAAACACAAGAAAATGAAATAGGCTCTTTACCACTTGATCTCTTCTCCTTGAGATCCTCTTTATAGCCTTTGGTTTTGGCCTTTTGGTGAGATATGAAGGTATCGGATGTGGGGAAGATCCTTGTAAAAATTATTGAGTAGAATTTAAGAAATTATCAAAGCATGACATGTGTGATTGTAAGAGGGAGGGAAGGGTGATATTTATAGTGAATGTGAGTGAATTTTTAAATAATTTCAAAAGACATCTCATTAGTGTTCTTTGAAAACCCATAGGCTCTCCCATGGTTATTACCATTGGTATTGTCTACATGGGACACCTCAAATAATATTTTAATCCCCATTAGTCGACCAAAAATATTACATCATCATTATATAATTATGATGTCATTAAACATCAGAAAACATTAAAATAGGAATTTTACTATTCAACAAAAATTCATCTATCTGATAAAAATAAAAAAACACCTCCCATTTTTTTATTTTTATAATTATAAAATGATGTTGATTTTTTGAAAATAATTATATATATATGATTAATCTGTTTTATAAATAAAACCATATGTTATTCGCATGATAACAATTTTTAAACTATAACATAATTTATTTCAACATGAAAAATTAATCAAGATCACATTGTCATATAACATTAATAAATTAAAATAATAATATGATTTACTATTCCTAAGTTTTATATAACAATTCATAATACTATTCATAATGATATTATAATATTTACCAAAAAAAGTGTGTTCTATCAGACTTTAGATAACTTACTAATCACAACCGTAGATGTTCATTTTTCAAAATTCAAATCATAGAAGAGGAAAAATAAAGTTTAATGGATAGTTTAAAACTATATATATAAAATAAAGTGTTATTATGGAAATAAACAATATTTCATTCATTTCAATTTATTTTTAAATCCATGGGGTGTTACATTCTCTCCACCTTCTGAAAATGGTGTCCTCACAATTTTTTTACTTATTAAACAAAGGAGGGTACCTTACACTCATTGCATTTTTAGATTCCAATGTTACTTATCCAACCATGTGTTTTCTCCACAAAACCTTTACCTGATGGATTACCTTATTCCTAAATACCAATTCTTTTCAATTAAGAATCTGAAAAAATATCTCATCATAAAAAGATTATCTTCCAAATGAACTGCTTCTGGGCTAAAAAAATTAGATTAACCATGCACATACATTCTAAACATCGAATCATGAAAAAAAAATTGTGTACCTAAGATAACCATGGAGGTTAAGATGCTCAGTAGAAAACTAGTCTAACTTTCCCTAATATTTCATAAGATCTAAAGAACTATGCACTCAACATCCCTTTCTTAACAAAATGTATAACACATTTCCATTGTGAGATTCTATGAAATATATGATAATCTACCTTGAAAGAAAATTCTTTCCTCCTATTATCTGTAAAATTTTTATGCATGCTCTTAGTTTTCCTCATGTGTTGTTGGATCATCTTTATATTCTTAGCCACTTCCTCTACTAATTTTGGTCCCACGAATATCCTTTCTCTAACATCATCCCAAAAGGTAGAATTCGGCACAGCTTCCAATATAATGCCTCAAAAATTTCCATCTGTATTTTGGAATGGAATTTTTTATTACAATAAAATTAAACTAATTAAATATGATGATCTGAACATCCCATGTAATCCATTGATCAATATTGAATAAATTCTTCCAAATTCAGAATCAGTTTTTTTGACTGCCGAGCTGATTATGGATGAAACACTGTACTGAAATATAATTCTTCTCCCAGTGACCTTTAAAGGCCTTTCTAGAAGTTAGAAGTGAATATGGGATCATGGTCATGAACAATGTAATGATTGAATCTATGTAACCAGACAATCTATTTGAGGTACAGTCGAGAAATTTAATATGAAGACATAGTATCTCAAATGGAAAGAAAATAAGATGCTTTAGTCATTTAACCAACAATAATCCAGACTGTATTTTTAACTTGAGAAGTCTTTGGTAGTCCCACAATTAATTCCATGGATATATTTTCCCATTTATACTCTGTAGTAGGTAAAATCTGAAGCATCGCCTACGGTAACTGCCACATTACATTAACCTATTGACATGTCAAACGTTTCACAGTAAAATATACAATATCTCTTTTCATTCCATCCCAAAAGTAACACTCTTGATGTTCTCTTTATATCATTTTGCTACCAGGTTTAACTAAAAATAGAGACCTATGAGCATCGTAAAACAATTCATTCTTCAGCTGAGAATCACAAGGCACACACAATTGTTTTTCAAATATCAAAACACAATGTCAATCAAGGTTAAACTCTGGTAACTTATACATTTTAACCAATACTACTATTTTATATATCTCCCCATATTTCTTCTACACTTTCTTAATTCTATCTCACTAATATGACTACACTGATACTTTAAACAAAAGAGAGTAATTTTCTATACCAATAACATCCAATACAAAATTCATCAAATCATTAATCAAAGGGTCTTATTCCATCAATAACATAGTTAATGATGCATGATGTATTAGTCTCATGATTTCTACCACTTTTTTTGCTTTTATAGTATGGTAATTGGTCATGTAATCATAATACTTTACTAATTAAAGCCATCTTTTTCCGCTCAATTTTAGTTTTATTTGAGTGAATATAAACATTATAATTTTTTAGTCAATATATATTTTAATTTTGGATATGTATAAATGATGCATCCAAATTTTTTAAGAAAAAAACCACATATACTAATTCCAAATCATGTGTGGTTTAATTTACCTCAAGAGGTTTTAACTTTCTTGAAGCATAGGAAATTACCAGATCATTTTTCATCAGGACACATCCAAGTTACTTTAATGAAGAATAACCATATATGATAGACTCACTGTTTCTAGAATGTAGGTTCAGAACTGGATAGTTCACCAATATTTTTTTCAATTCCAAAAAACAATCATTAAATTATTTTTTCTAAATGAATTTAAATATTTTTTTAGTTAACATGGTTTGTATATAAGAAAATTGTTCAATGTTTTCAAAAAAACCCTCCTATAATAGCCTACCATCCCAAGAAAACTATGAAAAACGATTATATTTTGGGTTCTTTTCCATTCTTCAACAACTTTAACTTTAGAAGGATTGATTTGTTACAACCGAAATTCACTCTTTCTGAATTTTCCATTCATTTTCTTTTCATTTATGGTATTTAAAACATCCCTTAGATGTTTTTCATGCCCCTCTTTACTTCAATAATATACCATAATTTCATTATTAAACACAACCAAAAACAGATCTAATAACACATTAAATATTCAATTCATAAGATTCATGAATATTGAATGATCATTACTTTACCCAAACGACATAACAAAAAATTCATAATACCCACATCTAGTATAGAAAGAAGCCTCCAGAATGTCTTCTTCCTTTACATTAAACTGATGGTACCCCATCCTCATGTCAACCTTCAAAGAATACTATGATCTATGGAGAGGATCAATCAATCTATCTATATAAGGAGAATAATACACGTTTTCAATAGTGATGTTATTCAGGGATATATAGTCAATGCAAAGTTTTATGGAACCATCTTTCTTTTTAAAGAGAAAAATAGAAGCACCCCCTTATGAAATGATAGGATGAATGAAGCCTTTATCAAGCAACTCATACAGATAAATTTTCAATTCAAGAAAACCATTTGATCCATTTGATAAGGTAGTTTTGAGAATAGAAGGGCATCTAAAATTAATTCAATTCTGAATTCAACTTCCTGATCAGGTATAACACCAGGTAAATCATTAAGAAAAACATTATGATATTCATTAACCTTTGGAACATCATTAATCTAGAATGTTCCCTTTTTTTCAACAATATGGTCAAGATAACATTCATTTCCATATTATAGTAGTTTCTCTTCTTATGTATATGTTTTCAATTTTATGTGTTCATTCTTGTATAAAAATATAGATCGTTTTTATAATCAAATTATTTATCTCTATGATCAATCTTAGCATGATAAATAGAAATCCAATCCATACCAAGAATGACAAAAAACTCTACTAAGTGAAAAACAATATGATTTGAAGGTAATGTCATTTCACATATAATAATAGTAAGATTCATAAAATTATTTTTTATCGTATAATTTCCTATATTTTTTTACCAATAATTTCTAGTCTCATTTAAAGAGGTGATATTTCCAATTTACCAAAAAACATTCTCAGAAATAAAGGAATCTATTGACCCTTTATCAAATAAGACTTTAGAAAAATATGAGTAAACAAACAGTATACCTGATAACACTTCATTAGATGGCATGACATCTACTGATGTAGTCGCAAAGTATCACACTAAACCTTTCTTCTTATAGTCTTAATGCTTTCCATCATTTGTATCTAACTTTTGGAATAAATTTTCAAAATTACCCATATCACCACATTTGAAACACTTTGTGGTTTCCTTATTAGAATTGATATTAAGATAATTTTCATTACAATCTCAGACCCTATTTACAAACATTCCACATCAAAAACACTTCTAGGATTTGGTAAGACATTCCCTAGTGTTCATTTTCCCACACTTATCAAAAACTAGAAACTGTACCTTCATACCATCCAATTTATTTGATTGATTCTTACCCATTTCATTCCATATGGACCTATTCTTCTCATTGTTTTCAAAGTGTATATGATCATCAGAAAAATCCATTTCTAACTTCCCAGTAAATAAAAAAAATTCTCATAAATTTTTAATTCTCAGGATCCTAATACCCTTCAGTATATTGGCTTCAATACATCGTAAAAGAGATTGATTATTCTATCAGGATCCCGAATAATAGTTAGAATATACCTTACTAGCCGAGTGAATTTTTCATCATACACGACCACTAAATATTCTACCTTTTACCTCAATTAATGGAATTTGTTCTCCATCCTATGTTGAACCACCATAGGAAAATATTTTTCAGTGAAAAGACCTTTAAATTGACTTCACTCTATGGATTCAATTTCCTCTGTATCTCTGATACTCATTACCATTTACCACCATTTATAAGGTTCTCCTTCAAAAAAAATGGAATGAATAAAATTTTGATTATCCGAACATCCCATAACATCAAATATCATTTTAGTGGATTTAATACATCCTTCTACCGCTACTGGGTCAAAATATGCACTAAAGGAAAGAGGGTGTTGCCTCATAAAATGTTCCACTATCATAATGTTCCTTTTTGGTAGCTCTGTTTGTTTTCTTTCATGGATTCCACCTACATTTATTTCTAATGTCAGCTAATCCATTACCATCACAATCTTCTTGGTTCCAATTCCAACCATTCCTGGTTGTAGATTTAAAACAATATCAGCCTCTCTGTTCTTTCCATCTTCGGATTCCCTATATATTATACAGTAAACCATTCTGATCATACATATATTAGATGAAGAAACATGGTAATCTTTCAATACTATACCATTTCAACATAAATATAAGGTAAAAATAATTTATACTATTTAGTCAATTTAATATTATATCCTAAAGTTGTTTAAACTGTGCTCTGATGCCAACTATATGTATCTGACCTTAAACATTACATAATATAACTATTTAAACTGTATTTCACTTCCTTAAATTCTCAAATATCTATTTGGTATCATGTTTTAGATGTTTAGGACATAAATTATACATATCAACCTTCATGCATAAAAATTGAGTTCCATCAAAAGAGTATCCATTTCATACAAATCATAAAACATTAACACAAACAACAACTAGATTTCATTGAAAAATCATTATAACATTTAACATGACTTCCTTATTTCTCTTACACATCCTTATAACCTATGAATAAACATTGAAAATATGGGATGATAAAAAAATATCATTATGATATATAAAAAGAAGGAAAAAAACAATTAGTCTATAAATACTTAAAAACATATGAAATCATTTTAACATAGAGATAATCCTCACCAGTATTTACAAACATTGTGAAACATTATATTTCCATAAAAAATAAAGAAAATATATTAAATCATAAATCTATCTTGGGGAATTACATACTTATATTGGAACCCTCACATCTACCATATGGTTTATAACCGTCAAGGATACTTTATGTTGTAACCACCGCAATTACAGCTGGAGTAACCGTACGTCCGACCTCCAACATACAAATATGAAAAACATTTAAAGGAGATATATGTCCCACCCTTAATCATAAAAAATTCCCCAAACCAGAAAATAATCATAACACATCAATAATTTCATAAAAAAATTTGTTTAGAACATTGTAAAACTTAATATTAAAAGAATGTTTTAAAATAAAATCCCCTTACAATTATCATATAATAGAAGTAAGAATTAATATAATGAATGGAATTTGTATACACTGTAAATAAACATGAAACATCATTATATAAAAAAAATTTCAACAGAAAAATAATCTTAGTACCATATAATTAATAAAGTATAAGGTTAACCCAAAGAATGGAAATTGGGTTAATAATTCCCTAACCTTGGGTTCATCCTGCATAAAATGTTTTCAATCCTCCTATATAATGGATCGAAGATTATTATTAATATTTTAGAGAAACATATTAATGTTTATAACACATTACATGATAAATTTATAACAACATTACACCCATTCAAAAATAATATTTTGTTATTTACATTGTTTCAGGTGAGTTCTTTACAAGATTTCAATGGTTGGTTCGTAAAGGGTTTTCTTGTCGAATGGAAGAGAAACAAAAGAAGTGGAATAAAATGGTGTTAATATGTTTCCATAATATTAAATTATTCCACAAATAATTTTTTTATATTTTATGGGGATGAATCATTAGAAAAATATTTAGTGTTATCCGTTTAGATCATTTTATCGGTTCTTTGATAATCACGAAGTAGTTCCATAATATAATATAATATTATGTATATATGTTAACTCCAGAACATGAAACTGGATATGTCATCAAAATTAAAATCTATTTTAACCATTAAAATTGTTTTATAACAAGTTTTGATGGACATGAAAGAAATTGAAAACACATCATCCATGATTTTGGAAAAACGGCACATCACGGATAGTGTATTTAATTTTAGAATACGAGGAAGTAGAGAGGAACAAAGATGATTATTTTTTTCCATAAACATGTAATCATACAGAATATATATGATTCTATGTAATTCATACCTCTTGGATAAGATGAAGAGAAGAGAGTAAAAGAATAAAAAATAATTGAAAAGAGAATACATGAAAATTAAAGAGGATCTTTACCTCTTGATCTCTTCTCCTTGAGATACTTCTTAAGGCCTTTGGTTTTGGCCTTTTCACGAGACCATTAGGTCATGGACGTTGGGAATATACTTGGAAATATGGGTGGGAATAATTTATACATTCTAAAATCTTTATATATGTGATAGGAAGAGGGAGGTGAGGGTTTTCTTTTTAGTGAAAGTGAGGGAATTTTTAATTAATTTGAAAAGACACCTCATTAGTGGTATTCTCAAAACCATGGCCTTGACCGTGGTTCTCCCCATTATTATTTTCCAATTGGGACACCTCATATAATATATTTATCCCCAAGAGATGACTTGAAATATTACATCATAATTACATCATTATGATTTCATTAAACACTTGAAAACTTTAAAACTGTATTTTTACTATTCACCAAAAATTAATATCTATGAAAAAACCCAAAACACACCATTAACATTTATTGAAATTTAGAATTCAAAAAATAATACGATTTTTGGAATATAATTTTTGAAATATGATTAATTTAATTTTTTAAATAAAATTATATTTTATTTAGAAAATAACAATATTAAAACTATAACTTATTTTATATCACCTTGAAAAATCTATCAAGATCTCATTATATTATAATGATAAAAAATGAAATAATAATATGATATAATATTCAGAAGGATCATATTACTATGCATGTCACTATTCATAAGGTTATGTTACTCTTCACCAAAATATCAAGTTGGTTCTATTAGAATCCAAATAACTTACTAGTCCCAACTGTAGAAGTATGTTTTGGAAAATTCAAATCATAGAAGTAGAAAAATTAATTTTAATGACTATTTTAAAACTAACTCTTAAAAAAGTATCATTATTTTAAAAAATAGTGTTTCATGCATTTCAATTTATTTTTAAAGCCTTGGGCTGCTACATTCTCCCAACTTTTTGGAAATTTCATCCTCAAAATTTTATTTTCTTATTAAATGAATTAGGGAACCTTTACCTCAAATATTTTTCTTATTACCATGTTTCTTCTTCAACCATGTGGTTTCTCCGCAAAACCATTACTTGGTAGATTACCTTATTCTGCAAAACTTGTTCTCTTTGATTAAGAATCTGAATAGGTTTCTCTTCATAACAAAGGTTCTATTCTAGTTGAACTACTTCTATGATCAAAATATTAGATGAATCTAGAACATACATTCTCGACACCAAAAAATGAAAACCATTGTGTACTTGGGATAAACTCTGTGGAAAATCTACTTGGTTGGAAACTAGTCCAACTATTTCCATGATTTCATAAGGTATAATGTACCGTGGACTCAACTTCCCTTTCTAACCAAAATACTTAACACTTTTCCATGGTGAAATTCTAAGAAAAACATGATCATTTATCTCGAATGAAAATACACTCTTCCAGTTATCTACATATCGTTTCTTCCTGCTCTGAGCTGTCATCATGTTTTGTTGGATCAAATATACTTTCTCATCCATTTCCTCTTCTAATTCTTGTCCCATCAACATCATTTCCTAGAATTCATCCCAATAAGTTAGATTTCTACACTTCATCCCCTATAATGCCTCAAAATGTGTCATTTGTATACTGGTATAAAAGCTGTTATTATAATAATATTCAACTAATGAAATATTTTGATCCCAACATCCATGGTAATCACTTGAACAAGCTCAAAGCATATCCTCCAATGTCTGAATCATCCATTATGATTTCCCATCTGATTAAGGATTAAAATATATACTGAAATTTAATTATGTTCCTAAAGACATCTAAAGGCCTATAAAAAAGATAGAAGTAAACATGGGATCACAGTCAGATACAATAGAAATATGAACTCTGTATAACCTGATGATCTATTTTATGTATAGTCTATAAATATGATATAATGACATAGTATCTCGAATCAATAGGAAATGAGAATATTTAGTCAGTTGATCGATAATAACCCAAAATTCATTGTTTCCTCAAGAAGTCTATGGTAGTCCCATAATGAAGTCCCTGAAGATATTTTCCCATTTTGACTATAGCATTAGTAAAAGTTGATGCACCCCCTTCGGTAACTACCGCTCTGCTTTAGCCTATTGAAATGTAAAAAAAATTAACGATAAAATATGCAATACCTCATTTCATTCCACCCCACTACTAATACTCCCAATGGTCTTTATACATATTTATGGTACCATGATAATCTTAAAACAAAGAACAACAAGCTTCGTACAACAATTATTTCTTCAGATAAGAATCACAAGGCAGACACAATATTTTTCCAAATATCAAAACTTTATCTTTATCAAGGTTAAACTCTGGTAACTTACCAATTTTAACCAATTCTACAATTTTTTGTAGATCATCATCTATCTTCAACGCTTGCTTAATTCTGGATGACAATGATGAATACACTGAAACTTGAAACAAAAGAGAGAAATTTTCTACACCAACAACTCCAAAGCCAAAATTCATAATATCATCAATCAACGGGACTTCTTCCTACCATAACATAGTTAATGATGCATGATTTTTTTGACTCAAGTAATCTTCTATTTTTTTCTTTTGGATGATGGTAATTGTTCGTGAAATCATAATCGTTTATCAATTCAGTCTACATTATTTTTTTCATGTTTAATTCCTTTTGAGTTAATATATACTTCAGTCTTTTTTGGTCAGTATATACACATTTGGCTCCATATAAAAAATTCCTCAAAAATTATAATTAAATAAACACATATTCTTATTACAATTCATGTGTAGTATAATTTAACTCATGAGGTTTTAGTTGTCTTGAAGTATAAGCAATTACCTGTTTATTCGGCCTTAGAACACAACTATGTCCCTTTAATGAAGCATCCTTGTATATTAAAAACTCACCATTTCAAGAAGGCAGGGTTATAATTGGATTATTCTCCAATATTCATTTGAATTCCTAGAAAAATCATCATAATCTTTTTTCCAGTTGAATTTAACTCCTTTTTGAGTTAATATAGTTAGTGGACTAGATAATCATGAAATGTTTTCATCAAACCACCTATAATAACCTTAAAACCCAGGAATACTATGAATCTGAGTTATATTTTTTGCCCTTTTCCATTCATCAAAAAACTTTTAGCAGGATCAAATGTCATGCTATCTTCAGAAACAATGTTTCCAAGGAAATAAATTTGTTCCTACCAAAATTCACACTTAGTGAATTTTCCATAAAACTTCTTTTCTTTTATGGTTTTTAAAAAAACCCTTAGATGTTTTTAATAATCCACTTTACTTCTAGAATATATAATAATTTGATCAATAATCACAACCACAAACTTAACCAATAACTCATTAAATATTCTATTCATAATATCCATGAATATGTCAGGTTCATTAGTTAACTCAAATGTCCTAACAGAAAATTCAAAATGACCATATCTAGTATGATACGTAGTCTTCGAGATATCATCTTCCTTTACTTTCAACTGATGGTACCCTGACCCCATATCAACCTCTGAAAAATACTTTGCTCCGTGGAGTTGATCAAACAAGTCATCGATATGGGGAAAAAGATAATTGTTTTTAACAGTGATGTTATTCAAAGATCTATAATCAATGAAAAGTATCATGGAACCATGATTCATTTTAATGAACGACACAGAAGCATCCCATGGTGAAGTGCTAGGACGAATGAAGCCTTTATCAAGGAACTCCTTAAACTAATTTATCAATTTAGGAAGTTCTATTTGATCCATTTGATAAGGGGGTTTTGAAATTTTCATAACATCAAGAACTAAGTCAATTGGGAATTCAACTTCTTGGTCAGGTATAACACTTATTAGCTCATCCAAAAAAACATCAAGATATTTATTTACCACCAGCATATCATTAATCTGAATAGTTACCTTGTTTTAAACAACATGACCAAGATAACTTTCAATTTCATATTTCAACAAATTCTCAGGTTCCTAATATATTATCCATTGTATGGTGTCATTATTATATAAAATCTAAAAATCTTTCCAAAAAACAACTTCTTTAGATCTACAATCAGTCTCAACATGATAAACAAAAATCCAATCCATATCCCAAATGATATAAAACTATAATAAGGGAAAAAATTTAAGGTTTTCAAGTAATGGCTTTCCATAGATAAGAATAGGAAGATTCATAAAATTTAATTTCATTGTAACATTCCCGCTAGTTTTACAAAATATTTTCTTATCTTATTTGTTGAGGTGACATTTCCGATTTACCCTTAAAGTTCCTTGAAAAAAAAAGGATTATGTTGACCTTGTATCAAACTATACTTTAGAAAAAGCTTGGTAAAAAATAAAGTATCATATAAATCATCATTGGATGACTCTAAATCTATGGATTTAGTCTCAAAGGATCTCACAACATGTGTTTGCTTATAGTCTGGATTCTTTCAACCATTCAAATCATTCATTCGGAATAAATTTGAATAATGACCCATCTCACCACATTTTAAACACTTTATAATTTTCTAATCTGAATTGATATTATTATCATTTTCATTACAATATCATGCCATATTCCCAAACATGACACATCGAAATCACTTCTAGATTTCGGTGAGACATACCCCATGGTTATTTTTTCCACACATTTCACAAAATGGAAACTGGACTTTCTTACCATCAGATTTCATGGATTAATTCTTACCCATTTCTTTCCATATAGACCAATTCTTCCATTTATTTTCAAATTGAATGTTATCATCAACAAACTCTATTTCGACCCTCTAAGCACATCAAAAATGAAAATCATAACATTTGAATTTTTGGGAGGCCAATTCCCTTTGTTGTCTTCGCTTCAATTCCAAGTAAAATCTATTGATTTTTCTATCAAGATCGTGAATAAGATTTGGAGAGTGCCTTTTTAGTTGGGTGAGGTTTTCTTCTTACCCTACCACTGAATATTCCTCCTTTTTCTTCACTTAAAGTAATTTCTTCTCCATTCTATGTCGAGATACCTTAGTAAAATATTTTTCCTGGAAAATATCTTTAAATTCATCCCATTCTAGGGCTTCAATCTCCTCTCTATCTCTGATATTATCTACCATTGACCACCACTGATCAACTTCACCTTCACAATGATAAATGTAAAGACTAAACATTTGATTATCTGAACATACGTAACAAAGAATAATTTTTTAATGTATTTAATCCATCCTTTAGCCTCTACTAGGTCATAAGATCCATTGAAGGCATGAGGGTATTACCTTATACACATTTACACTATCTTCATGTTACTTTATGGTATCTCTAGTTGATCACTTACATAGATACCACCACCATTTATTGCCTACATCAGGTGAACCATTAACGTCTCAAACTGATCGGTTCCAAATTCCACCATTCCCAGTTGTGGATTTAGAAAGATATCAGCCTCTCGGTTCCTTCCAACTTCCGCTTCCATGTTTCATATTTGGAAAACAATTCTGAACAGACATATCATAGATGAATCAACATAGAAATATTTAAGTTATATATCATTTCAATATAAACTTAAGGTAAAAATCATTAATGGTATTCTTTAAACATCATACTAACTCCTAAATTTATCTAAACTGTGCTCTGATACCAACTATAAGGACCCGACCTTAAACAATACATAATCAAGATATTTCAACTATATTTAACATATTTATAATCCCAAATAAATTTTTGGTTTATATTGTTAGAAATTTAGGACATAAAACTTACATATCACCCCCTAGCATACTTAGTGAGTAATATAAAAAGAGTGACCATTTCTTATAAAACATACAATTTTAACACAAACAACAACTACATTTTAGAGAGGAATCTTCTTAACATTTAACTTGACTTCTTTATTTTTCTAACACATCTTCATAAACTATGAAAAAAAATTAAATACACTGTATGAGCATAAAAATACTTGTAAGGGATATAAATAGAAGGAAAGAAACCATTATTCCATGAATACTTGAAATCATTTTCACAAAGACATTCTTCACAACAATATTTAATTACTTTGTGAAACATGATACTACCATAAAAAATTTAGGAACATATATAAAACCATAAAATTTTATTAGTTCATTAATTAGTTATATGATAACCCTCATGGCTACCTTAATATTTTGTCACCCTCATGGATACCATAAAATATAACCCTCACAACTACCAAATGGTGTAACCATCATAGTTATACTGGGAGTAACCATACAACCGACCTCCAACATACACATACCCAATAAATTAAAGGGTGATATAGGTCCCACCATCCATCATTAAAAATTCCCAATAACAATAACATAATCATAAAACACGATTAATTTCATAATAATATTAGTTTTGATCTTTGTAAAACCGAATTTTAAAAGAGGATTTTAATGGAAAATCCCCTTAAAAATATCATATAATATTAGTGAGGCTTAATATATTGTAATGAATATTTTTATAAATATCAAATAAATATATAAAATAATAATATTAACAAAAACTAATCAAAAAAATAATCGTAGTACCATATAATTAATGAAGTACATAGTTAACCTAATGAATAGAAATTGGGTTAAGAAATCCCTTACCTCAGGTTTGTCTTAGTTAAAATGTGATTTAACCTCCTGTATAATTTTTAATATAGTATTATTAATATTTTAAACAAACATATTCATATTTATAACACCATACATGATTATTTTATAACATCATTCCACCCTTTTATTAATAATATTTTTTTTATTTACACTGTTTCTGGGGTGTTATTTACATGATTTTCATAGTTAGTTCATAAGGGGTTTTGATGTTGAATTTAACAGAAACTATAGATGTGAAACAAAATGGTTTTAATATCTTTCTATAATATTAACTTATTCCATTAATAATTTTGGTTCTATTTTATGTGGATGAATCATTAGATAAATCAGTAGTGATATCTGTTTAGACCATTTGGGCGGTTCTTTGATAATCACGAACTAGTTCAAATATATATCATATTATTATGTATATATATTAAATCCATAACATGAAAAATGATATATCATAAAATTTATAGTATTTTTTCATCCATTAAAATAGTTTTATAACAAGTTTTTATGCTAGTAACGGAAATTGAAAACACATCATCCATGATTTTGGTAAATAGAAGATGATAGGAAGAATGATGTTGAATTTTTTCCATAAAAATGATAAAATCCAGAATATATAATATTATGTATCTTTCATATCTCTTAAGCATGAGGTTGATAATAGAGTTAAAGAAACAACAAAATTTATAATTAAACATAAGAAAATGATAGAGGATATTTACCTCTTGATCTCTTCTCCATGAGATCCTCTTTAAGGCCTTTGGTTTTGGCCTTTTTGTGAAACCAAATAGTCTTGTACATGGGGAAGATCCTAGGTTAAGGTATTGGGAATAATTTATTCAATTTACAAAGATTTATAGGGGTGATAGGAATAGGTAGTTGATGGTGGTATTTATAGTGAAAGTCAGTGAATTTTTAATTAATTTCCAAGGACACCTCATAAGTGGTATTTGAAAATTAATGGTCTTGACTATGGTTTTGACCACTTTATTGACCACATGGGACACCTAATATCATATTTTAGTCACCAATAGTCGACCGTAAATATTTCATTGTCATTACATCATTATAATGTCAATAAAAACATTAAAACATTAAAACGGTATTTTTATTATTCACAAAAAATTCATCTATCTCAAAAAATTCACAAAAAAACACCCTTTCCATTTTATTCCTGTAGAATTCAAAAATAAATTCCATATTTTGAAAATATTTTTCTATAAATTATTAATTAAATTTAAAATAAAATCATATTTTATTAAAAATTAATAATTTTAAAACTATTACTGATTTTATATCACCTTAAAAGATAAATCAAGATCTCATTATCTTATAACCATAATAAAATAAAATTATAATATGATTAAATATTCATAAGGTTCATATTACTATTCAAATTAGAATTTTTAAATGTATGTTACTATTCACCAAAAAAATATAGTTGGTTCTATCAGTCAATAAATAACATTATGATCACAACCATAGATGTCTATTTTTAAAAATTAAAATCAGTGAAGTAGCATAATTATGTTTAATGGCTAGTTTTCAACTAAATCCTTAAAAAAATTTCATTATGTGGGTAAACAATGATTCATTCATTTCAATTTATTTTTAAAACATTGAGGTGTTACACCGACCATGTTCATGGGACTTATGAATCATGTATTTCATGAGTTTTTGTTTCGATTTTTGTGGTGTTTATTAATTAAAGCCTTATGATTGTTTGCAAATAATCTTGGATTGAGACTCCTATAAAATCATTTACTACAACGGATTAGGCATTCATGTTAAATATCTAGTATCAATCTAATTTCTATTGTTTGAAGGAGAATCTATATTGTTCTTTAGTTTTTCATTTTTCAGTCCTTCATTTGAGGATTATTGTAATTATCCATGACTTGTTTTTGGTTTTGTTCTAATATAGTATAGGGAGGTAATATATTGTTAGTATTAGAATTTATATCCTAATTAATGTAACTATTCCGCTATTTATATTGAGCTTATCGTAGTTGTATTTTTATTAATGGTATGGTTCTATTACATAATTGGTGAGTGCTTTGTGGTATTAAAACTAAAGAGTTGAATGTATGTATTTTACAAATATTACTTGAATTAATTTAAGTAATTGTGGATAGAATTATTATTTTATTATTACTTATATATTTCCAATAATCTTTGGAATTTAGTGTTTAGGGATCATGCCTTGAGCATGAATTCATGTGGTGGTGTTGTGTCTGAGTCTGGAGACTCATAGAGAGTGATGGAAGTGTTGGATTAAATGAACATTAATATGAGAGAAGGTGGTGGTGGAGAGTGTATTTATCAGATTAAAATGTATTTAAATTTAGTGAAATATTGGATGATAAATTTCTATATATTTTTCAGTGATCTTCTAGTGATATTTTATTTTTTTAGTGACACTTATGATATATTTTATATGGATGGATAACATAAAGTGTTGTTATATGTTACCCTCTTCATTTCTTCAAATTTGTGTGATTTTATTCTCCATAAGTTCCAATGTTCACCTTTGATAGTATATCCTAGTGTGGTCAATTTGTACCATCCAATAAAAAGGAAAAATTTTGTGGTATGGTATAAATATATCTACTCCCGTGCTTATCTCTCAATGATTAGTTTTATTTAGAGTAAATTCTAGGCACCATGTTCATGGTGGGTTTCGTAAGCCATTGGATGTTCACTAGTGGAAGAGGGAGGACATCTCAATGGACTTCATTTATAATTTTCCTCGAGAATTTGTATGTTGTATCATGATTTGAATGAACCTTGATATCTTAATGAACTTATATCACATAATAGCAATTACGGATTTGAGATTAGCGGTGGATTTTCTGAGGTGGTATCTATATGGGGTAGTGAGGATTTATAGGGTTATAAATATGATATTATCATAACATGTCCTCTATTTCACCGACAATTTTTGGATATGTGTAAGATCTCGGATTGTTTGAGTAAAATACTTACTTGTGTTTTGTGTTGAACATAATTCATTTGGTTTTAAATAATGTTTAAGCTTGGTGGCGAGTCTTGTTTGGAGATAGATATCATTTTTTAGGAATTTGACCTTATGTTTAAGGATATATGTTTATTTAAATTAGTTGAGTTTTATAAATTTCTAATGGGGTTACAAGAGTTTCCCACGGTATTGAATTATTTAGAGGTAGTTCGGGTCCTTATCAATCAACTATGTGACCTTAGCAACTTCGCCATCAATATAGTTAAATTGATGCTCTAGTGAACATATCAATACATATAAATAAAAAATTAATATATATATATAAATTTAATAAAATAATTTAACCATATATTCTCCCTTTATTTCTCATTGATTTCATTACTGATATTTCTCTATGATACAGGTTACACATAAATGATATCGTTGTACTTGGATAATGTTGTCATTGAACTTCTACACTCTATATAATTTTTACCTATAATTTTATTATCTTCACTATAATATTTCACTATTTTTGTTAGATTATTGCAAGATTCATTCATATGGGAGTGCCCACATATCTTATTAAACTATCCCATTGAGTAATATAAAATAATAAAATAATAATTAATTCATAGTGCAATAGGAAAGAATGATGTCAAATAATTTGAAACAGTTATAACAAAATCTAACACAGGCTTGTCATTAGGCTTTGATGGATCTATGGGCCATCCTAGATCTATATCCTATGAATGATGTGTCTGTTACAATTCTTTCATTGGGTCATGTGCGTGCATTGGAGTGGATGTATAAGGAGTTGAATCATCAGATCCTGGACAAATTTTAGGAAATAGAGGTGGCATAGACACGATAAGATAAGAACAGAACTGTTGGGGATAAATAATAGGGTATGAATATTGTTTTGGTGGGAAAATACCTAGAGGCGATATAAGAATGTTAGGAGAATTATCGACTATATAACATTATGGTGGGGGAATGGGTGGGAAAATCCCTAGAGGATTTGGGGAGGATAAAAAGGTATAGTAGATGGGATTTCTAATGGCAGTCAGGGTGTGAATTAGTACAATGAGTGCATCAGGTTTATCTTTGAGAACCCCCACTTAGACGCATACTTGTAGGCTGAGGAGAAGTAAACTCTAGTTTTGATGAATTTCCCTAAAAAAATAGTATATATAAAGTACAAGTTAGTGAATGTAATATAGAAGAAAAATATGACAATTACTATACTCACTAAGGGAATCAAGGGAGGAAACCCTAGATCATGCATTTGTGGATCATTATCAAATAATATCTTCCTTCGAATTTCATTGATATCATTTATAATATACATTCAAATAAAATGTACATTTTATATAAATATTTTTAAAAATAATTCATATAACATAGAAGTTGAAGAATTCAAAAACCATATCATAACATGTTTTATAAACTATAATTTAAAAAAAAGATAGAAATTTTTTAAAATCGCATTTTGAATTTGGTTTTGTGAATTGAAATAAATATAATCAAATGTAATGAAAACATTGAATACTAAATAAAAAATATCATTCCAAAAAACAATGTTACTTTAATTAGAGAAATCCATTTCAAGATAAACTAAATGAACTGTGAACATATATATTTTATTATATATATTGCCTACCAATACATGAGGTTCCACATAAGTTATCATATTGGGAAAAGTTATGTCATATAATAAAATATTTTCTTCAATACCAATGGTGACATCAATGGTGTCAATTAATTCCCCCACCCATCATGAAATATATGTATTGGGATTACTTCAACAGTCACACCTTAATCAGGTCTCTAATTATATTTTATATGAAACATTTTTTTTCATTGAATCCAAAATATATTGTTCATCAATAGTTAAGATGAAATTAAAGTCAATAACTATCACCCTACATTCACCAATAAATGTACCATGTCAAGTCATTAAATCAGAACATTAAAATTTCATAATAGTGACTCGACCATGAGAGTAGTAATCTAATGACAATATTTTCTCAATAAGTCTATAATAAGACACATTTCAATATTGGGGATTACTATATAATGCAATATTAAAACATTAAATTGTTGTTGCTAATATAATTTCATTATGGTGTGTTCTCATATTCACCACTCGATCAATTTTTTAAAATTTACACACATTAATTATTATATATTTTCACTCATGAACCAATGATTTGGGACCAAAATCCAACAGTCTGCATTTATGAGATATTGATTCAATAGGTAAAAAAATATTTCAAATATATATAAATAATATTACTTAATGAATATCAATATTTTATGTTAATTGAATTATTTTTCATTACTTTTGATTTCATCCAAGTAGGATACTCTTATATAAATATCCCCTCTCCTTCTCAAAGGAAAATATCGATTAAATCTACATATTTGTTTATTTTATCTAAATAAAATGATAATAAAAGATAATGTTATGTGTGAAATGCAATAGTAAGAGATAGCATAAAAGTATTCAAATTACTTACTTGGTATAGTCATCGAAAAATCCATAATTAAACAAGACTGTGGGATGTGCTATATCCCACTCATCAAGGCTTCATGTAGGAAATGCATATAACCCATGAATTTATCTTGGTTGGGGAATAGATGTAAATGATGGATCAATCTCCATATACTTCTCCCCATTATTTCTCATTGTGAAGTAGTGTACTGTGATCACATCAAAAAAATACATTGAACAAAAATCTATACATTGTTGAGTCATAAAACCTCCCATAATGGAACCTTCATAATGATTCTTATTTCAGATAAGATATTTAATTGTCAAAATATTTCTTTTAGTATAATATATCCACTATGAATAAATTGTTCCCACAAGTAATTTTTTAGTTGGAAGTGGAGCTATTAAATGATGTATGCAAGTGAAAAATTATGGATGATTTTTTTTTCCAAATCACACAAGAATAATGGCCCCTCTTTTTAAATTTTTTTCATGAATGACTTAGATAACATTTTGGAAAAAGGTCTCTATAAAAATGGTAATATCAAGTCAATTTCACCCTTAAATTATTGGATATTAAATAATTGATTTATGTTTGAACTTATTTTCGAAAAAGAATGTGATAATCATTAGTTTCAATGAATTTTTTTTAACTCCCTTATGTTGAGTTGTTTAGGTATGTTTCTATAAAATACTTCAAGAACCTTTATATTCTCTAATACATACATAAATTTATTTTTCTATATAGGTTTAATGACATAAGTATCACAAGGAACATTCCATTTGTTTTCACCGATACACACAGGATGTAGTTCTAGTATAATAACCAAATATAAAAAGCTATTGAAATATTGTAAGTCATATTTGGTCTTCCCATTGAAAATTATAGGAATTTAAAGAAATAATTTAACATATATTTTCTCCACTGTTCATTATGTCTAAACAATGACTTAAGAAATGGTTTGACCAATATGGACACTCAAACAAGTTACTTTTCTTTTTCTAGTTTTAATTAGATTTACTTTTAAAATTCATCATATTTTTAGATTTCATCTAACTTTTTCCAAATGAGTAAAAAAATTATTTCAATTTACTTATAAAATAATTTCCTGACATAAATTGAGGTGGATTTTCTGTGTCAATTGTATTATCAAACCTCCGAATATTATTCATATATTGATGATCCATTGGAATGAATCATCAATGCCCCCATGAAACATAAACTAAAAATATATATAAGTCTTCTTGATAATTTATTAATTATACATATTAGAAATTATATTTATCCCTTTTTTCTCTAACAAAACTTCATTTCATAAGCATGGAAATCATTTATATTATGTAGAAGTTAAGAAAAAAATGAAAGATATTTTTTGAATTGGTAGTTAATGTGTTTACACCCATATCCCAATGATTCTTCATCTTCCTTATTATGTGTTTGATGAAGACGTCTATATCATTTCTAGTAAAAGAAGTTTATATACTAGTATACATAAAAATTGAATTTTTCTGAAAAAAAAACTATGGATGATGATTAAAAACGTGAATAAAAACTAGCCACATGATATATGCAGTAAGTATTTGACCCAAACTGGCATTATGAACCAAAGTTACAAAAAATAAAGATTTTCTGAATCAAATTCCCACCATGATAATCCATATTCAAAATGAATGAACTCATGATTATCTTTAAATATCTTAGTTTCAGGAGATCTCATATTGGTTTATATTTTTACAAATTTTAATAGATTTTGAAGCCTAGGAATCAATGGAAAATGTAACATGACATTCTATGGAACAAGAGATGGTCTTACATCTACATTTTCCTTCAATTGAGATATACCACATTCTTTATATTCATTAATGTCTATTTTCTCATCCCAAAATAAATTGTAATATTTTTAACAAGAATGATTTTTATTAGTATTAAATTTAAGCTGCTTAATTAACATACATTGCTTATATTGATTTTATGGAGTATCTGTACCATAAAGTTGAAATTACTTAATTAAATGTTTGAATATAATCAATGGAAGTATTAGAAATTCCATAAATGGTTTTTCCAAGATATACCAATATTAAAAATTTATAATATTCATTATAGTACATTCCTGATATACAGGTTTTCTAGCATCATCCATTAATTTTTTCACTCTCTCAGAATTATAATGTTCATTATTTTCCCTGTGTATATTGATATCATTTTCATGTTTTATTAGAATACTATCTCTCTCTTGATGATACAAAAATGGAAACGAACCAAATATCAAAATCTATATATCATTTCATTCTTTCCATTCATGAATAGTAGAATATTGTTTCATCTATCCACTTTAATACAAAAAATAATAGTTTTTTAATCTATAATTTTATATATGGTAGATAATTTCTTCTAAAATTAAACATGGTCTTCCAAAATAATTATAACATAGCCACTGTTTTCGACCTCCATATAAAGAATTATTAAATGAAAAATCTAAAAAACATCCAAACTCTTTTAAAACTTGGATAAAATATGATCTTTATGATACATCCACCATTTATCTACTCTATTACTGGGTAAAAAAGATATATTTTGATCTGTAGTGTAAAACAAAAGTAAAAAATCCATTAAAACATATATTAATATGAAAGTAATGAAATCATACTAGTATGAAGCAAAAATGAATAAAAGAAAAAAATATAAGATATAAGTGAGGTCTATAAATAGTGAACCAAAGTGGGCATCCCTGAAATTTAAGAATTCACTATCATTTTTGATAAACTGAATAAATCTGAGATACTTCAATGTACTACTGATGATTTTAACTAGGAAGACTCAATCAACAATATCAAATAAAAGGAAAACCCATAATTTCATGAAAACAAATTCTTACCTTCCAAATTATCTCAATAAATTTAACATCCAAAAATTCATTCAAGAGATCAAAACCAGAATCAAACGAAAAATGATCAATATAAATAATATAGGAGAGGAATAAATACCTTAAATTATAAAATAATTCAACATTAAGATCTTGAATATTTTAAAGACATTTTCTTATTTGGATAATGTATTTTATAGTTTATTTCTATAGATATCCTAGCTAAACAAAAAAATTATTTTTCATTGAAATTTCTATGCATGATGGATCTGAATGACCAAACCAGCCACATTAGAAACACACTAATTATTTTATTCATTCATTAAGAGTGAAAATTGATGGATATTTCATCTATAATTTAGTTTTTCCCAGGTTATAATATTAACTAAATGGAGAACCTTTACTATCCCTGAAAGAGATAGATCCTCCACCCTTATTGGGTGGTGACCAACGCTTAGATAATCATTACTTCTCCCTGGAATCAATTAATTTAGATGTTAAAAACAAAAACACCAAGTCACTAAATCTCTAATTATATAGTATATGGTCATGAAATTTTATGGATTATCCCATAATTTAAAGGATATATAATACTCAATTAAATAATTAAATGACTAAACTAATTATAGAAAATAAAATCTACTTGAAAACTAAAAAATAAATATTTATGATGCATTAAAATAATGATATAAGAAAATAAAAAAATTTATGAGACATATAATACCATGGTTCATGATCTAATGATTGTTGGATTTTTTTTGTATCTTTATGGAAGAAAACACAATCATGGATTATTCTAATCCTTATCTCCATTTACATTTATCCAAACCCCGTTATTTATAGGAAATAATTATTCTTTGGATCGACTTATCCTTCCCAAAATAACTCCTCAAACATGAACATGGATATCATGGTCAATAGATATGCAATTCCTTCAATAAATTTAAAGATATTGTGTTTTTATTTTCATGTTAACAAAATATTCATGAAATGTAAATAAACCATGTAATTACCTCTATATGGCCATCTATACATCGTTATGTATCTATTTACATCATGGAATGAGTAAATACTCATAAAGTATAAAACCTAAAAGGAAAGACCAAAAATCACTACATCTTTGTTTAAATTTTTTAAAAACAAGAATGTACATGATGTCATAAATAAAAAGTAGAACAATACTCTACATAAGAGAAGAAGGATTCATAACTCACTAATATGATGTTAATGAAGATCCAAATTAAGAAATTATTGAATATGTGGAGAATGTTGGATTATAATGGATTCTATTTCTCACATGGTTGATGGAAATTTATATATGGATTAAGGGTGAATGGAGAGAGGCTAGGATTCCAATGTTATTGTGAAGAAGCTATACCAATGGTTTTTATAAAAAAACATATTTCTATAGAACAACCTTTAATAATGGATATTTTGAACCTTTATAATAGATTTATCTATACCAGTAGATTAAAAAATATTGGTATATACTGGATCTAGTAACTCTACACTAAACCATTAATATAGAGGCTTGGGGATGACCCACTTTCCTATAATGGTATCCCTTTAAAAATTGATACATGATGTATAAATGGATTACACGTCATATATATATCACGAGTAGTGGTTTTTAGTGAACATTTTGGATGATTTATTTTTCATTCATCTATTACAGCCCCTCCTCTCAACCCTAAGTGTCATATAGATGAATTTGGTTCCTTTTATTTCAATCTATATGATTGTTTGTATTAAATCCCTGGAGAATTGTTCTGCTAAGGTTTTCCCCTCTCTTATGATGATATCCATTATCGTATTTTAAATCCTTATATTGTAATTTATTTTCATCTTGATCAAGGTTGATTTAGGTTTGGTTTGAAATATTATACACCATCTTCCTTATTGGTGTTACCCTTTTGAAGTGTGTCATCAAACAGGGATTTATGGAGGGGGTATAAACCTAACCGTATGTTATATTTCATTTTTTATGTATATAAAATATTTTGATTATTCCAACATTATGTGTTCTCTAATTAATTATTTATTAACTAATGACAAAATTATGGATTCGAATATTGGATGGATCCCTTTGGATTCAATTTTTTATCTGACCTAGATTATGAAAACCCATTAGTTTAGTGAACCTTCAATAATGAGAACTTGGATAATGGTATAAACTATGTTTTTCATGATATAGAATCCATAGGTAATGACTTATTATCATACTAACATTACAGATGGTCATTTTTTATGTAAATGAAGGCGCAATCATTAAAAAAAAGATAATTTTCATATTTAACCTTCTTGGATTATGATGTGATATTGTGATAGCCATACTGTTGTGAATTGTTGAGTGTATCTTTTTGAAATGATTATATAGCGGTCTTTGCCCAGTGATTCAATCTAAAATGCATATATAGAGTGTTATGCCCCAGGATTCAGAAGAATTGATTATATAGAGTGCTATACCCAGTGATACATGCGAAAATGATTATATTATAAGATATTATCAATGATGCTAAGATGGTTATCTAGCTGGCTATGCTCAGTGAAACATGTTGAAATGATTATATAACATGTTATTCCTTAACACGTGATAAAATTATTATATAGTAGGCTTGGACTAGATTTGTTTGATTTCCATGGTAATATGGTTATTGTTTCCATGGTTATGATGCATGCTCAGAGACATAACGACACAACATCGAAGCAGGGTTATTTGGATATATGGTTATGGTTGGAATGGTTGTGTTACATGATTAGAGACACTCTTCCTTGGTGTCGAAGATGATTAATTGATTTATATTATTAATTGATTAATTAATACACCTATTTATCACCTTATGACATACACTTATTATCAAACATGTTTTTTAGATTAGATGGTTTCAAACTACTTTTTTTTTACTCTCACTATAGTCGGGACACCGTTTAGTACCCATGCAGATTACATGGATGCATGATTGGACAAGGTAAATTGACCTTTCTCTTATTTTTTTTCTTGCTGGATGGGATGGAGTTTTGAGACAAATCTAGAATTCCACTCAAGATTAGGGAAATTCAAGTCTATATTTGAGTCTACTAGTAATTTAGTCTATATTAAATCTTGCATGGAATTTATTTACTTTCTATCCTAACCTTACATTTTTCTTTATTACATATCAAGTTATTCAGTTCTCATTAATTGTTTAGTATATACACAGTATTATATTGTTTCCTTTATTCCCATTACTATGATATTTATTTATATTTTTTATTTACAAAGTATTATAACTATGAAATATGGGGTATTTTCATGCCACTATACTTATCACACCACTATTGTGGAAGAACCCAGATCTTTTTTTTTCAGGTATGACTTTCTTTTCTGGCCATTTTTTAGAAGAAGAGGAATTTCTAGAAATTTTTTGAAGTACGCGCCATGTACTTTATGAGTACACGCCATGTACTCGGTTACCCCAGGTAGCCATTTTCTAGCCATGTAACGTCCACACATGTGACCGTGTGTGGTGACCTGGAGACTGCCTAAAGTGGAGTAAAGAAAGGGCAAGTACACGCTGTGTACTTCTAAAGTACGCGCCATATATTTTTTTTCATTAAACATACCAGGGTCGCATTTAATCTCCATAAACACCTTCTTCTTTGTCTGGTTCTTCCGAGAGCATCCGTACGCTAACGAATCTTCTTCGGGCCCCCAATTCATCGTCCGTTCTCTAAATCAATCGCTTTCAATTGCGTTGGGATTGCCTTGGTATGCTCTTACTTCTTCTGGATCATTGTTTCCTGATTCATCTTATTTCTCAAATTATCCTCGGTTGAACGGTTTAGATTTTTTTTATATCTACAGTGTTCTTAGGAGATTCAAGTATTGAGGTTCACATATAGATATTTCACAACACTGAGGGAAGTGGTTTGTGCCTTTGCATTGAAATTCATTGAGTTGTATGTGCAAAATCAACAATACCCATGAACGGTGTATTGTGTGTTTACTGTTTTAGACCTATTATTTACCTTCTTTGTTTTTATGCTTCAGTAGAAGCTAATTTAATGTGAATAGGGTTAATTTCTATGCTTTGGAAGTGTTTTCCCATTCATGATTTCTTTTTTTGATCATTTGGTCTTGTTTTCCTGTTATGATGTTTACCTTCCATGCCTAGTATTATAGGATGGGTTGATTTTTTTATTGCATGATGTCATGTTGTAGACTATTATCCAAGTAGTTCTTGAGGATTACTTCGGCCGATATTATTTTTGTACTTGCTGGACTTACACAGGGTCGTGAGAACCTGGGGTATAGACCATAGGGAGAATGGACGTAAGGGCTTCTCCAGAGTGTCTTTTCTACTTAAGATGCGAGACCACATGGGGAATTGATGTAAGTTCTTCCTCATAGTGTCTGTAGTTCCTCAACATGGGCCCCAGGGGTAATGTGGTGAAAGTTCTTCCCCAGATCACCTTTTGTTTCCAATATGAGACTATAAGAGGAATTGGTGGTGAGTGATTCCTCAGAGAGTCTATACATAAGCTGAACCATAGGGGCCAATATGAGTTTACTTCCCAGAGGGTTACCTGTTGTGTTATCTTCTTGCTTGTGATTCTAGGTAGGACCAGAGGGGAAATTCTATGATTACTTCCCATAGGGTTACCTGTTGTGTTATCTTCTTGCTTGTGTTTCTAGGTAGGACTAGAGTGGATAGGTTATGAGTATATCCCAGAGGATTAACTGTTGTATTATCTACTTGCTTGTGTTTCTAGGTTGGACCAGAGGGGATATTCGGTGAGTACATACCAAAGAGTTACATGTTGTGATTATTTTCTTACATGATACATGGTTATTGGAATGCTTTGAAACTGTAGGAATTTTTTACCTTGAATACTTACTTGTTTACTGCATTTATTTGATTATTGCATGCCATATATTCACAGACTATTAAGCACAGTTCTCATGGTGGTTTCCTACTAGGATTTAGTCTGACACCCTATTTGGCCCATAATTTTGGGCCCAAACAGATTATATTGCTATAGGTATAGATAAGGGAAAGTTCCCTTCTACTTAATGTACTTTACTACTGTAGAGCTAGAGAGTATGGGACCAAGATACAGGCTGCGATGCTGTGGAGTTATTTATTTCTTTCTTTGTACATTGGTTTTGTACTATGATTTCTGCACTTTTACTTGTTTGGATGATTTCCTAGGCATATATATCATGCATCATATATATATAGATATATATGTACTCCAGTTTTTTCCTTTATCAGTCTTCCATTTTTTACTAATGCTCGGTATGTTTTCTGCTTTTTCCATTGTATTTTTTTCTCTTCCGTCGTGTTACACTACCAATAAGGGCATATTTTCCCCACTATCACACTCAAGGCCCTCACTGCTAGTCGGCAGCCTTTGGCATTTAGAGAAATGCACTTGAGGCCATGTGACCAACCAGGTACGGGGCATCTCTGGGCGGCTTCCAAAATAAGTACATTACAATTGTTATTTGGAAGACTCTATTGCACAAGGAGGCACGCTTGAGGTCTATCAACTAACCAATTTTGGCCAAATGATAGTGATCCGGATTGGGGGATTTTATTAGAGGTCTCCAACATGATTTTAGATATTATTTATACCTTAACACTTCTTTTCATCCACTTATAAATGATCATAAAAAGTGTATTATCCTCACACTAGAGGAAATTTTGTTCACATGCATTGCATATTTTAGAGGTTTATGGGGGATGTACCTACCCATGGAGGAGTTAAATTACAATAGAATCTATCATCGACCTATTAGTATGGCTCTTTTTATTCCAACATATAGATTACCTTAAATGAATCTATTTTTTAGACAAAGGTCATAGATAATATTTTTCGTGGACAAAATTTGGTTCAGAGAAGGACATAGTATGCGAAGGTTATATAAGAGTGAATGAAAGCATTACGAGATTGTTATTAGTTATATATTGATCATTGGATGAGGCCTCTTGAGTTTGAATTTAGAAATAATTTGATCATGAAGGTATCATCCAGTAATAGGCATAAATTTTTCAATTGAGGGATTATGCTTTATCTTTATTTTATTGGGCTTATTATGGTGTCATTGTGTGTTGGAGATGTTGAATATCATTTATCACTACACCTGTAAATGAGATAGATACATGAAATTTTTCATGTTCCATATATTTTGCTATATATTAACAGAAATTAAAATTACATTGATTAGGGTGATCCATATGTTGGATATGATGAAATAATTGAGTAGTGTACTATGGAGATCCATGACTATCATGAGAAAGTGTTTCACATGCTTTTTATCCCCTTAGTTCATGTCATGTGGTGGCATGATGGAATGTAGGACAGTAATAGGGAGTATGAGTTGAATAATAAAGATGATCATCCTATGTTTTTTATGTTTGGTATTTATTGGTAAGAATTGTATGAAATTTAGTTGCATTATTGTATAGTTTTTGATTTTTTGTGTTTATGGAATCATTCTTGTGTTTTTTGGCTATATTCCATTCTAGCATGATCATTTAGTTGGATCTCAAGGGGTGGGTGTTCATACTACTTTGTTAACATCCCATTTTTTTTAATTGTTATCAATGTTAATTCTTTCAGGGTTATCTGATAAAATATTGTATATTTTTAGATCTATCCCACTGTGTTTATTGAGGGATTTGGTCATTAAAAGGATGTTTGGAGGTATTCTGGGGACCCGAAGATATGATTGACCATCTAGAAGTCCCCCACTCCAAAGTTCTCGGCATGGTGGTGGTCTTTGTGGAGATCACATTAATTTTTGGGAGTTTTGGGTGATCCTTGGGATGATTATTCATTGGTAATGCTGATTTGGAGTACTTTATTGATGTTGGGGGTGCACCAAGGGAAACGAAACACTCAAAGTGGTCACTGTTTTTTAGTATTAGGAACCTATGTGTAATTTTATAATGTAATAAATCCTTGAGGATCCCTTAGAGTTTGAATTTGTTGTTCATGGATTCTATGTATAGTGACCTAGGATTTTCATATATAAATATCACATATTTGTATAATAAGATTTTATACATTTCAAAAATAAATTCACATGGACTGTAATGGTCTGGTGTATTTGGTGAGTAGGTACAAAATATTCTTATTTAATTAAATATCATTAAAATCTCCCATAAATTTATTATCACTTTATAATCTATATAAAGAAACCATACATAAAACCCTTCTTTAAAAACTAGGTAAAGGAAACATAATAAAGGGTGACCCTAGATGCTAAACAAGTGAAAAATTGGTAGATAACATTCCATGATCACATGAAAGAATAATATAAGCATAATGATATAATATCATGAACATAAATTAAAAATATAATACCCAACCACTCATATATTATATAAAATAGTCAAAGAATAAATAATTTTCATTCCAAAATACATGATTCATACGAGTGTGAAATCATCATAATTCATGAACCATAAATACATGTCACAAATGTGTGGAAACAAAATTTTTATAAACACCATTTAATTTCTCAAGTTAAACATTCAAGAATATTTAAAACATTGTACTAGGCCCCACCACCTTTTCCAATTTTGTATCATGACTATCAATCTATTTTTCATTTTGGATGAAGCCCACTATCATGTTTCTCATTATAGATGAATCATGTAGAATTGTTTCTCATTGTCATATCATGAGATATAAATATTTACACAATGAATTGAAAGGTGACATATAAATCACTCATCACATAATGTTACACATACATATGTGTCACATAAGATAATAAATAATTTATTACATTAGTACCCATGAAAATAAATGGGCATTATAAAACATTTCATCATAGCAGAACCCATTGAATGAAAATAGGTTTCATAAAAATTATATAATCATAAACATAAACCATTGAGTGAATGAATAATTATGCTTTCATTGGATTGTATACCTGGTAATGATTATGTAACAAAAAAATAATTTCAATTAGATATAAAATTATTTTGAATGATAAATTACATTGAAAAATTCTTTAGGAAAATATTATTTATTTTAATATAATTTTTTTAGAGATAAAATGTCATAAAATATTGTTGATATATTATTATAAGAAAGTAACCTTGAAGCCATATAATGTTATATTTTCAAAAAATAATTTTTATGATGGTGGGATATTTTATTCATGTTTTAGACATTAAAATATGTGTCTATTTCATATTTTTAGTAAAATATAGAAAGGTCATGTTTTTTAAGAATACATGGAGAATTATTATTAAAAAATTAAAAAAAAATCATACATGTGTAAAAATAAAATTAATAAATCTTTTTAGACTATTAAAAAATTTAGTTAATACATTTTTAGAAACCATTGACGTGGTAAAAACGGTTACTGAACGAAGAGAGAAAAAAAGTCAGTTTTAATTAAAAACTGTTTTTGGAATCACAACATTATTAAGAGATGTAAATTAAGGGAAGTAATGTACTCTCAAGATAAAATCATAGTAGAATAAATTCATGATGTTATTGTGAAATATATAATATATTTTCATCATCTAAAGAATAATTATAAGAAATCTTAATAAAAAGTGAGATTGTAATATAAAACACTTACAACTTTGGAAACACTTGAATCGTAATCATCATAAAAATAACATCAAATGAAACCTGAAATATCATGAATATAAGAAAAATCATCATATAAAATTAATAAGTGGAATTATATACTCCTCATAATAAATATATGTTCATAACATAACATATGTATCAAAGAAGGAAAATTCTTTCAAAAATCACTTACTACTTTGGAAACTTTTTAACTGTAAACCACAAGAAAGATAGATCATATAATGTTTATGTAAATACCATTAATATTTATTATAATCATCATAAAATACATTCATGGTCATCATATACACCATATAAAATAATAATGTGGTGAATACGACTTGTGTCTCATACAAAATAAATTTGAGATGAAAATCACTTGCCATAATCTTAACATCCTTCATTTAAATTAAAACCTATCGTATAATAAATATAGTTTTATTATAAATATATTATAGATAATTAATTATATATTTCAGAACCTATATTATTCACTTACGATATATTAATTACCATTTATTAAAAAATTATTGTTCAAATCATGTTTTTGGTAATAACTGGTTGTTTTTCTTATATTTTTTGATTTGGTATTTTCGGTCTAATTTCATTGATCAGGGTTAAATAATCATAAAAATTCTAACAATGATATAAATATTATATATATTATATATATTTTAATTTATATTAATCTATAATATATAGAGATATAAAATGAATTATATTGTTTATGGAGACAGTTGGTTGTGCCTTTAGATAAACATTGTTTCCATTTCCATGATAGATATAAAGAAAGAAATATAAATAATATATCTAGTTTAAAAACATTATTTTTCATATATTTCATATATATTCACTAAATTTATTCTTATTACCATACATGAAAATTTTATTTGGAACATTAATCACATCGCTTCACTAGAGGGTAGTTTAACGTTTAGAGTCATAATGTTATCATATTCCTATATAATGGAAATTAAGAAGGAATATGATATATTATATTTATCAAATTATTATTATATCATAACAATTATATATAATTATTAAATACAAAATTATATTTATATATGATAGGTGATAATGGAAAAAAAATTAGGTCACTTTTTGAGGTGGTATTTTTCCATACACACAATTGATGGTTTTATTTCGAATTTTATGAAAGAGGAGATGGATAAATGTTAGGAAATTAACATAAAAAAATAAAAGTAAATGATATATATAGGTGTTATTATATTATAATAATTTATTATCATTTTAGGGATTTCTATGAAAAAATAATACAAAAACACATGTTTAAAAATTATAACTATTCTTTAGAGAACCTCTTTATGTTTATACCAAAAGCCTTCATAGATGGATTTCAAAATTAACATAAGAATTATAGAATATAAGGAGGTTTGGGAGGAAAAAATTAAGGTTGGGATTGGCCAAACCAAATGTTTTTGGATTTGTTAAGTTGAGATGGGTGGGGTGGCCTTTTATAAGTGGGGGAGAGGATAAACATGAAATTTTTGAATAAAAAAGTTTACCCACATTTTTCACATTCCACAGGGCTCAAAAATGGGTCATTATTTATCCTTATTGGTTATATTGTTGAAATATGGACATATAATGTTTGTTTTATAATATTATAGGTAATTTATCCTTTATATTATTAGTTAAACCCCCTGTAAACCTATTTTATCCTTAACCACTATAATTAATTTTTACTATTTTTATTATTTATTTTGGCCAATATATAATTGTAATTTATTTTATAATAATAATTATTATGATTACAAATATTGTATTTTTTTCCAAATTCCATTCTAATTAGTAGAAATATTAATTTAAATTGAAACCCATAGATGTGATAAAAAATTAATTTTTCAACAAAACTATAAGTATAGAATGTTTTAATATCAAAATATAATATAAAATTGATTCCAGTGACAAAAAGTGTATTACTAATTATATCATTGATCAAATTTTATTTTTAAAAATTTAAAAAAATTATGTAATTTCTAAATTTATTTGAAAAAATTTAGTTTTTAATAAAATTAAGTATTTATTAATTATTCAAAAAAAATTAAATCATATTAAAAAATTTCAGATATTAAATGAAATATAATTTAAAATTTTTGATTTCAAAAAGGATATTAATTTTTAAAAATTCATCTTGTAAAAGTGGATGAAAAATTAAATTTAAAATAAGTGCAGAAAACCCAACATAAATACCTTTTTAGATAAATATTATTTTTAAGTATAAAATTGGATTTTTCATTATATCATCAATAGAAAACATATAAGATTAATGTGAAAAATTTTATTCATTATATATTATATAAATTTAATTTAAATAATTCCAAAAATGTGATTTGTTTGATTTAGAAAGATAAAACACATATGTGTGTATAAAAGTAGTTTGTCAGAAAAATGATTCTTTTATTTTCTAATGTTTTCTTATTCCATATATATATAATTGGTAAAAGAGAATTAATTTTATATAAATGTCTAAAAAAATTTATTTCATAATTTATGTTATCATTTTAATATCCACCATTCTAATAGCTAGGAGGTAACTATCATATTGAATAATAATATTTTTATAGCGTGTCAAATTTCAATAAAACTCCGTGATGTGTGTAATACAAGAAAAAGATGAAATTATATAAATTTTAAAAAAATCAAAATATCTGAGGGTGTTAAATTCTACCCCCCTTAAAATAAAATTTTACATTTATATTTCCTCAATATACCAAAAACTATTTAGGATACATCGACCTCATCACAACCTTACATTCTCACGCAGCATCTTTGATTTTTTGATTTCACCAAAAAACATTGACCAGGACAGTGGTCTTATTTAATTGAACTTTCTCTTTAAAATATAGAATCTCTATCATTTTTTCTTATCATAAATATCATGGTATTGTTTTCTAATATCAGATATTAGTACATGTTAAGAATCAGGTAAGGACTTCCTGAGAAAAGATACACAAAAAACACTATGATCTCGAGAGAGATTTCATGGAAACACTAAATGAAAATCTATAATCTCAATATGATCAGCACCCTCAAAGGGACCCAAATATATAGGGATTATATTTCCTTTTTTTCATAATTAAAATTCCATCCTTTGGTTTTTCTTAGATCAATATCCACTTAAACTTTGAAATGATTATTCATGCTGAAATTTTCATTCATAACGAACTAAAATAATAATAAGATTCAAAAGACATTACTTTATCCTATAAATGTTTATCCAAAAAAATGGATAGAATATGATATCCAAAAATATCCAGTGTTTAAATTAATCCATTCTATGTATTTTTAACCTTAATAATCCTCTATGTTTGACTAAAATTAAATTACATAAAAATAGAGAGACAAAAATTAATTATCCAAAATCATATTATCCTTAACCCCCTATATAACATGAAGTAGGTCTTAATTCCACTTACTAAATATGTAAATTAATTTATTATATATTCTCTAAAACATCATTATATCCGAAGTTATGATGAAACCCTAATGAAAACATATAATATTTCCAAAATGAACTACATACTCATCACATAAAAAAATAACAAATTATTAAATATATTTCATAAATAAATTTTTTTTAAACGCCATCAATGATAACATGAAACTATTTATAATCCAATAATTAATTAGTTCCAAGGTAATTAATAGTGTCCACTTTACATTATCAATGTCAGTGATCTCCTTATTAAAACATAAGTAACTCAACATCAGAATCATCTAAAGGGTTATGCTTCACTTAATAATGGGTTTACCTTAAAATATATTTATTCCATTAAATTCCTTTTATAGGTCATCATTACCATTCAACATATTGTTCAAAATACATAATTAAAAACAAATACTAAAAAATATTTATATATTTTATAATTCATTAATTACAATATGTAAACATTTGATTCATTCCACTTCATTTCAAAACAATTAACTAGGATTCATCATCTAGTTCCATAATACATTATACCTTTTATATGTAATTTTTGGTCTCGTCATCATCAACAAAAAATATGTAGTTGTAAAACCTTGTTAATATTCCTCTTGATATTTCCCACTATGACATAGATTTTCATATGTCCCATATTATCCACATTTAAAAACTTAAACTATGGATGTTCCCTTATGTGAACAATTATTCTCATCCACTGTGTTAACTAATCTTTTCATTTTTCTTTTCAAATTTCATCCTCAATTCCCACCTTCTCCACACACACAAAATCTTCCCATACATTTTAGAGAATCATCTAGGTGGTTCATCCCTCCTTTTTAATATTTTGGAACAAAATGTATATTTCTCCATGTTCATTAAAAAATAAAAATTACAAAAATTTCATCTTCCTATTATTTTAATAGATATAAATATCATTGATGTTTATGTGGTCAGGCATACATATTAATATCTAATTAGTAATAACCATAATAACATTCTCTCAAGACATCATCCAATTTGGATACGCCTCATCACATTTTCCATCACATTCAATTTTAACCCATATTCTTTAGGTTTTATAAATTGAATGAAATCAGAAAGCATAGTGTGAACAACAATAATCATAGTGGGAATCCCAAATAATCATAAAAATCAGTTATAGGATATCTAAATCAATACACCTTGTTTTAAATCTAATAATCATTAGGTTTAGCCTAGTTTAGTCATGATCATCATCTATTGAAATCCTTCATGGTGGTTCATAAAGAAAAATTGAATTTTCAAAAACATATTCCCATAAACTAAGTGAATAGTAAGGCCAATTTTCTTATTCCTGGTAATACTCGAGTAATTCCTAACTCACTTTTTTTTAGTTATTTCCCCTACGTATATCTGTTTTAGAAAAAATTCCACTATTTGTGTCTAGAAACAAATATATTGCTAGGATAACTACAGTCCTTTAATTACCAGAAAATATGATTTCTCATATCCTTATGCTTATCATAAGTGTTATCACTAATGTTTTCTCATCATTGTTGGGAATGGTTAAACTACACCATTCTCTAATTCCAACTATTGTAACCTATTAATTTCATATATGAATATCATATATTTTAAGATGAATATTTAATAAATTTCAGAAACCCACTCCAAAAGACCATAATATTTTAGTGTCACTTGAGACTAAGTATGCAAAATTATTTTTTAATGAAGTATCTTCAACATGTCCCATAAAGAACATCCGCTTTTTAATCCTTATAAACATACCCTACCTGAAAAAATTATTCATAACCCGGTGAAAGGACTGATAAGAAAAGGTCTACTCTGATACTCAGTATGAGTGACTATATGAGTTGTAATTCTATAATTCTATGAATGCATAAGATAAGAATAATGTTATGTGATCATAAACCTAACTTATAATGTACAAAACCATCCTATCATAGATTAGAAATGTGATTCATGTCGAAATTAATTTTCAATCCAAAAGGGTTGATTCATAAGAGTGGTAAATTATTATAATTCATGAACCATAATCTCTTTCCATAAAAGTGTGGCATTAACATATCTATAGAATCCATTTCATTTGTCACAATTAACTACCAAAACTATAAAAAATAGTGAATTAGGCCTCATCACCTGTTTCTTTATGTGGATCAATCCCATCAGCCTATTTCCCATTATTGATGAAGCCAATCACCTTAATTACCACATTGATTCAATTATATATTCTTATTTTACTTTTTTATCTAATCTCTTATACTTATTTATCCAATGAACTAAAGGGATATATATGTCCCACCCATAACATAATGAAACTCCTTGATATGTGATCCACAAGATCATAAAAAATTCATTATATCAGAACCCATGAAAACTAATGAGCATCCTAAAACATTTAATCATAGAATTATACATGGAAAATAAATGATTTCCATAAAAATATTTTTATTATAAACATAATCCATCCATAGAAATAATAAATATGGTATCATTGGATCATTTCACTACTAAATATTTAGTAACATCGAAGTATTTAATTCTATATGGAAAATTATTTTGAATGTAAAATCACTTTGAAAATTTCTTGAGAAAAATAACATCTCATTGAAAATAAATATTTTAAAGTTTTAATTTCATAAAAATTAATGATAATTAAATTAATTTAAAATAACTATTTATAATTATAATTGAATCTTCAAAAAATAATGTTCTTAATGGTGGGAAAGGTTGTTCATATAATACATGATAAAATAAACATTTCATTTACATTTTCAGTAAATTTCCAAGTGACCATGTTTTTTTAAATGATATGAATATTAAATTTATTTCAAAAATTACAATAATGGATAAAAGGGACTTCCAAAAATCATTGTATAATAGTAAAAAATTATGTGACACATTTTTAGAAAACAAGTACATTGAATAAAAAGTGTTTCTGACATAAGGAAGAAATAATGTTGGTCTTCCTTAAAAAACTTAATTTGGAATAATGAGTAAATTAAGATAGATAAATGGGTGGAAATGATGTATTATCAATAAATAACATTAAGATAAAATATTTAATTATTTACTTTATAAATAGATCCTAATATTTCATCTTTTAAAGCATTATCATTAATAATCCAAAAAATAATGAGATCGTAACATCGAACCCTTACCACTTTGGTAACCCTTGAATCATATGCCAAATGAAGAATAAATTAAAATGAAACAATAAATATAATTAATATATGAAGTTTAATGATATAAAATTTCACATACACCTCATAATTAATATAGGTTCATAATATTACATATGTCTCAATGAAGGAAAATTTAGAAAAAATCCCTTACCACTTTGGTAATGTTGGAACTGTAAACCACATGAAAGAGAGATCATAACATTTATACATAAATAAACATAATTTTAAAGATTATTATATTAAATTACATTCATTGGTAATGTATATACCACATAAATAAAACATGTGGGAAATGGAATTTTCCTCACAAAAAATAAAAGTCATACGAAAATCCATTCCCATATGTATTAACATTCTTTATACATGTTTGCAGCTACTATATGATAATGTTTGGTTTATTATAAATTTTTTAAATAACTATAAATATATTTATCACACCATATATGATTAAATTATTATATTTTATTACATTTTTATTAATAATACCTTGTTAAAATTATATTTCAAGTAATAAATTCATTGTTTTTTGTGTATATTTTCATTTGGTATTTTAAATCCACTTAAAATTAATAATATTAGATATTCTATATAGGTTTAACCCTGAAATAAATATAATTTATATTTATTATATATGTATTTTGTTTAATATATAAAATATAGATGTAGAAAACGATATACATCGTTTGTAGAGAGGTTAGACTTTATGTATGCAAGAACGTTGTTTCCACTTACTTTATGGATAGAAAAAAAAGAAGATAAATAATATATCACATTTATAGAGTCATTTTTATTTCTTATAGATCACATATATTTTATAAATTTTCTTTATTACCTTCCATGAAATAATAATTAAAAACCGAAAGACAACACTTCATGTGGTGATAGTCCCCCGTACACACACATGTCATTATTGTATTCCAATGGAATAGAAATTATGAAGGTATATGTGATTTTATAATTAAATAATTAGAATAAAATAATAAATAAAATATATAAAATGTAAATCAATCATTATATCCATAATTCAAATGTCGATATTGTAAATGAATAAAATCGGTTTGCAAGGTGGTAGTCCACCATACAGATGATCAGCCATTTCATTTCCAATTTGATGGAAAAGGATATGCATAAAATATATTCTATTCAAATAATAAAATATCATTATATGGGATATACTTGTTAAAATATGTATTCATAATTGAATAAGATATGAAGGATGTGGAAGAATGAATAAAATAAATGACAAGTTTAATAGTTTTGACTCTTTTCGGAGAACCTCATTCAGTTTATAACTAAAGGATTATTTGTAGGTTTTACTTATAAAACTAAGGAATTTAATATGTGGGGTGGGAATTATGTAAGATATTTGGGTAGTTCTTATCCTTAAAAGGGCTATGTAAGTTTGTTATGGATTTGAGAGGGTGTCCTTTTATAAGTGGTTGAGAGGGCACACTAGGAATTTTTTGAAATAATAATGTTGACACACGTTTTTCACTTGAAACAAGGATAAAAAGGGTATTTATCAGAAAATATAGGTTCTAGTTTCTAATTATTGCTATAAATGTTATTTTTTTACATGTTTCTAGGTCATTTAATAACTTATATGTTTAGTTTAACTCCTCAATAAACAAATTTTAACCATAACTGCGTAATTATGTTTTCATATTTTAACTATTCATTTTTACCAATGATTAAGTTTACAAAATTATATAATATTAATTATTATTATTATTAATATTTAATCCATTTTTTTAAATTAAATTCCAATAATATGTAAAGGTTTAATTAACAATTAAACCCGTAGGTATGAAAAAAATGGGGTTTTCAAAGAGAAAATTTTCCTAAGTATATAATGTTTTAATACCACCATTCAATATAATATTGATCAAAATTAAAAAAAAAATTATTAATATATATATTATTTCACTAATAATACTTTAAAAAATTAAAAAAAAAATTAACGTTGTAAATTCATTAATCAAAAAAGAAGTTTTCAATAAAATTTAGTATTTTTTTCTATTCATCAAAAAAATTAATCTTATCAAATAAATATAAAAATATAAAAAATATAATTAAGATGTTTAGTATCAAAAAATACTTTTATATTTTGAAATAAATTTTCTAAATTTTGAAAAAATATTAATTCTAAAATAGGACCCAAATGAAAGACAAATCCTTCTTATAAAAATACATTTGTTATGCATAAAAATAGATTTATTCATATTTAATTCCTATAAAACATATAATCTGAATTTAAAAACATTTTATTGATTATATTTTAAATAAATTTATTTTAAATCATACAAAAAAATATTTATTTAATATAATATGATAAAACACATTTTTTCACATAAAAATTATTTTCCAGAAAAATATTTCCATTATTTTCATATTGTATCTTTTTTTCATTTTAAATAAATTATTAACCAAATAATAAAATTTATATACGTAGGAAAAAAAATTCATATCATTGTTACTTCTATTCATACTCACCATTCCAATGACTAAGTGATAACTGTCATATCAAATAATAATATTTTAAGTTTATGTCATGTTTTGTTTAAACTTGGTAATTAATATAACTCATGATATCAATTAAAATAAGTTTATTTAAAAAAAATTCATTAAGAAATACTGTATTATAATATGGAATTGGATTCGGTGTTTGTAGAGTCACGTTGTTTGAAATGGGGAGGCAACGAAGACCATTATTCAAGGTTTGGTGCATGTCGAGTGCCACATATGGGAAATGGTCAAGGGTAAATGACAACGGTACCCTATTTTGTTTTGTTGTATTGTAATAGAGATGATCTAAGTGAAATAATGTTGAGAGACATGAAATTTATAATAAAAGAGTGAGTTGGGTGACACCATTCCATGGTCTTCAGAATGGTGAGGTGAAATGAAATATCAGTGTGCTCTCAGTTTTGGCATGTGAGATAGGTAAAATGGAAAGGCATATGTCCCAATACAATTTTTTATAGTTGTGGTGACTATTTAGTGCTAAGAAAACCATTATATAAGTTTTGTTTCATAGATTGGTGCTGATTGGAACTTTTAAAACAATTTTTGAAATGCACATAGATTGGGTGTTTACACCCTTTAATTTTGGGTCTCAACTTTGACTAAAGGACCCATGGCTTAAGTTTGATCCACTATCCTAGTGTCAGGGATATTTTAATTTACTATATATATATATATAAATAGATACCACTTCGTTCAAATATCAATTTCTTCCTTCAAAGCCTTGTTGACCCCTTTCCATATCCCCACACTCCAGCATCATCTCTAGAGATTCAAAACCTTTTGGATCATTTGAATTGAAGTATCACAAAACATGGCACTCAGACATCTCAAATACTATTAATTTTTGTTATTATTCTATCTCGATGGGTTTTTTTTGTATTACTTTCCTCTATTTCTGGATGATAATAAATTATAACCCAGTGGTGTCAGGTTTTGACCGGGTTCTGGTGAGTTTTCCTTATATCGTGGTGGAGACTTATCATTTATTCGTTTTCATATAACTTTTAACATCTAATCAATGTAAGGGATATTTTACTTATCCATTTAATTAAGTGAATGTAAGAACATATAAATAATTATCTCATTGTTTATTGATAAAATAAATAAACTAATGAAAATAATTATATCATGAAATAATTTGAATTGGTTTATCACGATCACATAATTTTTCCAGGTTCAAATTTTTTCTTGATTTGCAAGATTGTTTTTTATCCTCGGAAGTGATGGTTTTTATTGTTTAGAATATTTTATAAGATATATATTTAGTAAACAACATAAATATCTAATTTTTATTTATTGATTATTGGATGAGGCATGAAAATTTATAATTATCCTTTCATGAATTTTTTTAATATAGAAAAAATTCCAAAAGATTATTTATAATTGATTCATAACTACTTATTAGATATCGATTGTAGGTTTAACAATGATATAATGTATTCATATTGAACCATTTTATCCAAAAATTTAATTAAATTTTTTTTAGGTGAAAATACTATTTTTTTGCTGAGTATTACCAATATTATATGAGAATGTTGTGAATTCCTTTGGGTTGTGGAGATAGTTTCTCTATGAGTACATAGTGATCGAAATGATTTTACTTCCATGAATGAAAACTCTTGGTTTCAAGGTACTTGATCTAATTTTTTTATAATATTTCATAGTTTTTAGAATTATTATAAAATTAGATGGTTTTATAAGGATTCATGTAGTGGTTGATGATAGTTATAGCCAGAGGGAATGTGACGCCCATAATAGTGTCGGTAAGGACACTGGGGTGGTTCATAAGAGTTGGGAGATGGTTTTTATTATTATTTTTTCTTAATGTTTATTTTAAATGGATGGTTTACTAGAAAATATTTTTTTTTCATTCTAAATTTCTTGGTGTAGTAGGATCTTTTCATGTAAATTTCTTTTTTTATGAAGAAACATAGGATGATTCCAAGAGTACCTGAAAAATACATATTGATAATTACATTTATAATAAACCAATGTGATGAGTTATTGTTTATGGGACCAATAATGAATGATACGTATATATATTAATTGTAATTATATAATTTTTAGAATGAGATCTCTATGACCATGGGAATGGAATATATAAAATGGATGTGGTTTATGAAATCATATTGGCTTTTAATAGAATGGATTGTTTAAACCAAATATTGAAATGGGTTTTAAGTAAATAAATTATTCTATCATATTTACTGGTGTTCAATAAAATTATGGGTAAATCTATGTATTATTATTGAATAAATTGTAATTTATAATTAATATTGAAAATGGTTTAAGATTCCAATATTGATTCTTGTGTGCATATTTGAAAACTATTCTCCTAGGAGTTAGTGGTGTCACCCACATGTCCAATAATAAGGTATTTTTACATAATTTTTAAGTCTAGTTTTTTGACCTTGTATTGAAATTTCAGGATAATATATTTATATTTTAAAATTTCATACTTCACCACCCCAGTTAGTATGGAAACTTTCACCCAAATGTTTTTATGGGTGATTTCTATAACATATAGAATTACGAGAAAATAAATAGAATATTATTACCTCTCCACCATACTCAATTTGAGTTTATTATATCATATGGGAATACCTAGTCTATATGATCTTAATGGAATAGGGTATAGAATAATGGGAACTATGATGGATCTCAATTTACTATAAATTTTTGTATGGCCTATAATGTCTTAGAGTTAAAGAACGTACCTATATCTAATCAAGGTGGCTATGGTTTCTCATGGGTGTTATTACATGAGATATAATGAATTGATGAAAAAATCACGATATACATGATATAGTATCATTCAGACTTCTATTATCTTATATTTTAGGATGATATATTCATATATAGTAATGGATATAGGTCTTAATATGAATTCTTGTGTTAAGTAATGATGGCATATGTGACTAATATGAAAATAACGTGAGGTGTTGTGGTGTGAGAGTGAAATACTAATAGGAAAGTGTAATTGAGTTCCCTTTTTCGAATATATATGATTTTATGAGGATATTATTACATATTTTCATTACATGGAGGGCGATCAATGATAAGAACAGGATATAGTTTTTCTTACTTAGGTAATAATTTGGTTTCACTGCCTATTCTTTAGGCATTTCTATGCTTAATTAAAAATTTTCACAAAAAGGTTCTAGAGAGGATCCTGGATATTGTAATTTTATACTCACCACATGTATATATAAAATTATATTAGGTATTTATGTTTTTATTTGTGATTTATATAGTCATTACAATCACATAGAGTTTTTTATGATTTTCTCAGATTCATGTTCACCTCATAGATGTTTCTTTTGGATCTTTTCAGTTTTTTTAGCTTATATATGAAATTTAGTTCATGTATTCCAATTACATGTTTATTTATTAACATGGTTGATATTTGGTATCTCATTTTCTCTCTTATAACATAAATTTACAAGAAATTGGTAATACATCCCATTTGTTATTATATAAACTCAATCCTAGTCACCAATCCATGGCCCATTAGAGATGGGATTTAGTTGTCATCATCCCACTCTTATTTACAGGATGAGGAGGTGTACTAGTGGAGGGTGGGTGGGATTATGAATGTTTTTATTTATTAAATAATTTTGTGTTTTGGTTATTTTAATGGAAAAATTAATCTATGATTTTTATGTAATGTTGGAGTTATTATTTGGATTTATTTAGTTCCAAATATGATTATTTTATTATAATATATTTTTATTTCTTTTTAATTTGATGATATGATTCAATTTTCAATATATTTTCATCCCTTTTATGTGCTTCTCAAGGTTCACATTCATTAAATATTTTTATACTCCTTCACCCAATTTGTTATTATGCAATAATTTTTGTAGCTAATCATCTTATTTCCTTTTTCAAATTAATCTTTTCAGTATGAAACTATTTTAAACACTTTATTCATATACTACTAAGATTATTAATTTATATCTTATCAAACCTTTAATATTTAATCCATGGGTAATAATACGGTATTTCTTATTATTCCCTTTATAAAATCGACACACTATCAATGAAAATTATTTCTATTCATTACTCTTTCACTTCAGGTTTTTTTATATCATTATAAAAAAATTAAATTGTTAATATAATTTTTTTTATATTTTTATATATGGTATATTACCATCTTAAATAGTTTTTTCAATATTATATTAACCAATATTCCCACTATGTACTCTCATATATAAACATTAGGCCTAAATGGATGGATGAACAAAGATCTATTACTGAATTCATATACCTTTGTGATGATATGAAAATAAAATATCATTGACGATATTAATCCATCACTACCTTTTTCTATCCTTTTTATCAATCATTATTGAGTATAATATTTTATACCAGTATCATTCCATGTACTATGATTATAATTGAGATCATTGTAATTATAATATTCATGTGTCCCAATGTGGGGATGTTGGGGGCATATATTTTAAATAGGTAATTATATGGAAGTTAGGTGGGTAACAAAGCCTCATTGGAATTCCATATAAGAAAATGTCTTTTGGTTCTCTAGATAGAATTATTTCGTTTATTTCATCTGCATTGATGATACATTATAACATTAGTTTGAAAAACTATTCATCAAACACTTTGAAAACATTTATATAGAGGACAAATTTTGAAATAATCTACACTAGGAATACTCTTCACATCCATATTCTATTTGAAATTTATTCACGTAAACCCGTTATCATCCATTAATTAGGTAATTAATATATTGAAAGTCACATTTGATACATGTGGGTTAAAATAAAATATGGATATGCATTATGAATGTTTTTTTTATACTCATACTACTTAATGAAATTAATTGTATAATATATCATTTAGGTTGACTTATATATCTTCTTACTGAATTGTTTAATGTATCATTAATGAATATACAACGTAAAAAAAGCATTATTATGATATTGTGGTAATAATGGATATCCTTTCCATCAGTTCCATTTAGATAATCTGAATTTTTTGGGTTTCAATATCATTAGAAGTCCTTGAACACATTTTAATGATATTTCTAAAATATGTATGTAACTTATATATTTTCCCTATATATTATACTATTTATTATTGTTATTTGATAATTTATAGAGGTATCTTCCTAGACACAATAACAAGATTATTTTGACCCTTAATGGGAATCTAAGCACAATATTTTATTATATTTTCCAAAATATCTAAGAAAGGTGGAATATTATGGAGGATAAGGAAAATTGAATTTATAGAAATAGCCTTGTGCTATTTTTAATAATTTATGATGTATTATTTTATATATTATGGGTTATTTAGTAGATGAATTAAACTTAATGATTTATCAGAGTCAATTTTATGTAAAACAATACAACTCATGTATTGATTTTTGTTTTTTCTAACATATATCGTGGAGTGTGGGTTTAAGGTATAACATTTAGTATTAAATGATAGTTTTTTGTGAATTGGGATGAAAATACTAATATAAAATAATTCATACTACAGAACTAGAACAAGCGTATTGGGTTAGAATTACATAATAAATTTCCTTTTATTAAGTATATCCTTATTATTTTTGTTAAATTTTTATGATGAATGGAGGATGGATATGTGATACTAATAATGCTCAGTTTGGATATAGCGACCAATGAAATGATTTTCCAAATTTCCAACTTAACATCATTGGTACTAATTTTTACAATGTTCTATATATATTAATATAAATTACTTAAGTTATGTCTAATAGCCATAAATATATCGATAGACCCTAATCAGTATGAGGATGACCATCAGTAGTTGAAAAATTAATTAGGAAATAACTTTCATTATTTTCTAGGTTTTCAAATCCACTTATGGCTAAAATATGGATATCATATTGTTTGAATATATTCTCTACTATGGAATATAAGGGAAAATATAAATATTATTTTTCTTATTTATCATCATGATGGAGAAGATTATTAATGATGTACAAAAATAAATCGTGTAGATAATAATGATGATATTGAATCCATGTTATGAGGATATTTAATAAGGGTATTCCATTAGTTGTAATTTCCCTAGATGTTATGAATCAAGATGGAATAGAAATTCCGTAATCTGTAGATAAAGTAATATGGATACATTGTGACATAAGAACCCATAATTACTTAGATACAAATGTATGCTTCTATATTTTTAATTAAAAAGTATATATTAATTATATAATTTCTAATTAATTAAATCCACGTCTTCATAAATATTTTTAAATCTTATAGTTTTAATTTTGTGAGGTAATTTTTCATTGAGTTGGAATGGAGGAAATGGAGTTCTGAAAGATTTAGTGTAATACTAGGGTCTTTTATAAAGACCGTGATATAGGGCATCATAATGGATAATCATTTGATAAATAGATATAAGGGAAGAAGTTCCAAAATTTTACATGATGAAATTGTTGACATAAGCACTCAGTAAAATGTTTATAAAGAACATGATGGTGTATTAAATATTCAAGGAGAGGTTTAAAATAAATTAATTTGAAAAGGAAAATATTTAAAGTATATTATGTGGTCATTCTAGGACCAATGAAAAAAATTATGTTTTCCAAAAACCACATATTGTTATTCAATTATTTAATTTTAATGAGGTAGGGTATTATGTAAATATTTTTTCAGAGTGGAGTATTAATGAATGGAATAAATGTCATCAACACATGAATTTTGATGATCAATCTATTATATTTATAACAACAAAAAAGGTGTTGGAATAGCCTAATGTAATTTTAATAGGCACTATATATGTTTATCAAAAGTGTATTAAAAAATAATTGATTTTGGAACATATCATTCATTCAAATCATTAATTTCTTTCATGGATATTGACACCTTATCTCATAAGATTGAAATTGAATTTTGAATGGTAACCTTAATTTATGCATCCATTGATACCTATATATTAAGACACAACCATATTTTAATTTTTAGGGAAGTAATTATGAATTATATTTAAGTTATTTCATTAATTAAATTTTATACTCTTATAGTTATGGAATAATTCTATTATTATAAGTCAGATAAAAATTATTGAGATAAATTTATTACATTTAATATGTTATAGCAACATAATTTATTATTCAGTTAAAATAAATAGAATGAAACTCGTTATATAACATATTATCTTGGCCAATTAATAAAACTATAAAATAATGGTTTTGAATTTATTTATGAAATGATGGAGCATAAAGAGGAAATAATGATGGAGGAAATAATTGTGGATGTATTTAGATATTTTTCTGAAAAATATTTTTTATCCCTATCTAGGATCAAGAAGTGGTGTTTTCTATTTTTATAGTCTTCAGACCTCTTCCTATATCATATCCTATATATATTTATATAATGACAGTAATTGAACTCTGGTGTTTAAGGAATTTACAACATGATTTATTGGATAAGTGGTTTATACATCATAGTTTGTCTCTTTTAGGAGATCATATTTTTTTTGTAAAAAATATGGATATATATACATGAGATTATATGTTTATCATAGTGAATTCAATGATATTATGATTATAAATAATTATTCTATGATAATAATTGTTGATACATTTGATAAAATTCACAGTGCATCGTATTTTTATATGATTTAATTAAGATATGAAGTCAATAGATAAGGGTGAGAAAGGAATTTATAACAGTTACTTCTATTTGAACTAATCATAGAGTCTAGTTATTTGGGTTCACTCCATTCATGTGACAATTTATCCAATTGTGTTTTTTAAAATAATGAATAAATTATTTAAATAATACCATGAAATTATTTTATAATTATTAATTGATGATATCTACCTTTATTTAAAAATATGGGTGGAGCATAAAGTCCACTTTGTGGTTGTTTTAAAAATATCAAGGTGTAATTCATCATATGATGTTTTTAAAGTTTCAATTTTAGATATAAAAAGTTTTATTTTTAATGCATATGATCACTAACAAAGGTACTTTATTTGACTCCTTAAATAATAAAGTCATAGAATAATAGTTTAATCCTTCATTTGTGGTTGTGATCCATGTTATTCATTGTCAAATCACGTACTATTAGTTTTTTTGTGAATAATTTTTCAAATTTATCAATCTCAATTCCATAGTAAACATAGATGGGGATCTATTTTACAGATACTATAGTGTTTAAATAAATCTTCAAAGAGCCCATTATGGTGTTGATTACCTCACCTACATTAACCTTAACATCTATATGTGAATGTATTTTCATATATATTAAGGTTTAAAATAAATTTCTTGGTTTTATCATGATACGGAATGAGAATTTTGTTACAAACACATTTATATAATTAATGGTTCGTGAATTGAATTATTATACTCATGATTTTGAATTAGAAATAAGAGAATTGTTTTGAGAGATTTTACATCATTATCTCTATAGAGAATGGTATATATATATATACACATAACATAATTTAAATATCAATCTGGAAAATGGATTTAAATGTGTGAAATAGTTGATGGTTTCATTTATTAATATTTATGATTACACCATCTATCTTTACCTTTTCAATATGAACATGGTAGAATATCCCTCAAGTCGAATTGATATTATAAATCTAGAATCTTTAAAGTTAGAAATAAATTCCTTGATAAATGATCCAGTGAAATTTAATTTGAGAATTAAAAATGAAAGAATGAACACATATCGTTTCTGTATGGAAGGTTGGCCATAAAAAATTAGAGATAATCAATAAAAGTTCCATATATCATTCTAATTTGTTGATGATAATTTAAACTAAAAAAGATATTCTTTTCTATGAAATCGATATCAGTAATGATGGAGTCCTAATATTTGGGGAAATATTATAGGTTCTATTAATAACATAGTTTAATAATTCACTACTATATAAAATACACAATAGTAAATTCTATATACATATTGGTATCCCATTTTTTGTATACAGATCTTATAATTAATTATTAGTTGTACAATATAAAGCATGAAATTTTTGAACATATCTCAATATTCCTACTATTCTGATAATTTAGAGTTGAATTAATTGCATAAAAATGTATGATATTACCTCTTTAAAAACATTTTTGGTTTTGGGAAAATAATTTTTCTTCACTAGTCTTCCAAATATTTTATAGGTAAAAAATATTATTTGGGTGTTCAATGATCTATTTGAAAAATCATGAAATTTTCTATTATTAGTAGAAGATAATTCCCATTAATAACTTCATATGATCTATATAAGGGATGTTGTAAATATTTATGGTGCACCACTCTGAATATTCTCCAACCATGTTCCAAGGATTATCATGATATTTTCAAAATACCCCAATGGATGATAAGTATAAATCAATATCATAAAACTAATAACCACCGTTAGATTTAGGGATAATTAGAAAAAATCCATTCAAACATTAACATAAATTTTATGCTCATGATAACTTGATTTCCATGGAAATAATCCAAATTGGATAATGTTAAAGGGATGAAATTAAATGGTATTAAATAAATTAAAAAAACTACATAGATGGTTATGGTTTCCTAACAACACAAGATAACAGCTCATGTAAGGAAAAAAAATTATCGACAACCGATAACAAGATTTGGAGTTTTATGTTTGTAATCATGTATTCTTGAAGATAACTCTTTAGAATGGATCAAGATATTTTTATGGAAAGAAAAATTATGCCTAAGGTGTATTCACCCCTTTTAAATATTATAAAAATAAGACCAATGGATTATCAACAAGAATTGAAACCAAATCTGTCTAGTGTACAAATTGTCTTACATATTTCTAAAATGAAGATATATGTGATGGGAATATCATATATACATGAAAAGGTATAACATAAACATAATTTACCATAAAATTTTTTTGTTTATGATTATATACTAGCGAGAGAAGGTTTGATGAAATAAAAAATAAGAATAGTGAAATTTATTCTAATGAATCAAATGATTCAGCAAATAATATGTGAAATTAAAGAAGGATTGAAGAGGAATTACATAGATTTGTTCACGTAATCATGTGTACTATAATATTTTTATGAATGTTTTATATTATGTTAGAAAATAACACCCATGAAATCCACAGAAATGAATTTTTTATTTTTAAAAAGCATGACTTAAAGAAAATAATGTGAAATTTAACTATAATTAAGAATGGAAAATAGAAAAAATAATAATGAAGGAATAATGTAAATGTATCATTTCTTGTATCCCTAAAATGCATACTGAATATAAAAATTATAGTATAGATGAAAACAAACGCAATACAAAAAATAGACATTGACAGAAAACTTATATTTTTTAGGGAATATATTAATATGACTTATTATAACCATTGATTGTTATGGATAAAAATAATTTTATCCAAAAAAAAATTATTTTTGAAGAATTTTGATAATTATGTCTTCTATCCATTGATAATATAGTTCTTATATGCCACTATTATGATTTTGGTATATTATAAGGGTATTTAAATAAGTTAATTGGTGTAGAATTGAGAAAACAAGGTCTAATCTAGTAGGAACATCAAGTAAGAGGAAATTGTATATGAGATTATGAATGAGGTAACATAACATGGGTTACTCCATGAGTAATATCAAGATCAAATATTGAGGTTTGTGAAAATATTTTACTAAATAAGTTTTGTTTTTGGGAAATTTGTGAAAATAACAATGTTATCCTTACAACCCAATGAATGTATGGTCATTTCAAACTATTTCCTTATGGATTTTGTTTGTGTAATAATGGGTAATTTATCTAAGGGTTAAAGAGAAATTATTGAGTAAATGATTTTTGTAAGAAAACATATTTTAGTTAAATAATATTTTTTTATTAAATATTCCATTCTTATTTAAAAGATACATGTAATTTAGTTTGAATATGAATTTGAAAATATGTATAACATATATATAATTATGACATCAAAATTAGTACAGGGGTTGAATTATTTTAAATTTTAAAACATAATAAAATACATATTAAATTAGTGAAACATAGTAAAATATAGTAAATATGACATAATATATATAATAATTAACATATAAATATTATTTAATACTCATAGTCAAATATTAAAACATTTATTGTAATGGATAATTATGGGAGATTATAGGGAACTATGAGTGTAGTGGATCACATGTGATTTTAGAATAATAAAATTTTGAATAATTAATTTGATATGATTCCAATATTAGTTCAGAATTTTTTACATGGTACTTTGTGGTATTTTGGGTGACGGAGGTTTTCAGCATGTGTTTATTCAATAATTTCATTAATTTATTTTGGATTTTGATGCTCACAAATATCCACATTTCTATTACTAATGAATTTAATTTAAGTGGATTTTTTTGATAATAATTTCTTGAATAATTATTTTAATTCTAGAATAATATTCATTCATTAACTCAAGTGTGTTTTTTTATTTCTAAAAGTACACTATATTATGGACATATTTTATATGTATTCTGGAAACACTTATACCCGTGGTTTTAATTGAAATTTCATGTTTGTATACCCTACATTTGGAATAAAAGTATGGATTGGAAACCAAATTTTTTTATGAAACTCTACATTTAAAGAATAAATATATTGTTCATCAATCATACTTTTGTAATCAACCATATATTATTAACCCTATATTTTTAGTTTACCTATATGTACAGAGACCCTATGTTTTACTTATTCAACAGTATAGTTTTGAATTACTGATGTTTTTGACATTTTCTAGAATTGCCTCACAAGAATTAAATATATATTTAAATATTTTTATTTAATGATTTTATACTTGTATTATACAGATTAAATTGTTAATTTTTCAATGGTTAGTTATGAATTTCATTAAAATTTTGAAATATTTTTTTTTTTGATTTATGATGGGATGTTTTTGAAGCTATTCGACCTGAAAGAATTTAATTTTCATGATAAATACAAAGATTCTCATATTTTAAGAGATAGAAATTCATATTAAAAAGATAGAGATGATCATTAAAAAATAATTATGTTTTGTATCTTATAAATCTACACATTAGAGAAATAATGTATTGATTTTTATCCATTTGATTGTCTCGCTATTTTTGTTGCAATATTTCATTGTTAATCTTTTCCTATAGTTCAAAAGATCACTTATGAGAATTATACAATGGATAAATATATGATTAATCAGGTTCTTGTTGTTTTATTTTCTAGTTAATAAAATAATATTATTTCACATTGAATTATATTTTTCTGCTATTGTTGTTTATTGAAGATCGCATACAACTATCTGCTTGATCTATATCCATATAAACATCATAATTTATTATTTTTTAGATTATTATGTACTCATAATAAGTCATTGGTGGATTATAATATTATTATACTAAACTATGGTTATTTCATTTACCTATAAAATATCCTGATGGCGTTGTAAAATCCTTGATTGTAAGGTACCAAATGCCTACACTCAGTTGTAGAGTTTCCTGGAAAGAATGCATGCTAGTGAAAATCACGAAGCTCATGAAGAGATCGCGAGTGAAATAGACTAATGGATCTTCATTCCATGAACCAAAATACTCATATTTATGTGATAAGAAAAGAATCACTTTTATCTCTAGAGGGAAGATCTATTTCTATCATGTTTTTGAAAGAACATAGTTTACCCCCAAAATGCATCTTTTAATTCCTTTCTGACATAAAAAATGTTGTTATAGGTTATGATATATTTTCTTATTTCACTTTATAATGATCCATGTCACTTATTCTAAACAAAAATTAGTATCTAATAGAGAGTGAAAAACTCCATTGGATATATTTCTCTCCTTAAATATTCCATTGATTCTTCTAAAAAATGATTGATATCTGAAGAAAGATTTGTGTGGTTTTTTTCTTGTTGACTCTAATGATTATGGGTTATAGTGTAAGAACTAGGATTTACTTAAGAGGTATTTTTCTCTTTAAATTTGGTTATAATGTTTTTTCTTGGCCTAATGTGAGTTCCTAATGTATTCATGGGTGAATTAGGGGTGTCTGTTACTACTTAGAAACCCAGGGAACCATTTTTTTGAAGAAATAACATAGTCCACCCTATTCGGTGAAACCATAAAGTGAAGGCCACATAGTTACCCCTAACCATGAGTGGATAGATAGTGTGTTAGAGGAGCATACTTAGTTTGATAAACCATGTGATTTGGGGTGCATGGCTGTGTGAAAACTAGAATGTTATTAATTGAGATGAAACACATGTTTTTTGCATGGTTAGTAAAACTGTGTGCACTTACGGTGTGAAGTGCCCCTCCATATAGCAGTGGGACCATGATTTGTGTACGGTTCGGCCAACTATGTATCCAAACCATGCGACCCATGATTTTTGGTGAAAATATAAAATTTCATTTAATTAATGTTATATTTCAATCATACTTTCCTATTTATATTATATTTTAAGACTTGGGCATCTGTGAGATCTTCTTTGAGACAAAAGGTAGTTTTTCATCCTGCTCCTCCATCTAAAATAAGATTTTAGAACTGCTTGTCTCATTAGATCTTAATCAGTGAGTACTAAATTCCTATTTTTTCATTCCTCATTCTTTATGGTTTAAGCTTTTCTATTTAGCTGCTAGCTAATATGCCATGTTTTCATATTCTTCATTTTTTCTTCTTTTTTTCTTCTGATCTGAGTTGAATCATAATTTTATACTATATGGTCACTATACTACAAACCTATGGTAGGTGGTCTATAATATTTCTGATTAGTTAAACTAGTTTTCATTGCGCCACCTGTTGGGATTTCTATAAAAGTGCAAAAATTGATTTTTATAACTGAAATAAATGAAATAGACACTTTTATAGTTTCCCTTTAGTTTTCTTGATGTGATTTTGAGGTTTTTTACCCAACCCAAGTCACCAATGGGGTGTTACATTCCGTTTTCCTTTGTAAACCCTGAATGGGGTGAGTTTTTTGAGATTTCCTAGTTAGAGGAATCCTATAATGAAATGATTTGAATTAAATTTATTTTTTAGCAGATGTAGAACCTCCTTTTATTTATGATTTGTGAGGATGAATTATGTAATTATTGAATTTTGATGTTATATATGAGTGTTTAAATTCATTGAATGTATTTTAATTGTGAGTTTCTATATTAGTGGGTAGACTCACAGTATGAAATGTTAATTGAAAGAAAATTTATGAATGTTTACAAAGGCCACTATGTGTTTTCTATATTACGGGTCTTAAAAATGGTAGGGAAATACTTGGACCTATATTCTCCATACATTCTGATTCAATGGGATGCATTGGCCCTTACTACCCCATGGATATGTTGTTTTGGGCTTATAGTGGAAATGGGCGGTAGAAATTCTCATTGGACCCCAACTAAGTTTTAACTATGTTTCCATCGATATTCTCCAAGGACTTGATAGAGATTCTTTGTTTCTCTATAACATGGATCTATACCTAGGGATTCTAACATGTGATTATATAGAGTTCCCATGGAATATATTACATGCTTGGTTGTACAGCTCAGTCTTGGTTGTTCTGACACTTCTGGTAATATAGTTTGGTTGTTGTTGGTTTGGATCACAAATTATATGGCAAGGTCGTGGTTGACATGTTATGTGTCACTGTACAAAAATTTTGTATTCGTTGTTTTTTATTTTTTTTAGATTCCTTGTTATAAGAGATTGATCCATGTTTTTTAAGGTGGGGATTTTTGGGCTATAGATTATTATTTATTCTATAGTATACATTCCATTGAAACATTACTTTTAATATTTCTAAAATGTGATATGTATTTCACTCTATTTTTTATTTTTATATTGAACTTATATGAATTGTTATAGACCATTGGGCGTTCATCTACATGAATTGTATCTCACACCCTGTTCTGGCCAACGTTGGGTACCTATACAGACTATATGGATGCAGGTACGGACCAAGGAAAGAGTCTGTAGTTCGATGCTTAACTTTATGCCATGCATTTGAGAATGGGAGTATGGGACTTCTCTAAGTCATTTCATAATTTATAGAGATAGTACATTTGGATATTTTTATTATTTCTATACATGTATTATATTTTAATATTGTATAGATATTTTGGTTGTTTTAAAAAAATAGAATTTATCAACATTATATACATATGAGATTACTTTTTTCATAGTTTATATATTTCATGTCTTGGTTATTATCTATTTTTTTAATATTATAATGCTTCATCTATTTTGATATGTATATTTTCTACCATTGTGTTACACTCTAATAATAGGTAATATTCTCCCTCCTAAAAGACCTTTGGTCCTCGCTTCTAATCAGTATCATATGGCATTTGTAGAAATGCCCTTGAGGCCATGTAGCCAACCAGGATGGGGGAACTAGGGGGTGGAATCCGAGTCTAGGATTTCACATAGTGGTATCAGAGAAATTATTTTCTAGTTTTATTTCTTATTTTGAGATAATAGAAAGGGATATAAAGGTATTGGAATTTGTTATTGTGTTTTTACTGTGTTCAGTTAAACCACATACATGAAAAATCCAAATTACCACGAATGGATATTATTGTTTTCTAGATTTTCATTATTGTGGTAGATTTGATTCCAACATTGGATTATGAACTTCAATTTTGATTTTATTATTGATGTGAATATGGGATATATTTTTTCAACCAAATGAGGTTGGACTATTCGATCACATGCATCATTTTAGGCAGTTTAAATGAATCACATACCTTGGATTATTCCATGACATATAGGACACATTTCATGTTATCATTATATTGTAAGTGATTTCGTGATAGATATAGTGTTTTTTTGATAGTCTTCTGTGAATATAATTGTGAAATATGGATTTTAATTAGATTTAATATCATAAACTAAGTAGTGTTTTCGTAATTTGGCTACAGAAGACACACTAAGAAACCAATTGTGGCATGTTGAGTCATGGACCATGAGTTTCATGAAATAGAATGTGTTATGGGGTTGATTAGGTGGATGTCGTATTTTTTTAATGGGGAGTATGGTCCCTTGTGGATTGGAATGTGACGTACCACTTGTTCAAACATTTAAATTGAAATTTGAAAAGTATATGAAACTGAAATGGACATTTGAAATTTTGAATTGGGATAGACTTCAACTCAGGTCCTGAGTGAGCAAGATGAAGTGTATCTAGAAAAGATTGTGACTATTTCTCTTTTACAATCCTAGATTTTGGAGCATGCTATGTGGTAGATCTATCTATAGAAAGTTTTTGACCTACCAAATGATTTTGGGATGTGAACATTGATATCGATCTTTCTGAGGAATGAGTTTGTAGTTATAGAGGAATTCTACCATGAAAACATATATTTTACTCCCGGATGGTGGAAGGGGTCATACTCTATAGGTGGTGATCCATGGGATACCAATGTATCTTTTATTAGTTCGATTTTTGACACAAACTATTGTACCAGACACATGTTCTTTGGCATAGTTTTGTGAGGGGTTTTTTGCTTCCTGTAGGATTGTTAGGGAGCACCGTATCCTGCCTTTTCTATGGATGAATTGAAGCATATATTCTAGTATTAGAATCCTCCAACATTTTTAGTAGATGGAGGTCCACATTCTACAAAGTTGTGGTCTTGAGACTACTCTATCAGTCTTTGAGAATCTAAAGACACCTCCTAAGAGGAGAGTAAACCTAGTGACTTATATGTTTTGAGGAGTAGAAAATTGCTAGTGGGATGTTATGAACCAAGCTAATCGGATGTGAAAAATGTTCTGGAAAAATTTACAAACTATATTCTATGATTACTTTTACCCTAAGAATATGAGGGCATATTGGGTAGTGAATTCATATGTTTGGATTAGGGAACTGTGACAGTTATAGAGAACTTGACATTTGTTACAGAGGTGCAGTTTTTTTCATCATCATTATAAATACCCATACTTTACATACATTGTTATTACTTCAGAATTGAAGAAAACTTATTACAAAATATAACAAAACTAGGAAAGTACAATATAGGTATAGAGTGTTTAGAAACTGGGAAACATAAACAATTGGTTCATAAAGCGTCTACTTTGCCTCCCATTTATTTCATCATATCTAGAGTCCCTTTTTGGAATATCCTACTTAATAACCTTCTTCCTGACCTGGGGAAATAAAACATACAAAAGGGTGAGCTCAAATGCTCAATAAGGGTAAACAAATAAATATCAATCACATCATATACATAAGAACATAACTTTTGGAAATCATAACCTGGAAAAGAGATCATAATTTCATAGCATGGGATAAATCATAGTATTGAAATGTAATCCCAATAATCATAACATAAAACATGAAATATTGTTGAATACACAAATAATCATATAGAATCATTTATTATTAGTCAATACTCATTGCCAAGACTATCTTAGTGGACAAAGTCCATTTCTGAACCGAGTTCACTCCTCGTTTCAGTCCTGTTTCACTGAACCAGTTTAACCTGCCATTCCAGCCATGTCTATCTCATGAGATATAAAATCCTTACCCAATGCATTGGAGGGAGATATATGTCCCACCCATATAATAATGATACCATTCTTATGTGTGCCACAAAATCATAAACCATACATCATAGCATAAGCCATGTAATAAAAATGGGAATCTTAAACATCGTGACATCATAAAACAATTCATATAAGATAAAGGAATTCATAAAAATATTTCCATCACAACATAATCAAATCCATGTAATAATAGGGATATAAACAAAACCCTATATTATCTTATAAGGAAAATAATTTTTATAAAACTCTTGAATTCCATTCTTGAGGAAAATATCCTTTATACTTCAAAAACATTTTTTCCTTTCTTAACATGTCATACAATTTTAAACTAAAATAAGTTGATTAAAAATAAACATGAAAACGTGTAAAGGATTATTCTTGGAAATATTTTTTTAAAAATCCATTCATGCCGTATAAGTTAAAAAACATTCTTCTTGTACTTTTGTCGGAAAAGTCAAAAAGTACCTCGTACAAAAAACTACAAAAGATTCTTTTCATATCTTTTACTAAAAACTCACCAAAGGGTAAAATTGGATTTAAAAAATTGTAGGTGGATGGAAATAATATTACATATTGAGGAAAAATGCATTTGGATGATAAAATACACCCCAGTAAATTCCAAAGTATAAACAATCTCGGATAAAAATGAGATTGAGATATTTTCCCTTACCTTAGGTCCGATTTTCTTCGTAAGTGTCCGACCCTCCAGTATAGTGATTTAAATAATGGTATTTACTTATTACAGAATCATACGTATTTTTATGATATCATATATGGTCATATTTTTAGCTTCTTATTAGTAATATTTCATTACTACTTGTTATTCGGGTGCTTATTACTTTTTGTTCTTATGCATGTTTTGTGGAATAAATTATTAATTTTTTTGGTTATAGATACCTCATTTCCATAATGTTATTAGTTTAATATATATCATATTCATTAAATCAATTCATTTATATAATCATTATGCAATGAAGATCATGTAGAACGAGTCGCATCACATCGTGGAGACGGTATTCCGTACGTACGCTCGAGCGATTATATCGTTCCCATGATCGTGGAATTGTATTGGAGTGTATGTATACTATTTCAGAATCAATATCACATTAAAATAATCATATATAGTAATTATTTACACAATTATACCCATCCAAGTATGGTGGTGGTGGAAAAAAGATTACACCACGGCGTGGAGACGGTATTCCGTACGTACGCACGTGCGGTCATTTCGTTTTCCGTAGGATGGAAGGATGGTGAAATACTGTTGTTTCATACTTATAATAACATATCATTATATGAGTGATACTGATGTTATTACTTCATAATGAAACAACTAAATAAGAAAAAGTGGAAGAAGAAATAAAGTTGAAAGAATCGGTAACAGACATTACCTCTTCTTTGAAGCGCTTCTTTGAGACCTCCTTTTAGGGCACTAAAATATGTCTTTGAAGAAGACCAGTGTAGAGACCCAAAGCTTGACGTACATGGACATTACATTACTTTTTCGGAATACTTAGTACATAACAAAAACACACACAAAAGGACCGTAATAGTTTAGTGTCTTTGGAAACTCGGAATATAATCTCCTAATCGTGGTGAAAGATCTTCAACATCTCCCATAAAGATATTCCTTTTTTTTCTTACCTAAAACCTTTATTTATATCCTGGGGAAATGAAAACATAAAAGGGTGAGCTCAAATGCTCATTAAGGGTGAGAAAAATAATTATCAATCACATCATATACATAATAACATAACATTTTGGAAATCTTAACCTGCAAAAGAGAGCATAATTTCATAACATGGGATAAATCATAGTAGTGAAATGAAATCCCAATAATCATAACTTAATACATGAAACTTTTTTGCATACACATAATCGTAGAGAATCATTTCTTATTAGTCAAGACTCATTTCCAAGACTATCTTAGTGGACAAAGTCCATTCTTGAACCGAGTTCACTCCTCATTTCAGTCCTGTTTTTCTGAACTGGTATAACCTGCCGTTCCAGCCATGTCTATCTCATGAGATATAAAATCTTTACCCAATGCGTTGGAGGGATATATAGGTCCCACCCATCTCATAATGATACCATTCTTATGTGTGCCACAAAATCATAAATCATACATCATTGCATAACCCATGTAATAAAAATTGGATTCTTAAACAAATAAAACAACTCATATAATATAAAGGATTTCATAAAAATAATTCCAACACAACATAATCAAATAAATGTAATAATAGGGATAGAAACAGAACCCTATATTATCTTAGATGTAAAATAATTTTGATAAAACACTTGAACTCCATTCTTGAGGAAAATATCCTTTATACTTCTAAAACATTTGACTTTCTTAACATGTCATACAATTTTAAACTAAAAGAATTTGATTAAAAATAAACTTGAAAACTTGTAAAGTAAGATTCTTGGAAATAATGTTTTAAAAATCCATTCATGCCGTATAAGTTAAAAAAACATTCTTCTCGTACTTTTGTCAGAAAAGTCAAAAAGTACCTCGTATGAAAAACGACAAAAGATTCCTTTCATATATTTTACTAAAAACTCACCGAAGGGTAAAACTGGATTTAAAAAATTGTAGGTGGATGGAAAAAATATTACATATTGAGGAAACATGTATGTGGATGATAAAATACACCCCAGTAAATACCAAAGTATAAACAATCTCGAATAAAAATGAGATTGTGATATTTCCCTTACCTTAGGTCCGATTTGCTTCGTAAGTGTCCGAACCTCCTGTATAATGATTTAAATAATGTCATTGACTTATTCCAGAATCATAATCATTGTTATGATATCATATATGGTTCACTTATGACTTTATATTACCCGTTCTTTTATAAATTCCATGTTAAAGAGCGTTTTGGGTAAAATTGTTACATTTATCGTCCGTGTTTTGACTTGTAATTATTCATATGATTACTTAGATCATGATTAATTAATTCCAGAATATAAAAAATTATTTATATATAATATATATTCAGAATATACATATATATAATAAATCAGTAAATGGAAAGAAATACACCATTCATGGAGACGGTAGGTCGTACGTACGCATGAACGCTGTTTTCGTTTCCTAATTGAGTTGAATGGAATTAATTAGATGACATACATATATATACACATAAATACAGTATAATTATTATGTCATATATTTCATGATTACTTATTATATATACTATATAATCATTCACGAATGGTTAACGTGGAGAATGAATCTCATCGCGTTGTGGAGACGGTAGTCCGTACGTACGTACGAGCGATGATATCAGTCTCATGATCGTGGGACTTTATTGGTGTATATGTATACTATTTAAGAATAAATATCACATTAAAATAATAATATATAGTTATTATTTACACCATTATACCCATCCAAGTAAGGTGGTGGTGGAATATAGATTACACCACAGCGTGGAGACGGTATTCCGTACGTACGCACGCGCGGTGATTTCGTTTTTCATAGGATGGATAGATGGTGAAATATGGTTGTTTCATAATTATAATTACATATCAGTATATGAGTGATAATTATGTTATTACTTCATAATGAAACAACCGAATAAGAAGAAGTGGAAGAAGAAATAAAGTTGAATGAATCGGTAACGGACATTACCTCTTCTTTGAAGCGCATCTATGAGATCTCCTTTTAGGGCACTAAAATGGGTCTTTGAGGAAGAACAAAACCTCTAGGATGTTTCTAGGGAAGTGGAGAAGAGAATTTGGCAGGGTTTTTCTAAGCTTTAAGGCTCAAATTGGTGTGAGGAGGAGAGGGAGGAGGTGCCCTTTTATAAGGGAGGAGAGGGGCTCCTTTAGAAAAACTAAAACTATTATTTTATTATAAAGTCAAGTTCGGTTTTATATAGCTCCAAATTGATTTATTTTGAAGCTACGGTGGGGATGGGTCGAAATAAACTCATAAAATATAATTTAGACAACTTTAGGTTCCAATTTTAACCTTATCATTTAGATTTAACATTAAGTTAAATAATTTTACTTTTACCCTGTCTTCTTGTGTTCTTATACTATAAGGTTAATAAACATACAATAAGAAGACAAAAGAACCCCAAGTTGTTTATTTTTAATATAGATAACCTTAACTAAGTCATTTGTCCGAACCTTATATTTTTAGGAATAAAATAAAAATTAAAAATATAATATTTTTTTAAAAAACTATTTTATGTCAATTTTGACACTATTTAGTAATTGATTTTTGTGAAAATCATAACAGAATTATTAGTTAGAAATAATTTAATTAAATAAATACTAAAATGTCATATTAACCTATAAAATTATTTTAATTCATAAAAAGTCTAAAATTACATTTATTTGTGTATATATAACATCAATTATGTCAATATTTCATTAATAAGATAATTATTGCATCATCTTTGTGTCATAATAAATGATAATTATTTAAACCCTAAAAATTATAAATAAATTCCTATTATGTAGAAAATTGTATTATCTTTATGGAGACTATTCATTTTTGAATTTTCATGAAGTGTATCACTAAATTAAAATTATTATACTTACAAGATTTAAGAAAGTGATATGTTGTCACATTCTTTGGTTTTAATAATAATTAAATTATTATCATGGACAAAAGTCCATTAAATGAATATAATCCAACCATTAGGTGATATGGGTCGACTTTTAATAATCCAATAGGATTTTTTCCAAGCATTAGGGTAATTTTATAATCTTATATTTACCCTTAATTACCCGATTTACCTTTAACTATAGTAAATAAAATTTACCGTAGTTACTATTCACAATGCCCCAAAATAAAAAGTAGCTTATTAACATAATTTGGACCCACTGAATCCAAATATGGAGTCCATTTTTCCAAATTCAATGCACAAAATTTGAAAAAATTAAATTAAAATTAATCCCGTTGTCGAAAGAAAATGGGTTTTTCTTTAAAACATTGCAAAATATTGAATTGATTTAACCTAAGAATTCAAGGTAAAATCAATGATAATGACATACATTATATTAAATGGTAAAAATATATTTTATTTATACTTTAAAACAATTAAATATTATAATTTAACCACATAAGATATTACGATTAAAAAAGTTGTTTTTAATTAAAATATAGCGTTTTTTTACTATTCATTAAAATATGAAAGTCATCTGAATAAAATGAAAAATTTATCCAAATTAAATTTTTATTTCTTGATTTCAAATAATAGTTTTATTTTATCAAATGGAACTTAGAAACATTTCAAAAACTAGATTTAAAGTGGGTGTGCCATCAAAAGGCGGCAAAACTGTATTTTTTTGAAAAATACTTATTTTACCCGAAAAATTTATTTTGATCTTATAACATGTTCTAGAAAATGTGTAAGATGAATAATAATGTTATAAAATTAAAATTTTAGTTAATACTATTCATAACAGCTAGTTCATAATAATAATATATCGTTGTTTAGTAACACCTGGTATTGCGTACAACACACGTTATCGAGGAAGGTCGTGATTGCGTGTAATGGAAGCCATGTCAGGGTTGCATGTTGTGCAAAAATCCTTCATTGTTTCATATAACAGAATCCAACCATATTTAATTTATACATTTAATATATATATATATATACTCAATGTTGCGTAGAATAACTATTATCAAAATTATGTGTAACACGATCCAAGAATAGTGTTGCGTATACTGCAAGCTAATACGGTGTTGCATATAGCGCAATGTAATCTTGTTATAGAATAAAACAGAAGACATTAATGAAATTAAAAGAATATTTTTCGTAAAATCTCAGGGTGTTACATTCGACCCCCCTTAAAATGAATTTCTCCCTCAAAATTCGTCGGGGTTATAAATGGTTTACTACTTGAATGTTTGTTTAATAGAAACCCACATCATAAAAAGGAATACCAAAACATGGCTTTTAAAAACTAAAGTATGAAATGTAACGGTTACCCAAATTAACTCATCACGGGGTTTCCACATAGGAGAACATAGGTGAAAATATGGATATGGAATAAAAATCTAACCATCAAGTTCTAATGGAGAGTGGTAGAGAACATGGCTGTGAAAAATCCAACAATCACAAAGCTATTGATTTGTGATGATCTAAGGTACCATCTGATTAATCGGATATAAGAGCACTAGGACAACATTTTTGGTTTTCAAAATCATTTCCCTAAAGTTGAATAATTTTAATTAGAATAAATACTTACTTTATTTTGGTACAATCTCACTATTTTTCATGCTTTGAACAATTTCCACTTCATCTCGTAAAGAAATGAAGTTGAATTTGTTATTCATGAAGTGTTAATAGATCATGTGATAGAATGATGGGTCATTCCATCTCTTTCAAACAAATGTTTAGCAGAAGTTATAAGTCCATATTATGGTTAGATTAATCGTATATGGTTCCAAAAATGAACTTATACTTCATATATCATACCGCTTCATAAAATAAAACTAGTTTCTACTTACTAGGGACTTCCTATAGGCCAGTGGTAGGCGATAAAGGCCAGTCACACTTCGGTTGTGGGTTCGATTCCCATGGCCTTGTCCGACGTGATGGGTTGTCGCCCATCCTGCAGGTTGTCCTTCTTCTAAAACTACATTACTATATCATCCAATCAATAATATCGAAAAAAAAGGTTCTATCCTTAAACAATACTAACTTAGGTCCAACATAATCCATTCCAATCTTTAGGCTCATCCATAATATTGTAGTCCATTTTCATATTATAGTGAAAACGATTACCAGAGATTTTATATAAGATGCATGTTAATACCATCTTTGATCCCCATATATCATAAGATATGTCTTGTTGGTCACATTACAAACGTTCGAAGGCCTTAATCATGTATTCTCTTGAAAAATGAATACCCATTGTTCCTTAGTGAAAACATGAATGTAGTTAAAAGTTAACACTTTCCACATACCAAAATCCTCAAAATTATATATACTCAAACCATGATATCACTTAGTCCTTATATCAATCATGAGCTCATGAATACTGTCAAACATTTCATTTTCTCCTTATCCCTTCATTATGCGCATATCATCTATATTCCAAAAATATCTTAATAACCTTTAATGGATACTGGAACATTTAATCATATACTTTCAAAACTCAAGGAAAGACAACAGTGTAACAATCCATTGATGTCTCTTTATTCCATAGTACCATGAGATTACTTATACAATATTACACTTGATAAACATGTAATCATTCCACTACCTTATTAAACCATTGACCGAGCTTCAACAATTCTTTCATCTTACGTATCATTTGTAGTCTCTTCATCATCATCAACATAAATACTACCCATATGACCATACTGATTCTCTTCATGAGACTTTCCCTTAGGGAATTGGTTTTCATAATTCCCGTACATTCCAAATTTAAAACATTTAACCATTGTTGATGTTGTAGTAATACCATTATCCTCATCCATGGTGTTAACTGAACCTTTTCCTTTGCACTTACTGGCTTTGTGTCCTTCTTTTCCACACCCAAAGCATCTTCCAGTTCCTTTGAAACATTCTCCTTGATGCCTCTTCCCACATGATTTACATAGGGGAAATTGAACTTTCTTTCCTCTATGATCATCATGAAACTCCATCTTTCTCTTATTAGCCGACTCAGGAAACATACCAAATTTTACATTATTGATCATATTATGAGATTGCTGATTCGGCATAATAATGATGTTTGGACTTCCAAATCCCATTTCATTTGGTTACTCATGAAGAATATCATTCCATTGTCCATCATATCCTCCATTATCATGAATCTTCCGGTTTCGAGCCATTTTCTAAAACCCAAAAAGAATAGTGTGAGAAGTAAAAATCATTCTAGGGAAAACAACATAGTAAAGGGGGAGCACCCTTAATATATAACATCTTAGGTTAAATTCTAAGATCGTTACCGTAGTTCTAGGACTATATCCTATACGTATTCTTATCCTTAGGTACATCCCTAGACATACCTTAGAAATATCTCTAGGGATCTCACTAACGTTTCGGCATCCTAGATCCCAAAGGATGACTAAACCTTTCCACTGATACCACCTGTAGAGACCCGAAGCTTGACGTACATGGACATTACATTACTTTTGCGGAATACTTAGTACATAACAAAAACACACACACAAGGACCGTAATAGTTTAGTGTCTTTGTAAACTCGGAATATAATATTCTAATCATGGTGAAAGATCTTCAACATCTCCCATAATGATCTTCCTTTTTTTATTACCTAAAACCATTCATTATATCCTGGGGAAATGAAAACATAAAAGGGTGAGCTCAAATGCTCAGTAAGGGTAAACAAAATAAATATCAATCACATCATATACATAAGAACATAACATTTTGGAAATCTTAACCTGCAAAAGAGAGCATAATTTCATAACATGGGATAAATCATAGTAGTGAAATGAAATCCCAATAATCATAACTTAAAACATGAAACTTTGTGCCATTCACATAATCATAGAGAATCATTTCTTATTAGTAAAGACTCATTGCCAAGAATATCTTAGTGGACAAAGTCCATTTCTGAACCGAGTTCACTCCTCGTTTAAGTCCTGTTTTACTGAACCGGTATAACCTGCCGTTCCAGCTATGTATATCTCATGAGATATAAAATCTTTACACAATTAATTGGAGAGAGATATAGGTCCCAAACATCTCATAATGATACCATTCTTATGTGTGCCACAAAATCATAAATCATACATCATTGCATAAGCCATGTAACAGAAATGGGATTCCTAAACAACATAAGACAATTCATATAAGATAAAGAATTTCATAAAAATAATTCCAACACAAAATAATCAAATCAATGTAAAAATAGGGATAGAAACATAACCCTATATTATCTTATATGGAAAATAATTTGGATAAAACACTTGAACTCTATTCTTGAGGAAAATATCCTTTCTACTTCAAAAACATTCTCCTTTCTTAACATGTCTTACAATTTTAAACTAAAAGAAGTTGATTAAAAATAAACTTGAAAACTTATAAAGGAATCTTCTTGGAAATAATGTTTTAAAAATCCATTCATTCCGTATAAGTTAAAAAAACATTCTTCCCGTACTTTTGTCGAAAAATTCAAAAAGTACCTCGTACGAAAAATGAAAAAATATTCCTTTCATATATTTTACTAAAAACTCACCGAAGGGTAAAATTGGATTTAAACAATTGTAGGTGTATGGAAACAAGATTACATATTGAGGAGACATGGATGTGGATGATAAAATACACCCTAGTAAATACCAAAGTATAAACAATCTCAGATAAAAATGATATTGTGATATTTCCCTTACCTTAGATCCGATTTGCTTCGTAAGTGTCTGAACCTCCTATATAATGATTTGAATAATGGCATTGACTTATTCCAGAATCATAATCATTGTTATGATATCATATATTTTTCACTTATGACTTTATATTACCCGTTCTTTTGTGAATTCCATGTTAAAGAGCGTTTGGGTAAAATTGTTTCATTTATCATCTGTGTTTTGACTTGTAATTATTCATATGATTACTGAGATCATGATTACTTAATGCCAGAATATAAAACATGATTTATATATAATACATATTCATAATAAACATATATATAATAAATCAGTAAATGGAAAGAAATACACCATTCATGGAGACGGTAGGTCGTACGTACGCATGAACACTGTTTTCGTTTCCTTATTGAGTTGACAGGAATTAAGTAGATGACATACATATATATACAAATAAATCCAGTATCATTATTATGTAATATATTTCATTTTTGCTTGTTATATATACTTTATAATCATTCATGAATGGTTATCATGGAGAATGAATCTCTTCGCGTCGTGGAGATGGTAGTCCATACATACGCACGAGCGATGATATTGTTCTCATGATCGTGGGACTGTATTGGAGTGTATGTATACAATTTCAGAATCAATATCACTTTAAAATAATCATATATAGTTATTATTTACACCATTATACCCATCCAAGTAAGGTGGTGGTGGAAAATAGATTACACCACGACGTGGAGACGGTATTCCGTACGTACGCACGCGCGGTGATTTCGTTTTCCGTAGGATGGATAGATAGTGAAATAGGGTTGTTTCATACTTATAATAACATATTCTTATATGATTTATACTGATGTTATTACTTCATAATGAAACAACCTAAGAAGAATAAGTGGAAGAAGAAATAAAGTTGAAAGAATCGGTAACGGACATTACCTCTTCTTTGAAGCGCCTCTTTGATATCTCCCTTTAGGGCACTAAACATGGTCATTGAGGAAGACCAAAACCTCTAGTATGTTTCTAGGGAAGTGGAGAATAGGATTTGGCAGGGTTTTTTAGATCTTGAAGGCTCAAATTGGTGTGAGGAGGAGAGGGAGGAGGTGCCCTTTTATAAGGGAGGAGAGGGGCTCCTTTGGAAAAACTAAAACTATTATTTTATTATAAAGTCATGTTCGGTTTTAAATAGCTCCAAATTGATTTATTTAGAAGCTAAGGTGCGTATGGGTCGAAATACTCTCATCCATTAGAATTTAGACAAGTTTAGGTTCCTATTTTAACCTTATCATTTAGATTTAACATTAAGTTAAATAATTTTACTTTTACCGTGTCTTCTTGTGTTCTTATACTATAAGGTTAATAAACATACTATAAGAAGCCAAAATAACCCCAAGTTATTTATTATTAATATATATAACCTTATCTAAGTCATTTGGCCGAACCTTATATTTTTAGGAATAAAATAAAAATTAATAATATAATATTTATTTTAAAAACTATATTATGTCAATTTTGACACTATTTAGTAATTGATTTTTGTGAAAATCATAACAGAATGATAAGTTCGAAAAAAGTTAATTAAATAAATACTAAAATGTCATATTAACCTATAAAATTATTTTAATTCATAAAAAGTCTTAAATTACATTTATTTGTGTATTTATAACATCAATTATGTCAATATTTCATTAATAAGATAATTACTGCATCATCTTTGTGTCATAATAAATGATAATTATTTAATCCCTAAAAATTATAAATAAATTTCTATTATGTATATAATTGTATTATATTTCTGGAAACCATTCATGTTCGAACTTTCATGAAGTGTATCACTAAATTTAAATTATTATACTTATAATATTTATGAAACTCACATGTTGTCACATTCTTTCGTTTTAATAATAATTAAATTATTATCATGGAAAAAAGTACATTAAATGAATATAATCCAACCCTTAGGTGATATGGGTCGACTTTCAATCATACAATAGTATTTTTTATAAGTGTTTGGGTAATTTTATAATCTTATATTTACCCTTAATTACCTGATTTACCTTTAACTATAGTAAATAAAATTTACCGTAGTTACTATTCACAATGCCCAAAAATAAAAAGTAGCTTATTAACATAATTTAGACCCACTGATTCCAAATATGGAATCCATTTTTCCAAATTCAATACAAAAAAGTTTCAAAAATTAAATTAAAATTAATCCCGTTGTCGAAAGAAAATGGGTTTTTCTTTAAAACATTGCAAAAGATTGAATTAATTTAACCTACGAATTCATGGTAAAATCAATGCCAATGACATACATTATATTAAATGGTAAAAATATATTCTATTTATACTTTAAAACAATTCAATATTATCATTTATCCACATAAGATATTATGAAGAAAAAGTTTTTTTTAATTAAAATATAGCGTGTTTTTACTGTTCATTAAAATATAAAAGTCATAAGAATAAAACGAAAAATTTATCCAAAGTAAATTTTTATTTCATGATTTCACAGAATAATTTTATTTTCTCAAATGAGACTTATAAACATTTAAAAAACTAGATTTAAAGTTGGTGCGCCATCAAAAGGCGGAAAAACAGTATTTTTTTGAAAAATACTTATTTTACCCGAAAAACTTATTTTGTTCTTATAACATGTTCTAGAAAATGTGTAAGATGAATAATAATGTTATAAAATTCAAAATTTAGTTAATAATATTCATAACGGATAGTTCATAATAATAATATATCATTGTTTAATAACACCCGGTATTGCGTACAACACACGCTATCGAGGAAGGTCGTGATTGTGTGTAATGCAAGCCATGTCAGGGTTGCGTGTTGTGCAAGAATCATTCGTTGTTTCGTATAACAGAATCCAACTATATTTCATTTATACATTGAATATATATATATATATACTCAATGTTGCGTAGAATAAATATTATCATAATTGTGTGTAACACGATCCAAGAATAGTGTTGCATATACTGCAATCTAATACGGTGTTGCGTATAGCGCAATGTAATCTTAGTGTAGCATACAACACAAGACATTAATGAAATTAAAAGAATATTTTTCATAAAATCTCGGTGTATTCTAGCCAGGACCACTACGATGTCTCTATGGAATTAGAGAGGAGAAAGTGGCAGGGGTTGGCCGAGCTTGAAGGCTCAATGTGGTGTGAGGAAGAGGGGGAGGAGGTGCCCTTTTATAAGGGAGGAGAGGGGCTCCTTGGGAAAAACTAAAAATATTATTTTATTATAAAGCCAAATTCGGTTTTAAATAGCTCAAAATTGACTTATTTTGAAGCTAAGGTGGGGATGGGTCGAAATCCTCTCATAAAATATAATTTAGACAAGGTTAGGTTCCAATTTTAACCTTATCATTTACATTTAACTTTAAGTTAGATAATTTTACTTTTACCGTGTCTTTTTGTGTTCTTACACTATAAGGTTAATAAACTAACTATAACAAGAAAAACAAACCCCATATTGTTTATTATTAATATATATAACATTATCTAAGTCATTTGGATGAACCATTGATTTTTAGGAATAAACTAACAATTAATAATATAATATTTATTTTAAAAACTATTTTATGTCAATTTTGACACTATTTAGTAATTGATTATTGTGAAAAACATAACAGAATTATTAGTTTGAAAAAAATTATTTAAATTAATACTAACATGTCATATTAACCTAGAAAATTAGTGGAATTCATAAAAAGTCTCAAATTACATTTATTTGGGTATTTATAACATCAATTATGTCAATATTTCATTAATAAGATAATTACTGCATCATCTTTGTGTCATAAATAAATTAAATTATTTAATATCTAAAAATTACAAATAAAATACCATTATGTAATAAATATTTTTAAATTTCTAATGAATATTTATAGTCGAATTTATCTTCTATAGAAACCTATATTAAAAATGCTTTAGTTATTAAACATTGATTTTAACTATTTTAACCCTTCTTTAAATAAATTGATAATAAATGTCCTAATCTAATCCATGTGGGCTTAAATGGTCATATTTTATTCTGAAGGTTGTTTTTGGTCGAATTACACTTATCCAATAGAATTAGGACATGTGTTAGGGTAATAATAATATCATTTTTACCATTAATTACCCTATTTACTTTTAACCGTGGTAAAAAAAGTAAAACGTTACTATTCACCAAAAATTATTTTAATCTCATTGAACCACATTTTAGTCCTTGATATTAATAGGGTCTCTCGGATTTTCGAAATTCCACTCACAGAAGCGGTAAAATTATGTTTTATGAAAAATTCAGTTTTTTTAACTACCACTTAGTGGTTTCACTATTCATCAAAAAATGAATGTTTCCAGAAAAATACCAAAAATTAGCCCTAAGATATTTTTGATATTATGAATTCAAAAAAGATGTCTATTTTACCAAATTCAAAACAAATCAGTTGCATTAATTTATTTAAATATTAATTCTCGTCGTCAAAACAAATAGTGTGTTTTTAAGAGATAATAACTATCAAAAGATTGACACTTGTTTATGTTTGGTTTAAATGTGAAATTAAATTCAATCACCAAAATTGTATTAAATGGTATAAATATATTCTAAATATACTTTAAAACCACTCGAATTAATAATATATCACTATTAATTATTTCGATTAAAAAAGATGTTTTTAATTAAAATTTAGTAATTTTCACTATCCATCAGAATATGAAAGTTATCCGAAAAGTACCAAAATTTCACCCTAAGTTAATTTTGATATTCCGAATCCGAAAATGAAGTCCATTTTGAAAAATAAAATTTACAAAATTTTAAAAGGTGGTTATTACTATTCATAACGACTAGTTTTAATAATATTTTAATAGCATATCGTTGTTTAGTGAAACTCGGTATTGTGTACGATGCAAGATATCGAGGAAGGTCATGATTGCGTGTAAAGAATGCCAAGAAAGTGTTGTGTATAGTGAAATATTCCTTTGATGATTTATAAAACATAAAAACAAAATATTTCTCATAAAAGTCTCGGGTGTTACATTCTACCCCCCTTAAAAGGAATTTCGACTTCGAAATTCGTCACTTTGTAACAAACAGATGAGGATACCTCTCCCTCATCATATCCTCAAGATCCCATGTAGCTTCTTCTAATTGGTGGTTCCTCCATAAAACTTTCACCAAGCGAGTGGTCTTGTTTCGTAGGACTTTTTCGCTACGATCCAGAAACTCTATTGGCTGTTCTTCATAAGAAAGATCTTGCTCCAGTTGTACAACTTCTGAGCTGAATACATGTGAAGGATCAGGTATGTACTTTCTCAGGAGAGATACATGGAATGCATCGTGAACTTGAGCGAGATTGGGTGGAAGCACCAATCGGTAAGCTACCTTTCCAACACGATCCAGTATTTCGAAAGGACCGATATATCTGGGGCTCAACTTCCCCTTCATTCCAAATCTCATGACCCTATTCCAGAGAGATATTCGTAAGAACACTTTATCACCCACTTCAAACTCTAGGTATTTTCTTTGGTTGTCGGCAGAACTTTTCTGTCGACTCTGAGCTGCTCTTATGTGTTGTTTAATAGATCAGACCTTTTGTTCCATCTCATCAACAATATCAGGTCCGAATAGATTTCTTTCCCCAACTTCATCCTAACAAGTTGGAGTCCTATATTTCTTTCCATAGAGATCTTTATAAGGAGATATCTGAATACTAGAGTGAAAGCTATTATTATAAGAAAATTCCACCAAAGGTAGGTGTTGATCCCAACCACATTTGAAATCCACAGTGCAAGCTCTCAACATATCTTCAAGAGTTTGAATTGTTCTCTCAGACTGACCATCTGTCTGAGGATGATAAGTAGTGCTGAAACTCAACTCTATATCCAGAGTATGCTGAAGACTTCACCAGAACTTTGAGGTAATCCTCGGATCCCAATCAGATATAATAGAAATTGGTACTCCATGCAATCTTACCACTTCCTTTACATATATCCTGGAAAGCTGATCCAGAGATAAGTCCTCTCTAATAGCAATGAAGTGTGCAGACTTTGTAAGATGATCAACTATGACCCAGATAGCATTATTGCCTTTGGATGTTTTAGGAAGTCCTATGACAAAGTACATAGTGATGTTTTTCCATTTCCATTATGGTATGGGTAATGGTTGTAACATCCCTTTAGACTTCTGTCTCGCAGCTTTAACTTGCTGACAAACCAAGCATCGAGAGACATATTCAACAACATCTCTTTTCATGTCATCCCACCAGAAGTACTCTTTCAGATCCCTATACATCTTCGTGCTTCTAGAATGAATAGAGAATGAAGAACTATGAGCCTCATCCAGCATCTCCTTCTTTAATTCTGGGATGGGAGGAACACAAACCCGATTCCTGAACATTATTATCCCATCACAATCAAGGTTGAATTCAGGTACATTTCTCACCTTCTTTTGTAACTCTACATCTTTTTTTGTGCCTCTTTAATCTTCACATGTATAGATGGTTGAACATTCATTTGAGAAAAGATAATATTTTTCCCTTTCCATTATAATTCCAAGATCTATCCTTTGTAAATCCATAAATATTGGATCTTTTGTGATCCTCATCATGGATAAACTGGCATGGTCTTTTCGACTTAATGCATCTTCCATCTTGTTTGCTTTCCCAGGGTGGTAATGGATTGAGCAGTCGTAATCCTTAATCAGCTCCAACCATCTTCTTTGGCGCATATTCATCTCCTTTTATGTGAAAATATACTTTAAACTTTTATGATCAGTATAAATGTTACACCTTTATCCATAAAGATAATGCCTCCAAATCTTTAATGAAAATATTACTACAGCTAACTCCAAATCATGAGTTTGGTAATTTTGATCATGGATTTTCACCTGTCATGAGGCATAAGCTATCACCATATCATTTTTCATAAGAACAAACCCCAATACCTTATTGGATGCATCACTGTAGATCACAAACCTTTCTCCACTACAAGGTAGTGTGAGCACAGGTGCACTTGATAACCTTCTTTTCAAATCCTTGAAATTCTCTTCACATTCCTCCGTCCAAACAAATATAACGCCTTTCCAAGTCAACCTGGGGAGTGGATTAGATAATCGTGAAAAATCTTTCACAAAACGTCGATAATATCCAGCCAAACCAAGAAAACATCGGATCTCATTTACTGTTGTTGGTCTTGACCATCATTCGATAACATCTGTTTTTGCTAGATTCACATATATCCACTCTTTTGAGATTATGTGACCCAAAAATGAAACTTTTTGAAGCCAAAATTCACACTTGTTAAATTTGGCATAAAGATTCTCCATTCTCAGGGTCTTCAATATAATTCTCAAGTGATCTTCATATTCTTCCTTACTCTTTGAATATACAAGAATATCATCTATAAAGACTACCACAAACTGATCAAGATAGTCTCTAAAGACTCTATTCATCAGATCCATGAAGATGGCATGGGAATTAGTAAGATCAAATGGCATCACTATAAATTCATAGTGTCCATACCTTGTACGGAAAGACGTATTTGGTATATCCTCCCTTTTGACACTTAATTGATGATACCCTGAATGATGATCAATCTTGGAAAAGTATTGAGCTCTGTGTAGTTGGTCAAATAAGTCATCAATGCGTGGGAGAGGATATTTGTTCTTGATATAGATCTTGTTAAGTTCTCAATAATCAATGCAGAGTCTCATTGATCCATCTTTCTTCTTAATAAACAGAACAGGTGCTCCCCAAGGTGACGCACTAGGGAATATGAATCCCTTATCAAGATTCTCATGGAGTTGCTTCTTCAATTCATGCAACTCAATTGGGGCCATTCTATAAGGTGTCTTTGAAATACGCAAAGCACCCAGTACGAGTTCTATTGAAAACTCAACTTCACGATTTGGTGGAAGACCCGACAATTCATCAGGAAATACATCATCAAACTCCTGTACAACGAGAATATTCTTAATCGTGAGTTTCTCTCTAGCCATTTGAGATAAATAACCCTCATTTAGTGGAATCAAGACCCATAAGATGGAAGAAATTTACACTAGAAGGTTATGTTCATCCTTGCATCGATAGACGATCATAGATTGATCTGGATTATGAAATGTGATTCCCTTCATTGGCAATTGATATGAGCTCCATATAAATAAATCCAATCCATGCCAAGAATCACATCAAATTACACTATAGGAAGGATCACAAGATTTGCAGGAAGCACTTTCCCACAAACATCAATCAGGGATGAATTATAAACTTTTGATGTGACTGTTGTGCCATTAGGGGTTGTCACAGCTAACTCAACATCTAATTGTTGAGGTAATACGGTGATACTCTTAGAAAATTATTAAGAAATAAAAGAGTGGGTGGATCCACAATCAAATAAAACATTTTCTACTTTAGAGTGGATGGTAGGTGTACCTTTCACCACATCGTTATCGTACTCCACATCGCTGATAGAAATTGCATGTGACTTTCCTTTGTCTTTAGCCTTAAGAGTTTGTTGATGTCGACCATCATCATCAACCCTTGGATTTGGGCATTGATTGACATAATGCCCCATCTCCTTGCACGTGAACCATTGAAGTGTAGTAGGTTCATTTTGTGTATCCCTTCCTTTGTTTGCATCATTAGACATCTTCTTCCCATTATTGCGGCATTAAAATGCCTGATGACCTTCCTTTCCACATTTGAAACATTTACTTATCCCTTTAAGACAACTCCATCCATGTTTCTTTCCACACTTCGAGCATAAGGTAAAGCTCATCTTCTTTTCAGTGTGCTGTTTAGATTTTCCTTTGAATTCCATTTCCTCTTCTTATCAAACCCATATGACTGATGTGTTACTCCAATCTCCATATCAACTTTGAGAGCACATCGAACGATTTCCGCGTAGCTATTGAAGTCCCTTTTGGCTAACGCCCTTCGAAGACATGGTTTTAAGCTACTAAAGAATCGATCGATCTTACTCTCAGGTTGGATAATAATACCAGAATCGTACCTTGAAAGTCTTGTAAAATTTGCTTCATAAGTACCAACAGATTCATCATCCTTTTTCATCAGTTCAAGAAACTCTTTCTCCATCTTTGTTCGGAGAATATGAGGGATGTACTTATCGAAAAATAAGTTCTTGAACTCGTCCCATTCCATGGACTCAATTTCATCCCTTTTCCTCGTATTCTTAATAATATTCCACCACTGATCAGCATATCCTTCCAAATGATACCCTGCTAGGATGACTTTATCATGTTCAGAACATTGAAGAACTAAAAATATCTTTTTAGTAGTACTAATCCATTGTTCAGAAACTAATGGATCAGTAGACCCGCTGAATGAAGGTGGATGCTACCTCATGAAGGATTCAACAAAATGTTGCTCCTTCCTTTGCTCATTTGGAAGTCCTGCATGATTCATAGATTGAGAAAGTTGTGTGAGCATGGTTACAAGATTTTTCATTACAGCTCCCATAACATTTGGTTGCTCAGGGTGACAATCATTGCATTTCCCATTGCATTCCGCATTAACACGGTTCCTTCGGGTTCCGGGCATTGACTAAAACGAAGAAGAATAGTGTGAGAAACACTACTTACAATGGGAAAACCACATAATCAAGAATAAAATTTCATACTTAAGGTCTTATCCTATGTTATTCATGTCCATTTCTAAAACACTTGATTGGGTTCTATGCTTAGACTTATCCTTAGGGTTCTTACTAAGGCTTTCACATCCTAGTTTCCAAAGGTTGACTATACCTTTCCTCTGATACCAACTATAACGACCCAAACCTTACATACATTGTTATTACTTCAGAATTGAAGCACACTTATTACAACATATAACAAAACCAGGAAAGGACCATATATGTATAGAGTCTTTAGAAACTGGGAAACATAAACAACTGGTTCATAAAGCATCTACTTTTCCTCCCATTTAATTCATCATATCTAGAGTCCCTTTTTGGAATATCCTACTTAATAACCTTCTTCCTGACCTGGGGAAATAAAACATACAAAAGGGTGAGCTCAAATTCTCATTAAGGTTAAACAAAAGAAATATCCATCACATCATATACATAAGAACATAACTTTTGGAAATCTTAAACTGCAAAAGAGATCATAATTTCATAACATGGGATAAATCATAGTATTGAAATGTAATCCCAATAATCATAACTTGAAACATGAAACATTGTGGAATACAAACATAATCATAGAGAATCATTTCTTATTAGTCAAGACTCATTTCCAAGACTATCTTAGTGGACAAAGTCGATTTCGGAACTGAGTTCACTCCTCGTTTCAATCCTGTTTCACTGAACCGGTTTAACCAGCTGTTCCAGCCATGTCTATCTCATGATATATAAAATATTTACCCAATGCATTGGAGGGAGATATAGGTCCCACCCATCTCATAATGATACCATTCATATGTTTTCCACAAATTCATAAACCATACATCATAGCATAACCCATGTAATAAAAAAGAGAATCATAAACATCGTGACATCATAAAACAATTCATATAAGATAAACGAATTCATAAAAATATTTCCATCACGACATAATAAAATCCATGTAATAATAGGTATAGAAATATAACCCTATATTATCATAGATGGAAAACAATTTTGATAAAACTCTTGAACTCCATTCTTGATGATAATATCCTTTCTACTTCAAAAACATTTTTCCTTACTTAACAAGTCATACACTTTTAAAATAAAAGAAGTTGATTAAAAATAAACTTGAAAACTTTTAAAGTAATATTCTTGGAAGTATTGTTTTAAAAATCCATTCATGCCGTAAAAGTTAAAAAAACATTCTTCTCGTACTTTTTTCGGAAAAGTCAAAAAGTACCTCGTACGAAAAACGACAAAAGATTTCTTTCATATCATTTACTAAAAACTCACCGAAGGGTAAAATTGGATTTAAACAATTTTATGTGGATGGAAGTAATATTACATATTGAGGAAACATGGATGTGTATGATAAAATACACCCCAGAAAATTCCAAAGTATAAACAATCTCGGATAAAAATGAGATTGTGATATTTTCCCCTACCTTAGGTCTGATTTGCTTCGTAAGTGTCTGAACCTCCTGTATAATGATTTAAATAATGTTATTGACTTATTCCAGAATCATACGTATTCTTATGATATCATATATGGTCATATTCTTAGCTTCTTATTAGTAATATTTCATTACTACTTGTTATTCGGGTGTTTATTACTTTTTGTTCTTATGCGTGTTTTGTCGAATAAATTATTATTTTTCTTTTTAGGTTATAGATACCTCATTTAAAAAATGGTATTAGTGTAATATATATCATATTAATTCACTCAATTCATTTATATAATCATTATGCAATGAAGATCATGTAGAACGAGTCGCATCACATCGTGGAGACGGTATTTCGTACGTACGCACAAGCGATGATATCATTCCCATGATCGTGGAATTGTATTGGAGTGTATGTATACTATTTAAGAATAAATATCACTTTACAATAATCATATATATTAATTATTTACACCATTATACCCATCCAAGTAAGGTGGTGGTGGAAAATAGTTTACACCACGGCGTAGAGACGGTATTCCGTACGTACGCACGCGCGATGATTTTGTTTTCCGTAGGATGGATAGATGGTGAAATATGGATGTTTCATACATATAATAACATATCAGTATATGAATGATACTTATGTTATTACTTCATAATGAAACAACTAATGAAGAAGAAGTGGAAGAAGAAATAAAGTTGAAAGAATCGGTAAAAGACATTACCTCTTCTTTGAAGCGCTTCTTTGAGACCTCCTTTTTGGGAACTAAAATTGGTCTTTGAAGAAGACCAGGACCTCTAGTATGTCTCTAGGGAAGTGTAGTGGAGAAAGTTGTAGGGTTTGGCCGATCTTGAAGGCTCAAAGTGGTGTGAGGAAGAGGGGGAGGAGGTGCCCTTTTATAAGGGAGGAGAGGGGCTCCATTGGAAAAACTAAAAATATTATTTTATTATAAAGCCAAATTCGGTTTTAAATAGCTCCAAATTTATTTATTTAGAATCTAAGGTGGGGAAGGGTCGAAATCCGCTCATCCAATATAATTTAAACAAGTTTAGGTTCCTATTTTAACCTTATCATTTATATTTTACTTTAAGTTTGATAATTTTACTTTTACCGTGTCTTTTTGTGCTCTTACACTATAATGTTAATAAACATACTATAACAAGCCAAAAGAACCCCAAGTTGTTTATTATTAATATATATATCCTTATCTAATTCATTTGGCCGAACCTTATATTTTTAGGAATAAACTAACAATTAATAATATAATATTTGTTTTAAAAACTATTTTATGTCAATTTTGACACTATTTAGTAATTTATTTTTGTGAAAATCATAACAGATTGATTAGTTCAGAAAAAAGTTAATTAAATCAATAATAACATGTCATATTAACCTAGAAAATTATTGTAATTCCTAAAAAGTCTAAAATTACATTTATTTGGGTATTTATAACATCAAGTATGTCAATATTTCATTAATAAGATAATTATTACATCATCTTTGTGTCATAAATAATATAAATTATTTAATGTCTAAAAATTACAAATAAAATACCATTATGTAGGAAATCTTTTTATATTTCTAATTAATATTTATAGTCAAATTTATCTTCTGTATAACCCTATATTAAAAATGCTTTAGTTATTAAACATTGATTTTAACTATTTTAACCATTCTTTAAATAAATTAATAATAAATGTCCTAATCTAATCCATGTGGGCCTAAATGGTCATATTTCATTTCTAAGGTTGTTTTTGGTCGAATTACACTTATCCAATAGAATTAGGACATGTGTTAGGGTAATAATAATATCATTTTTATCCTTAATTACCTTATTTACTTTTAACCGTGGTAAAAAAAAGTAAAAAGTTACTATTCACCAAAAATTATTTTCATCTCATTGAACCACATTTTAGTTTTTAATATTAACTGATGTCTCTCAGATTTTCGAAATTCCACTCACAGAAGTGGTAAAATTAAGTTTTATGAAAACATCAGTTTTTTTAACTACCACTTAGTGGTTTCACTATTCATCAAAAAATGAAAGTTTCAAGAAAAATACCAAAAAATTATGCCTAAGCTATATTTGATATTATGAATTAAAAAATTATTTCTATTTTACCAAATTCAAAACACATCAGTTGCATTAATTTATTTAAAAATTAATTCTCGTCGTCAAAACAAATAGTGTGTTTTTAAGAGATAATAACTATCAAAAGATTGACACTTGTTTATGTTTGGTTTAAATGTGAAATTATATTCAATGACCAAAATTGTATTAAATGGTAAAAATATTTTATAAATATACTTTAAAACCACTCAAATTAATAATTTATCACTATTAATTATTTCGATTAAAAAAGTTGTTTTTAATTAAAATTTAGTAATTTTCACTATTCATCAGAATATGAAAGTTATCCGAAAAGTACCAAAAATTCACCCTAAGCTAATTTCGATATTCCGAATCCAAAAATGAAGTTCATTTTTTAAAATAAAGTTTACAAAATTTTAAAAGGAGGTTATTACTATTCATAATGGCTAGTTTTAATAATATTTTAATAGCATATCGTTGTTTAGTGAAACTCAGTATTGCATACGACGCAAGCTATCGAGGAAGGTCAAGATTGCATGTAAAGAAAGCCAAGAAAGTGTTGTGTGTAGTGAAATATTCCTTTGATGATTTATATAACATAAAAACAAAATATTTCTCATAAAAGTCTCAGGTGTTACAATCATACCTTGCTAATGAGTTATTGAGAGTGAGACACTTTGTTAAAGGTCTTTGAAATGCTATTTGATCTCAGGTCAATGTGTTTGTATTGACCTAAATTACTGATATTATAAATCAGGTTCTAATTATAGTGTGGAACTTGAGGGAAGCTAGTGCCGCAGAGAAGAGCAGCATGGTCTCTCAACCTAGTGGTTCAAAGACTTCAGAAATGAAGCATCATTTTGATGATTCTTGTGAAACGAGCATCATCCAGGCCACTAGTGTGGGAATTTTAGTTTCCCTTCATCAGTGTTGAATATGGGGACACATGAAGAATCATGTGATTGCAACCCATTTTAGAGACGATCTTACAGCATGATAGGCCACGTTCAGTGGTTTTGTAAGACCTTATCTCTAAAAATGAGTGGTACGAGTTAGGTCTAACACTAGGTTTGGGTGAATTTTTCCTAGATGCATGTCAAGAAGGGATCTAGAGTAGTACCAATAGACTAGGCTATGGTGGTGGTTATTTTGGTTGAGGCAGCTAGACACTAGTTGTACAGAGACTGTAGATCAGGCGTACTCCTAGTAGTGAGGTTGTGTCACAAGGTCATGGTTCAGTCCAGATCTTCTATTTATAACCTATACATGAAGAGTAGGGCATCGAAATGGAAATGATGAAAGGTATGATTATAGTAACCTCAACTCTTATATCAACAATTCTTGAAATATGTGCATCAAATATTCTCATACTTGTACCTTTTTTGGAAAGATTTGGGCTCATGATTCAGTTTCTTAAGGCCATTATGATGTCTGAAAGTCCATTTGGGATCAAAAAAGATAGTGCATACCTATACAGGGAGTTCCTCCTTGAGTTTGGTGGGTTTTAATTCATATGGAATCTTTTTTCCCTCATGATAAACAGGTTTGATGTCAAATTCGGAATGGACTAGCTAGCGGATTATTACGACTACATTGAATTCTATCAATGTAGGGTGAATTTCACATCATAAATTGGCATATATTATATTCAAAACATTTAATGGTATGTCCATGTGAGAATATCTAGAACATAGAATCATGGTATATGTGCGATGATTGCTTGGATCAGTAGTGTGTATCTGGATGATTAAGGAGTGCGTCAGGAAGACTTTCGTCTTGTGGTCGATTACTTCAGGGGTGTTTTCTCCTGTAGATTTTCTGTTGTACCTCTAGAGAGAGAGGTTTAGTTCCATATTGATCTAGTACCAAGTGTTTCAATAGTATCCATTCCTCATTATATGATGGCTAAGATGGAGTTGTAATATCTTAGGAGGAAGCTTGAGGATGCGGAGGCAAAAGGGTTTATTTGACCCGAAACTCATCTATGGGGTTTTCCAATCCTTTTTTCAAAAAAGAAAGATAATATACTTAGGCTATGTGTGGATTATTATAAATTGAACCAATTAACAGTTAGGAAATGTTATCCCCTTCCATAAATAGATGACATGTTTCTTTATCTTTGAGGAGCTCAGATGTTCTCATAGATTGATTTGATATCGGGATATCACCATGTACTTGATTTTATTGTAGAAATACCTATTAAATATTTTATTTACTGGTATAGTCTATTAGTGTATAAAGTTATGTTTTTTGGTCTCATGAACACACCTAGGGATTTCATGGACCTCATCAATTTTTTTTTCTAATGTTATCTAGATTCTTTAGTGGTGGTTTTTATGGGTTATATATTGGTATATTCTCATAATAGATCGAGATCATTTTGGATGCACAAAGAGGGCATGATAAATATGATAAGGTCACAAAGTTCCACTTATGGATGAATAAAATTCACTTTATGGGTCATATAATCTTAGAAACAAGAGTATTAGTTTACCCAAATTAGTTGATATCTCTAGATTCATAGGAGTACCCCAAGAATTTTTCTTCTATGTGTAGTATCTTGAGTATATATGGATGTTATATGAATTTCACACATGAATTATCATGCTTAGAAGCACAGTTACTGGGCTTGAATAAGAAGGGTGTGAATTTTGTATGGTAAGACACCAGTGAGATGCCCTTTTGAGGGTTGAAATGGAGATTGACTTCAACACCCGCCATGATTCTTCTAGAGTAGATAAAAAGATAAAAATTGTAATGTGATGCATCAGGTATTAGGCTTGGATTAGTACTCATGTAGGGATACATAGACCTGACTAACATGCCTCGATTGTTGATTCCACATGAGAGGAACTACCCAACACATGATATTGAGTGAGAAGGAATTTCATGTTTTTTAATGTTGGGTAAATTTCTTATTGGGATATAATTTTGTGGTGTATATGGACCAAAAAAATACTTAAATACATATTCACATAATTTGATCTAAATCTGAGACAGTGAATATGGGTTGATAACCTATAGTGTTTTGACTTTGATCTTTCATACACATAAGAAAAATTAAATGTAGTTTTCAATGTACTATGTATGAGGACTTAGCTATATGAAGATCAGTAATCCAATTTATTGTGGAAGAAAGTGGATTTTCTCTATGAAATTTATAGGGAGGTGTTAGATAGTTAGGGTCATAATTTTATTTCAACCTTAGTAGTGAACTAGAATCTTTTGGATAGAGTGATAATGATATAGATATCGGATTTTGAGGGCCTAGTCTTATGGTAGAGTGTGGCAGGTGAGGACCTACCGCTTGGTTTGATTATGTATGAGGATAAGATCATCCGTATCCATGGATGTATATGGGTTCTCGTAGACATACATTATGAGATAATGCTGGAGTTTCATGACTCATTTTGACTAGTGTATCCTACTGTTACCAAGATGAAAAGTGACTAACGATATTAGTATTGGGGGCCAGGTATGAAATGTGAGGTACCTAGTTTTGTTATGAGTTGTTCTACCTATTAGCTGGTGAAGGAAGAACATCAGAAACTAGCCTTAATTTTAAAGTAGTCTCTTATTCCTATGTGGAAATGGTATGATGTTTTGATGGATTTCATGATTTGATTTTTTAGGTCACCATGAGGTGGTTATGTTTTATACGTTTTATTTAATATCCTCATGAAGGTTTTGTGTCTTATACCAATAATGTAGACCGTTGGTGTTGATGAGAATGGGAGGTTTTATATCCATGGGATGGTACAATATCACAATGTCCTGTGAATTATTGTTTAGACATGGATACTCAGTCCCTCTCTCATTTTTGGAAGAGTTTACAGAGGTCATTGGGTACACAGGTTCTTTTGAGAACAACATACCACCTTCAAACTGATTAATAGTTTGAGAATAAGATGCAAGTACATGAGGATAGTCTGTGAGAATGAGTCTATGATTTTTGGGGCTCTTGTGAGTGGAATATACCCATTTTTAGTTTGGCTACAATAGTAACTATTAGGTGACTATACATATGAAACCTTATGAGCCAATGTGTGGAAGGACATGATGATCACCCATGTGTGGGTTTGAGTTAGGTGAGGTATCTTTACTGTGACCATGTCTCGTGCAAGAAAATTTTGAGCTTGTCCAGTTGATCCGGAAGTGGATAGATACAACATAGTCATGGAAGAAATCATAAATCAATCACCATCGATGAAAATTATAGTTCTAGGTTAGGGATCATGTCTTTTTATGTGTTTCATTGAGGCTAGGACATAGACGTATCAAGAGACATGGTAATCTTTCACCATGACATGTCGGACAATTTCGAGATTCAGGATAGAGTCTGGCTAGTATGCTATTTGTTTTAGTTATCTTGGAGGTACCAGGCCATGAAATATGTGTTCAATATATCTTGGTTGTGTAGTTATCATTCTGAACAATCTCATATTTTTTCATCATGTGGTGGTTAATTTATAGGTAGATTCATCCATTGAGTACCATCTTATTTGTAATAGGATCATTTAGGTTCTTCAAGGTTAGTCAATTCCTCTATTATGTTTGTTATGGCATCACGACCATTTAAATGAAGATACTGGGTATCAAGAGCCAGATGTACGTGCATAGTGATTAGAGATATTGTCTGATGAATCCTAACCACCCAAGAGATGGAAATTCAGGGAATAATTTCTTCAAGTTGAAATATTGGAATACCTTGAGTTTTCGTATGAGGTATAGATAACTTTAATTTCTATTTTAATGCTTCTTGACATCCTAATGTGTGTTCCTGATGTGGTCATGAGTGAATCAGGGGCATCTGGGGCTTGTTAATCCCAAATCCCCACATTCTGGAGAAATAAGTCATGTGAAAAAGATATGAGAATCCATGCGGAGCAGGATTCATGGTTAGCCCTAACCATTCTAGGATAGAAAGTGGACAAGAGGAGTCCAAATTTTTTGATAAACTATGTGATTTGGGATGCACGGTCCTGCAAAAATAGCAGAGTTTTTAAAATATCTAAAACAAATGGTTTACACATGGTTAGAGAAACCATGCACACAAACCATGTAAATTTTCCCTCTTTACAATAGTGGGGGCGTGGTTGACACAAGGTTTGGGTACCCATTTAGCCAAACAGTGTGACTCAATATTTTGGATGAGATTGAAAATTTTTCCTTAATTAATCTTCTATTCCAAACATAAGTTTTAAATTATCCTCCATTGGAATCATATGGTATTTGAGAGCTCCTCTTTGATCCAAAAAGTAAATTTCCATCCAAATCCTCCATCTAAACTCGTATTTGATTGATCATCTAATCGGATCCTACTCGGTGAGTAGTCAATTCATTTTTTCATTATTTGTTCTTCTTGGTATCAAATATTCATTTTAGGTTCAAGATAATATTACGTATTTTTGTTTCTTCATTTTTTCGCCTTTTTTATTTGAGTTAAATCAAGAGTTGATACTAGATGAGCACTCTACTATGATAGGTAGTAGATATATTTCCCAATTAGTTTGGTGCTTTATTATGCTAGTTTCAATTACACCACTCTCTAGACATTATGTCATAGTCCTAAAATTGAATAAAATGTAATGGAACTTGTTAGGGATTCACTTTAGTTCCCTTGAGACTTTTTAGAGGTTTTTGAGCCATCCAAGGTCATCAATGGTGTGTACCTACGAGTTTTCCTTTATTAAACAACTATGGGGTGAGTGTTTTGGGAATTCCTTGTCAGAGGAATCCCATAATGAAATGATTTGAATTGAATTTCTTGATTATGAGATCTACTACCTTCTTTTCCCTGTAATACATGATGTTAAATTCTATAGTAATTGAATTTTGATTTGTTAAATGAGTGGGTAAGCTCATTGAATTGATTTGAAATGTGAATTGATATATGAGTGGGTAAACTCATGATATGAAATGGGACTTGAATGTGAATTGATTAATGTTTACATTGGAAAACATGGGTTTGATATGCCATGGACCATATAAATGGTATAGAATTACATAGACCTATATGGTACTTGGATTCTGATTCAAAGGGATACCTTAGACCTTTTGACCCATGGGATTTGGTTGTTCTTTGGCTCACAATGGACATAGTCGGTATGTATTCTCTTTGGACCCCAACTCAATCCTAATATATATTCTATTGAGATACTCCTAGGACATGAGGAGGATTACTTGGTACAAAATACCTTGTATCTGTAACAACCAGAAATGTTGAATAAATATTGTTTCCTAATTTTCTGTGTTATTTTATGTTTTTACTCAACAAATCTGTTTAATTTGATAACATGAGTATAATTAAAATGAGATCATTGAGTTTTGACTGTGATATTAACATTGGTCAATATGACCGCTGAAACTAAACGTTTCGATTATTGTCTCTAAATACAAGTGATCTTGGTTAATTAATATAGAAAGAAGATTTGATGGCCTCATCCAGTAGTCTTGGGCCGATCGATGACCATCTAAGAGTACTTGTGAAGGATATAGAACCAATGGGATTTTCTCTGGACCAAACCCAAGCCAAACTTCATCGTGGGAAGCTAGAACAGAATCACCTTCGCGAGAAGTTCAAACTTATAGAAATTACTACTCGTGCGATGTTGGCTGAGCCGCCCTTAGATTCTCTCACCTTAGCACACCTTACACTTAGGTCCTATGCGGGGGTAATAAGGGGCTATGTAAGTAGACCGTAACTACCTTGTGTAATCCTTTGTTTTAAATAAAAATTCTTATTTCTTCTTATGATAATGTTTATGAATTTTCAAATGTCCAGATAAATATAGTATGCATATTTTTGATGAATTTTAGAAAAAGTATTTTTTAAAAATTATTATGTAGGCCATAAATAATTAAAAATGTGTAATGATTTTCAAAAAATGGTCTTCTACAATTATTTTCAGTACGAAATTTAGAGTCTAATAAGATCAACATAATTTTGATGAATAGTAAATTATGAATAGTGATTTTATGCTTAGGATTAGTAATGTAACCAAATGGATTAGTAATATCACTTAAAAAAATTATTAATATAATCTAGGCACCTTGATTAAGTAATGTGATTCAATAAAATGGTTAAATAACGGTTTCATAATTTATTACTCAAGTATTAGTTTTTTTTGTGAATACTGTTTTTTAATTAAAAATTAAATTAAAAATATTTAGCAAATTATTTTTATAAAATGGATTTCATTTTTGAACTCAGAGCATCGATATTATGGTAAAGTAATTTTTGGGGATTTTTCTGAAAAAATGAATTTTTGGTGAATTGTGTATTTATTTAAAATTAAATAAAAATTATTTATAAAATTATTTTTATAAAATTAGGTTCATTTTTGAAATTAGATCATTGATATTCAGTTAAGGTGAAATTTTGGGATTATTCTGAGAAACTTGATTTTTCCATGAATAGTGAAAATATAGTTTTTAAGTTATGGGTGTTTAATGACATCATTAAATGATGTATTAAGTGTGTAATAAATATGGTAGACTTATCAATAGTAAGATAAGGTATGAGGTGTCCCAAGTGGCCAATACCATGGGAAAATACCATGGGCAAGCCCGTGGTTTTTCCAATACCACCAATGAGGTGTCCCTTGGCCATTAATGCCTTGTCCCCTCCATTTTCCTATAAATACCCACCCTTCTCTCCTTTCGTTTTCACTCCCAACTCTCCCCCAATGACGCTCTGGTCTCATTACCTCCCCAATAGTCCTTCCAAGGTGCCCCCAAGCCCTCAAAGTCCCATCCTTTTAGTTTTAAGAGATGTGTTTTAAGGAAAGGGATCATACCTACCTCTTTCTTTTCAAGTAATTTCTTTTATGTCATTTCTTTTATGATCCATGATCTTATGTTGGAGGATGATCTTTTATATTCTTATTAACAAACTTTTCATTTTAATATGATTAGATAATCCCTCTTGCTCTCATCAATTCATTTTAAGAATGTTTAAGTGACATTGTTAGGCTGCCGAATTTTTAAGGGATTCTTTCACCTTTCCCATTTTTTAATGTTCTACTTTCATGTAAAGTCTTTCAAGTTCCTTTTTATTATGTTGGGGTATGATATATATATCTATCATACTGATCATTTATGTTAATATGATTAGAGACCCTATTTTAGCTTTTCAATTCTGTATTTTGACGTTTTAAGTGGCGATGTCAGGCAGCCGAATTTTTAAGTGATTCTTTCACCCATCTCATTTTCAAGATCTATTTTCATGTCAAGTCTTTCATGTTCCTTTTTATTATGTTGGGTTATGATATCTATATCTATAATACTAATATTTTATGTTCACATGATAATAGACCCTATTTAATCTCTTCAATTTAGTGTTTTGAAGTTTTAAGTGGCGTCGTTAGGCTGCTGAGTATTTAAAGGATTCTTTCACCATTCTCGTTTTCAAGATCTATTTTCATGTCAAGTATTTCATGTTCTTTTTTATTATGTTGGGGTATTATATCTATATCTGTCATACTGATATTTATTTTTCATATGATGAGAGACCCTATTTAACCTCATCAATTCATTTTTTTGATGTTTTAAGTGACGTCGTTAGACTGCCGAATTTTCATAAGAGAATTCTTATTTTTTTCTTCCTTCAATGTTTTTCTATTCATATGGTATGTATTTAAAATTTCATTAAAATTTTCTTATATACATTATATTCTTTCCCTCTACTGTGTTATGAATCATTTATGAGTGGGTGACTCATGTCCCCTCTCTTTTCTATGTTTTCTAAAACCCTATAACATAGAGGTTATGCTGCAGAATTTTCGTCTCAAAATGTCTCTCTATTTTTCTCAAATTATTTTAATTTAGTAAGTGAATAATCAAAGCTATTTTTATACATGGGTATTCACATATATATCAAAATTTTATATTTTAATTCTGGAATTTACATACACAAAACCCGATTTCCTTTTTTGTGGGTTTAAAGTGACATAAAGATCATGTCTTCAAAGCAGTTTTTAAAACGTTATTATTATAAAAGGAAACCCATTTATTTTATGCTATATGGGTTTTTTATTAAATGTTTGATGATGATATATGTGGATCACATGATAATAAAGACAAATTTAAGGGTGCTCCCTAATAGCGCTCCAATGCATTGGGTAAAGACATAATCTCTAGAGATGACCATTTTTTACGACGCCTTGGTGAATAACCTGGGTAATTTTTAATGAAACCTTGTGGATGGACCATGGTGAAACGGAAATGATTTTCAATGTTAAATTTTGTAGCTACATATTCATGTTATGAAATATGTTATTTTTATGATGATATTCCTCATGATTTCTTTCTCATGCCTTAAAGTTCTTTTTCATGACATTGTTGATGTATCTCAAGTTCACATGTTAAATGTTTCCCTTGTTTCCCTTATTGGGCCTTCTGCTCACCCTTTCTTTTGATGTATTTCCCCAGGTTATGAGATGCAGTAATGATCCTAGAATGAATATAAGGAGAATCCTTTCAAGTGTTTAAGAAGGATGTTTTATGTTTTCATGTTTTATGTTCCTGGTTTCCAAGACACTAAACCTTAAATATCTTTGGTTTTGTAAAATGTAATGAAAAGTTATATTATAAAAAGGTGGGATGCCATAGTTGGTATCAAATGATGGTTTAGTTATTTTTGAAAATTATGATATGAAAACTCTAGGAAGAACCCTATAGAAAATTTTAAATATAGGAAATCTTCCTGGTATTTTGGTAAGGGATTGCCAAGCAAATACATCCCTATCTGGATACGAGCAGGTAAGAGGTGGCTCTGGCACAGATGTACAAAGGGGTGAAACCTGAAAGCACCACTTTGAGCGAGACTCGAATGGGAACTGGTACACAACAACGGGCCTTTCTGCACTCTTGGTTACGACACTCCCAAGGGATATTCTTTGGTAAATTTATAAACTTAGTATGAACCATTATTAAAGTAACAATGATAAAATAAAATAAAGATTCACATAAGGATATATGATCATGGATAACTTAGATTGGAACATAGGGGATCACAAGTTAGGGTATACTTTCCTAATACAAATTTATCCTTCTATGATTAATGTTTCCTTTTAATGATTATTGGCTAAGTATTTAATCCCCCTAATTATATGCTCTTTTCTTAGGTAATGGCAGGAAATAGAAGAGCATGTCCCAACAACCAATGTGATAGGAAATGTGACGATTGCCCTATTAATGTGACAGATATGATGAAAGATCAAGTTGAACATATTTTGATTATGCCAAACCAGCTATCAAAAATCGCAATTAATAATTGGTACCTTGTTGAATGCCCAAATTCATCATGGAAGAAGAAGACAAAGTGTCATGGATGTTCATCTGATAAAGTTGATAAGAGAAAGAAAACCCAATTTCTTTTTTACAAAAAGTGTGGGAAGAGGAACCTAAGAGAATGTCACAAAGGAACCAAGAGATGTTTTAAGTGTGGGAAGATAGAGAATAAATTATCCAATTGCTTTAAAAAATGGATAATGTGATGAATGGAGATAAGGTTCGATCTACTGTACCTTATACATTTCGATGTTGTAAATGTGGAGAAGTTAGAAATTATCCAAGGAAATGCTCTCTTGGAATGGATGGGAAGCATGATGAGGATCAACAATCTTCGAGGACAAGGGAACAATGCAAGTCCTATGCTGAGATGGATCATGATTATTGGAGTACATGTAACTTCTTCGCAATAATTGTCTATGTCAGGTTGTATTTTAGTTTGTGCTCTATGAGCATATATTTTATGTTTTCTAAGATAATTGAGTCACTACCTAATATGATTTTATATCATTAAGGAAAACATCTATTGTTATGTACTACATGTTGATGTAGTGAATCAGTTCTTCTAAAAAAATGGTGATTAGGGGATTAAAAGATGATTATTATTTTGGAAGACGTTCACTATTTCGGGAACCCTATTTGATCGAGGTAAATAGATTACTACGGTATTTTCTTTGAGGAGTAAATGTTGAATTATATTTTGAAGAATTGATGAATTTAAGGCAAACTTATAGTAATTTAGGCTACATATGGAAATGATTAACCTATCTTGGAGAAAATGTGATTAGGTTAGTTACTTTTGTTATAAGATTATAAGAGTGGTTGATGTTGTTTGGAGATGAACGATAAAGTCTATCTTGGAAGACTATGTTATGAGATCATTCTTATAACTGGGTTTCAATATTAGTTTGGTTTATTTTGAGTAATTTTAAGGAAAGTTATTTATGGAATAGTCTATGAGGAACATTGGGTAGTACCATGGAACTGTGAAGATTTAAAAGTAGTTTCCATTCCTGTGGGATTATTTCTTTTTGAAGAGTTGTTTTATCTTACCCTTTCTATTTTTGGGATAATGTTTAAAGATAGAAAAAATAGATAGTTAATCTTTTGTGGATTACGTGACTCTCAGGAAGATGATTCTTGTGTTTTGATGAGACCAAGTGTTTTAATGCCCATCATTTGGAGAAAAGATTAGTTTTGGTAGAAACTTATTAACGGATGAAACTCTACTTGAAGGTAGGTATATTTCCTTATGTTTTTGTTCTATGTAGTAAATGAATTCCTCAAAAGTTTGAAAAGGAACGTAAAACAAAAACGTTGTTGGTTTATGTTTCCTACTAGGTAATCAATGACCATTTACACACATCATATGTTTGTGATTTTATTGTGGTTAACTTTCTCCTAATCATTTTTTCTATCACTCTCCCTCAGAACTTGACCCTTTTTTCTCCTCTGTGTCTATGTTTTCCTACATGGAGTCCTAGTGTGGGTTAACTCGGGTGACCTCTGTACTTACCTTTCTTTCTTTTAAAGTAATAGTTTTACTGACCCCTTTTCCGATGTGGGACTTTTAATGAAATTTCAAAACCCAATTTTAAAAATTGCGAGGACGCAATTTTTTAAGGGGGAATGATTGTAACAACCCGAAATTTTGAATAAATCTTGTTTCCTAATTTTGTGTGTTATTTTATTTTTATACTCAACAAAACTCTTTCATTTGATAACATGAGTATAATTAAAATGAGACTATTGGGTTTTGACTGTTATATGACCATTGGTCAATATGACCACTAGAACTAAACGTTTTGATTATTGTCTCTAAATACAAGTGATAATGGTTAATTAATATAGAAAGAAGATTCGATGGCCTCATCCAGTAGTCTTGGGCCGATCAAAGCCCATCTAAATGAACTTGGGAAGGACGTATCACCACTGGGCTTTTCTCTGGACCAAACCCTATCTGAACTTCATCATGTGAAGCTAGAACAGAATTGTCTTCACGAGAAGTTCAAACTAATTGAAATTACTACTCGTGCGATGTTGGCCGAGCCACCCTTAGATTCTATCACCTTAGCACACCTTACACTTAGGTCCTATGCTGGGGTTATAAGTGGATATGTAAGGAGATCGTAACTGCCTTGTGTAATCCTTTGTTTTCAATAAATTTTTTGATTTCTTCTTATGATGATGTTTATGAATTTTCAAATGTCTGGATAAATATAGTATGCATATTTTTGATGAATTTTAGAAAAAGGATATTTAAAAATGTTTATGTAAACATTAAATAATTTAAAATTTGTAATGATTTTCAAAAAATGGTCTTCTATAACTATGTTCAGTACGAAATTTAGAGTCTAATAAAATCAATTTAATTTTTTATGAATAGTAAATTATGAATAGTGATTTTATGCTTAGGATTAGTAATGTAACCAAATGGATTGGTAATATCACTTAAAGAAATTATTAATATAATCTAGTCACCTTGATTAAGTAATGTGATTCAATAAAATTGTTAGATAACAATTTCATAAATTATTACTCAAGTATTAGTTTTTTCGAGTGAATGGTGTTTTTTAATTAAAAATTAATTTAAATATATTTAGAAAATTATTTTTATAAAATGGATTGAATTTTTGAACTCAGAGCATCGATATTACGTGAAGGTAATTTTTGGGGATTTTTCTAAAAAAAGTGAATTTTCGGTGAATAGTGGATTTATTTAAAAATTAAATTAAAAATATTTAGAAATTTTTTTTTATAAAATGGAGTTCATTTTTGAAATTAGAGCATTGATATTCGGTTAAGGTGAAATTGTTTGATGTTTATGAGAAAGTTGAATTTTCAATGAATAGTGAAAATACAGTTTTTAAGTTACGGGTATTTAATGACATCATTACATGATGTATTAAGTATGTAATCAATATGGTCAACTTATGAATAGTAAGATAAGGTATGAGGTGTCCTAAGTGGCCAATACCATGGGCAAATACCGTGGGCAAGCCCATGGTTTTTTCAATACAACCAATGAGGTGTCCCTTGGCCATTAATGCCTTGTCCCCTCACTTTCCCTATAAATACCCACCCTTACCTCCTTTAGTTCTCACTCCCAACTCTCCCCCAATGAATATATGGTATTATTACCTCCCCAATAGTCCTCACAAGGTGCCCCCATGTCCTCAAGGTCCCAACCTTTGAGTTTTAAGAGATACTTTTTAAAGTAAGGGATCCTAACTCCCTCTTTCTTTTTAAGTAATATATTTTATGTAATTTCATTTATGATCAGTGATCTTTTGTTGGAAGCCTATTTTATCTCTTCAATTCAGTATTTTTATGTTTTAAGTGGAGCCGTTAGGCTGCCAAATTTTTAAGGGATTCTTTCACCCTTCTCATTTTCAAGATCTATTTTCATGTCAAGTCTTTCATGTTCCTTTTTATTGTGTTGGGTTATGATCGATATATCTATAATACTGATCATTTATGTTCATATGATAAGACACCCTATTTAATCTCTTCGATTAAGTATTTTTATGTTTTAATTGGTGTTGTTAGGCTGCCGAGTTTTTAAGGGATTCTTTCACCCTTCTCGTTTTCATGATCTATTTTCATGTCAAGTCTTTCATGTTCCTTTTTATTATGTTGGGGTATGATCTCTATATCTATCATACTGATATTATATGTTCATACAATTATATACCCTATTTGACCTCATCAATTAATTTTTTTTAAGTTTTAAGTGACGTTGTTAGGCTACCGAATTTTCATAAGAGAAATCCTTTTTTTCTTCCTTCAATGTTTTACAATTAATATGGTATGTCTTTCAAATTTAATTACCATGTTCTTATATCCATTATATTATGTCCCTATACAGTGTTATGCATCATTTATGAGTGGGTGACTCAAGTCTCCTATCCTTTCAGTGTTTTCTAAAACCCTGTAACCTAGCCGTTATGCTGCAGAATTTTCTTCTCAAAATGTCTCTCTCTTTTTCTCAAATTCTTTTAATTTACTAAGTGAATACTCAAAGATATTTTTCTACAGGGGTATTCACATATATATGAAAATTTTCTATTTTAATTCTGGGATTTACATACATGAAACCCGGTTTCCTTTTTCATGTGTTTAAAGTGACATAAGGATCATGTCTTTAAAGCAGTTTTTAAAACATTATGATTATGAAAGGAAACCCATTTCTTTTATGCTATATGGGTTTTTTGTGAAATGTTTGATGATGATATATGTGGATCAAATGATAATAAATACAAATGTAAGGGTGCACCCTGATAGCGCTCCAATGCATTGGGTAAAGACTTAATCTCTAGAGATGACCATTTTTAACGACGCCATGGTGAATAACCTTGGTAATTTTTAATGACACCTTGGGGATGGACCTTGGTGAAACAGAAATGATTTTCAATGCTAAATGTTGTAGCTACATCTTCATGTTATGAAATACGTTATTTTTATTATGATATGCCTCATGATTTATTTATCATGCCTTAAAGTTATTTTTCATGACATTGTTGATGTATCTCAAGTTCACATGTTAAATGTTTCCCTTGTTTCCCTTATTTGGCATTCTGCTCACCCTTTCTTTTGATGTATGTCCCCAGGTTATGAGATGCAGTAATGAACCTAGGATGAACATAAGGAGAATACATTCAAGTGTTTAAGAATGATGTTTTATGTTTTCATGTTTTAAGTTCCTGGTTTCCAAGACACTAAACCTTAAAGATCCTAGGTTTTGTAAAATGTAATGAAAAGTTATACTATAAAAAGGTGGGATGCCATAGTTGGTATCAAATGATGGTTTAGTTATTTTTGGAAATTAGGATATGAAAACTCTAGGAAGAACCCTATAGAAAATTTTAATTGTAGGAAATCTTCCTGGTATTTTGGTAAGGTATTTCCATGAAAATACATCCTTGTCTGGATATGACCAGGTAGAGGTGGCTCTGGCACAGATGTACATAGGGGTAAAACCTGAAAACACTGCTTTGAGCGAGACTCGAACGGGAACTTGTACACAACAAAGGTTCTTTCTTCACTCATGGTTACGACACTCCTGGGGGATATGCTTTGGTAAATTCATAAGCTTAGTATGATCCATTATTAAAGTAACAAAGATAAAATAAAATAAAGATTCACATAAGAATATATGATCAAGGATAACTTAGATTGGAACCTAGTGGATCAAAAGTTAGGGTATACTTTCCTTCTACAAGTTTATCCTTCTATGATTAAAGTTTCCTTTTAATGATTATTGGCTAAGTATCTAAGCCCCCTAATTATACGTTCTTTTCTTAGTTAATGGAAGGAAATGGAAGAGCATGTCCCAATAACCAATGTGATAGGAAATGTGACAATTGCCCTATTAAGGAGACAGAGAAGATGAAAGATCAAGTTTAACATAATGTGATTATGCCAAACCAGCTATCAAAAATCACAATTAATAATTGGTACCTAGTTGAATGCCCAAATTCATCAAGGAAGAAGACGACAAAGTCTCATGGATGTTCATCTGATAATGTTGATAAGGGAAAGAAGAACCAATTTGTTTTTTTTTAAAGTGTGGGAAAAGGCACCAAGGAAATTTCACAAAGGAACTGAGAGATGTTTGAAGTGTGAGAAGATAGGGCATAAAGTATCCAATTGTGTTAAAAAATGGATAATGTGATGAATGGAGATAAGGCTCGATCTAATGTACCTTATACATTTTGATGTCGCAAATGTGGAGAAGTTAGACATTATCCAAGGCAATTCTCTCTTGGAATGGATGGGAAGCATGATGAGCATCAACAATCTTCGGGGACAGGGGAAAAATGGAAGTCCTATGCTGAGATAGATCACGATGACTGAAGAACATGTAACTTCTTCGCAATAATTGTCTGTCGTGTTTTATTTTATTTCGTACTCTATAAGAATATCTTTTATCTTTTATAAGATCATCGAGTCACTACCTAAGATGATTTTATATCATTAAGGAAAAAATCTATTGTTACGTACCACTTGTTGATGTAGTGAAGCAGTTCATCTAAAAAAAGGGTGATTAGGATATTAAAAGATGATTATTATTTTGGAAGAAGTTCACTATTTCGGGAACCCTATTTGATGGAGGTAAATAGATTACAATGGTATTTTCATTGAGGAGTAAAGGTTGAATTATATTTTGATGAATCGATGAATTTAAGGAGAACCTATAGTAATTTAGGCTACATATAAAAATGATTAACCTATCTTGGGGAAAATGTGATTAGGTTAGTTACTTTTGTTATAAGATTATAAGAGTGGTTTATGTTGTTTGGAGATGAACGATAAAGTCTATCTTGGAAGACTATGTTATGATATCATTCTTATAATTGGTTTTCAATCTTACTTTGGTTTATTTTGAGTAATTTTAAGGATAGTTATTTATGTAATGGTCTATGATTAACATTGGGTAGTACCGTGGAACTGTGAAGATTTAAAAGTAGTTTCCCTTCTTATGGGATTCTTTCTTTTTGAAAATTTGTTTTATATAACCCTTTCTATTTTTGGGATAATGTTTAAAGATAAAAGAAATCGATAGTTAATCTTTTTTGGATTACATGACTCTCAAAAAGATGATTCTTATGTTTTGATGAGACCAAGTGTTTTGAATGCTCATCATTTGGAGAAAATATTAGTTTTGGTAGAAACTTATTAAAGGATGAAACTCTACATGAAAGTAGTTATATTTCCTTATGTTCTTGTTCTATGTAGTAAATGAATTCCTCAAAAGTATGAAAAGGAACGTAAAACAAAAACTTTGTTGGTTTACGTTTACCACTAGGTAATCAAATACCATTTACACACATCATATGTTTGTGATTTTCTTGTGGTTAACTTTTTTCTAATCAAGTTTTCTATCACTCCCCCTTAGAACTTGACCTTTTTTTCTCCTCCATGTCCATGTTTTCCTACATGGATTCCTAGTGTGGGTTAACTCGGGTGACCTTTGTACTTCCCTTTCCTTCTTTTAAAGTAATAGTTTTACTTACCCCTTTTCCGATGTCGGACATTCAATGAAATTTCAAAACCCATTTTTAAAAATTGCGAGGATGAAATTCTTTAAGGGGGGAAGATTGTAACAACCCGAAATTTTGAATAAATCTTGTTTCCTAATTTTGTGTCTTATTTTATTTTTATACTGAGAAAAACTGTTTCATTTGATAACATGAGTATAATTAAAATGAGACTGTTGGGTTTTGACTATTATATGACCATTGGTCAATATGAACGATTGAACTAAACGTTTCGATTATTGTCTCTAAATACAAGTGATCTTGGTTAATTAATATAGAAAGTAGATTCGATGGCCTCATCCAGTAGTCTTGGGCCGATCAAAGCCCATCTAACAAAACATGGGAAGTATGTAGCACCATTGGGCTTTGCTCTGGACCAAACCCAATCCAAAATTCGTCATGTGAAGCTAGAACAGAATCTCCTTTGCGAGAAGTTCAAACTGATAGAAATTACGACTCGTGCGATGTTGTCCAATCCGCCCTCAGATTCTCTCACCTTAGCACACCTTACGCTTAGGTCCTATGCTAGGGTTATAAGGGACTATGTAAGGAGACCGTAACTGCCTTGTGTAATCATTTTTTTTCAATAAAAATTTTTATTTCTTATTATGATGAAGTTTATGAATTTTGAAATGTCCGGATAAATATAGTATGCATATTTTTGATGAATTTTAGAAAAAGGATATTTTAAAAATATTTATGTAAACCTTAAAAAATTAAAAATATGTAAGGATTTTCAAAAAATGGTCTACTACAATTATGATCAGTATGAGATTTAGATTCTAATAAGATCAACTTAATTTTTGATGAATAGTAAATTATGAATAGTGATTTTATGCTTAGGATTAGTAATGTAACCAAATGGATTAGTAATATCACTTAAAGAAATTACTAATATAATCTAGGCACCTTGATTAAGTAATGTGATTAAATAAAATGGTTAAATAACAGTTTCATAAATTATTACTCAAGTATTAGTTTTTTCGGATGAATAGTGTTTTTTAATTAAAAATTAATTTAAAAATATTTATAAAATTATTTTTATAAAATGGATTTCATTTTTGAACTCAGAGCATCGATATTATGTTAAGGTAATTTTTGCGGATTTTTTTGAAAAAATGAATTTTTGGTGAATAGTTTATTTATTTCAAAATTAAATTAAAATTATTTATAAAATTATTTTTATATAATGGAGTTCATTTTTTAAATTTGAGCATTGATATTTGGTTAAGGTGAAATTTTTTGATTTTTCTGAGAATGTTGAATTTTCAATGAATAGTGAAAAATATAGTTTTTAAGTTACGGGAGTTTAATGACATCATTAAATGATGTATTAAGTATGTAATCAATATGGTCGACTTATGAATAGTAAGATAAGGTTTGAGGTGTCCCAAGTGGCCAATACCATGGGAAAATACCATGGGAAAGCCCATGGTTTTTCCAATACCACCAATGAGGTGTCCCATGGCCATTAATGCCTTGTCCCTTCACTTTCCCTATAAATACCCACCCTTCCCTCATTTAGTTTTCACTCCAAACTCTCCCCCAACTAATCTTTGGTTGAAATACCTCCCCATGAGTCCTCCCAAGGTGCCCCCAAGCCCTCAAGGTCCCAACCATTGAGTTTTAAGAGATACGTTTGAAGGTAATGGATCCAACCTCCCTCTTTCTTTTCAAGTAATCTCTTTTATGTCATTTCTTTTAGGCTCCATGCTCTTATGTTGGAGGATGATATTTTATATTCCTCTTACTGCCCTTTTCATGTTCATATGATGAGAGACCCCCTATTTCTCTCATCAATTCATTTTAATAAATTTTAAGTGACGCCGTTAGGCTGCCGAATTTTTAATGGATTCTTTCACCTTTCTCATTTTTTAAAGTTCCACTTTCATGTCAAGTTTTTCAAGTTACTTTTTATTATGTTGGGGTGTGATCTCTATATATATCATACTGATCTTTTATGTTCATATTATGAGAGACCCTATTTGATCTCCTATGTTCAGTATTTTGAATAGTTAAGTGGCACTGTTAGGCTGCCGAATTTTTAAGGGGTTCTTTCACCCTTCTCGTTTTCAAGATCTATTTTCGTGTCAAGTCTTTCATGTAACTTTATATTATGCTGGGGTGTGATCTCTATATCTATCATACTGATATTTTATGCGCATATTATAAGAGACCCTATTTAATCTCTTCAATTCAGTATTTTGAAGTTTTAAGTGGCGCGGTTAGGCTCCCGAGTTGTTAAGGGATTCTTTCACCCTTCTCGTTTTCAAGATCTATTTTCATGTCAAGTCTTTCATGTTCCTTTTTATTATGTTGGGGTATTATCTCTATATCTATAATACTGATCTTTTATTTTCATATTATGAGAGACCCTATTTGACCTCATTAATTCATTTTTTTTATGTTCTAAGTGACGTCGTTAGGCTGCCGAATTTTCATAAGAGAAATCTTATTTTTGTCTTCCTTCAATGTTTTTCAATTCATATGTTATGTCTTTCAAATTTCATTACCATGTTCTTATATCAATTATATTCTATCCCTCTACTTTTTTATGAGTCATTTATGATTGGGTGACTCATGTCCCCTCTCTTTTCAATGTTTTCTAAAACCCTGTAACATAGCCATTATGCTGCAGAATTTTCGTCTCAAATTGTCTCTCTTTTTTTCTCAAATTCATTTAATTTATTAAGTGAATACTCAAAGATATTTTTCTACAGGGGTATTTTCATATATATCAAAATTTTCTATTTTAATTCTAATATTTACATACACAAAACCCACTTTCCTTTTTCGGGGTTTTAAAGTGACATAAAGATCATGTCTTTAAAGCAGTTTTTAAAACGTTATGATTATGAAAGGAAACCCATTTATTTTATGTTATATGGATTTTTTATGAAATTTTTGATGATAATATATGTGTCTCACATGATAATAAAGACAAATTAAAGGGTGCACCATGATAGCGCTCCAATTCATTGGGTAAAGACTGAATCTCTAGGGATGACCATTTTTAAGGACGCCTTGATGAATAACCTTGGCTATTTTTAATGACACATTGGGGATGGACCTTGGTGAAATGGAAATGATTGTCAATGTTAAATTTTGTATCCACATATTCATGTTATGAAATACTTCATTTTTATTGTGATATTCCTAATGATTTCTTACTCATGCCTTAAAGTTATTTTTCATGACATTGTTGATGTATCTCATGTTCAATGTTAAATGTTTCCATTGATTCCCTTACTGGGCCTTCTGCTCACCCTTTCTTTCAATGTATGTCCCCAGGTTATGAGATGCAGTAATGAACCTAGTATGAACATAAGGAGAATCCTTTCAAGTGTTTAAGAAAGTTCTTTTATGTTTTCATGTTTTAAGTTCCTGGTTTCCAAGACACTAAACCTTAAATATCCTTAGTTTTGTATAATGTAATGAAAAGTTTTATTATAAAAAGGAGGGATGCCATAGTATCCATCCTTGAGAGGTCTGACATATGATTATATGTTGAGGCCATGGTAAATGTAACATTCTTGGTTGTACGACTTAGCTAAGGTTGTTCTGAAACTTCTAGTTTCACAACATGGCTGTGGTTATTTAGGTTCAATAATAATATGGAATGTTTGTGGTTGACATGATATGTATGGATATATAAAGAAGCCATATTGGTTGTTTTTGTATTATTTTTAACTGCCTTCTTATAGTATCTTGACCCATGTTTTCTAGAGACCTTTTTTGGCTTTACCATATCACTTTTTCAATAGTATACATGCCATGGGAAAATTATTTTTATTTTTTCATACCTATGATATGTAATGAACTCTATGTTAGATTTTTCAAATTGAAAACCCATTAATTATTATATAAAATTGGGTGGTTAACTACTGTGATTTTATCTCAAACCCTGTTCAGGACACCGTTGGGTACCCAGGCAGACAATAAGGATGCGGGAAGGAACTAAGGAAAGCACTGGAAATCTGTTGATTTACTTCATGCCATGCATAGGAGAAAGGGAGCATGGGACCAAGCTGAGGCTCATGATTCTATCAAGAGATAGTACCTTTGAGTATTTTTTGTATTATGATCCACTTATTATATTATACTATTATATACATATTTTTGTTATTTTGTAGATACGTGACATGTATCATTATTATATGTATATGAGATTACTTTGGGAATAGTTTACATATTTTATGTCTGGGTTATTACCTATTTTTTGAATGTTATACTCCCTATTCTATTTGATATATTTGATTATTACTGTTGTGTTACACTATTATAAAATTGAATAGCCTTCCCACTGACATAACCTAGGCCCTCACTACATTTTGAAAGCCTCTAATGTTTTGTGATATATGCATGAGGACAGGTAGACAGTCGGGCTTGGGGAACTATTGTGTGGCATCTGGGTATGGAACATTACATATTGATCTAGAAAATTATTATTAAATTTTTTTGATCATATAAATGTTATTTCTATGATCCATGGACCTTATTTTGGTGTTTACCACTGCATAGAGAAACCCAAAAATTTACTTGATCAAGAATAGAGTTTTTAATTATGGATTATTTTAATGATTCCCGTAATGGTCTCATTATAATTAAATATATCATTAATGTATTATAAGGACCTATTCAAATGCTGGTATTCAATAGATTAAATTGTTTATATTTCTATGGTATGATAATACTTTTATTGAATGTTTTGAATTCAAATTTTATTAATTTAGCATATGATATTTGTGGAGTTTTTTAACCTGATGGAATTTGTTCATGATGCTAAATACTGACATGTTCCTCTTTTAAATAGATAAATATTCTTATTCTGGAGATACCTTTTTGAATTCGAAAATAATAATTTTTTTCACTTCTAAAACTATGCTTTAGAGAAATACATGATTTGATTCTTATCAGGTGTATCAACTAGCTATTGCTGCTGTTATATTTAATTATTAATATTTTTTATAGTTTGAAAAATAAAATATCATAGTTAGACATTGGAGACACACATATTTGATCATCTACTATGTTTTTCCTCTACTACTTTCTAATGAATTTATATTTTCTATTAGTGTATATTTTTCTAATCTTATGGTTTATTGGAGATCATAGAAACCATTTAGTTGTTGTTGCAACTATTTTCTGAAGTTAATTTCATTATTTACATTATAATCTATTATTTTTAGAGTATTCACTGCTTGTAAACATTCGCTGGTAGAGTGTCTCCTTCTCATACTATGTTGTGGATATTTAGATTCCAAATAAAAGAACTAGAAGTCCCTATAAAATCATTTATTGTATGGTGTCAACTACCTACACTAAGTTGTAGATGATTCTAGAAAAAGGACCATTTATTGAAAATCACTAAGATCATAGAGAGAGCATTGGGGGAGTGTACTAAGGGATATTTTGTTGCACTAAATTATTTTCAATACAAATAATTTTCTCTTTAACAACATGAATTTTTCTTTACAATGTTAAAATTTATTATTGTGGGAAACACCGTTAAAGGGGTCACCATTTTCATCACTAAAAAGAACTGGTAAATTCCCCCTCCCCCTCCCTTATCAAAACATTCCTTAGAACTCATAAAGGCTCACCTACTACAGTGTGTTTTTTGAATAACAACACACTGTACAAAATACACTTGTAACCTATATGAAAATTCACCTGTATGGAAATAAATAATTTAAATGAAATAAATTTCACACTTCAAATACAAGAAAAATATATTAATATATAAATTTAAAATAATTTTATTTATAATTTTATTTTCAATTACTATCCAAAATTATTTAAAAACATTAATGTTTCAACTTCATTGTAACACCTGAAACCCCCTCCCAGAAGAACCCAACAATAGTTTCAGTTTCCAAGCAAACCACCCAATCCCATGAAAAAAGAATCCACCTATACAAGAATTTTTTTATTTTATTAAAAATATAATTAAATAAATTAACCATAAAAATGAATGTGAATACATTAGTAAAATATCAATTTTAAATAAGAGGACACACTTAAAGTCGTACCGGTCAAACCATGCATCAGATTACGGTGGGGTTGAATCTTACATGTCACTATTGACCTATGTATCATTTTCCTAAACTTTCAAAATCATAAATATGTGTTTCATTTGTTTATAGTATGCCACATGTTGTTTTTAATAAAATTAATGTTAATTTTTAAATAAAAAACACACTTGGAGTCATATCGGTCACACTTTTTATCAAATTGAGGTGTGTTTTACCCCTATATGTCAAAAAATTATTATGGGTCATTTTCATAATGTATCTAAATACTCTGAATTCATTTTCTCAGTTTTTATTACGTAACATTTTCATTCAACTAAAATTGATGTAATTTATAAATAGAAAGAAACACTTGGAGTTATGACGTTTAAACTATGCATCAGATTGTGGTTAGTCTGATTCGTACACATAAAAAATGACTTATCCATAATTTTTCTAAAGTATTAAAACAGTATGAATTTTTATTCTTAGTTTTCATAATGTCACAAGTTCATTTTTCCAAAATTAATGTCAATTTTAAATAAAAATAACACACATGGAGTCATATTGGTCCACCGTGTGTCATATTGAGGTACGGTAAATTCCTACACATCATAAATGAATTATGTATGATTTTTATAAAGTATAAAAACAATAAAAATTTGTTTGATCAGTTTTTAGTATGTCACATGTTCTTTGTAAATATTAATGATAATTTTAAATAAAAAAATACACTGGGAGTCATATCAGTAACACCATTCAACGGATTGTGGTTTACATGATTTATTCACATCAAAAATTACTTATGGATCATTTTTCTAAATTATGAAAACAAAATATAAGTGATATTTCTTATATTTCGGTATGTCTCTTGTTATTTTTACTAAAATAAATGTCAATTTTAAATAATAATTCACATTGGGGGTTATATCAGTCAGACCATGTGTCAGATTCAGAATCGGTTGATTCTTATAAGGCATATATTACGTATGGATCATTTTCATAAATAATCAGAACAATAAGAATTCATTTTTTTTGGTTTTCATAATTTAACTTATTGTTTTTAATAAAATAAATGTAAATTTTAAATAAAAATACACTCCTTGGGTCATATCACGAACACTATGTATCTAATTGAGGTGAGGTTTATTCCTTCACATCCAAAATGAAATATGGAACATTATCCTAAAGTATCAAAATAAATTAAATGTGTTCTCATGGTTTTTATTATGTCACATTTTATTTTAAAAAAAAATAATGTGAATTTTAAATTCAAAGACAAACAGAGAGTCGTACCCACCACACTGTGAGTCAGATTGAGGTGTTTCTGATTCCTAAATGTCCAAACTGACTTATAGATTAATTTCATAAAGTATCAAAACAATATTAGTCTATTTTATCAGTTTTGAGTATTTGATGTTTGTTTTGAACAAAAATGAAAATTATAAAATGAAAACATATAGTCTGAGTCGCACCAAGTACATTGTGTATCATATTGAGGTGTGGCTGGTTGATTATGAGATATGTGTTTTGATTGAAACTATCTGAATAAATCTTCTAAAGGTAGAACTTATTATTTTTTTTATGGCTTGTTTTAGATAGTGGACATGAAAATATGACTTCCCAAAAGATCTATGAAAAAAACTAAATAAGAATTAGAAAAAAATGATAATGAAATTACCCAAAAATACCAGATAATGTGATTAAAAAAATAATTAAATAATTATTAGGAATTATTCTTTTCATTATTTTTGTATAAATTCTTGACCCATTTCCTTTTTTCATTATCTATGTTGCATCCTTGATGTCCAATCCTGAATGAGCTTGAGAAGCTTCTAACAAACCACCCTAACCTAAGGGAAAAAAATACCTGTATAAGAAAAAAATTATTATGTCTATAATACTATAAAGAAATAAATTAAACATAATTATTAAATAATACATTAATAAAATTTCAATTTTTAACTATACCCATAAAATTTGAGTCATACCAGTTACATTGTGCATTAGATTGAGTTCATGATCATACTATATAAGTAAATAATCAACGCTAATAATGTAATTTTTTAATTATATCTATGAAAATTAAAAAAATATGTATTAGATATAAATGATGAGGAAATAAAAAAAAAGATAATAAAATATATATAAAATAAATTAAATGAGAAGTAGGAAATCACATATTCAAGTTATATGTGTATATTTGAAAACCATTTATGTTTTCCATTCATTTCTAACCAAATCTATTTCCTCTTGTGAATATGGGTATATTTTATATTTATAATAGTATTGTAAAACTATAACAAAATGAATTCTTAATAGATAATTTAAGGTAAAAAGTAATTATTTTCAAAAATACATCCCTGTGGATGCTATTTTTGTTATGGTATTTGATCTCTATTATAAATTTACTTACATAATAACCAAAATCATTCCTATTGGGATATTTTAGACACTACAAAAACACTCATAAAAATAATTAATTTTTTTATTTTTGTTTTCATTGTGAAATATTATTATATATACCCTAATACATATCCACTTATATAAGTCAATTGGATCTTTATATTAATGGATTTTCTTCATTCATATGATTTTCATGATATTTAAACACCACTCTATTATAATAGTATTCTCATTAAAACATAATATAAAATATATAACTTGAAGTTTAGTTTTAAAAAATTTTATATTTTGTATTAGAAATTGAAATACATCGTCAACTATGGTTGGTTTGTTGGGTATCCATGCAGTGAATCCAGAAAATAAATCATTGGAGTATCAAAATTGACCACAATGATTACCCAATGTTGTTTAAAAAGGAATAAGTAATTAGAAGAATGAAAAAATATTTTATATGATTAATTTTTTTTACACCAACATATTTGGTATTAATATGTTTATTTAATCAATAAGTTTCCTTTCATACCATTTTACGAGTTTTTCGATTATTTCATCAAATTTATTTATTCCATTTTGGTTTGGTATGTAGATGAAACATATGGACTAATGAGTCCATATTTATGTTCATGGGTTAATCCATTAAATAGGTTTTTATATATACACCTGCAAAAAATATGATTTGTTTTTTGTCATAATTAACATAGTAGATCAGATATTAGAAAAAATCATGAAAAAACACCTCATGAAAACATTTATGAATGAGGATCCTAGATATTATTAATTAAGGTGTTCATTTAAATTCTTAAGATAAATGAATATTTATTAGCCCTCTCCATTCATTTTTTCATCAATATCAATAAAGTGATTAATTCTACTTTTTATCCTTGTAACTCTAGGAACCTTTAATGTTAGTAGATTCAGGTATTCATTGAGTAGGGTAAAGATTCATTCTAAAGATCTTTTTGATCAGTTTATTTTTCCTTTAGATGTTTTTTATTTGAACTTTCCTTTCACCCCTTCCCATTTCCCATCTATAATTTCATTCATTAGTTTAGGCCTTTTTCATCAATTGTTAATTTTCTATCATGAAAAATAAATTATAAATTATTACCTCATCGTCGGTATGTTATTTTTGAATGATTTTTCTTTTTTGCAATGAATTCTCCAAAAGCTTGATTATCTATATAAAAATCCACATCCTCAAGTGGAATGGGTATCTCGGCACTCGAATCATATGCTATGGTAAACCACACTCACACATGACACATTGGATGTTGTCTCTTTTTTTGAGTGTCTTCATGGATTTCTAACACTATATCCCTCACAATGAGAAGATGGGTGGGTGTTGATAAATATAAATCATAGTGAATTTAAACCTCTAGAATATCAATGTATGAAAGGTATCAATGTCTTCCATATTCATATTTAATAGATTTTTTTTTTGATAATATTGATTACCACATCTATGACATCACTTTTAGGGGAATGGATCACCTCAAAGATGATGGGGGTGGGGAGGATCTTCATGTAGTGGTTATTCTTGATTTTTTTATTCTCATTGATTCCCCGATAACATTTTATAGAAACTTAAACTGGAAAAAAATATTTCTTCAAGGGAATCTAATCATTCATGTATCTCTTCCATTTGTTTACCTTTACATTTTCTTTTATTTTCTTAAAATACATTCTGGACATCACCCAAAACCCACACCTCTGACATAGAAATATTATTCTAGACACATCAAGGCCACTAATAATATGTGTTCAACTGGTATAGCTATTGATGATTCATGTGTCTACGATAGATAGAAAATATGGAAAATATGTAATCATTGTAATGTAATAGTGATTTAAATAAAAAAAATTTTATTAGTTATTACATAAACATGCTTCCCACATGTTTTCTATGATTTCATATATTAGTATCCCATCTATATTTACATGTTCCTCCTTCCATAACACATGATTTGGTATAGAAGTGTCATTGGATATGGATTTTTAAATCTGCATATAAGTATATGAACATATTTTTTTTCCTATCACATAAAATTATTAAGGTAAATTTAAAATACAAAAAAAATTTCTTCCTGTGAAACATACCCCGTCCTTTATTTATAGTATGGGTACATTGGTTTTGCTTCTCGTTCCTTATTTTTAGCACTCGATTTCTTCTTCATAAATTAAAAATTCATAATCAATGTGATTAATACACATATTTTTAAAAACTTTATGACTGTCAATAGTGTACCTCAAAAGATATATCCTTACAACACAAATTAAAATCATCTCCTGCTTCATGGATTATCTGGTGTACATACGTATGATATGGGTTCATTTTTTTCCTTCATATTTTTTTAGTTGAAATTTTGTTAAAATTGTGTGTAGTCCCCTTTGATTATTTTTAAAAATAATTAATACAAATTTCATGTCTGATTCATCTACTATAAATGTAATTTACAAGGGTTTATAAAGAGTAAGCCAATGTTTCATTATTTTATTTTTTTAGTAAAATAAAGAAATTACATCATAATATTACCATAATATCTTCCCAAATCTGTTTCATAAGTGTGGTCAGAACACGGTTCCACAAATCTTCTTCAATCTGCTTGAATTATTCAGTGATGTTCCCAATAAAAACTACTGAACATGGCATTGTTGTGGTTAATAGGCTGCCTACAAGTATTCTATAAAACATAAAATTTAAATCCTTTTATTTTAACCTTAATAATTTTTCCTAACACCATCACTCTATAAATATGATGGTATTTCATGGAACCCAGTTCTCAACCATGTACTATTTTTCCTACTTCAACATTTTCAATATGTTATTTATTTGGATTGGTAGCATCAGCATGTGTAAAAGGTCATTGCTACTCTGCACTATAAGTAGTAGTTGGTTGAGAAACTTGTTTCCCCTTAGGATTGGGAGAATCAACAACTGAAAAATTAATTATCTGAAAAAGTGGTTCAACATTTAATTTAGTTTATATAATTACAATAGTGAATAGATAATGACATGAGTTAACACGATGTATATTACAAAAAAAAATACAACCTGGTTCTTGAACTCTCATTCTTTAAAAAGGTTGAATGGATTTTACCCCTCTATTGAGTATCCAAATACCTTAATTTTAGTCTCATATAACATATAATAACCATAAATAATGGGACTACTATGTAATGATTCTTACATCCGATTGAAGGGTTCATCCTTATAATAATTTTCATCTGACAGTTTTTCTTAATAATTGGACAATTGAATGCATTCGGTTTTTTGGATATGGTGCATAAAATACATGTATTTCCTATGATGCCATTATAATTATTTCTTCTTTATACCTTTACTAAATTATAATTTTATGAATCCAAATTTATCTATTTTAATAGAACTCATATTATCAAACCACTTGATTTGAAAAATAGGAAGTTAGAATGTTGTATAATCTAACTCACATATTTGTTTCCTGAATCCAAATTATGAAATATTCACATAAATTGGATTTTTTCCCTTGATACCAGATACATCATCGATTTAGACCCAATTATTTTTCATGTTACTACCTTTATCAGGTTCATTTTTGAAAAATGTATACCGATTAATTTCTTAAACATTCCAATATAATACATGAACACATTTTCCACTGAATAGCTATCAAAGTCGTTCTGAAAATGAATTCGGATTTTCATATGACTCCTTACATATATTGTCTTGAAATAATCATATAAAATGCTTCTTTTGTGTATTTGATATCCAGTATTCATCCCTTGATGGATTATAATGCCTAATAATTTCATTGAGGGTTTTAACATTTGAGGAAACATAGAAACTATTATAAAAAACATTTAGGTGGGATTAATTTTGATTAATAATAATGATTTTGAAAACAATTATTCCATAAAATTATTCACCTGAAATCCACCTAGTGTAATGAGATTTTGATAGAACAATTAATTACACACTATACAGGTAGTCAGTATAGAATTCAACAGTTTCAACAACAATATACTGTTCTTATTACAACCCTCTAGATGACATGGACTTTTAATATTCACATTCAATATATTCATATACGGTTCAGTGGGGTACATACATCAATATTATATAGGAACACATAATTGAATCTCTCTCACAAATTGAACCATCATATCAATGAATTTTGACATGAATAACATTTCCAATTCACTTAATATGATGACAATTTCAGTTTTCAATATGGTAAATTTCTTCGGGTCTATAACTTTTCATCATAAATAATTGAAAAGGCAACAGATCATAGTTAATTTATGATGGGAATTCATTGAAAAAATTCAACATAAATCTACAGTTATGAGATCATCTATCAAAACATGGAAATCATGTGATTTCAGATAATTTAACTTTAAATCAATCAGTGAAATGATATTATTTATATTCTACAAATTACCCTTTATATCCATTACATAATTATTGATGAATCAAAATAGATATTTTTCCTTATTGTAAAGAGTTTAAGAAAATTTTTCAAAAAAAATACTTCTTTCACCCTTAACTAGTGCCAACTCCTCCAATATTATCATGTAAATCATGTCCAACCTAGCCTTAATTCTATCCTATGTTTTTTCAGGTGCATTTAGTAATATGTCAAAAAAACCATCACAAGAATTTTTTAAAACAGGAATAACATCAATAAAATTTATTATGTATAAACTGTTGTTGTATGTTCATTTAAAAAATGGATCACTTCTTTCAATCAGATTTCATAAGGTTTTTTGAAAAAAATTCCATAAAAAATGTCAATATATTTTACTTTCTCAAATATTTTATCACCAATTAGTGGAGAAGGTGTTGTACATTATTCTAAAATACCATTAGATGATGTATTCTAGGATCTTTGATTCTGTCACAATGTTAGAAATCTGAGATGTCTTATCAACACAGTCTTTGCTGACAGTTTCAACCTAATTGATTTTATACCTTTTTAAAAATAGGGCACCATTGAGTTCTGTTAATTCTATATCCAGACAAGTTTCCATAATAAGGAAATTCATTTATCATCTCATACAACATGAATCACATTTTGAAGTATTTATTTATGTAAGCATCATATAATATAACCCCAAAATCCCAAAATAATTTCAAATATTCGATCAATCAAGCCAAATAAACATCAATATCATTACCTGTTTGTTTTGATCCTGATATATACATAGAAAACCTAATGTATTTTTATTTTATAAATAAAATATATGGAAATTTTTAATTAAACTACATAAAAGGACATGTACTATTATTGTTGTTGTGAAAACCAAAGGGATTCAATCCATATGAAGATTGCTAAAGATAATGGTTTCTTAAAAAATTTCCAAAATCCTGATAGTAGAGGTCAATTCTCTTCCACTAAGCAGACTCTGTCAGGTGACGAATTTTCCAATATTTATTTATTCTATATATATTCCATGTTAGTATTTTATATTCTCCTCACTTCCATGTAGGTCCCTAAACCTAAAAATGATTGAAAATTACCATAAAAATTAGTAAGCCTAGACTGATCTTTCTTGTATCATGAAGTGACACACATTTTGAATTATTCATGTGATTTTTTGTCCTTGTGAAATAGTATAATTCATTTGGATAGTCATTTATTCTTTAATAGATCATACCCACTAAACGTAGTATTCATTTAGCATCATATGTTTGTCTGGGAAACTCATTATATTATTGGATAATGTAATTAAAGAGAGAAATCAGTTCAGTAAAATTAGTATAACTCCATTTATTTCTAGACTTTAAATTATACATCTTCAGTACACCTGAAAAATCTATATATTTATTACAACCAACATACAATAGAATCTATTCATAACTCTATAAATTGTCAACCGAGTTTTCACAATAGTGATGTTCATCTTCAACTATCATTTTCATTTCCTCAATGTGATCTCCATCATCATTCGCACATGTAATCACACCCTCAATGCAGTATTTTTCAGTGTTCACACATGTAATCATATCATATGATCCATCATACACAATAGTGTCATCCCAATCACTAGTTACATTCTCATTTTTCATGAGTTTAGTCCCATATTTAAACTTTGATATATTCTATGACAGATCAGGTGGACTTCCAACTAATCTAGATTATTTTGTCCTGAATAACAACAATGTAAACATGGAAAAATTATTTGAGAAGGGTATTTATGCATGATATTTTATAGACTTGATAAACCATTTCACCCCATATTCATACTCTTTTGTCAAACTATTAACATCCATCCATTTTCAATTCATATCCATCATATTTGATTTGGTCGTATTAATTTTTAATAAAATAAATAAATGAAAAAAATGTGTATTGCAAATAAGGGGAACCCAACATCTAAAAAGGATAAGTGTTTAGGTATTAGGATTTAATTTTAGTATTGCTTTGCTTATTTTGTGTCCAAAGTTACTAGAGTGGTGTCCTGATGGATACCCTAGGGGATGGATGGATTTATTGACATTCCCTTTCGAGGGAGTTTTTATCAATGAGGGAAAAAATACCACTTCACTATAATATTTAATGTTCCTTAGGTTTCGTTGGAGTGGATGGGTTTAATGGATGATTCTTAGGTAATAAATTGTTTCCCCTTCCTAGTTTTATATATCATATAAAAACAAACCAATCCCTTTTTTATGGATGTATTTTGATAAGAGGTAAGTGGATAATGTGGAAATATAGGTCATGTTGGTGATACATGAAATTAATACAACGTAATACTTAACATAGGTAGCCAATTACATAATCGAATGATTTATATATATAGGTGTGTTATAAATAATGGTAATTTGTATTCCTAACAGCAGTACAATTTCACTTGTTGTATCTCAACCACTATAAATTTTTTAAACAATGTTTTCATTTTTCGTGATATGTATTTGTCATTAATATATTACCAATCATTATAGTTGATGATATCAATTTTTATAACATTTCATAATTCAAATTAATAATATTTTTTGGTGTGTTCTACTTGAGTAGGTTCATCAATGACCTATAAAAAATTATTCATCAATTATTAAATTTGTTATTAATTTTAACAAAATAAATGACATGAAATTACAAAAAAGTTGTAATTATTTTTAACAACTACAATATTTATTAGTAATCTGTTTAAAAATGGAAAATGGATAATTAATCCTAATTATTATTAATTACAATAGTTATAAAAAATTTAATTATCATAATAATAATTAAATGGGATCAATGATTACTAATTATTATTAATTATTAGTTAAGAATATTTTAAAAAAATAATTAATAAACATTAATTTTTATATTTTATTAAATTATCTAACAATAAATATAGATTTTTATTAGTAAATAAGTAATAAATACTATTAATTGCAATATTAATTAAATATTAATTGATTGAAGTATGGGAAAATAATTTTCTTCAAGCATTTTGATCCTGAAAATTTAATCCTCTTGAATGATGATGTTGAACATAGATCAAACTCATTATATAGTGAAATAGTAACACTATAAGTAGGGACATCACGGGTTTCTAGAGGTTGGTCAATGGTTGATGCTTGTTTTGACAAGAAGACAGCCGGTTCCACCTTTGAAAATTCTACTAGTGATGAATTCCCTAGATAGGAAAGCAAGTATGGGGTCTTGTATTGATGTTTTATATCCTAGTTGTGGAAGTAATTAGTGTTGAAATGGTCCTTATGGTAGTGGGGAAGAATGTAATGGTTATTATTACCCCTCGAGTAACCCAACTTGTCCCAAATATAGTATCCACTATTATGTTGGCTACTCTATGTTGACTATTTCTCCTCGATTCCCCCAGAATTTTCCCATTATAGAAGCTACTACTAAGTTGGGTACTCTATTGGTGAATCTTTCTTATAGGATCACTGAACATCCATTTAAATAGCATGATTTTTTTACACCCGTTGTAGCTAAAATTCCTTAAAAATATGTTTATAATTAGGATAGAAGAACATTTCACACTTACAATTTATTTTGTTTTCATTCCTATTATGGTAGTGATTAAAATGGGAAAATAAGTATTGATGATCCTAAAGCTGAATAATTTTATGTTTCTTACGATGATGAATCTTTTGATACTGGAAGGGGACTATGGAAGCATGTTACATCCTGGAGAATGGGACAACATCCTCATGGTTGATGTGGATAAGTTTCTTATCATATTATGTGAACACTCTCTCATATGTCCTAAATGATTTTTATATAAGTTGTTATTAGTTTTTTCATTTATTTTTTGATTTTTCTTGTTCATTTTTCTCATATTGATTGTTACCTTATTATTCATTTTTATCCTTTTATATGAGGGAAGGTTCATTGTATGACACATTTTCCATATCTACCTTGTTTTTTTACTTCAATATTTGGGATTTGAACCTATAATATTTTAAATATATATATATATTTTAAAAGTAACTTGTAATAATTATATTAAAAACGTCTGGTCAGAATCAAAATCTCTTAACCATTTATTAAAGATGAAATAAATAGAATATAGAAATAAAGTTAATAGACAGGGTCATACAATGAGACAATCCCTCATCCAGATAATAAAAACTACAAGTCTAGGAAATTTGGATCATTCAAATAATATTAATTAGAATCATCATCAGTAGCAGCAGTTGTTTCCCACTCAAATTTTGAAATTATTGGATTAAGACTCAGAAGGATCCTCCCCATGGAATTTTAATGCTCTGGGGTGAGCTGGTTCATTAATACCTCAGAAGATGACATTGTAGACACATTCTTAGGCATACAAGAATAATCATTCCATGACCTTATTTTTGTAGAACATGGGAAAGAACTCTATTATTTCCCATCTTTCTCTTACCACTTAAAAATCATCTTTAAAAAAGACATGATCACTGCTACTTGTTTGTTGAAGATGAGTGGTGTGAAGAAAAAACTTTGTATTTTCCTTATCACATTCATCATCCAAAATATTACCCCATTTTTAATAAAATCTTGAACATTAAAAATATTTCCAAATATCTTGAAGAGAATTGACACTCATTTGAACATTAGATTGCCCAAGTCCATCAATTTTTCTAGCATGCCTGGAAAATTAAGCATCCAACGATTTAAGAAATAAACCTTGCATGTTAATTTGTGAAAGAGAACAATTAGGCACAAAACTAATGGACTCATCTATAGACTTTCCCAAAATAGAAGGTTTATATGGAGCTACATTCACAATATAAAAGGAAACACCATTACTACAATTTCAATATGGTTCATCATTCCTAGAAGCAGCCACACTGATAACATTTACACCATGATTCTGCTCCACTCCAATCTCCACACAATATCTGGAAAAGTCTTTTTATTTACCTTCCTGTAGCTTAAGATAAAAAAAATACCTTAGACTTGGAGTCTTGGCCTTACACCAATTCTATTGTTCCCTCCAAACATATTGTAGTGTCATTAACCTTGGATTCCACTGGCTTCACCCTGGGATGTCTAGTAAATTCATAGGAAACCCTCTATTATGAAGGCTTTAAATCCATATTCCCATTGGATTTAAAATCACAATCCACTATAGAGGGTCCCTTTGAGCCGTATAATTCATAAATCATCCTTATCCACTTTTGAGCCAAATACCCAACATAATTACATACACAATAGAAATCTTGATATTTCTCAAACTCATCCTTTATTTGAATATGATAATTTTTCATAGATACAATATCATTATCAATAAGGGTGGATCTAAGACCAATATGAACCAAAATCCTTGGAAAGTGTCCATCTTGTATAAATTCGGTTTCCTTGTCTAACCGAATTTGAACTCCAATTTCATATGTAATGGCATGAATGAGTTTTTTGGTTCCACATAATCCAATTAAGACTATGTAGACTCACCAATACATGTGAAATTGTATTTTTGACCTAAAACACTTGGAAATCGATGGACCATTGGTAAAGTTGAACCATCCTATGATTTAATAAAAAGTGACCAGCAATACATGAATGAGATCTTCACTCCACAGATTGGAAGATACATTGGAAGAAACCACTTCCTTAAGAAATGAATCTTCAATTATAGAATCCACAGTGAAACACCCAAGCAATCAATGTGTTATCCCCCAAGGAAACACATTCTTAGAATGCATAAAAATTGGCCTCAATATAAACAACTGATTCTTCACTATGAATTATATGAAAGCTGGATCCCTTTAAGGAAGGAAAGGGATGTCAATAATATTCAAGACCCATATTTGAGATCTTACAAGAATATTCATCTGAGATTGAAAATCTTGGGATTTAAGAGAAATACAATTCAGTGTCAGATTAGATTCTGGGGGTCCAAACACACCAACGGTTAGACCAGATCGGTTTGGTCTCAATGCCTCCACCACTGTTGAATCGAGACAACACATCCCACCTAGATCATCCTCTAAGACCACTGCAGGCCAAGAAATTTTCAAACCGAATGCATTCATCCCCATTGATCGACAATATCTTCTTGAATTAATAATAACCATCGTAGTCCAACGGGCATCACTCTCATTAGTCTCTATTTCCACAGTTCTGAGTTGATCGGCCTCAACTCGTCAAGTTCCTCCAATCTCGAATGAGTTAGAAAATCCAGATTGGAGAGATTGAATATAAATTAATCCATAATAATTTTATAATTTCTAATTAATATTACTTATTATTTAATTAAAAATTATTCTTCATATTTATTATTTATTTATTAATTAATTTAGAACCATTAATACTAACTTTTGATTATCAACTACTAACTAATATTACATTTTAATTAATCCATAATATTTATTAAATTCATAAATAAAAAATTATTTATAATTCTAAATATAAATAAGTATATTTATAGGTATTTGTAAATAATTATAAATATTTTTATATAATTATATATAATTATATAATTATATATAACTCTCTATTTTTATTAATATAATGGTATATTTTTTAATAAATATAAAAAATACATTTATTATTTAAATAAATTTATTATTATTTCATAATTATTTAAATTCATATTTATTTATTATTCTATATGTTATTAATATATGAGAATATTTTATTATAAATATATTAGATACAGTTATTATGTAAATATATTTATTATAATTTTTTAATTATTTAAATATATATATTTAGTTATATATTTTTTAATATATGAGTATATTTTAATATTAATATAATACATACATTTACTATTTAAATATATTTATTATAAATTTATAGTTAGAGATATATATATATTTATAATTCTAATTATAATAAAATACATTGTTAAATTTTTGTATATAATCTGAAATATATTCGTATAATTATATATTTATATGTAAATATTTATTTATTAATTTATATACTTATATATATTTATTAATATATAATTAAATATAATTATAAATATAATTAATATATTTGTTTATAATATTGTTGTTATTTAAATATGTAATCATTTATTTATAATTATATAAATACTTTTTTAAAAGCATTATATATATATTTGAATTATTAATATATAAAAAATATAAAATTTTAATTATCAATTTCAAATTAGACATAGTCAAAATTCTGAAATTCCATGGACCAAAATTAATTATAAAAAAATCTAATTACCCATGGACAACTCACAAATTTCAATTGAGAGAGGAAAAATAATGGTGAATATGTAATTGAGATAATTTATTAAAATCTAAGAAAAAATTTATTAAAAAAACAATATAAAATATTAATATATTTTAAAAAAACCTCTATCTACAATTTCAGTAGCGGCATGTGGCATAGTAGGAGTGGAGAGCGGTGGCCAACAATAAGGGAGGGGTGGTGCATTGAAAATAATGAAAAGGGACTGGAGGTATACAACAATAAGGGAGAGGGTGGACAGTTGAAGGCAACAAGGGATGGAGGGGAGTGGGGTCTCAGTGGGAGAGGTGGTGGGAAATGGCGGGTGGGAAGGGAGGGGTGGAAGGAAACCACAAGGGAGGGGGTGGTGGGTGGTGGATGATAGTAAGGGAGGGGTGGTAGGCAACAGAAGGCAGCATGGGAGAGCAGGGGTGGAGGACGACGTCAAGGGAGGGAGGGCGGGTGGCAAACAATAGTAAGGTTGGTGGGGAGGGGATCTCAGTATGGGGCGGGTGGCTAAGACCCAGACTCCACAGCTGAGGCTGAACCACCAGATGCCACACCTTCCCAGGCATACCCACCAAACCTATTGGACGCCACACATACTGAGGTCTAGCCATAAGAAATGGTGTAATTCAGATGATGGAGGCAACCAAAATCATTCATTACAGATCCGGTCACAAAAAAAATCATCACAAATAATATATATTTGGATAGGATTTCTTTGTTGAGAGTGGTGGTAGTGGAATGATTCAATGAGATTAGTGGTGGCAGCTGCAAGGTTCTGCGAGATTTTGGAGGTGCGAGAGGAGACGACTCGGTTTAGGTTCATTTTATATGAACCGATAAGACTTTTAAAATCATTTTTTGAAAAAAAAAATGATAAAAAAAAGTTTTATTAGTTCTAGAAAATAAATCTTTCACTAAACTACTCTTTACTAGCACAAAATTTCTAGCACTAATAAAGAGAGATTTTGTCTGTGTGTTTTTAGTACTGATTAAGATCAGTCATTTTTAGCACTAAAAAGAACTGATTACGATCAAATATTAATAATATATATATATATATATATAATTTTAACTATAAATAAATATATTTAATAGTATTTCAATATATTTATAAATTTATAATTATAAATATTTTATATTTATTTTTTTATTTATTAAATAAATTTATTATAATTTAATAATTCTTTATATATATATATATAAGTATATATTTATATATTTATATAAATTTATATAAATTTATTACTGTATAAATATATATATTTATAAAATACTAATGAACATGTTTATTATTTAAATATATTTAATATTTAAATATATTTAATATTTGAATATAGTTAATATTTAAATATATTTATTATAATTTTATAAGTATTTAAATATATATTTACTCATGATGATTTAGGTACCAAAATTACTCAACTATAAAAATTATTAAAAAAAATAAAGATTCAGAAACATTATGGAACAAGAATGTGGAACAGAGAGTACCCCAAAGTGAGAAAAGTAGAAAAAAAACCACCAAAAAGTACAAAAAAATACCAACAAAAAAGGTCATAGGACCCACACATAGAGTCCCAAAAGCCTAGATAAACCTGAAAACTACCCACAATGAAGTCAACAGGCACCGGAGCACATCAATGAAGTTGACCGACAATACTCAATCTGAGGTCATCATTATTCACAATGCACTGACTTCACCCGAGCATGTCATTGTTCTCGTCATCATCGCCACTCACACAATAGAGTTCACCCCCATTGTACATAATCGAAGGTGTCAACATTAGCACGTCATCAGCTAGAATTAATCGATGTCGGTGTCCCATAACACCAAAAACATGAAGAACTCATGAACAATACACCCATTAGAGTCATATAACACTACAGGTAATCACGCAGCCACCAACTTCACCAACCATGCCTGCAAAAATTGATGGTACTAAAAAAATGGACAAAAGGTAAATACCCAAGGGCCCATGAAAATAAAAGTCAGCCCAAATTTGAGGCCCATTCCGGCGTTCGTGGGTAACCAGCCACACTCCCACTATCCCAAACTGACGCTAGGTTTTTTCCAGCCCTCTCGAGTCATCGTCATCATACGTTTTCACCATCTCATCTCCACACATGAGGTCATTGGCATGTAGTACCATCATGTCGACTAATGAGGTAGCCTTCCAGAGTCATCTCACGTCATGATCCAACTGTGACTTGATGTCCTTCTATGTCCTCATACAATCATTTTCACCCCATGTCTTGAGGTGAACCTCGTCGGAAATAGTAAGATATCTTATCAATGCTAGCCAGTTCCCATATTCTTTAAAACAATCCCATTGGGTGTTCGTCTCCCTTTGTTGTCATCTGTCATCCGATTATGTTACTGGTTGAACTATTCTTCAACCCCACCGATGGGTGGGGCTCCATCCCCCTCTAAACCCATTAAATGAAGGGCTCCCTTCTGTCATGGTTTATAGTGAGAACACCATGAATATCCATCAATTGTCATTGGGGTCCATACGTGCATCGCCATGGGACTCCATTGAAATCCCTACCTCACTCAAACGCCTACTGTGAAAGTAAACTATCTTCAACTTATCATATCTGCAAACAGATTTGAAGACCATCCCATGATGAGAATGCCTCTAGCCTATTCTTGGCCACTATATTTTGTGGGAGTCTCCCTCTGTCCCCAAAAATGGGCGAGTCCTGTATGTTTAAATCATTTTTTCAATGATGAAGCATAACACATAGATTGTTGTCTCACCACCCGTGCAAAGAAATGTCACTGAAGGCCTCTTTATTTGATAAATCCTCACCACTGTTGGTTCCCTTGAGAAAATCCTCCACTTGAGTGATTTTGGACGTTACAAAGAGTTTTTAATAGCTCACCTCTCAATTCATCACCATATTCAGCTAGATGGAGGAGACCACAAGCATCAAACATCTCAAAACAGCCAACAATTTCATCTTCAAAGATCATTCTTGGGTTTTTTAGGTTCTCAAAGAAACACCCTTAGAATTTATAGAGAGAGGCTCTACATTATTGAGAGAAGGAACCTCCATTATATCAATATATATTTAATTATTTCTAACTATAATTTTAAATAAATATATTTAAAAATATTATAATGAGGGATTCTCTATGAAAACAATTCTGATGGTGACTGAGGTTCTCTCTCTTCGTTGGTATTGGTGGTCTCCCAATTCAGTGCATCTGAATGGTCATGCATCCCCGAGTGCTTAGTGTTTCTCTATGATACCAATAATAGAAGATAATGTGGCCCCACTTCTTGTTGATGTTGGTGGTCTCTCGATTAATGACATTTATACTCTAATCTATTCCAGATATGTTTTTTTTGATTGGCGTTGGAAACGATGGTGGCAATGTGGGTCCTTTTCTGGAAGACGGTAAATTTGGCAACAGTGCTCATGGTCCCAGATGGATGGTGGTGTTCATAGAGATTGGGGAGTTCCTTCTAGGCATTAGTGGTTCTGGGTGTTTTTGTGAAGGTAGTGGTGCTCCTTTTCTTAGACGATGATGGAGATGGTGACAACGACAATGACGTCTACCTAACATTTGGTTGCTTGGATGATATTGCTTCTTGTATTTAGGGATTGTAGCAACAAAGGATTGTGTTCCACTAGTTACAGTTACCAACGGTGGTTGGTCCTATTGGTCAGTGGACAGATGAAATTCAGTCCCAATCTGCATACAATCTGGCTTCAACGATTGCAGTGAAGTGGAGATCTGGTTTTGATGGTATGGTCTGCAGTTCGACGGGTGGTGGCACCATTTATCATGGCATTGTTGGTTCTTTGGTAGTGACGATAGGTCATGGTGGCCCATCGAAGCATTGTCATGTCATTCAGACAACATGGTGGTGGGTTTCTTGTAATGTGATTTGATTTTGTAATTTGTTTTTCCCCATTGGGCTCTTGGGCCAGGGAATTTTGAAGTTACGTGCCTTTTGTCCTAGAGGCCTGAAATGGGGTGTCCCTTACCCAATTCAAAAGAGGTTTCTATTTTTTAATCTTTTAAATAATGTGGGTTTCCCCTAACCTTTATTGTAAAAATTATTTAATGTAGTTTTTCTTCGAAGCTCCTAATATATATAATTAAATATATAATATATATTTAAATTTATATTTATTTATTATAAATTTATAATTATTTAACTATCTATGTATTTATTTATAATTATAATTATGAGTAAATATATTTATAAATATCTACAGAAAATTATAATTATATATATAGTTATACATATATATTAATCTAAACATATATATTTTTATAAATATAATAATCATATTTATTATATAAATATATTTATTGAAATTTTATTATTATTTATTTATTTATTTATGTAATTCCAATTTAATTATAAATAAATATATTTAAAAATATTTTAATAGGATTATAAATATCTTTATATAATTATACAAGAAGCATTTAAGATCGGAGTATGCTCCATACTAAAATTTATTAAAGGAAATAAATGACAGAAGATAAGACCTTGACACAAGATGTGTGGTACAAAGAGCACCATGAAATCAAAACCTGAAAAAACAGTGCCACCTGAGAGAAAATTATTTAAATATATATGTAATTATTTATAATTAAAATTATAATTAAATATATTTAAAAATTATATATATATATATATATTTATAAATATAATATTTATTAATTAATTAATTAGATATATTTATTATCATTTTATATTTTTTAATATATATGTGAATTCATTTATAATCTTAATTATAAATAAATATATTTATGAATATTTGAATATACTTATAAATATATTTCTATAATTATATATAGATACATATTTACTAATACATATATATATAATTATAATAAACATACTAATTATTTAAATATATTTATTTCAATTTTATAATTATTTAAATAAATATATACATTTATAATTGTAATTATAAATAAATATATTTCAAAATTACTTACACATAAATATAAATATAATACATTCATTTATTATAAATTCTTAATTATTTATATATATATATATATGTATTTATTTATAAATAAAATTATTAATTAATACATTTAAAATTATTTATAAAGAATTATTAGTTTAATTGTTTAAATATAAATAATTATTAATATATACTTATAAATAATATAAATATTTATCATTTAAATATATATTTTTTAATTTAATAATTATTTAAATGTGAACTTTTTTATTTATTATTATATATAATTATAAATAATTTTATATAAATATATATATCTATATCTATATATTAATATATGATTTTAAAAATAATAAAAATATTTATTATAAATATAATAAAAATATTTATTTATTAAATAATGAAAATATAATAATATTTTTATCAAAATTTATATAATTCATATTTTAATATTACTTTAATACACACAAATATATATATATATATATATTGTAATATAAATCTTATTTAAATACATATATATATATATATAATTATTAATCTGTTTAAAATTTTAATTATTAATAAAAATATTTATAAATATTTTAATATAATTATAAATGTATTTATACAATTATACAATTATATAAATTTATATCATTATATATATTTGGTTTTTGGGGGTATAATTACATTCAAATGCAGACATACCACACACGCTAGCCGAAGAGGTAGGCCATATCCCCCCCCCCCCTCAGGGGATACCCACCCATCAAGCGTTATTTATTTATTACATGGCCTAGAGACCCAGTGGGTATTAAGCCAATAACATGGCTCGAATGCCCTGTGTGGCGTCATACCTGTATAGTACTACAATAGTGCATATTAAAAATAGGGCTTGCTCCCATGACCTCCCGGTTGCCAAGCATGAGCCTTACAACTTGGGTACAAGCTTGTTGGCTATATTTATATAATTATATAATTGTATATACTTATACATTTTTTATAATTACATATATTTATATATTTATATATATTTATATATATTTAAATATAATAAAATATTTAATATTTAAATATTTTTATTATAATAATATAATTATTTGAATATACATATACATATAATTTTATAAATAATTTTTAAATATATATATATATATATATGAATTTTTAAAATATATATTTTTATATCATATTTTTATAAATTATAAACTTGCAATTTTATAATTATGTATGTAAATAATTTTTTTAATATAAATATAATTGTTTTATATATATATTAATAGTGTTTTTATTTAATAGATTTTAACAATTCTAAGAATAGAGATGATAAAGGTCAACCATTATCAATTATTTTTTAGTACTGAAAAATGTTCTCTTTATCAGAGCTATTAGCTAGCACTGATAAAGGTGCCACTTTTATCAGTGCAATTTGTTGAGCACTGATAAAAGCAGGTGTTGCCCCTGCACTGATTTTCGGTACTGTATACATCGTTATGTTCATTTATTATTTTATTTTCATCTTCTTACTCATCTTTAAGATACAAAAGAAATAAAAACTTTTATCTCAAGAGTGAATTTATGTTTCTATAATTTTTTTTAAAGGAAAATAACTAACCCCTCTCTTCTGTCTTTGTCTTTTCCTTTCCGACTAAACTGAGGTATCTAGCGTATGTGTTGTGGATTTTGAAGAAGAAATAGAAGAGATGTAGAAAATATTTCAGTAGAGTGGTGGTGTTGAATTGTTGAGACATCAATTTCATCATGTAGGGTAATATTATAGAATGTATGGGTGTATTATGTCATGGAGTCTACTTGGGAGATGCGGCCACAACGTGGATGAATAGATGTGGCATGAAGGCATGGGATGAGTGGATTTTGAAGTTCTTCCAGATTTTGTTATTTATGTAGTATAGGGAGTTGGATATGATGTGGAATCTTATAGAGGTGAGTTATGTTAGTTCTACTAATTTTAGGGTTTATGATACGTAAAGAAAGGCTTCAACGTGCCCTTCTTTCTCATTAAAATTTGGTGACGTTGTTGTTACATTACAACATTGACCATCCACTTGTTTATTGGAACTACATCATGGAATTGACTTTTTTTAGACATTTTTTTACCCAATTAGATATATAATGGTCTCACTGCATTGTGGTTTTACCAACAATCCATGCCATTTCTCCATGGTCTATGGTATTGAGCCTTAAATATATGTTTTCTATTTTTCTTATAAATTTTTAGGACCTGTCAATCCCGATATATCTTCTAGATTTTCTGATGGCTCCCAGGTTATCTAGGTGTATTCATAGGAGGTAATTAATTCCCCATTTTTTGAGTTCTTTCCAGGCCTAAGTAGATTGATCCTTGCAGATTATAAGTCAGTTCCCACTTCATTTATCTTTTATTAACTTATTTCTTCACTCAAAGATGAATTATATCTAGTGATTTGTATGTTTAGTGACGATATGGTTAGACAATGATGTGGGCTACCAAGTTTATATATTTTATCTTTATTTATTATAGTTTTACATTGTTGGTATCACATCTTTAATTTTACTTTTATCTATAATTTATAATGATTTGTTTGTAGTAGGGCCTCCTCGTTCTCCCTATTTTATTGTCTATTTCTGGGGATTTCGTTCTTTTGGAATCCAATATTTTTATAATAAGGGATGAAAAATTGAAGATAATGTATCAAATTAATTATAATTTTCTAAAATGGGGATTAACCACATTTGTTTACAACTTTTGTGAAATATCAACTTATGATAATTAGTTTTTTTTATTTTTGAAAATTGTAATTAATGGGAACATTGTTTACAATGTGATTTCTATGAATTCTAAAACCCTAGTGGTGTTTTTTTGATTGATCTGATCATGATTGGGAAAATATATTAACTTATATATTTTAACAAACCATTTTTCCATTAAAAATCAGATGTGTGTAATAATATCCATGATAAAGAAAAATCTTGTATTGAATTCTCATGAACTAAAATTGTGGTTGTTGTAGAACTAGAAATGTATAGCTATGTGTTGGTGTAGATAACATGTTGTCTTGTGTGATGTGTTGGGAAATTTTTGGGCTTTTACCCTTGACGGTGGTGATTGGAATTGAGATGGAATGTAGTGTTAGTTATTCTATATTTGATTGGGATGGTGAGTGATAAAGGATAATGTGAAATGATTGATTAATGAGGTTGTTTTCAGGTGGCTATTGTTTCGTGATGGGCGAATTGTGGTTATAACTTAGAATATCTTTTGATATGGCATTTTTAAATGTTTAGTTAATGAACTATAGAGTGATGAGATTGTGTCACTCAACTATCTATCATTGTAATGAATTTAAAATGATGAAGCTGAAATATATTTGGTTACAATTAATAAGAATATGATGATATTTTTGTTGTAATTAGATTAAGTAAATTGAATGATAAATGTTTGGTCCATGTTAATTTGAAATAGAATGACCTGGTTAATGGGAGATAATGGAAACTCCATAATTTGGAAAATTGTGGAACATTTAATTTGAAAGAGGGATTTTTACGGACTATGTTTTTAAATTATCATGGGTGATGCATTAGTAGTGTCAGTGGGTAGTGGTAGAGGTGGTGAGGCATTATTATGTTGTTTTGAGACATGGTGGTTCTCTTGTTACAAACCAGTAGTTTTGTCTTTTTTGTTATCTAATTATCATATATTTTTTGTTATATTTATAATCACCACACCCGATATGGATAAACATACCAATTCCCAAATGTTTTAGGTTTTTAGTGTTTTTTCAAACATCCAGGATGGAGGGGAATTAGATGGCTATCTACCCCATCTCCCCTTCTCTTTCTATAACACAAAAAACTATAATTTAGCAATGTTTCTCAAAAACCTAGCCAATTTAGCAATGTTTCGGACAAATGTTGCTAAATTAGCAACATTTCTTGTTAAAACATTACTAAATCAGTGACGTTTCCTAAAAATGTTTCCAAATATATGACATTTCCTAAAAATGATGCATAATTTGCACCATTTGTGAAAAAACGTCTCCAAATTAGCGATGTTTCATGAAAGACATCACCAAATATGCGACTTCTTATGCCTAATATCACTAAATTTGTGATGTTTTTTGAAAATCTCTATATTTTGGACATTTTGTGAAATATTTTGATAACTTTGTGATATTTTTCCATGAAATATCATATTTTTATTTTTATTTATATTGATCATTCCCCACATCAATTTATAGTTGTAAATATATATATATATATATATATAAACAAAGAAACACATATATTAATATATATATATATATATAAACACACACACACACACATATATATATATATAAATATATATACACATATAGATGGAGTTTTCAGGTTAGGGTTTGAGAGCAGTGAAGGTGTGACATTTCTCAATTGCCTTCATCGATGATTTTCTTCTCACATTCGACAGTTTAAAGCAACACTACTATCAAGAATTGGACTGGTGATCATACTTTTATGGAGAATGTTGGGAACATAAAATCCATCACTCCTCCTACATCTGTTGACCATGATCATGATACCATGAACCCTAATGCTCTCCCAGTGTATGTTTCTCCAATTTAGTTTGGGGTTTGCACTTTTAACTCCCAGTTTGGGGATCACGGTTCATCTGATGCAGTTGTGGCTGGTGTGTGAGATTCAACTATTGTGTTTTGTGTTCAGTTTTTTATTGATTCTCTTTGCGGGTTTGCTTCTGCATCGAGCCCCAACGCTACTATTGATGGTGTTGGGGTTTGGATTTCGGACCCCTCCAGGAACCTTAAGTCATCTTGTAAGCCTTTTTTGGTCAGTGTCTCAAATCCCCATAGGAATGGATCCTCTATTCATGACATCTTCTATGAGAAGTATGGAAATTCAAATAATCTGATTGCGGATGAACAATTAGTCTCAAAAATTGAACATGGTAGATTTTTTATTTATGTTCATTCATTTATTTTATATGAACATATTTAGTTCTGTAAATTTTTATTGAATAGCTATATGTTCATATCTAAAGGGGATAATCCAATTAATTTTGATGTTTAAAAAAAATATTCGACGTATCTGGGGCATTATCGAATGGATGATAATACCAATTGGAATGGGTTATTTTCATTTAATCTTATGCTCTAAACTACATCATTCTACTACAAGGATGTTTATTTTATATAATCTCGATTCATGTGCCTTTCGACTTTCCATATTGGAGCTCGGAATTAATCCACATAATCAAAATCATACTATTGCACAGATATGGGTAAGAATCCATGGGATCAATAGGGTCTTTTTCACCCACGTATCCTTAATGATGTTGCTTCTTTTATTGGAGAATCTATGAAACATGATGATAATACCATTATTGGTAAATATGGGTATTATACTAGGGATTTGGTAGATATTGATATACTGTATTCAAGGCCAAGTAGTTCCACTCTGCTAGTTAAGGGTTTCAATATTGATGTTGATTTTGAAAATGATGTTGTGCCCTATTTTTGTGAATTCTACAATGTTGATGGTCATCACGTTTTAGGTTGCATACATCTCATTGGAATTCAAACCACAAAATTTTCTTCTTCCAAGACGAAGGATGTTGGGTGACATAAGGAAGGAATTTTGCCTCCCTCTAAGGAAGATGTTACATTGTCCAAGTTGGTGCCTTCTCCCATGGTGGAGGATTCCTCTAATATGCCTCGTGATCTACTACAAAGGGATATTACCATGGTCAGAAGGGAATGAGACTCCGTGGTTAAGGAGGATCATGTTCAAGAAGATATGGATAATCAAGGAGAAGGTCTTGATTGTTCTAGTAAGTGATGGGCCACTGTCGTCAGAGGCTCCAGTCGTAATGACCCTATGATGGAACATGTAATAATGGGTGAATCGGTTCCAGATGGTCAATCTAATTTAGAAAGGGTTGTACAGAAAGAGGTGTATGAGGATATGGTGTATAATCAGTCCCTATTTGGAAAATGAAAGGGTATAATGGATTCCTCGATAATATCAAAAGTAAATCAATCTATTTTGGAGGGGGTGAACTAGAAAGGGATTGGAAGCAAGATAAAACATCAAAACAGGTTCCTCATCCAAAAAATCATGGTCATGGGCTTGGTAGAGATGGTGGAAATGTATATTCTAGGGAGCTCACCATGGACCAAATTCAACTCAGTGAAATGTATTCTTTTCTCTTTTAGAAAAATTCATAGTTAAAATGTGAATCTACTAATGATTTTCCTTCTTTGTAGATTATTTTCTGGAGAAGGGCTTTTCCTTGTCTAATCCTGCCTATCATCCTTCATATGTTTTGTCCATTATTTTTATAAAAAAGATGTTGGAGAAGGTTCACCTTGCTCCTTTACCTTTATGATATATACAAATATATTAATATGTAAAGAAACATATAAATTTTAAATTTAGTCATGTTTTTAAGAAAATGTAGTTATTTTAGTGAAATTGTTACCAGTGTTTTAAAATATGGATTATATATATACAATTATATCTATGTATTGATAAACAAATTTATGTACACACACAGATATATATATATATATATATATAAACACACAACAGACACACACACACACACATATATATAATCACACACACACACACGCACACACACACACAAACACACACATATATATATATAATTGAAAAGATAGATGTTTGAAGGGTGAAAATAAGGTGGAATATTAAATTCCAATAGTCTAGGAGATTATCCTCCATTCATAAGATAATATTTGGGAGGAGACCTTCTTGATCAATATCTCAAAGGAGGATGTCCATAGAATGTTTGGAAGACTGTTAAAAGTCGATCTCACTAAAGAACAATCTGATTGGATTTATAAACAATATAAGTTTTGAATCATGATTTCAATGAGGGGGAAATGAGATTGTACCAAAAACGTGCAAACTTCAGCCAATATGGCCTTCCATTTCGAGGTGTTCATCAATGATAATCTAGATATGGAGGAAACATCTATTTAATGGAATCTTTATCAGGTAAACCATTCAAATTTACTATTTTTTTTGAATGATCTAGCTCAATTGACTGAAATTTGATGTTTCGTATCCATGATATATTTGGTTTCCCAATTTTCCATAAAAGTACTTTTTGAAATAAAAAAAAATTACTAGTAGTAGTATATATATATTACAAAAAACATATAATATATATTAAATATATATATATAAACATATATAGACATAATATAAGCACACATAGATATATAAATAAATATAATATAAACATATATATATATATATAATATAAATATATAACTAAACATTAAATATAAACATATATATATATATATTATAAAACATAAAAAGATATATAAAAACGTAAAATAATATATAAATATGTATTAATATATGTATATTAATATAATATATTTATATATATAAATATAACATAATAAAGTTCAATATTTTAAATTCAGTCACGTTTGTAAGAAAATGTGACTATTTAAGTGACATTTGTACCAACGTTATATATATATATATATGTGTGTGTCTGTGTAATATAGTAATATACACGTAAAATATATATAAAATATATACGTATATATATAAACATGTATTTAAATAATATAAACATATATATAAACATCAATTATAAACACACACACACAAATATATATATATATATATATATAATATAAACATATAATATATAAACATATAATATATAAACATATAATATATATATATATATAATATAAACACACACATATATATATTAATATATGTATATTAATATAAATCAATATATATATATATATTAATTTTTTAAATACTATGATACTATTTATATATATATAAATATAACAAGTTACAATAATTTAGAAAAAACTCAAATGTCATGGTGGGAATGATCATTATTTCAGATTCAGAAGGTCACCATTTCAATATATTTTGGCTTCATTTTTCCACAACATAATATAATGGGTGAGGGGTGCTCATGTAAATTGTGTGAGAACTGGATGGGGTCAGTATGATGAACATGTGAGATGACTACCCGAGGGGTCGGTACACACATGACGTATAACAACACTGCTTTTTATTACACACTTAAACATGATTTATTACATAAACTCTTCACTTTATACAACATGGATAATCGAGATTTCAAGTGTATTTGGGGCTTATTAACATTACATAATGACTTAAAACATGAAACACATCATCTTTGTTGAAAACATTCTTTACATGACCTCTACATTCCCTCGTACATAGCATTGCATGGGATAACCTGAGGACATGCATAAAAAAGATGATCTATAAAGCCCGGTAAGGGAGTGAACAAGGAATAACATGAAAAATACAATACATGTTAGGAAATATTCATATCAACATAGTATAAAAGAAATAGGAACATAAAGGAAATATGTTGCATGATTATCTTAACATGGAAATGTGGAAACAACACTTAACATGGTATTAGCATTAGTAAATGCTCATTACACATCAATCGTGAGTAAACCCTCATTTCACTTGAATTATAATGAAAAAAACCATCATTTTACTTGATGTATAATGATATTACTCTTTACCTAATGAATTGGAGTGCTATCAGGGTGCACCCTTCTTAATCATTTCATTTCATGCATTAGTGTGACACAAGGATAATAAAACATGGAATAATTAAAGATCATCATTTATTCTAAGATAAAGAAATGTATAATTTATACCCAAAACTATATAATCAATAATTAAACGTGAATAAAGTTTGAATACCCATGATAGAGAAAAGGGCATGGTATTCACAACACAATGACTTTGGCTTGGAAAATCATTGTGAAATTTCGGCAGCATAGTAGGGTGACAAAGAATTATTAAAAAATGTCAATGAGAGAGAAAGGGGTGTCTCATAATATTTATATGAAATGGACAGTAATGGGGTCATATTAAAACATTTCCCAACATATGTAATGGAATTTTAGATTCATAATACAAAAGAATTGTTTGAATGCAAATGAGGAGAGAGAAATTCCATACGGAATTTCGGCATGGTAACAGGTTTACATGGGAGGTATTAATGAGAGATAAAGGGTATCTCATCAATCAAAAATAAGTACAGAAGTATGGGGGTGGTGAAAATTCATACCCCAAAATTTTTAATTGAAATCAAAAGGGCATAACAACATAATAAAATTTGGACAAACTGGGGAAAGGAAGAAATCCCTTTCTTGGAAGTGTGATCCCAAAGGCTTGGGAGGGGCTTGAGAGTAGCTTCTTGGGATATTGGGGCACATTTTCAGGATTATATAGATAGTAGGGATGATTTTGGACGAACTCCAATGGATTTTAGTGAAGATGATGTGGGAGCTTAGATGGGTTTAAATAGGAAATGAGAGGGAATTCTTTATTATTTAGGTTTGTGACACCACACACTAAACTTATCAAAACCACAAACAAAACCATGGTTTTTTCCCATGGTTTTTTCCAAAGGGGAGTGGAAAACATTATCTTATAATTACAATGTCTGAAATTCTTAAAATAATAGGGTTTCTTATGTATAGGTGAGTCACACTCTCAAGGCAATCATTTTAAAAAGGTATAATATTTTTATAAGTCTTGAAGGGTCCACTAAATCATTGTAAAATAAATAAAACAAACCAAAAATCATATAATTTTAATGGTATAACATATATTGGCCTAAAATTATGTTTATAGTATTTTATTACCTCACTATTGGGTCATTATGATGTAATAAAACTCAATATATATTTAAATGGTATTTAATTTTTACCCCAAAATTTGACTATATCAGAAAATTACAAAAATTTCACCATTGGATAATTTAAACATCCTGATTAAAAATATAATATTAATTTAATCTAAATAATTTTATAAATATTTGATTTTTACCTTGAAAATATAAACCGACATTTATAAAAAAATAAGGTGTTTTTACATAAATATATTTCAAACCATAATAAAAATCACAATCGTACTCATAATTAATATATGGTCATTTATATTATATATAAATTAATTTAGTAATAATATTTAATTAAAATATTATTTTATTAAAAAATAAATTAATTCATCAAAATATATTACATAATTGAATATTAGCTAAAAATACTATTTGTTCTTTTAAAAACTATTTACCAAGTAAGAATAATAAAATTAATGTATATTCTTTATTATATAAAAAATAATGCACATAATCATAGTACTAGGTTCTTATTACATAACCCCTTATAACACCCACATAAGACTGAAGGTTAAGGTGTGTGATGGTGATAGACTCTTTGGGTGGCTCTGATAACATCGCTCGAGTGGTAATCTCTATCAAATTCCACTTCTCTTGTAGGTGGTTCCATTCGAGCTTAACATGTTGAAGCTCGGATTGAGATTGGTCAAGAGTGAAGCCCAATGATTCCACCTCCTTTCTGAGTTTTGAAAAATGGGCTTCATATGGGTCGAGTTTACAGGATGAGGCCATCGCTTCCGTTGTCTAAGTAAATTGTATTTGTTAAAGCACTATATTTATAATAATCAAGTGATCTTTGTTCAATGACTATATTAGCAATGGTAACAATTATTAATGGTATCTTGAAATCCAAAAACATAAAACCAAGGAAGTGAATTTGTTTTATAAAACATTTTTACATAATAAGACATTTAATTAGACCAAGATGAATTTCCATTAATGGAATTTGGGCCGTTACAATCTTCCCCCATTATGAAATTTCACCCTTGAAATTTCTTTTTCCCATACCAAACAGTTGCGGGAAACTATGCTTCCTTACTACCTCTAACTCCCACATCTCCTCTTGAAACTTGTGTTTTCACCAAAAAACATTTACAAGGGGCATTGTCTTATTTCATAGAACTTTTTCCCTATAATCTAAGATTCTCACCAGCTTCTCTTTATAGGAGAGGTCATTCTCCAATGGTACCACTTCTTGATTGAGTACACATGTTGGGTCCGTTATGTACTTCCTCAAGAGTGATAAATCGAATACATCATGTACTTCAGATCGGTTCAGTGGGAGTGCTAGTACATAGGACACTACCCTAATGCGATCAAGGATCCCAAAAGGGATGATGTACCTTGGACTAAGCTGTCCATTATTTCAAAATCTCATAACTCTCTTCGACGATGATATGCAGAGGAATACCATGTCTTTGACATCAAACTCTAGGTCTCGTTGATGATTATCAGCAAAGCTCTTCTGTTGAATCTGAGAAGCTTTAATGTGTTTTTTGATGGTATAATCCTTCCACCATTTCTTTGACCATTTTTGAGGCTAAGAGTTTTCACTCCCTGACTTCATCCCAACATGCCAGTGTTCTGCACTACTTCCCATACAAGGTTTCATAAGGATCCATTTGGATGCTAAAGTGGAAACTTTTGTTGTATGGGGAATCAAAAAGAGTAAGATGTTGACCCCATCCTCCTTTGATGTCCATTGGTTATGCTCTCAACATTTTCTGAAGTGTTTGGATAGTCCGCTCAAATTGGCAATCTGTTTGAGGATGATAAGACGTAATGAAGTTCATCTCAGTATCCAAAGCATGTTAAAGACTCTTCCAAAACATAGAGGTGATTCTTGGATCATAATCGAATATAATAGATAGTGGTACTCCATGTATCTTTAATACGTATTTGATGTATATCTTTGCCTGTTGATCTAGGGATAAATCCTCCTAAATTGCAATGAAATGTGTAGTTTTTGTAAGACGCTCCACAACAACCCAGATAACATTATTTATTTTGGATTTCTTCAGAAGTCCAGTCACGAAGTCTATGGTGATGTTCTCTCATTTCCATGATGGTATAGTTAATGGTTTCAACATCCCATTAGACTTTTTCCTCTTAGCCTTCACATGAAAACATTCCACGAATTTTGATGTACACTCAGTGATCTCCTACTTCATTTCATCCCACCAATAATTCTCTTGGACATCTCGATGCATCTTTGTGATTCATAGGTGAATGGAAGAATTTTAACTACATGCATCATTAAAAAGTTCCTTCTTTAACTCCATATTTTATGGAATTCATAGTGTTGACACAAATCTCACAATTCCTTCTTCATTGACATTGAACTCCGAGGATTTCACTTTTCTGAGATTTTCCACATTATTTTGAATTCCCACATCATCCTTTTGATCATCCTTTTACATTTCCAAAAGATATGATTGAGAAATAATTTTTGAATGTATTGATGATGTTCCCTTCTTCATGATTCCCATGTTCATCATCATCAAGTCTAATAAGATTGGATCATTTTCAATTACCATCAATGATATAATTTTTGGGTCCTTTCTACTTAGAGCATCTTCCACCTTCTTTGCATTCCCAGGATGGTAATTGATTGTGAATTCTTATTCATTGATCAGCACTTACCATATTCATTGGCACATATTCAACTCTTTCTGTGTGAATATATACTTGAGGCTTTTGTGATCTGTGTATATTTCATACTTCTCCTCAAATAGATAATTCTGCAAAATTTTCAAAGTGAATATCACTGCAAATAAATCCAGGTCATGTGTTGTATAGTTTTTCTCATGAATTTTTAATTTCTATGAATCATAGGAAAGGACTTTTTCATTTTATATGAACATAAAACAAAATCCCATCTTCAAATAATCACTAAATACCAAAAAAATCTCCATTTGTGGGTAGTGTGAGTACGGGTGCAGTGATAAGTCTTCTTTTCAACTCCTTGAAGCTCTATTTGCATTCATAAATTCAAGAAAAATTTACTCCCTTCCGAGTTATCTTGGTAAAAGGGTTAGATAATCTTGGGAAATTTCTCACAAATTGGATATAATATCCACCTAATCCTAGGAATCTATGGATATCCGTTACTGATGTTGTCCCCGGTCATCCATCAATTGCTTCTTTCTTATAGTAATCTACAGATATCTCATTTCTTGTGATGATATGAACCAAGAATGAGACATTCTTTAACAAGAACTTGAAATTTCTTGTACTTTTCATAGAGCGTCTTCTTCCCCAAGGTCTCTAGTACAGTTCGTAGAAGCTCTTCATGCTCCTCCTTGGTTTTGGAGTATATTATAATATCTTCTATAAAGACAACCAAAAATTAGTCGAGGTAATTCCTAAATAATCCATTCATCAATTCCATAATGATTTCTAGAGAATTAGTGAGTCGGAAAGGAATTACTATGAATTTATAGTGCGCATACCTTGTACTATAATCAGTCTTGGGGATATCCTCCTTTTTCACCCATACTTGATAATATCTCGACCGAAAATATACCTTGGAGAAGTAATGTGCTCCACGTAACTGATAAAAAAAGTCATCAATTCATGGAATATAATACCATTTCATTATCATGATTTTGTTGACCTCATGATAATCAGTGCAAAGGCACATTGACCAATCCTTCTTATTGAAGAAGGGGACTGGAATACCCCATAGTGAAACAATTGGGCGTATAATCCCTTTATCCATATTCTCCTATATTTGTTTCTTATTCTCCTCAGGCTATACAATATCCATTCTATACGGAGTCATGGATATTGGAAATGCCCTAGGTATATGGTCAACTGAAAATTCAACATCTATTCTAGGAGGAATACCAAGTAATTCATTATCAAGCACTTATGCAAATTCCCTCCCATATACATGTCTTCAAGGATGGTTCTTCTTTAGATGAAATCATCTGATATAGATACGCATACTTATAGGGAAGTAATACCCACGTTTGTTTTGATGGTGATAAGGAAGATTCATTATTCTCCATGCCCTTGTAAAGAATCGGGGGTTGATTTTCCATATTGAGAGTGATCTTCCTTTCAAGGAAATTTATGTTGGGTCTATATAAGGATAACCAATCCATGCCAGGAATTGCATAAAATCACACCAGAGAGTGTATGACGAGGTTTTCTGGGAAGTTCAATCCATAAATTTTGATAACGGAGGATTTATATTCATGGGTTTCAATAATTTCCACATTTATCGTACTCCCCGACATCTTTACATTCATTATTTGTGGTGGTGGTGGTGGGATTGATCTACTAAACATTCAGGATATTAATAAATGTGTAAAACTATGCATGATAACCCTACCTTCAAAATTTTGATTTCAGTTCTACTCTAATTATTATATACTTAGGGATGAGTATCTTAAATAGTTAAACACATAAAGGGGAATCCAAAGACAAAAACGGATTACTTATAAATTAATTTCATTTCCTTAACTTCTGAATCTATAGGCTTCAATCTATGTTATCCATGATCTTCTTGATAACCTTTATTCTTAAGAGAATTTTTCCCTTAATAATGGTTCGTACAAAGATTTGTAATTTACCAAAGAATATACCCCAGACATTTCATAACCAAGAATGTAGCAAGGCATGTTGTCATGTACCAGGATACCCCGGGTCAAGCTCGAAACCCCTTGTCAATGTTTTCACTCACAGGTACATTTGTGTCAGATCCACCTCTACCTGCGTGTATCCAGAAAGGGGTGTTTTTTCTTGATAAACAACTTACTCAAAGCTCATCAAATTTTATGGATGTTTTTATTATACTTAGTCTTATCTCTATGTCTTTCACTTGGGTTTTCTAATCCTAATACCAAAAATAACTAAACCTATCCTCTAATACCAATTATAACAACCCATATTTTTTTACACACTTAAACATGATTTGTTAAATAAAATCTTAACCAGATAAAACATGGAATATAGAGATTTATATTGTCTTTGGGGCATAGGAACATTACATAACGACTTAAAACATGAAACAAAACTTCTTTATAGAAATTTCTTTTACATGACCACTACATTCACTCATATTTATAATTACATGGGATAACATGGGGACATAAATAAGAAAAGGGTGAGATATAAATTACATTAAGTTAGTGAATAATTAATAACATGAATAATACAATACATGTTAGGAAATATGAATATCAACAGAGCATAAAATAAACATGAACATAAAGTAGTGATATCACATGATTATCAAAACATGGAAATGTGGAGAGAACCTTAGAAAGGTATTATCATGATCCAAGGATCATTTCACATGTAGCATGAGTAAACCCACGTTTCACTTGACGTATCATGATACTAGTTTTTACCCAATGCATTAGAGTGCTATCAGGGAGCACCCTTATTAATCATTTCATTTCAGGCATAAGTGTGCCACATGGATCCTAAAACATGGAATCATTAAAGATAATCATTTATTCCATGATAAATGAATGTGTAATTAATACATGAAACTATATAATCAATATGTAACTGTGAATAAATGTGAACTTTCTTGATAGAGTAAAGGGCATTCTATTCGCAACAAAATGACATTGGCTTGAAATTTGTTGTGCAATTTCAGCAGCATAACGACGTGACATAAGAATTCATAAAAATGGTTGATGAGAGAGAAAGTGGTGTCTTATCACATGTAAATGAGATTTAAATTAAGGGGGTAATATAGAAAAATTTCCCATAATATTTAATGGAATTTTAGATTCAAAATAAAAAATAATTTCTTGAATACAAATGAGGATAGGGAAATTTCATACAGAATTCTAGCATGGTAACATGTGTAAATGGCAGAAATTAATGAGAGATAAATGGGTCTCTCATAACTCAAACATAATGAGGAAAGTATGGGGGTGGTGAGAAATAATAATCCATTATTTTTAATTGAAAATAAAAGGGCATAACAACATAATTAAATTTGGAAAAAATTTAGAATGGAAGAAATCTCTTAATTGGAAGTGCGATCCCAAAGGCTTGGGAGAGGATTGAGAGAGGCTTCTGGGGAGGATGGGGAACCTTGGGAGGATTATAGAGAGAGTATGGAAGATGTTGGACGAACTCCAAAGGCATTGAGTGAAGAGGAAGTGGGAGCTTGGGTGGGTTTGTATAGGAAAGGATTGTGAATTCTTTATTATTTAGGTTTGGGACACCACACATTAAACAAATCAAAACCCCAAACCAACCCATAGTTTTTGCACATTGTTTTTTCCAAAGGGGATTGGAAAAAATTATTTTATAAGTCCAATGACCTAATTTCTTATAATAATATGGTTTCTTATTTGGAGGTGAGTCACACTCTCTAGGAAATAAATTTAAAACATTAAAATGTTTTATAAGTCTTGAAGGGTCCACTAAAAATTGATAAATATATCAAAAAACCTAAAATCAAAATATTTTAATGGTAAAAAATATATTTAACGAACATAGTGTTTATAGTATTTTATTACATTACTATTGGGTAATTATGATGTCATAAAACACATTATATATTTAAAAGATATTTAATTTTTACCCAAAAATTCGATTGTCTCAGAAAATTATGAAAAATTTTCAATTGGATAATTTTGAAATTATGATTCCAAAAATAATATTCATTTTATCTAAATAATTTTATAAATATTTGAATGTTTTATTTTAAAATAAAAAACATACATTTATCAAAAAGTCATGGGTTTTCAAAAAAATAGCTTTAAAACCTTTATAAAAATCACATTCATATTAATAATAATTATACACTCATTTATATTATATAGAAATTAATTTAGTAAAAATATTTTATTAAAATATTATTTAATTAAAAAATCCATTAATTTATCAAAATATATTTCATAAATGAATATTAATTAAAAATACTATTTTTTCTTTAGAAACTATTTACAAAGTAACAATAATAGAATTAATGTATATTCTTTTTTATATATAAAAATAATTCACGTAATCATAGTTCTAGGGTCTCATTACATAACCCCTTATAACAACTGTATATGATCGAAGGGAAAAGTGTGTGACAGTGAAAGATTCTTGGGGTGGCTAGGATTACATCGCTCGGGTGATAATCTCTATCAACTACCACTTCTCCAATACGTAGTTCTATTTGATCATAACATGAAGAAGTTCATCTTGGGATTGGTCAAGAGTGAATCCCAATGACGCCACCTCCTTTCCAAGCTCCAAAAAATGGTCTTCGTATGGGGTGAGTATACTGGATGAGACCATCAATTCCTTTTTCTGAGTAAATTGGATTTGTTAAAGCCCTATATTTATAGTAATCATGTAATCATTTTTCAACGACTATATTAGAAATGGTAACAATTCATAATGGTATTTTGAAATACAAAAACATAAAACCAAGGAAGTTCATATGTTTTATATAACCATCTACCATTATAAAACAATTAATTTGATCAAGAGTAATTTCCATTCATGAAAGCTTGTGTCGTTACATGACAGGTACGGTGGGGACTACAGGGAAGGATGAGATAACGGTATGGATTGAGTAACACACAGGACGAGTATAGTGGAAGACTAGAGGGCGAGAGAACCATAATAACTTGAGAACAAGATGTGGTACTAGACAATTGAGGTGGGGTAGAGAACAGGAGGGGTGGTACTGGACGGGTGAGGGAAAAATGTGGTGGGTGGTTATTATGATATTTTTTTATTATAAATATAGTTAAAAAACATAATTTATACCCATATTTACTGTAAAAATTTACAAATTTCAAAAAAATAACATTACTGACAATTTCTATAATTTTTGGTAAATGAGGTGTAAATTAAAAAGGGATTCTTATAAACATCTCAAATTTAGAGATGTTTATTTACTGATGTTTTCTTAAAACATTATTAAATGAGGTTTCACAAAATAGAGATGTTTATAAGCATCTCTGATTTCATGATGTATAAAAATGATGATAAATAAGAGACACCACATATGGTGATGCTTTTTTAACAATGTCTGTAAATGTATTAGATTTATTTTAAATCAAGAATAATGCAAAAAAACATCACTAATTTATTTTTTTATAGTGATTCTAGGTCATGTTATTACATATGGGATAACATTACATATACTAATAGTGGACTAGATCCTATGATTGATGAGAGGATGAGTTAGTTTATCATGGGAGTCAATCATGTTTGGAAGAGGTAATAAGGTTAAATACCTTCATGTTCATAATACCCAACTATTTTGGGTATATGGATGTGGTTATAGGATAATGGAGATTTGATTGTTGTGGTATGTGGAATGATTATGATGATTCTGTGATAAAGTGATTGACATAGTTTGACAGTTATTGATTTCCTATTATAAAGAGTTTTGTGGTGGCATGAGGATGATTTACACAATAGATATGGGAGATCTAGGAAGTTCAATGTTGGGGTGTGAGAGTAGAAAAATACTAGGAAGTAGTTGTAGGATGCCTTTCCATATACATTATCAATGACATGTTAATATGTATTATTCCCTAGGACCAATGTAGGATGACTAATGGGTTGTGGAATTAGTGATCAGTTTTACATTTTATTTTATAGATAGGTTTCTTAAAATCAAATAGAAACATTCAAAACCCCTAAAAACATGTTATTGTTACAATCCCCTAAAATATAAATATAAACATTACGTTTTAAATATAGGAAAAATAAAGAGTGATTTGAAAAAATTATTTTCATGGTTTGGAACAAATACCTACTCATTTAAGTGGTTGGTATTCCCCATAACATGGATTATTTTACTAACTTCATTGAGGATTACAATGGTATAGAATGTAAATGGCTATACCCCCAGTATTCATCATTCAACAAACCTCGGTTTTATCCCCAATAATAATCTCTTAAAAAATAGTTAGTTATATGCATAGACCATTCATAATATATCCACCAAAGTCACATCTAGTTGTACAACATAACTAACAAGACATTTCTTCCACAAGTTTTACCCCATAGTTTCAAGATCATCTATAATACATTTTAGTTCCACTGTAGAATGTTGTTCCTTCCCCCATAAATTTTTTTATCACATTAATATGTGTACAATATTGAAGATATTCCATAACTCTATTAAGTATATATTATTCCTTGAAATTTCTTTTAAATAATTTTAGGACCTAGATAATCTCATTCAAAATTTTCCAGAACTTCATTTATAAAACATTCTTATAAAGCATTCATCTAGTTAATCCATTCGATTTGTCTATTTTTGCGGGCTCCATCCATTTTTTGTTCAATTATCTTCATTGTTCTATGGTTTTATGAGATAATTTTTAGCCATGTTTGATGAATTCATATTTTATACCTATATCCAATAGTTCTCCATTCATTGGGTTTCATTATGGTAAATCTATTATCGATGATTATTTTCTCGATGAAATCTTATTAAACTGAGTAAGAACTCAACTTCACACTCACAACGATTAATATCCATCCAATGGAACTCGGTCTTGTATCTCTTATTAAATATGAAAATGAAGTTGGTTGGAAAATTTGTCTTCATCAAAAATAACAGTGTCATGACCCATCCTACTAGGGCCCCTACCGTGAATCCCTAAGCCTGCCCGTAGTAGGCTAGAGGATGGAGACTAGCATGACTAGGCATATCACTAACATGGGATGCCTTTTCCAAAGTACTTGTACACACACCCACATATCCAAGGCCATGAAATGATGAAATTTAAAAACATCTAAACAAGCATACATTCATACAACTAAATCCCAAAACTAGAGTCCGTTGAGAAGTAAAAGAAAGTAAACCAATCCAAATACACACCCCCCAAAATGGGTTTGAAAATAAGACCAACCTAAAAATAAAGATAGGTACTTCTATCAAGATACCATAGGAACACACCCCCATTTTTAATGCCCCGTTAATCCATGTATGGTCTTATTCTATCAAGGACTCTTTCAAAAGGCCGATCATTTGCAGATAACAAGACATGTGTGGGAAAATCTCATGCATGAGTGAGCATAATAATCCCTAATAAGAAACCATGAAGCCACAAAGAAAAAAACAAGAAGAATTTTCATATTTATATGGGTAAATTTCTATAATTCATATAACAATAATATTTAGATGTACTAAAAAAGAAACACTATCTAAAGGTAATTCAAAACTGTAATACCCACTTAGGATTCCGGGTGGAAGGTTCCAAAAAGTAGTCATCAAGGTGAAAACACTCTATGAGTCAGATAACAGTGTTTATTTTCATCTAAGAGGTAGTTCTCATCAGGTATCACCATTATAAGTTTACACTGGACGTCTAAAGAGATACGATAGACATATTATGATCACTACCAATGACATGTCGTATACTAATAACTCAATATAGAAGAAACTTATAAATAGCATAATGACACCCACATAGTTTTTTCCAAATAGATACCATGGACTCCACCCAAGGTAAAAAGATTATAGAGTATCTCACTTCAAGTACCATATAAGGATTCCAACAACTCTATGAATGAAGTCCTACTAAAAGGATCATTCTCCTATGTTTATGAGGATATTCCATACTAACCTTCAGGGAATGGGTATGGGGAATGAAACCTAACAAGATATGTTTAAGATATAGGGGATAAGGGAGCTAATCCATCTTTTAAGTAGTACACGGTGTGTAGTAGGGTTACACATTGTGTCTATCTAGCCCTACATCCTTCTCATGAAACCAACCTGTGTCTGTGTCTATGTAATAGTAAATGATGTGCTTATACTTGTGTATATCATCCCATGTTCTAGTACATGGCTTATCCCGTGTATGCCCAATAGGGCTGTGTATGTGTATAAGTACATAGCGTGCCCATTTTCATGTCTTTTAGCCAATGTCCATGTACCCTCTAAGTTATATGACAAGCCTTCGGCTAGGGTTCATTGACCGTCTAACAAGGTCACATGCCGGGTGGTACTTATCTTCATCTCGAAACCCAAACCACCACTAGGAGATCACCAAATGGTGTTTAGATCTGAATTACACACCATATTGATCATGTTTTTTCAGAAAGCCTGGTTCTCCCTTCCATATATGCTAATGCTACCTCCGGATTAGATTCTCGCCTCAATCTTACCATAAATCATGGATCTACTCCGACCAGGCCACACCATCACCGTATGCCAAATTTCAGTCACTCGATTCACATGGAAATAAGTTTCCATTCATCTTTACCATTGTCGTACACACTATCTGAGTCCGAAGGTCTATAATCCAGTCTAATCCACTTTCTTTTATCATAGTCATCCCCAGGTCATGTCATGCCAAGTAAATATCTACAATATTAGATTATTATTCTGTGAAATGGGTGTGCAATGATAGATTCATCAGGGTAGGTAAACCCATGGCTCAAACAAATAATTCTCTTGATGAATGTGGAAATGGGGGATAAAAGAAGAAAGAAAAATAACAGGGAATATACCTCAGTTGATGTTCGTTTCAACCAAGATTTATCTCCATTAGAATGACCAATTAATAGATAATCAAATAATCACAAATAAATTATCTCAATTCCCAAATGAAACTAACCCATTACATAATACACATGATCAATAGATCAATTTTTTGTTTATTGATCCATGTTCATTATAGAAATAAAAATAGGGGTAATAATACATCCAAAAAAATTTCATACCTCGATTTGAATCGATCACTGATGAAGAACAGACCTATGTCATGATCAATGGAGAGATACTCAGATCACATCTCACACTGGTCACTGATCTTCGATTTGGTCATCATCCACCAATAGAATATCCTCCAAAAACTCCAATAGTTCATGTCAATTTGAAAATTTATGTAGTTATCCATGATAATTTTCAATAAGTGTGTATATGAAGAAGGAAAATTAGGTTATTATGTCAAAAAAGAAATAAAATAATTTAATTAATTGTTTTATTAATTTAATGGACTTGATGACTTTTCCAAAAATTCATCATGCCGACAATGTTCATTTCTTTCCTATGGTAAAACTCACATTTTGAAAACAATGGTTTCCTTAGATATCTGATTTGAGCGCATTTTTAGATGTTATTTCATATTTTTAGGAAAACTATGTGTGAATACTATTTAATATATTTAATATAATTCATACATTTTTTTCGGGCACACTGGTCCTTGTAATGGAACATTGTCTCGGCACATAGTCTCAAAAATAATCCATATAATATCCAAAAATACTACATGAAAAAATATGAGTCATTACATTCTTTCCACCTTGGGGATTTAAATCCCTAATATCCAAGAAATGTGGATACACCAAGATATGTGTGTACTGAGTAGATAATTGAGCCTCTTTCTACCAAGTTCACTCCTAATGATTTTAGTGCTACCCCTGGATACAACATAAAGAATATTTTTCCTATGAAGGATCATCTTCTGTCGATCCTCGATCTCTATCAGGTACTCAACATTGGTAGTTATATCTTCAATATCCATCTCTCCCCAGTCAATATCTTGGGATGGGTCTTGCATGAACCTCCTCAGATAAAACACATGGAAGACTTCGTGTACTCGGTCTAACTCCATTGGTAGAGCTAAGTGGTACCCCACCTCTCCAACTCTACATAGTATCTTGAAAGGTATGATAAATCACACTGATAGTTTTCCACTAAGGACAAATCTCCATAGTCCACATCAAGTTGAAACACATATAAAAACATGGTATCCTTATTTGAACACCAATGTCCTTCATCTTAAATCTTCATAAGACATCTAACGGCTCGGTGTACCCCTCATCTGCTCCTAAAGGATCTGTACCTTCTTAGTAGTGGTCGTCACCAACTTTGGGCCCATGAATGTAGACTCTTCTAGTCAGTCCAGTAAAGTGGTGACCTGAAGGGTCACCAATACCAAACATGGAATGGTTCTACATCAATGGTGGAATGGTGTATATTATTGAATGTTTACTCCACTAAAGGTATGAAATCATCCCAACTATGGATAACGTCAAATATTTCATCCTATAACATTTCATCCAAGACCTAAATGGTATGCTTTATATGGCTGCCATTTTGGTGTGAAACACCACCCTCAAGCAAAAGTATTCCCCAAATGCCTCCTTCAATCCCTTACACAACTGACATGTAAATACATCATCATAGTTAGAAATGATCATCAAGAGAACTCTATGGAGTCAGACAATCTTCTGTATGCAGAAGCATTGCAAGCTCCCGACTGAACTCTTTTCTCGAATAGATATGAAGTGGGCCAACTAGGTGAGTTGGTCTATGATGACCCATATGGAATCATTTCATATAGATGAACATGGTATTCCTACTATGATGTCCATGAATATCTAAACCAACATCCATTTTGGAACCTCAAGGGGTTGAGTTAAACTAGCTAAAACATGGTGCTCAACCTTTTCCTTTTGAGAAGTAAGACATCCAGAGACAACCCCTGCAATTCCCTTATTAATCTCTGGCCACCAAAATTGACATCAAAGTTCCTGATACATCATTTCAACACCTGGATGTAAAAAAATGGATATGTATTAAAATCGCTTAGAACCACCTCCTGCAACACCACTAGTACCATTGTGTATCCTCTGAAAATAATGGCACACTGGCCACCTTTAGAAAATCTATTAGGATATTGTCTAGTAGATATATGTGTACGTAGGGTCTCATAGCTAGCATTCCCATTATGTGACTTCCTAAATAAATATAAAATATAAGGGTTAAGAACCATCGACTGTAGTTATGAATCTCCATATCTGTCCACAAAGGGTAACATCATTGAGGGCAACAACTATTAAGGCTTAGTCATCAGCAATGAACAAGATATCCTATTGAGAAAATCTACTACAATAATTCCCTTCCCCATACTAAAGAAAATCACAAAGTCAGAATCCTATAGAAACTGTATCTACTTCATATGTCTCAAGTTAAGATCATATAGTGAGAATATCTACTTGGGAATCATATGATAAGAAATAAAATGATTACCCATCAGGTAGTTTCACAAAATATTTAGTGTGAAGACTACTGATTCTCACTCAATATTGTGGGTTGTGTAGTTATTCTCATGTGGTCTAAATGAAAATAAACCATAGGAACTCACCACCTGCCTCTACATAAGTATTCAACCATGCCTAGTTCGTATGAATCACAAAACAACACATAATATACACCTGCTACTGTAAATATCAAGATGACAGCACTCGTCAATCTCTACCTCAACTCCTAAAAAACCTACTCGAACCTCTCTTTTTAAAGTAAAAGATTCCCTGTAACACCCCAGGTAAATAAAGAATATTGAATTCTCATATTTATCCATATTTTTGAATAAAATATTGATATGAATTTAAAGGGGACGCTATGCTCGATGGCGTACCCAACACGCAACAACGAGTTTCTTCGGAATCTTATGTTGCACTCTAATAATAAATTTTAAATAACATGTAGCCATTGTAATGGCGGGAATGGATAGAAATAACTAAAATATGATTATATATGTTTTTTAAATGTTTATACATTTATCCAATAAAGGATAAAGGCTTAAAATACGGAAAGAATTCAATTTTAGGCGTATATGCCCTAGTTTTCACTAAAGGTTCATTTGTCGCCTTTTGATGGCGAACCATCATTAAATATAGTTTTGATCACTCTTATACATTATTTTGGACCAAATAAAACTCTTATTAATAATCGGGACATCAAATTTTACTTTGTGTAATTTTTTGGTATTTTTCCGATAAAGTTAATTTTTTAATGAATAGTGTAAAACGTTGTGTTCTAATTCAAAACATCTTTTTAAAATAATTTATTTATATGATTAGATAATATTTTGAATTGGTTTTAAAGTGAAATTAGAAAATATTTTTACCATTAAATCCAATAGTTGTCGTTGGAATTAATATCACTTTGAAATCAGACTTAAACTAGTGCCAATCTTTTGATACTTATTGTTTCATAAAAACACGCTATTTGTCATGACAGCGGGAATTAATTATTAAATTAATTAATTCAACTTATATGTTGTGAATTTTGTAAAATGGACTTCATTTTTGAATTCTTAATATAAAATATAGCTTAGGGTAAATTTTTGGTAATTTTATGAAAAACTTCAATTTTGATGAATAGTGAAACCACTAAGTGGTACTTATAAAGACTGATTTTCCGTTTAAATGAAATTTTGCCATCATTGTGTTTTGAATTTCAAAACTCCAACATACATGGTTGTCATTAAGAAGTAAAATGTGGTTCAATGAGATTATAATAATTTTTTTGGTGAATAGTAACTTATTAAGTTCTTAATCGCGATTAGTGGTAATTAGTGTAGTTTAAGGTAAAAATAATGTTTTAATAATTTGAAATGAACTTGACACATGTCCTAACCCCATTGGATGTGTGATTGCCGACCAAGACAAGCCATGGGTCAAATTGGGGACCCCATGGGGACACTTTGGTTGGGAAATGACATAAATAACTTTTTATTTAATTTAAAAGTAAAATTGACACAAACATGATATGTTTTACTAAAACAATTTTTAAGTGGGGTTATACAAGTCATATTTTTGATTATAAATATTCATTGGAAAGATAAAAGGATTTCCTACATCATAGTAGTTTTTTTATAATTTTTTGACATTAAATAAATTAAATTATTTATGACATAATAATGATGCAGCGATGACATCATTATTTGATGATTTAAATAAAATGGAAAGATAATGTAAAATCTATGAACTAAACATGTCCAAAACTTATTGGGTGAGTGGATTTCTAAGCCTTATAACATTATCCACGAATTATATCAATTTGGGACCTTTTGAAACCGAAACACATTTTCAAATAAAGTAATATTTCTTTACTTTCCAAAAGTACCCCTCCTCTCCTCTTATAAAAGGACCCCACCTCTACCTCATTTAGCACACTCCTCAAGCCTTTGGCTCGGCCAAAACCTGCCCATTTACTCTCTCCACATCCCTCTCCTCATCCTAGAGGATTCCCTTTGGGCAGAATCCTTTCAATGGAAGCCTTTAGGCTCAAATCAAAAGGAGTTACACTTTTAAAGGTAATTCATTCTCTCATGTTCATTTGTTTTATTTTGCTTCTCCAACCCCATAAACTCTTTTTATTTATTTCTTTTGTAACAACACCAGTATCTTCAATATACTAGGATGTTATTATAATATTTATTATAGCTACACTCTCACACAACTACATCAAATGGTTAAAGAACATACGGTTTCCGTGGATGGTGAAATTCTGCCTCCCGAAACGATGATTGTTCAATACTCATTTAACACCTTCAAAGGTGGCCATTATGATGTCACTATTTTTATATATGATATATAATATGTTTAAGTTTTATTTATGCTTCTATATTTTTCATTTTTGTCTTACCTTTATGGCTTCCATTATGGGTATACGTGATATCTTCATTTAAGGAAGTGCGGACTACTGCCCCCTCACAGTGATTTGATTCGTTAAATACCATATGTGGGATGTATAAAGGATGGAAATATGATATTATAAATTAAATTATACTGGAATTATAATATAACTTTATATAATTATTATTCCATTCTATAAAATACGAAATAGAAATGAAAGTAGCGTTCATCTGTACGTACGACTTACCATCTCCATGAATGGTGCATTTCATTTCTTACCTCTAAATGATTATGTAATGTTATAAATTCATGCAAGTACTGGATATATATGACATATATGATATCTAAATAATGAATACAATTCTGGATATAATAAACATTTGGCCACACGAACAACATTTAATTGTAAGAAGTCCACTTTCGACTTAAGAACCAAATATCGGCAAAACAAATATTATTAACTTAAATGATTACGTAATGTTTATGACATGGTAATAAGTGGTATAAAAGTAATAATGAACTTTAAAAAGGTTATTAAGGAATTAGAAATTAACTCATGTTTATTATTCAGGAGATTAAAGAACGATCGAGTCAAGTCGGACCCGAGGTAAGGGATCCTACAACTCTCTTTCTTTTTAAGTACACTCTTTTATGTCATTTATTTTAAGATCATCTTTCTTATTATTGGGATGTTATTTTATATTAAATTTACTGTAATTTTTATGTTCATGTGATGAGAGACCCTATTCTCTCTCATCAATCCATTTTGGAAGTTTGGAGTGGCGTCGTTGGGCTGCCGAGTTTTCATAAGGGATTTTTCATCTCACTTTTATTCCCGTGAGATTTATGCTACATTTGCCACAAATTCCATTGAGTGGTGTATGTACTGCCAATTATTCTACTCTTTGTGTAATATAATTTCGTTTATGAGTATTTACATCAATGACCTATTGTCTTTCTTTCATGGGGTGTATGTTTTGAAAGACACCCAAGTCGGTAAGGGAACCTTTCACCCTCCTCTTTTTTAAAAGACTTCTTTTATTGGGTCTTTTAATTTACATATTTTTATGTTGGGATATGTTCTCATACATCCTTATTGATGTAAATTTTATGTCCAAGTGATGAGATTCACTTTTTATCTCTCATCAACTCATTTTAATGTGATGTCGTTAGGCTATCAAGGGAACTTTTTAACCCAATTTCGATTTCTTTGGGTTCAACTTGTAGTCATTGAATATGCATCCATTGAATATGTGTGAATGGCATTTTATTATTTTACACTTAATATCCACTTATATTGGGTGTATATATATTTGTCACACATATTTTTGAGATTTATTTGTCCTTAATTTAAGGATACCTTCTTTATAAGGGATTTCATCACATTTGACATTTCTATTGAGGGTTCATTGTTGTTATGCACCAATTCACTCTTATATGGTGTATATACATCCCTTTGGAGTATTATATCATGAATACTTTTATTCTCATGATATTATAAAGTTCTAACTAAATGTTATTCCTCGATTATTGTATTCAAGTGTCTCTAATTTTGGTAAAACCCCTTTAACCAAAATATCATTTTAAATGTTTTAATTATTTGTTCTTATTAATATCCATGTTTTCAAAATGGTTTTAAGGATTTATTTATATGGATATTAATGGTTTAAAATGTTAAAAGCTTCAAGGTGGTATGGGACACTTTGATTCAAAAATCTCTTTATTAAATGTTTTAAATGGTTTTGGAAATGGTTTCTTTTTGAATGGATTCATTCTTTCAATATCCTAAAATGTTATATTGTGATTGAAATGTGGAAATGTTATGTTTCCTTTATTCATGTTTATGTGATACGATTATGTTATGGTTCTTGGGAATTGTTATGAAGAATGGGTGGTTCCGTGATAAACTAAGGGCGGCTGAGCCCGATATAGCTCTCCAATGCATTGGGTAACGCGATGGAGTGAAACGTTAAGGTTTCTCCGAAGAGATTTAGGGAATATACTGTGATGGGTATTCCAAACGTAACCAAGAGGGTTACTCCCTACGTAAGAATGTTATGAATGCCTCATGTTACCTTTATGTCTTATTTTTTCTATGATTTATTCCTGATTTGATATGCCTATGTTTTATGGGTAAAGTATGATTTCATTCTTATATATATATGAACTCATGTTTCCTTTCCATATTTTTATAACCCTTACTGAGCTTTTTATGCTCATCCCAAGTTTTTGAAATGTTTTTCACAGGTCAAGGGAAATGTACATGATGTGATGATAGTGTCAAGGATGTGTCAAGAAAGAATCCGTCTTATATTTTAAATATGTTTCCGTTGATGGGAAAAATGAATACTGTCTTTTATGTAACCACTTTGCTTAAATGTGGAATGTAATGCAAGTTTCATGATCTAATTCTCTAAAACACTAAACCTGAAAAGATCCTCAATGTGTAATCTTGTAATAACTCAAGATTAAGTAAGGTTTAAGGCTGGGGCCTTATAGATGGTATCAGAGGTCGGTTTAGATAACTTTAGAGTTTAGGGTATTCTTTAAGCATAACTGACATTACCATAATGGTTAGTATTTCAGACAAGAGTCTGAGTTTTAGATAAATTCAATGAGTAAGTATATCTTATTTTTTATCTTACTCATTAGTACATGATGGTTTTGTTGATATATTCACACTGAACTTTTTGGTTTTAGTAAGTGGCTGGATCTAGCAGGCACCAAAGTAACAGTGGATGTGAAGGAAACTGTGACAGTGTTTTGAGCAAGCAACTAAATGATATGGGAGCTGCAATGATAACTCTTGTGATTATCCTGAACCAACTATCTGGAGTCATGATTGACCACCTAAACCTTGGAGATTTCTCTAAGACATCATATATGCAAGAAACAAATCCCTACGGAAGTATAGGTAATAATCATAAAGGTAAGTGTGTTCAAAAACCTATGTGTCAAAGATGTGGAAAGAAACACCTCGGAAAATGTTTCGAAGGGACAGAAATATGCTATAGATGTGGAAATGAAGGTCATAAAGCAAGAACCTGCCATGGAAAAAGGAAGCATCCAGTTGACTCGAGGAAAGGGAAAGAAGTCCTTTCTGAGGGATCAATTGAATGTTTTAAATGTGGTGTGCATGGTCATTATGCAAACACATGTCCTATGAAGAAGTTTCGTGAATGGGGTCACCAAGAGCGTACCAATATTCGTTTACCAATACCTAATGCCATTCCGATTGAGGATGAAGAAACTGATAATGACCAATCAAAGGTATGTACTATTTCATGACTATTGTTTTCCTATTTTGAAATCATAGGATATGATTCATGATTTTGTTTGTAGGAAAGAGGTATTTCGGAATAAGTTGGAAAGGAATCGATAATGGATCATGAAGAATGTTGAATGAGTTAGATGTCAACATATAAGGGCTTCAAGAGTTATGGTGAAATTCATAAGAGTATTAAGTCTCTTTTGATGATGGGGTTACATTAGAAGACTTTTTATATTATGTGTAACCCTGATGTTTAATATAGGAAAATTTTATTCAAGTAATAGTTATCTTTTCTTTTGTGGACATAGTTATAAAGAACCATTGGGTTTATATGATCCTTACTTTTGAGGTAATTATGGGTTACTATATGTTATGATGGAAAATGAAAGGCATGAGATAAACTTGAGGTTAAAATATGTTATGATCATCTTTGAAGATTTTATCTCATTTTGGGGAATGTTTTAAGAATTATATAGTTTTTGAAAAAGGACAACACGCAGACTGTGTGACTACCCGTCGCGTCGGACAAAGCTGCGGGAATCGAACCCACAACCAAAGTGCGACTGGTATTTATCTCCTACCACTGGACTACGTGAAGTCCCTGGTTAGTTTGACCAATTCTTTCTAGTTATATGATTTTATGAATTAAGAGTAAGTTGATTTTGGGTTATTTATGAAAATGATTAACCTATCATGGAGGATATGTGATTAGGATAATTACTTTTCAATGCGAGACTTTAGGAGCGACTAATGTTGTTTGGAGATAAATGTTATGATTTAACTTGGTAGACTATGTGACTAAATCCTTCAAATATTTGGGTTTCAATCTTATATTGGTTTACTTCGAAGAATTTTATGGACAAATTATTTATCGGATGGTCCTCGTTGAACTTTGGGTTTTGTTGGACAAATTTTGGAGACTAAGAATAGATTTTCTTTTTATAAGGGGTTATCCTTTTCTGGATTATCTGATCTTTTACTAGACTTTTTGGTTTTGGTTTTGGTTAATGTCTAAAGACATGGGATGTATATATTTCTCTTTTGTGGATTATGTTATTCTCTAGAAGTTGATTATAGTACTCTTAATGTGAACAAGTCTTCCTAAATACTCGTCTTTTAGAGAAAATACGAGTTTGTGTAAAAGTTGAAAGTCAACTTGATAAGTGATTGTGTTTCCTTATGAATAAATTACTCAATAAAAAGTAACTTAAAACAAAAATGTTGTCTATTAACTTTTCTTATTGGGGAATTGAATACCGTTTAACCCATCACAAGTTTGTGATTTTCTCATTGTTAAATTTCTCCTAAACATGCTTTCTATCACTCTCCATCAGAACATGACCCTATGTTTTCTCCTCCATGTCCATATTTTCATACTTGGAATCCTAGTATGGGTTATCTCGGGTGACCTATGTGCTTATCTTTCTTTATTTTAAAGTGATTGTTTTACCGACTCTTGTTCCGATGTGGGACTTTCGAGGATGTTTCCGAGCTCAATTTTTTTTAAAATTGCGAGGACGCAATTCCCAAAAGGGGGGAAGGATGTAACACCCCAGGTAAATAAAGAATATGGCATTCTCATATTTATCCATATTTGTGAATAAAATATTGATATGACTTTAAAGGGGACGCTATGCTCGATGGCGTACCCAACACACAACAACGAGTTTCTTCGGAATCTTACGTTGCACTGTAATAATAAATTTTAAATAACATGTAGCCGTTGTAATTGCGGGAATGGATAGAAATAACTAAAATATGATTATATATGTTTTTTAAATGTTTATACATTTATCCAATAAAGGATAAAGGCTTAAAATACGGAAAGAATTCAATTTTAGGCGTATATGCCCTAGTTTTCACTAAAGGTTCATTTGTCGCCTTTTGATGGAGAACCATCATTAAATATAGTTTTGATCACTCTTATACATTCTTTTGGACCAAATAAAACCCTTATTAAGAATCTGGACATCAAATTTTACTTTGTGTAATTTTTTGGTATTTTTCCGATAAAGTTCATTTTTTAATGAATAGTGTGAAATGTTGTGTTCTAATTCAAAACATCTTTTTAAACTAATTTATTTATATGATTAGATAATATTTTGAATTGGTTTTAAAGTGAAATTAGAAAATATTTTTACCATTAAATCCAATAGTGGTCATTGGAATTAATATCACTTTGAAATCGGACTTAAACTAGTGCCAATCTTTTGATACTTATTGTTTCAAAAAAACACGCTATTTGTCATGACAGTGGGAATTAATTATTAAATTAATTAATTAAACTTATATGTTGTGAATTTTGTAAAATGGACTTCATTAATGAATTCGTAAATTCAAATATAGCTTAGGGTAATTTTTTGGTAATTTTATGAAAAACTTCAATTTTGATGAATAGTGAAACCACTAAGTGGTACTTATAAAGACTGATTTTCCGTTTAAATGAAATTTTTCCATCATTGTGTTTTGAATTTCAAAAATCCGACATACATGGTTGTCATTAAGAAGTAAAATGTGGTTCAATGAGATTATAATAATTTTTTTGGTGAATAGTAACTTATTAAGTTCTTAATCGCGATTAGTGGTAATTAGTGTAGTTTAAGGTAAAAATAATGTTTTAATAATATGAAATGAACTTGAAACATGTCCTAACCCAATTGGATGTGTGATGGCCGACCGAGACAAGCCATGGGTCTACTTGGGGACCCCATGGGGACACTTTGGTTGGGAAATGACATAAATAACTTTTTATTTAATGTAAAAGTAAAATTGACACAAACATGATATGTTTTACTAAAACAATTTTTAAGTGGGGTTATACAAGTCATATTTTTGATTATAAATATTCATTGGAAAGATAAAAAGATTTCCTACATCATAGTAGTTTTTTTATAATTTTTAGACATTAAATAAATTAAATTATATATGACATAATAATGATGCAGCGATGACATCATTATTTGACGATTTAAATAAAATGGAAAGATAATGTAAAATATATGAACTACACATGTCCAAAACTTATTGGGTGAGTGGATTTCGAAGACTTATCACATTAGCCACAAATTATATCAATTTGGGACCTTTTTAAACCGAAACACATTTTCAAATAAAGTAATATTTCTTTACTTTCCAAAAGTACCCCTCCTCTCCTCTTATAAAAGGCCCCCACCTCTAACTCATTTAACACACTCCTAAAGCCTTTGGCTCGGCCAACCCCTGCCCATTTACTCTCTCCACATCCCTCTCCTCATCCTAGAGGATTTCCTTTGGGCAGAATCCTTTCAAAGGAATCCTTTAGGCTCAAATCAAAAGGAGTTACACTTTTAAAGGTAATTCATTCTCTCATGTTCATTTGTTTTATTTTGCTTCTCCAACCCCCTAAACTCTTTTTATTTATATCTTTTGTAACAAAACCAGTATGTTCCATATACTAGGATGTTATTATAATATTTATTCGAGCTACACTCTCACACAACTACATCAAATGGTTAAAGAACATACGGTTTCCGTGGATGGTGAAATTCTGCCTCCCGAAACGATGATTGTTCAATACTCATTTAACACCTTCAAAGGTGGCCATTATGATGTCACTATTTTTATATATGATATATAATATGTTTATGTTTTATTTATGCTTCTGTATTTTTCATTTTTGTCTTACCTTTATGGCTTCCATTATGGGTATACGCGATATCTTCATTTAAGGAAGTGCGGACTACCGCCCCCTCAAAGTGATTTGATTCGTTAAATACCATATGTGGGATGTATAAAGGATGGAAATATTATATTATAAATGAAATTATACTGTAATTATAATATACCTTTATATAATTATTATTCCATTCTATAAAATACGAAATAGAAATGAAAGTAGCGTTCATCCGTACGTACGGCTTACCGTCTCCATGAATGGTGCATTTCATTTCTTACCTCTAAATGATTATGTAATGTTATAAATTAATGAAAGTAATGGATATATATGACATATATGATATCTAAATAATGAATAAAATTCTGGATATAATAAACATTTGGCCACACGAACAACATTTAATTGTAAGAAGTCCACTTTCGACTTAAGAACCAAATATCAGCAAAACAAATATTATTAACTTAAATGATTATGTAATGTTTATGACATGGTAATAAGTGGTATAAAAGTAATAATGAACTTGAAAAAGGTTCTTAAGGAATTAGAAATTAACTCAAGTTTATTATTCAGGAGATTAATGAACGATCGAGTCAAGTCGGACCCGAGGTAAGGGATCCTACAACTCTCTTTCTTTTTAAGTACACTCTTTTTTGTCATTTATTTTAAGATCATATTTCTTATGATTGGGATGTTATTTTATATTAAATTTACTGTAATTTTTATGTTCATGTGATGAGAGACCCTATTCTCTCTCATCAATCCATTTTGGAAGTTTTGAGTGGCGCTGTTAGGCTGCCGAGTTTTCGTAAGGGATTTTTCATCTCACTTTTATTCCCGTGAGATTTATGCTACATTTGCCACAAATTCCATTGAGTGGTGTATTTACTGCCCATTATTCTACTCTTTGTGTAATATAATTTCATTTATGAGTATTTACATCAATGACCTATTGTATTTCTTTCATGGGGTGTATGTTTTGAAAGATACCCAAGTCGGTAAGGGAACCTTTCACCCTCCTCTTTTTTAAAAGACTTCTTTTATTGGGTCTTTTAATTTACATATTTTTATGTAGGGATATGTTCTCATACATCCTTATTGATGTAAATTTTATGTCCATGTGGTGAGATACACTTTTTATCTCTCATCAACTCATTTTAATGTGATGTCGTTAGGCTGTCAAGGGAACTTTTTAACCCAATTTCGATTTCTTTGGGTTCAACTTGTAGTCATTGAATATGTCATCCATTGAATATGTGTGAATGACCTTTTATTGTTTTACACTTATTATCCACTTATATTGGGTGTATATATATTTGTCACACATATTTTTGAGATTTATTTGTCCTTAATTTAAGGATACCTTCTTTATAAGGGATTTCATCACATTTGACATTTCTATTGAGGGTTCATTGTTGTTATGCACCAATTCACTCTTATATGGTGTATATACTCTCCTTTAGAGTATTATATCATTAATCCTTTTATTCTCATGATATTATAAAGTTCTGACTAAATGTTATTCCTCGATTATTGTATTCAAGTGTCTCTAATTTTGGTAAAACCCCTTTAACGAAAATATCGTTTTAGATGTTTTAATTATTTGTTCTTATTAATATCCATGTTTTCAAAATGGTTTTAAGGATTTATTTATATGGATATTAATGGTTTAAAATGTTAAAAGCTTCAAGGTGGTATGGGACACTTTGATTCAAAAATCTCTTTATTAAATGTTTTAAATGGTTTTGGAAATGGTTTCTTTTTGAATGGATTCATTATTTCAATATCCTAAAATGTTATATTGTGATTGAAATATGGAAATGTTATGTTTCCTTTATTCATGTTTATGTGATATTATTATGTTATGGTTCTTGGGCATTGTTATGAAGAACGGGTGGTTCCGTGATAAACTAAGGGCGGGTGAGCCCGATATAGCTCTCCAATGCATTGGGTAACGCGAAGGAGTGAAACGTTATGGTTTCTCCGAAGAGATTTAGGGAATATACTGTGATGGGTATTCCAAACGTAACCAAGAGGGTTACTCCCTACGTAAGAATGTTATGAATGCCTCAAGTTACCTTTATGTCTTATGTTTTCTATGATTTATTCATGATTTGATATGCCTATGTTTTATGGGTAAAGTATGATTTCATTCTTATGTATATATGAACTCATGTTTCCTTTCCATATTTTTATAACCCTTACTGAGATTTTTATGCTCATCCCAAGTTTTTGAAATGTTTTTCACCTGTCAAGGGAAAGGTACATGATGTGATGATAGTGTCAAGGATGTGTCAAGAAAGAATCAGTGTTATATTTTAAATATGTTTCCGTTGATGGGAAGAACGAATACTGTCTTTTATGTAACCACTTTGCTTAAATGTGAAATGTAATGCAAGTTTCATGATCTAATTCTCTAAAACTCTAAACCTAAAAAGATCCTCAATGTGTAATCTTGTAATAACTCAAGATTAAGTAAGGTTTAAGGTTGGGGCCTTATATTCCCATTTTGATAAAAAGCTTTCAAGTGTGCTGATACCATAGAAAATCATGTTTGAATCTATGGTGATATCTAGGAAAACCAAGAAATCTCCACTCATACATTACGTTTTTAGGTGGATCCAAAGCTAACACTACCTCGAACTTGGTTGGGTCCACTTCCACTCCATATAATGAGATAACATTTCCCATAAAGTGAACCTAATTAATATTTAACAAAAACCTAAAGATATTCTAATAATGAAGTTTCTATTAGAGTATGTCCAAAACCATGCTTATGTGTCTCTCGTGCTCCTATATGGATGCTGATTATACAAGTATATCTTCAATGAAGACCACCAAGAACCAGTCTAAGAAAGACTGAATGATCCGTTTCTTGGGTCCAATGAACAATGTTGGAGAATAATTTATTCCAAAGGGAATAATTGAGCACACAAAATACCATAGCAACATCTAAATGATGTATTTGGAACATTCTCATCCTACAATCACAACTAGTGTTAGCCTTACCCAAGGAAATCCTTCGAGAAACATAATTCCCTTTTAAAATGATCGAAGAGTTCATCGATTCTTGGTAGTGGATACTTTTTCAATAAGTTCACTTAATTCAAGTTTTGGTAATCCACACATAACCTCAAAATCCTATCTTCCTTATTCAAGAACAAAACTAGGGATGCCATTGGTGAAATATAGGGTCTAACAAATCCCATTCTCTCCATGTATCCTAACTAAACCCTCAGGCCATAAATCAATTTTAGATCCATCCTATATACTGGCATATATATTGGTGTTTTCATGGGTTGTAGATAAATTTGGAACTCTATATCTCAATGTGGTGATAAACCAAGAACATCCTCAAGGAAGACATACTCATACTCCACCACTACTATAGGGAATTGAAAATTCATAACATCCACTACAAAAAGAGTCATTCCATCTAACTGATGAGTAATTTATTACACCCTTCTATGAACGAGTCCATCCAATACATCCTATGGTTCTTTTTCAACCACAATGGAAAACCTCGAACCATAGTTATGGACACACTACATCCACCACCTAAAACAGTCAATATGGGCATGAACTATAGATAACTAGTTCATCCCGAAGATGATTTCATAAGGCTACATCACTACTAGAAAGAGATGCCAATAGAAACCCACACCTCCAAGAGTGAGATCACATATTGGCACAGGTGTGTGATCATTGAGTTATCCTCAGTACGAGTCTCCGAGTGAAAGGGTCGACCCAAGGTCTCGAACATAATCTCTATATCATGAACCGAAAAGGTGTATTGAAAGGAATGACAAGAAACCATGTTAATATATAATAAAAATGTGGTATAAAAGACATAGATCATATTTTGAATCAATCATAGATCATTTGGGTCATAATCCTTGACTGCCTATAGCTATCCCAACCCTTGTCCTAATACTCCCTGAGCCTGGCGTGGTCCATCAGAAGCTGGAAGTGGTAACAATTAAAAGCATCTACCACCTCTAACTTCTCCCCCATATCCTTTTCCACATCTTCCACAATTCTGACCTGCATTCTCCTATCACTACCACAACCATGTTTTACCATACACAATCTCCTTACCACCCATATGGAAGGTCAGATAATCTAGAGAGTGATATCCCTTGCCATCACAATAGTACACCTCCTCACCCAGGGATGACTGGACCCATCTTGTCTTTCATATACCTCATAACCCCTATCTCAGGACCTCCATTAGAAAACAAATCTCACATCTAGGTCCCGGAGACTATTGTTGGATCATTTCCCCAAGGTATCTGATCCTGTCGTCCCACTAACAGAAACCACTAGTTATATTTTCCCTACTAAGAAACTCTCAACAAAAAAATCTCTCTCATTCACCAAGTATATATGGAGATGTATAGAGGGATAACAGTAGCCCATATTTTTGTATTCTTCCCTCACTTGATGGTTCAATCCTGGACGAACTGATCTTGAATCATATCCATTGAGAACCCAAAGATGTTGGTAAACCTCAACGAATACTCAAAAACATTTTTTCTACCCTGTTGCAGATGAAGAAGCTCCTAGATACATACAATCCTTGTAGTAGTTGGAAATAACTCCTCTCTAAAGGGGTTCTCAAAATATGACCATGCTAGAGTTTCTTAATCATAAGACTTGGTCACTAACCACACCATCATCATGATGATCCATAGAGAAGGATAATAACTAGGACCACCATCTGATCTGCTAGTGTCCTGATCAGATGGAAAACTCATGTCTCCACCCCGACCCAATCCTCAACCACCTATGGGATGTGATTTCAACAGAACCTAATAGGAAACTTTAATTTAAACTCTTGATGTGTACTCACCATGTGCACCTCATCTTCAAGTACGGGGGTACCATCTGCTACTTTATAAGTGTTGGTATATCCAGAACACCACCTTGAGGAAAAAAATCAATAATTGCCCTCTTTATTGATGCATAATCTCTTGGGGGATCATCCTCGTGATCCATATATTGAAGCCTAGTTTACATATGTCGCAGAGGAATCATAAAATATATAAGATGTTCCATGGTCAAATTTTATAGCTGGAGAGATGACTCAAGAAGGATATGGAAACCACAACCCATTCATATATGATGCATGTACCATTTTTTCCCTACAAATAATGTTTTCATGTATTGAGTTGAAATAAAGGTGACAGAATCTTGGTGTGTGGATACGTCAGCCACTACACCAACATTGGGGTCCCTTTCTTGAAAGCCGAACTCGAAACACTTAACACTATTTCCCAAGAAAAAAATTAAAATACTATGTTCCTATGGTAGAACCGACTCCAATGATACCACTCACTCTTGAACAATCCCAATGGTTCCCATCCCATGACTCCCAAAGACTACCTCCAATTGTCTAAGGTCTGGAGACTAATACAAATTGGGCATATCACTAATATGGGTGGATTTATCCTAAGTACCTACGCAGACACACTCACATATATAACCCCATACGTTGATGAAATATAAAAAACATGAACAACCATACATTCATAAATATAAATCCCACAACCAGAGTAAGACAAGAAGTAAAATAAATTAAGATGGTCCAAATATAAGCTTGGCACAATGGGTCTAAAAAAAGTCCAACATGATAAGAAAGATAGAGACTATTTTCAAATTATCGTTGGAACACACCTCTGTTTGTCTAGCCTCGCAAAGAACCTTATGGTTCTAGTATGTCATGGACACTATCAAAAGGTCAATCATCAGCACAAAATATGACATGTGTGAGAAAACCCCATGATAGTGTGATTATAACAATTCCCAGTAGGATATCCCAATACCACAAAGCATACAGAAAGGTAGTCATAGTTGGCTCTATATAAGTATATTTTTATGATCAATACAACAATATTATCCAGTTATACTCAAAAATGACACTCAATATAATCGTAATTCAAAACAATAACACTATCCTAGGATTCCAGATTTAAGGTTCTAGAAAACACTCACCTAAGATAACTCAATCCATGAGTCAAATAGCACTGTTGACATCTTTTTAAGAGGTAATTCTCATCGGGCATCAAGGTTGAATTATACACTGGACATATGAAGAGAAACAATACACTGATGAGAATCAATCCCAAGTCCATGGGGTATACCAAAAACTCAATCTATAAAAAAAATTTATGTAGAGCATTAGATAATGTATAGTTTTTTTCATAATGTTACTAAGAACTCTAACTAGGGTAAGAAGATGATATATGATCTCAATTTTGGCCTGACTAAAGGATTCCAACAACTCTATCCAAGAAGTCCCACTGAAGGGATCACTTTCTACTGTGTTGGTGGAGATTCAAAGATAAACATAAGGAAATGGGTATGCGGAACACACCATAACAAAACATGTCCAATATACAAAGGACAAGGTCTGAGAACCATATTTTAAAAAGTACAAGAAGTGTAGTAGGGTTGGACGTTGTGTCCCTTCAACCCCCAAACAAACCCATGTAAACATACCATGTCTATGTCCATGTAATATTACACAACATGCTTCAACCCGTATACATATGATCATGTTCTAGTAGACGACGTTGAAAATTTATTCCCAGTCTAGTCATGTCCGGGTAAGAGTACAAAGTGATCCCATGCCCATATACATTAGATTGTGTACATGGACACTATGAGGTATACGTCAAGCCTTTTGGGAGGGGTCATAGACTATGTGACATCATCACACACCATGTTATAATTTTCATCATCCCGAACCCCAGACATCGATAAAAGGTCCCCACACGAGGTGTGTAGCTAAGATGTACAACTAGTGTTTATCAAGTTTTTCTAGAAACCATGGTTCCCCCTTCTACATATTCTTTGGCCACTATCACCATGGATGTTGGCCTCAGTATTTCTAGAAATTGTGGAACTAAACCACCCATGCATCCCCATTTCTTATCACTAAATTTTTTTCCCCATGATTAATATGTAAATTTATTTTCATTTATACCTATCACTATCACACACATCGTAAAAACTGTTGGGCTCCAATATAGTCTAATCCTTCCATCATTATTTTTTTTAAACCTACATTCTATGATCAGATATACAATATCGGATCATTGTTCTAAGAAATGGGTTCAAAATGGGTTATGTCTAACCATGATCCAAACTAAGAACTCCCCCAATGAATGTAGAATCAGGGGAAAAATGTAGAAAGAAAAATCATAAGGAATATTCATTGGTTGATGGTCATGTTTACCCAAATTCATTTCTGTTATAATAAAGAATTAAGTGTAATCCAAATAATCGCAATGAAATTTCCCAACTTGATAATGAAACTAACCCATTCCACAATTCGCATGATCCATAGATCTATATTTTTATTGATTGATCCATGTTCATCGTAGAAATAGAAAAATGGTAAAGAATCTAATAAAAATAGGGCACAGCCCCTATTCAGAGCATTAAATGTTGAAAAATAGATTTTATCTATGATCATTGGTAAGATCCTATAATTTCATATCACATAGGTCATTAGTGTTATATTTGGTCATAATCTACCAATATAAGCTTCTCCAATGGATCCAATGTCTTTTTTCAATTTGAAGACTAATGTGGCTAATATGGAATATTTTCCATAGGTTCATATTTAAATAAGTAATATCAGGTCACTTCGTCAATGAAAAAATAAAATAAAATAATCAATTATTTTATTCATTTAACGTCGATGAGGACTTTTAGAATAAATCCTTTTTTCGATAAAGGTAATGTTGTTACTAGGGTAAAACCCATGTTCTAAACTGAACTGCTCCCTTAGATATCTGATCTCAGCCCCTATTTAGATTTTATTCATCATTTTCATGAAAATTGCACACATGTTCTATTTAATGTGTTTAATTTATTTTAATAATTTATTCTGGGAAAATTGGGCCGCATAATCGTACGATGTTTTAATGCATGGTCTTGAAATAATACATACAATATCCAAAAATAATACATGGAAAATCCATGTCATTACAATAAGTTTATCACCCATTTCATATGGGTTAACAGTTTTATGTACAGTTATACATTGCACTCCCTTTATATAGGTGGTCCATGAGTGGAAAAGGAAATGACTCATTTTCACTTTCCAACTAATATGTAACTCATGGGGCTAATATCAATTATTCTAGATTCTTCTCAACTATTCTTGAAAAAATTTCAAAATTCATCACCTCCATCCATTCTACATAATTTCTTAATCATCTTGTTGTGAAACATGAGATAAGTTTTATAACCTTATTAAGATAGAAAACATTGAACAACTATATTTATCATCAACATTGATAAAAACATTACATAGTTTATGTAAAAATCTATATAACTTATTTTACAAGTGTATGTCTGTTTATTTCCTTCTGTAGGACTTTCTTATCTATTGGTACTACCTCAATAATTTCCTTTCGATCGAATCATAACAATTTCATATTTAGATTGATCATTGATGGTTCCCTATGTTAATAAATGTTAATCTCTTAATTTCAATATATGTGTGTCTAATAACATCTCATATCTCCATTCAGTGTGTCTTTCAGTGCCTCAATACATTATTCGATAGCTTCGTTCAATTCAAATTTTTTTCTTTGTGTGATATACTTTAATTGATTGTTCATTCTGATAAAACTCACCATCACAATTATTCATCTAGTGAAATAGGGAAATTACAATCGACTAGATAGTTAAATAGTATTCCTGATATATTTCATCCATTACAACATCTATATTTGTAACTTAGACTTTTTTTATAAGAACTTATCCCCCAGTGAATTTCTTATTTAGAAAACCCATTTCTCGTTAATTTTATACACTATCAAAAACTCATCACTCTGAAATACTTAAATATTATAATTCTTCATTCCGAACATCATGAAATATCTAGCCATTCGTTATGAAATTGTATCATAAAGAATATATTGAATATCTATCATATTAGATCTGTTCGGTAACCTTCAACCCTATAATGATGAAACTTTATATACATTTTTCAATACAACTCGTAACTCAAACATTTTAACTCATATCTTCTTTCCCTAACATGATTCTTGGCCATCTAGAAAACTATATCCTGAATTTTTGATTCAATAGTATGTGTACAGAACATTGTTTGTAGAAATATTTTTTCGGTTCCTATAATCTAGTAACTCAGTCTCTCCATTTTTTTAATTATTGAATCACGATAAACATTGTGATGTTATAATCATTGATGAATGGAATAACATCATCTACCATTATGAGAAATGTTTCCTAATATAGTTAAGTAAATTTTCTTACACTCCATAGAGAATGTTTCTTAAATCACCTTTCAAAAACATATGTAACTTTTTTATGTAACTTTTAATCCCAATACATAATGAAATATATAAAAATAATAAAACCAAAAACACTATTGGGAACAGTAATCACCCTCTTTTGGTTGCTTATCAAAATCCACATAAATCAAAGACATATTTATATTAAATATGTGTGATCAATAATTTCTTCCAGATGTCCTTTTTCTTATTCTCCATCAATTTTAGTACCCCTTCAATTTAAATTTAAAATTAATGGGAATAGATAAACTTATATTTCATCATCATAGTATCTTGATTTTTTAAGATAAAAGTAGGACCCACTGTGTTTTAATAAAAAGTATTCTTTAAAAAACGAATCTATTAATACATGGGAACACCTATTGTAGAAATAAATATGTTACAACAAAGGTGATCAATGTTTTCCATATCACACCTTTCATTTAATAGTTTCTTGAACCAATTTTAACATATTTATAGTTGGTACAGTCTGAGTATGAAGATTAATATTATAATACTACACCCAAATCAATAGAAATATCAACATAGTTCAAGGGCATAAACAGTATTTACTCAACATCTCAACATTTCATATCATCCCAAATTTTTTCTTAACAAAACTGTGATACTCACACCTTAGGTTCAGCTTTTTTCCCTCTCAAGGATAGAACTCTATTACTCATTATGGTGGAAAAAATGTTTCAGGATGGATTTCTGAAACATTCTGTATATATTTTAAAATATACAACCTTCTTCTTTAATTATTCTTAATCAATTCCATTCATGTTTGTTATATAATCACATATTTTGGGATTAAGGAGGGACACCAATGGTCTTTAGAAGTAATGCCTAGATATAAAATCTTCTATTAGTATCAACATCTTTAACTTTTCATAGATTTTTTTGTTAGATGTTCTTTCTTTCTTGGGATAATCTTCCACATATTTTTTAATTTATTTATTCTCATCTATAGAATCATATAATTATGTCTTAAAATTCCCATCATCTTTTATAACATCTCTATTACATTGAGTTTTTAATATTTTATTCCTTCTTTCTTTATTCATGGTAAGATACTCATATGATATTTCATAACATTTCTATCTTCATCATGCCTATTACACTTTTTTTATTTTTAATCCATAATTTATGTTAAATTTTTTGTAAAAATTTACCTTATCTTTTGAAACATGTTTATTTTATTTTCATTAGTAGTTTTTTTATTCATCCAACTTTATATCCTTCGCTACTTGATTAGTCCAAACAAAAAACCACTCTTTATTTTCTTAGTGGGCATTTTTCCTTGCTCTACTTTCATATATTAAATTTTTTCTCTACTTTTTTTAAGATTAAAATAATTCTCAATTAATTATTTCACATTCTACACTTTCTAAATATTATTTTCTTCCTCATCATACCTTTTTGGATAGTTTTTTATTCTCTACTAATTGTAGCTCACCATTTATTCATACTAATTTATCAAAAAGGACATGTTATACCTAAATGAGTATGATCTAAGCTAAAAAAATCCATTAAAATATTAGTGTCCTCTGTATATTGAAATTTTATATTGATTGTAGTAGTGAACCAATGTTTTCTTTTTTTTTCTTTTTAGAAACAGCGGGATACATTTTTCTAGGAGACACTTATTTAATGAATTACAAAAAAATTTAGTGGAGGATTATATTCCATAAATCTGTACTTTTGAACCTATATTATTGGAGGAAGAAAATGTACATTGGTATTTTTGGCAGTAGAAAAAACTTCTTTTAGATCATGTTTTTTAACCATATTGAGAGGATTATACGTTAACCTCAACCAATTTAATAAATATTTCCCTCATTTTTTGAAACATAATTTTTGTTGTATGAATCATTATTTCTATATTCAAAAATTATTCTTCATTCCCATCTAGATTTTATTTTATAAAATTTAACATCATCTTTAATTCATATAACTTCAACATTTTCTTCTTATTTTCCTCAATAAGTGTACTTTATACCATGTTTGGATACACATTCCCAAATATTGTTTCTTCAAAAAATATCATATTTCTATTAATATAAAAAAGTTATTTTTTGAGATATAACAATATTAATTTTTATCCACTTATTTATTATTCTCACTCCATTATCAAAAGTTATTTTCTTAACATAATTATTTATCTTCTTTATTTACTAATCGAGTTGTGTATTTTCTTCCGGTGCAACAACCAATTTTTCATTTATAATCAAACCAATTATTTTTATCTATCCACCATCATCATAAAAACTTACAAATTAATGAATTTTCTAACTCGTGTAAAAAGTTTTACATGAAAATCTGATTCACTATTTGATAAGGAATCCTCGTACTCTCTTTTACTGAAAAAACTTTTCTTCTTGTTATGAAAAACAATTATTGTTTTTCTTCCACTTATTTTTCTGAGACATCAAATCATACTATTTGGATCATATTCTTTAAACTTATTCTTTTGAAAATTTTGTGCAAATAATGACTTTTTACAAATCCATCATTGAAGAGAATGTCTTACTTCAAATCTCCAATTTATATTTTTGTTTCTCTTAAAATGAGGAGGAATAATTATGTTGAAGTACACTTCTTATTCTACTACCATTAAATCACATGATTCATCTTCATATTATTTATCTCTGATATTCCTTTTTAATAAGTCTTCAAAATCCAATTCTGCATTATACATATTTTTATGGAAATTTATTCCCATAAATCATATTCCACAAGAATGTTCTAAATTTTACTGAGAGATAAATCTTCTTGATCTTCTAAAGATGAAACATTGGAATCAAATCTATTTAGAAATATTCACATTAGTTTCTTATCATATAGTATAATATTCTAATATCTCACCTAAACCTAGGATATTGCTAAAAATAATATTAATTATTGTAACTTATTTTTTAATACATTCTTCATGAGGCATATTAGTATCATCGAACATGCTTCTCCAAATATGTATCTCAACTTCATTAACATTATCATTTACTTCATATATTTTTTTCATTTTAACCAACATTTTATAGCCATTGGTAGCCCCATAATAATTATATAAAAAATTCTATTTTAGAGAGAACAACAAGGAATTATATTCTTTTTCATAAACTTTAGATTTATCTTATCGGTAGCTGTGGTAGAAACTTCAATAGTAGGAGGAAATCCCAATGTTGATATATATCTAACATCAAGGAAAAGTGCTAGATGATAGGTTACCATAATATTCTTCTAACTATGATATTTTATTCTATCATATACTATAATACCCCTATTATTCACAGAATTGAAATTCACTATTCTTAATGATGGATATCTTAGAGATAATCTAAAGATTGATACCATTTTGGGTTCAATATTATCAGTGTAGGATCTTTTGGGGTGGTGAATATATGATCACTTTTACTTTTTTTAATTAATGTTTCATAACATCATAATGAAATAATTCTATTCTATAATAACTTGTTAGAGTAAAGTTCCACTCAAATATAAATTTTGACCTCACCATTTGTATGCATAAAAAATAAAGAGATATCATCGTACAATATTCAAAATGTTCAGTAAAGAACCCACTCTTATGAATATTGGTTATTCACTTGAAAAATTGATTCTTATATGAAATTATTTGAGTATTATAAAGTAGTAGGTAGAAACATGTTATACCCCCATAATATCCATTATCCATCCAAACCAAGTTCTACCCATAGTAAATTGGTCTTATAAAAAAATTGATTATACCCCCAAACTATCATAACCTTATCCACTAATGTTATATATGGATATTCCCCAAGCCAATAATCATTTTCATTGAATATTTATACCCCCTAATATAATATATTCCCATATTTCTTATACAATGGTCAAAAAAATTCTCTTTCTCAATCGGAAAGTTGGATAAACTTCACCAATGTACAATATTTGTGATCGTACATAGCTCTCATCAGAGTCTATTGACCTTGATACTTCCTCCTGATATGTATATTCCCTAGATAGCCTCATTCAAATTATATCCCAAAAAATCAACCAAAAAGCCTTAACAAAAGTTCATTTTATGACTCCATTGGGTTTATCTATTTCTAATGGCTCCATATATTATGTCTCTATCTGGCGCTCTTCACTGTTATTTGGTTTGGTGGGGTATGTTTAGAAGATCTATCTGATAGTTTTGTCAGCTATACCACTTTATGATGGTTCTCTATCCATTGGGTCTCCACCCGATAAATCTATGATCAAAGACCATTCAAGTGATGTATTGTTTGTTAAGTGAGTATAAAATAAATTTGCTACTCACAATTCTTCTTCTAAATCTGATGGAACTCAGTCTAGTATATCTTCTTCAACCTAAAAGTGTTATTTGTTATAAACTCAGCCTATAACAAAAAAAATTCCATGCCATCCTTTTTATATGGGATAATAGTGTTAATTATAGTCATACATTGCGCCCCCCATTATACAGGTCTTCCTAAAGTAGAATATGAATGAACCCATTTTCACATTACCACCAAAATAAACTCCATTTATTAGTTCTAAAGAATTATAGAATGTTCTCAAATCTTCATGAATTTTCTCAAAAACTAATAATACATGAAAATTATTTTAACTTCTATACACTTAGTGTTAAGAATCATATTCCAATTTCCATAACCTTAATAAGATGAAAAACATGGAACTACACACATAAACATCAACTTTATTAAGTAAATTATGTAGATTATATTAAACACATTATAACATATCTATCTAGTTTATTTATATCCATGTACATCATTGAGACTTCTCTATCCATTGGAAGACCCCACATAAATCTTATTCTAATGGACTCAAAGAATTCAATAACCCGATGGATCTTCACTAATTTCCATATATTAGGAATCTTATATTTTTTTATCTTAATGTATGTGTGTCTGATGACATGTCAGATAATTTAATAGTTTGTATTTATGCCTCCTTAATACTTCCTTTGATATCAATATCCGATACAAAATTATTTCAAAATTAGATATAATTTGACTGATGATTAAATAAAATGAAACTCATCTTCACATTTCTCAGTCATGTTACATAGGGAGATATCTATATATTGGATATTTAGAGTGTCTATTTGATGGAGTCTATCGATTCAAACATCTATTTTTATAAATCATAATTTTTGGTAATAAGAACTTATACCTAGTTGTATTTAATTGTATGGGAAACCACATCCCATTATTAATATACACTCTAACAATAATTGTACCTAGTAATGTATACATCTTATAATTCTTTATCAGAAATATAATGCATGTTCTAAAAATTTATTATATAGTTAACACCTCACACAACAATGGGATCTCTTTCTAATCACATCTTTCTAGTATTCTATATCCTTGTAAGGTCAAAATATTATAGATCATTCACCCTAAAACTTATAATACAAAAATTTTAACTCATATATTCTTATGAAATCAAGATTCTTCTATGTTCTGAGAATTTTGTTTGGAATTCAATATACCACGCCCTACAACTATAACTATGTGTCTTTGAATCGTTTTCTAGTGCCTCAATATATCCCTTTTGAATTATGGTTTTATAATTATAAAATTCATGATGTTATTATGTTCGAATATTGATATAACAACTTCTTATGTTTTATGTAATGTTTCCCAACATATTTAATTAAACATTCTTACACACCTTAAAGAAAGTTCCTTAATTCACATAAAATTAGTATCATCCTTTATTAAGTATAATTCGATCCAAACCCATCTTGAAATATTGAAACTAAATACAACAAAAACATTATCATAAAAACATTACACTTTGATGGGTTATTTTTTGACTGAGCCACTATAGGGTTGGGATTGGATAGTTGAGCAGACTAGGTTCTTGTTGGTTCTAATATTTATTACCTTTTTCATTGGTCTTATCTTTTCACTTATCCATATATAACAATGATTTAAATCATACTATGTAAAATACAATTGTAACATTACATATATATAAACTATTTCCATGTTTCAATAGAAATTTGGGGATGGATATGGATACTACTAACATATTCATTGGATTCTTTGTTGAGTTTCTTCCATCAAATTATCTTTGTGTTCATTATATGGATTCATTTATTTTTGTTCACTGTACTTTTGCATGCACTGTGGGAAGGTTTGTTCTTTATTTTATTTTATGTGATGTAATTTTTTTTCATTGGAATATTATCTCATTATCCTACTATTATATTGATTTTAATGTCTTCCATTTGTGTAACTTTCTTATACCCTTACTCCTAGTCACAAACATGGGGCCTACTAGTTTTAAGAATTAGTGATCTTGTAAATGGGTTAAAATGTTTTAATTTTTTTGTTAAACAATATATTTTAATGAAAATTTAAGAGCTTATATAAAAATATATTTAAATGGATACTATAGGAATTCATCCATATAAATTATTATGTTTTATTATAAATGTGTTTATTCATAGGTTACAAAAAATAATTTTCATGTTTTAATACTATTGTTTTGTTTCATGATCATTCCAAGTATGATATAATATATTAGAATTCAAAAGGGTTCCAAACCCATTGGCATGATTAATTTAGAATTTGGTTTGTGATTATTCTTAGAGTGTTTAATTGTGTTATAGTGTATTTTTTTGATGAATTATTTAATATTAAAATTCATCCATTTTATATAAACTTGTACTATTAAAAACATGCTTTATTATAAGTTATGATCTGATGAAATGATTAATTTTCTTTAATATTATTCCATGGGTGTTTTAATAATTTAAAATATTGATATAAAACTGTTGATACAATGTTGGGTATTGAAAATAATATTTTATACTGACATATATAGTTTGTTAATTTTATCATTAATGAAAAAGCATGGGAAAAAATTTAATTTCCAGAATGAACATTTGTAAATTATTTTCATATATAAATAATTATCTGTTAGGGGGTTATTATGTCTTGAAATGAGTATTAAACTAGGATGATATATATTTATAAATCATTAACAGGAACTATTATTCCATTCCCAAAGTTAATTTTATTATAATTATTTTCATTTTTGTGTGTGATTTATTTATGTAAAGGGCATGAGAAGGTTTTTTTATTCTATTTGAATAGCTTAGGTGTCTCAAAGAAGAGTTGTGGTTCATTCCTACCGTATATTTTGTTAAAAGAAAAAATAACAATAAATTAATTTTTCATGATTTAAATCAAGAAATACCATACTAACAAATGCTATTAATGCATCATTTATGTTACTTTAGGATTGATAATCCATTAATTTTTTTAATTATTATTTTACATGATTTTTTGTCCTATATATGACAATTTATTAATAATTTTAAGGATAAATATACAAATTATCTATAAATTAAAAGCATGATGTGACATTATGGAATAAGTAATATGATACAAATGTTATTATGTGGTCATTAGAGACATGATATAATTATATAAGAAATTGAAATGGATTATTATAATTTCCCCCCTTCTGAGATTTAGTTAGAATGCCTTGTATCTATTTCTGATACCCTGATTTCCATAAAATGTTTTCTTTTAAATTAGTTCTCACCATTTCTATGGAAATTTGTGACATGTTTATATTCTTGTATGATAAATGAAATTGTTGGTGTAACATATATTATGTATTTGTTTGAGCATAGTTACTAAATTTAAATCATTCATAAAACATGTTACTCTTATAAAATCCCATTCTTATCGAATGAAATGATATATCATTGATCCATGCCATAATAATTTGGTATGAGTTGTAATGATTTAAAATGTTACATGCGTGTGTTATAAATTTACTATAAGTTGACCAATTTTACTTTTACTTATGATATTACAATATGATACTTAGTGATAACAAATTCATATATGATAAAATAATCATGGATTGACCCATTTCTTTATCCAATGAAAGATTAATGTTTTATTACACTGAAATGTTCCTTATTTGTATGATGTTTCATTAATACCATGGAATTTTTAATTGATAAAAATAATATTCTACATGCTTATGAGTATGTTATTTATTTTACTAATTTTCATGGATGTGAAAATTAAATATAAACTTTATTACAAAGAGTTATTGTGTAATGAAAAGGAATTATTACACTATTTAATATGAAGAATGTTTTTATATGTATTAAATAATGTAAGAATGTGGTGCTAAAATATTTACGTAAAATCATGTCATAACATAAATACCCTAATTTTTTCATTGATTATAAAATGACTAAAGAGAATTTAGGTGGGAATGACCTACATGGAGAATAAAATTAATATATATACAATTTCATTTTGGAAATATAAAAGCACCTCAAATATATGGTAGAATATTTTTAGATATTTTTATTTGAGATTTTCAAACATAATAAAAATGAACTCATCTTCGGGGGATTTACAATTATATTTTTAAATCCATTCTGTGTAATATTATTATGGATCAAATTTCATATAATTTAACATAAAGAAATATACTATCATTTCTAAAATATTTCTTGAGGATTATTTTCATTGAATAGATTTTTTGTTTTGAGGTTCCTTTCTGTTATGATTTTTTGTTACTTTAGTTTTAAAATCACCACCCATTAAAAGATTTATCATTTAGTATAATAATTAGTTTTTTTAGTAAATATAGAAACTTGTAATATATAATTTCCCTCCACACAATATTCTTAATTGAATAATGAGGTAAAAGGGGGGATCAAATGATTTTATTTTTCACTGGTCTTCTATGGTTGGTTTTCTTTCCTTTTAAATGATATATATAACCATAATAGAAAATTTACAAGGTTTGTTTTCATGGTGGTATGTGATCATATATCAGTATTATAGGTTGTTATCAGCATATACGTGGGAGTTTTCTTATTTTTAATTGGAAATAATGGTATAGATGGTTATTTGGGATAATTGGGAATTTTTTAAATGTTATGTGGGAAAGAAATTTAGAGAGAGTAGTATATGAGAGATATGTTGTCATACTATTTTATGTTGAGCTAAGGGGGAGTTTTTATTGTAGTTATTTTTTATTCCCCATTAATATAATCTCTCTTTATTTAAGTATATGTTTAATAGGTTACAATATTGGTTTCTATTTTCATATGTTTCACTTCTAGAGTGTGTATAAAATTTGTTAGGATCCCTAAATCAAAACTAGTGTGTGGGGAATGAATATTCCCCTTTAGTAGATTTTCCTTTACAAAATTCAGAAAGTGGTTTACCTTCGTGGGGATAATTAGGTTTAAAATTTATTTTTTCTTATGTTTTTATGTCTAGGAGGATATTACATGGTGACATGAGACACATATAAATGCCATATATCTTATGTTTTTATAATTTTTTATCTTGATGTGTGATGTAACACTTCGTTTCTTTCTGTTTTATGAAATATAACTTATTCTTCTTATTAATTGGGCTTGGATGGTGGTTTCTCATAAGATGTAATGAGATATTTGAGAGGTACCATGTGGGATGGTTGTTCAAAACCTACAATTCCTCTTTTACCCTTCATATTTTAGTTATGATTCTCAACGGTGAGGATTATTTGAGATGTATCTAATATAATGGTCTGGATTTACAACTCATTTCACTGTGGAATTTAATGTAATGGATGTGGTCTTAGGATGTTCTGAGGGGGTTATAGAATAAATCTATGCTTTTAAGTTGATATTTCGTATTCAAGATAGTTTTGTAGTGTGGAATCGCATATTGATCTATGTAGGCTAGTATTATGGCATGATGGTGTGTCGTATTCCATAGAGTGACGTTGAGAGATTTAGTTATAGAATGGGCATAGATGTGTAGTGTGAAGGCCTATGAAGAGAGGATATAGTGTGTTTTTCTTGTTTAGTATAACTATGGTGTGGGGTTTGGAGTTTATATTGGTGTCTTTGATAGGTGTGTTTTGGTGGTTCTATCAATTTATAGGCCAGTGTACCATTAATCTAGGGTTCGGCGTAGCCTTCATATTTAGAATTAAAATTTTGTAGTGTGGTACTTACTTTTAACTATGGTAACTACCCTTTTTTATATGATCTATGTTGTGGAACACACTATTTTTCTAATGCAACATTGACCAGGAGATCTATGGCATGATCCATTACTTTTTTCCATGGTTTTACCCCTTGCCTTCCCAATTATTTCATGGTCTATAGATCTGTTTTGTGACATTATGTTTTATAGTTCTTCTTTAAATTTATGACCTCCCTAAAAAATAATCAATACTATACCTTTTTCTTGGTTCATAGATAATATAAATGTAACCCAAATATATATATTTTACCCCCTTTCATTATATTTCAATCCTTTCATTGGGTGATCGGTCCTTGGTAATTCTAGGTGAGTTTCAACTTTTTCATACTTTGTTTACTTCGGTTCCTCACTAAAAATGGGATTATAAAATGTTACTAATTGTTTTATGGGTTGATATGGTTATAGAGTGATTTGGGACGATAATTATTAGGCCACTGACCTTTCTGTTTTTTGGTTCTAGATCATAGTGATATCATTTTTTCTATTTCATTATGCAATGGTTTGGAAATCATTTTTTGAAGAAGGATATACTTATTACCAATCATTTTACGTGTATATGTGGTGGTTTCATTATTTTTACACCCAATGGGTGGATATTAAGGGTCAATATTATAAATATAATTAATTTGATTAGATAAAATTGATGGAAATAGAGAGTAATAACACATTTTTATTATATTTTATAAAATCTCTTATCATGATTTATAGTAGTTGCTATTCCAAAAAAACTTTTTTCGGGAACCATTTTTCACTATGACTACTATGAATTATGGTATTTATTGTGTTTTTTATATTGAGATTATGATTCCGGAAGAGTTATTATAATATATATATGGTAAATTTAATAGTTTTCCATAGAAATATGAATTTTTCAAATAATAATTTTGACAATGAATATATGAATTTAGGGAATCCCTTGAACTTAAATTATTATAGATGTTGAAGAAGAAATGTGTTTCTATGTGTTTATGTCCATATTGTGTTATATTGTGTGATGTGTGGGGATCTTTTTGGGATTTCATATGTGATGTGGTGACTAGGATAAAGGTGGAATATGGTGGAAGTAATTATTTTTTCTGAATGGTGCGTGAAGAGGGATGATGTGCAATGATTAATTTATAAGGTTTATATCATGTGGTTATTGTGGTGAGATGGTTGGATTGTGGTGAGAGTTTTTCATATATTTCAATGTGTCAGTGGTCGATGTTAGGTGGATGAGTTGTATTGTGGTGTGGTTGTTTTAGTTTCCTAGTTATCCATTTAATGAATTTTCAATGTTTAAATAGAAATATCATGGAAGATATAAGATAATCATGTGATAAAATTTTTGTTTTGTAATTGTCTTAAATTAATTTAATGATAAATGAAAGGGATACATTTATTTGAAATGGAATGACACAGTAAATAACTGTTAGTGGAAACTCTATATTTTTTGTAATAGTGGATCCTATAATTGGACTTCCAGATTGTATGGAATATTTTTTAGTGGTTGTGTTTGGTGATTCATTGGTTATGAAAGATGAAAATGGTGGAGGTTTGTGATGAATTTTAGTGATATTTTGAGAACTATTTTTTCTCCCTTTATGATCCCATAGGTTGGGATTATGAATTATCTATTTAAATAATATTCAATTTTATATCTATAAGCTTTAAAATTGGGTTGAAAAAACATTACAACCCCAAATATTTATAGGTTTTAGGTGTTTTCCCCAATATCCATGATGGTGGTGATTTATATGGATAACTACCCCTCCTCCTTTCTATTTATTAAATGACAATTTATTAGGCATGACATATGATTTATTTATTTTGTAAGTGATGATTGATGAGTGTATGAGGTGGTTCACAGTGGGGGTAATGCATCGTAGGTTGAGTGAATGTGTTTGATGTCCTTCATGTTCACAATACCCTCATATATTGGTTATATAGTAGTGCTTATGGGATGATGAAGATGTTGTGGTTGTAGAATTTTTCATGATTACGAGGATTCTATGATGTAGTGATTGGAATCAGTTGAGAGATGGGTATTTCCTATTAAAATGGGGCTTGTGATGTTATGAGGAAGATGGATATATAAGGGATGATAGGGGAAAGACATTTAATGTTGGGATGTGAGAGTAGTAAATCATTAAGGAAGTGATTTTTGGATGACTTTTTATATCCTTTATTACGATATATTATTATAATTGGTTGTGTTAATTAGTGAGTAGTCCATAATGATGTAGGTAACTGATAGTTGGCATGTGTAGGTGATTTTTGGTTAGGTTCTTTATTCACTAGTGAATTTTTATTCTCTTTTCACATATGCAAGAGGGAACTTGGGTATTATCTTATTGAGTATACATGTTATTATCACCCTAAATATATATAAACAATATTTTAGGTTTCCATGAGTACTTTGGAGAATGAGATGGACACTAATAACTTGGGAATTTGAGTTTTTGTTGAGTTGATACCATAGAATTTTCTTTTGAAACATTACTCGTAGGATTTTATTTTAATTTATTGACTCTATTCATGAATTGTGGGATATTTTCTTCTTGAAATTCTTTTATATAATGGGTTTATTCATTGGTTGGTATCCCATATCATTATACTACTTTACTATTGATGTAATTCTAATCATATGTGTGCTATTATTTATACCCTCAGTGCTTGAACTCATCCAAGGTCCTAATTTTGGGGAGACTGATGGGTCATTATATAATTTCCTTTATTACCTACCAAGGAATAGTACCTTTGGTAAGTGGGTGTCATGAATATTCCAATCACCACACATATAAATACTCTCAAAATATTCCCATTTATTTATAAGAATAACTTGATTTATCTCATAGTAAAACCTTCCTGGAGTCTCTACCATAGTTATCTATTCAATAAATAAGAATTTTGATAGATGGAAGGGTAACATTGATGAAAATAAATTTAATTAATTTATGGGTCTATATTTTCCTCTCGTTATTTCCAATTTTAATTCTTTTCTTATAATATCTTTTGACTACATTTTATATGATGGTTTGCTTAAGATTATAGTATATTATTAATTTAATATCACTCTTCCACTTCTTATAAGATTCTATTATACCAAAATATATATTGTTAATCCTCGTATTATGTTTTTTATATAAAATGTTCTGGTTTAAAACCCTTTTAGGATCATTCATTATATGATTTTCAAAGTTCCCAAAGGATTATGCAACAACACTAAGAGATGGGGTGGGGTGAATCAATGTTGAAATTTTTTAATGAATTATTTTATCTTCTAACTTTACCCTTTTCCTAGAATTTTAATATATTTCTTGACTAAGAAGTATAGATCAGTTTATCTATTCCTAACACATTTAAAAACTATTTGTGATAGAAAGAAAAAACAGGGTAAAACAATTTTTTTTATAATGTTAAACACAAATGTGGGAATATAATCCTTGTTATGTTTGGGTCTAGGCTGAGATACTAATTTTCCAATAATTTCAACAGTAATTATAATTGGGCATGTATCAACTAGAACTAAATAGTTATATGGTAAGATATCAGCCTTTTACTAAAAAGTGTTTGAAAAAACATATGTCTCAAAATCATTTATTACACTCATTTTCAGTATTTTATTATGATCATCTTATTATATAGTAGTACTTTGACATCAACTAATTGAATACCTTGAATTTATTTCTTCTTAACCCTATTCTATCAATAATCATAATGAATAAACTAGAATTATATAGGTTTATTAATGTTTAATTATTCCTGACATTTATATTCAATTGAAAGATATGACTTTTAATTATTCACATTGGACATCCTTAACATAGAATATCTTATGAAACATACATTTCAAGATCATTATCTTTAATTTTCTTAACATATGGTTTCTTTTCCATTCTAACTTCTTGTGTCATAACATCCAAAATACTCTAATTGTTCAACCTAAAAAATATACTAAACCTACAGGTCATCTTATCAACTTTTTAAAAAAAATAAACAAATATAACATCATGTAATTTATTTTTACATAAGTTTCTTCATGTAACATATTTCATCCTGAATTAAATCATGTAAGGAATAAATTCACATAATCTTTATATGAGAGGAAATATAATTTCCTACTTAAAAATCTCTAAAAAACAATTGATGAGGTTAGGTTTTATTTATTATAAAACCTAATTATTTTGTTCATCCCTTTGTGATTCGTTAAAATACTCAGCCGTTTATTAAAAAATTTCACCAAGTTCATGTAACTTTTATTTAACGAATTCCTCAATTCTAAATGATTTTTTTTACTTTTGTGAAATTATTCCTTGGTGTTATGTTCATCATTTAACATCCTTCATATATATACTAAAACATAAAAGTTATATGTGTCTTATTTTGTGCTTTTATACTTTTTTGTTTTATCATCTTGATACACTTTTTATGAAAACTCAGGAAACATAAAACTCATATTATTCTTTGAATTTAACATTCAATGATCCCTTATATCCCATCATGATATTATTATATTTGACTTCATCCAGTCCAATCAATTATAATTAAATAACTATAACACTTTTGGATTCACATAAACCAATGTTATCTTCATTACTAAGTGATCCTGCTTTTTGAGATGTACATCTATAACTTTATATATCCTCAGCATCTACTTCCCTTGAATTTTGATATTCATCATCATCATTTGTAATTTATTGAACTATAATTTAATATAATACATGATCATCTATGATCATCTTCAACATCCATTAACTCAATTTTTGGTTTCACCTTCTAGATAGACTCAAGATTGATTTCTATTAATTTTAGCTTCTATACTCATATCTCATGTTTGATGCATCATAAATTCCACTTATAGTATTCTAACATCTGGATATTTATCTTTTTGTTTTATAAGTAATTATCTTTTTTAGACATATAATCTATCAAAATATTCAAAATATAATTTTTATGACTTTTAAAGGTTAACATTGCATATTATGTTTTATCTTCTGGATTCACCTTCCAAGAATCTCAATTTATCTCAAACTAATTACTCTTACATTTTATAGAAGGTTTTTTCCTTTTTTAATTATCCAAACTTTTTATCACCTTTAAAAATACACTCTGATAATATTTAAATATTAAAAAACTAATCTTATATATGATAGTGTACCTCAGTACTTCTTTAAATCTCATTCCACTCAATGAGTACAAGTTTTTAATATTTTTACTTTTGGTTAATTTCTTTAATATGGTTTTTCTTTAGGAATTATCTTCCAGACATCATCAATATTTTTATTTAAAATTATTTAGTCATTCTCCATGTATTATTCTTCTATATGCACATAGATGACATCCATGATTTATTTTTTTGGTATTTCATTATCAAATATTCACTATTTCCATCTATCTTCATCTCTCATCTTTTGAATTCACATAATCATAGAATATATACCTCATCATTTGAGTTCCAAAAAATATCTTTCAAAATAAATATTTTTATTTTCCTAAATTCATATTTTTTCTCTTATAAGGGTTTCTTCAAGATGGTGAAGCTTTTGAATATTGTAAGAAAATATTTTAGACTATTATTTTCATCAACCTTCATCACTTATCTGGGATTCACACTTATGTTTATATCATCAATAATATTTCATTCAATCTTCTTATAACGAACTCCATCTTTCTATGAAATTAACATTAACTCTATCTCTTCTAAAAATATTCTCTTCCATCAGTTGATAAATAATATATACTCACAATACCATTCATTTATTACTTCTAGATGTATAACTATACATTACATGTATCCATATAGTTAACTTATAAAACCTCCTTTATAATTTTTTTAATCATTTTTCTGGACAATTAATTTCTAAAATGAAATAATTTTAAAACATCATCTTATAAATAATAAATTATATGATAAATTAACATATTTTATTTACCAAGGTGATACTTACATTTAATATATATTTATTCATTTAAAATAATATGAAGTATAATATTCTTTAAAAATTTATATTTACATTCATAGAATATTTTCATTAATCTCCACCAAGTTTGCCTCACATTGAAAAAAGTAAAACACTATTCATAAAAATTCATTTGGTTTCTTAAAATCAAATATTATTATTAAAATTTATTATCAACCTATTAAACTTTAATCATTGATATATTATACAATCCAACATTTTATACACTTTTCAAAATATTTACCTTGACAATGTGAGGTGTTTGGTTTTATATATATTCTATTTAATGTTGTGATTATTATGTTATAATCGGTTCTGAACCTTCATTTCATTTATTATATTATATTATATACTATATATTATCCTCCACAAGATTTACTATAAATTTTAGATTTCTCATTTCATATAATTTTGACATTCTCATAAACCGATATTATTCCAAAGAGGTATAGATAACCATGATCTATTAAGCATACTCATGTACATATTTGATACAATGTGTAATGACCTACATCATCATGGGTAAGATAAACCCAATTGAATTGGAATTTTGAGTCATAGAGTAGGGTACTTTCGAGAACTTCTATTAAGATTTGAAATATAAGAGTTGGGACATACATAGGGGGTATTTTCTTAAATTTATTATTCTTTTTGGGTGGTTCAAGGGTGAATCATGATAGGGTTAGATGGATGGAGGGGTAACTTTTATAATTCAGTGACACCCATGGTACCCAATGAGACCCCTAGAATCCAGGATCCTCTAAAGGGGTACTAGGAACCCAATGGCCTCCAATTGAGTGCACATATTTTTTGTATGGTTTATTTTTATTTTTTTAATTACCTTTTTTAATAATAAACTCTTTTTTCCCCATTATAGGCTCTCAAACCATCCCCCAAAACTCTCCTCCGCTCTATTTTCTCAATCAACCACATCCTCTTCTAAAGGATCAATAAGGAGTATCTCTTTCTAGATCTATGTAACCTATAAACCGCGATCCTAATATAATTTAGGATGATGTATCCCTTAGATTTCTCTCTCTATCAGTCTCTCTTTTTATCTCTCTCTATATTCCTCCCACTATTTTATAAAAAATATTGTTTTTTGGAATTTGTTTTGAATTAAAAATTTTTGGAAAATGAGGTCCAATGAAGCCATAACATTAATATGGGTTAATTTTTCTAATTTTTATATTATTGGTTCCTTTCTTATTTCAAAATATTTTATTTTTTTATGAGACATGCATGAATGTTCATTGGGTTCTAAGATTGAGAATTATGAAAATGGTCAATTTGATATTGAAGCGGTGTTATTTTATAAAGTTAATACATTTATAAAAAAACATTGAATTTCATGGACTATTAATTAATTTTATATTGGAACATACTCTATGATTCCATGGGGCATAGATTATCCCATTTTTGTATGGATTTTATTTATTTTACATGATGGTTTTTGCTTCTTAATGGTATAAAATGAAATAGAAATAGTTCATGAATGTCAATTTGTATAAGATGAGACCTAGAAATATATTTTTGAAAGTGAAGTATCCATGATATACATTCTTAATATCAAATAGAAATATATATTAGATGAATGGATGGAAAAGATAATACAAAAGTGTTATTATATTTAGGTTGTTAATTTAATGTCTTTGAGTTTATATATATGATGATTATTCAACTGTTGATATTTCTCAAAGAAAATTTCAACTTATATGTTGATCAATGACATTTTCTACTACATTTAATATGGAATATGACCAATACAATGATTTTTCATGTTTTACTAATTTTTAAGGAAGTTGAGTGAGAAGATTTTATCAAGGTTATGCAATAATTTATTAGTGTATAAGTACCATGAAAAATGTTCGGAATTTAATGGAAATCGTGAAAAATATTATTTTTTATGATTAAGAAGAATAATTCCATGTAATATCAATATTAGTTCATGGGTATATTTATTATTAATGTGATTAAAAAGAAGGGCATGCATAAAATAATTATTTCATGAATTGAGGATTGATAAGTTGGAAATTTTTATATGAAATTTTCACATAGATTATTCCAAGTGGCAATAAAAATTAGGGGACAACCATAGCCACCCAAAAAGGAATTCACAACCATATATGATGAGTTAGGATTAAACTATGAGGGAGATAGCTCGTGCATGTGAAAATAGTTTGTAAGTGAAAGAATTGTGCATAAGTGAACTGATAGAAGTATTGTTTCCACACGGGGTATGCATAGTACACACTAACGTTATCGGGTAAGGCAATTTAAGTAAGGAACATATCCTTCATGGGCGTGTCCACATTAGGTTTTTTTTTGGTGCCAACCCTAGTTTTAGATCGATCAAGAGACATAGATAGATTAATTTATTAATAAAAGATCTAAATGAGGGTTTTTTATGTTGGGTGGATGAGGATGCGGGTTATTGTTACTCTAATAAAAAATGAATGCATGTTTCTAGATATTGTAAATAACATATTGAAGACTTTTAATTTGCATGTAGGATCTCTTTCAACCTCCCATAATAGGTGGGATATTGTACATTAGAGCTCTTTCATGATGTGATGTCCAAGGACTAGAATAATTCTGAACTCATGATAATTCTATGTAAGAAAAATATATATCAACATGAAATCAAATTTCAATTTGTTTATAACTTTTTTTGAGGACATGATAACCGAAAAGTTTGAATGAAGACAAAGAGGCTTTTCAAGAATCCAAAGCACAAGAATGTATTCATGTTTCTAAGGAGTGACAAGGGACATGATCTTAATAATATATTCATTAATATATAATCTAGAAAAAAGTGACGCCATTCTTTTTAGTGTCAATATAATATTTCAATAAATGGAAACCCACATGGATAATATTTGAACGACTGTATGTTTTGTGATATTATGAGATTTGATTCACATGGATTTATTTACTAGATATTATCCAGTGAAATTTAACTATTCTAGGAAGTGATACATTCCAATAAAATGTTATCTTCTAAGAAGAAACATGTTGTCTCCTCTCACAATATACACAATAACTCTTATTTTTCTAAAAACAATGAGTATATTAGTGCTTTTTTTATATCATGATGTAGACGATTCTACTAACCTCTCAACGAAGTAAGGAAAATGAGTTTCAAACATCTCTTTTTTGACATGAATTAGAGTTGTGGAAATCTTACACAAAGAATAACCAAATGAACTTGATTTGTGTCATCAAACTCAATATGTATTAGAAGAACTATTCGGTGAACTAGTCCTCAAGTATTACAGTCACACTATGTTACGAGAAGAGAACACCATGTGTGTACACTAATGTTACATGATGGATAGTGATAATTATCGCACAATTCATTTCTTCTGCGAATAAAAAGTCAGTCACATATACCGGATTACACAAATGAAGTAGTCAATATGAAAATTGAGAGTATATAACCTATATGATATTCCTTATCCAACATAGCATAATTGAGATTACAAACACCCATTCAGTTTTTTGAAATGGAAGAACCATGTGGTTGTAAACATAAAAAATATAGTCTGTGTATATATTTTGGTTTTAATAAAAAAATGTTAATGGAGGAAGGAGAAGTAAACCGTTACATGTGAATTATTGGTAATGATAGTGATAATGAATTCATGAATAGTGAATGAAATCATACCATGATATGAATATAAAGAATTTAGATTTTGTGGGGTTTTAGTGCTAATATCATGAATAATTCAAATATATAAATTAAGAAATGCTAGAAGTTTAGTGCAATGAAATTAGTGTTTAAAAATAATAAATTACATGAATAGAAAATTGATACCACACTAAATTGTTAAAATTTAGTTTCAATGGAATATAATATTATGCTGCTACACTATAATATATTATTGAGGTTCTAAGATCATAATAAAAAGTATATTGTTTCCAATATACCTTCGACAAAATATAATTTCGGCCAAAGAATATTTATTTGATTTTATGTATACTATACATTTATACGATTCTCACTGATGAAGAAAGATATAAGAATTAGTTATGAAATTTATTAGTTGAAATATCATTGTTTCAATAATCAAACACGAAGTTTTTGAGTCATTCTAGAAATAATGAGAACTATTACATTTTATTTTTTACAAAATAAAAAATAGAGAAGAAGAGAATAAGATTCTATGACCAACTTATTATCTAGTAATTTTCATTAGGGTCAAATATGACTTCTTAGATTATCAGAAAAAATATATTCATATTAATATGATTGAAGTTAATGGAATTATTCTAGAGGATAATTCAATACCCCACTTTAAAGAAGAAGAAGTGTTACCTTCCTACTATTTTGAATGTTACAAAATGAAGAAAAAAAATCAGTGGATGAAAAAACAAGAACTGTGATTTTTGGTATAAGCATCAATAGGTGGAATACATTTATAGTGTTACAATGAACCTTAATAGGTTAATTCTATATTTGGATGTAGTAATAAGAACCCCCGAAGATTTATGAAACATTTAATATCATTTCACTATATTTTAATGCTTCAGAATAGTTATTTAATTCTTACTATTACAAAAAATAACGGATTATTTTCTATTTTTTATGTGTTTGCATTTTTTACAAACAATTTTAAGAACTATATTAAACTATTAAGTAGACAGAGTTCAAAAAATATCATGTTTTATCTTTACCTACTTTCTTATACTATCATGCGATAATGAAACCTGAATATTAAAATCAATATTCCAACACGTCTATGAGGTAACTGGCATAAAATATATTAATGTTTAGAAAGTTCCCAACACTAATTCACAACCATAATGGTGTCCATTATATCCAAAATTGGTCCATTAAATTGTTATCAGATCATAGGATTGCCTCTATTGGACTGTATATATTGTATCTATTCTCTTTTAAGGATTTTAGTTTCCTTACATTGTTAACAACAATGTGTAGTTTTTTTAGATTTATATTTCTCTTCTAATAATTATCCTTCTACTAAGACTATGATTGACATAATAAAAAAAGATAAAATAGATCTGAAGAAGAATCCCCTCTAATATAAAGAAGATAATATATCTATTTATCTATGAACTATTAAAAAAGTAGATAGATCGGGCTTGGGTAATGAATAATATGTGTCTCAAGTTTTTAATAATGAGATGGAAAGCCTCACTACCTCATTTTTTTGAAGGGATTCAGGTGATAAAAATACAGTTGTTTTTTATTATAAAAACTATTTTCAAAATTTTCCAATAATTAATGGGAGTGATAAAATGTAATTGTATTTTTTAATTTATTTTTCAAAGAATATGATACAAGGATACCAAAATAATTGGTCAATATAATCTATTTGATATTTTAAATGTTGTATGAAGAGACTCCTCAACAAGAGTATAACTCATAGGTAATGTAGTATGATTTAATATAAAATCATCTAGAATGTATAAACCATTCTATGAAAGTTATATCTATAATCAATAAATTTAATCCTTGAATAAATATTCTATAATTATACGGAATAGTCAATTTACACAATCTTATAGACGGTTACATACACTCTTGATCTAGAATATGAGGTCCTTTCTCTGTGTTGAAAATTGAATAAATTAATTTATGTTAGGGATTTATGATTAGAATAAATATTCATGAAGATCAAAAAACATGACTCTTTGTTTTAAAAAAAAAATTCAATATCATGAAGGGTAAGATAAAAGAATGAATAAAGCTTGGTGAGAGAATATGATAATCATTGAAGATTAGAAAATCATCCTCAATATAAAATTAATAGAATTGGTAGTGTTGTTGGACAATCTATAGAAGAAACATATTTAGATTTCACAAGAGATAGAGATAGCGGTTGTAGCTACTCAAAGACCAATGGAGGATTACCACGTTAAAATACCTCCAAAACATGATTATAGGATCATGAAATAATTTTATGATCTACCACAAGATGGAATGAATAAATAGGCACCATCAATACAATCTTTTAATAAAATTTATATTTTTTTTAAAACAAAGTATAGGTTGGGAAACAAAACCTAAACAAGTATTTATAAATAATGGTGATGAAATGATTACCATCAGGATTAGGGTGGATAGGAAAAGAGTATTGAATCTTATTCCCTATTAAGATCCCAATAATCAATAAATAATACCCAGAAACATAATATAGAATAAATAATAAGATCAATGTTTCTGGTTCAATGTTGGTGCTATTATAGATTTTGGAATTGTGTGAAATATTGTAGGTACAATAATCTAAACTCTTAATCACAACGAATGCACATGTCAATGGGGATAAATCATGTAAATAATTTGAAAACCCCATATGTTTCAAAAAATATATATAATTTAAGTAGATTTATAAAATATAAAATCATATGTGATTTATGCAATGTTATTGGTAAAAATAATTGTGACTTATCATCTTGAAATGTATCCATAGATGATGAGAATATAAAACCATATAAGTTGGATATGTAAGAATAAGAATCTATGGTGGGAAAGAATAATAATGTTGAAAAAAAAATTCACATGAACTAATATGTCAATACCATGGATTATAAATACAAGAATTTGACGAAGAGTGCATTAACTAAAATAAATGATAGAAACAAAGGGACTTAGAAAAATAATTGGGAACAATCCAAACCTGTTTCTAGTGTTCATAATACCATGTTAGTAATTTTTCTAGATGACATTGAATGAAAAATAAAAATTTAAGAAGAAAATAATAACAATAATACTAATGAAAATAAAATACCCCACATGATGAATAAAAAGTGGGTGAGACATTGTTAACAAAATAAAATTCCTATTTTAAATAATGTATGTGTGAGTGATGTGTCAATGTTGGACATTGAGAAAAGGGTTTTTTACCAATTCTTATAGACCAAAAAATACTTAAGAGGTGTAAAAATTAACTATCCATAATGGATATTAATATGAAAATCTATCTATAAAATAAATATTATAATTGGATGTGATACATGATACCTCAACATAAATTATAATAGATTTTCATATGGGCAAAAATTAATTAAAGGGGAAATAGTGAAACTTGGTTGAGAAAAAATTCTCAACATTGATGTTTAAACTTATGAAAAAAGGAAGAACCAAATTATTCCTTTAATCTTTTTTTATATTAATTATGCTTATAATGAGTGTAATTAATGGTGAAACATATTCTAAGGGGGGTAACTTGAGAATAAATGTGTAATATTAATTATTGATAGTAATGAAAAATAATTAATCTTCATTAAATTATTCCTTAATTGGTATTAAAATTAAAATATTATATTGGATAATCATTTATTAAGTTCAAGAGAGTGATATAATTTTCTATACATTATGTACTAATAAGATAACACAATGGTTTGATCTTATATTTGGTATCCTGAAAAACAAGTATTGAAAAAGATCATTCTTTTTGATGATTAAAATGTTTTCAAATATATATATTAATAGGTTTAATATAAATTTTTTTTCTAAATATTATATAGTCTTGAAATGAATTCATTAATAAATTCACCATTATAATGATTATGTGGAGTGATTACTATAAGGGGGGGATAATTGAAGAAAGATGAAGACTCTTCCAGAATAATTATTTCAATTGGTATCAAGTATAATTATTCTAGAAATTTCTTGATGATCATGTCGTTGGATAAGTTATTTTTTATTAATAAGTCATCCTTGGTTGTCAAAAATAATAGTCGTAACATAAAGGGGTACTAATTTTATTAGAAAATTATATAAGAAATGTGTAAGAATGGAAGTTCCCGAAGTCCACTTTTCCTTCCTGTTGCTCTTTAATGTTTTGATCTATTTGTTTAAGTGGATGCATAAGTTTCAGGTTGTTATTTTATAAAAAGGTTTCCAAAATAATGTATGTACCATTAACATTGAATAAAATTTTTAACCCCATGAAGAAAATTGTAGGTTTTTTCATTTATTGACATATTATGATCAATTGTAAATGGACAACTTTATTATCTAAATCAAATACTATAGTTTTCTACACCGAACATGGCTCGCATAGACATCAAGTGAAATGATGGATGAAAAATTTATTACATATAAACCCGTAATATTTTCCCAATAAAATTTTATTTCATGTTAATTAGGTGTAGAGAAATTGAACTGAATGTCGGGATAAGTAATGGGGAGAGATTCACATATTTACATATTCATTTAAAAATCATTGAAGGTATTGAATACAAATAAAAAGATGGATATTGACGATCCCACTCACTATATGGATTTTATTTTCATTCAATGGTATTTAAAATTAGTCAATGTGAACCAACGAAATATCAATATTTCATTTATTTTAATATGTTGAAGAAGTTTCAGAGACATAAGTTTCTAGAAGTGAAGTATTCAAGATATCAAAGCTTAATAATACAAGGAAATATAGATTTTATGGTTATATAGAGAAGATAATATTCAATTATTATTATCTTAATAAGTCTCTGTTATATAATTTTAGGTTTTGACATTTATTATTGATGACCCAACAGATATTATTCAATGACATGTTCTAATGGTTTGTAGATCAAGATCATTTTTTACATTAATGAAAATAATGATGACCCATTGAACAGTGATTCCTGATTGGATAATTTTTAATGGAGATGTATGAGAGTAATTTAAGAATTTCATTAAATATTTCATTATTACATGATGAAAATGAAAATTATTCAACAATTTTATATAGATCATTAAAAAAACTGATGTTGTAGAATATGTTTCCCGAGAATTCTAAATATTATTTTACGTAGAGATTTATTCTAAAGGGATTTAAAATTAAGTCCATAAAAAATCATTATTTCATTATAGGACAATTGATAAGTTGTAATTTTTTTATATGACATTTTCACATAGACTAGTCTATGTTTTAATATGAATTTAGGGCAAACCAATACCACTGAAATAGGCTAGCTGAACCACATATGAGGATCTTAGATCAACTCACATGGGAGCCTTCCCACACATGGGAAAACATGGTGGATAATACATGGATCTTGAAGAGGATAACTGGGATTATAATAGCTCATGTATGGGGTGTTAATAACATGTATATAAGTCCCCATGTGGGATAGTGCATCTGATGCACATCATGTGAAAGAATGTGGGTCCATAGGTGTTTCTGGGTGTCAACCCAATTTCCAGTTTAACAGAGAAGTTAACACATATTTATTTTCAAGAAGCACTTGACCATGATGGTGTTTTATGTTGGATGGATGAGGTTGAAAGTTAATGTTCTTCCAATAAAAACATAATTACCATTATTTGGATGTTGAATGAAGTATATCTTAGAATTCAGATCGGTCTTGGTGATCTTCTTCAACCTCCTCACAATAAAGGGATATAATAAACTTGTTTTTTATATACCATGACTTATGAGGATTGGAATTATATGAATCTCAAGATAATATTATATTTTAATGATCTAGATAATCATGAAAAATTGTTTCGATGTTTCAATAAGTATTTGATGGAAGAACATGATAAAAACCAATTGAAAATAACATTGCAAAGGCTTTTTTGAGCATCTATAGTGAATGGATGTGTTCAACATTATAATTTGGGATAAGGAACATGAAATTTATCTTAGGTGCATTAGGATTTCATCATGAATGAATTGATTCCATTATTTTTTCTTCCATGAGAATATTTAAAAAAATATGGGAACTGGTAAGAATAATATTTTAATTCCATAATATTTGGTGATATTAATAGTTAGGATATATGTGTCTTTATTTGTGGAATTTGATTCATTATATGGTAATGAACAAATATGGTGATCCTCTCATATAAAAGGATAGTTTAAAAAGATGAATCATGTTTCTTATCATCATGTTATACATCAAAACTATTGATTTTTTAAATATTGTATCTTCATTTTTATCATACATGTGGAAGAATACTATTCTAGAAGCCTATTAGATATTAAAATAAGCAGCATTCCATGAACCTCCTTGGTTACATGCGGAAGAACTATGAAAATCCTTCATGAAGTAGAACCACAAACAAACGATTTTCTTTATAACACTTGATGAATTTTGTGGAAAAATATTCATGAACTAGTACTTCAGTACTAAATTCTTAATGTGTTATAAGTTGATGAAAACAAATTTTCACTCTATAGATACATAATAAATAATTAAAATTATCATGAATTATTTTTATTATGTGAATGAGAATGAAGACTAGAAAACAACCTTACAAAAAGGAAGTAATAATTATGAAATTATAGAATACAAAATATGGTTGATATTACTTATCCATTAAACCTTTTATAGGATTACAGAAGTCCATTTCATATTGAGAAAATTTAAAACTATGAGGTTTGAACATAAAAACAATGTGTGTTCATATATACTAGTTTACAAGAGTGAATGTTAAAGGAAGAAGGATAACTAAATAGTGAAGTGTGCATGCACGGTAATGAGATTGATAATGCATTCCTAAAACATAATCAATGAAAACATTGATATAATAGTAAAATAATTTTGTTTAAATTGGGTTTTTGATGATAATTCCACACATAATTTAAATACATGAATAAGATTGTGTGATATGTTCAATATAGTGTAATTAGTGTTTTCAAATAATAAATGAATCTAAGAGGAAATCAATAGAACACTAAATTATTGATATTGAGTATTAAAGAAATAGAATATTACACTACTTCACCATTGAATATTATGGAGTATTGAAGAACATAATAACAGAATTTTGTCCATTCTATATTCAGTTGATTATCATCTAGGTCATATAAGATATTTTTAATATCATGTATGTTACATATTCAGGTCATTATCATTGGTGAGGAATGATAGAATAATTAATTATGATGATGCTGAACTGAATTTTCGTTGTTTCAATAATAGTAAATATAGTTTTTTTAACCTAGAATGTAGAATAAACATTACATTGAATTATTCATATAAGAAGAAAGAGATAATATGTGAATAAGATATAATAAATAAATTATTACTTGATAGTTATCATCTGGGTCAACAAAAAATTCTATGAATATTAGTCCACATCATATTAATATTATATTGAATGAATTAAAAATAACCAGAAAGATCATATTTTTTCTTTTATTTAGAAGAACAGTTACTTTCCTAATGCTTTTAAAGTAGCAATGTGAATAAGAAGTTAGTGGATAAACAGAAGTGGCACTGTGGTAGCCAAATAATGTCCCAAAAGGTGGAAGATGTTATTGGTGTTATATATAACATTTATAGGAGAATACATATTCAATGGTAATGTATAGAAAAATCCAAGAGTTGTAATACCTAAATATTCAATTTGACTATAGTGAAAAAAAAAGTGAATAGTTATTCCCTACTTTATGTAACAATGATTAAGTTATTATCCAATTCTAGTTGTGTGGATGGAATTATTATAGACCATGTGAAGGACTAGATAATATTTTTTAGTATAAAACCATATAATACTATCATGTACCATATTTACCTTATTTGATATAAATGAATCCAATAAATAAAAGTGAATAATAGAATCGAGATCATAATAGGTATAAGAGGTGAAAGGGATTAAAGTTATAAAAGTTTAAAAAGTTCCCAGAACAGATTCTCCCCCTCTCAGGGTTTAGTATATCCCAAAGTGGTCCAATCATTTTAAAAAATTAGTTGGGTTCAACAGAACCATTTTTGTTCTATGTTAAGTTTAATAAATGTGAATATCCTAGGATGAGGCCATAGGATATGGTTTATATTCCCTTGTCTGTAAGGGACATAGGTATAATACTCAATGGATGATATGTTATAGGAATTTTAGGGGTAGGGTTTTGAAGTATCCTTGAACCCTAGTAACACATTGATAATGGAAAAATTGATAGTCATATAACTTTAGTAGATTTATAAATTAACTCCTGAGATTAGTGGTTTATTCTGTGTTGTAATATCCCAATCCCTTCTATCTGATTCATTAATGAGATTTGGGTGCTGGAAGTGTTGTTTAAGAATTTGGTGGATGAGAGGGGATTTTAGAGGTGAAACATTTACTAATAGAGGTAGGTTATTCTATGAATGTTTGAGTCGAAACATGATTGTTTAGATAGAATAGATATTAAAATATGTTTTTGGTGGTTCAGGGTGTGAAGGTGGTGTCACAGGCTAGGTTCATGGTTAATGAGGGTTAGTGATGGTGCTAGATGTCTGGTTGTAGTACAATAAGGTGTGATGTGGTGAAGCTAAACCTTATGATGTTTTGGTTAATCTTAAAAAGACTAATTTTACTATTTCTAGGGTTTGGGAATGTAGGATTATTTCTTGAAAAGAGACAATCTTGGGGAGATTTTCTGATTTTTCCATTTATGGTCATTGTAATACCCCATAGATATTATGACATATATCATGAGAGGTTAGTTTCTAAGGGTTTACTATTGAGAGGCAACACACCATAATTCCTTGGTCACAACATGAAACACACTTTATTATATCAAATCTAATATTTTGGTTTAGTCATTAATTTGTGGAAATAAGGATATTCACTTAAATATTTCAATGGTTAGGTAGTATTATAATCATCATGGAAGGATGAGGGTATTTCATTCCATGACGAGTCTATTTTCAATGTAGGTATTAAGCTATCTATCCCTTTGAATCCCAAATATTTCATTATATTTATCTCCGAAAATGAGTCAAAATATATTATTATTTTGAGGTTTTTGAAATAATTTTGGGTGTATTTAGGATTTTTATTAATGTGATCCACTTGTTTCTATCTAAGGTGTGTCTCCACTTTTTTCATATTAGGTATTATCCATGTTATTTGCTTGGGAGACTATGGATGTAAATTTATGGGGTTTTTTATAAATAGTTGTGGATGATATGGATTATTTTCATCAAGATTAATGAGGATTCCATCACCTAATTTTGTCTAAGTGAAAATTTTAGGTTCACCATATTTGAGTATAAAAATTTATAAACCACCAGTTGTGTTAGGGAATTTTAGACCACAATTTAGTTTGTTGTATACTGAGGGTGTTGAAAACATTTTCATTATTTGGGTGTATTTTTAGGATTAACACAATAGACACTATAAATTATATCAAATAAAAATTCATGGGAAGGGGAGATCTGCATGTGGTTATATACTTCATTTGATATTTCTTAAGATATGGATGATTATTTGTTTTCCCACTATTGAAATTATTATTTTAAATAAAGGTTATTATTCCCTTCCATTAATTGTAATATAAGAATAACTATTCATAAAATGTGTTGATCCCACATTGTTCATGTTTTATTGACATTAAATGGTTTTCAATTAATATGTAACATTCAATGAGTTTGATGTAAATATGATGTTAAATACAAATTGAAGTGAATAAGATTATTTTCAAAGTTTGTTAAGATCCAAACCACTATGAAGGAAGAGTTTTCATAGTTGTTTCTATTTGAAAACAATTATTAACGACAATATTGGAAGTTGTTTTGAAGCTTATTTTCGTTATTCAAATGAAAATATGAATTTCATCCCATAGAATATCTGGAGTCATTCATTTATATTAAAGAAAAAATATTGATGGAAATATTTTTATTAATTATTATATTTATTTGATGAATTTGTGAGATCATTGAAATATTTGAGAATTTTTGGAGTTTATTTAGTTATTACTTTGACTCCATTTATAAAGTGTTAAATTTTTAGGGGAAAAGAATAAAATTTTCTTTATCATATTATGTATGAATTTGGAGAAGTGGTGTATAATTTTTTATTTGTATTAGTGACTTTATGAATCTTATATTGTAAAATAAAAAAGTAATATATCCTAAATGAGAGGATTCATATGATGTTTTCTGTACACATAAAACCTCTAAATGTTTCGTAAGACCTTTATAAGCCGTGTATGATGACTATAGGATATTTATTATATTTTTCACGTATAATATATTTCATGATGTGATATTTAAATTTTTTTAAATATTTTATCTTTCTTGTATGTACTTTTATATGCATGTAAGAAACCCTGTTCAAGAATGGTTATAAATTTTTGACGGAACATGAATTTTCATTACCAGATTGGTTGAATCTTAAAATCAAGACTTAGAATCTGGTTATGAGAGTTGTAATGAATCGAATTTATTTTTTAGATGAGGAATGAGTCTAAAGAGGTAGCTTAAGTGATTGGTTGGTCTTCATAGGCTTCATGATATGTTTTGTATTTTTGGGATGTTTTTTAAAATGGGTTCATAGTTTAGTCTATATGGTTTTGGAGAAACTATACGACAACTTGAAGATCGAGAGGTTTTTAGTTCATTTTGAACTAAACATAGTTGGTTTTCATGGATATAGAATGGTTTGGGGTGAAATTTGTGAGGAAAAATGAGAAATTGTGCGTGGTAGAGGAGGTATGAGACATGGTGTTTGGGTTGTGTATATTTTCAGAAAAACCGTGCACCTTGCTACAAGTGGGAGGAAGTGCAGAAAACATGGTTGGTAAAAGGTTTGTAAAACTATGTAGCCTAAATTTATTGGACATTATGTGTTGGATAATAGTGGTGCAGACAGTTGGTACACATTTTGGGAGACCATATAGAAAAACTGTGTGGGTGGTGGATTTGGATATAACCAACCACACGACAGGCACATGACTTAGTAAATAATATGTCCAAAAAATACAATTACATTGAGTTTAATAAAAATGATATCTTTACCGTATTATAATATAGTATTTTCACTAAACCATCCATTTTCTCTTCCCAGAGTGTGCTTAACTATAGTAGGGTTCCCCTCCCATCCTACATTCTTTATGACTCACCAAGGTGGTGATTTGGCGGTGTGTCTTTGGTGTTCAAGGTGAGATTTAACTTCTTCATCATTCCCTTTATCCCTTATATTGGTAACTTTTAATTTATGAATTTCAGGTCTATGATATTGATTTCAACTCCATGAAGGCATGTTGAATCATCCACGAATGATGGAGTGTTTGGTTGGCTTGGGTAGAATAGATCATGACATTGATTTTTCAGTTAATTACATGATATATCATTAAAGCATGAGACCATGGTGATTTTTCATATGTTTTTCAAAAAAAAAAGATATATAATTTGGTTTCTAATTTGGTATCACAACATAGGGATTTCCTAGTATTGGTGTTGGGAGTCCATTGTGGACATTCCTTGGTGGTTTCTTGGAGTTTTAATTATAGTTGATTGAACTGGGGATTATTCTAGCATTATTCCAAGATGGTTTTTATTTAATTATTGAATTATAAATGTTTTAATTAATTAATTATTGTTGGTTGGTATGAAGATGACTCTTGGGAGACCAATATGTGCCATGTTGGGTTCTAAAGATATGTGAAGGTACCTGTACCGGATTTGGAAAAGCCACTATGTTTTTGAAAGGTCATGTTAAGATTCTCTAATGAGGCGGGTTGTCTATGATCATAACCTATAGTGTTGTTCATTTATTTTCTTATTTATGTGGTTTTAAACTTAAATACAATATGTTTCATGTTTTTATTTCTTTTTTTATGTAATTTAATTGGGTGATGAGCTTACCTTAATAATTTTTTATGTCTAGATTGATTGAATAGGATAGGGATTGTGGATAGAACTATTAAGTAAATAGTGATACCCTTAAAGGGGTAAAATTTTGTGGTTTATGTGTTGAGATTTTATGAAAATCCCTATACATCTCGTGAAATGGTTTTAAGTAAGTGCATTGCCTTATAACCCAATTTTGAGGGTCAGAGAGTGAAATGATATGTTTTCAAATGAAACTTTTTTTGAAATGAGGTTTTGACCTCCAAGTATTTTTTTAAAAGGGTTTTTAATTGGATTTCACATTTTGATTGGAAATGGGTATGAGGTGACGTCTTTAGTGAAAATTCATTTATTGATCTTGTGGTGGTTTTAATAGATATTTTTTCCTTGGGCCTAGTTTTTTTCAAAATAGAAATAACCAAGATTAACAATTGTGTTTTGAAATGTTTTGTGTGGGTATTGGTTTATTTTTTTTCCATGTGATAAAGGGTTGGGACATATTGAGACATGTTTTTTTGAAGGCTTGCAGGGTCCATAGTATTCAATAGTGGTTAAAAAGGGTTGTGGTGTCTTTGTTTAACATTTTTTATGGTCATGATTTTGAGAAACGGTAATAGTAGAATTATAGATTTTATATATTTCTTAGATGCTAGAATGATTTTCAAGGAATGATAGATTTGATATACATTTTGGGTGATGTGCTGATTCTATATGTCCATGTTTTATATTATAGATATGGTTTCAGATTGAGGCTTTATTCACGGATAGTAAACTTCATGGTTTAAGTTCCAAACATGAGTTCTAGGCGTTGATGACATACCATGTTGAAAAGGATTTTGGACTAATACTCATTCTTATTGGGTTGCGGAAGATTGGTGATCTAGGTACCATCGATGATACATTTAGATGGATTCTGAAATATGGTTCTAGGAACCACTGTTATGTTTTTTGACGCGATTGATGGACCAGATTTTTAGTATCGGTACTGATAGTTTATTATGATAAGGTGATGGTAAGTGGTTCCAGCAATGATTTTTTTCTAATGTTGATATTAGATATAGATTCCAGAACAGGGTCCTATGTACGGATTGAATGGACACATGATATATGTTTTTTGGATTTTTTTTTATATTCTATACAACCCCATGATGCATCAGATGTATGGTTTAGGTTTGGTAGTTATGGTTGTACTGGTTCTCACCTTTGAGTCAGTGTTCTAGTGGGCATTAGATGAGTTTCCATGTTCCACAGATCATATCTTTTATTTAACTGTTTATTATTTCTCCATTGTTCATCTGAATAAACTATTTTACTGATTGTTATTTTCATTAAAAACAGTTGTTTGTGGACTATAAATTTGTAATCACACCCTAATCGGGCCTCCATTGCACTTGGGTGCCCGAGAAGCTCTCACAGGTTTAATGTATGAATAGGTTTGGTATGTGTCCCACATTGAGTATTTCTTTTCTGGAAAAAAATGATTGTGTGGTATTAGGTGAATAGAGGGGCTTGGATCAGTGATATAGTAGATCCCATTTTAGTTTCTTTTAGTTTTGTAATGATATGTAAACAGTCTGATGGGCGGTTGGTTTTTTTATGAAATATACATTTTGGACTTTATTGAATATTGAATTTTATTATATAATAACATGTCTAATTTATTTATTCTTACACTAACTATATTTTGTATGATATTTTGTTTTTTACTTATGTATGTGAACTCTAATATAGGGTATAGTCTCCTCATAGTTTCATTTCAGACCGTTACTACTAGTCAGCAGCATCTGGCGTATGATGAGGCATACATGAGGTATTATGGTGAATGAGATTAGGGAACCAATTTAGTGTCATTTAGGTTGAGATTATACATAGTGGTAATAGAAGATTTTATTTCATATTATTTTAATATTTGGATTTCTGTAGATTGGATATATAGGGATATTTCAAATTTTACAATGGATGTTGGGCTAGTGCATTGTGAACACCTATTTCGATAGGATATCCAGGTAACCCGGAATTGGTATTGATGTTTGATATTTGTGATGTTATTGTTCCATAAGATTTTATCATCATGTAAAAAACTTATTTTTTTTGTTTGATGGTTTATGATGGATTTTAGGCTCTTGGACCATTAGAAATAGAACTGTGACTTATTTTTGGATCTTGGTATGTAGAGGCAAGAAGTGTCTCATTCAAAATGCTAGGAATATAGGATCCTCAGGTTGTAGTCCAGGTAGTGTGTGATTTTAACAATTCTATTTCTATGGAAGATTATGTGTACCTTTGATGAGGAATTTAGTGGTGATGACGTTGGTGTGGTCCTCGTCTGTGGTTGGTGAAATGATTATCACAATCATGACCTTTTTTACACATTTACTCATGATTTATTACATAAATCACACTTAATACAACTTAGAAGATCGATAACTCTTGTGTAATTGGGTATTATTAACATTACATAACAAATTAAAACATAAAATACACCATTTTTATTGAAAAATTTATTTACATGACCAAAAAATTCCTTCATACTTAACATTTCATGGGAAAACCTAAGGACATACATAAGAATAGGGTGAGATATAAATCCTGGTAAGGGAATAAACATGGAATAAAATGAGGATAATGATACATGATATAAAAGGAATATCAATGAGTCATAAATTAACATTAATATAAAGGCATGGTATAACATGGTAATCATATAATGGAATTGTGGAAGTAACATACAACATGATATTAGCATGAGTCAAGGGTCATTACACATGGATTATCATGAGTAAAACATCATTGCACATTAATTACCATGCGTAAACCCTTGTTTCACATGAATTTTCATGATTAAAACATCATTTCAAATGAAATATCATGATACTAAGAATTACCCAATGCATTGAAGTGCTATCAGGGCACGCCCTTCATAAACCTTTTACCTCATGCATATGTGTGCCACATTGCTCATATAAGATGGAATCATTCAACATAATAAGTTATTCCATAATCACGTAATTTAGAATACTTACATGTATGAACCAAATCAAGAAGTATATGAACATAAATTTGAATACCCTTGTTATATAAATGAGTTCGGTATTCATTACATGATGGAAAATTATAGTTCAATTTCGGCAGCATGGCGTCGTCAAATAGAAATTCATAAAAATATGTGGATGAAAGAGAAATTGGATCTCGTAATTTATAAATGAAATGTATAGTAAGGTTATAATTTATAATTATACCCCAAAACATGAAATATAAATTAATATGCATAATATAATAGAAGTTCTTGAATGGAAATGAAGAGAGGGAAATCTGTTAAAAAAAATTAGCATGGTAATAGGTGTATATAAAAAATCACGGATGGATTGATGAGAGTGGAAATGAAGATATCATTATTTATAAATAAAATGGATAGTAAATGGAGTTTTTATTAACATAACCAAACATATTCAAATTTAAATTGAAAGACATATCAAAAATGGATTTCATGATTAAAGAGGAGAGTGGATGATCTCTTACTTGGATGTGTGACTCCAAAGGCTTGGGATGGGTTTCCTATGAGCTTTGAGGCACCTTGGGAGGACTTTAGGGAGATTTCTTTTCATGGTGGTCAGGATTTGAAGAGTTTTAGTTATGATAAATGGGATCATAGGTGGGTTAATATAGGAAAGGATGGGGAATACAATATTATTTTGTTTTTGAACACTATATAATAAAATATTCAAAACCACAACCATACCATGGTTTTTTCTAATAGTTTCCAGAAAAGGGGAGTGATATACAGTATTTTATAAGTCTAATGGCCAATGATATTAAAATATGGGATCTTCTTATGTGGAGTTGAGTCATACTTTCAAAAAAATGAATTTAAAATCTTAAAATATATTATACGTTTTGGTGGATTCACTAAGGATTTATAAAATAAGTCAAATAAATTTAAAATAACATTATTTTAATTTTACAAAATGTATTTGGCTGAATATCCCATTTATCATATTTTATTACACCATTATTGGGTCATTATGATGTCATAAAACACATTATATATTTATACGGTATTTATTTTTTACCCAAAAATTTGATCATTTCAAAAAATTAAGAAAAATTCACTGTTAGATAATTTAGACAAGCTGATTCAAAAAAAATATTAATTTTATCTAAATAAATTTCTAAATATGTGAACATTTTATTTTAAAACGAAAACTGGAATTTATTGAAAATTGACGTGTTTTGACAAAAATAGTTTTTAAACCTTAATCAAAATTACTTTTGACTTCATAAAAATACATTATCATTTATATTTAATAAAATTGATTTAATAATAATATTTTATTAGAATTTTGTTTAGTTAAAAATTACATTAATTCATTAAAAATAGATTTCATAGTTGAATTTGAATTTTTTTTTTCTTTAAAAATCATTAACAAAGTAACAAAAATAGAACAAAATTATATTTATTATTTTATAAAAAAATAATGTACATAATCATAATGCTTGGGTCTTGTTAAATATCCCATTGTTACAAAAGAATATGACCTAAGAGTAAGGTGTACAATGGTGGGGATTTCATGGGGTCATTCGGTGAACATGGATGGGGCCATGATCTCTATGAGCTTGAACATCTCTAGTAAACGGTTTCACTCATGCTTAAATTGTTGGATATCATCTTAGGCATGCTCTAGGGAATATCCTAGATACTCTATCTCCCTTGGAAGCTATGATAAATGGGATTCATAGATTATGATCTTACTACTTAAGGCCTAACTTCCTTTGTCGATGTCAGAAGGATTCGTTTAAAAACTAAATTTAAACTAGTCATGAAATCACAGTTCAACAACTATATTATCAATGGTAATGATACTATACGATCATTTAAATTTAATTGGAAAAAATATGGAATTTTTTTCTTTATCCACCAGCCATTTAATAAAATGAAAGTAAATTTTATTCATTAATTTTTCAGGTCGTTACAAACTTCCCCCCTTAAGAAATTTATCCCTTGAAATTTTGTTTCCCATACAAAAATTGATTGGGGAAACTCTGCTTCATCACCTCTACTAGTTCCCATGTTTCTTCTTCAAACTTTCGTTTTCTCCAAAACACCTCAATGAGGGGAATTGTATTATTTTGTAGAACATTTTATCTACAAGTTAAGATCATCATCAGCTGCTTCACATTGGAAAGGTCATTCTAAAATGGTATCACATATACATTGAGTACATGTGATGGGTCTAGGATGAACTTTTTAGGGGGATATATAGAATACATCATGCACCTGAGATTGGTTTTTTGGGAGTTCTAATTGATAGGCCACTACTCTGATATGATCAAGGATTTAAAAAGGTTAAATGTACCTTGTAACAATCATTCCCTTATTTCTAAATCTCATTAATATTTTCCATTAATATATGTTGAGATATTCCATGTCTCCAGAATCAAACTCTAGGTCACGTCGACGATCGTTAGTACATCTTTTTTGTCGACTCTGGGAAGCTTTGATGTGTTGTTTTATGGTCTTAACCTTCTCCACCATTTCATCAATCATTTCCAAACCTAGAAGTTTTTTATCCCAATACATTATCCCAACATTACCTTATTATGAACCTCTTCCCATAAAGAGATTTATAGAGATCCATTGGGATTCTCAAATGGAAACTATTGTTGTAAAATAACTTCTCCAAAGAAATATGTTGGTCCCATCCACCATTGAAGAAATATTTTATCATATCCTCAATTGTTTGGATAGTCTGCATAGATTGGCCATTATTTTTTAGGGTGATAATCCATACTAAAGATAAGATTAGTGTTTAGAGCGTGATGGAGACATTCCCAAAACATAGAGGTCAATCTTGCATCTTAATCTAACATAATAAATTGTGGTACTCCATGTAGCCTTACCATTTCTATGATGTATATCTATGCCATCTAATCCATTGATACTTCCTCTTGATTTTAAATTAAGGATGAATTCTTCATAATACGATCGACAAAAAACCCAATAGCAATGTTTCCTTTGGATGTATTTGGATATCTAGTGATAAAGTCCATGGTGATGTCTTTCCATTTCTATGTTGGTATGGGTAATGGTTCCATCATCCCCTTATAATTCTACCTCTCATACTTCACGTTCTGAAATACTAGGCACATTGATATATATTCAGATATCTCATTCTTCATGTTATCCCACCAATATTTCTCCTATATATCTCGATACATCTTTATGTTTCTTGGGTGAGTGAAGAAATTCGAACTATGTGCATCATCCCAAAGAACTTTCTTTAACTCAATATTTTATGGAACACATATTCTTGACCCAAATATCACAATTCCTTCTTCATTAACATTGAACTCCGTGGATTTACCATTTATGATAGTTTCTAATTTTTCTATATTCCCGCATATTATATTTGAGAATCCTTTCACATTTTAAAAAAGGATGATTGAGCAATAATTTTGGAAAGGATTCATGATATTCAATTATTTATGATTATCGTGTTCAAATTAATAAAATCTATGAAGATTGGATCATTTTCAATTCAAATTAATGATAGAATTTCTAGGTTTGTTCTACTTAAATAATCATCGACCTTATTCTATTTCCCAATATTGTAGTAGATTCCTCAGTCATAATCCTTGATGATCTCTAAAAATCGTTGTTGGCATTGATTAATCTCTTTATGTGTGAATATATATTTGAAGCTTTTGTGATCTGTATATATTTCACAGTTTTCCCCAAGGGGATAATTCTACTAGATTTTAAGCACAAAGATCAAAATTTCCAACTACATGTCATACGTGGGGCATTTTTTCTCATGAATTTTCAACTGCATTGAGGCATAGTTAATGACTATAATTTTTCATCAACACACATCCCAATACCTTCTTTGAAGCATCCCTTAAGGTTACAAAAATTTTCCCACAGGTGGGTATTGTGAGGGTAGGGGTAGTGATAATCCTCTTTTTCACCTCTATAATGATTTCATCTCATTCATAATTCCCAGAAAAAATGACTTCCTTCTAAGTTATCTTGGTATGAGGGCTTGAAAATCATGATAAATTTCCCACAAATCAGATATAATACAAAGCTAATCTATGGAAGATAGGGATATCTATCACAAATTTCGGCCTCTAAAATCCCTCAATTTCCTTTTTCATAGAAGGATCAAAAAATATCAAATTTTGTAGGATGATATGCCCCAATAATGAGACATCACTAACCTAGAACTCACACTTGTTGTACTTTTCATAGAGCTTTTCCTTTCTCAAGTTCTTTATCAGAGTTCTTAGATGATCCATATGCTCCTTCTTGGTTTTGGAGTATCTTATAATGTCATCTATATATAATTCCAAAAATATGTCAATGTAATCTCTAAATACTATATTCATCAAGTCCATGAATATTTATGGAGCATTACTGAGTCTGAATGGCATAACTATGAAATCATATTGCTCGTACCTTATACAAAAACCAATCTTGGGGATATCCTCTTTCATCACTCTTACATGGTAAAATCTCGATTGTAGATCCACATTGGAGAAGCATTGTTTTTCACATAGCTGATCGAATAAAACATCAATTTGTGGAAAATGATTCTTGTTCTTTATCATGATTTGTTGGGCTAATGATAATCAATGAAAAGGTGCATTGAACCATACTTATTATTGACTAAGTGGAATGGTGCACCCCATGGTGAAGCACATGGGTGTATAAACCCTTTATATGTATTCTCTAGTAGTTGTTTCTTCAATTCCAAAAGTTCCACAATAAGAATTCTATATGGAGTCTTCGATATTAGTAACTCCCTAGGTATAAGATCAATCGATAATTCAACATCTCTACTAGGAGTTAGATCAATAAATTTCTCAGGAAATAGATTAGAAAATTACTTCATGATAGACATGCATTCAGGAACGATTCATCCTTATACTAAATCATTATAGAAATATACACGTGCTCATAGGGATGTAATATCCATTCTTGGGATGATGGTGCTGATGAATATTCATCCTCCTCCTTGCACTTGTGTAGAACATGGGTTCGATTCTCCATATGGTGACCGATTTCCCTATCGTAGAAATTTATGTTAACTATATATAGGGAATACAATCCATGATTAAAATTGCATCAAATTATACCAAGGGAAGTATAAAAAGATTCACCAAGAAATTGAATCCAAATTGTTTTACAAGGGTTGATCTATATTCATGGGATGCAATAATTTCCCCATATGTGGTTTTCACTAACATCTATACTTCCATTCTTAGTGGTGGTGTTTTTATTGTTCTACTTATCATTTAGGATATAAAAGAATTCATACAACTACATAAAACAATCATACCTTTCTATTTTGGATTCTTGTTATACATTATCCAATATAGACTTAGGAATGATTATTTTAAACTATTAAACTCGAAAACGGGAATCCAATGGAATTAAATGGATAAAATATAAATTACATGTATCTCTATAACTTATGAGTTTCTAGGATTCAGCCTATGTTATCCCTGAACTACTTTCAAATATATATAATTATGTAAATTTGTTATTGTTCTATTAATAATGGTTTGTAATGAGCTTTTGAATTTACCATAGCATACCCCCTGGGAGTGTCAAACATGGTGCGTAGTAAGGCATGTTGTCATGTACCAGGTTACACTAAGCCAAGCCCAGAACACCTTTTCGGAGTTGTTACCCCTTGGTAAACATATACTAGAACCATGCCCACTTGTATTATCTAGACATGGATTTATTTTATTGATAAAAAACTTACTGTATATTTTACCAAAATATATGGATGTTTTCTTACACTTAGTCTTATCCCTAAAGAATTTAACTAGGGGTTTTTAATACTAATCCATATGACTCCACCTTAACATTGATCATAAAAAATATGTTCCATGAAAGATTGAAAATTGGTAATAATAATTTCCTAATCTCTTACATTTGGGCCACCATCACAAACATGTACGAAATCATTATGAACAATTCCAGATGGATTGTTTCTAGAAACTCCTCTATGAGATTCTGGTGGAACAACTGGACTGGTGCTCCTCTAATCTCCCTGATTCCTCCTAACTGTTCTCCTACTAATATCAATAACACTATTATAAATGTTCTTTCTTCTCATATTGACACTATTCCCGCTAATGATGTTCAAATAATTGATAATTACCCATTTTTATTCTTGAAGAATTTTTTGATTTGGGAACCTACTCACAATGGGTTACAGAATTCAAAAAATTTCTATAACCACACCATCCATAACTCTGAAAATGACTTCAAATTGATTATATTATTTGATAAGTCCTGGATATATCCTTCAATACTTACTCTTATTTGGTGTCTTTCCTATAATAGGGTTCCCATTATTGCTTTCTTTCAACCTTTTGGGATTCAACATTGCTCTAAATGTCTTCTTTGTAATCATCATAGTGAAATGAAAATCATTTATTTCTATCATTTTCTACTTCCAATGATCTTTAGAACAATATTTTTGAGATATTTGACTGTAGATGTCTGATCCTTGACTCTATAAATGACCAGCTAAAAATGTAGCGCAGAAATGGATAACTCCAAAAAAATTAAGAACTTGTTTCTTACTGGGGTTGCAAAGGTAATTCACAAGATCAGGTATGATAAAAATTCAATTTTTCACAAAAATGTTTCAATTAACATTAATGTAGGTTAAATGACGATTTTCATTTCTATTCAAGAAGTAGAATTGATTCAACGAGGGAGCTGCAAAACTCTATGGCTGATTTTATGACTCTGAGATAGCTTTGGGTTGATGCCATTTATTTCTATCGAAGACTCATGTTTGAGATTTTTGGTGACCTCCTAGATGGACCAAAATCAACATGGATGGTGCCTCAAAAGGAAATCTAGGGCCCACATGATGGGGCACCGTCTTTTGAAACCCCCTTGGTCATATTGTTGGGAGATTTTTGGAGGTTGCATTTTTGCAACCTCTTTGGAAACCGAAATGCTGAGTGTGATCCATGCCATCTATTTCACCCTGCACAATGTTTGGAACAACTTATGGATTGAAATTTATTCTACTACTGTAGTTCAGGACATCTAGAATGTGGTGATTCTTCTAGGTTAGCTGATTACTACTAACTAGATGAATTAAATCTGTTCTCTCTATAACATCAACTATATTGCATTCCAAACCTATTGTGAGGCGAATATGGTTGCAGATGGTCTCTCCAATAAAGGGGTTGCGCAAGACATAACCTAGCTTGAGAATATTCCCGAAAATTTGATTCCTCTTCATATTAAAGATTATAATATGATCTTATCTTTTTTATTCATATAATATTTCCCTTTTTAAAGAAACATTTCTTTGGTCACATGACCAAAGCACTATGTTCTTAAAAACCTATCTTCTGATTCCAACTACAACCACCCTAATCACTATTACACATTTAATCATGACTTATTACACAAATTTAACTTAATAGAACTCCGAAAATTGAGAGTTCTAGTTTATTTGGGGCTTAAGAACATTACATAACATATAAAAACAATAAATACAACATCTTTATTGAAATTTTATTTACATGATCACATCAATCCTTCATACTTAACATTGCATGGGGTAACCTGAGGACATACATAAGAAAAAGGTGAGCTATAAACCCAGTAAGGGAATAAATATGGATTAACATTTGGAAAATGATACATGAAAGAAAATCAATATCAATGAGGCATAATGTAACATGAATTTAATGTCATGATATAACATGATAATCATGACATGAAAATGTGGTAGCAACATACAACATGATATTAGCATGAGTAAAGTCTCATTATACATGGATTAGCATGAGTAAACACTCATTGCACATGAATTAGCATGATTAAACCCTGATTTTACATGAATTATCATGAGTAATCCCTTATTTCAAATGATGTATCTTGATATTATATCTTACCCAATTCATTGGAGCGCTATTAGGGAACACCCTTCACCAACATTTCATTTCCTGCATAAGTGTACCAAATTAAACATATAACATTGAATAACTCAACATAATAATCTATTACATGATCAGAGAATGCTGAATACATACACTTAATTCCCCAATTGGGAAGTATATGACCATAATGGTTAATACCCTTGGTAGAGAAACATTTTTGGTATTCACTATACGATAGAAAATCGTAGTGTAATTTCGGAAACATAGCAGAGTCAAATAGAAATTCATGAAATAGGTTGATGAGAGAAAAAAGGGTTATATCATAATTTATAAATAAAATATATAGTAAGGGGATAACGGAACATTATACTCCAATATATAAAATGGAATTTAAGATTCATAATATAAAATAACTTCTTGAATGGGAATGAGGAGAGAAAAATCCCTTAGGGAATTTCGACATGGTAACAGGTGTATATAAAGGATATCAGATGGATTAATTAGTGTTTAAAAGAAAATATAATTATTTATTAAGAAAATTGGAAGTAATTGGAGTATGTATGAAGATATCCCAATATTTGAAAATTGAAATTGAAAGACATATTATAAATGGAGTGCTTTAAAAAAGAGGAGAGTGTAAGATCCCTTAGTTGGATGTATGACTCCAATGGCTTGGGAAAGGCTTATTAGAAGATTTGGGGAGCCTTGGGAGGACTCTAGGGAGTATGAGAAATGGTTTTTTCTATATTAAGATATTATTAGTGAAGAGAAATGGGAGATTTAGTGTGGTTATATTGGAAAGGAGTGGGATTTCATCATTATTGTGTTTTTGGACACAACATAATAAAATATTCAAAACCACCAACCATCCCATAGTTTTTGCCTATGGTTTCTGAAAATGAGGAGTGGTATACATTATTTTATATGGATATGGTCCGAATAAATTAAAATATTTCCCTTTCTTATGTGTAGGAGATTTATACTTTCAGTGGAATGATTATAAAATCTTAAAATATATTATATGTTTTGAAGGATTCACTAGGGTTTTCTAAAATAAATTAAAAATCACATTATTTTAATGATAAAATAATTATTTTCCCAAATATACCTTTTATAGTATTTTATTTTATTACTATTGGTTCATTATGATGTCATAAAATATGTTATAGATTTATTTAAAATTTAATTTTTACTCGAAAATTCGACCATCCCAAAATATTATAAAAAATTCACAGTTGAATAATTTCAACCTTCTGATTCCAAAAATAATATTATTTTTATATAAATAATTTTCTAAATATTTTAATTTTCTCTTTTAAAATAGAAAAAAAAAATTACGGAAAATTGTTGGGATTTGACAAAAAAACAAAACCTTAAAAAATTACTTTTTTTCTTCATAAAAATTACAGGATATTTTATATTTAAAAACAGTATTTTAAAAATTAAATTTTATTAGAATATTATTTATTTAAAAAATCCATTAATTCATTAAAAATAGACATTTTAATTTAATTTGATTAATACTTGCAATTTAAAAATAATTTACCAAGTAACCATAATAGAATGAAAGTATATTCATTATTCTATACAAAAATAATGCACTTAATAATAATGATAGTGTCTTGTTAGATATACCTTTATTACACAAGCATAAACCCTAGGAATAAGGTTTGCGATGGTGGGGATTTCATGGGTCCATTCAGTGAACATGTTTTGGGTCGTGATATCGATGATCTTGAACTTCTCTAGTAAACAATTCCACTCATGCATAAGTTATTGGATCTCAGCTTGGTAATGGTCTAAGGAAAAACTAATAAATTCTACCTCCCTCGGAAGCATTGATAGATGGTTTTCATATGGAACTATCCTACTAGTTGAGTCCATCACTTCCTTTGTCTATGACAAAAGGATTTTTTTTAAACATTAAATTTATACTAGTAATATAATCACTTTTCAAAAACTATATTATCAATGGTAATGATATTAAATGGATATTTAAATTTTAATTGTATAAAAAAGAGTGCATGTGTTTTCTGTATCCATTAGACATTTAATTAAAAATATTAATTCTATTAGTAAATGTTTGGGTAATTACAATGATCCTAGTTGGTCAGTCTGGAATCAGTATTGAACTATTTTACTCATATGGGATGTTTTGTTTGGGGGTTGGTTTCATATTTGGGTTCTCTAGGTGGCGATATGATGTGTAGATTCTCGGAAAGGAAGGATTCCCTTGTTAGAATTTGTTTGGCATAACACCTATACAGTATGGGAACTTGTAATAGTGTATTTTTTTATATCATTTGATAATGAGATAGGTTCATGTTGATTCCCATTAGTTTGTGGCCTTTGGTGAGTTGACTTAGACACTAGTTGGTTAGTCTTAGTGGCTTGATGTGAAACTTGAATGGTAGTTCTATGTGAGAGAGCATATTTAACTTGTTTACATGGATCTGGTTCAGGGTTTGTGCCTTGTGGATTTTGATGGTGGCCCATGAGAGAGGGTTCAACCATGTTATATGTGATTTCAATGATATGGTAACAAATAGATATTTGAAAATTTTGAAAACAATTCAATAATGGTGTAGCCGGGTTTGAGGTTTAGAATCGTTGTATTCCATGGGTTTTGAAAAAGATCACTTGAACGTTAATGTTTTAGCATTGTGGTTGGTTTCTAAAGGGTCGGGCATGTTTGGGTGTGTAACCGAGATGATATATGTGTAGATGATTTATGTGTAGATGTTATTAGTTGGATCGGTAGAACATGAGGTGCTGGAGGAAATGTAGTTTCTCATATGCGAGTTAACTATTGGCTGTGATAGTGCATATGAGTTTGTTCATGGTATGAGGAACATGAGGATTTCAGGTTTTTTGAGAGATAAAAATGATGTTGGAGTGATGATTCTTTAGAAACGTGGTGAGATTGAGGGTGAACTTAGAAACATGTTCAACAATGCTTGGGTTCTAAGGGAATGAAAAAATGGTTTTGGTTTAGAATTTTACTTTTGGTTTTGGAAATCATCAAGTATTATCTATAAATAGTGAGATAGTCATGCAGGGTAGGAATGTACTTAATTTATGGATTTTGAGATATATTTTCTTGATATTTGACTCACTGAGGTTGTAAATAGGTTCCATGGTTAGGTTATAAAAGGATGTGTAGCAGTTAAGTGATAATTGGATCTTCGAGGCATGGATGGTTGGTGATGCGTGTTATAATATTTTTGTGGATAAAACATTATTAGAGTGTAGGCCCGAGGTTCTTAAGTAGAGTAAGAATCCATGAGTCTGATGAGAGAAATTATGGTTGATATTAGACACTTATAGGTAGGGAGTCTAGGGAAGTTCCCCATCGACCGTTTATGGGTGAATGCCTATAGATGGGCCAGATATTGATGAATTCCATGGGTGTCAATCTCTGATACTATGAGTGGTTGATAATTGATGATTTATTTTTCCACTCCGGTGATGGTGAGATAGGAATTTCCAATTCAAGGGTTAGTGGTGGTTTGGGTTTGGGATGGAGAAATCGAAGTCGATGGGTGAGTCAGTGATGTTGACACTCTTATAGGGGGAGTTATTTGTCAGTTGTGGAAATAAAAAACCTATGCAGAATGGTTAGTGTGTTTATGGAATGAGCCATCAATATTTCATGGTGGAACTATGATGTCTGTGAAGAACCATTGATTTGTGTTGGTTTCATTATTGATGAAAAAAAATCCAGGCATTGGTTTCTGGATTATGGTGGTTCTAGAAAGAAGATAAGGTTTGGACTGTGGTGTCCATGTTTGGGTGATTTTTTGGAATGACACTGTGTGTGAGGGCATGGTGATTAGTTGGGATGGTGATAGATAGGTAGTTTGAGCTGAGTTATTTGGAAATGAGTTTGGTTAGGACATTCCAATTGGGATTGGCTCACAATGTGTCTAGTAATGTTTGAAAGATACATCAAGTGTATCATTTGATAATGAAGGAAACATATCAGGTTCTATTTGGAATTTCACGGAAATGATGGTACGTTATTAATTTGTTCTTGGATGTTGGATATGCATCCACATTTTTTTTATAACAAGTATGGTTCCAATGATGTTTTTCATTCTCATGGGTCCTGTGTATTGGTGAGTTAAGAACCACGTGAGGCACTTGGTGGGGATGTGAGTCTGGGTTTAGTTTTACATCCCTAGTAGCAAGGGATTAAGTATCATAAATTGGTGGTTATAAGCTAAATTTTATGGTGGAGAGAACTATAGATAAATGAATGATAATTTGATGTTATAATAAATGTTATTGATGGATGGATTTGGCTAAGTTCCATCATTTTTTTTGGGTTTTATAACAGATATTAATTCATTATTTTCTCAAGTTATGGTCCTTGAGTTAGAGCTTGTGCCTTGGTAGTGATTTAGGTTATTAGAATATGGATAAGGATACATCTTAAATATTTAGTGAGATATGTAGGTTGGGTGGTGTATCTGGATGAAAAATAAGACAGAATAGGGAATATAAGTATTATGTCATGAAGGCTGTAAGATCCCTTGTCCATAATTATTGTAAATTTCTAAAGAATTTTAAATTTTCATTATCGAATGGTTCAGAAAATGAATTAAGACTCATAATGAGATTATGAAAGTTTAAATTTCTCAAAATGGTGTTGGTATATTTTGAACAATGGTCAAGAGGTGTAAAAAGTTTTTTGATAAGATGTGGAGGCTTCGGGTTATGTTTTGGATGTTTTGGTTTTTTTAGAAAGGGTTAATAGTTTGGGGTGCATGGTTTAGGAGAAACTATAAACATGTAGATCAAGAGGTTTTAGTTACTTTTTTAGCTAATAATGTTTGGGATTTACCACTATATCATTTCTAATGGTAAAACGTGTCATGAAAAATGAGAAACCATTCATGGTAGAAATTTTATGAGACATGGCGCACATGGTGTACACAGTTTCAGACAAACTATGCACCTTGTTTTAGGTGAGAGGTAGTGTGGAAAATATGGTCTATGCGTATTTTTTTTTCAAACCATTCGGCCTAACCGTGAAAGAAATGGGTTTTTTATATTAGGGGTTCACATGGTTTGGGAAACTGTGAATAAAATCCATTCAATTGGTGGCTTTGGGAAGACCTAACCGTATTATTGGGGCACGGTTTGGAAAACCATGAGTCCAAACTATATATATGTGCATAATTTCATTAAAATTGTATTTTTGTAAATCCCCACTAGTATTTTAAGGCACCTCTCCCCTTTCTCTTTACCTAGTGTGTAGACACCATATGAGGTTTCTCCACCCTTCCTTCCTTCTTCAAGATAGATCAAGTAGGTGACTTTCTTCTCTGCCTTTTTCATTTAAGGTGATATTTATCTTCATCCTACTCCCTTATATCCCTTAAATTGATTACATATAATTTTTTATGTGTGGGTTTAGGTTCTATTCTAAATTTTACCCAATCATGGTGGAATTGGTGAAGAATTATGGGGCTTTTTGTCTTTTTATGTTGAAGAGTTCTCGAGCTGGATTCCGCACTTTTTTGAATGGTTTTATATTAAGGTATGTGATCATGGGTAATTTAAATTGGTTTTCCCAAAATTTTATTTATAATTTGGTTTCTGATTTTGATTAAACTTATAGGAATTTTCTTAGGAAATATGACGAGATCCCATTGTGGACTCTCCCTGGCAAATTTATGGAGGTTAGATAAGAGTTGGTCGACCTGGTGAGTTGTCTAGAAATTTTCATGTTTTTGTTAAAATAAATTAATTAAGTATAATTGGTATATATAATAAATTGTTGATTTTTGGTTTGATGTTGAGGCTTGGGTGACTGAGATGAGATTAGTTGGGTTATAAAGAGTTTAGATGATACTTGGACAATCCTTTCGCAAGGCCATCATGCTTTGTAAATAGAGTAGGAAGATTATCTAATGTGGTAGTTAGTCTAAGAGATTTACCAATAGTCTTATTGATTGATTTTCATGTATAAATTGTCTTAACCATTAGTCCCTTGAGTGCCTTGTTTTATTTTTAGGATTAATTAATGTAATATGGTGATGATCTTAACTTAATTAAGTTCATTGGTTGATTTCATTAAATATAAACGGGCTAACAGGTAGAAGTTTGAAATAAATGGTGGGACCCTTAAAAGGATAAAATGTGAGGATTTATGTGTAGAAATTTTATAAAAATTTATATAAGGCTCATAATATATTTTTAAGAGTTTTCCTTGGATTATGATCTTATTTTGAAGTCCAAATAGGTAAATGTTATGTTTTCAAATGAACCTTGTTTTTAAAGGAGGTGTTAACCTCCTTGTTTTTTTAAAAATATTTTTAAATTGGATTTCTATTGTTTATTTAAAAATTTTATGGGATGAATCTTTTACTTAATATGAATTAATGTATCTTGTTACGGTTTTAATGAAAATATATGCCTCAGGCCTTGTTTGTTTTTAAAAAAGAAAGTAACATGTTTAAGAAGGGTGTTTCTGAAATATTTAGTGAGGGTGTTGGTTTAGATATTTTGGCATGTGATAATGTTTTCGGCTATGTTGATACATGTTTTGTTTTTAATGGACTATAGGGAGCATTGTACACACTAGTTGTTAAAAAGGACTGTTTTTACATTAAATTTTTGTATGGTCAGGCTACTGAGGACATGTAATTATAGAATGATGTATTTTTTATATGGTTTATATGTTGGAATTATGTTATAGGCATTATGGATTTTATATTTGGTTTTAGTTCTTGATTGATGCTCCAAATATTGGTAGTATACTATTGAAATGGTGTCATAATGAGGCTCTCGACACTTATACTTTACTTCATGGTTTAAGATCCATACTAAGGGTCTAGGTGTTGATGGTATACCATGTGAAAAAGTATGTTGGACTAATTATTCTTCTCTATGGGTTGGTCCAGACTAATGCTCAAGGTTCCACCAATGATATGTTAAGATGGATGAAAGATTGAGGTTCTAGGTTGTACTGTTATTTTTTGTGTTGGGTCTGATGAACTCAATGATCAATATCAACATAGATAGTTTGGTACGGTTAGGGGCTTGGAGAGAGTTCCATACAATATTTTTTTTCTGATATTGATATTTCATATAGAAACCAGACTAGCGTTTTGGGTACTAATGGAATAGACGCATGAGATGGGTTTCATGGATATTTTTTGATACACTATACACCCTCATGTTGCATTAGGTGACTATTTTAGGTTTTGTAGTTATGGTTTACTTGGGTGGCACATCTTAGATCATGGGCTAGTGGGTATAGTATGAGCCATTGCATTCCATTGATTGTATTCTTTATTGTACAATTTATTATTTTCCACTTTTTATCTTCATAAACAATCGTACTGACTGGTATTTTCATTATACACCATTGGTAGTGGTCTATTAAGTTGTACGCACACCTTGATCAAGACTCAATTTCTCATGGGTACCTGAGAAATTCTCACATGTTAATTAAAGGAACAAGTTTGAGGGGAGAATTGTGTTGGGTACTATTTTTCCATGAAAGAATTATCTTGTTTGATCAGGTGACTATAGGGACTTTATTCGATGATGTTGTAGATCCCTTTGAAGTTTCCTTTTTTTTGTATGTTATGTAACCATCCGAGTGGGCGATTGGTTGTATGTATGAAATGTCCATTCATGCCTCTATTATATTTTGTTTTATTACAGCATGTTCATTTTATATATTCTTCATATTACTCCCTTGTTTATGATATTATTATATTTAGTTATAGGTGTGAACTCTCATATGGGGGTATAGTCTCCTCACAATTCCATTTAAGAACCCCACTACTTGTCTACAATATTTGGTGTATGAGTTGGCTTACCTGAGGTCCTATGGTGAAACGCATCAAGGTGCAGGTTTATTGGAATCTGAGGCATGATGCAAGAATTCACATCATAATTACCTTGGAGAATGGCATTGGATTTAGATAGAATTTAAACTAGTTTTGTTTTCAACTAGGATCACATCTGACATCCATATTATTATCATAAGACTTATAAATAGGACACATGACTTCGATTTGCATATGACTTCTTTCTATCCATGTAATACATTAAAAATAAGTATATTACTTTATCAGTTTTCATATTTTTTAAACTATACTATATGAAAATGGTTGTTTCTGGAAATTAAAATTTTAAGAATAATATTTATGGAATCATTCATGATCCATTCTCTGAAGTTGAAAAATAGATGAATCTATGTCTAGTCCTGATCGAATATTGAGACAAATATGACTAAATAAGCGTATATCATGGCTCCATATATAACGAGATTTTCAAATGAGGATATTTTAACATAATTTTTATAATCAAAATAATGAGTAAGTTAATTTAGTGGATCACATGTAAGACAAACATCATGAAAATAAATATCAAAATGTGGTAATTGTTATTGTACAATTATTTGATGATGGAGAATAAATAATGATTCATGGGGAGTTCTATGACACAAAAAAGGTAGAAATGAACATAGTTGTGTCATGTATGACATACACACACAGATATATATATATATATATATATATATATTTCATGTCAATTTAAAAACATGTTATGTTTTTTGGGAGTTCACAAGGAAATAAAATTAATGATTAAATTGTTTTTCTAGTATAGAAGAATCCATGATATTATTTCATATCTGTATACACTTTATATATATTTTATGGAAAAAATGTGGTTTATAGGGATTTGAATCATCAGGAAATTTAAAGGATGATAATTATATAGTCGTTTAATGGTTTATAATTCTATATATACGATTTCAATGTATTTATATGGAAAAATAAATACTAAATCAAACGATGTGTAAATTATTTTGAAACTGATGTTGGTATCTATTATATAAATTCTCTAGGTCAATGAAAAAATATATGTAATGAACTAATATTATAAAAATCTATATATATAATTCATGATTTGAATATAATAGTATATCATTCATTAATAGTCTCTTGAATAAGCTATGTGTGTCATATAATAAGAATACCTAGTGAACTCTTATTGTTCACTGATGTGTAAGAAGAATATAAAAAGAAGGATGAAGGAAGAGTGGCTACACATTCTATATTTTCAATGACTGAATAAGTCATTAATTTTTCTAATAACATATGTTCTCAAACATGATTCTATAAAAGAAAATGAGGATTTTTGTGTGCAATTATGCATACAAATTAATAATATTTTCTTACATTAATCTATGTAATTATGTGAATAATAAAATAATATAAATTATTTTTCTAAAAAACCTATAAGCTTTCTAATTCTATATTAATTTTTAGTTTATAAGAAAAATTATATTTTTTTAAAGTACAAGATGTACTTTTTGAGATTTAGTAATAAAAAAAATAGTAAAAGTGAAAACTTGATTTTGAGGGATGGACACTTCTTATTTGTATCACATGTGTGGATTCTTGTGGGTCACTTGATCCATGGTTTTATTTGATAACAAAAATAATTACACTTTTTTTGGAAATATGAACATCATACATTTTTGTGCCTCCTCTGTGGGTGTTTCTGAATGTTTTATATGAAATAATGAATGTTACATGAAATAAAAAGAGTATCACTAACCATAACAAGTAAAAAAGGTGAAATAAAAAGTGATAAAATATATAAATTGTTTTGAAAATTCACAGTCAATGATTATCCCTTCTATCATTTTTGAATACTTAGTATACCATTCCAAACAAATGGTATCATAGATTGGTTCACCTTTCATTGGATTTATTAATGTTTAAATTGTTCTTTATTAAATATATAACTTTCACTTCAAAAATATATATTGAACAATAGTTTTATATTATATCAATATTCTTTGGATTATAATTCCTTCTCTTACAAGATAATGATGAATAGTGAAAATAATGAGAAAATATGTACAAAGGGATATCCCTCTTATGTAAATAATAAATAGTTTGAGTCCCTCCATGAAATGAAAATGACAAATATGAAATTAATGGAGAATAAATTGTTGTTTAGTCTACCACCAAGTAAGAATAAATCCCTTGTACTTCAAATGATTCAAGTATCTCAATAGATTATGGGGTGTGTGATAATTATACTGAAATATTCCCCAAGAAGATCAAATAACTAGTGAAAATTATTACATGAAAATAGAAGTATCAATAAATTGTTTGAATGATATGATACATAGTTTTCAAAAAGAATTAGTTTCTCTGGTTTTTGTAATTTTTGAAATATAGTATGGACTGAACACCCAAAACTATGAGGAGTCAAAGAAAATGGAGAAGGCATTTTAAGAAAGGGTTATATCTGGTGTAAATATCTCTAAATATTTTGGAACTAAAGAATCATAGAATTCACAATTTAAAGAGAAGTTATCCATGTTTGAAGAAGAGTGGCTCAATAATATAAATATTATGGGTGAGTATACTAAATGGATATATGTGTAGCTCCATGAATTTGGGTAAATCCTAAAAATCACCTTGATAGCATGTATTATTAATTGGAGGTAAAATATAATAGAATAATGAAATGGCAAATTTTTATAAGAGAAGGTTAAAAATCATGAATAAAATTTTCAAAACATGGGGAAATATTGTGGACAGAGTTTTTTTTATTAAAGATTAAAATAAAACACTCAATATGTAGTCTCTGTAATTTAAAATCTAAGTGTATAATTTCAAAAATACACATATTTATCCTTTAAAACAAAAAGAAAAATATGTTTCTGAAATATATTTTTCATAGGATGAATCTCGTGTTAAAGATATCTAGTTTTTAGAGAAGGGGTCTTAATGTTATTTTGTGATAGTTCTAATATAGCCTCAAAGAAGAGGTTACAACCCATAACTACATTTAATTATTGTATTAAATATGTTTTTGTTTGTAATATATGACAATGTACAAAATAATTTAAAAAGTGGATGAGGAAATCATTATATAATCCTTACATTATTTCCAAGGTGGATATAAGTAGTATAAGTGATGGTTCCTCAAAAGTAACACAAGTAATAGTGGAGAAACCACACCAAGAGAATTTTTTAAAATTACATAGTGGGTATTTTTTAAAATAATGGAAACAATTTGTGGGTTATTTATAGTAATGTGATTGGTTTGTACATATATCATCTGTGTGATAATAAAATTAATAAATTCCAAATAATTTTATGGAGAAATTTTCAAGGTAGAGAAAATATAGAAATATGAAACAACCAAATGTTATGAAAATAAGTCTATCAATATTTAATTTATTTGAATAACTGGGAAAAATATACCATACTTATAGTGGGTTTTGTTATATAAATAATGAATTCTCATACTAACATGTATAAAAAATGATATAAGGCTAAAACTAATGAATAATAAATAAGATCTATCCTGGGTAATTTACTAGAATGAAGCACTAAATTAAAATAATCTGAAAAAGATTTCAAAAAAGGCTTGTTAGGGGTCATTAAGTTATAAATTGAATATTTTTTATAGGATTTAAATTACAAAAATTACTGATGAGTTTAAAATAACTCTCAAGATACTGTGTGAAATTTTAAAAATTCTTATCAATATAACCAAATATTGTTTGGTCATTTGGAAAGTATATGTGGATGCTAAAATAAAAATGGATGAGGTTTAATTGAAAACACATTCTGAAAAAAAAAATCAAATAAAAATGAATATTCTAAAATTCACTAGCGTTTCTTTAAAAATGATGGCCCAAGTGGATGAAAAGAATTATCGCATCTATGAAATAAATATGATTAGATGAAAAATATTCTTTAACCATTATTCAAATAACATATGAATCCTTAATGAGGATTAAAATGACATTTTAAATGAGGGACCATTAAAATATAGGCTTCCAATATAAATATGAATAGTATGTAAAGGGTTCCACTCTACCAAAATCAAAATCATACATAAAAACGTGTTGTGGAAGCTTAATGACTGAAGTTACATGGTAGAAAAAATATTCTCAACCTTTTTGTTCACATTGAGAAGCAAATATTTCTCACATTAATCGCTTACTGATTTGTGATGTATTTTTTCATTTAGTACTAGGAAATGAAGGTGAATCATGGTGTCAGGGGTTGAAAATGATAGAGAGAGAGGGATTTCAAAAACTATTCCAAAATGATTAATTAAATATCATCATATACTGATCAATCAAGTGAAATTCATAAAAATAACTATTTATATGATCATCGTCTATTAAGATTGGGTAAGTTCAATCAGAAATGGAAAACATAATTTCTGTATAATCATTCCTTGAATGATCTATAATAAATTCATAAGAATATATATATATGATATAATCATCCATGGTGATGGTGTTAATGTATTCAAAAATTTGAAACTAAAAAATAAGTTCCATTAATGATGAAATTTCATCATGAAAGGAATTTTATTTATGAATTGAAGGTATCCACTATAATTAATTTCTTATAAGGGGATACAATAAGTGATATTCAAGTGAATGAGGTTTTAAATAATCTACTCTAGTTTTCTGTATCATAAAAATTTGAAATTAATGAATGTTCTTGTAAGAATTTCATTGACCAAGGTATGATTTCTCACTCTCTCATGACTGGTAACAAAAACAGTTCAAAATATTAATGGGGAGAAACTAATATTAATAAGTCAAATAAAATATTAAATTTAAAATATTATTTAGTGAATTCGTTTAATGTTTTAAATAATTAGGAATGTTTTTGTCCTCTGAGTTGAAGTGAGCGTAATAATTTTCATTGAGTCCCTTCTTGATAGATTGGTATCAAAATTGTTTTTAATAAATTATTTCTACTTTAGAGAAATGGATATTTTTTGAGAAATGTAATGAGTGTATGGTTTTCGTATGCAAAGAAATATATTTAAAATGGAATACATTGACTTATAAATTAAACCCTCTATTTTTTCACCAAACATGGATCATATAGACTTAGAGTGAAATAGTTGATAACACTTTACTTGAGTATGAATTGATACCATCATCCTATTAGTGAACTAAAATTATTTTCAACAATGTGGATGGATTAAAATGAAATAAAATATTTATATAAAAGGGAAGGGTGATATCGATAATAAAAACATAAATTGGCATTTAATTTTATGTGGGTATTGATAAAAAATTCAAATGGGGATATTTGTGTCCCTACATTGTGTGTCTTCTATTTATTTTCAATGATTGTAAATGAATATATATATTTTAATGAGGTTTATTTCACCATGTTTGTGAATATGATTTAATGTGACTAATAATGTCTTAGAATATGGTTATTAACCTAATAATTATTATATAATAGTCCCTAAAAAGGTGTTTACATTAAAAACAATTATTGAAGAAAATCATGTATGTTTATTTGAATTTATTTTCATTATTCACGTGCTAATGGTGATGTTATTATTTTGGAATATATTGGAAAATTCATTTATGATAAATGAAAATGGTGATTGGAATTATTTTTAAGGATTATCTCATTTATTGGATTAAATTTTGATGTGACATAAATCATTTAGAAGGTCTAAAGTTGATTTGAAGATTCCTGGGACACAATTGAGGAAGTATGAAATTTCCTAATAAAACCCATAAAATTTACTATTTAATATGTTATATGACTTTTTAATAGTGATTTTTGATGTTTTTATAGAATTCATAACATATTAGTAGGACTCATAGAAAATAAAAAGGTAATATATCATATCAGAGATGACTTGTAAGATGTTTGATCAACATATAAGACATATAAATGTAATTTATGATATTTTTGAGTTGTGTATGGAAATCATGTATAGTATATGATTTTTATGATATGTATAATATTATTATATATTATATTTTATAGGTTTTATGATGTTGTTGTTTCCGTTTATGAATATTAATTTAAACAATAGAATTATGATCAAATATGACTTTCTAGTTGGATAATGGTTTACCATTTTTGGAAGGCACCCCTAATCACATATGAGTTATATATATGTACTTCTAAAAATATTAGTAGGTCATAAGAAATTTTTATGTGTAAAAAATATATCTACCTACATAATAAATTCATGTTAAACTTATGGCTTCTACAATATATTTTTTCTGCAAATTCTACTATATGAAAAATGAAGATTCCAAAATATAAATTCTAAGGATGAAAATTTATAGGATGACGAAAGAGATATTATTTTATTTATAAAACATAATGAATCTATGTATCGGGAAAATAGAAGATTGAGATAAATAATACTGAGGAATATTAGATCATTGGTCTATATATTTTTAGATTATCAAATGACGAAATTTGAAAATCATCTTACAGATCAATGTGGAGAATAAGCTAATTTAGGTGATGCTATGTAAGCCAAAATTTTGGGAAATAAATATCAAAGTTTTTTTTATTTTTACTATATTTTGATTTAATGAATTATAATTAAGAATTAATCTTGGGAGTTTCATTACATTAATATGGGATACATGACCACATATATCTCATACAAGATTTATACATATATTCAACCAAAATTTATATTCGTGTGTGGTGTTGTGGGATGAAGCATGAAATACATAGAGTGAAAATTGTATTTTTTTCATAGAAGGAATAAGATATGATATTTTAACAAGGTTATATACAAATTACAATACTTTTTTTGAAATAATAAATTTATTCAGATCTGAGCCTTTAAGATAGTAAATGGATGGTCATACAAGAGTCTTTGTGTAATGCCCCGACCCCAGTTACCCAGAGTCGGTGCATTGTTACATAACATTGGAATGATACAAGGAATCATATCCCGAATAACCGATCAGTTTAGTAGTCATGTATGTACTAGACACATTCATATGTTTTATATTACCTCATGAAATAAAAACAGCTACAACATTTTTTCCCCTTTTGAACACACTAATATCCTTAACCTATCCGTATAGGTCACCCACAAACTACTTCTTCACATACTGGGAAAAATAAAACATAAAAAGGGGTTAGCTCAGATGCTCAGTAAGGATAAAAATATAGCAGAAACATTCATAAATAATCATAAACTTTTAAGGCAATGTATAAGACTAAAACAAAAGCCTTTTAAACTTAAACATTAGCATAATATAGAAAAGATAAAATCAAATAAACCCATTTACTTAATAAAATGGATATTATAATAGTTGAATAATCACATGAAATGTCGATAGACACTTTTATAATGATGGAATGCATAATGCCAGACTTCATAACCACATAGTCAATGCCTTGGGCCAAGACTACGAATAAGATTTTGTCAAGGCCTTCTGTCAAGACACTAGTTTGTCTCATGAGACCTACTGATGCATCGAGGATCTTGAGAGGTCTCCAACCATAACTTTCTATGTCCAATGCATTCCTCATATGAATAGCATTAATCATAACATAAACATTCCTATTAAAACTATCATACAAAATCTCAATACTTTATCCATAAACCATGAATTGTATTAAAAAACACATCCACAATCAAACGTATCACAAAACCATCAACACAATATGGATGATTTTAATCTTAATAAATCATCCTAGATCAAGAATAATATACAGTAAAGGATTTTGACATAGTTTAAAATGATCAGTAAAAATATTTGAGAGAAATATCCCTTTTCCATTAAATAATTTAAAAGTCACATAATTTATAATGGAGGTCATTTAAAAGATAGTTTTGAATCAAAGTGTCCCATACAACTTTGAAACTTTTTAAAGGAAATATAATTTCAAAAAATAAATTTCCATATAAATAAATCCTTAAAATCAACATGGGCATTAATTAAAAGGATTTAGAATGATAAATCTTTAAAACATTTAAAATTATGATCTAGTTAAATAGACCCTATAATAAAACCTTAAAAGATTCCTTTTGAATTTTTTTTGTAAAATATGGGTATTGATGATAATTAGGTCCCAGTAAATACTTAAACAAAAACAATCTTCGATATAATGAGATTGATGAAATAACCCTTACCTTGCACTTTCCTTTGGTCGAGGGTACGTTTAACCTCCTCTTCTTTCGGTGTTTCCTTTTGAGTTGATCAAAAGGGCTCCATAGGATGGATTTATAATCAAATTAAGGACACTTGGTCGAAAGGAGGAATGCTGGGAGGAGATTTGGGTATGTTTTGGCCGATCCAAATGGCTTTGGAGGTGTTATTTTGAGAGAAGGGAAAGTACCCTTTTATAAGAGAGGTGAGGGTCACTTTAGGAAAGGCTTGAAATATTATTTTATAATAAAATCATTTTATATTTCTAATGGCTCAAAAATTATTTATTTCTAGGCTAAGGAGGGTATGGGTCGAAAACATCTCAACCAATATATTTTAGACAAGTTTAGGTTACCATTTTAACCTTATCATTTAGATTTAACTCTCAGTTAAATAGTTTAGCTTTTATCGTGTCTTCTTGTATTCTTACACTATATGGTTAACAAACTTACTATAAACATCCAAGAGAACCTCTAGTGGTTAATTAATGACATAGATAATATTATTTAAGACCTTTTTCTAAACCATATATTTTTAGGAATATTATATCAACCAATAATATAGTATTTGTTTCAAAACATAATTAATGTCAATTTTGACACTATTTGGTATTTTGTTTTTGTGAAAGTCAAAAAAACTTTATCACTTAGAAAAAAATATCTAATCAACCATCACATGTCATATTAACCTATAAAGTTAGTTTATTTAATCATAAGTCTCAATTTACGTTTATTTGGATATTTATAATATCAATTATTTTAATATTTCACTAATATGGAAATTACTACATCATCATTGTGTCATAAATAAATTCAATTATTTAATGTCTATAAATTATAAATAAAATACTATTATGTAGGAAATATTTTTAGCTTTCTAATGAATATTTATAGTCAAATTTATATTGTGTGTATCCTTATATTAAAAATGGTTTAGTTATCAAACACTGAATTTAAAACTTTTGACTCTTCTTTAAATAAAATAATAATAAATGTCATTATCAAATCTATGTGGACCAAAGAGGATCATATATTCTTCCTAAGGTTTTTTTGATCGAATTATACTTATCCAGTAGAATTATAACATGTGTTAGGTAATTATAATATCATTTTTACCCTTAATTACCCTATTTAATTTTAACCGTGGTAAAAAAAGAAAAAAGTTACTATTCACCAAAAATTATTTTCATCATATTGAACTACATTTTACTTACTAATGTCAATTGTGTCTCTCATATTTTTGAAATTCAACTCACAGAAATGGTAAAATTATGTTTTATTCAAATTTGCAAATGCTCCTAGGAGGTGGTTAAAAGACGGTAAATAGTTCAATAAAAAATTTATATATCTAAACTTATTATAAAATGACTCCAATTAATTATATTGATCTTATATAGAGATTATGTATCTATTTAAATCTAAAATAAAATAAAATAAAATAAAAAATTAATTAAATAAAAAAATCAATTTTAACCAATAACGTAGTGTTCTTCACTATTCATCAATAATTGAAAGTTTTTAGGAAAATATTAAAATTCACCCTAATATAATTTTTATATAAAAAATTAAAAAATGAAGTCTATTTTACCAAATTAAAAACATAGAATTTTCATTTATTAATTTAAAATTAATTCTCGTTGTCATAACCAAAAAGTGGGTTTTTTAAAGTAAAAACTATCAAAAGATTGACATGTGTTTATGTCAAAATTAAATGTGAAATTACTTATAATGACCTAAATTGTATTACATGGTACAAAAAATATCTAATTATACTTCAAAAACATTCAAATAAATTATTTAACACTAAAATTAATTCGATTAAAAAAGTTTTTTTAATTAAAACATAGTATTTTTCACTATTTGTCAAAATATGAAAGTTATCAAAAAAGTACGCAAAATTTCTCCAAACTAAATTTTTATGTCTTATTTCTAAAGAAGAATTTAATTTCATTAAATTTAATATATAAATTTTTCAAATATTGGTTTTAAAAAGGGTTCTCCATTAAAAGGCGGTAAAATTTCATTTTTTAGAAAAATACTTCTTTTTCAGAAAAAATAAATATGTTTTTATATTATTTATAATAAACAAAAAATATGGATGTTAAAAGTTTATACAGTATATAAGATTCAAAAATTCATTAATACTATTCATAATTTCTTTTTGAACGGCTAATTTGGTAAGTTGTGGTGTGATCAAACTCAGTGTTGTGTGTAGCGCAAGATATTAAATTACATTAACGAGAGAACATACTATAAAATAATAGGGTGTTTCATTCTACCCTCATTCAATAAATTGCGTCCTCACTATTTGAAAAAAAATTTCAAAAATAAAAGGTTAAAAAAAAATACCTTTGTGGAAACCCCACATCGTAAATTGGGTTAATAAAATTTTGTCTTAATAAGAGGGAAAGGGAAATGAAAAAGTCACCACCAAATTATGTTCTTGATTATGAGAACATTGGTGGAAATTAGACACTCAAAATTGGAGGAAAAATGTAAATATTTGTAGAGAGTGATTGAGGTTATCAATCAAACACTAGTGTAAAATTGAGGGCCTCAAAGCCATCAATATATGATGATTTAAAATATCATTAGTTCAACAAAACATATGGTATTAGGATAACACATTTTTGGATTTAAGATCTCTTCCCTAAATTTGTTGAATTAATTTATTCATAGAATAAATAAAAAAATACTTGACAAATAGAGTTTTATCCTTCAACAAATTTCTACCACAAACTTATATTTCACTCCAAAAAATAATATAATTCAAAATTATTCTGTTTATCTTAATTGTATAGTGTTCCAAAAATAATGAATTTATTATTCATTTGTAAGAATATTTTTAAAAACTACATTATACAAACCAGGACATCATGTATGCTAGTGGTAGGTGATCCACCCTCATCGCCCTTCAGTTGCGGGTTCAAGTCTCATGGCCTTGCCGGACGTGATGGGTTGCCTCTAGGTTTTCCTTTTTATGACAATCCAAAAATAATCTAAAGAAATCATTTAACCTTAACAATAGTATTTAATGTCAAAAATAATCAATTCCAACCGTTAGACTTATTCAAAATACTTCTGCCAAAACACACAGTCCAAACATTATAAGGAAGGTAAACACAATGAAGATCCTTTTTGCATGTAATAACATGTGAATAACTTCATTGTGTATTCTTTTAAAACACTATAACACCCTGAAATACCATAAAACCTTATTCATTACATCCATGATCCCTTATTCCTTATAGAATACAAGATATACTCCTTCTATACAAAAATGTTTTAAACTCAAACAATGAAGGAATATACAAATCATTAATCAGTTTCAAGGTCGTCAAGAATATCCAATATAATTTATCCAAATCCATCATATATTATTCTAAAATCACTACCTTAGTATCAGAACCATATTATGGTTTATCTTTCTCTCAACAATATTTTTTCCAAAAACAATTAACCTCTATTGATTCACTTTTCATGGTTCTACACAATCTCAAGTCCCTTATAAAATAGTACTACAGTACAATCCTTTTATTCTATTTAATTATTATAACATGTACATCATTAATACAATATTCAAATGACATAATAGTTTTATAACAACATAAGAAATCTAATAATTCCCCTTCATATTTGGAAGAATCATAACATGATTATTTTCCTATAGAATCATTCGGGGTATACTCTGATGATTCAAGAATTGCTTCACGTAGTGTCCTAACTCCTTGAAGATGAAGCATTGTACATTTGAAACCATTTTCTTACCCTTTAAATTACATAATTGGTGTCCTTTTTCTCCACACTTATAACAAACTCTCATTCCCTTCAAGCATTTACAAAGGTGATTATTTCCACAGTTATCACATATGGGAAAATCCTTCTTTCCCCTCTTCCATGTATCCATATTTCCCTCTTCCATCCAATTATTCTCTTGATTACATTCAAAGACATAGGACTCAGAGAATTCTTTACTTATCTTATTAACACATGATATTATTTCTTCATATGATGAGAAAAGGTGGGAGACTATTTACCATTTAAATTTTGGCTTTATACCATGAATGATATGATCCTTCATAATCATTCAATTATGCTTATTGTAGAAATTCTCGTTTCTTCTACTATGTGTCATTTCTAAACAGTGGTATACACTAGGTTAGTTTATAAATCACAATTCATAATTCAAAACTTGTAAAATACCTAACATAAATTGAAAATATTATGTATATAATCTATAATCATAGAATGCTTTATTTGAGGAAGTATTTACTCATAAATCCTTCATAATGGATTGTAATGAATATTTGAATTATCCTAAAAATATCCCCCCGGAGTGTCATAACCAAGAGTGCAACAAGGCCCATTGTCGTGCACCACTTCTCGTTCGAGTCTAGCACAAAGTGGTGTTTTGGGGTTTTACCCATAGGTACATCTTTTCCGGAGCCGCCTCTACCTGCTCATATCTAGACGGGGATGTATTGTTTGGAAATCTCACAAAATCTCTATGGTACCAAAATTCTAGGAAGTTATTCTATACTAATCCTCAAAGTATATCTTATGGGAATGTTCTCTAATCAGAGTTTTTCTAAATCTATTTCCAAGGTTATTTCTAAACGTCCTCTATTACCAACTGTAATGCCCCGACCCCAGTTACCCAGAGTCGATGCATTATTACATAACAATGTCATGGTACAAGGAATCATGTCTCAAAAGACCGATCGTTTTATTAGCCTTGGATTTACTAGATGCATTCATAAGTTTTACATTACATCATGAAATAAAAACATCAACAACATTTTGTCCCATTTTGAACACACTTATATCATTAGCTTATCCCTACAGGTCAACCATAAAATATTTCTTCACATCCTAGGAAAAAGTAAACATATAATGGTGTGAGCTCAGATGCTCAGTAAGGATACTAAAGTAGCAGAAACATTCATAAATAATCATAAACATTTAAGGCAATGTATAATACTAAAATAAAATCTTTTTAAACATAAACTTTAGCATAATATGGAAAATATAAAAATTGAATAATTTAATTTACTTATTCACATGGATATTATACTAGTCGAATAATCACATTCAATATCAATAGCCACTTCTATAATGATGGAATGCATAATGCCAGACTTCATAACCACATTGTTAAGGCCTTGTGCCAAGACTACAAATAAGATTTTGTCAAGGCCTTCTTCCAAGACACTAGTTTTTCTCATAAGACCAACTGATGCATCAAGGAGATATAGTGGGCTCCACCCATCACATACTAAGTCCAATTCATTTCTCATATCAAAAGGTTTAAACATAACATAAACATTCATATTAAAACTAGCATACGAAATGTCAATACTTTATCCATAAAACATGAATGGTATAAAAATAACACATCCACAGTCAAACATATAACAAAAACTTTGATAAAATATGGAAGATTTTTATCATAATAAATCAACCTTGATCAAGAATAATATCTAGTAAAGGATGTTGACATAGTAAAAAATGATTAGTAAAAATCTTCGAGGGAAATATCCCTTTTTCATGAAATAATTTTAAAGTCACATAATTTCTATAGGAATTAATTTAAAAGATAGTTTTGAATCAAAGTGTCCCATTCCACATTGAAACTTTTTAAAAGAATTATCATTTCATAATATGCATTTCCATATGAATAAATCCTAAAAATAAACATGGATATTAATTAAAATGATTTAGAAATATAAATATTTAAAACATTTAAAATGATGATCTAGTTAAATAGAGCCTTCCATAAAGACTTAAAATATTAATTTTGAAAACATTTTTATGAAACATGGGTATCTATGATAAATATTTCCCACTAAATACTTACACAAAAACAATCTCGGATAATAATTATATTGAGTAAATAACCTTTACCTTGCACTTTCCTTTGGTCGAGGTTAAGTTTAACCTCCTCTTCTTCAGGTGTTTTCTTTTGTGTTGATCAAAAGGGCTCTATAGGTTAGCTTTCTGATCAAAGTAAGGCCTCTAGGTTGAAGGGAGTAATTTTGGTCGGCGATTTTTGCAGGGTTTGTCCAAGCCAAATGGCTTTGGAGGTGAGATTTTGAGAGAAGAGGAAGTGCCCATTTATAAAAGAGGTGAGGGTCACTTCAGGAAAAGCTTGAAATATATTTTATAATAAAGTAATTTTGGGTTTATAATGGCTCAAAAATGATTTTTTTTCTTGTATAAGGTTTTTATGGGTCTTATACCTCTCAACAAATAGGTTTTATAAAACTTTAGGTTACCATTTTAACCTTATATTTTAGATATAACTCTTAGTTAAATAGGTTATCTTTTACCGTATCTTCTAGTATTCTTGCACTATATGGATAATAAAATTACTATAAACATTCAAAAGAACCTCCAGTGGTTCATTAATGACATATATAATATTATATAATCCCTTTGGCCGAACCTTATATTTTTAGGAATATTATATCAACCAATAATACAGTATTTGTTTTAAAAATTAATTTATGTCAATTTTGACACTATTTTGTATTTTCTTTTTGTGAAAATCATAAAAACCTTTTCACTTCAAAAAAAATATTATCGAATCAAACCTAACATTTCATATTAACCTATAAAATTACTTTAATTAATAAGAAGTCTCAGTTAACATTTATTTGGATATTTATAATATCAATTATTTTAATATTTCATTAATAAGGTAATTACTACACCGTCATTGTGTCATAAATAAACTAAATTATTTAATGTGTAAAAATTATAAATAAAATATGATTATGTAGAAAATATTTTTATATTTATAAAAAATATTTATAATCTAATATATATTATGTGTGACTTTATATTAAAAATGGTTTAGTTATAAAACATTGAATTTAACACTTTTAAAACTACTTTAAATCAAATAATAATAAATGTCTTATTCTAATCCATGTGGACCTAAGTGGATCAAATTTTATTTATATGGTTGTTTTTTGTCTAATTATACTTATCCAATAGAATTAGGACATGTGTTATGGTAATTATAATATCGTTTTTACCCTTCATTTCCCTATTTACTTTTAACTGTTGTAAATAAAAGTAAAACATTACTATTCACCAAAGATTATTTTCATCTTATTGAACCACATGTTACGTATTGATTTCAACCGTGTCACTTGGATTTTTGAAATTCAACTCACAGAAGTGGTAAAATTATGTTTTATGCAAATTTTCAAATGCTCCAAGGAGGTGGGTAAAAGACAGTAAAAAGTTCCATAAACTTTTTCTATATCTAAATTTATTATAAAATTAATCCAATGAATTAAATTGAACTTATATAAATATTATGTATATATTTTTACATAAAATAAATTTAAATAAAATAAAAAATTTTGTTTTAACCAATAACGTAGTGTTTTTTTATTGTTCATCAAAAATTGAAAGTTTACAGAAAAATACCAAAACATTACCCTAAGATAATTTTGATATTATGAATTAAAAAATTCTGTCTATTTTAAAAAATTAAAAACATAGAAGTTTCATTTATTAATTTAAAATTAAATCACGTTGTCAAAACTAAAAACCATGTTTTAAAAAACAATAAAAACTATCAAAAGATTAACATGTGTTTATGTAAAATTTAAATGTGAAATTACCTATAATGATGTACATTGTATTAAATGATAAAAATATAATATAATTATACTTAAAAACCTTTAAAATTTATAAATTAACACTATAAATTATTTCGATTAAAAAAGTTGTTTTCAATTAAAACATAGTATTTTTCATTATTCGTCAAAATAAGAAAGTTATTAGAAAAGTACCAAAAACTTATCCAAACTAAATTATTAGGTATTGATTATAAATAAGAATTTAATTTCATTAAATTTATTATATAAAAGTGTCAAATATTGGTTTTAAACAGGGTTCTCCATTAAAAGGTGGTAAAATTGAATTTTTTTAAAAAATACTTCTTTTATCTGAAAAAAAGAATTTGTTCTAATATTATGTCTAAGAAACACATAATATGGATGTTAAGATTTTATAGAGTATATAATATTGAAAATTCAGTTAATACTATTCATAACCGCTTTTTTAACGGCTAATTTGGTAAGTTGTGGTGTGCTCAATATCGGTGTTGCATATAGCGCAAGCTATTGAATTACTTTAATTAGATAACGTACTATGAAATCTTGGGGTGTTATGCTTTGAAAGATCTATGACTCTAGATAATTGAATTTAATGTATTTACAAGTACAAAAAATAACATATAAATGGAGAAGAAAATTGTGGAGAGATCAATATTTTTATCTATTACATATATATATATATATTCTAAAGGTAAAATAAAAAATATATATAATGAGAAGATATAATAGATAAAATAAGAAATAATTTGATTATAAAAGAGAACATGAGATTTGACATACTATTTTTCTTTAGTAAACATTATGTGTTGAAGATAATGAATAACCAAATAGTCTTTTTGTGGAGTGAATTACAAGAATATAAAAATATGAAGGATAAAAGATAGAATTTTCATTCTATATTTTTTTATATAGAAGAAGTATCACCATTATGAAATAAAGGAATTGATCTTGCTTACTGATATGGGGATGGATCTATTTCCTAAACGTGAATAAAAAATGACAATACATTCTTCCATGATACTATATATGTATGAGAATAAGATAAAAAGATAAAGGATGAACATCAAAAACATTCAAGAGTCTATGTTGGTGATGGAAAATTATTCTTTTACCTAAATATTTATCACTGTAAGGTGTTTTTTGAATTTTTGTTTAGGATGAACTGAAGCGTAATTAATAGATGTGAAAACAAAGACTCTCATTGATAATACCTTCTTGTTTACAACTACAAGGTTGATAATAATGGGTATTATGATCCTTGGTATTTGAGATTCACCTCAATAAATGGCTTTTGTTTCTGAATGGTGAACCCTACACATTATTATGGATCTTGTGTGGGAGATTTCAGATGCATTTCATGAAAGAAATAGAGTGACAAGATAGAATAAGAGAATTAATCACCTTAAAACCTGAAAGAGGAAAAACAATATAGATAAAAATCATAACATGTTTTTAATAGTCATAAACATTGATTCACCCCCACCCCTATATTGAATACATCCCTTACCATTCCACTTAAAAGGGTCATTAAATAAGGATGTTATGGAACCATTTGTGTGAAACCAAAAATTATTATGTGTACACACATGTAAGTGATATTGAATTTTTTTGCAAAATAAGTATTTTAAAATAGAATAGTTGTATCATTATTTATTTTTTTCTTTTTTTTGTAATGTTATTATTGGGTCTTCTGAGGGATTATTATATGGTTTGTTATGGATTTTGGCATGTGTGGGGTGGTAGGGTTGTGGTTTATTTGATTGGGGAGGAATGGGTTTTTAATTGTTGTTGGTTGCGATGATATAGTGGTATAGTCTTGGAATAATAATAGGATGATGTGGTGGATTTTTATGTGGATTTTGGTTGGTATTATGGTTTTACAACTAGTTATTGAATGTTAATGGTGATCAAAATCAGAAAAATGGGTATAGATCGAAATTGATTAAGCCTTGGCTATAATTGATATATGGATACTTGGAATAATTATGGGAATTTTCTATGAATGTAATTTTTCTAAATATTCATATGAATAGAGTAGTTCATTTAACATGTCTTTAAAATGAAAAATTTATAATTAGTAAGTTACATGATTAATTTATGAATGTGATAATTCGTAACATGGATATTTTTTGGGGGGTAGTCAAATGTTTTATGATTAAGTGGTGGTATAAATTTTTCGTGAAATGTAACATAAGTATGGTGATTTATGTGGGATATGATGGGAATATTTTATTTGGAACATGTTAGGTTGGGATAGGATGTTTCATTATTATACCTTAATTTTCAAATAATTTTCATATGCACGCCACCAGGTTAGGATATCCGTACCGACTACAAAAAGTTTTGGTTTTTTTATGTTTTCTCTAAACATTAAGGTTACTGAGGTAATACATGGTTGAATTATCCCCCTTTTCCACTCTCTCTTTTAGATATTTTGTGGTTATGATACTGTTTTTTGGTGGGTGTGATGCATGCTTGGAGGAATACTATAGGTCGATGTTCTTCATGTACATGATATCATATTGTGATTGATATAGTTTTGTGGTCGTGGCATTGGACCTAGATTAATGTGAATGTACCACCCTATATGGGATAGGATAGATAAGTCTATATTATAACCCACATAATAGGTAATATGAGTATCTAGACTAATGAAAACATGGTACAAGGGACCCTACATGTGTTTGGGTTAGTCATGTAAAATGTCACTCCTTTAGGAGTTATGGATTTCAATTAAAATTCAGAACTCTAACATCCAGAGAAATAGTTGATTTTAGAACAATAATTAATATTTGAATTCTATTGATTAGATCATCATAAAGAGATGATTTTGGATATGGATCAAGGTTTTAGTTGACTATGATGGTCAATTGAATCTCAAAAACTTTGGGTTGAAATTTGAGTTGTTTTAGAAGGGTTTTTTACATGTTTCATGGTTTGATATGAATGGTTTGGAACTAAATATGAAGCACCAAATTCATGTGGCTACTTCTAGTTTATTTTATTCATACCAAGTTGGTTATCATGGTTAGAACATTGATAAATGATAAATATGAAATTTTATGGTAAACCACGAAGCATGTATCTAGAATGAGGCTTGATAATGGTTATAGGGAAACTATGAAAATATTACAACATAGTTGTGGAGGAGAATTGTATCATGGTAACATCATTTGTAATACTATCTAGAAAAACTATGTGTAGTGTATGGACTTATATATTGAAGGATATAGAGTTATCACATAGGTTAGAAAACCATGTGGTCAAACCCCGTGGCATTATAAAATTCATAAAGATCCATAAAATGACTGTTTCCCCTCAGTTTTTTTAACAACCACTACCCTATATTCCCCTCTATCTAATGTGTGGTTGGGGATCTCATATCCCCTGTTCCTCCTTCAATATTATTAAATTAATGGTTGTTTTGGTGGTTTTCATTAATGATTCATGTTAATATATCCACTCCCCCTTCTGTCTCTACTTTAGTTCTCAAAAATTTTCAGTTACTCCAATTGGGTTCTTTGTGTGAATATTCTATTAGATCCTATTGTAATCTTCTCCAACGATTGGAATTTATCTCCACATGGTAGTGGGTATACTGAGAGTATGAAGGCACACTTTTATGTGATGTTTTAATGAATATATGTTTCAATCTGATTATTCAATGGGGTTTTAATTAAAATAGATGAAATTGATAGTTAATAGGGTATTGTACGATATTTATTTTTTTCCATTATTGAGTTTATAGTGAACCATAGACATTTATTGTTGATTTAGTCATGGTTTTAGTTTTATGAGGTTCCTAATTATGCTTTTAATCATTATTATAAGTTTAATTAAATGTAGATAAAATTGAAGTTTTTTAATATTTATTTGAATAATTGTGGAATTTTTATTATTATTTATTATTTTATGTTGAGGCTTGAGATAGGTCCTTGGGATATAGAAAGATGTTTTAGAAAATCTTAGGAGAGTGATATCATTCTTATTTAATGGGGGTAAATACATTTTGGAAGATAGTATTTGATTATACCACTTTGAAATTATTCCTTCTATTTATGGGGAAGGGGATATGTGGTCACACCACCTGCATGTGATTAGTATTTAAATTTAATAATTTGATTTATTTAAAATGATGTACCTTGAAATGAAGAATGTGTTACTGATAATAATGGATCATTGATAACTAGCTTGATTCCTTGACCGCAAATGGTTGAGGGATAGTTTAATATTTCATGTTGTGAGATACATGGACCCTATATGGGTGTAAATTAATTAATAATTCATAGAGTAATTTTTCATATCTTCCTTGGTGACATAGAATTATAGGGTAGTGAATGGTATTAAGTGATTTACTATAATAAGACCTTGTTGAGCCTTTATTTTCCTTACATCCTTATGGATAGTTGAGATGAATGTGGGGTTACTGATCATCCCCTTCTAGTATGTGAGAATCAAGTGATTGTTCCCCAAGTAGAATATGGAAGAGTATAGTGTTTGAGGATCTACATAGGAGGATATTAGAAAGAGGGATGTTCATTGGTTCATCTCTCTAGAGTGATACTAAATTGATTTCCTAGGAGTCCAATGAGGCCTTAATATAATTATGTCAATGAAGAGGGAAATTATTCTCTATATGTGTTGGGATTTGATTTGATATTTAAGGAAAATCTGTTGAAGCCTATAAATATATTCCAAGCTATGATATGCTTGAGGGAACCTAGATGGGTGCCTCAATATCATGTGTATCCTAGAGAAAAGTTTTTCATGGATATTGGTATCAACTATTTTGGGATTTATCTTAAAAACAAACTATCAATGGTGACCATATATCATGGAATGTAAGATGGGATTCGGGAATTGAACATGAGAGGATTTACTATTGAAAACATGGTGGGTTCAGTTAAGTGGTTGTCCAATCTGGTTTCACTTATGATTTTGGGGAGTATATACCATTGGGTATTTATATGTGGTTTTCCACGATCTCTTGGGGAGGATGTTATTCAAGGTATATTTTATTTATATTTATATAAATGTGATAGAATGTTGAGGTTCTAGGGTCCGAATATGGCCATTGGGTAATAGAGGCTTGGTATCTAGTTGTAGATATAGGATTCAACCTTAGGATACATGAAATATTCTTTCATATAAAGGGAGGGTATATTTTCTCTAAGTAGATTATAATATTTCAAAATATTTCTATCTTCTACTTAGGTGATTACTTGTTCTCAGATACTCCCCATCACTAAAAAAAATACGTATAGTTATTCCCTTCCATCATGTAGGAACCTAAAGATTGATATTGGAAAATAGGTACACTGCCATACTATATTTATTTATTCTTAGAATATCAATTCTATATACACTATAAATCTATTTATGTTTGGAACATCATTGGTGGTGTCCTAATGAGATGAACTCATACGCTACATTTTTAACCATGGTAGTATGGAACCCAAAAAACATTTAATGGTCATAGGTTCATATTGGGAATTCGAAAAAAGTTCCATAATCATGTGAGATATCATAGATGGAGTCTTTTGATTGGAATGATGTGGGTCTTGATGATCGATATAAAGCCTAAATGAATTTTTAGTACTTTATTTATCAAGTATTTGTAATCATTATAGTGGTAAGTCAGTTGTATGCTGAAATAACAGAGATCTATATGAATTCATGATTCTTAATTTATTATTTATTATTAATTATTATTTTATATCAAATATGCATACTATGATTTATTATTATTAACATTTTTCAGTTTTTATATATATTTTTTTACACTAATATAATAGTATGATGTCCCCAAAGAAACAACCTAGATGCTCGCTACTAGTGTAAAAGCAATGGCATAGGGGGAGGCATGTTTGAGGTCAAGTGGATACTACTAGTCTCGGAACCATTTGAGGGGTTTGTGGTAGAGTGATGTTACAATATATTACTACCATCTAACCCAAATGTAATGTGACTGGGCATGTATATCTTATGGATATGGTGTTGATGATATTTAAGGGATGAGTGTTCCAGGATGTTTGATGTTTAGGTGTGAGAAGTAAAAACCAATGGGGAAGAGGTGTAGAGAACCCTATTTTTATATTTTTTAATATTTGATTTCTAATATTGAATGAGATTTTGGGTGACTGATCCATTGTGAGTTTAGGTAAAAGATTACCTTGTAGTTTCATGATTGTCTTATACATTTTTAACATGAGAATTATTATACATCTTTCCCCATTAACATGAGATCACTAGAAGAACATCATACTTAATATAGAGTCATGATCACCCATATATATATATATATATATATATATATTTTGTAGGATTATAGGGTGATATTGGAGATCATGTTAGGTCATACAACCTCAATTAATGGAGTTGTTATAAGATTTATTTCTTAAGATTTAATTTTTTGTTTTTTATTTGGTGATTTAATTTGTATGAAAATTCTTTTATTATATGATATTGGTTATATGTTATATCATTATATTTATATTTAGTTTTTTTATTTATTCCTATATTTTTTAGGGTAATTACTCTCATTTTTTTAGTGTACCCTCAACATTAGTAGCAACCTTTTTTCCTATTGGTGGAAGGATTCAGGGGATACTCTTCTGTAACGTAAATCCTAGAAGGGGTTCTTAATGGGGGAGGGTCATTAAAAAGTTGTATCATAGATATATTTTAGATTTGAGGTGGGGAATGATATTATAAATTATTGAGTATTTCATGTGTTCGATAAGGAAATTGATTTATCCAATCATAGTGTGTGATGTATTAATGGATACATGCTAGGAAACAAAAAAATAGGGCCCTCGGTTAATCAATTAAAAGACCTTAAGATTACTAAACACCCTAGGAGAGATAATGTTGATGGTAGTGTATAGACCTAGGATAAGTACACATCATGTCTATTTTTAGTTGTGACTGAATTGCGGTAATTTTAAGTGAAATTTGATCTAAATATTATTAATGGAACATTAATAAATTCTATAACACAAATCATAAGAGTTGGTTTCATTCAAAAATAGATACCTAGGTTTATATGAGGTTCTAGTTAGTAATATTCTTCTAGATGATATGGTTGATCGATGGAGGATTTTTCTAGTAGAAGAGGGTGAGGTTTGGAAAAATTGGATGTTAGAGTTCTAGAATCATTTATTTATTATATAATTGGGGGAGAATATATTATTTATATAGATTTATTCATATATTAATGGGATATCACATTTAGTTTTAGTTAATTCATTGAAGAGTAGTATGTTTTTATGGTTTTTAGTTAGATTTGGGGAATAATGTGGTAGCGGTGGATCTTGTATCAAGGGGAGAAGAAAGAGACAATTGTATTATGGGATGATTTAAATACATAGTTTTTTTGGATCTCCATTATTTTATAATGTGGTAATAGAATATTTAGGAGCATCACACCATTCATTTGGGGATCTCGAGAGTAAAATAACATGGGATTATATTTTATGACCTCCTTCACTTCTCCCCAAACCAATTATGGTATGAGTAGTTAAAAGAACATCATATAGAGAAGGAATTTTTCTTAATTATTCATTATGAGGTCACACCTTCTATATTGGCTATATTTTAATGTTTCTAATTAATTATTTGGTAACTGAGATGATGTTTGGGAGGTTGGGTCCATCTTGAGAGGGGATTCATTGGTGTTTCTTAAAGAGATGAGTTCTTAGTAGAGGACCTCATGTGTCAGGGTAGCTAAGGATTCAACATTTGGGGAGTCTGCCTCAGTATTTTCCATCCAAATTCTTTAGATCTAAGAATTATTATACATATACCAGGATCTCTGCACTAGTGTTATTTTTTATGGAGACCAAGGATAACGATCAAGTCATTTCTTGACCATTATTAGGGAGTATAATGGTACGGGTGTTAAGGTTCCTTATCCACTCAAACAGTATCAGTTTCGTTTGAGTTCGTATTTGAAGAAGTTATAATATGATTATTATTTACTAAGAAGCGATGGATCTTGATGTTGGAATCCATGTGATTTTCCCCATCCTTTGGGATATTGGGATATTCAAAACCATGGAGGTGTTCATTAATAGTGAAAAAAATAAAATATATGAAAATTGTTTCATGCTACAAAGATGTCATATTTATATGGTCTATATATCTCCTTGGAATTATATATTTATCATTTTATTAGGCATATACATTTTTTGATACAGTATTGACATAATATTTTATTTCACCCTCCATGGTCTATTCCTTTGGACTTAAGGTGTGAATGATTACTATTTCATTGGTGTTCAATGAAGTAGTTGAAGATCAGTTGAGGGATCTTGATGCTTATAGGTGTTATGATATAATTATGGGGAAACATATGTCACATAATGATTTCTTCATTATAACGATAAATCAATATAATTCCATCCACATAATCAAATTGTTTTATTCCATGTATATGATCATCAATAGATTGTGAAGGAGAGTGGTAACAAGTAGTGAGGAGGGATAATGTGTGGTATTAAATGGGAAATGACTATTATTTGGGATAGTGGACTTAATATACTTTTTTTATCAATGTTGAAACCTCTACATTTTGATTCAGTTTAGGAGTATGTAGTGGAGATTCCAAGAGTCGTTGAGGTGGTATTGGATGATTTTCTTAATGAGGTGGTATAACAACCCCTTCATGTGACATTAAGTTCAATATTGATTTTCATCCTATTGTCTCTTTGATTTCAATGGTTCCCTAATTGGTGAAAAAATTTACATTTTGGTAATTAGGATTCATATAGTTGATTTGATGCACAGGTTATTAATCATGAACATTCGTTCACCATTTTCTTCCTCAGTGTAATTCTCCTAGAAGGTGGATAGTGGTATGAGGTTGTATATAAACTACTAGAGTCTAGATCAAGTAAATATTAAAAACTATTAACATATATTTTTATTTGTTATTTTATTGATGAGTTAAAATGATTCATTTTTTTTCTGAAGGTCAATTTGAAATCAGTATATCACTAGATGACAGTAATGAAGGAGGATATCATGATGATTAATTTAGGATTCTCTTTGGGAACATCAAACACATAGTCCTATTATTAGGTTTCTTGAATTCCCTATATTGATTCATGGGACACATTTGATCCATGTATGATGTGTTCCAATATTAGTTCCTTATAGTGTTCATCAATGACAAACTCATATACTTTATATTAGAAGATGATCACATTGAGTGTCTTAGTGATATTTTATAGGTCCTTCAATAATAGTTGCTCTACAATAAATTTTTAAAGTGAATGTTTTTATGTGATAAGATAAATTCATCAAGTGTGTGGTATCCTTGTAGGGAGTGGTAGTCATTCCTTTTATGAATAAGGTTGGTTTTCATTAGTAGCACCCATGAACATTATATATTTCTATAGAATCATTGGCCACATGGGATATTAAGAAATTTTTTCATATGATTTATCTTGGGTTGAATCCCTACAGAAATACATGTCCAATAAAGAAAAAATTATTTTATTGTGTTTATCAATGTTAGAAAACAATAAATTATCAAAAGGGGAAGTTGATCAGGGATCCCATTGTAACAACCTCGGCCCCATTACCCCAGATTCAGTGCTTATTTTATTACAATAGAATATATACTAGAGATCATGTCACCATGAATCATTTATATTAGAATTATTAGATAACTAGATACATACATGGTTCTGTTATTACATTTGTAATTATATATAGATCATAAGAAAGGATAATAAACCACATCCTTGACACTTATTCAGTTATTTCATCTTCAAATCATGGGGAAGGAAAAAAAATAAAATGGTGATATTAAATGCTGAGTAAGGGTATAATACAATGGAAACATGAATCAACGATAATTTAAACATTTTAAATAAGGAACAATACATATGGAAAGATAAATAACTAAAAACACATTCTGTTTAATCAATGACTAGAGAATAGAATGCATCCATAGGATTTTTTTATACTAAAAACATGTGGATGGTAAAAACTGAATCTGAATAAAGGAAATGATTATTTATTGCAAAACATATATCTGGAAGATAATACCACTGTAGTCAAGAACGTTCAAAATATGGTTTTAAACTATATGTATAAACCTGTTTAATTTGGCCAGCTGTTTTGTCTCATTAGATCTATCGATGCATCGAGTGGCTATATAATGTCGGGGCCGACACGTCACTGAAAATCCAAAGAATTTCTCATATATAAAATAATATATTTAATTTAGGAACAATATTAATTATCAAAATATCCATATTTAGTATATGATACAAATTTATAAATATTTCCCCAGTTAAATAATATTACAATTAAACACCATACATAAAAATGGAATACAGTTTTAAAAATAATTATATCCATGATATAAATAATATGGATATTTAATATAAATATAATTAAAATGAAAAATTATCTCAATGGGGTTCTAAATACACCACATAAATATTATTAGGTTCACAATATCTAGTTAGTCTCAATGATGTGAGAATTTAGACAATGTATCATACCTTATGATTCCATTGAGTTTATCATACTTTAAACTCATGTGTGATGATATAATTAATTTTATTAATTTATAATAGAAACATAATCATATTTATGATGTCATATATGATTCTATTATATCATATTATCTCCAATTTATCAATATTATGTTTTCTTTACACTAATTTTGGGTGTTAACTTCTTCCTTTTCCAAAGCATGTTTTATCATGTAAGTCCTAGTTATTGTATATTGGATATAGTTCCATCATTTACAGAATTATATTAAGGTCATATATAAAATATTTATTAATTTTATATATCATTGATGAATGATGAACTTGGAAAATTAATCACAACGCGTTGTGGAGATGGTAGATCCTATGTATGCACGAGTGATGGTATCATTCCATTAAAGGTCAAAGGGTAAGGAAGTTGATTGTACATTAATATTTTCCAGAATCAATATCATTTAATAGTTATCGTATATATATATATATATTATTTCCATTATTATACCCATCTATATAAGGCTATGATGAAAAACAAATTACACCACGATATGGAGATGATAACCTGTATATATGCACATGCGGTACATTTTTTTCATCAGTTGGGAAAAGTGTGGAAGATGGTAATACCATAACCATAATAAAATATCTACAGAGATATAATAATAGATTTATTACTTTACCATGGAAACAACACATTAAGGGTACGAATAAGAAGAAATGAACTTGAATGAGTTGGTAGACATGATTACCTATTCTTTGGTGGAATTCCTTTACAACACTTCTTAATGGATATAAGGTTGGTCTTTCTGGAAGACTAAACCTCCATAACTTGGATAAGGAATTAGAGAAATGAATTTTACAAATATTTTTCAATCTATAAGGCTCTTGGTTGTGAAATAATGTGAAGGATAGAGTTCCTTTTTATAATTGAGGTAGGGACACTTTAGGAATTCCAAAACATATTAAAAAATAATTAAGGATATTCTAGAGGAAAATAATTCAAAAATTACTATAAATAACATTGGATTAAAAATTATACTAAATATTTTACAACTTGGACTTATTCACAATTTTTTTGATTTCTATGTAATTTAATAACATATGATATTCATAAAATATAATTATTATAATAATTAATAATATTAATTTCTATAAAATTAATAACATCAAAACAAATATTTAAATTTGAAAAAAATTATTATATCTTATAACTATAATATTTACCTATATAACTCATGGATCAATATAATTATCTTAAATTTTTTTTGATTTAATATTTTTAACATCTTTTGATAGATTTTCCATTAATTTAATTATTACTACATCATCATGCAAGAAAAAGGATTAAATTTTTCCACTAAATATTAAAAATAAATTAACATAAAGAATCTAAATCAAATAAATTTACAAATACTATTTATCATTAAGAATACCTACTGAAAACAATATATTAAAATCATGTATTAATTGAAAAACAAAGTGTGAACATCTTGATTTTCATTCAAATAAAATATCATAAGTGGTTAAATTTCATCCAAGTGAATAAAAAATATCCCAGTTTAAAAGAAAAGATTAATATGTCATAAATTTATTCATCCAATATAATTCATCCAATTTTTTTTGGTCATTTTAGGTTTCTTATTAATTTAGTTAAAATTATTTTATTGATTTTTCTTCTGCTTGCACAATAACAGCATCAGCATTGTATAAGCATTAAAGTTAATTACTATCTTGAAAATAAATTATTTGGGCTCAGTATAATCATTTATATTCATTATTTATTTATTTTTACTCATATCAATATCGAGACATCTTATTTAATTTTTTAATTTGACTTTTCTTGACTTACACACGTATTACACAAACATTTGGATAAGTTTCATGTTATATAACTCTAAAATTTGAGACTACTAGTTAAATAATCATTTATAAATATTAATTTAAAAAAGTCACTCAAATAATTTTTAGCACTCAATTATTATCTATAAGGACAAAAATTTGACTTTTTCAACGTTGTATAGACATTACGACGACACCGAAAATGATTTTTATATTTATCATAAAATAATTTATAATTTATATGTCCAGTATTATTTTTGTATTATATTTTAATTATATAATCATACTTTATTATTTATATAAGATTAATAAAATTTTATACCATTTATTGTTTGACTATATCACAAAATATATTGCATTTCATAAATACTGTATTTTTTACTATTAATCAAAAATTATACTACTCAGAAAAATAAAAAAAGTTCACCATAAGATAATTTTAATGCCCCAATTTCAAAAACTAATTTTATTTTTTCACATAAAAATTATAAAAATTTCAAAATTTATGTTTAAAATAAGAGCACCCTTAAAAGTCGATAAAATTTCCTTTTATTGAAAGTATAGCTCTTATAAATAAAATTGGATTTATTATTATCATAATCATGTTAAGAAAATTGTATGAATTTAAAAACATTTGATAGTATATATAAAATATAACTTTTTTTAATAAATTTCAATAATATTGAATAATTTAATTTGTTATGATAAAATTTCATTGTCTTCATAGGAATATTTATTTTATAAAAACACATCATTTATGTACAATTATTTTTTATTTTATTTTCAAATTAATTAATAACCAGTGAATTCATTTTATGAGAATGTGTAAACTATATTTTCATTATTTATTTAATCTCATTCATTCCTTCCATTCCAATTACTAGGTGAAAAATATCAAAATTAAATAATAATATTTAATAATTTGTTTAAGCTCAGTGTGATGTGAAATGTAAGTTGTCGATAGAATGGAATTTATTTATGAAAATAATTATCATAAAAAATTAATTTATTATATTCTCCTCTCCTAATATAAATTTCTCCCTATAGATTTTAAATTAATCTTTTAAACTCAAAGGATGATACATTAAAATTATTTTAACGGAAACCCATATTATAAACAAGGTTAATAAAACATCCTCTTAATAAGAGGGAAAGATAAATGTGACATACACCACAAAATTAGGCTTTCAAATATGATAACATTAGAGGGAATTAAAATCCTAGACCTGAAAGAGAAATCTATATATCATGTTCTGATGGATAGTGATAGATTTCATGGGAATTAGAATTTTGACCATCAAAAAAATAAATTTTTAATCCATTAAAAGAGCATTGATTTATTACAATGAAACTTAAATAGATAACATTTTTTATCCAAAATCTTTATCCTTATATTTGTGTGATTATTTTATATTTTTATAATAACATTATAAAATAAACATAATTGATTATTCTCATTTCATAAGCATATTGTTATCCTTTTGTTGTGCTTCAATCGATTTTCACTACATCCCTTAACCCATAAAATAAATGTTTGTGCTGAATTTTTATTCTTAGAGAACATTAATGAATCATAAGATCTATATTTCTTTCCTTCAACCATAGTATTTTCATGGAAACCAAAATGGTTTTCACATTATATCCAATATAATAACTCATACATTAACCTTAAAAAACATCCAAAGTTAAACTTAACTCATTACCTATGTATTTAATATTAAGACTCGTCCAAAAGACTTTTTTCCAAATTTAATGTATAACAATATAGTAGGAAGTTCACTAATTTACCAAATCAACATATCATTAGATTTCCCAAGAAACATAATGTAGCTATTATTTTCACATGCCAACTATATGAATACCTTGATCTCTATTAAGCCTTAATGAAAACATGCATTATTTTATATTCCTTGTGTAAAAAACATGTTACTATATATATTCCTTAAATATAAAAAGGATTTAAACTCTATGAATAATATTACAAACCACTTCATCAACAAATCACTTATCAATTCCCAGGTAGTTACCATATCCAATTTAGTTTATCCATATCAATGATCTCTTTATCCAAATACAAATATCATACCATCAGGATCATATTAAGGGATATATTTCCCTAAATAATGTATTATCCATGAATTTCAACTTTCTACATAATCACATTTCCTTTTCATTGGTATTATTCGACATATGATCTTAATTTCTTTAAGAAAAAGTGATGTATAACAATCATTATATTTTCCATAATTCTTATAACCAATACATAATTGATAAAATATCTATATGAAAGAATTATTTAATTAAATAACAATCACATTAATCATTAATATTTGTTTATGGTAATAGAATATTCTTGACCATGATATATTAGCTTCTTTTAGATATATTCATTTGACACATGAGGAAATATCTTTCATAGTGACCCATATCCTTACAGTTGAAGCATTGAATATTGGAAAATTCTTTCATTCCTTTGTCATCATGACCATGGTTTCCTTTTTTTTCTTAAAAACAAGTTAAATACTTTTCTAATTTAGTATATACTGAGGTGTTTCCTTCCACAATTATCACAAGTGAGGAGATAATTTTATCCCTTCTAACATTTAAAAATATTTTTCTTAGATATCCTATTATTCTCTTACGTCCCATTGAATCCATATGAAATGGAAATTTTTTTCTCTATCTTGTTGTAACAAGATATTATATCCTCATAATATAATATTGTTGGAGAGAATACTTCCCTTATAAAGATTTGTCTAATACCATAAATTATATTATCATTCTTACTCTTTAGATCGTTTGTAATGGTGAGGCTCACATTCTTTATGATAGGATCAATTTACAAATGATTGAATACAATAAATTAAATCTTATAATTATAAAACATAATGTATCATCCAACAACTAGTGAAATACTTAACATAAATTAGAACATTTATGCATAGTTAATCTAATAATCATAAAAATGGTTTCTTTGGGATGTTATTCTATAATTATCTTCAAATTATATCTTAGGGTTATGTTCCATAATATTTGATTATCTAAATCTAATTCCCATGTTTTCTACTAATTATTCACTGATACCAACTATAACAACTCCAAACCCAGCAGCTTAAAGTCAGTGGTTATTTTATTATAATGGAATGTATATAAGAGGTCACATAACCAAATATCGATTAATTTAGTAGTTTTAAGAACTAGATATACATATAGTTCCCTTATTAATTTCATAATTATACATAGAACATAAAAAATGAAAATAAAATTCACCCAATACACTTATTAACATATTTTATCATCATTACCTGAGGAAGTAAAAAATCAATAAATAGGTGATGTCAAATGATTAGTAAGTGTTAAATACAATGGAAACATGAATCTATAATAACAGAAACATATTAAATAAGGTGTAATCTATATCTAAAGTAAAATAACTTAACGGAAATGTAATTTAATTAATAACTAGATAATATAATGCTTCCATAGATTTTGTCATAGTGAAAACCTCATGGATTGTAATAACTGAATTTTAATTAAGGAAATTATTATTTATCGGAAATTATATATTTCGTACATGATAAAAATTCTATCAGGGCCTTCCATATGATGATTTAAAACTACCGGTAGAAACCTGTTTTATTTGGCCAACTTTTTTGTTTCATGAGACCGATCAATTCATAGAGGGGATATGTAATGCAAGTTCTCACCCATAAAATAAAATCCATACCATTATTGATAGATCTAATATTATATTTAATTCTTGAACAATACACCTTATTAAAAAATATATATTGATTAGAGGATAAAGATTTCATAATATTTCCCTCATTAAAAAACATTCAATGTAAATACCATATGTAAAAATGGCATATAGTTTATGAAATAATCCTATACAAGGTAATAATAATATTGATATTTAAGTGAAATAAAATTAAAATGAAAAATTATCTCAATGGGGTAGTAGATACAGCACATAAAAAATATTTGGTGTAAAATACCCTGTATGACTCAATGAAGTGAAAATTTGGATGAAGTCCCTTATCTTGAGGTTATATTTTTTTGAACAAGATTTAAAATCATGTATAATGATTTAAATCATTTTAATAAATTATAAAATAACTATATTCATTTTTATGATGTCATATATGATTCTATTATATCATATTATCACCTATTTATTAATATTATTTTATCACTACCTTTGTTTTGGGTGTTAACTTCATCATTTTCCTAGGCCTATTTTTTCATGTCAGTCCTCATTCATGTACATGGGATATAATTATGTCATATACATAATTATATTAAGTTCATGGATATAATTTTTATTCAATATATATATCATTCTTGAATGGTGAACATGGAAAATGAATCACATCACGTCATGGAGACGGTAGGCCGTACAAATGCACTTGCGATGATATCATTTCAAAAATGGTGAATGGGTAAGGAATTTCATAGTGTATAATTTTTTTCTAGAATAAACATCTTTCCATAATTATCATAAATAACTATTAATTCCATCATTATAAACCTCCATTCATGGTGGTGATGAAAAACAAATTACACCATACTGTGGAGATCATATGTGGCATGTACACACATGTGGTGCTTTAATTTTTTTAGGAAGGATAATGGGTGGAATATGGTAATCCCATAATCAAAATAAAATATAAACATATATATAATACAGTGTTTATTAATTCATCCCAGAAACAACACTTGAACGGTATGAAGAAGAATAAATGTACTTGAAATAGTTGGTAAACATAATTACATATTCTTCAACTAACTTTCTTTAGACCTCTTACTAAGGGATAAAAGATTGGTCTCTTTAGATGAATATGAACAACGTAACATTGATATGTAATTTTCAAATATAAATTTTTAAATATTGGTTGAGCTATAAGGCTCAAGTTGGTGAAAATGTAGTGAAGGATGGAGTTCCCTATTATAATTGAGGTGATGGTCACATTAGGAATTCCCTATAATATAATTTAGAATTTTCTAGAGGAAAAGACTTCAAAAATAAATATAAAGCTCATGGGGTGACATTTTTGGACAAATATTATTCCATGTTTTATTATTCACGTTTTTTGGTATTTTTAAGTAATGTAACAAAATATTATATTCATAAAAAATCATTATTGTATAAATTAACACTACACTTTACTATGACTTTAAAAATATAAAATAAGATGAAAATTAAAAAATATATATTTTATTATATACTATACATATCATATTAGATATATAATTAAAATATCATATTAATTATCTAAAATTAAATTTATTTTAATATTTTTAATATCATTTGATTTATTTTTCCAATAATAAAATAATTATTGTGTCATCGTTATGAAACCATTTAAGGAATTTATTTATTCCCTAAAAATTAAAAATAAATTACCATGAAAAAGATAAATCTATTATTTTTTCAAATAATATATATGTTCAAAAATCTTTTTGAAAATCCATGTTTAAAAACGTTATACTAATTGAAAACAATAGTGTGGACAACAATACATTCTATTAAATAACATATTACATGGGGATTAAATTAAGCCATGTGGATAGAAAATGTCTCAAATTATAAAAAAAAGTATTATTATGGTAGGAAATTATTAATCCAATAATATTTATCAATAAAACTATGTAATTTAAGGGTTTTTATAATTAAAAATCATATTAATTTTTTGATTTTCCTTTTTCTTGCACAAGTACTGCATTTGCATTGAAAAATCCTTAAAGTTAACTATTATCTTGAAAATAAATTAATTGAGTCAATATAATAATTTAGATTCATTAATTTTTTATATTTACTTATATCCATGTCAATACATCATTTTTATTTTGTTAATTTAAGTTTTCATGCATTGAGCAAGCATTTCAAGAGAATTTGGATAAGATTCATGTTATTTAACTCTAAATTTGAAAACTATAAGCTAAAATCATCTTCAATAATAAATAATTAATAAAAACTTCTTGTAAATATTTTTAATCACTCAATTTTTATCTATAAGAAACCAGATTTTACTTTTCTAATGCTACGTAGGCCCTACGTCGGCACTGAACATGTTTTTAATCTATTTTTATTATATTATCATACATGTGTCTTTAAATAAGTTTAATAAATTTTATAACATTTTTATGTTTTGAATATATAACAAATGATATCATATTTCATAAAAATTGTAATTTTTAACTATTCAAAAAATGAATCTTTTCAGAAAAATCCCAAAAATTCACTCTAAGATATTTTTGAACTTTTTATATCAATAACTATTTTAATTTCAAGTTAAAATTACAAAATTTTCTAAATTTGGTATTAAAACAAGAATTCCATTAAAAGGATTTAATATTTCTTTTTAGAGAAAATATAGCTCTTTAAACATAAAATTGGATCTATTCTTATCTTAAGACTTCAAATTTATTGGATGAATTTTAAAAAAACAGATTGAATATTTATCATATAAATTTCATTATGATCTTTCAGTAATAGTTATTAATTTAAATTATTAAGATATAATGCCTTTGTGGGCATAAAAATAATTTTTTATAAAAACACTTCATTTATTTTCAATTCATTTTTATTTTAAATTATAATTAATTTAAAAAAAATTAATTCATTTTATAAATATTTCTAAACTATATTTTCATAATTTAGTTAATCTTATTCATTATTGACATTCAAATGTCTGGGTAAAAAATCACAATTAAATTACAATATTTAGTCATTTTTTAATCTCTTTTTTATGCAACATAAGATATCAAATAAATTGGATTTATTTAAGAAGATAAATACCATAAAATATTCATGTGTTCTACATAGTATTTAGATTCCCCAAGAGGGTGTGATGTTTGAGGTTTTCTATTTCTCCTCTAAGTTAATTTTTTGATTCATCATGATGTAGTAGAGTGTAATGAACTCATAACGGGTATAGTTAGTTACATTCCTATAAATATAACTATGAAACTTATGATCTTAAGTTGGTAGAAATGGGTTTTTTGGAAGCTTTGGTTACATTACCTTACCAATGAGTACTTTTTGGTGTTTATAGATTATAATACCCTCACATAAATTTTATCTCAGCGTTATCTGAATCTATGATAGAGATGGTGGATAGAGTTCTTATACGACAATGATTTTATGATCTCCTACAACTTAAGGAATGTGAATGATTTTTTTGATGCAATGAGTAGGAATTCACTGATATATTTTTTTTGGAGTCCAAATATTCATGTAGTGATATTAAATATCTTATAACGATGCATCTTAATGAAGATGATTCTAGTGTTATAGGTTTATTACTTCATATTATAGTGAATTCTTCATTTATGAAGTATATGGAGGAGTCTTAGTGGGGATACTTGGAGGTAGAGGTGATGAAAGACTATATTTTTAGGGAGATACTCCAAGGGTGGTTCTAGGATGATTGTCATCAAGTTTTGTTTTGAGATAGGTTGTTTGTTCCACTATGGATGAATTTTGATGTTATCTATGAATTTCAATTCTCAATATTGGAAGTGATTCTTTTTTTTGAAAGATGTGTTTTTCCCAAAGGGGTCAACTGGGAGGGCCTAGATGGAGCAGTGAATGAAAATTTTTGTATCCTGAAATTTGGTCTTCTAGAAGGTGAAGGAAAAACAAAATGTTCCGGATGGTATTTTTTTAGTTGTTTTATCTACGCAAGTTGAAATAAAAAATATCTAAATAGATTTAAATATCATTTTACCTATATCTGAGGCTGAATTTTTAGTTATATGGGTGATTATAGAAAAGTTGATAATGTATTCTCATTTTTTGTTATTAGGGAGTTGATTATTGTGGGGGATTAGGTGAGGTGTTATATGGATGAGATAGTGTAGTTCAATGGGGTTCCAAGATATATTATGCCTTTTTCTATATCTTAATTTTAAATCACGAGTCTGTAAATTAAATTATTATACTTTTGGTTCATAGTTATGACTCTATATTGGTTTCCATCATTAGAATGAAGGGTAGCCATTACAAAATATTTTGATGGTGAAGTGTATGTTTTGTTAAAATGTTGTATATTTTAGAAAAAAATTCAAACACATTTATATTTTTTTAGTTTTATTATAATATTAGATACTAAGAATCCTTTTTCAATACTTCATTTAAGGTGCTATTTAGAAAGCCTTCAAAACATTATTTATACTAGACTAAGGATGGATTGTTTGTTGTACTTAGAACTAATGTAGTGTGGGAAATTCAAAAGATGGTTTAGATTATATGATTGCAAATAAGGGCCACATAAGAACATCATAATTATAATATTGAATAGGGGAGGTGACCTCTTAATTACCATACTTCGGGTTATATCATCACGATTCATTCTTCAATCCATATAGGATTCAGTTCGAATTAAAAATAATATCATCCTTATTATTTTCCTAAAAACAAATTGGCTACTTCATTCATATTTTCACATCTATTTCACTAAGAAGAATTGATGTCTTAATATCCATATCCCCAAATTTTAGGTCATTATATGATACTAGACTCTGAATCGTTTGGATGATAGTGTACATAACTACAAGTGAAAATATTTCTAAGAAATATATTAAATATATTTATTATAATATCTTCACCGCCAACCAAAAATTTTAATTTCTAATTATTCTAGTGTCATCATTTATAAAGAAACCACATTTTTCTTTGGTTATTTCATTTCTTTTGGTAATTCAAGAAAATAAAATGTTTTATTAATAATTAATGACATTATCCCTTTTTCTATGGTTGAATCCCAATACATTGAGTAAATTTCCATCAACTCCCCTTTTCAAAATCTAGGTTCTATATCTTCAATAATAAGTACATAATTTATATAAACCCCATGCCTTTGGACTTATCTTTTGAATCTTGAATATCAGTTTAACTCTTCTTGAGACTTCGTTCATTTAGGTGTTTTAATTTTCAATTCCATAACGTCTTGTAAACTGACCATTATCTGATGAACATGTGATTTATTTTCTAAGGATTCAATAGAATTTCATAATTCTATAATGAATTAAATCAGTTAAATTTATGAAGAAGGTGTGACGGAATCTAGTGTCACTAGAACATGAAAACAATTGGGGTTTCTATCATAATCAACTTTTTCTTGAATAATATCTAAATCTTCCTTGTTTTTTCCTTCTATATGATCTTCTCAATAGATATAATTTTTGAACAAATGATTATTTTTCCATTTTCATTTCCCCATAGATTGAATCCAAAATCATCATTTTCATAAAATATGTGAAATCATGAATTGGAATTTTCCTCTGTCTTGTAACTATACATTGAATCAATGAGTTGATAAGATAAAAAAATTCGATACAATCATTATATTATTTATGAAAACATATATATGTTAGAATACTATTTCATATATATGAATGATGAATTATAATGTATTGATATGTTTTATTGTTGATTTCTTCTTTCCTGATGACATTTGGAATTATGATTTATTCTTTATTACATTCCATTTTCTATGGGTTCTGATTAATATCATCTGGAGACTCATAACTATTTTTAGATAGAAATTTTATTAGTTACAACTGCTATATTCATTATTATTTTCTGAGTTGAGGTACTTTATCTCTTAACCACATTTTGTTTCAACCATATCATTCAATCATAAGAAAGAACTAAATTTTTTGATTTATGGTTTATGAAATACACCCTTTACTCTATCACATTCATAAATGTTGTGACTAGTTGGACGTAGTAGTTAATTATATTATGGTAATAATACCCTTATCATAAATTCCATTATCTTCTAGTAATAATACCTTTATGGGTATTGATATTGAGATTATACTACCCACTATTGGGTATTGACATTCACTAATAGTTGTTAGACTACAGAGTGGGTGGGTAATGCTTGGGGTCTCATAAAACTCAGATTTGAGTTGGAAACTATTTAATTAAGGTGTTGAATTACACTATGAAAATTAAGTTTGTTTTTGGTTATTTATCCCTCATAACCTTTTCATACCTTATAATAAACCATTAATTAATATAATTTTTTCTAACTGATACATTCCCATGTACTTCGATCATATGAAAAATAATTGTAATTATATTCTTCAACTATCCCTATAGAGTGATTTTGAAGTCATGTAGTTGGAAATGAAGATTATATGGAAGTGAGAGAGTTACATTTCTTCTATTTATAGCGATAAAATTAAAACTTATCTTGATAATTCTCAACTAGTGGCTTGATAGAATAATTTCCAAAACATGTCCTATCATGGAGTCACGTGTTTTTTGGAAACCCATTCGTGGAACCCTTTGAAATCATTAATTTAGAGGTTGAATTTATCATATACACTACACTATGAATAAACTATACATCTATATTCTAATTAAAGAATATTCACCAATAAACTATTATCATCCATACACTAGGGATAATCTAAATTGAAACAGAAATTTTTAACTCATGGGATAATATTGAATACATATATGCATTATGATTATTTTAAATTAATCCCCTCATGATTTTTTGTTAACAATTTTATATTTTACATGTTATTATAGGGGTATTCATGGATATATAATGACAAAATTAATTGGATAATGTTTTATCTCTTGATATAACACATAAATGTAGAGATTATTATACCATGGAACTGACAGATAGCCTTTACATCAAGCCATTTAAATACCTTGACTTTGGAGAGTATCCTTACCATCAATGGTATTTGACCATACATTTATGATTTCATATTTTTTTGGAATTACCTATGTATATTTTTTTAATTATATATCATTATATTTTATGTGATAATATTATAATTTATGAAGGTATATTTCTTGACATGCTACCATGATATTGTCACACATACCAAGAATATAATCCAAAACATTTATTATGTTTTCAAAAGTACATTGAAATTTTGGAATATTATTAGGGATAGAAAAATTATAGGTTAAATTAAATTTTTAGAAGATATTTTAAATAATTATTTATTTATTTCTATAATATTATGTCTTAGTTCCAAATGACACTAAACATTAATATTTCATGGTGTCATTTTGATATAATAAATTTCAATTCATTTAATTATTATTGGAATATTATATCATGGGATCTAGTAGTGGGGGTATTGGGTATCTCTCTAGCTGATTAGTACCCCTTATTATAACTCTAAACTCCTATATTCCAAATTAGTCATATATAGTGGATAAGTAATTTCCAATGTCAGAATTTCATCTTTGAATATATTCTTACACTGTGTAAAATTATTCTTATAATGGACTGCATGATCTAAATATAATAGAAGATTTAATATAATTATACCCTGTAAAAATACATGAATAATATTTAACATATAAAATATATTAAAAATTACTTAGAAATAATTTAAAAAAAAATTTAAATATAATTGAGAAAGTTTTTCAAAAAAGATAATTTTAGTTCAAGTATCATCATATTATTATATTTAAAAAATAATAATTCTTTAATACTTTTTCATTCAAAAACTATAATTTAAAATATATCTAATGAAATAAAAAAATAAAAATTTTATTTCCTATAACAATCTAATTTTAGAAAAAAAAACATTTTAATTGCTTAAATAATTTAAAAGTGTATATAACAAAATATTTTAAATTTAAAATTAGAATAATGAACCATTTAAATAACCAAATTTGTATTTTTAACATTAATTAGTATTTATTGTCACGTTTAACAATTGAATACAAATATTAAAAATTAAGAAATAAAACATCTCTGTGAAAAAAATCATCCATAATTGACAAAAAAATTATACAAAAATAATTATAAAATATAGATTCATTAAATTAATTCACACATAATACATTTCATATCCCCAATAAATCAAATAAATAAATCTAGAATAGATAAAATATTTATCAAAAATGTGTGATCTTATATACATAATTATGAATACATAAAAAAATTCTCTAGAAAAATCATAAAAGATAAAAATTAAATATTGTTCCCATAAAATGAAATTTTTTGGTTAAAATATGGTTTCCAGCTTTAAACAAATTGATAAAATTCTAAATTTTTTAATATAATCTAACCAAAATATTTTATATTTTCGATGATTTATTCATATTTATGTTGTTTACCAAGAAAATTAAAACAATACAACTCACTAATAATCCTATAATTTATCTTAGAAATAATTAATTTAATTAATGCCCACATATGTATGGTCGATTTGAAGGTTCTGGGCTATATTAGAATTATTGTGTGAGTGCTTGATTTTTGGTATTCTCAATATCAAAGGATGAAATCCCAAGAAACATTAGGATAAAACCCCATATTCATCTATAAATTATCTTTCATCATTAATTTGTTATTAATTTAAAAATTAAATAACCTCAAACATGACAATCATTGTGATTGATTTTCACTGCTACTATTGAAGTACAAACATTTTGGTGGATAATTAAAGAGATAATTCATCTAGGTGTATCAACTCATATCCAATGAATCTTTAATAAGTGTTTCTTTTATTTTAAATTATAGCATTTTAGAACCTATTGATTCAAATAGTTCACTATTGATCACAACAATTATTCTATGTCATTTTGTCTATATTCATGAGAGGGGGGATTGGAGTTTTATTTTCTCTAGATTTGAAATAATTGTAAAGAGGAATTTTTGGCATGAAATAATTATCATTCTTTTCTCAAATGATATTATAAACAATATACATTAATGGTAAAAAACATGATACTTTCTTAATATGCTATTATCATTTAATTTATTATACAAAACACCATATCCAATATTATTATTATTATTATTTTCAAAAAATATATTTATTTAATAATAAATAAATAGATAGATAAATAAATACTCAGTGAAATGATAGTAAATAAAATACATTATTTCCATTGGGCCAGTAATTAAAACTATTAAATATCAATGGAATTTGATTAACCTTCAGTAATAAAATATTTTTTTCAAATATATATTATGAATTTAATAAATATTTAAATATTATATTCACTAAATAAATGAATAAATATTTATTTCAACATTCATGTAACTAATAAAATATTTATCTTAATCTATTTACTAAACTCGTTAATAAATTAATAATTATTTATTATTATGTGAATAATATAAAAATAGATAAAATTCAACTCACATATTGTAAAAATGAATATAATGTGATTAAATTTATGTAGTCAACCTTAATTGAATGGTTAATTTTTCATAAACCGAAAATAATATTTATTCTCAATAACAAATTCAGTAGAATTATATGATATTTTGGGTACAAATATTGTTTGACTCTTTGGGGATCATTTTAGTGGTAATAGGTGAACTTACCGAATTTTCATTATTAATGACTAATAACACATCATGGAACCAATAGAGATAGAATATAATTTCAACACAACAACAATATTCCTATGAATTCTATTGTGTAGCCTAATACATCTTCTTACAACATGTCATAAAGTAGAATTCATACTTGTTTCATGACCCTATATATTGAATTTATCATTATTTTACATTCCAAAATGAACATTTCAATGAACTAACATGGGAATTAATTTTACCAATGTTATTCATTTCAATCAATAGGATAGAGATAACTCTTTTTTTAATATTAAAGTGAAAAATGTTTTATAGGATTATTCAATTAATGCCATGTCACTTATCAAACTAAAAAAACAAGTTATATCATTGTTAGAATATGTCATCATAGTTATTATACATATATAAAAACAAGGGATTCATGATACAAAATAATAATAACAATTCTACTGAACAATACACACACTTGAGCATAGAAATTTCATATTAAATATTGAATATATGGATTTTAAATTTCTCGGTCTGTCCTCGTGACCTTGTATCAATGTGTTCATCATGTGAGAATATCCTAAGAATAATTATTAATTTAATATGAGTTCATATGACCTAATAATAAAAAAATCATCTTTGTCCCATCAATTAAATTTTCTCTTAACCACCTAAAAAACGAATAATAATATTTTCATAGAATCACTATGATACCATTATAAAGGGTAACTTCTATAACCATCAATGAAATAAATATCCTATATAAATTATCACATTAATCTATATATAAGATAAATAATCACATGATAATATATTTGTTATTATACATCTAATAATAAGTAATAATTTAGTTGGTTTGAGAAAACCGACTCTAAAGGACTCATTTATTCACTAAGATCAACAAATGAATTCTCCCAACTCATTATCTCAGACATGATATTTTTGACTCTCATGAGGTATTGTTATATTCATTGATCCCACATCATTTTTAAATATAGAATATCAACATATAGTTTTTTTTATTCTTCTAGAAGAAACCCATAAGTTGTAGTATTCTAAAATATTTTCCCTTTTTTCCCCTCTCATATACATAACATCTAGGATACTACGTTGGTATTAATATATTCTATATAAAAACATTATTTTCATGATATAAATCCATGATCTGGAGAAAATTCTTTCATAATTAATAGTGCTACATTAGCTTCATTAGGAACCACAACGTAATCACTATATATATGTTGTTACTAATATATTCCATAATATAATCTCACATATCTCATTAATATTACTTTGATATATAATCAAATTTATCTAATGAAAAACTACTTTAACATCCCATTGAAAAATTGAGTTTCTATTTATCTGTGTTCCATAAACATCTCTATCATAAATTGTAAACTATTATTATATTGTTCTATCAACTTACATATGAAATTAATTTAGGTATAGTTGACATTTTAAAACTACATGATATGTATACTAAATGTGGAAATTTTAGTACATATCATTGTATTAAAAATAGACACCAATTCTAATGAAATTTGTTTATTAATAATATTAATCACATCCTATGTTATTAAAAAACATCTAGAAGAGATTTATGGAACATTAATAATTAACAAATTATTACTAAAATGTTTCATCTTGTGTTTTTGAGTTCTTTTTCAGTGTATATAGCTTGACATGATGTAAGAAACTATATATATTTTCAAGATAGATAATTTTCCCTAGAATTGGTGTCACTATATGAATTAATCCATAAAGAAATCTCATTTAAACAAAGTATTTATCTAATTATAATAATAACATCTTTATTTATATGTTATTGATATATATTACATGGAAAATTTTGGTTCTACCACTAACAATTTATAGAAATAGGGCACACATTAATTTTTAATAAAACTAAAATCTCTAAAATATTAAATATAAAATAATATTCCATCATTTCAATGCTTTCATAAATATGTAATTAGACCAATGAAAAATGAATAATTTATTGACACTATTTAGTGTTAGATCCCCTTTTGGTTATGTCATATTGAATCATAAAACAATGATTCAATTATGTAAAATGGTCTTGAAGTCCATTTTCTAAAGTTAAGAATAATAAATGCTTTCAATGGAAAGTATAATTATAATAGAATTAAAAAAATTATATTATTGGAAAAATTATTTTTCATAGATTAATAACTTAAATTTTCTATAAATATTATAAATAATTCATACCTTATAGGTATTAACATTACCATCCATATCTATTTTTGACTAGAATCCACATAAAAATTAATTATATTTACTAATGGAACTTCTAGAACACAGTGAATGATTCTGGTGAATTTAATACACATTTAGTTTATATGAACATCTTATTTTACCTTATATCTATATTATTTATCCTTGTATGATAACTGTAAATTATTTTTAATAAAAAAATATCTCCATAAATATTGATTACAAAACAACCTATTTGGGTTTATCATTATGAATAAGTATGTGTCTATGAAAAATATCATCCAACTAAGACTCATGGAGTTATGTGTTCCTCTGAAAAATTATCCACATCAGCATCCTTAGCATAATTGAACTCAATCTTACACTATCTATCTCAAATAAAGAATTTTTCCTCCTGTTGAAATATATGAATTTACTTTACTAATACTTTTATATCTTAGGGTTAATTAAATCCTTTGAAAGTTTGGATTATTAACTATGATGAACTTTGAGTTTTTATTGATATATGGTTGTAACTAAAATTATAATTTATCAAAATATTTACTTATAAACATAGGATCCCATGTCATGATATATTTCTTTAATATTATTTCATATATGATATCAATTAGATAAAGTGATTTTATATAAGTGATTGAATAAAATATTATTAACGGAAACTCAAAGGTTCTTAGGATATTAGATATGTGGTATAAAGAACCGTATATTATTAATATAAATTCATAGGGCGGTCACAACATATCTTAATATATAATTATTTATGGTATAAAAAAATGTTGATTTATCTTCAGAAATGTAGTGTAAAATGAATATTGACAAAAGTTAAGTGTAGATGGGGTTGATACCCTAATAACTTTCCAAATGGGTTAAATTAACCATTGTTATTATCCAATTGGTAAAGATAATTGGTCTATAAAATCCCTATATATTGGGAATCATTGATTATGAATGAAAGGGGGAGAGGATATCTAAATCCATTAAGGTCATTGAATTTTATTGAGATATTTAAAAAAAGATATAATAGGGAGGATGATATAACAATTCCATTGTACTAGATTTATTGATAATAACTAAGAAGGTTTTTTATGATCAATATAACCAAGATGTTTTATGATGAGTCGTTAATAACTCATTAATACTAACGATTGTTACAAACCCACAATATTATATTGTACTACTTTACTATCATTATTCAGAAGTACAAAATCTATAGAGGATAAATTTATTGAATACCTGATAATGGAATCCTTAAAATGTATATATTAATTATGGTTTATGAATAGATAATTAGTAATGTAGATGTCAAATTATATTCTAAAAATGGTGTTTGGTGGTCCACTGAATAATGATTAGTAAAATACTATCCTTGAAGGATATGATGTAAATCACAAGATCATTATTAATTTTATTATACTTATATAATTTTATTGTAGATTTTAATAGAGTTATAATGTACAATAATTTTAATTTATGTTCATTAGAAGTCATGTTTAGCTGACTAAAGGATATATTTGAGGTTTTAGGAATAGGGAAGATCACATTGTAACCTAATAATCATGCTACGAGGATGAGTTTTTTAGTGGTCATTTGTAATATAATAATATTGATTCCAACTATGACACAATGATTGTTACACATTGAGATTTTATGATTTTTTTCAAATAAATTTATTTTCCTTGACAGAATGTGTTACAAAAAAATTGAGATTTATAGAATAAAAATATAAGTTACAACACCTGATTTTAAAATAAAATTATGTTTTTTATCTTATTCAAAATGAAACATTGAGTTTATATGAACCATAACATATTATTAAAATATTATTATTTAAAGATGATTAATTTTACATAGCCAAAAAAATGGTGTATATAAATAGTATTAAATAATTTATGAAATGTCTATAATGGCCGTAATAAATATAAATTTATTTATAAATAATTATAAACTAGTCATTCAATTTTAATAATTGTTATTTTATTCATCAAATATGTGTTTTCCTCAAAATGAATTTTCTATAGCTTTCTTTGAGAATATAATATATTTATTTTTTTATTTAGTATTTTTAGAAAGATATTTGATAAAATGGATATAAGGTTTGAAATAATCATAGCAATATTAACATAAGGTGAACTTTTTGGATTTATTAGGAAATATTACTCTTTAATTGAATAGTGAAAATACATTTTTTTTAAAGTCAAAATATTTATTTAATTTGATATAAATTTAAAATAATTACTATTCATATCAAAAACAGAATTATTTACATTTATATAATCTTTATACTATATTTATTTATAATTATATTGATAGGATTAAATTTTTTCAGATGTTTTAAAGTGCATAATGTTTCCACATTTTTATTTATTAAAATAACCCCAAATGATGAATGATTAAAATTAAATTAATATATTATATATATATAAATATGAATTTAAATTTATTTAGTTATGATTACATGTCATAAATTAAATATAAGATCATCTTATGCTTTAAAATGTATTTTTTGAAGCCCTGTTTTTTGACATGTCTTTGGGATTAATTTAAAATTTAATTATTCCACTTCTATAAGATGAATTTTCAAAAACATTATTTCATATTTAGAATTATAATAATTTATATTATCTGATATGTTCATCATAATTTTATAACATAATTAGTAGTGAAATGATTAAAATTTTATTACCTTAGATAAGGTTAAAACGAGTTTACCGAGAGTTAAACTAAAAAGATAATGGTTAGAAATGACAAAAAACATATCTAATTATAATTTTACGGTCATATTTAAAAATTATCTCTTGTAATTAATTAATATAGGCCATTTAGGAGCCATGGGGTATGTGACCATTATGGTCCTAATTCTATCTTTTCAAACATTCACAATGTTTCTTCTCCCCCGCATATAAAAAGGACACCCCCTCTCCCCTCATTTCCACTATTCCAAAACCCATTTATTTTTATAATACCTTCGAAAAACCCTTCTTTAATTACCTCAAAACATCTTAGTATACTTTTTTCATCATAAATACAATCTAGGTAGGAGATATGTATAATTATGAGGAGGTTTTCAGAAAAAAGTTAACATTTTTAACTGAGTAGTGTTTTTTTATTTCTTCTTCCACATCCTTCAAATAATAATCACTAATAATAATATAATTACATAATAATATCGCATATACTATTATGCTGTAATTTTAATGAAACACCTTAAATCTTGACCATCGTCCATTAAATGGAAAACATAACTATTGATTATGTGTACAATGGACTACCACATCACGAACCGATGTCATTCATTTACCATCATTTCTTATAACAAATTTCTATAATGATGTATTTAATGTTATTATATTATATTTATGGTATAATTATATGGATTTAATTATAATATGATAAATAAATTCTAAAGTTCATTTCTGTGGGGAATATAATAACATCACTCATGTATATAGAGTACCACAGCCTCATGCTTAGATGGACCGAAGGCCTTATTTTTTTATTGATTTTGGATAACCCCCCTTTCAAGGGATGAGTGGGAACCCTTACAAGGGCCTTAGGCTTAGATATTAAATTTACCATGGGATTTGGAGACATTACAGGACCCATAGGTCTTAAAGAAACCATAAAGACTATGAATACTCGAAACCACCCCTCCCCAGTATCTACAACATGATCAGCTCTCCACCTTTTCATGGATATTTGGCTAGATGTCATGTGGAGATATGCACATGCCTAGTACCGATGGAAATTTCATACCATCTCATTTTTTCAAATTTGTTTAATCCGGCTCTGGTGAATGTGCCATGCATATGAATCCTCGTATGGAGCTAGTTCTTTGTAGAATTTGTCTGGGCATCTATATGGTTGTCCTAAAGGCCTTTTGAGGTGGCTCGGAAGGCCTCATTAAGCTATGTGATTTTTTTTCACTTACGCTTTAAATAGAAGGTTATAATGATTTATTTTGTGTTTATATGTGATTTTAATGACATATTAATCATTATTTATAAGAAATATATCATATAATTTCATTCCTTATCATTAATTGAAGAAATGATAATGTCATTCGTGTTTAAGGGAGACAATCACCGTGTGAATTGATGTGATTCGTTTTTATTACTGAATCACATGAATGGAATATTTAATTGTATTAAATTAAATATTATTATATTTTTTAAATATTTTTAGTTTTGAAAAGGTAAAAAACATACCTTCTTTCTATCATGATCATCAAAACCGGGTTCATAACTCATACTTGCATAAGGCCTACAATCTTTATAATTTTGACATAGTTCAACTTTCATGTAAGATACCTTAATTTTATATAGTTTATTTAGCATTTAATTTAGAAAATTTTTTGTCTTATATGAGTACTTTATTATTGTGTTTTTTCCATGGGGTATTTATTGGTGACATTCATGAAAATTTTAATGAATGAGGGTTGAGCACGGATGGGGGAGGATTTGCAAATTTTGTTCTCCCCAGTGCAGCAAACTGTGAAACCCTGGATAGTGTGATGTTTCATAGCATGATAACAATTAGTCAAATTATTCACCCAAAAAGGAGAAACCATGATCCCTTAAAATATTAGGCATATGGTTGGTGGACGGTTATGGAAAACTTTGTTCCCCTACCAAGGAAATTGTGCATGATTTTTAAAATGGCCCAAAAATTAATTTTGAAATTCTTCGAACCCCCAAAACACGCCTATTTTGACCCCCATTTGACCATATATCATATTTCATATTTTTAGATCTCTTTATAGGAATTCCATGCCCCCTAATCAGCAATTTTCATGAAATGAATCCCTAATCAAAGGTCTACTCCTCTCTCGGTTAGTGAATCCTCTCATGTTTCATCTCTTTTGTTCCCCCCATTCATTCCATTTTATCTAAGTGATATAATCTACTATCATGGATATATATATATATATATTCTGATATCTAGATATATATTTCTAGGAACATTATTTTGTTAATATTTATTTATGGTTGTGAGATTATGATATAGATCTATGTCATTGTGCCACACAATTTTTGGGGATTTCCATTGGGTGTTTATCAATCGGAAATTTGAGGTAGGTGTTCAAATATTCAATTATCATAGGTAGTATTTTGATACTCTATGAAAATTTTAGAATATTTAGTATACATTAGAGATTTTAATTCTGTAATTGGGTTAATTAATGTGGTCAATTGATTAAATGAAGTTTTTTGGAAATAGATACATATTGGGAGAATTAATTATGAGACTTAAGTTTATTTCTAATTAGATAATAAATTGGGAGATTAATTATGTTATTTAGGTATTTTTATATAGATTATTATTTGTGTAATTAATTATTATCTATAAAATTTGTTAAACTGAGTTAATTGATTAGGGGATTAGTTCTGTGATATTGAGATTATAGATTGAGATAATTCACTATGGAATTAATTTTGAATAATTGATATTGAGAATGAGATAGAAAATTGTGGGTTTAATTATGGGAATTGAGTTTGTTAATAATTATTAATTATTTTTTAAATTAATCAATGGGTTTTATGACTTAATTATTTGTTGAATTAATTAATTGTTATTATGTGACAAAATAATTGTTGAGTTAGTAAAGAAAATTATGTGAATAATTAATTTCTGAATTAATTATGTGTTTATGAATGGAAAAAAGTTCATTCAAGTATGACAAAAATAATAGATTCCTGATCATTCAAATGTTTGTTTATGAATGGGAACATGGTAATTATGGTATTAATTAAGGAATGCAAACATAGAAATTCCAATTTTTTTGACAATGATATCATTTTCATTCAATTATGAATTATAGAATGGGAACCTGGTAATTCTATTTTGTTATGTATGGATAGGAACATGTCCATTCAAGTATGAATTAAAGAATGGTAACAAAGGTACTATTAGAGAAGACCTCACATGGGAACACTTCAGGTTCTAACATGAGCCAAAGAAGGTATTGAGATACGATATCCCCTTTTAGTAATTTGGGTTCCATCATGAGATGAAGCAAGTACTATGAAATGATATTACCTAGGAAACCTTTGCGATCTAAGATGAGATGATGCCGGCATTGAGGTACGAGTGTCCTCAAGAACACATGAATTAATGTGGTTATGTAAATAATAAATGATAATGTGATAATTGTTTACTTATGAATTGTAATTATTTATTTATATAATTTCATACAATATTTTCTAACTAGATATTGTTTTATACACCATTAGTGGTGGCCTACTGAGTTATATGAACACCCTACTCGAGTATCTTGACTGGAACTCAAATATACTTTATTATTACATGATGGGTTTTGGAAAAAATCCATGGGTAAGATGACTAATGTAGGGATGGATAGTGGATGAAAAAACTAGACATGGTTCAGGACTCTCTTTGGAGTTGTCATTTTCATTATTTTCAGTTTTCATTCAAGACACATGACATATGCATTAGCATGTAATGTTTCCGATTTAGTTAGATATTTTATTTTTTCCACATTGATTTTCTTGTGATATTTGTGTTGTTTATGGTTTTATATTTTTCTTCTATTGTCTGTTAATATCTTTTTGTGTATTAATATGATCAAAGAGGGTATATTCTTCACTTTATTGACTTATTGGACCCTCGCTACTAGTCGGTAGCCTCAGGAAAACGATGAGGCCTGCTTCAGGTCATGTGACAGACCGACTTGGGGCACCGGTGTATGGCACTTGGGCTAGGATGTTACAATGTGATACCAACGAGGTTTTTTTATTTTGTATTAATATTTGGGAAGCATTTATAGGAGACTAGGAATAGTCATTCATTGGTAATTATCTCATGCATGGGAGTTACAAATCCATATATTAGGGGGGGACCCATTACCCATGGTGGGTTTTTTGTTATTATTTTTTTCTGTTGTAGTTGAATATTGTTTCATCGTGGGTGAAAAAAAATTGTGAAATGAAAATTGTTTTTAAAATTTTCTGAGAATTGACTTGTGGCTAGAAATAGAATGAGAGTTGAGTCTTTATTCATCATTTTATGCATTCATGATTATATTATGACATGAATCATTCTATTAATGTAGGGAAAATGGGTTTTAGGTATGTTTTTGAACTTAAACTATTATTCCCTGTGAGATTTAATTGATGTGTATTCCTAATATGAAATTGGAAGTGTTAAAATGATGTAATAGTGTAAATAAGTGTGTGTTTAAATGCGAAACCTGATATGATAATTATAATGTCTTTATATGACCAAGACCTTGGTGTTGGATGTTTAAGAGTAGTGATGAAGCCTTAGTTTTTTCTACCTACAAAGGTTTAGGGAAAAGTCATGTTGTGATTATTTTAATTAAGAATATGTGATAAAGTTGATTGATGAGTCCTAAGATGTGTGTTTACCACTATATAGGTATACCTCCATGATGATTCTTGTAGTGATGATGAAAAGTGGTTATGGCTGGAAATGATCATCCAGAAGTGGAACCTAAGGCACTATTAGTGTTGGGTGAGGAAAAATAGATGTAGTTCTGATAGAACTTTGTTCGCTTCATTAAAATTTCTTGGGAAGGGACCCAAGGCAGTTTGAGAAGAGAATGTTTGACATAAAATTAGAGTTTCTATTACAGCACCCTCCATCTATTTATAGAGAGGGTGGACATGGGGGAGATGAGTTCTAGGTTGAGTCCATTGAGATGATTCTTGACCATTTAAAGACTCCAGTTGATTGGATGGTCATTTTGGAAACGTATATGATACGAGGATTTCTAAAGTGCTGATGGGACGTTTAGGGCTAGAATAAAAAAACTGATGGTACATTATGGAAGGAATTTTTATAGAGGTTCTCAGATCACTTCTATCAAGACATGATGAGGCTAGAGATATCACTATAGTTCATACACCTAACTCAAGAGATCATGTCTGGGATAGATTTTGATAGACGATTTACAAACCTTCAACACATTTCTCTAATGTTGGACGATAATGATGTAGTCATTGAGAAAAACTTTCTGAATAGACATATGAGGAATATTTAGTCCCAATTTAACCTATTTATGTAAAATATGATTTCTAAGGTTCTGAATCTTTCTCTCATAGATGTGGTAACCTAAAAGAGGTTTCAAGTGCTGGACAGATATTTACCACTCAATGATATGGAGGTGCAACTTTTGAGATTAGGAAGTGCTATTTTGAGAACATTATATTGGGAATTGGTAATCCTAGTGAACAAACATATGTATATTTGACATATTCCCATATTGTATTGATCTATCATCAATGTGGTAGGTTGTTCCATTATCAACGAAACCACCCCCAACCACTAGTAGAGTGTTGGTCTTACCTAAAGATAGGGAATCTATAGAAGTTCTGAGAAACATGTTAATAGTTTTGGCCGGGAGGTGAAGTTTAGGAGTGTGGTTATGACGAAAGATACACCATTAGGAGTATGATCTTGATATATTTTTATATTAAAGGCATGCTCTCTACAATTATGGGAGTGTCTTTCTTTTATCTCTATATCTTTGACATGTCAAGCTTTGAACTAATTTTTGTTATGGACTGGATAGTCACATACTGATTCCACATTGATAGTCATAAAGGAGAGAGACTTTTACATCTTTTAAGGGTTACAATTATATTCACTGTGGGGAGTGGGATATCCAAGTAGGATGATCAGGGATAATTACTCATCAACTTGGAGTGCTCATTGCATAGGTTTCTAGTTTACTGTTGGATGATGGAGGTGTAAATCATGAAATCATTCTTCCAGTGGTAGAACAATTTTAGGATGCTTTTCTTGAAAACTTCTCAGGTCTTCCTCATGAGAGTTATTTGGATGTTACCATTGATCTCATGTTAGGGTATGAGCGAGTATCTATTCCACTATACAGAATGGAACTAAAAAATCTTCAAGGACACATGACTCCGTATGAGGCATTAGAGGCTAATGGATTTTTCTATCCATGTATTCTCCTTGGGATCACATATTTTGTCTTCTAAGAAGGTTAAAAGATACTACTATTCTGCATTGATTAATGCAAGATGAACTGGATGACTTTAATAAACTTGTATCCTCTCCCATGTATCAAAGATCTAGTCAACTAGTTGAAGGGGGCTTGTGGGTTCTCGAACATAGAAGTGATATCGGGGTATCATATATTGAGATTTTGTACTTCTAATATTCTTAGGATTGATTTTCTAATAAGGTATGACCTATATGATTTTTTTAATAATGTAGTTTGGGTTGATCATTGGACTAGTAGTGTTTACAGCCTTGATGAAGGGAATATTCCCTCCAAACATGGATCAGTTTGTGGTAGTGTTTGTGGATGACATCTTCGTTTAGGACAAGACTCTTAAAGATCAGGCCCAACACCATGACATCATCCTAAGTGCAATGAAATTGATTCATCTATACACTAAGAAATATAAGTGTTAGTTTTGGATTTATCATGTAAAATTATTAGGACACATCATCTAGATGGAAGGTGTGTCAGTGGACCCATATAAGGTTCAATCTATAGTTTCTTGGTAGTATTCCAATAATGTATTCAATAACTATAGCTTTCTGAGATTAACTGGATATTATCATAGATTCATCCAGGACTTTTCCCATTTGGTTGTGGTACTTTTGGGGTTTACCAAAAATGAGATAAATCTTTATTGTACATAAGAATTTAAGAAGGCCTTCTAGGAGATGAAGAAGAGTTTTACATCGGTATAACTCTTGATCTCACCCGATCCAATTGATGAAGAAATGGTTTTTTTATGCCTTTGGGATTATAATAAGAGATGTGCTGATGTAGTATTATTAAGTTGTAGCTTATGGGTCTCTGTATATGAGGCTAATTGAATAGAACTACCCTATGCATGACCTTGAGTTAACAGTTCTGTTCTACATTTTGAATTGTTGGAAACATTTTATGTTGGGTGAAAATTTTATAGTTTTTATCAATTAGAAGAGCTTAAGGTATATCTTATAGAAGTGATATTTGAATATCCCACAGTAGAGAGGGGTTTAGTGTATGAATTCATTTGATTTTGAGCTACCACATATTCCTTGGAAAGGAAATTGTGTTGTTGATGCTTTGAAAAAGAAGACTCGGGCTCAAACAGCTCTCGATTCTAGTGCTGAGTGGAAGATGATGACTTTACTATCTATGACTCATCTGTTTCTTCAAGAGAGTCAAGGGAAGATGACTCTCATATTGGTTTTGGTGGATTATACACTTTTGAGACGATTCTAAGATAGGTAGCTTAAGGATCCAAAGTGTTTGATGTTGATGGAAATCTGTGAAGGTGGGAAGTCACCTTCATAGTGGTTGATAAATGAGTATAATATCATCTATGTTAGGAATCAGGTCATTATGACTACGAGAATGTGAGAGGAGATGATATAGGAATTTCATTCCTTAATGTGGGTGGCACATCTAGGTTTGACCTAAATGTATCAGGACCTACAATGAATGTTATGGCATCCAGACATGAAAAATGATATAGTAGGGTTCATGAAACGTTGCTACACCTATCAAAAGGTGATGTTAGAGCATCAACAACCTAGAGGTTTTATACACTCGTTACCAATTATTGAGTGGAAGTTGGATGATGTGACAGTGTAATATATGGTGGGTATCCCAAATACCCTAAGGAAGAATGATGATATCTATGTTATTGAGGATCTTCTAATGAATGTATCGCATTTATTACCTATATGGGATACATTATCAATGGAGTAGTTTGGATATTTGTATGTTCGGGAGGTTTTCTATCTTCATAGGATGGCATGGACTATGGTTTCATATTATTACTCATGTTTCACTCCACACAGCCATAAGGTCTTTCAGAAAGAGCATGGTACACATGTATTATTGAGTTTGACATTCCACCCACAAATATATGGGCAGTCATACCATAATATTCAAGTGTATAAAAATATACTGCTGGAATGTGTTCTTTACTTGACCGGTTCTTGGGAAAATCACTTTGATTTAGTAGAGTTTTCCAATAACAATATTTATGAGAAAACTATACACATGGAGCCAAAAGAGGTTCATTGAGTTAGGCCATGAAGATCAATACTATAATGGATGGAGGCTGCTTAGTCAGAGTTATTGGGACCTAGACTCGTGAAAGAGACATCTGATCCGGTACATATGATTTTGAAACGTATGTCTATAACTTAGAGTTGGAAGAAGTCATATTTTTATACACATGATGACCCTTGTGTTCACAGAGAGTGATCATGTATTCGTTTGTGTACCACCTAGGTTTGTACACCATAGGGTACGTAGGTTGGGAATGTTAGTTCCCATGTTCATTTGACCTTTTGAGGTTGTGGAGAGAATCAGGCTGGTTTCATACAGATTTTATCTTCCGTAGATATACATTTATATGTATGATTATTTCCACCTATCACAGATTGTATAGTATCACACTAACCCTTCTCATGTGATCAAATTTGATGACATTGAGCTTGAGGTTGATGTGTCCATTTAAGAGAATATAATTCTTGTGTTGGATTATAATGACAATTTTAATTGGGGAAATATCATGTTGATAGTTTGTGTATTATGGAAACGTGGGTGGGTGTAGAGAAAACATGGGAAAGGGAATAAGATATGGGGGTTTAGGGGATTGATCTTTTTGGACCAAATTATTATAGATACTTTAGAGTGCAGATTGATATTGAGTTAATTTTAATGTGGACAGACTGTATGATCTCTAACTTTTCTAGAGTCTACTCGATCTTTATTTTACATTCTCTTTTTTCCTTATATGAGTAATTTTCTATTGTGTTTTACCTTGGGGTCTTTTGGGTGAATTTCAAGAAAAATTGAAGGAAACAGGGATGTTCAAGGTTGGTTCATGGTTGGTGCATGGTTAGTGAAACCTATGCACCACATCCTAGTAATTAGTTAAACCCCTTATAGTGGGGGTTACATAGCTGGTGCACAATTTTTGAAAATGTGCTCCCTAAAACTAATAGGCTCATAGTTGATGCATAGTTAGGGGAAACCATTTCCTCCTCCCAAGAAAACCATAAGTGATTTTTAAAGTTTCCTGCAAATTTATTTTAAAATTCCTCGACCCTCTGATACTCACCTACATCGACCCCCAATTGACCCTAGGTCCTCTTTCACGTTTTTAGAGCTCTTTTAATGAATTCTAAGACCTATCGACTACCTTTCGTTGTGAATTGAACCTCGGATCGATGGTATTCTCCCCTCCTAGTTAGTTAATTGTTTCCCAATTATTCCCTCACGCTTCCCCCATTCTTTATGTCATGACCCATCCTCGGGGCCTGTGCCCTGACTACCCCAATCCCGCCTTCCATAGGCCAGGGGCTGGCGACTAGCACCAAAGGCGTAAATACCGGTAAAAGGGAAGGCACTGCCTTTATAAAAGTAAACAAACACAACAGAGTATGCAAGTGTAGTAAGCACTAAGTAAAAATGAGTACAAAAGTAAGTGTTCTAAAGTAAATGGGCCAGTATACAAACCCAACTGGAAGTACGGTACAACTGAAAAGAAATTACAACAACAGTAAGTAAAGAAGAAACCACCAAGTCGTCCTCCGGATATCCCACCTGAAGGGTGAGTACAGATGGTCTCCTCAGCTCCTCGGGTCCGGCCGTCCACTCCATGTACGTCTCGTCTAGTGGACCACCTCTGGGTACCGTCTAGATCCACAAGCCTCCACCTCGATCAGTGTTGTCTGTCGTCTGCATCCAACACAACGTAGTGCGGGCATAGCCCATGCAGGGGTGAGTATACTATACTTAGTAGGGACCCCGACACCCCCGAAGGTCTCCTAGAATCCACAAATGATAAACCACAATGAAAAGATACAATCACAAAGTATCATACATCACTACATAGGTATATACCCATACATATTCCTAAGTCATCAATTCCAGTTCGGTTGCAACTCTTGAGCCCAAGCGTAACCCAGTCCACACAGGAAAGAAATCAATCACACCAATTGTAATGATTGAATAGTAAAGACTCAGATCACATAGGTATACTACTCATGAAGTGGGGTGGAGATGATTAGATATAGCCTCTGAATCATCTCCTCAGCCGAACCCACGTAGGATCCAAGTACAGAAGTCATCGCTACCAAACCCACATAGGATCCAAGTACAGTAACCATCGCTGCCGAACCCAAGTAGGATCCAAGTACAGTTTTCATCACTACCAAAACCACACAGGATCCAAGTATAGTCATCCTCACTGCCGAACCCACAAAGTATCCAAGTATAGTCGTCTTCGTTGTCGAACCCACAGAGGATCCCAGCACGGTATTCGTCGCAGTCGCAGCCAGCTCTAGGGTTCCCTCACACAGCATACTCGATTCTAGGAGGGCCCGCTCCTTGAGTAAAGGGGTCGATACATCATCTTTAATGACGTCCAGAGTCGATGTATCCGGATGTTTTGTCTCTTCAAAAGGAACTCAACTCGACATATGGCGCTTCAATCAGACGTCCGGTCTAAGAGATATTGGATTTTTCGTTCTAGGGGCCCGGTTGTAAATATGCTCATTCAAAACCTGGAAATTTTACCAAAGTTGTCCAGAACTCACTTAGAGTATCACAAAATGACCACCTCGTCGATGGGATCCCATTGTCGCAGACGGAACGTCAATCGGACATGCGGTATTTAAGTTATTCACGTTTAAGTTAATAATGGGTCTGTCCCATTAAGTCCAGTGGGCTGGCGGGTTGGGTCACCCAGTTTTGGAGGGTCCGAACTGGTAGGGGTGTCGGACCAGCCCTACGATTTGCACAACCCAGCCTGAGGGGCGCAGCCTGGCCCAAAGAGGGCGCGGTCCGGCCCGAAGGGGCGCGGCCTGGCCCGTCCCGACGTGGCTCGGCCCGGCGTGACCCAGTTGGGCGCAGCCCGGCTGGCTCGGCCAGCAGGCTGAGTAGTCCAAGGGGGCACTGCCCCCCGACTGTCCGAACCGGCGGTTCCTTATGTCGCCGCCCTCCCAAACCGGCCGGCCTTCTGGCACAAGTGCCCCGCTCGGGCGGGCTGCGGGTTTCTTCAGCGCGGCGCCCTCCTGGCATCACGGTTCAGCTCTTCTCGGTCGGTCTACGGGCCGACCGGTAGTCCAGCGCGACACCCTCCTAGAGTCACAGCTCGGCTCCGCCCGATCGGCCGATGGGCTGGCCGGTTCTTCCACCAAAGCGGGCCGCGGTCTCCCGCAGCGCGGCGCTGTGGGGTGCCGCGGTTTCCTCTATCAGCCCGGTTCTTCCTTGGCCCACGGTTGTGGGTTGTGGTTCTTCCGTAAGCGGTCGGCGCATGGTCGTCACTCCCATCGCCACATCATCCAACGTAACTCAATTGCAAACAAGAGACAACGTAGGGTCGTTGGGCTGTGTGCGTTTGACCCGTGCCCTCCGGGTTAGGTGGTAGTATTTGGCCTTATATAAACAATTATTTCCAAAGAAAAACGGGATACGAAAACATTCACTTCAAAGAATAAACTCCTACCTCAAATAAGGTTCGTGGTTAACAAGCTTCGTGGCTGATGGTTTCATTTCATTCATCATAGGAGTGCACCCGAAGAAGAATTGACATCTCCTCTCTTGTCATGGAGAAGAGAAAATAGGACACGTCGTCGTTCTTTGTGGAAGGGAGTATCGTTCTTCAACGGAGGTTTGATGTTCATCAACAAAGGAGAAAATCCCCTCTTCCTTCACAAAATCTCTCTCTCAAAAATTTCTCCCAACAAAACAAGTGACAACCCAATTAAAATAAGGCTTCCCCTTATTTTAATTAATATTGCCAAGCATTCAAAATTCATAATTTAAATCACTTAATTAATTAATTTAATAGGTTCCATTAATTAATTAATGTGTGATGGCAAGAGTTAAAGAGGAAGAGAGAGAAGAGGAAGAGTTACATAATCAAGAGAATTTAACAAATTAATGAAGGGGGTTTAAGGGGTTTGGGGGAAATGAATGGTTGGGGCTCTTGTGGGACCTACCTCTCATACATCCACACATGGGAAGTTGGGTGGGTGTGGACTCCACCAACAACTTCCCATGGGAGGAATTAACCTCCTTAGATATAAAATAAAATTGTTCCAACAATTTTATTTACTTCTTAATTAAACCCCAATAATTAACTTCTCCTCCTGTGAAAATGAAACTATGGTAAAGGTCCCCTAATTCAATTATTGGAACTGCGAGTTCATCAGTTCCCTAGGATGTCAATTCCGAGCACCAGTTCAAAAGATAGAAAAACTCACTCGTTCGTTTACTGAACGTACCCGAGATAAACTTTTGAAATTGATTACAGGTACACCGGGCCTCAGAATCTAGTTCCGTCAGAAGCCATAGGCTCATAAATATATAAAGTATTTAATAAAGAAAATTCCATGAAATTTATGGGTCTTTACATTACTCCCACCTTAGGGATTTACATCCCCATAAACCTACAACACAAACTATGGAAAAAAATGAGGTTATTGAGCATGCATCTGAGCGTCCCGTTTCCATGTGCTCTCTTGGAGGTTCTTGTGCTGCCAACGAATGTGCACCAGAGGAATCGACCATCCACATAGTACCCGCTCCTATAGATCCTCAATCTTCATCGGGACCTCCGTAAATGTATCCCCATCATCGATGTCCATCTCCCCATGGTTGATGATGTGCGTCGGGTCGTGCATGTATCTCTTCATCTGAGATACGTGGAAGACGTCATGCACCCAGTGCAACTGAGGTGGAAGGTCCAGGCAGTAAGCCACCTCGTCTACTCTGTTGAGGACCTGTAAAGGTCCGATGAAGCGTAGAGAAAACTTCTCAACCCAGCCAAATCTCTATAATCCACGTCATGGTGAGACCCGTAAGAAAACATGGTTGCCATCCTCGAACTCCAGTGGTCTCCGTATCCTATCGGCATAGGACTTATGTCTGCTCTATGTAGTCCTCATCCACTCCTGGATGATATGGACCTTCTCCGTCGTAGCCCAAACCATCTCTGGTCTTACGAGTTATGACTCCCCAGGGTCAGTCCAGCACATAGGGGATCTACAAGGTCGGTCGTACAGTGCCTCATAAGGTGCCATCCCGATGGTGGAGTGGTAGCTTTTGTTGTACGCAAACTCCACCAAGGGTAGGTGATCCTCCCAACTGCGACCACAGTCAAGGACACAAGCAAAGAGCAAGTCCTCGGGTGTCTGAATGGTCCTCTCTATCTGGTCATCCGTCTGAGGATGAAAGGCGGTTCTTAGGCATAGATGTGTCCCAAATGCCTCCTGCAACCCCTTCCAAATCCAGAACGTAAAGAGAGAGTCTTGATTAAAGACTATAGACGATGGCACACCATGAAGTCGTACGATCTCCTAATCATAGAGGCGTCCCAAAATCTCTACTGATCCCTACTCTCTGATCGATAGGAAGTGGGCCGACATGGTGAGTTGGTATACGATCACCCAGATAGAGTCGTGTCCTCTGGAAGTATGTGGAATTCCTATCAATAAATCCATGTATATTTTGTCCCAATTCCACTCTGGAACCTCTAAGGGTTGTACAAAGCCTACTGGTACCTAGTGCTCCGCCTTCACTAGCTGGAAAGTGAGGCATCGTGAAACAAACTATGTTATAGCCTTCTTCATACTTGGCCATCAGTGTTGTCTTCTGAGGTCCTGGAACATCTTCTCCACTCCTGGATGTACTGCTAGAGGGGAAGTGTGAAACTCCCTTAGCACTTCCTCCTTCTGTGCAACGGGTACTATGGTACATCCCCTGAAGATGATGACGTGCTCTCCTCCTTCAGAAAATCCATCAGCTGCATGCCCTATGGAAATCTAAGCATGTCGCGTCTCATAGTCAATGTCCCCACGATGTGCCTCTCTGACCCGCTGAAGTAGTGGGGGAGTGACTGTGAGGTAATGTAGAAAGGCAACCTTATACCTATCCACGAAGGATATCTGCAAAGCGTCTAACTACTTTGTCGCCTCTCCAAGTAGCTGAATGCCTGATCCCCTACTGAGAGCATCAGCCACAATGTTCTCCTTCCCATGAGTATATATTATCTCAATGTCATTGTCCAGGTGGAACTCGAACCATCACTGATGTCTCATGTTCAGGTCCTTCTGCGAGAAGATGTACTTGAGACTCTGGTGGTCAGTGTAGACTGTAAAGCGCTCACCCATCAGATAGTGTCGCAACATCTTTAGGGTGAAGACCACTGCTGCTAACTCCAAGTCATGGGTAGTGTAGTTCTGCTCATGCTACCTCAATTATCGTGAACCATAGGCGATCACTGCCTGCTACTACATCAGGACACACCTGAGTCCAGTCCCTGATGCGTCGCAATAAACCACATACCCAGTGCCCTCCTCCGGTATCCTCAAGATGGGCACACTGCTAAATCTTTGCCTCAGCTCCTAGATGCTCTAATAGAATCTATCTGACCACACGACGGGTTTCCCCTTCTTCCTCAAAGATGAAAGTGGTACAAAAACTTTGGATAAGTCTGGCGCAAATCACCGATTGTACCCAGCCAGACCTAGGAATCTCTACACCTCTGTCACGCTCCTGGGTGGATCCCAAGTATGTACTGCCTCGATCTTCGCAGGATCCACAACAACTCCCACATCTGAGATGACGTTCCCCAAGAAGTGAACCTCTCGAATCCAGAACTGGCACTACGAGAGCTTACCATAAAGCCGGTGCTCTCAGAGTGTGTCTAGTACAACCCGCAAGTGGTAGGCGTGATCCTCCTCAGTAGTCGAGTAAATCAGTATGTCGTCGATGAAGACTATGAAAAAACGATCGAGGTATGGCTGGAAGATCCTGTTCATGAGACTCATGAACACTACTGGTGCATCGGTTATGCCGAAAGGCATAACTAAGAACTCATAGTGGCCATACTAACACCTGAAGGTCATCTTCTGCACATCCTCATCTCGAACTCTAAGCTGATGATAGCCTGACCTGAGGTCTATCTTTGAGAACCATCGTGCTCCCTTGAGCTGATCAAATAGGTATTCAATCCTCAGGGGTGGATACTTGTTCTTTACGGTAACCTGATTCAGGTGAAGTTAGTCAACACATAGTCGTAAGCTCCCATCCGCCTTCTTGGTGGAAAAAATAGGAGAAGCCTAGGGTGAAAAACTGGGTCGGATGAATCCATTTCCCTATAAGTCCTCCAGATGTATCCGCAGCTCATGAAACTCGGAGGGAGCCATCCGATATGATGTAGTAGATATCGGTGTTGTCCTGGGGTACAGGTCAATGTATAAATCTACCTCTCTACAAGGAGGTAGTCTTGGAATGTCGTCTGGAAAAATGTCTGCATACGGATCCACCACAACAGGAAAACTCAGACTTCGCACATCAACTGCTCCAAGGATGAGACTAGCCAACTGATGTGGGATTGACTGCCCTTTCCTCTGTGTAAGTCCATCCTACGGTTGAAAGGCTCCCTTCATGCCAGTGAAGGTGAACCTGGTCCCATCCATGCAGACACACCGCACTTTGCGCCTAATACAGTCGATCTGGGCAGGTACTGTAGATAAACAATCCATACCCAAGACGACATTGTAAGGCCTCGACGCCGCTACAAGAAGATCCCAAATGAAGCTCTCACATCCTAGAGTAAGGTCACATTGTCGGAACCAGTGTGTAATCATCGATTCTACTTCCGTAGGAGTCTCTAGCCGTAAGTATCGAGCCAAAGGCTCCATCGGAATCTCCGAGCTCCGAACAAGGGCAGTGGAAATAAAAGAATGAATCACTCTTATGTCTATAAGAACTACATTAAGGGTGGATTAGACACATATAGTACCTCAAATCATCTCAGGTGCACCGTGGTCATAGGCCTGAACTGCCTGGAGCTGAGCCTTCCCCTTTCTGCCATCTCCTTGTGGTCAAGGTGGTCCTCCTAGTGGTGGTGGCGGTAGAGCCTCGAAGCGTCGTCCACCACCTGCTGCTCGACCAGCTCCTCTTCCTCGTCCTCCTGCTCCCTGCGGACCACCACAGTCGATCCTCTGCCTCTACCTGGGAGGTCCCTCTAATGTCTACTGCTCTTCTTCATGGCTGTTCGGGCAGTCACAAGCCATGAGGCCCTGCCCACTGCATGCATAGCACTACCTGCCCCTCATATTGCTGGTTGTGTTGTGTGTTCCCCGCAAATCCGAACTAGAATCCTATGGTCGTCCACATGATTTCCCAGTACACTTGCACCACTACGACATCTGTCTACTGTCGGCTGCAGAAGACTCCTCTACGTGTCGCCCTGTGGTGGGTCTCACTGTTGGTGTCGGCTCAGTAAGAAAGCTCTCCACAAAAAGGGCTCTCTCTAGCACTCCTGTCTATGTCAGAATGCAGAGGGATACCATCGAATCCCTTATCTCATGCCTCAGTCCCTTCTCAAAGGTCTGGTCCCTGAAGAATGGGTCTCATACCACGTCTGTGGAGTAGCGTGAGAGGTTGGTAAATATTATCGAGTACGGGGCTACTATCATGTTTCCTTGCCATAGATGTAGTAACTCCTGGATGCGCACCGCACAGAGGGTGGTTGGAACAAACTCCGAGCAGAAGAGGCTCTCGAAGTCCATCCAAAGCACTGATCCCTCATCATTCACTTAGATCATCAGGCCCCACCATCTACATGTTGTTGCGTATAGGAGACTCGCGGTAAGGATCACCATAAGGTCTGCTGGTGTCCCGACCAATCTGAAAACTCTGATGATAGCCTACATCTAATCCTCAGCTGCCTAAGGGTCCGTCTCCCCACGGAACTTGGGCGGCCTCTATCATGGAAACTCAAACAACTCCCTCAGGTGGCGTACACTCTCTATTGCTGGATCTGGTGGCATCGGTGGCTCAGCGGGTAGTGGTACTGCTGGTGCCTCCACTGTAATCGGGCCCACCACCGAGGCATCATCGCTCGGTGGGCTGCCATCCTGCATGTAACTCAAAACCCAAGATGGATTCCTATGTGGGGTCATCCTGAAAAGCAATAGGTGCGCCATGGTTAATACAGTATACTTGGTGATCTGACACAAATTAATCACAAATAAAACTCTTGAAACACAAATGCAATCAATGTTTTCGTGCACTGAGTCGGAAATCAGAAGTCAGGGTCCTGGTGCATGGATACGTCATCCGCCGCACCAACACTAGACTCCCTGGACTGAAAAACACACTCAATACTCTTAAAACTATTGCTCCACAGAGAATAAATTATCAGAGTCTTGAGTTCTACGGTAGAACCAACTCCTCTAATACCAATTTGTCACGACCCGTCCTCAGGGCCCGTGCCTTGACTACCCCACGCCCGCCTTCCATAGGCAAGGGGCTGGCGACTAGCACAAACGCGTAAATCCCAGTAAAAGGGAAGGCATTTCCTTTATAAAAGTAAACAAACACAATAGAGTATGCATGTATAGTAATCACTAAGTAAAACTGAGCACAAAAGTAAGAGTTTTAAAGTAAATGGGCTAGTATACAAACCCAACTTTATGTACAGTACAACTGAAAAGAAAGTACAATAGCAGTAAGTAAAGCAGCAACCACCAATTCGTCCTCTGGATATCCCACCTAAAGGGTGGGTATATATGGTCTCTTCAGCTCCTCGGTTCCGGTCGTCCGCTCCGTGTACGTCCCGTCTAGTGGACCACCTCTGGGTACCGTCCATCTTTATAAGCCTCATCCTCGATCAGTGATGTCTGTCGTCTACATCCAACACAACATAGTGCGGGCATATTCCGTGCATGGGTGAGTATACTATACTCAGTAGGGACCCTGAGACCCCCAAAGGTCTCCCAGAATCCACAAAGGATAAACCACAAAGGGAAAATACAATCACAAAAGTATCAACCGGCACTAATTAGGTATATTCTCATACATATACCTAAGTCATCAATTACAGTTCGGCTCCAACTCTCGAGCCCAAGTGTAACCCAGTCCACATAGGAAATAATTCAATCACACCAATGGTAATGATTGAATAGTTAAGACTCAACTCACATAGGTATACTAATCACAAAGTGGGGTGGAGATGATTAGATAAAGTCTCTGAATCATCTCCTCTGTCGTAACCACATAGGATCCAAGTACAGAAGTCATCGCTGCCAAACCCACGTAGGATCCAACTACTGTAACCACCGCTAGAGAACCCACGTAGGATCCAAGTACAGTCATCTTCATTGTCGAACCCATGGAGGATCATAGCATGGTAGTCTTCACAGTCACAGCCAGCTCTAGGGTTCCCGCACACAGCGTACTCGATTCTGGGAGGGTCCGCTCTTCATGTAAAGGGGTCGACAAATCAACTTTCACGATTTACAGATTTTATGTATCCCGAAGTTCCATCTCGTCAAAAGGAACTCAACACGACAGAAGGCGTGTCAATCGGATGCTCGGTCTGAGAGATATTGTCTTTTTCGTTCCAGGGCCTGGTTGGAAATATGCTCGTTCCAAACCCATCCATTTTACCAAATTTGTCTAGAACTCACTTAGAGTATTGCAAAAAGACCTCCTCATAGATAGTATCCCAGTACCGTAGATGGTGCATCGATCAGACGTGTGGTTATTAGTTTATTCACGTTTAAGTGAATAACGGGCTCGGCCCGTTAAGCCTAGTGGGATGGCGGGTCAGGTCACCCCGTTTTGGCGGGTCCGACCCGGTAGGGGTGTCCAACCAGCCTGAATATTCATGCGGCCTGGCCCGGCCTGAAGAGGGCGTGGCCCGGCCCGATGTGGTGCGTCCTGGCTCGGCCCGGCCCGGTGCTTCTCGGCCCTGCGCGGCCCGGATGGGCGGGCGGCCATGCTGGCTCGGCCAGCTGGCTGCACAGCCCGAGGGGGCGCAGCCCCCCGGCTATCCGAACCGGCGGTGCCTTATGGTAATGCCCCCCCAAACTGACCGGCTAGGTCGGTCGGCCTTTTGGCGCAAGAGGCCCATTCGGGCCGGCCGCGGGTTTCTTGAGTGTGGCGCCCTCCTGGCGTCGAGGTTCGACTCCGCCCGGCCGACCGGTTCTCCAGCGCGGCCCCCTCCTGGCGCCGCAGCTCACATCTACCCGGCCGGCCGACGGGCTGACCCGATCTTCTGCTGAAGGGGCCCACTTGGGCGGGCCACAGTCTCCTGCAGTGTGGCGCCATGGGGCGCCGCGGTTTCCTCCTTCATCCCGGTTCTTCCTCGGCTGGTGGTTGCGGATCACAGTTCTTTCGTACGCATCCAGTGCATGGTCATCACTCCAATCGCTGCATCTTCCAATGTAACTCAATCACAAACAAGAGTCTACAGAGGGTCGTCGGGCCATGTGTGTTTGTCCCACGCCCACCGCATTAGGCGGTAGCAGTTGGTCGTATATAAAAAATGATTTCCAGTGAAGAACGGGATACGAAAACATTCACTTCAAACAATAAACCCCTACCTCGAATAAGGTTCGCAGTTGACAAGTGTCATGGATGACGGTTTCATTTCCGTCATCATAGGAGTGCACCCAAATAAGAATTGGCGTCTCCTCTCTTGTCATGGATAAGAGAAAAGAGGACGCATCGTCGTTCTTCGATGAAGGGAGTGTCGTTCTTCGCTGGAGGTTTGATGTTCTTCAACAAAGGAGAAAATCCCATCTTCCTTCACAAAATCTCTCTCTCAAAAGTTCCCCCCAACAAAACAACTGCCAACCCAAATAATATAAGGCTTCCCCTTATTTTAATTAAACTTGACAAGCATTCCAAATTCCAAATTTAAATCACTTAATTAATTAATTGAATAGGTTCCAATCATTAATTAAGGTGTGTTGGAAAGAGTTAAAGAGGAAGATAGAGAAGAAGAAGAGTTACATAATTAAGGGATGTTAACAAATTAATGAAGAGGGTTTAAGGGGGTTTGCAGAAAATGAATGGTTGGGGCTCGTGTGGTCCCCACCTATCATATATCCACACATAGAAATTTGGGTGGGTTTGGTCCCCACTAACAACTTCCCATGGGAGGAATTAACATCCTTAGATATAAAATAAAATTGTTCCAACAATTTTATTTACTTCTTAATTAACCCCCAATAATTTACTTCTCCTCCCGTGCAAACCCAACTGCGGTAATGGTCCCCTTAAGAAATAACCGGCATTACGAGTTCATTGGCACCCTCAGATTTCAATTCCGAGCACTGGTTCAAATGATAGAAAAACTCACTCGTTTGTTTACTGAACGTACCCGAGCTAAAATTCAGAAATTGATTCCGGGCACACCGGGCCTCGTAATCAGGTGTCGTCAGAAGCCACAGACTCATAAAAATCCAAAGTGTTTAATAAAAAAATTCCTTGAAATTTTAGGGTCTTTGCACTTTAGGATTTTTTTAGTGATGTAATCCACTATTAGGGAAAAATATATTTCCTTTTGTTGAGATCTAGATCTATATTTAAAAGATATTTATTTCATTTATCACGATTAAGGGTTTTGAGATTCGGATCTATATCTACACCGTTATGCAGCTCAATTATTTGTGATTTATATTGGGAATGTATCTATCAATGAATTGTGGTATGTGGTCTAATATTCAATTCCCATAGTCATGATTTTTATGTGTGTACTAAAATTGTAGAATTTCAAGAATACTTTAGAAATTTAAATTTGTAGATTAAGTTAATTAATTTGTAAAATTGATTAGTTGATGTATTGTAGAAATAGATAATAAATTGGAGAATTAATTATGAGATATAAGGGCATGTCCAATTAGATAATTAATTGGGGGATAAATTTAGATATTTAGGGATTTTGATTTAGATAAATTTTTGGGGAATTAATTATGAGATATCAAATTAGTTAAATTGATATAATTAATTATGGGATTATTTTTGTATATTGATATTATACATTGAGATAATTAATTTTGGAATTAGTTATGAAGAATTTAGATAGAAAATGAGATAATTAATTATGGGATTAATTATGGGAATAGAGTTTCTGAATCTTGATTAACTATTTCTTAAATTAATTAATGGGTTTGATGACTTAATTAAATTTTGAAAAATTAGTGATAATTATGTGATAAACTACTTTTGAATTATTAATTGAATTTATGTGAAGAATGAATTACTAAAATAATAATTTTTTTATGAATGATAACATGGTCATTCAAGTATGAATTAATGAATGAAAATATTGACATTGTAATGTGTTTATATAAATGGGAACATGGTCATTCAAGTATGAATTACAAATTGGGAACAAGGATATTATAATGTGTGTTTATGAATGTTAACATGGTCATTAAAGTATGAATTATAAAATGGGAATATGGTATTTCTACAGTGTGATGTACGAATGATAACATGGGAAGTCAAGTATGAATTAATGAATGGAAATAAATATACTCTAAGATATGACCTCACTTGGGAACACTTATGGCTTCGACATTAGCTGAAAAGGATATTGAGATATGATATCACCTTTGAATAAATTAGGATCCAAAATGATCCAAAGAATAAATTAATATAAAATATTACCTATGAGCACTTCAGGCTTTGACATGAGTTTAGGCTTGTATAAATAAATTGGTGTCCTTGAGAACCCTTGATTTAATGTAGTTATGTAAATAATAAATGATAATGTGATAAGTATTTACTTATGCATTGTACATATTTATTTATTCAACTATATACACTATTGTCTAACTGGATATTATTTGAGAAACCATTGGTGGTGGTATAATGAGTTGTACTCACACCCTACTCAGGCTACCCCTTCGGTACCTGAATAGACATTATAGTTGTATGATAGGATAAGGGAAAAGGCCATGTGTTAGATGTCTAATTTTGGTATGGATATTATATGATGAAACCAGATGTGTTTTGGAGCCTATTTAGATGTTTTCAATGTATTTATTTTTATTTTTTTTAGAAAGATGACACATGCATTATCATAGAAATTTTCTACTTTAGTTAGATATTTTATTTTTCCCATATTGATTATCTTGAGAAATAGGTATTTTTTATAGTTTTATATGCTTCTGTTATTGTTTTTTTTATTTCTGATGGTGTTTTAATATAATCAATTAGGTTATAGTATCCCCATTAAATGACTACTCACACCCTCGCTTCTATTCTAAAGCCTATGGTATATAGGAAGGTGTGCTTGAGGTCGTCTGACCAATTGGTTCAGTGCAACGGAGTGTAGTACCCAGGTTGGGATGTTACATTTTATAACCAAATTTCATGGTTGGTTTTAAAATTACAATTTATGTATTGATATTATTAGTATTTCACTATTAAAATTTTGGAGATGAATGAATAATAATCATTTTGACCTTAGTCAACATACCAAAGCTATTTCTGATATATGAGATATTTATCATTAATATTTATAACATGAATTAATTTATTGATTGATTAAATATGACTTGGTAAAAAAAATATAAAATAATAATAAGCATGAAAAATCTCTTAATAATGTAAATAATTTACATCAGTTTATTATTTTGGATGATAATGAATGCATGTGATGATTTAGGCATGAGGTAAGGGTTTCTTCACAAAACTTCCTTCTTTTAGACACATACTATTTTATACACATAGTTTCTTTATATCGTGTATATAATACACCTTTTAATATTATATCATGATTCTTACATAATTCATGATACATTATATTTGAATTAAATTACTTCATTCTTAGGGTTTATGATTCCGAAATAACCAATGTGGTAAGGGTTTATTTCATAATTACATTTTTTTCATCATTATTTATGATTGAATTTAGATTGAAGGAAATTATTTAATAATTATATAATAAAAAACAATATATTATTCCACTATGGTTATTGCAAAACACTTCATGTAATCATACCATTATTTAATCCTTAGTTATTAAAAACAGTGAGAAAATATTTGTTAAGAATATATGATTTTATTTCTCTCTTTGGTCGAAAACCCTTCCTCTTCCACATCATTTTATTCAATACAATATCTTCAAATTTTCTTTAATATTTCCTATAAATTTATAATGAAATTTTTATAGATCATTTACTTTAAAAAAAATTTATGAAAATGAATCCTATTGTTTTTTCATAAAGGAGGCATTGTTTCACTTTTTAACCAAATATGAAGGGGGTTTCTTAATATACTTGACATGTTTGGAATTACATGTTTTCATGACCATTATTGTCTTTGAATATTACTTTATATGTTTATAGGTTTAATTTCAATAAAACTGATTTTCAAATTATTTTGTGATTGTTTTAGTTTTTAGAAAATTATTTTCAATGTGTAAAGGTTATTTTCTTCAATAATTTTTATTTATCTTTTCCAAAGTACAACTATTCATCTTGAAAAACAACCATTAATGTTATGAAATGATTTTAAATACTTTATATGTGTATCTGACAAATATACATAGCTAATTATCCCTTTTATGGGGTAATACATGCCTTAAAACCATTGATGAGTGCCTTAATCATCAAATTTCCATTAATTATGATATAAATAAAGATTATGGAACCCATATTATTTTTATGGATAATTATTATGATATACCTTATGTTTATTTCACTTATGGGGAACACATGGACCATGATCATGTAATGATGGGTTCATCTAAATATCACTCCAATGAATTGGTAAAAGAATTAGTCTCACAGGGAATCATGAATGTAATTAGGGAGTAAACCTTATCTATTATATGAGTTTTCTACCATATGACATTATCAAAGAATTTTTTCGTAACTCGTGTTTAAATCATGTTTTTTGTTTATTCAACATTACTTATTATTCTATGATTTTATGATACAATTTCCTTTAGGTAATAATATAATGGGATTACTCTTGATCCATCTGTTCCATGATATCATGTTATACATTTGACTCCTAAGTTACACATCCTTATTATGTTTATTCTCTTAGTATGATTTTTATGTCATCCCTTTTGTCTGTTTATTCTTTATGATATTCCTTGAAATTTTAGGATATCAAATGGATTTAGGAAATTGTTATAAATAATAAAATAATGAATATTTGTGTTAGTCACATTTTTATGTATTATTAACCTAGTATTCCAAAGACAATAGGCCTAATGATCTTTAGGGTGTTATAAATGGATGTTGATGTTAAAAAACACATAATAACTTGTGTAAAAGGATGGGGTCACTATATTTGGTATCAGAGAGATTTTTTAGTTTACCATTGTATCTTGGATGAGAAAGACGTAGTGGGAACCCCGGGATTAGTATATGGAAAATACAAAAAAAATAACGTGGAATCTTAGTGAAATATAGAGTGAGTGGTTTCTGGGAAATTATATCCCTTTATGGATACTACATGTGAATTTGGTTCTATAATAGATGTAACTTAATTAAAATACTTTAAAAAGTCATGTTGGGATTAGCTCGAACATTAAAAACTACACAACAAGAGGCCTAACTATTCAACTAGTGTAATTCTCCTGGGTGATATGCATTGGAAATTCACCAACTGTTTATGAACCATTATAAAAAACATGAATGAATCGTTATGTTAGATAAAATAATAGGTATCACTATAATGAATAATGATGATTGAAACCTATATTTGCATAATTTAGTAAATAATTACCTTTTATAAATTAATACTTCTTGGTTTATAAGTATACATTCAGTATGTTAATGCATTATCATTTGTTTCTATTAATATTTTTAATTATGTGTGGGAAATATGAGAATGAGTACTGATAAAAAATGACAAGGAAAATGTAAAATTTTTCCTAATGAGATGCCTAACATAATGGGAATATAAGTAAAAAATCTTGTGATAATTACAAATATGATATCTTAAATTACGATAAAGATATGGAACATATTTTAATTTCCAAACACATTACAGAAGATGAAGATGGATTCTGATGGATATTCAATTGATAAATATGAAAAATAAAATAAGGTTCAATTACATACATGTTGATATATGGGAAGAACCACTATATAAAAGGCCTTAACGGATGTTGATTTTGTAATATGTATGTGGAAGGAGGTCACAAAGCAGCTAAGTGCTAATGAAAAATGGAGAATCTTGTTAATTTGAGGTAGGAAAATAATTCTCAACCTGGGGTACCAATAATAGTTCAATTTCATAAATGTGAAGAACTTGTTAAATATCTGAGTCAATTCCATAATCCAAATATTAATTCTTAAGGGCCTATGGTATGGAAATCATTGGAGTAGAGTGATTTAATTGTTTAGGTTTTTCAAATCAGAAATCATGTTGTTGGAGTATCATTTATCAAGGGAATTCTTGTTAAAATAATCGTGAAACAATTATGTATGGTTATGAAGTAGTTTTTCATTAGTTACTTTCTTGAATATGTTCAATGTTAATAACGACAAAGAAATGTGATTTAATGGAACTGTTATATTATATTTAAAAACACATGATTTAGGAAAAGATAATATTAGAGTTGTTCTTGATGATGAGCTAATTATAGTCAATTAATATTATTTTACTTTTTGGAAAAAAAAATAAACTATATTGAATTCATTATTGGTTAAAATTGATTTTATGATTAATATTATTTTTTGGATGTTCATCATAGTTTGGTAAACATTTCATTAGTTTAATATATATATATATATATCTTTTTGTTAATCGTATTGGATTATTTGGGAAGAACACTATTATTTTTTTTGAGATGTAAGTTTAAGGGTATGAGATAAACATTGATATTAACACCATTTTTAATGCTGATTTTATTGAGGTTATTTGGTATATAATTTCATTTTTAAGAAATAATATATTTTATACCTTTTTTATGGTTTAATTTCAGAGATTAATATGTTCAGATTGGGAATTATGTTAAATTAAGAAATCTATTTTTGGTTTTAATAAATAAGGAGAAATAAAATATTACTATTTTTTACATATTATGATCTGTTAAAAGATAATTTTATTGATTTAGGTATAATCAAAATTCTTATAGGATATTCATTCCTTAGATTAAGATGTGAAGTTGAAATGGACTTAACGACAATGAAAGGATGAAATTGTGTTCATGAAATTGCAAGATATCAAGTATATTATCTATTGTTCTCTATCTAAATAGTAAAATAATCCCCCAACTATAAGAAAAGGATATTGGAACAAAAATTATCCTGTTACCTATATATTCGATGAATACATGGTATTTTAATTTTTCATATATTTATGGTTTTTTGGATTTTGAATTTCTCATCATCATTCACTTTTTTATGATAAATGTCCTCAAACACTCTCTATAATTAATTATTGTTTTCATCTATTTCCATATATTATGTTTCCAATAATTTTTTACTATATAGAATCCTAGTTCTGTGATTAATTACATTTTTATATTTCCCTCTTTTTAGGGAATGTTTAATTGAACAATTTTTTATATGGGGTTTTCTATAATAAAATATTCAAATGTAAAACCCTTGATTAGTGAAAAAAAATTAGATTATTAGGAAAACAAATTTAAGTGCTTTATAATATAACACCATGAGATGTTAAAATAACACTATGTTTAATAGTTTATTCAATAGGGAACTTCGAGTTTAAGCGAATAATGATATATTATTAAAATAGTATTATTTAAATATTTTTATTCTATCCAAGCTGTTGAATTGGATGGTTTGGATATGATTAAATACATTTTGAAATTTATATAAATTTTATAATAAATATATAGTTTCTATAGATTTTGGTGAACTTGTCTCTCAATATTAAGCAATGTCATTTTATTCATTAAAGATATATTTTCTATAAAAATGACTTTTTAGTGCATTCTGTTAGAAAATTAAAAAATTAAAAAAGTCCCCAAGTTCATAAAAAGGTACTAGATAAAATGGTTTTAAATTTTGAAATAACTATTTTGATATTAAATTAGGGATAAATTATATCTATTTTTTTAAAATATTACTCTTTTAGTGAATAGTGAAAATGCCAATTTTTGTAAAATTATAATTTATTTTAAATAAATTAAGTAAATTAAAATTGAAATTATTAATTTCACTAGATTTAAAAATAAAATATGTATTATATAGTTTTATTAAATCCAATTAATTTAATTTTTATAATATATATTTCGTATTTTATTATAAGTATATTGTTATTCTTAAAGACACTTTTTTTAAAACTTTTTTAATATTAATAATGCTTCTCCATTTTAATTAATTAAAATAACACATAATTTGAAATTATTTAAATTAAATTCCTAGATTATATATATATATTAATTTAAATTAATTTAGCTATTATATATTTTCATATAGTTATTATAATATCATCTTATTCTTGAGAAAATGCATTTCTTGAAGAACAAAGTTTTCAAGAGGTATAAAAATTTAATTTAACATTAAATTATACAAAATTATTGAATTGAATGTGGAAAATGGATTAAATATTTTTAATCATAATAATTTATATTATAAAATATTTAACAATTAAGTTTTTACCATAAGGAAAAGTTAAAATAATATAAACTAATTAAATTGGTTAATGTAATAAAATTTTTAACTTCGGTTAAACTAAATATATATAGGTGTCAAAAATGACCCCAAACCTTTATAATTCACATTTTATGGTAATATTTCAACCTTATAACTTCTAAATCATTAAAATGAGCCACTTTTACAATTTTTTCATATGAAAAACCTCATTCCAATTCTTTTTTTGAAGAATCTAAATGTGTCACATACCTCACTTATAGAAGGCTACCCTCTATCCTCTTCTCTATAAAAATAAAATATACATTTTCTCAGATAATAAATACCAAAAAAATCATTAATTTCCTCTCTACCAAATAGAGGCCTTTTCATAATAATTTTAATCTATGAAGGCTTTGTCTATAATCCTAAAGAGGTGGTCTGGAAAAGAGGTATCGTTCTTAACTGAGTATATTTGTTTTACTTCATGTTCCACCAACTTAAAATCATACCAAATCATGATAAAATAATTAAATAATCATTTAAAGTATAATATAATATTTTTATGACAATGGAATACCCTAAATTCTTCCCCAGATTAATCAAAATGGGAAATAAAACAATCAATCATGGGTTTGGAGGACTACCCCTCACAAACAGATGTAATTCATTTTCCATGACATCCTATCACATATTGATATAATGATGTATATAATGTTTATATATAATATTTATCATATAAGTATACTTTTTTAATTATAATATCACATATTAATATTCCCATTTCATTCTATAGGGAATATGATAACGTCATTCGTGTGTACAATGGGCTGCCGCCTTACGAACCGATGTGACTATTTTTTCACTTATGATTTATATAGAAGATATTAAGGATTAATTTATGGTTAATATATTATATTAATGAAATTTTAATATTTATGGAAATTAAATATATCATATAATTTCCTTCCTTACAATCATATTAATGAATGATAAATGTTTTTCATTTATAAAACAAACTACCTCCGCATGAAGTGATGTGACTCATTTTTATTGTTGAATCACATGGATGGTATATTAAAGGGTATTTAAATAAATATTAAAATATTTATTATATAATTATAATAAATTAAATATAAAATACCTCTAAACATCATTTCATCATGAACATCAAAAAATTGAAACAATACTCATGCGTGCATACGGCCCATAGTCTCTATTATGGTAATGTATTTCATTTTTCATAACAATACTTAATGATTTCTTAAAGTAAAATTAGTTAATTAAAATGATATTTATTTCATGGTTAAAGTTATTTATATTATTTTTTAATGATACCTTTGATCATAGTCGACTTTCCAATTTGATTTTGGACATATGAACCATCTATCGTTAAAAAGTACGATGTGAAATTAATTGGTTAAGTAATTGAATATGACATGGTAAAAAATAAAATAAAAGTAATATTAAACATAAAATGGATTCATAAAAATTTATATAATTTTAATATATTTGTTATTTTGGATGATAATTAATGCACGTGACAATTCGTGATCGTGGTATGGGTTTTATCTCAAAAGATCCTTCTTTAAGACACATGTTCTTTAAACATAATGTTTCTTTACATGGCGCATATACTTACCATTTAAATATTATATCATTAATACTTAATACTTAATGGTATTTTTTATTATATATAATTTCTTTCATTATGGATTTAGGATTCAGAAACTACCAATCTCGTGAGGGTTTATTTCTCAATCTCATTGTAATCATGATTGCTTATGCTAGAATTCCCATTGAATGAAATAATTTTATAATTGCTTAATAAAAAACATTATTTTTATTCGATTATATTTATTAATTAATTTTTCATGTAATAGAACCATTTTACTCTACATGGTATTAAAATGAGTGAAAAAATATTTTTTAAAATCTATCTTTATTTAGATCTTCGTTTGAAAACCCTTACTTTTCTGTGTACATGTTTTACATAAAATATATTCAACAATGGTTTAATATTATTTTATTAATTTTTAAGAAATTTTAGTTCCATGTTCAAATAAAAAAAATTAAAAGGATACTTCTTTTTTATAAACAGTGTACTTTTTTACATTTTAACCAAGTGTGAAAGGAATATTCTTTTAACTTAAACTGTATGTACAAAATTACCCACTGTCACAACCATTATTACCTTTGAATCTTCCATTATAATTTTACTAGTTTATTTTTAATGAGAATAATTTCAGAAATAACTTTTTAAATCTTTTTTTTAATAAATTATGTTCAATGTGGGATGGTTATTTTCATCAACAATGTTATTTCATATTTTTAAAATTACATCAATTCATCAACTAAAGGATCTTTAATCATATATAATGCCTATAAAATATGTATATATGTCTCTTAGATATATAAATTGACAATTATCCCTTCCACTTATAGGGTAAGACATTTCTTATAATCATTTTTCAAATTCCACTATCATGAAATTTCTTTTTAATATGATCTGAAGCATGATTATGAAACCCATTTTCTTTCCATGGTTAATTATTATTCTAATTATTATTTTCTATTTCCATTATATGAAACACATTACTCATGAACATGTCATGAAAGCTGCATCAGATAGCACTAAAATTTATTGGGAAATGATTTTGTCTAATGAGGCATACTATTTGTGATTTTGGACTAAACATAATCTTTTGGGGGACTTTGTCCACCATGTGATATTTTCTAGGAATTTAGACTTGAATCATTCTTATTTAATGATTTTTATTGATTCCACATTTCATATGATGCAATTATCTTATGATACCATAATATTTATGATATGGTCTAATGAGATTTCTCTTTATCCGTCTATTTTATGTTATCATGTTATACATTTGTCTCACTTGTTATGCTTCCTTATCATCTATGTTTCATTATAATGATTTTTTTCTGACTACTTTTTTTATGCATTCCCAAGGTTATCCCATGAATTTTTAGGATATTGAAATGATTTAGGATATCATTATAGAGAATAGAATATAGATTTTTTATTTTAGTATCACATTGATATATTATGAACCCTGTCTTCCAAATACATTAGTCCTCGCAATATTTATATTATAATAAATGGATGTTAATGTTAAAAAACATGTAATAATATGTATAAAATCCTTGGATCACAATAATATACAATTAATATTATTATTTAAACTTGACCATTATAAACTAGCCATAAAATTTTATAGTATAAATAATAATTAAAATATATAAAAACATATTTATAAAGGTGTTATATAAAGGAAATATAATTACCAATAAGTACTATATTTTTTGAAAGGTCCTCATGTGATTTGAAAATATATTTTCCTCAAAATAATTATTTTTTAAAATTTTGTGAATAAAAAATAAAATTAATTTTTTAAACATTATTATAATTTATTTTGTTAAATTAATTTATTTTTTTTAATAAACATGTAAAAATTAGTTATTTGTGAATTATATTTGAATTTTTTGAAAATGATAATTTTTTTGTGGATACTGAAAATTACTAATTTTTATTAAAAACATCCTCTTTAGTTAGATATTTTTAAAATTCATAAGTTATTTATAAATATATGAAAATAAAAATAAATCAATTAAATATTAATAAAAAAATTATCATCTAAATATATTTTATATTTAGTTTTTATATTCAAACATTATATACTTATAAAAATTTCCTCTTTGGGAGAGTCGTTTTTTCATTGCGTCTGACTGTTAAATTTTAAATAAAATATTATAACTTATTTGAATTTAATTTTGAAAAATGGATTAGATATGTTTATTTATAATTATTAATATTATATAATAAGGTAAACATAATTTATGGAAAAAACTAATAGTGAAAAATAATGAAAATATATTACCACAGTTAAGGTTAAAATAGGTTTTCGAGGTTAAATTAAAACGATGAGGGTTAGAATAACCAAAATATTGTCCAATTCCATTTAGATGGAAATATTTCAAGCCTTATTGTGTTTAGTTTTATTTTTATTCTCATGTGGGAAACGTTTCCACAAATGTGAACAATATAATAATTTATGTAAAGAAAAAGGAAAAATGTCACCCTCTTACTTTTAAATAACAATTTTGTGCTCAAATGAGGAAAAATAAAGATGTTAATGAGTATTGATATAAATATTATGAATTTTCAAATTATTTTCATTAGTGTAATTTATTTTTAATGTTCACTTTTGATATAATTACTTCAAATTCATAAGCAATTTCAATGCCAAAATTATTTAACTAATAGGGAAATAAATTAAATGATACCAAAAATTATGAAAAGTAAAATAAAATAAATTAATGATTATATTAAATGAATTATGTAGATTTATTTGAAAATATATGTTGGTGTGAAAATAATATATTATAATTCCACCTTTTTCATGATATTTTTTAAAATCAAATTAAATCAATACTTTCATAATTGATATCAATTTTATTTTAAAATAAATAATATTTTTTTAAACAATTTAAATTATTAAAGATCAAATCCTATTAAAATATGTTATTAAAAGTTTAACAATATACACCTTGGTCTATACCTAGACCAATGGTACTCTTATATTAATTATATTGACCCAAAAATATAAAAAACAGTGTTTCCATGATAAAGATTACAACAGGGTTTCACATGATTCATGTGCTTGGGTTAAAATTAATTTTCTAAACCTTTCATATTAAGAACCATTTTTAAAAAAATATATAATATGTTTTATTTTATTTTTATTCTTTAATTAAAAATTACATAGACAAAAATTATACTTATGTTAGTGAAACTAAAATGATAAATGTATGGAAACCTAGATGTTAAGACACAACAGGTTTAAAACATGTGATTTTTATGGGGGATTTTTTTTGACCATATCAGTCCTAAAATACATTATTTTTGAATTTTTAATGCATTTGGGTTGAGATTGAATCCACATTATTGAATAATTTTATGCATTTACGAAAATCCCTCTCTTCACTTATAAAATGCCACCTACTCCCCTCACTTATTCAAACATCTCAATCCATTTTTCTTGACCAAATTCTAAAAACTATATCCAAAAAATAATTTCCCATGTTATATAGTATCTTTACTTTCCCAAATACTAACCATATGGTCCTTAATAAGTGATCCAAGGGATTTTGTTTTATGTGAAGTTAATTGCCTTCATTGGGATATTTCTTTTCAGTCCTCATCATTCCATTTTTTTTAATATGTTAAAATTTCAAAAACAATTAAAATACTATCTAAAATATATTAAAATATTATTATGATATTTTCATAACTTATATTCGTCTCCTAATCTATGAAATGGGAAACTAAATTGTAGATTATGTGTACAAAGAGGACTACAACCTCATGAACTAATGTAGTTCATTTTCTATCACCACTTATAAAGGTGTAATATGATTATGTATTGAATAGATTTATATTATATTTATGAAAAAATAATAATTTTATAATTATAATTATAATATAACATATACCATATAATTTCCATATAATGGGAATACAATAACGCCACTCGTATGTATGGAGGACTAACGCCTCCTAAAGAGATGTGATTTGTTCATCACTTACACTTTACATGGAATATAATAAAGGTATTTTTAATGAAAAAACCTGATATATATGAAATAAAATTGATCTAATATTTTTATTTAATTTGTTACCTCTCTATTGTTTCATCCATCCTGAAAATAGAGAAACTGTTCATCTATATGTACAACCAACCATCTCTATGAAAGATGTAATTCATTTTCTATCTATATATTTTATAGACCACTTTAAATAAATATATAATGAATATTTATTATATTTATATAGATTATAAGATTTTGGAGATGATATAAACATGATAAAAATTATAAAAAAATTTACCAAACCAAAAGGTACATGAAAAATGAAGCACCAAACCAAAAGGTACATGAAAAATGAAGCAGTTATTACCCGAAACGTGATTATAATAAATAATTGTTTATAAATTGTAAATAAATTATCCTAATTAAATCATGTATAGTATGAAAAAAATTATTATGGTTATGATATATATTTACAATAAACTTATATTTATTATATAATACATTTGAATGTGTACAGACGGAGTCGATACATATGGTAATGGGTTTATTCTATAATTTCTTTCTTTGGGACAAAAGTTATGTTATGCACCTTTGTTAATTTAAATTTCGTATACACTTCACCATTAAATTGAAATATCATTAAATTACTTCATTTTAGGGATTCAATTTTTAAAATATTATTCTTTCATGTATCTTATGATTCGAATGTTTTCTACATGGTAGTGATTTTATGTTACAATCTCTTTAATTATTAGGATTGTTTATGATTATGTTTTTGGTGATGATATCCTATGATATGTCACTCAATAGACTCATTTTTCATACTTTTGATATTTCTGGATAATACATTTTTTCTTTTCAATTTTATCCCATTTATCACTTGAGAGATAAAAAATTAAATAAAAATATATTTTATTTCCCTATTTGGTCAAAAACCTTTTTTCTTCCTTGTCCATGTTTTCCCAAAAATGATTTAAGTAAATATTTTAAAATTATCTATTTTATTAATGTAATTTTTAACCATGATTTATATTTATTGAATGTTTTTTTAAATGAATATTCATTTCATTTTCGAAACAAGACTTGTGGGGATTTTTTGAAAATGTGAAACAAAACACAATTTTTACATGTCCAACATGAATTGAATTTTTTCCATCAGAATTGATAAATGATTTAAATATTCATTTGTAATATTAGAAAGTTATTTTCATCAAAATTTATTTTGAGAATTTTTTATAAATTTAATTTTTAAAATGTAATTATTAAAAATTATTGTTTTCTTTTCTCATGAAATTTTCAAACAGATCATTAAAAATAATTTTCCAACAAAGATTACATCCATTGATGTCACTAATGTTTTACTGGTGATATGGTCCAATTTTTTCATCTTTATTCATTCATTTTATGGTTTATATTTAGGATGAATATATGTTTAGGGATCTCATTCCTTTTGAATATATTGTTCTATGACGAAATGATGGGATTTTTATAAAACCCATTTCATTTTTATGGGTTACATTATGATGAAATGTTTTGGAAACAAAATTTATATCTACTTTTTATGATATAATTAAATGCATGGATAAACAATTTCAATTCTATGAGTTATGGTATGATGAAATGTTTATGAATCTGAATTCTCTTATATGGGAATACAATGATGAAATGTTGATAAAAACTATTTCATTTTTTAGGTTATGCTATGGTGAATGGTTGATAATATTATAGGACAAAATTGTATGTATTATTTTATGGGTGTGATCAATTTATCCCTCTAATTAATTGGGTAAAGTATTATATTTCATTAAATAATGATGACAAAAAATCTGATGTGCTCAATCCGCTATAGGAAATAGGTCGATGAGCTTGAAACACAATGGAAAATGGGTGATGATGCATAATCCATTATTAAATGTGAAATAGGTGATTATTTCAAATCCTGTATGAAATTTCAAAAATGTATTTATAACTAATGCATTATATTTTGTAGTCTTCATTATTTTCCTCGACATATGAATGGGTTTATATACTTATGATGGTGCAACACATATATGACATTAACATATTTTCCAACGTTGATTTATGATGATTTCATACTCTTATGAATCATGTCAATTAGAATGGAAATGCTTTATTCCATAACTCATGATTATGATATATGATAATATGGGTATAAAATTTGAAATTTACACTAACAATCTCATGAAATTATTCTTATATTATTCTTTCATATGATCATAGAATGTTATATCCCTTAATTACCCTTAATGAGTATCTGAGCTCACCCTTTTTTATGTTTCCTTTTACAAATTTATGAAAAAGGTTTTATGTCAGATATTTCTATTAAGAGTACAAAAGGGGAAGATATTTCGGGGATACATTGAGGATATTTCATTAAATAATATGATTGTGAACCTAGTCCCAAATGATAGTAAACCATTTCTTCCCTTGGGAATGTATTTGTAAAACATGTTGGATATTTATATAAAAAGATATGATATTTTTGTATGAAAATTGGGGGTAGATATTGTTGTAATCACACTACTGATTTATTTAATATTTGAAAACTTATATAAGAAATATATTGTGAGATCCATAATGTTATTAATTATGGTATGTCTAAGGATATGTATAAGGATAAATCTAAGTATTGGTAAATATCCCAAAAAAATTGATGGATAGAGTGTGTGGATTACATAAAATGAAGTAACTATATGGATACTAAAAGTGGATGTGGATCTTGAACAAATGTATATAAGGGGGATAACACCAAAAAGGGAACATTTATCTAGACTCAGTCAACACCCAATGCATGAAATGATAATTTTTTTATATCTAGTTTTACACTCCCAGGTTATAATCAATAGAAATTCAAAAGCTCTTTATAAACCATAATGAATTATTTGAATAGATGAAGAAAATGTATAGAGTAGGAAAAACCTAAGGTTTCTTAGATTGTAAATAATGAGTCATGATTTATACATCACATATATGATTTTTCATGATTATTTTGATTCCCTCTGTGATATTTTTATCACGCTATTATTTTGGTTTTAGTTTACTATGGGAACCAGAAGTAATTGGGTTAACATTGAATTAGATATACTATGTGTTGATGAGAAACCAAATGGGTTGATGAATGGAGTAAAAGATATTATTATTCTATCTAATAAATGATCATGATATATAATTGACATATTTCACCTCAATTATCTCTCAAAATCATTGGGGAAAAGAAGTGTAGAGTTCATTGAGAGATCTGGTGGTGGAGACTATGGAGGAATGGATTATCAATTTATCATATTTTGATTATGTTGTAAAAACAATCTAAAGAATGAATCAAAGAAAAAAAGATATTTTGGTACGTATAAGTTTTACATTAAGTACTTTAAATAATATTTTGAATCGTACTAAGGACCAAGAAAAGTGATTTAATTGAAAGGATATATTTTATGTAAGATTCATGATGCAGGGAATATAAGACTTAATACATTCTGGATTTTTAGAAAATTATGTTCTGTTTGGATAAAGAGCTGTTCAAAACGGATAATGTAATTTTTGTAGTATTGATGACCTCGAAATTGATTAATGATTCATTAAAAAAGTGATTTATGTTATCAGGGATGGAGTATAAATTTTTTAGAATTATAGAATATATTGACTAATCAGTGGTTATATTTATGTAATGAGGAAAAATGTATGTTTCTATTGACATTTTATGTTAATTTTGGTTATTACATTATTTTAAGACAATATATAACCAATTAATTACCATATATGGTATGTGACAATTAATAGATACTTTATGATATTTTGGTGATTAGTGTTGTGTTGTTTTTTTTAAAATTTAGTAATCATTAAAAAAATTAAATTTTTGTAGGGTGATAAGGTTAAAAATTTAAGGAATGGTTTGAAATTATCTTTAAATGTGGTTTTTAAGATTAATGCATTATTTTTCCATATACATATTCATGTATGTTTGAAAACCTTTACTAACTAATTTGGTTTTCATAATAACTAGAGATAGAAAGAATAAATTATCATTATTTAATGGATATTATGATCTGTTAGTTATCCAAGCATGAAAAATTCATTTACCTTCATTTATGATTAATGAATTATCTTTCAACTCGTAAAAATTTATTTTACTTTTGTGGTCAACATTCTCAAGACCATGTTCTCTATCACATGCTTTTTCTATTTGAGAATTATTTTTGTCATCCATGTCCCCATTTTCACATCCCATCAATTTTTTCTTATTTTGGATCATGTTGAAGAGTTATCTAAACTTAACATCATAATTTATTACTTTTTTTTCAAAAGTATGTTTTACAGACCATTTTTATTGTGTGGTTTTCCACCCAGGAATTTTTAAATATCATACCCTTGTTTTTGTAGATCATGTTCAAATTGTGTGGATGAAGTTTATTTAAGAGAACTATATTGTAACACCCTAATATTTTTATTAAATATATAATTTTTTTATAAATTTAATTTCAATGATATATTGTGTTACATGCAACACCATGTTTTATCAAATAGTGATATACAATTAATATTATTATTTTATCATAACCATTATAAACTGGCCATTAAAATTTTCAATTTCAATAGAAATTACCCAATTTTTTAAATTAAGTAAATATTTTTAGATATTAAATATATATTTATAAATAAGTACATAATTTTTCATAATATCTTTATATTCTTCAAAAATAAATTTTTTCTCAAAAAGTGATTTTTATTTCATTTTGTGATCAAATAATAAAATTAATTTTTAATAAATATATAAAATTTATTTATAATAAATAACATAGTTTTTTAAACCAAATTTTCATATATAGATTAGGAATAATTTTTGATATTTTTTAACAAAATATTATTTTTTTAGCAAATAATTAAAAATACTACTTTTTTATTAAAAACTTTATTTTTGATTAAAGTAATTTCAATGTTTTCTATTTCTTAGAAATGTTTTAAATAAAAAAATATTCAATTATAATTTAATTAATTTGATTTAGATCATGGGGATAATTTTATTATTTCATTTTTATATTAAAACTTTTAATACTTCTGAAGATTATCTATTTGGGAAATCAATTTTTCATCACATCTGTGGGTTTACTAATAAATTTAATTTTTCTACTTGTGTGAATTAAATTTGAAAAATGGATTCCAAAGTTAGAATAATTATAATTAATTTTATATAATGAGGTAAAATTTATTTTTTTTCAAAATTAATAATAAAAATAGAAATAATTAATTACCACGATTATAGTTAAATTGGGTCTACTGAGGATTAAAATAAAAAGATAAACATTCAAAGGTCCTCAAAACATTTCTGATTCTTACTTTATGGCCATATTTTTTCCATTATTACCATGGACTCTTTTTTGATTTTATTGAGCAACAATTCTCCCTGAATATGTCCGATTTAGTAATATATGTAAAGAAAAACGAAAAAATGTCTACATCTTACTTTTAAACTTCAATTATGTGTACACATACAAAAAAATAAATTTGTGAAGGAATATTGATGGCAGGTTTTTAAATAATTAAATTTATTTCGTGATAATAAAATTTTTTAATCCTTATTAATAATGTAAATAAATTAAATTCTTCAGGAACACTAATGTATTAAGTATTTAATTAACAAAAAAATAAAATAAATAAATATTAAAATATTAAAATTAATATAAATTGTATGAATTATTATGTTACATGAATTTTTCATATAAATATAAATATATATAAAGGAGTTAAAAAAATATATTCAAATTCTATATTTGTCGTGTTGTTTTGTTAAATTAAAATTAAATAAATTAGTTAAAAAATTTCATTCATGTTATTTTATAATATATAATATTTTAATAAATGATTTTAATTTATTAAAAATAATATCTTATACCAAGATATTGTTATATGTTTAAACATCTCAATTATGGTCCATTAATGTACCAATACACCTTTTGTTATATGATTTATCAATTTTGGAGTCATTGTGGTTGATAGTCACTCCCCATTATTGAATAGGTTTCTATATTTAAAAAATTGCATTGCTCCTTAATTATGACATTCCACCTCCTCTAATCACCTATTCACACCTATTAAGATATTTTTATCAAACAAAAAACCTTACCAAAATATCTCCCAAATAACCTTGTTTTACAACTTCTAACCATTAAAAAATACCAATAACAGGGTCCTTAATAAGATATCCAATGGAGGATGTTTTAAGAGATGATAATTGTCTTCACAAACCATCTTATTTTTATAAATCATCTAACTACCATCATTCATATATTAATAATTACAATATAATTTCCCATGTATCTACCATATGTTGAGATGTTATTATTTTTATGTAAAAATGTATATTCATCTCCTCTCACATCAAATGGGAATTGAAATTATCGATCGTGGGCATGACAAATTGCTGCCTCTCAAACAGATGTGGTTCATTTTCTATTACCACATCTCAAGGTTTGATATAATCATGTATATAAAAAATTTATATTATATTTATGACATAATTATACATTTTGGATTATAATATTACCTATATATTGAATGATCCTAACCATTCAAGGAGGTATGTACTTATTTAAATTTTGAGTTAACTACCTTTAAAATGGTTAAGGAAATGTTTCATGAGAATATTAGGGGACTCAAGGGTTACCCATGGGTTCAAGGCATTAAAAATGGAAGAAAAGGTGATATATCTAATAGGGATTGAGGGTGGATCCTTTTTAGTACAAACTATACCCCCTAAATGCAAAACCTATAGGGTTGTGTAGTTGAAAACTTGTGAAAGGGGAGCCAGGAAACCATGCAGTTTTTTATAGAGAAAATGAATGTTTATTTCATGGTTGGAAAAACCCTTAACCCTCTATAGGATACCATGTAACCTAGTTACACTATTAAAAAAAGGACATCACACGGTTGGTGTATGGTTTTTCCAATCATGCATCCAAACAATGTGACTCATTAAAATCAGAAATTTACCACCCCCCTCATCACGCTTTAAGGCATCTTACAAAAATGTATTCCCCTGTACATATTATATGGATTCAATGATTATATAACATTCTACCTATTATTGAGATTTTTCCCTTGATTTGGAGCTTTCTGAAGTTCCATTGGGTGTGAATCAGTGCTCCAAGTGAGTATATCAGTCATTTATCGTCTAATTCCTAGAAGAGGCCCTGCATAATTTTTATTCTCCTTATAAAGCCTCTAAAACCTTATTTTCGTGTTGATTCTATGTTTTGTTCTTTTAAGGTTGTTGGATAATTAATTATGGTCTATGGTTAAGTGATCATTCATCTATGAACTTGAGGTAGGTGGTCTACAAGTATATCCCATATTCGTGATGCCTTAATTTTTGTGTATATAGTCATGATTTCATTTTTTTTAATATACACAATTGTATATTTGGAATGAAATGTTAAATTAGGTGTCTAATTGATATGATGGACATATAACGACCCCCTTTGGATCTGTTTAGGATGATTAAACTGGACTTATGTTCACTGATTGGGTGATCCACTCCCTTGAATAATAAAATTGAATTTTTAATGGATGGAATGAAGGGTTTATGATATTAAAACATTTAAATGATTTGGGTATGTTCAAATGGTATAAAAATGGTATTTGGATAAATATGAACATGTTAAATGAGTAATGTATTGTAAATGTGAAAATGTTTTGAATGGTTAAAAAGGATTGGGCAAGTGTTCAAATGAAATTAAAGGCGTGATTAATGGTTTTATTATACTTGAATTATGAAATGTTAAAACATTGTAAACTGAGAACATGTTGAGTGTAATGAACAAATAAAATATGATAAACGAAAAGGTTCAGAAATGTTATATTTGTTAATTAAAAGTTCCACTGATGTTTAACTCCATAAAATGTCACAAATGTTTGATGAGATGTTGGAATGATGCTCCTATCCATTGATAATGCTAGACCGATGCTCAAGGAAACTGTATATATAGTTGTTTTTAGAGAAATGAATAATACTCTTAACTTCTTGGGAATTTACAAGGTGTTCCATGTCATGGTAGGGATGGGTGGACATCGAATTCTGAAAATCAATTGGATACATGGACTGATTCTCTTTCTTTCCAAACATACAAACCCTTTGACTGAAAGTTAATACAATCGTCATAGGACAATGCAAGTTTGATGAATATGGGTAAAAAATTGAATTTATAATAAAATTGGTTGATTTAAATACTGTTATGTGATGGATTCTGGTTTATTTTGTTTCCTTCACTATTTATTATACTCATAAAAACACTATATTATACATTATTTGATTATAGATTTTATTTTTGGTGGCCTATCGAGTCGTACTCACACCATTATTGGGTCGTTATTGGATACCTGAGCAGACACCATAATTGCATGTCAGGATAAGGGAAAAGACCCTATACTAAATGGTTAATTTTGTTATTGGGATGAATCATGGATGATGGAACCGAACATGATGTCATGACCTATTTTGGGGATTTATAATCATTTCTTATTTTTTGTTTTCTAATGGTACATGACACTTGTGAAATGGAATATTTTTATGTATTGGTTTGTGGGTACTTCCCCAGTCTGGGAATGTGTTATGTGATGTTTTTGTTTTTATTATTATTTTTAGTAAATTTTATCTTGATTTCTGCAATTTAGTTATTAGGGTAAGGAGAATATAGTCACCCCATATGTTTCATTTGAAAATTTCTTCTAGTCGCAAGCCTCTTTCATATTAGGGGGTGAACATGTGGTCATGTGGAAAACCGGAGTAGGGAACCATCTGTAGTGTCTCCTGGGGTGGGACAATATTAAATTTTTTCATATATTTTTTTCAACTTATTAAAAAATTGGGAAACTTATACATGATATTAAAATGATTTTCCCTTATAAATGAGTTTGTTCATGGGATTATCTAACCTATGTGTAAGGGATAACACAAGTACCTTGGGTTGGGTTATTTTTCTTCATGTTTTGTTATAATAGTTGTCTGTTATTAAACCTAGGGTGATCCACATATAGTGGGATGTTATTATTTTCCACGACATTAATCATGGTTTTGAATGAAATAAGGTTTGTGTATGCATGCATAAATTTATGAACCTGGGGATATATTTGAGATTCATCTTGTTAGGCACACAAAAAAATATTTTAGTGGATGGGATATACGATTTGAAAATGCATTTGGCTACTATTGGGGTTTTGATGAATCAGTTTCTAATTAAAATAATTCAAGTGTTTAAATGTCAAAAGTGTTAAATTGGAAATGGATAGAGAATATTACCTAATAAAAAAAGAATAAAAATATTTAAAATTGCAATGTGTTGAATTGGATAGAAGAAAATGGTTCCTAATGAAATGTTTGTGATTATGTAAGATTGTTTTACCCAATGATGACCATGGCCTAGAATATGAGTAGTTAAGGGTATTGGTGGTGTGGTGTTGGTACATGTTGGTATAGTGTATGTGAAATAATTTTTTTGACTGGATGTAAGACTAATTTTTCATAATAGTGGGACCCTTATGTTATGCATTTTGAGATATGTGTTTGGAATGTTGTAGATATTCTACTAATATAACACCAATTGGTTGAGAGATAGGAGGAAATCAATAAAAATGATCTCCCAATAGTGGGTCAAGAGCTACAATTGGTTATAGATAATAGAGGGGAAGAGTATTTTTGTCATAAATTCTATCATTTTATGCATTTTATGGAGTGACACCCATTAAAGGCTATGATGAGTATGTTTTTCCTGACTAGAGAGTTCTGGTTCCAGCACCCTCCAATGTCTATCAAATAGGGTGGACCAAAGGAATCCATGTTATGTATTGATAAATCCAAATGATTCTAGATCAATTAGTGACCCCTCTTGAGAATAGAGTTATTCTAGAATCTTATAAATTATAAGTACTGGAGATGAACTGGTGGGATATATGGGCTTGGGAAAATCAGATGAAGTGCATTCCATGGAATGACTTTAAGAGAAATTCCAAGAGTAATTTTATTTTAAGACCTTGAGGCAGAAGAAAGATAAAGAGAATATATATTTTTCATAGGTATGAATAACATTGATGTACTATAATAGCCGGTACACAAATTTTCATCATTTTTCTCCAATATTAATAGGAGTTGGGGCAGTTATAGCTAAGAATTTTTAGGGTGGAATTCGATGTGAGGTGACATCCCAGGTAAATATCATCCATTTAAAGAGGTTTTTTGAGTTACTGGATTAGGATATCATATCTGAAGGGAACCTAACTTAATATTCTTTTAGTGGACTAATAATTTCAGTTGGGTGATCAAGGGGAATGTCTTCTGATAATAGGAAGTACTGCTATGATAATTTACACAAGAGAAGTGGCATAAAATATTGAAAGGTATGAGTAAATGTATCTTTGGGAGGTTGTTTAGTTGTCACCTATTAGTGTGGGGGAACATAAACATGTGAGGTCAGTGTCCTTAAGAACTATTAGAATTTTCATCATGTGGAATGCTGTTTCATATACATAGGTTCTATAGGTACCTACAACATGCTGTAGTGGTGCAAGATATAGGCCAGTACATATCACAAATAGGGGGTATGATACCCTATATTATTCAAGTATTTAGAGTCCATCTTCCCATACCAGTTGGTGTGTGGTACCTGGAAAATCAAAATAAGGGAATCCGTATAATTAGGAATGTGTAGAACTTGGAAATTGTACATTGGCCTAAGGTAGAGGGGCCTGTCATCTTTATGTAGTTCAGACTACACCTAGTGGGGGTGGGGCTAGAACATAGACTATTAAAGGTATGATTCATGTATCATACCCACTTTATAGTTCTTTCTCATATACGAGGTCCTTGAATTCTTTTATATCTTCATGGTTATTGATGTTTTTGGGGCTAGTAGTGGAATATATGTTTGGGGTTTTGTTGATTGACACACCATTAAGCATATGAGTAGAAACTATAAGAAAATTTATGGAGTGTGCATTAGGGTTAGTGAGTATCATCTCCTTTGGTCCGTTTACAATCTGTATATATTTGTTTTTTACCTGATACTGGTGAGAGAATAGTTGGTTACATACTAGAAAATTTTTTATTATTAATTTCATGGAGTGAGTTTCATATCTCTTGAAGGTTATAATTTTTTCAATTGTGGGGAATGTAATTTTCAGAAGTCCATGTAGGGCTAGTTCCTATAAAATTGGATGAGATCACAGCCCAGGTTGTGATTCTTTTACTATATGATGATTTTGTGGATCATATACCCTTTCCTACTATGGTGAATTGGTTTCAGGATGTGTTTCCTATAGACATATTAGGGATGCCCACTCAGATAGATGTTGAATTCACTATTGATCAGGTGGCTAGAGACGAGTGAGTTTCTATTCATCCATATATTATGGAACCATAAAAACTTAAACAACCTAAAACATAATTGTAGGAATTGTAGAATAAAGGTTTTATTCATCCGAGTACTCGTTATGGGTATCTCTACTCTTCTTTTCTAATAAGTCCAACATATCATTGTGGATATGTATTGATTATTAGATATCGAATCAGATGATGGTTTAGAATTGGTATCATATTGAATCATTTATGAAAATTTTTAGCATCTAAAGGATGCTTCTTTATTTTACAAAATTGATATGAGTTCACAGTAACATTAGCTGAGGGTGAGACCTTATGATATATCACGAATTGCATTTAAGAGAAGGTATGGTTTGTATGAGTTCTTCGAAATTTTATTTGGCTGATAAATTCTATTACAATGTCTATGGACTTGATAAAAACTAATTCTCCCATACCTTGATCAGTTCATGGTTACTTTCTAGATGAAATCTTGGTGTACTCCTAGACTCATAATGATCAGGTCATGCATCTTGACATCATATTGGGTAAACTAAGATACCATCATCTATATTCTAAGATATAAAAGTTTCATTTATTTATTAACAACGTATATTTATTTGGTCACATCCTCTTTGAGGATATTTTTCCCAGTGGACCTAAATAAGGATAAAGTAGTTTTATCTTTGGATCAACCAAATAATGTTTTTCGTGTATGAAGCTTTCTAGGATTGGTGGGTTATTTTCTAATGTTCATAAAATAATTTTATTTCTCAGGATCACCTCATTTATGCATGACTATAACGACCCATACTTTACATACATTGTTAATATTTCAAAATTGAAGCATACTTATTACAACATATAACAAAACCACAAAAGGACCGTATAGGTATAGTGTCTTTAGAAACTGGGAAACATAAACAACTAGTTCATAATGCATCTACACTGTCTCCCATTTATTTCATCATATCTATAGTCCCTTTTGGAATATCTTACTTAATAACCTTCTTCCTGACCTGGGGAAAGAAAACATACAAAAGTGTGAGATCAAATGCTCAGTAAGGGTAAACAAATGAAATATCAATCACATCATATTCATAAGAACATAAATTTTGGAAATCTTAACCTGCAAAAGAGAGCATAATTTCATAACATGGGATAAATAATAGTAGTGAAATGGAATCCCAATAATCATAACATAAAACATGAAACTTTGTGGCATACAAACATAATCATAGAGGATCATTTCTTATTATTCAAGACTCATTGCCAAGACTATCTTAACCGAGTTCACTCCTCGTTCCAGTCCTGTTTCACTGAACCGATATAACCTACCTTTCCAGCCATGTCTATCTCATGAGATATAAAATCATTACCCAATTCATTGGAGGGATATATAGGTCCCACCCATCTCATAATGATACCATTCTTATGTGTGCCACAAATTCAGAAATCATACATCATTGCATAACCCATGTAATAAAAATGATATTCTTAAACAGCATGACATCATAAAAAAATTCATATAAGATAAAGGAATTCATAAAAATAATTCCATCACAACATAATCAAATCAATGTAATAATAGGGATAAAAACAGAACCCTATATTATCTTAGAGGAAAAATAATTTTGATAAAACTCTTGAACTCCATTCTTGAGAAAAATATCCTTTCTACTTCAAAACATTTTCCTTTCTTAACATGTCATACAATTATAAACTAAAAGAATTTGATTAAAAATAAACTTGAAAACTTGTAAAGGAATCTTATTGGAAATAATTTTTTAAAAATCCATTCATGACGTATATGTTAAAAAAACATTCTTCTCGTACTTTTGTCGGAAAAGTCAAAAAGTACCTCGTACGAAAAACGACAAAAGATTCCTTTCATATCTTTTACTAAAAACTAACCGAAGGGTAAAATTGAATATAAACTATTGTAGAAGGATATAAATATTACATATTGAGGAAACATTGATGTGGATGATAAAATACACCCCAGTAAATCCCAAAGTATAAACAATCTCGGATAAAAATGAGATTGTGATATTTCCCTTACCTTAGATCCGATTTACTTCGTAAGTGTCCGAACCTCCTGTATAATGATTTAAATAATGTTATTGACTTATTCCAGAATCATACTTATTGTTATTATATCCTATATGGTCATATTCTTAGCTTCTTATTAGTAATATTTCATTACTACTTGTTATTCGGGTGTTTATTACTTTTTGTTCTTATGCGTGTTTTGTCGAATAAATTCTTATTATTATTTTTAGGTTATAGATACCTCAATTCCAGAATGTTATTAGTGTAATATATATCATATTCATTCATTCAATTCATTTATATAATCATTATGAAATGAAGATCATGTAGAACGAGTCACATCACATCGTGGAGACGGTATTCCGTACGTACGCACGAGTGATGATATCGTTCCTATGATCGTGGAATTGTATTGGAGTGTATTTATACAATTTCGAAATAAATATCACTTTATAATAGTCATATATATTCATTATTTACACCATTATACCCATCCAAGTAAGGTGGTGGTGGAAAATAGATTACACCACGGCGTGGAGACGGTATTCCGTACGTACGCACGCGCGGTGAGTTCTTTTTCCGTAGGATTGATAGATGGTGAAATAGGGTTGTTTCATACTTATAATAAGATATCAGTATATGAGTGATAATGATGTTATTAGTTCATAATGAAACAACTAAAGAAGAAGAAGTGGAAGAAGAAATAAAGATGAAAGAATCGGTAACAGACATTACCTTTTCTTTGAAGTGCTTCTTTGAGACCTCCTTTTAGGGCACTAAAATAGGTCTTTGAAGAAGACAAGAACCTCTAGGATGTTTCTAGGAAAGTGGATAGGAGAAATTGGCAGGGTTTGTTTGAGCTTGAAGGCTCAAAGTGGTTTGAGGAAGAGGGGGAGGAGGAGCCCTTTTATAAGGGAGGAGAGGGGCACCTTTGGAATAACTAAAAATATTATTTTATTATAAAGTCAAATTCGGTTTTTAATAGCTCCAAATTGATATATTTCTAAGATAAGGTGGGTAGGGGTCTAAATCCTCTCATAAAATATAATTTAGACAAGTTTAGGTATCAATTTTAACCTTATCATTTACATTTAACTTTAAGTTAGATAATTTAACTTTTACCGTGTCTTCTTGTTTTCTTACACTATAAGGTTAATAAGCTTAATATATCAAGCCAAAAGAACCCCAAGTTGTTTATTATTAATATATATAACCATATATAAGTCATTTGGCCGAAACTTAGATTTTTAGGAATAAAATAACAATTAATAATATAATATTTGTTTTAAAAACTATTTTATGTCAATTTTGACACTATTTAGTAATTTATTTTTGTGAAAATCATAACAGAATGATTAGTTCGAAAAATGTTATTTAAATCAATACTAACATGTCATATTAACCTATAAAATTATTTTAATTCATAAAAAGTCTCAAATTACATTTATTTGGGTATTTATATCATCAATTATGTCAATATTGCATTAATAAGATAATTACTGGATCATTATTGTGTCATAAATAAATTAAATTATTTAATGTCTAAAAATTACAAATAAAATACCATTATGTAGGAAATATTTTTATCTTTCTAATTAATATTTATAGTCGAATTTATATTATGTATAACCCCATATTAAAAATTATTTACTTATTAAACATTGATTTTAACTATTTTAACCCTTCTTTAAATAAATTAATAATAAATGTCCTAATCTAATCCAAATGGGCCTAAATGGTCATATTGTATTCCTAAGGTTGTTTTTGGTCTAATTACACTTGTCCAATAGAATTAGGACATGTTTTAGGGTAATAATAATATCATTTTTACCCTTAATTACCCTATTTACTTTTAACCGTGGTAAAAAAAAGTAAAAAGTTACTATTCACCAAAAAAATTATTTTCATCTCATTAAACCACATTTTACTTACTGACATCAATCGTGTCTCTCGCATTTTCAAAATTCCACTCACAGAAGTGGTAAAATTAAGTTTTATGAAAAATTCAGTTTTTTAACTACCACTTAGTGGTTTCACTATTCATCAAAAATTGTATGTTTTCAGAAAAATACCAAAATTTCACCCTAGGATAAATTCGATATACCAAATCCAAAAATGGAGTCCATTTTGAAAAATAAAATTTATAAAATTTCAAAAAGTGGTTATTACTATTCATCACGGCTAGTTTTAGTAATATTTTAATATCATATCATTGTTTAGTGAAACTCAATATTGCGTACGATGCAAGCTATTGAGGAAGGGTTCGGTTGCGTGTAAAGCAAGCCAAGATAGTGTTGTGTGTAGTGAAAGATTCCTTTGATGATTTATATAACATAAAAACAAAATATTTCACATAAATGTCTCGGGTGTCACATTCTACCCCCCTTAAAATGAATTTCACCCTCGAAATTCGTCACTTTGTAACAAAAAGATGAGGATACCTCTCCCTCATCATATCCTCAAGCTCCCATGTAGCTTCTTCTAATTGGTGGTTCCTCCATAAAACTTTCACCAATCGAGTGGTCTTTCTTCATAGGACTTTTTCGCTATGATCCAGAATCTCTATCAGCTGTTCTTCATAAGAATGATCTTGCTCCAGCGGTACAACTTATGAGCTAAGTACATGTGAAGGATCAGGTATGTACTTTCTCAGGAGATATACATGGAACACATCGTGAACTTGAGAGAGATTCGATGGAAGCGCCAATCGGTAAGCTACCTTCCCAACATGATCCAGTATTTCGAAAGGACTGATATATCTAGGGCTCAACTTCCCCTTCTTTCCAAATCTCATGACTCTCTTCCAGGGAGATATTTGTAAGAACACTTTATCACCCACTTCAAACTCTAGGTCTTTTCTTTGGTTTCCGGCATAACTTTTTTGTCGACTCTGAGCTACTCTTATGTGTTGTTGAATAGATCTGACCTTTTCTCCCATTTCATCAACGAGATCAGGTCCTAATAGCTTTCTTTCCACAACTTCATCCCAGCAAGTTGGAGTCCTGCATTTCTTTCCATAGAGAGCTTCATAAAGAGCCATCTGAATACTGGAGTGAAAGCTATTATTATAAGAAAATTCCACCAAAGGTAGGTGTTGATCTCAACCACATTTGAAATTCATAGAGCAAGCTCTCAACATATCTTCTAGAGTTTGAATTGTTCTCTCAGACTGACTGTCTTTCTGAGGATGATAAGCAGTGCTGAAACTCAACTCTGTATCCAGAGTATGGTGAAGACTTCGCCAGAACTTTGAGGTAAATCTCGGATCCCAATCAGATATAATTGAAAGTGGTACTCCATGAAATCTTACCACTTCCTTTACATATATCCTGGCAAGCTGATCCAGAGAGAAATCCTCTCTAATAGCAATGAAGTGTGCGGACTTGGTAAGACGATCAACTATGACCCAGATAGCATTATTGCCTTTGCATGTTTTAGGAAGTCCTGTGACAAAGTCCATAGTGATGTTTTCCCATTTCCATTCGGGTATGGGTAATGGTTGTAACATCCCCTTAGACTTCTTTCTCTCAGCTTTAACATGCTGACAAACCAAGCATCGAGAGACATATTCAGCAACATCTCTTTTCATGCCATCCCACCAGAAGTACTCTTTCAGGTCCCTATACATCTTCGTGCTTCTAGGATGAATAGAGAATGAAGAACTATGAGCCTCATCCAGTAGCTCCTTATTTAATTTCGGGATGGGAGGAACACAAACCCGATTCCTGAACTTTATTATCCCATCACAATCAAGGTTGAATTCAGGAACATTTCTCACCTTCTTTTGAAACTCGACTTCTTCTTTCTATGCCTCTTTAATCTTCACATGTATAGATGGTTGAACATTCATCTGAGAAAGATAATATTGTTCCCCTTCAATTATAATTCCAAGATCCATCCTTTTTAAATCCATAAATATTGGGTCTTTTTTGATCGTCATCATAGATAAACTGGCATGGTCTTGTCGACTTAATGCATTTTCCACCTTGTTTGCTTTCCGAGGGTGGTAATGGATTGAGTAGTCATAATCCTTAATCAGCTCCAACCAACTTCTTTGACGCATATTCAGCTCCGTTTGGGTGAAAATATACTTTAAACTTTTATGATCAGTATAAATGTCACACCTTTCTCCATAAAGATAATGCCTCCAAATCTTTAATGCAAAGATTACCGCAGCTAACTCCAAATCATGTGTTGGGTAATTTTGCTCATGGATTTTCAACTGTCATGAGGCATAAGTTATCACCATATCATTTTTCATAAGAACACACCCCAATCCCTTCTTCGATGCATCACTATAGATAACAAACCTTTCTCCACTACAAGGAACTGTGAGCACAGGTGCACTGGATAACCTTCTTTTCAACTCCTTCAAATTCTCTTCACATTCATTCGTCCAAACAAATGTAACTCCTTTCCGAGTCAACTTGGTGAGTGGATTAGATAATCGTGAAAAATATTTCACAAAACGTCGATAATATCCAGCCAAACCAAGAAAACTTCGGATCTCAGTTATTGTTGTTGGTCTCGACCATCTTTCGATAACCTCTGTTTTTGCTGGATCCACAGATATCCCCTCTTTTGAGATTATGTGACCCAAAAATGAATCTTTTTGAATCCAAAATTCACACTTGGTAAATTTGGCATAAAGCTTCTCCTTTCTCAGGGTCTTCAATATAATCCTCAAGTGATCTTTATGTTCTCCCTTGCTCTTTGAATAGACAAGAATATCTTCTATAAAGACTACCACAAATTGATCAAGATGGTCTCTAAAGACTCTATTCATCAGATCCATGAAGATAGCTAGGGAATTAGTAAGACCAAATGGCATCACTATAAATTCATAGTGTCCATACCTTGTACAGAAAGCCGTCTTTGGTATATCCTCCCTTTTGACCCTTAATTGATGATACTCTGAATGAAGATCAATCTTGGAAAAGTATTGAGCTCCGTGTAGTTGGTCAAATAAGTCATCAATGCGTGGGAGAGGATATTTGTTCTTGATAGTGATCTTCTTAAGTTCTCGATAATCAATGCAGAGTCTCATTGATCCATCTTTCTTCTTAACAAATTGAACAGGTGATCCCCAAGGTGATGCACTAGGGCGTATGAATCCCTTATCAAGATTCTCTTGGAGTTGCTTTTTAAATTCCTACAACTCAATTGGGGCCAGTCAATAAGGTGTCTTTGAAATAGGCAAAGCACCCGGTACGAGTTCTACTGAAAACTCAACTTTACGATTTGGTGGAAGACCCGGTAATTCCTCCGGAAAGACATCATCAAACTCCCGTACAATGGGCATATTCTTAATCATGAGTTTCTCACCAACCATTTGAGATAAATAACCTTCATTTAGTGGAATCAAGACCCATAAGGTAGAAGGAATTTCCACTGGAAGGTTATATTCATCCTTGCATTGATAGACGATCATAGATTGATCTGGAATATGAAATGTGACTTCCCTTCTTTGGAAATTGATATGAGCTTCATATAAAGAAAGCCAATCCATGCCAAGAATTACATCAAATTACACTATAGGAAGGATCACAAGATTTGCAGGAAGCACTTTCCCACAAACTTCGATCGGAGAAGAATTATAAACTTTTGATGCGACTGTTGTGCCATTAGGTGTTGTCATAGCTAACTCAACATCTAATTGTTGAGGTAATACGATGATACCCTTAGAAAATTCTTCAGAAATAAAAGAGTGGGTGGATCCAGAATCAAATAAAACATTTGCTACTTTAGAGTGGATGGTAAGTGTACCTTTCACCACATTGTTATCATACTCCACATCACTGATAGAAATTGCATGTGACTTTCCTTTGTCTTTAGCCTTAAGAGTTTGTTTACGTCGACCATCATCATCAAACCTTGGATTAGGGAATTTATTGGCATAATTTCCCATCTCCTTGCACTTGAAACATTGAAATGTAGTAGGTTCATTCTATGTATCCCTTCCTTTGTTTTCATCATTAGACATCTTCTTCCCATCATCGTGGCATTAAAATTCCCAATGACCTTCCTTTCCACATTTGAAACATTTACTTGTCCCTTTAAGACAACTCCCTCCATGTTTCTTTCCACACTTTTAGCATAAGGGAAAGCTCATCTTCTTTTCAGTGTGCTCTTTAGATTTTCCTTTGAATTACATTTTCCTCTTCTTATCAAACCCATATGACTGATGGGTTACTCCAATCTCCATCTCAACTTTGAGAGAACATCGAACGATTTCCTCATAGTTATTGAAGTCTCGTATGGATAAGGCCCTTTGAAGACATGGTTTTATGCCACTAAAGAATCGATCGATCTTACTCTCAGGTTGGATAATAATACCAGAAGCGTACCTTGCAAGTCTTGTAAAATTTTCTTCATAGGTACCAACAGATTCATCATCCTTTTGCTTCAGTTCAAGAAACTCTTTCTCCATCTTTGTTTGGAGAATACGAGGGAAGTACTTATTGAAAAATAATTTCTTGAACTCATCCCATTCCATGGACTCAATTTCATCCCTTTTCCTCTTATTCTTAATAAGATTCCACCATTGATCAGTATCACCTTCCAAACGATACACTGCTAAGATGACTTTATCATGCTCAGAACATTGAAGAACTGAAAATAACTTTTCAGTGGTACTAATCCATTGTTCAGCAACAAATGGATCAGTAGACCCGCTGAATGAAGGTGGACGCTATCTCATGAAGGATTCAACAAAATGTTGCTCCTTCCTTTTCTCGTTTGGAAGTTCTGCATGATTCATAGCTTGAGAAAGTTGTGTGAGCATGGCTACAAGATTTTTCATTCCGGATCCCATAACGTTTGGTTTCTTAGGGGGACAATCATTGCATTGCCCGTCGCATTCCGCATTAACGGTTCCTTCGGGTTCCAGCCATTGACTAAAACCAAGAAGAATAGTGTGAGAAACACTAATTATAAAAGGAAAACCACATAATCAAGAATAAAATTTCACACTTAAGTTCTTATCCTAGGTTATTCATGGCCATTTCTAGAACACTATGATTGTGTTCTATGCTTAGACTTATCCTTAGGGTTCTTACTAAGGTTTTCACGTCCTAGTTTCCAAAGGTTGACTATACCTTTCCTCTGATACCAACTATAACGACCCATACTTTACATACATTGTTAATACATCAAAATTGAAGCATACTTATTACAACATATAACAAAACCACAAAAAGACCGCATAGGTATAGTGTCTTTAGAAACTGGGAAACATAAACAACTGGTTCATAAAGCGTTTACATTGTCTCCCATTTATTTCATCAGATCTATAGTCCCTTTTGGCATATCTTACTTAATAACCTTCTTCCTGACCTGGGGAAAGAAAACATACAAAAGGGTGAGCTAAAATGCTCAGTAAGGGTAAACAAAAGAAATATCAATCACATCATATTCATAATAACATAACTTTTGGAAATCTTAACCTGCAAAAGAGAGCATAATTTCATAACATGGGATAAATCATAGTAGTGAAATGGAATCCCAGTAATCATAACATAAAACATGAAACTTTGTGGCATACACACATAATCATAAAGGATCATTTCTTATTAGTCAAGACTCATTGCCAAGACTATCTTAGTGGACAAAGTCCATTTCTGAACCGAGTTCACTCCTCGTTTCAGTCCTGTTTCACTGAACTGGTATAACCTACCGTTCCATCCATGTCTATCTCATCAGATATAAAATATTTACCCAATGCATTGGAGGGAGATATAGGTCCCACCCATCTCATAATGATACCATTCTTATGTTTGCCACAAATTCATTAATCATACATCATTGCATAACCCATGTAATAAAAATGGGATTCTTAAACAACATGACATCATAAAACAATTCATATAAGATAAAGGAATTCATAAAAATAATTCCATCACAACACAATCAAATCAATGTAATAATAGGGATAAAAACAAAACCCTATATTATCTTAGATGGAAAATAATTTTGATAAAACTCTTGAACTCCATTCTTGAGGAAAATATACTTTCTACTTCAAAAACATTCTCCTTTCTTAACATGTCATACAATTTTAAACTAAAAGATGTTGATTAAAAATAAACTTGAAAACTTGTAAAGGAAGCTTCTTGGAAATAATTTTTTAAAAATCCATTCATGCCGTATAAGTTAAAAAAACATTCTTCTCGTACTTTTGTCGGAAAAGTCAAAAAGTACCTCGTACGAAAAACGACAAAAGATTCCTTTCATATCTTTTACTAAAAACTCACCAAAGGGTAAAATTGAATATAAACTATTGTATAAGGATATAAATATTACATATTGAGGAAACATTGATGTGGATGATAAAATACACCCCAGTAAATCCCAAAGTATAAACAATCTTGGATAAAAATGAGATTGTGATATTTCCCTTACCTTAGGTCCGATTTTCTTCGTAAGTGTCTGAACCTCCTGTATAATGATTTAAATAATGTTATTGATTTATTCCAGAATCATAAATATTGTTATGATGTCATATATGGTTATATTCTTAGCTTCTTATTTATAATATTTCATTACTACTTGTTATTCGGGTGTTTATTACTTTTTGTTCTTATGCGTGTTTTGTCGAATAAATTCGTATTCTTCTCTTTAGGTTATATATACCTCATTTCCGGAATGTTATTATTGTAATATATATCATATTCATTCATTCAATTCATTTATATAGTCATTATGAAATGAAGATCATGTAGAACGAGTCGCATCACATCGTGGAGACGGTATTCCGTACGTATGCACGAGTGATGATATCGTTCCTATGATCGTGGAATTGTATTGGAGTGTATGTATACTATTTAGGAATAAATATAACTTTATAATAGTAATATATAGTCATTATTTACACCATTATACCCATCCAAGTAAGGTGGTGGTGGAAAATATATTACACCACGGCGTGGAGACGGTATTCTGTACGTACGCACGCGCGGTGATTTTTTTTTCCGTAGGATGGATAGATGGTGAAATAGGGTTGTTTCATAATTATAATAGCATATCAGTATATGAGTCATACTGATGTTATTAATTCATAATGAAACAACTAAAGAAAAATAAGTGGAAGAAGAAATAAAGATGAAAGAATCGGTAACAGACATTACCTCTTCTTTGAATTGCTTCTTTGATACCTCCTTTTAGGGCACTAAAATATGTCTTTAAAGAACACCAGAACCTCTAGGATGTTTCTAGGAAAGTGGAGAGGAGAAATTTTCAGGATTTGGCCAATATTTAAGGCTCAAAGTGGTGTGAGGAAGAGGGGGAGGAGGTTCCCTTTTATAAGGGAGGAGAGGGGCACCTTTGGAATAACTAAAAATATTATTTTTCTATAAAGTCAAATTCGGTTTTTAATAGCTACAAATTGATATATTTCGAAGATAAGGTGGGTAGGGGTCTAAATCCTCTCATCCAATAGAATTTAGACAAGTTTAGGTATCAATTTTAACCTTATCATTTAGATTTAACTTTAAGTTAGATAATTTAACTTTTACCGTGTCTTCTTGTTTTCTTACACTATAAGGTTAATAAGCTTACTATATCAAGCCAAACGAACCCCATGTTGTTTATTATTAATATATATAACCTTATCTAAGTCATTTGTCTGAACCTTAGATTTTTAGGAATAAAATAACAATTAATAATATAATATTTGTTTTAAAACTATTTTATGTCAATTTTGACACTATTTAGTAATTGATTTTTGTGAAAATCATAACAGAATTAATAGTTTGAAACAAGTACCTTAAATCAATACTAACATGTCATATTAACCTAGAAAAATATTTTAATTCATAATAATTCTCAAATTACATTTATTTGGGTATTTATAACATCAATTATGTCAATATTTCATTAATAGGATAATTACTGCATCATTATTGTGTCATAAATAAATTAAATTATTTAATGTCTAAAAATTTAAAATAAAATACCATTATGTATGAAATATTTTTAGATTTATAATTAATATTTATAGTAGAATTTATCTTATGTATAACCCCATATTAAAAATGATTTACTTATTAAACTTTGATTTTAACTATTTTAACCCTTCTTTAAATAAATAAATAATAAATGTCCTAATCTAATCCAAGTTGGTCTAAATGGTCATATTTTATTCCTAAGGTTTTTTTTTGGTCTAATTAAACTTTTCCAATAGAATTAGGACATGTTTTAGGGTAATAATAATATCATTCTTACCCTTAATTACCCTATTTACTTTTAACCGTGGTTAGAAAAAGTAAAAAGTTACTATTTACCAAAAAATTATTTTCATCACATTGAACCACATTTTACATACTGACATCAACCGTGTCTCTCGGATTTTTGAAATTCCACTCACAGAAGCGGTAAAATTAAGTTTTATGAAAAATTCAATTTTTTAACTACCACTTAGTGGTTTCGCTATTCATCAAAAATTGAAAGTTTTCAGAAAAATACCAAAATTTCACCCTAGGCTAATTTCGATATTCTGAATCCAAAAATGAAGTCCATTTTAAAAAATAAAATTTAAAAAATTTCACAAATTGGTTATTACTATTCATAACGGCTAGTTTTAATAATATTTTAATAGCATATCATTGTTTAGTGAAACTCGGTATTGCGTACGACGCAAGCTATCGAGGAAGGCTATGGTTGCGTGTAAAGCAAGCCAAGCTAGTTTTGTGTGTAGTGAAAGATTCCTTTGATGATTTATATAACATAAAAACAAAATATTTCACATAAATGTCTCGGGTGTTAAAATGACCAAGAAGGTTATAAGGGTTGAGTGGTCTAAAGAATGTGATAATTCTTTTCAATAACTAAATAAATGCTTAACCAATACACTGATCTTGGTCTTACCCAATCTTATTAAGGTGTATAAATTCATTTTTTATTCTTATATGGTATTAATTGGTCAAATTTTTATGTAAGGAGATCTTGTTGTGGAATTTGGATCATTATTGTTGAGTCCACATGAATGAAACAATCATATGCATAATATCAAATTCGATACAGTGGTTAATTCCATGAAATGTTGGTGGAATTGTCAATTGTGTGAGATGTTTTTTGATTATATTGACCGTAAAATATTTATGTACATATTTTCTTAGTGTTTTTCGAACCATTTTTTGTGGATATTAGTTTAATTCATTAAGTATTGTGACAATGAGTTACGTTATATGTTGGGGAAAGAAAATACTATTATATTTACCTTTAGTAAAAAAGTTTCATACTAAATAATTTCATGAGTCTAGATCTAAGTGGAGGCCGATGGATTTGTTTTATGAGATGAATTTAGGAGTTTAAGAGGATCATGTGGTAATTACACTCATGTCCTTGTCTATGGATTCATCTATTTTGAACTATGTTATGAGGAGGAAATATGAGGCTTTAGAATTTCTCTCTTTTTTAGATAGTTTTGAAGGTGGGGAGACACTATCTAATTGGAGTATTTATGTGGAGTAGATTATTCAGGTTTATGGTAACGTTTTTGTGCCTAATTCTATACAGGATGATATGACGCAGTAATTTTAGGATTACATATGGGTAGTGCACCATGGTTTGAAAAAAAAATTACCATGGTGTTTGTATATAGTATTGGTGTTCTGGAATTAAAAAGGATATTTATTTTTTAGGGAATTACACTACAACTATTAGCAAGAAAAGGCTGATTATCAATGACTTGGTGGTTTGTTACACCCATTTCACATGTTGGAATGGAAGAGGTATTGTGTTACCAGATATTTTTTTGTAGATCTCCCCATGATATCTCTGAAGAATGACTTAATTTGGGTGTGGATGGATCAGTTAACTAAGGAATTCCATTTCTTTTTGATTTTAGAGACTTTAATGGTAGATTAGCTGGGTGGACTGCTTTTCTGGGAGGTAGTAATTTTGAATCATATTCCAGAACCTATATTTCAGATCAAGATCCATATTTTCCTTCTCACTTCTAGTAGGGGTTATAGAAGGGTTTTGGGAACTCAAGTATTTCTGCATATGTATTTTCACCCAAAGAATATAGGAAATGCAAATGAATTATTTGGTTTCTAGAAGACTTTTTGAGGGAATGTGTTATAAACAATGGTGGATCTTTGGAGAATCACTTAGAACTCATTGATTTCACCTATAACAACAATTATCAACTAACTATTCAAATGGTTCCATATGATATTCTCTATAGTAGACTATTAAGATATTCATTATGTATGATACAAGAAGGTAAAATAGAGTTATTGGGAATTAGTCTCATGTTAGAGACATCAGATCATGTTCAGTTAATTATAATTATATTTATATGGATTATAGAATACATAATACATATTCTAATTAACATCATTGACTTATTGAGTTTACGGTGGTTGACTGTGTGTTCCTTCATGTGCCACCAAGATTGTGTTACTGTTAGATTCAAAAGCTCAAAATGTTAGAACCTCGATATGCGGAGCATTTTGAGATTCTGAAGATGATTGGATGGGAATCATAACATGAGGCTCTTCCAAAATAGTATGGTGGTACGTATGATGTTTTTCATTTTCCAAAACTTTAGTAGTATCATCCTAAACCTTCTCATGTGATCAATGTTGATGATATTAAACTCGATACTGATGCATCCTCTTAGCAGAAGGAATTTAATATTACCGATAACATTGATAATGTTTTGTGGGGATGGAATATTCCATTGGATGGATTGTTGTTGTAGCATGGTACCTTTTATGAGAAAACCTAGGAGGGGGATATGGATATGCGGGCCCAAAGGCCTGACCTTTTTACCTTGGAATCATAGCGATGCTTGGGAGTCCAATTTCTGAAAAATATGTTATAAGGTTGGAAGGTTATAAGATCACACCATTTTGATGAGTAATGTTCTTGTATAAATTTTGAGTAAACTCTTATTAAGATGGTTTATGAAATTTAACCTGATAATCTGATGGGAATTGGCGGTGTCCTAGGGGTTCAAGATATCATTAAAGAATAAAAGAGGCTATAATGTTTATGGAACATAGTATGTGCATGGTTAGTAATAACAATGAATCTTAACTATGAATCTTATTGGGGGATGGTTCATGATTGAAAAAATGTGAATGGGTGGAGTGGAAACAAAGAGGATTTTGATAAATCCATGAAAAAAGCCTCTATATGGTTTCAAAAATAATGTGGTCTCCCCAGGAGACCATGCGACCCATGAACCCTCTTGGACATATGATATCACACGGTTGGTGCATGGTTTTTCTAACCATGTGGATAAACCATGAACCACTTTAAAAGAAGGAATTTCACATTTTCCACATCGGGATTTTATAGTTCATACAAAATGTTATTCCCCTCCCTGTTTCAATGGACTTCTATGAAATACCTAGAGCTCCCCCATCATTCAAGGATCATTATCATTTGATTATAAGTTATTTGATCTGTTGTGGTGTACAAATTGAATCTCCATGAGATTTTATCAATCCCTTTTCCTCTTTTTTCCATAATGAGGCCTTTTAAAATTGTTCTTCTCCATCCAAATACTCTTAACACATATTTTGTAGTAGATTCTATGTTTGGGGATTTGAAGGTTGTTTGAGTTCAAAAAAATGGGATTTTTTTAAGTGAGTGTCAATCTATGAACATGTAGTTGGTGGTCCAAATGTATATCACATAGTTTTGATCCCTTGATTTTTGTGAATGTGGTTTTGATTTTGTGTCATTATGTTGTACATTTTTATCTTTGATAAGAAATAATAAATTTTGTTTTTGAATGGTATTATGGACCCTTCAAAATCCATGTTAGTTCTGTTCAGGATGATTAGACAATAATTATGGACACACATAGGGTGATCCACTCCATTCAATAATAATATATATTTCTAAAATTATTAAATTAAGGTTTTATGAAAATAATCTAATTGAAATTATATTATTACGTTAAATGGTTTAAAAGGTTATTTGGATCCACTTGAATGTATAAAATGAGTAATATCATACAAAGGGGTAAATTTGATTAATGGTTAAAAGGCATGTCATTGTGCTCAAATGACATGAACGAGATGGAAAATGATTGTAATGTGATTGAATAATGAAATGGGATAAATATGGAAATTGAGAACGTGTTGACTGTAATGAACCATCAGAATGTGATAAATGAAATGGTGAAACTATGTTACATTAGTGGGTAAAAAGTTTCACATATGTTGACCATCAAAAAATGTGACTTATGGTTAGTGTGAGGATGTACTAATGGCCCTCCATTATGGGATGTCCAGACAAATGTTCTAGGCACCAATATTCATAATAGTTGTAGATAAATGACAAAGGATCATGATTCCAAGGGTATAAACATTGTTTTACATATCATGGTTGGGATAGTCAGACGTGGAATTTCAAATATTGTTTGAATACTTGGATTAATTCTCGTTTTTCTAATTTGTGACCACTTTGATAGATGGTTTAGAATACCAACATGAGACGATGGATGTATTGAGATATGGGTAAAACATAGATCCATGGATAAAATTTATTAATTTAAATACTATTAAGTGATTGATCCTAGTTTAATTTTACTGTATTCATTGTTTATTAAACGCATGCATACACTACAATAGACTGCATATTATTATAATCACTGTTGGAGGTGGCCTACTATGTTGTACTCACACGCTTCATGGACCGTCAATTGTTACAGTAGAAGACATCATGATTGGAGTTCAATATAAGTGAAAAGTCTGTATACAAGATGGTTAGTTTTGGGTTTTGGACGAAGCATGGATGGGGAACCATACATAATATTGAGACTCATTTTGGGGATTTTCCAACATGTATTAGATTAGATTTTCTTATTTCATTTGACACAAGTGACCTGGTATATTTTTCTATATTAGTTTTGGGTAAGTACACTGTTTGGGAATGTGGTATGTTATGTTTTCTTAATTATTATTATTGCATATCTATGTTTATATTTATTTATGTAGCTGGATTTCTCCGGTAATGTAAGTATAGTCTCCCCGCATATTCAATTAGATCATTTCTTCTTGTCAGTCGCCTATCATGCATGGTGAGGTACCATTAAAGTCATGTGGAAAACCATCTCAGGGCACCAGTTATAGTGGATCCATGGAAATGATGTTAAAAAATTTCTTACATTCTATTAAATGGGAATACGATAACATCATTTGTGTGTACAGTGGACTACGCCCTTACGAAGAGATGCTATTTTTTATTCACAAATGATTTACATAGAATATTCTAAGGATAGTTTTATTGAACACATGTGATATATATGAAATAAAAATTATTATAAAAATTTAATATATTATTTTACTTTATTTTGTTCAATTCATCAATAAAATTGACACAATATTCATGCATACATACAACCTACCATCTCCATAAATAGTGTAATTCATTTTCAATATATAACAGTTATGGATCAATCTAAATAAATATATAATGAATATATATGGTGTTTGTTTCATTTTTAACATTCTCGAGATGATTTAACCATGATCAAAATATATGTACATAAAATACCAAACCAAAACATACATGAAAAATGAAGCAGTTATTACCCAAAACATGATTCCAATAAATATTTATTAATAAAAAGGTAATAAATGTTTGTAATTAAATCATATACGGTAGGATATTTTTTTTTGTTTCTATAATAGATGTATACTAAATTTATATTTATTATATTATAGTTTTGAACGCGTATGATGGATGTCGATACTTGAGGTGATGTATTTTTGTCTCAAATAATATTTTTGGGGAAATAAGTTGTGTTATGAATTTATCTTCTTTTTTGATCTGTATATACTACCTCTTGGACATGTTATTTCATGACTTAATTTTTTTAATTATATCTAATGTTTTTTTAATTTATTCTTTCAGGGGGATTATGGTTCAAATGTTACCAAAGTCTCAGTGATTTTATGTTAGATTCTATTTATTTATCAGGACTGTATATGATTAATTTTCCAATGATGATATATTATTATCTCTCTTGAAAGAAACTAATTATTTTTATTATTCTCTAGTTATTTATTGGGAATTCATATTTTCCTTTAATTTTTCAATTTCTAAGCACTAAGATGATCAAAAATATGTTTTTAAGAAAAAAATTAGAGTATCACTCTCTTCAGTTGAAAAACATTTTTCTTCCATGTCCATTTTTTGTAAATATATTTTAAATAATTCTATTAAAATTCATCAATGATTTCTTAAAATCATTTTTACCCATTTATTAATTTCTTTACAAAATATTTTAATGGAATCTCTATGTCGTTATCCAAACCGGTACCTTTTGCATTTTACAAAAAAATATGATAAGAATATTTATTTTATCATTTATGAAATGAATTGAATTATCCACCATCATGAGAAATAAATGATGTAAAAATTCCTTTATATGATTCCAAGGTTCTTATCAACCAAATATATTATGAAAATTTTATTAATTTTAGTTCTAAAATTTGATTTCTAAAGTGGAAAGGCTATTTTCTCCATGAATTCTTCCAAGTGATCTTTATAAATTATTTTCTATATTATATGAAATAATTTGATATTAATAATGATTTACTATAGATATGATCCAATTGAACCATAATTATTCTTTCTCAATATTTTTTATTATTTTGATGAAGATATGTTTATAAAACCCATTCCTTTCCCACAGTTATGATAAATTCATGGAATATTTGTGAAGCCCATTTCATTTCTCGGGGTTATGATAAAATGGAATGTTTAAATTTTTTTTATTTATATGGGTTATTCTATGATTAAATTTTTATTAAACACATTTACTTTATTTATTATATGTTATGAAATGTTTATGAAACCTGTTTCCTTTCTATAGGTTATACTATGATGATATTTTTATGAAACCCATTTTATTTATATAGCTTATTATCTAGTGAATGTTTCATAATCGTTTTTCTCTCAAATGTATGTATTATGTGATTACTTGGACTTATATCTCACTCTAATTAAATTAGAAAAGAATTACATCTCAAGCAATAGTTATGGGAAACAGGCTGATGTTCTAGATTCACTATAAGAAATTAGTCGATGTGCTTGGTACACATTAAGAAGTTGGTGATGTTGCTTAATAAATTTTGAAATGGGAAATATGTGATGATGTGTGATAAAATAAAAAATGGGAATCATGTTTTGATGTTGTATCCTTTATGATTTGATGGTTAAGATTATTAAACTGGACACATGATTTGGTTTCTTTACTTATGATTTTTTCATGCTTACATGACTTGATCATTTGGTATATTATTTATTTATGATGATTTCATACTCATATGAATCATTAAATTTATAATGGTAATGATTTATTCCATTAATCATGTTTAAAATCTTTAATAGGTTGGGTGTGAACTTTCTTAGTTATGTGCATGATCTCATTCCCTTATTCTTATCTTGTGTTTTCATAAGATCATATGATTATATATCCCATTATTATCCTAATTGAGCATATGTAATCATCATTTTTTTTACTTTTCCCATGTTAGGAAGAATAGTTTTAAGTACTGCATGTTTATGAAGAGTAAAAAAATAATATCATTATGGGAGATATTGAAGATATTTCATTATGTAAAAAGATTGCGTATTTAATATACAAAGACACTAAACAAATATAGTTTTTGGTCATGTATTTTTTTGAAATGTATTAAATATTGAAATAAAAAGATATTATATTTTTTTCTTTAAAAACATGGGTATCTATAGAGATCACATCATGAAATAAATTTTTTATAAGGATGTTTCCATTTTTTAAATTTGATGTTTTTAGTTAAACTCCATTACATAGTTGGTCATAGAAGAGAGGGTGTTTGGGATAATTTTGGGGGTTCTATAAATCAGGTGATCACAATGTGAAACATATAATACACTATAGTACGATTGAAGTATATTTAAATGGAATTTTTTATCGATGAACCATTCCATGAAGAATATTAAACCACATCATGGATGTCATGTGTTAAAATTCTATAGGTCCATGATTTTCAAAGTATATGGTGGGTCACCACTAGATTAATGAATGTACAATGAATAATTATGTTTCATCATGATCCATCTAGATTTAAAGTATGTTATAGGAGAAAATAGTCGTTCATTCCATAAAAGGATGTTTTTGTGTTGTGATTTATAGAATCTAAAGAGTTTGAATGAGAATGATGATGTGGCTACCTCATAATGGATTGGTGGTTATTTTAAAAATTAATAAGAAACCATTTATATTTTTTTGTAGATATCTGTTTGATGAAGATCCAAATATATATTTAAAATGGTTTAATTAAAATTATATATTGAATTGAATTCAAATTTGGAATTACCCTATGAATTATTGGAATATATTGTTCATCTATAAAAAATTAGTGATTTTACTTTAGGAGAAGAGAATATAGTGAAGGAGGAATAGTGTGTTCCTAGAGGGAAGAAGAGGAACTAGAGACAAGTAAATTATTATATATTTAAATCAAGTAGGTTGACATGATTATTGAACATGACTATGTTGATGATCATCATTAATGAATAGGTCTAGAAATAATAATTTTTCTATATATAATATTGACGGTCTGGATTTTAAAGAATTTCATTTTTGGAATTTTTTCAACCAAATAATTTCTACTAAGAAAACTCAGAATGAAGATTAAAGATACATCTATTCTAATATAGAAGTATCTATATAAGGATGTGGAATTGGGACCAACACTTTTTATTCACTAAAGAATGGACATTTGTAATTTTTCATATCTTTTTTATGTATTGAACATGGAATTACATTCTTGTCATTATAACAAGATACATATGAGTCTATAAATTAACATCATTACCAATGTAGTGAAAAGAGGATAATAAGAGGGAGTGACCCTTAGAAATGAGTGAATATAATGACCCATAACTTTTACAAATATTTTTAAATTATTTGTAACATCGATATCCAATAAATACCAACCAAGGATCGGAAGGCCTAGTATCTTTAAACACTATGTATATTAAAAAATATGAAAAAAAATAAATATTATTTATTTTAATCTCCACAATTATCTCCCAAATTTTTTTGAACCCATAAAGAGAAATATGATTGCTTGGGGAATACATAAAAAAGGGGTGTCCTACAAAGACTAGTAAGGGAATAAACTTTACAACGAAGCATATAATACTTGTTACAAGGTATAAAATGATATCATGAATGAAATGGATTATGAAAAGTCATATGGGATAATAAAAAAATGTTGAAGGAATAATAATAACATATAAACATCAGAATGTGGAAACAAAATAAAACATGAAATAAGAATAAGTCATGGCTAACTACCAAGACAACATCACATGGTGGATAGTGTTACATCATGAATTATGTATCCTCCCTAATACCATAAACATCATCTCATGATACATAAATATTAAACAATTAATTAAATAGATATTTGGGATAAATAATAATTACACATACATGAATATTTATTCCACATAAGGAATCAAAAATAAGGCATACAAAAAAATTAACCATGTAAAGAAATGGTTTTCATAAAAATATATTATACCATAACCTAATATCATATCATTTTTTTCATTATTTCTGGGATTAATCATTATGGGATGATCATAAATTAAAAACAATCATGATTCATGAAAAACGATGCCTTGGTGAATTGAAGATGTGAAAGAGAGTGGATATGTAATTTTTTAAATACACCTCTTAAGTAGTGTTTTAGAGAAAAGGTTAAAGAGTATTTAAATAGGGAAAAGGGATATTAATTTCTATACACAAAATATGAACTAAATGTTTTCCCATAATGAAATGGGAAATTTTATAATACATTTATGATTTGCAACATATTATGGAGTGGTTCAACAAATGGGTCATGAGAGAGAGAAGCTCCATTTAATAGGGTTTTCCTAACAAATTAAATTGACAAAGAAACATTGATAAAATTTATATCCCCAAAAAAAATTAAATTAAACTGGGTATATATTTTTTGGGGAATATATATAGAATATTGAAGAAAAAATAATAAAAATAGATAGAAAAATTGATTTAAATAGGGATAAAGTGTAAACCAATCAAAATAGGGTGGTTCAAAGAGATCCCTTTCCTTAAGTTCTAGAAACACTATACTCTTTCACTTAACATATAGAATAATAAAATTAACTTAATTAATTAAATAATTATATTAATTTTACATCCATATTTTACTTACAATAATTATTTTTTGTTTTTTTCAACTATTATAGTCAGATATGGGGTTTAATTGAAATTTTTTGAAGGTGTTTGTTTCATGGTTCCAAAGTGGTATCACTTAAGGAAAATTATGAAGATTGCTGTAAAATGGGACTATAAATAAAGAAGAATGATGAAATTTTATTATTTTCTCATAGGTATTTAAATGGTACCAAATACCCATATGTAATCAGACATATAAATGATTCTTTTACTAAAAAAATTAATGTTATACGGTTAGTTTATTTTGGTTGTTATACCGACCATCATTATTATTTAATATTATTAACCAATGTTCATTCCAAATTGTGGAAAAATATATAATATACATATATAGTTCAATTAAAATTAAAATAAATTAAATTTTAAAGTTCCATGAAGGTACAAATGGATAATAAAAACACATCATCCCCTGAGGTTGGGAATAATCAAAATATGGAAAATGGTTTCATTTTGAGAATAGGAGGAGAAGAGAAGAGGTTCAATTATAGAAATTACATCGTCGTGATAAAATTATAGTATATATATATATGTGTGTGTTCATTTTGAGTTATTAAGACATGTTTTTGGAGTCAGTTGATGAGAATATAAAATGAAAATAATAATTTAACCAAGGTATTTTGTGAATTTTACCCTTAGATTGTTGTCTCCTTGAAAAAACCCTTAAGGAACCTAGAATTTTCCATTTAAGAAGATAAAAATTACTAAGACATGGGGTAGTGTGTTGGGAAGAGAAATTTATTGAAATTTGGCTTGATCAATAGCTTAAAATATTTTAGGATAAGTGGAGGTTATGGATGGTATTTATAAGGGGAGAAGAGGGACAATTTTTTAATGTAATATTAATAATATAATTATTTTAGGGAAAGAATAAAAATAGATTTGATTTGTGTGACTATATAAATAAAATGGTTAATTTGTATAAAAAATGGGTTATTATATCAGTAATGACTCAAAAAGTCATGAATTTAGCTTATAATGATAAATATCATATTCTTTCATTTTTTACTATTCACTAAAAATTCAATTATGTTAGAAAAATAAAAAAATTCACCACTACCATCTTTTTCTATGCAGACTAAAAAAATGAAATCCATTTTATGAAAATAATTTTTTATATATGTGAAATTTAATTTTAAATTTAAATATTTTAATTGAAAACATACCAATTTTAATAATATTATTCGTTTTCTAACCCTTGAAAATTTTAGTTTTGGTCACGTAAAATTATATTATCATTTTTATAAAACATAGTATTAATTTATAAATAAATTTCACAAAAATAAACACTATTATATATAATTATATATTATAAAAATCAAAAAAACTCATTCATTTCTTATAAAAATAATAATGATTAATTTATCATTATTAATACATTTTTTATCATGATATAAATATGTCACATTTTCATTTTAAAAGATTAATAAAAATTTTGTTACACTTTCCTTGGTGAGGATACTATTAATATAGTGAGGTAACTCTTCCTATTGGATAGACAACTATTAAAATTGTCATATTACCATTTCAATGATCATATTTCTACTCTAACGGTTATATTACTATTCAAATAGTCATATTTGTAACAGCCATATGTGTTCTATACATTCAATAAATTCCTCATATTTAATTTATTCTCCATTAACATATATTTCCTCTAGTAGATATCAATTTTCATATTTTAGATATATTATTTACTATTTTATTATCCTGTTATAATTTTTAAATATTATATAGCCTATTTATTCTCTAATGTTAATCTATAAATTGATATAATAAATTTTGTGGGTTTCATCATGTGTTGAATGCTCTTTTAACTACATTTATAATTATGAAACACTTATATAATCATATGGGAAATTATATGGGTTAATTTATTGGTCATTACATTCTTTCCCCATCAAGATATTTCATCATCAAATATTAATTTAAGCAACTAAGATGATAAAATATTTGGGTAATTATACATAATTTTTTCCACCAATTCCCATGTCACCTGCCCATACTTATGGGTCCTCCATATTACTTTGACTAGATGTATCAACATGTAATGTAAAAATTTGTCTCTATGTTCCATCATATTTATTAAATAACCCAAACAAGGGAAAGCATTCTTATGCTATACCACCTCTGAATTCATTTCTTGTGTGAGATATGGAATGTACTTCCAAAAATGGGATATCTGGAATATGTTATGTAATTAAGATAATATAGGTGGTTGTTCAACTTGATAATCCTTGACTTAATAGATCGTTAATATTAAATGGGATGATGTACCTAGGATTTGGAATCCCTTCTTCTAAAATCTTCAGACTCCCTTACATGGAGATGTGTAGAGGATTACTTTTTCTCTATCCTTAAACTCACAGTCTCATCGATGAATTTTTGCATAGCACTTTTTTCATCTTTGAGTAGCCAAGATGTGATGTGGAATGGTCCTAAATTTTTCTACCATTTCATCAACCATTTACCATCTTAGTACCAAATATTCACCCACATCATCATAGAATTCTGGTCTCCTATATCTATTACTATAAAGGGATTCATATGTTTTATTTTGAATGATTGTGTTAAATCTATTGTTGTAGGGGAACTCGACTAGAGGAAGTTTTTGATCCCATCCTCCATTGACATATATTGAGCATGATCTTAATATTCCTTCATTTTATTGGATACTCCACAAAAATTCTCCATTAGTTTTAGGGTGGTAATCCACACCTATGTTCAACTTATTGTCTATAGAATATTGGAGACACTTCGAGAACCTGGTGTTAAACCATGGATCTCGATCGGATACAATTGATTTTGGTGTCCCATGAAACCTCACCATTTCTCTTATTCATTTCCATACAAGTTGATTGAGATTTAAGTTCTCTGGAACTATAATAATGTGACTATTTATTATATGATGATTCACAAAATACCATATAGTATTATTTTCATTTGATCTCATTAGATGACCCATTAATAATGCATAGCAATGTTCACCCATATCTATCTGGGTATGAGAAATGGTTGCATAATCCCTTTATACTTTTCATTTTTATCAATCACCTGTTGATATACTACAAAATTTTATATATTTCATGTGATATCCATATTTATATTTTCCAACCAATAGTTCTCTCAAAGATTATAAAACATTTTTGTACTCCTTGGGGAGATGGAGAATGTTAACCTTTCTGCAATATTCAATAACTCTTTTATCTCTAGATTTGGTGGTACATTTATATATGAACTAAATAATACAACTTATTATTCATCAATTATAAACATTTAGGATTTCCATTTTATTATAGATTCCACCTTCTTTTTTATTTCCACATCATCTCTTTTAGAATTCATTATCTTCACCAAAAGGGATGTTCATGATATCATTTCAAAAAGTAATAGTTATGTTCCAAAATATATGGGTCCATTTTCCATCCATTGCATGTATATAATGATTAGACCCACTCAATTATTATATTTGATAAGGATGCATGTTCTTTTCAACTTAGATCACCTTCCACGTTATTTTATTTTCCAGAATGGTAGTAAAGTGATCTGTCTTGTTCCTTGATCAGTTCTAACCATGATCACAAGAACTTCTTAATATCTTTCTATATGAATACATATTTTATGATCATATGATCCTTATATGTTTCATACTTACCCCCAATGAGATAATCCTTCAAATAATTAATGTGATAGTTAATGTACCTAACCCTAGATCATGCATTGGATAGATCTACTCATGAAATTTCAATATCATTGAGGTGTATGCTATCACCTTATCATTATACATAAGTATGAAGCCCATTCCCATCATTTAAGAATGGATTTATAACATCAAGAGTTCCCAATTTTTAAAAGTGTAATTTTTTTAGTGATACCACTCTTTTTTTAATTATATGAAGCTCTATTCGCAGTCATTTGTCTATAAAATTTTTACCCTCTTTTTAGTTATCTTGGTTTAAATGTTTGACAGTTCTGAGAAGTTTATCACAAATAATTGGTAACATTATGATATTCTAATGAAACTACAGATGTCATTATAGATACTTTTATAGTCCCCTACTAAATTTATTTCATCCTAGAAGTGTCTAAAGATATCAATTTTCAGTGATGACATGCCCCAAGAATGATACTTACCCTATTAAGAAATCATTTTTATTTTAAATTTCATAAAATATCTTCCCTTTTAATCTCTTTAAGAAATTATTCAGATGATCCTCATACTCCTCCTTGATCATGGAGTATATCAAAATATTTTCTATAAAGACTAAAATAATTTTTTCATTGTATTCTATAATGATTCTATTCAATTTTTCCATAAATATTAGAAGAAAATTAGGTAGTTTTGAGAGAATAACTATGAATTCATTATGTACATACATCATTCAAAATGTATTCATGGTAATATCTTCATTCACCACCGTTAATTAGTGATATCCTGATCAAAGGTACACATAACAAAAGTAGTGGTACCCAAGTATATTATCAAACAATTCATCATTCCACTGTAGGGGATAGTTGATCTTTATTGTGATTTTTTATGTTTATAATATTCAAATAATAGGTTCATTGACACATCCTTCTTCTTGATGAAGAGGACTGGTATACCCCACTATATAGCACTCAAGTCTATGAAACAATTTACAGCTTCCCTTATAACTTATTTTTCAATTATTCCAACTCAATAGTGTCTATTCTATATGGAGTCCTTAATATGGGTAGAGGTATAGGTACATGTTCAACTGAGATCTCAACCTCTCTATCTAGAGTAAGACCAGAAAACACATTAGGGAATATATCAACATTATCTCTAATAATGGGAATGTACTCAATCATTATTCTATCATTTGTCTCAATAATTTGGGATATATATGATAGTTCATATGGTAATAATATCTACACTTGAGTGGATCATTCTAAAGAATATTCATCCCCTACTTATACTTGCATATAATCAGAGGATGACTTAGGACGTGAAGAGTGATCTCCCTCTCTTGAAAATTTATTTTTTATATTTATATACAATTCCAATTCATTCCCAATAAACAAAAAATTAAACTAATTGAGAAATGATAATATTAACTGGAATGATCAGTCCATAAACATTGATAATGATGGAGGTATATTCTTGGGATGAAATAATTGAATTTTTTCATGGTCTCATAAATATCTCAACCTGCATACTCTAACGTGGAATTTGAATTGGTCTACTAAACCTGAAATATATTAAAGAATTATTAGAAAAAAAATCATGCATTAAATTTTATGTTCATGAATGGGTAGGGATAACACCTCTTTATTTATTATTCTTATTACATTAATTTAATATATCCAAGATAAAGATATAGATGAGAATTCAAAAACTAATAAGGTTATAAAAAGGAAAATATCAAATTAGATGTAATAAATTATAAATTATATGTAAATAATAACTTATGAGACTTTTAGGTTCAATCAAGGATATCCATGATAATTATACTATTAGGTTTTGTTACCTATTTTTTCAATTCCCTCATAATGGTGTGTAAAAAAATTGAACTTTCCAAATCATCTCCCATGGAAGTTTCAAACTAGGCGTGCGATAAGGAATCATTATCATGCACTATGTTATGATCAAGTTATTACCAATCATTTAATTTCATGGTTATTAACCTTAGGTATATGTTTTCTTAAACCACATATAGTCATAGTATCTAGAAAGGGATTTAATTGTTTAGAATCCATTCAATATATACTTCAATAAAAATTCCTGATATTCTCAAATACTTAAAGTTATCCTTAGGATTCTCACCAATGTATTCTATCCATAATACCCAAAAATAACTATATCTTCCACTAAAAAAATATTGACCCATGACATTTACACATACAATTACTTCATTTTAAGTATAAATATCTAATAAATACACACAAAGGATCAAGAGGTATAACATCATTATGATACCGGGTATATAAAAATTGCATGAAACAAAAATAAAACCATTTTATTTTAATATCTATGATGATATCCTAAATATATTTAATCCCCTTAAACTATATATGATAACCTGGGAATAAAAAGATAAAAAGTGTTATGTGAAAATCCTGATAAGGGATTAACATGATAATAATGAATAACATATAATTAAAAAATTAAATAAATGATATCGTGAAAGACAGGGACCATGAATAAATATTTGGTAGGAGAATAAAATCAACATGGAATTATGAGATCATGAGATCATGTAAATATTGGAATTTGGAAAAATATAAAACACGACATAAACTTAATTTGAGGGAAAATGGAAAGAAATCATCATATGGTGGACAGAGTCCCATCATGGATTAGGTTTACACCATAATCCCATAAATATTGCCTCATGAGACATAAACATGACCCAATTCATTGGAGAACAATCTAGGAACACATATCGCAACATTTACATAAATATTTGTTCCATATGTGGAATCAAAACTAATATATAAACATAAATAATACCCTTTTAAATAAATGGCTTACATAATAATATATCATAGTAAAACCAAATCACATATCATAATGGTTTACATGTAGTCAAGGACTAAATATTTCATGGACATATATACATAAAAATAACTAGGGTTCATGAAATATAATTTCCATGTGTAGTGAATATGCTAAAAAGATTTTATGGGTAACTTTGGATGTGCACCGAGTAAGCGGTATTTTAGGGAAAAGGGTAAATTTTCTTTAAAAATGGAATGAAAATAGTAATTTACATTAAACAAAAAATGAATTAAATTTTTTTTCCCATAATAAAATGTTAAATTTTTTCAAGAAATTTTGTTTTGAAATATTTTATAGAATGATAATATAAATTATTTAGTAGGTAGATAAGTTCCCTTAAATTGGGTTTTCATAACAAATAAAATTAAGAATGAAATATTTAAAACATGTATATTACCATGATATAATGTTTAAATAAACTATTTATATTTTTTAGGTAATGATATAAAAAATATAGAATATGTAAATAAGAAAAACAAAGAGACAAAGTGAGGTAAATAAGGAAAAGTGTAACTTAAGGAAAATAGGTTGGTAATAAGAGATCTTATACCTTATGTTCTAGAATCATTCTTCACTTATACTTAACATAATTTATAACAATATTAACTTCATTAACAAATTAATTATGAAAAAATTATTTCTATATTTTATTTTCTATAAGTATAATTCTTTCAATTACAAGAATTTTATTTAAATATAAGGTTTAATTTCTTTATTTTGAGGTAATTGATTTTATGGATCTAGGGGTGGATAATTGAAGGATAATTTATGTCACGACCCATCCTTGGGGCCCATGTCGTGACTACCCCAAGCTCGCCTTCCATAGGCCAGGGGCTCACGACTAGCACCAAAGGCGTAAATCCCGATAACTGGGAAGGTATTACCTTTATAAAAGTAAACAAACATCACAGAGTACAAGAGGAAGTAAAACACTAAGTACAAAAGAAAGTGCTGAAAAGTAAATGGGCCAGAATACAAACCCAACTGAAAGTACAGCTACAACTGAACGAAAGTACAACAGAAAAATACAAATAGCTGGAAGAAAGGAAGTAGCTCCTGGGTCGTCCTCCTCAGATCCTACCTGAAGGGTAGGTACAAATAGCGTAGCTTCTGGATCATCCTCCATGGATCCTACCTGAAGGGTAGGTACAGATAGCGCAACTCCTCAATGATCTCACTCGTCAACCCCCTCCGAGTGTCGTCTCGTTATGTAGTCCACCTCCGGATACTGACTCGTCCTTGAACATTCGGCCTCAGTCACCTCTTCCCGTCATCTGCAACCAACACAATGAGGTGTTGGCATAGCCCGTGTAGGGGTGAGTATAACGATACTCAGTAGGGACCCCGAGACCCTCAAGGTCTCACTAAAACCAACATGGTAACCACATAGAAGATCTCAACGGATAACCTCTACTTAGGTATATGCCCATACATACACCTAAGTTATCAAGTAACCCATCTTAATCATGAGGAAACCCAAAGATTATGAAATCAACGGATAACCACTACCCAGGTATATGTTCATACATACACCTAAGTTATCAAGTGACCCATCTCAATCATGAGGTAAACACAAGGTCAATGACTCAGCTCAAACCAGGATTTTCATTATCGAAACTGTAACTGCTGAAGAGCCCCGTCTCTGGAGTGTACAGTGGTCATGTCACGACTCCGAGGTACTTCTTATTAACCTAAGACTGCTGAGGTACTCCTCCTGTCGAGTACAGAAGGTTTGCGGCCAACTACCGGGCGCTCCGTCCGCTGTGGGTCTGTCGCCAAATACCAGGCGCTCCCCCTAATAGCCTATAGAGGTACTCCTCCTGTCGAGTACCGTGAGTCTGCGTCCAACTACCAGGCGCTCCATCCACCATGGGTCAGTCGCCAAATACCGGGCGCTCCATCCACTAGGCTAGTCGACTCACTCCAAGTCGAGTTGGTCGAGCATTCGTCAGGTCTCAGTCGGTTACACGGTCTCTATACTCCATACGCTCGTCTCCGACAGGGTCCGTACCATGAGCTATAGTTTGATACTCCAAGTATCACAAAGTCCCACTAAGAAGTATCTCAAAGGACCGCCTCGTCATAAGGGTCTCAACGCAACAGATGGCGCGTCAATCGGACGCCTGGTCTGTGAGTTATTAGCATTTTCATCCCAGGGGCCCGGTTGGTTTTGTGTGAGAACCAATCCGACCGTATATCAACTGTACCCCGAACTCTCATAGGGTATATTCATAGGGACCGTTTCTCAACGTGATCACCAACGCCACTGACGGTTCGTCAAACGGACGTCTGGTCTGAAAGATATCAGCTTTTCCGTTCCAGGGGCCCGGTTGAATTTCGAGTACGATCCAACCCAGCCACTATCCAACAACAACCAAAACTCCGGAAAATTATTCCAAAAGATCCTTCTCATCAAGAGGAATTCAACGAGATAGACGGCGCGTCAATCGGACGCCCGGTCTATGAGTTATTGGCTTTTTTGTTCCAGGGGCCCAGTTGGTTTCGTGAGCGAACCAACCCGGCCGCACTCCGACCGCATCCAAACCTCTAGAAGAGTAAGCCAAAAGATCCGTCTCACCTAGAGGAATCCATCAAAGTCGAAGGCACGTCAATAAGACATCCGGAACTCAAGATATGAGCGTTTCCGCTCTAAGGGCCCTGTTGGTTTCGTATCCGAACCGACCTGGCTGAACCCAATGTATTCTGAAACCTTGATTATAATTTACCGAAACAACCGTCTCGTTCCAAGGATCGCTACGCAACTGACGGTGCGTCGTTCGGAGGTCCGTATCCCAAGATATGGGCAAAAGACCAAAGAGGTTCTAAAAACGGGGGTCTGGGCCCAGACCGACCCGGCCCGACCCCCCTGGGTCGGCCCGAACCGGGTCGACCCGACCCGGGTCCGACCCGGCCAGCGCGGCCGCGCGGAAGCCGCGGAGTGGGGTGCGCGGCCATGTGGAAGCCGCGGAGCGGGGTGCGCGGCCGAGCGGAAGCCGCGGAGCGGGGTGCGCGGCCGAGCGGAAGCCGCGGAGCGGGAGCCGCGGAGCGGGGTGCGCGGCCGAGCGGAAGCCGCGGAGCGGGGTGCGCGGCCGAGCGGAAGCTGCGGAGCAGGGTGCGCGGCCGAGCGGAAGTCGCAGAGCGGGCGGCGCGGCCGAGCGGAAGCCGCGGAGCGGGGTGCGCGGCCGAGCGGAAGCCGCGGAGTGGGGTGCGCGGCTCCCCCCCCCCCCCCCCCATCGCCGCTGATTGAAGCCGGCAGCGAACCGCCGCCGCCAGCCTTCCGACGGCGCACCTCCACCGCCTTCCGCAGACCACCGAACGCGCTCCGGTGGTCCGTTTCTTTTGTCATCCTTGCCAACGGTCCTCCCGGGACCTGACCTTCACTGCGAAGGGATTCAAACGCCATAGCGGCCTGCTTCGTCATCGTCCGTTGATCCGCACATCGATAAACAAGCTACGGAGGGTTGTCGGGCCGTGTTTGTTCGGCCCGCGTCCTCCGCGTTAGGTGTTATCAATTGGAAAATTATAAATACATGGTTTTAATCATGACGAGGGTATAATTTATCCAAAATAAATTATACGAACACCTTGCAATCAAATACCCATGCACGAGAGTTTAAAAAATTTGATTGTGCGATGTGACGACGTCGCGCATTCTTGCCGCTCGATCCCGCGCGGCGTGACAATGTCGTGAATCCTTGCCGCTCGATCCCGTGCGGTGTGACGATGTCGCGTCAATTTCATTCGATCCGAAACAACAAGAAAAAAATAAGGGAGGGGGACGGTCGTGTTTGTGCGGTCCAGCCTCCTCCTGTTAACTGATATCATGCGGTCCAAATAGACACGGATAAAAGATGGAAGACAATCACGTATAGAAAACACGTAAACCCCCTACCTCGAGCGCGGCTTGAACGAGGTTTTCGTTGTGGAGAAATTCATCGCAGAAAAACCGTCGTGGGAAGAGATTTCACAGAAAGAGGATTCGAAGACATTGACGGAGATTGTACGAGATGGAACGTCGTCTCCCCTCATTTGACGTGGGAAGAAGAACGAAGGGTGGTGCGTCGCGGGTATGGTGTCGCGGTAAACGGTCTCTGAGGGCTCAACGTTCTTTGTTGGAAATCGTTCGTTCTACGCGTTCTTTGTCGAAGATGAAGAAGATGATCTCAAAGCTCCTTGCCTTCTTTTTCCCCCATATCCTCTCAAGCAACAAAGGAACTAACCCAAAATAAATTGAGTCACACTTAATTTATTAACTCAACATGGATTTTGAAATTCAAGTGTTTGAATTTCAAAAACTCACATTAAACTCACTAAATTAATGTCATAAGTTATTAACATAAGTTAACAATATTAATGGTGAGTTGAGGGGGTTAGAGGATATGAAGGGGTGGGGTTTATGTGGGCCCCACCACCCTCATAACCTCCCAAGTGAGGTTGGGTAGTTACCCAACTTCCTTCCAAAGGATTAAACACTTAGAGTAAAATAAAAATTGTTGTTAGATTTTTATTTTTAACTTCCACAATTTTTATCAACTTCTCTCGAGAAAACACAACTCCAGAATAGGCGTTTATAAGAAAATACCGGCGTTGCGGTTCCATCGGTGCCCTCGGAATTTGATTCTGAGCACCAGTTCAAAAGTTAGAAATTCCTGCTCGTTCGTCCACTGAACGTACCCAAGCTAAACTTCGGAAATTTATTTCGGGCACACCGGGCCTCGGAATCACGTGCCGTCAGAAACTGCGTTCTTGTAAAATCCCAAATAAAATTAAGAAAAAAAAATTTCCTTGAATTTTATGGGTCTCTACATTACTCCCACCTCAGGGCTTTACGTCCCCGTAAAGATATAACACAAACTATGGAAACAAAAGTGGTACTGAGCACGCATCTGAGCCTTCCACTCTCATGTGCTCACCTTGAGGTTTCCGAGATGCCTACGAAAACAAACAAGAGGAATCAACCATCCTCATAGGACCTACTCCCGTCGAACCTCAATCTCTACTGGAACCTCCGCAAAAGTCACCCCATCATCAAAGACCATATCCCCATGGTCAAAGATTTCTGTTGGGAGATGCACGTATCTCCTCAACTGAGATACGTGGAAGACGTCGTGCACCCGGTGAAACTGAGGTGGATGGGTGAAGCGGTAAACCACCTCACCTACCCTGCTGGGGACCTAGAAAGGTCCATTGAACCTCAGATATATCTCGCCGCCTCGGCTACATCTCCATAAACCTCGTCGAGGTGAGACCCGTATAAGAACGTGGTTGCCATCCTCGAACTCTAGAGGTCTCCCTTTTCAGATTAGAACTGAAACTCAAAACTCATGCTGCCACGAGGGTAAGGTTGGCCGACCCAAGAATGATCGGCTACACCCTCCCATGCACGAGTTTAACTTGTGTTTCCCAGGGTTTTCTTTTTCGCCGACGAAGGAAAACCCATCCCGACGTTTTCCTAATACCGTCAATTTGAGTATGAACAATGATTTCCAAATCCATACTGAAACTAACGTCGTAAGGCCTCGACGCTGCCACCAAGAGGTCCCAACCGAGACTCTCGCCTCAAGGGTCAGATCACACCGTCGGTGTAAGTGTGACTATCGAGTCTCCTCCCAATGGTATCTCCAGACGTGAGGGTCAAGTCAACGGCTTAACCAGAAACTCTAGGTCTGAGACCAGATTCATGGAAGGAAGGGATGGTTCGTTTCGATGTCTGTGGCTACGGCAGCTAGTAGAAGACAAAGTCTGCACTTCGAATCATCCTTAGAGCCCTTTTTGGTCGCACTCCATGATCTCAAGCAGCTACTCTATTCCCCTTCTCTCCAACTCCCTGAGCCTCGCGGGGACTACCAAGGCGGGTAATGGTAACATGTTGAAATGTACACCACCACAAGATGCTAACCTAGCTCTGCCTCCATGTCCGTTGCTCTGCAGATTCATATGTCCTTAACATTTCCTCTTCTTGAAACATTTTACACGTCCAAGTCTCTGTGACTGACGCCAGTTCGCATCTTCCCACTGCTAACATACACTGGCTATATTCATTCAGCCAAAGAACATTCAACCTCAAGGTTTTCTCTAGCACCCTAACATGAGTAGGATTGCATAGAAGAAAAAGGTGTTGGTTCGAATGTCCTTAAACACACCACGCTCAGAGGTCTGAGCTCTATAGCACTGATCGAATCGTATTCCTCGAGTACCCGGAATGTTCGGTACGCCTCGATGAATTCTCAGCTACCGACACGTCATCCTGCCGAAGTTGTATAAGCTATAGAAAACTCTCTACTACCTCCTCAAGCCATTCCTCAACCGCCTGTGAGTCAGGTTTTCCTCATAACTTGAGGGTATTTGATGTTGGAACATGTATAAGGAAGTAAGCCTACATATGTCACCTATCGGTACCTTCGGTTGTAACTGCTGACCAACAGGTAGTGATGTATAGCTGGTACACTACCCGAAGGCACTATCTCAGGCATCGGTCCACGTACCGAAGCCTCATCACTAAGAGGACCATACTCATGGTCAATCACTAGAAAATACTAGTAGCCAAGTCCACCATCCACTCTACTGATGTCTCAGCTAGGCGAAAAACTCTGGAAATCGCCTCAAGCTAGTGCTCTGCTGTCCGGGAATCTGTCTCGCCTCGTAACCTCAGAGGTCACTGCTAATGGAACTCGTGCAATGTGTTCTGCCAGCGTGCAAAGTTTTCTAGTATAGTTGTTGGCATCTGCTGCCCAACAGGTGGTGGTGCTGCTGGTACACCACCCGAGGGTGCAATCATAGGAAAAAGGGTCTTGCACTAGAGCCTCGTCACTCGGTGAGCCGTCATCGAGTACTCTCTCGGAACTCCAACTGACTGTCTGCATGGAGACATCCTGAACAGATGTGACACGGTCAACATTTATACCTGGTGAGATGACCTGGTTTGAGAAGACTTTAATACTTTGTAAACACACATGCAATCAGTGTTTTTGTGTACAAAGTTGGAAATCAGTAGTCAGGGTCCTGTTGTACTGATACGTCAGCCGCCGCACCAACACTGGACTCCCTGAACTGAAGACCACACTCGGTACCCTTAACAATATTGTTTCACATAGAAAAAGATCAGACTCCTGAGTTCTGCAGTAGAACCAAACTCCTCTGATACCAATTTGTCACGACCCGTCCTCGGGACTCATGCCGTGACTACCCCAAGCCCGCCTTCCATAGGCCAGGGGCTGGAAAATAGCACCAAAGGTGTAAATCCTGATAACTGGGAAGGCATTACCTTTATAAAAGTAAAAAAACACCACATAGTACAAGCGGAAGTAAAACACTAAGTACAAAAGGAATTGCTGAAATGTAAATGGGCCAAAATACAAACCCAACTGAAAGTACAACTACAACTGAACAAAAGTACAACAGAAAAAGAAAAACAGCTGGAAGAAATGAAGCAGCTCACGGGTCGTCCTCCTCGGATCCTACCTGATGGGTAGGTACAGATAGAACAGCACCTGGATCGTCCGCCACGGATCCTACCTGAAGGGTAGGTACAGATAGCGCAGCTCCTCAATGATCTCGCACGTCAACCCCCTCTGAGTGTCGTCTCGTCGTGTAGTCCACCTCCGGATACTGACTCGTCCTCTAACATTCGGCCTCCGTCAGCTCTGCCTGTCATCTGCAACCAACACAATGAGGTGTGGGCATAGCCCGTGCAGGGGTGAGTATAACGATACTCAGTAGGGACCTCGAGACCCTCAAGGTCTCACTAAAACCAACATGGTAACCACATAGAAGATCTCAACGGATAACCTCTACTTAGGTATATGACCATACATACACCTAAGTTATCAAGTAACCTATCTAAATCACGAGGAAACACAAAGATTATGAAATCAATGGATAACCACTACCCAGTTATATGCCCATACATATACCTAAGTTATCAAGTGACCCATCTCAATCATGAGGTAAACACAATGTCAAAGACTCATCTCAAACTAGGATTTTCATTATCAAAACTGTAACTGCTGAAGAGCCCCGTCTTTGGAGTGTACAGTAGTCCTATCACGACTTCGAGGTACTGCTCACTAACCTAAGACTGCTGAGGTACTCCTCCTGTCAAGTACCGCAGGTCTGCGGCCAACTACCAGGCGCTTCGTCCGCTGTGGGTCTATCGCCAAATACTGGGCGCTCCCCCTAATAGCCTACAGAGGTACTCCCCCTGTCGAGTACCGCGGGTTTGCGGCCAACTACCGGGCGCTCCATCCATCATGGGTCAGTCTCCAAATACCGGGCACTCCGTCCACTAGGCTAGTCGACTCACTCCAAGTCGAGTTGGTCAAGCAGTCGTCAGGTCTCAGCCGGCTACACGGTCTCCGTACTTCGTACGCTCGTCTCCAGGAGGGTCCGCTCCACGAGATACAGGTGGATACTCCAAGAATCACAAATTCCCATGAATAATTATCTCAAAGGACCGCCTCGTCATAGGGGTCTCAACGCAACAGACGGTGCGTCAATCGGACGCCCGGTCTATGAGTTATTAGCCTTTTTGTCCCCGGGGCCCGGTTGGTTTCGTGTGCGAACCAATCAGGCCGTATCTCAAGTGTACCCCAAACTCTCATAGGGTATACTCATAGGGACCGTTTCTCAACGTGATCACCAACGCCGCTGACGGTTCGTCAAACGGACGTCCAGTCTGAAAGATATCAGATTTTCTGTTCCAGGGGCCCGGTTGAATTTTTGGTACGATCCAACCCGGCCACTATCCAACAACAATAAAAACTCAGGAGAAGTATTCCAAAAGTTCCTTCTCATCAATAGGAATTCAACGAGACAGACGGCGCGTCAATCGGACGCCCAGTCTGTGAGTTATTGGCTTTTTCGTTCTAGGGGCCCGGTTGGTTTCGTGAGCGAACCAACCCGACCGCACTCCGACAGCTTCCAAACCTCGAGCGGAGTAAGCCAAAAGATCCTTCTCACCTAGAGGAATCCATCAAAGTAGACGGAACGTCAATCGGACGTCTGGAGCTCAAGATATGATTGTTTCCGCTCCGAGGGCCCGGTTGGTTTCGTATCCGAACCAACCCGGCCGCACCCAAAGTATTCCTAAACCTTGATTATAATATACAGAAACGACCGTCTCGTTCCAAGTATCGCTATGCAACTGATGGTGCGTCGTTCGGAGGTCTGTAGCCCAAGATATGGGAAAAAGACCAAATAGGGTCTGAAACTGGGGGGTCTGGGCTCGGACCGACCCGGCCCGACCACCCTGGGTCGTCCCGAACAGGGTCGACCCGACCCGGGTCTGACTCGGCTGGGCCCGGCCCGGCCCGGCCCGGCCGGCCAGCCCAGAGGAAGCCGCGGAGCGGGGTGCACGGCTCCCCCCCCCCCTCGCCGCTGATTGAAGCCGGCGGCGAACTGCTGCCGCCATCCTTCCAGCGGCGCGCCGTCACCGCCTTCCGCGGACCACCAGACACACTCTGGTGGTCCGTTTCTCCTACCGTCTTCGCCAACGGTCCTCCTGGGACCCGACCTTCACTGCGAAGGGATTCAAATGCCATAGCGGCATGCTTCGTCATCGTCCGTTGATCCGCACATCGATAAACAAGTTGTGAAGGGTTGTCGGGTCGTGTTTGTTCGGCCCGCGTCCTCCGTGTTAGGTGTTATCAATTGGAAAATAATAAACACATGGTTTTAATCATGGGGAGGGTATAATTTATCCAAAATAAATTATATGAACACCTTGCAATCAAATACCCATGCACGAGAGTTTAAAAAATTTGATTGCGCGACGTGACGACGTCGCGCATTCTTGCCGCTTGATCCCGCGCGGCGTGACGATGTCACACATCCTTCCCACTAGATCCCGCGTGGCGTGATGATGTCGCGTCAATTTCATTCGATCCGCAACAACAAGAAAAAAATAAGGGAGGGGGACGGCCGTGTTTGTGCGGTCTGGCCTCCTCCCGTTAACTGATATCATGCGGTCCAAATAGACGTGGATAAAAGACGGAAGAGAATCACGTATAGAAAACACGTAAACCCCCTACCTCGAGCGCGGATTGAACGAGGTTTTCATCGCGGAGAAATTCATTGCAGAGAAACCGTCGCGGGAAGAGACGTCGCAGAAAGAGGATTTGAAGACATTGACGGAGATTGTCCGAGATAGAACGTCGTCTCCCCTCCTTTGACGTGGGAAGAAGAACGAAGGGTGGCGCGTCGCAGGTATGGTGTCGCGGTAAACGGTCTCCGAGGGCTCTACATTCATCGTTGGGAATCGTTTGTTCTTCGCGTTCTTCGTCGAAGATGAAGAAGATGATCTCTAAACTCCTTGCCTTCTTTTTCCCCCAAGTCCTCTCAAGGAACAAAGGAACTAACCCAAAATAAATTAAGCCACAATTAATTTATTAACTCAACATGGCTTTTGAAATTCAAGTGTTTGAATTTCAAAAACTCACAGTAAACTCACTACATTAATGTCATAAGTTATTAACTTAAGTTAAAAATATTAATGGTGAGTTGAGGGGGTTAGAGGATATGAAGGGGTGGGGTTCATGTGGGCCCCCCCACCCTCATAACCTCCCAAGGGAGGTTTGGTAGTTACCCAACTTCCATCCAAAGGATTAAACACATAGAGTAAAATAAAAATTGTTGTTAAATTTTTATTTTTAACTTCCACAATTTTTATCAACTTCTCTAGAGTAAACACAACTCCGGAATAGGCGTTCATAAGTAAATACCAGCGTTGTGGTTCCATCGGTGCCCTCGGAATTTGATTCCGAGCACCCGTTCAAAATTTAGAAATTCCTGCTCGTTCGTTCACTGAATGTACCCGAGCTAAACTTCGGAAATTGATTCCGGGCACACCGGGCCTCAGAATCAGGTGCTGTCAGAAACTGCGTTCTTGTAAAATCTCAAAGAAAATTTAGAAAAAAAAAATTTACATGAATTTTACGGGTCATTACAATTTATGATACTCTAATAAAAGGGAAAAACTATAAACTGAAATGAAATTATATTCATGTAATTCAAGTAACATAATTTTCCCAAATACCCATATCTATTTGAACTTATGGTTGATTCATTTGGTACAAACATTAAGGTTATATGGTATGTTTTTGATCATTTTTTCAACCATTATGAAATGGTTTCAGGTTATTTAATATTATAGTGACATAATCATTTCATAATGTGAAAAAATATATAATAAAATATTTTGGGTCATTTTAAATTAGTATAAATGAATTTAAATAATCCATATAAGTGGAAATGGAAAAACAAAAATTCAACATCCACAGATGGAGTGAACCAATAGAATATGGAAAGTGGTTTTGTTTTTAGAATAAGAGGATAACTGAAGATTATGGATATTAGATATTACATTAACACTATAAAATTACAATATATATATTATATTGGAATTATTATTCCATGTTTTATGAGAGAGAATATGAAAAGATAGAAGAAGAAAATAATTTAAAATAGGTTGTTAGATAATATTAGTTCTTGAATGACGTATCCTTGAAAAAATACATAAGGCATGTGGAATTGGTCATTTTGTAAGACTATAAGAAATAATACATATCAGAGAGAATTGGGAACATAATTCATTATAAATTTCTCAAAATCAATGTCTTAGAATAAATGAGGAGAGGAAGAGTTGAGGAGTTATATTTATAACTACAGGAGAAGTGTGTTTTTTGAATATAACATTCATTATATTATTAATTTGTCTCAAGAGTACACCTAGTGTTGATTATTGTGACATTACAATGTATATTATTCATGTGATTTTGAAATAATGTGTTATTACACCAACCATTACTCGAAATATCTTTTATTTAGCTTAAAATTCTAAATATCATATATTTTTGTTTGTCACTAATCAATAAAAATTCACCCTCATTATTTTTCAAAGTGTAGATTTTAAAAATGAATTCCAATTTATAAATATAATTTTCAATTTATAATAAATTTTAATTTTAAATTTATTCCCTATTGATTTTAAAAAATAAAAAATTTAATATTATGATTAATTTTTGGATTGATTGAAAAATATCTCATGGTCTCATAATATTATATTATCATTAGGATACAACTTAGAATAAATTTATAAACACTTTTTAGGATTTTTATTAATTTTATTAGATATGTTATTAAAATTAATAAAAATAATTAATGTTTTGGAAAAATACAAAATTCAATCTTACATTATTATAACCTTTATTTACTTGTATGATGATATAAATGTGTTATATTTTAATTTTAAAAAACAAAAAAAAAATCATTTTACACTTACATAGTTGATGATTCTATTATAATAGTCAAGTTACTATTACTTAAAGTTATACTACTGTTCAAACAGACAGATTACTATTCCAAAGATCAGATTACTATTCCAATGGTCAAATATATATTCAAATTATTAGATTTGTAATGGACATATGCGTTCAAAACATTCTATAAATACCTAATTTTTCATTCAATCTTCATTAAATTAAGTTTCTATCACGGTAATATATATTCTAATTTTAAAGATGAGTATTTCATTACTAAAATTCAACTTCTTTTCTACCATTTATTTGTGTGTGGTTATTTTGATGGATAAAGAAGATCCAAATTTTCATATTTTTTTATCTTATTTTATATTTTTATCCCATTGTAATATTTTTAATTCTCATTTCCATGTTACTCTCTATATGTAATTTTAAAATTATTATAACAAAATTTAATTCCTTTTATCATGTGTTTAGGGTGCCTTTTACAATATTTGAAAATTTTAGAAAATTATATAATCAAAATGAAATTAAAATTGACAAATATGTATTTCTTTATAGTGACTTTATAAATTGTTTTATAGGATGTGTTCCATTTTGAGAATTTACTTTACCTAAAACTTATATACTTAGTGAGACATAGTGAGAAGTGACATTAATTAAGTATCATATCCTTGAAAATATTGTCTAATAGTTGATGTTGGGGCACTGTCATAGTGATGATTATATCCTCCTTGGATCTAGCACTACATGGGTGAGCAATGTTATATCTATGTGCGCCTATATTTTATATTGTGTAATGTGAATGATGTTTGATATAAATTAATTTGATGAATATAAAGGTTGAAAAAGTGTTTCTTTCATCAAGGGAACATGATTCAATGAAAGGTACTAGATAAAAAATCTTTGATTATACTAACACCCTAATTTAGCCCTCTCTAGGTGTCCTATGATACTACATGGTCTATTACTTTATATGCATTTGGATACAAGTATTTGTTCATTAAAAATTGATTTTTTAATTATTATGATGTATAATACATTTTTTTACTTCTAATATAATGACATTTATATTTATATAAAAATATTCTATTTTTTTATCTTTCATGTTATTATGTCCCAAATAGATTAGTCCATGGTTGTAGAATTTGGCTAGTTGTTAGTACTTTGATTGACTATGTATCATACAATGATGGATGCATATAATGGAATAAATATTTCAATATATATTAATTTGAAAAAAATATCCTGATTCTTATATTGAGAGTATTATATTTTTTTTTATATTTCATAATTAGGTTTGTTGACCAGGGCTAGATAGGATTTTAGAAATGACATGGGCTGCATGATTTTACTGATTAGTTTGAGACATTATCATTTATTGATGGGATGAGATAAAATATTTACCTAACTTCATATATACATTTCCACTTATCATGTAATTTTCCCATATTTTTGTGAATTTTTTATCACTTATAATTAGTTTTTTACATTGGATCAAAGCCGATATATACCATTTTGGACTCCCACAATAAATAGATTAAGTCGTATTGTTTTTTATGACATTATAATTCACTTTATTCCTTGTTTGTAGATTGTTTTAACAGATATATATTTTATATGAATATATATTTGTTATTATATAAGTTTAATTATGGGTACATTATTTTATACACTTGATTCATGTATGTGTTAGTTGATAAATCTTTTTTGGTTTCCTAATGTGTCACCAGATACTCACCCCACTTATGAAATATAATAGAAATACAACACCGATTTTTGTATATTACGTACTTATATATACACATAATTTTATAGATATTAAATCCATACAATTATGGTTATAACTCCACTATATAATGATGTAAAAGTCATGTTGGATGGAGTATTTTTTTGACATGTCTTCTTATTCAATTTTTTTACTTATATCCAATTTTTTGGGGCCTCATTACTGTCTATGACCAAATTTTTTTATTGGATTAAATTATTTTACTCTATCATTCATATATATTATTATATATATATCAGTTAAAACTTTCTAGTTATAATCATTTTTTAATTAGTTATCTAATAAATTTATTTTACACCTATACTAACTATTAATAAGAGTTGAAGGTTTTAAACCCATGAGGGATGGTGGATATGTTTTAGGATCGTAAAAAATATACTATTACAAACATTAACAAGTTATAAATAGCATCACAAACATATTAGAGTGATGTATGTTTATATTTTCAATGAAGATAAAAAATGAAATAATTAGATAAAAACACATGAAAGTAAACATTGTGACAATGATCAAAGAAAGAGTTATGACATGTTCGATTGACATATATTGAGGAAAAAATGAGTTCTCTTGAAGATAGATTAATCATGACCCTATTAAAATATTATAAAATGTAGTTGATTTCTTATCACCATCAATTAAATAACCTGGCCTTGCTGAAAAATGTATGAACCCATTGCATCCTATATGGCCCTCAGGTCCTGGCTTGTAAAGATCCACCTATTTCCCCATAGACATGTGTTGTACCATCTATTAGAACTCCCATATTGTTGAATGGTTACTTAATATATTAATTAATAACCAAATAGTAAAACACAAATTCATTTATTCTATATTTTCATCACATCAAGAACCCAAGGAAACATCCCAGGAAGTTACCCAACATAACACTACTCCAGTTCAATCATGATTACAAATATTGTTTTAATCATGACTGAACTTGATAAAACAAATTAACATTTTGGTCATGGGTAGTTTCAATTAGTATTTTTAATCTCTCTTTTCTAGGTGTTTTAGAATATACCCATTTTAATAAATTACATAATTTTAAGGGAACCTACATCATAAATTTGAATGTTAAACTTTATTTCAGACTATGTATTGGATGTGATACAACATGAAAAAACCCAACCTTACCGAAACATTCCATCAACTCGACATCGCAAATATCTCTCAAATCATTGATTTCAATGAAACACTGGTAGCCCCAATGACATTTTTTTTCTATCTATCAACCTCCCATATAACTAAATGGTTACTTATTATACTAATTTCTTCTGCCCAAAGACAATACATTTTTATTCAGTGTAGGTTTTTCTCAATAACATATTCCCTTATAAACATCCTAGGTGGTCACACATCCTAACCCTAATGTATCTAATAAATGATCAACTATGGTGTTGAATCAAGTATTAAACTAAAATTAAATTCACAACTCATTGAACTTTTTAGGACCAATTAGTCTTTTATGTTTCTCTTTTCCACAGGTGTTGCATTTTTTATCATTTTATCCGTTTTTGGTGAGATAGAGAACCTGATATGGTACATATATAGGAACATTAATCATGTGAATCCCACATTCAGTGACCATACATTCTCTCATATTTACAATCAGTGTGAGGTTACACTTAAAAACAAGATTTTTTATTAGGATATCATCCTCATAGAGATGAGACCTTATGATGTTATTATTCAAAGAATTAGTTTTATATATTCTTGGGTTATGCAGATTTTTATTGAGAGGGGTTATATTTCATCATGTGAATGGGTCAAGGTTCAAATTTACTGTTTAATGGGACCATTATAAATGAAGGAATGTTGATAATTAAGGGGATTCTAGAATATTGCAAATTTTTTAATCAATATATCTTTTTACACCACTAACAGTATAAGGGATCAGTTTTCTGAAATGGAAGAGGTTCATACTGATTTTTTATAAATTGTTTCCTAAGGTTTTACCCTCTCTAAGAGGATTATTTAATTATCAAAATTCACATAGGGGATGTAAAAATAAGTTCTACAACATATCAGATGACCCCATCTACACTTTAGATGCCAATGGTGATGATTGATGATTTGTTGGAAATGGATTTATCAGACACAGTGTATCCCAATAAAATTTATCGTTATACTTCTCCAATAGTTATGAAAAGAAATTGTTCCTTTATATTGACTATCACCTGATTAAATCTGGTAATTCAAGGTAAATAATACATCATTAGAGAATCGACGATCTCTTCAACGAGTTGAATGAAGGAGTGGTTCTCAATGATTAATTTCAAACCAAGTCATTACCAGATTTGGGATCATGATAATTATTTCCTAGATATATAATTTATGTGTTTATATATTCACTGCATGAATTTATTGATTCCACATATGATTAATAATTCCATAGAAAAATTCAGGGGACTCATAAATCCAATCTTTCAGCCTTATTTAAATTTTCCAAAACACCTCCTCTATAGTTGAACATATTGGAATGAAAAATATGTATGAGGATATAAAATTATAGTTTGTGTGGTTGAGATTAATGTATATTATTTTTTAGTTTTTGTTTAAATTCCTCTCATGTCAGAAGGTTAAATCTGAGCCCTAGGTTTCTATAGGTTTGAGAAAACACCGCTAAATCCTTGAGTGGAAGTGGGGAAAATTTTAATATATTTCATGATTATAATTCTAGGATAATTTAAGTTTCATAATACTATATTATTAATTATTTAATGGTTGTCCATTTTACCCAACTTCCATTCAAGTATCAGAGTTTGAAAAAGAGTTTTCGACCTCACTTATTTGATGATATCATTTAGTTTCAAGGGGTAAAATCATTTATTATCTCTTAATGAAATTCATGATTTACTTCTCAGATGTAGAGTTTACATAAGGTTTTAAGGATCCATTTTCAACCATGTGTGATATTTCAATCCAATAATATAGTTAGTAGGAGGGGAAAAAACTTCCTTGATTATATTCTTTGAGATTGCTTAACATTTTTTTGAGTTAGGTCAATATATTACCATAAGTATAGTTTTTGTATAAAAAACAATCCCTATATTATTATTATTAATCCATTCAAATAATATTATGGTATATATTGTATGTTATATATTATTGGATATATATTGGTAATTCATTACTTATGAGTCCTTAGATAGTAAGATCAATTATCGAGAAGCTATAGGTGATTTAGTAGCATATACAGATATCCCAATGTTGTCAGATGTCATCCATGAATAGAAGAAGGTGGGAATTGGAGTTTTAGGTGGGAGTCCATGTGTTCATAAATATCTCATCATATAATTTTCTAAAAATGTTTGGATGGGATAATAAGTTATCCATGATTTCTAAAATACAATTGTAGTTTTGTAATAGTGTAAGTGTGTTTTTTTATCCCATAGAATTAACCCCACCGTTGAATCAACTGAAAAATATTTTCCACATATCAATGCTATGCCAGTATGTGAAAGACTCTCCACACATTACCAACTAGAGTGAGCTTAATGATTATGATGAGACTATATTTGTCGAATAACCAGTGGGTATTAAGGGTTGTAAGGATATGATCATTCATTGGAATATTATTCCATTGTTTTATGTCTTATGGAAGCATTAGAATATCACGGAGAGAATATAAGAACATGATAAACACATGTGAGATCAAAACAATATCTTTTTTCCATTATTTTTACTTTTTAGGATGAATATCATTTATGGTGGGGAGGAAATTGTGACCTATATATAAAAATGACTATAGCTATTTTTAATCATATTTATAATGTTTTCAAGAAGTTGTATTATTTTATTGGTGTTTTAGGTTTCTAATAAAATAAAATAACATAAAAATTTATTATTCTATCCATGAGTGAGTGAAAATATTATATCTCTAAAATGGAATCCTAAATAAATATTACAATATTTTTTATATGTATGCAATGAGAATTTTTCATACAAAATGTATACTTTTCATGCTTTGTCTTAGAATTTTGTGAATGTGAATTATGAATCATTTATTAAGTCACTCTATTATCTAAATAAAAATAAATTATTATTTAGTAATGGTAATATTTGGTTGACAAGTGAATGTGGTGTTGATGTGTGTCATTACCTAACCCAATGGGTCTTGAGTTGAAACTACCCCAAACCCACCTCTATTGGTCGGGGGTTGGAAAAAAGCGGTGATTGGAATAACTAAAATGTGAGGCCTTTAACTAATGTACCTATATTCCAACACCCAATCATCTCAATGCATAAGTGTAGATGAATAATTATAAAAATATGTAGTATCTTGAGAATACACATGCACGAAAAAACATGTATGGTGTACAAGAATAAGAGAGTGTAAGCTGAAAATTAAATGGAAAAAATAAATTCCCAACTAGAAAGATTTCCTAAAATGAAGGTTGGTGAAAAAAATCCACATAATGAAAAAAAAATTGAAAAGACCACAAAAAATATTCTAAAATGGATGCTTTGCTAATCCATTTTACAAAGATGCTTTGCAAACCCCTCCAACATCGTGGCCTCTACAAAGTGGAGGCCTTCTCTATGCCCACCGTAGAGAAAAGTGATAGATGACTCCACATTTATGGTGAAATTGACTAAAAGTGTAGGTCATTGCGAGTTCTACCAAGGGAATGATAGTCGACTCTATGGTAACAAAAAAATTGAGGGAAGCCAGAATCCTCTGTGATTGCTATAGATAAGTGTGATGGTCAACTCAATGACTACGATAAACTTGATGGATTCTGCCTCCGGTAGTGGAGTTTGAATTACTTTATGGCGCATCCTCTACCATCCATGCCCACCTTACACCTATAAATACCCTGATCCCCCACTCTAAAAGGATTGACACCCTGACCTTTCTCCTTTCGAGCTCTCAAATCATGAATCGCCCTTATCTCGTCGAACCATTAAAAAAATGAATCATCTGATGTACTTGATCATTGTGAAATCCCTTTTCCTTTACTCAAATTTACCCCATATTCAAGAGGGATACCCTTTGTGAAGCCCATGTGACATCGCAAAGGAATAAGCTCACCCTTGTGTACTCGGGACATCGCAAAGCACCCAAGCTTTATAAAGGACCCTCCAAAGACATGTGTACTCTATGATTAGGTTGGGACACTATGCTCCACAAAGGAATCATATTTGAAAATACATATCCTCTATGAGCCCATATGCTTTACAAGCCCATGAGATCTGTGATCCTCTCTGCTCTGCAAGACCCTATGCTCTATGAGCCCGTGTGCTCTCTAAGCACATGATCTCTGTGTGCTTGTGATCTCTACGAGCCTATGTTCTCTATAAGCCTGTGAGGTATAGAAATACCTATTTTATGTGAGTCCCTATGATCCATTATTACCTAATCATTGAAATTATCCTCTCTAAGAGGCTTTTTTTCTTGAACCCTTCTCTTGTGCGTCCCTCAAGGCTTTTGGGAAGTGATTTCAAAGTCCCTTGGGTGGTGCTTCGTGTTTTGTTTCTTTGCCTTATGCTTCTTCACATAGTCACACTAATGGTTATTTCTTTTTCTCAAATCCATGCTAATGTTAGACCATTAATGGATCACTCCACAACCCCATCCCCACATGGCATTACTAGTGCCTTACCTTCACTAAGGGTTAAATTCCACCAGTTATGTATGTCATATGGGTGAGGAGAAAATTCTTGTTGTCCAAGCTATAGGATGTTAAACTGCCAAGCACCCACATCCATGACACAAGACCTTAAAATATTATCACCACATAAAATAAAATTCCATAATAGACTGTTAAGGGTATTGGAACTAGTGCCTTCCCACTCCCATCTCCCTCTGAGCATTGTCGCAATGCGCACCTCAAGAAGTCCATGTTTAAGCCCCGAACCAACCTTACATGGAATTTTGGGTATGGTTTCCATATCCTCCTCATACATCTGGACTGCTACTCAAGCCTCCCTCCTAGAGTAAGTACCATTATTCCTCTCCTAGGGTCGCTAATCATGCATAATACCCAATCCATTCCACGTATACACACTTTTCATGATGGGATTATCAAGTATTTATTTCCTCTTGTTTCTCACACCAACCACGACTCATGTGAGCTTAGAGTAGACAGTGATCATGGCATCCTCTTTTGGCTGCTTTAGTGTGTAAACCTCATTCCCCCATATCCTAACTATGTGTAGATTTATCCTTTACCTTTTGATCAAGCTACGTAGGATTCCTCCCTAAGGTTCAAGCCCATCACCCATTGGTCCCGACCACTTCACGCTAGTTCCCCTCATCTTGAATGATGTTAAACATTATTCCACCTTCATCCCCCAAGATGTTAAACAATATTCATTCAAACTATTTGGATCTGGATTCATGTATCTTTTTATAGGGTACATAAGAATCCTTCTCAAGGATCAACCCCAAACACTAATAAACTTCGGTGTCCACTATATTGGGACCCACATCCTTGGTCCGCACTTTAGTGGTGTCAGACTAGATCTCAGGTACCTAACCTTGCATAAACCCCACACTCAATCCACTGTTATTCAATCAAGAGTTTCCCTCTTGTGATGGGCATATAACCACATGTAAGCCCTAGCATGTCTTTGGTTTTCAATTCATTGTGTACACTCTGATTCCATTCCCCCATTCTTGAACTATAGGGACTTTGATTCCCTGCCACTTTGATACATATGAAGCCTCCCAGAGGTTCAATCCCATATCTCATGTTCCATCCAAGACTCTCCCTTGAGCGTTTGTGTTTTAGGAGGAATATGACTTAACTCGGAGGTTCCAGTCCCTTTTGGTCCCCATCCATGCGTCCATTATCACAAGCCACCTCCTCATGTGACTTATCATCCCACTGAATTATGAAGACTTTGATTCACACCCACTGGGATACGTAGAAAGACTCATTGAGGTTCAATAACAAAACCGTCATCATCTTCACATCAGGTCCATCCCATTCATCTCATCCATGTCATCAAATCAACCATCATCCTACTTGGTTTTACTCGGGCCGCCACATCTCGGTAAGATCATGTCAGCTAGTTCCTCAATTATCCTAGTATCACCCAGGTTTCTAACCATGCATATTCCCCAACTTCCTTTAGGATTTGTTTTCCATTGTGTACACCAAAATCCCATGGTTCCCAATCTCGATATATGTGGTTTTTGACCCCTATCTTCCATATAGGGTACGTAAGAAGAATCCAAGAGGATAAATCTTGGCCAGTGGTAATCCTTGGTGTCCCCTTTATTGGGATCCTATAATCCTCATATCTGTCCTCATTGGGCATCTTGATCTACCAATCTAGTAAATCTCTATGGTGATCTATCCTACGGATGTACCCATTTGATGCACTCTCATCACGGTTCTGATCAATCTGATCCATCTCTGCAAGACATTAAACTCAATAAATACCCAGTGTTAGACATGGGAATACATGGAAAAAATGGAAATGTGCCTATGGAATAAAATTACCCACACTCAACATGGGATTCCTTGAGATTCTTTACCATTGAGAAGCCCTATCATAAGGAGAATAAAATCTAGGTGTACTAGTGTTTTAGTGCCCAGACACGATAGTGATGCCCAATGTGACTAATCTCGTGACTAAAATTTGATGCCTTAACTTGACCCCAGGGAATGTCCTGATACAAACAGTGTAATTTACCAGTTTCCACAATGATATGACACCAAGAATAGTTTCACGAAAAACATCTGAATCTTTAAGGGAGATTCAGACTAGGTGAAGAATTCTGAGGAGGAATCCACTGAAGGAGAGAGTGGCATCCCATAATTTCGTTTCAATTATGGAGAAAACATCCATGAATAAGTTAAGGGTGTCGTCTACCTTTGGAAAGTGAGAATACTGGGCAACATCTAGCGCACACCCAATGATGGATGAGCACCCTGGAAAATGCCTCAAAAATTGAAATGTTAAACCCAGCATGAATTTATTCTCCTCAATATAGACATTATCACCATTAGAGAAATCAGCAGATAAATGTGTCACCTAATCTAGATATCTGGATCTAGGTCCTTCTAAGTAAATATTTGGCTTGGCATGAGACTCACTTGGATTTAGGTAGTGGATCACTGGGAATCCTGATATGTGACATTGTCAACAGGATCACTCTATCAAACCATTTAAGATTTAATGGTGTTGGGGCACTGGGAATCTCTTTCCTTTTTTCTGTACTCATGGTTTAATTTTCTTGTTTTGCATGATCCAAGCTACAGCTATAGGGAGCCAATCACCTCTCGCCTGCAGACACAGAGGCAGGGGAAATTCCACCATGGTAATTCTGCAAGGCTCCATCTCTTCTACGTCAACTTCCATGACATGAAATACTGGGAAGTCACAACCCATATCAACCTTTGAGTTTATTAAAAGGATGGATATCAATACTATTTCCAGTCTATTCGAATAGGAGGGGGTTATCCCAATAAGGTACATTGATCCTCATGGCCTAGAAGCCTTTGTGCCCTGTCAGCAGCATCGTCCCCATGGGCCGCACAGGGAGCCACTACTCCCCACTCCCACCTTCAAGAAATTCAGGATCCTACCCCTGTAGTTCTTGTATGATTCCCTCATTGATATGGATGATGTAAGGGATGTTGAGTCCGCCCAGCTAGGACTTCAACTAGAGAGCCGCTGAGGAGGATCCCCACCCGACCACCTCAGCGTCACCAGAAAGTCCCATAGACCAAGGAGAAAGTTGTCTATAACCCTGAACAATTGGACCTAGTTTGACTGATCGGGTGTCAATGTTGGGTTCAAGCTCAGAAAGAATCCCTCTAGAGAGCATCATCTCCTGTAGCTTTAGTGGATTGAGCCACCACAAGCATGTTCTATTGGCCCCCTGTTGTTATCCTAGAGAAGGAGAACTTCCCCATCCCAGAGTAGGAGAATTTCCATACCTAGTTCAGAGAGAGGCCCCAGCTACCTCACACACAAGTTGAGTTGACCTCTCCTATCACCAATGCAAGAAGCAGCAGTCGCAGGCTGAACCATGATGATGACGTCCAGTACAGAGGTCTTTCTTGTACCATCATCAGATAGAGTTTATTTCATCTCTACCCATGTATCCGGCATAGAGGTTCTCCCCATGCCACCATCTTCAACTGCATCCAAGGACCTACCCACTTCATCAACACTCAATACAAAGGTCCTCCTTGTGCTCCATTTGACATGTTCCAAGGTGCTACCCACACTGTGGTTTTTCCTAGAGGATGTCATACCCACTCCAGCAATAACCCTAGTGGAGGTACTCCCCATGTGAAAGATCTAGACATACCTGAAGAACCTTCATGGGGAAAGAGGGAAGGTCATCACTGCTAGAGGAAGAATCTAGAGAGGGATCAATGTGCAATAAAACTCAACCACTTTTCAGATTCTAAATCAGAGGGAGATTCGGCAATAGAACCTTCCCATCGATCCTCTATGTCGGGTGATGGGGCAGGAAAGAGGCATATCAACCTCATCATTCCAAAATGTGAGGTCCACGAGATCACTGCATCCCTCAGAATATACATATATGAGGAGTAATATTTGTCCCTTTATAGGGATTGGCCATGCAATCCTCTTTATCATCAAAAAGATCATTCCCTTCCTCAATAAGAGATCATAGAGAGTTTTTCTAGGGACTTATAGAGGACGAGGAATAGCATGATCCACCACCAATGAACAGAGCCCCTATTTGGGAAGCACTAGTCCATGTATCATCTTATTGGGATGTGGTGTTGTAATCAGTGCATTCTTTAGAAGACATCCCAAGATGCAGTGCCTTGTCAGCTCGTGCACCGTACTCTTCGTCAGCTAGTGTACCATCACAACAGTCTACATTAGTGATGTTACCAGTCCCACTACAACCACCAGTCAAAGAGTGGAGTAATCAAGGTTCGGATCATGAGTCTGAGGTGACAATTTTCTTGGACATTATCATATTAAACCAGTTCCTAGAGATGTCGTGGCCAATTAAAACTATCAACATCAACATTCAAGAGACCCTTACCCATGATGAGGTTGTGTTCCTCTTACAAACCTTAAAAAAAGATTCATTTACATCCCTTTTTTAGCATTTAGCTTACCCCAAGAGTCGGGAACTCTACGACGACATTGGCCATCATTGCCACCTGGTTGAATTGGTCGCACTTCCGGTTTCCTATCACCCTGCATCCCCTGGTTATCCTCAAAACCTCTTGTAATAATGCATATAGAGCTTAAATATTCTACACAATGTTATCAAGGAAGTTTTCCACATGTTCATATCGATGTACAGTGGTGGTATGATTCCCTAAATTTAATTCATATCCTATTCCAGCCTGGTTCACCTGGTGATATCAATGATATTCCTCTGGGAATCATCACAGTGAACATGGTTGTTTCTGAGATATACGTGGAAGGGTGTGTTGGCACAAGGACCAGATAAGAGGAACAAACTGTTGTGGTATTACAACCCCCAGTAGATCTTGTAGGTGTCCATACATTCCAACAATGAACATTTCAGTGAATTTTTACAACTTTTGAGTCATTTCCTCTCATTAGAGTCCCTAAAAAATCCAAATAACATGTTGGGACTGAAAGACCCTCTGACTAGTCTGGCTCAGTGAAAAAGAAGGATAACCTCGAAAAGGCATCATTGCATCAACAGCTTACTAAACAGAAATATATGGTTGATGAGCTTCTCATCGAGCACACAATAGAACAACATCCAAATTATTGTAATCCTAGACTAGAGAAACATGGGAAGGGTAGGTATAGCGTCCTTCCAGTGATTTCCCTTTGGGTGATCTCAAAAACCCCTCCCATCTAGATAGGGTAGAGACTGGTGTTTATAGAAATTGACTACAATATGAATCACCAAATCCACTTGAATTGAATTAGAACCTTCCTCAGGATCCGGATTGGGTTATGTCGGCAACTCCACAGGAACCACCAGATACTCTATAGGTTATTCCCCCAGATCCTTGGTTAATTCTTCCAGATGCCCCATGAGCTACTAGTCCTTCTTATAATGTTGAACAACCTACCAACGTGTTGGTTTTCAGGGACCATCATCGATGTCATAATCCTTGTCCATTGGATCTGATGGAAGAACTTATTTCTCACCTCAAGGCCCTAGAAACTCGATAGATTGCCATCCTTCCTAATAAAAAGAAATATCTGTCATGGGTGGATGATATTCCAACACCCCCTGGTTTTGGAAATCCTACCTTCTCCCCCTTTAAGGGGGTAGGAAATCTGTTGTAGCATCTAGCCCACTTTATTTCAAGGTGTGGACCCGTGTTGGGAACTCCAGCATAGCAAGAGGTCCCCATGTTCTGGGGTATCATACAGACATTGTAAGGGCCATCATTGGTCTGGTATAACTAGTTACCCATTGGGTCATTAGTTGGTTGGGAGGATCCCTATAGGAAGCTTCCTACTATTTTAGTTCCATGACCCAGAACACATGTATTACTAACTACTTCAATAGTAACAAGAGGCATGCAGAGTGAATCATAGACTTCTTCGTCTAGTGGAAGGGCCTCACATATTCCCTTGATATTCTACAAACCTAGGATAAGCTTCTAATGATGTGAGTGGGGAATATGAAGACTGAATTGTTCCCTTATCTCATCACTCATAACATACCAGGTGGATTTCTGGATTACTCTGAAAAAGAAAAATGTTTATAGGAATACTTCCATAAATCCAAGAATGCACGTCCATTACCAACTATATTTTCCATAAGAAGAGCCACTAAGGCTGAGCCCACTGCATTATCACAAAAAGGCCCCTAGGTAGTAGGAATTGTTACCGGGGAGCCACCTCCACAACTTTTATACGGTCAACCACCACTGGAACAGCCTTCGACATAGTAGCACCCACCTCAAAATTGGCGGGCACCCTCACATAATGTGTCACCACCACTTGGGTGAGATAATAATGTTCTACCTCCTCGACAGGCTCCACCAACCCCTCTTTAAGGCCAAGATCCCAGAGATCCTTTCCCAAATTGAATGAATCAGACATACCCATTTATCAAGGCTCACGATTACAATTATTTCCAAAGTTCTGTGGACCAGGAGATTCGACGATTTTCTAAAATGCAAGAGAACTGAAGAGGTGAATCTCACTGATCAACCCAATTACTTCCCCTATCATCGGTTCTTTGGGAACAACCTTAAGCAATTCTAGGTGTTTAAAGACTAGCTCCAAGACCACGTCAATAAAAACATAGTCAGGTTGTGTCCATTCCTGACATAGGTTTCATGTGTGTTTTCAAATACTAACAGTGACAGTGAGGGTGAATGAAAGCAGGATTCTAACTATGAGTCTCAAAAATACAATGACTGGATGGATTACAAGGGATTTACCAATGCCCATGAAATTATTCGTGCATGATTGAATTGGATTGAGCCTTCAGAAGTCATTGTTCTAACTTCAGATACTAATTATGTATCAACATCTCTTATGTGATCCTCATAGGGGAGAAATAACCAATGATGCAGGGGAAGACAAAGCCCTCCACCTATTCCAAATTAGTCCAGTAGTCTCGGAAATTTCATGCCCCCATATATGGGGATTTCATACAAAATCCACCCAAAAATGAGTATTCTTCAAGTGACGACCAGGGGTATGCTTCGGTCAATACCATTGATCTGTTAAACCCTTAAATGGTTCATAATATTGAAGAGAACTATGAGGACCCACCCAACTCCCCCAATTGACACCAACATCAGTGGAGCTGTGGGTTTTTTAATTTCCAGAATCCATTGCTCAGTGATTCTAGCCAAGCTGTGCACGTCACCGAGACAAGACAGCAGGTACAACGTAGTGCTCAACACACCCAGCCTTTTCATAACATTTCATCAGATTTACCTCCTCTGTCATTTGTGCTCCTTGATTAGGTAGATCCATCATGACCATGATATGATCAACCATGTTCTGTTGTGGATTGAACTCAATCATTATGCCACCAACCAGTATACACTCGACACGGTTCAACTGGTGAGTAGTGGGACATTCCCAACACTAGCCAGAATCTTTTAGTTCAACCAATAGTGCCTACCATACCTCCTTCCACAGATCGACCTCCTCTCAATAGGAGTATATGACTGTAATTGGAATATAATTTCCTCAAGCATCTTTCCAGAATTTCTGTGAGGCTCTCTATACTAGAGAGTATCCTTCTATCAAAAGATATGTGTGATTCCCTTACCGAGGATATAGGAAGCCCTCTCTAGTTTGATCCTGAAGTAGCTTCTACAGAAGCCTTCAATGATGACACAACTGAGCATACATGATTTTTGGAAATCATCTCTTTATCTATAGAAGATGAATGTTCTCATATCCATGGAAACATCCACCAATTATACATCATTGGACCATTCAATGGTGTGGAGGTCCATTGTTGTCTTGTCAACACGTGCTCTGGGAAGAATCTTATCCTCACCCAGACACTTCTCAAGATGGGGTTATCTGAAATAGATCTTAGTCCCTCTGACTTGAAGATTCATGGTTATGACTAGAAAGAGTAGACACCATCTATTAAGATATGCCTGAAGATCGAGTTTAGTGGCCTAGTTTTTAGAATTGAGTACATGGTTATCTCATAATAAACCTCTTATAATGCATTGATGGGTAGACCATGGAACTAACTACATGCGACTATCCCTTCCTCATATCACCAATGCCTTATGTACACTCTTAATGGTCCGGTAGGCATACTTGAAGGTGATGCATCTCTATTTTCCTCTTTTCAATCCCACTACCTGGATGTCGACTACTACAAGTGTAAGGACAAGAAGATTCTAGATTAACGAGTTTGATAATTCTACGGATGCGACCGACCCATGGACAGACCTGGTTGGAATATATGTTTTCCCAATTCACCAATTAGAGGCCACGACCCCAGATTTTGGGCAATGCATTATTGTATCTGGAATAAGGGGGAAGCACATTCCCAAATATAAGGAACATCATGAGATCATCTCGTATTCCAACAGTCAGATGTCTCATCCGAACAATATTCATGAGCTCTGAGGCTTTCAAAGCCACGTAGCCTAAATATGCCGATTCATCCAAAATCAGGAAGGCATTTGTAATCCCTATTCCCTTATCATAAAGAAGGATTCTGATTATCAGTGGGATGGCGAGTGTCATACAACTTTTGAGGAAATAAAGCGACATCTGATACATCCACCGATTCTGATGCCACCGATTTCTGAAAAGCCAATGTTCCTCTATGTGACTTCTATGGAATGGTCCCTCAATTCCCTTCTCACCCAGAAGAAAAATGAGGGAATAGAGAATAGTTTATACTATCTCATCCACATGATCCTAGATATAGATACCAGGTATTCCCCTATAGAGATGAGATTCATTGAGCTGGTATTCACAGTGTAGAAATTATGACATTACTTAAAACACTATGAGATACACCTAGTGTCCTGAGTGGATCTGCAGAAGTACATTCTGAATTACCCCAGGTTGACAGTCCATCTAGATCAGTGGGAATTGATCCTTCAACAGTTCGATACCAAGTTTGTCCCACATGAGGCTATCAAGGCACAGGCATTGGAAAACATTCTTACCACCCATCCATTCGCTGAAGAGAAGTCTTTGGATCATGAATTTTTAAATGAGTCAATCTTTTCAGTGGATCAATCCCTTACGTGTTGGACAATTAACATCGGTGGTGCTTCTCGAAGTCCTAATAGAAGGAGACATAATGATCCTGGACTTGATAGAGTAGGCATGAGTATCATCTTCATCATGCCTACACATGTTGTCAGGCCCTATTAGTTTCTATTGTTAGATGGTCATACCAACAACAAGGAATACTATCAGGCTCTCATCACTAGTCTTTATCTAGCCCTCGAGATTGATGTTCCCTATTTTCATGTGAAACAGGTCTCTCGGTTGGTCATCATGTAGATCAATGGTGACAACATTGTCAGGAAGCCAAAGCTCATACCTCTTTTAGAGCGTACTCATCAACTGATGGCCTCGTTCCATTCTCAGAAAAAAGATACTTGTGTCCCTCGATTGCAGAATGGTCAAGCCAATGCCTTGTCCATCCTTACTGCATATCGATAATGATTTGATTATTAATTTGGTCACTCTAGATAATGATGATAGCCAACTGTTAATCCACCTTACCATCGATTTCTGCACACTGAGACCTCTAGGCCTCCCTACAACAGTGATAGAGGAGACCCCCAACTAGACAACTCCATTTATCGAGTATCGCTAGCATAATAATGACCCATACTTTAAATACATTGTTATTGCTTCTAAATTTAAGCATACTTATTACAACATATAACAAAACCATGAAAGGACCGTATAGGTATAGTGTCTTTAGAAACTGGGAAACATAAACAACTGGTTCATAAAACATCTTCGTTGTCTCCCGTTTATTTCACCATATCTAGAGTCCCTTTTGGCATATCCTACTTAATAACCTTCTTCCTGAGATGGGGAAAGAAAACATACAAAAGGGTGAGCTCAAATGCTCAGTAAGGGTAAACAAAGGAAATATCATATTCATAAGAACATAACATTTCAAAACTCTTATCCTGTAAAAGAGATCATAATATCATGACAGGGGATAAATCATAGTAGTGAAATGTAATACCAAGAATCCTAACATAAAACATAAAACTTTGTTTCATACATACATAATCATAGAAAATAATTTCTTAGTATTCAATACTCATTTCCATGACTATCTTAGCAAACAAAGTCCATTTCTGAACCGAGTTCACTCCTCGTTTCAGTCTTGTATTACTGAAACGGATTAACCTGTCGTTCCATCCATGTCAATCTCATGAGATATAATTCTTTACCTAATAAATTAGAGGGAGATATAGGTCCCAACCATCTCATAATGAAACCATTCGTATGTGTTCCACAAAATCAAAAATCATAGCATAACCCATGTAATAAAACTGGGATTCTTAACCATCATGCTGTCATAACATAATCAATATAAGATAAAAGGAAATCATAAAAATAATTCCATCATAATATAATAAAATCAATGTAAAAATAGGGATAGAAATATAACCCTATATTATCTTAGATGGAAAATAATTTTGATAAAACACTGGAACTTAATTCTTGAGGAAAATATCCTTTCTAATTCAAAAACATTTTTCCTTTCTTAACATGTCATACAATTTTAAACTAAAAGAAGTTGATTAAAAAGAAACTTGAAAACTTGTAAATTAATATTCAGGGAAATAATGTTCTAAAAATCCATTCATGCCATATAAGTTAAAGAAAAAAGCATTCTTCTCGTACTTTGGCTGGAAAAGCCAAAAAAGTACCTCGTACTAAAAATGACAAAAGATTCCTTTGATATATTTTACTAAAAACTCACCGAAGGGTAAAATTGGATTTAAACAATTTTAGCAGGATATAAATAATATTACATATTGACAAAACATGGATGCAGATGATAAATATTTCCCAGTAATTACCGATGTATAAACAATCTCAGATAAAAATTGAGATTGCGAGATTTTCCCTTACCTTAGGTCTGATTTGCTTCGTGCGTGTCCAAACCTCATGTATAATGATTTAAATAATGTTATTGACTTATTCCAGAATCTTACTCATTGTTATTATATCATATATGGTCATATTCTAAGCTTCTATTAGTAATATTTCATTGCTACTTGTTATTCGGGTGTTTATTGCTTTTTGTTCTTATGCGTGTTTTGTCGAATAAATTCTTATTATTCTTATTAGGTTATAGATACCTCATTTCTATAATGGTATTAGTTTAATATATATCATATTTATTCATTCAATTCATTTATATAATCATTATGCATTGAAGATCATGTAGAACGAGTCACATCACATCGTGGAGACGGTAGGCCGTACGTACGCACGAGCGATGATATCGTTCCCATGATCGTGGAATTGTATTGGAGTGTATGTATACTATTTCAGAATCAATATCACTTTACAATAATAATATATAGTTATTATTTACACAATTATACCCATCCAAGTAAGGTGGTGGTGGAAAACAGATTACACCACACCGTGGAGACGGTATTCTGTATGTACGCACGCGCGGTGATTTCATTTTACGTAGGATGGATAGAAGGTGAAATAGGGTTGTTTAATCTTTATAATAACATATCATAATATGAGTGGTACTGATTTTATTACTCCATAACGAAAAAACTAAAGAAGAAGAAGTAGAAGAAGAAATAAAGTTGAAAGAATCGGTAACAGATATTACATCTTTTTCGACACAACTCCTTGAAACCTCTTCTTAGGGCACTAAAATTGGTCTTTGAAGAAAAAAAGGACCTCTAGAATATTACTAGGGAAGTGGAGAAGAGAAATTGGCAGGGGTGGGCCAAGATTGAAGGCTCAAAGTGGTGTGATGAGGAGAGGGAGGAGGTTCCCTTTTATAAGGGAGGAGAGGGGCACCTTAGGAAAAACTTAAAATATTATTTTATTATAAAGTCATATTCGGTTTTTAAAAGATTCAAACTGATTTATTTAGAAGATAAGCTGGGGATGGGTTGAAATACTCTCAACCAATAGATTTTAGACAAGTTTATGTTACTATTTTATCCTTATCATTTAGATTTAACTCTATGTTAAATAATTTAACGTTTACCGTGTCTTCTTGTTTTCTTACACTATAAGTTTGATAAACATACTATAACAAGACAAAAGAACCCCAAGTTGTTAATTATTAATATATATAACCTTATGTAAGTCCTTTTTCCGAAAATTAGATTTTTAGGAATAAAATAACAATTAATAACATAATATTTGTTTTAAAAACTATTTTATGTCAATTTTGACACTATTTGGTAATTGATTTTTTTGAAAATCATAACAGAATTATTAGTTCGAAAAAGGTTAATTAAACCAATAATAATATGTCATATTAACCTATAAAATTATTTTAATTCATGAAAAGTCTCAAATTACATTTATTTGGGTATTTATAATATCAATTATGTTAATATTTTCTTAATAAGGTAATTATTGCATCATCATTGTGTCATAAATAAATTAAATTATTTAAAGTTTAAAAATTATATATAAAATACCATTATTTAGGAAATACTTTTATCTTTCTAAAAAATATTTATAGTGGAATTTATCTTATTTATAACCCTGTATTAAAAAATATTTAGTTATTAAACGTTGATTTTATCTATTTTAACTCTTCTTTAAATAAAATAGTATTAAATGCCCTAATCTAATACAAGTGGACCTAAATGGTCATATATTATTCCTAAGGTTGTTTTAGGTCGAATTAAACTTATCCAATAGAATTGGGACATGTGTTAGGGTGATAATAATACCGTTTTTACCCTTAATTACACTATTTACTTTTAACCGTGGTAAAAAAAGTAAAAAGTTATTATTCAGCAAAAATTGTTTTTATCTTATTGAACCAAATTTTACTCCTTGATATTAACCGTGTCTCTTGGATTTTCGAAATTTCACTCACAGAAGCGGTAAAATTATGTTTTATGTAAATTTTCAAACTCTCCTAGGAGGAGGTAAAAGACGGTGAAAAGTTCAATAAAATTTTTATATATCTAAAATTATTATAAAATGACTCTAATGAATTACTTTGAACATGTAATGGTATTTGGTATCAATTTTTACCTAAAAAAAATTAAATAAAATAAATAATTATTTAAATAAAAAGTCGGATTTTAAATAGTAACCCAATGTTTTCACTATTCATCAAATATTGAATGTTTTCAGAAAAATACCAAAAAATCACCCTAGGCTAATTTCGATATTCCGAATCCAAAAATGAAGTCCATTTTGAAAGATAAAATTTATAAAATTTCAAAAAGTGGGTATTACTATTCATGATGGCTAGTTTATATAATATTTATAATAGCATATTGTTGGTTTGTGAAACTCAGTATTGCGTACAACGCAAGCTATCGAGGAAGGTTGAGATAGCGTGTAAAGAAATCCAAGATAGTGTTTTGTGTATTGAAAGATTCCTTTGATGATAACATAAAAACAAAATATTTCTCATAAAAATCTCTGGTGTTACATTCTACCCCCCTTAAAATGAATTTCGCCCTCGAAATTCGTCACTTTGTAACAAATAGATGAGGATACCTCTCCTTTATCAAATCCTCAATCTCCCATGTAGCTTCTTCTAATTGGTTGTTCCTCCATAAAACATTCACCAAGTGAGTGGTCTTGTTCCGTCGGACTTTTTTGCTACGATCCAGAATCTCTATCGACTGTTCTTCATAAGAAAGATCTTGATCCAGCGGTACAACTTCTGAGCTGAATACATGTGAAGGATCGAATATTTACTTTCTCGGGAGAGATATATGGAACACATCATGAACTTGAGAGAGATTCGGTGGAAGCGCCAATCGGTAAGCTACCTTCCCAACACAATCCAGTATTTCGAAAGGACTATTATAATGAGGGCTTAGCTTTCCCTTCTTTCCCAATCTCATTACTCTCTTCCAAGGAGAAATTTGTAATAACACTTTATCACCCACTTCAAACTCTGGGTCTTTTCTTCGGTTATCGGCATAACTTTTTTGTCGACTCTGAGCTGCTCTTATGTGTCGTTGAATAGATCTGAATTTTTTTCCATCTCATCAACAAGATCAGGTCCTAATAGCTTTCTTTCCCCAACTTCATCCCAGCAAGTTGGATTCCTACATTTATTTCCATAGAAAGCTTTATAAGGATCCATCTGAATACTGGAGTGAAATCTATTATTATAAGAAAATTACACCAAAGGTAGGTGTTGATCCCAACCACCTTTGAAATCCATAGAGCAAGATCTTAACATATCTTTTAGAGTTTGAATTTTTCTCTCAGACTGATCGTCTATCTGAGGATGATAATCAGTGCTGAAACTCAACTCTGTATCTAATGTATGCTGAAGACTTCGCCAGAATTTCTAGATAAACCTCGGATCCTGATCAGATATAATGTAAAGTGGTACTCCATGTAATCTTACCACTTCTTTCACATATATCCTGTCAAATGTATCAAGAGAGAAATCCTCTCTAAAATTGATGAAGTGTGCCGACTTTGTAAGACGATCAACTATGACCCAGATAGAATTATTGCCTTTGTATGTTTTAGGAAGTCCGGTGACAAAGTCCATAGTGATGTTTTTCCATTTCCATTCGGGTATGGGTAACGTTTGTAACATACCCTTAGACTTATGTCTCTCAGCTTTAACTTGCTGACAAACCAGGCATCGAGAGACATATTCAGCAACATATCTTTTCATTCCATCCCACCAGAAGTACTCTTTCATGTCCCTATATATCTTCGTGCTTCCGGGATGAATAGAGAATGAAGAACTATGAGCCTCATCCATCATCTCCTTTTTTCATTATGGGATGGGAGGAACACAAACCCGATTCCTAAACCTTATTATCTCATCACAATCAAGGTTGAATTCAGTAACATTTATCACCTTCTTTTGTAACTATACATCTTCTGTCTATGCCTCTTTAATCTTCACATGTATAGATGGTTGAACATTCAATTGAGAAAGATATGATTTTTTCCCTTCCATTATAATTCAAATATCCATCCTTTGTAAATCCATAAATATTGGATCTTTTTTGATCCTCATCATGGATAAGCTGGCATGTTCGTGTTGACTTAATGCGTCTGCCACCTTGTTTGCTTTCCCAGGGTGATAATGAATTGAGCAGTCGTAATCCTTAATCAGCTCCAACCATCTTCTTTGGCACATATTCAGCTCCTTTTGTGTGAAAATATACTTTAAACTTTTATGATCAGTATAAATATCATACCTTTCACCATAAAGATAATTCCTCAAAATATTTAATGCAAATATCACCGCATCTAACTCCAAATCCTGAGTTGGATAATTTTTCTAATGAATTTTCAACTGTCGTGAGGCATAAAATATCACCATATCATTTAGCATAAGAACACACCCTAGCCCATTCTTGGATGCCTCACTGTAGATTACAAACATTTCTCCACTACAAGGCCGTGTGAACACAGGTGCACTGGATAACCTTCTTTTTAACTCTTTGAAATTCTCTTCACACTCCTCCGTCCAAACGAACTTAACTCCATTTCGAGTCAACCTGGTGACTGGATTAGATAATCGTGAAAAATATTTCACAAAACATCGATAATATCCAGCCAAACCAAGAAAAATTCAGATCTCAGTTACTATTGTGGGTCTCGACCATCTTTCAATAACCTCTGTTTTTTCGGGATCCACAGATATCCCCTATTTTGAGATTATGTGACCCAAAAATGCAACTTTTTGAATCCAAAATTCAAACTTGGTAAATTTGGAATAAAGATTCTCCTTTCTCAGGGTCATCAATACAATTCTCAATTGATCTTCATGTTCTTCCTTTATTTTTGAATAGACAAGAATATCGTCTATAAAGACTAGCACAAACTGATCAAGATAGTCTTTAAAGACTCTATTCATTGGATCCATGAAGATAGCAGGGGAATTAGTAAAACCAAATGGCATCACTATAAATTCATAGTGTCCATACCTTGTATGGAAAGTCATCTTTGGTATATCATCCCTTTTGACCCTTAATTGATGAAACCCTGAATGAAGATCAATCTTGGAAAAGTATTGAGCTCCCTGTAGTTGGTCAAATAAGTCATCAATGCATGGGAGAGGATATTTTTTCTTGATATTGATCTTGTTAAGTTCTCAATAATCAATGCAGAGTTTCATTGATCCATCTTTCTTCTTAACAAATAGAACAGGTGCTCCCCAAGCTGACGCACTAGGGCGTATAAATACCTTATCAAGATTCTCTTGGAGTTTCTTCTTCAATTCCTGCAACTCAATTGGGGCCATTATATAAGGTGTCTTTGAAATAGGCAAAGCACCGGGAATGAGTTTTATTGAAAAATCAACTTCACGATTTGGTGGAAGACCTAGAAATTTCTTCCGAAAGACATCACAAAACTCTTGTACGATGGGTGTGTTCTTAATTGTGAGTTTCTCTCCAACCATTTGAGATAAATAACCTTCATTTAGTGGAATCAAGACCCATAAGCTGGAAAAAAATTTAACTGGAAGGTTATGTTCATCCTTGCATCGATAGACGATCGTAGATTGATCTGGAATATGAAATGTGGCTTCCCTTCTTTGTTAATTGATATGATCTCCATATAAATAAATCCAATCCATGGAAAGAATCACATCAAATTCCACTATAGGAAGGATCACAAGATTTGCAGGAAGCACTTTCCCACAAACTTCAATCGTAGAAGAATTGTAAACTTTTGATGCGACTGTTGTGCCATTAGGGGTTGTCACAGCTAACTCAATATCTAACTACTGAGGTAATATGGAGAAACCCTTCAAAAATTCTTGAGAAATAAAATAGTGGGTGGATCAAGAATCAAATAAAACATTTGCTACTTTAGAGTGGATGGTAAGTGTACCTTTCACCACATCATTATCATACTCCACATCGCTAATAGAAATTGCATGTGACTTTCCTTTTTCATTAGACTTAATAGTTTTTTGAAGTTGATCATCATCAACAACCCGTCGATTAGGGAATTGATTGGCATAATGCCCAATTTCCTTGCACTTGTAACATTGAAGTGTAGTAGGTGCACTATGTGTAGCCTTTTCTTTGTTTACATCACTAGACATCTTCTTCCCATCATTGCAGCATTCAAATGCACGATGACCTTCATTTCCACATTTGAAACATTTACTTTTCCCTTTAAGACAACTCCCTCCATGTTTCTTTCCACACTTTGAGCATAAGGGAAAACTCATCTTCTTTTCAGTGTGCTCTTTATATTTTCCTTTCAATTCCATTTTCCTTATCTTATCAAACCCATATGACTGATGAGTTACTCCAATATCCATCTCAACCTTGAGAGCACATCTAATGATTTCCTCATAGCTATTGAAGTCCCTTATGGCTAAATCCCTTTGAAGACTTGGTTTTAAGCCACTAAAGAATCGATCGATCTTACTCACAGGTTGGATAATAATCCCAGAAGCATACCTTGCATGTCTTGTCAAATTTTCTTCGTATGTACCAACAAATTCAACATCCTTTTGATTCACTTCAAGAAACTCCTTCTCCATCTTTGTTCGAATAATATGAGGTAAGCACTTATTGAAAAATAAGTTCTTGAACTTGTCCCATTCCATGGACTCAATTTCGTCTCTAGACCTCGTATTCTTGATAAGATTCCACCATTGATTAGCTTCACCTCCCAAACGATATACTACTAAGATGAATTTATCATGTTCAAAACATTGAAGAACTGAAAATATCTTTTCAGTGGTACTGATCTATTGTTCAGACACTAATGGATCAGTAGACCTGTTGAATGAGGGTGGATGCTGAATCATGAAGGATTCAACAGAATGTTTCTCCTTCCTTTTCTCATATGGAAGTTCTGCATGATTCATAGCTTGAGAATGTTGTGTGAGCATGGCTACAAGATTTTTCATTCCAGCTCCCATAACGTTTGGTTGCTCAGGGGGACAATCATTGCATTGCCCATCGCATTCCGCATTAACACGGTTTCTTCAGGTTCCAGCCATTGACTAAAACCAATAAGAATATTGTGAGCAACACTAATTATAATAGGAAAACCACATAATCAAGAATAAACTTTCACACTTGAGGTCTTATCATATGTTATTCATGGCCATTTCTAAAACACTAATACATTGTCCAATGCTTATACATATGCTTAGGTTTCTTACTAAGGCTTTCACATCCTAGTTTCCAAAGGTTGACTGTAACTTTTCTATGATACCAACTATAACGACCCGTAATTTACATACATTGTTATTGCTTCAAAATTTAAGCACACTTATTACAACATATAACAAAACCATGAAAGGACTGTATAGGTATAGTGTCTTTAGAAACTGGGAAACACAAACAACTGGTTCATAAAGAATCTACATTATCTCCCGTTTATATCATCATATCTAGAGTCACTTTTGGAATATCCTACATAATAACCTTTTTCCTGACCTGGGGAAAGAAAACATACAAAAGGGTTATCTCAAATGATCAGTAAGGGTAAAAAAAGGAAATATCTTATTCATAAGAAAATAGCATTTCAAAAATCTTATCCTGCAAAAGAAATCATAATGTCATAACATGGGATAAATCATAGTAGTGAAATGTAATCCCAAGAATCATAACATAAAACATGAAACTTTTTGGCATACACACATAATCATAGAGAATCATTTCTTAGTAGTCAAGACTCATTCCCAAGACTATCTTAGCGGACAAAGTCCATTTCTAAACCGAGTTCACTCCTCGTTTCAGTCCAATATTGCTGAACCGGATTAACCTGACGTTTCAGCCATGTCTATCTCATGAGATATAAATCTTTACCCATTGAATTTAAGGGAGATATAGGTCCCACCAATCTCATAATGAAACCATTCTTATGTGTGCCACAAAATCATAAATCATAGCATAACCCATGTAATAAAAATGGGATTATTAAACATCATTCCTTCATAACATAATCCTTATAAGATAAAAGGTCATCATAAAAATAATTCCATCATAACATAATAAAATCAATGTAAAAATAGGGATAGAAACAGAACCCTATATTATCTTAGAGTGAAAATAATTTTGATAAAACACTTGAACTTCATTCTGGAGGAAAATATCCTTTCTACTTCAAAAACATTTTTCCTTTCTTAACATGTCATACAATATTAAACTAAAAGAAGTTAATTAAAAACAAACTTGAAAACATGTAAAGTAATATTCATGGAAATAATTTTCTAAAAATCCATTCATTCCGTATAAGTTAAAGAAAAAAAACATTCTTCTCATACTTTGGCCGGAAAATTCAAAAAAGTACCTCATACTAAAAACGAAAAAAGATTCCTTTCATATATTTTACTAAAAACTCACCAAAGGGTAAAATTGGATTTAAAAAATTGTAGTAGGATAGAAATAATATTAAATATTTAAGAAACATGGATGTGGATGATAAATATGACCCATTAATTATCGAAGTATAATCAATCTCGGATAAAAATTGAGATTGTGATATTTTCCCTTACCTTAGGTTCGATTTGATTCCTACGTTTTCAAAACTCATGTATAATGATTTAAATAATGTTACTAAATTATTAAATAATCTTAATTATTGTTATGATATTGTATATGTTCATATTCGTAGCTTCGTATTAGTAATATTTCATTGCTACTTGTTATTCGGTTGTTTATTGCTTTTTGTTCTTATGCGTGTTTTGTCGAATAAATTCTTATTCTTCTTTTTATGTTATAGATACCTCATTTCCAGAATTTTATTAGTGTAATATATATAATATTTATTCATTCAATTCATTTATATAATCATTATGCATTGAAGATCATGTACAACGAGTCGCATCACATCGTGGAGACGGTAGACCGTACGTACGCATGAGCGATGATATTGTTCCCATGATCGTGGAATTGTATCAGAGTGTATGTATACTATTTTAGAGTCAATATAACTTTACAATAATCAAATATAGTTATTCTTTACACCATTATACCAATCCAAGTAAGGTGGTGGTGGAAAATAGATTACACCACGGCGTGGAGACGGTATTCTGTACCTACGCACGCGCGGTGATTTCATTTTCCGTAGGATAGATAGAAGGTGAAATAGAATTGTTTCATATTTATAATAATATATCATTATATGAGTGGTACTGATGCTATTACATCATATTGAAACAACTAAATAAGAGGAATTAAAAAAGAAATAAAGTTGAAAGAATCGGTAACGGATATTACCTCTTCTTCGACACAACTCCTTGAAACCTCTTCTTAGGGCACTAAAATTCGTCTTTAAAGAAGACCAGGACCTATATAATATTACTATGGAAGTGGAGAAGAGAAATTGGCAGGGGTGGTCCGAGATTTAAGGCTCAAAGTGGTGTTTTGAGGAGTGAGAGGAGGTGCCCTTTTATAAGGGAGGAGAGGGGCACCTTAGGAAAAACTTAAAATATTTTTTTATTATAAAGTCATATTCGGTTTTTAATAGATTCAAACTGATTTATTTTGATGATAACGTGGGGATGGGTAGAAATCCTCTAAACCAATAGATTTTAGACAAGTTTATGTTACTATTTTAACCTTATCATTTAGATTTAACTCTAAGTTAAATAATTTAACTTTTACCGTGTCTTCTTGTTTTCTTACACTATAACGTTAATAAACATACTATAACAAGCCAAAAGAACCCCACATTGTTAATTATTAATATATATAACCTTATATAAGTCATTTATATGAACCTTATATTTTTAGGAATAAAATAACAATTAATAATATAATATTTGTTTTAAAAACTATTTTATGTCAATTTGACACTATTTGGTAATTGATTTTTGTGAATATCATAACAGCATGATTAGTTAAAAAAAAGTTAATTAAATCATTACTAATATGTCATATTAACCTATAAAATTAGTTTAATTCATGAAAATTCTCAAATTACATTTATTTGGGTATTTATAATATCAATTATGTTAATATTTACTAAATACGGTAATTATTGTATCATCATTGTGTCATAAATAAATAAAATTATCTAACGTCTAAAAATTAAAAATAAAATACCATTATGTAGGAAATATTTTTATCTTTCTAAAAAATATTTATAGTAGAATTTATAGTATTTATAACCCTGTATTAAAAAATTTTTAGTTATTAAACTTTGATTTTATCTATTTTAACTCTTCTTTAAATAAAATAATATTAAATATCCTAATCTAATTCAAGTGGACCTAAATGGTAATATATTATTCCTAAGGTTGTTTTTTGTCAAATTAAACTTATCCAATAGAATTGGGACATGTGTTAGGGTAATAATAATACCGTTTTTACCCTTAATTACCCTATTTACTTTTAACCATGGTAAAAAAATAAAAAGTTACTATTCACCAAAAATTGTTTTTATCTTATTAAACCCCATTTTACTCATTGATATTAACTTTGTCTCTCGGATTTTCTAAATTACACTCACAGAAGCGATAAAATTATGTTTTATGTAAATTTTCGAACCCTCCTAGGAGGTTGGTAAAAGACGGTGAAAAGTTCAATAAAATTTTGATATATATAAAATTATTATAAAATGACTCTAATGAATTACTTTGAACTTATAAAGGTATTTGGTATCAATTTTTACCTAAAATAAATTTAAATAAAATAAATAATTATTTAACTAAAAAGTCGGTTTTTAAATAGTAACGCAGTGTTTTCACTATTCATCCAAAATTGAATGTTTTCGGAAAAATACCAAAAATTCACCATAGGGTAATTTCGATATTCCGAATCCAAAAATGAAGTTCATTTTTAATGATAAAATTTTTAAAATTTCAAAAAGTGGGTATTACTATTCATAACGGCTAGTTTATATAATATTTTCATAACATATTGTTGTTTTGTGAAACTCGGTATTGCGTACAACGCAAGCTATCAAGGAAGGTCACAACTGCGTGTAAAGAAATACAAGCTAGTGTTGTGTGTAGTGAAATATTACTTTGATGATAACATAAAAACAAAATATTTCTCATAAAAATCTCGGGTGTTACAAGCATGGTACTCTCAAAACAAGCCGAGCTAAATGTGAGAAAATATGATAGCATGTAGTGCAGTTCGCCTCCATTGTGGTCCCTATATTGATATGATCCTCTACAGGTGTGTGCGTGTGTGTGTGTGATAGGATTCTCCTATGTTAAATTCTAGTAATCAAAATTTCTCAGGTTATGTAGGAAGTTCATGACAGTTACTACATGTCTCATTAGACTGGCCCGAGACTTTCTCATCAGATCTAAGGATTGGGATATTTTTTTCCCACCGTGATCTATGAATGTATCATGTTTTCCAAGAGGTTCCATGATTTCCAGATCCATGTTAATTTTGTGCATTAATATCCAGAGCCTTTTTATACTTCCATGTTCGCTTATCCATTTTCAGTATGGGGACTTGATATCGTGGGACCATATCCACCAGCAATAGCCTTATAGTGTAGGTTCATCCTAAATGATACGAATTTCTTTTACAATTGGGTAGAGGTGGTCTCACTAAAAGAAGTTAAGGCCAATTCCATTGTTGACTTCATGAGCTCCTATTCCATCCCCCGATTTAGAGTCCCTCGTTCTATCTTCACTGATAACAACACCAAAATCCGAGTAGTAGATATGATGAAATTGTATGCCAAGTAAAATATCCATTCTTATAATACCTCTCACTATCATGAATAAGAAAATGGAAAGATCGAGGTTTTCAATAAAGCCCTATCTAAATTCTTGTAGAATATAGTTGGCCAGAATAAGAAGAGTTGGCCGGAAAAAACTCTCCAACTCTATCTGGTCTTACCGGAAGACGAATCTTAATTCCACCCAGGAGACTTCATATTCCCTAGTGTACAGAACAGAGGCAGTCCTTCCCATTAACATTCAATTACCCTCACTACATACTACTGTCTATGATCAGTAGGCACCATAAAAAGTACTTGAAATCCATTTGGCTAAACTAAAAGTGCATGATGATAATAGGCTTTGTGCTTTGGAAAATCTGGATAGAAATTAGAACAAAACTTCAAGGTCAATAAATAATAAAGGCCTCCTCCTCTCTTTCTTAAAAGGTGACACGGTATTGGCCTTGATAATTTTAATGATACTGGGATGGAATCCACCAAAGGTGCATACCAAATGGGAGGGACCTTATGTCATTCCCAACATCTAGCCCAATGGTGTATACTCTCTATTCACTATGGATGGTGAGTGTATTACACCTCCAACCAATTCCAAATTACACAATAATTACTTCTCATAATATAATTTCCATCCTAAAAGATATTAAACTATGTATCCTCATCTTCAAGGATGTTAAACTACACATCCTCATCCTATAAGATGATAAACTATAAATGGTTCGAGCTGTGTGGCCCTAAAGTACTATCCCATTCATACCGCATGATGATAAACTATGAACACTGAATACACATTATGGTAAGATATCTAAGACCCTAAACCAAGATCTCATTCATCGCACATGACAATAAACTGGAAACAGTGAATACACCTGGTTCGAGCTCTACGTCCTCAAACTATTATCTCCCTTATCCTTACCGCAAGGTGTTAAACTGCACGAGTACCACCACCCTTTATGCATCGCATCATTTTGGTCTCCATCATCTTTCACATCTGAAAGGACCCCATTAATATCTTGGTCTCACCCCACTTTGGCTTACCTATAATTTTGGGACAACGTCCTGGAGGATCTTGAGTGACAATTTGACACAAGTTGCGCATTTTGAATATGGTCAGTGGTAAATTTTAAAAAAAAATTCCCATTCCAGGACACATGAAATGGATACTATGTGGCTAACATGGTTATTAGTTAACCTTAGTTTTTATTTCCATCCCTATTATCTCCCAAATAACGGGTGTGGTGATTCATCTTTTTTTCTCCTCTCCCATGCACAAGACATTAAACTGGCATCTAAAGTCCTATCTCTATGAACATAAACTAAGATATTCCACATCCATTTAGTAAAATGTTAAACTTAATTACATTTTAATTACTATGTATGGCTTGATTCCCATACTTATGGGACACTTAAGAATGCCCAATCCATTCATCTGTGGCCCAGCCATAGGTCCCTCGACATTTCTTACCTTTTGGCTGCAATTCTCTGTTAGGATTGTGCGGTGTGGTACATACACTTTTTTTCACATTCAAATAGAGATATTTTTTCATGCCACACATATTCCATTGATATACCCCCTTTAAACATCCTTTTTTTACAGTGTTAAATTGTGTGTTACCATCAGAACTACGTATGATGTGAACCCATCCTCATGGGATACGTAGGATTGCCTAGACATTTCAACTTTGGGTCTAGCCCAACAAACATTTTTCCCCTGGGTTTAGTTCTCTTCGAGGGTTTGATATGGTGTGGTGTGTAATTCTTTAGTCCCCATTTACATTAGGTTTAAAATGGATGCTTCATGTTCCCCTCCTTCCAGAACATTCCCTTTTCTTCACATCCTTACCCCCTTATGTTAAACTGCACATTATTTGTAGAACAATGTATGGATTTATTCCCACCCTTATGGGATACATAGGAACACACCAACGTATCTTCTTTAGGTATATCCTTGGGTCCCTCAATCTTTTCTTCCCCCATTGGCCTGAGGTTCCCCTCCTGAGATTACACATGGCGCGGTGTTAACATACATCTTCATTCACATCGGGTATGCTTTATCATGACCTTCACATTTTATTTAGAACCATTTCTATCGAATGTTTCAAAATCATATGATGTTAAACTATGTTGTCTCATCCCACATGACTTTAACATATTGCGTCTTTTCAACATGATGTTAAAGTGTATGGGTTGGTCTAGTTATATGAATTTAAACTATGACACAATCATGTTGTCCGCACAATGAAAAAATAGCACCACATTTTGGTATAATCACTTGAGAGGGAATTATTTTTGAAATCGGTCAACTACCAAGACATTTTTTAAGGAACACATATCACTTGATTCCTTCAGAGATTCCCGAATTCTTCATCCTGGGTTTTTTGCAGCAAAAGACACACCCACATTAAAGAACAAACAAGATCCCTCCAATGTTGCTTCTTATAGTGCATGGGCCGGACCTGCATGATAGTATTGCCCCTAGAATTTTTATCCTACCATTCCATTTTAAATAAATATGTGTGTATTTATTCCCATCTGCATGAGATATGCATGAACGCGTGGGCATTTCATCTTTGGGTCCAGTCCCAAGTACCTTAGATCCTACCTTTTTTCTGACCACTTGTCCTGGACTCTGTCAAAAGAACAAGGTGTGGTGAGGACCTCTTTGTTCCTCATTCACATAGGTTTTATAATATTCATGCGATGTGCTTCCATTCAGGGATCTCCCTTTCATTATCCCTCATCTTTATCTCATGACGTTAAACTCGAAAATTTCAAGAACTATGTTTGTCTTGATTCTCTATCTTCATGGGATACATAGAAACACCTAGAAATTTTATACTCAGGTCCATCCTGAGGTCCTTCTATTCGTTCTCACAAACCCTTGTTCTAGGTTATCTCTTGAGATCATGATTGGTGTGTTATGTGGAAATCATTTATCCTCATTCACATGAGGTTATTTTTCCATTCCATACAAGTTCCTCTCGCGAGAAACCTATACCTCTTTCATCCTTACCCCATGACGTTAAACTATATATAATTTTAAGAACTATTTTTGGCTTGATTTCACTCATGGGATATGTAAGAATTCCTAGAAATATCTTCTTCAGGTCCTTCCCCATGTTCATCAACCCAATTTTTTGCCTTCTTGTTTGGACTTCTCGACATCTATTATGCCTCGCCAATGTTCTCAGATACACTATGGTTAAGGAACTTGAGTGTTGGATTATTCATGGACGTGTTTTAATCAATTTCCATGCTTCATGTTTCACTTTATTTGGGATTCCATCATCTTTCACATCCAAAAGGACCCCCAGACGATATGGATTATCAACCATATGGCACACCTACCGCTTTGGTTCAACATCCCTGAGGATTTTGAATTACATTATGAGATAGGTTATGCGTTTTGAATATGGTCAGGGGCCAACCCTTATATGTTAGTTCCCATTTGAGGATTCATGATATGGATGTAGTGTTTCGAACATGGTCTATTGTTATCCTCCAACGTTACGCCACCCCATTATGCCTGAAATATTTGTCTCGTGATTCGCATCCCTTTCCACATAATCAAGTTCAATAAGAATTTTTACACACTTGGTGTTATCCCTCTGTTCATCTTTACGCATTTGGAGGACAAATCAGCGTCATGGGGTCATCTTCGACTCCACACCATCTCCCCCTACTGAGTATTCCATGTGTTGTAGAGATCTTCTACACCCTTGTTTCCCACACCGATCATTACTCATGGGGTCCCAACCCTATGACAATAAACTAGGACTTCATGTCTTAAACTAGATTCCCAAGTCCATACATCATGACTCTAAACTATGCGTGTGTTCTCTAGAAAATTTTTGATGAGGTGTGGACTTATTTGACCTAATTCACATCAGGATTGTTGTATAGCACCGTATTACATATTTCAGCCTTGGGAGTCTCACTAAATGGTTCAATATCTATGACCATAAACTAAGATCACGTACGTCCTTATAGTATAATCCTAAACTACGCCTTCTACACCTAGGTTGTGTAATGATAAATCACCTAGCCATATGGTGTCTTTACGCAAGAAAGTGTTTCCCCATTTTGATGTTTACCATTGGCCATGCCACCTTCATGAATTATGCGTGTCTTGATTCTCATTCTTATGGGTTACATAGTGATGCCAAAACATTTATTTCTGGTCCAGATACACCACCATGAACCCTCTTATACTGTTTCATTCAATGTTTTCTCTGGATTATATGGTGTGGTTTAGACTTATGTCTCCATTCATGATGGTTTAATAAAAAATTGCACATGTACTTCCTTCGAGATTACCACTCCTTTCATTCATCCACCATAGTGCTTAAATTTCTTGGGTAATGTTCACGCTTCGCACATTTCTTCATTTGGGTTTTCATTATCATTAACATCCAAAGGGACCCCCTAATGGCATGGATAAAAGGCCTCAGTTATCTCGTAACATCTTGGGCCAACATCCCAAAGGATTTCAAACAACAATTTTATACAAATTCTGCATGTCTGATATGGTCAACGGTCAACCCTCAATTGCCTATTCAAATTCTAGGCTAATGTGAAATAGTTGTTGTGTTTTGGACATGGTAAACAGTTATCCTTCATCTTATCACCACCCCCATTGTGACCCAAATATTTAATTCTATGAATTGACTGTTTAACACCCCTTTTCTTTTTACGAAACCTCAACACCTCTTTTGTAGTAACTCTGTGCATTCACGCACGTCGAGTTTGAATGTTGGTTAATCTGAGATTTTCCCCACTCAAAATTTCCATTTTACCATTGCATGCTCTCATTAAAGAGAGAAGTCCCCACAATGCTTCTTGTATCCAACACTAATTATGGATCACGTAGGATTAGGGGTTTTAGTAGGGCAATATCCATATACCAGATGGTGTGACCCATTAGTCCATCCATACGACCTTAAAATGTAACACTATCATTGTCACTTCCTAACATTAAACTATTCTGATTACAAATAACTATATAAGTCTTGATTCCTTCCCTTATGGGATATGTAGAAGCATTTAGACATCTGATCCCTGATTCCACCGCACTGAATGGTAAACTTCCTGTCTTGGCCTTCTCATCCTCGGATTCCATTTCTGGAACATGCGGTTTTCTATGGACCTATATAGTTATCATTCATGTCCGGTTATGAATCGCAGTGCACATATCTCCTTTAGGGAAACTCATACCCTCGATGTAATACATTAAACTACAGCCTCACCCTGAACACGTTCAGGATGCCCCATGATGATTATGGGATGTGTCAGCATCATCGTTTGAAAGTATTTCTCCCACCATCATTGGTCTCCAAACACATTGGGCTCAAGAACTATGTATGGATTGATTATCATCCTTATGGGATATGTAGTGATGCCCAGGAATTTTTTCCTCAGACCTATTCCCAAGACTGTTAACTTTCCTAGTTATTTTCCCCTAATTATGGTCCAAAATCTGTGACCCTAAACCTTCAGTCTCTATTCTGTGTAACAAGGCTTTTAAATGTTGAGAAGGGTCCCTATAGTACAACCTTAAACAATGTGCAATGTACTAATAATACGATGTTAAACTATTCCATGTATCGTCTTCATTTTCATGACGTAAAACTGCATGTCATTCTAGGCCCTAACCAGAGAGGTATTTTCTGGAGTAGGTCTGATCCTTATTCATATTGATACTCACATCCAATGTGGTTTCATCACAGTGGTGTATTTTAAAGAGGGTTGGGTTTTATTCGAACAGTCAGTCATTCCAACACCACACTTTGCATGCCCTATATTTTAGATCTTCATTCCCTCTCACATCTGAAGGAACCCCCTAATTGTTAGGATGCTCTTCTTTAAGGCTGGCCCACCATCCTGAGCCAACGTTCCAGAGGACATAAAATGACACTTGGGGTTTGGCCCCTTGTTTTCGAATGCCGTCAGTGGTTGTCCCTCGCTTATTTGTTACCATTTTAGGCTAACGTGATGTGGATTTCATGTTTTGAATTTGTTCAACTGATATCCTCTGTCTTCATTCCAACCTCACTATTTTCCAAATATTAGGTATCATAATTCACATTCTTCATTCCCCTTTGTTTGCATTTACTACAACACCCCTAATATTGTACTACTAATGCACTAGAGTATGTTGGGTGAGAGAAGATTGACCATTTTGATAATCTTATTCTCTAACCATTGACCCTTTCTCTTCCTGGAAGATTAGAGTGGTCATTCAGACCCCGAATTTTTTTTGATTGGTTGGAACTCTCGTATTCAAGGGGAATAATTATGTGGGCATCCCTTGTTTCTCACATCAGGCATGACACACGTAATTTTAGGGATTGATCGCTTGATATTTCATAAATGCAATTGAGATGTAGTAATCAATGCAGATAATAGGACATTTACACGCAACCAAAATAAACAAGAAAGCATAATATTATGTTTGGATAGTTCATGAAAATTAAAACACCCATGGATTGGTCCCCCGAATAGATGGGTTGGTCTCTTCAATGGAGTATCCCAGCTCCACCACTCTCTGTCTTGTGACATCTAGGATTTTCTATCACCTATTAATATTCCACTCCTCTTTGATAGAAATGGGGTGTAGTTCATCCCACCTGATCCAAGCCCGATCCTCATCACTTCAAATAATATCCATCTCTTGGGATTTTCACCTAATGTGTTCCTAAGTCTCTAAAAAATGTTCCTTTAATCACGATATGAGTCCTCATTAGGCATCATGGAAAGATGAATGTATGTTCTCCCAATACCTCAATCATTGGATCTCTTGTTCAGCCTCTTGATGTTTCTTGATGTTGAAATATGTCCTCTACTACTATCCAACACCGAGGCTACCATCATGTTCCTATATTTTCTCAATCATCTAATCTCAAATGAGAATATGAGGACGTCAGGCATCAACTCCTCCATTGCATAGTTTGCATAGCTGGGAAAAATGTCTCCCCATATGGCTTATCCACTCTACGTGTGGGGTCTATTTGATGAATCACTTGATCAGTTTCCATGATTGGTGATAGATAGCCTTTCTATCATTTTTATCGGAAGCAGTATCGTCACTATCCTCTAGGTCGGTAGGTTCATATATTGGGAACACCTCTATAAATTCATCAGTGGGGTCTTCTTCTAGTTTCTATTCAGTTAATATGGGTTCCATGTCATCGGATTAATCCTCATTGCTGAATTAAACCTAGGTAATCTTAGGTTATGACCTTCCAGCGGTCTTACCTAGAATAATGATCGTTGTGGTCTGCTCATCATGGGAATCCACTTCCACAAAAATCAGCTCTCCCCTGGGAAAAGGAGTTATAGGAGCCATATCCATCCTCTCCAGTGTAACCCACACCATTTTAAGAACTATTCATATAATAATACAATAATTTCAGTTTTCCATGTTCGATAGATGATAGTTAGGAATTTTTCAAAGAGGACTTATAGAGATCGAATAGAGGGTCCCATTATTGAATTGATTCTACCTAAATTATTGTACGTGGCCCCCCATATATGTTCTGGAACTCTGAAGACTCCAGAAGAACCACGTTGGGTGTTCTAGCTATGCTAGACTCTGTAATAACCATTTTCTCATATACATATTTCGATGTTTTTTCCACTATCATTAAAGAAAGGGTTTTTATACAATTCCATATTGTACCAGACAAGTGGAAGGAAAAGAAAAACATTTGGTTATCCTAGAATGTTCCATAGTGGAACAGTTTAGAGTTTACCTCAAGATCCTCGATAAGCTCTTCTAGCTCCGAGGTTGAAACCTCACCTTTATCTAAGGGGCTCCCTCTTTTAGCCTCTTCCCCTAGGAGGAATCTTCGGATTCTTTGGAGAAGAGGAATAACACCCTCAATTGAGAAACATACAACTACGGTGGGACTGTTTGATTGAGAATCACATTCACTCGATCCATCATAGGGCGCAGAGTTCCTCTAGAATGAAAATATTTATCTAGTTCAGCAATATATTGCTCCCTCCCACCTAAGACACCAAGAACCTGGCCTTGGCATTATTGATCTCTGATAGAACCATTACAAGGCGGTTTAAGTGATCACCCTTTTCCATGGGATAGTGAAATTAATTGTTGACATCCCAAGTATCCCATGCCTTGGGAAAGATAGCATCCTGAGGCATGTCTATGCAGCATAGCTACTTCTCAGGAGCCTTGGAGTGTCTCCTATAGAACCCTCTGGAGGGACTTCCTCCCTCCTAACTTTGTTCAGCTGGGGTTTCTGGGTCCACTGCTAGAACGTTCCCACCACTCCGTGAAAGCCTTAGAATCGTTGGCCCAGCCACAGCCCCACCACCATTATGTGCATCGCCTCAGCTACCGTCACATGTTCTTGACATTTTATGACCTCAGATTCATTGATAATGAGTAAAGCCATATTTTACATGGAAATTTCATCACTTCAAATCCCCGAGGTAGTCTGACTACTAGATCTTGGCATATTCATTGACCATCCTAAATGCATCAGTAGACAGAGGAAACTCATTCTACATATCTCCTTACTTCCTATAATTATGTCCCACATCATCCTCATTACTAATGGGTGATCCTCAGGGTTTACCCCAGGTAGACTTGTGGGGTTAGTCTCTGCATGCACCAGAATTGCCTCGTGAAATGCTGTTGGGTATACTGCTCGTAGATGAGCTCACAGTCTACTCATTCCATAAGAACTCCACCACATATGTCAAGGAGGTAGGACTGATACTACTTAGTTCCCTTACAATTATTGGTGAATACTTCCATAGGTAGTTAGAAAAAATAGAAATTGAAATCATATGTATTTTAGAATTTATTAAATGCAATCAATGGTGTCAGCTTGGCCAGAAATCTCTCCACTACGTTCAGAATGGCGGGTCAAAAGTTGGACCCGGGAGGAGAAATAGGGTTCTTATATTCGTAGCTGCTGATGTGTGTTTCTATCCATACATAAAATAAGTGCAACGGTCCGCATACCCATAGTGGCCTTTTCCCTTCTCTAATGTGCTACAACACCATGTACAACTTATCCAGCACTAGGATCCTAAGATTGACACACTCCCATATCACCAAAATGGATGCCATAATAAATTCTCTTGGTCACACAAACCTATGTTTGAATCCTGAACAAGTATGATCTAGCCACAGATAAGCGCAGAAATGAAACCATCCAACCTAACCACTGGTTGCTGCTCGGTGTTGAGACATTACCCCGAATGCTTCCAATGGTTGTCCTCTAGGATTCACCAGTAAGAATTCTCTTTGCTGCACTGAGCTCCCTCTTTGGGACAAGTAGGAGGACATGTTGGTTGCTTCTTAGGATCCTTCTCCCATCATTGGTGTTATTCGATGAGAAATTCATGTAATTTTCAAACCAATGCATTATGTTGATATCCCTCACCAACAACTTATCCTCACCCAACACCAGGTCCATCAGCACGTTGTCCAACTGCAAAATCTACTCTGGATCCTCCCATACATTTTCTTTGGGGAGGAGTTCATCATCCATATTCCCCAAAATTAGAATCCCAAAAATCTGAAGGAGGTTCCATAGGCTAATGTTGACTTTATCATGGTGAAGGTGGAAAGTGTTCATCACTGATGACCACTGACTCAGCAACTCTGATGTTATTATTCTTTGGAAAATAAATATCGAATTAGGAATCCCAGAATACTTCATATAAGCCTACCCACTTTAGCTCTGCCCTAAAAGTTTCATAGGATACACAAAACCAGACATCCAAGGGCCAATCATCTGTAAAATTTCTTCCCTCGTGCAGATCCAACTCATCAGTCCACCCCTTCTCTGAGAACCCCAGAGTCGCCTTCAGAATAGTATGGTATTTAGGGGGAGATGCCTCAAACTTTATCACTTTCCCATCAATGTTATTGTAATGATTTTATAGAAACTCAGCATTAATAGGCATGTGATCCTCCAAAGTATGGACAATAGAAACCCTGAACCACTGGTGTTGGAAACACATACTTCTAAACAAATAAGTGGGTTCATCCATACTTGCCTACAGGATAATAACAACCTCCCTTAAACTGAATTCATACAACGAATGTCGTTTACATAGTGGATCGTTCTTTTAGATCTCCAAAATCAGCTTCTTCGGGGATTTGTGATCCAAGTGGATTCATAAAAACTCTCTGATCCCCACATTTCTCACCATTTCTTCCCTCTGAGAAGCATCTACAAGGACCCCAGGAGTGGCTTCTTGGTTGGCCATTCTACCCCAAGCCTTTAGTTTGTTTCTTATCTGGTTTGAAGAGCACGATCACAGAGATTAGACACAGATCAAAGTCGCAGAGCTCAGTCATAGAATCCCCTTGCAGATCTCATTCTCAAATAAACTCACAGAGCATGCGGTTGCATAGTATAAGGGATAAATGCATGGCATATAGCATCCACGGATCACAGTGCTATAAATTCGTTGAGTGTTGTTGCAAAGCACTGGTCCCAAAAATCATGTTCAAAAAGTGCGATCATAGAGAATGTGGAGTGTTGGAATTTGAGAGCTTAGACATGAGGATGCAATGTCTAGTGAGGAAATAGGAGGGGTTTTCTCCCTCTATTTATAAGTGATTACCCCTGAGATTCGTAGAATTTCATGCTATGGTGAGCTTCACAGAAAACACAGTGGTGTTCTCCACCCGCACTTTTCTTTCCCTCATCATGATTTCACTTCGTGATATGCCTAAATTTTGGTGATTTTCCCTTAGAATCTGACCCTCTTTTTCTTCTCAACCCCAATTCTGAGGGGAAATTTTTTGGTGCATAAATAAACACAATGAAAAAAATGAGAAAATGATGTCAAAATGATTCTAAAAAGGATGCATCGCAAAGCCTCTTCGAAAAGCCCGCCAATACTGCAGCCACCACAAATAGAAGGACTTCTCTGTGACCACCGCAGAAAAATATGATGGAAGACTCTACGGATATGATTAAATTGACCAAAATTAGAGGTATCTATGAGTTTCCTGGAAGGAGTTATGATCGACTCTGTGGTTACGAAAAATTCAAGGGAAGGTGGAATCTTTTGTGTTTGTTGCGGAGAAGAGTGACAGTCGACTATGCGATTATGAGAAACTTTACAGAGTCTGCCTTCTATTGTAGATCTTTAATTACTTCATGGCGTGTCCTACTCCCTTTTAACCAACCTGGTGCCTATAAATACATGCCTTCACCCACTCTAAAAGGATCGACACCATAACCATTCACCTTTCATGCTCTCAAATCAAGAAACACTATTTTCTCTGAAAACCAACAAAAAAATGAATCATCTGATATAATTGAGCATTATGAATCCCTTTTCCTTTACTCCAATTTACCCCCTCTTCATAGATAGATTCCCTTCGTGGAACCCATGGGCCATAGGAATTGAAGGATCCCCCCTTGGGTAATACGGACTTCACAAAGAACCCAAACATCGTGAGGATCCCTAAAAAACATGGGTACTCTGTGATTAGGCTGGGACACTATGCTCTGAAAAGGTATCCTCATTGCGAAGCCACATCCTTTGCGAGCCTATATGCTCTATGAGCCTATGATCTCTTTGATACCCTATTCTCTATGAGATCATATGCTTTATGAGCCCGTGTGCTCAGAGATACCATGTTCTCTATGAGTTTGTGAGCTCTGTGAGAACCTTTGCTCAGCAAGCCTATGATCCCTATGAAGATCTATGATTTGTGAGCCCCTATGCTCCGCGAGACCCTGATCTTCTCAAAGACCCTATCTACGAGGCATTTTTCTTTGTGAACCCTTCTCTAGTGTGGCCATCCAGGCTTGTACGAATAGATTTCAGTGTCCCTTGTTCAATGCTTCATGTTGTGGTGCATTTCCTCATGCTTCTTTGCATATGCAAGTTAATTGATATTTCTTATTCGCATAGCCATTCTAACATGATACCCTCAATAGATCACTTCATAACCCCATCTTCACATAGAATTGTTAGTGCCTTCCCTCCACCAAGGGTTAATGTGCATCAGTTATAAAATTACTAGGGGTGACGAGTGAATTCCCACCATTCGAGATACAGGATGTTAAACTTCCAGGAACTCGCATCCACAACACATGATGTTAAACTGTGATCACAACATAAGAGACAAGTCCATAGGGGACTATGAAGGGGATGGTCACCAGTTCCTTCTAAATCCCCTCTCCCTCTTAGCTTTGTCTCCATTCACACCTTGAGAAGTCTTTGCATAATCCCAGAACCAACATGATAGGGAACTCTGGGTACATTAGACATATCCTTCTCGTACATCTGGACCCATACTCGAACCTCCCTCCAGGATTAAGTTCCAGTCTTCCTATCCTTGGTCCACTAACCATGCATATCCCATGATAAATTACCCATATACGAACCTTTCACAATGCAATCATTAGGTCATTGTTTCCTCTTGTTTCTCACAATGAGGATCACTCACATGATCTTAGAGTAAAGAGTGACCATGACATCCTCTTTGGGACACCTTAGTGTGTAATCCCCATGCCCACATATTCTCACTACATGGAATTTGATCCTTTCCCTTTTTATAAAGGTACATAAGAAGCCTCTATAAGTTTCAATCACATCACCCATCAGTCCCAACCACTTTACGTCAGTTATACTTGTCCAACATGATGTTAAATTTTATGCCACCTTTAACCTGGATGATGCTAAACTATATGAATTCGAACTACATGGGTCTCGATCCTTATCTCTTATGACATGGTATATAGGAATCATCCCCTATATTCAATCCCAAACACTTATAAACCTAGGCATCCTTTTTGTTGGGACCTAGACCCTTGGTCAACCCTTTTGTGGTTTTAGACTAGTTCTTGGGCAGCTAAAGTTTCATAAAACCCACAATCAATCCACACTTCATCAACAAAGAGTGTCCCTTTGTGATGGGCTACTAACCATGCATAAGACCCAAAAAAATATTCTGGTTGATGTCCTTTGACTACACTCTGATTTCAGGGCCCCATTCTTGAACTATGTTGAATTTTATTCCCAACCACTGGGATACATACGAAGCTACCCTGGGTTCAAGCCCATATCTCATGTCACATTCTGGTCTCTCCCTTAATCCTTTGTGTTTCAAGAAGATATTTCCTTAACCCAAAGGCTCTAGTCCCTTTGGGTCCCCATCCATGTGTCCATAATCACAAGCTACCTCCTTAGGTGACTCATCACTCCACCAAATATTGTGGACTTTGATTCCCACCCACAAGGTTATGTTGGAAGCCTCCCTGAGGTTGAACTCCAACACCACTATCATCTTCGAATCGGTTCCATCCCATTAATCTCATACACATCATCAAATCATCCATCATTAATCCTGGTTTTACCCAGGCCTCCACATCCTGATAAGATCATGTCATCCACTTCCTCATTACTCCTAGTAGCACCCAGGCTGCTAACCATGCCTAAGCCCCAGCATGTCTTCGGGTTGTTTTCAATTGTTTACACTCCATTCTCATGATTCACCCTCTCAAACTACGTGGGTTTTGATCCTTGTCTTCCGTATAGGGTACGTAAGAGGACTCCATGGGATTCAATCCCAACCAATGGTAAACCTCAGTGTTCCCTTTTTCATGAACCAGTCATCCTCGGGTTTGTCCTCATTGGGCATCTTGATCCACACAAATTTTAAACCTCTCAGGTTCTCCCTCCAGGGGATATACCAATTTGATGCACTCCCATTAGTTCATTGATCTATCTGATCCATCTTTTCTAGATGTTAATCTCATGGAACACCCTATGTTAAACATGGGAAGCTGAGGAAAACCTTAGATACATGCCTATGGAATAAAATTATAGTACTCGATGTGGGACGCCTCAGGCTTTTTAACCCTTGAGATTACCTATCATAAGAGGATGAAAATACAAGTGTACTAGTGTTTCAGCACCGATAATCATGAGTGATGCCCAATGTGACTACTCCCCTGATCAAAGGTTGCCGCCTTGACTTGACCCCATTGAATGTCCTAATAGAATAAGTGTAATTAATCGACACCCCCAATGATATCACGCTGGAAAAAGATTCACAAACAACATCTAAATCTTTAAGGGAGGCATGGACTAAGAAATGAATTTTGAGGAGGAATACATGGAAGGAGAGACCGACATACCATCATCTAGTTTCAATCAAGGAGAAAATGTCCACAGATAAGCGATGGATGTTTCCTTCCATTGGAAAGTAGGAATGTGAGGAAATAGCCAGCGCATCCCCATGAATGAACAAGCTCCCTGGAGAAAGTGTTAGAAATAGAAATGGTGAACATAACATGAATTTATTGTCCTTGATATGGATATTATTATCATTTTAGACATCAGTAGATAAGTGTGTCATCGGATCTAGAAATATGGTTCCAGGTCATGCCAAGCAATTAGTGGGCCTGGCGTGAAACTCACTAGTATTTAGGGAAGTTGATCATTGGGAAGTCTAGTCTGTGACGTTGTAATTGTGGATTTTGCTATACATCCATGGAAGATTGAATGGTTTTGGGTCTTTGGAAATCTGTTTCCTATTGTGTGTACTCATTTTTGAATTTTCATGCTTTATAGGACACAAGCTACCACAATAGGAAACCGATCACCTCTCACCTATCGATGTAGGGTAAGGGGAAATTCCAATAGGGTAGTCCTGCACGGCTCCATCTCTTCTGCATCAACTTCCACGACCACAACTACCGGGAAATCACACCCCATCTCACCCTCTAAGTTTACTCAAATTATTGTGATCAATACTATTTTCCATCAATATTATCATGAGGGGGTTATCCCGATAAGGGACAGGGATTGTCCATACCTGGAGGCCCATGTGCCCCGTTAGTGCCCCCCCCCCCCAATTATTGCGTTAGGATCCACTACTCCCCACTCCAAATTTCAACATCTTCAGAATCCTATCCCAATAGTTGTCATACGATTCCCTCCCTTATGAGGACGAAGTAAGGTATCTCTTTGTCCACCCGACTAGGACCTTAGCTAGGGAGCCACTGTGGAGGGCCCCCACCCAACTGTGTTAGCGTCTCTAGCCAGTTCCATAGATAGAGGAGTAGGTTATCTATACCCCTACATTTTCGTCCCTAGTTCGGCTGACCCAATGTCAATTTATGGTGAAAGCTCAGAAGACGCCTTCCAAGGGGCATCGTATCTTGCGGATCCTATAGCATGAGCCACCACATGAACGTGTTGTTAGCCCCTATTCTTTTCCAAGAGTAGGAGTACTTAAATGTCCCATAGTAGGGGAATTTCCATGCCTATTCGGGAGTGAGGCACCGACTACCTCACAATCAGGTTGAGTTGACATCCCCGGTCACTGGTGAAAGTAGCAGTTGTCATAGGTTAATCTGTGATCATGACATCCAGTATAGATGACCTCCCTATAAAATCATCAGAAAGAGTGGAGGTCCCCCTACTCTCTAATCCAGCATAGAGGTGCTCCCCATGCCACCATCATAAACTCCTACTGAGGCCCTCTCCTCTTCATCAATACTCAGCACAACGGTCCTCCCCATACTCTATTTGACATTTTCTCAGGTGCTCCTCGCACCGCGGTTTGTCCAATAGGAGGTCGTCTCTGCTCTATAACCAACCCTAGTGGAGGTCCTCCCCATGTAAATGATCTACCATTCCCTGAAGAACCATCACAGGGAATGAGGGTGGGACCTCACCACTAGAGTAAGAATCCTAAGAAGCCTCGAACAGTTATCAAACTCGTCCACTTTTCATATTTTGAAGCAGAGTGTGATATGATGATGGAAACTTCACCCTGATCCTCTGTTTTAGGGGATGGGGTAGGAAAATGGTGTATCTACATCATCCTTCCTGAAATTGAGTTCCACTAGATGCTTGTATCCCTTCGAAGATAAATACAAGAGGAGGAATATTTGGCCCCTTTCTAGGGACTGGCCATGAAATCCTCTTTATTGTCGACAGGATCATTCTCTACATAAATAAGAGATCCCGGAGAGTTGTTCTAAGGACAAATAGAGGAAGAGAAATATCATGACCCACCACTAATGATCGTGGCCCTTGTACGGGAAACAATGTTCATTATTCCATCTTACCTGGATGTGGGGGTGAAATCAGTGCATTCTTCAGAAGATAGCCCAATATGTGGCGGCTTGTTAGCTCATGTAAATTACTCTCCATCGGTCAATATACCATCACAATGGTCTGACTCGATTCCATTAACATTCCCACAAGCGCCTCTAATAGATGACTAGGGTAATAGAGGTCTGGATACAAATTCTATGCTGAGATGTTTGTGGGACATTCGTGTAGATGACAAGTTCCGAGAGATGTTCTGGCCAACCGCAACTGCAAACTTCAAAATTCTAGAGTCTGTTACCTAGGATGAGGTTATGTGCCTCCACTAAACCTTATGGATGATGCATTTTCATCTGCTTTTCAGATTTTATCATACCCCAAGAGTTGGGAACACTACAGAAACATTGTCTAGTAGAGTCGCTTGGTCCAATTGGTCGTACATCCTGTTTCTCAGCACCCTATGTCATCTGTTAATCATTAGAACGTCTTTAAAAATGTGTAAATAGCTTCACTGAGCTGCAACAAGTTATCATGGAGGCTCTCCCACATATCAGGATCTGTGGATGGGGGCAGTTTTCTGCCCAAAATTTCAGTCATATCCTATGCGAGCCTAGTTTACCTGGTGATATCGAGGATATGTCTCTGAGAGTATTCATAGTGAAAATGGTTTTTCCTGAGAAATACCTAGATAGGGAAACTATAAGAAGGTTCAGAGAAGAGGAACAACTCGTTGGGGTAGTACAAAACCCGAAAGATCTTACATGTGTCCATAGTCGCAAGAAAATAGCTATGGTTGGCCATCTTGCACCTTTAGAGTGATTTCCTCTCAATTGAGACTCCAACAATGGAATAGAGAAAGTTGTAACAAAAAACCCTCCAAAGTGTCTAGCTCAGTGAAAAATAATGAGGATGAACTAGAAAACGCGACGTTGCATCAACAGCTTGCTGAATAGAAAAATATGATTGATGAGCTCCTCACCAAGCATGTAGTGGAATGACAACCAGATTGCGGTAATCCTCAATCGAGGAAACATGACAAAGAGAATGTACAACCTCATCTCGTTGAGTTTCCTTTGAGAGATCTTGACAACCCTTCCCATATAGATAAGGAATAGGATGATGTTTGTGGAAGGTGTCCATAATATGCCTCACCAAATCCAACTAAATTGCATGACAACCTTCCTGAGAAAACATCTCAGGTTCCTCCAGCCGCTCCATATGTCCCACTGGTGGCTCTATAGGTTATTCCACTAGGTCCTCAGAAAATTCCACTAGACACTACATGAGTCGTTGGGCCGGGTTGCCACATAGAAAAACATAACAATGCGTTGGTGGTCAGGGACTCTCATCATGATCAGAATCCCCTCCCATCTGATGGTAGCACTTATTACTCTTATTGAGGTCCTTTAAACTCAACAGGTGTTCATCCCTAATGTTGGAAAGTCATATCTCGCATGGGTGGATGATATTATAGCACCTCTAGGTTTTGAAAATCCCTTTTTCTCCCCCTTTAATGGGACATGTGATCCATTGTAGCATCTGGACCACTTTATTTTAAGGTATGGACCCTTTATGAAATAGTTTCAGGTTATTTAATATTATAGATATATAATAATTTGAGAATGTAAAAAATACATTATATAAATAATTTAGGTCTTCGTAAATAATTGTAAATGATTTTAAACAAACTATGTTAGTGGAAATGGAACAAAATAATTCAACATCCATAGCTGCAGTGAACCAACATAATATTGAAAATGGTTTCATTTTTAGAATAAGAGGAGAAGAGAAGAGGATAGATGGTAGATAATACAATAGAAATATAAAATTATAATATATATATATATATATATATATTATATTTGTGTTATTATTCCATGTTTTATGAGAGATTTTAGGAGAAGTTATGGGAAGAACATAATTTAAAAGAGGTTGTTTGATAATATTACTTCTTGAATGACGTATCCTAGTAACAATACTTAAGGCCTATGGAATTGGAAATTTGGAAAGACCATAAAAAATACTACATGTCCAAGGGAATTTGTGATATAATTCAGTAAAAATTCATCAAAAAATGTCTTAGAATAAATGAGGAGAGGAAGTGTAGAGAAGTGATATTTATAATTACAGGAGAAGTGTGTGTTTTTAATATAATATTCATTAGATTATTGCTTTGTATCAATAGTACCACTTGTTTTGATTGTTGTAACATTGAAATGTAAATTATGCATATGATTTTGAAATAATGAGTTATCACACCATCCATTACTGAAACAAATCTTGTATTTAGCTTAAAATGTTAAATATCAAAAAAAATTGTATACCGCTAATAAATAAAAATTCTCCCTCATAATTTTTGAAAGTGTGGATTTAATAAATGAATTCCAAATTATAAATTTAATATTCTGTGTATAATAAATTTTAATTTTAAATTAATTCGCTATTTATTTAGTAAAATACTAAATTTAAAATTATGATCAATTTTAGAATTGTTTGAAAAATTTCTTATGGTATCATAATATTATATTATCATTATGATACAAAATACTAATAATTTATAAAAACAATTTAGGAAAATATTTATTTTTCAAATTAGATATGTTTTTAAATTTAAAATAAATTGTAAATGTTTTTGAAAAATACAAACATTTATCTTAACATTTTTATAACATTTTTTTACTTGTGTGATGATATAAATATGTTATATTTTCATTTTATAAAACAAAAAAATATCATTTTACCCTTACATAGGTGATGATACTATTATAATAGTCAATTTACTAATACTAAAGGCTATACAACAATTCAAATAGTCAAATTACTATTCCAAGGGCTAGATTATTTTCCCAATGGTCAAATTTCTATTTCAATTATTATATTTTTAATGGACATATGGTATCAAAACCTTTTATAAATACCTAATTTTTTTATTAAATATTCATTTACATTAATTTTATAACAAGGTAATATATCTAATTTTAGGTATTAGTATTTCAATAATAATATTCTACATCATTTCTACAATGTTGTTTGGGGGTGTTGTTATTTTGAGGCATTTGGAAGATCCAAATGTTCATATTTTTGTAATCTTATTTTTTATTTTTTCACATATAAATATTCTCAATTGTCATTTAAATGTTTTCTCTATATATGTAATTTAAAAAATTTTATAAAAAAAATTGGTTCCATTTATATGTGGTGAATGTTCCTTTTAATATATTTGAAAAAGTTAGACAATTTTATAATCAAAATATAATTTCAATTGTTAAATTTATAGTTCTTTACAGTGACTTTAGAAAAAATTTTATAGGATGTGTTCCATGGTGAAAAGTTATTTTAATGAAACATTATTTTGTTAGTGATACTTAGTGAGGAGTGGAATAAATTTACTATTATATCCTGGTGAGTATTGTGATATAGTGGATATTAGTGTACAATCACAGTTATGATTGTATCCTCTGTTGATATCGTACGACATGGGTGGACAAGGTTATATCTATGTGCACATACATTTTATATTGTGTGTTGTGCATGATGTTTGATATAGATGCATTGATGAATATATAGGTCAAACAAGTGTTTGTTTCAACAAGGGAACATGTTTTTATAAAAGGTACTAGCTCGAAAATATTAAATTATACTAACACTCTAATTCATCCCTCTCTAGGTGTCCCATGATACTACATAGTCCATTGACTTATATATATTTTGATACTAGTATTTATAGATTAAAAATTACTTGGTTAATGATTATGATGTGTAATACCTTTTATTACTTCTAATATCATGATATTTCTATTTCAATATAAATATTATGTTCTTTTTTCTTTTACGCTAGTATGATACAATTGAATTAGGTCATTTTTTTAGATTTTAGGTAGTTCCTAGCACATTGATTGGATATTTATCATTCCATGATGGATGTATATAATTGAATACTTATTTATAAATTTATTAACTAGAAAAAATATCATAATTTTTATATTAAAAGTATAATATTTTTTATAGATTTAATAAGTAGTTTTGTTGAACATTGATAGATAGGATTTTAGAAATGACATGGGATGCATGATTTTACCGATTATCTAGAGACATTTCCATTTACTGATGCGATTAGATATAATATTTACATAACTTTGTATATGAATTTCCTCTTACCATGGGATTTTCCCATAGTTCAATGAACTGATTATCACTTATATTTAGTTTTTTAAATAGGATCAAAGCTGGTATATACCATTTTGGACTCCCACAATACACATATTTAGTTGTATTGTTTTTATGACACTATTATTCTCTATATTCCTATTTACTGGATTGTTTTGATTGATATATAATATATATGAAAATAGATTTTTTATTATATATTTATAATAATGGGGAAATTGTTTTATACACTTGATTCATGTATGTGTTACTTCAGACATCATTTTAGGTTTCCTAATGTGTCACCAGATACTCACCCTTCTTGTGAAATATGACAGAAATACAACATCACGTTTTGTATTTTAGGTACCTATAAGTACACATAAATTTATAGATATTAATTCCATAAAATTAATATTATAAGTCAAATATTTAATGATGTAAAATTCATATTGGATGGAGTAATTGTTTGAAATGTCTTCTTATTTATTTTTTTACTTAACTCCAAATTATTGTGGCCTCATTAGTTTCTATGAAATTTTTTTATTGGATTAAATTTTTTTTATTCTATTTCATTTATATAGATATTTATTTGTATATAAATTCAAATTGTTTAGAAGACATTTTTTTCTAATTAGTTGTCTAATAAATTTATTCTATGGCTATATTGACTAAGTATATGAGTTTATGGGTTTAAACCCATGAGGAATGGTGGATATGTTTTAAGTTATTAAAAAGAATATAGTTACAAACTCTAACAAGTAAAATATATCGTCACTAAAATATTAGAGTGATGTATGTTTCTATTTGAAATGAATATTAAAAACAATTAAATAATAAGATAAAAAACATACAAGGAATAACAGTGACAATGAACAACTAAAGAGTTATGACATATTATATTGACATATATTGAGGAAAAAATGTTTTCTATTACAGATAGATTAATCATGACTCTATTAAAATATTATAAAATATATTTGATTTTGTATCACCATCGAGGAAATAACAAGGCCTTGCCGAAAACCTGGTGAACTATTTTAACCCTATATGGCCCTTAATTCCTGGCCTACAAGACTCCGCCTATTTCCCCAAAGACATGTGTGGTCCCATATATAAGACCTCCTATATTATTGAATGGTTACTTGATATATTAATTAATACCCCAATAGGACAACCCAAATTCATTTAGTCTATCTTTTCTTCACATGAAACACCCATGGAAACATCCCAGGAGGATACCCATCATAACACTACTCTAGATGAATCAGGTTTCACTATATTTTTTCAGTCATGTATACACTTGAAAATAAATTTGAACATTTTGGACATGGGTAGTTTCAATTTTTCTTTTTAATATCTCTTTTCGAAGTATTTTAAACTATAAAAATTTTAATGAATTACATCATTATAATGGAACTGACCCCTTAAATATGAATGTTTATCTTCATTTTAGACTATGTATTTGATGTGATACAAAATGAAATAACCCAACCTTACAAAACTGTTTCGTGAACTCAACATCCCATGTATCTCAGAAATCATATCCTTCAAATAATAACTAGTCCCCCAAAAAACTTGTTTTATTCTATCTATAAACTTCCCATATACCTGAATGGTTACATATTCTACTAATTCATTCCCCCATATGACAATACATTTTCTTTCAGTGTAGTTTTTTTTCACTCACACAGACCCTTAAAAATATCCTATGTGGTCACCCATCCTAACACTAATGTATCCCAATAATTATTAACTATGGTGTTTAATCAGATATTCAACTAAAAATAAATTCACAACTTATTTAAATTTTTATTACCAATTAGTCTATTATATCTCTATTTTCCAAGGGTGTTGAATTTTTTCTAATTTTATCTTTTATTGGTGATATTGAGAACCTGATAGGGAACTAATATAGACACATTCATCTAGTGAATCCTACATTTAGTGACCATAATCTCTCTCATATTTACAATCAGGGTGAGGTTACACTGAAAAAAATATTTTTTAAGATCTCATCATCTTAGAGATGAGACCTTATGATGTTATTTTTCAAATGGATTAGTTTTATATAGTCTAGGGTTCTATGTATTTTTATTGATAGGGTTATATTTCATCATGTAGATGGTTCCGAGTTCAACTTTACTGCTGAATGGGACCATTAGATAATGTAATAAAGTTGACAATTTATGGGATTCTAGTAGATTACCAAATAATTTTTGATGAATATAGATTTTTACACCACTAACACTATAATGAATCAGTTTCCAAAAATGGAATAAGTTAATAAGAATTTTTTTAAAGGGTTTTCTAAGGTTTTACCAACTCTAAGATGTTTATTTCAATATCCAATATCATTTAGGGAATGTACAAATATGTTCTATAACATATTATATTGCCCCGAATAAGCTCTAGAATCTAATGGTGATGTTTGAGGATCTATTGGAAAAGGATTTATCAGACATAGTGTATCCCTATAATAATCACGGGTACACTTCTCTAAGAGTTATTAAAATACATTGGGCTATTATAATGACTATCACGAGATAAAATAGGGGAATGTAAGGAAAAAATCCTTCATCTAAGAATTGATGATCTCTTCAACCATTTGAATGGATCAGTGGTTCTCAATGATTAATTTCATTCCTAGTCATTATCAGATACGGGTTCAGGAGGATTATTTTCTAGTTATAAAATTTTTTTTCCATATAAACACTATGAGACATTATTGATTCCAATTATGATTAGAAATTCCCCTTAAAATTCATGAGACTAATGAATTAGATCTTTCAGACTTATTTACATTTTCCATAACACATCCCTTCTAGTTGAACATATTTAAATGAAAATTATGTACCATGATATCAATTTATAGTTTTTGTGGTTGATATTAATGAAGATTGTTATATAATTTGTATTTAATTTCTTGTCATGTTAGAAGGTGAAAGCTTAAAACTAGATTTCTGTAGGTGTGAGGAAATACCTCAAAAATCCTTGAGTGGAAGTGGGATAATAATTTAATATATTTCATTGCTATAATTTAGTGTTCATTTAAGGTTCATAATACTATATTGGTAATTATTGAATGGATGACCATTTAACCCAAATTCCGTTCAAGGAATAGAGTTTGATAAGGAGTTTTATACATCACTACACCAATGAAATCATTCAGTTTCAAGGGGTAAAATCAATGATTATCTCTTAATACAATTGATGATTTATTTCTCAGATTCAGAGGAGTTTACATGAGGTTTTTTGGGACCCATTTTCATCCATGTGTGATCTTTCTAACCAAAAATATATTCAGTAGGATATGAAAATAAATCTTCTTGAGTATATTCTTGTGAGTTTGCAAAACATTTTTTTTTGAGTTAGGTCGATCTCTTAACCTAATTATTGTTTTCATATATAAAATTATCACTATATTATTATTAAGACATTCAAATAATATTGTGCTATACCTTGTATGTTATATATTATTGGAAAGATATTGGTGATTAATTACTTATGAGTCTTGAGCTAGTGAGATCAATGATCGAGAAGGTATGGGTGATCCAGGAGAATATACATATTCCCCAAATTAGTCAGATGTCATCCATGAATAGGATAATGTGGGAATTTGAGTATTAGGAGGGATACCATTTGTTCATAAATCTCTCATGAAGTCATTTTATAAGAATTTTTGGATAGGATAAAAAGTTATCCATGATTTTCACAATATAATACTAGTATTTTAATAGTATAAGTGAGTTTTTATCACCTATATCTAACCGCATAGATGAATCAACTGAAAAATATTTTCCACATATCAATGCTAGGACAGTATGTGAAATACCCTCCACACATTACCCACTAGGGTGAGATGAATGATGTTGAAGAAACTATATTTGTCGAATAACCAGTGGCTACTAATGGTCAGTATGATAGGATCCTCATTTGAATATTACTCCCTTGTTTTATGTCATATGGAAGCATCAGAATATCTTGGAGAGAATATGAGAACGTGATAATCACTTGTGAGATAAAAAAGTATCGTATTTCCATTATTTTTTACTTTTTAGGATGAAAATAATTGATTTTGGGGAGGACATTGTGACCTTGATGGAATAATAACTATGGACATTTTTAATATTATTTATAATGTTTTCAAGAAGTTAGATTATTTTATTGGTGTTTTAGGTTTTTAATAAAACAAACATAATTTTTTTTCATTTTATCCACGTGTGAGTGAAAATTTTATAAGTCCAAAATGTAATCATAAATATAAATTCCAACATTGTTTCCATGTCTCTAGTGAGCATTTTTTCTAAAGAATGTACAATTTTCATGATTGGTCTTAGAATCATGGGAATGAGAAATAATAATCATTCATTAAGTCACCATATTATCTGAATAAATATAAATTATTATTTAGTAATGGTAATTTGTTTTTGACATATGAATTTTTTTTATGTGTGTCACAACCTAACCCACTGGGGATCGAGTCCTAACTACCCTAATCCCACCTCTATAGGATAGGGTTGGAAAAAAGAAATGAAATGAATAACAAATATGGGGGGGGCTTTGCATTTTGTAGCTATATGCACACACGCAACCATCTCAATATTGAAGTATATATGAATAATTATAAAATGATGTAGTATATTTAGAATACACATGCATGCCAAAAACTGCCATGGTGTACAAGAGTACAACTGTGTAAGATGAAAATTAAAGGGAAAAAATAAATGCCCAAGTAGAAATATTTCCTAACATGGAAAAACTGGAAAAGTAAAAATGTTGAGACCAGGTGCACTCATCAGAGCAGAGAAAAATGGATTTTCGGAATTAGAGGGTATCGGTATGCCATCGGTACCAGTCTGTTCTTGCATGGGAAGCCTAGCCAGACGGTCATGCAAAGGTGGAGAGCTACTATCATGATGATGTTGCTGGGGAGGGGCAATTCCTTGCCGATAGTCTGGTTGATTTCACTAAGATGTTCGGGTCATGCAATCTCCTAAGCCTACGGACCATGTAATCTCTGAGCCTATGGGCCTTTTAAGGGTTCCCCCTCATCCCTTGAAATGGGGGTTATCAAAAATCAATAAAAATTAAGGCCTCCGGGCCATTCAGGCTTAGCTTCTAATCTCCAATCATCAACCACTATATATAGTCCAATTCATTGGGTATCTCCAAGGTCTTCTACAATGGATGATGACTTTTCCATCATCTTCATAAGACACAACATGTGTGAGAGAAGACAATGCAAGGGTGAGTATATACATACCTATTAGGATGCCTCGAAAGCTGAATGGGTAGTAGTAAGAGACACGATATAAATATTAAGATAGTAGTCAACTCACCCTAAAGAAACTGAGTACAAATCAATAACATGTATATTTATTATCAAACCAAATAAAACCAAAAAAAATAGAGAAGGGGATCTCCCCCTCATAGCCCAACCTATGAAAAAGTTCCAATAGTTCTATAAGGCTATCAACAATGATCATAATCATGTGCATTTGTCTGAAAAAACATCCAATCCAAGACACACCTCACAAATGTGATGATCAGTTGAGGGGAAACAATCTCTAGGTATAGGACCCATTCCCTCATAAAAAAAGAGGGTTCCACTCAGTTGATATCTTGAAGACCAATGCCTTGTCCCAGAAGGAGGGTTTCACTCATGTAATCAGTAGAGGACCCATGCCCATCCTAGTTGGAGGGTGCCACTCTAATGGCTGATAGAGGACCCATTCACATCCCAATTATATGGTTACTCTCTAATAGTCAAGGACCCATACCTTGACATAATAGGAGGGTGAAACTCAAATAGAAGATAGAGGACCCACTCTCTATCTAGTAGGAGGGTTCCACTCTTATATCCATGTATCCATGTCCAACCCAGTTAGAGGGTTCCACTCTAGTAATTGGTGACCCATTCCCTTGATCCACAGGAGGGTTTCAATCAGTGGATAGGTAGATTACCCATTCCATATCCTAGTAAGAGGGTTCCAATATGATTTTTGATAGTGGATCCATTCCTTTCCCAGTTGGAGGGTATCACTCTAATGGTCGATCAATGAATCATGCCCTGCCCTGCTTTAGGGTGACACTATAATTCCTATGATGATCCTACCAGATCACTTATATTTTCAAGAATCACCTAAATAAAAGTAACTCATATAAAATCTCATATTGAATCTCAAAAAACGATATAGAGGACACCATTATATTTTATACAGGAAAAAAACTTCAGATAGGATGCTCGTGGTGCCCAAATCTGAGCCCAAATGAAGTAGATATGAGAGACTGAACATTCCTCAAAAATGAATTTGGGGAAAACAATGTGTATGGGACCCATATGGTGGTGGTCCCATTATTATTCCTAGATGTGTCCTGGATGGTACATGGCTCACTTTCCTTATAACACTATATAATATTTTGGTAGACTATTGGACATACCTCATCAACAAAGTCCCCCGCACATGCCTTTCATCGTTTTAGTGTAATGTTTTCTCGTGCATTTTTAATTAGGTACATGATGTTTAAGGTCCACACTGACACTTTTCATGATCCACCTACTTAATCCCACGTACTATTGTAATAACATGGCCTACCTCCCACCATAAATGGTGTCCAATTCCATATAGGATCTTAGCTTCATATCCATTGTAAGTGAAAAACTAATCATCCGTGGATACTGTAACGACCCGAAGTTTTATTAATGGAAAATCCCTCTTGATCTAGTTAAATGTCTCTTTATGCAAAATGTTTTTATAAGATGTCAACTTCGTTGGTTTTATGTTAAGAATTTTTTCCATTTCTAATATAGCCATTGAACAGGGATCACATGATTAGTATAAATATAGGGCTTTAACAAATCCAATTTACACGGACAAAAGAAGCGATTGCCTCATCCAGTAGAATTTCTCTATATGAAGTCCATTTGTCGGATCTCGGAAAAGAGGTGGCGTCCTTGGGTTTCGATCTTGACCAAGCCCAAGCTGAGCTTCATCATGTCAAGCTCGAACGGGACCGTCTACGGAAAAAGTGTAAGTTGATAGAAATTACCACTCGAGCGATGTTATCTGAGCCACCCCAAGAGTATGTCACCATCGCACACCTTACCCTTAGGTCTTATGCAGCTGTTTTAAGGGGTTATGTAAGAAATCTCAAGTACTATGTTCATGTACATTATGTTTTTATATAATAATTAAGATAATTTCTTTTCATTATTGATACATTGTAAATAGTTTTTAAAGTACAAATGGTGTTTTTAGTTATTATTTAATTAAGAAATCTATTTTATTAAATTAAGGAATTTTTGAATTAAATAATATTTTAATCAAATATTATTATTATTATTATTAAATTAATTTTATTATATATAAATGATCATATAATTGTATGAATGCAATTGTAATTTTTATTAAGGTTTGAAATCATTTTTTGTCAAAAACCGTGAATTTTCGATAAATGTCGGTTTTTATTTTAAAAGTGAAAATTATCATATTTATAAAATTATTCAGAAAAAATAAATATTATTTTTGGAATCAGGACGTCGAAATTATCCAACGGTGAATTTTTCACAATTTTCTGAGACAGTCAAATTTTTGGGTAGAAATTAAATACCATTTAAATATATAATGTGTTTTATGACATCATAATGATTCAATAGTGATGTAATAAAATACTATAAGCTTTATTTTCTGCCAATATATGTTTCAAAATTAAAATAATGTTCTTTTGGGTTTGCTTTACTTACTTTTCAAAACATTAATGGACCCCTCAAAACTTATTAAACACCTTGTGTTTTTAAATTGTTTTCCATGGGAGTGTGACTCACCTCCACATAAGCAACCTTATTATTTTAGGAATTTTGGACTTTGGCCTTATAAAATATTGTTTTCCTCTTCCCTTTTCCAGAAACCAAGTGCAAAAACCATGGTCTGGTTTGTGTTTCTGATTAATTTAATATAAGGGGTCCCAAACCTCAATAATAAAGAATTCCCTCACCTTTCATATACAAACCCACACAAGCTCCCACTTCTCCTCACTCAAAGACTTTTGAGTTCGTCCAACCTCTTCCATAATCTCTCTTGAATCATCCCAAGTTTCCCCAAGCTCCCAAGAAGCCTCTCTCAAGCCTCTCTCAAGCCTTTAGAAGCACACTTCCAAGTAAGGGTTTTTTCTTCCTTTCTCATTTTGTCAATTTTCTTTAAGTTGTTTTTCCCTTTTAGTTTCAATTATAAATGTTGGGGTATGGTGTTTCACCTCCCTCATACTTCCCTATTTATGTTTAAATTATGGGAGACTCCTTTATCTCTCATTAAATTCCTCCCATGTGCACCTGTTACTATGCCTAAATTCCGAAAGGAACTTCTCTCTCTTCTTTTACATTCAAGTAATACTTTTGTATCATGAATCTAAATTCCATTAAAATTGTTTGTACATGTACCTATATAACCCCATTACTGTCCATTTCATGTAAATATGATGATACACCCCTTTCTCTCTCATCAACCATTTTTATGAATTCTTATGTCACGCTGTTATGCTGCCGAAATTGCACCGATTTTCTATGCCAATGCCATTGTGTAGTGAAACCAAGCTCATTTCTCCATCAAGGGTATTCACCTTTATGCACATTTACTTATTGATTATAAAGTTTCATGTATGCATTCCACATTCCTTTATCATGTAATAAATTATTATGTATTATGAATCCATGTTTTATGATCCATGTGGCACACTTATGCATGAAATGAAATGTTTAAGAAGGGTGCGCCCTTATAGCGCTCTAATGCATTGGGTAAAGTATAGTATCACGATACGCATGTGCAATGAGTTTTGACTCATTCTAATTCAAGTGAAACGAGGGTTTACTCGTCCTTTATGTGCAGTGAGGATTTACTCATGCTCTATGCGCAATGAGCCTTGGATCATGCTAATTCCATGTTAAGTGGTGTTGCCACATTTCCATGATATGATTATCATGATTTATCATGCCTTTATGTTCATGTTTCTATTATTATCTATTGGTATGCCGATTGTCTAACATGTATTGTACTCCTCATGTTATTCCATGTGTACTCCCTTACTAGGATTTATATCTCACCGTTTTCTTATTCATGTCCTCAGGTTATCCCATACAATGCTATGCACGAGGGAATGTAGTGGTCATGTAAAGTAAGTTTTCAATAAAGATGTTGTATTTCATGTTTTATGTTTTTATGTAATGATCCTAGGCCCCAAAGCCACTAAACCTCTCGTTCTTCTTTGTTTTATCAAGTGAAGTTTTATGTAATAAACCATGTTTAAGTTTTCAATAAAAGCAGGGTTGTCATAGATACATATCATGTGGTCCCCTCACATGGTGTATCTTATTAAACTCCAGGAGAATCCCTATCCTCCACTGAAAACATAATACAAGTCATGTGTTCTTTGGAACTACCTGACATGTAGTTGGGATTTTTACAAAAACATAGATGAAAATTTTTAGTTCCAATTCCTTCCTCCAATACTTTGGATCACGCCTCCAAGAAACTTAAATCAATGAAAAAAAACTTGCAATTTTTTTTCAGCCATCCAGTGGACATAAATTTGTTTCACTGATTCATAGTGGTTCTCCTCATGACCCAAACTTGTCTCTTATCACCTTCCATTACTAATTTGGATTTAGGGTCATCAAATCAATCACCAAAAATATGATATTCAACAAAATACACCCCTTATTCATCATTCCATTTGTTGAACATGATTTTTCCGTGGATCTGGGGGTCCGATAGTGCTCTTTCTAACCGTAAATGTTTAATCATGACCCCATGGTCCAATGATGATTAGTTCAAATAACATATAGAGAAATAAATAATATACAGTGGTGCAATGATCTTTGTCCAAGTGTTCAATGCCAAAAGATATAGATTTTGAGTTCCAGGGTGAGAAATCTCACAATTCAATTTAAATGTACACATGGGTGCTTGAAATGACTTGTAATTTATATAGATTAAGGAATAATATGATCATCTTAAAATATTTAATAAATTAGGGAAGAATTCAAAAATTCTTTATTCCTACCTCATTTTTCATCATTCTTCATGATTAACATTATTTCCAACAATGAATATGAGTTTTCGTGTTCTTGTCATTTCAATCTGTCTAGATCTGGAGTTTCAACAACATTGAATCATGATTCGCCAATGAGATGTGGAATAAGAAACTCTCATTATCCTGAGTTTTTTGTGGATAATCATGTAGAATTGTTATAATGAGGAATTTAAATAGAATCCAATTTAGGTTAATTAAATTAAATAAATAAATTTAATTATTTATTTAACTAAATTCACCCACACATAACTATTTTTCTTCAAAATTGTTATGTAGAAAAATTTTGTGTCCCACCTAAGGTAATCCTCGCATTACAGACTCAACCATTTTCTCATATTTCAAATTCATTATTCCATTTTAGATTTATTAAATTTTATTAAATAAAATTCATCCACCTAATATGAAATATACTTCATTTTTTTTATAAAATTAATTTTGGAAGCATCGTGCCTCAGAATTGCATGTTTTTTTAGTTCTTACCTCTAAACATATATCTAGAAATTTTACAAAGTCTTACATGGAAAAATAGGGTCTTGACATCATTCCCTCCTTCAATATTTTCATCCTTGAAAAGAAAAATTATAGAAACATACCAGGATTCTAATCCTTCATATGGATCTCCCACTTCGAAGAACATTTATACATGCTCACTTGTTTCCACAACACAGGAATCAAAGGGGTTTGACATTATCATGTGGCCCTCTTTTGATGATCCTTGATTTCCAAAAGGTGATCTAAAAAAGTGACTCCATCCTTGATTCCTAACTCACCCCAGTCAATACTGTGCATGGAGTCATGAACATGTCTTATCAGTAGTGAAACATGGAAGACGTCATGCACCCACACCATCTATGGTGGATAAGAGAGGCAGTGAGAAACCTCACCCACCCACTAAAAGATATCGAATGACCACTAAACCTTTTTGATACCTTTCTTTCCAAGACTAATGTCCAAAATCATCATCATGGGGTGAATCTATGGAAAATTAGGTCTTCCTACATTAATTATGAGCGCCTATAATGTCAATATACATAATATTTCTATCGACTCTAGGTTATCCTCATCAACTCATGGATGGCCTAGATCTTCTTTGTACTCACATTCATGATCTTTGTACCAACAAGATATACATCATTGATTTATTTCTATCATAAGGGTGACATAAAGATCCTCATGTACATGTCCTTGAAATGTATAACACTGATAATATATTGGTATCTATTACTGTATAAAAACTCTACCTAGGGAAAGTGATCCTCCCAACTCTGGTCGAAGTCTAGAAAGAAAGCCCTCAACATATCCTCCAACACATGGATAGTCTGAGCAGTCATCCCATATGTTTAGGGATTTTTTTCTATATTAATTCTAATATCTGTCCCAAATGCCTCATTTGTACCCCTCCAAAGCCATGATGTGAACCGCGCATCACGATCGAAGACTATAGTCAAGGGCAGTGGATGAAGAAGAATAGTCTTCTGTATGTGCATCTTCCATAAACACTATTCATTGATTGTAAGGAAGTGTGTCGAATTTATGAGTCTGTAAACTATCACCCATATAGTGTCATGGACCATATTTTTCTATGGAGTCCCTATAATAATTTCCTTGGATATGTCTTTTCATTTCCACTCTTTGATCTAAAGGGGCTACAAAACTACTAGAGGAACTTATTTATCATCCTTCACCCACTGACAGGTGAGGCCCTAACAGATGAACTCAGCCACACTCCACCTCATTTTTTCCACGAAAACTACCCCTAAAGGTCTCTATATATATTTCTCACACTATGATTTATAGCTAAAATTGATTTATGAAACTCCATCATCACATCCTCCTGAAACGTGATTGGAACCACTGTCTGTTCTTATAAAAGAATGACATGATTCCATCCTTTAGAAAATTCATTGGGTGAAACTCCTAAGGTTATATGGTCACACAAGAGCTCATAATTTATGTATCCCAACTGCTACTCTCTCACATGCTATTGAAGTAGAGTAGCCATCACATCAAATAAAGGAAAGTTTCACACTACTGCACAACCAAGGTTATCTATAAGGAATACAAATTCTTAGATGCCTCATAAAACAAATATGCATGGTAAATCCTGCTAAGGGAACCATCTCCCATATTTCTTTTCTCTAGAGTATAGCATATCTCAAATTCATAGTCTTGTAGGAACTCCAAATTGTGGATTTTTTCTCAGGTTCAAATATTCCTACATGAAGACATACTCGAGACTCTAATAGTGTTGGTAAACCAAAAAGAGATCTCCCAGAAGTAATTGTCTCAAAATCCTTAGAGAAAAGACTACCATTTTAATCTCTAGTTCATGAATCACGTAGTTTTTCCTATGGGGTCATGACAACCTAAACCCATATGCAATAATTTCCTATCTATACATCAACGTGAAGATGATCCCAGCTTATAAGGCATTGAAATACACTACCTACTCCATGTCATCCCCCTGTAGTCTCAAAACAAGATAACTCATTAGCCTCAGCCTAAACACCTCGATGAACCCATGGAAATTCTTATTCTAGGTAAATAGATTCTCTTTCTACATCAGTTTGGTCAAATGGGCTATACTCCTAGAGACTATTTCCAAAAACCTCTTATAGTAACCCACCATGGGAATATAACTATGATCCTTTTACATTCTCTTGGGTGGCTCCATGAAAGAGTTACATTGATCTTTTCTAGGTACACAACTAAACGAAAATCATAAATGTAATTACCTAGAATGTGAACATCTTGAATATTTAACTAGAACTTCAAGAGCATACCATAATGCGGGTTCTCCTCAAGAAAATATAATATTATCCACAAGTTCTCTTCTTTATCCTCTTATAACACATAGCATATGAGTATATCATCAATGAATAGAACCAAAACCTAGTACACGTACAACTTGAATATCAGGTTAAAAAAATTCAGAAACACAACAGGGGAATTTATCACACCAAACAGAATCATCAATAACTCGTAGTTTCTATATTGTCATCAGAATGACAGCTTCCAAATATCAACATCATAAACTCTCAAAAGGTAGTTTCCATACCAGAGATCAATCTTTTACAACCATATTTTGCCTCTCATCTAATAAAAGAGGTCATCAATCCTAAGAAATGGGTATTTTTTCTTTACTGCGTCCTGTTTGGGTAAAGATAATCTATAAAAATCAAAAAATCCCATACATATTTTTCACGAACAACATCGCACTTTCCCATGGGGACACCCAGGGTCTGATGAAACCCCTCTTTTGATGGTCATCCAACTACCACCAAAACTCCCAGAGCTCAGAAGGGGCCATCTGATATACCACAGAAGATATCGAGGTGGTCATGGGATGCATGTTGATGAAAAAATCCATCTCTGGCCTCAAAGATAGTCCGAAAACATACTTTGGGAAGAAATCCATAAAATTCTCCATGACTAAGTAAATCTATATGCCTAAAAATCTTGCTACACCCAGGGATTAAATCTTCAACAAACTGGTGATGGAATGCATCCTAGTACTTGAAAACCCCACCAATCCGACCATACGATCTCTCTCACCTGCAAAGGATCATCTTTCCCCATCAGTGTGAAAGAATATGACTCACCCACTGTGATACTCAATTTGGACTCAAACCATGAAAATACAATCCATAATCAAGACTATGTTCTATAGTTCCATCGTGAGGACCAAAATGCCCCATGACATCCTCCCTCCACCAAGTGACTTCTCACACTACCAGTGGATGAAAGATATAGAATAAGCATTCCATGTAGAAGCCTCAAGATAAAGCTACTAAGATAAAGCCTCAACTAGGAGCTCTAGCTCTCACACCAATAATATAGAGATGAAGAAATGTCTCAAGCCTATGTCGACTAATACAGAGGCAATATAAGAATAACCATGGAGAATACCTCTAATCATCTCATGTGATGTTCAGTCATAGGAACCCATTACCTTTAGTTGTATATGACCCCGACTTCTAGCTCCATGATCATGACATGGGATGCCTAATGGTGATGGTGGAAGGATCTCATTACATAATACACAATACAAATATCATTCTCCTATAGCTCCACCTTCCACTCTGTCAGCTCCACTTTCTTGGGGGCCACCCTTCCCATTCCTAAGAGATCCTTGATCACGACTCTACCACTATTGTGGAGGTCCATCAACTACCTGCCTAAAATTCATAGCGCATCATATCTGGAATTCATGAACCATGTGACCTCGATGATCACATGTAGAGAACCACCCCTATCTGGGATTCCATGTTCATCTATGCTACTGCTGACCTCATGTCCTAGCCTAATCCTAGGAGGATCTCTTACACTAAGATCCTATTGACTATCATGTTCTATATATTACATAAAACTCAGAAATTTGACACCAACTTCTAGATTCATCTTTTTGGTGTTCCTCTGATAGGAATAACTTCATAACCATTGTCGACTCCAACACCCCAACAAAGGTGGGAATAAAAATGGGTACCCCACTGCCATGTATATTTTTGTAGAGTCCCAAATAAAACTTTTGTTATTGGATGTATCCATCATGAATAATGTTATGGGACTACTATGTAAGGTATGTAAATGATGAAACATATTCATACACATTTATCCCTCCCATCCAAAGCTCCATAATCTCTTAAATTTTTACCAAGTGTAAGAAGTAGGTTTGGTACTTCTCACGAAACAAATTTTTAATGTTAGGCCACAAGAGTGTCAAATGATTGTGCATCTTTTAATCAAGACTCAAATAGAGCCTTGATTATTCATGGAAATGGATATCTACCAATGAAAATATTTGATCTTTCAGTGTAAAGATATGACTAAAAACATGGACTGCCAACTCTAGCCATTCCTCCACTGCTTGGCAATTTACATCCCCATGGAACCCTAGTGGTATATTATACATGAACTCAATGAGTGCGCTAGGCCTATGAATAACCATTACTGGATCATCTTGTATGATATGATACTCAAAAGGTTGGGTATCATATACTTGTCCACCTGGAGGAAGGATCTCAAGGGATGGACCCTATGTTGAGGCCTCATCACTCATCAGATCATCATCATGATAAGGAACTAGTAACTTGGATAGCTTTCATTGAGGAGAGATCCTAAAATTTTAATCAAGATGCACCATGGTATTATTTGAAGATGTATTAAAAAGGGTAGATGACTCAACAATATTAGTCAATGTATCAATATTATATCATGAATGTATAATTTTATCCTTGAAACCCATATCTCGGTATGTCGACTAGAAAAAAAAGTAGTCAATGTCCTAATGAAGGTAAACATAATCTACCACACCAACATTGGGTTCCCTAGTCTAAGAGTAGAACTCAAGAAACATTGAAACTTATTTCCTAAGTCCCAAATTAATCCTCGTTAGGTGACTACTCCAAACACCATCTAAAGGATTGAACCACCATTGATACCCATCTTCAAATACTCGAACCAATGGGGCCCAAGATACAACTACCCCCAAGACCACCTGCATAGGCTAGGGTCATGTGAAAATTTCCGAAATACAAAACTAATATAAGAGGTTGTTCCTTAATGTACCTGTAAGCATAAACCTGGGAGTCTAAATATAGAGGTGTATATGAAGAATAATAAAAAGATGCAATATCTATAGAATATCCATGAATGAAAAAAAAACCTCTCTGGTGTACAAGAGTATATAATTGTAAACTAAATATTAAAGTGGAATAATAAATTTAGAATTAGAAATATATTCCATCCAAAAAAACTATAAATGTAAAACTATTGAAAGATCCCAACTCTTGATCTCTATGTTCTGACCCCTATATGTGGTTTAATTCACTAGGTATCCTTAATCTACTCAGAAATATCTACCAAAAATTCCATCATCTTCATAAGGAAAGGAATGTGTAGGAAAATCCCATGCATGGGTGAGTATATACATACCCAGTAGGATGCCCCAGAAGATAAAGGAGGAATAGTAAGGGTCATAATAGAAATAAATAGAAAATAGATAGCTCAACACAAAGAAATAGAGTAAAAATTAAATATTATGGATAAAAATATATATATGATCAAACCAAAGAAACACATATGATAGAGATGGGGATCTCTATATAATATCCCAACTGAAGAAAAGAGTTCCAAAGGTTCTAGAACTCCATCAACGAGTCCCAACATCTCATGCTTCAATCTAAAAAGACATCCAAGTCAAGACACTCCTTGCCACTATGCCACATAGTCGAGGGCCACAATCTCTATGTAGAGGACCCATTACCTCATAAAAAGGAGGGTTCCACTTAGTGGATAGATAGAAGACATGTGAACTATCCCGGAAGGAGGGTGACACTCAATTAATTAGAAGGGGACTCATGCCCAACCCAGTTGTAATGTTCCACTATAATAGATGTTATAGGACCCAAATCCATCCTAGTTGGAGGGTGCCACTCTAATAGTTGAAGACCCATAAATTGTTACTATCTGAGTTTCCACTCAGGTAGAAGATATATGACCCATTCAATTCAAATATAGTGGGTTTCACTCTCATATTTTAGGACCCATGCCCATCCTAGATGGAGGGAGACACTCTAGTAATCAAAGACCATACCCTGACACAGTATGAGGGTTCATCTCAGTGGATAGGTAGATGACCCATTCCCTATCCTAGTAGGATGGATTCTCTATGAAAGTTGATATAAAACACATTCATATCCATATGGAGGGTACCACTATGATAGTTTATTGATGACCCATGCACTTCCCAATAAAAGGGTGACATTCTAATCCTTATAATTATACCTCCTAATCATTGTAGTCATCGAGCAGCGACTAAATAAGAATTATGCTAGTATAATCTCACATCGTATATCAAAATAAAGTATGGAGTTCACAATTGTGTTCTATGTTGAAAAACACTTAGGGTATTCTACTCACAAGACAAAATCAGAGTCCAAATGAAGTAGATGTGAGATACGAAACATTCCTCAAAAAGGAAGAAGGGGTATAAATCATGTAGGGGACCCACACAATGTGTGGTCACTCATTTTAGCATTGTTGTGTCTTGTACAGTACACATATCTATAACCGTGTTGCACTATACAGTGTGTCTCATCCCGAAGGGGTCATTATCATGCCTCTGGCTATATCAGTGTAATGTTTCTCTATGTCTATGTACTCTGGTACACGACGTGTAAGATCTAGGATGGAACTTACCATGTGCATCGTTCTCAATACTATGTAATATAAAATGTACATGGAATGCTGCCAAACATACAGAATGTGAAAGGGAACCTGAGATTCTAGGTGTGTACCCTCTATACAGGCCAAGTTGGTCATCCATGGATACATAGTGTGTGGTCCCTCTACATTTCGTGTCATATTTATCTCTATGAGAAACCCTAACTGCTACAAATACAAGACAACACAACATGTGTTCATTGGAACTACTTGATGTGAAGTTGATATTTTTATAGAAAATTAGATATAGTTATGACATTAGAGATCTAGCCACAAATGTTTCGGATATCGCCTCTAAGCTACCAAAATTTGAAGGAGACAACCTACAATTATCGTTTTCGGCCATCTGGTGGCTGCAAATTTGTTTCATTGGTTCAAGGGGGTTCGTCTCACACCCCACACACACCTTCCATTTTTTTCCATATTTTATTTTGATTTTGAATCAACAATATGATCACCCTAAATCTGTAATCCCATAGAATTCATCCTTAATACACCATTAAGTTCATCACATTAAAATATTCCCTACATCTAGGGGTCTTATTGTGCTCGATCCCTCCCAGCAATGTTGAATAATGACCTCATGGTCCAAAAATGACTAAGGAAAATAATAGTGGGAGAAAGACAGATAAAAAAGTGGTAAAATGACAGTTATCCAATTATTCATGACTAAAAGATACATATCTAAGGTTCTAAGGTTAGAAAACTGAATATTCAATTTAAATGAATTCGCATGTTCATGAAATGGCTTGTAATTCACACAGATCAAGGAATAATATGATAATGCTCCAATAGTTTAATAAATTGAGGTAGAATCCAAAAATTGATGGGTCCTACCTTTTTCAGATAATTCATTGTTGAAGAATGCACTCACCAATAAAGAATTTGAGTTCATCCATTCAACTCATCACTATCTTCCTAGATCTAATGTTTCGTCAAACGCCTAATCTTGATTCACCAATTAGAGGTAAAATGAAAACCTCTTAATTATCTCCTGGGTTATGCAGATAAAGATAGTGAATTGATATAATGAGTAAATTATAGGGAATCTGATTTAGTTTAATTAAATTAAATAAATAAATTTTTTTATTTAACTAAACATGTCCTTACATGACATCTTTTATCTACACTCCCCAAATTGGCCTATTTTAGATGATGAATAGTGTAAAACTCACATTATGCACTCAACCATGGTCTAATATTTCTTATCCAAGATTCCAATTAAAATTTATCCCATTTTTTTAAGAAACTTCATGCACATAATATAAAATATTTGAAATATTTTAAAAAATTAAATTTCAGGAACACCAGACACTAGAATTTCATATCATCTTTGTACCTAATTCTGGAAAAATGTCAAGAAATAATCCAAAGTAATATAAGGGAAAAAATAAGAGTATCTACAATGTGCCTATTTAATATATACATTGAGATAATATCATTAAGTGAGTTGAATGGGAATTTTCAGAGTGAATCAGAATTCCATTCAAAAAAGGATTTATGGGAATCCATCATGGAAGAATGAATCCCTCCATTTAATTCCTTATTTTTAATCAATAATTCATCTACATAATTAGTTTCCATAATAGAGAATTGGGATAATAATATCTCTTCCCTCCCTTGGATGGAGATAACCCTAGATAATTTATCTAAGTATTCAAACAATGATGGAATATTATTCACTAATATATAGATCCTTCATCATGTTCTTTTTTAGGGAGCCTTCAATGAACATGGATTATAATATGACTGTTGAAGTATTTTTTTGTTATCTAGTGAGAGTTGAAAATCTAATCATTCAATTAACCACATTATCCCTCTAATGTAATTTTCCATCCCAATGGAGGATTTTTCTCTACTAGTAGGATATTGTAAAACTTTATAGAATGTTTTAACATTAATAATAGGTAGATATAATTATTCAATTGTTATTTATTGGATTTTTATATTGAAATTTACTGAATTGTAAAATTTATCTTTAATTAAGAAAATAACATATTTATGGTAAATTTAGTAATTTATTCAAATATGGGAATAATGTAGGGATAAAGCATCCATGATTATTCTCAATTTTTATTTTCAAAAGAAGTTATACATGGATTATGTTAATTACATTTTTCATTCAATTTAAAAAATATTATAATTTTATTCTTCATTAATTGATAAATTTTTAATGAATATAGTTTTTACTATATTGATTCACCCATAAAAATAATTTTTCAATAATTCGTATTTTATATCTCCCCCCTCAAGTCTCAAATTCTGCATTTATTCAAAGGGTTATTTTGTATTTGGGTGTTTGAGTTCAAACAGACCATAATTTTACAATTTATCCCTCCTAATTATTTTTCTCTAAGTTTAAAACATTAGTGAATAAAACAATAATTATAACTGATAAATAGTTTAAGGACACACATATCAAATCGAAGAATAATTATTTTTAATCAATTCCATGAAAGTATTTAATCTGATAATGTGATTAATTGGAATTAATATGGAGATAAAAGAATATAAAAGATATAGAGAAGTAAAATCATAGACCTAGGGGATTTGGGGTCCCATATCGCCTATGATGAAGTTGGAGGTGGCAACATGAGTCATTGATCTCTATGTGTACTGGGCCTGGAAAACCTAACAACATGAAATATAGCCTTTCACATAACATGTTCTGTATCCAAAATATACAATGAGAGATTTTTAATTTTTTGTTAATATCATACATGATGTTCCTATCGGTTAAACACCATGTTTTTTGGGTTTTGGAGCCTTGGTGTGTATTCCATATACATTCCATGCAACATTATTGGACACACATGATGTGTCACTTTGTAGACTCACATTGTATTTCTAAAGAGGAAGATGTAAATATACTAACATTGTAGTCCATGTGGTGATATGAACTTATATGACTTATATTACACAAAAATTCTATACACACCTAGGGATATTACTCTATATATACCATGATCATGCCATAATAATTGAGTAAATCTACATTCTATGCTGTAAAAATATGGTTTGTAAACTATGAAACATGATATAGTTCCATGGTTGTACATGAATATAATTTCTTGAGTGACCTAGAGGTCAAGTACCCTATTATTATATTCAGTTTCTATGCTTTCACATGGAATATATCATCGAGTCTTATAATAAGGTATTTATATTGTGTTCTCTAGAGAATATGTCATGTACTAGTCATTTTGGGGTGTTTTATGAAACATCTCCCTTATGCATCAAAAAAGAGAATATAAATTGCCCATATTGACTACTCTTCAATATAGGATTTCATGGATCCTATTTATTTATTATCAGAAGATTATTCCATAAATTGATTAGTAAAATGGGTTCCTAGTTCAAGATGATATGTTAGTAAAATGTTAGTGGGATAGTTGTAGAAAATGCATAGTTTTTAACCCCCCCATTACCTTCAAAAATTGGATAAAGATCCACAAAAAAAATTAGGAATTAGAAACCCCTTAGAGACCAGAGGAAGATGAATTACATCCTAATTTCAAAGGACCTCCATTCATGAATAGGATTGTAACTTCCATGAACCCAATCTGGTTCTTGTGCCTCATACTCTAGGAAAATTCCATACCCCTTATGTGGAATTCCATTCTTCAGTGACTTCTAGGTCCTCTAAATATAGAGTTTTATTATTTACCTATGTGATAATATATAGATCATTTATTAACATATCAATTTGATAACATCCTCAACTGATATATTTTCCACTCAATAATGTATGGGTCATCCATTAGGTTCAACATCCCCATGGTTGATATGTTATCTTTTATGAGGTTTTGGTCCATTCCCATTATTATAGATCGATTTTGTTGAAGTAATTAAAAAAACGTTCATTGTGTTATACTATTCTTGAAATAGTATTTGAATTTTAGGTTCCTTCGATATACAACTTTTCAATATTGGATATGTGATTATTGTAGACATACTATAAAATGGTTAAATATTACCATAAAAAATATTTGGGTTCAAATTTTTTCTCTATATTTCTATACTACATTCATCCAATGTTTTTAGGGAATTAAATAGGAAATATTTATACTCCCCTAAATTTTTATCATTACCACATGTGTTGTGTTTATGGAAATGACACATAGTTTGGTGGTGGTATCTGATGTTGTGGTGTTAGAGGAGCTTATGTTTCTTTTTCTTTTAGGTGATTGGTGGTGTTCATAAATTTTATATAGTTTATAATTTTTATTGACACATGAATTTTACCAATTAATTTTTTTGATAATGATATTTATTTTGATTTTTTGGGATTTATACTTATCCTTATTAATGGATTATGTTTATATAGGATATTTTTTATATTATCTATGGATACATGCCTTTTATAGTATATAATATTTATATATACAAGGATTATCAATGTTATATACCTTATCTGAGTGATATTGTTTTGTATATAAGTCTATAAGATAAGGCCTCCCATTTTTTTATATGCCTTCTGGCTGGTCATTTCCAACCCCTGGCCAATTGGTGATGGGCATATTGTTGTAAACTCTGCTCACCATATCCCTTTTTTCAAATTATATTGTTGAGAATTATTGTCATAGAGTAGTGTCAGTATGGATAACCTACTATGATGTTTTCTATGGATTATTTAGGTAATTGTAAGGAACACTAAAATAATATGTGTTGTCATGTGGATACACCCATTATTTTTAGAACTATTCTGTAATGTGTGTGGAATGATAGATGTGATAAAACATCTTTAGGTAAAATGATGGTTCTTATAAAGATAGGACCTAAGGTCCATATGGGATGGTGGTGAATCCACTAGAAGTTGATGGAGTTAGGGTTTTTCCAATGGTATCAATGTAAGTCAAATATTAATGTGTTAGTAGGGGTGCTTACTCTTACAATATGGATGGAAGTGACCACACAATGGTTGTAATGGAAAAAATCACTCCTTTATGTGGTAATTTGGATACCTCACCCATATCAATGAATTTTACTTATATGGAACATAATATAAATAATTTTAGGGGGAATAAATTTCCCAAATACGATAATATTTCGATTTTAGTGACCTAGATTATTGCATTATATCAGCTAATCAACTTAGGTTCAATTATATTCACCACATAATTACATTTAAATTACCATCCAAAATATGAATATTTATTAATTGAAAATTGATCACAATTAGTATTTAACTATTTAAACATTGACTAGTACAATTGAGAAGACTAAAAATGACTCATCGCTTATCAGTACATGAAGTACTAAAAGATTGGTCTTCTGAAAGAATGGATAGTGATAATATATAATTATTTTCACAGTATTTTTATCCTAGTGTTTCATTATTAGAATTCATAAATTTATTATATATGATTAGTTGATTTATAAATGAAGAAATTAATTTTAGTCAACTTCACTTTTGGTTTCATTAATAAACAATAGTAATAAGTGTCATTTCAAATACACAATGATGTGTGGAATGATAGATAGTACTGAAAGAGAGAACAATAACCTCCAAAAAATGATATTAATCCATGTCAAGAACATTCCCTATAAATATTCAAACATATATAATCTTACTCACACAATTATCAAACACAAAAACAATAGTAGAAATAAAGAATATATATATATGAATCTTTTATAATGATAGAATTTCCTTTTGTTTCTTTATTGTCTCTATCTCTATCTGTTCTAAGAATATCCATTAATTCACCACATATATTTAAAAATATCCTTTTTAAAGGTTGAATAATCAATTGCTTAATATGTACACCAATGTAATTAGATGAAATAAAATCTAGAAAATCTACATGTCTCACATGCTCAGCCGATCCTCTAAAAAATTCACTCTCTTAATTTTTATAAAACCCACCATTACAAATTCTTAATATTTTTCACATTTAAAATATTTTATTAACCATAAAACCTAATATAATTTTTCCCATATTTTTTTATTTATAATTTTTATTTTCTTGTAATCAATATAACATGTATTTTTTTGACCTTATTCTCAACAGAACCAACCCCTACATCATTTTGTATATATTTTTGGTGATATTCCTTTTATTCATCCTTTTCTTCTTCGACAGTAGTTTCCAAAATTGACTCATTTCAACTTATTCCTAATGTTCCTTCATATATCAATTTTCAGTATTTCTCTCATCACCCAACATAAATGAATTTCCAATGAGGCATTTAATCGATCACTTTCAATACAACCTAGGGAAATATAATTACATGAAACCACTACTGAGTTGATAATTTATCTGCAAACATCATCTATACCTTCTAATAATAAACCATAAAATTAAATTATATTTCTCAATAAACATTCAATTGAACTTTGGTCAGTATCAATTTCAGTCAACCTTACCCATGAATCATTAATTAATGGATTTTTCTTTCTTGAATGAAACTATAGTCTTCAAAAAACTCCTTCACTATCAAAACTACTATACCTTTATCTTATCCTCAATTTCATAAGGTATCCACCATGTTTGGTCATTCAGTCTCATATGAATCTCATCCAAGTCAACACCCAATCATTATATTTTAATAAAATATTCTACATCATTGAATGCGAAAAATTCTTAGATTGGATTCATTAATTGGTTCCTATTATATAAACCCAATAAATTAGATTTATACATAGGTATTTAATCGATTTTCTTCCCATTACTCTTCAGTTTTCCACATGAACACTATATTTGTAAATGATTGATCCAATTAATATGAGTCATTACACTTTTAATATTTATTCAATTTCTAATGAAAATAATTACACATTTCATCCAACAAATAAGAGAATTTAATAATGATAAAATATGTTTAAATATAAATTATTACATGGATTATATTAAATATCTAATTTACTAATACATGAGGGAACCAGAGTCTTGAAGAAAATAGCCCATAACTAATTCCAAAAAAAATCTATTGTTTTTCATATTCCCTAATTCTGTTAAATCACACACATGTTTATTCTAGTATCTTGTGATCATATAAAAATTGGATGATTTTTTTATATGTGGAGTTTTAATTTATTTTGATATTGGGTGTTTAAATTTGATTTTATTCAATCACTAATGTGTCAGATTATGACATGAGTGGAAATACTGAGGAAATAAACAAAAATAAATAATAAATTACTATTTATGATGAAATGGAAATCAAAGATATAGATATATTAATATCAATATAACTAATATTTTAAATTATTAAAATACAAATAATGTAAATATATAGTATATGAAATCAGGCTCATAATTTCTAATAAATATCATGACTAAAATTAGTACATTACATAAGAAAATATTATAATCCACAAATTAAACATTGATAAAAACTATATTGTGTCATTTAAGGTATTTAATTAATTAGAGGTTATTATAACCATTGAGAATTATTACCATGGAATTATCATACAATTTGGCCTCAAACCTGTTGATAATACATTAGTCAGATATAAATTTTTTATCTAATGTGTATTATAAGGGTAATGTATTGAGTTAATTGGTGCAAAAAAGAGAATGATTGGACTTAACTAGTGGGAACATCATTTATAAAAGACATTTATCATATCATGTGAAGGATGAAATATCACTATGATTTTTCCTATAAAAATATAATATAAAATATCAATATTTGATGTTTGAATAGATCAACTATGTGAGTAGTTGAAATTAACCGAAATTTACCAAATATAATTGTCAGATAAACTCTCAAATGGATGTATTAGATTTTATAACTATACCCTAAATTATTATACTTTAATAATAATTTCTAGTTAATCTATGTATTAATGATGAATTTTTATTGAAATTCTTTTAGTAATAAAATTTATATTAAATAGATACTAAATATTTTGTAAATATTATATTCTTATTAAAAATATAAATTTAACATAATCTGATGTTGAACATTATATAATATAATACATATTTTGAAATTATATATTAAAATTTTATAATGTATGAAATTAATTATTATTTGATAAAAATAGTAAGATATGTTAAAAAAAGAAATCATGAAAGATAAAATAAATATGACATCACATATATTTAATCAAGATCCAATTTTACCACTTTAGTGGTCATGGAAAAATTCTGGGTGTAAATATTATATTTCAGTGTTAAGGGAGTTTATGGGGAACTATGGGTGTACTGGATCACTATAGTTAATGGGTTAATAAAATATTATATATTTAATTTTAATGTATTCTACTCACCACAACTATAAATATCCACCCCTCATCTCATTTCACCACATAAATAGATTTATTTTCTTATTCATATTTCTTTCAACGAGTACATTGCATATTTATTTCATAAATATTGATCTGTTTTGGTGGTTAGAGGGTATGATTCTTGGCCATGAATTTTATATGCAATATATCCTCCTATTTTATCCTCTTTAATTACAATTACAATTATTTTCTTTTCCTGTAATTTTAATTTACATTTCATATGGTGATATGATTTAATTTTTTATTACATTATCATCCATTTTATAGGTTTTTCATTAGATGTTATTTATTCTAAATCATTATTCCCCCTCTCCAAACATTTCTTATGCTTAATTTTTAGTTGTTAATCATCTTCTTTCCTTTTACTGATTAAATATTTTGTTTTCAATATCTTGTAAACACATTATTCATATGATCCATAAATTATTATTCTATTTATTTTCATCCCATTCATATTTTACCCATTGGAGTTCATCAATTCCTTCTTTACATAATTTTTTAAAAATAACCTATCAATGTAAAATTTTTCTATTTATTTATATTTTATTTGATGATGTGATTAATTTTTTTTAAAAATCATTACAACATTATTTACTATGATTTTATATTCAAATATATTGAATATTATCATATTTTAGATCTATTATGAATATTTTATTTCCCATTTTACCCCATTATTCCTTTATATTGTGATGAATATATATATATATAAATGGTCTAATGAAAAGAACTATATTGTCCATGTTTATATATCTTTGTGATGTTATGGAAGTGAAATTTGATTTAGGGTGTTGATCCATCAGACCATTTGTCTTTACTTCTAAAAAATCATTCATGTGTCTAGTGTATTCTATCAATACAATTCTATATTCATGGATCATAATCAAAATATTTATAATTACAATTTTCATGTTACCATATTGAGGGAGGTGGAGGTAATGTAGTTTTATAGGGTAATTCTAGGGAAGTTAGGGTGTCACTCGACATCTATGGTTTCTTATAGAAATATTATCTTTAAGTTGTGTTCTTCAATAGGAATTGATAGAATATTATCCTCAATTTCAACTAATATGATGATATTTTTACATGTAACTTTGAAACAAATTTTGAATCCCTTTGAAGTCTTTGATGAAGAAGCTTCATTTAGAATATAACCCACACTATGAATAATTAAAACTTCAATTTTATAATTGATGGGAATTCACCTTGAAACCATTATCATCTATGTTAAATTGATTTACTATATTTTAACTCACATTTCATAAAAATGGTCCAAAATTGAATATGTATATATATTATGAATGTTTTATATTAATAATCTCACGAATGAATCTTATGCATAATATACTAGATAAGCTACTAGATAGAAGAGACTAGTTATATATCCCTCCAATATATTTGGTAGTGTTTCATCATTGAAGATATTATATAAACTACATGATTATAAAATTATAGTAGTCTCATGTATCCATTACATCATATCCATTCGTATACCATAGATTTGGTGTGTTTCCTTGTCATCATTGGTCTTTGACCAAAGGTCAACGATGTTTTATATTTATTTATTTATTTATATATTCTGATTTCTTTATATACCATTATCATTATTATAATTATTCAATGTTTTATAAAGGTATCTTCTTCAAAATTAAAACATGTTTATTGTTACCGCTACAATGCTTCTAACCTCACAATTTTTTAATTTTTTCTCAAATCCATTGTAAATTATGAATATTAAATAGGATATAAAAATTATTGATTTATGGAAATATATATGTACTATTATAAATAGTATATATATATATATATATTATTTTATGTATTATTTCTTAGTTATCATATAAAATAAACAAAACTACATATGAGAGTAATTTTTTAGAAAGAAATGTTAATTTAGGATTATATATTTATATATTTATAGAATAAAATTCTAGAGTGCAAGACTATGGAATCTCAGTCAGAACCAGATAATAGTTTCTTTTAGGAATTGGAATTAAAAACCTTATATAAATCCATTAATTCTTGTGAACTAGATTATGTGTATAAGGTTTTAATTTCATACTCAATAGTATTTAATTCAATCTTCAACTTATTTATTTTATTCTAATTTATTTGAAATCTGGAGGAAGGATATATGCTAATTTGAATTCTAATTGTGGAGATAGTGTTCAATGAAATAATTTTCCAAATGTTAAACCAAACATCATTTCATCTCATATTGAAAACATCGTAGCGATCTTAATAAAAATAAATTATGTTTTAGTTTAGAACCACCCCATATAAAGATCCCATCGTCACCAAAATACTGAACTTTTTAAATTGACATATTTATGAATAGGTAAATTCAATTATTTTATAGGCCCATATATCCATGTATTGATGAATGTTAGATATCATCATTAGAGTGAATATTTACTATGGTGGAATTATAAAAAAATTCATTTTACCTATTTATCTTCGTGAAGGGAAATATCCTAAATGGTAGAATTTTATAAAACATTTATAGATAAAATAATATATTGAATCTATGTCATGACGTGATTTCAAGATGTTATTCCTCATGATTTATTTCCCTCAGACAATATGAATCATGAATTAGTAGAAATTCCATTAGATAAATCTGAAGCATCACAAATCCATGATGATATAGAATGATAAATTTTTTCCACTATGAAAGTAATATTTTATATATTTCATTGATATAAAAAATAATATGGAAACATTTTAGAATGGATTAAGACCTAGAATTCATATTTAAATAGAAGTCTAAGATATTTAATATTTTGTTGAATTTTTCATTATAATGGAATAGAGAAAATGTAGTTCTTGAATAGTCAGTTTTTATCACAGGGTATTTGATAAGAAGAATAAAAGAGAGAATCATACTAGAGTATCATATGATAAAGAGAGAGAAATGAAGAAAATTAAATATTTCCCATATTGAAAATTTGGTTATAAACACTAAATAAGTTTTATATAAAGAACGATATGGTTTTTTAAATGGGAAATGAGTGCAAATCAATTTCATGAATGATGATAACAAATGATTCAAGTGAAAGTTAGTTTAAATGCATGGAAAATTAAAGAAGAAATGATTTTTTCTCTAAAATATTAAACCTAAGATTCAATGATTTAATTTTTATGATTTAGGGTATAAGGCTAATTTTTTCCAAATTATAAAATAAATTAAGTGAATAGAATTTCATAAATCCTAGATCCTTGATATCTATCTATTTCATTTTCTTCAACAAAATAGAGCTAGAATAACCTAATGAGGTTATAACAAGTACCAAATAGAGATGATCAAAAATGGATTTTTCAATTTTTTATTATAGATCAACTCATTCATTTATATACTAAAAATTCTTAGTGAATCTAAATTCAATAGATCAAAGGACAGAGGTTATCATTTTCAAGGTGACACTAAATGGTGAAATGAGTGATACCATGATATTAAGATATTATACTATTGTGATTTTTTGGGAATTATTACCTAATAATCTAGAGCATATTACATTAGTTTAATATGATTCTATTATTGGTATATAATGGAACTCATCTTATAGGGAAAATATAAATTGATGAGATAATGTTGTTAATATTAATTTAATAAACTAACCTATATTATTAATCAACTTCATGATTGGAAAATAACACCATGAATTAATATTTTCGCGTGACATGTAAGGAATTCAATAAAGGGATGGTTTTGTATTTAATTCCTACGTAGGGGAGTCAAAGGAGGGGATAATGAAGGAGAATAAATTTATTGTGTTTGAATTTATAGATTTCTTCCCTAAATAATTTATTTTTCCTCCCTTGGATTAGTATGTAGATTTCTCAATTGATATTGTCCTCGTTTCTCTTCCTATACCAAATAAAATATATAAAATATCTCAAATTTAGATTAATGAGTTATGGAAGAAAATTTGTGATTACTTTGATAAGGGTTGAATCTGTCATTGTTTGTCTCTTTTTGATTATCCTATTTCATTTTTAAAGAATAAGGTTGTATCTATGAGAATAAGTATTGATTACCAATAACTCAATCATATTATTATTAATAAAAATTCCATTATTAAGAATTTATGATCAATTAAATCAACTTCATGGTGTTTCATATTTTATAATATTGACTTTAGATCTGAAATCATTAAAATATTTTATGAAATTAAGATATTACAATGATTTACTTTTTCCTAGGTATAGAATCTATGGGTTTTTATAATTCATGTAGTTTTGAAAAATCCTCCATCTATGTTTATTACGTCAAATGATAGAATATTTAAGGAATAAATTGATGAGTTAGTGTAAATATTTAAGAATGACATTATTATTTATCCCTTTATTCCAAATTCTAGGAAGAGTGTGAAAAGAATTTGAACATTATATTAAAAACAATAAGGGTGAAAATGTTTTGTAATGTTCAAAAAGAGTGAATAATTCCTATAGAATGTGTCATTTTTATAGAATGTGGTCTCGAGTGATGGTATTTTAGTTTTCCCATAAAAGATAAAAGTCTTACATGAATGCTCTAATCCTTCTTCCATTTCTAAAATCCATCAATTTGTTGGCCTAAAAATGTAATATCCCCAAATTTTCGGCAATTTTTTACATTTATCTGACCTAATGTACTAGTTAATAATGAAGGGCGTTAATTTTACATGCACCATAAAGCATGATGAATGAATCCAAGAGAAAATGGGTATTTTTTTCACTAAACTAGTAAAATACTTAACTTTTGGTTTTGAATGATTAATCATCAATAGTGTTGCTGGAAATAATGATATTTATTGTATATTAATAGAAAATTAGAATTTTATAACATACAATAATAGAAAAATGATTATTCAAGATTATAAATATCTAAATCATGATTTGGAATTGTCATTAGTTAAATTGTCAATCAATATTTGGCATTATTATCTCTACAGACAACAGTTTGATATATATGTACAAACCAGAAGATCCTTAAATACATATTCTTAAAAATGGACTCAAACATGGGGTTGAGGTGATGGTTTGAGGTACTGAAAGATTATTGTTTCACCATCCATTTCATTACTAGAACGGTAAATAAGGTATCTAATTTACTTAAGTAGAAAGTATTAAGAACTCTTACAACACTATGGTTAGTAAAAAAAATCATTGGTAAATAAAAAAGTGATATTGAATTTTAGAATCATAAAGTACAGAGTTGTTTTATAACTTTACCTTTTAGTAGCTCAATTATCATTATTAGTGACTATTGATTCCCTCCAAATGATCATAATAAATTATAAGATTTAAGACATGCTTGAATAATAGGTATTACATTCTCCATAAGGAAAAGGAAGGAGAAACATGGCTACATGAAGATTTAGTGGCTAGGTTATGAGGATCACATAACCCCAAGGGGGAAACATTATCTAATGGCCTTGGGAACATCACGCAAGTTGTTCATGAATATCACAAGATATATCCATGATCACACAAATACCCTCCAACAATCCCTCCTATTCATCAAAATTCATCAAGGAAAGTGATGATGATCACGTGGAGGCTACCAAATGAGCTCATATGATTCGGAAACATGTCAACATAATGATTCATGAGATTTATCTAAATCCCCTATTAAAATAAAATATGAAAAGGTAGAATCATCATGTGAATGTAGGAACATTTATTTTTCTGAAAATGGATCATATGGATTGTATGATCAGTTCAATGATCACACGAGATCACCTACAAAATAAAAACCATGACACTAGAAATCCATTGGGTATGTCACCTTCAATATACAAATTCCCTCAAAAACATCCATTTGATAATGTGATGTGCCTTCATATCCAAATAAAATAAGGGTGATTTTTTGTTAAAATGCTCGCATAGCATCGTGAGATCCAGAATTGATCACATGATGCGCCACATAAAAAATAATTTACCATCTAGGAGAATTATTGCATTTCATTTTGAGATCCAGTATTGATCATACAATTCCCTGATGGACACCCACTGGACAAGTCATGAAAATAGTGGATAAAATTATGAAAAGTTTGCAACTATTTTGTCAAGGAGAATAATGTTGGTTTTAATGCAAAGGCCCTCCGATGAGACAACTAAATAATATAAAGGGACCTAGACAAGTGGCCATTAATCATGAAAAAGACTCATTGATAGGATTCCTAATCATGCGATGACTTCTAGAAATGTCATCATGGTCTTTCAAATGATATTTGACATGTTTAAATTATTATTAAAAATCTATTTGAAAAGAAATTACTTTAATAAATATGGTGATGATGGAGTGTTCTTGCATCCATTTTTTATCATGTGGTTCCATGGATGATCCACATATGGTTCATACGAAGCGCATAATGTGAATCTCCATCCACCGAATCAATATCATATTAGTGATATACATACCGTTCATTTTAGTGTAGATCTAGGTTTATGAGGATTAGAAATTTCTCACTCTTTTCACACAAAAAAAGATTGACAACACACATGTGATAAACTCAAAATATCATGAAGGAAAGACCATACTTCTCATAGTGGATGACATGAAATAAAAAATTTCATCAACTAGGTGATCCCATTAAATGACTTAATGGACTACGCAGCATGTATATTGGCTTTATGTGATCAAAACATTGATCATGTGAAGGACATCAGCTACATCGTCTAGATTTGGTGAAAGAGTTTCATCATAATAAATTGGTCATGTGAGGCATGAATAGGCCCATGAATGAAAAACATTGGTGAATATATGAAATAAAGGTTAAAAATGATAGACTCTTAATGTGATGATGGATTTGATATTTTTTTCTAAGAGTTCATGTGTATCACATGACCTATAAGGATCGTGCGACAACACCCAAAAATGTTTTTTATTTCATGTGAAGTCCTCCATACATGTCAGAAAAGTCATGTGAAGTCCTCCAGATATATCAGAAAAATCATTTGGTAGCCCTATGATGTTTCATCCCTAATCATATGGCACTCATGGACATGTATGAAACAATCAATTGAAAAAACTCTTGCATTTCTACTTCAATAATCTAAAGCCCCTTGGGCATGTCAACTATGATTATGTGACATTCTTATACATGACTGTATTAATCAAATGAAGGCCATTAGATAATATAGTTTTATTATGTGGAAAACCCTCATAAATGTCTACCAGACATCGTCAGCCATTATAGGAAGTCAACCTGGACATGTCCAGCAGATATCTATGTCAAGTTTGACCTGTTAGGAAGGAACCCCAGTACATGATAACCTTGTCTGCAATACACACCTTGACATACAATATATTGAATAATGAGAACTCTAATTCAAATTAAAATATGATATTTATGACATATTCCTATTTTTCATTCTCTAATTATGCATACACTATGGTACAATCCCTTCCCTGCATTAGATAATCTATCCCATGAGACCCGGGCACTCCTATGGGTCTTTCATCATTCCTCATTCATTAGTGGATTGAGAATCTAACTGAACTATGATGAATCTGATTCCTGCTATAGGAAGGATACATAGGACACCATCCTAAGGCCCGAGATCTATATGAAACATCCCATTAGGTCCATTAATTTGAATAATCCCCATATCCATTTGTGGTGAGTCTAGTCAATTTCTAAACATTGTTTCTCACACTGAGAATGACTCATAGGGTATTATGGGTATGCAACCATCATATCACTAGCATCATAAAATTTCCTTATCCATGGAAACTTTATTGTGTATTCACCATTTATTGTTTTGATACAACTACACACATATAAGTTAATCCTCCTCAGTGAAAGCCCCGGAGGGATTCCTATATTGGTGAACCCTAGGGAAAACCCCTCATTAACATTAATTTCACATAAATTCACATATGTGGATTGAGGGTAGACCAAAATATGATGAATATGATTCCTAATATAATTAGTATACATAGGATAACTTCCTAAGTCTTGATCTCCATACCTAGTGCCTATGTTCCCTCATATATGTCATTTTGACATTATGTTAAACTTCATCTCTTGGAATTAAAAAAAACTGTATTGGTTTTAATTAATTTCATACATAGGATACATATGAAACCTCATGAAGGTTAGAACCCATCTAAAAAACATCAATAGCCTCCTTAGATGGCAATAAACTCTAGAGTTCCATTTAATACAACTTCAAAATATAAATCACAACCCATTTCTAAGTAGTAAGGGGAAATCGATAAGGAACCTTAGATATATATATATTATCTCAACAATATAACCCCATAAACATACTTTATCATTTTTTTAGGGTAAAAAAATACTATATTGTTATTTGGAATAGATTCAGTAAACTATTTTAAATCTTTAAGAGATTCACAGAATAGGAAATAATTTCCCCTAAAAGGGTGTGATGAACCCATCCTCGTATCCTCTCGACCAATGCGTATTCCTAAGTGATATTGTTCATGAAAACCCAAATGGTTTCCTACCTTTGTAAAGAAGTTATAAATTTTTTTATGGATGTAGAATCCATTGGGATGTTCTATAGAAGATGAAAATGGTAACCTAATTTGAATGATTATGAAACCATACATAAACACTTAAAATTTAGTCGTTAGATATAATATATCTTCAAAGGAAACTAGAATGGTGAACCTAACATGAAAACATGTAATGAAATTATAACTTAATCATTTTAGGAATTGGGGATAATATTTTATAAACCTCAAGGATACAAACTATCATATTTTTAAGGGAAAAATGGTAAACCCGACATGAATCTCTCAAATAATATAAAATATTGATAGACCGTTTGTCTGGATATTTTTCTTTGAATATAATATAAAAATTAAAATGGTATTCCAAAAATGAAATAATTAATAATGAGGTTTCCCATGGAATAATTAAATTCTCATCATGAAAATTCCATGTGAGGAAATGGCCAAAACGAAAACAAGAAAGGACAATTTTGTTACATGTGCATAGTTGATTGAGCATGTTCCATACTTATGATGACTCACAAAACGGTGAAATTATTCATTATTTCCTTTTTTAATTTATGAAATGATCGCACCAACATATTTACCTGAGGTAATTTCTTCATCAGGTGAATGTTTTGTAGCCTCAGCTATTATAGTAACCATTGTGGGTCACAAAATAACCTCACCAGCTCAACGCCTTCCGCTTTAGTTGAGAAATTTTATGGATTGGGAATACCTCTAACATGGTATGATCCTGATCATTAAAGATATACATAGAGGACTTGAGAGGATAAATCCATCAAGTCTTACTCATTCATTTGTAGCTTCAGTGGAACAAGTGGAACATGTCGTCACCACCAATCGTGTCAGCTGTTTATCCCTAGAGCACGGAAATCAACTCCTTCAATATCATTGGATGGGGGTTCATGGATTTGACTACAAATCCTTCGATATTCATGAACTACCTAAGAGAAATCTTTTAAATCACCATCTCCCACATCATCCCTCCAATGCACCTCAGTATCTTACTTAGGGAACCACCCAAAACATTTTCACTCGGGGCACAAATGCGCGAGGACCAATGAGTTATTTATGTGACCAAAAAGATATGGATAAATGGGAGTGGTGTCATATACCACCTATAATAATGAATCCAATTATTATATTATAATGGTATTTAGTGGGAATTCCCATATCCCAACTCACATAGATCATGTCTTCACTCATATTCCTACAACATGCATGGGGGGGATATCCCTCCTCCCATGAACTAATCCCATCTGCATATTTTGATTGAATAAGGGTGATAGGAGTGGTTAGATATCTCATATTCAATCAAATATATCTTCCATTATATTTTCTAGATTGAGAATGTGTAGAACAACCTTCTTACACACACCAAAAGTGTCAATACATTCAGGAAACATCACAAGATCTCTATAGGAAAATTCTAAAACTAGTAAAAATATTAGGATATACACATATTCATATCCCAATAGTTATAGTAACATCTCACCATGATTGGTAGTATCATGTGGATTCTCAAGAGAAATCACATATTCATGTTCAAATCAAAGAATATTATCAACTTATTCTAGAAAAAAGGAAGGCATAAGACCTGTCACATATCCAAATTCAAAATAGGTCTCACCAAATTAGTTTGGAAGAATTCTCAAGATAGGCTCACATTCCTATAGAAAATTACCAGTGGAATACTTCAATGGTATTGTAACAGGGTCATGTCCCCTTTCCAACTAGGTCACCCTATGTTGCTTTAACACATACCTCTGGACAAGTGCATATTCCTATTGAAAAGACTAGATAAACTCCAAAGGCATGGGACTAGGCTCATATACTTTCTCCAACTGAGGTTTATTGGATGAATATTGCAATCACCTCATAGAAGGCTCGTTTCTATGCCCATAAAGCTACACAAAATATTCTAGTAGAATATGGAATCCAGTATCATACCCCTACTTCTCCCAATGAAAGGCGATACAAGTATACTTCAGAGGGTATATACGTGAAGGCTCATGTTCCTTCTCCCATTATGGAGGTCATTCAGATTATTCTACAGAGGAATGCATATTGGAACTAGGATCATATCCCCTCTCCATCCAGGATTGATCGGAATATTCTGAAAACCCCCTATAGGAAAGGTCATAATACTAATAATAACACAAAAGCTCACTGGTAGACTCAAATAGCTTCTTAGTAGAAGGATAATATTCCCATAGCACCATACAGTTATCAACATATTCTAGAATCCATCATTTAGTAGGTACATATCCCTGTTAAACCATGAAATGAATGATAACATTTTTTTGACATGACATATATTACGGACCATATCCCTAATATTATTAGTCATATTATCATTGTGGATATTAGATGGATATACTCAATACCTCAAGGTTTTACACATGATTTAAACAATGGATAACTAAATCATCACCTTGATAGTCCTCCTCGTGGTGGTGAACAGATTAATCGTAGATACTCCACTCCTAACATCCTCCATAGTCGACCTCCCCACGGTGATATCTCTATCAAATATGGAAAATTCCCCCTTTCCAAGATACCTTTGTATATAGAGGAGATAAAAACTCATACACCTTCATATATATATGTTCTAAAAAAACTAATATTAACAACATATAGTGCCCCATTAAATATCAGTTGCACTTCAATATAATTAGTTGGAAACAGAGGGAAGAAACCTCAATGGTCTGACCAGATGGACGTATATAATTTTGATGAAGAAGAGGCCGATATTGATGTGTAGAGTGAGTTATCTAGCAACAACCTCCCATCCATGTTTTGGACCATCTCCACATACAACTATGATATCCCATATGACCTAGATAATGATTTCATGCCTTTACTATGAAAAAATATGTGGCCAACTCAGCAGTGGTGAAATACTAGACACCTCCCCTATCCGGGATACAAGGGTTACCTTCAGATCATACATAGACTTTATTTACAAATTTACCTAGCAGCAATCACTTTGGCCTATGACCCAGGAATGGAAAAGAACAAAAAAATCCTCAATATACTTTATTCTATTATAACACTACTCTTGAGGAACTGATCATCGAGTCCTCATTTGATATCCCTATCCGATGATGGGGAATGTATAGAGCATTGAAAATCCTTAAGTCCTAAAAATAGTAGAGCTCCCCAAATATGAAATCTTGTTATAAAATAGTGATAGAATGAATCATGGGGTTGTGTAATGCATTTGTTAGTTGGTCAGTGTAATGAAACTCATCCACTTTAAAGGTTTCAAGAGGCCACAAACAGAGAAAGATGGCCACTAACATACCATTAAAGAGCGCCCCTTAAAAAATGGGAGTACATTTTATTCATGGAATTAGATGTTTTAGGCCACCTAACAACATCCCATAGAAAATTACCCTCATTATATACAAAAATTTCACCCATATCATACACGATTACAGTTGTCCCAAGTCAAAAATTTCGAAATAACAAATTCTATATCAACTATCTACGAGAAAACCTAGACCATTAGGTTTGGGGAATTTTTACCACCACCTCCAACCCTAGGTTCATCAAACCCTAAGAGAATCTTGGACATATCGGTAGAAGATACAAACCAACTCCAGCCAGTAAGGATGGGGGTAATGTTATCCTAATCAACGTCACCGAGTTTGTCACACCCTGAGAGGGTTTGGGAGAAAGTAGTACCAGTTCAAAACAACCCCATCATACAGAGATATTGAGTAATGGACATAATTAGATGTTGTTTGATTTTTCAATTTAACATATATCAAATCTGCATTACATTTACTTCACATGCATATACGTAATTAATCAAATATTATATACAACACACACACATAAAAACATTTATTCAATTAATGAAATATTATATTGAAACAAAAACACCTAATATTTGTATACTTTGTTCAAATTTGAGTATTAATTATAGAATTTAATTGTAGCATAAAAATTTTAATATATTAAATTTTAAATTGGTAAGTTTTATTTATTTAGTTTTAATATTATTAGAGTTGTATATTATTTATTCATTTTTAGTTTGTTAGGAATTTAATCATTTTATATTACTTATTTATATTTATTTATATACTATGTCATAGTATTTTCAATATTTATTTGTCTTTTATTCAATATATATCCATATTTTTTTAATATTTTTTATTTAATTAATAAAAACTTATCTAATTTTTCTTTTTTATAGTGTACTCATTTTTCAATATTCAGTTTCACTGATTTTTAAGATGCATACATTAATGATTGTATATTAAATAATAATGATAAAATATATTTTTAAATTGATATATTAATAATTAAATATTTATAATATTTCTAAATTTATCTATTTATACTTATAAATAATTAAATATTGTTTTTTAAAAAATTATTTATAAAATTATAATGAATTACTTATATATATTATGTAATTATAAATTTATGATAAATTTCTTTAAATAATGAATATATTTATTAAATTTATGTATATATATATTAAACATATATATATAATTATACAAACATATAAAATGATATAAATAATTGTATATTTTAATAATTATAAAATTATCATAAAATATTTAATATATTTAATATATTTAAAATATTTAAATTTACTTTATATTATATTATATATATATATAATTAAATAGAAATATATAATTATATAAATATATTTACAAATTTTTTATTTATAATTATAATTTTAAATCCTTTATCTGTGCTAAAGTTTTAGCACTCATAAAGATATCTTTTATCCGCACAAATAAAAGGTATCTTTATCAGTGCTAATCATTTAGCTCTCATAACGATGTCTTTTATCACTGATAATGGTCTCTCTGATCCATTTAAATGAACCCTAACTATGACTAATTTAGTCATGATTACCATTCTCTCATAGAACTCTATTACTTTCGATGCTCCCCCTCTATGTTCACTCAGATGAATCAATGCTAGAATCTAAATTATCTTATTTTATCCACCTCCTCTTCTATTTACTACTTTTATGGGTTCAGTAGTTTATGTCATTGTGGTATTTCTCAACCATGATGAACCTAACTTTTCATCTCTCGTAATAATAGTCATGATTGGTCCCTCTCATTCTTCCTCATTGTTTCCATCTGTATCACCACCTTTAATCAGAGCTCTTTCTATTGTTAACATTCTCACTGTCACTATCACCACCACCATCATCAATTTTCTATTTTTTTCATCCACATCTGCTACTTCTCTTTGATAGTTCTCCGTTGTTTTTAATCATAATTCTGATTTTTCACACATACAATGTTAGTTTTATTTTAATAAATTTTTATTCTGGGATTTTGGTTTTCTTGTATGATTATGTGTTGAATGGGTGTTAAAAATCATGTTTATTTTCTTATAAATGGGTTTCTAATGTATTTATAGCAATTTCAATCTTTCAAAAAATAATTATTTAATGATAACTATGATAAATAAATAATGATTAATTTTTTTGAATGATTATTTAAACAGTGGTATATTTGTGGATTTATTTTTTGATGAATAGGTATGTTATAAATATTATAATGATTTTTCATGAAATTTAAAGTATGTTTAATTTACTTATTAATATTATTAAATCATTTAAGGTATGTTTAATTCACCAAATATGTGTATGGATGATTAATGAATGTTGTTTTCCTAAAATGTGAATGGGTGTTTTCAATGTATAATGGATTACCGAGTACTGATAATATACATTTATGTAACCATCCTTGGAACATTTTATTTGTTTTTATTGTGTAATTTCCATATAGGGGAATTTTATATATAATTACATTTTAATAACATAAGAATAATATATGAGTTTTTTATATTTTTCCACCATTTATTTTCAACTATATAGTTTAATATTTATATACAAAATCATATGGGAATTGTTCATCTAAACCCTCACCAGGTATTATAAAAATTTCATCAAAAAAACATCATCACTTACCTAATGTTAAATTATAAATAATATCTAGTCATATAGTACACTGATATTGATCATTCAAAAATGTTATGATGAGGAGAAGAAAATTGAATTTTTTTAATATAGTTAGAAAAAAATTAATCAAATTATATCCCTAATTTATCATGTTCATTGTATATATCACTTTTTTTTACTACATGATGTGACATTAAATTTTTCAATATGATGTATGAAATCATATGCCTTATTTTGGACCCTAATCACTATCGATATTGTTTTCATCACTAAAATAGTATTTATAATTTTATTTTCTAATATATATATATTTATATATTTTGAAAATAATATTTTACCAAATTTTGTAATGAAAATAATAATATTTTGAGTATTATTTTTCGTCAACCTTTTAAAATCAATGTTGATATTTGTTTTATTTTTTCATAAGTGATTATAATTGAATGAGCCTAATGTGAAACCTTTTTTAAAAATTCTATTTCCATTATTTTATTATTTAAATATTTCTCATTTTATTAATTTTTATTTATTTATTTTGAAAAATTTGAATTTAAATTTTAAAAATAATTATATTTATTTCTTCAGATTTATTAAGGGTGACAATGAATTGTAGTTGGATTATAGCACAATGAACAAGTGATGAATATGAGGTAAGGGTTGATGATTTTTTAGAATTTTCATAAAAGAATGTTCCAAAAAATTACCTATTTTCTATCTTTGGTTGAAATGTTTAGATATGACAGACTTGGAATATAGTGAAATTAAATATCATTTAATTTTTAATTAATTTAATACATTTTATAGTCTTTGGATTTTTCAAGGTGAAATTGGGAAGGCTTCAAGATCTATTAATGGTGAATATTATTAGGTTGATAAGTTTGATCAAGTTTAAGAAATTTTATTACATATTAAAGTAGTGGAAATTGAGAAGAAACTAATGATCACACACTTATATTGTGACATTGATAAAATGTATCCAGGTTGTAAAAAGACTATGATTTTATTAATGAATTTCTATATCAAAATATGGGTAATTTATTGGATGAAGTGTTTGGTTTTTTATTAAATCATATTGCATTCCATTTCAGGATTTGGACTTAGATATTTTAAGGGAAGCATGCTGGTCTATGAGCTGTATAAGGTTAAGGGTAATCATGTTTAATTGATTTATCCCATAAGTGAAGGAAAATATATGAATTTCCCTATGAATGTTTTTCATAGGGTTGTGATGTGCTAACAGAAATTATATGATCGCCTTAGTAATGATTAGATACGTGGTATAAAATTGTGTATAGTCTCTTAAAACAAGTTGGTATGACCTATAAAAGGTAGTATGGATTATTTGGTCATATACATTACTTTTTCTTTGTATTTGAGGTGTGTGACTGATAAATTATGGCCTATATACTATGAGATTATCAAATGAGTGATCATTGGGACAGATGATCAACGATTATGGTAGCTTATATTTGAGTATTTTATATTTTAATATGATGGGTATTATGTGACGTGTATGTATGGTATGATAGAATTTTAGTTACTATATACATGTTAGTGCTTCATCATGGGATAGGTTGAGGGTGTTTTGACCTTTTGTTGTTGTTTGTTCTTATTTATTGTTTTTTAGAAGTTAGGTTTAAATAATGTAATGTGTCACCCATAGTGTGGTTCTTTCCAAAGGGAACCAATTATGTTAAGACGTAACCATTTTTAAAATCAACTTACTAGGAAAAAATAGATATTTTACACCCATTCCATGATTTGGATTCCATAAGTACATGGGATGATAATCCGTGAGGGATAGTCCTGGATGCCAGGGGTCTGAAGTCAAATTACATGGTACATGTGATGTGTTTATTTCAAGAGGGAGGAAAATAATTTTTTCTCATCTTATGATTCAAATTTTGACCTCTTGTTAGTGATTTTTTTTAATTTTAGGGAACAACCATTATATAAACCTGTTGTATGATTAGTATAATTCACTCATATTAAATGAAGTGGGTAAATTTGATTATCATGGTGTCCTGGATATCTTCCAATGACATGGATAACATATATATTTTCAGTGTTACTACATTAAATATATAATGAAACATATGTATTGTTTTATATTTTAGGGGCCCTTTTATCATTTACATGTGTATTTTTATACTCAAACCGTACACAAAAACCTTAGTGGAAATATAGATTTTATTTTTGAGATAAATGTGAAAAAATAGACTAGTAACATGGAATAAATTAATTTAATCTTAGTGGATATGAGTTTATGTTCTCATGGTAGTTTGGGGGATATTTATCATTTTGATATGAGGTTTAAATATTTAAATTAATATGTGGTAATATAAAAAATTTTAAGCGGACAACTATCATCCACACCAGCTTCATCTCCATAACATTTATTATTGCATTTTGTTTCCTATGACTAATCCCCCATACCTTCTATGTTTCTTGAACAAATCTGATTACTAGTCATCCGAAATGATCCTTAGTACCTGATATGGGACGAATACTACTCATAGTAGATCATGAAACATAGTTACATGTCCACAAGAGATAGAGCATGAGTCTCAATCAAAAAACCAATAATAACTATTTGAGAGATGAAGCTAATGGGGATGAGCATCTTTTATAACTTTTACCTTTTGATGAATTCATAGGATAATCCCAACATTAGCAAAGTAATTTCTTTCTTAATTTAAATTACCAATTTCATCAAAAGGGATGAAATATAATCATTTGAAAAAAAAAGTATAAATATCAAGTTAAAGAGTTCATCATGTTTTCAGTAGAGAATTAATATGAACCTTATCAAATCCTTTATACATGTTGTTTTTATTTTTGTTCAATATAAATTAAATGTTTGACTACTCACACTGACAATGCCTTCTTCAAACGACGATGTTACCAATCCCAAGGAAGAACATATTATTGATGCTAAAACTACATAATTATTAGGATATCAACGATATGTTGATGAAAAAACAATAAAAATGCATCATCATTATAAGGATCCAGCCTTAATCATTACTTAATATTGAATTAAATGAATAATTCACATAGGGGATCTTTTCAGGTTTAGAGTTTTTAGAGAATTTGGACATAACTATTACATCTCAAAAGATTACAAAGTATAAACTTCTACTAAGTTTATATAAAATAAAAACTCTCAAAAAGAAACATGTCTAGTTCCATGTTTTAGATAGCATGTCTTTACTTGATCTCATCCTTGTCCCTATTCATCTATAAGTCCTGTGGAAAACATTTCAAAAACTTGGGATGAGCATAAAAATCCCAGTAAAGGATACACAAAGAAGGAAAACTATTTGTTTTTCAAAACCAAAAGTAAACCAAGAATACTTTATGGAAGTAATACATTTCACCTTTATTAAGTAGTAAAAAAACCCTTTTCTGAATTAAATGTCATCAATTACACTTTTGTAACCAAAAGATTACCATAAAACCCATATAAAGAACACATAACATATAAAGGTAACTTTGGACATAAATATACTTAAATGGAATAACCATATGGTCGACTTCTGTAGATACCCGAAGCTTGACGTACATGGACAATAAATTACTTTTTTGGAATACTTAATACATAACAAAAACAGACACACAAGGATCGTAATAGTTTAGTGTCTTTGGAAACTCGGAATATAAACATCTAATCATGTTGAAAGATCATCAACATCTCCATAATGATCTTCCCCTTTTCGTTTCCTTACCTAAAACCTTTGTTTATATCCTGAGGAAAAGAAAACATAAAAGGGGTGAGCTCAAATGACCATTAAGGGTAAACATAGAGAACATAAAACAATCCATAAACATTTGAATGCAAAAACATGAACATAAAATCTAAACATCAAAATCTTGAGCAAAGACATGAATCTTGGAAGTATGTAAGGAATATATCATAATGAAACATAAATCATGATAAATTATAATGGGAATAAAACTTGTAATTGTGGAAACCATTAATCACATGTTATGATTTCTATAGTATCCAAGGCATTCCTTCCAAGACCATATTAGTGGACCAAGTCCCCTTCTGAATCGAGTTCACTCCTCGTTTCGGTCCTGTAACACTGAACCAGATTAACTTACTGTTCCATCCATGTCTATCTCATGAGATATAAATCTTTACCCAATGCATTGGAGGGAGATATAGGTCCCACCCATCTCATAATGAAATCATTCTTACTTGTTCCACAAAATAAACTTAAAACATTCATCATAACCCAAAGAATAAAATGGGTTTCATGAACATCATCCCATCATTTCATAATCAATATAAAACAGATGGACATTTCATCATAAGAAAATTGAAACCATGTAAATCATAGAGACATTAAACTTGAAATATACACATATGAAATAATTTCATCTTAGATGGAAAATGGTTTTGATAAAACATTTGAAATGAATTCTTGGGGAAAATATCCTTTCTTCGTCAAAATAATTTTCTTTTCAAAGAATTCCATGCACTTTTCAGATAAAAGTATTTTGTTGAAAATAGTCATAAAATCATGTAGATTAAGCTTCATGAAAATGAGGCTTTATGAAACCGTAAAAATCCGTTCATGCCGTATAAGTTAAAAATAACATTCTCCTCGTACTTTTGTCCGAAAAGTCAAAAAGTACCTCATATGGTAAAAAAAGATTCCTTACATACCATGTAGTAAAAGTAAAAAATGGTTAAAAAGGACTTTAAACTTACATTAAAACACTTTTATAAAACATGGACATGGATGATAGAAATAACCCCAGTAAATATTTACGAATAAGCAATCTTGGATAAAAAAGAGATTTGAAAAATTATCCCTTACTTTTGGTCTGATATGCTTCGTATGGATCCTAACCTCCTGTATAATGATTTAAATAATTTCATTGACTTATTACATAATCATATTAATTGTTATTATATCATATATTATTCACTTATGAATTTATATTACCTGTTCTTTTGTAAATTCCATGTAAAAGCAGCGTTTTGGGTAAAATCATTTTATTTATCGTATGTGTTTCGACTTGTCGTTCTTGATATTATTACTTATATCCTGATTTACATAATTCCATATTGTAACACATGATTTATATATAATATATATTCATAATATACATATATATTATAGATCGATAAAAGGAATGAAAAACACTGTTCATGGAGACGGTAGGTCGTACGTACGCATGAACGATGTTTTCATTTCCTTATTAAATTGAATGAAATTAAATAGATTACATACCTATATATATATATATATATATAAATTTAGTAGCATTATTATGTCAAATATTTCATTATTATTCATTATATATACTTTATAATCATTTTTGAATGGTTAATCATGGAAAATGAATCTCATCGCGTTCGTGGAGACGGTATTCCGTACGTACGCATGTGCGGTGATTTAGTTTTCCATAGGATGGATAGATGGTGAAATAGGGTTGTTTCATACTTATAATAACATATCAGTATATTAGTGATACTTATGTTATTACTTCATAATGAAACAACTAAAGAAGAAGAAGTAGAAGAAGAAATAAAGTTGAAAGAATCGGTAACGGACATTACCTCTTCTTTGAAGCGCCTCTTTGAGACCTTCTCTTAGGGAACTAAAATTGGTCTTTAAAGAAGACCATGACCTCTAGGATATTTCTATGGAAGTGAGGATGTTAAATTGGCAGAGTTTGTCTGAGAATCAAGGCTCAAAATGGTGTGAGGAAGAGAGGGAGGAGGTTCCCTTTTATAAGGGAGGAGCGGGGCACCTTTGGAATGACAAAAAATATTATTTTATTATAAAATCATATTCGGTTTTTAATAGCTCCAAATTGAGTTATTTAGAAGATAATGTGGGGATGGGTCGAAATCCTCTCATCCAATATAATTTAGACAGGTTTAGGTTTCTATTTTAACCTTATCATTTAGATTTAACCTTAAGTTAAATAATTTTACTTTTAGAGTGTCTTCTTATTTTCTTACACTATAAGGTTAATAAACATACTATAGAAAGACAAAAGAACCCGAAGTTGTTTATTATTAATATATATAACCTTATATAAGTAATTTGGTCGAACTTTAGATTTTTAGGAATAAACTAACAATTAATAATATAATATGTTTTAAAAAACTATTTTATGTCAATTTTGACACTATTTGGTACTTGATTTTTGTGAAAATCATAACCAAATTATTAGTTCAAAAAAAGTTAATTAAATCAAAACTAACATGTAATATTAACCTGTAAAATTATTTAAATTTATAAAAAGCCTCAAATTACATTTATTTTGTTATTTATAACATCAATTATGTCAATATTTTATTAATAAGAAAAATATTGCATGATCTTTGTGTCATAAATAAATTAAATTATTTAATGTCTAAAAATTATAAATAAAATCCCATTATGTAGGAAATCTTTTTATCTTTCTAATGAATATTTATAGTCTAATTTATCTTATGTATGACCCTATATTAAAAATTATTTAGTAATTAAACTTTGATTTTAACTATTTTACCCCTTCTTTAAATAAATTAATATTAAATGTCCTAATCTAATCCAAGTGGGGATAAATGGTCATATTTATTCCTAAGGATGTTTTTGGTCGAATTAAACTTATCCAATAGAATTCGGACATGTGTTAGGGTAATAATAATATCATTTTTACCCTTAATTATCCTATTTATTTTTAACCGTGGTAAATAATAGGAAAAAGTTACTATTCACCAAAAATTATTTTCATCTCATTGAACCACATTATAGTCCATGATATTAACCATGTCTCTCGGATTTTTGAAATTCAATTCATAGAAGTAGTAAATTTTAATTTTAATTAAAAAAAATGCCAGTTTTTTAACTACCACTAATTGCATTCACTATTCATCGAAAATTGCAGTTTTTTTCAGAAAAATACCAAAAATTAAGCCTAAGAATTATTTGATATTCCAAATTCAAAATTTATGTCTATTTTTCCAAATTCAAAACATATAAGTGGAATTAATTAATTTTAAAATTAATTCCCGTTATCAAAACAAATAGCATGTTTTTTAAGAACCAATAACTATCAAAAGATTGATACTTGTTTATATCGAATTTCAAAGTGAAATTAATTCCAATGACCAAAATTGGATTAAATGGTAAAAATATATTCTAATTAAACTTTAAACCTAGTTAAATAGATAATCTAACCATATAAATTATTGCGATGAAAAAAGTTGTTTTTAATTAAAATATAGCGTGTTTTTACTATTCATTAAAATATGAAAGTTATCAGAATAATATGAAAATTTTATCCAAAGTAAATTTGTATATCCTGATTCCAAAGAAGAATTTTATTTTTTAAAATTGAACTTATATACATGTCAAAAACAAGATTTAAGGTGGGTGCGTCATCAAAAGGCGGGAAAACTGCAATTTTTTAAAAATACATATTTTACACGAAAAATTTATTTTGTTCTCATACCATATTATAGAAAATGTGTAAGCTGAATAATAATGTTATAAAATTAAAAATGTTTTTAATACTATTCATGACGGCTAGTCCATAATAATATTATAACAATATATCGTTGTTTAGTGAAACCAGGTATTGCATACAACACACGCAATCGAGGAAGGTCGTGATTGCGTGTAATGAAAGCCAAGTCAGGGTTGCATGTTGTGTAAGACTCCTCCGTTGTTTCGTATAACATAATCCAACCATATTTCATTTATACATTGAATATATATATATATATACACTCAATGTTTCGTATAATAACTACTATCAAAATTGTGTGTAACATGATCCAAGAATAGTGTTGTGTATACTGCAAGCTCATACGTTGTTGCATATAGAGCAAGGTAATCTTATTGTAGCTTACAACACAAGACATCAATGAAATTAAAAGAATATTTTTCATAAAATCTAGGGGTGTTACAACTTCCACAAATATCACTTAATGGAATAGCCATACGGCCGACTTCCATACCCAATGCATTGGAGGTTATAATGTAACCACCCATCATGTTATTCACGGCACCACCTGTCATACTGTTTATCACGTAACCACCCGTAAAATGTCCAAGTACCATTATAAAATCATAACACATAAAACAATTATAATGGAAAGAAAACATTTCCACATTTCAAGCACAATATATCACTTAAATATATTGACATAACAAATCAATTATCAAAACCATTTTCAATACAAAAAAAGTGTATATGGTATATATTTACTTTTAAAAATATAACGGCTTGTTGAGGAATCCAAAGATAAAATAATACTCGCGGCAGCGGAAAGGTCATTGTCACCGCGTACGTTAAAAAGAAACATACTTTTTGTCGTTTAGTTAAATGCTTCATATAGAAAAGATTCCTTTCGAATAAAAGTAGAATTCAAAGGGGTTTATACACCGTATAAAAAAAAGTTGTGTATAAAACAAAATATGCCTCAATGAAAGGAGATTGAGACAAAGTCCCTTACAAAGTCGGTATCCTTAGATTAAGGATAAATAAATTACATGATTATGTGTGACAAATATGAATACACCAAATATAAGTGGATATTAAGTGTCAAATAATCAGAGTTCATTATCACATAATTTTTGGAAAAACAAAACCAATTACATAGATATTTAACTCAATGAAATGATATTGAGTTATGATTTCCCATACAAGTTCGTCTAAATGACGTAAGAATTTATCAATGAGATGATTATGTGTAGAAATAGTATATCCACACAATATTTTGTGGAAATTACAACATATATATGCCACACATAATCTTGGTATAATAAAATCAAGAAGTATAGGTTTAACCCAAAGAATTGAAATTGAGTTAAGAAGTTCCTTTGCAAAAATTTGACAGCCTAATAGCATCACTTCAAAATTCAGAAAATTGGTCGATGAGAGAGATAAGGGTATATCATCACATGGACATAAAATTTAAATCAATAAGGATGTAGAAGAACATATACCAACATAATAAGATGTAAATTAAAATACATAACAAAAGAATTCTTTTAAAAAGAGGAGGGTGAAAGGTTCCCTTACCGATTTGGGTAAATTTTGAATCGTACACCCCATGAAAGAGGGACTATACAACATTGATGTAAATAACCATGAAAGAAATTATATTACACAAAGAGTATAATAATGGGAAGTACATACACCACTCAAAAGAAATGGTGGCAAGTGTAGCATAAATCTCACGAGAATAAAAGTGAGATGCAAAATCCCATACGAAAACTTGGCAGCCTAACGGCGCCACTTAAAACTTCCAAAAATGGATTTATGAGATCAAATAGTGCCTCTCATAATATGAACATAAATAATTAAATAATTAGGAATATAAAATAACATCCCCAAACATAATAAATATGAGATTAAAATAAATGACATAGAGGAGAGTACTTAAAAAGAAAGAGAGAGGTAGGATCCCTTACCTCAAGTCCGACTTGCCTTGTTCATTTATTTATACTCCTAAATAATAAACTTTGGTCAATATATAATTTCTTAAGGACCTCCTTTAAATATTATTATTCATTTCATATCACATATTATAGTGTCATAATAATTGGTTAATATTATGAGTTCATATCAAACGGTTTTGTCAATGTTCGGTACATGAGTAAAAATTGAACTTGTTGGAAAAGAGTTTTCCATGTAGTTATAATTACATCATCTCCAGAATAGTATTAATGATTCAAATATCATATATATAAATTATATACTCATTTTATACTATTACATAACATTTGTAGATAATAAAAATGAAATGCACCGTTCATGGAGACGGTAGGCCGTACGTACGCATGAACGCTGCTTTCATTTTGTTTGTCATATTAATGGAATTAAAACTAATTGAGAGATATATATATATTATAATTCCAGAATTATATCCATCATTTAGATGTAATATATGACATATATATCCATTATATATATGTAATTATAAAAGTACATAACATTTGGAGATAAGAAATCAAATATACCGTTCATGGAGACGGTAAGCTGTACGTACACATGAACGCTACTTTCATTTCTTTGGAACATTAATGTAATTAAAACTATATGAGATATATATATATATATATTATAATTCCAGTATAATATATATGTTATATAGATCACATAATTTCATCAATTTCATTCTTTATACATTCCATGTATTGAATGAATGAGTCACATCACTTGAGGGGGCCGTAGTCCACACTTCCTCAAATGAAATTATCGAATTTGCACAACATTAAAAGCATAAAGGTATGTATTAAATATAAAATACAGAAGAATAGAGAGGAAATAAATATAATATATATCATAAATAAATATACTTCCATCATAATGTCCACCATCATAGGTGGTATGAGAATATAGAACAATCATCGTTTCGTGAGGCAGTAATTCACCATCCATGGAAACAGTATGTTCTTTAACCATTAGACGGAGGTGTGTGTTATTGTAGCTATAATAATCCTCATAAAAACATCCTATTATATTTAATATACTGGTGTTGTTACAAAAGAAATAAATAAAAAGAGTTTAGGGGGTTGGAGAAGCAAAATAAATCAAAAGAACACTAGGGAAGACATTACCTTTAAATCGGGTAACTCTTTTTTATTTGAGCTCAAAGGATTCCTTGGAAAGGATTCTGCCCAAAGTAAGGCTTCTAGGAGTAATAGAGGGTTGTGTAGAGACAACATGAGCAGAGGATGGCAGATCCAATGGCTTGAGAGGTGTTGGTAAGGAGGTAGAGGTGGGGGCCGTTTATAAGAGGAGAGGAGGGCACTCTTGGAAAGTTATAAACATTAACTTTATTATAAAATGATTTTCGGTTTTTAAAGGTCAAAAAATTATATATTTCGAGGATAAGTTAATAATAGTTCTAAATCCACCCATACAATAGGTGTTTTACTAGTTTAGGTCTTAGATTTTACATTATCTTTTCAGTTTATTTAAATCGTTAAATAATGATGTAATCACTGCATCATCATGGTGTCATAAATAATTTACTTTATTTAATGTCTAAAAATAAAAAAAATATCATGATGTAGGAAATCTTTTTATCTTTCCAATTAATATTTATAGTCAAAATTATGTCTTGTATAACCCCATGTAAAAAGTTTTTTAGCAAAATAATACATGTTTGTGACATTTTTATTTTAACTTTTAATAAAAAGTTATTAATGTAATTTTCCTACCAAAGTGGCTCCAGGGGGTCCCCAAGTTGACCCATGAATTTTCTTGGTCGGCCATGACACATCCAATAAGGGTATAACATGTGTCTAGTTCATTTCATATTATTAAAACATTATTTTTACCTTAAATTACACTAATTATCTCTAATCGCGATTAATAAAACTTAAAAGTTACTATTCACCAAAAAATTATTTTAATCTCATTGAACCACATTTTACTTCCTAATGACAACCATGAATGTCATATTTTTGAAAATCAAATCACATAAGTATTAAAGTTTCATTTAAATGAAAAAATCAGTTTCTTTAACTACTACTTAGTGGTTTCACTATTCATCAAAAATTAAAGTTTTTCAAAAAAATACCAAAAATTCACCCTAAGCTATTTTTGATATTCCAAATTCAAAAATGATGTCTATTTTACAAAATTCAAAACATATAAGTTCCATTAATTAATTTAATATTTAATTCCTGCTGTCAAAACAAATAGCTTGTTTTTAAAAAAACAATATCTATTAAAAGATTGACACTAGTTTAAGTCCAATTTCAAAGTGAAATTAATTCCAATGACCACCATTGGATTAAATGGTAAAAATATAATCTAATTGAGCATTAAAACAAATTCAAAAGATAATATAATCATATAAATAAATTAGATTAAAAGGAGGTTTTGAATTAAAATACAGCATTTTACATTATTCATTAAAAAATGAACTTTATCGAAAAAATACAAAAAATTTATACAAAGTAAATTTTGATGTCCCGATTCTAAAAAGAATTTTATTTTTTCAAATATAACATATAAAATTGTAAAAAAAATGGATTTAAAAGGGGTTCTCCATCAAAAGGCGGTTAATCAACCTTTTAAAGAATATTAGAATATTTACGCTTAAAATTGGATTCATTCACATTTTAACAATTATTTTAAAAAGTAAAAATATTTGACAAACATATATAATCATTTTGTAGTTAGTTCTGTTCATTCCCACCATTATAATGGCTAGGAGTTAACTACCATTTAAAATAATATTATTTTATTATTAGAGTGCAATGTAAGATTCCCAAGAAACTCGTTGTTGCATATTATGTATGCCATCGAGCATAGCATCCCCTTTAAAGTAATATTAATATTTTATTAAAAAATATGAATAAATATGATAATTTTATATTCTTTTTTTACCTGGGGTGTTACATCCTTCTCCCCTTTTGGGAATTGCATCCTCGCAATTTTAAAATTGGGCTTGGAAACTTCATTGAAAATCCCACATCGGAACAAGAGTCAATAAAACTATCACTTTAAAATAAAGAAAGAGAAGTACAAAGGTCACCCGAGTTAACCCATACTAGGATTCTATGTAAGAAAACATGGATATGGAGGAAAAAAACAAAGGGTCATGTTCTGAGGGAGAGTGATAGAAAACATGTTTATAAGAAGGTTAACCACCAGAAAATCACAAACTGGTGATGGGTTAAACGGTATTTGATTCCCCAGTAGGAAAAATTAACAGACAACATTTTTGTTTTAAGTTACTTTTCATTGAGGAATTTATTTATGAGCATAACTAAAACATAAGGAAACATACTTACTTGTCATGTTTACTTTCATATTTTACTAGATTTCATACACGAACTCATATTTTCTCCAAAAGATGAGTATTTAGGATGACTTGTTTACATTAAGAGAGCTATAATCAACTTCTAGAGAACCACCTAATCCACAAAAGAGAACTATATACTTCCCATATATTTAGACCTTAACCAAAACTAAAACCAAGAGGTTAGTATGAGATCAGATAATACCCAAAAAGGATAATTCTTTATAAAAAAAATCTATTCTTAATCTCCAAAATTTGTCAAACAATACCCAAAGTTCAACAAAGACCATTCAATAAACAATTTTTCCATTAAATTATTCAAAGTAAACTAAACTAATATTGAAACCCAAATATTTGAAGGATTTAATCACATAGTCTTCCAAGGTAAAAAATTAACTTTTATCTCCAAATAACATTAGTTTCACTTAAAGTCTCATATTGAAAAGTAATTAACCTAATCACATATCCTCCATGATAGGTTAATCATTTCCATATATAACCCAAAATAAACTTACTATTGATTCCTAAAATCATCTACCTAAAAATAATTAGTCAAACTAACCAGGGACTTCACGTAGTCCAGAGGTAGGTGATAAATACCAGTCGCACTTTGGTTGTGGGTTCGATTCTCGCAGCTTTGTCCGACGCGAAGGGTTGTCACACGATCTGCGTGTTGTCCTTTTTATAAAACTATATAATTCTTAAAACATTCCCCAAAACAAGATAAAATCATCAAAAATAACCATAACAGATTTTAACCTCAGGTTTATCTCATTCCTTTCATATTCCATCATATCATAGAGTAACCCATAATTACCTAAAAAGTAAGGATCATATAAACCCTAATGGTTACCTTTATAATTATTACCTGAACTTACACATTGAGTTGGTCATCTCGTACATGATGCATTAGAGAACTCACCATGGTTCAAGTGGTTGATCATGACTCCTTGATAGTTGGTTTAGAACAACCATGAGATTCCTCATTGAATCCCCCATTTCATCAAGTCTCTTAATCAGAGAACCACCATAATTTCCTTCAAAACCATTGTCACTTTGGTGCCTGCTAGATCCATCCATTTACTAAAAATAGAAATGTCAGTGTGAGTATATCAACAAAACCATCATGTACTAATGAGGAAGATAAACACTAAGATATACTTACTCATTCGCTTTATCTAAAACTAGGACTCTTTCTGAAATCCTAACCATTATGGTAATGTCACTTATTCTTAGAGGATACCCTAACCTCTAAAGTTATCTAAACTGACCTTTAATACCAACTATAAGGACCCGACCTTAATCATTTCTTAATATTGAATTAAATGAATAATTCACATAGAGGATCTTTTCAGGTATAGAGTTTTAGAGAATTAGGACATAACTATTACATCTCAAAAGATTACAAAGTATACACTTCTACTATGTTTCCATAAAATAAAAACTCTTAAAAAGAAACATGTCTAGTTATATGTTTTAGATAGCATGTCTTTCATTGATCCCATCCTTGACCCTATTCATCTATAAGTCATGTGGAAAACATTTCAAAAAATTGGGATGAACATAAAAAGCCCAGTAAAGGATACACAACGAAAGAAAACTGTTAGTTTTTCAAAACAACATGTAAACCAAGAATACCTTATCAAAGTAATACATTTCACCTTTATGAAGTAAAAAAACTCTTCACTGAATAGAATATAACTACTTACCCTTTTTTAACCAAAATATTACCGTAAAATCCATATAAAGAACACATAACATATAAAGGTAACATGGGACATAAACATACTTAAATGGAATAACAATACAGTCGACTTCCACACATATCACATAATGGAATAGCCATACGGTTGACTTACATACCCAATGCATTGGAGGTTATAACGTAACCACCCATCCTGGTATTCACGGCACCACCCGTTATATGGTTAATCATGTAACCACCCGTCAAATGTCCAAGTACCATTATAATATCATAACACATAAAACAATTATAAAGGAAAGAAAACATTTCCACATTTCAAGCACAATATATCACTTAAATATATTGACATAACAAATCCATTATCAAAACCATTTTCAATACCAAAAAAGAGTATATGGTATTTATTTACTTCTAAAAATATAATGGCTTGTTGAGGAAGCCAAAGATCAAATAATACTCGCAGCGGCGGAAAGGTCAGTGTCACCACGTACGTTAAAAAGAAACATACTTTTTGTCATTTAGTAAAATGATTCGTATAGAAAAGATTCCTTTCGAATAAAACTAGAAGTCAAAGGGGTTTATACACCGTATAAAAAAAAGTTGTGTATAAAACAAAATATTCCTCAGTGAAAGGAGATTGATATGAAGTCCCTTACAAAGTCGGTATCCTTAGATTAAGGATAAATCAATTACATGATTATGTGTGACAAATATGAATACACCAAATATAAGTGGATATTAAGTGTAAAAAAATCATAATTCATTCACACATAATTTTTTAAAAACAAAACCAATGACATAGATATTTAACTCAATTAAATGAGATTGAGTTATGATTTCCCATACAAGTTAGTCTAAATGGCGTAAAAATTTTTCAATGAGATGATTATGTTTAGAAATAGTATATCCACAAAAAGTTTTTTGGAAATTACAACATCAATATTACACACATAATCTTTGCATAATAAAATCAACAAGTAGAGGTTTAACCCAAATAATTGAAATTGAGTTAAGAAGTTCCTTTGCAAAAATTCAACAGCCTAACGGCGTCACTTCAAAATTCAGAAAATTAGTCGATGAGAGATATAAGGGTATCTCATCACATGGACATAAAATTTACATCAATAAGGATGTATAACAACATATACCAACATTATAATATGTAAATTAAAATAAATAACAGAAGAAGTCTTTTAAAAAGATGAGGGTGAAAGGTTCCCTTGTCGATTTGGGTAAATTTCGAATCGTACACCCCATGAAAGAGGGACTATACAAAATTGATGTAAATACCGATAAAAGAATTTATTTTACACAAAGAGTAGAATAATTGGTATTACATACACCAATCAAAAGAAATGGTGGAAAATGTAGCATAAATCTCACGGGAATAAAAGTGAGATGCAAAATCCCTTACGAAAACTTGGCAGCCTAACAGCCCCACTTAAAACTTTTAAAAATGGATTTATGAGATCAAATAGGGCCTCTCATAATATGAACATAAAAAATTAAATAATGAGGAATATAAAAGAACATCCCCAAACATAAGAAATATGAGCTTAAAATAAATGACATAGAGTAGAGTACTTAAAAAGAAAGAGAGAGGTAGGATCCCTTACCTCAAGTCCAACTTGCCTTGTTCGTTTCTTTATACTCCTGAATACTAAACTTTGGACTATTTATAATTGATTAAGGACCTTATTTAAATATTATTATTCATATAATATCACATATTATAGTGTTATAATAATTGGTTAATAATGTGAGTTCATATCAAATGTTTTTGTCGATGTTCGGTACATGAGTAAAAATTGAACTTGTTGGAAAAGAATTTTCCATATAGTTATAAGTACATCATCTCCAGAATAGTATTAATGATTTAAATATCATATATATCCAGTATATAATCATTTTATACTATTACATAACATTAGGAGATAATAAAAATGAAATTCACCATTCATGGAGATGGTAGGCCGTATGTACGCATAAACGCTACTTTCATTTTTTTGTCATATTAAAGGAATTAAAACTAAATGAGATATATATATATATATATATATTATAATTCCAGAATGATATACACCATTTATATGTAATATATGACATATATATCCATTATATATATGTACTTATAATAGTACATAACATTTGGAGATAAGAAATGAAATGTACCGTTCATGGAGTCGGTAAGCCGTACGTACGCATGAAAGCTACTTTCATTTCTTTGGCACATTAATGGAATTAAAACTAGATGAGATATATATATATATATATATTATAATTCCATTATAATATATATGTTATATATAACACATAAGTTCATCAATTTCATTCTTTATACATTCCATGTGTTGAATGAACGAGTCACATCACTTGAGGGGGCGGTAGTCCACACTTCCTCAAATGAAATTATCGCATTTTCACAACATGAAAAGAATAAATGTATGTATTAAATATAAAATACAGAAGAATAGAGAAGAACTAAATATAATATATATCAAAATTAAATATATTTCCATCATAATGTCCACCATGAGAGGTGGTATGAGAAGATAGAACAATCATCGTTTCGTGAGGCAGTAATTCGCCATCCACAGAAATAGTATGTTCTTTAACCATTAGACAGAGGTGTGTGTTAGAGTAGCTTTAATAATCCTCATAAAAAAACTAGTATATTTAAGATACTTGTGTTGTTGCAAAATAAATAAATAAAAAGAGTTTAGGGGGTTGGAGAAGCAAAATAAAACAAAAGAACACTAGGGAATACATTACCTTTAAATTGGGTAACTCTTTTTGATTTGAGATCAAAGGCTTCCTTGGAAAGGATTTTGCCCAAATTGAGGCTTCTAGGAGTAATAGAGGGATGTGGAGAGACAAAATGATATGATTTTGGCTGATCCAATGGCTTGATAGGTGTTGGTAAGGAGGTAGAGGTGGGGGCCTTTTATAAGAGGAGAGGAGGGGCACTCTTGGAAAGTTATAAACTTTAACTTTATTATAAAATTATTTTCGGATTTTAAAGGTCCCAAAATTATATATTTATTGGATAAGGTGATTAGAGTTATAAATACACCCATCCAATAGGTTTTTGACTAGTTTAGGTCTAAGATTTTACATTATCTTTTCATTTTATTTAAATCGTTAAATAATGAGGTAATCACTGCATCATCATGGTGTCATAAATAATTTAATTTATTTAATGTCTAAAACTTATAAGAAATATCATGATGTAGGAAATATTTTTATATTTCCAATTAAAATTTATATTCAAAATTATGACTTGTATAACCCCATGTAAAAATTGTTTTAGCAAAACAATACATGTTTGTGACATTTTTATTTTAACTTTAAATAAAAAGTTATTAATGTCATTTTCCTACCAAAGTGGCTCCATGGGGTCCCCAAGTTGACCCCTGCATTGTCTTGGTCGGCCATGACACATCCAATTAGGGTTGAACATGTTTCTAGGTCATATCATATTATTAAAACATTATTTTTACCTTAAATTACACTAATTACCTCTAATCGCGATTAATAAAACTTAAAAGTTACTATTCACAAAAAATTTATTTTAATCTCATTGAACCACATTTTACTTCCTAATTAAAACCATATATGTAGGATTTTTTAAAATAAAATCACAGATGTGGTAAATTTTTATTTAAAAGAAAAATCAGTTTCTTTATCTACCACTTAGTGGTTTCACTATTCATCGAAAATTGAAGTTTTTCAGAAAAATACCAAAAATTCACCCTAAGCAATTTTTGATATTTGAAATTAAAAAATGATTTCTATTTTACAAAATTAAAAACATATAAGTTTCATAAATTAATTTAATATTTAATTCCCGCTGTCAAAACAAATAGCGTGTTTTTAAAAAACAATATCTATTAAAAGATTGACACTAGTTTAAGTACAATTTCAAAGTGAAATTAATTCCAATGACCACCATTGGATTAAATGGTAAAAATATAATACAATTTCACATTAAAACAAATTCAAAATATAATCTAATCATATAAATAAATTAGATTAAAAGGAGGTTTTGAATTAAAATACACCATTTTACACTATTCATTAAAAAATGATCTTTATCAGAAAAATACCAAAAATTTATACAAAGTAAATTTTGATGTCCCGATTCTAAAAATATTTTTTAAAATATAACATATAAAATTGTCAAAAAATGGATTTAAAAGGGGTTCTCCATCAAAAGACGGTTAATCGACCTTTTAAAGAATATTAGAATATTTACACTTAAAATTGGATTCATTCACATTTTAACATTTATTTTACAAAGTAAAAATATTTGACAAACATATATAATCATTTTGTATTTAGTTCTGTTAATTCCCACCATTACAACGTCTAAGCGTTAACTACCATTTAAAATAATATTATTTTATTATTAGAGTGCAACGTAAGATTCCCAAGAAACTCGTTGTTGCATATTGGGTACGCCATCGAGCATAGCATCCCCTTTAAAGTAATATTAATATTTTATTCAAAAATATGGATAAATATGAAAATTTCATATTCTTTATTTTCCTGGGGTGTTACAATCATAGTGTTTAATTAAATTATCAATTCAATAATTGAGGTTATAACTTTTTTTGGTAGGCTGGAATCAATGCTGCCAACCTATTGACCACATCAAGTAAATGTTCTTTACTTAGGTTGGGCTCAAAACAAGGATAAAAGTTCAGATTGATATTGATTCATAGAACCTTTCCTAGCCAGTAATAGAGGAAACCCTTGAAAAGATATACCGGTAGTGTTACAATATACTTTATTTATTTTACTGAAAAATATATAATGAATTATTGAATTAAATTTTTATATTTCTTGTTGAGTACATTTATTTTAATATATTTCCAGAATAGATTTGTCTTAATGGTTGCTGGAAAATACCATAGAGGTTTTTGGACTCTTATTACCATGTTAAATATCCAGGATTCTAAGGTGAAAGTAAAGCCCCACCAACTAGTTAGTTATGCACACATTATAAAGTTGGAAACATTGAATTATTTCATTAGTCATCGTGATGAGAAATCATTTCAGGTGCATTGCAGTTGATGATATATTATTTTAAATTATTTATTTTATCCTCTTTGATTTAAAATTCTTAATATATTAAATTGATAATTAGTTATGGAAATAAATAAAATGAAACAAAACAAATGTACCCCTATCACAAATAATGGATGGGGTATACATCAATAAAGAATAAATTGGTATATATTTTAAATCAACCATAAAATATTTATATGATATGAAACAACATATGATTCTTTGTTTATATGTTGATTTATGAATAATTGTTTGAATCTACTTTTATCCCACATAATGTACTATGGAAAGAGGCTCACGTAAATAAGGAGGGTGAACTTGTTCATAAAATAAAAAGAGCATTATGGGAGACATTTTAATATATAAAATAATAGTAATTCTTTATGATTTATAAAAATATGGCATAAAATATCTATTAATGTTCATAATTTTTATATGGATTAGATTCAAGAATCATTAGTGACCATATCAGATGAAAAACAACTTTCAGTATATTTAAAACAACAAGAAGAATATGGTCGCGTTAGTGGATTAGGTTTTAGAGTGTCCCCTCAATCATATTTCATTAATATAAAACCACATGATTGTAACACCCGAGAATTTTATGTTATATAAATCATCAAAGGAATCTTTTTCTAACACACAACACCTTCTTGGCTTGCTTTACACGAAATCGTGACCTTCCTCGATAGCTTGCGTCGTACGCAATACCGAGTTTCACTAAACAATGATATGCTAATAAAATATTTTTAAAACCAGCCATTATGAATAGTAATAACCACCTTTTGAAATATTATAAATTTTATTTTTAAAAATGGACTTCATTTTTGGATTCGGTATATCGAAATTATCCTAAGGTGAAATTTTGGTATTTTTCTGAAAACTTTCAATTTTTGATGAATAGTGAAACCACGAAGTGGTAGTTAAAAAACTGAATTTTTCATAAAAATTAATTTTACCGCTTCTGTGAATGGAATTTCAAAAATCCGAGAGACACGGTTGATGTGAGTAAGTAAAATGTGGTTCAATGAGATTAAAATAATTTTTTGTAAATAATAACTTTTTACTTTTATTTACCACGGTTAAAAGTAAATAAGGTAATTAAGGGTAAAATGATAATATTATTACCCTAACACATGTACTAATTCTATTAGATAAGTGTAATTCGACCAAAAACAAACTTAGGAATAAAATATGACCATTTAGGCCCACTTGGATTAGATTAGGACATTTATTATTAATTTATTTAAAGAAGGGTTAAAATAGTTAAAATCAATGTTTAATAAGTAAATAATTTTTAATATAAGGTTATATATAAGATAAATTCAACTATAAATATTAATTAGAAATATAAAATTCTTTCCTACATAATAGTATTTTATTTGTAATTTTTAAACATTAAATAATTTAATTTATTTATGGCACAAAGATGATGCAGTAATTATCTTATTAATGAAATATTGACATAATTGATGTTATAAATACCCAAATAAATGTAATTTGAGACTTTTTATGAATTCCACTAATTTTATAGGTTAATATAACATGTTATTATTTATTTAATTAACTATTTTCGAACTAATAATTCTGTTATTATTTTTACAAAAATCAATTACTAAATAGTGTCAAAATTGACATAAAATAGTTTTTAAAACAAATATTATATTATTAATTGTTATTTTCTTCCTAAAAATATAAAGTTTAGAACAATTACTTATATAAGGTTATATATATTAATAATAAAGAACTTGGGGTTCGTTTGGCTTCTTATAGTATGTTTATTAACCTTATAGTATAAGAACACAAGAAGACACGGTAAAAGTAAAATTATTTTACTTAATGTTAAATCTAAATGATAAGGTTACAATAGGAACATAAACTTGAATAAATTATATTGGATGAGAGTATTTAGACCCATACCAACCTTATCTTCGAAATGAATCAATTTGGTGCTATTTAAAACTGAATTGGACTTTATAATAAAATAATAGTTTTAGTTATTCAAAAGGTGCCCCTCTCCTCCCTTATAAAAGGGCACCTCCTCCCTCTCTTCCTCACACAACTTTGAGCCTTCAAGCTCGGCCAAACCCTACTCAATTCTCTTCTCCACTTCCCTAGAAACATCCTAGAGGTCCTGGTCTTCTTCAAAGACCAATTTTAGTGCCCTAAGAGGAGGACTCAAAGAGGCGCTTCAAAGAAGAGGTAATGTCCGTTACCGATTCATTCAACTTTATTTCTTCTTCCACTTCTTCTTCTTAGGTTGTTTCATTATGAAGTAATAACATCAGTATCCCTCATATACTGATATGTTATTATATGTATGAAACAACCCTATTTCACCATCTATCCATCCTATGGAAAACGAAATCACCGCGCGTGCGTACGTACGGAATACCGTCTCCACGCCGTGGTGTAATATATTTTCCACCACCCCCTTACTTGGATGGGTATAATGGTGTAAATAATAACTATATATGATTATTGTAAATTGATATTGATTCTGAAATAGTATACATACACTCCAATACAATTCCACGATCATGAGAATGATATCATCGCTCGTGCGTACGTACGGACTACCGTCTCCACGACGCGATGAGATTCATTCTCCACATTAACCATTCATGATTGATTATAAAGTATATATAATAAGTAATCATGAAATATATGACATAATAATGATATCAGATTTATGTGTATATATATGTATGTCATCTACTTAATTCCATTCAACTCAATAAGGAAACGAAAACAGCGTTCATGCGTACGTACGACCTACTGTCTCCATGAACGGTGTATTTCTTTCCATTTATTAATATATTATATATATATGTATGTATATTAGGAATATATATTATATATAAATCATGTTTAATATTCTGAAATTATGTAATCATGATCTAAGTAATCATATGAATAATTACAAGTCAAAACACGGACGAAAAATGAAACGATTTTACCCAAAATGCTCTTTAACATGGAATTTACAAAAGAACGGGTAAAATAAAGTCATAAGTGAAACATATATGATATCATAACAATGAGTATGATTCTGGAATAGGTCAATGACATTATTTAAATCATTATACAGGAGGTTCGGATACGTACAAATCATATCGGACCTAAGGTAAGGGAAATATCACAATCTCATTTTTATCCGAGATTGTTTATACTTTGAAATTTACTGGGTTGTATTTTATCATCCACATCCATTTTTCCTCAATATTTAATCTTATTTCCATCCACCTATAATTTTTTAAATCCAATTTTACCCTTCGGTGAGTTTTTAATAAAGGATATGAAAGGAATCTTTTGTCGTTTTTCGTACGACGTACTTTTTGACTTTTCCGAAAAAAGTACGAAGAATGTTTTTTTAACTTATACGGCATGAATGGATTTTTAAAACATTATTTCCAAGAAGCTTACTTTAAAATTTTTCAAGTTTATTTTTAATCAACTTCTTTTAGTTTATAATTTTACGACATGTTAAGAAAGGAAAAGTGTTTTTGAAGCAGAAAGGATATTTTCCTCAAGAATGGAGTTCAAGTGTTTTATCAAAATTATTTTCCATCTAAGATAATAAAGGGTTATGTTTTTATCCCTATTATTAAATTGATTTGATTATGTTGTGATGGAATTATATTTTTATGAATTCCTTTATCTTATATGAATTGTTTTATGATGTCACGATGTTTAAGATTCCCATTTTTATTACATGGGTTATGCTATGAAGTATGGTTTTCTGATTTTGTGGCACCCATAATAATGGTTTCATTATGAGATTGGTGGGACCTATATCTCCCTCCAATGCATTGGGTAAAGATTTTATATCTCATGAGATAGACATGGCTGGAACGACATGTTAAACCGGTTCAGTGAAACAGGACTGAAACGAGGAGTGAACTCGGTTCAGAAATGGACTTTGTCCACTAAGATAGTCTTGGCAATGAGTCTTGACTAATAAGAAATGATTCTATATGATTATGTGTGTATGACACGAAGTTTCATGTTTTAAGTTATGATTATTGGGATTAAATTTCACTACTATGATTTATCCCATGTTATGATATTATGATCTGTTTTGCAGGTTAAGATTTCCAAAATGTTATGTTCTTATGAATATGATGTGATTGATATTTCTTTTGTTTAACCTTACTGATCATTTGAGCTCACCCATTTATGTTTTCCTTTCCCGAGGATATAAAGAATGGTTTTAGGTAAGAAAAAAAAGGAAGATCTTTATGGGAGATGTTGAAGATCTTTCACCATGATTAGAAGATTATATTCCGAGTTTCCAAAGACACTAAACTATTACGGTCCTTGTGTGTGTGTCTTTGTAATGTACTAAGTATTATGAAAAAGTAATGTAATGTCCATGTACGTTAAGCTTCGGGTCTCTACAGTTGGTATCAGAGGACAGGTTTAGTCAACCTTTGGAATCTAGGATGCGAGAACATTAGTGAGATCCCTAGAGATATTTCTAAGGTATGTCTAGGGATGTCCCTAAGGTTAAGTATAAGTATAGGTTATAGTACTAGAATTACGGTAACCTATGATGTTAGATATTGAAGGTACTCCCACTTTATTATGTTGCTTTCCCTAGCATGATTTTTTCCTCTCACACTATTCTTTTTGGGTTTTAGACGATGGCTGGAACCCGAAGGAACCGTGCTGATCAATGCAATGGACAATGTAATGATTGTCCTCCTGAACAAACAAATGTTATGGGCGATGGAGTGAAAAATCTTATTGATGTACTTACACAAGCTATGAATCATTATGGACTTCCAAATGAGAAGAGAAGAGAACAATACTCTATTGAGTCCTTCATGAGGCAACGTCCACCTTATTTCAGTGGGTCTTCTGATCCACTTGTTGCTGAACAATGGATCAGTACCACTGAAAAGATATTTTCAGTTCTTCAATGTTATGAACATGATAAAGTCATATTTGCAGTATATTGTTTGGAAGGTGAAGTTGATCAATGGTTGAATCTTATTAAGAATACGAGGCCAAGAGATGAAATTGAGTCCATGGAATGAGATGAGTTCAAGAACTTATTTTTCAATAAGTACTTCCCTCGTATTCTTCGAACAAAGATAGAGAAGGATTTTCTTGAACTAAAGAAAAAGGATGATGAATCTGTTGGTGTATACGAAGCGAATTTTACAAGGCTTGCAAGGTATGCATCTGGCATTATCATCCAACCTGAAAGTAAAGTTGATCGATTACTCAGTGGATTAAAACCAAATCTTCGAAGGGTATTAGCTATAAGAGACTTCAGTAGCTATGAAGAAATTGTGCATTGTGCTATTAAGGTATAAATGGAAGTTGGTGTTACATATTCATCTCATGGTCTTGATAAGAAACGAAAGATTGAGTTCAAGGAGAAATCTCAGAATAATGGTGAAAAGAAGATGAATGTTTCCTTATGCTCAAAGTGTGGAAAGAAGCATGGTGGAGATTGTCTTAAAGGGACAAGAAAATGTTTTAACTGTGGAAAAGAAGGTCATCGATCAGCTGAGTGTCGAAGTAATGTAAAAAGGGTTGCTAATGGTGTGAATAAAGAAAAGACTGCAGAGAACGCACCAACAACACTTCAATGCTTCAAGTGCAATGAAATGGGGCATTATGCTAATCAATGCCCAAATCCAAGGGTTAATGATGATCGACATGAGAAACCACTTAAGGTAAAGGACAAAGGGAAGTCACATGTGATCACTATTGGTGATGTTGAATATGACAATGATGTGGTGGAATAATTAAGTGTTTATGTAATGGGATTCCAAAATAATGTTATATATTGTATCGTGGAATATTGGAATATTTATGTATTGGTCTATTGTGGTTTTCAATAATTTTATGGTACCAGTAACCATGGAAATTGATTGAGATATTTTTGGTAACCAGATGATATGCGCATAATGAAGGGATAAGAAGATAATGAGATGTTTGATTGTATTCATGAGCTCATGACTGATATAAGGACTAAGTGATATCATGGTTTGAGTATAAATAATTTTGAGGATTTTGGTTTGTGGAAAGTGTTAACTTTTAACTGCATTCATGTTTTCACTAAGGTTCAATGGGTATACATGATTAAGGTATTCACATGTTTGTAATTTGACCAACAAGATATATCTTATGATATATGGTGGATAAATGATGGCATTCACGTGATTGTTATGTGACATTTCAAGTAATCATTTTTATACTATGAGCTTGGTCCGAAGTATTTTGGATAATCCTAAAGATTGGGATGGATTATGTTTGAAATAAGTTAGTATTGTTTAAGGATAGAAGTTTTTTTGATATTATTTATGGGATGTTATAGTAATTTAGTTTTAGAAAAAGGACAACCTGCAGGATGGGCGACATCCCATCACGTCAGACAAGGCTGTGGGAATCGAACCCACAACCGAAGTGCGACTGGCCTTTATCGCCTACCACTGGCCTACAGGAAATCCCTGTTTAGTAGAAACTAGTTTTATTATGATATAATAAGTATAAGTCCATTTTAGGAACCATATATGATTAATCTCACTATAGATCGACTTATGTATATTTAATACATTTTTCTAACCTTTTGTTTGAGACAGATGGAATGACCAGTCATTCTATCGCATGATCTGCTAACACTTCACGAATAACAAATTCAACTTCATTTCTTTAAGAGATGAAGTGGAAATTGTTCAAGGCATGAACAATAGTGAGATTGTACCAAAATAAAGTAAGTATTTATTCTAATTCAAATTATTCAACTTTAGGGAAATGATCTTGAAAACCAAAAATGTTTTCCTAGTGCTCTTATATCTGATGAATCAGATGGTACCTTACATCCTCACAAATTTATGGCTTTGTGATTACTGGCTTTTCCATAGCCATGTTCTCTACCACTCTCCATCAGAACATGATGGTTAGATTTCTCTTCCATATCCATATTTTCACCTATGTGGAAACCCAGTGATTAGTTTATTTGGGTAACCATTACGTTTCATACTTTTGTTTTTTAAGATTGGTTTTGTTATTCCTTTTTACGATATGAGTTTCTATTAAAGAAACTTTCGAGTAGTAAACCATTTATAACCCCGACGAATTTCGAGGGAGAAATTCATTTTAAGGGGCGTAGAATGTAACACCCGAGACTTTTATGTTATATAAATCATCAAAGTAATCCTTTTCTAACACACAACACTTGATTGGCTTGCTTTACACAAAATCGTGACCTTCCTCGATAGCTTGTGTCGTACGCAATACCGAGTTTCACTAAACAATGATATGCTAATAAAATATTATTAAAACTAGCCGTTATGAATAGTAATAACCACTTTTTGAAATTTTATAAATTTTATTTTTCAAAATGGACTTCATTTTTGGATTCGGAATATCGAAATTATCATAGGGTGAAATTTTGATATTTTTCTGAAAACTTTCAATTTTTGATGAATAGTGAAATCACTAAGTGGTAGTTAAAAAACTGAATTTTTCATAGAACATAATTTTACCACTTCTGTGAGTGGAATTTCAAAAATCTGAGATACACGGTTCATGTCAGTAAGTAAAATGTGGTTCAATGAGATGAAAATAATTTTTGGTGAATAGTAACTTTTTACTTTTATTTACCACGGTTAAAAGTAAATAGGGTAATTAAGGGTAAAAATGATATTATTATTACCCTAACACATGTTCTAATACTATTGGATAAGTTTAATTCGACCAAAAACAAACTTAGGAATAAAATATGACCATTTAGGCCCACTTGGATTAGATTAGGACATTTATTATTAATTTATTTAAAGAAGGGTAAAAATAGTTAAAATAAAAGTTTAATAAGTAAAAAAAATTTAATATACGGTTATATATAAGATAAATTCGACTATAAAAATTCATTAGAAAGCTAAAAAGATTTCCTACAAAATGGTATTTTATTTGTAATTTTTAGACATTAAATAATTTAATTTATTTATGACACAATGATGATGCAGTAATTATTTTATTAATGAACTATTGACATAATTGATGTTATAAATACCCAAATAAATGTAATTTGAGACTTTTTATGAATTAAACTAATTTTATAGGTTAATATTACATGTTATTATTGATTTAATTAACGTTTTTAGAACTAATAATTCTGTTATGATTTTTACAAAAATCAATTACTAAATAGTGTCAAAATTGACATAAAATAGTTTTTTAAACAAATTTTATATTATTAATTGTTATTTTATTCCTAAAAATCTAAGGTTCGGCCAAATGACTTAGATAAGGTTATATATATTAATAATAAACAACTTGGGGATCGTTTGACTTCTTATAGTAAGTTTATTAAACTTATAGTATAAGAACACAAGAAGACACGGTAAAAGTAAAATTATTTTACTTAATGTTAAATCTAAATGATAAGGTTAAAATAGGAACCTAAACTTGTCTAAATTATATTGGATTAGAGGATTTCGACCCATCCCCACCTTATCTTATAAATTAATCAATTTGGAGCTATTTAAAACCGAATTTGACTTTATAATAAAATATTCGTTTTTGTTATTCCAAAGGTGCCCCTCTCCTCCCTTATAAAAGGGAACCACCTCCCTCTCTTCCTCACACCACTTTGAGCCTTCACGCTCAGAAAAACCCTGAAAAAATTTCTTGTACACTTTCCTAGAAACATCCTAGAGGTATTGTTCTTCTTCAAAGACCAATTTTAGTTCCCTAAGAGGAGGACTCAAAGAGGTGCTTCAAAGAAGAGGTAATGTCCGTTACGGATTCTTTCAACTTTATTTCTTCTTCCACTTCTTCTTCTAAGGTTGTTTCATTATGAAGTAATAACATCAGTATCACTCATATACTGATATGTTATTATAAGTATTAGACAACCCTATTTCACCATCTATCCATCCTACAGAAAACGAAATCACCGCGCGTGCGTACGTACGGAATACCGTCTCCACGCTGTGGTGTAATCTGTTTTCCACCACCCCCTTACTTGGATGGGTATAATGGTGTACATAATAACTATATATGATTATTTTAAAGTGATATTGATTCTGAAATAGTATACATACACTCCAATACAATTCCACGATCATGAGAAAGATATCATCGCTTGTGTGTACGTACGGACTACCGTCTCCACGACACGATGAGATTCATTCTCCACATTAACCATTAATGAATGATTATAAAGTATATATAATAAGTAATCATGAAATATATGACATAATAATGGTACTCAATTTATTTGTATATATATGTATGTCATCTACTTAATTCCATTCAACTCAATAAAGAATCGAAAATAGCGTTCATGCGTACGTACGGCCTACCGTCTCCATGAACAGTGTATTTCTTTCAATTTATTGATCTATTATATATATGTATATTCTGAATATATATTATATATAAATCTTGTTTTATATTCTGGAATTATGTAATCATGATCTAAGTAATCAAATGAATAATTACAAGTCAAAACACGGACGAAAAATGAAACGATTTTACCCAAAACGCTCTTTAACATGGAATTTACAAAATAACGGGTAAAATAAAGTCATAAGTGAACCATATATGATATCATAACAATGAGTATGATTCTGGAATACGTCAATGACATTATTTAAATCATTATACAGGAGGTTCAGATACGTACAAAGCATATCGGACCTAAGGTAAGGGAAATATCACAATCTCATTTTTATCCGAGATTGTTTATACTTTGAAATTTACGGGGGTGTATTTTATCATCCACATCCATTTTTCCTCAATATGTAATTTTATTTCCATCCTCCTAAAATTTTTTAAATCCAATTTTAACCTTTGGTGAGTTTTTAGTAAAGGAAATGAAAGGAATATTTTGTCGTTTTTCGTACGAGGTACTTTTTGACTTTTCCGACAAAAGTACGAAGAATGTTTTTTTAACTTATACGGCATGAATGGATTTTTAAAACATTATTTCCAAGAAGCTTCCTTTACAAGTTTTCAAGTTTATTTTTAATCAACTGATTTTAGTTTATAATTTTACGACATGTTAAGAAAGGAAAAGTGTTTTTGAAGCAGAAAGGATATTTTCCTCAAGAATGGAGTTCAAGTGTTTTATCAAAATTATATTCCATCTAAGATAATAAAGGGTTCTGTTTTTTTCCCTATTATTAAATTGATTTGATTATGTTGTGATGGAATTATATTTTTATGAATTCATTTATCTTATATGAATTGTTTTATGATATCACGATGTTTAAGATTCCCATTTTTATTACATGGGTTATGCTATGATGTATGGTTTTCTGATTTTGTGGCACACATAAGAATGGTTTCATTATAAGATGGGTGGGACCTATATCTCCCTCCAATGCATTGGGTAAAGATTTTATATCTCATGAGATAGACATGGCTGGAACGGTAGGTTAAACCGGTTCAGTGAAACAGGACTGAAATGAGGAGTGAACTCGGTTCAGAAATGGACTTTGTCCACTATGATTCTCATGGAAATGAGTCTTGACTAATAAGAAATGATTCTCTATGATTATGTGTGTATCCTACATGAAAAATGGGGGTTCAAAACCTATTGGGCGCAGGGTACTGTAGCAGTACTATAGCGTTACTGTAACAGCGGCGTCACAGTTCACCAGCGCGTACTGTAGCGGCAGCAGGACACTGTAGCGGCGGCGGTACTATGCGGGTACTGTAGCAAGCGGGTTACTATTCACAGAATGTGAATTGGGCCATGTATTTGGGCTTATGGGCTATGTAATGGGCTACAAGCCCATTGGGCCTTCGGGATATGTAATGGGTTTCCCTCTACCCAGTTAAAAGAGGTCTTTGCTTTGATTTAATAATAAAAATGAGGCTTCGGCCCCAACCTTTTAAAAAAAATTCCAAAATGTTATGTTCTTATGAATATGATGTGATTGATATTTCTTTCTTTTACCCTTACTGAGCATTTGAGCTCACCCTTTTATGTTTTCTTGTCCCCAGGATATAAAGAAAGGTTTTAGGTAAGAAAAAAAGGGAAGATCTTTATGGGAGATATTGAAGATCTTTCACCACGATTAGAAGATTATATTCCGAGTTTCCAAAGACACTAAACTCTTACAGTCCTTGTGTGTGTGTTCTTGTATTGTACTAAGTATTCCGCAAAAGTAATGTAATGTCCATGTACGTTAAGCTTCGGGTCTCTACAATGATAATACATATAAGATGATAGAATTATTATAGGAATAGATAGATTCTTTGAAACATATATTATTGTTCGGTCAGTTTTGGCAGACTAAAGTATGAGAAAGGATCAAAGTGGATCGGTGTTGGAACAAAGATCTAAACATGAACCAAATTAACTTGATAGCATTGAGGCTAGTAATTACCCTAAACTAAATAAATTACCTAATGTAATAAATTTTTTCATTAATCTTTCTCTTAAATGTGAATAAAATAACTGCTAATAAAATTATATGATTAATATTTTGTAGGGTATAGTTGTATGTGATTACTATCTTTAAACACCAATGCATCATCTTGGTGTGAGGGTTATGGTGTATAGTATACATAGAGACATGGTAAAATAATATATATATCCTAAAATATTATATGATAGTGGGGGTTTAGGTATCTCTTGTTCCAGCTACTGGTTATCCAATTCCACTTAATGATCTAGATATTACAACGATCAATGATGCTATTGTAACTTTCATAGCATGGTCTTCTAATATTATAAAGATAAATGAGGTATGTTATTAACAAATGTTTTCATTTTAAAAACTAATAAAAGTTGATGAAAATGGTTTAAAGTAAATTTTGATATTATATATGGATAAACAAATAGGGAAACATCAGGTTGAATCAACAAAATATAGTGAATCGAATGAGAAATCAAAAATGACGTTCTGTGAGTACCTTCTCCCTTCCAGTTAGAGAGAATCATTTATTATCATTACAACTTCACGTCGATACCAAATTTATAGATGAAAATATATTTAACATTCCATATGAAAAATAAATATATGGAACTTACATGATAAACATATTTGGTCTTGATAGTATAAATTAGATTATCAAGAATTAATGGCTAGAATTCTCTATTTTGAATACACACATAAGGTACAATTTCATAATACATCTATCCAAATAGTGTGATAATATTTCTATTAACATTAATAAATATTCATATTTACTACATGAATTTATATTACTACTATGTAATGTTAAAATCATGTAAATAAATATATGGATTCATTAATCCCTATATCATTTCTATAGAAAAAAATACTTTGGATAATGATGAAATTCCGAAGAAAAGAGATGAGATACTCGAAGCTTTTGAAAAAAAAGAACATAAGACCAACTATTATTGATTCCTACAATGTGAAAGTAAACCTCTATAATCGAATCACATTATTTTTTTTATTTTTTTATTACTTACTTTTTTGTATTTGTAAGCAATACATGATGATGATCATAGTAAATTTGAATACCCCGAATATTTAATTTTTTGTGAATCCAATGCATGTATATCCAACAAACTAGCCATATATGATGTTTATTTTGAATTTTTAATACATTGAAATTAACATTTTATAGATAATAATAAAATTATATGTTTCAGACTGTATTTTAACAAGATTTTTTTTATGATAGGGATGTCACTAAATATAAGTTAAATTAAGTCATGAAGTTGGTGTATGAACAAAATAATCATGTGGATTACTAAAAATAGAAATTGATTATTGAATATATATGAATATTTAACTCTCAAAAAATATTTAAAAATAATTTACATATTTTGTTGAATTTTTAAATATTATCTAATGCAATATAACGACAATGGTTGTGGAGATTACATATTCATGTTAATGGTAAAGATCATAAACCATCAAAAGACCAGTATCCCCATATAGTTAATTTCAAAATGTAATCAAAATTTCATTAATAATATTTATAAATAATTGGTTTCACAATATTTTCTCATTACTAAAGAGATTTTTGATAACCTTTCCACTAAAAAGAAAAATTAAATATGTTTAGGGATGAGTGGGTAGCGTACATGGGGTTAGAATTTTTACAAACATAATATTAGTTGATTAACTACTCTATTAGTGATCTAGTATAGGAAATGACCATAAAAATATGTTTGGGGTGTGATGAACTTATATCAGAATGATTATATATATTTTTTTGATCTATTTATCATGGATAAGTATAATGGATAAAATAAATTTTTTTAGAACTCACCAACAAATAGTAAAATTAATGGGAAGTGGTGGAGGAAAAGGCAGTGGAGGAGTCGAAGGTAGAGGTTGAGATGGAGGTGGAGGAAGAGGAAAAGTCAATGTCTGAGCTGCATTTGGAGACCAAGGTGGATGAATAGATAAAGAATTGGTTGCACATAATAAAATTGTTGGGTAATTGAGTACAATGGGGATCATACCAAGGTTGTTATTAGAACAATTTTTTAAAAGTGCGAAAAACACTTTTCTCTAAATACAGGATTCATTGTGCAATTGATTCTTGTTGCATACTGAAAAAAATACCCACTATTTTTAGTGATTTTTCACTAAAATATAAGTGGATGGATTTTCTTCAAAAACAAAAAAAAACACTAATTTTTTTAAAACTAATTACCGTAGTCTAAAAATTAAATTAGAACATTAAAAATACTATCAAATAATAATAAAGTGTGAAAAAATCCCTCACAAAGAATAAATTGAACAATAACAAAAAAAATTGATATAGTTACTTGTACATGGATTCTCATCCTTAAAAATAATGGGTCTTAATAGTGGACCTATGATTACCTTGAGAGTCACAGAACACAAAACTAATAATCAAATAGGTGTATAATCCAAATAAAATGTTTGAATAAACATGAAATTAATCAACCACTAAAACCAGCAGGTATGAGATAACTATTAGATGACAACCAGCATTGAGAGATCATGTTCATCAAGGGGTGGTGGTGTTAAAGGAACCATGTAATAAAAATAAATGAAACCTATTTATGAATAAATCAATGAAAATGAAAAACCTTATTCAAATGAAATCATGAAGCTATAAAAAAAGGAACACATTCCCCTTTAAAAGGCAGATAAGAAGCTTTATCTACAACCCCTAAAAAATAAACAAATAAAATATTTCATTGACTCAATAAAGAATTTTTAGAAATGAAAAATACAGTGGTTTCAACTTGGTGGTTTTTAGAATTATTTGGTCTATTCGATAATCAATTGGATATATGATATAATATCATAAATGCTGGTCAAATACATACAAGTAACATTCAATACGCATGTTCACATTCATTATGTAAATTGTTCTATGGTCACAAGCTCATTAATAAAAAAACCCATCATCAATCTTAATAAAAAATACATGAGAATAGGGATATTCCCATTTTTATGAACAAATAATGTTGAGATTATTTTAGAGTTTATCATCATATAGAATATTGAAAATGATATAATAACATATAGAACAATCTTGGAAGCCTAAATGGATGCATGTGATTTTAGGTTCATTATTTTGCTATAAAGGGATAAAATAACATGTAATACCATCAAAAAATGGTAAAAAAATTATAATTTAGTTTAGAGTCTTTGGAAAATACATAATGGTTCACACTAGTGTTTTATCCATCAAATAAGATAAATGTTTAATCATGCAGTTGGTACTCTCTTTGACAGTGAAAGGAAATGATAAATTTTATTATGTTACATAAAAACTAATATGTAAATATTTATTTTAGTTCAATAAATGAATTCTAACAGTTTTACACTAAACATTAATGTTTTCTAGTAATAAATGAATTTTTTAAAAAAGGATGATTCACTCTAGTACTATGATCATGCACTCAACAAGGATGATTCACCCATGATGATACTGTTTTCTATTTCTTCTCCAACGAATTCAATAATATGAGTTATAAAACTTCAATATATTTATATTACCAAGAATTTTAAATTCACTAGAGGATAAAAATATATGTTGGAAATTTCCATACCTAAAATAAGTACATAGTGTACCTAGTATGACTGAAATTGTGTGGTTTTAGATTAAAATTGATATTTTTTTAATGTATTGATTCTTATTTGTTTTTAGTTTATTTCTTTATAGTATTGATCACATAATAATTTTTTTATCATATAGGTGGATTATTTTACTCAGTTTGGAGTGATTTTTTCAAATCTTTTCATGCTCGTGAGTGATTTGAATTTGAGGATGCAATTAAGATAATAAAAATAAGGAAATGGGAAAGAATGTATACAACTATCATAAAAATGTGAATTCATATGAATTATTTAGTAAATTCTATCACCATTTTATCCACTATTTTATGTTAATATCATTATCACTTTTATTTATTCTTTTCACAAATATTTTGGGATGTCATATTTTTCCATCAATTGTTTGAAACAATCCATAAAAGAGAGAACATGATGAGGTGTTTTCGGCAACATGGGGTTTCATCATCTATAAAAATGGAACATTTATTTCTTTTCACTCTTGTTGTAGATGGTTGAAATAAAAAACGCACATGATATATTCAATTAGATGAACCTCAATCTGATGAACGGTGTGACAGATATGACATAGACTGTATCTTTGTAGTTTATAATTTAAATTTTAGCTAACAACAAATAGTATATCATCAAAAATTAGAAAAAAAATTAATATTATTTTGACACATTAATAAAAAAATCCATAAGGTATTTTTGATGTTTCATAATTAGCTACTACTCAATCTGACGCATGGTATGCTCAGTATGACTCAATGTGTCTGTTGTATGTTTTAAAATCACATTTTAGTTCAAAAAGTGTCACATAATGAACATAGAGAGAACATTCTCTGATTATATTTATAATTTAGAAACAACCATTTATAATTCATTTTTTATGTATAGGAATTAGTCTTATATCAAACAGATACACAATGTGGTCGATAGGACTCAATTTTTATGTGTTATGTTTAAAATGATAATTTAGTAAAAAAACATGAGTGACATACTCAAAACTGAGAAAACACATTTTTATTATCATGATACTTTATTAAAATTATCCATATCTCATTTGGGATGTGTATTAATTATCACAACCACAATCCAATGCACAGTGTCATGGGTATGACTCCAAGTACATATTTTTATTTAAAATTGACATTAATTTTAATAAAAAAGTCAACTGACATACTCAAAATTGAGAAATTTCTCCCCAATTATATGAAACATTAGTAAAATGGTACATAAGTCATTTGTGACATGTATTAATCATCCTCACCTTGATCTGATAAACGATGTAGCCTGTATGACTCAAAGTGTTCGTTATAAGTTTAAATTTGACCTTTATTTTTAAAAAGTTTAACTCATTGAATAAAAAGAAAACAAAATCATATTTTCTTAATAATTTATAAAAATTATTCATAAGTGATTTTTGACATGTTAAAGTCAATTTCATGTCAAACAAACACATGATGTGACTGGTATGACTCAAAGTACATATATCCAGTTTTAAATGACATTTAATAAAAAAAAGTTTCATACTCAAACCTAAGAAAACACATTAATATTTTATAGATATATTATCAAAATTATCCATATGTAATTTTGGATTTGTATGAATTATCCTCACCTCAATCCAACTCACGGTTTGACAGGTATAACTCAAAGTGCATATTTTTATTTAAAATTGACATTAATTTTAGTAATAAAGAAAATCAACATACTGAAAACTGAGAAAAAGCATTCATAATGTTTTAATAATTTATTAAAACAATCCATATTTCATTTTTTACATTTATTAATCATCCTCGCCTCAATATGATGAACAATGCGCCTTTCTTGACTCAATGTGTCTATTATAAGTTTAAAATTATCATTTTAGTTCAAAAAGTGTTACTAACTAAAAAAGAAGAAATGAGTTTGGATTATATTGATAATTAAGAAAAATTATTCATAAATTATTTTTGAAATTTATGAATCATAATCATGTGAATATGACACATGATATGATTAGTATGACTCAAAGTTTGTGTTTCCAGTTTAAAATGATGTTTTAGTAAAAAAATTGATGTGCTCAAAACTAATAAAAAATAATATTTTTTTGAAACTTTAATAAATCTATAATAAAGTCATTTGCAACATTTAGGAATTAGATTCACCTCACTCTGGTTCATGGTGTGACTGGTATGACTACGAGTGTATTTGTTTTCATTATCTTTAATTTTAGTAGAAAATACAACTAACATACTAAAAACTAATAAAACAAATTTGTATTTTTTTTACACAATAATAAAATGATACATAATTCATTTTGGATGTGTATAAATCATCCATACCCCAATATGATACACGATGTTTCTGATGTTTATCAAATGGTCTATTAAGATTTTAAATTTGACATTTAAGTTTAAAAAGTGTCACTCATTGAAAACTGAGAAAACTCACTCAGATTGTCTTGATAATTTATTTAAATGATTCATAAGTCATTTTTTAAGTTTAATAATCAATATAAATTCAATAAAATACATGATATAACTGGTATTACTCAATATTAGTGTTTCTATATTGAAATGGAATTTTAGTAGAAAACACAAGTGACATACTCAAAACTAAAAAAACACATCGATATTGTCTTTATACTTTATAAAAATGATCCTTAAGTAATTTAGTAAATGTAGGAATCAACCTCACATCAATCCAATGCATGGTGTGACATATATGTCTCCAAGTGCGTCTTTTTATTTGAAATTGACATTAATTTTAGAAACAAATAAAACTGACAAACTCAGAACTAAGAAAATAAATTCAAGTTATTTGCAGATATTAAAAAAATGATCCAAAATTATTTTTTAATTTTTTGAAATCATCCTCACCCCAATACAATAAAATATATTCCCTATGTGATTCAAATTGACTATTATTAGATTAAAATTGACATTTAAGTATAAAAATAGTCACTCACTGAAAACTAAGAAAATGCGCTTGGATTATTTTGATTATATAATAAGATGATTCATAATTTATTTTTTTATGTTTATAAATTTGTATCACATTAAACCAACATATAATGCTACTCGTATGACTCAAAGTGCTTGTTTCCAGTTTAAACTGACATTTTAGTAAAAAACTCAAGTGGCATACTCAAAACTGAGAAAATGATTATTGATTATTTTGATAATTTTGGAAAAAGGTACATTTTTAATTTGGTATGTGTATGAATCAAATTCAACTCAATAGGATGCATGGTGTGACTAGGATTACTCTAACTTCATCTTTTCAATATATAAGTGTCAGTTTAATTTATAATGTGTATCTCATCAAAAAAACTGAGAAAATGATACTAGATTTTTTTCTCATCACTCAACTTGATATTATTTTATTTGTTTCCTTATAATTTTTATCTTATACATATTTAGTTAATATTTTAAGATATAATTCTTAAAGGAAAACATGAAATTGTGTGACGTGTAAGAATCAAACGTAACACAATTTTATACACAGTGCTCTTGGTATTACTGAAATTTTAGTTTAAAATTAAACCATTATATTTAATTTATTTCATTATATTATTACTAACATAATATTTTTTCTAATATAGGTGTGTTATTTTACTCAAATAGTCATGGTTTGTTCTTTTGTAAAGGTTCATTCATTTTCTCTATAATAGTTTTTTTATTGTATTTTTTTATAAATTCTATTTCATTTAAATTCTATATTTTTATCTGATTTTTCTTTTTTTGATGTTGTTTCTAGTTTTGTAATGTGTTATAAAAAACAATGCAGTTTTCCCCTTTATCGGTTTCATATAAAAGCACTAATAAATGGGTTCTTTTATCAATGCTTCTAAAATCACTGATAAAAGACTAGGGATTTTAATCATGCTTTGGTAGTCAATACATTTTTAGTGATGATAGTGTTCACTTATAGAGCTATTAAAGGACTATTTTCTAGTACTGTTACAAGGAAAATTTTGATATCTAGAATCATATATGTTCCTATTACCTCGAGTCACACCTTTTAAATGTAGCGATTGTGTTGTAATAATGAATGGAAACACCCTTTATCTCACTATTCAAAGACCAATATGGGAGGAATGAACGAAAAAACTGATCATACCCCATAAGGGTTGTAAGAAAAAAACGGCACAATATGGTGATGGGATTGAGAAATAACACTGATCCAACCTCGAAAAGCTGAGTAAGTGGTGCAGAACAACCCTAGTGCATGGAGAGAAATTGGGTAAGTATATGTTTCTAATACACCTCAGGGGAAATTTTCACCATGAACACATTGGATTATGAAAACCAATATGTAAACAAATAGGGATAAAATAAAAGAAGAAAAACTCCAGAGGAGGGTGATTTGGATGTAGTAAATGAGGCTTCATGTATATTGAATTAGAGAAGGATCCATAACATGTCACCTCCAAATGATGAATTCCCACCTCTATGGTGGAACAATACTAAGGAAAATGGGAAAGGTGTGGATAATCCCTCTCACCATGTAAAATATTAGAAATTCCATTTATAACAGAACGACTGGCATAATATAATAATGAGATATAAAATCATACACATCTAAGTGAGGAACTACTCAGGGAAAACATTCATACTAGGTGTCTTCTTTTGAATGAGGTGAATATCTGTTTTACTATATATTTAGAGAGAGTTTATCCATCTACATGATCAGAATATGGTCACTATGATGGATCTATATTAAGATAATCAACCCACCTAAATTATTTAGTTGAGGATGAACATGAATTTCCTCCATTACAGCGGCATGCTCTTCACCATCAAGGTGAAAATACAGTGTTTGCATAGATCAGGAATAATTGGGATATGAAAATGGGTCCACCTCATAAATCCTCACCCACTCCATATAAATGGGAGGTGGTCTTTTAAGAGGTACCTATAGAACTCCTCTATGACATTGAATACCTGGATGCATGAATTGAAGACATAGAAGTGTGGCATATGCCTATGTAGCCTGAGAAGAATCTAAATCCTGAATGGGTGGATGAAACTTTTTTCCAAACCAATTTTTTAAATGCTATATTATCAACCTTTTATGGTGTGAGAGATATAGAAAAACATATCATGCACTTCATGTCCCAATGTTCCATGAGGATAGTCCCTCTAGATTAGCTGGAGTTGACCAAGATGATATGTTTTATAAAAACACATACATGATCAACCTTCATTTTGTATAATAGGCTTATCCATATATCTATCACCGTATAAGAATACCTTCTTCATCAATTCCATTATCAGTTTATCTCTACTCTATGGAAAGTGACAGTATTCAAACTCAAAAACTATAAACAATAAAAAAAATCGAGGGTTTCAGACTACATTGACAGAGTAAAAGGTATAACTTATATACATAATATCCCCCCCCCCCCTCATAGGATAAATTAAAATAACTTTGGGATGAAAATATTTCAGATGAAATGTAAACACCTCTGATCCTAATGAATTTTATATGTGGATTCCTTGAGTTTGCAGAGATGGCAGAATTTCAAGAACACTGTATTAAACAGACCCAAGATAGATCATAGAATTTTTCACTAGAATAGGGGGAAAGGATTATAAAGGTAGATACTTATAATATTACCCTAAAACTAGTTACAGTTCACATTCAACCACTAGGTAAGGACTAGAATGTTTCAATTCCTCCCACTTGGTAGCAAAAACTAAAAATCTCTGTCAGCTAGAAGTAAAAAAAGAGACCTGGGTCTCCAGTGATTTCAAGAATAGATGATAGAAAGAATATTCCTTCTGAAATGAGATGATCCTCACTTATTTCATTAATTACATGTCAAATAACCTACCGAAGTTATCAAAGACTAGGAAATCTAATAAGTTCAACCTCACTGATTTTCCAGACTACTCTTTTCAATGGTGGTTGGGTTACATCATCTAGCGCTATTTTATATTAAAAATCCTCCTCCAAAACATGGTTGATTTTGGAAATTTGATACTGGGGATGGACTTGGTATAGATGACCACTGTAACTATCTCTCCACTGGATGAATATGGTTACTAGATAGAAGTTTCAGCTAGCTGAGGAAAGAAGTTTGATAACTGTATGACTCGAAAAACAGTTGACCGCGATGATGCCAACCTGGGATAATAACTTCAAAAACCTAAAATGATCTCAATACCTATGGATATGATTTTTAATAACCCTCTTAAAATAAGACGTAATTATCATACGAATTAAAATAATAATAGAACGAGTCATACTCGGCTCCCAAAAAATCTCTAACTCCTATAGACTTAATTCCTTCAACATTTAGGGAATGAGATCCACCACTCCAACTGGAACCCTCATAAGATGAAGAGATCATCATTTTTTCTATTAACATAGTACACTTAGAATAACCCTTCATAAATGATGAATATTCTTTTGAGCAAGAGATCTGCATACATTACTGTTAGCCGAAGGCCGAGGATGTGGGATACGGGGATGCAGGGGGTGGCATGAGCATGGTAAAACCAAATATGTTTCTCATATCACTATATAATTCATATATTCATGAAAAAGATCTATGATAACACTTAATAAGATCATAAGAAACAAAAATATGACTTATAACCCCCCAATGGTTGTTCAATCTTAGTTATATTACACGGTCGACTAGTGAGGGTGTGATTTTTTGATGTTCCCAGAAAAATGGGAAGGTCGGTGCAACCCACGCCACTATTAGAAAATACTCCATCAACCAATACTCAAGCATTAGTCCTACACACTTCAAGGAACTCGACTAATAAGATACATAATAAGGATAAACCCAACCTTGGGAAGAACACCTATGGAACAATTTGGATCATTTGGAGGTTTTTTCAATCAAACTCTCAATCCTATATTCACTTTGTCCTTCTAAAGAACCTATGTAGGCACTCACCAAGGCACTCTAGATCATTCTAGAGTTTGAGATAGATGTTGTTGCATCCATGGATTTCTAAGGGGAGACTATACATTATAATTACTAATCACCATCTCATTCACAAAAAATGATAAAAAAAATAAGTTATATAAGGACATATCATACCCCTAAATGTTTTAGGAAACCTTTTTTTTTAATTCATAGAGAACTATTTTAAAATTTTTTTGGGATCAACCACATTCTAATTAAACACTTAAAAATTTTGGGATATATCAAGGGGAAATGTGTCTTCAATAAAGATAACCATTCAGGGTATGATAAGAGTGATTAGAAGGATCTTAGTAATATCACACTAATGTCTCCCAGAATCCCCTTTATATCTTGTGAAGAAAAGTATTCTGAAGATTTATTCTACAATTAGAGAGAGAAAAACTATGGTGGATGTTGATATGATGGTTGCAACACCCAATGGCTTGGGGACCACCCAAAACAATTCCTAGAGAATGCTTTACAATGATTATGTGCTACCCATAAACCTAATTGAGGTAGTAATATTAATACCAGTATGATATTGTAAACCAAAAACTTCATCGGATCTTGTCCATGAGATATAAGCTATGTCAGGTGAAATTGATTCATCAAAAGGGGATCATACTAATGCTTTATCAGGATCTGAAAATTTAATCTTGTCATTAGAAAAATATGATGATTCCTTAAAGACCTTCACTAAAATATAGGATTCCCATTTTCTTCCTACCCTTATTGGTATTATAAAAGAAAAAATCACCCCCAAAATCTCTCTATCATGACTCTAGAAATACATGATAAAAATTCTCTTTATATGGACTCTATTTCATTAATAGTAGAATATATCCCCTCAGATTATCAACCATGTTTTCATATTCCCCAGTGGACTTAGATATAGAAGAATAATAGGATGACCTCAGGAATGCCCAACCCATATTTGAGGAAGGAATATCCAACACTGTCGATGATCTCATGGAGGTGAATATAGGAACAGATGAAGAACTAAAGACTAAATTGAATAGTTAGTCCTCACCTATCAAAGAGTGGGATATGTATATTTAATTTCTATAGAATCATTAACACATGTTCACTTGGAATTACATGAAGATTCTTGGGATGAACCCTAATGTGGCTAGACACCACATAGACTTATGTGATTACCATAGAGGTTTCAAGCAGGTAGCTAGGAAGACACACCCACTCATGATACTTGTAGAGACCCGGAGCCTGACGTACATGGACATTACATTACTTTTGCGGAATACTTAGTACATAACAAAAACACAGACACAAGGATCGTAATAGTTTAGTGTCTTTGGAAACTCGGAATAAAATCTTCTAATCGTGGTGAAAGATCTTCAACATCTCCCATAATGATCTTCTTTTTTTTTACCTAAAACCTTTCTTTATATCCTGGGGAAAAGAAAACATAAAAGAGTGAGCTCAAATGCTCAGTAAGGGTAAATAAAAGAAAAATCAATCACATCATATTTCATAAGAACATAACTTTTGGAAATCTTAACCTGCAAAAGAGAGCATAATTTCATAACATGGGATAAATCATGGCAGTGAAATGTAATCACAATAATCATAACTTAAAACATGAAACTTTGTGGCATTCAAACATAATCATAGAGAATCATTTCTTGTTAGTCAAGACTCATTGCCAAGACTATCTTAGTGGACAAAGTCCCTTTCTGAATCGAGTAACCCTCGTTTCAGTCCTGTTTCACTAAACCGGTATAACCTACCATTCCAGCCATGTCTATCTCATGAGATATAAAATCTTTACCCAATGCATTGGAGGGAGATATAGGTCCCACCCATCTTATAATGAATCCTTTCTTATGTGTGCCACATAATCATAAATCATACATCATCGCATAACCCATGTAATAAAAATGGGATTCTTAAACAACATGACATCATAAAACAATTCATATAAGATAAAGGAATTCATAAAAATATTTCCATCACAACATAATCAAATCCATGTAATAATAGGGATAAAAACAGAACCCTTTTATTATCTTAGATGGAAAATAATTTTGATAAAGTACTTGAACTCCATTCTTGAGGAAAATATCCTTTCTACTTCAAAAACATTTTTCCTTTCATAACATGTCATACGACTTTAAAATAAAAGAAGTTGATTAAAAATAAACTTGAATACTTGAAAAGGAAGCTTCTTGGAAATAATTTTTTATAAATCCATTCATGCCGTATAAGTTAAAAAAAACATTCTTCGTACTTTTGTCGGAAAAGTCAAAAAGTACCTCGTACGAAAAACGACAAAAGATTCCTTTCATATCTTTTACTAAAACTCACCGAAGGGTAAAATTGGATATAAACTATTGTAGAAGGATGGAAATAATATTACATATTGAGGGAACATGTATGTGGATGATAAAATACACCCCAGTAATTACTTACGAATAAACAATCTCGGATAAAAATGAGATTGTGATATTTCCCTTACCTTAGGTCCGACTTGCTTTGTAAGTGTCCGAACCTCCTGTATAATGATTTAAATCATGTTATTGACTTATTCCAGAATCATATTCATTGTTATTATATCATATATGGTCCAATTATGACTTTATATTACCTGTTCTTTTGTAAATTCATGTTAAAGTAGCGTTTTGGGTAAAATCGTCTCATTTGTCGTTTGTGTTTTTGACTTGTAATTATTAATATGATTACTTGGACCATGATTACTTATATCCAGAATGTAAAACATGATTTATATATAATATATATTCAGAATATATATATATATATAATATCGATAAATGGAATGAAATACACCGTTCATGGAGACGGTAGTCCGTACGTACGCATGAACGTTGTTTTCGTTTCCTTATTGAAGTGAATGGAATTAAGTAGATGACATACATATAAATTTACATAAATCCAGTATCATTATTATGTCATATATTTCATTAGTACTTATTATATATACTTTATAATCATTCATGAATGGTTAATCATTGAGAATGAATCTCATCGCGTCGTGGAGACGGTATTCCGTACGTACGCACGAGCGATGATATCGTTCCCATGGTCATGGAATTATGTTGAAGTGTATGTAGACAATTTCAGTATCAATATCACTTTATAATAATCATATATAGTTACTCATTACACCATTATACCCATCCTTGTAAGGTAATGGTGGAAAATAGATTACACCACGGCATGGATACGGTATTCCGTACGTACGCACGCGCGGTGATTTCATTTTTCCATAGGATGGATAGAAGGTGAATTAGGGTTGTTTCATATTTATAATAACATATAAGTATGTAAGTAATACTTATGTTATTACTTTATCATGAAACAACTAAAGAAGAAGAAGTTGAAAAAGAAAGAAATTGAAAAGATCGGTAATGGATATTACCTCTTCTTTGGAACGCTTCATTGAATACTCCACTTAGGGAACTAATATTGGTCTTTGAAGGAGACCAGGACCTCTAGGATTATTCTAGGGAAGTGGAGAGGAGAAAATGGCAGGGGTTGGCCGAGCTTGAGTGCTCAATTTGGTGTGAGGAGGAGGGGGAGGAGGTGCCCTTTTATAAGGGAGGAGAGGGGCACCTTAGGAATATCTCAAAATATTATTTTATATTAAAGTCAAAATCGGTTTATAATGGTTCCAAAGGGTCTTATTTCGAAGCTAAAGTGGGGATGGATCGAAATACTATCAACCAATAGGATTTAGACAAGTTTAGGGTATTATTTTAACCTTATCAATTAGATTTAACTCTAAGTTAATTAATTTAACTTTTACCGTGTCTTTTTGTTTTCTTTCACTCTATGGTTAATAAACTTACTATAACATGCCAAACGAACCCAAAATTGTTTATTATTAATATATATATCCTTATCTAAGTCAGTTGGCCGATCCTTAGATTTTTAGGAATAAAATAACAATTAATAATATAATATTTGATTTAAAAACTATTTTGTGTCAATTTTGACACTATTTGATATATGATTTTTGTGAAAGTCATAACAGAATTATATGTTCGAACCAAGTTGATAAAATCAACACTAATATATCATAGTAACCTAGAAAATTAGTGGAATTCATAAAAAGTCTCAAATTACATTTATTTTGGTGTTTATAATATCAATATTTCATTAATAAGATAATTACTGCATCATCATTGTGTCATAAATAAATTAAATTATTTAATGTCTAAAAATTACAAATAAAATACCATTATGTAGGAAATCTTTTTAGGTTTATAATGAATATTTATAGTCGAATTTATCTTATGTATATCCCCATATTAAAAATGATTTACTTATTAAACTTTGATTTTAACTATTTTAACCCTTCTTTAAATAAATTAATAATAAATGTCCTAATCTAAACCAAGTGGGCCTAAATGGTCATATTTTATTCCTAAGTTTGTTTTTGGTCGAATTAAACTTGTCCAATAGAATTAGGACATGTGTTAGGGTAATATTAATATCATATTTACCCTTAGTTACCCTATTTACTATTAACCGCGGTAAAAAAAGTAAAAAGTTACTATTCGCCAAAAAATTATTTTCATCTCATTGAACCACATTTTAGTCCTTGATATTAACCGTGTCTCTCGGATTTTTGAAATTCCATTCACAGAAGAGGTAAAATTAAGTTTTATGCAAAATTCAGTTTTTAACCTACCACTTAGTGGTTTCACTATTCATCAAAAATTGAAAGTTTTCAGAAAAGTACCAAAAATTAGGCCTAAGCTATATTTGATATTATGAACTCAAAAATGATTTCTATTTTACCAAATTCAAAACATATCAGTTGCATTAATTAATTTAAAAATTAACTCCCGTCGTCTAAACAAAAGGCGTGTTTTTAAGAGATAATAAATATCAAAAGATTGACACTTGTTTATAACTGGTTTAAATGTCAAATTACATCCATTGACCAAAATTGTATTAAATTGTAAAAATATATTCTAAATATACTTTAAAACCACTCAAATTAATAATTTATTACTATTAATTTTTTTGATTGAAAAAGTTGTTTTTAATTAAAATTTAGTAATTTTCACTATTCATCAAAATATGAAAGTTATCCGAAAATCACCAAATTTCAACGTAAGCTAATTTCGATATTCTGAATCCATAAATGATGTCCATTTTGAAAAATAAAATTTACAAAATTTCAAAAAGTGGTTATTACTATTCATAACTGCTAGTTTTAATAATATCTTAATAGCATATCGTTGTTTAGCGAAACTTGGTGTTGCGTACAACACACGCTATCGTGGAAGGTCGCGATTGCGTGTAATGGAAGGAAAGTCAAGGAAGCGTATTGTGAAAGCTTCTTTTGTTGTAGCGTACAACACAAGACATTAATGAAATTAAAAAGAATATTTTTCATAAAATCTTGGGGCGTTACATTCTACCCCCCTTAAAATGAATTTTGCCCTCGAAATTCGTCGGGGTTATAAATGGTTTACTATTCAAAATTTTCTTTGATAGAAACCCACATCGTAAAAAGGAATACCAAAACATGGCTTTAAAAACTAAAGTATGAAATGTAACGATTACCCAAATAAACTAATAACTGGGTTTCCACATAGGTGAAAATATGTATATGGAAGAAAGATCTAACCATCATGTTCTGATGGAGAGTGGTAGAGAACATGGCTATGGAAAAGCCAGTAATCACAAATCCATAGATTTGTGATGATATAAGGTACCATCTGATTCATCAGGTATAAGATCACTAGGACAACATTTTTGGTTTTCAAGATCATTTCCCTAAAGTTGAAAATTTTCTTAGAATAAATACTTACTTTATTTTGGTACAATCTCACTGTTGTTCGTGCCTTGAACAATTTCCACTTCATCTCTTAAATAAATGAAGTTGAATTTGTTATTCGTGAAGTGTTAGCAGATCATGTGATAGAATGACGGGTCATTCCATCTGCCTCAAAAGGTTAGCAAAATTTATATACATAAGTCGATCTATAGTGGGATTAATCATATATGGTTCCTAAAATGGGCTTATACTTCATATATCATACTGCTTAATATAATAACACTAGTTTCTACTAAACAGGGACTTCCTGTAGGTCAGTGGTAGGCGATAAAGGCCAGTCGCACTTCGGTTGTGGGTTCGATTCCTACAGCCTTGTCCGAAGCGATGGACTGTCGCCCGTCCTGCAGGTTGTCCTTTTTCTAAAACTACGTTACTATAACATCCCATCAATAATATCGAAAATATTCTATCCTTAAACAATACTAACTTATGTCCAACATAATCCAGTCTAATCTTTAGGCTTATACATAATACTGCAGTCCACTCTCATAATATAGTGACAACGATTACCAGAGATTTAATACTGTCGTTGATCCCCACATATCATAAGATATGTCTTGTTGGTCACATTCCAAACATTCAAAGTCCTTAATCGTGTATTCTCTTGAATACCTTAGTGAAAACATGAGTGCAGTTAAAAGTTAACACTTTCCACATACCAAAATCCTCAAAATTCTATATACTCAAACCATGATATCACTTAGTCCTTATATCAATCATGAGCTCATGAATACTATTAAACATTTCATTTTCTCGTCTTCATTATGCGCATATCATCTTATTTCCAAAAAATATCTCAATCACTTTGAATACCACATCAATAAATATTGCAATACTCAATGATACAACATTATTTTGGAATCCCATTACATAAACACTTAATCATTCCACCACATCGTTGTCATATTCAACATTGCCAATAGTGATCGCATGTGATTTCCCTTTGTCCTTTGCCTTCAGTGGTTGCTCATGTTGATCATCACTAACCCTTGGATTAGGGAAATTATTAGCATAATGCCCCATTTCCTTGCACTTGAAGCATTGAAGTGTTGGCGGTGCGTTCTCTGCAGTGTTTGCTTTATTCACATCATTAGAAACCCTTTTTCCATTACTTCGACACTCAGCTGCTCGATGACCTTCTTTTCCACACTTAAAACATTTTCTAGTCCCTTTAAGACAATCTCCACCATGCTTCTTTCCACAATTTGTGCATAAGGAAACATTCATCTTCTTTTCACCATTATTCTGAGATTTCTCCTTGAACTCCATCTTTCGTTTCTTGTCAAAACCCTGAGATGGATATGTAACACCAACTTCCATTTCTACCTTGATAGCACAATGCACAATTTCTTCATAGCTACTGAAGTCTCTTATAGCCAATGCCCTTCGAAGACTTGGTTTTAAGCCACTGAAAAATCGATCAACTTTACTTTCAGGTTGGATGATAATTCCAGAAGCATACCTTGCAAGTCTTGTAAAATTTGCTTCATAGGTACCAATAGATTCATCGTCCCTTTGCTTCAGTTCAATAAACTCTTTCTCCATCTTTGTTCGAAGAATACGAGGGAAGTACTTACTGAAAAACAAGTTCTTGAACTCGTCCCATTCCATGGACTCAATTTCATCTATTGTCCTCGTATTCTTGATAAGATTCCACCATTGATCAGCTTCACCTTCCAAACGATATACTGCTAAGATGACTTTATCATGTTCAGAACATTGAAGAACTGAAAATATCTTTTCAGTAGTACTGATCCATTGTTCAGCCACAAGTGGATCAGAAGACCCGCTGAAAGAAGGTGGACGTTGCCTCATGAAGGACTCAATAGAATATTGTTCCCTTCTCTGCTCATTTGGAAGTCCAGAATGATTCATAGCTTGTGTAAGTATAGCAATAAGATTTTGCACTCCATCTCCCATAACATTTGTTTGTTTAGGAGGGCAATCATTGCATTGTCCATTGCATTGATCAACACGGTTCCTTCGGGTTCCAGCCATCGTCTAAAACCCAAAAAGAATAGTGTGAGAGGCAAAAATCATGCTAGGGAAAACAACATAATAAAGGGGGAGTACCTTCAATATCCAACATCTTAGGTTTAATTCTATGATCGTTAGCATAATTCTATTACTATAACCTATACGTATACTTATCCCTAGGGACATCCCTAGACATACCTTAGAAATATCTCTAGGGATCTCACTAACGTTTTCGCATCCTAGTTTCCAAAGGTTGACTAAACCTTTCTTCTGATACCAACTGTAGAGACCCGGAGCCTAACGTACATGGACATTACATTACTTTTGCGGAATACTTAGTACATAACAAAAACACACACACAAGGATCGTAATAGTTTAGTGTCTTTGGAAACTCGGAATAAAATCTTCTAATCGTGGTGAAAGATCTTCAACATCTCCCATAAAGATCTTCTTTTTTTTACCTAAAACCTTTCTTTATATCCTGGGGAAAAGAAAACATAAAAGAGTGAGCTCAAATGCTCAGTAAGGGTAAATAAAAGAAAAATCAATCACATCATATTTCATAAGAACATAACTTTTGGAAATCTTAACCTGCAAAAGAGAGCATAATTTCATAACATGGGATAAATCATGGCAGTGAAATGTAATCACAATAATCATAACTTAAAACATGAAACTTTGTGGCATTCACACATAATCATAGAGAATCATTTCTTGTTAGTCAAGACTCATTGCCAAGACTATCTTAGTGGACAAAGTCCCTTTCTGAATCGAGTGACCCTCGTTTCAGTCCTGTTTCACTGAACCGGTATAACCTACCATTCCAGCCATGTCTATCTCATGAGATATAAAATCTTTACCCAATGCATTGGAGGGAGATATAGGTCCCACCCATCTTATAATGAATCCTTTCTTATGTGTGCCACATAATCATAAATCATACATCATCGCATAACCCATGTAATAAAAATGGGATTCTTAAACAACATGACATCATAAAACAATTCATATAAGATAAAGGAATTCATAAAAATATTTCCATCACAACATAATCAAATCCATGTAATAATAGGGATAAAAACAGAACCCTTTTATTATCTTAGATGGAAAATAATTTTGATAAAGTACTTGAACTCCATTCTTGAGGAAAATATCCTTTCTACTTCAAAAACATTTTTCCTTTCATAACATGTCATACGACTTTAAAATAAAAGAAGTTGATTAAAAATAAACTTGAATACTTGAAAAGGAAGCTTCTTGGAAATAATTTTTTAGAAATCCATTCATGCCGTATAAGTTAAAAAAAACATTCTTCGTACTTTTGTCGGAAAAGTCAAAAAGTACCTCGTACGAAAAACGACAAAAGATTCCTTTCATATCTTTTACTAAAACTCACCGAAGGGTAAAATTGGATATAAAATATTGTAGAAGGATGGAAATAATATTACATATTGAGGGAACATGTATGTGGATGATAAAATACACCCCAGTAATTACTTACGAATAAACAATCTTGGATAAAAATGAGATTGTGATATTTCCCTTACCTTAGGTCCGACTTGCTTTGTAAGTGTCCGAACCTCCTGTATAATGATTTAAATCATGTTATTGACTTTTCCAGAATCATATTCATTGTTATTATATCATATATGGTCCAATTATGACTTTATATTACCTGTTCTTTTGTAAATTCATGTTAAAGTAGCGTTTTGGGTAAAATCGTCTCATTTGTCGTTCGTGTTTTTAACTTGTAATTATTAATATGATTACTTGGACCATGATTACTTATATCCAGAATTTAAAACATGATTTATATATAATATATATTCAGAATATATATATATATATATAATATCGATAAATGGAATGAAATACACCGTTCATGGAGACGGTAGTCCGTACGTACGCATGAACGCTGTTTTCGTTTCCTTATTGAAGTGAATGGAATTAAGTAGATGACATACATATAAATTTACATAAATCCAGTATCATTATTATGTCATATATTTCATTAGTACTTATTATATATACTTTATAATCATTCATGAATGGTTAATCATTGAGAATGAATCTCATCGCGTCGTGGAGACGGTATTCCGTACGTACGCACGAGCGATGATATCGTTCCCATGGTCATGGAATTATGTTGAAGTGTATGTAGACTATTTCAGTATCAATATCACTTTATAATAATCATATATAGTTACTCATTACACCATTATACCCATCCTTGTAAGGTAATGGTGGAAAATAGATTACACCACGGCGTGGAGACGGTATTCCGTACGTACGCACGCGCGGTGATTTCATTTTTCCATAGGATGGATAGAAGGTGAATTAGGGTTGTTTCATATTTATAATAACATATCAGTATGTAAGTAATACTGATGTTATTAATTTATCATGAAACAACTAAAGAAGAAGAAGTTGAAAAAGAAAGAAATTGAAAAGATCGGTAATGGATATTACCTCTTCTTTGGAACGCTTCTTTGAATCCTCCACTTAGGGAACTAATATTGGTATTTGAAGGAGACCAGGACCTCTAGGATTATTCTCGGGAAGTGGAGAGGAGAAAAAGGCAGGGGTTGGCCGAGCTTGAGTGCTCAATTTGGTGTGAGGAGGAGGGGGAGGAGGTGCCCTTTTATAAGGGAGGAGAGGGGCACCTTAGGAATATCTCAAAATATTATTTTACATTAAAGTCAAAATCAGTTTATAATGGTTCCAAAGGGTCTTATTTCGAATCTAAAGTGGGGATGGGTCGAAATACTATCAACCAATAGGATTTAGACAAGTTTAGGGTATTATTGTAACCTTATCAATTAGATTTAACTCTAAGTTAATTAATTTAACTTTTACCGTGTCTTTTTGTTTTCTTTCACTATATGGTTAATACACTTACTATAACATGCCAAACGAACCCCAAATTGTTTATTATTAATATATATATCCTTATCTATGTCATTTGGCCGAACCGTAGATTTTTAGGAATAAAATAACAATTAATAATATAATATTTGATTTAAAAACTATTTTGTGTCAATTTTGACACTATTTGATATATGATTTTTGTGAAAGTCATAACAGAATTATATGTTCGAACCAAGTTGATTAAATCAACACTAATATATCATAGTAACCTAGAAAATTAGTGGAATTCATAAAAAGTCTCAAATTACATTTATTTTGGTGTTTATAATATCAATATTTCATTAATAAGATAATTACTGCATCATCATTGTGTCATAAATAAATTAAATTATTTAATGTCTAAAAATTACAAATAAAATACCATTATGTAGGAAATCTTTTTAGGTTTCTAATGAATATTTATAGTCGAATTTATCTTATGTATAACCCCATATTAAAAATGATTTACTTATTAAACTTTGATTTTAACTATTTTAACCCTTCTTTAAATAAATTAATAATAAATGTCCTAATCTAATCCAAGTGGGCCTAAATGGTCATATTTTATTCCTAAGTTTGTTTTTGGTCGAATTAAACTTGTCCAATAGAATTAGGACATGTGTTAGGGTAATATTAATATCATATTTACCCTTAGTTACCCTATTTACTATTAACCGCGGTAAAAAAAGTAAAAAGTTACTATTCACCAAAAAATTATTTTCATCTCATTGAACCACATTTTAGTCCTTGATATTAACCGTGTCTCTCGGATTTTCGAAATTCCATTCACAGAAGCGGTAAAATTAAGTTTTATGCAAAATTCAGTTTTTAACCTACCACTTAGTGGTTTCACTATTCATCAAAAATTGAAAGTTTTCAGAAAAGTACCAAAAATTAGGCCTAAGCTATATTTGATATTATGAACTCAAAAATGATTTCTATTTTACCAAATTCAAAACATATCAGTTGCATTAATTAATTTAAAAATTAACTCCTGTCGTCTAAACAAAAGGCGTGTTTTTAAGAGATAATAAATATCAAAAGATTGACACTTGTTTATAACTGGTTTAAATGACAAATTACATCCATTGACCAACATTGTATTAAATTGTAAAAATATATTCTAAATATACTTTAAAACCACTCAAATTAATAATTTATTACCATTAATTTTTTTGATTGAAAAAGTTGTTTTTAATTAAAATTTAGTAATTTTCACTATTCATCAAAATATGAAAGTTATCCGAAAATCACCAAATTTCAACCTAAGCTAATTTCGATATTCCGAATCCATAAATGATGTCCATTTTGAAAAATACAATTTACAAAATTTCAAAAAGTGGTTATTACTATTCATAACTGCTAGTTTTAATAATATCTTAATAGCATATCGTTGTTTAGCGAAACTTGGTGTTGCGTACAACACACGCTATCGTGGAAGGTCACGATTGCGTGTAATGGAAGGAAAGTCAAGGATGCGTATTGCGAAAGCTTCTTTTGTTGTAGCGTACAACACAAGACATTAATGAAATTAAAAAGAATATTTTTCATAAAATCTTGGGGCGTTACAATACTAATATATAATATTAATTTGTAAAATTTATCAACTCCAAATTTTTCTAAGAAGTTGAATACAAAAAATGGCTCAACAAATTCATCCTTTTCAAAGAAAAGGATAGTTAGATCCGAGTCTACATCTATAACAAGGCTATTTTTATTACACACTTAAACATGATTTATTACATAAAACCTTCACATGATACAAAATATCAGATTGTGAGGTCTAGTGTATTTTGGAATGAGGAAAAGTACATAACAACTTAAAACATATAATGCAACATCTTATTTAAAACTTCATTTACATGAAAACTACATTCACTCATACTTAGAATTGCATGGGATAACCTAAGGACATGCATAAAAAATGGTGAGATATAAATCATAGTAAGGCAGTAAACATGGAATAAAATGAGGAATAAAAATACATGTTATATAATAGTCATATAAATGGAGCACAAGAGAAACATGAACATAAAGGCATGATAAAGCATGATAATCATAACATGGGGATGTGGCAACAACACTTAACATGGTATTAGCATGAGCCAAGGCTCATTTCACATGAAGAATGATTAAACCCTAATTGAACATCAAGCACAAGTATACCCACGTTGAACATTAATTGGAATGTGTCAACACCCATTTCACATGACGCATCATGATATTATATTTTACCCAATGCATTAGAGCGTTATCAGGGCACACCCTTCTTAAACATTTCATTTCATGCATAAGTGTGCCACATGGATTCATTAAACATAATCATTTATTACATGATAAAGGAATGTAGAATCAATACATGGAACTCTATAATAAATATTTAAATGTTCATAAAGGTGAATAGCCATGATATATAAATGGGAATGGTATTCACTACACAATGACTTTGGCTAGGAAAATCACGGTGCTATTTCAGCATCATAACGGCATGACATAAGAACTCATAAAAAGGTTGATGAGAGAGAAAATGGTGTCTCGTAAAATTTACATGAAATGGATAGTAAGGGGTAATATAAGTACATTTCCTAATATAAGTAATGTAATTTTGATACATAATACATCAGAATTTCTTGAATGTAAATGAGGAGAGAGAAATTCCTTATAGAATTTCGGAATGGTAACGGGTGTAAATGGGAAGGATTAATGAGAGATAAATGGGTATCTCATCATTAAAACATAAATATATAAGTATGGGGGGTGAGAAATCATACCCCAACATTTTTAATTAAAAATAAAAGGGCATAACAACATAATGAAATTTGGACAAAAAATATAATGGAATAAATTCCTTACATGGAAGTGTGATCCCAAAGGCTTGGAAGGGGTTTGAGAGAGTATTATTTGGAACTTGTGGTTCCATGGGAGGATTATAGATAGAGGAGAAAAGAATTTGGGTGAACTCCAAAGGCTTTGAGTGAAGAGAAAGTGGGAGCATGGGTGGGTTTATAAAGGAAAGGACGTGGAATTCTTTATTATTTAGGTTTGGGACACCACACATTAAAAAAATAAAAAACCCAATCCACCCCATGGTTTTTGCCCATTTTTTTTCTCAAAGGTGAGTGAAAATAATATTATATATGGCCAATGGATGAACTGTTTAAAATAATAGGGTTGCCTATGTGGAGGTGAGACACACTCACAAGGAAATCAATTTAAAAAAGATAAAAAGTTTTATAAGTCTTGGAGGGTCCACTAAAACATTGTAAAATAAATCAAATAAATATCAAATCACATTATTTTAAGAATAAAACATATATTGGCCGAAAATTTCATTTATATTATTTTATTACATCTCTATTGAGTCATTATGAAGTCATAAAACAAATTATATATTTAAACGATATTTAATTTTTTTAACCAAAAATTCAACTGTCTTAGAAAATTATGAAAAATCCCCCATTTGATTATTTTGATGTCCTGATTCCAAAAATAAAATTAATTTTATCTAAATAATTTTCAAAATATGTGAATATTTACTTTCAAAATAAAAACTGATATTTATCAAAAATTCATTGGTTTTGACAAAAATAACTTTCAAACCTTAATAAAAATCACAATCGTGTTCATAATATTTATATGGTAATTTATATTTTATAAATAATAATTTACTAATAATATTTAATTAAAATATTATTTAATTCAAAAATCCATTAATTCATCAAAATAGATTTCTTAATTAACAAAAAATGCAATTTTTTCTTTATAAACTATTTACAAAGTTACAATATTAAAATGAATGTATGTTCTCTATAAAAAAAATAATCTATATAATATTTTCACTAGGGTCTTGTTACCTAACCCCTTATAAATCCTTCATAAGACCTTATGGTAAGGTGTGTGATGGTGACACACTCTTGGTGTGGCTCGGATAACATCGCTTGGGTTGTAATCTCTATCAACTTCCACTTCTCCAGTAGACAGTTCTGTTCGAGCTTAAAATTTTGATGCTCGGCTTGGGCATGGTCACGAGTGAAGCCTAATGATGCCACATCCTTTCCAAGCTCTGAAAAATGGGATTCATATGGATAAATTATACTATATGAGGCCATCATTTCCTTTGTTTGAGTAAATTGGATTTCATAAAGCCCTATATTTATACTAATCATTTGATCACTGTTCAACGGATATATTATCAACAATCATAATTCTTAACGATAGTTTAAAAATACAAAAACATAAAACCAAATAAGTTCATATTTTATATAACCATTTTACATAATAAGACATTTAATCAGATCAAGAGTAAGTTTCATTAATTAAATTTTGGGTCATTACAATGTTTCCCCCTTAAGGAATTTCTCCATCAAAATTTTATTTTCCCACACTAATGTAGATATGGGTAACTTTTATTCGTCACTTCCTCTTATTCCCATGCTGGTTCTTCAAACTTGTGGTTTTTCCACAACACCTTAATGAGGGGCATTGTCTTATATCGTAGAACTTTTTCTATACAATCTAACAACTTCACTGGTTGGTCCTTGTAAGAAACATTATCCTCTAACTGTACTACCTCTGAAGAGTGCATTTGTGAAGGGTATAGTGTGTACTTATTTAAGAGGGATACATGAAAGACATCATTTACTTTGGCCACAGTATGTGGATGTGCTAGTCAATAGGCCACAGCCCTAACACGATCAATAATCTCGAAGGAGATGATGTTCCTAGGACTAAACATCCATTTCTTTCCAAACCTCATGACCTTATTCCATGGAGATATGTGTAGAAATACCATGTCTCCAACTTTGATCTCAAGGTCTTGTTGATTGTTATCTGCATAACTCTTCTGTCGACTTTGGGCTACCTTGATATGATGCTGAATGGTTTTCACCATCACCACCATTTCTTTGACCATTTTAGGTCCTAGAAGCTTATGCTCACCAACTTAATCCCAAGACATTGGTGTTTTCCACCTTATCCCATACAGGGACTCATATGGTTCTATTCGGATGCTTGAGTGCAAACTGTTATTGAAATATAATTAAACTCGTGGAAGATGTTGGTCCCATTCTCATTTGAAGCCCATAGAACATGATCTTAAAATAACTTCCAATGTCTGAATAGTTTGTTCATATTGGACATCCATTTGAGGATGATAGGCTATACTGAAGTTTAGTTCAGTGCTTAGAGCATGTTGGAGACTTTTCCAGAAATTCAAGGTGAATCTTGGATCACGTTCAAATACAATAGATAGTTATACTCCATGTACCCTTACCACTTCTTTTTTGTAAATACGTGGATGTTGATCCAATTGGAAGTCCTCTTGAGTCACGATAAAGTGAGTTGTCTTTGTAATATTATCCATAATGACCCATATAGCATTGTTTCCTCTCGATGTCATTGGAATTCCAGTAACAAAATCCATGGTAATATTATCTCACTTCCATGTTGGTATGGGCAGTGGTTGCATAATCCCCTTAGACTTTTGCCTCTCATCCTTCACTTTCTAACATACCATGTATATTGATATATATTCATCATTTTATCTTTTTATATTGTCCCACCAAAAGTTTTCTCAAAGATCTTGATACATCTTTGTGCTCCCTGGGTGAATATAGAAGGTTGAGCTATGTGCATCATTCAGAATCTCCTTCTTTTTCTATGGATCAGATGGTACACATAATCGTGACACAAATGTTACAATTGCATCCTTTTCAACCACAAACTATGTGTATTTCCCATTTCCAATAGCTTTCACCCTTTTCTTAACATCCACATCATTTATTTAAGTATCCATTATTTTCTCCATGAGGGGTGGTTGATCAATCATTTGTAAAAGGATTTATGATGTTTGCTTCTTTATGATTCCCATTTCCATCTTCATCAAATCTAAAAATATTGGATCCTTATCAATTCTCATCAATAATAGAATCATTGGATCCTTTCTACTTAGATCACATGACACCTTGTTTGCTTTCCCACTGTGGTAATGGATTGAGCAGTCATAATCTTTGATCAGCTCTAACCATCTTCGTTGGTGAAAATTCAAATATTTCTATCTAAATATATACTTTAGGATTTTTTGATCCATGTATATTTCACACTTCTCCTCAAAGAGGTAATGCCGCCAAATTTTTAATGAGAATATCACTACAACCAACTTTACATCATTTGTTGGATAATTATTCTCATGAGATTTCAATTTCCTGAAGCATAGGCAATGACTTTTTCATTCTGCATCAACACACAACCCAGGCCCTTCTTCGGAGTATCACTAAATACCACAAAGAGTTCTCCACTTGTGGGTAATGTGATCACAGGTGTAGTGATAAGCCTCTTTTTCAACTCCTTGACGCATTCTTCACATTCATCACTCCAAGAAAACATTACTTCCTTCTGAGTTATCTTGGTATGAGGGTTGTACAATCATGAGTAATTCCTCAAAAATCATCATTAATATCCAGATAACCCCGCGAAGCTGCGGATATTCATTACTGATGTTGTCCTTAGTCATCCCTCTATTGCAGCTGTCTTCGAGGGATCCACAGATATCCAGTTGCTTGTGATGATATGGCCCAAGAATGAAACCTCCTTCAACCAGAACTCACAATTGTTGTACTTTCCATAGAGATTCTCCTTTATTAAGGTCTTTATCATACTTCTTAGATGCTTCTCATGATCCTCCTTGGTTTTGGAGTATATTAGAATATCATCTACAAAAGAAACAAAAAATTTGTCGAGGTAATATCTAAATACCCTATTCATCTAGTCCATAATGATTTATGGATAATTACTAAGTTTGAAAGACATTACTATGAATTCATAGTGCCCGTATCTTGTACAAAAATTGGTCTTGTGGATATCATCCTTCTTCACCCTTACTTGATAATATCCCGACCGCAAGTCCACCTTGGAGAAGTATTGTGCTCCACATAGTTGATCGAACAAGTCATCAATTCATGGAAGAGGATACTTGTTCTTTATTGGGATTTTGTTGACCTCATGATAATCAACGAAAAGGCGCATTGATCCATCCTTCTTCTTGAAAAATAGGACTGCAGCACCCCATGGTGAATCACTTGGGTGTATAAACCCTTTATCCATATTCTCTTGTAGTTGATTCTTCATCTCCTTAAGCTTTACAACAACAATTATATATTGATTAATAGATATTAGAAACACCCCAGGTATCAGGTCAATTAAGAATTCCACATGTCTTCTAGGGGGAGGACTAAGAAATTCCTCTGGAAACACTTCAACGAATTCCCTCACAATAGGCATGTCATCAAGGATGGTTGTCTCCTTAGACACAATCATCTGATCCAGATATGCATGCTCATAGGGCAGTATTATCCATGTTTGATATGATGGTGCTAAATAAGATTCATCTTCTTCTTTCACTTGTATAGAATCATGGGTCAATTCTCTATATAGAGAGTGATTTCCCTCTCATGACAATTTATGTTGGCTCTATATAAGGAAACCCAATCCATGCTGAGAATTGCATAAAATTCCACCATAGGTAGTATGATGAGGTTCTCTAGGAAGTTCACCCCACATATTATGATAGGGGAGGAGTTATATTCCTGGGATGCAATGATTTCCCCATTTTACTTACCCACCGACATCTTTAATTCCATGATTTTTGGTGGTCTTTGGATTGTTCTAATAAACAAGCGAGATATAAAATAATGCGTAGAAATATGGATGATTACCCTGCCTATAATTTTTTGATTTTGGTTTTACTCATTTACTTCATATAAAAATACTTAGAGGAGGGAATTATTTAAATTAGAAACTTAAAGGGTAATCCAAAGAGAAAAATGGATGAGTTATAAATAACTTTTATTTCCTTAACTTATGAATCTATTAGATTCAATATATGTTATCCATGATCTAATTCACAACATATATTCTTAGGGGCATTTTTTTATACCCTTAACAGTAGTTCATAGTAAGGATACGAATTTACCAAAGCAGATCCGCCAGTAGTGTCATAACCATGAGTGCCTCAAGGCCCGTTTTCTGTACCAGGATACCCTAGGTCAAGCCGGAAACTCTTTGTCGAAGTCTTCACTCCTAGGTACATCTGTGCTAGAGCCATCTCTACCTTCTCTTATCTAGATAGGGATGTATTTGCTTGATAAACCACTTAATCAATAACCACCAAAATTTAGGGATGTTTTTATTATACATTGTCTTATCCCTAAGACTTTCACTATGTTTTTCAAATCCTAATCCCAAAAATAACTAAACTTATCCTCTAATACAAACTATAACAACCCTGCTTTTTATTACACACTTAAACATGATTTATTACATAAAACCTCCACTTGATACAACATATAAGATCGAGAGGTCCTGTGTCTTTGGGGCTTAAGAACATTACATAACAAATTAGAATTTTGAATGAAACATCTTATTGAAAACATCCATTACATGACCACTACATTCCCTCTTACTTAACATTGCATGGGATAACATGAGGATATGCATAAGAAAAGGTGGAGCTATAAAGCTCGGTAAGGGAATAAAAAAGTAATTACATGAGGAATACAACACATGTTAGACAATAGACATATCAATGGAGCACAAGAGAAATATGAACATAATGGCATGATAAATCATGATAATCATAACATGGATATGTGGCAACAATACTTAACATGGTATTAGCATGAGCCAAGGATCATTGAATATAGAGCATGAGTAAACCCTCATTGCACATGAATTAAGATTAAACCTTATTTTCACATGAATTTTCAAGTGTCTACACCTACTTCACATGATGTATCATGATACTATACTTTACCCAATGCGTTGGAGTGCTATCAGGGCGCACCCTTCATAAACATTTCATTTTACACATAAGTGTCCCATATGGATCATAAAACATGGATTCATTAAACATAATCATTTATTATATTATAAAGGAATATAAAATTCATACATGAAACTCTATAATTAATAGGTAAATGTGCATAAAGTTGAATACCCTTGATAGAGAAATGGGCATGGTATTCACTACACAATGACTTTGGCTTGGAAAATCGTGGTGCAATTTCGGCAACATAATGGCGTGACATGAGAATTCATAAAATGGTTGATGACATAGAAAAGGGTGTATAATCATATTTACATGAAATTTAAAGTAAGTGGGTCATATAGATACATTTCCCAACATAATTAATTAAATTTAGATTCATAATATAAAATAATTAATTGAATTTAAATAAGGAGGGATAAATTCGTTACGGAATTTCCGCATGGTAATGGGTGTACATGGGAAACATTAATGGGAGATAAAGGGGTATCTCATCATTAAAACATACATATATAATTATGGGGATGTTTGAAATCATACCTCAAAATTTTTAATTGTATATATAAGCGCATAACAATATAATGAAATTTGGACAAAAATGAGAATGGAAGAAATCCCATACTTGGAAGTGTGACCCCAAAGGCTTAGGAGGGGCTTGAGAGAGGCCTCTTGGGAGAATGGGGCGTCTTGGGAGGATTCTATAGAGAGGAGGGAAGAGGTTGGACGAACTCAAAAGGCTTTGAGTGAAGAGGAAGTTGGATCTTGGGTGGGTTTATGTAGGAAAGGAGGGGGAATTCTTTATTATTTAGGTTTAGGACACCACACATTAAACTAATAAAAACTACAAACCAGACCATGGTTTTTGCCCATGGGTTTTATAAAAGGGGAGTGGAAAAAATATTATATAATTCCAATGGCCAAACTTCTTAAAATAATAGGGTTTCTTATGTGGAGGTGAGTCACAATCTCAAGGAAATCAATTTGAAAAGATAAAAAGTTTTATAAGACTTGGAGGGTCCACTAAAGCTTTGTAAAATAAATAAAATAAATCCAAAATCACATTATTTTAAGGATAAAACATTTATTGGCCGAACATATCATTTATAGTATTTTATTACATTAATATTGGGTCATTATGATGTCATGAAACACATTTTATATTTAAACGGTATTTAATATTTTTACCTAAAAACTCAACTCTCTTAGAAAATTATGAAAAATCCACTACTCGATAATATAAACATCCTAATTCTAAAAATAATATTCATTCTATATAAATATTTTTCTAAATATTTGAATTTTTACTTTTAAAATAAAACTGACATTTATAAAAAATTCATGGGTTTTGACAAAAATAGCTTTCAAACATTAATAAAAATCACAATCGTGTTCATAATAATTATATGGTCATTTATATTATATTAAAATTAATTTACTAATAATATTTAGTTAAAAAATTAAAAAATCCATCAATTCATCAAAATATATTTCTTAATTAACTAAAAAATGATATTTTTTCTTTAAAAACTATTTACAATGTAATAATAATAAAATGATTGTATATTATCTATACAAAATAATGTACATTATCATAGTACTAGGGTCTTGTTACATAACCCCTTATAATATCTGCATATTACCTTAGGTTAAGGAGCGCGATGGTGACAGAATCTTGGGGTGTCTCGGATAACATCACTCATTTGGTAATCTCTAACTTCTACTTCTCACGTAGGCGGTTCCATTCGATCTTAACATGTTGAAGCTCAGGTTGGGCTTTGTCAAGAGAAAAGCCCAATGGCTCCACCTCCTTTTCGAGCATTGAAAAATGGGATTCATATGGGGAAAGTCTACTGGATGAAACCATCGCTTCCTTTTTCTAAGTAAATTGGATTTTTTAAAGCCCTATATTTATACTAATCATTTGGTCATAGTTCAATGACTATATTAGCAATGATCATAATTATTAACGGTATTTTAAAAATAAAAAAACATAAAACCAAAGAAGTTCATATTTTATATAAATATTTTACATAATAATACATTTAATCAAATCAAGAGGAATTTTCATTAATTAATGTTCGGGTCATTACAACATCGATTTATCAGATCTTAATCAAAATTTTCGATAGGATAATTTCCAATTTATCACCACACAATTTTTTATGAAAGTAACTTAAAACATATATGAACATTCCATCATGGATTATAATTCAGGGTATAATTAAATAAATATGTACCATAGAGTCCAAGAAGCCACCGGCTTCAGAGAACCACATTGGATCTTTTTTATCATGTCATTCCCTCTGGATTAATGAATGCTAGCGCTACTTACAAATGTTCCATGCAATATATATTTAATACCTTATAAGTAAAAAATATAACAATTTTATGTTGAATACCTGTTAGTAAAATACCAACAATGATGTTATCACCTCATGGATCTTCAAACAATCTTCATCATGCTACAATAATAAATTTTAATGATAAATCCACTGAAGTGTGATTTTGGGGTAACATTCGGGAAATTACATGGATTTTTAGTATGAAAACATGGAATTAATGTTGATATAGAAAATAATATTGTTATATTATCAATTTCACCCATTATAATCTTAAAGGATTAAGGGGGATCCAGTGGAACCTCACTTGCAATCGACATTTCATTGCTAGCCTGGTTGGAAAATCTCTCCCATGCACCATGTTAATGAAGAAGGGAGTCACCTAAAAGTTTAAAGAGGACTAGAAAAAATCCATTAGGTGTCTCGTAAAATAATTACTACACTCACCAGTCATGGTTTCTCTATTGGAATGAAGGAATCTTATCTTATATGTAGCCACCATAGAACAATCGCTCGGTGCTCTACTTATACAATTAAATGATGCAAGGAATGAAAAACATCCATTACTATCTTAGAAAAATGATTATAGGTACTGAGAATTGATAATTTGATATCAAGATAATCTAACTTTCACTCATATTTTTAGTGAAAATTATAATACATTACTTTCATATTCATGAATTCCACATGGTCTCTTGTATTGACCAGCTCAAGTATATCATTTTCCACCCTATGATGACTGGGTGTTTGGACTAATGGGTGGTTACTGTACAACAATATGACATTAAATTCATTTCACATGATTCTGTTAATGGGAAGAATCTAACTGATTTTATTGAAACTAATCTCTCCCCAGGAAGTACACCATTAGAAAATGAACTTCCCAATGAAGATGTTTTCTATTCCAGTGAAACTCCTCAAACATGGGTGATTTATTTTTCAATATGCCTATGAAATTTATATTGTAAGGGAAATGGAGAAACCAAAGCTCAACTAGGAAGGTCTTGGGATTATATTTGTTCCCTCAAACAAAGAAATATTTCCTTACCATTTATCACTATCTTAAGGCTTCACTAAAAATGAGGCTGAATACCAAGCCATCATTTCTGGTATAAAAGTATCCATATAGCTACAGATAACCTACTTAAATATCATTGTAAATTAAGAGATAGTTATTAAATAAATAAAATTATTATAACACCACCATGAAGGAATATTTGAACCCTGTCATAGGTTATATCATAGGACGAATAGAATATTTTCTTTTTGAACCAGCATCACATCATGTACCATGATCTAGAAATGATCATACTGACACACTGACTAATAAAACATTATTTCTGGGCCACCCCAATATGGATGATTTTTTTTCGAATCATGCACCAAAGGATGGTATCATAACTCATCATATGTGATATTATGGAAATCAATAAGATAAACACTATCATGGAGTGTGATGAAAAGATTCCCACTAATGGAAGGATATTTTTCATAGTTTTTTACCTTCAATGTAAGACTGATCAAGCTGAATGGGAACATACTCGATGTCGAGCAGTGAAAATTACACATTGGGACCAGAAAAATGAGAAAAAAATCCATATATAAATGTATCTTCAAAGGAATAATTATTAGATCCATAGAAGTAGTATCGATTCTTGCTATCAAGGAAGAATTCCATGGGGTTCCTACTGCTCTCATCAATCCAGGACCAGACATTCCCATTAAATTAGAATTATTTTATACTGCATGAAAATAATGATATAGGACAATGTGGAATTCACCATGAAATTTCATGCATGATGGTTTTATGAAATATTCATTCAAATACTCCTCAATTTCGTACAAATAGCTAAATATTCCTGGTCATCTACAGTATGGGGAATAGAAATTGTGGGGCCAAATCCCCCAACCCTAGCTAAGAACATTATGTACATACTTAATTATACAAATTTTATTTTCAAATGGGATAAGGAAATAACCCTAACATAATTTAGGATAAAGAATATCATATTCTTTTAGAAGTGTAATATCATCACCATATTTGGTGTCCCTCACACAATATTTAAGGAAAACAACACTAACGTCCATTTTTCTGAGTTGATGAAATTTTAAAAGAATTAAAACATTGAATACAATTGTTCATCCTATTATCATATTTTGTAAAATTAACAAAAAAAAAGTTCTATAATAATACTCTTTCAAATATAATCCAAAAGATGGTGGAAAAGGACAAGAAGTACAAGCCATATAAGCTCATTCGTGCTTTATGGTACTACCATACCACTACATGAACTAACACACAAGTTACACCATGTTTATTTGGTTTATGGGTCTAAAGTAGTGTTTCCTGTAGAAGTTTAGTTCCCATATCTCTGAATAGTTATCTATGGAAAACTCTCAGATTGTAATAAATCTCATTAGTGGATGGATGAGTCAGAATGGTTCGATGAGAAAAGGTTGCATACAATGGAAAACCTCGAAGTCCGTCATAATTGGATTACATGATCCATGAAAAAAATGATTAAATTTCTTTATTCCCACAAGGGGAACTATTATTTGATCTCAAAACACCAATGATATATGGAAACAAATCTCCAAATCTGAATCCCATGTGGGAAGGGCCGTAAATAATATATAAGGCATATTCCAATTGATCTTAATCAATGTCCATAGTGTTATTGGAACACGTTACACACCCTAATGATTCAAATCTTCTCAAAAATTAATTTTCATTTCTCCCATAAAGAATTTAATTTCCTCATATAAAGGATTTAAACTACACACCATATTTCATCCTTATGGTATGACGTTAAAATGAACATAATTCATCCTTACATAATGACAGAAAATTGTATGGAATTTATCCACACAATATCACATTAAAAATTATAAAACTATTTCTTAATGAATGATTCTAAACTATATGGAATCCATATTTACCTCATGATGTTAAAATGATTGGAAAATGTTACTTTACATATGGATCACTGCACATGACCTAGATATAGGTGAAAGAAAAATGATGTACTCTCGTCCCTATGCCTGAGTTAGACCCACATAAAGAATATCCCCACTAAATAAATATGTGTGGTTTGATTCCTACCATAATAGGATATTTTTTGACACTCAGATACCAAATACTAGGTTTAGCTATAATATAAATGGTATAAATATTCCTATATATGTTTGGATCAGACAAACATGGTGATTTTTCTATTCAATAACTATGTGGTGCTTGATTATAATCTCAACGAGATATGTAGTGAGGCATATATCATATATCCTAGACTATCTACAATGTGATACAAAAATCATTAGACTTTCTGTTAACCGAACCTATTTTTTTAAAGAAACCTTTTCCATTTCTCATTTCTCGCACCAATCATAAATCGCCTGTTCTTAGGAAATTTGGTAAGTTATACCCTAAATGATTGAGATGTTTTTGTGAATTTCAGGGTTATAATGGTCCTAGAATGAATATCTTAAAAGGCACACAAAACCTCATTACGACAAGATGATAAAAAACTTGTTTACCATATCTTTCTTGATGTAAAATTGTGCATTTTTACGACTTTTTATCCAAAGGACCGCTACACTTGGTGTTGGTCTCCCACCACACCTCCACTCAAGAACTATGTGTCTCTTGATTCCTTCTGTCATAGGGTAAATAGTTACACCTAGATATCTAATCTATGGTCTATCTACAATAATAACAAAAAAAATGCACCTCTCTGTGTATGGGTATGAACTGTGTGATGAGTGTTCCATTTTAGAACTATGTGTGTATTGATTCCTTTCATCATAGGATAAGTAATAATGACCATATCCCAATTCATGGGTCAAACAAAAATATAAATCGAAAAAAGTCCCCACTCATTGTATGGGTCAATACTACATGGAGTTTTTTATCTTCATGAATTATGTATGGATTGATACCTATTATTGAAGGATATATATTTACACTTTTATCTATAATCATGGTTCCATCCACAATATATATTGATAAAAAGGAACCCCCCCCCCTCCCACATATGGTTTGTACCTTTGTAAGAACGATATGATAACTATATGTGTCTTAATTACTTATATCCCTAGATATATGGCAATGTATAAATATTCCATTTCAGGCCTATCCATAAGTTACCATCATTCCCAATCATATCACTCTATAAGAGACATATTTATATAGAAGTTACTGTCTATAATATATTTTGAACAACCCCACATATTCCCTATCATGAACCCTCATATAGCATAACTAGATTCCTAGTTATACTTTGTTTCTCATGATGAGCATCACATGTATGAGCTTAGGTAATTTGGAAAGCCGCACTGACTAGTGAAAACTAGAAGTTTTTTTAATAGATAATCATTTCCTAGTAACATGGAATTAAACTATATGACCATGTCCTAGAAATGTTTTGTTAAACTTTATGAAAATTTCCCAGTCACATTAAAATAAACTACATGACATAGGGTCCATCCATCCAGGAATAAAATTTATTAGATTAGGATATCCTATATTTGAATCTATTCTAGGGGTGAATTGTTCACTTTTTACTATAATTAAATATGGAATAGCCATATCCCTACACACAAGCTCAAACCATGTAAGGGAAACCTTATAAAACTGTTACATTGAGACTCACTAATAGATGTATATATAATTCCCATCTCCCATACATATTATTCGGATATATACATTGGGATCTTAATAAATAAGCTGATTATGGAATGATTCATACCCATAAAATATTCATAGAGAAACCTAGGGAAACTTGTCCAAAAAAATACCCTATAACTTTTTTTAAAGAGGGAAAAGACATACAAACTCGCTCTACTAATCTATGGGTTAGATTTACTTATGGATTTCATATACATGAGATAAATATGTGCAATAAGGGATTCAATATTTGGTTACCCATCAATAGGATTGTGCATCGATAAAAGGTGTTTCCTATATCAAAATTCCCATGACCAGAAAAAGGTGTCCCCATAGATATCTTATAAAATTTCACATTGGTCCCTACTTCCTTACAGTATGATTCTAAACTACAAAGATGACATCCTCATCACATGACATTAAACTTCATGACAAATGATTCCCCACTACATGATGATAAAATGTGTAGACTATAACCAATCATCACTCCTTAACAAAGGTTCATTAGAACCTGACCCCAGTCGATCGAATTTTAGGGTACGTCCATAATTTTTCTAATCACCTAAATCCCAAAATCACATATCATGTATGGGAACCTCATTTTTTACAAACCATAAAAGGTTCTTTGAAATAAAAATGGGCCTCTTTTTTTGACCATGTAAGAGGTGGATCAATATAAGAACCTCAAACTCATCAACCAGAGGCATCATGTCCCTATAATAAAGGCCTTCTAATCCTTATAATTCATGACATCATCAATGTAGATATCATCACATTAGAGTGATTCATGACCATTTTCATCATGGTTATCTCATACCATTTCTCATGAATTGATAAACTTGAGTCATTATTTACAACATTTTTTACTCTTAGTCAAACGGATATTGGTGTACTCTTGACCATGGATGTCCAAATTAGGCTAGTGTGTACCATTCCAATCATACTTGATCTATTATCATCCCAACATTAAAAAGCTTGAACTTCAGTCAATGATATCCAACCTTAAACATTATACTCTGATAGTCCAAATCACATGACCATAACATGCTAGTGATGAATACATACAACTGGTAAGGCTGATAGCCCACAAAGGATGGCCTAAGAAAAATTCAACTCTTTTCTCACTAAAAACATCATATCTAGATGTTAGGAAAACCTAGATCATAAATAAAAAAATAATAATGGTCATAAAGTCTATTTTGTACCCCTTTTAAAATACAATCTACGCTCATTGGACCCCATAGTCCAAGAAAATATAGATTAATGATATGTCACATGTCATTTTTATGATATCGTGTTAACTCAGTGGAGACAAAACTTTTAGGGTTCTTGAATCCTTCATGAATATTATTATTTCCATAAAAACATTCTTCTATTTTATGTATAAGTTGACACAAAAAAATCCTCAATGTTGGAATCATTTTCATAGAACCCCATGGACATTGGGCTCCATTTCTACTGGATTTTCCCTATAGAAAATGGAATATAGGGAATGGATAATCTAAAAGAACCCATCATTTATTAATTAGATAATTTTAACCCTTCCAAAGTCCATGTTCCTAGGGGATGTTTAGTATCATAGGAGAGCCCCCACCCCTCAAATATAGGTGTTATTATATTGCACATGTGGAATATGGGATTCCACTAATATCAATGGTTGACTTATACCCATCGCTCTCCACCTCTAGTTATCCTAGATATTCCTGGACCACAATTTACAATCCATATATCTAAACTATTAAATTGGATTCAACATCCACAACATTATGTCACCATATATTATACCCTTTACAAAGCATACATGTGATATTACATTCTTTAATTTCATATAGACCACACCATGTGACTCGAAGCCACATGTCCTAAAGTTTGATATTCATAACTAGAAACTAAACCCCCATAGGGATCCATGACCCTTATTTTATAAATATTAAATCTATACTCGACATCATCATACAAGAATTTTAATCTTCATAAATCATTCATGGACCTTGGAAGATAGTAATGATTACCTCTACGTGACTGTAAATGTATTCTATATGATCCCATGATTATGGAACTATTACCCACCATCTAGAGTTATCTCTTAATTGTAAGAAAGTAACTCCAATCATCATGAGCCCTCAACAACACCATGATAAAACTCAAAACCTTAGGGGGTTTTTAGGCCATCCACAACGTTTATTACCCATTCCATATTCAATAGTTTAATCTTTTTTGTTATGGTTTACACAACCCATATTCCAACTGTAATAGTGGAATCAAAATACCTAATATTGCACCACACATTGAGCCAATTCTAAATGAAGATGCAGGGTTCCAAAAAGATTAATGGAAATTCATCCTTTTTTTCTATAAGAAATGAGGGTTCTAGAATAGTTCATGAATAGTCATTCATTATAATATTAATTAATTATGCAGTGTGTCAAAAAACCACATGGACACTCATTTTCAAGATACAAGGTTATAGAACTCTTCATAAGTACCCATCCTTTACTAAAAACAATAAAAGGTCTGATAAAAAATAATCTAAACTACAACAATAGATTGTATGAGCTTCATGATGAAGAAGTTGGGGTGGATCAGTTCCATGTAGTTACAGCCTGTATGTTTACTATGACCTACAGGTACTGTATTATCTATTCTTATGGGCCTTTTAAGGGTTCCCCCTCATCCCTTGAAAGGGGGGTTATCCAAAATCAATAAAAATAAGGCCTTCAGGGCTATTTGAGTCTTAGAAGTTCTGAGCTCTAAGACCTTAAGATACAACAACTGATGGTTCGAGGAGAAAGACACTAAACTAAAATAAAACAATGTCCTATCTTTCAATACCATAAAAAATCAATTGAAAGAGACACAATTCTCACTATGTTAAAAACTCCAAAGGGAACCCTATGAAAAATATTCTACTATTCTCACTGGACAAGAACTTTGTGTGATGAAATATTGAGCACTTATAAAATGAAAATGAAATAAAAAGTTTTGGGTAAAAAAACATGTAAAATGGAATCCTAAGGGAAATATGAGTCAATAACTTCTATGATTTACCTATAGAAAACTTTACCAAAAGATAAGGAAATAAATAGAAAGAATAATATACAAATCTTGTATGGATTGTTATTTTTCCCTTGAAAAAATAATGATTTTCTATCTAATTCCACTAACTTAGGAAGAAATTAGATTTCTCTCCCTCTGAGATGGATGTTTACCCAAATTATCCTTTTAAACTAGGTGAACCATAAATAAATGGAATAGATTCATTAGTGAGGAATATAATTTCAGTAGTCATTCATGATCAATTATACAACATCCCCTAATATGGAACTATCTCACATGGCTAGAAAGGGTTGTTTATTACACATCAAGCACGCATATCCCTACCCAAGAGGTTTCTCACTAGTAATGGGGGTGTTAATAATGTAATCGGAAGACTATAATACCTTGATATAAAGTTTCATAGTAGTAGAAAAATTCATAATAAAATAGAAATATTAATCAAATTAAGTACATAATGGAAGATAATAATAAAGGAAAACTGAATAATATAATAATAGTAAATGAATAATGTAATGAAATTCTAGAATGTCAATAAATTTCAAGATATATAGATAAAATAAAAATACTAAAAGAATCAATAAAAGACTTGTGTATTGGGTCCTGATCCCCACATTGGTCATATCTCTCAACCCAACCCCAACAAAAAACAAGTAATCAACAACATGGACTTTTTCCCTTATCAACTCCTTCAACTATTAAATATTCTCAGGTGCCAAACGGTGGCCCAAATAGTTTTTAGGTATAACATAGTAGGTTGACACAACCATTTCTAAACAAAACATGCCTGATAAAAAGTGTATGCAATAAAGCGATAAACATGTGAATTAATTAATTAAAAAATTTGATAAAATACAACCATTACTAGCTATAGGTCCATCCTATAATATCTTTTAGAATCTCTTATGAACTTGAAAACCACAACCATGTATTCAAGGTAAACATCCCACCTCAGATCCATGATAGAATATCTCTGAGCATGTTTTACAACAATGGTATAGTCACCAAAAAAATTATTTTCAAAGAACTATTACAATTACAACATGGGTATGTGAATAGCCCACTCTCTATAAGCATTAAAACATGGATTAGGTTGATCCTTCTCACTATCAACATTACAAAATATATGTGTGAAACCGTCTAGGCATATCTTGTTATATAAACATCTCAACATTGAACACAATTCCTGTTATACAACATGGATATAATAATATCACATCATATATCTGAATGGTTAATTATGTGAATCCCTATTATTCCATCATATTCCACTTTTCAATTCAATTTACAACTGATTAAAAATTATATCAATAATAATTAATCCGAAATTTAGGGATTCTGTAACAGGAAATCAATCTTCGTCACATGTCATTCTAAACCATACATTATTCCAATATCCAAATCAGTTATATTCAAATTATTTCCCACCCAATGGGTAGAAATAAGCTAGGTCAGATTCCAATTGAGATCAAAGGAATTCAAAGAATAATCCCATCTTTTATTAATGTAATTTTTGGGTGCACACTTCATTTTTGTGATCATGGTATTGCATAAACATGAAAATAATAAAACCATAGGGTTGAGATTTTAACCCCTACCTTTAACTAACAATTCGAAAATCCTTCCAAATGAATAAATCCATGAGGAAGAAGTTTTGGAATATTGAATGATATTTATAGATCAATATTGATCTTGCTTAAAACCAACAATGAAATTGGACAAGTTATTTCACTGCAACTGTTGATGAACCTATGGGAAGATAGAAGATACATAACCAAATGAGCCTACTTGGGATTTAAGGCATACAAAAAATGTTTGGAAGGGATGTGAGTATCCCAAAATCACCTGGATAATAACCTAGGGTTTGGAGGATAGTATATGAAGTTGGAATATTATGAATTTTAGCCACAAAACCTATTTAAAATAGTAGGACGGGAATTTAAATGGTGTGTAATTTAGTTACACATAGTGTAAATTTTTTGAATGGTATTCACTAAAAAAATCTATTTCCATGGATTTTTTATTAAAACCCACAAATAATTACAAGACATGTAATCGATTTATATGATGTGAAAATGTTCTTCAGTTGACTTTTCATCCGTTTTTTCTTTTAAATAAACCTGACACCCCCCCCTTAAACTCATAAACTTACCCCAAACCAATTTTAACACATAGAAAAATTTATACCCACACTCCATTAATTCAAATGAGCATAAAACTTCGAAATTTAGGTTATTTTCCCTAATAAAGGATCTCTATCTCCGAAAAATACTCATCCACCAAGGCTCAAATGAAAAACTAAGAGAGAAATGCACCTGAAAAAATAATGGATCTTAAAACCTCCCCAACTTATTAAAAAACATCCTTGAGTTTCTCCAAACAACACTGTGAGTTCCTAGAGAATATGTTTTTCCATTGTTTTTACATGTGATACTCCCTTTCTCATGTCTCCTCCTGAACTCGCCCATTCTTCCACTACACTCGAACCAATGGTATTTTCTAACACCAATGATATTTCTCACTATGATCTATAACCCCTCTATGATTCTTTTAAAAGGAAGAATCATCAAAAAGCTCAAAATATTCTATGTATATAACATGGGAATGGTTAAGATGATATATTAATAGTTATGAAATGTGGGATACATCATGAAAATACACTATAGTTCTATGGAAGTTCTAAACGTTATGCCACTGGACTGACCTTTTCCACTATTTCAAATGGCATGACAAACTTGGTTGCTAGATTTCCTTATTTTCTAATATGTTGCTACCATAACATAGGAAACAGACAAAGGAAAACATGTTTACAAGCCTCAAATTACAGAGGTCACATCTGATTGCCAGTATATGATTTCTTCCTTCTCTACATGGTCACTAACCACACTCCGATCATCTAATACCTCTTCAGAAGACTCTTTCGTACAACTAGTCCCAACAGGTGCTGACTCACCTGCCTCTAGCCAACAAAGAGTAAAAAGACTTGTACCCCATAAAAATCCTCAAAATTTTCCATTCAGATTTATTCCCATAAGATATTATTATATGAAAAATCCATGAGTATCGTATGATTCTCCCACGAACCATAAAAATCCAAAAAAAACTTGAAGCATATCATCCAAAACATGAATACTGTACTCCAATTGAACATCATTCTAGGGATGATAGGATCTGCTTAAAATAAATTGTGATCCCAGGGATTTCTGAAGACTATTCTAAAAAAATTATGAGAAATGAGGATCTCTGTCTGAAATTATACTCCAAAAAATATCATGCAACTGAACCACCTCGTTCACATAAATAATTATTAGGTCTTCACCAGTAAAGGATTCCCATATATGAAAAAAGGGGAATAACTTGGTCAGTTAATCAACAAAAACCCATAAAATATCATTGTTATGGGTTATCCTAGTTAATTCCCAACCCAAAATCCATCATGAAATCATCTCATTTCCTCTCTGGGATGGTTAAATGTTGCAAAATCTTATCTATACTTTGATTCTAATCTTTCACCTACTAACAACTCAAGAATCTAACCATGATGCTTTCCACATCCTTCTTCAGTTCTGACCACCATTATTCCCAATGGATATCACAATATGTATTTTGTTAAACTAGGATGCACTTCCCATCTAGAATCCTAAAACTTCCTCATCATCTCCTCATAAAATCCCATAGGAATCCATAATCGGCCATTGAAAAGAAGAGAATTGACACTACCAAAAGATAATCCTGTTGGAATCTTCCCACAATATAATTTTTCTCTAAGAATTGATCCCTCCAAATCAGACAACTATTCATCTATAATTCAGTCCAAAAGCTTGGGTATAACTGATGTCTAAGTCAGAGATACTCACCCATATGACTCTTGAACATATAGATGCATGACTCCAAAGAGATCCATTTTCCACCACTCCTTACAAGACTCGCATACTACCTCTATCAATGTCATTGGGATAAAATTGTTAGTAATGATGTTTCATTTTCCTTATATATAATCCAATTCAAAATCTAAAGACTATAGATATTTGACACACCTCCTCTTCCGAAGGATAAGGTCTACCTAAGAAAAGATGTACCCATTGCTTTTTTGATCCTTTTATATCAAAAACCTCTCACCCATGAGATAGGGTCTCCAAAATATCATGGAATGTACCACTAATTGTAAATCCAAATAATGTAGCGTAATTACCCTCATGCAGTATCAAATTCATGGAGCCATAAGTAACTACATGATCCTTCTACATTACAACTAATCTGAATCCAACCCTAGCTGTGTCATAGTACACAATATATGCCTTATCCAGCACAGGTAAAGTAAGGATAGGCACTGAGGTCAGCCAGCCTTTCATCTCTTGGAAATCTCTTTCTCAAATATTATAAGGAACAAACTTCAACCCTTTCTTGGTTATCCTAGACATTGGTGTTGAAAATTAGGTTAAATATTGTAAAATCACAGCTAGTAACCTTCTAAACCCAGAAATATCTACACTTAGAATATGTTCTTTGGTTGTTATAATTATATCATAGTTATGGATTTTTCTAGGTCCACTGACAATCCTTCCTCTAAGATGGCCAGGCCTAAGAAGTGAATTTTATTTATATAGAAACTGCATTTGGTTACATTGCCATAGTGTGGATTATCTCTCAATGTACTGATGTTGATGTCAAAATGTTTGGCCTGATCAACTGTTGATTGGGAGTACACTAAGATATCATTGATGAAAACCACCATAAAACAATCCATAAAAAGATGAAATATCCAAATCTCTAAGTCCATGAATACCATATGCACTTTAGTCATCCTAAACTGCATCAATTAGAATTCATACAATACATAGTTTCTAATAAAATAAGCCTCAGTTATTTCTGATAGTACCACCCATAAATGATGATATCTTGATCTCATGTAAATTTTGGAGATGATCATGGAACCTCAAAAATGATCGAAAATATCATCAATGTGTAGAGGAGGATACATGTTCATGACCATTGTATGGTTCATCCTATGAAAATCCACACACAAGGATAATGATTCATCGGTATTTTGGTTATGAGAATTGGAGAACCCCAAGGAGATATACTCAGCTGTTTGAAGAATTTAGATACTAGAATTTATAACTAATCCTTCAAATCCTAAAGCTTTTTTGTTGACATTTGGTATGCATGATAGAAACTGGACCTTCCCCCGACACCAACTCAATCGTGAATTTGACCTATCATTTTACTGGTAATCCAAAGAACATTGGAATAAAGACATTATGAAAATAGTCTAACACTAAAAAAACAATCCTTATATATTACACCATTATCTTGAGAAGGACAAGATATTAGATTCAATAGACAATCCTATCTACACTAAATTGGTCCCGCTTGACTATCCCAAGGATCACACTCACCCTAGTGAGAATAGCTGATTTCTTTTGGAGATAGTAAGGTAACTCTCCTCTCGTAATAGTCAATATGAGCCTTTTATAGATCCAACTATTCCATACCAATAAAAAAGATAAAGCCTGTCATTTCCACCATGAATGGTTTGACAAATAAATGGTAACCACCAATCTTAAGAAAACACGCCTTGCAACATTTTATTTTTCTAGACCACACTCCCAATGGTGTGTGAATGGTTAAAACACCATCTAATATTTCCACATCTAATGAAAAAAAAATTTCAAAAAGAGATGATACAAATGAATGTGATGATCCAATATCAAAAAAAAGATAAGGTTGATAATACACATATTTTACCTCTGATAGTAGATGGTAATGCATCCACATTACCCGGAGTAGTCTGTATAACATGAAATTGAGTTGTCCATATGCCTTGGGCTCTAGTCTGAATTCACTAAACTATTTCCCTTGCATGGTATGATTCATCATGAACTAGCATACCACGTCACATACCTCAGCCTGAATAGCTTAAATAAGTCCATCTTCCATCATAGTGAGGTGCAGCTAAGCCCCTTCCCAATTCTAGGGCTTTTCCTAATCCTCTTCCACTGGTCTACTATGGAAATTATGAAACAAACCTTTGAAGATGACTTAGTTTGCCGTAGATATAAAACTTGAACGTGGGGTAAAGACACTCTATGAACTTGTGACCAATCATGCCACATTGATAGAAATGGAAGAGAATATGATATTTAGATTGTTTTACATTACATGGACTACCCTTCCAACTACTCCTTTGTTATAAATTTCCATAACGATGCTTCTTACCAAAAAATGAATAAATCATAGATTTTAGTGCTGAAATAGCCTAGTCAAAACTCAAAGATTATCTCATATTCCCTTATATGATGAGTGTATGATTCATCGGGTCTTCAAAGCTACTTAAATGGAAATCATTTACCTACGACTTGATCACATAGCAAATATCATCCTATAAGAATCTCTCATAGAGATATCATTATCTTCCAAATATGGGGAAAAGCACTGTAGGTCAGTAAAACATCGAACCTAGTCTTGTACTAAAAAACCCTAATATATCAGATGTGTTAACTCACAATATTTTTTATCCATCATGGGTTAGGGATAGAAATTGATCTGGAACATCATATTGAAGTCCATACTAGATATCTCTTCATGCTTCCAAGACTCCTCTAGAATATCCCACCAAATATTTTCAGGTCAACAAAGAATATACACAACAAGTATTAAACTTCTATACTTGGGGGTCGTGAAATGGTTGAAGATTTTCTGGGCTGACTCAATATAGAAATCATCTATGTAGGTCCCCCTTCCCTAGTAAACACAATTAGATACTGAATCAGAAACTATCATATCGTCTCAAACATTAAATGAATGATATGAACAATCTCTATTTACATGGATGGCATGAACCTAAAGAATCATTCAAAAAGATGAATATCCATATGCTTCTAAGTAACTATAGGAAGCTATAGTTCAGCTGTGTTATGAGTGTTTTGATTTCCAATCTCTCTACACTCAAGTCTAAGATGACACAGATGAATTTTCTCTACAAGAAAAATGCACACCATAGAGAACTAGCTAGAAACAAGTTTATCCTCAACAGTTTACTATGAGAGAGAACCATTGACTCTTGGTCTCTCTATACATGGCATACAAGTATTTTACCATGACACTGTAATATATTTTATTTATCTAGTGAAACAAATGTCTCATATTATAGTTTTATAGGAAAGTATATATCATGTGAAAAAATAAATATGTCCCTATCATGAACAATATATTTAAATTTATCCCTATTTTTCTATTATGATGCATGTATTCTCATTTTCTACCATACCAGTCCATGAGTACAAAAATCAAGACAAAATAAAATCATAAAACAATATCCTCACACAACATGTGTATCATCCCAAGTGAAATTACATTAATTTTAACAAGTACACATCACAAACATCAAACCCATCCATGGGCACTCTGATTTTCTCTCATACAGGGGTTAGATACTCCATTAAAAAATCTTATTTTTGTGTGCTGACACATCCATGTTTGATCTATACCTTTCCAAAACTGTTAGGTAAATGAAGATAAAATATGATCTGTTGATAACACTTTGTAACGTCCCCCAATCTAGAACTCTCTCACATGAAAAAAATGGTTTGTTACAGGACCTCAAGCATGCCTCCCTATATGCCAGAGGCATCCGAATAGTAGTGTGGGTATGGATATTATATTTTAGTGATTGTACCCCATTGGTATTAAGTTTCATAGTATTATAAAAAATCATAATAAAAAAATAATAATCAATGTAAGGACATAGAGAAGGATAACAATAAAGGTCAACAGAATAATCCAATAATAGTACATGAATAATTTAATGATGTACTGGAATGTAAATAAATTTCATGCAATAATGATAAAAGAAAAAGTTTAGGTGAATCAATACAATACTCATGTCCCGGTTCTTGATCCCCACATATGTCCCATCTCCAAACTCTATCACAATAGTAAATAACTAATCAAAAAGAAGTTCCTTCCCTGTTTTCCAATCCTACATCCAAGAAATATATTTTGGTTCCAAATCATGGACCAAATGAATGTGATTATACCTTAGTTGGTTAGAACCAACATGTATAAACCAAACCATCATGATAAGAATTTTATTCAATAAAGTGATAATCAGGTGTATTAGTTATTTCAACATTTAATAAAATACAACCATAACCTACTTCATCTCCATGCTAGAATATCTCTAAGAATTTCGTATAATTACGCGAACCAAAACTATGTGTAAAAGGTTAGAAGCCTATTTTGTATTCTTGTTCGAATATCTACGAGTATTTCGTACAACAAATACAACCTCAACCATATAACCATGGTATAATTACCCCAAAAAACTAAGTTCAAATACATATAAGAATTACAGAATGGGACTTGGAATAGCCCGATCTCTATTAGCATTATATCATGGACTGGGCAGAGCCTACTTACTATTAACATTACAACATATATGCGTGCAAGTGCCTGGGCCTAGCCCATTATATAAGCATCTCGGTGTGGTACACAGTTCATGTCATGCACCATGGATATCACAATATCACATCATATATCTCAATGGTTAATTATGTGAATCACCATTATTCTTTCACATTCAAATTTTCAATTCATTTTATTATTGATTTAAAATTATATCAATAAGAATTATACCACAATTTAGGGATTCTATTATTAGAAATCCCCCTAGTTCACATGTCATGCTAAAACAAACTTTAATCCATTATCCAAATCAATTATATTCAATAGTCCCCCCCAAAGGTTATCAATAAGCAAGGTCAAATGCCAATTGAGATCAATTGAATTCAATGAATAATACAATTTTTTATTCATTTAATTTTTAGGCACACGCATTGTTGGTGTGATCCCGGTATTGCGTAAATAAGAAAATAATAAAACCATAGGGTTGATATTAAGACCCCTTAAATTTAACTGATGATCCCAAAGTGGTTCCACGGACCAGATCCCATGAGGAGGAAGGTGTGGATGATTGAAAGATATTCCTAGATCAATAATGATCAATGTTAAAACCAACAATATAATTGGACAAGGGATTTCACCACAAATATTGGAGAACCAATGGGAATAAAGAATAAATATTATCAAAGGAACTTACCAGGGATTGAGGACACAAAAATAATGTCTGAATGGGATGTGTGCACCCCCAAATTTCTTAAATTATTCCCTAGGGAAGAGAGGATAGGATCTTTACCTGAAAGATAATTAATTTCAAGTGCACGTAATTTTTAAATCAGTACATTAGTCATTTACACTGCGTGCAATGTGGTTACATGTCTTGTAAATTTATTTAATGGTATTTTTAAAAAACCCCATCATGTTATATTTATTTTATTAAATCCCATAAAAAATACATGACTTGTAATTCATTTACCTAATCTGTAAATGTTTTCAGTTGATTTTCACCCATTTTCCCTTTTAAACCAACCTAGAACCCCCTTTAAACTTCTCAACTTTCCAATAACTCATTTTAACATAGAGTTCCTTTAATACCTAGAATACATTAATTCAAATGATCATAATTCTATGAACTCTAGGTCATTTTCCCCAACAATGTCTCTACATCACTAAATAATACTCGACCGCCAAGACTCAAATGAAAAACATCGAGGGAACTGTACTTGGAAAATAGTGGGATATTAAAAATTCTCAACATAAATATGCTTTGATTGAAGAATTATTATACAAGCATCAAGGATTACTTTTTATTATACAAACGATAGGTATACATTAAGATAAACAAGATATCAACTCACTATAATTTGATGCACATTAGGAATGAAAGACTAATAGTACCATTTAACATTTTGAATGATTTGATTCATTGAAAATACATACATGAGGGTGGAATCCCTATAATCTAATATCTCTCTCATAAATCAAAAAATAGGTGGAGTTTCATGAAACTATAATCCCATTACAACACTTTCTCATAGTATTACATATGATCTTATGACCTATACTCTAGGGACGTCGGGGATTGGCATAAATCAATAGATTCATTTTCCTCCTTTGCAATCCATTAGAATAATTCCACCTTGGAAATGGAATCATGATGGGACTTATCTTTAACATAAAAGAGACATGTTTCTCCAACATTGTTTATTCCAATGATTTCAATGCATTTAGTAATAAAGAATGCTCTTCCTATAGATGACTAATTTTAGACTATAATCACAAACTCTAATTCTTCCATGTGCTGATCATGTTTTGGTGATCTATCACCTCCACCACACATTAGGAGGCCTCAATGAAGGCCAAATCCTAACTCTGTTTGACTAAACATGAAGACTCTAATGCTACGACACTCAATTTAAGGACCCTCCTCTACTCTCTCAAGAAAATAACTCCCTTTACCTGGTCATGAAGAGTTTTATAATAAAATACCCCATATCTAATGGTATAAAACATATACCATATAAGACCTAGTTTTCCTTTTAGCTCTTCCAAAGGGGATTCTAAAATTAGGATCCAAATTTCCATCCAAACCTGATGCTACTATAATTTTTAGAGTTTCACAGACTCCAATCCTTGAGTGAATCCCAATTTAGGAATATGAATATATTATAAGAAAAAATAACTAATTCAAGGACTCATATATACATCCATCGATGAGGTTACTATGGATTAGGCCTATGCATTAGTCAACTTATTAGGGAGAAAACCCAATGAAGAAGGTATTAGAACTTCTTAACCTGAGATAACATTACTAAAAGCAGAAAAAATGGATTATCATTCAGTAGGTAAATATTAGGATGTTGTCAGATTTTCAATGGTTGTGATCAATGTTTGAAACATACCTTTCTCAATTGCATCCTTAGAGAAATCATTCAACTCAACCCCATCATTAGGTGAATAGGTGATACCCTCTTTCACTGACATAATATAATGATATGTGATATACTTATCTCATTACCTCTATGGGTTTTATGTATGAAAAAATAATAGGTGATATAAAAAAATGTGTGAAACATGTCTTTTCTCTAATGAAGTGCTCATATTCTCCCAAATATGCCTCCTTAAAGTCTAAACCAATATCAAAATAACTACCAACATTTTCCTCCTCTACAAGTGTGTTTGCCTATGTCATGTCAAATGGAATTACCACTGGAGAGTTAATAGCAGTCTCCAGGTCTTCCTGTGACGTCCCTTAATTTGTTTCCACTTCTTAATGGACTGGGTCCAATATTGAAGGATCTACTGAAGTGACTGAAATACCATCTATATCCTTTTAAGATGATATATATTTCTATATGTGAGCTTGGTAGGGACCTAATCATTTTTTGACGAACCAAAATGAGCTATTGAAATGATCTAGAATAAGAAAAGAAGTAATGTGTAAATATTACTTGATTATTTTTTGTGAGAGGACTATGATAGGTTAGTGCACATCCTTTTCCATTACACTTCGAGGAAGGGCCCCTATAAGGGGGTGATCTTGAAGGAATTAAGGATGAAGCTTATAGAAGTGTATATTTTGATGATACGTTAATGACATATACCACCCTAATTAGATAAATTTGACCTAGGGAACCATTATCATTAGTACCCTAGTCACCACTGATGTCATATCTTGAAGTTGTACCCGTGTATAATACACTGAGGTTAATGGGAGTGACTGGTCTGCTACAACTTCCTTTCATACCCACAAATATTCAAAATAAATTAGTACGAATTCAATAAATGTAAACTATTTGATTATGGTTGTATGTCTATAATTACCACATACTTGATTATAGGGTATTTATTTTATTCCACAGAAAAATCCTCTATTCCCCGAACCGCCATCCTTTACACTAAGGGCACGTAGTGGATCCATCCATTCATGATTTTCATTATTGAATCCAGTTCTCTAAGGAGACCCTCGATATCAGTGGGATAGTTTTTAAAGGATATGGATATAGAATCATAAATGAATTTATATTCATACAAGTATATCAATACCTAATGTAGTACCCCCAAAATCTTAGTATCCAAATTCACAACACTCAAGTTTCTCCATTAATAAACTGAAATTAGAAATACCGGTAAAGAATCATATTCTCTTATATGAACCACATTCATTGTAGCCATGAGAATTAGAACATATCTCAATAACAAAGTCAAGTATAAATAACTCACATACTTGAAAGGAATATACAAGGATGACTATTTTATAGCAGTGGGTTTCTTTCTAGGATATGGATCAATTTTGGAAGTCAATGGTAACTTCACAGCCTTGGGTACTAATGAGGATAATTTCTTATTTAGATATGAGCTATCCAAAAAACAGAATGATGTTGATACAATATGATATCATCATAATTTGGACGAATTTCTATCTAAATATTTGTTTCCACTATGTTAAACATCATCCGGAACTGAGAATACACCATTGGATTATTTTTTGAGCATATATGAATAGGGATGTGACATTTTTCTTCAATGCATCAAAACTGACAACTGAACCAATAAGTCACATACCATTCACATAAAATACACCCATTAATTTATTTATAAAGGATTCCCTTAGGAAATGAAAAAAGTATAATCTTAATCCACAATGATTCCCAGCCATTTTCATTTACACTACAAGTGAGCATCTCATAGGGTTTGAAAGAGAATTACTCAAGACGACTCAGAAAGGTCCTGAAATCCTAGTTATTTAATGTGTTAGGACTCCTACCCACTAATTAACTTAAAAAGGGAATAATATAAAGAATGTGGATGTTCTATTGTCTCAGGTATTAGTATCCACCTATGAGATCCCTCGTCCAACCCCATAGCACCTGGAATGAACTAAAAATTCTGTATGGGGCTCTTCCCTAATAAATATATCATACGAGGTGATATAGTTCTTCCTACGTAGAAATATGTATACCTCCCTCTATCCATAGAGACCACCTTTACAATGGTGTATGCTCTGACTTCACCCTTTGGTCCAATTGGGAGAATATACCTATTATGGTACATAGCATGAAAAATATTCAAATGAACCACTCAATCAATGTTGGAAATAAACACACATCCCTAGTTGTTAAATGAACCCTCTCTAACTATGGTCCAGTAGGGTCCCCCAGCACTATGGATATCATTTTTGGAAAAATCATTCTACTTATTTCTTTAGGATGAGAATGATCCTTCTTGATTAAATATCCCATACATTTCTTAAATAGGATGTCTTCCCTATGAGAGGGTCCTTCCCAAGGGCCTTATCGAACAACTTGATCATATCCTTAGAAATGGGAGGGGTCCAATCCATTTTATCCTAAATATATTATTAGGGGATAAGCTCATCAAACATGTCTCTATAATTTGGTTCCCCAAAAATCTTATCAGCATCCCATAGACTAATGCCCACCTCCCTGTGTGTTAGATGAAATTTATTTTTTTCTAGACTTCATCGGTTGACGATGTCTTACATAAATTATTTGTTACAACAATAAAATTTTTGGTGGACCTATACTGATTCATGCATCCTAATGTTTTTTAGATCTGTAGAAAATTTGGATAAACTATGTTGTCTCTATAAGGGTGAGGCCCAATCCTTCCCAGATCTCCCACTTTATTGATGGTCCTATATAGAAAACCGTATGAACGTATTGTCCATTATAGATTTACTCATTATTTATTTGTACAGATGGATGTTCTAATAATATTTAAAATGATTTTCTTCCAATTTCAATTGGCATAAACTTTATTATATAACCATATGAGATTTTTTCCTTATCCAAAAGGTGGCCCATATGGGAGATGTTTTCTTTGAAGTAATATGAGACCTTATAAACCAATAAAAAGGAATTATTGATAGATTTTGTGGAATGATAGGAGCCCAATTATTAATACCAAACCATAAGGGGATAATAATTCTGAAATGTTATACTTAATAAGGCTTATCCCCATCAGGTCAAGAAAATTCTTTTGGGGTGACTGGATGATGGATCGATGACTGATGTCCACACTAATGACTATGGAATTCATTATTCCTCCATTTCTAGAAACTGATTTTTTTTAATAACTTTTTAAAACTATAATCCATTTTTATATAGAAGGTACCATGTTTTAGATGAGAAAATAACCATTCCATGGGAGGCGCGTAGCTCAGACATCATCATATAAATCGCATAAACCAAATTAGGGTTTGTAATCAGATGAAATTTCATGGGTCTAGAACATATCAAAACCCGTGAAGCATCTCATGATCATGTGATATGTTATAATAATTATTATCATGTGACCCTAACATGACCATGTGAACTATGTAACGATCAATAGATTACACAATAGATCCAACAGATAATGCGATACCCACATGACATCCATCTGACCAATAACCCATGTTAAGGTTCGAGAAAATTAACATGAATTGGTTCATAGGTAGTTTGAGTGAATACTGTGGATTTTATAGCTTTTAAAGAGTTAACATGATGATGTCACGTGATCAGTTCATATGAATGCTTATTTTGAAATTATCATGAGAGATAGGAGTTTGCAAGTTCTCTGGAAGTCTTAGTCTCTAGTAGAAGGAGCTACTCCCTAACTCCACTATTTATAAGGATAAATTTGGAATAAAAAAGGTCACATGTAAGGGCTAAAATAATATTAGGACAATAATCAGAAGAAGACTCAAGGGATCGGTTTTTCATTTATTCTCCATATAACAGAGTCCCTTCCCATACGTACCTCGCTCTGAAGGAGGGAATTTACTAATTCCATCCAAGTGAGGATTAGAAATTCAATGATTAAATAAATAAATAAATCATATTTATTGTTTTATACTCAATTAAATGGAATGAAAAAACATGGATACAAGAATTTCAGGTTGATAGGTTACACAGATTGTGTGACCCCTAGTAGGACACATGATTTCATGTCCCTATGAATGTTATAAAAACAGATCGTGCGCTTCACAAGATCTATAAAGGATCATGTGAAGTACATTCTAAAAAGACCTCATATTATTTATCATAAATCTCGAAAAGTTCTAATGATCATGAAAAGACTATTGGATGTGCTCCTCCAATCAGAAGACATGTAAACAGACAGGCAACTTAAAATAATCTAAATCCCCTTGTAAAATGAAAGATGAAAAATGTGTAAGCATCATGAGAATGAAATTGTGTTTATTTTTACATTAAGGTGTCATACTAATTTCATGGTAATTTAAAAATTCATTTGATATACCTAATGGAATGAACACCATGACTTTTGAAAATCATTGGTTATTCCACCTACATTATTTGATGTCCCTTGGATGTGTCCATTCGATCATGAGACACCACTTCAGATCCATAGACCATAAGGGTGACAACATTGAATATGCTCGCATGTCGTAAAAATGTCTAGTATTGATCAAAGAATAAACCATGGATATTTGGAGCGACCATCCATGAAAATTATCACATGGCGTAACAATATCTAGTATTGATCATTTAATTCCCTAATAGACACCCAATGGGAATGTCATGAAAAATAGTAGATAAAAATATGAAATAAAAAAATCCTTACATAAAGGAGTATTAAGATGTTCTTCATGAGAAGGACCTCTGAAGAGCCAACTCAATATCACATAGGATCCAATAGAAGTCTCCCTTGATCATGGAAAAATCCACTTCAATATGTGGCATGGTCCTCTGAATACTCCCAAACATGATATCCTAATATTGATATGGAACGCTGAAATGATGAAAATATTATATGAGATACATTTGAAAAGCCATTTTTTTAAATATGGTGCTGGAAGAGTGTTCTTGTGGTTTCAGTTTGTAATGTGATTCAATGGATGACCCATGATAGGTTCACAAAACATGTATGATCTGATTTCCCATTACCAAATTGATAACACATCTACGATATACACTATGTTCTAGGAGGCGTATATTTGGGGTGGTGATGCCTATGAATTCCTCCATCATGGAAAAAAGTGCAAATACATACATGTGAGACCCACATAGAAGTGTAAAGGTAAGGGAGGACTTATCAAAGTATAAATCCATGTATTCACAAATGTTTTCAACCAAGTAAACCTTTTCTAATTACTTAAGGTATTATACGACAGGTTTACATGTTTTCAGTGATCTCCATATTGATCATGTGAATGAATTACAGTGCATAAACCATATTATGTGAAGGATTTTCTGTGTATTGGCTTGGTCATGTGAGGTCTCAACAGACCAAAACCTGAAAACCATTATGAAATATATTCAAAATGTCTGGAAAATTAGATTCCTTACACAATAAATGTTATGATGATTTTAATGTGAATACATCATCCACTTCCTGTAACCTATCCAAATCTTGTGATAGAACCTAGTCATGTTAGTAAAGTCACCTAATATCCTCCTGACATAACTAATTCAGGTTAATACCTATAGAGCTGTCATCCAGATCACACAAGAATCACAAAGAAATGTTATCCTGGATCATGTGAAACACTTGGAATTTAATGAATTAATCATGTGGTATCCCTCTAAAAATTTTTCTTATATAATGTAGAGTGCCTTGGAATATTTTTCCTGAATCATGTGCCACACTTAGACGTATCTGCGTCAATCATGTGTAGGTCATCAGACATGTCAGGTGGATCATGTGGTAAAAACACAGTCATATACACAAGACATCCTCAGATATTTCTGGAATAAAAACATTACATTTCATAAGACATCCCTGAAATGTCAAAAATGTCAAGTGGAAACCTTATGACATGATAACCTTGTATAATAGACACACCTAGAAATAAAAAAAAGTGAACTATTAGAACTATGATTATTTTCTAAACTGGATACATAGGATGTTTTGTTAAGGAATCATCTCTAGTTGGGAATTACCCTTTGTATAATCCCCTCCATGTCTTAGACACTCTATACTATGGGACCCAAGAACTCATATGGGTCTATCGTCCTTCCTCATCCATCAGTGGAGTGATAATATAATTTAACTCTGAGGAAACAGTTTCCTTCTAAAATAGGCTATGTAGAACATCTTCCAATGACTCGAGATTTGTATCAAACAACCAATTATGGTCTCCTAGGTGAATAACGCCCATTTTCATTGTTTCTGGTCACTTAATATCCCTTGTTTCTCACACTAATCATGGATCACATGTTGTTTGGTGTTTCCAATGATCATATCACTTACCTAATAAATTTTCCATATCCATAGAAACATCAATATGCAATCGTTGTTCAACGAAATGATATGACTACCCTCATACAAGGGAATCCAACTTGGAGTATGTACCAAAGTCATTCCCATATTTTTCAACCCTAGAGAAATAACCTCCATGTGAATTTATTTTCGGTCACCACCCATCAACAGGTTAAGGGAAGATCAAACTATGATGACTCTGATTCCTTCTATATGAAAGATAAAGAAGACACCATCCTAATTCTTGAGATCCATAAACAATGCCTAAGTTCCCTCATATATTTCCTTTATGTGTCATGTTAAACTTCATGGATTAGAATTAAAAGAACTATGGGAATTATTATTCTTATTATACATAGAATATGTATGAAACCTCTTAAATATTCAACACCATAAAAAAATACATGAATCACCTCCCTGAATGGATGTATAATCCATAGTGCCTATTTATATGACTTAAAAATATAAGTACCTACCCATTTCTAAGACGTAATAGGAAATAGATAGATAACCTCAGCTACATGAAGTTGGTCTGATTAATAGAACCCCCTCTACACAGTTAATCATTTTACTAGGCTAACAATCTCGTATCATGATTTGGATGATATTAATGTAAATATAATAAATATATAATAGATTCATACATTAGGAAATAATTCCTTAAAAGGGTGGGATGAGGTCTACCACCTATCAAATCGATCAATGTGGGTTCCTAAGTGCCATTGGGCTTGAAACCCAAAATGGCGGACTACCTTTATAAAGAAGGTATAAACCTTGTTATAGATATAAGAGATATTAGAAGATTCTATTGGAGATACAAATGGTAAACCCTATGTTAATTCTTTGGAAACCATACTTAAACCCCCCCCCCCACCCACACACACACATAATAAATTTTTAGAGATCATATATCCCCAAAGGAAACAAGAATGGTGAATATGATGTGAAATCATGTAATGAAAGAATAACTAAATCATTAGTAGAATAATGAATCATGTATTTAAACCCATGTGGATATCATCCATAATATTTCAAAGTAAACACTAATATTCATGTGAATTATGTAAGATGATCCTATGTTACAGAAGATAATTGATGTTTTCCAATATATAAAGTTACCTTAATTCAAAAAATTGATACAGAGGGATTCATATGGGTTGTGAAAATATTAGCAGTTACATCAATACAAGTGTTGAAGAAAGAATTACTAGATGAATAAAAAAATTTCATTCTCTACACATCTTGAATTTACCAAGATGTATAGATATATTCATAAGAATTATTGGTTTTATAACATAAACTCTGAAGTTGTGGAATGTACTTCAAGATGTTTTTTGTGCCAATAATTCAAAGCTGAATGAATGTATCCAAAATTTATGATTTAACCATTATTGAAACCTTTATAGTTGTGGGACAGTATCAATATTGATTTTATTCCATGTCTTCCAAATACATCATAGATGAATAAGGGCATTGGGGTGGTTATTGGTAAATTAATGAAATTACCACATTTTATTGTAATAATATGAGATAATTCCCATTAAAACATTATATAATCTCTATATTGGATGTGGTAATGTTTCATAGTGGACCTCCCTCTATTGTACTTTATCATGTTTCAAGGATCACCATGAAATTTTTGAGGAGTCTTATATGGGAGCTAATTATAAAACTACATATTATTACTAACAAACACCATAAGACTAATGGATTATCTAAAAAAACATTCTAAACGTTAAAAACACATTATGGTCATTCTCACTTGATTTATATGAAAATTAGGGCCTTCCCTTACTAGAGTTATCATATATAAAAAGAACCTATAACACCTAGATAATTTAGAAATTTTCCCTTTAATATCTTTGATTTTTTAATAGCATTTGATTTATACAACACTAAACATAAATGATCAGTGATATAATATATAAATATTTTTATTTAAATATAACCATCATACCCTATCCATTGGATTGAAATTTATAAATATTATTAAAAACATTAATAAATTTATGTAGAACATTTTTCCTAATTAAAAATTATTTAGTATTTCCTAGGAAACCAATAAAAAAATTTAAAGGAAAAAATAAAATAAAATAATATTTAGAAAAATTAAATATTAAAAGGGAAATTATCATATATAAGAGGTTTTACTATATATGTCAGATTTTAATTTAAAAATATATAATTTTTAGAAATTAATTTCGAGAAAGAGGATATAATTTTTGATTTTACCATATAAAAATTATCTTGGGTGATTTTTTTATTTTTATGAAGACATTTGTTTAGTGAATGGTGAGATATACCATGTTTTTCAAAAATGTAATTTATTTTTCATTAAATAAATCAATTTTAAAATTTAAATTATTTTTTTATTTTGGTTTTAAAGTAACATAACATCAATTTAATTATAAACAGTTTAGATAATTTTATGGGAATTTAAATTACAGATAGATGTTTATAAAATCATTTTTATGATATAAATTGGTACTAATCAATAAATTGTTTTTGTCATGTTTTGTGATGTTATGCTAAAATTAATTTCATAAAATTATAGAAAATTATTAAAATAAATTTTATTCCATTTTTTAGAACATAATTGTCAAACTAATTAATATGGTTCAATTAATTTGTTTTCATAAATAATTATAAACATTGTTAAAGTAAATATCCACGTTAAAGAGTATAATGGGTTATGCGAGATTAAAAAATATGGGATAAGGTTTCAAAATAAATAAATAAACATTCCTTTATTTCATTGTATGAGTATAATTTGAAAAAATTCAGCCCTTATTTGTAAATATAGAAAATTTTTTCCAGCTTCCATTGATTATGACATTTATATTATTTTAAGTTATGTATTGTTTTCTATAAATGTAATGGAAAAGAATAAATTATTACTGATATTAGAAATTTTTATTTTCTAATTCCAATTTTGTCTTCATTTTATTAAATCCAAATTCTATGAAAAGTCACAAAAATGACTTTAAATGGTATTTAATGTTTTGAAATTATTTTTAATTCAATGGAAAACCATAAAAATATTATATTTTATATTTTGAATAGGAAACAGTAGTTTATATAAACCATTTTTCACTTATGATCCAATCTCCATTTAGTAATCACATTATTGACACATAAAGGCTATGTATCTTGTTTGCATGAAAAGAGTTAATGATGGGATAAACTGAAGTGATAAGGGTCAAAACAACTGAAAAACATTAAAAAATCATATTTTTTTAATGAAGGTTTACTATATATCACCCCAGTTAAGAATTTGTTCCAATTTCGTTCCACTAATATATAAAGGTAACAATATGTTATTTTAATGTTTATAATAATTACATGTTTTCTGCTCCCCACATTTATAATAGGGGGCCCTAATAATCTATTATTCACACAACTTGATTACTTTATCCTAACTAGGCTCTAAAAAATACTCTCTCAACATATTTATACATGACCATGAGGTACTAGTATTCCAAAAAGTTCCATCGAGGAATCCTTAATGTGCTTTTCAAATAAGGATAGCCAAAGAAGAGTTATATGTTCCTAATAACATTTTTCATGTTTAGTTCTATTTAAACACCCAAAAAATTTAATATAACTAAATTAAAAAGTTAGAATAAGCTGATATGTTTTTATGGTAATGTTAAATCAATTTTCATTCTCACTCTCATCTGTTAAAAATGATAACATCGCTTGTCTCTATGCGTGAACTACCACATACACGAAGTGATGTGATTTTTTTTTCATTTATTATTTATGTGGATGATAATAAAGATAAGTTTAATTAATATATATAAATATATATGATATTAATGTTATAAATATTATTTTTAAATAGTGAATTATTATTTACCTTTCATTCATTCCATACATCGAAAACTAAAAACCTCACATATGTGCACATACAAAACACCATCTCTATAAAGTGATGTAATTAATTTTTCATCACACCATTATATGAATTTATATTAATTTTTTATAATGAATTAATATGATAATTATGAATCTATTAAAAATTTATAGATGATTAAATCATGGCCAATGTGTAAAATCTAAAACAGTTGAACCCAAACATAAATGGAAAACGTACCAGTTTTCCACAAAATAATGACTTTAACAAATCATTGGTAATAAATGGGTAACTTTAAATTATAATGGAATGATATAAATATATATAACTATATTAATTAATATAGTTCTATAATATATTTATAATAAATCTATGCTTATTATATATGATTTTTGAATGAATACAATGAAATATAGGACATGGGGTAAGGGTTTATGTTACAATATCATTTCATTTTGGGATTGTCTATACTAAATTTACATTAATTAAAATTATATGATATTTCTCCATTAACCCTAATATATTTTTTTAAATTATTTTATTTTATTAATTTTGATGTTTTCGTACCATTATTCTCTCTTTGGTACATAAGATGATTGATAATGTTTTTTAAGAAAGGCCATTCTTTTTTCATCTTTCCATGTGGATAATATTTATCCTCCTTATCCATGTTCTTAAAAAAATTATTGATGTTCAAATATATAAATAAATTTTTGATCAATATTATTTTTTATATATTATAATTCTATAAAATTTATTTAAATGAATCTATCCAAATTATTATGCATGAATAAATTTAACCATTTTAGAGATGTGTGAAAAGAATGTTCCCCTTTAACTGATATTGAAAGAACAAATTTTCCCACCATCAGGGCCATTATTTGAATTTAAGATAACATTTCCTGGTTCATCAGTTTTTACAAGAAAATATTAATCTCAGTACTAAGAATTTTTTGTTTCTTAATATACTGTGGGAAAATGATATATTCTCTGTTTCAAAAAAAAAGTTTTCGAATTCAATGTTAATGTTATTATTCATCTATGCCAATATCCATAAAAAAATTTATTCCCCACTAGGAATGTTTTATTTTAACACCTTCCAAATTATTTCTATAGATGAATTAAAATATTTATGTTTTAATGATGATTATATGAAAAAAACACATTTTCCCCATGAGTTAATTATGTTATGATAAAATGATTATAAAACTCGTTCCCTTTTATAGGTTATGCTATAATGAATTTATTAATGTTTTCATGATATCAGGGGACACTTAGGTATAGTTTCCATTTACATATTTGTGGGACTAGAATTATATATCCCCCCAATGCATTGGGTAATGTAATATAAATATATCATGAGATGATGATTATAACTGTGTACATGATTGTGAATACATATGTTCACATATTGATTCATGAGTATGGTTACTTCTTGTTATGCCCAAAAGATAATGAATGGACATGATTAAATATATATATATATATATGTATATGTATATATATATATATATATTCACATCATGATTTTTTATTATGATTGCTTCTAGATATTCTCAAAATTTTATAAATAGACATGATTGTGAATATATATGTTCATAAAATTGTTATTTCCTATATATATGATGCCACATGACTATGCTATGACTAATAAATTATGAGTTATGATTCGACACCATAATGAATAATACATATGAATATGATTAGATATTGACTAATTAAATTTTATTTTTATGGGTATGAATCTTTTTTATTATGGTAGCATACCCTAATGAACATATTATGCTCAATTATGATTGATATCTCCAATGATTACACTTACTAGAAATTTAATATCTACCTTTTTTTGTTTCCACGTGATATGAATATTTTTTTAAATATGGTATGTATATGAAAGGAAAAACGTGCGAAGAAATTTTTGGGAGATTTTGAAAATAATTTCTAAAATTAGTTGAATGTCAATCTAGTATCTAATGACACTAATCCTTTACATTTCAAGTGTATGTATTATTATGAAATTTAATGAGTTTTAATATAAAATTAATTAATATTTATATATTTTATTCAAGTTTCACCTCATTTGGAATTACATAATTCTTTAGTTATTTTTTTATATTATTATCAGAAAACATTTGTTAAAACCATAGAGATGTGTTTATGTATAGAATAAAATCCTAATGTTTTATTAAAGTATATATTTTATGGTTTCATGGAAATAAATTAAACTCATGGATACAAACAAGTGGATGTAGGATTTGGAATAGATGAACCTAGGGCAATAACCGTTAAGTGTTTGGTTTGGTATTATCTCAACGTTGACCATATGGAAGATAAAGATGCCTAACTGCACAATAGAGTTGGAACTCCTATGTTTTATACTTTTGTTAATTTATATTCCTTTTATGAATCATTATAATGCATTAGTGGATATTTTTTATGAAAACTTATGATAATACATAATTATATGAGAGGATTATAATGTTTCATGGGTTGAAGGATGATTTTATAATTTAGGACATATTAAGAACTATTTTCATTATCATATGATTTATCACTTTTACAACTAATTATCACACCATTGTCTTTTTATTTTATGGTTTAAATAAAAAGGAACCATGTTAAAAATGTGTGTGAAGGATAATGTGGTCATTTTTTAAAAGAGAAACCAATTAGTATAAAATGTGGTGTAAAAAATATTATGGTTATGTCTTACCAACTATCTTAATTCAAGAATAAAATCAAGAAAATATGTGATTTCCTTGAAACACCTAATAAGAGAAAAAAGGATTTTCATGGAGATCAGGTGATGATGACTAAAGAGGAAAGATAATATAATTTTCTATATATAAAAAATATGGAAATAAGTACATGGGGGATGTCTCAATGGAACATGAATATGTGTTATGTGTATAAATTTGGGTCTAAAATCCATATATATATAAATGAAATATTCGGTCAATGAAATTGAAGGGTATGATATTTTTCTAGGAGGAAAAATTGAGTAGGGGATTGTAATTGTTTTTTGAATTGAAAATTTATCGCTGAAAATGATGAGAATATAATGAACATATGAAATTTATCAATTATTATTAATGTTAATAGTAGGAATCATGATAAAATAAAGATTAATGAATCTTAATTCATGATAAATATTTAATATTGTAGGATTAATAAATATCGTAGTGAATAATGGTTCACTTTTTTTTAGGAATAATGAATGATTGAAGTGTATACATGAATGTTTTTTAGAGTTATGATGTAATAAAAGGGTTGTTATGTCTAATAATGTTCTTATGTTTAAAGTAATTGATACCCTTTGGAAATGTTATGTGATGGTAGTACTAATGGTAAATGTTTTTGAGTTTTAATAAATGATTGACATATTTTATGACACTATGGTTTAACATTTTTTTTGAGAAAGAAATTTATACTATTTTGGGAAAATTATAAGATTATAGTTAATGAAATGAAATTGGATAACATGGGAGTTTGAGTCAAAGAGGTTTTTATTACCTATTCAACATTTGGAAACATATGATAAATGATATCGATAACCTTAAAAAGTAATTTTATGACATGGTGATATTTTTGTAACGGATTATTAGGTCATAAACTTTTTTAGTATATGACATAATAACTGATTAATATTGTTGGATTATAGATTTTATGTCTTCTTTAGAAGAATATGTGAAAAATAATTCAGATTTTTGGTTTTGAATTTGGTTAGATATATTTTGGAAGCGTTTTAAGTTTAATTGTTTGTGGAAGGAATTCAATTGAACATAGGATATTATTGTTGAGGTTTTTTAGATTAATGTAACATTTCTTCATATGGAGGTCTATTTTTTATCATAAATTTTGTTAACCATTTTTGATTTGGTAAATGTAACACCCGCCTGCTTAAATTAATTTTTTTATTTTATTAATTCTTGGCATGGGTTCTCTCGCCAAGGACTGGGCGGGGTCCCGGGTTAATTTTCTTTTCATTTAATATTTTTAGTGGGTTTCGGACCCGTGCACGGCCACCGCACGGTGAGCGGCATCTATGTAGTCATCCCGGGTGCTCGCGCAAAGGCTTATCGTATAGAATAAATAAACATTTAGGTAGATAAGCTGAGTTGAATGTTTAATTTTTGGTAATAATAATGTTATTCTGTAATTAATAATAATTTTATTAATGTGGTGTTTATTATTATTATTATTATTTTTATCATTATTCATATTATTATTATTTTTATAATGATTATTTTTGTTGATAAATTATATTAATATTATCTTTACTTTTGTTATTTTTATTATCATTATTTTTGGTATTATTATTATTATTATTATCATCATAATTCATATTATTATTATTAAAATTACTTTTATTAATATAAAAAAATGGAGAAAAAATAATAATAATAATCCCTAACCTACCCCCCCCCCTTTCTGCCTATCCCATGCGCGATCCCCCCCCCCCTTCTCCTCATCCCCTGTGTGATCCGCCCCCCTTTCTCATAATTCCCTGTACGAGCCACCCCCTGCAAGACTTCACCGCTAGCCCCTCTTCCTCGGCCCTCGTCTACTCCACCTCGCCCAACCTTTGCCCCTGCACAACGCCTCGCCGCCTCCCGCTCTCCTCCACTGCCTGCAGCCTGCGCGGCCCTGACCTTCAGCCCATCCAGCAACTTCCGGTCGAGCTCCAGTGAGCCCCGGCTCCGGCCAGCAGCCTCTAGCCCCTCCAGAGACCTCCGACCGAGCTCCGGCGAACACCCCTTCTCAGCCCCTCCTTGCTCCGACCCTCCTTTCACGGCCTACTCCTTACTGGTGATCTCCTCCGGCAGCCGCGACCGCCTTCACTGGTGCCATCTCTGGCCGCGACCTCCCTCTCTGACGTTCTCCTCCTCTGGTGTGTTTCTTTGTCAATTTTAGGGGTCTTAGCCAAACCCTAATATTGAGGTATAATTTGTGTGTGTTCCTCGATTTTTATTGGGTGCGAAAGGTCTGCGACGTCCTCTTCTCCCTCTTGTTGAGGCGCGGTTGTATTCGTACACCGCCGAGGTTGGGGAATTCGCATATTTTATTTCCGAATCACTCCATTAATATTCGCACTCTTTCATTTAGTTTTGAAACTTGATTCGCATTTTTGTTATGCCTTTAATTTAACTTCTATAGTGTTCTTAAATCTTTAGAGTTCTCTAAAAGTATGTTTTGAGTCATTTCTGGGTTTATATTTGAATGTATGTGCAATGATATGTTTGATTAGGTGTCAAATTTTACTTGGATGATTTTTAAAATATGATTCGTACCTCCTTGATGTATGATGTTAGTCTGATATGGTGTTTTCAAACTGATATAATTTGTTAAGAGTATATTTTTAAATGACCTCCTATTTAAATATTATGTTTTTTGTGAACTTTGACATGTTTTATGAGTTATTTGTGTTCTATGAAAAGTGTTTTTCATGAAAGTCTTGTTATGTATTTGGTTTTAGGATGATTTTTTTAATCATGTATTGGTTTACATTTATGTGCGAACCCTGGTTGAGTCATTTGATGACAATTGATAAATTGTACGATATGTGAAACTTATTTTGGTAGGGCTTTGGTGTGCGTCTGATTTCAAAAGAGTATTTCGGATGTGTGTGTGGCGAGAGTCCATGTTGTGCTACTTAGAAGTGTTTTATAAATTGTTTAAACAATTTACTAAAATGTGTAAGTGATTGTGAATCATGTATCTAAATGGGTTTGGTGTCGCATAAAGAACAATTATCTTTTTTATGGTAAGGAATCCCTTTTTACATATTTATGTGTGTTGTGTTATTTTCATTATATTTTTAAATAAAAGTTGTTTTTGGAAAGGGTAAATACTCGTTTGGTAAATGCGGTGTGTTTTGGGTGTGTGTTGGAATCGTCCGTGTTTGGGGTAGGAAAGTGCGGTGAGATAGGTCACATGTGCGAAGGCCTCCTACTTACACAGTATGATTGTAACCACCATGGGTTCCTGGGCATCTTTTAGATATTGAGTGATGGTTGCTGATCATACCCGATTAGATGGGTTGGTACCCCCTAGATTTGTTGTTAGGCCAGGTGGTCTTTGCCACTAGATTGGTCAGTTAGGGAGGCCAGTTGGTTATACACTTAAGAGCTTCACCATATACCGGTAGGTGGTTCCAAAATCGAGTGCTTCTAGGGGTCTTATAGGGATGTTTAGGATCAACCATGGTTACTGGTTTATTTTCATTGCTTATTTACTTTTCATGAACTAGTTTATTTTCATCTTGCAATTTTACTTGTTTTACTCTATCACAACATTGGTGTACTCTGTTTTGGATTTTATTTATAAAATAACAAATGATTTTGGACAAAATTGTATTAGGTGTGAGTTGGGTTTTTAAATGGGAAAAACATGTTTCTTGTTTTCAAATGCGAAAAACCTATTGTATAATTGTATTTCAAACTTGCATTAATGGATTGCTTTGGGAAGGGAGACGCTGGGTTATGTGTTTCATTTTGGCATCCCTAGTGATCATTTTAATGCTCACGCCTATTTTATCTTTTCAGTTGCTGGTTTCCTTGTTCAGGTTTTCTTGGCTGAGTTGCTCGTTGTTGGAGAAAAGTCGGCCTTTGGTCGGGAGGTGACCTGAAAGGTCACATGGAGGTATGTTTAGTTTTATTTTCATTCCACTTCTAGTGTTATATTTATCATTTGTTGTGTTTGTCTATTATCTTGTTTATTTGGTTTATTTCATGGGACAAATCATTCCCATCGATTAAACTTTGATGCCTGGAACAGGTTGCCAGCCTGTGGGGATCGAGAACGGCCTTCTGGCCGTGCCACGGGCCAGCTCGGGTGACCGCTTTAGGGTCGACCCAGGTTGGTTGATGACAAAATGGTATCAGAGGTGACCTTTGTTATTTGGGGTTTCTGGTAGATAGATATTAGGATTTTCAGGACTTGAGAGGTAGGTACGAGAAGGACGTCATGAACCCTCGCCTGTTCTACACCTCGAGTTACCAGGGATAGTCCGGAAATTGAGTCTTTGTTTCGTTCTAGTTTGTTTGGATTGGGGGATGAAAATGGAGGTAAACCAATGTTACATCATGATCTCACATGGAGTAGTGACCCATGTGGAGTCCGGGTACACAGTTTGAAGTCCTCCTAGTTGTTGACACTTACTTAGGGCATGGCCCACTACTATGTCGTCTGGTTAAGTGTGACCGCTAGTCCCTCACTCCAGTGTTTTGATGCAAGTTGAGTGTCGTTTTTGTTCTGGTTGGTGTAATGGAGTTTTTTAAAATGAAAAAAAATGTTTTTGAAAATTTGACTGATTAATTCTAAATGAATTTAAATTTATGAAATGGGTTTTAAAAAAAAACTGGAAGCCTTTAGTTTGGAAAACTGGTGTTTTCTTGGAAATTGGTCGAGAATGGTTTGGGGTGAAACCTCAGGTACTTCTTATGAATGTTTCTACATGTGAGAGGATGCGTGGAAAGTGTGTGTTGGTGCGTATTAATGAAAGTGGATGAGGGCATGTGCAAATATTCATGGGATTACTTGGGTGTGTTTGAAATCAAAGGCCTGACCTTGTTTTCTAAATTGGCTTTTAAAGAGGAAAATGCTTTTGGAATGTGATTTTTGGTTTGAAAAGAGGATTTGATATTTGGAAAGTGGCCTTGAAAGAAAGAGGTTTTGAAAAAAAAATGTTTTTTTTTAATCTAAAATGGAACATGAATTTTGGATAGGGAATTTTGGGTTGAGTTTGTGGTTGTTTGGTTTTTTTTTGAGCTGGTTGTTTTGGATGAAGGTGCTTTCTTTGATGTTGCTTCGGCCTGATATTGGTTTTGGTTCTGTGTTTTATCTATTTTTTAGAAAATGCCACCCAGAAAGGTCCCCAAGTTTTCTGATAAGTCATTCTCATTTTTTGGTCTTTCTCGGACATTTCCTATCCTTTACAGTGATATGGGTCCATTAAAAGAAGCAGAATGGATTGAATGGTTCGAGCATGTCTTCAGGGTTTTGTGAACACCCGAAGCTGTTAGAGTGCATGTTGTTTTGGGTCTATTTGAAGGTCCGGCTCTGGAAGAATTGGAGTTGGTGGCCCCACCTTCAGTGTGAGTTGGGATGACATGGGATTTCTTTAAATCTGTCTTCATCCAATGTTTTATACCTGAAAAGGTAAAGATGAAGAAAAGGGAAGAGCTCATGAAAATTCAACAAGGACAACGAATAGTGAAGGCATATGTTGACCATTTCAAGGAGCTTGTATCCTTTTCTCCAGAGGAAACATCACAGGATCTGATGAAAACTTCTCCCTTCATTGGGGTTCTTTTCCTAGAGATTAAGGAGTTGGTCCTCCTTTCTAAAGACCATAGTTTCGAGTAGTTGGTGGATGAGGAGTTCTTAGCTGAACTGGTCCCCGGAGCACAGGTTCTTAGCAATCCAGCATATCCAGTGACTCATAAGGGTTCCCCATTTGGCAAGCAGGATCTACCCGAGGAACTTGTTCCAAAAGAATTCTCTGCAGTGACTTTGGCTTCTAGTTCGTCAGACCGTTCCGTGGTGTTCCACTAGTGTGGTCAGTTCGGGCACATGAAACCGTCATGTCGCTCCCCTCCGAAGACGTTCCATCGTTGCAGGTGTCTGGGTCATCTTGGTAAGTTTTGCAGGATGTGTTGCCTGAAGAAGACATTGTGACCATAGGAATTTTAGTGCCTGACTTTGAGGTAGGAGATGCTTCAGCCATCAGAGCCCTAGCCCCAGGCCTTGGGGTGAAGCTCACGCACAGTCAGGTTTTACCAGGGGTGTGAAGCCTTGGTCCGGGTCTTGTGTTCCGTGTCAGCAGTAGAACATTTAAAGTCTTTTATTTTTCATTTTTTACTATTAAATTTTTGATGTGGTAAGCTCATATTTTCATCATGGAGTTATAGTAGACATGTTTTGTTGTAATCAAACAAGTTTTGTTTGTTTGATCATGGTTTTCTGAATCGTTCTTTTTCTTAAAAGTGTGTTTGATCCTTGTATATGTTGGTCGTGGTTGGCGGTGTTTGTTTGGAGATGTAAGTGCCTGCGGAGGAGTCAAGGCTTGTGGTTATACTCAGGTTCATTGTGGGGATCATGTTCTTCTCAGAGGTTTTTCTCTAGTGTGTGGGGATATTGGTATGGGTCGAGAGTTCCAAGTTTCAGCGGAGGTGTTGTGTCGCTCGTGCTATAGAAGATAGTTTGGAATGGTTGGAAGTTCTCATGTCTCCCCCAATCCCAGGGCGGTATGTTTGAGTGTTAAATTTCGATATTAGTTGAAATATTGTGGTGGGGAGAACCCCCTCATGTTCTCCCATTCATTTTTGGTGTGGTTCCTTTCAGTTTCAGTCGGGCATGGACTCTCGTTCTATCTATTGTTCAGTCGGGTGACTTTATGGGGGCAGAAAGTGTTTTTCGTGGGGAGAATTGTCACACCCACCTACTTAAATTAATTTTTTATTTTATTAATTCTTGGCATGGGTTCTCTCTCCAAGGTCTGGGTGGGGTCCCGGACTAATTTTCTTGTCATTTAATATTTTTAGTGGGTTTCGGACCCTTGCACGGTCACCACACTGTGAGCGATAGTTATGTAGTCAGCCCGGGTGCCCGCGTAAAGGCTTGTCATATAGAATAAATAAATATTTATGTAGATAAGATGAGTTGAATGTTTAATTTGTGATAATAATAATTTTATTTTGTACTTAATAATAATGTTATTAATGAGTTGTTTATTTTATTATTATTGTTTTTATCATTATTCTTATTATTATTATTATTATAATGATTATTTTTGTTAATAAATTGTATCAATATTATCATTACTTTTGTTATTTTTATAATTATTATTTTTTGTATTATTATTATCAATATTATATTATTATAATCATTTATATTATTATTTTTATTATTATTTTTATTAATATAATAAAATGGAGAAAAATAATAATAAGAATCCCTAACCTAAACCCGGTAGCCCCACCTTTCTCCACATCCCCTACTCGATCCCCCCCTTTCTCCCCATCCCCTGCGCGATCCTCCACCCTTTCTCCCCATTCCCTATGCGAGCTGCCCCCCACAGGCCTTCGCCGCCATCCCCTCTTCCCCAGCCCTCGTCTACTCCACCTCGCCCAGTCGTCGCCCCCACGCAACACCTCACCGCCTCCTACTCTCCTCCGCCGCAAGCAGCAAGCGTGGCCCTAACCTCCGGCCCCTCCATCGACTTCTAGCCGAGATCTGGAGAGCCCCACCTCCGGCCCCTCCAGCGACCTCCGGCAAAGCTCCAGCGAACCCCCCCCCCCCCTGCTCAGCCTCTCCTTGCTCCGACCCTCCTTGCATGACCTCCTCCTTGTCGGCGCTCTCCTCTGGCAGCCGCGACCGCCTTCGTCGGTGCCATCTCTGGCCGCGATCTCCCTCTCCAACGTTCTCTTCCTCCGGTGTGTTTCTTTTTCAATTTTAGGGGTTTTATCCAAACCCTAAGATTGAGGTATAATTTTTGTGTGTTCCTCAATTTTTAGGGGGTGTGAAAGGTCCGCACCATCCTCTTTTCCCTTCTGTTGAGTCACGGTTGTATTCGCGCACCGTCAAGGTAGGTGAATTCGCGTATTTTGTTTCCGGAGCACTCCATTAATACTCACACTATTTCATTTAGATTTGAAACATGATTCTCAGTTTCGTTATGCCTTTAATTTAACTTATATAGTGTTCTTAAATCTTTATAGTTTTCTAAAAGTATGCTTTGAGTCAGTTCCTGGTTTATATCTGCATGTATCAGCGATGATATGTTTGATTAGGCGTCTAATTTTACATGGATGATTTTTAAAATATTATTTGTACCTCCTTGATGTATGATGTTAGTCTGATATGGTGGTTTCAAACTGATAGAATTTGTTAAGAGTATATTTTTAAATGACCTCCTATTTAAATATTATGTTTTTTGTGCACTCTAACATGTTTTATGGGTAATGTGTGTACTAAGAAAAGTTTTTTTCATGAAATTATTGTTATGTATTTGGTTTTAGGATGATTTTTTTTTAATGATGTATTGGGTGTCATTTATGTGCGAACCCTGGTTGAGTCATTTGAGTACAATTGATAAATTGTGCGAGATGCGAAACTTATTTTGGAAGGGCTTTGGTGTGCGTCTGATTTCAAAAGATTATTTCGGATGTGTGTGTGGTGGGATTCCATGTTGTGCTACTTAGAAGTGTTTTATAAATTGTTTAAACAATTTACTAAAATGTGTAAGTGATTGTGAGTCATGTATTTAAATGTTTTTGGTGTAAAAAGTAGAAAAATAAATCAAATCATTTTAAAAAATTAAAAATATTTTTTTTGGGATTAATTATGGTGTTACATGAATTTCATGGTTTATTATAAAGTATTATTAGTGTTGTGAGATTTTAGACAATAATTAAATTATATTATTAATATGTTTAATGTCAAATTTTATGAATAGTTCTAAAAATAAACCTCAATGGTATTTAATTTTGAAAAAATATTTTTAAATTAGTAGAAAAATTATATAAATACTAAATATTGTACTCTAATAGGAAATAGTATACCATATCAATAATTTTCCATATATGATCCCATTTACATTTTAGAATCACATTATTTTCCATTAATGAATAAGTATCTTTTTACTAGGGTAAGGGTCAAAAAGTGTTAATGAGGGGATAAACTAAATAGATAAGGGTTAAAATAACACAAAATATTTTCTAAATACTCTTGTTTGTTTGAATTTTGACCCCATCTCTTCCCAAAATATTTTTTGAGACAAAATAGATCTCAATTTCTATGAGAGTGTCATCATAATATTTTAATGATCATTGTGATTACATGTGTCCAAATTATAAAACCTCAATATTTAGAAAAGAATAAAAAAATAAATAACTTATACAGCAAAGAACACCAGGATTAAATAAAGCACAGAATATTATAGTTTAAATATGAATATTATAATATATCCATTTAAATATATATTATGAATTTTAATAAACAAATTATTAAATATATATAATGTTCCTACATAAAAAATGTGTTATTTACTCTTAGAAAATAAGCATTAATATAAATGGTATAAATATTCCTATATATGTTTGGATCAGAGAAACATGGTGATTTTTCTATTCAATAACTATGTGGTGCTTGATTCTAATCTCAACGAGATATGTAGTGAGTCATATATCATATATCCTAGACTATCTACAACGTGATAAAAAATCATTATACTTTATATTAACCAAACTTATTTTTTGGAAGAAACCTTTTCCATTTCTCATTTCTCATACTGATCATAAATCACTCATTCTTAGGAACTTTGTTATGTTATACCCTAAATGATCGAGATGTGTTTGTGAATTTCAGGGTTATAATGGTCTTAAAATGAATATCTTAAAATGCAGACAAAATCTCATTACGACAAGATGTTAAAAAACTTTTTTAACATATCTTTCATCATGTAAAACTGTGCATTTTTACGTCTTTTTCCCCATATGACCACTACACTTGGTGTTGGTCTCCCACCACACCTCCACTCAAGAACTATGTTTCTCTTGATTCCTTCTATAATAGGGTAAATAGTTACACCTAGATATCTAATCTAGGTTCTATCTACAATAATAACAAAAAAATGCACCTCTCTATGTATGGGTATGAACTGTGTGATGAGTGTTCCATTTTACAACTATGTGTGGATTGATTCCTTCCATCATAGGATAAGTAATAATGAACATATCCCAAATCATGGGTCAAACAAAAATATAAATTGAAAAAATTCCCCACTCTTTGTATGGGTTAATACTACATTGAGTTTTTTCTCTTCATGAATTATGTATGGATTGATACCTATTATTGAAGGATATATAGTTACACTTTTATCTATAATCATGGTTCCATCCACAATATATATTGATAAAAATTCACCACCACCACCCCCCCCTCTCACATATGGTTTGTACCTATGTAAGAACTATATGATAACTATATGTGTCTTAATTACTTCTATCCCTCGATATATAGCAATGTATGAATATTCCATTTTAGGCCTATCCAAATGTTACCATAACTTCCAATCATATCACTCTATAAGAGACATATTTATATATAAGTTACTGTCTATAATATATTTTGAACAACCCCACAAATTCCCTATCATGAACCCTCATATATCATAACTATATTCCTAGTTATACCTTGTTTCTCATGTTGAGAATCACACGTATGAGCTTAGGGAATTTGGAAAGCTTCTCTGAAAGGTGAAAACTAGAAGTTTTTTGATAGATAATTATTTCCTAATAACATGGAATTAAATTACATGACCATGTCCTGGAAATTTTTTGTTAAAATTCATGAAAACTTCCCAGTCACATGAAAATAAACTACATGACATTGGGTCCATCTAACCAGACATAAAATTTATTAGAGCGGGATATCCTATCTTTGAATCTATTCTAGGGGTGAATTGTTCACCTTTTTACTGTAATTAAATATGGAATAGCCCTATCCTTACACACAAGCTCAAACTATGTAGAGGAAACCTTATAAAACTGTGACATCGAGACTCACTAATAGATGAATATAGAATTCTCATCTCCCATACATATGATTCAGCTATATACATAGGGATATTAATAAATAATCTGATTATGGAATGATTCATACCCATAAAATATTCATAAGGAAACCTAGGGAAACATGTCCAAAAAAATACCCTATAACTTTTTTCAAAGAGGGAAAAGACATACAGACTCGCTCTACTAATCTATGGGTTTGATTTACTTATGGATTTTATATACATGAGATAAATATGTACAAGAATGGATCCAATATTTGGTTACCCATCAATAGGATTGTTCATGTATAAAAGTTGTTTCCTACATCAAAATTCCCATGAACAGTAAAAGGTGTCCCCGTAGATATCTTGTAAAATTTCACATTGGTCCCTACTTCCTTATAGTATGATGCTAAACAACAAATAAGACATCCTCGTCATAGGACATTAAAATTCATGAAAAATTATTCCCCACTACATGATGCTAAAATTTAAAGACTATAACCAATCATCACTCCTTAACAAAGGTTCATGAGAACATGACCCTAGTCGATCGAATTTTAGTGTGCGTCCATAATTTTTATAATCACATAAATCCCAAAATCACATATCATGTATGGGAACCTCATTTTTTACATACCATTAAAGGTTCTTTGAAATAAAAATGGGCCTCTTTGTTTGACCATGTAAGAGGTGGATCAATTTAAGAACCTTAAACTCATCAACCAGAGGTATCATGTCCCTATAAGAAGGGCCTTGTAATCCTTATAATCCATGACATCATCAATGTTGATCTCATCACCTTAGAGTAATTCATGACCATTTTCATTATGGTTGTCTCATACAATTTATCATAACCTGATAAACTTGAGTCATGATTTACAACATTTTTATCTTAGTCAAAAGGATATTGGAGTACTCTTGACCATGGATGTCCTAATTAGGCAAGTGTGTAACATTCCAATAATACTAGATATATTTTTATCACAACATTAAAAATCATGAACTTCAGTCAAAGATATCCAACCATAAACTTTATCCTCTGATTGTCCAAATCACATGACCATAACATGCAAGTGATAAAGAAATACAACTACTAAGACTGATAGCCCACAAAGGGTGGCCTAAGAAAAATTCAACTCTTTTCTCACTAAACAAATCATATATAGATGTTAGGAGAACCTAAAGCATAAATAAACAAAGCATAATGGTCATAAGGTCTATTTTGTCCCCTTCTAAAATTCAGTCTATGCTCATTGGACCCCCTAGTCCAAGAAAATATAGATTAATGATCTCTCACATGTCATTTCTATGATATTGTGTTAACTAAGTGGAGAAAACACTTTTAGAGTTCTTGAATCCTTCATGAATATTATTATTTCCATAAAAACATTCTTCTACTTTATGCATAAGATGACACACAAAAATCCTCAATGTTGGTATCCTTTTCGTAGAACCCCATGAACATTGGGCTACCTTTCTACTGGATTTTACCTATAGAAAATGGGAAATATGGAATGGCTAATATAAAAGGACCCATTAGTTATTAATTAGATAATTTGAACCCTTCCAATGTCCATGTTCCTAGGGGATGTTTAGTATCATAGGAGAGTCCACCCCCCTCAAATATAGGTGTTGTTATCTTGCACATGTGAAATATGGGATTCCACTAATATCAGTGGTTGACCTATACCCATCGGTCTCCACCTCTAGTTATCCCAGATATTCTTGAACCACGATTTACAATCCATATATCTAAATTATTAAAGTGGATTCAACATCCACAACATTATGTCACCATATATTATACCCTTTCCAAAGCATACATGTGATATTCCATTCTTGAATTTCTTATGGACCACACCATGTGACTCGAAGCCACATGTCTTAAGCTCCGATCTTCCTAACTAAAAACTAAACAGCCATAGGGATCCATGACCCTTATTTGATAGATATTTAATCTATACTCGACATCATCATAAAAACATTTGAATCTTCAGAAATCATTCATGGCCCTTGGAATATAGTAATAATTACCTCTATGTGACTATAAATGTATTATATATGATCCCATGATTAAGGAACTATTACCCACCATCTAGAGTTATCTCTTAATTGTAAGAAAGTAACTCCAATAATCATGAGCCGTCAACAAAACCATGGTAAAACTAAAAACCTTAGAGTGCTTTGAGTCCATCCATAATGTTTCTTACCCATTCCATATTCAGTAGTTCAATATTGTGTGTTATGGTTTACACAACCCATATTCAACTATAATAGTGGACTCAAAATACCGAATATTTCACCACACATTGAGCCAATTCTAAATGAGGATTCAGGGTTCCACAAACATTAATGGAAATTCATCCTTTTGTTTTCTATAAGAACTGAGGGTTCTAGAACAGTTCATGAATACTAATTCATTATAATATCAATTAATTATGTAGTGTGTCAAAATACTACATGGAAACTCATTTTCAGGATACAAGGTTATAGAACTCTTCATGAGTACCAATCCTTTACTAGAAACAATAAAATTTCTGATAAAAACAATATAAACTACAATAATAGATTGTATGAGCTTCATGATGAAGAAGTTGGGGTGGAGCAGTTCCATGTAGTTACAGCCTGTATGTTTCCTATGACATACGGGTCATGTATTATCTATTCCTACAGGCCTTTTAAGGGTTCCCCCTCATTCCTTGAAAGGGGGTTATCAAAAATAAATAAAAATAAGGCCTTCGGGCTATTCAAGGCTTAGAAGGTCTGAGCTAGAAGACCTTAAGATACAACAACTGATGGTTCGAGGCGCAAGACACTAAACTACAATACAATAATGGCCTATCTTTCAATACCATAAAAAATCAATTGAAAGAGACACATTGCTCTCTATATTGAAAACTCAAAAGGGAACCCTATGAAAATGATTATTCTATTCTCACTGGAAATTAACTTTGTCTCATGAAATATTGAGCACTTATAAAATAGAAATGAAATAAAACATTTCAGGTAAAAAACACGTAAAATGGCATCCTAAGGGAAATCTAAGTCAATAACTACTAAAATTTACCTATAATAAAAATTACCAAAAAATAGGTAAATCAATAGAAAGAATAATATACAAAGCTTGTATGGATTGTTATTTTTTCCTTGAAAAAATAATGATTTTCTCTCTAATTCCACTAACTTAGGAAGAAATCAGATTGCTCTCCCTCTGAGATTGATATTTACCCAAATTATCCTTTTAAACTAGGTGATCCTTAATGTAGAGACCCGAAGCGTGACGTACATGGAAAGTACATTACTTTTTTGGAATACTTAATATATAACAAAAACCGACACACAAGGATCGTAATAGTTTAGTGTCTTTGGAAACTCGCAATTTAAACATCTAATCATGTTGAAATATCTTCAACATCTCCCATAACGATCTTCCCCTTTTCGTTTCCTTACCTAAAACCTTTGTTTATATCCTGGGGAAAAGAAAACATAAAATTGGTGAGCTCAAATTCCAAGTAAGGGTAAACATAGAGAAAATAAAACAATCCATAAACATTTGAATGCAAAAACTTGAACATAAAATCTAAACTTCAAAATCTTGAGCAAAGACATGAATCTTGGAAGTACGTAATGCATATATCATAATGGAACATCAATCATGATAAAATATAATGGGAGTAAAAAATGTAATTGTGGAAACCATTAATCACATGTTATGATTTCCATAGTAGCCAAGGCATTGCTGCCAAGACCATCTTAGTGGACAAAGTCCCTTTCAGAATCGAGTTCACTCCTCGTTTCAGTCCTGTAACACTGAACTGGATTAACTTACCATTCCAGCCATGTCTATCTCATGAGATATAAATCTTTACCCAATTCATTTTATGGAGATATAGGTCCCACCCATCTCATAATTAAATCATTCTTACTTGTGCCACAAAATATACATAAAACATTCATCATAACCCAAAGAATAAAATGGGTTTCATAAACATCATCCCATAATTTCATAATCCATATAAAACAAATGGACATTTCATCATAAGAAAATTTAAACCATGTAAATCATAGACACATTAAACTTGAAACATACACACATGAAATAATTTCATCTTAGATGGAAAATGGTTTTGATAAATCATTTGAAATGAATTCTTGAGGAAAATATCCTTTCTTCGTCAAAATCATTTTCTTTTCAAAAAATGAAATGAACTATTCAAATAAAAGTATTTTGTTAAAAATAGTCATAAAATCATGTAGAGTAAGCTTCATCAAAATGAGGCGTTATGAAACCGTAAAAATCCGTTCACACCGTATAAGTTAAAAATAACATTCTCCCCATACTTTTGTCTGAAAAGTCAAAAAGTACCTCGTATGGTAAAAAAAGATTCCTTACATACCATGTAGTAAAAGTATAAAATGGTTAAAAAGGAATTTAAACATACATGAAAACACTTTTATAAAACATGGACATGGATGATAGAAATAACCCCAGTAAATACTTACGAATAAGCAATCTCGGATAAAAATGAGATTTGAAAAATTAACCCTTACCTTAGGTCTGATATGATTCGTATGGATCCGAACCTCATGTATAATGATTTAAATAATGTCTTTGACTTATTAAATAATTATATTCATTTTTATAATATCATATACGTTTCACTTATGACTTTATATTACCCGTTCTTTTGTAAATTCCATGTAAAAGCAGTGTTTTGGGTAAAATCATTTTATTTATCGTATGTGTTTCGACTTGTGGTTCTTGATATTAATACTTATATCCTGATTTACATAAATCCAGAATTTAAAACATTATTTATATATAATATATATTCATCATATACATATATATTATAGATCGATAAAAGGAATGAAATACACCATTCATGGAGACGGTAGGTCGTACGTACGCATGAACGTTGTTTTCGTTTCCTTATTTAATTGAATGAAATTAAACAGATGACATAAATATATAAATATATAAATAAATTCAGTAGCATTATTATGTAATAAATTTCATTATTATTCCTTATATATACTTTATAATCATTCTTGAATGGTTAATCATGGAAAATGAATCTCATCGCGTTCGTGAAGATGGTAGTCCATACGTACGCACGAGCGATGATATCATTTCCATGATCATGGAATTTTATTGGAGTGTATGTATACTATTTCCTAATCAATATAAATTTAAAATAATAATATATAGTCATTATTTACACCATTATACCCATCCAAGTAAGGTGGTGGTGGAAAATAGATTACACCACGGCGTGGAGATGGTATTTCGTACGTACGCACGCGCGGTGATTTCTTTTTCCGTAGGATGGATGGATGGTGAAATAGGTTTGGTTCATACTTATAATAAAATATCTGTATATTATTGATACTGATGTTATTACTTCATAATGAAACAACAAAAAAGAAGAAGTGGAAGAAGAAATAAAGTTGAAAGAATCATTAACGGACATTACCTCTTCTTTGAAGCGCCTCTTTGAGACCTCCTTTTAGGGCACTAAAATTGGTCTTTGAAGAAGACCAGGACCTATAGGATGTTTCTGGGGAATTGTAGAAGATAATTTGGTAGGTTTTGTCTGATATTTAAGTCTCAAAGTAGTGTGAGGAAGAGAGGGAGGAGGTTCCCTTTTATAAGGGAGGAGAGGGGCACCTTAGGAAAAACTAAAAATATTATTTTATTATAAAGTCATATTCGGTTTTTAATAGCTCCAAATTGATTTATTTCGAATATAAGGTGGTTATGGGTCTAAATACTCTCATACAATTTAATTTAGACAAGTTTAGGTTTCTTTTTTAACCATATCATTTAGATTTAACTTTAAGTTAGATAATTTAACTTTTACCGTGTCTTCTTGTTTTCTTATACTATAAGGTTAATAAACATACTATAACAAGACAAAAGACCCCCAAGTTGTTTATTATTAATATATATAACCTTATCTAAGTCATTTGGCCGAACATTTTATTTTTAGGAATAAAATAACAATTAATAATATTATATTTCTTTTAAAAACTATTTTATGTCAATTTTGACACTATTTGGTAATTGATTTTTGTGAAAATCATAACAGAAAGATTAGTTCAAAAAAAGTTAATTAAATCACAAATAACATGTCATATTAACCTATAAAATTAGTTAAATTCATAAAAAGTCTCAAATTACATTTATTTGGGTATTTATAACATCAATTATGTCAATATTTCATTAATAAGATAATTACTGCATCATCATTGTGTCATAAATAAATTAAATTATTTAATGTCTAAAAATTATAAATAAACTACCATTATGTAGGAAATATTTTTATCTTTATAATTAATATTTATAGTCAAATTTATCGTATGTATAACCTTATATTAAAAAATATTTAGTTATTAAACATTGATTTTAACTATTTTAACCCTTTTTTAAATAAATTAATATTAAATGTCCTAATCTAATCCACGTGGGCCTTGTTGACCTCACCTGTTTTGATAATCTCAATCATGTATTCATATGTGTTGAAAATCCCAATTATGTTTTCATTCTCTATGATATTTTTAAGTATCATTGATCTATACTTTAATTCTTTCAAATCTGTGATCAAACCAATAATAATTTTTAAAATAGTCTTTGGAATATGTTAATTCTCATTTATCCATGTTCATACAAGTTATAAATTAATTATAACACAATCGAATGTGTTCTGCATAAAACAGATAAGTAATCTATCTATAGCTACTGATAAAGAGCTACCGGTACCCAGTCTACCGATAGACTTAGTCTACCGACAGACAGAGTCACTGATATACTTAACACAGAGCTAATGATGTACTTATAAATGTAAGCTACTGACTTACAGACAGCTACCGATACAAACATAGAGCTACTGGTGTAAGTATAAATAGCTACCGATGGAATAAGAGTCACCGATAGACGAAGCTACTGACAAACTCACAGCTACCGACGCATGGAGCTACCGACGCATGGAGCTACCGATGCATGGAGCTACCGACGCATGGAGCTACCGATGCATGCAGCTACCGACGCATGGAGCTACCGACGCATGGAGCTACCGACGTATGGAGCTACTGACGCATGGAGCTACCGATAAACAAAGTCACCGATACAAGCATGTACCAACCGACGCATAGAGCCACCGATAGAGTCAAAGCAACTAATGACATTGAGCTACCGATGTCCAAGCTACCGATGCTGATTACCTACCGATCACTCGACTCACTGTTTGAATTTCTTTATTTATCTTTATTTAATCTATCTAACGGTCATATCATGTACATTTTAATGATTTGTCAAATATTTGATAAAGGTTGTCGGATGTCAGGAACCCGTACCTCGTACCTGCAGAAAGGAAATCTTTTCTGTCCCCTGTTGCCCGTGAGATAAATACGAGAAGACTACGCTGCCCAAGAATAGAATCGAAAAGAAAGAAGAGTGTGGTGGATGGAATATACCAAAAACACAAGAACGAGAAGAATCAAGACGCCCATAGACAATCAAGCATACTCGAGAAGTGTTTTGTGCATATAAGAAGAACACTGAAGAACTTAAACCACTACATTTTTCATTGTCTATGAACCTGGAGCATACGACACTCTGTTTCTCAAACAGAAACGAGAAGAGGACTCAGACTCACTTCTAATCGAATCCAAAGGAGTCCAGAGCTACACTGAAATCACCAGAACCATCTCTAAACTTTACATCTCTTGTTCTGTGATTTATTATTATACTTTTCGAGCAGTGTGTGTTATCTGCTGTATCTAACACATACACTGTCTCCTGTACTTAAACTGGAGGATTTGTAAATCCTTACCAAACTCTTTCATTCTTTCTTTCCCACAAATAACAGTGGTAGAGGTCGTGTGTGACCTGGACAGCTGAGTGTTGTTGTACTGTTTCCCACGAAGAACAGTGGTAGAGGTCTTGGACCTGGACAGTTGTAAACTGTTGAACCCCGATCCAGGGTGTGGATCATTTTTATATAAACTTTTGAGAGGACTAAGTCTTGGCTTGAGACTGAACCTCTTGGTTACATTTGTTGTGCCATCTCTTTCAAAGTTTTATTCTGCTGCTAATCACTTTAAAACTACTACTGTTTTTAAAGTTACTTTGATAATTAAATTAGCAAGTGTTTATGTTAAGTGTAGATTAGTAAGTTAGTTTCAAAATATAATCACACACTCCTGTGTTGATTAACTGGGAATTAATCAATCCCTTGAGAATCTAACAGAACCTCTACTTTAATATAAATTCACTACAGTTTAATTTATTATTTTATTTGGGGGTCTTTAAGACAGTGTTTTTGAATACAGAAATTTTTAATTGGTACTCAATTCACCCCCCTCTTGAGTAAACCACTCCGACCAACACTTGGTATCAGATGATTGAAAATACTTTCTAAAAGTACTCTGCTTTTGAACTGTGATTTTAGTTGTATTTTAAAGTTCTTAAAATTTCTGTTATATCTAAATTTTTATCTCTTTAAAATTTTCTCATCATGGACAATAGACTTGAGGGTGCTGCTACTAACCGGCCACCTTTCTTCAATGGAACTAATTATGCTCAGTGGAAACTGAAAATGAAAATTCATCTAGAAAGCATAGGTTTTGATATTTGGACTGCTATTGAATCAGAATACAAAATTCCTACTACTGCTAGATCTACTTGGGATGAACCTACAAAGACTGCTTACAATAACAACTGTAAAGCTATGAATGCCTTGTACTGTGCTCTAGGAGATGAAGAATTTAATAGAATTTCTGCATGTAAAACTGCATATGAAATTTGGGATACCTTAGCTATTTCTCATGAAGGAACAACGAATGTTAAAGAAATGAGATTGAACACTTATACTATCAAGTATGATAATTTTAAAATGAAGCCTGACGAACCCATTTCTGACATGTATCTCAGGTTCAATGAAATCGTCAATACAATGATCTCGCTGGGAAATGATGTCTCATCGAAGGAACAAATTATGAGAATTTTGAGATGTCTACCTGATAGATGGAGAGGCACATCTGTCTCAATCAGAGAATCATGTGACATTGTTACTCTACCTGTCAAGGAACTAATTGGCAAGCTGATGATGTATGAAGAAGAGCTTAAAGTGAATAAAGGGGAAGAAAATGAACCTCCAAGAAAGTTTGTCGCTTTCAAATCTTCAACTTCAAAGAATAAGGACAAAGAAAAGCTTCAAGCTGTAGTTGAATGTTCAAGTTGTGAAGATAGTGAAAGTGATTCTGACAGTGATGCTGAGATGGCTCACATTGCTAGAAGATTTAAGAAATTTTATAGGAAAAAGAATTTCTTCAGAAAAACAAATTATAAGGGTAAGTATGATCACCAAGGTAAATGGAAAAAGGATTAGAAGAAGAATGACAAATCAGATGATGTTGTCTGTTATGAGTGCAAGAGAAAAGGACACATTAAAGCCGATTGTCCAAAGCTGAAGTATAAAAAGAAATATGAATATAAGGATAATAAGTTTAAGAAATCCATGAAGGCTACTTGGAGTGCTTCAGAAGACAGCACAAGTGAAGCTGAATCTTCAGACTCTGAAAGGAATCGAGACAACATGTGTTTTATGACAAACACTTCTCAGGTAACTTCTGAAACTCCTGCTTTAAATTATTACTCTGGAGATAATGCAGAATCTGATTCTAATTCTGGAACAATATCTAAAAATGAATTGTTTGAGTACTGTGATATGCTGGAAGAGACATGTAATGAACTTAAGGATAAATACAAGTCATTAAAGAAACAACATGCTCTCACCACTACAGTTAAGACAGAACTCACTATTGAAAAAGAGAAGAATGCTCAACTGTTAAAAGAAAACACTGAACTGAAACTATCTAATGAGAAACTCAAGAAAGACTTGGAGAAGTTCACCAATGGAAAAAATACACTAACACAGATGCTAGGAAAGCAAATAGCACATAAATATACTACTGGTATAGGATACCAACCTGGACAAAGGAAAATTGCCAAAACTAGATTCATTGCTAAATTTGGACAGAATGAAGGTAATTCTGGAACTTCATATGCTTCAACTAGTTATATACATAGCTATGGATCTAATAAAGTTTATCTTTCAAAGCATGTCAATTCTAAAAATTATGTGAGACCCATTAGACAAATATGGGTACCCAAAGTGTTATTGGCTAACCTGTCTGGACCCAAGAAAATCTGGGTACCAAAATCATCTCCCTTCTGAATCTGTTTTGTAGGGAACTTGCTTAAAGAGCTCCTGTAAAGAGACCTGGTATCTGGACAGTGGATGTTCAAGACATATGTCAGGATACTTCTCTTGTTTCAAGAGTTTAATAAAAGTTGATGGAGGCTTTGTCACCTTTGGTGATAACTCTAAAGGGAAAATCATCGGCCTAGGCCAGATTGGTAACACTGATTCAATTTTGATTTCTAAAGTTTTATTTGTTGATGGCCTTAAATACAATTTATTAAGTATTTATCAGTTATGTGATGATGGTTTTCATGTTAAATTTGAAAATGATTCTTGCAAAGTTTTTAATTCTAAGAATGTTTTGGTATTTTCTGCCTTAAGAAATGAAAATGTTTATGCTATTAATCTGAATTCTTTAGCTAAGCAGAATATTACTTGTTTGAATTCTTTTCATAAAGAATCTTGGCTATGGAACAGAATATTGGGACATTGCAACATTCACTCACTTAGAAAACTCTCTAGAAAAAAACTTAGTTAGAGACCTACCTAAATTAGAATTCCCAAATGATAGAGTGTGTAACCCCTGTCAAAAGGGAAAACAACACAAAGTTTCTTTTAAATCAAAGAAAGAAGTTTCGACTTCTCAACCACTTGAACTGGTTCACATGGATTTTTTTGGACCATCAAGAGTTTCTAGTTTAAATGGGAAGCACTATGTTTATGTTCTTGTAGATGATTTTTCTAGATATACTTGGGTATATTTTCTAGCTCACAAAAGTGAAGCTTGTTCTTCTTTTTTTAGATACTCTAAATCTGTAGAGAACCTTAGTGGACTTAAGATTAAAACTTTGAGAAGTGATCATGGTCGTGAGTTTGAAAATCAAGATTTTGAATCTTATTGCTCACACAATGGCTATACTCATAACTTTTCTGCCCCTAGAACACCCCAACAGAATGGTGTAGTAGAAAGAAGAAACTGAACCCTTCAAGAAATTGCTAGAACCATGCTCAATGAATATGACCTGCCTATTTATTTTTGGGCTGAAGCTGTAAATACAGCTTGTTATGTCATTAATAGAGTCTTAATTAGACATGTTCTTAAGAAAACCCCTTATGAATTGTGGAACAATAGAAAGCCTAAGGTTAATTACTTTAAATTTTTTGGTTGCAAAGTATTTATTCTGAATACTAAAGATAATCTGGATAAGTTTGCTTCCAAAAGTGATGAAGGAATTTTTCTGGGTTACTCTATTTCAAGTAAAGCCTATAGAGTATTCAATAAGAAAACCAAATGTGTGGAAGAATCTGTTCACATCAAATTCGATGAAACTGATCCACATGAGCCTAAAACCTCTCTTGAGAATCTTGAAGAAGACTTATCTATTCTGGACCTTAATGATAAATCTAAAGAACCTGTTATCAAAACATCCAGTTCTGGACTTTTTCCAGAATCTGCTTCTGTTGAACCCGAACCTATAGATGAACCTGAAATTTCTAGTCCAACCTTTACCAGATCAACGAGGATTCTAAAGAATCATCCTTTAGAAGCTGTTGTTGGTAATCTTGATAGAGGAACACAAACTAGAGCTTCTCTAAGAAACAAGGTTGAACATCAAGCTTTTCTTTCACAGCTAGAACCCAAAAATATCAATGATGATATCAATGATGAATTCTGGGTACTGGCTTTGCAGGAAGAATTTAATCAGTTTGAAAGAAACAAAGTCTGGGAATTAGTTGACAGACCTAAGGACACTTTGACAATAGGCACAAAATGGGTTTTTAGAAATAAAGTAGATGAATCTGGAAATATAGTTAGAAACAAAGCTAGACTAGTTGCACAAGGATATAGTCAAGAAGAAGGTATAGACTATGAGGAAACTTTTTCACCTGTAGCTAGACTAGAAGCCATTAGGATCTTACTTGCATATGTTGCACATCTGGATTTCAAGTTATATCAAATGGATGTGAAAAGTGCATTTCTAAATGGTTTTATAATTGAAGATGTTTTCGTAGAACAATCACCTGGATTTACTAACCCCCATTTTCCAAATCAAGTTTTTAAACTTTCTAAAGATTTGTATGGTTTAAAACAAGCTCCAAGAGCTTGGTATGATAGACTTAGCAATTTCCTTATTTCAAAAGGTTTTACTAAAGGGATTGCTGATCCAACTCTTTTCATTAAAAGAATTTATAAAGATGTTTTAGTTGTACAAATATATGTTGTTGATATTATTTTTGGATCTTCTAAACACTCTTTATGTACTGATTTTTCAAAAAGTATGCAAAATGAATTTGAAATGAGCTTAATGGGAGAACTTAAGTACTTTCTTGGATTTCAAGTTTTTCAAAATGAAAATGGTATTATTTTGAATCAAAGTAAATATACAAAGGATCTTTTAAAACGTTTTGGTCTGGATAGTATCAAGGAAAGTGAAACTCCTATGAGTACAACCTGTAAATTGGACGCAGATGAAACTGGGAAACCAATTGATCAAACAAATTACAGAGGTATGATTGGTAGTTTACTTTATCTTACTGCTAGTTGACCTGATATTATGTTTAGTGTGTGTATGTGTGCTAGATTTCAAGCTAATCCAAAAGAATCTCATTTGGTTTCTGTTAAAAGAATTTTTAAATATCTCAAACACACAGTTAACTTAGGTTTGTTTTACCCAAAAGGACAATCCTTTGAGTTAATGAGTTATTCAGATGCTGACTTTGCTGGTTGTAAGTTAGATAGAAAAAGCACATCAGGAACATGTCATTTGCTTGGAAAATCCTTAGTTTCTTGGTGTAGTAAGAAACAGAACTCAGTTGCATTATCTACTGCCGAAGCAGAATATATAGTTGCTGGTAGTTGCTGTGCACAAATTCTATGGATGAAACACACTCTTTTGGACTATGGATATGATTTTAAACATGTTTCAATCAACTGTGATAACACCAGTACAATAAACATCTCTAAGAATCCTGTATCTCACTCTAGAACCAAACACATAGATGTAAGACACCATTTCCTAAGATATCACTATCAAAAAGGTGATATTTCTCTTGAATTTATTGGCACTGAACATCAATTGGCTGATATTTTCACTAAACCTTTAAGTTCGGATAGGCTAAGTTACATAAGACACGAATTGGGAATGTTTAATCATCACCGATGTGAAATTCTCACTGATGTGAAATTCTCACTGATGTGAAATTCTCACCGATGTGAAATTCTCACTGATGTGAAATTCTCACCGATGTGAAATCCTCACCGATGTGAAAATTCTCACCGATGTGAAATTCTCACTGATGTGAAATTCTCACTAATGTGAAATTCTCACCGATGTAAAACTCCTCACCGATGTTGAAATTCTCACCGATGCAATATTTTAAAACTTCTGTCTGCCGCCAAGAATACGAATCGTTTTATTTTATTTTATCTTACTCTATTTTAGTCGTTTATTTGGAATTCCTAAATGATAAAACTAAGTCTAAGCCACTTCTTACCTCACCGAGCTCAAAATCTCTCACCTTCGAACCTTAGCTCCCAAATCGGCCAAGAACCCTAAACCCGCGATGGAAAAAACTAAGCTTCCTATCGTCAAAGATGAAAGTGTAGAACCAAACGCTAAGAAGCAGAAGACACAGCATAAATCCAATGTTAGTGAAGTCAGAACTAGATCGGGAAAGCGACCAGTGAATCCTCATTTGCAGAATAGAGACATAGTAATCGAGAAGGAACTGTGCGTGGAATGGCTACTACCTAGCAAATCGTTGGTACTCGAGATTCTGGAAGACCAGAAATGGGTGGATTGTTTCTCGAATAACAATGGCCCATACTACCCGAGGTTGGTAAAACAGTTCTACGTGTTTGTAACCTTCGAGAATCCTGAAAATGAGAATCGGGTAAGCTCTTGTTTAAATGGAAAAGAGATGTCTTTTTCTTCAGTAGAGTGGGATGAGTGTTTGAAAGTACCACATGAAGGTGTCTCTGGGTATGTATCAAGAGCAATGCCACCTAGCAGTGACATCTTTGATTATGAAACCGCCTTACAAGAGCTGACCGGTAATGGAAATCAAAGGCAAGTGGTTGCTACTGAAATGGATGGAGAGAATTGACTGCTCTTCAAGTTTGTTCAGCATGTGTTGATACCGAGGCGAGGAGATTTTGCAAATCTGAGATATCAAGATATCTATCTTCTTCATTTTCTAAGACATGGTGTAAAAATCAATATGTGCAGATTGTTAATGCTTCAAATGGAAGACATGATTAGACCAAAGTCAAAGACTAATGCTTTATTCTTTGCCAAGCTGATTTCAGTAATGATAAAAGTGAAAGGAATAGCTGAGTCTCAGGATGAGACAGTTGTAGTCAAGAATAATTTCTGCATCACCTCGACTGTTTGTAAGTACATGAAAATTAACTGGAAACCATGGAAGGGAGAATGGGTCAGTGATGATCAGAAGATATATGATAGGTTTAATCCTGTGGATCATCCCTCAAGACCAAAGGATATGAGAGATCCGAGTCTGAGACCTGATGAAGAGGAACCTGTTTATAGTGATGAAACAGAAGAAGAAGAAGAAGAAACTCCCATGGATGTTGGAGGAGATCCAGACTTGCCCCCAAGTCCTGTTGCAGAATTGGTTTATTCTAGGAAAGGAAAGGTAGAGGAAATTTTGTCTACTTATGAGGAAGACCAGTCTGTACCTCACCAAGAAGAAGAGGAAAATGAAAATGTATCTGAATCGCCTGCTTCTGGTAGGTTAAGTATGAGTCCTTTGATTGGAAGCTCAGCTATGCCTGCTGCTGAAGTAGAAAGAGATACAGAAGAAGCTGTACCTGTATCAGAAGATCTTCTAGATGCTGCACCGATGGAACTTGTAGTAGAAGATTCTGATGAAGAGAATCCATCACTGAATGCTGTTGTGATACATGGGAATGCACCCATTGAGGGGGAGAATCAATCTGTTCTTGGAAATGTTACAGTAGCTGTTGAGCTTGGAGACTGGGTAGAAGACCCAGGGTTTATAGTCTGTGGATTGGATTATCCGGATTCTGATAATGAGATGTCTGTGAATAGACCGAAGACCAATTATGATCTTGCTTCTGAATTGTTTCCAGATGATGTGGTCAGATTTCATGATCTGAATAAGCTGAAAGAGGACCTCAAAACCAGTTTTGTTGAAGAAGTGAAGTTAATGGAAACCTCCCTTTCATCCTCAATTAATTCAATAATGACTGATTCTGTAGTCAGTTTGGCCTCAGCAAAGGGATCTGCTGCAGTTGTCCCTAATGATTTTGTCTCTAAATCTGATCTTGAATCCATGAAGAATGAGCTGAATGAATCATTTAGTTTATCAGTTGCTGAGATGAAGCAAAGATTTTATGAAGAAATGAAAATGTTAGAGAGATCCTTCGAGCCATCTCTGGCTTGTAATTTATCTTCTTTTGTGTCTGAGCTTATGGAAGAAGTGAAAGAGTTCCAGACTCAGTCTTCTAGAATCGAAGCAGATTTGGAAGCTCTCAAGACATCAGTTGTTGCTTTGGATTCTTATATGAGCTCCAAGTCTCAAGATGACAAGGACCTAGCTTATGTGAAGAGTGTAGTAAGCCAGTTTGTCTCGGTGTTTGAAAGTTTCAAAACCTCAGTGAAGGATCACGTTCAATTACAAGACTCTCAAGTTCAAAGCCTAATCAGTGGTTTGTCTAAGAGTTTCAAAGAAACTATTTCCTTCTCTCTTGGCCCGCTCACATCCAAACTTTTAGTTGACCTGAATCTAGTTCGAGCAATGTTGAAGGAGGAGATTGGTTCTATTTCAACCAGTGGCTCTGTGGACTCATCAGAGTTGATCCGAGTGGTGCTTTCTACAAGAGATTCTGCTAGAGAAATAATGAAGATTGTTCAAGACTATATGAGAGAAGCCTCTGCCTCTCAGGAATCCATAAAGAGCAAAGTGGACTACTACTTCACCAAAATTTTCACCAAGCATCAACTCGAACACCACTTCAAGCTAATGTTGGAACACATGAAGCTACCACCAGTAACTCAAGCTTTTAGAGAACATGTGAGAAAACTAAGACAATTGACTCCTGCCTTGGAGAAATTCATGGAGAACAAAGATGATTTCATCTCTGCTATGGAAAGAGGATGAGGAATTATTATGGATTTTAGAAATTTGTTGCTGCCCTTCTTGCATGTTGATGCCAGACCAGTCATCATATCTCCTGCTTTGCCTGCTTCTGCCTCAGTTGCTTCCACAGTCCAGCTGACTCCTGCTCAAGCTATTCGAAGCCTCACACCAAAGGAAAATCTCACGTTGAAGATGAGTATTGATCCAGTGGCCAGGATTTTTGATAAGAATTCATTTGTATTCTGTTTCTGTACTTTTTGACTACTCTAATACAGAAGAACTCCTTTTACTTCTCATGTTTTATTTGTCTCCTATCTATGCTTTCCCACTTTTTTATTATCACAAAGGGGGAGAACAATAAAGGGGATAAAGGGGAGAACAAAGGGGATAAGGGGGAGAACAAAATGAGAAAATGAGAAATATTTTCAATGGAGATAAATAACCTTCTTTTCAATTTTATCTCTGATATTATTGTATTTCTTTTTACCTTCGGTACCTTATGATTGTTACCTCTGATAACTTATGTCTATATCATATTATTTCTATTATCTCTGATGCTGTTTTCTCTGAGAAAATTGAATTCAATATTATACTCTTTACTATTATATTTTCACTATGTTAAATGCCCATATCATAAATTGTGATTATCAAAAAGGGGGAGATTGTTGACCTCACCTGTTTTGATAATCTCAATCATGTATTCATATGTGTTGAAAATCCCAATTATGTTTTCATTCTCTATGATATTTTTAAGTATCATTGATCTATACTTTAATTCTTTCAAATCTGTGATCAAACCAATAATAATTTTTAAAATAGTCTTTGGAATATGTTAATTCTCATTTATCCACGTTCATACAAGTTATAAATTAATTCTAACACAATCGGATGTGTTCTGCATAAAACAGATAAGTAATCTGTCTATAGCTACTGATAAAGAGCTACCGGTACCCAGTCTACCGATAGACTTAGTCTACCGACAGACAGAGTCACTGATATACTTAACACAGAGCTACCGATGTACTTATAAATGTAAGCTACTGACTTACAGACAGCTACCGATACAAACATAGAGCTACCGGTGTAAGTATAAATCACTACCGATGGAATAAGAGTCACAGATAGACGAAGCTACTGACAGACTCACAGCTACCGACGCATGGAGCTACCGACGCATGGAGCTACCGACGCATGGAGCTACCGACACATGGAGCTACCGACGCATGAAGCTACCGACGCATGGATCTACCGACGCATGGAGCTACCGATGTATGGAGCTACCGACGCATGGAGCTACCGATAAACAAAGTCACTGATACAAGCATGTACCAACCGACGCATAGAGCCACCGATAGAGTCAAAGCAACTAATGACATTGAGCTACCGATGTCCAAGCTACTGATGCTGATTACCTACCGATCACTCGACTCACTGTTTGAATTTCTTTATTTATCTTTATTTAATCTATCTAACGGTCATATCATGTACATTTTAATGATTTGTCAAATATCTGATAAAGGTTGTCGGATGTTAGGAACCCGTACCTCGTACCTGCAGAAAGGAAATCTTTTCTGTCCCCTGTTGCCCGTGTGATAAATACGAGAAGACTACGCTGCCCAAGAAGAGAATCGAAAAGAAAGAAGAGTGTGGTGGATGGAATATACCAAAAACACAAGAACGAGATGAATCAAGAAGCCCATAGACAGTCAAGCATACTCGAGAAGTGTTCTGTGCATATAAGAAGAACACTGAAGAACTTCAACCACTACATTTTTCACTGTCTGTGAACCTGGAGCATACGACACTCTGTTTCTCAAACAGAAACGAGAAGAGGACTCAGACTCACTTCTAATCGAATCCAAAGGAGTACAGAGATACACTGAAATCACCAGAACCATCTCTAAACTTTACATCTCTTGTTCTGTGATTTATTGTTATACTTTTCGAGCAGTGTGTGTTATCTGCTGTATCTAACACATACACTGTCTCCTGTACTTAAACTGGAGGATTTGTAAATCCTTACCAAACTCTTTCATTCTTTCTTTCCCACGAATAACAGTGGTAGAGGTCGTGTGTGACCTGGACAGCTGGGTGCTGTTGTACTGTTTCCCACGAAGAACAGTGGTAGAGGTCTTGGACCTGGACAGTTGTAAACTGTTGAACCCCGATCCAGGGTGTGGATCATTTTTATATAAACTTTTGAGAGGACTAAGTCTCGGCTTGAGACTGAACCTCTTGGTTACATTTGTTGTGCCATCTCTTTCAAAGTTTTATTCCGCTGCTAATCACTTTAAAACTACTACTGTTTTTAAAGTTACTTCGATAATTAAATTAGCAAGTGTTTATGTTAAGTGTAGATTAGTAAGTTAGTTTCAAAAGATAATCACACACTTCTGTGTTGATTAACTGGGAATTAATCAATCCCTTGAGAATCTAACAGAACCTCTACTTTAATATAAATTCACTACAGTTTAATTTATTATTTTATTTGGGGGTCTTTAAGAGAGTGTTTTTAAATACAGAAATTTTTAATTGGTACTCAATTCACCCCCCCCCCCCCTTGAGTAAACCACTCCGACCAACAGGCCTAAATGGTCATATTTTATTCCTAAGGTTTTTTAGTTGAATTACACTTATCCAATAGAATTAGAACATGTGTTAGGGTAATAATAATATCATTTTTACCCTTAATTATCCTATTTACTTTTAATCGTGGTAAATAAAAGTAAAAAGTTACTATTCACCAAAAATTATTTTCATCTCATTGAACCATATTTTAGTCCTTGATATTAACCGTGTCTCTCATATTTTTGAAATTCAATTTACATAAGTGGTAAAATTTAATTTAAATTAAAAATAAGTTAGTTTTTTAAATACCACTAAGTGGTTTCACTATTCATCAAAAATTGCAGTTTTTTTCAGAAAAATACCAAAAATTCAGCCTAAGAATTATTTGATATTCCAAATTCAAAATTGATGTCTATTTTTACAAATTGAAAACATATAAGTTGTGTTAATTAATTTAAAAATTAATTCCCATTATCAAAAAAAATAGCCTGTTTTTTAAGAAACAATAACTATCAAAAGATTGATACTTGTTTATATCCAATTTCAAAGTGAAATTAATTCCAATGACTAACATTGTATTAAATGGTAAAAATATATTATAATTAAACTTTAAACCCAATTAAAATGATAATCTATCCATATAAATTATTACGATGAAAAAATTTGTTTTTAATTAAAATATAGCATGTTTTTACTATTCCTTAAATTATGAAAATTATCATAATAATATAATAATTTTATCCAAAGTAAATTTTTATATCCTGATTCCAAAGAAGAATTTAATTTTGTCAAATTGAACTAATATACATGTCAAAAACAAGATTTAAGGTGGGTGCATCATCAAAAGGCAGGAAAACTGCAATTTTTGAAAAATACATATTTTACACGAAAAAATTATTTTGTTCTCATACCATATTATAGAAAATATGTAAGATGAATAATAATGTTATAAAATTCAAAATGTACTTAATACTATTCATAATGTCTAGTTCATAATAATATTATAACCATATATCGTTGTTTAGTGAAACCTGGTATTGCGTACAACACACGCTATCGAGGAAGGTCGTGATTGTGTGTAATGCAATCCAAGTCAGGGTTGCGTGTTGTACAAGACTCCTCCGTTGTTTCGTATAACAGAATCCAACCATATTTCATTTATACATTGAATATATATATATACACTCAATGTTTTGTAGAATGACTACTATCAAAATTGTGTGTAACTTCATCCAAGAATAGTGTTGTGTATACTGCAAGATCATACGGTATTGCGTATAGCACAAAGTAATCTTGTTGTAGATTACAACACAAGACATCAACGAAATTAAAAGAATATTTTTCATAAAATCTCAGGGTGTTACATTCTACCCCCCTTAAAATGAATTTCTCCCTCGAAATTCATCGGGGTTAAAATCATTTACTATTTATAGAAACTCACATCGTAAAAAGGAATACTAAAACTTAATTTTAAAAACTAAAGTATGAAATATAATGATTACCCAAAGTAACTCATCACTGGGTTTCCATATAGGAGATCATAGGTGAAAATATGGATATGGAAGAAAAATCTAACCATCAATTTTTGATGGAGAGTGGTAGAAAACATGGCTATGAAAAAGCCAACAATCACAAAGCCATAAATTTGTGATGATCTAGGGTACCATCTGATTCATCGGATATAAGGGCACTAGGACAACATTTTTGTTTTTCAAGATCATTTCCCTAAAGTTGAAGAATTTGAATTAGAATAAATACTTACTTTATTTTGGTATAATATCACTGTTGTTCGTGCCTTGAAAAATTTCCACTTCATCTCTTAAAGAAATGAAGTTGAATTTGTTATTCGTGAAGTGTTAGCAGATCATCTGATAGAATGACGGGTCATTCCATCTGTCTCAAATAAAAGGTTAGCAAAAGTTATTATATATACATAAGTCGATCTATAGTGAGATTAATCATATATGGTTCCTAAAATGGACTTATACTTCATATATCGTACTGCTTAATATAATAAAACTAGTTTCTACTAAACTGGGACTTCTTGTAGGCCAGTGTTAGGCGATAAAGGCCAGTCGCACTTCGGTTGTGGGTTCGATTCCCATAGCCTTGTCCGACGCGATGGGTTGTTGCCCATCCTGTAGGTTGTCCTTTTTCTAAGACTACATTACCATAACATCCCATTAATAATATCGAAAAAAGTTCTATCCTTAAACAATACTAACTTATGTCCAACATAATCCATTCCAATCTTTATCTAAAATACTTCGGTCCAAGCTTATAGTATAAAGAAAATGATTACATGAAATGTCATCAACCAAGTATGTGAATACCATCATTTATCCCCCATATATCTTGTTGGTCACATTCCAATCATGTGAATACCTTAATCATGTATTCTCTTGAAAAATGAATACCCATTAAACCTTAGTGAAAACATGAATGCTTTCAAAAGATAACTCTTTCCACATACCAAAATCCAAAAATTCTATAAACTCAAACCACGATATAACCTTCTCCTTATATCAGTCATGAGCTCATGAATAATAACAAACATTTAATCTTCCCCTTATCCCTTCATTATGCACATATCATCTACATTCCAAAAAAATATGAATAACCTTTCATGGTTACTGGTACCATTCATCATACACTTTCAAAACTTAAGGAAAGACAACAGTGTAACAATCCTTAGATGTCTCTTAATTCCATAGTACCATGAGATTACTTATACAACATTACACTTGATAAATATTTAATCATTCCACTACCTTCTTAAACCATTAACCGAGCTTCAACAATTCCTTCATCTCACATATCATATGTAGTCTCTTCATCATCATCAACATAAATACTACCCATACGACCATACTGATTCTCTTCATGAGACTTTCCCTTAGGGAATTGGTTTGCATAATTCCCATACATTCCACATTTAAAACATTTAACCATTGTTGATGTCATAGAAATACCATTATCCTCATATATGGTGTTAACTGAACCTTTTCCTCTGCACTTACTGGAATTGTGTCCTTCTTTTCCACACCCAAAGCATCTTCTAGTTCCTTTGAAACATTCTCCTTGATGCCTCTTCCCACATGATTTACATAGGAAAAATTGAACATTCTTTCCTCTATGATCATCATGAAACTCCATCTTTCTCTTATTAGCCGAGTCAGGAAACTTAGAAAATTTGAGTTTATTGATCATATTATGAGATTTCTAATTCGGCATAATAATGATGTTTGAACTTAGAAATCCCATTTCATTTGGTTTCTCATGAAGAATATCATTAAATTGTCCATCATATCCTCCATTATCGTGAATCATCTTGTTTCCAACAATTTTCTAAAACCAAAAAAGAATAGTGTGAGAGGAAAAAATCATAATAAAGGGGGAGTAACTTCAATATATAACATCTTAGGTTTAATCTAATATCGTTACCATAATTCTAGGACAATAACCTATACTTATACTTACCCTTAGAGACATCCCTGGACATACCCTAGAAATATCTCTAGGGATCTCACTAAAGTTTTCGCATCCTAGTTTCCAAAGGTTGACTAAACCTTTTCTCTAATACCAACTGTAGAGACCTGAAGCTTGACGTACATGGAAAATACATTACTTTTTCATAATACTTGATACATAATAAAAACAGACACACAAGGATCGTAATAGTTTAGTGTCTTTGGAAGCTCAGAATATAAACATCTAATCATGTTGAAAGATCATCAACATCTCCCATAACGCTCTTCCCCTTTTCGTTTCCTTACCTAAAAACTTTGTTTATATCCTGGGGAAAGGAAAACATAAAAGGGGTGAGCTCAAATGCTCAGTAAGGTTAAACATAGAGAACATAAAACAATCTAAAAACATTTGAACGCAAAAACACGAACATAAAATCTAAACATCAAAATCTTGAGCAAAGACATGAATCTTGGAAGTATGTAAGGCATATATTATAATGGAACATCAATAATGATAAAATATAATGGGAATAAAACATTTAATTGTGGCAACCATTAAGTACATGTTATGATTTCCATAGTAGCCAAGGCATTGCTGCCAAGACCATCTTAGTGGACAAAGTCCCTTTCTGAATCGAGTTCACTCCTCGTTTTAGTCCTGTAACACTGAACCGGATTAACTTACCATTCCATAAATTTTTATCTCAGGAGATATAAATATTTACCCAAGGCATTCATGGGAGATATAGTTCCCACCCATCACATAATTAAATCATTCATACTTGTTCCACAAAATAAACTTAAAACATTCATCATAACTCATTGAATAATATGGGTTTCATAAACATCATCCCATCATTTCATAATCCATATAAAACAAATGGACATTTCATCATAAGAAAATTTAAACCATGTAAATCATAGAGACATTAAACTTGAAACATACACACATGAAATAATTTCATCTTAGATGGAAAATGGTTTTGATAAATCATTTGAAATGAATTCTTGAGGAAAATATCCTTTCTTCGTCAAAATCATTTTCTTTTCAAAAAATGACATGAACTATTCAAATAAAAGTATTTTGTTAAAAATAGTCATAAAATCATGTAGAGTAAGCTTCATCAAAATGAGGCGTTATGAAACCGTAAAAATCCGTTCACACCGTATAAGTTAAAAATAACATTCTCCCCATACTTTTGTCTGAAAAGTCAAAAAGTACCTCGTATGGTAAAAAAAGATTCCTTACATACCATGTAGTAAAAGTATAAAATGGTTAAAAAGGAATTTAAACATACATGAAAACACTTTTATAAAACATGGACATGGATGATAGAAATAACCCCAGTAAATACTTACGAATAAGCAATCTCGGATAAAAATGAGATTTGAAAAATTAACCCTTACCTTAGGTCTGATATGATTCGTATGGATCCGAACCTCATGTATAATGATTTAAATAATGTCATTGACTTATTAAATAATTATATTCATTTTTATAATATCATATATGTTTCACTTATGACTTTATATTACCCGTTCTTTTGTAAATTCCATGTAAAAGCAGTGTTTTGGGTAAAATCATTTTATTTATCGTATGTGTTTCGACTTGTGGTTCGTGATATTAATACTTATATCCTGATTTACATAAATCCAGAATTTAAAACATTATTTATATATAATATATATTCATCATATACATATATATTATAGATCGATAAAAGGAATGAAATACACCATTCATGGAGACGGTAGGTCGTACGTACGCATGAACGCTGTTTTCGTTTCCTTATTTAATTGAATGAAATTAAACAGATGACATAAATATATAAATATATAAATAAATTCAGTAGCATTATTATGTAATAAATTTCATTATTATTCCTTATATATACTTTATAATCATTCTTGAATGGTTAATCATGGAAAATGAATCTCATCGCGTTCGTGAAGATGGTAGTCCATACGTACGCACGAGCGATGATATCATTTCCATGATCATGGAATTTTATTGGAGTGTATGTATACTATTTCCTAATCAATATAAATTTAAAATAATCATATATAGTCATTATTTACACCATTATACCCATCCAAGTAAGGTGGTGGTGGAAAATAGATTACACCACGGCGTGGAGATGGTATTTCGTACGTACGCACGCGCGGTGATTTCTTTTTCCGTAGGATGGATGGATGGTGAAATAGGTTTGGTTCATACTTATAATAAAATATCTGTATATTATTGATACTGATGTTATTACTTCATAATTAAACAACAAAAAAGAAGAAGTGGAAGAAGAAATAAAGTTGAAAGAATCATTAACGGACATTACCTCTTCTTTGAAGCGCCTCTTTGAGACCTCCTTTTAGGGCACTAAAATTGGTCTTTGAAGAAGACCAGGACCTATAGGATGTTTCTGGGGAATTGTAGAAGATAATTTGGTAGGTTTTGTCCGATATTTAAGTCTCAAAGTAGTGTGAGGAAGAGAGGGAGGAGGTTCCCTTTTATAAGGGAGGAGAGGGGCACCTTAGGAAAAACTAAAAATATTATTTTATTATAAAGTCATATTCGGTTTTTAATAGCTCCAAATTGATTTATTTAGAATATAAGGTGGTTATGGGTCTAAATACTCTCATACAATTTAATTTAGACAAGTTTAGGTTTCTTTTTTAACCATATCATTTAGATTTAACTTTAAGTTAGATAATTTAACTTTTACCGTGTCTTCTTGTTTTCTTATACTATAAGGTTAATAAACATACTATAACAAGACAAAAGACCCCCAAGTTGTTTATTATTAATATATATAACCTTATCTAAGTCATTTGGCCGAACATTTTATTTTTAGGAATAAAATAACAATTAATAATATTATATTTTATTTAAAAACTATTTTATGTCAATTTTGACACTATTTGGTAATTGATTTTTTTGAAAATCATAACAGAAAGATTAGTTCAAAAAAAGTTAATTAAATCACAAATAACATGTCATATTAACCTATAAAATTAGTTAAATTCATAAAAAGTCTCAAATTACATTTATTTGGGTATTTATAACATCAATTATGTCAATATTTCATTAATAAGATAATTACTGCATCATCATTGTGTCATAAATAAATTAAATTATTTAATGTCTAAAAATTATAAATAAACTACCATTATGTAGGAAATATTTTTATCTTTATAATTAATATTTATAGTCAAATTTATCGTATGTATAACCTTATATTAAAAAATATTTAGTTATTAAACATTGATTTTAACTATTTTAACCCTTTTTTAAATAAATTAATATTAAATGTCCTAATCTAATCCACGTGGGCCTTGTTGACCTCACCTGTTTTGATAATCTCAATCATGTATTCATATGTGTTGAAAATCCCAATTATGTTTTCATTCTCTATGATATTTTTAAGTATCATTGATCTATACTTTAATTCTTTCAAATCTGTGATCAAACCAATAATAATTTTTAAAATAGTCTTTGGAATATGTTAATTCTCATTTATCCATGTTCCTACAAGTTATAAATTAATTATAACACAATCGAATGTGTTCTGCATAAAACAGATAAGTAATCTATCTATAGCTACTGATAAAGAGCTACCGGTACCCAGTCTACCGATAGACTTAGTCTACCGACAGACAGAGTCACTGATATACTTAACACAGAGCTAATGATGTACTTATAAATGTAAGCTATTGACTTACAGACAGCTACCGATACAAACATAGAGCTACTGGTGTAAGTATAAATAGCTACCGATGGAATAAGAGTCACCGATAGACGAAGCTACTGACAAACTCACAGCTACCGACGCATGGAGCTACCGACGCATGGAGCTACCGACGCATGGAGCTACCGACGCATGGAGCTACCGATGCATGAAGCTACCGACGCATGGAGCTACCGACGTATGGAGCTACCGACGTATGGAGCTACTGACGCATGGAGCTACCGATAAACAAAGTCACCGATACAAGCATGTACCAACCGACGCATAGAGCCACCGATAGAGTCAAATCAACTAATGACATTGAGCTACCGATGTCCAAGCTACCGATGCTGATTACCTACCGATCACTCGACTCACTGTTTGAATTTCTTTATTTATCTTTATTTAATCTATCTAACGGTCATATCATGTACATTTTAATGATTTGTCAAATATTTGATAAAGGTTGTCGGATGTCAGGAACCCGTACCTCGTACCTGCAGAAAGGAAATCTTTTCTGTCCCCTGTTGCCCGTGAGATAAATACGAGAAGACTACGCTGCCCAAGAATAGAATCGAAAAGAAAGAAGAGTGTGGTGGATGGAATATACCAAAAACACAAGAACGAGAAGAATCAAGACGCCCATAGACAATCAAGCATACTCGAGAAGTGTTTTGTGCATATAAGAAGAACACTGAAGAACTTAAACCACTACATTTTTCATTGTCTATGAACCTGGAGCATACGACACTCTGTTTCTCAAACAGAAACGAGAAGAGGACTCAGACTCACTTCTAATCGAATCCAAAGGAGTCCAGAGCTACACTGAAATCACCAGAACCATCTCTAAACTTTACATCTCTTGTTCTGTGATTTATTATTATACTTTTCGAGCAGTGTGTGTTATCTGCTGTATCTAACACATACACTGTCTCCTGTACTTAAACTGGAGGATTTGTAAATCCTTACCAAACTCTTTCATTCTTTCTTTCCCACAAATAACAGTGGTAGAGGTCGTGTGTGACCTGGACAGCTGAGTGTTGTTGTACTGTTTCCCACGAAGAACAGTGGTAGAGGTCTTGGACCTGGACAGTTGTAAACTGTTGAACCCCGATCCAGGGTGTGGATCATTTTTATATAAACTTTTGAGAGGACTAAGTCTTGGCTTGAGACTGAACCTCTTGGTTACATTTGTTGTGCCATCTCTTTCAAAGTTTTATTCTGCTGCTAATCACTTTAAAACTACTACTGTTTTTAAAGTTACTTTGATAATTAAATTAGCAAGTGTTTATGTTAAGTGTAGATTAGTAAGTTAGTTTCAAAATATAATCACACACTCCTGTGTTGATTAACTGGGAATTAATCAATCCCTTGAGAATCTAACAGAACCTCTACTTTAATATAAATTCACTACAGTTTAATTTATTATTTTATTTGGGGGTCTTTAAGACAGTGTTTTTGAATACAGAAATTTTTAATTGGTACTCAATTCACCCCCCTCTTGAGTAAACCACTCCGACCAACACTTGGTATCAGATGATTGAAAATACTTTCTAAAAGTACTCTGCTTTTGAACTGTGATTTTAGTTGTATTTTAAAGTTCGTAAAATTTCTGTTATATCTAAATTTTTATCTCTTTAAAATTTTCTCATCATGGACAATAGACTTGAGGGTGCTGCTACTAACCGGCCACCTTTCTTCAATGGAACTAAATATGCTCAGTGGAAACTGAAAATGAAAATTCATCTAGAAAGCATAGGTTTTGATATTTGGACTGCTATTGAATCAGAATACAAAATTCCTACTACTGCTAGATCTACTTGGGATGAACCTACAAAGACTGCTTACAATAACAACTGTAAAGCTATGAATGCCTTGTACTGTGCTCTAGGAGATGAAGAATTTAATAGAATTTCTGCATGTAAAACTGCATATGAAATTTGGGATACCTTAGCTATTTCTCATGAAGGAACAACGAATGTTAAAGAAATGAGATTGAACACTTATACTATCAAGTATGATAATTTTAAAATGAAGCCTGACGAACCCATTTCTGACATGTATCTCAGGTTCAATGAAATCGTCAATACAATGATCTCGCTGGGAAATGATGTCTCATCGAAGGAACAAATTATGAGAATTTTGAGATGTCTACCTGATAGATGGAGAGGCACATCTGTCTCAATCAGAGAATCATGTGACATTGTTACTCTACCTGTCAAGGAACTAATTGGCAAGCTGATGATGTATGAAGAAGAGCTTAAAGTGAATAAAGGGGAAGAAAATGAACCTCCAAGAAAGTTTGTCGCTTTCAAATCTTCAACTTCAAAGAATAAGGACAAAGAAAAGCTTCAAGCTGTAGTTGAATGTTCAAGTTGTGAAGATAGTGAAAGTGATTCTGACAGTGATGCTGAGATGGCTCACATTGCTAGAAGATTTAAGAAATTTTATAGGAAAAAGAAGTTCTTCAGAAAAACAAATTATAAGGGTAAGTATGATCACCAAGGTAAATGGAAAAAGGATTAGAAGAAGAATGACAAATCAGATGATGTTGTCTGTTATGAGTGCAAGAGAAAAGGACACATTAAAGCCGATTGTCCAAAGCTGAAGTATAAAAAGAAATATGAATATAAGGATAATAAGTTTAAGAAATCCATGAAGGCTACTTGGAGTGCTTCAGAAGACAGCACAAGTGAAGCTGAATCTTCAGACTCTGAAAGGAATCGAGACAACATGTGTTTTATGAAAAACACTTCTCAGGTAACTTCTGAAACTCCTGCTTTAAATTATTACTCTGGAGATAATGCAGAATCTGATTCTAATTCTGGAACAATATCTAAAAATGAATTGTTTGAGTACTGTGATATGCTGGAAGAGACATGTAATGAACTTAAGGATAAATACAAGTCATTAAAGAAACAACATGCTCTCACCACTACAGTTAAGACAGAACTCACTATTGAAAAAGAGAAGAATGCTCAACTGTTAAAAGAAAACACTGAACTGAAACTATCTAATGAGAAACTCAAGAAAGACTTGGATAAGTTCACCAATGGAAAAAATACACTAACACAGATGCTAGGAAAGCAAATAGCACATAAATATACTACTGGTATAGGATACCAACCTGGACAAAGGAAAATTGCCAAAACTAGATTCATTGCTAAATTTGGACAGAATGAAGGTAATTCTGGAACTTCATATGCTTCAACTAGTTATATACATAGCTATGGATCTAATAAAGTTTATCTTTCAAAGCATGTCAATTCTAAAAATTATGTGAGACCCATTAGACAAATATGGGTACCCAAAGTGTTATTGGCTAACCTGTCTGGACCCAAGAAAATCTGGGTACCAAAATCATCTCCCTTCTGAATCTGTTTTGTAGGGAACTTGCTTAAAGAGCTCCTGTAAAGAGACCTGGTATCTGGACAGTGGATGTTCAAGACATATGTCAGGATACTTATCTTGTTTCAAGAGTTTAATAAAAGTTGATGGAGGCTTTGTCACCTTTGGTGATAACTCTAAAGGGAAAATCATCGGCCTAGGCCAGATTGGTAACACTGATTCAATTTTGATTTCTAAAGTTTTATTTGTTGATGGCCTTAAATACAATTTATTAAGTATTTATCAGTTATGTGATGATGGTTTTCATGTTAAATTTGAAAATGATTCTTGCAAAGTTTTTAATTCTAAGAATGTTTTGGTATTTTCTGCCTTAAGAAATGAAAATGTTTATGCTATTAATCTGAATTCTTTAGCTAAGCAGAATATTACTTGTTTGAATGCTTTTCATAAAGAATCTTGGCTATGGCACAGAATATTGGGACATTGCAACATTCACTCACTTAGAAAACTCTCTAGAAAAAAACTTAGTTAGAGACCTACCTAAATTAGAATTCCCAAATGATAGAGTGTGTAACCCCTGTCAAAAGGGAAAACAACACAAAGTTTCTTTTAAATCAAAGAAAGAAGTTTCGACTTCTCAACCACTTGAACTGGTTCACATGGATTTGTTTGGACCATCAAGAGTTTCTAGTTTAAATGGGAAGCACTATGTTTATGTTCTTGTAGATGATTTTTCTAGATATACTTGGGTATATTTTCTAGCTCACAAAAGTGAAGCTTGTTCTTCTTTTTTTAAATACTCTAAATCTGTAGAGAACCTTAGTGGACTTAAGATTAAAACTTTGAGAAGTGATCATGGTCGTGAGTTTGAAAATCAAGATTTTGAATCTTATTGCTCACACAATGGCTATACTCATAACTTTTCTGCCCCTAGAACACCCCAACAGAATGGTGTAGTAGAAAGAAGAAACTGAACCCTTCAAGAAATTTCTAGAACCATGCTCAATGAATATGACCTGCCTATTTATTTTTGGGCTGAAGCTGTAAATACAGCTTGTTATGTCATTAATAGAGTCTTAATTAGACCTGCTCTTAAGAAAACCCCTTATGAATTGTGGAACAATAGAAAGCCTAAGGTTAATTACTTTAAATTTTTTGGTTGCAAAGTATTTATTCTGAATACTAAAGATAATCTGGATAAGTTTGCTTCCAAAAGTGATGAAGGAATTTTTCTGGGTTACTCTATTTCAAGTAAAGCCTATAGAGTATTCAATAAGAAAACCAAATGTGTGGAAGAATCTGTTCACATCAAATTCGATGAAACTGATCCACATGAGCCTAAAACCTCTCTTGAGAATCTTGAAGAAGACTTATCTATTCTGGACCTTAATGATAAATCTAAAGAACCTGTTATCAAAACATCCAGTTCTGGACTTTTTCCAGAATCTGCTTCTGTTGAACCCGAACCTATAGATGAACCTGAAATTTCTAGTCCAACCTTTACCAGATCAACGAGGATTCTAAAGAATCATCCTTTAGAAGCTGTTGTTGGTAATCTTGATAGAGGAACACAAACTAGAAGTTCTCTAAGAAACAAGGTTGAACATCAAGCTTTTCTTTCACAGCTAGAACCCAAAAATATCAATGATGATATCAATGATGAATTCTGGGTAATGGCTTTGCAGGAAGAATTTAATCAGTTTGAAAGAAACAAAGTCTGGGAATTAGTTGACAGACCTAAGGACACTTTGACAATAGGCACAAAATGGGTTTTTAGAAATAAAGTAGATGAATCTGGAAATATAGTTAGAAACAAAGCTAGACTAGTTGCACAAGGATATAGTCAAGAAGAAGGTATAGACTGTGAGGAAAATATCCTTTCTTCGTCAAAATCATTATCTTTTCAAAAAATTCCATTCAATTTTCAAATAAAATTATTTTGTTGAAAATATTAATTAAATCATGTAGAGTAAGCTTCATCACAATGAGTCATTATGAAACCGTAAAAATCTGTTCACGTTGTATAAGTTAAAAATAACATTCTCCTCGTACTTTTGTCGGAAAAGTCAAACAGTACCTCGTAGGGTAAAAAAAATATCCCTTAAATACCATGTAGTAAAAGTAAAAATGGTTAAGAAGGAATTTAATCATACATGAAAACACTTTTATAAAACTTGGACATGGATGATAGAAATAACCCCATTAAATACTTACGAATAAGCAATCTCGGATAAAAATGAGATTTGCAAAATTATCCCTTACCTTAGGTATGATATGCTTCGTATGGATCCGAACCTCCTATATAATGATTTAAATAATGTCATTGACTTATTAAATAATCATATTCATTGTTATTATATCATATATGTTTCACTTATGACTTTATATTACCCGTTCTTTTGTAAATTCCATGTAAAAGCAGCATTTTGGTTAAAATCATTTTATTTATCGTATGTGTTTCGACTTGTCGTTCTTGATATTATTACTTATATAATGATTTAAATAATTCCAGAATGTAAAACATGATTTATATATAATATATATTCATCATATACATATATATTATATATCGATAAAAGGAATGAAATACACCGTTCAGGGAGATGGTAAGTCGTACGTACGCATGAACGCTGTTTTCGTTTCCTTATTGAATTGAATGAAATTAAATAGATGACATACATATATATATATATATATATATAAATTCAGTAGCATTATTATGTCATATATTTCATTATTATTCATTATATACACTTTATAATCATTCTTGAATGGTTAATCATGGAAAATGAATCTCATCGCATTTGTGGAGACGGTCGTCTGTACGTACGCATGAGCGATGATATCATTTCCATGATCGTGGAATTGTATTGGAGTGTATGTATACTATTTCAGAATCAATATCACTTTACAATAATCACATATATTCATTATTTACACCATTATACCCATCCAAGTAAGGTGGTAGTGGAAAATAGATTACACCACGGCGCGGAGACGGTATTCTGTACGTGCGCACGCGCGGTGATTTTGTTTTTCGTAGGATGGATAGATGGTGAAATAGGGTTGTTCCATACTTATAATAACATATAATTATATGAGTGATAATGATGTTATTACTTCATAACGAAACAACTAAATAAGAAGAAGTGGAAGAATAAATAAAGTTGAAATAATCGGTAACAGACATTACCTCTTCTTTGAAGCGCCTCTTTGAGACCTCCTTTTAGGGCACTAAAATTGGTCTTTGAAGAATACCAGGACCTCTAGTATGTTTATATGGAAGTGGAGAAGATAATTTGGTAGGGGTTGTCCGAGCATGAAGGCTCAAAGTGGTGTGAGGAAGAGAGGGACGAGGTTCCCCTTTATAAGGGAGGAGAGGGGCGCCTTAGGAAAAACTAAAAATATTATTTTTTTATAAAGTCATATTCGGTTTTTAATAGCTCCAATTTTATTTAATTAGAATCTAAGGTGGGGATGGGTCGAAATCATCTCATCCAATATAATTTAGACAAGTTTAGGTTTCTATTTTAACCTTATCATTTAGATTTAACTTTAAGTTAGATAATTTAACTTTTACCGTGTCTTCTTGTTTTCTTACACTATAAGGTTAATAAACTTAATATAACAAGCCAAACTAACCCCAAGTTGTTTATTGTTAATATATATAACCTTTTCTAAGTCATTTGGACGAACCTTATATTTTTAGGAATAAAATAACAATTAATAATATAATATTTGTTTTAAAAACTATTTTATGTCAATTTTGACACTATTTGGTAATTGATTTTTTTAAAAATAATAACAGAAATATTAGTTCTAAATAAGTTAATTAAATAAAAACTAATATGTCATATTAACCTATAAAAATAGTGAAATTCATAAAAAGTCTCAAATTAAATTTATTTGGGTATTTATAACATCAATTATGTCAATATTTCATTAATAAGATAATTTCTGCATCATCTTTGTGTCATAAATAAATTAAACTATTTAATGTCTAAAAATTATAAATAAAATACCATTATGTAGGAAATCATTTTATCTTCATAAGTAATATTTATAGTCGAATATATATTATGTATAACCCTATATTAAAAATTATTTAGTTATTAAACTTTGATTTTAACTATTTTAACCCTTCTTTAAATAAATTAATATTAAATGTCCTAATCTAATCCAAGTGGGCCTAAATGGTCATATTTTATTCCTTAGGTTGTTTTTTGTCGAATTACACTTATCTAATAGAATTATTACATGTTTTAGGGTAATAATAATATCATTTGAACCCTTAATTATTCTATTTACTTTTAACCGTGGTAAATAAAAGTAAAAAGTTATTATTCACCAAAATTATTTTCATCTCATTGAACCAAATTTTAGTCCTTGATATTAACCATGTCTCTATGATTTTTGAAATTCAATTCACAGAAGTGCTAAAATTTAATTTAAATTAAAAAAATTCAGTTTTTTAACTACCACTAAGTGGTTTCACTATTCATCGAAAATTGCAGTTTTTTTCAGAAAAATACCAAAAATTCAGCCTATGCATTATTTGATATTACGAATTCAAAATTGATGTCTATTTTTTCAAATTCAAAACATAGAATTGTCATTAATTAATTTTAAAATTAATTCCCGTTATCAAAACAAATAGCGTGTTTTTTAAGAAACAATAACTATCAAAAGATTGATACTTGTTTGTATCCAATTTCAAGGTGAAATTAATTCCAATGACCAACATTGTATTAAATGGTAAAAATATATTCTTATTACACTTTAAAACCAATTAAAAAGATAATCTAACCATATAAATTATTGCGATAAAAAAAGTTGTTTTTAATTAAAATATAACGTGTTTTTACTATTCATTAAAATATGAAAGTTGTCAGAATAATATGAAAAATTTATCCAAAGTAAATTGTTATATCCTGATTCCAAAGAAGAATTTTATTTTGTCAAATTTAAATTATAGACATGTCAAAAACAAGATTTAAGGTGGGTGCGTCATCAAAAGGCGGTAAAACTGCAATTTTTTAAAAATACATATTTTACACGAAAAATTTATTTTGTTCTCATACCATATTCTAGAAAATGTGTAAGATGAATAATAATGTTATAAAATTAAAAATTTAGTTAATACTATTCATAACGGCTAGTTCATAATAATATTATAACCATATATCGTTGTTTAGTAAAACCTGGTATTTCGTACAACACACGATATCGAGGAAGGTCGCGATTGCATGTAATGCAAGACAAGTCTGGGTTGCGTGTTGTGAAATACTCCTCTGTTGTTTCTTATAACATAATCCAACCATATTTCATTTATACTTTGAATATATATATATATATACACACTCAATGTTTCGTAGAATCACTACTATCAAAATTGTGTGTAACTTGATCCAAGAATAGTGTTGTGTATACTGCAAGCTCATACGGTGTTGCGTATAGTGCAAGGTAATCTTTTTGTAGCTTACAACACAAGACATCAATGAAATTAAAAGAATATTTTTCATAAAATCTCGGGGTGTTACACTTAAATAAATGGATTAGATGCATTAGTGAGGAATATAATTTCAGTTGTCATTCATGATCAATTATGCAACACCCCCTAATCTGGCACTATCTCAGGTGGATAGAAAGGGTTGTTTATTAGACATCAAGAACACCTATCCCTCCCCAAGAGGTTTCTCACTAGTATTGGGGGTGTTAATAATGTAATGGGAAGACTATAATCCCTTGATATAAAGTGTCATAGTAGTTGAAAAAGTCATAATAAAATGGAAATATTAATCAAAGTAAGTACATAATGGAAGATAATAATAAAGGAAAACTGAATAATATAATAATAGTAAATGGATAATGTAATAAAATTATAGAATGTAACTAAATGTCAAGATAGAAAGATAAAATAAAAATACTAAAATACTCAATAAAAGACTCGCGTATCGGGTCCTGATCCCCATACTGGTCCTATCTCTAAACCCAAGCCTAACAAAAAACAAGTAATCAACAACATAGTCTTTGTCCCTTATCAACTCCTTCAACTATGAAATATTATCTAGTACCAAATGGTGGCCCAAATAGTGTTTGGGTATAATATAGTAGGTTGACACATCCATTTCTAAACAAAACATGCCTGATAAAAAGTGTATGCAATAAAGCGATAAACATGTGAATTAATTAATTAAAAAACTAATAAAATACAACCATTACAAGCTTTAGGTTTATGCAATAATATATTTTATCATGTCTTATGACCTTGAAAACCACAACCATGTATTCAAGGTAAACATCCTACCTCAGATACATGATAGAATATCTCTGAGCATGTCTTACAACAATGGTATAGGCACCAAAAAAAATTCTTGTCAAATCACTATTAGAATTACAACTTGGGTATGGGAATAGCCCACTCTCTATAAGAATTAAAACATGGACAGGGCTGATCCTTCTCACTATCAACATTACAAAATATATGTGTGAAAGTGTCTAGGCATATCTTGTTATATAAGCATCTCAACATTAAACACAATTCCTGTTATACAACATTGATATAATAATATCTCTTCATATATCCCAATGGTTAATTATGTGAATCACTATTATTCCATCATATTCCACTTTTCAATTAAATTTACAATTGATTAAAAATTATATCAATAAGAATGAATCCAAAATTTATGGATTCTGTAACAGGAAATCACTCTTTGTTACATGTCATTCTAAACCACACATTATTCCACTAACCAAATAAGTTATATTCAAATTATTTCCCACCCATTACGTAGAAATATGCTAGGTCAGATTCCAATTGAGATCAAAGGAATTCAAAAAATAATCCCATATTTTGTTCATGTAATTTTTGGGTGCACACTTCATTGTTGTGATCATGGTATTGCATAAACAAGAAAATAATCAAACCATATGGTTGAGATTTTAACCCCTACCTTTAACTAACAATCCGAAAAAACTTCCAAATGAATAAATCCATGAGGAAGAAGGTTTGGAATATTGTATGATATTTCTAGATCAAGATTGATCTTGCTTAAAACCAAAAATTAAATTGGACAAGGTATTTCACCGCTACTGTTGGAGAACCTATGGGAAGATAGATGATACATAACCAAAGGAGCCTACTTGGGATTTAAGACACACAAAAAATGTTTGGAAGGGATGTGAGTATCCCAAAATCACCTGGATAATAACCTAGGGTTTGGAGGATAGTATATGCAGTTGGAATATTATGAATTTTAGCCACAAAACCTATTTAAAATAGTAGGATGAGAATTTAAATGGAGTGTAATTTAGTTACACATAGTGTAAATTTTTTGAATGGTATTCACTAAAAAAATCTATTTCCATGGATTTTTTATTAAAACCAACAAATAATTACAAGACATGTAATCAATTTATATGATGTGAAAATGTTCTTCAGTTGATTTTTCATCCATTTTTTCTTTTAAATAAACCCGACCCCCCCCCCTTAAACTCATAAACTTACCACAAACCAATTTTAACACATAAACCCATTTATATCGAGACTCCATTAATTCAAATGAGCATACACCCCTAAAATTTAGGATATTTTCCCCAATAAAGGATCTCTATCTCCGAAAAATACTCATCCACCAAGGCTAAAATGAAAAACTAAGAGAGAAATGCACCTGAAAAAATAATGGATCTTACAACCTCCCCATCTTATTAAAAAACATCCTTGAGTTTCTCAAAACATCACTATGAGGTCCTAGATAATATGTTTTTCCATTGTTTTTACATGTGATACTCCCTTTCTCAGGTCTCCTCCTAAACTCGCCCATTTATCCACTACACTCAAACCAATGGTATTTTTTGACACCAATGATATTTCTCACTATGATCTATAACCCCTATATGATTCTTTTAAAAGGAAGAATCATAAAAAAGCTCAAAAGCTTCTATGTATATCACATGGGAATGGTTTAGATGATATATTAATAGTTATGACATGTGGGATACATCATGAAAATCCCCTGTATTAATATGGAAGTGCTAGATGTTATGCCACTAGACTGACCTTTTCCACTATTTCAAATGGCATGACAAACTTGGTTACTAGATTTCCCTATTTTCTAATATTTTGCTACCATAACCAAGGAAACATCCAAAGGAAAACATGTTTACTAGCCTCAAATTACATAGGTCACATATGATGTTCAGTATATGATTTCTTCTTTCTCTATATGGTCATTAACCACACTCCGATCATCTAATACCTCTTCTGATGACTCTTGCATGCAACTAGTCCCAATAGGTGCTGACTCACCTGCCTCTGGCCAAAAAAGAGTAAAACGAATTGTACCCCCATAAAAATCCTCAAAAGGTTCCATTCAGATTTATTCCCATACGATTTTATTATATGAAAGCTCAATGAGTATCATATGCTTCTCCCATGAACCATCAAAATCAAAAACAAATTCCTGAAGCATATCATCCAAAACATGAATATTGTACTCCAATTTAACATCATTCTATGGATGATAGGATGTGCTTAAAATAAATTGTGATCCCAATGATTTATGAAGACTATTCTAAAAACATGGTGAGAAATGAGGATCTCTTGCTGAAATGATACTCCACAAAACATCATGAAACTGAACCACCTCATGCACATAAATAATTCTTAGGTCTTCAACTGTAAAGGATTACCTTATATGAAATAAGGGGGATAACTTGGTCAGTAAATACCAAAAAACCAATGCAATATCATTGTTATGGTTCATCCTAGTTAATTACCAACACAAAATCCATCATGAAATCATCCCATTTCCACTCTAGGATGGTTAAATGTTGCAAAATCCTATCTATACTTTGATTATCAGCTTTCACCTACTAAAAAGTCAAGCATCTAACCATGAATCATTCCACATCCTTCTTCATTCCTGACCACCGTTATTCCCAATGGATATCACAATATATCTTTTGTTAAACTAGGATGCACTGCCCATCTGGAATCCTAAAACATCCTCATCATCTCCTCAAAATATCCCATAGGAATCCATAATCATCCTTGAAAAGAATATAATTGACACTACCAAAAGATAATCTTATTGGAATCTCCCCACAATATAATTTTTCTCTAATAACTGATCCCTCCAAATCAGACAACTATTCAGCTGTAATTCGGTCCAAAATCTTAGGTATAACTGATGTCTAAGTCATAGATACTCACCCATATGACTCTTGAACATCAAGATGCATTAATCCAAAGAGAACCATTTTCCACCACTCCTTACAAGACTCGCGTACTACCTATTTCAATGTCTTTGGGATAAAACTATTAGTAATGATGTTTCCTTTTCCTTATATATAATCCAATTCAAAATATAAAGACTATAGATATTCGACACACCTCCTCTACCGAAGGATAAGGTCTCCCTGAGAAAATATGTACCCATTGCTTTTGTGATCCTTGTATATCAAAAACCTCTCACCCATGAGATAGGGTCTCCAAAATATCATGGAATGTACCAATAATGCTAAATCCAAATAATATAGGGTAATTGCCCTCATGTAGTATCAAATTCTTAGAGCCATAAGTAACCACATGATCCTTATACATTACCACTAATCTGAATCCAACCCTAGATGTGTCATAGTACACAGTATATGCCTTAGCCAGCACAGGTAAAGTGAGGATAGGCGCTGAGGTCATCCAGCCTTTCAGATCTTGGAAATCTCTTTCTCAAATTTTATAATGAACAAACTTCAACCCTTTCTTGGTTATCCCAGACATTGGTGTTTCAAATTAGGTTAAATATTGTAAAAAACACTGCTAGTAACTTACTAAACCCAGAAATATCTATACATAAAATATGTTCTTCGGTTGTTCTAATTATATCATAATGATGGATTTTTTTAGGTCCACTGACAATCCTTCCTCTAAGATGGACTTGCCTAATAAGTGAACTTTATTTATATAGAAACTACATTTGGTTGCATTGGTGTAGTGTGGATTATCTCTCAATGTACTGAGGTTGATGTCAAAATGTTTGGCCAGATCATCTGTTGACCGGGAGTACACTAAGATATCATTGATGAAAACCACCATAAAAAAATCCACAAAAGCATGAATTATCCTAATCTCTAAGGCCACGAATACCATAAGAAAATTATTCATCATGAACTACATCACTCAGAATTCATACAATACGTAGTTTCTCTTAAAATAATCCTCAGTTATTTCTGATAGTCCCACCCATAAATGATGATATCTTGATCTCAAGTAAATTTTGGAGATGATCATGGAACCTCAAAAATGATCGAAAATATCATCAATGTGTGGAGGAGGATACATGTTCATGACCATTGTATGGTTCAGCCTATGATAATCCACACACAAGCATAATGATTCATCGGTATTTTGGTTATGAGAATTGGAGAACCCCATGGAGATATACTCATCTACTTGAAGCCTTTAGATACAATATTTTCTAACTAATCCTTCAAATCCTAAAGCTTTTTTGTTGACATTTGGTCTGCATGATAGAAACTGGCCCTTCCCCCGACACCAACTCAATCGGGAATTCAACCTATCATTTTATTGGTAATCCAATGAACATTTGAATAAAGAAATTATGAAAATAGTCTACCACTAAAAAAACAATCCTTATATAATACACTATTATCTTGAGAAAGATAGGAAATTTGATTAAAGAGACAATCCTATCTACACTAAATTGGTTCTGCTTGACTATCCCAAGGATCACACTCACCCTAGTGAGAATAACTGCTTTCTTCTGGAGATAGTAAGGTAACTCTCCTCCTGTAATAGTCAATATGAGCCTTTTATAGATCCAACTATTCCATACGAATAAATAAGTTGAAGCCTATCATTTCCACCATGAATGGTTTGACAAATAAATGGTAACCACCAATCTTAATAAAATACGCCTTGCAACATTTTATTTTTCTAGACCACACTCCCAATGGAGTGTGAATGGTTAAAACACCATCTAATATTTCCACATCTAATGCAAAACAATTTTCAAAAATAGATCATATAAATGAATGTGATGATCCTATATCAAACAAAAAAAAGCTATGGTTGATAATACAATGATTTTACCTCTGATAGTTGATGGTAATGCATCCATATTACCCGGAGTAGTGTGTATAAAATGAAATTTACTTGTCTCTATGCCTTGGGCGCTAGTCTGAATTCACTAAACTGTTTCCCTTGCATGGTATGATTCGTCATGCACTAGCATTCCACATCACCTACCTTGTCCTGAATAGCTTAAATAAGTCCATATACCATCCTAGTGAGGTGCATCTAAGCCCTTTCCCAATTCTGGGGCTTGTCCTAATCCTCTGCCACTAGTCTACTATGGAAATTATGAATCAAACCTTTGAAGATTACTTATTCTGTCGTAGATAAGAAACTTGAAAGTGGGGTAAAGATACTATAAGCACTTGTGACCAAACATGCCACATTGATAGAAATGGAAGAGAATATGATATTTAAATTTTTTTCATTACATGGACTACTCTTCCAACTACTCCTTTGGTAGAAATATTTATAACGATGCTTCTTACCAAAAAATGAATAAATCATAGATTTTTGTGCTAAAATATCCTAGTAAAAACTCAGAGACTCTCTCATATTCCCTTCCATGATGTGTGTCTGATTCATCGGGTCTTGAAATCTAGTTAAATGGAAAACATTTACCTATGATCTGATCACATAGCAAAGATCATCATAGAAGCATCTCTCATAGAGATATCATCATCTTCCAAAGATGGGGAAAAGCACTGTAGCTCAGTAAAATGTTGAACCTAGTAAAGTACTAAAAAACACTTGTATATCAGATACGTTAACTCACAATATTTTTTATCCATCATGGGTTAGGGATAGAAATTGATCCGGAACATCATATTCAATTCCTTATTAGATATCTCATCATGCTTCCAAGATTCCTCTATAATATCCCACCAAATATTTTCATGTCAACAAAGAATATACACAACAAGTATTAACCTTCTATCCTTGGGGGTTGTGAAATGATTGAAGATTTTCTGGGCTTACTCAATATAGAAATCAGCTACCTGGGTCCCCCTTCCCTAGTAAACACAATTAGATACTGAATCGGAAACTATCATGTCATCTCAAACATTAAAGGAATGATACGAACAATCTCTATTTCCATGGATCTCATGAACCTAAAGAATATTTCAAAAATATGAATATCCATATGCTTCTAAGTAACTATAGGAAGTTATAGTTTAGATGTGTTATGAGTGTTCTAATTTCCACTCTCTCTACACTCAAGTCTAAGATGACACAGTTGAATTTTCTATGCAGGGAAAATGCACACCAGAGAGAACTAGCTAGAAACAAGTTTATCCTCAACAGTTTACTAGGAGAGAGAACCATTGACTCTTGGTCTCTCTATACTAGGCATTCAAGTATTTTACGATGACACTGTAATATATTTTATTTATCCAGTAAAACAAATATCTCATATTATAGTTTAATAGGAAAGTATATATCATGTGAAAAAATAAATATGTCCCTATCATGAACAATATATTTAAATATATCCCTATTGTTCTATTATGATGCATGTATTCTCATTTTCTACCATACTAGTCCAAGATTACAAAACTCAATAAAAAATAAAATCATAAAACAATATCCTCACACAACATGTGTATCACCCCAAGTGAAATTACATTAACTGTAACAAGTACACATCACAAAAAGAAAACCCATCCATGGGCACTCGGATTTTCTCTCATACAGGGGTTAGATACTCCATAAAAAATATTATTTTCATGTGCCGACACATCCATGTTTGATCTATACCTTTCCCAAACTGTTAGGTAAATGAAAATAAAACATGCTATATTGATAACACTTTGTAACGTCCCCCAATCTAGAACACTCTCACATGGACAAAAATGGTTGGTTATAGGACCTCAAGCATGCCTCCCTATATGCCAGAGGCATCCGAATAGTAGTGTGGGTATGGATATTGTATTTTAGTGACTATACTCTATTGGTATTAAGTTTCACAATATTATAACAAATCATAATAAAACAAAAATAATAATCAATGTAAGGACATAGAGGAGGATAACAATAAAGGTCAACTGAATAATCCAATAATAGTACATGAATAATGTAATGATGTACTCAAATGTAAATAAATTTCATGCAATAACGATAAAAGAAAAAGATTAGGTGAATCAATACAATACTCATGTCTTGGTTCTTGATCTCTACATATGTCCCATCTCCAAACTCTATCACAATAGTAAAGAACTAATCAAAAACAAATTCCTTCCCTATTTTCCAAACCTAAATCCAAGAAATATATTTTGGTTCCAAATGATGGACCAAATGGATGTGATTATAACTTAGTAAGTTGGCACCAGCATGTATAAACATAACCATCATGATAATAATTTTATTCAATAAAGTGATAATCAGGTGTATTAATTATTTCAACATTTAATAAAATACAACCATAACCTACTTCAGATCCATGCTAGAATATCTCTAATAATTTCTTATAATTATGGGAACCAAAACCATGTGTCAAAGGTTAAAAACCTATTTTTTTCATCTTGATCGAGCATCTATGAGTATTTCGTACAACAGATACAACCTCAACCATATAACCATGGTATAATCACCCCCAAAAAACTAAGGTCAAATACCTATAAGAATTACAGAATGGGACTTGGAATAGCTCGCTCTCTATTAGAATTATATCATGGATTGGGTAGAGCCTACTCACTATTAATATTATAACATATGTGTGTGCAAGTTCCTAGGCCTAGCCCATTATATAAGCATCTCAGTGTGGTACACATTTCATGTCATGTACCATGGATATCACAATATCACATCATATATATCAATGGTTAATTATGTGAATAATCATTATTCTTTCACATTAAAATTTTCAATTCATTTTAATATTGATTTACAATTATATCAATAAGAATTATACCACAATTTTGGGATTCTATTACAGGAAATCACCCTAGTTCACATGTCATGATAAAAGAAACTTTAATCCATTATCCAAATCTATTATATTCAATGGTCCCCCCCCCCAAAGGTTATCAATAAGCAAGGTCAGATGCCAATTGAGATTAATTGAATTCAATGAATAATCTAATTGGTTATTCATTTAAATTTTAGGGATACATATTGTTGTGTAAACAAGAAAATAATAAAACCATAGGGTTGATATTTAGACCCCCTAAATTTAACTGATGATCCAAAAGTGCTTCCAAGGACCAAATCCCATGAGGAGGAAGGTGTGGATGATTGAAAGAGATTCCTAGATCAATACTTATCAATGTTAAAACCAACAATAAAATTGGCCAAGGGATTTCACCACAATTATTGGAGAACCAATGGGAATAAAGAATAAATATTACCAAAGTAACTTACCAAGGATTGAGGACACAAAAATAATGTCTTAAAGGGAGGTGTGCACCCCAAAATTACCTGAAGTATTTCCTAGGGAAGAGAGGAGAGGATCTGTAGTAGAAACATAATCAATTTCAAGTGCACATCATGTTTAAATCGGTACGTTAGTCATTTACAGAGTGTGTAATGTAGTTACATGTCTTGTAAATTTAGTTAATGGTATTCTTAAAAAAACCCATCACGTCATATTTATTTTATTAAATCCCATAAAAATACATGACTTTTAATTCATTTACCTGATGTGTAAATTTTTTCAGTTGATTTTCATCCCTTTTCCCTTTTAAACCAACCTAGAACCCCCTTTAAACTTCTCAACTTTCCAATAAATCATTTTAACATAGAGTTCCTTTTATACCTGGAATCTATTAATTCAAATGATCATAATTATCTGAACTCTAGGTCATTTTCCCCAACAATGTATCTCCATCTCTAAAGAATAGTCAACCGCCAAGACTAAAATGAAAAACTTCAAGGGAAATGTACCTAAAAAAAGGTGGGATGTTACAAATTCTCAACATAAATATGTTGTGACTTAAGATTTATTATATAGGCATCAAGGATTACTTTATATTATATAAACGATAGGTATACATTAAGATCAACAAGATATCAACTCACCATAATCCCATTCACATTAGGAATGAAAGATTGATAGTACCATTTAACATTTTGAATGATTTGATTCATTGAAAATACATAAAAGAGGGGAAAATCCCTATAATCCAATATCCCTCTCATAAATCGACAAACAGGTGGAGTTTCAAGAAACTATAATCCCATTACAACACTTTCTCATAGTATTACATGATATCTTATGACCTATAATCTAGGGATGTCAGGGGTTGGAATAAATCAATAGATTCATTTCCCACATTTGCAATCTATTAGAATGATTTTGCCTTAGAAATTGAATCAGGATTGGAATTATCTTTAACATCAATGAACCATGTTTCTCCAACATTGTTTATTCCAATAATTTCAATGCATTTAGTAATAAATACTGCTCTTCCTAGAGATGACTAATTTTAGACTATAATCACAAATTCTAATTCTTCCATGTGTTAATCATGTTTTGGTGATCTATCACCTCCACCACACATTAGGAAGCCTTAATGAAGGCCAAATCCTAACTTTGTTTGACTAAAGATGAAGACTCTAATGCTACGACACTCAATTTAAGGACCCTCCTCTACTCTCTCTAGAAAATAAGTCCCTTTACCTGGGCATGAATAGTTGTATAATCAAATACCCCATATCCAATGGTGTAAAACATACACCATATAAGACCTAGTTTTCCTTTTATCTATTCCAAAGGGGATTCTAAAATTAGGGTCCAACTTTCCATCCAAACCAAATGATACAATAATTTTTTGAGTTTCACAGACTCCAATCCTGGAGTGAATCCCAATTTAGGAATATGAATATATTGTAAGAAAAAATAACTAATTTAGTGAATCATATATACATCCATCGATGAGGTTAGTATGGATTAGGCCTATGCATTAGTCAAATTATTAGGGAGAAATCCCAATGAAGAAGGGATTAGAACTTCTTAACCTGAGATAATGTTACTGAAAGAAGAAGAAAAGGATTATCATTCAGTTAGAAAATATTAGGATGTTGTCATATTTTCAAAGGTTGTGATCAATGTTTGAAACATACCTTTCTCAATTGCATCCTTGGAAACATCTTTCAACTCAACCCCATATTTAGGTGAATAGGTGATACCCTCCTGCGCTGACATAATATAATGATATGTGATATACTTATCTCATTACCTCTAAGGGGTTTAAGTATGAAAAAATAATAGGTGATAGAAAAAAATGTGTGAAACATGTCTTTTCTCTAATGAAGTGCTCATATTCTCCCAAATATACCTCCTTAAAGGCTAAACCAATATCAGAATAACTACCAACATTTGCCTCCTATAGAAGTGTGTTTGCCTATGTCATGTCAAATGTAATTACAACTGGAGAGTTAATAGCAGTCTCCATGTCTTCTTTTGATGTCCCTTCAATTGTTTCCACTTCTTGATGGACTGGGTCCAATATTTAAGGTTCTACTAAAGTGACTGAAATCTCATCCATATCCTTTTAAGATAATATATAGGGACCTAACCATTTTTTGATGAACCAAAATGAGCTATTGAAATAATACAGAATAAGAAAAGAGGTAATGTATTAATGTTACTTGATTATTTTGTGTGAGAGGACTATGATAGGATAGTTCACATCCTTTTCCTTTATACTTCGAGGAAGGGCCCCTATAAGGTGGTGATCTTGAAGGAATTAAAAATTAAGATTATAGAAGTGTAGATTTTGATGATACATTAATGACATCTACCACCCTAATTAGATACATTTGACCTAGGGAACCCTTATCATCAGTACCCTAGTAACCACCGAAGTCAGCTCTTGCAGCTGTACCCTTGGACAATACACAGAGGTTTGTGGGAGTGACTGGTCTACTACAACTTCCTTTCATACCCACAAATATTAAAAATAAATTACTACAAATTCAATGAATGTAAACTATTTGATTATGGTTTTATGTCTTGCATTACCACATACTTGAATATAGGGTATTTATTTTATTCCACAGAAAACTCCTCTATTCCCTGAACCACCATCCTTTACACTAAGGACAGGTAGAGGATCCATCCATTCATGCTTTTCATTATTAAATCCAGTTCTCTAAGAAGACCCTCGATATTAGTGGGATAGTTTTTAAAGGATATGGATATAGAAGAATTAATGAATTTATATTCATACAAGTATATCAATACCTAATGTAGTACCCCCAACATCTTAGTATCCAAATTCACAACACTCTATTTTCTCCATTAATAAACTTCAATTGGAAATACCGGTGAAGAATCATATTCTCTTATATGAACCACATTCATTGTAGCCATGACCATTAGAACATCTCTCAATAACAAATCCAAGTATAAATAACTCACATCCTAGCAAGGTATATACAAGCTTGACTATTTTATAGAAGTGGGTTTCTTTCTAGGACATGGATCAATTTTTGAAGTCAATGGTAACTTCACATCCTTGGGTACTAATAAGGATAATTTCTTATTTAGATATGAGCTATCCAAAAATCAGAATGATGTTTAGACAATGTGATATCATCATAATTTGGACGAATTTCAATCTAAATATTTGTTTCCACTATGTTAAACATCATCTTGAACTGAGAAGACACCATTGGATTATTTTTGGAGCATACATGAAGAAGGATGTGACATTTTTCTTGAATGCATCAAAACTGACAACTGAACTGAAAAGTCACATACCATTCACATAAAATACACCAAACAGTTTATTTATAGAGGATTCACTTATTTATTGAAAAAATATATAATCTTAAGCCACAATGATTCCTCTCCATTTTAATTTACACTACAAGTGTGCATCTCATAGGGTTTGAAATAGAATTACTCATGACGACTCAGGATGGTCCTAAAATCCTAGTCATTTAATGTGTTAGGACTCTTACACACTAATTCACTAAAAAAGGGTATAAAACAAAGAATTTGAATGTTCTATTGTCTCAGGTATTATTATCCACGTATGAGATCCCCCATCCAACCCCATAGCACCTGGAATGAACCAAAAATTCTGTATGGGTCTCTTCCCTAATAAATATAGCATAAGAGGTGATATAGTTCTTCCTACATAGAAATATCCATACCTCCCTCTATCCATAGAGACCACCTTTACAAAGATGTATGCTCTGACTTCACCCTTTAGTCCAATTGGGAGAATATACTGATTATGGTACATAGCATGAAAAATATTCAAATGAACCACCCTATCAATGTTGGAAATAAACACACATCCCTAGTTGTTAAATGAACCCTCTCTAACTATGGTCCAGTAGGGTCCCCCAGCACTATGGATATCATTTTTGGAAAAATCATTCTACTTCTTTCTTTAGGATGAGAATGATCCTTCTTAATTAATTATCCCATCCATTTCTTAAATAGGATGTCTTCCCTATGAGAGGGTCCCTCCCAAGGGCCTTCTAGAACAACTTGATCATCTCCTTAGAAATGGGAGGGTTCCAATCCATGTTATCCTAAATATATTATTAGGGGATAAGCTCATCAAACATGTCTCTATAATTTGGTGCCCCAAAAATCTTCTCAGCATCCCATAGACTAATTCCCACCTCAGTGTGTGTTAGATGAAATTTATTTTCTTCTAGACTTCATCGGTTGACGATGTGTTCCGTAAATTATTTGATGAAACAATAAAATGTTTGGTAGAACTATACTTATTCATGAATCCTAATTTTTTTTAGATTCGTAGAAAATTTGGATCAACTATGTTGTCCCTTTAAGGGTGAGGCCCAATCCATCCCAGATCTACCACTTTATTGATGGTCCTAGATTCAAAACCATATGAACTTATTGTCCATTATAGATTTACTCATTATTTATTTGTACACATGGATGTTCTAATAATATTTAAAATTAATTTAGTCCAATTTATATTGGCATAAACTTTAGTAAATAACCATCTGAGAGTTTTTCCGTATCCAAAATGTGGCACATATGGGAGATGTTTTCTATGAAGTAATATGAGACCTTATGACCCAATAAGGATGAATTATTGACAGATTTTGTATAATAATTGTAGAAAATTATTAATACCAAACCATAAAGAGAAAATAATTCTGAAATGTTATATTTAATAAGGCTTATCCCCATCAGGTCAAGAAAATTCTTTTGGGGTGACAGGATAATGGATCGATGACTGATGTCCACACTAATGACTATAGAATTAATTATTCCTCCATTTCTAGAAACTGTTTTTTTAATACCTTTTTAAAACTATAATCCATTTTTAAATAGAAGGTACCATAATTTAGATGAGAAAATAACCATTCCATAAGAGGCGCATAGCTCAGACATCATCATTTAAATCGCATGAACCAAATCAGGGTTTGTAATCAGATGACATGTCATGGGTCTAGAAAATCTCATAACCCATGAAGCATCTCATGATCACGTGATATGTTAAAATAATTATTATCATGTAACCCTAAGATGGACATGTAAACTATGTAATGATCAAGAGATTACACAACATATCCAACAGATAATGTGATACCCACATGACATCTATCTGACTAATAACCCATGTTAAGGTTCCAGAAAATGAACATGAATTGGTTCATAGGTAGTTTGAGTGAATATTGTAGATTATATAGCTTGTAATGATTTCACATGATGATGTCACATGATCAGTTCATATGAATGCTTCTTTTGAAATTATCATGAGAGATAGAAGTTTGCAAGTTCTCTGGAAGTCTTAGTATCCAGTGGAAGGAGCTTTTCCCTAACTCCACTATTTATAAGGATACATTTGGAATAACAAAGGTCACCTGAAAGGCCCAAAATACTATTAGGACACTGATCAGAAGAATCCTCAAGTGATCGGGTGTTCATTTACTCTCCACATAACTGAGTCCCTTCCCATACGTAATTCATTCCATAGGAGGGAATTTACTAATTCCATCCAAGTGAGGATTAGAAATTCAAGGATTAAATAAATAACGAAATCATATTTATTGTATTATATTCAATTAAATGGAATGAAAAACATGGATACATGAATGACAGGTTGATAGGTTACACAGATTGTGTGACCCCTAGTAGGACACATGATTGCATGTCCCTAGGAATGTTATAATAACAGATCGTGCGCTTTATAAGATCTATAAAGGATCATATGAAGTACCTCCTAAAAAGACCTCATATTTTTTTAAGAAAGCTCAAAAAGTTCTAATGATCATGAAAAGACTATTCCATGTGCTCCTCCAATCAGGCGACATGTAAACAGACAGGAAACTTAAAATAATCTAAATCCCCTTGTAAAATGAAAGATGAAAAATGTGTAAGCATAATGAGAATGAAGTTGTGTTTATTTTTACATTTAGGTGTCATACTAATTTCATGGTAATTTAAAAATTCATTTGATATACCTAATGGAATGAACACCATGACTTCTGAAAATCATTGGTTATTCCACCTACATTATTTGATGTCGCTTGGATGTGTCAATTCGATCATGAGACACCTCTTTATATCCATATACAATAAGGGTGAAAACTTTTAAGGTGCTCGCATGTCGTAAAAATGTCTAGTATTGATCACAAAATAAACCATGGATATTTGGAGCGACCATCCATGAAAATTATCACATTGCGTAACGATATCTAGTATTGATCATTTAATTCCCTGATAGACAACCAATGTGAATGTCATGGAAAATATTAGATAAAAATATGAAATGGAAAAACCCTTACATTAAGGAGTATTAAGATGTTCTTCATGAGAAGGACCTCTGAAGAGACAACTCAATATCGCATAGGATCCAATACAAGTCTCCCTTGACAATGAAAAAATCCTCTTTAATAGGCGTCATGGTCCTGTGAACACTCCCAAACATGTTAGCCTAATATTGATATGGAACACTAACATGATGAAAATATTATATGAAATAAATTTGAAAATCCATTTTTTATAAATATGGTGCTGGAAGAGTTTTCTTGTGGTTTCAATTTGTCATGTGATTCAATGGATTACCCATGATAGGTTCACAAAAAGTGTACGATTTGATTTCCCATTACCAAATTGATTACACATCTATGATATACACTAATATACACTATGTTCTAGGAAGCGTATATTTGGGGTGGTGAGGGCTATGAATTCATCCATCATGGAACAAAAAAAGTGAAAATACATACATGTGAGACCCACATAGAAGCGTAAAGGTAAGGGAGGACTTATCAAAGTATAAATCCATGTATTCACAAGGGTATTCAACTAAGTAAACCTTTTATAATGACTTAAGGGATTATACGACAGGTTTACATGTTTTCAGTGATCTTCATATTGATCATGTGAAGGAATTACAGTGCATAAACCATATTATGTGAAGGATTTTTTGTGTATTGGCTAGGTCATGTGAGGTCTCAACAGACAAAAACCTGAAAAACATTATGAAATATATTCAAGAATGTCTGGAAAAATAGATTCCTTACACAATAAAGGTTATGATGATTTTAATGTGAAGAAACCATCCACTTCCTGTAACCTATCCAAATCTTGTGACACAACCTAGGCATGTTAGTCAAGTCACCTGATATCCTCCTGACATAACAACCAATTCAGGTGAAGACCTATAGAGATGTCATCCAGATCACACAGAATCCCAAAGACATGTTATCCTTGATCATGTGACACACTGGGACTTTAATGAATTGATCATTTGATATCCCTCTAAAATTTATTCTTATATAATGTAGACTTCCTTGGAAAAATTTTCATGAATCATGTGACATGCTTAGATGTGTTTGCGTCAATCATGTGTAGGTCATCAGACATGTCAGGTGGATCATGTGGTAAAAACATACTCATATCCACAATACATCCTCTGAAATTTCTGGAATACAAACATTACATTTCATAAGACATCCCTGAAATGTCAAGAATGTCAAGTGTAAACCTTATGACATGATAACCTTGTATAACAGACACACCTAGAAATAAAACAAAGTGAACTATTAGAACTATGATTATTTTCCAAACTGGATACATAGGATGTTTTGTTAAGGAATGATCTCTAGTTGGGAATTACCCTTGTTATAATCCCCCCCATGTCTTAGAAACTCTATACTATGGGACCCAAGAACTCATATGGGTCTATCGTCCTTCCTCATCCATCACCAGAGTGATAATATAATTTAACTCTGAGGAAAATGTTTCCTTTTAAAATAGGCTATGTAGAACATCTTCCAATGACTCGAGATTTGTATCAAACAACCAATTATGGTCTTCTCGGTGAATAACCCCCATTTTCATTGTGTTTGGTCACTTGATATCCCTTGTTTCTCACACTGATCATGGCTCACATGTTCTTTGGGGTTTCCAATGATCATATCACTTACCTAATAAATTTTCCATATCCATAGAAACATCAATGTTCAATCTTTGTTCAATGAAATGATATGACTACCCTCATACAAGGGAATCCAACTTGGAGTATGTACCAAAGGCATTCCCATATTTTTTTAACCCTAGAGAAATAACCCCCATGTGAATTTATTTTCGGTCACCACCCATCAAAATGTTAAGGGAAGATCAAACTATGATGACTCTAATTCCTTCTATATAAAAGATACATAAGACACCATCATAAGTCTTGAGATCCATAAACAATTCCTAAGTTCCCTCAAAGAGGTCCTTTATGTGTCATGTTAAACATCATGGATTAGAATTAAAAGAACTATGGGCATTATTATTCTTATTATACATAGCATATGTTGGAAACCTCTTGAATATTCCACACCATAAAAAATACATGAATCACCTCCCTGAATGGATGTAAAATCTGTAGTCTCTAATTTAAAAATATAAGTACCTACCCATTTCTAATATGTAATAGGAAATAGATAGATAACCTCAGCTATATGAAGATGGTCTCATTAATAGAACCCCTTCTACACAGTTAATCATTTTACTAGGGTAAACAATCTTGTATCATGATTTGGAAGATATTAATGCAAATATAACAAATATATAATAGATTCATACATTAGGAAATAATTCCTTAAAAAGGGTGGGATGAGCTCTGCCTCCTATCAAATCGACCAATGTGGATTCCTAATTTCCATTGGGCTTGAAACCCAAAATGACGGCCTACCTTTATGAAGAAGGTATCAACCTTGTTATAGATATAGGAGATGTTGGAAGATTCTATTGGAGATAAGAATGGTAAATCCTATGTTAATTCTTTGGAATCCATACTTAACCCCCCCCCCCCACACACACACACATAATAAATTTTTAGAGATCATATCTCCCCAAAGGAAACAAGAATGGTGAATATGATGTGAAAGCATGTAATGAAAGAATAACTAAATCATTATTAGCATAATGAATCATATATTTAAACCCATGTGGATGCCATCCATCATATTTGAAAGTAAACACTAATATTAATGTCAATTATGTAAGATAATCCTATGTTACAGAAGATAATTATTATTTTCCAAGATATAAAGTTACCTTAATTCAAAAATTAATACAGAGGGACTCATATGGGTTGTGAAAATATTATCGGTTACATCAATAAAAGTGTTTAAGAAAGAATTACTAGATGAATAAAAAAAATTCTTTCTCTACAAATCTTGGATGTACCAAGATTTCTATAGATATTCATAAGAATTATTGGTTTTATAACATAAACTCTGAAGTTTTTGAATGTACTTCAAGATATTTTTTCTGCCAATAATTCAAAGGTGAACGAATGTCTCCCAAAGTTATGATTTAACCATTATCGAAACCTTTATAGTTGTGGTACAGTATCAAAATTGATTTTCTTCCATGTCTTCCAAATACATCATAGATGAGTAAGGACAATGGAGTGGTTGTTGGTAAATTAATGAAATTACCACATTTTATTGCAATAATAGAAGATAATTCCCATTAAAACATTATATAATCTATATAATGGATATGGTAATGTTTCATAGTGGACCTCCCTCTATTGTACTTAATCATGTTTCAAGGATCACTATGTAATTTTTCAGGAGTACTATATGGGAGCTAAGTATAAAACTACATATTATTACTTACAAACACCATAAGACTAATATATTATCTAAAAATACATTCTAAACGTTAAAAACACATTATGGTCATTCTCACTTGATTTACATGAAAATTAGGACCTTCCCTTACTGGAGTTATCATATAACAAAAAGTACCTATAACACCTAGATATTATAGAAAGTTTTCCTTTAATATCTTTGATTTTTTTTAATATCATTTGATTTATACAACACTAAACATAAATTATCTATGATATACTATATAAATATTTTTATTTAAATATAACCAGTATACCCTATCCATTGGATTTGAATTTATAAATATGATTAAACACATTAATAAATTTATGTAGACCATTTTTCCTAACTAAAAATTATTTAGTATTTCCTAGGAAACCAATAAAAAAATTTAAAGGAAAAAATAAAATTAAATAATATTTTGAATAATCAAATATTAAAAGGGAATTATCATATATAAGTGGTTCTACTGTATATGTCAGATTTTTATTTAAAAAATTATAATTTTTAGAAATTAATTTTGAGAAAGAGGATATAATTTTTTATTTTACCATATCAAAATTATATGGGGTGGTTTTTTTTTTATTTCTAAGAAGACACATTTCTAGTGAATGGTGAGAAATAACATGTTTTTCAAAAATGTAATTTATTTTTCATTAAATAAATCAATTTTAAAATTTGAATTATTTGAATTATTTGGCTTCAAAGTGACATAACATCCATTTAATTATAAATAGTTTAGATAATTTTATGGGAATTTAAATTATAGATGGATTTTTATAAAATCGTTTTTATGATTTAAATTGGTACTAATCAACAAATTGTTTTGTCATGTTTTGTGATGTTCTGTTAAAATTAATTTCTTAAAATTATTGAAAATTATTAAAACAAAATTTATTCCATTTTTTAGAAAAAAAAATAGATTAATTAATATGGTTCAATTTATTTATTTTCATAAATAATTATAAGCATTGTTAAAGTTAATCTCCACATTAAAGAGTATAACGGGTTATGCGGGATTAAAAAATATGGGATAAGGTTTCAAAATAAATAAATAAACATTTATTTATTTCATTGTATGAGTATATTTTTGAAAAAATTCAGCCCTTATTTGTAAATATATAAATTTTTTTCTAGCTTTCATTGGTTATGACATTAATATTATTTTAAGTTATGTATAAATGAAAAATATCACTCTATTTCTTTTAATATATCTAATATGAATTTGTATGAATAAAAAGAATATTTTAATGACTATAAATGTTTATTTAGAAGATGAATACATTAATTTTATGATAGTAAATATTTCTTAATTTATAGGGATGACTTAATTAAATTTAACACTTATGCAGCATCAACACTAGGCTTATGGAAATAGTAGAAAAATGAAGTAAATTATTTTATAATAATTAAATTAAATTTATTTTCCACAAATTATAGTTTTCCATAAATTTAATCGTAAAGAATAAATTATTACTGATATTATAAATTTTTATTTTCTAATTCCTTTTTTTTCTTCATTTTATTAAATCCAAATTTTATGAAAAGTCACAGAAATGACTTTAAATTGTAGTTAATGTTTTAAATTTATTTTTAATTCAATGGAAAACCATAAAAATATTATATTTTATCATGTGAATAGAAGAAAGTAGATCATATTAACCATGTTTCACTTATGATCCAATCTCCATTTAGTAATCACATTATTGACACATAAAAACTATGTATCGTGTTTGCATGAAAAGAGTTAAAAAGTTAATGATGGGATAAACTAAAGTGATAAGGGTAAAAACAACTGAATAAAATGACAAAATCATATTTGTTTAATGAAGTTTTACTATATATCACCCCAACTAAGAAATTGTTCCAATTTCGTGCCACTAATATATAAAGGTAACAATATGTTATTTTAATGTTTATAATAATTACACGTTTTCCTCTCCCATCATTTATAAAAGGGGACCCAATAATTAATTATTCACACCACTTGATTACTTTATCCTAACTAGGATGTAAAAATACTCTCTCAACATATTTATAAATGACCATGAGGTACTAGTATTCCAAAAGGTCCCATGGAGGAATCCTTAATGTGCTTTTCAAATAAGGAAAGCCATAGAAGAGTTATATGTTCCTAAAAACATTTTTCATGTTTCATTCTATTGAAACACCCAACAAATTTAATATAACTCCATTAAAATGGTTGAATAAGCTGATAGGTTTTTATGGTAATGTTAAATCAATTTTCATTCTCCCTTTCATCTGTTAAAAATGATAACATCGCTTGTCTCTATGCGTGAACTACCACAAACACGAAGTGATGTGATTTGTTTTTCATTTCCTCTTTATATGGATTATAATAATGATAAGTTTAATTAATATATATAAATATATATAATATTAATGTTATAATTATTATTTTTAAATAGTGAATTATTATTTACCTTTTGTTCATTCTATACATCGAAAACTAAAAACCTCGCATATGTGCACATACAAAACACTATCTCTATAAAGTGATGCAATTAATTTTTCATCACACCATTATAAAAAATTATATTAATTTTTTTATAATGAACTAATATGATAATTATGAATCTATTAAAATTTTATAGATGATTAAACCATGGCCAATGTGTAAAATCTAAACCGTTGACCACAAACATGAATGGAAAACGTACTAGTTTTCATCAGAATAATGACTTTAACAAATCATTAGTAATAAATGTGTAACTTGAAATTATAAGGGAATGATATATATATATAACTATATTAATTAATATAGTTCTATAATATATTTATAATAAATACATTTTTATTATATATGATGTCTGAATGAATATAATGAAATATAGGACATGAGGTAAGGGTTTATGTTACAATATCATTTCCTTTTGGGATTGTCTATGATAAATTTACATTAATTGAAATTATATGATATTTCCCCATTAAACCTAATATATTTTTGTTTTAATTTTTAATTTTTTTGTTTTTTGATGTTTTCATACCATTATTCTCTCTTTGGTACATAAGATGATTGATAATGTTTTTTAAGAAAGGCCATCCTTTTTTCATCTTTCCATGTGGATAATATTTATCCTCCTTATCCATGTTCTTAAAAAAAATTATTGATGTTCAAATATATACATAAATTTTTGATAAATATTATTTTTTATATATTATAATTCCATAAAAATGATTAAAATGAATCAATCCAAATTTTTATGCATGAATAAATTTAACCATTTTAGAGATGTTGGAAAAGAATGTTCCCTTTTGACTGATATGGAATGAAAACATTTTCCCACCATCAGGACCATTATTTGAATTGAAGATAACTTTACCTCGTTCATCAGTTATTACAAGAAAATATTAATCTCAGTATTAAGAATTTTTGTTTTTTAATATACTGGGGGAAAATGATATATTTTCTGTTTCAAAAAATAAGTTTTCGAATTCAATTTTAATGTTATTATTAATCTATGCCAATATCCATAAAAATTATTATTACCCACTAGGAATGTTTTATTTTAAAACCTTCCAAATTATTTTTATATATGAATTAAAATTTTTATGTTTTAAAGATGATTATATGAAAAAAAACACATTTTCCCCATGAGTTAATTATGTTATGAAAAAATGATTATAAAACCCGTTCCCTTTTTATAGGTTATGCTATAACGAATTTATTAATGTTTTCATGATATTAGGGGACACTTAGGTATAGTTTCCATTTACATATTTGTGGGACTAGAATTATATATCCCTCCAATGCATTGGGTAATGTAATATAAATATCTCCTAAGATGATGATTATAACTGTGTACATGATTGTGAATACATATGTTCACATATTGATTCATGAGTATGGTTGCTTCTTTTTATTACCAGAAGATAATGAATGGACATGATTATATATATATATATATATTTATATATATATATATATTCACATCATGATTGGTTATTATGATTGCTTCTAGATATTCTCATAATTTTATAAATGGACATGATTGGGAATATATATGTTCATAAAATTGTTATTTACTATACATATGATGCCACATGACTACACTATGACTACTAAATTATGAGTTATGATTTGACACAATAATGAATCATACATATGAATATGATTTGATATTGAGTAATTAAATTTTATTTTTATGGGTATGAATCTTTTTTATTATGGTATCATACCCTAATGAACATATTATTCTCAATTATGATTGATATATCCAATGTTTACACTTACTAGGAATTTAATATCTACCTTTATTTTTTTATGTTTCCCCATGATATGGATAATTTTTTTAAATATGGTATGTATGTGAAAGGAAAAAACGTGAGAAGAAATTTTTGGAAGATTTTGAAAATAATTTCTAAAATTAGTTGAATATCAATCTAGTATCTAATTAAAATGATCCTTTATATTTATGGTGTATGTATTATTATGACATTTAATGATTTTTAATATAAAATTAATTAATATTTATATATTTTATTCGAGTTTCACCTCATTTGGAATTAGATAATTATTTAGTTATTTTTTTATATTATTATCAGAAAACATTTGTTAAAACCATATAGATATGTTTATGTATAGAATAAAATCCTAATGTTTTATTAAAGTAGATATTTTATGGTTTCATGGAAATAAATTCAACTCATGGATACAAACTAGTGGATGTAGGATTTGGAATAGATGAACCTAGGGGTAATAACCTTTAAATGTTTGGTTTGGTATTATCTCAATATTCACGATATGGAAGATAAAGAGGCATAACTACACAACATAGTTGACACTCCAATGTTTTATACTTTTGTTAAGTTATATTCCTTTTATGAATAATTATAATGCATTAGTGGATATTTTTTATGACAACTTATGATAAGAAATAATTATATGAGAGGATCATAATGTTTCATGGTTTGAAGGATGGTGTTATAATTTAGGACATATTAAGAACTATATTCATTTTCATATGATTTATCACTTTTATGACTAATTCTCACACCATTTTTTTTAGTTTATGGTTGAAATAATAAGGAACCATGTTAAAAATGTGTGTGAAGGATAATGTGGTCATTTTTTAAATGAGAAACCAATTAGTATAAAATGTGGAGTAAAAAATATTATGGTTATATCTTAACAACTATCTTCATTCCAGAATAAAATCAAGAAAATATGTGATTTCCTTGAAAAACCTAATAAGAGAAAAATGGATTTTTATGGTAATCAAGTGATGATGACTAAAGAGGAAAGATAATATAATTTTCTATATCTAAAAAATATGGAAATAAGTATATGGGGCATGTCTCAATGAAACATGAATATGTGTTATGTGTAGAAATTAGGGTTTAAAATCCATAAATATAAAAAAGAAATATTCGGTCAGTGAAATTGAAGAGTATGATATTTTTCTAGGGGGGACAATTGAGTAGGGGATTGTAATTTTTTTATGAATTGAGGATTTATGGCTGAAAATGATGAGAATATAATGAACATTTCAAATTTATAAATTATTATTAATGTTAATACTTAGAGTCTTGATAAAATAAAGATTAATGAATCTTAATCCATGATAAATATTTAATATTGTTAGATTAATACATAGAATAGTGAATAATGGTTAACTTTTTTTAGGAATAATGAATGATTGAAGTGTCTACATGAATTGTTTTGAGAGTTATGATGTAATACAAGGGTTGTTATGTCTAATAATGTTCTTTTGTTTAAAGTAATTGATACCTTTTGGAAATTTTATGTGATGGTAGTACTAATGGTAAATGTTTTTGAGTTTTAATAAATGATTGACATATTTTGTGACACTATGTTTTAACATTTTATTTGAGAAAGAATTTTATACTATTTTGGGAACATTATAAGATTATAGTTAATGAAATGTAATTGTATAACATGGGAATTTAAGTCAAAGAGGTTTTTATTACCTATTTGACATTTGGAAACATATGATAAATGATATCGATAACCTTAAAATGTAATTTTATTACATGGTGATATTTTTGTTACATGTTTTTAGGTAATACACCTTTTTAGTATACAACATTATAACTGATTAATATTGTTCGGTGATAAATTTTATGTCTTGTTTAGAAGAATATGTGAAAAATAGTTCTGATTTTTGGTTTTGAAGTCGGTTAGATATATTTTGGAAGTGTTTTAAGATTAATTGTTTGTGAAATGACTTCAATTGAACATTGGATATTATTATTGGCTTTTTTGAGATTAATGTAAAATTTCTTCATATGAAGGTCTTTTTTTATCATAAATTTTGTTAACCATTTTTTATTTGGTAAATGTCACACCCGCCTGCTTAAATTAATTTTTTATTTTATTAATTTTTTTCCTGGGTTCTCTCACCATGGTCCGGGCGGGGTCCCAGACTAATTTTCTTGTCATTTAATATTTTTAGTGGGTTTCGGACCTGTGCACGGTCACCGCACGGTGAGTGGTAGTTATGCTGTCAGCACGGGTTCTCGCGCAAAGGCTCGTCATATAGAATAAATAAATATTTATATAGATAAGCTAAGTTGAATGTTTAATTTTTGATAATAATAATGTTATCATGTAATTAATAATAATGTTATTAATGAGGTGTTTATTTTTATTATTATTATTTTTATCATTATTCTTATTATTATTATTTTTATAATGATTATTTTTGTTAATAAATTATCTTAATATTATCTTTAATTTTGTTATTTATATTATTATTATTATTGGTATTACTATTATTATTATTATTATTATTATTATCATCATCATCATCATTTATATTATTATTATTAATTATACTTTTATTAACATAATAAAATGGAGAAAAATAATAATAAGAATCACTAACCTAAACCCACCCCCCCCCCTTTCTCCCCATTCCCTGCGCGATCCTCCCCCACTTTCTCCCCATCCCCTATGCGATCTCCCCCTTTCTGCCCATTCCCTGAGTGAGCTGCCCCCCGCAGGCCTTCGCTGCCAGCCCCTCTTCCCCAGCCCTCTTCTGCTCCGCCTCTCCCAACCGCCACCCACCCACAACGCTTTACTACCTCGTACTCTCCTCTGCCGCCAGCAGCCTACGCGGTCCCAACCTCTGGCCCCTCCACCGACTTCTAGCCGAGCTCCGGTGAGCCCTGCCTCTGGCCCCTCCAGTGACTTCTGATCGAGCTCCGAAGAACCCCCCCCCCCCCCTGCTCAGCCCCTCCTTGCTCTGACCCTCCTTGCACGACCTCCTCCTTTCCATTTCTCTCCTCCGCCAGCCGCAACCACCTTCGTCGGTTCCATCTCTGGCCACAACCTCCCTCTCTGGCATTCTCCTCCTCTGGTGTGTTTCTTTGTCAATTTTAGGGGTTTATCTGAACCCTAAGATTGAGGTATAATTTTTGTGTGTTCCTCGATTTTTAGGGGGTGCGAAAGGTCTACGAAATCCTCTAATCCCTTCTATTGAGACACGGTTGTATTCGCACACCGCCGAGGTAGGTGAATTCACGTATTTCATTTCTGGAGCACTCCATTAATACTTCTTCACTTTCATTTAGTTTTGAAACTTGATTCACAGTTTAATTGTGCCTTTAATTTAACTGCTATAGTGTTCTTAAATATTTAGAGTTTTCTAAAAGTATGCTTTGAATCAGTTCCTAGTTTATATTTGAATGTCTCTATGATGATATGTTTGATTAGGCGTCAAATTTTACTTGGATGATTTTTAAAATATGATTTAGACCTCGTTTATGTATGATTTTAGTCTGATATGGTGTTTTCAAACTGATATAATTTGTTAAGAGTAAAATTTGAAATGACCTCCTATTTAAATATTATGTTTTTTTGTGCACTCTAACATGTTTTATGAGTTATGTGTGTACTATGAAAAGTGTTTTTCATTAAATTCTTGTTATGTATTTGCTTTTCGGATTATTTTTTTAATGATGTATTGGGTTTCATTTATGTGAGAACCCTGGTTGAGTCATTTGATGAAAATTTATAAATTGTGCGAGTTGCGAAACTTATTTTTGAAGGGCTTTGGTGTGAGTCTGATTTCATAAGAGTATTTTGGATGTGTGTGTGGAGGGAGTCCATGTTGTGATACTTAGAAGTGTTTTATAAATTGTTTAAATGATTTATTAAAATTTGTAAGTGATTGTAAATCATGTATCTAAATGGTTTTGGTGTCGCATAAAGAACAATTATCTTTTTTATGGTAAAGAAGCACTTTTGACATCTTTATGTGTGTTGGGTTATTTTCATCCTATTTTGAAATAAAATTTGGTTTCAGAAAGGGTAAAGACCCATTTGGTAAATGAGGTGTGTTTTGGGTGTGTGTTGGAACGTGACGGCCCGTTTGGCACTTTTAGCTTTAGTGTAATGTTTGTGTTGATTCTTTGAGATGACGACGTTTTGATTATTGTATGCCACTTTATCAACATAAGTATTTTGAAAATGGTATCAAATGGTTTTAATGGTTCATGGCATGACAGCCTGACTGGAACTTTGTTAATGTGAAATGTTTGAATGTGTGTTTGGGGGCGCTCATGTCTAAGGTAACCCTTTATGGGTGAACGCATAGGAAGCGTCCGTGTTTGGGGTAGGCAAGTGTGGTGAGATGAGTCACGCGTGCGAGGGCCTCCTACTTATACAGTATTATTTTAACCACCAAGGGTTCCTTTGAGTATTTTAGATATCGAGTGACGGTTGTTGATCAACCCCGATTAGATGGGTTGGTACCCCCTGGATTTGTTGTTAGGCCAGGTGGGCATTGCCACTGGATTGGTCAGTTAGGGGGGCCAGTTGGTTATAGACTTAGGAGCTTCACCATATGCTGGTAGTTGGTTCTAAAATTGAGTGCATCCAGGGGTCTTCTAGGGATGTTTAGGATCACCCATGGTTACTGGTTTATTTTCATTCCTTGTTTACTTTTCATGCACTAGTTTATTTTCATCTTGCCCTTTTACTTGTTTTACTCTATCACAACATTGGTTTACTGTGTTTTGGATTTTATTTATAAAATAACAAATGATTTTAGACAAAAAATGTTATTTGGCGTGAGTTGGCTTTTTAAATGGGAAAAACATGTTTCTTTTTTACAAATGAGAAAAACCTACTTTTATAATTTTCTTTCAAACTTGCATTAATGGATTGCTTCGGGAAGGGAAACGTTGGGTTCTGTGATTCATTTTGGCATCCCTACTGATCATTTTAATGCTCACACCAATTTTATCTTTTTAGTTGTAGGTTTCCTTGTTCAGGTTTTCTTGGATGAGTTGCTCGTTGTTGGAGAAAAGTCAGCCTTTGGTTGGGAGGTGACATGAAAGGTCACGTGGAGGTATGTTTATTTTTATTTTCTTTCCGCTGCTAGTGTTATGTTTATCAGTTGTTGTATTTTTCTGAATTGTTGTTTATTTGGTTTTTTCAGGGTCCAAATCATTCCCATCGATTAAACTTTGATGCATGGCACTAGTTGCCAGCCCGTGGGGATCGGGAATTCCCTACGGGCCATGCTGCTGGCCGGCTCAGGTGACCGGTTTAGGGTCAACCCGAGTTGGTTCTTGAAAAAATGGTATCAGAGGTGGAACTAGTTATTTGGGGTGTCTGGTAGATAGAGATTAGGATTGTTGGGACTCGAGAGGTAGGTACGGGAAGGACGTTATGAACCCTCGCCCGTTCCACACCTCGATTCTCCAGGGATAGTCTGGGAATTGAGTCTTTGTTTCGTTCTAGTTTGTTTGGATTGGGGGATGAAAATGGAGGTAAAATGATGTTACGTCATGATCTCACATGGAGTAGTGATCCATGTGGAGTCCGGGTACACGGTTTGAATTCCTCCTAGTCATTGACGCTTACTTCGGGCATGGCCCCCTACCATGTCTCCAGGTTAAGTGTGACCGCTAGTCCCTCAGTCCAGTGGTTTGATGCAAGTTGAGTATCGTTTTTGTTCTAGTTGGTGTAAGGGTGTTTTTGAAAATGAAAAAAAGGGTTTTTGAAAATGGTACTGATTTCTTTTAAATGACTTTAAATTTATGAAATGGGTTTTAAAACAAACTGGAAGCCTTTGGTTTGGAAAACTGGTGTTTTCTTGGAAATTGGTCAAGAATGGTTTGGGGTGAAACCTCAGGTACTCTTTATGAATGTTTGCACATGTGAGAGGATGTGTGGAAAGTGCGTGTTGGTTCGTATGAATGAATGTAGATGAAGGCATGTGCAACGGTTCATGGGATTACCAGGGTGTGTTTGAAATTAAAGGCTTGACCTTGTTTTCTAAATTGGATTTTAAAGAGGAAAATGGTTTTGGAAAGTGATTTTGGTTTGAAAATCAAATTTGGTATTTGGAAAGTGGTCTTGAAAGAAAGTGGTTTTGAAAAAAAAGGTGATTTTGGAATCTAAAATGGAACAAGAATTTTGGATAGGGAATTTTGGGTTGTGTTTGTGGTTGTTTGGTTTTTTTTAGCTGGTTGTTTTGGATGAAGGCACTTTCATTGATGTTTCTTCGGCCTGATATTGGTTTTGGTTCTGTGTTTTATCTGTTGTTCCAAAAATTCCACCCAGAAAGGTCCCCAAGGTTTCTGATAAGTCATGCCCAGTTTTTTTCCTTCTCAGACATTGCCTATCCTTCGCGATAATCTGGGTCCATTAGAAGAAGCAGAATGGCTTGAAGGGGTCGAGCATGCCTTCAGGGTTTTGGGAACTCTTGAAGCTATTAGAGTGCATGCTATTTTGGGTCTATTTGAAGGTCCAGCTCTGGACGAATGGGATTTAGTGTCCCCACCGTCAGTGCGAGTTGGGATGACATGGGATGTCTTTAAATCTGTCTTCATCTGATGGTTTATACATGAAGAGGTAAAGATGAAGAAAAGGGAAGAGCTCATGCGTATTCAACAAGGCCAACGAATGATGAAAGCATATGTTGACCATTTCAAGTATCTTGTGTCCTTTTCTCTAAAGGCAATGTCATAGGATCTGATTAAAACTTATCTCTTGATTGGGGGTCTTCACCAAGAGATCAAGGAGCGGGTTCTCCTTTATAAAGACCATAGTTTTGAGAAGTTGGTGGATGAGGAATTCTTAGCTGAATTGGTCCCCGGAGCACAGGTGCTTGGCAATCCATCATATCCAGTGACTCATGAGGGTTCCCCATCTAGCGAGAAGGATTTACTAGAAAAACTTGTTCAAAAAGATTCCACTATAGTGACTTTGGCTTCTAGTTTGTCAGACTGTTCCGTGGTGTGCCACCAGTGTGGCCAGTTCGGGCACGTGAAGCCGTCATGTCGCACCCCTCTTAAGATATGCCATTGTTTCGGGTGTCTGGGTCATCTCGAGAAGTTTTGTAGGATGTGTCTCCTGAAGAAGACGTTGTGACTAGAGGAATTTCAGTGTCTGACTGTGTGGAAGGAGATGCTCCAGCCATCAGGGTGCCAACCATAGTCCTTGGGGTGAAGCTCACGTGCAGTCAGGTTTTACAAGGGGTGTGAAGCCTTGGTTCGGGTCTTGTGTTTCATGTCGGCAGTAGAACATTTAAAGTCTTTTCTTTTTCATTTTTTACTGTTAAAGTTTTGACGTTATAAGTTCATCTTTTCATCATGTAGTTATAGTAGACATGTTGTTTTGTAATCAAACATGTTTTGTTTGTCTGATCATGGTTTTCTGAATTGTTCTTTTTCTTAAAAGTGTGTTTGATCCTTGTATATGTTGGTCGTGGTTGGAGGCGTTTTTTTGGAGATGTAAGTGCCTGCGGAGGAGTCAAGGATTGTGGATATACTCGGGTTCAATGTGGGGATCATGTTCATCTCGATGGTTTTTCTCTAGTTTGTGGGGATATTGGAATGGGTCCAGAGTTCCATGTTTTAGCGGAGGTGTAGTTTCGCTCGTTCTATAGAAGATAGTTTGGAACGGTTGGGAGTTCCCACATCGACACCCATCCCGGGGCGGTATGTTTGAGTGTTAAATTTCTTTATTAGTTGAAATCTTGTTTAAATTTCTTTATGTTTGAGTGTTCTACCATTCTTTTATTGTGTGGTTCCTTTCAGTTTCAGTCGGGCATGAACTCTCGTTCTATCTATTGTTCGGTCGGGTGACTTTTTGGGGGCAGAAAGTGTCTGTGGTGGGGAGAATTGTCACACCTGCCTGCTTAAATTAATTTTTTATTTTATTAATTCTTGTCTTGGGTTCTCTCTCCAAGGTCCGGGCAGGGTCCCGGACTAATTTTCTTGTCATTTAATATTTTTAGTGGGTTTCGGACTCATGCACGGTCACCGCACGCTGAGCGGTAGCTATCCAGTCAGCCCAGGTGTCGCGCAAAGGAACTTCATATAGAATAAATAAATATTTATGTAGATTAGATGAGTTGAATGTTTAATTTGTGATAATAATAATGTTATTATGTAATTAATAATAATGTTTTTAATAAAGAGTTTATTTTTATTATTATTATTTTTATCATTATTCTTATTATTATTATTTTTATAATGATTATTTTTGTTAATATATTGTATTAATATTATCTTTACTTTTGTTGTTTTTATTATTATTATTTTTGGTATTATTATTATTATTATTATTACTATTATTATTATCATCATTTTTATTATTAATATTAATATTACTTTTATTAATATAATAAAATGGAGAAAAACAATAATAAGAATCCCTAACCTAAACCCCCCCTTTCTCCCCATCCCATGCGCGATCCGCCCCCCCTTTCTCCCCATCCCATGTGCGATCCTCCCCCCTTTCTCCTTATTCCATGCACGAGCCCCCCCCCCCCCCCCGTAGGCCTTCGCCGTCAGCCCCTCTTCGTCGGCCCTCGTCTTCTCCGCCTCACCCAGCCGCCGCCCCCGCACAACACCTCGCCACCTCCCGCTCTCCTCCACTGCCAGCAGCATTCGTGGCCCCGACCTCCGGCCCCTCCAGCGACTTCCAGTTGAGCTCCGGTGAGCCCCGCCTCTGGCCCCTCCAGCGAACTCCAGCCAAGCTCCGACAAACCCCCCTTCTCAGCCCCTCCTTGCTCCGACCCTCCTTGCACGACCTCCCCCTTGTCGGTGCTCTCCTCCGACAGCCGCGACCGCCTTCGCCAGTTCCATCTTCAGCCGCGACCTCCCTCTCCAGCGTTCCCCTCCTCCGGTGCGTTTCTTTGTCAATTTTAGGGGTTTCATCCAAACCCTAAGATTAAGGTATAATTTGTGTGTGTTCCTCAATTTTTTGGGGGTGTGAAAGGTCTGTGACGTCCTCTTCTCCCTTCTGTTGAGGCGTAGTTGTATTCGCGCACCGCCGAGGTAAGTGAATTCATGTATTTCATTTCTGGAGCACTCCATTAACACTCACTCTCTTTCATTTAGTTTTTAAACATGATTCGCAGTTTTGTGTTGCCTTTAATTTAACTCTTATGGTGTTCTTAAATCATTAGAGTTTTCTAAAAGTATGCTTTGAGTCAGTTCCTAGTTTATATCTGCATCTATATGCGATGATATGTTTGATTAGGCGCCAAATTTTACATGGATTATTTTTAAAATATGATTCGTACCTCCTAGATGTTTGATGTTTGTCTGATATGTTTTTTTCAAACTGATAGAATTTGTTAAGAGTATATTTTGAAATGACCTCCTATTTAAATATTATGTTCTTTTGTGCACTCTGACATATTTTATGGGTTATGTGTGTACTACGAAAAGTTTTTTTCATGAAAGGATCATTATGTATTTGGTTTTAGGATGATTTTTTTTAATGATGTATTGGGTGTCATTTATGTGTGAACCCTGTTTGAGTCATTTGATGACAATTGACAAATTGTGTGAGATGCGAAACTTATTTTGGAAGGGATTTGGTGTGCGTCTGATTTCAAAAGAGTATTTTGGATGTGTGTGTGGCGGGAGTCCATGTTGTGATACTTAGAAGAGTTCTATAAATTATTTAAACGATTTACTAAAATGTTTATGTGATTTTGAATCATGTATCTAAATAGTTTTGGTGTAAAAAGTAGAAAAATAAATCAAATCATTTTAAAAAATTAAAATGAATTTTTTGGTAATAATTATGGTGTTACATGAATTTCATGGTTTATTATAAAGTATCATTAGTGTTGTGAGTTTTTATACAATAATTAAATTATATTATTAATATGTTTAATGTCAAATTTTATGAATAGTTCTAAAAATAAACCTCAATGGTATTTAATTTTGAAAAAATATTTTTAAATTAGTAGAAAAATTATAGATTTACTAAATATTTTACTCTAATTAGAAATAGTGTATCATATCTATCATTTTCCATATATGATCCCATTTACATTTTAGAATCATATTATTGTTTATTAATGAATTAATATATTTTTACTGGGGTAAGGGTCAAAAAGTGTTAATGGGGGGATAAAATAAATAGATAAGGGTTAAGATAACATAAAATATTTTCTAAATACTCTTGTTTGTTTGAATTTAGACCCCATTTCTTCCCAAAATATTTTTTGAGAAAAAATAGAGCTCAATTTATATGAGAGTGTCATCATAATATTTTAATTATCATAGTGATTACATGTGTCCAAATTATAAAACCTTAATATTTAGAAAAGGATAAAAAAATCAATAGCTTATACGACAAAGAACACCATGATTAAATTAAGCACAAAATATTATAGTTTAAATAGGAATATTATAATATATCCATTTAAATATATAGTATGAATTTGAATAAACAAATTATTAAATATATATAATGTTCCTACATAAAAAATGTGTTTATTTACTCTTAGAAAATAAGAATTAATATATTTTTTAATGTTATATTATGATTCAAAAATATGTTCCCTTCAAAGAATGATTTTTTAGGGTGAGAAAATATTATATTTAATTTATAAAACTTTAAGAATACTTATTTTATTCATATATATTCATTTTTAAAATCTCCATTTTAAAATTATCTCATAGTTATTTTCAAAGTATTTTATTAAAATATTTTTTTTCAATTAATAGTAAAATATACTGAATTTTTTTTAAAGTGTATTTTATGTCAAGAATTTATAAAATTTTAATTTTTTAAAAATTAATTTAAATTAATATTAGTTCTATTATATTTTTAGTAATCCAATTTATTTCACTAGAATAAATTTTATGGTGGAATTTGGTATTAAAATATTTTTATATATATAATACTTTTTTATGAGAAACTGTTTTACGTTGCCTTCAACATTTTTTTCTTATATGAATACCTTCCACTTATATATATTTATTATTAAATATGTATTACTTATTTTTAATTAGAGAGTCTATTAATTATAAATAGTTCCCTTTTATTTTTGTTAAATATGATTAGTAACCAATATAATTTTTTTCAACTTGGTAATTGGAAAATGCACAAAATAATGTTAAAACATTAGGATGCGGCCTTAAAATTTCTATAAAACATACCTTTATCCTATTATATGGATTTATTTAATCCATTTGTATCTTGATATTATTTTATATATACATTTGGTAAAATATCTCATTTATTATGACATTTTTATTAATTTATGAAATGAATAAATAAAAAAGGATACTCTCTTGACATCAATTTCAATAAATTTTTTACATAATGATAAAATGGGTATAAGTTTATTTCTAAAAGATTATTTGAAAAAACTAATTATTTTTTATGATATAAATATATAAATAATTTATATTAATTTAATAATCACCTTAAATGTTTATGGAACACTAACACTACATTTATTAAATTATTAAAAAAATAAAATAAATGATTTTTATAAAATTAAAAGTAGTATAATTATAGTCAATAATTATGTTCGAATAACTTTATATATTAATATAATATATTATATTTTTTAAAAGGGTTATAAGATTAAATTTCATATAATTAGAGTTATTAATTATGTTTGAAGAATTAAAAGTTGTTTTTTATAGATTAATATGGATTGGGAGTGCAGGACCAATCCTTGTCTTGTGATGCTATTAGAGATAGAAATTTTGGTATTTACTATCTTTTTTATATACATGTATGAACATATTATTTCCATTGTTATAACTCCATGACATACTCATCATTTTTTTATGGTGCCACATTTGGCATTATGTCTTATTATTATTTGGATGATTTACCTTCACTTCTCTATTTTTCATTATTATGATTCCTCTATTTATTCACTATAACACCATTATGCAATTATAATTTTGAGGGTATATCTCCCCACAATACCATCATGGACCCTCACTACTAGTCAATAAACTCTATCGTATGGGGAGGCACACATGAGGCTTTTTGACCAACCTATTTTGGTTACTTATGAGTGAAATAAATTTGGGACATTATATATTCCAATTTTTTTTCTTTTACAATTTTTTCAAGACTATAATATTTCTATGATACTATTATTGACTTTAATTTTAAATTCTAGTTTTTTTATTTACTTTTGGTTTTTTTCTTATTATACTATTTTTAATTTTATATAAAATCTTTATCATTCATATATATTGTTATATGATGATGTAATAAATTATTTCATCCTTTTTTTATTATATATTATACTTTATTATAATATAAAATATGTTCTAAGTATAAAACATTGAAATTTATTTCATATTGAAAACATTTAGGTCATTATGTTCTTCCAAAATTTTGAAAACGTATATTTTCTTATTGTATAAAACATTGTCCCTAAGATCCATTCTCTTTATTAGATGTTATAATGACAAAATAATAAATTATTTAGTTAATACACATATAGATTTAATACATGTAAATGATTGGATATGTTATTACTTAGTAGTGATACATGGGCCAAATTATTAACTTCATAATGGTTTAGTGGAAGTGAAATTTGATAAACCATGTATCCTATATGATAAAGCATTATAAAGGGTTCAATTTACCAATGGTTCAGCTTTCCCTTCTTGAATAACCTTGATAATCTCTGCCATGGTGATATTCAAAGGTATAACATATCTACAAAATTTAACTTTAGGACTCATCAGTGATTATCAGTATAATTATTTTGTTGACTCAATTATGATATGATGTGTTTTTGAATAACATGGACTATCTCTATCACTTCTTCAATAAGTTTTAGTCCCAATGTCATTTTTTCTCCAACTACATCACAAAATGTTTTAGTGTTGCATATTTTCCCACTAAGGTCTTCATACGGGTCCATCTGAATGGGTTAGTTAAATAAATTACTATTTTATGTCTTGATTAATGGAATATATTGATATAAACCCAAATTTAATTTCATAGATCATGTACTAAGCATATAATATAGATTTTGAATGGCCCTTTCAGATTATACATTTATTTAATGTGATATTTCATAAAAAAATTCTTTATGCTCAATGATTTTTGAAGCCTCAGCTAAAACATTACATTATACTTTTGATCTTGATCTAGTACATTTAATATAGGTGTTACATGTAGCCTCCAAACGTATCTGATGTATATCTTGGTATTTTTTTCTAAGTTAAAATTCCTCCTAAATAGTGATTATGTATTTATATTTTAAAAAATATCTACTATAACCATTATGTAGTTATTTCAATTGTTTTTATTTGATATGACTTTGATAAAATCCATGGTTATATTCTCCCATTTCTATGTTAGTATGGGTAATAGATATATTTTCCCCTTGTAATTTCTTCAATATACCTTAAATTTTTTGAATCCCAATTGTATTGATATATATACAACAATATACTTATTCATATTATACTAAAATAAGCTATGTTGGATATATCTGTAAATCCTTGCGATTCAGGGGTGGATAGAGAATGATTAGGTATGTGTATCATTAAATAGATACATTTTTATATTAGGATTTTATAGTACATATAATCATACCCTAAAATCATAAAACTCAATATTTATCAATGTTGAACTATTATATTACCCATTTGAATATGTATCCACCTTTTATTAAATATTCACATAACCACTTTCAGTTATTTTAATATTCTTAGGGATAAATAGTTAAGAAATTATTTGAGAAGTTTAGGATGTTGTTCCTTATATTATGATCCACATTCCAATCCTTTTCATGTCAAATATGGTTAGATACCATTATATCCTCATCATGGATATGTTTACAAGTTTTTTACTTATATATTATATCATTCTATTTACCTTTACATTATTTTAATAGATTTAGTATCCATAATGTTTAATAAAATATAATTATCTTTGTTATTGTATTCCGATCACCTTTTATGAGAATATATAATTCAGAATTTTTTATTAGTATATTGATAACAGTCTTCGAACTATATAATTCATTTATTTATAAATCATTATTAAAAATAATATAATATTTCATAAGTTTGAACCAATGGGAAGGAAAATTATTTAAAATACCAAAATAAGAAAATGGAAATAAAAAAATGAAACAAAATGACTTTTTTAAAAGATGTGAATGAAGTAAAGTGAAGACTTATGAAGAACCAGTGAGAAAGTGAAAAAGACATTGTGTGAAAAGAATAAAAATGACACAAGGGTTGAGCACTAGAGGATTTTAGGGGTACCATACTAAACTAAATCAATAAAATAATCTATGATCATGGATCAAGATTAAACATATTATTGTTGAAATCTATGAATAAAATGAGTTGAAGCAAAAATTATCACTAGTATTCATCATTATTCAATGGAATATCCTAAGAAAATATTTTTCAATCAAAAAATCAACAAATAAATGGATCTTTAATGGAGAAGAACATCAAACTTTTCTATATTAAGTAATTTAGTTTAATTTTTTATGGAAATAGATACATTATTTCTCATCCATTGGTACATAGAATAGGGTAAATGTGGTGTTCATGAAATAAAAAATGGCAGCACTAAATAAGAATATCATAATTCTAAGCATATAATGAATCCACCTTATTTTTTCTATTTTTGTGAATAATTAATTAACTTGGGTCTTCCAAGAATTATCTTACTCTAGAAACATTTTTCAATTTATCTCTAGATAATAGATAAATTAAGGTAGTGAATGAATCCCAAGAATAGAAACAAACCACTATGATTTATTGTGTGAGAACAGAAAAAGAAATACAATTCATATCATTCAATCCCCCTACAAGGGTTTCATTACACTTTTTCAAGACAGAAAAAATAACATAAAATGAATTAATCTTGAATAAAGTAGTTAATAAAGAAAATATGAGAAGAAAATGTAGTTCTTATTTATTAATAATAATCCTCTCTCTTGGTCTAGTTATCTCTACATGTATACTTTAAACATTTTCCCATGCTTCTAACCTCACCCCTCTTGTCCCTTCTACTTCTATCTAAATAATTTCTAGCATATTAATATCTATAATCCCAATTTTAAATGAATATATATGCTAATATGAACATAATCTCATCTCTATAACTCACATAAAGCATCTTCATCTTGAATCATCAGTCTTCTCATGGCTTCAGTCACTATACGTCATCTTCCTCTTTGTAACTCATATAGAACTCCCTGGAAAAAAATCAACCACCACATGGTTGATGATTATCTTTTAAATATTCCTAATAAATATTTAGATACTCTCACCTTTATTTTATCTTCATAATCTCAAAAATATCTTTCATTTTAAATTTATAAATTAAGGGATGACACTGAATTTTTAAATTTGTAGCTTCGGACTTTTTTAATTATCCAAATGATTGAACCTTATGTTATCTTCAATTGTTCCCTATTAAGTGTCTTGAAAACTCTACGTTGGGAACACTATGAATCCCACTTACAAAATTTTCAATTTGGATTCTTTACCCTAAAAAGTTACCCAAAAACCCTCTGAAGCTACTTAAGAATGCTATGAATTCCCTATGCTTCGAACAAAATCATGTGTGATGCATAAAATGTGATTAAAATTCATATCATACCTAGTTTTAATATTTATGAAATGATATCTTATTAATTCAGGTCTTGTGTCTTATGAAATTTCAAATAACCTTAATAATTTCCCCTCACAAGCATGAAATTAGACATACAAATAGGTCTTGGTAAACTTTATGAAGAGGGTACCCTATAATGTTGTTATATACCATATTAAAATAGACAAGATGTAACCAATGCACAAGATTTTGAAATTTATCAATTCAAAATACATAATTAAACTTAAATAAATTCCAAAAAACAGTAGAAGAATAAAAATTATTCCAACAATGAATATTAAATATATAAATATGTAACTTTGATAGTAATTCCAAAAAATATATTTTATTAAAAAATATCCCAAAATAATATTTCAATTAAAAATCCACCAAAATTATCAAAAAAACTCTATGAAGAAACATTTTATCAATTAGGTACCAAAAAAAATTTCATTAATATATTTAAATAATAAAAATTTTATTCCAAAATGACTAAAAACCTAAATACATCCAATTAAGACACATTTATATTGAAAAAATAATTTCTTTATGAAAAATAGATGTGTTTATCATGTATTAAAAACCCAGATGAAATTACATCACACATAATAAATTTTTCCCCTTAATAAATTATTTTAACATACTTAGTGAATAAAAAAGTAATATTAAAGATGAAAAAACTATAATTCCCATAATTATGTTAGTTTTAACTATTTTCCCCCATAGACTCTTTCATGCAAGATTATATGATTTCTTTTTAAAAATAAAGAGAGTTTGGAAAAAAGTTAGTTCCCAATTTTATAAATATGATCAAATTTTAAAATTTTGAGATAAATTATGACAAGTTAAATTTCCATCCAATTATTCATATAATATTTATTTTTTTCCATGGAAAACAAATACACATAATTTATCATAAAATTTAACTACAATCCCATTATGGATTAATGTTTTAAAAAATTAATAATAAATCATAATTAACATATCAATAGTCATAACATATAAATTAAAATCAAAAAGTACTATGAGTTAATTTTTAGTATATTTGAATGAAAATAAAATTAATTTCAATCCAATCAAGAATATAAAATTCAATGATGATTGTAAAACCTATCACCAATAGTTAAATAAACATAAGTGTTTTGGGAGAGAAATAAAAATACAGTATTGAGTCAATATAGAAATAAAAAAAATAACAACAATAAAGTAACTAGAGAGCCTTTAAACAATAGAAAAAATATTATCCACTAAAAATGAAAACTGATTCTAAAAAATAGTTAATTTTGAAATAAGTTTTGGTTACATTGAAGTTAACTATAAGAAATATTGTTTTCCATAGTTAGAGACCCATACGCAAAAATTAAAACTGAAAATTTTCCCTAACATTGATACTTAAGTAGGAAGAAATAATTTATGTTGTTTATCTTTAAAAAATCTTAGAAATTCACCAATGTAAATCATGTTTAAATATTCAAAGTAAACTCAAAATAGGAAGTTACCACAAATAACAAGAATTTTTTCATTCATATTTTTTAATGTATGTTCATTTTCAATCAAAGAAATGGAAATTTCATGAAATATTAGTAAAATAGAATGTTTATGAAATTTATATGTGGAGTAAATTAGGGTATAAGTAAAGGTTTCAATTATAATTAAAATTTATTTTAAATAAAACAGACTAAGGAAATAATAACACCATGAAATTTATAAAATAAAATTTAATTCAGTTCCAAACATTTAAAAAAATTCCACAACCCAAATTTAGAGCGTATAATAGAATATAAATTAATATTAAAAAATATTTTTTCAATTATTAATACAATGATAAATTTATAATTCATTCATAATAGGTGATGAAAAATAAAAAAACCTAATGGTTGGAGTTCTTCTTTGGTTCTTGATCAAATTTATCACTTTCCTTAAACACTTAAAGCACCACCAGGATTTTCAAATTAAATTACCTAGAAAAGTAGAACATATGATTCATTATATTCAAACATTTTACATAAAGACATAAAAAATGTAAAATTTGAGAGTATGTTCAAATGAACCTCGAAGACATCGATGGTTCAATTTTAACTGAGGTAAAGCATGGGTAGGGATAATAATGGGAAATTCACAATCACAGGGTGGGGAAATTTATTAAAATGAAATAAATAATGATTAATTTTTTTAAAAAAATGGGTTTACACCCATGAAATAATATGTTTAAATTTATTATACATACATCCTCCCAAAAAAATATTATAACAATCACACAGAGGGTGATATTTAATTATGATTGTTATTTCACCTATTTTTGAGTGATCTTCATCAATATATCTTTCCATTTATAAAATGCTAGTATCTATTAATGTTTCCATGGTGTATCTAATTCTAAAGTAATATGATCACTACTATATTTTTTTATACCAAAAAAACTCACTAACTAGATTGTGGGTCGAATAGATAGGACGTGAAAAGTAAAAAAATATATCAAAAATATCATTCTCCATGTGGTTATCCACACTTTATGCATTCCAAAACTCAAAAAAATTGAACCATGAACTATAGGAACTTATTCAATGTCTCTCAAATGATCTACCCTCATAGTTAATTGTTTATTGGATCCATGATAAGCATTGTTAATATCTCCAATAAATTACATAATTTCAATGGCTAAAAACCCATCCTATGAAAATATTTTGATAACACAAATATAAATTCTATCATATTTTATAATTTTTCATATATTATCATTTTTTGACATGGTTTTATGATTAGGAATACATTTTTATAACTTTTATAGGATGATAATTACTCTCAAGCATTTAATAAATATTGGAATAGTTATTTTTAGTAGAAACTCATTTGAAAAGACTCACAAATCTTAAGATTAATGGTGGAATTATACAAATCCAAACTTCATTTAAGGGAGAGATATTTTTCCAAAATAGTGTATTTTTAGGTTTTTACAATAGTCTAATAATTATTCTTAATAAATACACTTTTCATGTTGGACCACTTCATGGTCCATAGATATGAGTTCCCTAATTCTACTCTAAGGTCTCTCTAATAATTTAGGTTCTATAGTAGATTCATATTCAAAAAAATACCTTAAAAAGTTCATAAATTTATCCTCAAATTATTTTTTCATAATATCCATGACTATCCTTCCTTATTTTATCTCTAAAGACCTTTTTAGCCTCATTAATTAGATTATAACTTAACATTAGGGTGGATTTTATAAAGATGTTAAAATCTTCTGGAACATCATTAACATGAAAAAAAATACCTTTGAGACATTTACAATTAACCAAAAGTAGAAACGGATGGTCTACTAAAAATTATTGTCACCATTTTATAAACATTCATTTAAAGCATTAGGAAATTATTTGGTAAAGTTAGCTTCTGCGCACTAAATAATAGGTTATCCACTCTTCCAATGGGGTGAGTGATGGACCTATCAACCAACTATAGAGAACTGGTAGAGAATTTATACTCTACTGGACATAATTATTAGAAAAATTAGTATGAAATAAGATAAAAACTAACTCATATATCACAAAAGTTATTTTTATCCTCAATTTATCTTGTTTTTAAATGAATTAAAATTATTTAAGGGACTTGTTTTTTAAGGTATCTTACTTTAAAGAATATAACTATATTTTTTTAATTATGTTTATGGTGTAAATGCATTCAAATTTTCTTATTAATCAAAAAACCATTATAAACTTCATGTAAGAAAGGATGCTTTTAACTCCACCACAAAGGGAATATTATTGTTTAATTTGTTGAAAATTTCATGGAATTTCATGGAATGTCATGGAATTTCATTTCATTAGGATCATAATTGTTATCTTAAGATTTTTGGGGAATGGGAATGGATGGTTCATAGTGGTATAAAATAGTTTATTTTTCCCCTTTTCATCAATCACAATTTTATTCTTTCCTTCTTAAATTAATTCACATTTAATATTATGTTGTTATTTATACTTTTAAAAGGATAAATCATTATTTTCCTTAGTTGAGAATGTGTTGTCCACTTTTTTAGTATTTCATTTTCTTGATTCTCATTCCTATAATCACTTATATCTTACATTTAAACTTCCATTTTATATATACGAATGTTTTTGTCTATTTAAACTACTTTATATGGTAAAACAATTTTATTTTATTTTTTATTAATATATTTTGTAATGGAAAGCATCCAATTATCCCTTGAAGTTTGATCCATATCAATGTGGACAATTTTTAATTCCAGGTTGTGGATCCTTGAATCTCTATTATTTTTAGGTAAATATTTTTAACCCCATAGTATCTATATTAATAAATTTAATTCTCTTGAGAAATAGATGGATAAATCCTATTTTGGTATTGAAATTTTTTTCATGACTACTTTGGGAATCCATAGTTAGCAATTGGTCTAAACACACCCTACTCCTTCCAAGATAGGTCTTGGTGGTCTCTAAAGAACTTTTTATAATTTTTTTAGAAGTGGAATTGATTTTATTGTTTCTTTGGTCCATAATTAGTGATGTTTTAATTTTCATATGGCTAGGTAGGTAAGTTAATATTGTGTTAAGGAACACTATAATTCCCAAAATTTACAAAGTGAAGGAATTTTCCTATAGTTGAATAATTTTAATTTTTCCTTCTAATTGTAGTTTATTTGGAATTTCATTGTTGAAGAGAATTTGATTATTTTCAATTATTATATATTATATTGGATAATTTGTGTTTTTATTTTTTGTAATGTTTATTGAAAATGTACTTTAACTATTTAACAATTTTATAAAATAAATTTCCTCCAGTTGTTTGGTTAAAAATGGTTTCAAGGTAAGGATTAAGATAGTTATAAAATTATTCTATCAAAATATGGGAACAAAATTTTTGGTTAAGGAACTAACTAAGGACTCTATATTTTTTTTATGTGTAGTGGTATATTTATACCTAATCCTAGACCAAACTATTGATATTATGCCTCACTTTTTTTCTTATTCCATATAAATAATTTCATCTACAATGCATTTAAAACTTGTTCCCAAGTATCAAGAATCAACTCATGAATATTCTAGAACAATATAAAATGCATACCACTCAGAAAAATGGAAAATGTCTCAACATATACTCTTCCTTTCTCAACCCATGTAGTATAATATTTTTCACAACATTATAAAAATATCAAATAAACATTAATGATTTCTCATTTTATAATCTATTAAAGTAAGGAATCACTGATAGATAATTTTGATTAATTCATTATTTACTAAACTTAGCGAACAACTCGATACATGAATAGTTTCTTTAAATAATATGTAGTTAAAACCCTCCATTTCTTGGTCTCTCATCAATTTTTTTCATGGGATAACGAATAATTATATTTTAATTTTAATTTTTATATCTATAAAAAAGTAAATTCACATTTTTTGTATTATTTTTCTTTCATAAGGCACTATAAGATTTTTTACTTCTATAATTGGTGTTCCAAAACCCTTTTTTAAGATCTAGTTATATATTTCATGTAATTTTAATAAAAATTTATTAAATTATAACAAATAAAAAATTACTTTTAAATGATATTTTTAACAAATATTCATTTTAAAACATTGTTTTATTTTTTTTATGTATTTTTATTGTTTTTTTGGAAAATTTATCCTTCCCACCAAAAAATTTTAAAATTTGATATTGGCCATAAAACTATCAAATTTAGTTTTTTATAAAATATTTTTAAAAAAATTTAGTAGTAAGAAGGTTTTAACCCAAGGTAAGGAAAATTTGTATGAAATAATAAGGTATAAATGGAAAAGAAACCAAAGAAAACAAAGAAAAAAATTGTACAATATATGGATGATTCAAATTCAAAACTAATTAATAACTAGGGATAATGTCTAGAATAAAGTGTTTTAAAATAAAAAAAATGAGAGAAGTTTTGAACATTGGATGAGCTTACGGTAAATAGGTTGAACTAAATAATTAAAACAATCTCATATATTACATCAATATTAAACATAGTTGTGCTGAAAGATGTTAATTTCTAGAGTTTAGAGACTAAACTATCTATTGGTGATAAATATATCTTAGTGAACGCTCCTAAGAAATTATTTGTTAATTAAAAAATCAATAAAGGTTCATTCCTAGTGAATACAAACATAAAAATTTTCAAAATAAACTACATTGGATGAAGTTTTTATGGAAAGGAATTTATTATTCTTCAACCATCAATAAATGGAAGAAGGTAAAAATGTTTCTATTGAATAATGATAATGATAACACTAAATAAAATGATCACACTATTGAACTTCCAATAAAACCCGCCAAAAAAATCAATTTTGGTGAATAATAAATTAATTTTCATCTCTATAAAAGTATTTAACTCTATATTCATTTGATAAATCATCACCAAGGTATATAAAAATGAATTCAGTTAAATAAGAACAAAAATAATAACCAAACACTATGAAAAATGGGCATGAATTTGAAGATAAATTCATTTTATATTAATTTATCACCCTATAGGAACTTACCTATATATGTTCATTTAAGAAGTAAAAATATATAATGAATAATATTTAATAAAATAGTGATCAAATAAAATAACTCAATGGAATATGGATCTTATATATCAATCATGATCATATATCCATCATTAGTTCCCACTAGACCACTTCTTAGAGCATATAATGACCCTTTATTTTCATACATATACATTACATACATTTTTTGAAATACTTAAAACATTATACAAACAGACACCCAAATATCTTACTAGTCTAGTGCATTTGGAAACATGAAAACATAAACACCGGTATATAAATGAGCTACATTATCTCCCATTAGGTTCTTCTTGACTAACACCCTTTTTAGACACATAAAAAAATAATACATATCTTCATAACCTGGGGAAGTAAACATAAAAATGGGTGAGCTCAAGTTCTTGGTAAGGGTAAATAAGGGAGATATGTAAGAATGTTCATGAGAATAGGGGTATGAGAACTTGATAATGAAGATAGAATATCATACCCTGCATATCAAATATCATATACAAGAATCATGTCATAAATCATAGATGTTTATAAGACATGAATAATAATGAAATAAAGAACATAATCTATGAAATCATAACATAGGAATAAAACCTGGAATTGTGGAAAACACATAATCATATAATATGATATCTATATAATCCAAGGAATTTTTTCCACAACCATCATATAAGTATGGGTTCACTCCCCATACCATCTTGGTAATCATGGTTCACTCTCCTGGCCATATTAGTATCCTAAGTTCACTTATAATACAATCTTGGTAGTCATGGTTCACTCTAATGGCCATATTATTAGTCAAGGTTTACTCCCAACACCATATTAGTATATCTCATGAGACATAAATCTTTACCCAATGCATTATAGGGAGGTATAGGTCACACCTATCTCGTAATGAAATCATACATACATGTTCCACAAAATCATAAACAATCATATCTTAACCCATGAAATTAAATGGGTATAATAAACATTTAGTTGTATCATAACATATGGAAAAAACATGTCTCATAATAATTTCATCATAAAAATATCCCGTGAAAAGAAATCGGTTTCAAAAGAATATAACCCGTGAAAGAGAAATAGGTTTCATAAAAATCATGTCATAAAAACATAATTCATTCATATAAATAATATGAATGTAAAAATTGAATAATTTCCTTAGAAAGTCATTAGTAACACCAACATATGTTGTCTTATATGAGAAATAATTTTTAAATATTTTTTAAACACATTTCTTGAGAAAAATATCTTTTCTTCTTTGAAGAATTGTTTTTAAATCATAAAACCTTTTGAAACATTTTTATTTCAAAATATATTTGAAAACTTATTAAGTAAGCTTTGAAAAAAATAAATAATTTTTAAAATAATTTTCCTTGAAAAATATCTTCAAATATCACTTGAAACATTTTTTAAAACATTTTTAAAACATGGTTTTTGAAATAAAATAGATTTCAAACAAAATAGAGAAATACAGTCAGATTTTATTTAAATCAATTCTTAATTATATTAAGTATCAAAGAGTGGGAAAATGTTTCTAATCAATGGAAATATTTTGAATAAATATAAGATCAATAAAATCATTATTTTTCTTGAGATATGGATCATAATATTTCATTAAATAAGCATAATCATTAACAATCTCGAAAAGTGATGAGATTGTTTCAATAAACTCTTACCACTTTGTTATTTGGGATAATACACTCCATGTAATAAAAAAATACATGAGGCTTAAAATATCATGAAAATAAATATATTCATGATATAAAATGTAAAATGAAAGTATATACACCTCAAAAAATAAATTGGGTGCATAATGAAATTTGAGTCTCAAAGAAGGAAAATTGGAACAAAAATATTTTACTGATTTGATAACTTTTGAAACATAAACCACATGAAAGAAAGTGTAGGTTCCGGGAAAAGCGGATGCACGTTGGTGGGTTTTCCCAACTTTAATTTTAGCATCAACAATTATCAATCTGAGATCCATCATGATGTAATGCCCCTAATCTTCGAAATAAAATGTATAATGAAAAACAAAAGAGGGAGTCCCGGAACCATAGAGATAGGATCATCATATTTTGTTTATAATTAATTTAATTAATTGACAAGAATTACCTTGATGTAATTCTTTCTTCGTTGATTTCTATGGTCACGATCCGGTGTGATCTGTCGTTGCGTCGAGAATCCAAGTGTAGGATTCCTCTAGCGGTGATCCACATGCGCTCCGCGTATCTCTGGGCATCGCCAAAGGGATATCCAGGTGCTAGCACGGAAGAACCTTTACTTGTGATGTCTGCCTTTGATCACCTTGATCCGGTGGTGGTGGATCTCTCTCGGTCTTGAGAGCATTCTTGGAGGAAGGAGTTCTTTCGGCCTTGAGAGAACTCTCCCGAATTTTTGTGCACAACGATTGGGGAAAAGTGTTGGGGTTTTGAGGATATTTATAATCAGGTTTGAGTTTATAGAGTTATGACAATAAATAAATGTGTTACACATTTTATTTATTGAATTAACTCTTATTGAAAACCCCCATGTCGAATGATTAATTCCTTGACATGTGCCCACGCTGATTATAATAAATATCATTTAATAAAACGATATTATTTCCTCAAAATCACGACTGGAAAAACTACACATCGTGTAATCATTAATACATGGTGTGTACTTGTTTTCCATAAAACTACACGTCGTGTATATTCAATATACACGGCATGTACTTTTATTTTCCATTTTTCTTTATTTCCTCCACCACATTTATTATTCCTTGAGTAATGGCTATTTATTTCTTAAATAATGTAACTACATTACTCGCTAATAAATATATATTATTTCATCTTTAAAATATTCTCTCGAATAACTAGTGTCGAAATAAATACGATCAGGAATCCCTAAATAATTATTAAACCATAGTTGAGAATAATCTTTATTTAACTTATTAAATTAATATTTAACTGAGATACATGGACACACTTAGTGTGTGACCCTCTAGGCCTCTATCTCGTTGGAATTAGGCGGGCTTGCCTAAAGTCTAAGATTATTGTCTAGCAATGGGTCATGGCACCCAAGAGAAAGAATTTGATGCCACATTGATGTGCCACCTCATACGAACGCTTACCATGTAATATAATCCCTTTGTCACGATATCTTGAATCAAGCAGGTTTCATGGTAGTGCCATCAACCCATGTGCTCGATTATTATTTCTTTGACTTTCCAGAATTGAACTCGCTCATACCTTACCATGGCCATGGATTTATTTAGGCTATATCAATTCCATCAAAGAATCTGAGATATCTACATCCATTATGGAACATAAGGGACAAATCCTTTCTCACATTATCTATTAATACAGTATTACTCATGACACACCCAACGTATCCTACCTCTCTACGAATAGTGTGTCATCACATTTTTCTTCAATACATCTAAGTGCGCAAGTTTTAATACCCATTAATAATAATCTTAAAGTCTAAGGACCAATACACACATCTGCAGATAGGAACATCCAATGACACTATGAAATGTGGATTTCCTACTAGCGGTCCTTGTTCTTATAATATCCTCCTGGATATTACCAAGGGCGCACACCATCAGAAGGTGCCTCAAAGTTTTATGAGTCCTCACCCCTAATGGCCTGTATTATTTTTGTCCCTCAAATAACATCATCCGAACATAGAACATATATTCAAGAATAGTGTTATGGAACTTCCTGGTTCTCATCATAGCAGGGATCTGTTATGACCCATTAATGAAACAGTTGTCCTTAGTACATTATCACATGCATTGTCAGGTAGAAGAACAATCAAGACGTGATACGATATTTATTAATGAATAAAGTACAATGTAGTTGGTTCTAAGCCACCAACTCAAACAGACTCCCACTTGGACTAGATCTAACTACTAAAGACCTTTAATCTGCTAGCTCTCACATGATATTCGTACTTCTGCTAAGATAGGACTTTAGTCATGGGGTCTACCACGTTCTCTTCCATGGACACTCTGCTTACTGCAACTTTACCGATTTGATAGAAATAATTCAAGAGGTGATACTTTCGGAGTATGTGCTTTGCCCGTTGATGTGACCTTGGTTCTTTCGCAATAGCCACCTCTACAGTATTTTCACAATAAAACTTGATAGGATCTTTACTGATGGGCACCACATCAAGATCCTGGACAAATTTCTGAATCCAGATGGATTTCTTGGCTACATCAAAAGCCGTTATATATTCGGACTCCGCTGTAGAATCGACGACAACTAGCTACTTTGAACTCTTCCAACTCACAGGTACTCCATTGAGACAGAAAACATGTCCAGATTATGACTTTAGATCGTTCTGATCTATTTGTAAACCAGCATCAGCATACCCTCTGATGACAAGTTCCTCGTCTTCTCCATACCCCAAGAATATATCCTTAGTTCTTCTTAGATACTTAAGGATAGTCTTAACAGCAGTCCAATGTTGTTCTCCTAGATCTACTTGATATCTCCCTACAATTCTCATTTCATAAGCAACATCAAGCCTAGTACATAACATGGCATACATGATTAATCCTATAGACAAAGCTTTTGGGATCTTACTAATTCTATCTTTCTCTTGTTGTGTCTGAGGACACATTTTCTTAGAAATATGTAGGCCATGTGACACTAGAACCAATCCCCTCTTGGATTGTTCCATACTAAATCTCTTTAGTATCTGGTTATTGTATATACCTTGACTTAGTCCAAGCAGCCTCTTGGATCTATCACGAATGATCTTGATCCCTATAATGTAGGCTGCTTCACCCAAGACCTTCATGGAGAAAAATTTGTTCAACTAGTCTTTAACTGACAGAAAGATTGGTACATCATTTCCAATAAGCAATATGTTGTCAACATATACTACTAGGATAATGATCACATTCCCATTAAACTGCGTATAAACACATGGATCCCATTCGTTCTTAATGAACCCAAATTCCTTTATGGGTTCATCAAATCAAATGTTCCATTACCTGGATTCTTTATTTAATCCATAAATGGATTTCTGCAACTTGCAAACCCATTTTCCTTCACCTTGTGTCACAAACCCTTCTGGTTGTGTCATATAAACATCTTCCTGAAGGTTCCCATTAAGGAATGTTGTTTTGACATCCATTTTCCAAATCTTATAGTCACGGTAAGCTGTTATGGCTATTATGATTCTTATGGATTTAAACATAGACACTTGTGAGAAGGTTTCATCATAGTAAATTCCTTGACGTAGTCTGAATCCTTTAGCCACTATCCTTGCTTTATAGGTGCTAAATTGACCTTCCATGTCATGTTTTCTCTTGAATACCCATTTTCATCCAATATGCTTTACATCAACTAGATCATCAACCAGAACCCAGACTTGGTTCTGGTATATGGAATCCATATCAGAATTCATAGCTTATAGCCATATTGCAGCTTCATTGCATTCTATTGCTTCCTTATAGGAGATATGTTCATCATTGTCCAACAATAATTATTCACCATCCTTGGTGACTAAGAAACCAAATCTCTCTAGTTCCATTACCTCTGCTGAGCTCCTATGCAGTACTTGTCTTTCTAGAACCTCTTCCACGGGGACCTGTGGAACTTGTTCTTGTACCAACTCATGTGTATCTTGATCGTCAGCTTCGTTGAAGTCTATATTTCTACCACTATCCTTTTTCAGGATATGCTCCCTCTCAAGAAAGACATCTTGTCTGGTGACAGTCACTTTCTTGTCTGAAGGATAATATAGGTAATATCCTTTCGTTTCCTTAGAATATTCTATAAAGATACACCTTGTGCCCTGGGGTGCTAGTTTGTTGCCTGATAAGGCCTTAATAAATGCCTTGCATCCCCATACATGTGTGTGAAAAAAAGTGGGTTTCCTTCCATTCCATAACTTGGATGGAATTCTATTTTCTGCCTTAGTTGGTACCTGATTTAATGTGTATTCTGTAGTTTGTAATGCATATCCCCAAAATGATAATGGAAGATCTGCATGACTCTTCATCGACCTCACCATGTACAACATGGGTTAGTTCCTCCTTTCACTAACACAGTTCTACTGTGGTGTATAAGGAGGAGTGAGATGAGATAGAATCACAAACTCCTGTAGAAGATTGATGAAATCTTTGTTCAGATATTCTCCACCTTGATCCGATCGATGTTTCTTTATCTTCTTAACAATCTGATTCTCTACTTCATTTTTGAATTCCTTAAATTTCACTAAGGATTCTGACTTATATCTCATTAAGTAGACATAGCCATATCTACTCAAATCATTAGTAAAAGTAATGAAGTAAGAATATCCACCTCTAGCTTCTACTAGAAATGGTCCACACACATCCGTGTGCACCAATCCTAGAATCTCTATGGCTCTTTCACCTTGTCCACCGAAGGGAGGCTTGGCCATTTTTCCTTGTAAATAAGCGTGACATCTATCAAGTGATTTTAGCTCAGTAGAGTCCAAATAACCAGCTTGGTAGAGCTTTGTCAAGCACTTCTCATTTACATGACCAAGATGGTGATGCCACAAATAGGTGATGTGTGAGTCATGTGAGTTTGTTTCATTATCGATTGACAACACTTGGTTTTCGTAATTTAATACATAAAAACCATTATTTAAATGTGTCATACCATAACATACATTGTTTTTATAAAAGAGACAACCCTTATTTCCAAACATGAAAATAAATCAATTTATATCCAAACAAGATACAGAAATTATGTTATTGGTTACAGTAGGCACATAATAACAGTTATGTAAAACTAAAATCATCCCAACCAGCAATGAGAGGTGGTAATCACCAATTTCCAATGCAGCCAGCCTTGCGCCATTGGCAGCTCGAAGATCAACCTCTCCTCTAGTAATCTTTCTAAATCTACTTGGTTCCTACATTTGAATACATATGTGAGCCCCACAAGCTCTATCTAATACCCAATGAGTAGAAATAGAAAGATTACACTCAATAACGAATGCACCTTTAAGGCCCCCAAGCTTCTGGGTGCAGTTCATCTTCCATTGGACTTGCTTGCCACATGAAAAACAGAACGCCTCTCGTTCCTTTCCCTGCCTCTGGATCTTCCCCTTCTTGGTGGGACGGCGCTCGGGGGGATTTAGACTGTTTATAAGTCTTTGGCCCCTTTTCCTTGTCCTTCCTTTTCTTATTCACCATAAGGACTATGGGTTTGTCATGCCCCATGTCCTTATCTACCTATAGAATCAAGGTTATAAGTTCTGATAGACTCTTCTAATTATTTCTCATGTTGTAGTTGACAATAAAGCTAGAGAAGGTCTTGGTTAGTGATGATAGGATGAGATCTATACACAACTCATCCAGGAACTTAATCCCTAAGATGTACAGGCATTCAATGTAGCCAATGATCTTGAATACATGAGGCCCAGATGGCACAGAACCTCCAAGATTAGTTGTAAACAAATCATTGGAGATCTCATATCCCTCTTGTCTCACCTTCTCTTACTAGAGATCCTTTAGGTGAGACATCATGTTATATGCATCCATGTTTTCATGTTGCTTTAAGATCTCATTAGACATGGATGATATCATGAAACACTATAAATTTGTGGCATCATCCATGTGTTTCATGTAGAGATATAGTTCCTTATCACTGGCCTCATTTCTAGGTGCAACTGGAATAGGCTCTTCCAGCACATAAAATTTCCTTTCGTGGCGAAGGATGACACATAAACACCTCTGCCACTCGTGGAAATTAGTATAGGGGTGAAGGTTTTTATTCTCAAGTATGGTTCGCAATGATATGTTAGAAGTCATTTTTCTTATCGTTTCTACAAATTAAAATGAGTAAAGGTTTAGTACTTTAAAATGAGACAAATAAATAAATTAATACTTATTAGTCTTTTGTTATTTCATCGAAATCCAATAGCCCTCACCATTGAGTTCAGAATATTCCGTTGACTAAATATTCTAGTGGAAAGGATCCATATTTCCTTTCAAATTACCCCAACTAGGGCTGGTCAAGAAACTTGAAGGGTTTTAGGTAGGCATTCCAAATTCCAACTGTATTAACTCACAGCTCCCTGATCCACAGAGTGGACTCCCCAATCCTGAAATCCTTTTATTTTAGATTTCCTAAACCTTTTCCTCTTGGTCACCCCAAGTCCTGTTATGGCAGTCAACCCTTGATGTGAACCAAGTCAAGTTAACCCAAAACCTTGAATTATAATTCCCTGATAATTGAAAGCACCCAAACTAGGGTTGGTCAATCACTTTTAACAATGGTTCGATTCTAACCAAGATTATGGAAGGCTATACCGACTTAATATTTCTTTGAAGGATTTTATCCTTATACATAAATTTACAATTTATTATCTTTTATTACATGCTTGTTTATATTTAATGGGATATAATTAAGTGATTAACCCTGTCTAAGATAATATTTACGTATAAGTCGGTTTTATTTTAGTTCTATATTGCATGCTTGTTTAATTCATTAATTGTGTGATCGTGATTACACACCCACAAAAAATAAACCATGCAACTGATAGAAATAAAATATATGGTATGATTATGAGATTTTTCTATTGGTTAGTTTATCTATCAGTTGATAAACTAACCAAAGACCTAGGGGAGAAACACCTTGAACCTTTCAGGTTCGTTTTTACAGCTTTCCACCTATCCACCTTGGTATCTCCTTGGATTGGTTTCGTCATGGCTCTTGACTTGAGCCGCCTCCACTAGCTTGGGAGTTCCATCCATTACATATTCTTTTATCTCACATGCAGGTGAGGGGTAAAATGGGGGTTTTACATAAAAGAATCATTGGGCGTGCAGGCCCTACATATTAATGAGGATAAGGCTCACAGGCCAACAAATTTAATTTAAATAAATTAATTAAAATAAACAATTCACATACAAAGGTCTTGGTCTAGCTCATGATCATCCATACATGCAACGATATTTACGCATAATTAAAACTAGCATTCAATTATTTAATCGTTCTTGTTTAAGTTAAATCATGCTCGAATCAATTATTTAAATTTAATTAATCAATCCTTTTATCTTAAACCCTTTTCTGAATTTCCTTGAAATTATCATCCATTATAATTTTAAACAAATAAATTCATTTAAAATTATCCTTCTACGTAACTTGTACCATAGAGGCAAGCCGATGAATTTCTATTCAATACGCAGATGTTAAATTAAACACATATATATATAACACCTATCATGTGTTGTACCTTAGATTTACGCCTTCACTATGGTGTACGTCTCAGGGGTTTTTATAATATAATAATAAATTTTAATAAATCTGCATAATTTGGATGAGTACACGGCGTGTAGTCCCAACTACATGGTGTGTAATTTTTTTTCACCGTCCATCTGAAGTATACGCCTGGGGACATGGCATGTCAATGTACTTCGAAAATTTTTGGAGTAGACAATGTGTTCAGTGGGACACACACCGTGTCATTTCCGCGTTACACTATTTTCAGTCTAGAAAGTTGTGTACGAGGTACATGGTCCAACCCTAACCTGAAGAGACTACACGTCGTGTTCAGTTGGACCACATGGCGTGTAATCCGGAAACCATGTGCCACCTGTTCTTGGTCAACACACGGTGTCATAAATGACTTAGATAGGATCCAATACACGGTCTGATTTGGCGGATCAGTCAATGCATTGAACCTAGACTACACGACGTGTACTTCCGAATACACACAGTGTATTCTGGTGTTGTACGTCCAGGAGAATTTGGAACCTTCGGATGAGTTCCTTTATTTTAATTTAACCAAAAATTAAAAGAAAAATTTTGTTTCGGAAAGGTAAATGAGAAACAATAGGGGAGGAACAGATCCCAAGATTCATATTTTTAAGAACTATTAACTTGAATTGAAACAACTAAATTATTAAATGCATAAATCATCAGCGAAAAACTAAATAATTATAATCAACGATATGACCCCTCTGATACCACTTGTAGGTTCCGAGCATAGTGGAAGCGCATTGATGGGTTTGGCCAACTTTAATTTTAGCGTTAACAATGATCAATCTGAGATCTGTCATGATGTAATGCGCCAGATCTTCGAAATATAACGAAGAATGAAAAACAAAAGAGGGAATATCATAACCATAGAGATTGGATCATCATATGTTGGTTATAATTAATTTAATTAACTGACAAGAATTACCTTGATGTAATTCTTTCTTCATTAATGTCTTCGGTCACAATCTGGTGGGATCCATCGTTGCGTCATAGAATCCAAGTGTAGGACTCCTCTAGTGGTGATCTACAGGTGCTCCATGTATCTTTGGACATTGTTGAAGGGATCTCTGAGTGCTAGCACAGAAGAACCTTCGCTTGCGATGTCCGCCTTCGATCACCTTGATCCGGTGGTGGTGAATATCTCTGGGTCTTGAGAGCATTATTGGGGGAAAGAGTTCTTTCAGCCTTGAAATAACTCTCTAGAATTGTTTTTCCCAATGATTGGGGAAAAGTGTTGGGGTTTTGAGGATATTTATAATCAGGTTTGAGGTTATAGAGCTATGACAATAAATAAATGTGTTACGCGTTTTATTTAATTCATTAACTCTTATTGAAAACACCCATGTCGAATGATTAATTATTTGACATGCGCCCATGCTGATTATAATAAATATCATTTAATAAAACAATATTATTTCCTCAAAATTCTGATTGGAAAAACTACACACCGTGTAATCATTAATACACGGTGTGTGCTCATTTTCCATAAAACTACACAGCTTGTATATTTAATATTCACTGTGTGTACTTTTATTTTCCATTTTTATTTATTTCCTCCACCACATTTATTAGTCCTTGAGTAATGGATATTTATTTCTTAAATAAATGTAACAAAATTACTCGCTAATAAATATATATTATTTCATCCATAATATATTCTCTCGAATAACTAGTGTCGAAATAATTGCGATCAGACATCCTTAAATAATTATTAAAACGCAGTTAGGAATAATCTTTATTTAACTTGTTAAATTAATATTTAACTAAGATACATGGACACACATAGTGTGTGACCCTCTAGGCCTCTTTCTCTTTGGCATTAGGTTGTCTTGCCTAGAGTACAAGATTACTATCTAGCAACTGGTCAAGGAACCCAAGAGAAAGAGGTTGGTTCCGCATTGACATGTCACCTCATACGAATGATTACCATGTAATATAATCCCTTTGTCACAATATATCGAATCAAGAGGGTTGCATGCCAGTTCCATCAACCCATGTGCTCAATTATTCTTTCTTTGACTTTCCGGAATTGAACTCGCTCATACCTTACCATGGCCGTGTATTTATTTAGGCTAGATCAATTCCATCAAAGGGCATGAGATATCTACTTCTATTATGGAACAGAAGGGACAAATCCTTTATCGCATTATCTATTAATGCAGTATTACTCGTGATGCACCCAATGTATCCTACCTCACTGTGAATAGTGTTTCGTCATAGTTTTCATCAATACATCTAAGTGCGTGAGTTGTAATACACATTAATAATAATAAGTCTAAGGACCAATACACACGTCTGCAGATATAAACATACAATGACGCTATGAGATGTGGATTTCCTACTAGAAGGTCTCGTTCACATAATATCCTCCTGGATATTACCAAGGACGCACACCATGAGAAGGTGCCTCAAAGTTTTATGAGTCCTCACCCCTAATAGCCTGTATTATTTGTGTCCCTCAAATAACATCATCCGGTTGTAGAACATATATTCAAGTACAATGTTATGGAACTTCCGGGTTCTCATCATAGCAGGGATCCTCTATGACCCTTTAATTCAACAACTTTCTTTAGCACATTATCACATGCATTGTCACGTAGAAGAACAATCATGATGTGATAAGGATTTTATTAATGAATAAAGTACAATGTAGTTGGTTCTAGGCCAAAAACTCTAACAGAAATATCATAAAATGGATATGTAAATACCCATAAATTTAAGTATAATAATCATATAATACGTCCATGGGAAGTATTGAAACCACATAAAAATCAATGGGTGGTGAATAAATCATGTATCTCATGGAAATAGAAATTGAGATGAAATCCCCTTACCTTGTGTCTTGACTCTCTTCTTACTCATAATAAAATCCTATATAATAAATATAAATCTATTATAAATCTATTATATAAATATATTATTACTTATAATATCATATATGGTTTGATCAAGATCTTATATTATCCTCTTTTTAACAATCCTATGTTAAGGTTTCACTTAGGGTAATATCTGCTTTGTTCTTTGTATGTGTCTTAACTTGTTATATCTTTAGACCTTATAATTATATCATGATTTAAAAATTTAAACCATGATATAACTATGATGTATATTCAGTATATTTTAATTATAATAATCTATAGAATATATAAGTATGAAGTAGAATACACCATTCCTGGAGATAGTAAGTCGTACATGCGCATGAGTGTTGTTTTCGTTTTTATTATGATATTAAAAGAAATAAAGATAATGACATATATATATATATATTATAATTATAGTTGAATTATTATTTCATATATATCATATACTTTCACTAAAAAAAAATCCTTAATAAATTCCTTATTGTGTGTGAAATAATCACATCGCTTTGAGGGGGTGGTAGTCCACACTTCCTCAAACGAAATTATCACATTTACACCAAGTATAAAGTATAAAGATATTTGTTTTAAAAGGATTAAAAAAATATTAAATACATAATAAATATAATATTTTACATATATAAAATAGTCTTCATCATTATGAACATCGTGAGAGGTGGTAAAGGAATAAATGAACAACCATTGTTTCATAAGGTGGTTGTTTTATGTACACGTAAAAAGTAAGTTAATTAACCATTAGATGGAGGTGTGTGTATGTTTAGGTAAACCCTTAGATAAAAAAATACTGGTATATTTATGATACTACTGTTGTTATAAAATCATGTAATAAATATATTGGAGGGGTGGAAAGGGAAAATAAAATAAAGGCTCTTGAGAGAAGATGTTACCTCTTCATCAGGTAACTCCTTTTGGTTTGTTCCAAACAGCTTCCTGGGATTCCTTTATACCCAAAGGGAGGCTTAAATAAGTAAGGTAGGTATGTTTTAAATTGTATTGGGTAGATATTGGATGAATATAAGTGGTTTTAGAGGTGTGAAGAAGATGAAGAGGTGGTGGTGTTTCATAGGGAAGGGAAAGGACACACTTGTCATTTTTGAAAGCAAGTTAGGTGTACCCACGTTTTTACCTAAAAAAGTCATAACAAAAAAAACTCAATAATGGAAGGTCAATTGACGAATAGTATCCAGAAAATGGGTTTTGTACAATATTATATGTCATTTGAGGTCCTAAATTTAATGTTTAGTACTTAATTAACCTAATTTTTCTCTTAACTGCTATAATTAATTATAATCACGTTCACTAATCCTTTTGGTAAAAAAAATTTAACCGATTAGAAATTATAAATTATAAATATTAAAAATATTTAATCCATTTTTTCAAATTCTAATCACAAAAGTGGATGAAATTAATTTTAAATTAATCTCTCTCACGAGACGATGTTGCGGGATTTTAAAGTAAAAATGTCCAAGCTTTTGTTATGTTTTTATAACCAATTTCAAATTGAATTTTATTAGAATGAACTAAATTGTATTAATTGATAAAAATATGTTAAAACTAAACTTTTAAACCAAATTAAAATATAATTTAACCTAATAAATAAATTTTACAAAAATTTGGTTTTGAATTAAAATCTGATATTTTTCACTATTCATCAAAAAATGAAGTTTCAAAGAAAAAACCCAAACATTCAATGTAAGATAATTTAGACATTATAAGATTCAAAATTATGTTTATTTTACCAAATTAAATTTCTAAATGTGTCTAAAATTAATTTTATTATTTTTCAGAGAAGGACATTAAAGGCAGTCCATTTGAGAAAATAGTATTTTAAAACATTTAAAGACTTTACCAAAAATTATATATTTTTTCATAAATATGTTTTATTTATATAAAAAAAATTATAAAAAATATTCTAAAAGTATTTATTTCTATTTTTATTACTAATTTTAACGTCTAGGTTACAATTATCTCATTTAAATAATTATAACAATAAAATGTTGCTTCGTAGAAACTCGGCGGTGCATGTAATAAACATTGTGTCAGTGTTTCATGTAGAATAATACAAGTTGGATCAATGTTAAAGAAATGTTTGAATTATTTATTTAATATAAAAAATATTTTTTTAGTTTTTCATGAAATGAAAAATATAAAAATATTAAATTAATTCAAAAAAAACATTCACAAAATCTCAGGGTGTTACATTCTACTCCCCATGAAATGAATTTTCCCCTAAAAATTCATTTGGCTATCCATGGTTTAATACTTGAAAGTTAATTTCATAGAAACCCACATAGTAAAAATGAATACTAAAACTTCCATTAAAAATAGAAATTTATAAACTTAACGGTTTCCCAATGTAACATATAAGTGTGTTTCCATATAAGATAACATAGGTTGGGAGTGAAGATTATACATTTATAGAAAATGTAAATATTTATATGGAGTGATTTAGGTCATCAATAACAAACAAATGGATGATCAAGGAAAAGTTGAGGTCCTCAAAGTCATAAATCTATGATCATTTATAAGGCCATCAGTTCAACAAAAATTAGGGTATTAATACAAAATTATTTATCGTTATCATATATTTGAGTAATTATTTTTTTGACCAATAATATAAGGAAATATAATTACTTTATATATTTCTATAAAAAAATCATTCTTTGGTCATGATTTTAACTATTTATAATTCATCCATTACTTCAAGAAATGGATGTTAAGAAATTTACTTCGATGCCCGAAGAAATAAAATAAAATTTTAGCATATATTAAATCCCATAAAATAATGTAAAGTATAACTATTTATTTATAACTATTATTAAAAATCAATATGGTATAAACATAAAAATTAAAAATATTTTCTCGCCATAAATAATTATTCATAAAAAATAATTATACATTAACCAGGACATCATGTAGCCCAGTGGTAAGTGTGAAACCCTTGTCATCCTTTGTTCATGGGTTCAAGACCCACAGCCTTTCTGGACTTGATTGGTTGTCACCGTACATACATGATTTCCTTTTCTAAAACTATACTAATATAATTTCCAAAATATGATAGACATCCTTGAAAAAAGATCAATCATTGTATATACTTTTAAATAAGGTTTTCAATACAATCTCAAAACATAAATACTTCCTCCAAAGTTTAACTTAAACTTTTCATGAATGGTTAGCCTTATAACCCTTCTGAAAGTGGAAAATCCCAAAATTTAGGAAAAAGTCACAAAATTAGCTTAACATTGATTCCCTTGTATATAAAAAAGTAGACCTTGGTTGTCACAATACAAACATTTGAATACCCTCATCATTTTTTCTCTTGAAACATGATAAAAACCTAGATTAAAATAAATACTTATTGAAAACATGCATGATTCCTTATTAAATTGTTTTTGGATTTATTCCATAAATCCAAAATTTTTGTAAACTTCATCAATGATAGCATAAAACACTAGTCAACAAGTCCTGAATTAGTTACAAGGTAATCACTAACTTCCAATTTACTTATTCATATCTCACATATCTTTATCAAAACAACATTATCATAAAATAAGAAACATATTAGGTTTTATCTTTCCCTTTAATCATGTGTTTTCCAGGGACATCACCTTTCCATTATATCACTTTTCTATTCCATCAGAACCATTCAACTTGTTCTTATAAATCCGTAGTGAAAAAAATAAACTAAACAATCCTTATATATTTCACCTTTCATATAACATAATTCTTGAATCCAAATACAAAAAATATTTTATTATTCCACTTCATCCTTATGACTGTACCAAGGATACCTCATCCTATTAAACAATACCTATTTCTGTTCACTTTTCATATGTAGTATCTTTGTCATCAGCAATGTAAACATTACTCGTGCCACATTCATGATCCTCTTTAGGAGCATTCCTCTTGGGAAATTGTGTTTTATAATTTCCATTTATTCCACACTTAAACCAATTAACATTTTATGAGGTCTTTGGGAGGGAAATATTTTCATCCATTTTGTTAAGAAAACTCATTAGTTTTGTATTTTAGTCACTTGATTTGTGTCCTTATTTACCATAGTCAAAACATCTTATGTTTCCTTTCATAATTTCACTTAGGTTATTCTTTCCACATTCTTGACATAAAAAAACTGAATATTATTTCCTCCATGGTCTCCATTACCTGAACTCTCAGTGAACTCCATATATCTCTTCCTTGGTGATTCTGAGAGTTAGTTAAGGTACACATTATTGATCATGTTCCATGAAAACTAATTAGTCATGATCACAACATATTTCAGTACAGTGATCATCCCTCTTGACTTCTCATCAAAAAATTATCCATCACATTCAATGTTAATCTGGTTCCTTCTAGTTCTCCCAAATAACTAAAACCAGAAGCATCGTGTGAGCATTACTTATCATAGTAGAAACCCACATATTAATGAAAATATTTACTTATAGGATGTCTAAATCATGACACCTTCCTTAATCTATGACACCCAAGGTTCATCCTAGGTCATTCATAGAAAAATTATAATTAAATCCTTCACGATGATTCATGAAGAGTTTTTAAATTTCCAAAGCATATCCATGGGAATGTCAAACCAGGTGTGCAGTAAATCCCATTGTCGTGTACCAGATTACCCCAAGTTAGGCCTAGAACATATTTTCAGAGTTATTACCCCTAAGCGCATCTATCACGGAGCCACATCCACTTGTATTATCCTTATAGAGATTTATTTCTAGGAAACCACACACTCTATCCTTTACCTAAATTCCAAGACATTTGTCTATACTTATCCTTATCCTTAGACTTATCCCTAGATATTTCTTTAGGGTTCTCAATGATATTTTCTTATCCTAGATTCTAAAGGTTAACTAAACTTTTACTTTGATACCAACTATAACGACCCATCAGTGGCGCCTCCAGCTTCGGCAATCCGGATCTTGGATGGCCCGGGTGTGGAGTGTCGGTGATGGCTCTGGTTCGGGTTCTCGGTGGCTCTTGGGTGAAACACCGGCGCTGGAGGCTGGATCCCTACTAGATCTTGTCGTAGGCCTCGACTGGTTCTCAATGAAGGGTTGGCATTTGGTGGCATCTCATACTTCATGCTTTCAGATTCTTTGATGGCCTGGGGGTGGAGGGGCTTGACGAAAGCCTTAGTGGCCTTTGGGGTGCTTCGACAGCGTCTCCGGCAAGGCTCGGAGGGGGGAGGTACTTTGGTTCGGTTTTTTTGTGGTTTTTTGAATTCAGAATCTATTTGCATTGGCTTCTGTTTAGCGATGGTTAGTTGTCACTTGCCGTTATTGATCATGTGGTGTCGACGTTGCCTGCATAGCCCTTCTCTCAGTTCTTGCTACTTCCTCTATCCCATGGTTTCATGAGTTCATTTGACTCGGCATCCGGTGTGGGTTCTTCCTTTGTCTATACCTTCCCAGTTTCATCCCACAGCGGCGCTTCTGGTACAGGTTGGCATGGTTCCCCTCCTCAGTGTAACTCCTCATGTGTGTTTGCTGGGTCTTCAAACCCTAGGTGGTGCTGGCCTAATATTTCACATCTTGGAGTTCATGCCCCCTTCAAATTGCTTGCTGATTTGGAGATGAATGGTGGCTAGTGGGATCATTACAGCGGGGCTCTTTTTGATGTTGTCATAAATCCAAGAAGCGATCATCGGTGTTGATTTGATTTCTGTTGGTGATTTTAGGACTGGTGGTGAATAGTTTTTCATAGTTACATGGATGATGATTTTTGGTATAAGGATGGGTTTTGGTGTCTTGCAGTTTTCGTTTTGAGAGTCAATTCAACTATTATCTTGCTGAAAGTGGTTCATATGGGGTTCAGAGCAGAGGTTTTCTCCTGGTTTTTGCTTTCGGATCTGGATGTTTGAGAGGGTATGTCTTTTCCATTGGTTCTACGATCATTCATCATGCACAGGACTGCTTGTTGTGAAGCGATGATTAGGAGAAAATGATTTAATGTTTATTATTCTCGGTTGAGCTTTTCTATGTATGCTTGAATGAGTTTTTTGATCTTTAATTTTTTGTGTCATGGTGATTTGAATGTTTTTTTCTGTGAAGTCTTATATGGTTTCTCACTTTTTCCTCAAAAGTGAAGAATAATAAAAAAATCAGTATAACATTGGAATAAAACATGGAATTATAGAAAATAAATAATCATATAATATTATTTTCATATTAGTCGATTCATCACTTCCAAGACCATCATAATAGTATGGTTTCACTCCCCATACCATCTTAGTAGTCATGGTTCACTCCCATGTCCATATTAGTAGCATGATTTCACTCCTCATACCATCTTGGTAGTCATTATTCACTCCCATAGACATATTTGTAGTCAAGGTTTACTCCCAAGACCATATTATTCTTTCTCATGAGATATAAATCTTTACCAAATGAATTAGAGGAATATATAGGTCTCATCTATCTCATAATGAAATCATACATACATGTGCCAAAAAATCATAAAAAACATATATTAACCCATAAAATGAAATGGGTATCATAAACATGTAATCATATCATGACCTATGGAAAAATACATGTTTCATAATCATTTCATCATAAACATAACCTGTGAAAAGATGAAAGTTTCAAAAGCATATAACCCATGAAATAGAAACGAGTTTCATAACCATTGTGCAACCAAAACATAATCCATTCAGAGAAATAAAATGAATGGAAACATTGAATAGTTTCCCCATAAATGAATGATTAACACCAACAGATGTTATCTTATATGGGAAATAATTTTGAATGATCATGTAAAAATATTTCTTGAGTAAAATAAGCTTTCTTCTTTGAAAATAATTTTTAAATCATAAAACCATTTGAAAAAGTTTTTATTTAAAAATAGATTTCAAAACTTATAAAGAAATATTTGAAAACAAAAAAAAACATTTTTAAAATTATTTTTCCTTGAAAATAGTCTTCAAGGACCATTTTAAAAAAAATTTAAGAAATGTTTTTTAAAATAAAAAAGATTTCAGACTGAAGAGAGAAATATGGTGCATTTTATTAATTATATTAACTATCAAAGAGTAGGAAAATGGTACTAATACATGGAAATATATTGAATAAATAGAATAGAAGGAAATTTATGAGTGTTATTGAGATATGGATCATAATATTTTATTAAATATACATAATCATTAACAATCTCAAAAGGCGATGAGATTGTTTCAATAAACTCTTACCACTTGGTTACTTGGGATCATACACTCCATGTAAGAAAAGGATGATAAATAAAGTTTAAAATATCATGAAAATAAGTATATTAATTATATAACATGTAAAATGGAAGTATATACATCTCGAAAAATAATTTATGTTCATAAAAAAACATGATTCACAAAGAAGGAAAATTGAGACAAAACTATTTTACCGATTTGGTAACTTTTAAAACATAAAACCTATGAAATAAAGATAATAAAATGGATATATAAATAAACATAAATTTATTTATAATAGTAATATAATACATCCATGGTTATTATATACACAACACAAAAATTAATGGGTGGTTAACAAAGCATGTATCTCACAGAATTCAAAAGTGAGATGAAATCCCCTTACCTTATGTCTTGACTCTCTTTGTACTCATAAAAAAATCCTATATAATAAATATAAATTTATTATAGATATATCTAATATAACATATTAATACTTATAATATAATATATTGTTTTATTATTACCATATGTTACCCTCTTGTTAACAATTCTATGTTAAGGTTTCACTTCGGGTAATATCCACTTTGTTCTTCGCATGTGTTTTAATTTTTTATATATTTGGTCCTTATACTTATATCATGATTACAAAATGTAAAAAATGATATAAATATCATATATATTTAGAATATTTTAATTATAATAATCTTTATAATATACAAGTATGAAATGGAATACACCATTCATGGATACGGTAAGTCGTACATACACAAGAACATTGTTTCTGTTTTTATTTTCGTATTAAAAGAACGAAAGAAAATGAAATATATGTATGTATATATATATATTATAATTCCACTATAATTATTATTTCATATATATAATATAATTTCACTAAAAGCATCCTTAATACATTCCATGTAGTGTGTGAATGAATCACATCGCTTTGAGGGGTAGTAGTCCACACTTCCTCAAATGAAATTATAATATTTACATCAAGTAGAAAGTATAAATATATTTGTTTTAAAATGACTAAAAATCCTTAGATACATTAAAGTAGTAATGTGTGGATATTGGGAATTGTATTGGGATTATATTTTATAAACCTAAGTGATTTGAGATGTGTGAATAAGAGGAAGAGGTGGTGGCCTTTTATAGGGAAGGAAAATGACACAATTGGAATTTTTTAAAACAAGATAGGTGTACCCACGTTTTTACCAAACAAAAGTCATACCAAACTAACCAAACTCGATAATTTTAGGTTAATGGCTGAATAATGTCTATGAAATGGGTTTCTTACAAGTGTATATGTCATTTTCGTTCTTAAATTTATGTTTTAGTAATTTATTAACCTAATTTTTCTCTTAAGTGTTGTGATTATTTTTAATCACTTTCCCTGATATTTTTGGTAAAAAATAAAGTTAACCTTATTATACATTATAAATTATTCTTATTTAAAATATTAAATCCATTTTTCCAAATTCTAAAAATATAATTTTCAAAAATTAATTTAAAATTAATCCGTTTTGACGGGACAATGTAGCTGGTTTTTAAAGAAAAAACGTCCAAATATTTGCTAAGTTTTTATACCCCATTTCAAAGTGAAATTTATTACAATTACCTAAATTATATTAATTGATAAAAATATTATATAATTAAACTTTTAAATAAAATTTAAATAAAATATAACATTATAAATAAATTAGATGAAAAGGAAGTTTAGAATTATATTCTGGTATTTTCATTATTCATTCAAAAATGAAGTTTCTTTGAAAAATACCAAAAATTCACACTAAGACAATTTTCACATTATAAATTCAAAAAATAAGTATATTTTATCAAATTAAATTTATAAATGTGTCTAAAATTTGTTTTATTATTTTCCATAGAAGGACATTAAAAGCAGTTCATTTAAGAAAATAGTATTTGTAAACATATAATGACTTTAAAAAAAATTATATCTTTTGTCATAAATATGTTTTATTTATATAAAACCATTATAAAAACTATTTTAAAATTATATATTACTATTCATATTACTATGTTTGAGGAACAAGTTATAATTATCTCACTTAAATAATTATATAAATAAAATTATGCTTCGTAGAAACTCAGTGTTACTTGTAACAAACACCAAGTGTTGCATGTAGAATAAGAAAAGAAGGTTACCTATGAAAGGAATGTTTGACATATAAATTTAATATAAAAAACTATTTTTAGTGTTTTTTGGAATGAAAAATATCAAAATATTAATTTAATTCAAAAAAAATTCATCAAATCTCGGGGAGTTATAGACCACAGCCTCATGTTTTTAGTCTCAAATCTCTCTTACCTTAAACTAATATTTGAAAAAATTCTGGTGTCAAAATGTCTATAATCCCATTTTTAAATGAATATAACCAATAATATAAAAGTACTACAAGAACCACTACTCACTTTCTTTGTCTCTGATCTTGAATTTTTTGTATCTACCTTTCTCTAGTAACTATTCACCATCCTCCTCTATGTAAATTGATAAAAAAACTCCCTTAAAATTATTTAAATAACTATGTTATTATTTATTTTCAATTAATGCTTCCTAGATAGGCTTCAGTTAAGTCCCCATAGAGTTTTTCTTCACATGATCAATTTATTCATTTATTTGGAATTGAAAAATTAAGGGCTAACATGTCTTTTTTAAATCCATAGTAGTAGAACAACAAATTCATAAAAGGGTTTCACCCTAAATTTTCTATTCTTGAAACCTAAAAATTATCTTTTAATCCCTACATTCAAAACCCTATGAAACATGATTCCAACCTTATGAAAAATATTTTGTACCCTATAATGTCAACCAACAACCATATGAAGAAACTTAGAAACCTTATGAGATCCCCGATATTTGAAAAGAATAATGTTTAATGAATTATAAGAGAATTAAATATATATTACATTCACTGAATTTCTACCCACTGAAATCTTACTAAGCTGTAACTTTTATCTTTTGAAATTTCAACCAACTTTACAAACTCCACCAAAATAGCACAAAATAAACCCTATAAAAAGGGCTTGGTGAACCTTACAAATAAGGTACCCTATGATGTATCTGTATAAAAAAGTGAAAATCAATAATATAATCATAAGTATATGAAATTTATCAATTCAAAATACAAAAATAATCTTCAATAAATTTTAATCTTTTGTGTATGAATTAAAACTTTTTCTAACAATGGATATCAAAAATATAAACACATAACAATGAAATATTACTTCCAAAAATCTGTAATTGATAAAAAAATTCAAAATAATATTTTCATTAAAAATATACAAAATTTAACTGAAAATATTTGATCCTAAACATACAATAAAGCCAAATTAATAATCATTTTATCAATTAAGTACCAAAACCCCATAATTTCAGTAAAATATTCAAATAATAATAGTTTAAACTATAAAATGATGGAAATCCAGAATATTTACAAAAAAAATCACATTTTTCATAAATAATATTATATTTTCTCAAAATTTGATGTGGAAACAATGTATTAAAATAAACCCACATCATGTATATATCAAAAATTTCATCAAAAAGATAGTGCCACCTAATCATCATTATAGATTACTTTATCCAAGTTCATATTGGGTATCTAGATTTTTTTTCTCATCTACCTTCAAATTTCTTGTGACATAGGCTATCTAATTATCATTTTACATGAGTACACACAGTAATAACTTCCTTAAATAATCACTTTATTTCAAAAAAATTCCATAATATGTGGGTAATGCTTGTATAGGTGAAATTACTAAACTTCTTTTTAACTCCTTCAAAATCACTTTACATTTATCTATCCATAAATTTCTAGACCTTTACTATTTATCTTTTTTAACAGGTTATAAGATCCTAATAATTTCTTCATAAAACATAAATAATATTAATTTAATCCATGGAAACTATAGTTCCCCAAAAAAATATATGTCTATGACACTCTTAATTTCTATATAATTTTTAGGACTACAAATATCCACTTTATTACGATTATACACACAAATATTTTGACTTTCCTCATCAAGAAGTCACATTTAATACATTATACATTCAACTTATCATTTCACAATTTATTTAAGACAATTTAAAAATTATTCTCTTGTTCATCCTTTCATTTACTATATATGATAATATCATCTATAAGGAAGTGAATAAATTTTTCTAGAATATTTTAAAAGGAACTTGTTTGTTAAATCCTTGTGGATTTTCAGAGCGATAATGAGTCAAAAAAAATTTCTTTGTGAACTCATAATGTCCATATATTGTAAGGAAGGTATTTTTGGTAATATCATCTTTTTATCATCAACCAATGATATCCTAAGTGAATATCCACTTTGGAGATGTATTGATTTCAGTGTAGTTGATCAAAAAAGTCATCAATTTTTAGTAGTTGATATTTGTTCTTCATCATGATCTTGTTAAACTCATGATAATCAATGTATAAATTCATTGACCCATCCTTGTTCTTGTAAAATATGACTAATTCACCTCATGGTGAAACTCCAGGGTATATAAATCCCCTAAACAATTTCTCTTATATTTTATTCAAAAATAAATCTAATTCTATGGGGGAAAATATATTGTGAATATTTGAAATATTAATAGATCCTATGTTTAATTGATAACTCAACCACTCAGTCATGAATAAGACCAAAAACTCTTCAGGTAAAATTATGGAATATTCCGTCACATTGGGATTCCCTTATAGGAAAATCCATTTATTTTACTCAATTATTTTATCCAGATATGATTTTTTAAAAATGAAATAAAATCCATATATGATAATGAGTTTCCATATGAGATTCATAATACATGTTTCACTGGAATATAATCATAGGATAATTTAGTATATTGATTAATATTTCCTTCTCTCGATAGTTGATATTGGATATACATATGTGATGGGTTTCATTCGATCATATCATTGTCATCAGAATAAGAAAACAATAAAAATGGTGGATATATCATAAAGAATCAAATTTTTGAAAAAGATTAAAAAATAGAGTACAATAAATATAATAAAAATAACATCTTTTATCTTCATATATTGATGGTGTAAGTTTGAAAAAGATCTCAAGGTTTATTTGATACAAATCATAATATGTATGAGGTAAAATGTTATCATAATAATCTACGATCATAGAAAAATCATACTTAAATGATGAAGAGGTGTTAGTGCCTTTATCAAAGATTATGAAAATCACTTCGGTATGAAAAAATTTACAATATTTTCATGAACTTTATAGTCATGTAATAATTTAAAAAACATGATTCACACACCACCATACCCAAAAATTGTGAAATCTTCTCATTATATATATGTGCACCATGATACTCCTATTCATAACACATCTCATTTTTTACTGTATTTTGGGTATATTATTCATTAAATATATTTTAATAACTAATTTTAAATCCTTTTCTGAACCAAATTTTGGTTCGATAAAGATGAAATAAATTTAAGAGTTACTGCTATTTCATTGTTTGGATCATACTAAATATGAACCAATACATTTTTAAATATATATATATATATTGTGTATTTTATATTATACATACATCATATGAATGATAATATACATGAATTATATGTATGTATTAAATATATACTGGATAAATATAATGTCATTTATTATATATATTTTTCATGCATCATATGCATGTGTACATTCAACTTATGCATGTATATTTTAGTTTTCACCCACTAATCTTCATTTTTAACTAAAATACCATAATACCTTTATAAAAAACATAAAAATTATTTTTGATTCCATATAAACTCTTTTGGATATAGTTTCATCAAAATCTCTTCAATTTTAAAAAAACAATACCCAAACTTTTATCCTTATCTATGGGATTAACTGTATGACCCTATGAGACTAAATAGTATTGAAAATAAATATAATATCCCTATTTCAAAAATGTAAGAAAATAGTGGCCTCTAACAAAGAGTTATTACTGCATAATCTGTTAAGGGATCTGGTGTGATCTGCATCAAACATACTCATATCATCATATAAAAATATCCACCACAAGACGTATTATATAATTTATATATATATATATATATAATTTTTATATCCATGACATCAAGTGATCCCTAGACATGGAACATTTCAATCTAGTGGAACCAACACAATTTTTAGTGATTTTTCAAAAAGAGTAACCAAGTTAATGATTACATAACATGTTATTCTTCTCATAGATTTGTACATCACACTTCCTTTATATAAGTAGTTAAACACATCATATGTGAATAAAATAAGAATGTAAAAACATTTCCTTAGTCTAATTCAACCAATTTCTAGATGTCTTTATATGTCATACGAGTGGACAAATATCATCCTATTTATGTTCCAATAGATGATATGATCAACAACATACCTAATCATCCATGTACTATCTATGTTACTTTAAAACTTGTCTATATAGTGTATCAATGTATGGAGGTTATCATGGTGGGTATCTATCTAACCTCAAGTAATAATGATTGAAAATTGTAATATTATACTATTTATATTGAAAATTGTAATATTATACTATTTATATTGATAATTTTATAACATTCCATGAGATATAATTTTGAGGGTATGTCCAGGTAATAATTATCTACTTATTACCTCACGAATAAAATATTAATACCTGATATAAAAATATTTTTAATGAGTATAAGAATCTATTCAATATGTTTATAACATATAACTAAAACACATTATTTTCTATAATGATCATCGGTTAGGGAAAACTCAAATTTAAACTTGGAATGGATATTATTATTTGACCTTTCATGTAAAATAAATTACAACACACATGAATGAATTAAAATTAGAGGTTTCCTTTATTAGAATACCATGATACATTTTACAACTATTATACCCAATATCTCATGTGTTTTACCCCCATTGATTATAAATAATTCTCATGTTTATTCTATGGTAATGGTTTTTTCAAAGGATTTGATACATTTTTCTCTGTATCCACCCAGTTAATATTTACATTACCCCTCTCTATGATTTCTTATATGAGATATTATTTTCAAAGGATGTATTTTTTTCCTTTGATGAGACTTAGATTCCATATCTAGATAAATTACCCCATGGTTGTAAAATTATAGCTCAATTACTCTTTAAATGCTAAGAACCATTCCAAGCTTAGTAATTAACTTCATGATCTAAATATCTTCCTTAAAAACATCTAATGTATTGATCTACTCTGATTTAATTTTTGGGTCTACTGTAGTATCTTACACGGAACTCTTTCTTTTGGAAGCTCTACTATTTTTAAAAAAACATTAATACAAAATGAGATATCATTTCATTGTTTTATAATTGGAATCTATCATTATTATAACCCTATATAAAAAGATCATAAACTCTTCCAAATACAAATAACCAATCATTAATAAATATAATGTTCTTTAGAATTTTATTTACAATAATATAGTACCTCTCTCGAGGATTTTATTGGAATCTAATAGCTATGATCAAAGAAAAAGAGACATCAGGTTGATTACATAACATAACATAAATGATAATTATTTTGGATGATGTCTAAGAACTCATATCTATCCAATTCTACATTATATAATGATCCTAAATCTTACTAAGATTAATTCCATGAAAACTGGTAAAGACACCTTCTTTTACTATAATATGCTAAATTTATTTACCACATTACCAATATAAGTGTTTTTTACTCAGTCTATGTAATATATTTGATCTTTGATTGTAGATTTTAACACCTAGAATATAGGTAGATTCATCTATTTCTTTCATTTCCCAGCCACACATTTATAGAATGAAGTTTCAAGATTACATTTTTGATAAATAATATGTCATTTAAATAAAATATTTGAGACACTACTATAATCCCATAAACCCACTTATATACATAGGAATCATCATAATTTTATATGAAACCAAACACTTTTATGGAATCATCAAAAAAGATATTCTATCTCTGAGAAACCTACTTCAGTCCATAGATGGTCCTTTACAACTCTCATACCTTAGCTGACTCATTTGGAACTTCAAAAAAAATTGTATATCATATACACATTCTATACTGAATTATAATTATGTAAATAATTTTTTACAACCATTTGATATATCTCATAATCATAAATACCTAAAATGGAAAGAAAAATATGAATGTACCTTATCATCCCAATAGGTGAAAAATTTCTTCATAATCAATACCATAAATTTGAATGTAACCCTTTTCCATGGGGTGTAATTTATAGAAAGATAATCTAAATTCCAAGTCAATTTTCTTATGTAAAACCCACTTACACAAAATATAAATCTTATGCCTTTATATGAATTCATTATTCCACAAACATGGTTAGTGTACAAAGAGTCCATCTAAGATTCCATGGATTTTAACCACTTCTCATAATCATAACTATAAATAGCCTCTCAATAAGAAGTATTTTTATATCCTATAAATGTTACTTCAACATGATTGGAAATAAAAATAACAAAATATCATGGGATCCTAGAGAATTTTACTTTACCATCAAGTTTCTTCTCTAACATAAATCAGTTCTTCCCCCATAACTCTTTTTGTAACTAGCTCAAATTATATGTCTGGATCACTTCCTGTTTGTTGGTATTGAACATCACAAAGTTCAAATTTTTTCCCAAAGACACCAAAAAATAAATATTCATTATTATGTATGGTATAAAATTAGGCCATAAGTACCTTTTTCCCAATAGTATTATAGAAATTACATCCCTTAGTTTCAATAGTATAACTAATAAATAAGAAGTTATATGATTTAGGGATAATATTATCTAAATTCAATTATCTTATAAAGGCTTAACAAACTCAAATACTAAAAAAAGACATCATGGTATGTTTCCTAGTCTATATATCATATGGTGTATGTGTGAATTCTTTGGATACAACATGATTTAGTAATAATTAAACAACATCCATTGTATACCCCATAATGAGATAGGAAGGTCACATAAACTCATAATTGATTGAACCTTGTCAACCAAGTTCTACTTTCTCCACTTAGACACATCATCACATTATAGTGTTTTAGGAGGAGTGGTATGTGAAACAATTTGATAATCTCTTAGGTTATTTTTCAATTCTTGGATCAAGTATTTAGTATCCCAATCAGATTATATAATCAAAATATTTTTTTCTAGTTTATTTTATACTATTTTCCAAAACTCCATGAAATTTTAAAACATTTCATACTAGTGTTTAATTATAAATACATAACCATACTAACTATATTCTTTAATAAATTTAATGATATACCTAAAAACATCACATTCTTGACTACTCATTGGTCCATGTAAGTCACTATGTATAAGATCCAACACTCCACTAGCCCTTTCACCTTTTTGTCAAAATTTTCTTTAGTCATTTTTAAAAAACAGATATATCAAAGGATAAATAATCTAATGAATCCAAAAATCCATATCTATGAATTATTTGAACCTAATTCTCATTTATATATAAAATAAAAAAATGCTAAAGATAATGTTTGATTAGAAACAAAATTAACCTTGTTATATTGAATGATATAAATAGGATTATCCATATATAGAATATTTAAACCATTAATTATATTCCAAATCACATAATACATCTCATTATTATATATGAAACAATTTTTTTTCATTATAATGAATCAAAATCCCATATTATCCAAATAATATAATGAAATCAAATTCCTATTTTTAGTTGGAACAAAATAAAAGGTTAATAATTATAGAACTAATCAACTATGTAGAATTATATCATAAGTGAAAAAAAAATTATAAAACTTTTCTCCATTACCAACACAAGTATCAAAACAGCCCCTCATTAATTCCCTCTTATATTTGAGTCTGTGTTTTTCATCAAAAATCTGTGATGCAGAGCCAGAGTCTATACCCATGATCCAATGATGGTGAAATTAATCTCTATTAAATTCACATTAATAATCTCATAATTTTTCTAATTTAGAAAACTTCTCAACCTTAGATACCAATATATTACTATTTTTTATTTTATACTAATTATTGATCTCAATATTATTATGATTAAGAATTTCATAATCTATAAAAAGACGTATTAGTTGGTGAGTACCACGTATTATATCTTTTTAGTGAGGACCTTAAATTAATGTGATCCCACTAAAAATGATGACCCCATATATCATATCAATTTTGAGATCCAATATCCAAATTTTACTAATCAATGAGTCTGCTTTCATTTTACTCTCTCCACATAGCTATTTTTCTAGTAAATCATTCCAATCATAAAAGTGATGATTCTTTAATAGTTTAGAATATAACCCTTTATCAAAATATGTTATATATATAATAAATAAAAATATTTTTCTGTTTTACCAACCCTTGGGGTTTACCAATTTATTGTAACCCAAATAAAACATCAAATACAATCTAAACCAAGACAATCATGGGGAACCCCACTTTGGCATGAGACAACCCGGTTAGATAATCCTGAGTCACTCATTACTTTTTTCCCTTAATCAATATAATCTAGGGGAACCCTATGCTGGAATAAAACTACCTTGTTGTATACTATCCCATGTTTACCCAACCATTTAATTTTTTATTTTAGGAATTCAGAGGTGTTCATAGGAGACTCAAGGATGTTTAGTTGTGATTAGAGTATCAATAGAGCTATTGATGCCTTTTTACACTATAAAAGAGAGGTTTACACCATATAATTGTGCCTTACATATTGTGTGTCTAGTGTTTTATGGATTATAAGTGGATGAGGTACACTAGGATAAATGGGTTTCTTCTAAAAGAAGGGTATACAATATCTAAATTAATTATAGCTGAGGTTCATTGAAAATATGTGGAACTTTCAAATTTTTTGAGTTTATGTTCTAAAATGGTTTTATGATGTAATTTTTGTAAATCCTTTGGGATTGATGCCACAAAAAATATGATAAAACCATGAAAATAGTGACTCAAATGTTGTTTATAATTTTCATTTCATCCGAATATCTCTTAATTCATTCAATCCCTTTATTATGTGGATGAACCCCTGCAACCATGAAGTATCTTCTAGAAATCCTTCATCTGCACTAATCCTTAGGGTATGGTGATTGTTTTTGGGTGATAAATGGCATGTTCTTATCCACTTATCCATTATTTCTGTTTCTTCTTTACTCACATAATATCTTTAGTGGGATTGTTTTTATCATAGTGTTTTTTGGGGTTCATTTTTTATAATTCCATGTTGAGATTCAGGATAATATATGGTTACTGCGTGTGGTTGTGGTTTTAGGGATGTTTCTTCTTCTACCTATAGTGCACATTGAGTTGGAAAAGAATCCTTGAGGTAGGGGATCCTCATTATCACTCTTTTATGTGTTATTTGTGGTAATTTCATGTGTTTTCTTCCCTTTTTATGGATATTAAGTTCCAACATAATAAGATAATTAATTGGAAAATCTGAAATTTATGGTGATGGAGAGAAATTTCATGATTTTATTTCATTTATGATTTTGTCGATGTGATTTTCCAAATCCTTTTTCCAATTCTGAAAATAAATTTTATTATAAACCTTTCATTAACTATAGTTTATATTATGTAATGACCCTTAGTTTTTTGTTAATTAATCACACACTGAATAAAAATGATAGAAAACATGTATTTGGATAATAAATTGGTTTCCCATGGAAATCTCATTTGTTTAATAATACCCAAGTTAAATAATGAAGTAATGTTGTAAAATCACTTAAATAAATTGTGCTTTCCATACTGTGTTACATTTGAGTATGGTTTTCTTATTATATTTATTTTTCTATTGTGGGAGAATGTGTGGTGGTGGTGGTGACCGATAGGGTTTTTTAGTCTATTAGGCTATGATGTAGTGTTTGGTTAGCATGGATGTGTTGTGGGGAGTAGTGGTTTCAGTGCACGATGGTGTGATGCATGATTGTAAAGATGTGAAGTGGTGTAGTTCATCATAGTGGTGTTGTGTGATGTGGTGGTGGTGTGATATGTTTGTTTCATTAGTGGTTGTAGTGTGCAGTGGTTGTGGTTTGTGTGGATCAGACATCTAGTTATTGTGGTGTGACAGTTTGTCTGGTGTGGCACAACAATGATGATTAGGGTGTGTTAGGCCAGTTTTGGTGTGGTGTGGTTGTCTTAGTTTCCCAAATTTCAATGGATTAATTTTTTAATTTATTAAATGACTATGAATGGGATGGGAATTATTTTGTAGTAAATGTCTCAAAAAGTGGAATAAATAAATGGGTGTTGTAAATTGAATGAAGATTCTTGGTAATGAATGTTAGTGAATTATGTTATATCTAAAAAGTATTGAAACCTATAATTAATAGTGGGTGTGTGTGTGCCTTTTTTGGTGGTTTGTAGTGTTTTTTTATTGTGTTGCATATAATGATGGAAGTGTTTGTAATGGTTGATGTGTTATATAGTGGTGTTGATGTAGTGTGTGCTAGAATAGTTGATGTGAACCCTTGGGTTGGCTATTGGATTATATCTATATATCATATATACTAACTTTAGTTCTTTATGTTGCCCACCTGAGTTGGATAACCTTACCAACACTCAAAGGTTCTTGGTTCCAGGTGTTTTCCACAACACCCAAAATTTTGGTGATAAATATGGCTAGAGTAACATTGATTATATGGGGTGGTGTTGGATATTACCTAGTGGTGTTGACCTAGGTGTTTATGGTCATTATATGATGTGATGAGGTAGTTATCATATGTGATATGTGGAGGGGGGAATGTATGGTAAGAGGAGGTCATAAGGTTTATGTCCTAAATGTTCATGATATTGTACTACTCCAATTATGAGATGTGGTGTGATCGCCCAAGAATTTGTAATCTATATGTGACATGATGATGAATTATTCTCATATGACATGCTATAACTTGCGAATGTAGTGTTGGTATGTATGCATTACTAACCACATTAGATACGTTCCAGGTGTCTTTGTGTGATATTTGATGTGATGTGGTTTTTATGTGATATATATGAGAGAGATGGGAGTACAATACATTAGTTTTTGGGGAGTGAGTGTAAAATTAGTGGGTAAATGGCAGTTTGGTTCCTTTATTTTTTATGATATTAATATTATATAATTATATTGAATTCATTATTTGGTGGGTGATCCATGATGAGGTTAGGATTTGTTTGTCGACCTCTTTAGGTTCTTATTGGTTCTCATGTTTGTTTATAGGAACATTAGCATGCTATTTTCACATGTGCACTTGAGAACTTGGGTATGATCCTACTAATTATACATTTTATTCTCTCCTTACATATACAAATAGTTTTTCAGGTTTCTAAGAGGAATTTATGGATAGAGAAGTACATTACTAGCTTGTGTTTTGGAGTTTTTGTTGAGTTTCTTCCATATGACTTTTCTTTTGGTATATATTGGATACTTTTATTTGATTTCTTTTATTTCTCTTCATGCTTTGGGAGATGATTTTGGGTTTACCTTTAAATTATCTACTATAGTTTTCTAGTGGTTTTTTATTATATCTCCCTATCCTATTTTATTATATAGGTTAATGTCTCACGTATGTGATATTTTTATACCTCGATTTCTATCTCCAACCTAGGGGATAATGAAGATGGGACTCATGGGTCATTCTATCTCTTTTTAATTGTAGTATATTTTGAGGGAGGGTTCATAATAGATTATTATCAAAGGTTTTTGTTAAGAGATATGATAGATTAAGAATTTAGGAATTGTGAGGATCTCATGGGTTGGTAAGGAAATAGTGCCACATAATCTTGGTACTTGACATAGGCAAGGGAAACCAACTATGATACCATGAGCTTATTTATTGACCAAGTGAGGTGGACATGTTTGTAGGGTAGAGACCTAAGAGGTTTACATGCATCGTGATTTCTTCGTTTCTTGTTTTAATTCGATTTCTATAGTAATATAAAATTAATTATGTAAATAATATGTGATAAAATTCCATGCTAATGAGCTTAGTATATTCTACTTTTATTCCAATAATGGATCCTAGTATTCATCTATGAGTAGATCAAGTAGTTTAGGTTTAGCAATTTGATCTAGTTGATCATCGTACGATCGATATGGTTGAGGAAGATGAGTCATGGAAATGAGCATTTCATGACTTTCAACAAAATATTTTGTTAATGTTTGTTAGGAACATCTTGGACTTGGATGTGGAGCATTAAATGGAGGATCATGAGATTTCTTTCAGTCTTATACTATTATGAGGTATGTCTTGTATGTTGTTGGAACATAGTTATTTGTGGGGAGTTGTGCATCAAAGGTGGATGTTGTTTCCTATGATTTTTAAGAGGTTGGTATATTGTGTCCCTACATTCAGAAGGAGTTCCATTTAAAATTCCCATCATCGAAGATGAGTGCAGCTAAGAGTTAGGAGATGTTATTCCTTCAGTGGGAGAGTCTAAGTGATTTGGAGATTTTGATCTGGTTCTCGGACCTCCTATATTTTTATACAAATGTTTTTTTCAAATGAGCAGTCCAGAACACGATATCTAGATGAGGCTTTTCACCCAATGATCAATTATGTGGTCACTCTTTTTATTCTCCCTATATATATACAGGTTCATAAAAAGGATTAAGTTATCAATAAGATGCTTTATTTGGGATATGGGGCCTGAGATAGTATCTAATAGATAATCTTGAAGAGTAGGGCATCAGTCAATGGCTTATAGGTGTTCATAAATTCTGGGTTTCGATCAGTGGGGAGCCAAATATGGATAATATCTTCCCATACTTGTGGGGTAGGTGGATCCCTTGCACCTTGCGAGATATTTTTTTTTCAGGTTACCTTTTTAGGGTACATAGGAATCATAAGGCTCAGTGACTGACTACTATTGGAGGCTAGTATCTGGAGGGTGTTTAGGCCCATTTTTAGATGTATAAGCAGTTTCCTATGAGGAAATTTTATTAGTAGGTTCCATCTGGGTTTGTTCGATAGCCAATACTAGTTGTATTTAGCTGAGGGTATCTTCAGGATAGTCTCCATACATAGGTTCATATGCTAGATCATAGACATGGAGGATAAAAATAGAGAGGTATGGGATTTGTTCATAGTTAGATAAATGTGTTAGAGGCATATATGCTAGAATATCTATAATTTTTTTAAGGTACAACCATTTGACAATATCCTCTTTTTTGTTCCTTATTTGATTCAAGATCCTCAAACTCATTTTTTATTGTACTTTGGTTCATGGTTTTGGACTATATGAGGAGACACTTCGAAAACCACTATTTTTATCCACACTAGTTAGAGGTTAGGATGGTTTGTTTGGTGTGTACCGAGGGTGTATATTGTTGATTGGGTATCACCAGGTAGTGGAAGACTTTTTCTTAATGTGAATGCATCCATACAATGTTATCATTTCCATCAATTTATTTTATTTCATTCAGGAAGTCAAAAAATGATTCTAGAGGAGATTTTATTCGATGTGGGTGGCCAGAATATGGTATTCATTGGAGAGAGGATAATTGGATGGTGGTAGGCATGTGGATCCCCTTTTTTCATAATTAGCAAAGTTTTCGGTGTTATATCAGGTGGATCGTGTTCCAAGGGATGTGTAGGAATTCCTGTATATTTTCTCAAATGAGGTTATGGTGCTACACTCGTGATGCGAAGTTGATTTTAGGATAGATTTTCATCCTTTAGAGACATCAATTTTTAAGGATACCAATCGAATGGAGCCTATGAAGCTATGTGAATTGGGTTTCATGTGGATGATATGATGCAGGGGGGTTTCGTCTCAGCCAATGTGTCTCCTTGGTGTGATTCGGTGTTGTCCTCTGAGAAGGCGTATGTTAATCTGATGTTGTGTATAGAAATTTGAATGTTGAATTAGGTAATATTCAATAACCATTAACCGCTCCTAAGAATCAATGATCTATTCAACCAAGTGAGATGAGAAATTTGGTTTTTGAAGGTAGAATTGTGGTTATAAAATAACCAAATGAGGGTGAAGGATAATGATATCCCAAAAATGTCATTCAAATGTATGTGAGAGAACATTGATTTTGTGGTCATTCCCTTTGGTGTCATGAGTGTTGTATTCATGATCATGGGGCTCATGAAATCCATGTTTTATGAATTATTCAATTGGTTCATCATCAAGTTCATCGAAGATATCATTGTTTATATGATTCCATAAGAGGTTCATGTTAAGCATATTAGAGTTGTTTTTCAAGTCCTTCTATACCACCATCATTATGGGATGATGTCCAAGTGTATATTATGGATGTAAGAGGAATGTTTTCCTAGACACATGGTGTATCAAAATGTAGTTTCCATATACTCATCAAAAGTTGAGGAAATTGTTTACTGTGAAGCACCTAATAATGTGGTAGAGGTTCGCAGTTTTCTTAGCCTAGATGGATATTATCGAAGGTTCATAACTTCTTTCTCTTGATTTTTGTCCTTAAAATATCTCTAACTAGAAAGGAATATTCATTCATGTGGACTGATCGGTGCAAGGTGGTGTTTGGTTACCTAAAGGTGAAGTTGGTCAGTACCCCATCACTTTGGTTTCCTGAGGAGGATGCGTAGTTTTAGGTTTACTGTGGCGTGTTCTGTATGGGATTGGGATTTAGGTTGATGCATTAAAGATATGTTATTTATTATAGTTATAAGATTTTACATCCCCATGATCATATCTATGTCACCCATGATATATGAGTTGGTTTCATTTTTGTTTTCATTGAATTTGTGTTGTGACTATTTCATTGGCAATTGATTTGTGGTTTTCACATACCACAAGAGTTGAAAAAAATAACTCTGTAATATTTTAACCTATTCTAATGATGGTGGATAAATTTTCATAATTAAAAATATTTTGAGATATCTTACACCCATGAAAAAGGGTAATTTGGTTTCCTGTGTATTTAGTAGGAATTCCCAAGGGGATGTGGTTCAGGAGTCTAATGATTATTAGAATGGGATTGAAGAGCATGAAATGATGCATCTTGACATGAGATAGAGTATTTTTCATGGATTTTTTTATCAGATGACTATGGATTCATCCTTGATGTTGAAGATGTAAGATTATTTGTGGGGAGACTTGAAGATAGTGGCGATGTGTAACTATGCTTTTTATGGTGATGATGAAGGATGGTCAGAGGATAGTTGGAACCATACACTGTTATAAGGGATGTTTTTCATTATATAAGTGATGCATAAGGGAGTTCTTCGTGAATTTCAAAGCTTGAACTTAGTTTTACATTTCGATGGTGAAAATTTTTATCATGTCTTTAGAAGATAGCTTTAGTGTTTGGGGATGAAATGGTCAATGGAATACTTTGTGGAAACGTTTTTGTTTTATAGTAGGTGAAATTAGATAATTTCATCCTATAGATTTTTTATAGTCCTTATATGTTTTGAAGTGGAAATAGGATGAAATATTTATGGAATTCATCATTGGGTTTCCTCGGGCTAAGTGGTATTTTTATGTATTTTGAGTGATATTAGATTGATTGATGAAGTTGTCTCTTTTCCTAATGATATGTGAGTTGAGTGTTATGGATTTCTTGGCTAAGCGGTATGTAGATGATGCAATTAGTCTTTATAGGGTATCAAAGACTATCATCTTTAATCTTGATCCTCATTTCACCTTATGGGTATTGAGGGGATTATAGTATGCATTTATCTTACAATTGAATCTTATAAATTCTTTCCACCATAGACAGATGGGAAGACAAAGCAGACCATTGAGATAGTAGATAATATGTTGTGATATTATGTCTTATATATTTGTGGATTGTGGTTAAGGTAAATTCCTCTAGTAATGTTTTCATACAAAATAGAAATCACTCACCAATTAACATGGCTCTATTTTATGTTTTTTTTATGAAATGATGTTTCATTATCCATTGTGTGGGAAAGAGGTTGGGTAATTAGTAGTTCTTGGTTCTGATGTTGTGCATAACACCATTCAGAAGATCCAGTTGGTCTAAGAGTATATAAGGGTGGAACATGAACATAATAAGTCCTATTTTGATCATATTCATAGGTCGTTAGAGTTCTATATTGGAGTCCATGTGTTCTTGAAAGTCTCCCCTCGATGTGGGTAGCATAGGTTTGGTAGGTATAGTAAGCTCTTTCCTTAGTTATTTTTTCCCTTTTAGGTGTTAGGGTGTGTTAGGGTGTGTTGGAATGGTGGAATATTGGTTTCAATCTCCATTGTGGATATATAGGATCCACAACATCTTCGACGTGTCTCATCTATGACGGTATCTTAATGATTACTCCCACATCATCAACTGTAGAGAGTTGGATATTGAGGATAATGTGATGTCCATGTAACGACTATAGGATCTTCTAGAGAAGGTGATGCATTAATGAACCATTAACTTTTTTTGTGTGTTGTAGATGAATGGTGGCCTATAGAAGAGTACTTTATGGTGAGAGACACAAATTCATTCCCATTACCTAGAGTTTTTTTGGAGATTACATTTTTTTTTTTATTGAAATGTGATGTTTGGATCTTTTTATTTCATTAGACTTGTTGTTTCTTGGTGTTATAGTATGTGATAAATATTTAGACATTTGAAAAGGGGAGAACTAGATTCCAAATAAATATAGGTAATAAAATGGAATAATTAAAATTGTGTGGTTGAGTCAATTTTTTCCAAAGTAGGTAATATATTGATATGGAAGATGAGATTTTCTGATTTGTGTGGTTGGGTTAGTATTGTGAGTTAGTGGTTTTGGTTTTTAGTTTGGGATGTGTGGAGTAAGGTTATGAAAATATCATATGATTATGTGTAAAATTGGTGGTTTGTGTTTGGTATCTGATGGCATGGTGGTATACCCAGTAAGAGGTGGTGATGTGGTTGAGCAATGTATTTTTTTGAGTTTAAAGTATTACTTTCTAATTTGTTTTTCTTAGTTTTGGAAATAAAAACACTTTCTTAAAACTGTGTTTACTAACCTTATATTCTCTAAATTGTTTTATTATTATTTTGTAGAAAAAATTATTTTAAACCAAATGATGAAATATATCTAATATAATGTGAATATAAACTTATATTACTCTATATGATCCATCAAACTAAAATTTCATCCATTGCATCAAATAAACCTATGTTCTAACCTGTGGTTAGACTTATGTAATATCAATTAGGCTGAACAAATTTATGACCATCAAAATGACATTGGTACTAATACATCAGAATGACCTTTATTCGGTTTATCGGTTTGAAAAATATTAAGAAGGTCCATTTAGACTATCCAAAGCTAACAATTAGAGTATATTGATTTGTTTCTATAGGTAAGAATACAAAATATAATTATAATGGTTCTAAAAATGACATCGATCATTCATTTATTCCATATCACTATTAGATATCAAGTTCAAGCTATCTAAGGTCATTGGAACAAACATTAAAATATAATGGTTGGAGGTTCGCCTATAAATAGTAGGTCATTTGAAGAGTTGGGAACTGATTCAATTCACAACTCAAGCTGTCACGACCCGTCCCCCAGGGCCCGTGTCGTAACTACCCCAAGCCCGCCTTCCATAGGCCAAGGGCTGGCGACTAGCACCAAAGGCGTAAATCACTATAACTTGGAAGGCATTGCCTTTATAAAACGTAAACTCACACAACCAGAGATCAAGCTAAAGTAAAACACTAGGTAAAACTGAATACAAAATTAGTGTTGAAAGTAAAGGGGGCTAGAAATACAAGACCAATGGTAAGTACAAGGAAAAAGACAAAATAGCTGGAAGGTGAAAAGCAGCTCTTGGATCGTCCACCACGGATCTTACCTGAAGGGTAGGTACAGATATCCTCCTCAGCACTCTGCGTCCGTCCGTCCATCTCCTCCAGGTACCGACTCGTCGTGAGATCCACCTCTAGGTACTGTCCTTTCCTTGTACACTCTGCCTCGATCAGCGATGTATGTCGTCTGCATCCAATACAATGAGGTGCGGGCATAGCCCGTGCAGGGGTGAGTGTAACGATACTCAGTAGGGACCCTGACACCCTCATGGTCTCAGCAAATCCAACAAGGATAAACCACAAAGGAAAGATCTCAACAGATAACCTTTAATTAGGTATATGCCCATACATATACCTAAGTTATCAAGTAACTCATCTCATTCAAGAGGAAAACACAAAGGTCATTGACTCAGCACAAACCAGGATTTTTATTCATGATGACGAAAACACAGCTGTTGGAGAACTCCCCCTCTGTCGAGCACAGTAGTCTCGTCACGACTCTGAGGTTCCACTTAGTAACCTTAGACTGTATAGGTACTCCTCCTATCGAGTATCATGGGTCTGCCACCCCAACACAGTAGTGCTCCCCGCCATGGGTCTGCAACCTCACAAAGTAGTGCTCCCCCTCATAGCCTACATAGGTACTCCTCATGTCGAGTACCGCGGATCTGCCACCCCAACACATTAGTTATCCCCACCATGGTTCTGCCACACCGACACATTAGTGCTCCCCATTGGGCTATACAAGTCACTCCGAATCAAATCGGACAAGTAGTCATCAAGTCTCAGCCAGCTACAAGGTCACCGTACTCCATATGCTCGTCTCTGGGAGGATTCGCTCCACGAGCCACTGGTCCATACTTCTAAGTTTCATGTAATCTCACGTGGAAGTATCTCAAAGGTCTGCCTCGTCATAGGGGTCTCAACGCAACAAATGGCGCGCCAATCGGACACCCGGTCTGTGAGTTATTAGCATTTTCGTTTCAGGGGCCCGGTTGGTTTCTAAGCTAAACCAACCCGACCGTACTCCAACTATGTCCAAACCTCAAGTATAGTATTCCAAAAGAACTGTCTCATCATAAGGAATCCAACGTAATTGATGGCACATCAATCATGCGTCCGGTCTTTAAGTTATAAGCGTTTTATTACCGAGGGAACGGTTGGATTCATGTTCGATCCAACCCGATCGTAATTCAAATGAAATCGGTTAACCAAACCGGTCACACCATTGCGATCCATACCAAAAAACACACGAGATAGACTACCCATTGGTCCAAAATGGATAGCTAGTGAAAATTTTGCATTACACCGCAACACGCGTGAACCGGGCCTTGTGGGGCCCACGCCTCGACCTCGACTTAAATATCCAAAACTTGTCTTGAAACATTCATCTTATGTTTAGGGTCACAACGTCGCAAACGTTTTGTCATTCTAACATCGTATGAGAGAGATATGTCAAATACAAGATCTCGTATTAATAATAATTGTATTATTATTCAGTGTTTCGTGGACCCGAGCCATGAACAAGAATTTAGTATCCAAAATTAGACTTGAATCAACCGTATTAATGATGGGATTACATCACCACTGACGGCAAGCCAATCGAATGTCGCACGCATGAGTTATGGCGGGTCGAAGATTTAATAATAATATTAAATCTATTATTTTCTGAGTGCTTCGGGTACCTGATCCAAAAACCTGAAAAAGACATCCAATATTGGACTCGGAATGTCCGTCTCAGAATTTGGGTTGCACTGCCACTGACGGTTCGTGAAACCGAGGTTTCACGAAGAAGATACCGTCAAAATACGGTTTTCCCAATGAAAATAATAATAACATTATTGTATTATTATTTTTTAAAATTTAATTTAATTCTTTAAATTCTCACACCCCAAATCCATGCACCACCAAATTATATCCGCCTCCCTTTCTTTGACTCCAAGCCAACCATGCCCCCCCCCTCTTTGATTACCCCTTTTTTTTATTTCATTTATTATTTATCAATTTTTGATATCTCATCCTCTCTCCAATTAGCATCTTCTCCCATGAAAATAGCGACTCCAACATGCTGCACTTCCGCCTCGGCCTGCCAACCATGCTCCGCCAGACTGCCCCACTCGCGCCCCGAGATCCTTCCTCACTCCATTCCAACTTCATTTTAACTCGAAAAAAAGATACAAACGAATATCCATGATCCTCGGGTCGAGATCTTCATGTTCGTATATCGCGCTCAGGGAAACATTGAGTTTCCAGCGCGCTTAATTATTTGGGGTTGAGAAACACGTGAAGAATGCGTGGACAATGAATAAGGAAAGATCACCGTCAAAGTGTGTATCGATAGCCGTGTTAGTTTGGCCATCGTTTTTGAGAATCAAGAACACGGGGAATCGGAAATTAAATATTTATCACGCTTCAAGAATTTCAAATTCAAGATAAACAAGAAAAAAATTAATTCAATCAATTGTTTATCGATCTGCGAATTAATTTATTTAATTTGCATTCATCATGAGAAATTTAAACCAGGGAAAGGAATCCACAAAGATAAATCCTACAAATAAACGCTCAATCTCGAGGGTATAAACCACATAAATGAGAAATATACAATATTCCCCTACCTTGCAAAGACGTCGCACGTCATCGATCTGAGGAAGATGGCGTCGTGGGGTGAGGTTTCATAGACGAAGTTGGTGTGCATCATCCTTCTTCTTCGGAGGGATGTTCTCTTCTTCTTTACACAAGAGTTCTCTCAAAAGAATTCAAGAACTTCATCAAAGTTTCTCCCCACACCAAAAGCTCCAACTCAAAATAATATCTCATGATATTATTTTTATTCACATCACAAATATTTTAAAATTCAAAATCAAACAACTTCATTAATTAAATGAAGTGACTCATCTCATTAATTAGGGCATGTTGGCAAGAATTTAAGAGTGAGAGAGGAGGAGGTGAGAGGTCTCATCAATGGGAGAGTTGTCCATATTAACATGGGAGTTTAATGGGGGGGTTTAAATAGGGTTAAGGAGTTTAGGGGGAGGTGGAAGGTTGGGGCTTGTGTGGGCCCCACCTTTCAATTATCCACACATAGGAAGTTGGGTGGGTGTGGGCCCCACCAAAAACTTCCCATGGGAGGTATTAACCTCCTCAGATATAGAATAAAACTATACAACAATTTTATTTACTTCTTTAATTAAACCTTGATAAATAACTTCTCCCCCCGCACAAAAGCGACTATGGTAAAGGTTCCCTTAAGCAATTACTGGCATTGTGAGTTCATCGGTGCCCTTAGATTTCAATTCCGAGCACCGGTTGAAAAGATAGAAAAACCCGCTGATTCATTTACTGAACGTACCCAAGCAGAACTTCGGAAATTGATTCCGGGCACACCGGGCCTTGGAATCAAGTGTCGCCAGAAGCCACAGACTCGTAAAATTCCAAAGTATTTAAGAAAAAAATTTACTTGAAATTTCTAGGTCTTTAAATTACTCTCACCTCAGGGCTTTACGTCCCCGTAAAGCTACAACACAAACTAGGAAAACTAAAGGTGGTACCGATCACGCATCTGAGCATCCCGCTCCCATGTGCTCTCCTGGTGGTTCTTGTGTTGCCAGCGAAAGCGCACAAGAGGAATCGACTGTCCTTGTAGGACCCACTCCTGTTGATCCTAAACCTCTACTGGAACCCCATGAAAGTCGCCTCGTCATCGATGTCCATCTCTCATTGGTCGATGATAACGGATAGATCATGCACACATCTCCTCAGCTGAGATACGTGGATGACGTCGTGCACCCGGTGCATCTGAGGTGGAAAGGCCAGTCGGTAAGCCACCTCACCTACTCTACTGCGGACCTAGAAAGGTCCAATGAATCACGGAGATTACTTTCCGCCCTAGCCAAATCTCTGTTGACCTCGTCATGGTGAGACCCGTAAGAAGACGTTGTCATCACCCTCGAACTTGAGGGGCCTCTGTTTCTTGTTTGAAACTCAAAACTCAAAACTCCTACTGTCACGAGGGTAAGGTTGGCCGACTCAAGATTGATTGGCCGCACCCTCCTATGCATGAGTTTATCCTGTGCTGCCTGGGTTTCCCTTTTTTCCGACCAATGAAAAACCTCATCCAAACTTTGTAGATAAACCACAACCTTTTTTCCTAATACAGTCAATCTGTGTATGAACTGTGGTTGCCCAATCCATATCCAAACTAACTTCGTAAGGCCTCGACGCTGAAACCAAGAGGTTCCAACCAAAACTCTTGCCTCAAGGGTCAGATCACACCATCGGCATAAGTGTGATTATCGAGTCTCCTCCCAAAGGTATCTCCAGACGTGAGGGTCAAGTAAATGGCTTAGCCGGAAACTCTAGGTCTGGGACACGATTCGTGGAAGGAAGGAATGATTCGTATCAATGTCTATTGTTACGACAGCTAATAGAAGACACAGACCATACCTCGAATCATTTCTATAGCCATTCATTCGCACTCCTTGACCGTATGCAGCTACTCTCTTCCCCATCCCTTCAGCTCTCTGAGCATGGAGGAAAATACAATGGTGGGTGGTTGTAACATATCGAAATGTACACCACCACATGCTACTCTCCTAACTCTGATTCCACATCTGCTGCTCTACAGATTCATCTTCCCTTTAAACACACATCGCTCTGAGGTACGAACTCTAAATCACTGATCGTATCGTAGTCATCAAGTATCATGAACGATCGGTATGCCTCGATGACTACTCAGCTACCGACATGTCATCCTATCGAAGCTATATAAGCCCTAGAGAACTCTCAACCACCTCCTCAAGACAGTACTTAGCTGCCTGTGAGTTGGGATCACCTTCGAACCTGAGGGGTATCTGATGTTGAAACACATGTAAGGTACTAAGCCTACATGTGTCATCTAACGGTACTGCTGGTTGTAACTGTTGACCAAAAGGTAGTGATATGGCTAGAACACTACCCGAAGGTACTATCTCAGGCATTGGTCCACGTACCGAAACCACATCACTATGCGGACCAACCTCATGGTCACTCCCTGGGAAACACTAGTAGCCAAGATCACCATCTGCTCTAATAGTGTATAAACTAGGTGTAGAACTCTAGAAATAACCTCCAGCCAGTCCTCTACTGTCTGGGAATTTGTCTTGCCTTGTAACCTCAGAGGCCTATGCTGCTAGAACTAGTGCAATGCGCTCTGTCAGCGTGCACCATATGCTAGTACGCCTAGTGGCATCTCCTGCTCAACGGGTGGTGGTGGTGCTAGTACACCACCCGAAGGTGCCAACATAGCAAGAGGGCCCTGCACCGGAGCCTCATCGCTCGGTGGGCCATCATCGTGTACTCTCTCGGATCTCCATCTGACTGTCTGTGTGGAGGCATCCTGAACAGATGTGACACGGTCAAACGTTTAAACCTGGTGACCTAACCTAGTTTGATTTGACTTTAAGAAAAAAAATTCAAACACACACGCAATCAGTTTTTTCATGCATTGAGTCGAAAATCAGTAGTCAAGGTCCTTGTGTATGGATACTTCGGCCGCCGCACCAACACTGGACTCCCTGGACTGAAAACCACACTCGGTAGCCTTAACATTATCGCTTCATAGAAAATAAATATCAAAGTTATAAGTTATGCGGTAGAACCGACTCCTCTTATACCAATTTGTCATGACTCGTACCCCAGGGCCTGTGTCGTAACTACCCCAAGCCCTCCTTCCATAGGCCAGGGGCTGGCGACTAGCACCAAAGGTGTAAATCACAATAACTAGAAAGGCATTGCCTTTATAAAATGTAAACTCACACAACCAGAGATCAAGAGGAAGCAAAACACTGGGTAAAAATGAATACAAAAGTAGTGCAGAAAGTAAAGGGGGCCAGAAATATGAGCCCAACTGTAAGTACACGGAAAAAGACAAAATAGCTGGAATGTGACAAGCAGCTCCTGGATCGTCCACCACAGATCCTACCTGAAGGGTAGGTACAGATGTCCTCCTCAGCACTCTGTGTCCATCCTTCCATTCGTCCATCTATCTCCTCTAGGTACCGACTCGTCGTGAGATCCACCTCCGGGTACAGTCCAGTCATCATAAACTCTGCCTCGATCAGCGTTGTCTGTCGTCTGCATCAAACACAACGAGGTGCAGGCATAGCCCATGCAGGGGTGAGTATAACGATACTCAGTAGGGACCCCGAGACCCTCAAGGTATCACTAAATCCAACAAGGATAAACCACAAAGGAAAGATCTCAACAGATAACTTTTACTTAGGTATATGCCCATACATATACCTAATTTATCAAGTAACCCATCTCAATCATGAGGAAAACAAAAATTTCATTGACTCGGCTCAAACCATGATTTTTATTCACGATGACGAAAACCCGTTTGCTGGAGAATTCCTCCTCTGTCAAGCACAGTAGTCCTGTAACGACTCTGAGGTGCCACTCACTAACCTTAGACTACTGATGTAATCCTCCAGTCGAGTACCGCAGGTCTTCCACCCCAACACAGTAGTGCTCCCTGCCATGTGTCTGCCACCTCACAAAGTAGTGATCCCCCTCATAGCCTACAGAGGTAATCCTCCTGTCGAGTACCACGGGTCTGCCACCCCAAAACAGTAGTGCTCCCCTCCATGGGTCTGCCACCCCAACATAGTAGTGCTCCCCACTGGGCTATACAAGTCACTCTGAATCAAATGGGACAAGTCGTCATCTGGTCTCAGCTAGCTATAAGGTCACCGTACTCCGTATGCTCGTCTCTAGGAGGATCCTCTCCATGAGCCATTGGTCGATACTTCCAAGTGTCATGTAATCTCACGTGGAAGTATCTCAAAGGACTGCCTCATCATAGGGGTCTCAACGCAACTGATGGCGCATCAATCGGACGCCCGGTCTGTGAGTTATTAGCATTTCCGTTCCAAGGGCCAGGTTGGTTTCTAATCTAAACCAACCCAACCATACTCCAACTGCGTCCAAACCTCAAGTGGGGTATTCCAAAATAACTGTCTCATCATAAGGAATCCAATTTAATGGACGGCACGTCAATCGGACGTCTGGTCCTTAAGTTATAAGTGTTTTATTACCGAGGGCCCGGTTGGATTCATGTTCGATCCAACCCGATCATACTTCAAATGACAATGGTTAACCAAAATTGTCACACCATTGAGATCCATGACAAAAAACACATGAGATGGACTACCCATTGTTCCAAAATGGATAGCTGGTGAAAAAGTTGCATTTCACCGCAACATGTGTGAACTGGGCCTCGTGGGGCCCACGCCTCGACCTCAACTTAAATATCCAAAACTTGTCTTGAAATATTCATCTTAATTTCAGGGTCGTAACTTTCGTAGATGGTTTGTCATTCTGACACCGTATGAGAGAGATATGTCAGATACAAGATCCCGTAATAATAATATTATTATTACTATTCGGTGTTTCGTGGACCCAAACCATGAACCAGAATTTAGTATCCAACAGTAGACTTGAATCGACCGTATTAATGACGAGATTACATCGCCACTGAAGGCAATCCAATCGGACGTCGCACGCATGAGTTATAGCGGGTCGAAGATTTAACAATAATATTAAATCTATTATTTTCTGTTCTCTTTGGGTACCTGATCCAAAAACCCGAAAAATACATCCAATATTGGACACAGAATGTCCGTCTTGGAATCTGGGTCACACTGCCACTGACGGTTCATGAAACCGAGGTCGCACGAAGAATATACCATCAAAATATAGTTTTCCCTACGAAAATAATAATAACATTATTATATTATTATTATTTTAAATTTAATTTAATTCTTTAAATTCTCACACCAAAAATCCACACACCACCAAATTATATTCGACTCCCTTGCTTTGACTCCAAGCCAACCACGCCCCCCCTCTTTGATTACCCCTTTTTTTATTTCTTTTATTATTTATCAACTTTTGATATCTCATCCTCTCTCCAATTATCATCATCTCCCACGAAAATAGCGACTCCAACATACTGCACTTTCACCTTGGCCTGCCAACCTTGCTCCGCCAGACATCCCTACTCGCGCCACAAGATCCTTCCGCACTCCATTCCAACTTCGATTTAACTCTGAATAAAGATACGAGTGCATATCCATGATCCTCGGGTCGAGATCTTCATGTCCATATGTCGCGATCAGGGAAACATCGAGTTTCCAACGCGCTTAATTATCTGGGGATGAAGAACACGTAATGAATGTGCGGACAATGAATAAGGAAAGATCATGGTCAAAGTGTGTATCGATAGCCCTGTTAGTTTGTTCATCGTTTTTGAGAATCAAGAACATGGGGAATTAAAAATTAAATATTTATCATGCTTCAATAATTTCAAATTCAAGATAAACAAGAAGAAAATTAATTCAATCAATTTTTTATCGATCTAAAAATTAATTTATTTAATTTGCGTTCATCATGAGAAATTTAAACTGGGGTAAAGAATCCACAAAGATAAATCCTACAAATAAACGCTCAATCTCAATGGTATAAACCACATAAATGAGAAATATACAATATTCCCCTACCTTGCAAAGACGCCGCACATTGTCGATCCGCGGAAGACGATGTCGCGGGGTGAGGTTTCGTAGAAGAAATCGGTGTGCATCGTCATTCTTCGTCAGAGGGAAGTTCTCTTCTTCTTCACACAAGAGTTCCCTCAAAAGAATTCAAGAACTTCACCAAAGTTTCTCCACACCCCAAAAGCTCCAACTCAAAATAATATCTCATGATATAATTTTTATTCATATCACAAAGATTTTAAAATTAAAAATCAAACCCGTTAATTAATTAAATGAAGTGACTCATCTCATTAATTAGGGCATGTTGGAAAGAATTTAAGAGGGAGAGAGGAGGAGGTGAGAGGTCTCATAAATGGGAGAGTTTTCAACATTAACATGGGAGTTTAATAGGGGATTTTAAATAGGGTTAAGGAGTTTAGGGGGGAGGTGGAAAGTTGGGGCTCGTGTGGGCCCCACCTTTCAATTATCCACACATGGGAAGTTGGGTGGGTTTTGGCCCCACCAACAACTTCCCATTGGAGGTATTAACCTCCTTAGATATAGAATAAAATTGTACAATAATTTTACTTACTTCTTTAATTAAACCCCAATAAATAACTTCTCCCCCCGCACAAACACGACTACAGTAAAGGTTCCCTTAAGAAATTACTGGCATTGCGAGTTCATCGGTGCCCTCAGATTTTAATTCCAAGCACTGGTTCAAAAGATAGAAAAACCCACTCATTCGTTTACTGGACATACCTGAGCTGAACTTCGTAAATTGATTCCAAGCACACCGGGTCTCATAATCAAGTGCCGTCAAAAGCCACAAACTCGTAAAATTACAAAGTATTTATGAAAAAAAAATTACTTGATATTTTTGGGTCTTTACACAAGTCCTCTAAATATTTATCTACATGAATACCCCATTCCTATTCTTTGTAATTATTTAGAGAGTTGAGGTTATATGGAATCTGAGTGAGTATTTTAAATTAATTAAAGAAATTTTCTTTTGTATTTATTGTCTGATCATTGTACTGAGCGAGGGATTCTAGGGATAGAAAGATAGTGAATCTGATCCATCGGATTGGGTTCTTCCAGGTCTAGGAAGAAAAATACCGATCATCATATCAAGGGCTTATATAGATACAAAGATTGATTCATACTAATCACCATGCTGAGGTATTATCTAGCAAGGAAAGGTATACCTTACAATAGGTATTAAATTGTGGATACCTTATTGTATATTTAAGACTATAGATACTTTTTGTTAGGGTTTATGGCTACCTTAACACTAAAGTTTAAAGAGTAAATTATTTTATTAAAGCATGTAATTTATTCTTACTTTAATAATATTTTGGTTTTATTTGTTTTGAAAAGTTATACATTATGACTTGAATATAATTTAGAAATTAATTTTTTACTTAAATTTCAAATATTTGTTTTATTGAACTAATTTTGATACTGATATGCTACTCTGATTAAATCAGAATATTACTGGTTCGGATTCTGACACTCTAATAATTGGATGATCATTGAGTCCAATATTTTTTCATAAAGAGGTATTTTGTTTTCTTAGTTTAATTTTTAGACTAAATCCCCCATATTATAGCCCTCATAAACTCTTATGATCTTATAATAGGTGTTGGATGAGGTTTTACTAAATAATTTCTATATTTTTTACTTTCATTATCAACTACAAGTTTTATAAACTTCTATGTTATAAACTGTTATTAAACTAACATGACATTATAAAAAAGAGTTTTTATTATTTAAAAGATGGAAAGGATAAATGTTGGAATAGTTCAAAATATGAATCTGAGAAGACCACCTATCTTTGATGGTGATGATTATGAGTACTGTAGATATTGTATGAAGAATTTTTTTCTAGTACTAGTGTTTAGAACATTGTTGTCCTTACTGGTGATTATAATTTACCTCACAAGGAAGTTACTACATTTACTCATCAATAAAAGTAATAATGTCAACTTAATTCTAGATTAATGAATACTATTTTATGTTACATGATAAGGAATTTACATATCCAAATATCTTTATGTGAATATTTTATTGTAATTTGGAAAATTTTAAACACACTCACTTTAGAACATCCAAAATTATTCTGATTAGATGAGCTATGAAGAGATAAAAGTATTAATCCATTGATTTCATACCTGGAGAATCTATAGAAAAAATGCATCAAAGATTTATCACTAGTGTGAATATTTTATATTCTCTATAAGAGAAGTATCTAATAAATAAAATATTATTGGAAAATATTATAGAAATTATTCCCAATGAGTTGGAATCTAAAAGGACGGCCTTGGATGATATAAAGAAGATTACAAATCTAACACTTGATGATATTATTGGAACTCTCTTACAATATGAGGGTGGATTGAAAATAGATGCTAAAAATGAAAAATCAGAAAGGTGTAGTTTCTTTTGAAGAAAATTCAAAAGTTCCTTCTAAAGTTCAGTCCACTAAAAAAATTGTGAAGTCTATAAAGCAGTATAAAGTGATTGTTGAATTAGATTATAGTTCTTTATCACCTTGTAAAAATGAGTTATAAAATATTTCTAGAAGGATAAATAAAATCATGGGAAATAAATAATTTAAATTTTGATACAATAAAAGTCATAAGGATAATAATGATAAGAAAGAATCTTATGAAGATATATGTTATGAATGAAAGAATATAGGTCATATTAAACCAGATTTTACTAAGCTCAAAAGAAAAGATAATAAAGATATAAATACTGATGGAAATGGTAAAAATTATTTCAAGAAGAAAATAATGAAAAGTTTGTCACTTTTAGTTTTAGTGGTGGAGACAGTTCTTTAGATAATTCTTTGTATAATTAATCTTATGAACAGAGGAATATTGGGAATTTTTTCTAAAATTCTAAAGGTGAATAATTATTTCATGGAAAAGGTACAAACTGATAAATCCCTTATGAATCTTACTTTATATGAAAACTATCCTAATAGTAATAACTAGAAATATTATACATCATCTGATAAATAATATTCCTCATCTGAAGAAGATAATACTCTATGTAGTTATGAACAGTTATCTTGGTTTTCTAAACTTTTATAAAATGAAAATTATAAATTTTGTAAAAAACATGATAATTACTATAAAAAATTTGTGTTGGGAAACTCAATGATAACTACACATACTACTAAAATAATATATCCTTATAAAAATATTTATAAGTATGATTCTAGAAAATAAAATCTTTCTAAAGACCTCAAAAAATCTATTTTTTTAAAAAATAGTTTACAAAATGATTTTTTAAAACTTTGTTCGAAAACTTCTAATACTAAGGATAAATATTTTTTTGTAAAACTAAATTATTAAATTTAAAGTTTGAAGAAAGTATTATCAAAGTTTACCATTGAGAATTAAAACTTTAGTAAAATGTACAAAGAAATTATTCCTTGTACTGATATTTCTGAAATGGGTTTTACTTATAAAACCCCTATATTTAATAATAACTATTTTTTTCCAAAAAGTGATCTATTTTTTTTTACAAATTGTTATAGTGGTATACATTATAAAAATAAGTGTTCTTTGAATAAATTTAAATCTCTAGGTTTTCATAAATCAAGATTTTCAGAGGAAATGAAAGTTTCTCAACATAGTAATGTTGGTCAAATGTGGTTACCAAAGATGTTATTTTCTGATAATACTGAACCCAGAAAGGTTTGGGTTCCAAAAAATTAGTTTCTCTATTATCTTGAAAATAGAGAAAGTGAAAACAATAAGAACATTTGGTACATGGATATTTATTTCTCCAGACATATGACTGGAATCAAATATTTTTTCAATAACATAATAAATTTTAAAGGTAGCAAAGTAACTTTCCTAGATAATTCTCATGGATAGATTATCGGTATAGGTAATATTGTTCTTCTTAGAAAAGCCTTAATTTAGAATGTTTTATTTTTTATTAGACTTAAGCACAAAATTATAAGAGTAAGTCAATTAAGTGATGAGGTTTATCCTATTAACTTTAGGAATGAAAAATATACTATAAATATTTCTAAAGAATAATTTATTCTTTCTTTTAATCCGCATGATAATTTTTACACTTTAAACCTACAAGACCTTAGGAGCCAAGACTTTTCATCTCTTAGTGAAATGGAAGATCAATCCTGGTTATATAATATAAGGTTAGGACATTATAACCATATAAATTTTTCTAACGTAATTAAAAATGGACTTTTAAATAATCTACCATATCTTAGGTTTGATTCTTCAAAATTTCAGGATCCTTGTAAATTTGAAAATAAATATAAGTCAAGTTTTAAATCTATTTGTGAAGTATCAATCTCTAATGCTTTATAGTTAGTCCACATAGAATTATTTGTTCCAACAAAAACTGGGAGTATTGGTGAAAAAAACTATGTATATGTTTTAGTTTATGATTACATTGGATACCCATGGGTATATTTTCTAGAAAGAAAATATGAATCCTTTGGTTATTTTAAAACTTTTCTAATCAGAGTTAAATTGAGTTTTAATTATAAATTTTAATAACTTAACTCCTTATGATGTGTGGATAAAAAGAAAACCAAAACATTCTTACTTCAATTTTTTGGATGAAAAGTATTCATCTTGAATATTAAAGATAATTTAAAAAACTTTTATCCAAATTATGATGAAGGAATATTTTTATTTTATTCCAAAAATAGTATGTCTTATAGAGTTTTTAATAAAAATACAATAATTATTGAGGAAACATTATGTGTTAATTTTGATGGAATTGTTACCTTTGTTTTCAAACAACCCCAACCTACATGTTCGGATATTATTTCTAAAATTTGTTTTCAACCTATGTTAGAAACTTATTCTCATAAGGAAATAACCTAAGAATATGTTTTTGAAGTTATAACACAAGAATAATTCCAACCTATTATTGAATAATAGAGTCTTGAGAACCCCAAAAATCATTTTTTCTTAGGAATCGTCCTAGTGATAATATCATTGATGATGTAAATCAAACAGTTAAGACAAGAATTTATTTATGAAATGAAATTGAACATCTTGATTTCTTATCCCAATTAAAACCCAAGAATCCTGATGATGCTTTAATTGATGAGGGTTGTATAAAAATATACAAGATTAACACAATGATTTTGAAAGTAACAAAGTCATTACTTTATTTAAACGAATAAAATATACTTCTATAGTTAGGGTAAAATGGGTTTTCATAATAAATGTGATGAAAATAGAATAATAGTCAGAAATAAATCTATACTTTTTACTAAAGTTTATAATAAACATGAGTGAATATACTTTGAATAAACATATTTTCTAATAGAAAGACTTGAAGCAATTCATATACTTCTACCTTATGTAGAATTCTTAATTTTCAAACTATTTAGAATGGATGTCTAGTGTAATTTAAGTAATGGATATGTATAGGAGGAATTTTATGTATAATAAACACCTATTTTGGAAAATAAAAAACTTCCATAACATGTTTATAAACTTACCAAAGTACTTTATAGACTTAAAAAACCCCTAGATCTTCATATGATAATTTAACTGGTTTTTTTTATAAAAAAATTTTGTAAAGGGACCTGGGGATACAAATACTTTTATAAAATAATTTAAAAAAAATATTATGATTGAAAAATATATGTTGATGAAATTATATTTGGTTAAAATCAAAAATAATTAATAGGTTTTTTGCAGATCTTATGAAATCTGAGTTTGAAATGAGTATTATGGGTTAGTTGACATACTTTATAGGTTTTCAAATCTCACAAAAACCATAAAGAAATTTTATATCTCAACATAAGTATATAAAATATTTACTTAATAAATTTAGTTATGACAACACTAAAAGTATTAGTACTCCAATTTAAACCTTTAATACTTTAGATCTTAGTGAAACTAGGAAACCAGATGATCTAAATACTTTTAGAGGTATGATTGGAAGTTTACTTTACTTAATATGTAGTCATTAGGATTTAATTTTTGTATTATACTTATGTCAAATATATCAATCCAATCGAAAATAATAGAATCTTAAAGTTGTTAAATGAATCTTTTTTTACCTTAAGGGAACTATGGATTTAGGCTTATTCTATTCTTTTAGAAATTATTTTGAACTAAAAAAAATTGAATGCTGACATTGGTGGATATAGAATGGATAGAAAAAAATACTACCAAAAAATATCATTTCATAGGATAAGATTTAGTTTTTTTTCTTATAGGGAACAACACCCATTATCACTTTCCACTGTTGAAGCTGAATATGTAGTAGTTAGAAGTTTTTGTGCTCAAGTGATGTGCATTCAACACTCACCCACTAACTATGGAATAATTTTTACTAAAACTCAATTTTTTGTGATAACTCAAGTTCCATTTCCCTAATTAAAAACCCACCACATCACTCACATGATAAACACATATATATAATGTATCACTTCCTTTAGGATCACACACTTAAAGGAGATATAATTTAAAAATTCATCAGATATCAAAATAAAACTTGTTGATATTTTACTAAACCCCTTAGTTATGATAGATTTGAATATATTTAATAGAATCTAGGAATGATAAATATCAAGAGATTATTCATATCTAATTATATTTTAGTAATATAATTACATTAATGAACTCCTTCTCAAATGGGGAGTACATATTCTCTAAGCTTCTTAAAACCATCAATTTTAAAGAAACATATATTTTTTCTAAAAATACTTTAAAAAAGTTTAAGTTTTACCAAATCTTTTAGTATTCAGAGTAAAAATTCACTGAAATGTTTTTTAGAATCAAAACTATTAAAAAACCAGACTCGAAAATATTTATAAAATTTTTTGGACATTATTATTTTAAGAACTATTATAATTATTTTTTGATAAAAAACTATAATAATTAAATTTTTTAATCAAATTTTTTTAATAAATTTTTAACATAATATAATAATATTATAAAACTATCGTAATTAATTTTTATTATAAAATATCATAATCAATTTATTTTATAAAACCCAAGAAGAATAAGTTACTCATACTGATTATCACGACCCGTCCTCGGGGCCCGTGCCGTGACTACCCCAAGCCCGCCTTTCAGAGGCCAGGGGTTGGCGACTAGAACTAAAGAAGAATCCCGGATAAAAAGGGAAGACATTGAATTTAAACCTGTAACACACACAGTCCAAACACAACCAGTGGGAGCAACAAGTACTAATATAGAAATGATAAGTATGCAGAAAGTAAGTGGGCCAAAATACAAACCCAACTGAACAACAAGTAAAACTACAAGTAAAAATGGAAAACAGCTTCTGGATCTTCCACCGGGGAATCCTACCTGAAGGGTAGATACAGAACTCGAACAACTCATCCCTGAGGTACATACTTTCTAGTCCTGCTCTGAGTAGCCTCTCATCCGTCTCCCTCAGCCTCGATCACTGCTGACCATTGTCTGCACAAAACACAACAAGGTGCGGGCGAAGCCTGTGCAGGGGTGAGTATAATAATACTAAGTAGGGGACCCCGAGACCCCCGAAGGTCTCCCAGAATCCACTAAGGATGAACCAAATATGTAATATACAATCACGTAGTATCAACCATACTTAATTAGGTATATTCCCATACATATACCTAAGTTACCAATCAAAGTCCGGCTCCAACTCTCGAGCCCAAGCACAACCCAGTCCACAAAGAAATGAAAGTCAATCACCACGATGATAATGTTTGAAAGACAAGACTCATCTCACATAGGTATACAACACATGAAGAGGGGTAGAGATGATTAAATTTAGCCTATTAATAATCTCCTCTGTCAAACCCACATAGGATCTTGGAATAGTATCAGTGCTGTCGAACCCACGTAGGATCCTGGTATAGAAGTCATCATTGTCGAACCCACGTAGGATCCCAGTACTGAAGTCACTACTATCGAACCCACGGAGGATCCCGGTACAGAATTAATCACTGTCAAACCCACGGAGGATCCTGGTATAGTATTCATCGTTGTCGAACCCACGGAGGATCCTGGTACAGTATTGTTGTTGTTGAACCCACGGAGGATCCTGTCATTTCAGTCGCAGCCAGCCCTAGGGTTCCCGCACACAGCATACTCGATTCTGAGAGGGTCCGCTCCTCGATCCAAGTGTCGATACATCAAATATCAGGAATTCTCGATTTTATGTATCTCTTGGTTCCATCTTATCATAAGGAACCCAATGTGATAGACGGTGCGTCAATCGGGCGCCCGGTCTGTGAGTTATTGGCATTTCCGTTCCAAGGGCCCGGTTGGTTTTTAGGCTCAAACCATCCCAACTGTATCCCAACTATATCCAAACCTCAAGTAGGATTTTCCAAAAGAATCTTCTGGTTCACATAATTCTATAGCCATAGACGGTTCTTCGATCGGACACCCGTAGCCCAAGATGTAGGCCAAAAGGTGTAAATGGTCATAGCGGGTCCGGGTTCGGTCCGACCTGGCCCGACTCGGTCCGCGAGTGTGGCCCGACCCAAGTGGTCGGCACAACCCATGTGGGTGGCCCGAAGGGGCGGCTCGGCCTGAAGGCGTGGCCCAGCCTAAGGGCGGCCTGGCCGTGGTTGCCCGACCTGTGGAGGCTCGACCGAAGGGTGGCCCAGCGGTGGGGCCTGGCCCAGCTGCCCGAGGGACCTAGCCCGGCTAGCCGTGTGGCCTGGCCCAGCTAGCCGCCCGGCTGGCCACGCCGCAGGGGGCTTCTGCCCCCCCCCCCCCTCCCCGGCTTCCGAAAGAACCATGGGACCCTTTGGATCTCACCTTGTGGGGCGCCGCCGACGGTCGGCTCAGCCGGCCGCCCTCCGTCCGCCATGGCCTTCGGTCGCGGGTCTTCTCCAGTGCGGCACAACGGCGCCGCGCCGCCTTTGTCCACCCAGTCTACATGGCTGCGACCCTCTTCCTCTGGCTCGGTGTGATGGCTTCGCGCCTCTTCCGTCTGTTATAGCCAACATGGCGGTGGTTCTTCTCCAGCGCGGTGCGACGGCACCGCGCCCTTCCGGCTCCGCCTCCATCGTCAACCAACCAAGAACAAACGGAGGGATGTCAGGATGTATTTGTTTGGCCTGTACCCTCCACTTTAGGTGATAACAAGTGGCCATAATCAAACCATAATATTTGATGAGGAATGAGGATTTAATTTACTCAAAACAAACCCCTACCTTGTTTCGATGAACATTGTCGAAGGCACGGAAAAAGAATTCGAAGACGTCGTCTTATGTTGCACTCGTCACACACCATCGATCCCGGGCTTGAGCGTCATCCTCGTTCTTCGTCGATGATGGTGTGTTCCTCGTTGGAGAGGATGTTTTTCTTCATTTAAGAGGATATCATTCTTCATTGAAGAGGAAAGGCTCTACCAAGTCGCCAACCAAAAATAATAGAGGAGGAGTCTATTATTTGTTAGCACCACAACACACAAGAGTTTTGTTTAATTAAATGAGACAACTCATTAAATTAAATGGGGGTAGAAAGGATTCAAAATTCAAAAATGTGAGTGGGAGAGTTATAATTAAATGAAGTGAGGGTTGGAATAGTTATAGTGGAAGGTGGAAAGGCTCCACAATAAATTGGGAGTTCCAAGGGTTATAGGGGGGTTAAGGGGGTTTGAGCTCGTGTGGGCCCCAATATATAATATCCTCCCAAGGGAGGTTATGTGCAGGTGGGCCCCACCTCCAACCTCCCCTTGGAGGATTTAACTACCACAAAATAAAAATATGTTGCACATATTTTTATTTAATTTATCAGAAAAACCCTCAAAATTAACTTCAACTCTTGATAGAACGCAACTGTGGTGAAGGTCTCCTTAAGTGAAAGCTGATGCTGCGAGTTCAATGGTGCCCTCGGTATTTCAATTCCGAGCATTGATTCAAAAGATATAAAATCTCACTCATATGTTTACTGAATGTACCTACACAAAACTTCAGAAATTGATTCTAGGCACACCGGGCCTCTGAATCAAGCACCGTCAGAAACTGCAGACTCGTAAAATTCCCATGTATTTAAGAAAAAAAATTCCATGGAATATATGGCTTTTTACATTATCCCCACCTCAGGGATTTACATCCCCGTAAGCTACAACACACACTAAGGGAACAAATGGGGGTACTGAGCACACATCTGAGCCTCTCGCTCTCATGTGCTCTCCTAGAGGCTCACATGATGCCAGCGAATACGCGCTAGAGGTATCAACCATCCACGTAGGACCCACTCCTGTCGATCCTCAATCTCTACTGGAATCTTTGTGAAAGTTTCCTCATCATCAATGTTCATCTCCCCATGGTCGATGATGTGGGACGGGTTATGCACGTATCTCCTCAGCTGAGATACGTGAAAGATGTCGTGCACCCGATGCAACTGAGGTAGAAGAGCCAAGAGGTAAGCCACCTTGACTACTATGCTGAGGACCTGAAAAGGTCCGATGAATCGTGGAGATAACTTTCCACCTTAGCCAAATCTCCATAGACCTCATCGAGGTGAGACCTGTAGAAATATGTGGTCACCATCCTCGAACTCTAGTGGTCTCTATCTCCTATCAGCATAGTAATTCTGCCAACTCTAGGCAGTCTTCATCTGCTCCTGGATGATCTGCACCTTCTCCGTCATAGCCTGCAACATCTCTAGTCTCATGAGTGCTGACTCCCCTGGGTCAGTCCAGCACAAAGGCGATCTACAAGGTTGGACGTAAAGTGCCTCAAAAGGTTCCATCCCGATGGTGGAGTGGTAGATTTTGTTATATGAAAACTCCACCAAGGGTAAGTGATCCTCCCAACTGCAACCGAAGTTGAGGACGCATGCACGGAGCATGTCTTCAAGAGTCTGAATAGTCCTCTCAGTCTGACCATCCATCTGAAGATGGAAGGCGGTGCTCAAGAAAATATTTGTCCCGAAAGCCTCCTGCAACCCCTTCCATAGCCAGGAAGTGAAACAAGCATCTCGATCAGAGACGATCGTCGATGGAACACCATGAAGATGTACGATCTTCTATGTGTAGAGGCATTCCAAAATCTCTAATGAGCCCTGCTCTCTGATCGGTAGGAAGTGGGCCGACTTGGTGAGTCTGTCAAAAATCACCTAAATATAGTCATGTCCTCTGGATGTACGTGGAATTCCCATCACGAAATCCATGGATATCCTGTACCACTTCTACTCTGGGACCTCTAAGGGATGAACCAAGCCTGCTGGAACCTGGTGCTCCGCCTTCACTTGCTGACAAGTGAGGCATCGTGAGACAAACTCTACTACTTCCTTCTTTATACCTGGCCACCAATGCTATCGTAGGAGGTCCTGATACATCTTCACCACTTCAGGATGTACCTCTAAAGGAGATGTGTGGAAATCCCTCAAAACATCCTCCTGAAGTGAAACTGGTACCATGGTACATCCTCTAAATAGAATGGCATTCTCCCCACCTTCAGAAAATCCATCAGGTTCCTACCCTGTGGATATCAGAGCATGTCACATCTCATAGTCAACGTCCCCACGCTGAGCCTCCCTGACTCACTGAAGAAGTGGAGGAGTGACTGTAAGAGACTACAGAAAGGATGATCCATCTCTATCCACAAAGGATATCTGCAACGTGGCCAGCTGCTCTATCGCCTCTCCTAGCAGCTGAATGCATGATCTCTGGCTGAGAGCATATGATACAACGTTCCCCTTCCTTGGAGTATATACTATCTCAAAGTCATAGTCCTGGATGAACTCAAGCCAACGTCGTTGTCTCAGGTTCAGGTCCTTCTGCGAGAAGATATACTTGAGACTCTGGTGGTCTGAGTAGACTGTAAAATTTTCACCAATAAGATAGTTCTGCCACATCTTCAAGGTGAAGACCACTACTGCTAACTCCTGGTCAGGGGTAGTGCAGTTCTGCTCATGTTGTCTCAACTTCCGAGAACCATACGCGAACACTGCTCACTCCTACATCAAGACACACCCGGTTCTGATCCCTGATGCGTCGCGGTAAACTATGTACCCAATGCACTCCTCTGGTAGCCTCAAGATGGGAGCACTAGTCAACCTCTGCCTTAGCTTCTGAAAGCTCTGCTGGAATCTCTCTGACCACATGAAGGGTTTTCCCTTCTTTGTTATTGTTGAAAGCGGTGCTGCAACTATGGAGAAGTCTGGCACAAATCTCTGATAGTACCCAGCCAGTCCCAGAAAACTTCCTACCTCCATCACACTCCTGGTTAGCTCCCAAGAAAGTACTACCTCGATCTTCACTGGATCCACTGCAACTCCAACCTCCGAGATGACGTGTCCCAACAATTGAATCTCTCAAATCCAAAACTGGCACTTCGAGAGATTACCATAAAGCTGGTTCTCTTGGAGTGTGTCAATTACTACCCGCAAATGGTAGGCATGCTCCTCCTCAGTAGTCGGGTAGATCAGTATGTCGTCGATGAAGACTACAACAAAGCGATCGAGGTAAGGCTGGAAGATCCTATTCATGGGACTCATGAACACTGCTGGAGCGTTTGTTACGCCGAAGGACATAATGAAGAACTCGTAGTGGCCATACTGACACCTAAAGGTAGTCTTCTCCACATCCTCATCTCAAACTCTGATCTGGTGATAGCCTGACCTAAGGTCTATCTTTGAGAATCATCGCGCTCCATTTAGTTGATCAAAGAGGTCGTCAATCCTCAAGAGTGGGTACTTGTTCTTCATGGTCACCTGGTTCAGGTGACGGTAGTCAACACACAATCGCAAGCTCCCATCCGCCTTCTTGGAAAACAAAATCGGGGATGCCCAGGGTGAAACACTGGGTTGGATAAATTCCTTCCCCTGCAAGTCCTCCAGCTTTACCTGCAGCTCACGAAGCTCGGTGGGAGACATTCGATATGCTGGAGTAGATATCGGTGTCGTCCCAGGGTATAGGTCAATGTAGAAGTACACCTCTCTTCGTGGAGGTAGTCCTAAAACATTTCCAGGTAAAAAATATGCGTACTGATCCACCACAACAGGAAAACTCAGACTCCGCACATCAACTGCTTCGAGGATGAGACTAGCCAACTGATGTGCGATCAGCTTCCTCCTCCTCTGGGTAAGTATATCCTATGCTTCAAATCCTATCATCTCTCCAGTGAAGGTAAACCTCATCCCATCCTTGTGGATACACCACACATTCCACCTTATACAGTCAATCTGAGCATGAACTGTGGATAACCAGTCTATACCCAAGATGATGTCGTAAGGACTCGACGCCGCTACGAGGAGATCCCAGCCGAAGCTCTCACCTCCTAGAGTAAGCTCACACTGCCAGCACCAGTGCGTAATCTTCATTTCTACTCCCGTAGAAGTCTCTATCTGTAAGGATCGACCCAACAGCTCCATTAGAATCTCTGAGCTCCGAACAAGGGCAGCAGAAATAAAATAATGACTCGTGCATTTGTCTATAAGTACTACAACAAGGGTGTAGTATACACAAATAGTACCTAAAATCATCTCAAGTGTGTCGTGGTCATAGGACTCGACTGCCTCGAGCTAAGCCCACCTCTGTCCGTCGGCTCCATGTGGTCGGGGTGGACCTCCTGGTGGTGGTGGTGGTAGGGCCTCGAAACATCATCCACCACCTGCTGCTCGTCCAGCTCCTCTTCCACGTCCACCTGCTCCTGGCAGACCACCACGGTCAAACCTCTGCCTCTGTCTAGGAGGTCCCTCTATTGTCTGCTGCTCATCTACATGGCGGTTCGGGTAGTCTCAAGCCATGTGACCCCGCATGCATAGCACTGCCTGCCCCTCGTATGGATGGCTCTGTCTCATGTGCCCCGCACAACCGAACATGTATCCTGGGGTCGCCCACCTGATGGCCTGGTCCGCTTGGACCTCTGTGTCATCTTTCTACTGCCGGCTGTAGAAGACTCCGCTACGTGTCTCCCTGTGGGGGGTCTCGTTGCTGGTGTCTGCTCAGCTAGAAAACTCTCCACAAGAAGGGATTGCTCCAGTACCCCCGCCTGTGTCGGGATGTTGAGGGAGATCATCGAAGTCCTGATCTCATTTCTGAGTCCCTAGTCAAAGGTCTGGGCCCTGAAGAATGGGTCCCATACCATATAGGTGGAGTAGCGCGATATTTCAGTGAACCACGCTAAGTACTGAGCTTCTGTCATACTGCCCTTCTCCAGATGAAGTAACTTCTGAATCTGCACCGCACGAAGGGTGGCTGGAATAAACACTGACCGAAAGAGACTCTCAAAGTCTGCATAGAGTAATGATGCCTCATCATGCACCTGTATCATCAGACTCCACCATCTTCTTGCTACTACATGTAGGAGACTCGCAACATGGATCGCCATGAGGTCGGCTGGTGCCCCTAACAATCTGAAAACTCTCATAACAACCTCCAGCCAATCTTCACCTACCTATGGGTTCGTCTCTCCACGGAACCTGGGCATTCTCTAGTGCTGGAACTCATGCAACGCACTCAGATGACATCCACTATCTTCTTCTAGATCTGGTGGTATCGGTGTCCCAGTAGGTAGTGGTACTGCTGGTACCTCCGCTGTGATGGGGCCCTGCACCGAGGCCTCGTCGCTCGGTGGGATACCATCTCGTACGAAACTAGGAACCCTAGATGGCTGCCTTCGTGGGGCCATCTTGAAAGAAACAGGTGTTCCACGGTCAATACAATATACCTGGTGAGCTAACACAAAGTAATCACATAGAAAACCTTTCAAAGGAAACACACAAGCAATCAGTGTTTTTGTACACTGAGTCGGGGATCAGAAATCAAAGTCCTAGTGTATGGATACGTTGGTCATCGCACCAACATTGGTTTCCCTAAAATGATAACCACACCCAAAACACTTAACACTATTGCCATTAAAAGAATCAGAGTCTAAGTTCTACGGTAGAACTGACTCCTCTAATACCAATTTATCATGACCCATCCTCGGGGCCCGTGCCGTGACTACCACATGCCCGCCTTCCATAGGTCAGGGGCTGGCGACTAGCACCAAAGGCGAATCTCCGATAAAAAGGGAAGGCATTTCCTTTAAACCTATGACACACACAGTCCGAACACATGTAGTGGGAGAAACAAGTACTAATATAGAAAAGGTAAGTATGCTGAAAGTAAGTGGGCTAGAATACAAACCCAACTGAACAACAAGTACAAGTAAAAGTAAAAAGGTAAAACAGCTCATGGATCATCCACCGGGGAATCCTACATGAAGGGTAGGTACAGAACTCGAAAAACTCGTCCCTGAGGTATGTACCATCTAGTCTAGCTCCGAGCAGCCTCCCATCTATCTCCCTCAGCCTCGATCACTGCTAACCGTCATCTGCACAGAACACAACAAGGTGCGGGTGAAGGCCGTGCAGGGGTGTGTATAACAATACTCAGTAGGGGACCCCGAGATCCTCAAAGGTCTCCCATAATCCACTAATGATAAACCACATATGTAAGATATAGTCATGAAGTATCAAACAACCTTAGGTATATGCCTATACATATACCTAAGTTTCCAATCAAAGTCTGGCTCCAACTCTCGAGCCCAAGCACAACCCAGTCCACAAAGGAAGGAAAGTCAATCACCACGATGATAATGGTTGAAAGACAAGACTCAGATCACACAGGTATACAACACATGAATAGGGGTAGAGATGATTATATGTAGCCTCTGAATCATATCCTCTTTCGAACCCACATAGGATCTTAGAACAGTATCAGCGCTGTCGAACCCACATAGGATCCTGGTACAGAAGTCATCACTACCGAACCCGCGTAGGATCCCGGTACAGAATTCACTACTATCGAACCCACGGAGGATCCCGGTATAGAATTCATCACTTTCAAACCCACGGAGGATCCTGGTATAGTAGTCATCGCTGTCAAACCCATGTGTTGGGTACCGGGACTCCGCAGCGGAAGCTGGTGGGCCAGGATTTTAAAATTTTTCTGCTTCACCGGAGTGACATAACCCTACCAACTCCGGTGATCCAGTCCCGGATTAGTCCAAGGATCTCGCAAGGTTCTTTAGGACCACAAAATTAAACTTGAACATTTAACTTGTTTAGAATTGACGTGCAGGACGCCGACGATCATTGCTCGAAGACTCCGACATCGAAGCCCTCTAGATTTTCCACACACACCTTGCAAATCTTCTTGCGCGTCGTTCTTCAAGATCCAAGTGCTAGCGTGGATCTTCGACGCACACTTCGACGCAGCGATGATCACCACAAAACTAGCTTCTTCGATCCGTGAAGGCGGAACTTGAAGAACTTGTTAGTTTGAGAGATTCTCTCTCTAGAACACAGGAGGAGAGAGAGGATCTCAATTCTAACGGATGAATAGTAATAAGGGGAGAGCCTCTCTCTTAATATATATAGGGAATATCTAAAATACATGGTAAGGGTTTCCGGCCCCCGTGTATTAAGCATTCACTATATATTATAAATAATTATTTATGACAAATTAGATTATGCCATAAATAATATTTATTATTTATCACTGTACTACAATATATATATATATATATATATATATTACGTGATAAACATGAGTCTAACTCAACTCGCACCTCCTGATAATATTAAACGAACCTAATATATAAAATTCTGTCTGATTAATATTTATCTATTTATTTACTTAATCACTCGTAAATACATGTTATAAATAAATTCAATTATTCCAAACTTGAATAATAAAAGAATTTATTTATTACTTGGTGATCCATGGGACATGGATAATACTCGGACCCCGTGGTGGGGCCCACCAAGCCCTATAATCCTATTCATCGGAATAGGGAAGATTGTCAAAGCGCTATTGTGTGTGACCCTCTAGGGCCTTATCTAAATAGCAGTGAATAATATCACCGACCTAGAGTGGGGTCTAGCAACCAATCGAGGCCCCTATAGAGATAAGGCAAATTCAAAGAAATGACTGCCTTCCTAAAAACACAGTATGTGTAATATAATCTCTTCGTCATCGATATCTCAATAAAGCAGAATGCATACTCACTGTCATCATTCTTCATTTGCTTTATTTTGTTTGTTGATTTGTTCAGACGGTCTTACCTTCCACTACCATGGCCATGGATTTAATGAAGGTGCAACCATCCTAATCAACCCGGCCCGAAATATCTCTTCCTAAACTCGAAAGCGACAAATCCTTTCTTGATAATTCAATCAATGTCATGCCATTAATGACGTACCAGTTATAAACTACCTCACCACGAATTGTTGCCATGGTTTTTGCCTTATATCAAATGTACGTAATTAAATGACATTCATTGATAATAATCGCAAGTCAGGAGACCATTACACATGTCTGTAGATAGGAATGATCAATGACACCAGAAACATGTGGTGTTCCTATTAAGCGGGTCTGTCCTCATGATCTCGATAGCTAGAGATCATCAAGTGTGTACTTCATGAGATGAAGTCTCAATGCTTATGAGCCCCTAGCACCTAATGGTCACACATCATCTGTGTCCTTTCAGAATGATGTAAATGGATCATAGGACGTTACTTTAAGATTACTGTCATGGAATCTCAGGGTTCTCATTATAGCCTGGGACCTGCGATAACCATTTGATGTGACAGGTAATCTAAGGACATTTACATTAATAAATTGGATGCAGAAGTATCTACACTATCATGGAAATATAAACACATGTATAAAACAACCTAAATACATGTAACAGTAATCAAAGTACAATATAATTTGGGTCTAGGGAACCCACTTTCAACACTCCCACTTGCACCAGAGCCAACTACTAACAGGTTTCAATACTCTAGCTCTCACATGTGAATCATGCTTCTGTTGAGAAATGGCTTTAGTCAGGGGTTCTTCCACGTTGTCCTCTGTGGAAACTCTTCTAACTGTCACTTCACCTCTTTGAGTAAAATACCTCAAGAGATGAAACTGCCGAAGAATATGATTTGTCCTCTAGTGAGACATGGGCTCCTTGGCAAGCACCACTGCAGCAGTATTATCACAATATACTGGAACAGGGTCTGCACTGCTAGGTACAACACCAATGTCTGAGATAAAGCTATGTATCCATACTGCTTCCTTTTCTGCATTGGAAGCCACAATATATTCGGACTCTGCTGTCGAATCATCAACCACAGCTTTCTTTGAGCTTCTCCAGCTCACTGCACCACCATTCAGGCAAAAGATGTAGCCTGACTGCGATTTCATATCATCATGATCTATCTGGAAACTAGCATCAGTGTATCCCCTCACAACTAGTTCCTCATCTCCTCCATACACCCGGAACATATCCTTAGTATACCTCAAGTACTTAAGGATAGTTTTAATAGCTTTACAGTGCAGCTCTCCTGGATTGGCTTGATATCTACCCACCATGCGTAAAGAAAAGGAAACATCAAACCCAGTACATAGCATGGCATACATGATAGAACCCACTGCCAAAGCATAAGGGACTCTACTCATTCTGTCAATCTCCTCCTGTGTTTGTGGACACATTTTCTTGGAGAGATTTACAACATGTGACATAGGTAACAATCCTCTTTTGGATTGTTCCATATTGTACCTTTTGAGTACCTTGTCAATATATGTACTTTTACTTAGCCCAAGCATCCTTTTAGGTCTATCTCGATAGATCTTGATCCCTAGGATGTAGGCTGCTTCACCTAAGTCTTTCATGGAGAAGCATTCATTTAACCAATTCTTAAATGACTGTAAGACTTACACCTCTTTTCCCATGATTAATATGTCGTCAACATATAAAACTAGGAAAACGATAGCATTATCTTCAACCTTTTTATAGACACAAGGCTCGCTTTAATTTTTGACAAAACCAAAATCTCTTATGGCCTCATCAAATCGTACATTCCATGATCTTGATGCCTTCTTCAATCCATAAATGGATCTCTACGACTTGATTACTTTATTGGAATTATTTTACTTAACAAACCCTTCAGGTTGAGTCATATATACATCTTCAACCAACTTCCCATTTAGAAAAGCAATTTTGACATCCATTTTCCATATTTCATAATCATGAAAGGTTGCTATTGCAAGCAATATTCTGATGGATTTAAGCATTGCCACCGGTGAGAAGGTTTCATCATAGTCAATGCCTTGACGTTGTCTAAAACCCTTTGCAACCAGTCATGCTTTAAAGGTCTTAACCTTACCATCCATGTCCAGATTTTTCTTGAATACCCATTTGCAACCAATGGGTTTTACATCAGCTAGAGGGTCTACCAAAATCCAAACTTGATTTTGGTACGTGGACTCCATCTCAGAATTCATGGATTCTTTCCATGTAGCAGCTTCTTTGCCTTCTACTGCTTCCTTGTAGGTTAGAGGTTCATCATCCTCAAGGATTATTGTGTCACCTGACTCGGTGACAAGAAAACCATAACGCTCTGGTTCTCTAACCTCTTGTGTAGACCTACGCAGTATCTATGTCTCAGGAACAATTTCTTCTTCCACTTGCTCTTGTGGAGATTGTTCCTCTACCAACTATTGCGCATCTGGAGCATTAACTTCATCGAAGTCAATCTTTCTCGCATTATTTCTAGTAGAAATGTGATCCCTTTCTAGAAATGTGGTGTATCTTGCCACAATGACTTTTCTATCTAAAGGGTTATATAGGTAGTATCCTCTAGTTTCCTTAGGATAACCTATAAAGATGCACTTAGTTCTTCTGGATGCTAATTTTTCACTTGGTAAAGTCTTGACAACTGCCTCTCACCCCCACACATGCATGTGTGTCAGATTGGGTTTCATTCTATACCATAACTGATATGGAATCCCATTTTCATCTTTAATTGGTACTCGATTAATGGTATATGCTGCTGTCTGTAAGGCGTATCCCCAAAAGGATAATGGAAGAGTTGTATGACTCATCATTGATCTAACCATCTCAAGCAAGGTCATATTCCTCCTTCTAGTAACACCATTCCCTTGTGTTGTATAACGAGGAGTGAGTTGGGATACTATCCCACACTCCCTCAAGTGATCAATGAAAGCTTGGTTAAGATATTCTCCACCTCGGTCTGATCGAAGTGATTTTATCTTCATAACAAGTTGGTTTTCTACATCATTTTGGTATTCCTTAAAGAAACAAAAGGAATATGACTTATACCGCATTAAGTAGATATATCCATACCTACTATAATCATCGGTAAAAGTGATGAAGTATAGAAAAGAACCCCTTTCCTCTACTGGAAATGGACCACATACATCGGTATGTATTAATTCCAGTACTGCATTGGCTCTTTCTCCCTTTCCCGAGAAAGGTGCTTTGGTCATCTTTCCTTGTAAAAAATCTTGACATACATCTAACGGTTCTAGCTGTACCGAGTCTAGATACCCTTCTTGATGTAATCTTTGTAATCGCTTCTCATTTACGTGACCAAGCCTGAAGTTCCATAGGAGGGTGTTATTTGAGTCATGTTGGTTGTTTTTGTCATTGATAGCCATTACTGAGTATTATAGTTCTAATATATATAAACCATTGTTAAGATGTGCCATACCATAACATATGTTATCCCTATAAAAGAGACAACTTTTATTTCCAAACTTGAAATAAAAATCCATAGTGTCTAAACATGACACAGAGATAATGTTTTTGGTAACAGACGGTACATAATAGCAATTGTTTAAAACAAGAACCAAACCAGTTGGTAAAGTCAAGTGATAGTCTCCCACTGCCAAGGCCGCCAAACTTACACCATTTGCAGCTCGGATATCCACTTGACCTTTTGCAATCTTCTTAAACCTACTTAGTTCTTGTATATGAATACAAATGTGTGAGCCACATGCCGTATCCAATACCCAACTTGTAGATAAATATAGATTGCATTCAATTCCAAAAATACCTGAAGTAGAAGCGACAACTTTCCTCTTCTTCCCAGCTCTGCAATTCTTCTTCCAGTGGTCTTTTTTGCCACATCCAAAGTAGACAGCTTCCTACTCATTACTTTGACTCTGAATCTTTGGCTTCTTGGTAGGACGATGCATTGGTGTCTTTGGCCTTGACTTGGCCTTAGACCCCTTTGCCTTTCCCTTGTTTTTCTTGTTCACCATAAGGACAGATGAATTGGTATTTTCATGTCCTTATCAGCTTGGCGAACTAAATCCAAAAGATCTGGGAGTGACTTTATCATATCATTCATATTATAATTGACAATGAAAGTTGAGAAGCTTGACGGTAAAGAGGAAAGAATGAGATCCAATGCTAGTTCTTAGTTCAGTTTGAACCCAAGGGATTCAAGCCTCTCAATATACCCAATCATCTTGAGTACGTGAGGACCAGCTTGGTGACCTTCTGCTAGCCTACACTTATAAAGCGCACTTGATATCTCATACCTTTCTTGCCTAGCCCTCTCCTCATACAGTTCTTGGAGGTGTGAAATAATCGTGTAGGCATCCTCTTCCTCGTGTATTTTTTGAAATTGGATGGACATGGATGACAACATGATGCATTGTACATCAAGTGCATCGTCTACATTCTTTTTCCACTTATCTTTTTACATCTTTCTTGCTCCCTGAGGATGCTCAGTAGGAATTGGGGATTCCAGCACATATAAATTCCTTTCTTGGCGTAGTACTATGCACAAGCGCCTGTACCACTCCTGGAAGTTATTGCCGGTCAGGAGATTTTATTTATCCAAGATCGATCGCAGTGATAAAGTACTTATTGTATTGGTGATTTCCATTTTAAATCTACATCAGATAAACATTTAGCAGTTAGTACTTTGTGTTGATTACCTTTTGACATTTTTATGATTAATAAATTATAATATCATTTAATATCTCCCACTATTTTAATGAACATTAATAGCCCTCACTATTAGATTTGGAATACTCTATCGCTTGAGCATTCTAGTAGAAAGGATCCTCGAAACCTCCCTCGTAGTCTACAAGCTAGGGCTACGACACTACTTGGAGGGTTTCAAGGTAGGCGCTATGCTGGCCAACCACTTGTTCTTGTGGTTCCTTGTATAGTTGAGTAAAGTCCCAGCTTTTTGAATCTGAACTTGATTCCCTCAACCACTTGCCTCTAATGTGATAGCAAGTTCGCTAAGGATAATCCTTGACTACTCACTTTAGTTAATTCGACCCATTTCTCACATGGAAACGCCCTGGTAGTAAGAGGTACTCTCAACTAAGGCTGATGAGCACCCAAACAGCCGGTTTTGTTTAGATGTGAGAAATGGAAGGCATTTTGACTTAAAATATCTTTGAGGGATTTTTAAATATTAATTGAATAATATAATCTTTTTCTATTTATTATGTTCAAAATGGGTTGTCGCGCTCACAACTGAACATTCAATAGAATATTTATACATTACAACTTTATGCATTTTATCTTGTTTACAATCCTATGTGATCATGCAATAATCATGCAGTCGCATAAAATAATAAACTAAGCATAAAGTAAATCAAGCATTCTAATGGGTCTTGAGAATTATATAATGATTCATCGATAACTGATTAATCATCACCTAGGGGCATCCGTACCTGAGTCGATACATGACTCGTGTCGCTGTTGGCCCCATTGCAAAGCGTCCAACTCCTGTCTAGACTACTGCCTCATTTTGGCGAGTTCTACCTCTCAGATCATCATCAAATAAATACAAATATACTCGCATGTAGGTGAGGGGGTCTAGGGTACAAAATACAAGTGGTGCAATGGACATGCAGGCCCTTATACATATTTGAATTAAAAGAAGATTCGCAAACCGTCATTTATCTAATTAAATATTACAATCATCGCACGCATTGAATAAATAATTAAATAAATAAATACATGTCAGACATACACAGGTCGGTCAGTAGCTCAAGACCAGTCGGGGTAAAAGCGCAATAAAAATAAAATTGTAATAAATTTAAATTATGCGAGGGTGTTCTAATAAATTAAATGAATTTGATTAAATTCAAATAATTTATTTTTATCGGTTCCATTTGTTTAATTTTATTTTAATTACAAAAATTAAATTAAATTAAGCCATTAATTTAATTCTAAACTTAAATTAAATTAATATTTTCAGATTAAAATAATTTAAACCCCTAAATTAATTCCAATTAATTTAATTTAAAAAACTAAATTAATTAAAATTAATTCAGTGCAACTAACCTCTAACCGGAGAGGAGTCTGGCGGGACTGCGTACCGCCGTGGGATGTCATCCTGGAATCGTGGCGTGACCGCGGCGTGACCGCGGTGTGACCACGGCGTGACCGCGGTGTGACCACGGCATCCAACGCTTCCCGCAACGGCTACATCTTTCGATATCCCGCAGCTTCGGTGAAGGTCCGGGGTGGCCGGACGGAGCCAGTCCGGTGTGGCCCGGAGGAAGTCCGGTGAGGGGTCGGGGAGCGGGCTGTGCAAACCAGTCCGACAGGGGGATCACCGGTGTGGCGGGCAGGTGCCGGCTGGAGCCGGTCCGATGCGGACCGCGTCTGGTGAAGGGGAGGCCGGTGCGAGGTCGGTCCGGCGAAGGGGTGGCCGGTTCGAGGGATGTCCGGCGAAGGGGAGGCCGGCACAAGGGCTCTCCGGCGAAGGGGGGTCGGCGTGAGGTCGTTCAGGCGAAGGGGAGGCCGGAGCGAGGGATGTCCGGCGAAAGGGAGGTCGGCGCGAGGGTTTTCCAGCAAAGGGGAGGCCGACGCGAGGTCTGGGTGTCCGGACGGAGTCGGTTCGGCAGAGGCCGGCCGGCGGTGGCATGGCGTGGTGCTGGACCAGCAGAGGTGGGGGGCTGGCCGGCTGTGGCGCGGTGTGGAGAAGGTCGGGCGAAGGGGTGGGATAGGGTTTTTCTCTTCCCCATGCGCCGCGTGAGGAGACCCCAAAGGGGTCTCCCTTCCCTTTTTTTAATATTTTTGTCTTTTAGAAAAAAAAATTCCCAGCCACTATTTTTTTATATACAAAAGGAGAAGACCCCATTTTGGGGTCTTTTCCACTCTCCTTTTATTTTTACTTTTTTTAATTAAAAGGTGGAAGACCCCCATTTTGGGGTCTTAGTCTTCTTCCTTATATATATTTTATTATTATAAAATTATAATAAAATATTTATTATAAACATAATAAAATATTTATTATAAAATTTTATAATTAAAAAAAATTGATGTTAATTCTAAATTTGAGATAAACATCAAATGAACCGAAAACTTGCGATGTCAATCCAATAAATTTTTTTTAAATGATCGTATCTTGATCATTCTAAATCAAAACGAGGCGTGGTCAAATCCAAATGAACCGTTTTAACACCCCACAATTAAATTTATTTCATTTTAATTTTTTTCACTCAGAAAAACCTTGTGCTTGCTCTGATACCACTGTTGGGTACCGGGACTCCACAGCAGAAGCCGGTGGGCCGAGATTTTAAAATTTTTATGCTTCACTGGAGTGACATAACCCTACCAACTCAGGTGATCCAGTCCCGGATTAGTCCAAGGATCTCGCAAGGTTCTTTAGGAGCACAAAATTAAACTTGAACATTTACATTGTTTAGAATTGATGTGCAAGACATCGGCGATCGTTGCTCGAAGACTCCGACATCGAAGCCCTCTAGATCGTCCACACATGCCTCGCAAATCTGCTTGTGCGTCGTTCGTCAAGATCCGGGTGCTAGCACGGATCTTCGACGCACACTTCGACGCAGTGATGATTACCATAAAACCAGCGTCTTCGATCCGTGAAGGTAGAACTTGAAGAACCTGCTGGTTTGAGAGAGTCTCTCTCTAGAACTCAGGAGGAGAGAGAGGCACTCAATTACAACAGATGAATAGTAATAAGGGGAGAGCCTCTCTCTTAATATATATAGGGAATATCTAAAATATGCGGTAAGGGTTCCCGGCCCCCGTGTATTAAACATTCACTATATATTATAAATAATTATTTATGAAAAATTAAATTATTCCATAAATAATATTTATTATTTATCACTGTACTACAATATATATATATATATTACGTGATAAACATGAGTCTAACTCGAATTTCACCTCCTGATAATATTAAACAAACCCAAGATATAAATATCTGTCTGATTAATATTTATCTATGTATTTACATAATCACTCGTAAATACATGTTATAAATAAATTCAATGAATTATTTCAAACTTGAATAATAAAAGAATTTATTTATTACTTGGTGATCCATGGGACTTGGATAATACTCGGACCCCATGGTGGGTCCCACCAAGCCCTATAATCCTATTCATCACAATAGGGCAGATTGTCAAAGTGCTGTTGTGTGTGACCCTCTAGGCCCTTATCTCAATAGGAGTAAATAATATCACCGACCTAGAGCGGGGTCTAGCAACCCATCGAGGCCCCTATAGAGAAAAGGAAAAGTCAAAGCAACGACTGCCTTCCTACGAACACAATCTGTGTAATCTAATCTCTTCGTAATTGATATCTCAATAAAGAAGAATGAATACTCCATGTCATCATTCTTCATTTGCTTTATTTTTTTTGTTGATTTCTCTGGATGGTATTACCTTCCACTACCATGGACATGGATTTAATGAAGGTGCAACCATCCTAATCAATCAGGCCCAAGACATCTCTTCCTAAACTCGGAAGCGACAAATCCTTTCTCGATCATTCAATCAATTCCATGCCATTAATGACGTACCTGATATAAACTACCTCGCCACGACTTGTCGTCATGGTTTTCACCTTATATCAAATGTACGTAATTAAATGACAGTCATTGATAATAATCTCAAGTCATGAGACCATTACACATGTCCGTAGATAGGAACGACCAATGACACCAGAAACATGTGGTGTTCCTATTAAGCGGGTCTGTCCTCATGATCTCTATAGCTAGAGATCATCAAGTGCGAACATCATGAGATGAAGTCTCAATACTTATGAGCCCCCAGCACCTGATGGTCACACATCATCTGTGTCCTTTCAAAATTATGTAACTAGACCATAGGATGTTACTTTAAGATTACTATCATGGCATCTCAGGGTTCTCATTATAGCCTGGGACCTGCTATAACCATTTGATGCGACAGGTAATCTAAGGACATTTCCATTAATAAAGTGGATGCATAAGTATCTACACTATCATGGAAAGATAAACACATGTATAAAACAACCTGAATACATGTAACATTAATCAAAGTACAATATAAGTTGGGTCTAGGGCACCCACTTTCAACACCATGGGGGATCCTGGTACAGTATCGTCGCTGTCGAACCCACAGAGGATCATGTCATCTCAGTTGCAGCCATCCCTAGGGTTCCCGCACACAGCACGCTCGATTCCGGGAGGGTCCTCTCCTCGAGCCAAGTTTCGATACATCAACTATCATTAAGTATTGAGTTGATGTATCTCGTAGCTCTGTCTCATCATAAGGAACCCAACACGATAGATGGCGCGTCAATCGGACGCCCGGTCTGTGAGTTTTTGGCATTTCTGTTCTAGGGGCCCGGTTTGTTTTTAGGCTCAAAAAAACCTGACCATATCCCAACTATGTCCAAACCTCAATTAGGATATGATAAAAGAATCGTCTTGCTCCAAGAATTCCATCTTCGCAGACAGTTCATCGATCGGATACTCATAGCCCAAGATGTGGGCAAAAAGGTGTAGATGGTCATTGTGGGTCCAGGTCTGGTCTGACCCGGCCCGACCCAGTCCAAACCGAGGTCTGACTCGGTCCGCGGGTGCAGCCCGACCCAATTGGTCAGCCCATCCCGTGTGGGTGGCCCGAACTAAGGGAACGACTTGACCCATAGGGGCCTCCCGGCCCGAAAGGGCAACCCGGCCCGAAGGCGAGGCCCGGCCCGAATGTGAGGCCCGGCTCGAACACATGGCCTGGCCTAAGGGTGGCCCAGCCGTGGCGGTCCAGCCCATGCCGGCCCGGTCGAAGGGCGGCCCGACCATGTAGCCTGGCCCGGATGGCTGCGTGGCCTGGACCAGCTGGACGCGGCTGGATGGCCGTGTGGCCCAGCTGGCCACAACGCGGGGGGTGCCCCCCCCCACTATCTTCCGAAGGAACCGCGGGACCCTTCGGGTCCAACATTGTGGGGAGCCACCGGGGGCCAGATCAGCTAGCCTCCCTCCATCCGTCGTGTACTTCGGCCACGGGTCTTCTCTGGCACGGCATGACGGCACCCCGCCTCTTCTGTCTGATGTGGCCCACATGGTGGCAGTTCTTCTCCGGCACGGTGTGATGGCACTGCACCCTTCCGGCTCCGCCTCTGTCGTCAACCAACCAAGAACCAAGGAAGGTATGTCCGGTCGTGTTTGTTCATCTCGCGCCCTCCGCATTAGGTGATAATAAGTGGCCATCATCGAACCATAATATTTGACGAGGAACAAGGATTTAATTTACTCTAAAAAAAACCTACCTCGTTTCGATGAAAGTTGTCGAAGGCGTGGAAAAAGAATTCAAAGACGTTGTCGTATGTTGCGTAAATCACACGCCACCGATCCCGAGCTTGATCGTCATCCTTTTTCTTCATCGGAGATGGTGGATTCCTCGTTGGAGAGGATGTCGTTCTTCGTTGAAGAGAATATCGTTCTTCGTTGAAGAGGAAAGGCTCCACCAAGTCGCCAACCAAAAATAATAGAGGAGGAGTCTATTATTTATTGGCACTACAACATACAAGAGTTGTGTTTAATAAAATGAGACAACTCATTAAATTAAATGGGGGGAAAGGATTAAAAATTCAAAAAGGGGAGTGGGAGAGTTAGAATTAAATGAAGTGAGGGTTGGCATAATTATGGGGGAAGGTGGAAAGGCTCCACAATAAATTGGGGGTTCCATGGGTTAAAGGGGGGTTAAGGTGGTTTGAGATTGTGTAGGCCCCACCACATAATATCCTCCCAAGGGAGGTTAGGCGTGGGTGGGCCCTACCTCCAACCTCCCCTTGTAGGATTTAACCACCACAAAATAAAAATATGTCTCACATATTTTCATTTAATTTATTCAGAAAACCCCCCAAAATTAACTTCCGCTCTTGATAGAACGCAACTACGGTGAAGATCTCCTTAATTTAAAGTCGGCACTACAAGTTAAACGGTGCCCTCAGATTTCAATTCTGAGCACCGGTTCAAAAGATATAAAATCATGCTCGTACGTTTACTGAATGTACCCGAACAAAACTTCAGATATTGATTCCGGGCACACCGGGCCTCGGAATCAAGCGTTGTCAGAAACTACAGACTCATAAAATTTTCTTGTATTTAAGAAAAAAATTTCCACTGAATTTTTGGGTCTTTAAACTGATGATATTATTTAACTTTGAAAAGAGATCTTATATTATTTTAGTTTTTACACTAATAATTTTATTTATTTTATAAATGATTTTAATTACTTTTTATTTTAGTTTTTAATACTTGGTTTTGTTTTGAAATATAAAAAATTATAATCATATTTTTTCTTACTCTAATGTAAAATTTTCTTAAAAATAATAAGCTTTCGTATTATATTTAAATTATTTTTTTGATTAAATACTGACCACCAAATCAAGAATTTGTCTTCATATAAGCCATTAAATTTATTTTGTTGGACAACCCATTGCCCGAACACCTTTATTAGTTTGTAACAACGCATTTACCACATAGGTATTTAGCTTTTTCAATCTCAAACTATGTCCCTTTTTTAAGATCTTAGTCCAACATTTTTTCGATTGGTCTGATCGATCGGATCAAGTCTTGGTATGATGGCCACTGGAAAAAATTTTGTGCAGAGAGAATTATTCAGATAATAAAACCTTTGAAGAAAGTTGTATTGAAATCACAAATCTATTCTTAAAAATATTATCAGTTTTAAATGTTGGGAAAATTTTTGTGTAGAAAATACAAATAGATAATTCAACTTACATTTCCCTTAAATTTATTGAGATTTTTATGATTCTGTAACATTTTCTTCTGGTGATGATAACGAAGAGATTGTTTTTACTCTTTTTATTCATGATTACAAAATTTACTATTAGTAAGTAAAAAATATTATAGGATTTACTTATCAGGATGAAGTATATAATCCATCTTATAAATTACCCAATAATCATAGAAGTTTTTTTAGGATGAAATTTAAGGCATCATTTTTTCCTTCATATGAGAAAGTCAAGAAAGTTCGGTATTTATCACCAAATGAAAAGGTGTTTACTTTATAGATGTGTCTATATATCATACTAAGATAGGGTGAAAAGGATACCCTAAAAGTATCAGATATATTTGTTTGGATTATTTGATAAACATGAGTAAAATTCGATGGTAAAGTTTGTGTTCCTTATGGTAGAAGAGAATAAGAATGCTTCAATGAATTCAAAGATCGTAATTTATTATTATTTTATAAATAAATTTCTTGTAAATTGTATAGAATTTTTCAAGTTTTATAATTATATTTATCTGATAAGAGAAAGTATTTCCTTGATCGGTGAAGAAACCATATCAAGAATGAAGTAATTTTTTTATTCTAAGATGAAAAATTTTATAGAAAAAGTTGATAGAGTTACATCTGAAGAACAACATTATAATAAGGTATAAAAAGATTATAAGAAAATAAATGTTGAATATTCTCCACTAAAAAAGGAAAATAAAGAAAATAAAATGAATAATAAAGAATTCAAAGAATTCATGGAACAAAAGGATAAGAAGAAACCTAGTGATCCTAAATTTGGTCTTGATGTAACTGACGAAAAATCCTTAAAGATTCATACATATAAAGAATTAAAAGAAGTTGAGAAATGGAATAAAAAAATAATATATTATAGGATCAAAAGGTTATAAAATTTTTAATAAAGAATATATAAAAAAATTTAGGGCATCCTTTTTTATCATTTTTTCCACTTTAGGTTGTTCAGCCGGCTTTTCCAATCAAAATAGTACCTCACACTGGTCAGATATTTCTAAATATCGGCCTAGAGTTTATTGAAATGAAATAAATACCCTCAATAGTTACATCAGCTGCTAACAAGATCAATGGAATATAAATAGAAGAAGGATTCATAGATTAATCCCGGTTGTAGAAAAAAATCAATTCCAAAAAAAGTTGGAAAATGAGTTCTTAAAAATGTGAGCTAGTTAGAGAAATAACTCAGAGAGTAAGAATATTAAGAAGATAAATAAGAAGAGTAAGAATATGGTTATGATGATGATGATGATAAAACATAGATAGATTAAGATAAAAATTAAAATAAAATTTCTTTGAAGTTATATACATCTTCAACCTTGATTCCTTCTCAATCAAATAGGGATCTAGACATAAAAGGATCAAGAGAAGAAAAATCCTCATCAAAAGAGGAAGTAAATTCATCCTCAAAGGTAGAAAAACAAGATAAAAAATATCATACTAAATTATCTGATAATTTTTAATCATATAGAAATTATACATTGTATATGTACCAGAATAAGAAATTATTTCTCAAAAAGGAAAATAAAAAGTTGAGATAAAATAAAAACCTGATGTCAGACCCTGAAAACTAAATTCTCCAAATGTGTTTTTATATTCATCACACTATACATGGATATCTTCTCAGAATGGTTTTTACTATATCTTCTAAACCTTAAATAGGTTAAGTAATTTTATTCTTAATCTTACTAACATTGGGGCAAGGTGAAAAATAATTCAGAATCATCTTAATAAAAAATCAGAGTATCTCAAAGTTTTGACTAAATCAGTAGTTAATATGGATGTAGACTTGAGATGTTTTAAATAGAATAAAAAGGTACAAAATAGATCCTAAAATCAAATGGTTAATATGTTGAACCAAGTTGATATTGAATTGAGGTATCATGATGATAAAATTATAAATTCAAGAAACTTTCTTTGTAAGTAGTTTAATCCTTTGAAAAGTTACCAATATATGTTTTAGACCAAGTAAAGTTTTTGGAAGATTTTATAGATAATGCTAATAAATGTAATGAGTAATTGAAGGTTTTGAAAGAATATTTTCAAAACCTAGAGTTAGATAATAGAAGACTCAGAACTTGTGAAGATGAGATTTTCCTTGCGAATGAGGAAAATAAAAAAGATCATTGAGGAATATAAATTAAAAAATTAAAAAGTTTGAAAGCAGGTAATGATGGAGGAATATATTGTGAAGCTTCATTACTCAGTCATAGAGGCTCATAAGGATCATAATGAGTTTATAAAAATGAAGGCATTTGTAAAAAACTTAATGAAGAAATAATGAACATTTTCTTATTAAACTTTTGATGTGGTCTTTTCAAATTTTTTGAATGAATGTTAAATCCAAATGAATTTTCATCCAAATACTTTATGTCTAAATGTCTTAAAATTATTTTTGGATGTATTTTTTTATCTCCTATATGATTAATTCATTCATATACAATTGTTTCTTTAATTATTAATTTACTAAATTTTTATAAAATTATAAGTTCATTCCCTATTATTTTTGTAAATCACATTGGGGGAGAAATTTATAATGATGTATAAGTACATAAAGGGGAATAAGTTTATAAGGGGGTAAGTTTTAGAGATTTTTGAGAAGTTTTAGGATTCATGTCTAAGGGGGATAAATACTTAAGAAATACTTTTGAAAAGGGGTAAAATATAGGGTTTTAATTATTTCCATTGGATCATAGAAAATTCATAAACTTAGGGGGAGTTATGAAATTAATTATATCTTCGTAGTTCTTAAGATAGAAAAAGTGTTGTAGGTTTTTCGAGGTTATTATTTTTCAGTTTAAGTTTTGTGTTTTTTTCTTTCCAAAAAGGAGGAGATTATTGAGCCTAAATTATTTCTTTATACTTTTTGTTTTCTTAGTTTTGGAAATCACAAACACTTTTTAAAAACCATGTTTACAAAATTTATATTTTCCCAAGTGTTTCAGTATGTCTTTTTTATATAACTTTCTTTTATAATAAATGATGAAATAGATCTAATAAAATATATATATAAACTTCTACTAATCAATCTGATCCATCGAACTGAAAGTACGTCTGGTATATCGAATCAACCTATGTTTTAACCAGTAGTTAAAATTATTTAATATCTATCAGAATGAAAAAATTCATAACCATTAGAGTAACATTGGTAGTGATAAATTAGAATGAACTTTATTCAGTTTATCATTTTGAAAAATAATAAGAAATCCCATCAGTTATCCAAATTTTATAATTGGAGTATATAGATTTTTTTTATCAGACGGAATAAAAAAATCATTTTAATGGGGCTAAAAAATGATATCGAACATTCAGTTATTCCATATCATTATGAGGTTCCAAGTGTAATCTATTTGAGGCTATTGCAACTAACTCTGAAATATTATTTTTGGTTGTTCGCCTATAAATGGCATGCCATTTGAAGATTTGGGAGCTAATAAAATTTCCAAAATAAGTTATCTAAAGATTTCTCTCTATTATCACCTCATTCCCATTCATTGTAATTATTTAGAGAGTTGAATTTATAAGAAATATGAGTAAGGATTGAAAATTAATTATTAAAATTTTCTTTTATAAACATTTTTTATCATGGAAATAATCGAGGGATTTCAGTGGTAGGAAGATGGTGAATCTGATTTGTCATATTGAGGGCTTCTTATGCTAAGAAGGTATAGACCAATCATTATATCAAGGGATTCCGGTGATAGTAATACAGATCTATGTCGATCCTTAAATAAATTGATTTCCTAGTATGGAAATATAGACCTTACAATAGGTATAAAACTATGGAGACCTTACAGTAGGTATAAAATGGTGGATACATTTAGTTAGGGTTTCTATCTATCTTAACTCTTAAGTTTAAAGAGTTAATTATTTTATTAAATATTGTAAGTCATTATTACTTTTATAAACTTTTTGTTTTACATGTTTTTATAATTTATACATTCCACCTTACCTAAAATTTAGAATGTAAGATTTTACATAACTGTATAATATTTTTTTATAAGACTGATTATGATACTGATAAACAACTTTAATTAAATTGGACTATTTCTAGTATCAATTCTGGTACTCTGATAATCATACAATTCTAGAGTCTGATATTTTTACTTAAATAGGTATTGTTTTTTGTTTTAGTTTTAATTTTTAAACTAAAATCCCCCCTGTATCCATCATTAACTCTTTTGATCCAATAGTTTTTTGGGTGTTTCATTTTGGTGTGTTTGGATGGTGGTTTTATGAGGTGTAACAAAATCCATAAGAGGTGTCTCATGGGATAAATTTCATGATTTTTTTTAATTTGATGATATTATTTATGTGATTGTACATTCTTTTTTCTAATACTAAAAATAACATTTTTTAGTATCCTTTATTGTGTTGTATTTAATGTGATGTGATAACCCTTTTGGTGTTGTTGATTGATCTCACCATTAATAAAAATAATAAAGAATGTATATTTGGATAATAAATTGGATTCTCATGTAAATCTAGTTTATATGATAATTCTCATGCTAAATAATGATGTAATATGATAAAATCCCCTGAATAAATTGTGTAAAACAGAATATTTTTATATTCTATGTGGTTTTCTTGTTTTGTTTCCTTGTCTGTTTGTGGGATGTTGTCTAGTGATGGTGGTTACTAGCTATGTTTTTTGTTTTTTGGGTCTATGATGTGGTGGTTGTTTGGCATGGATACGATGTAAGAAGTAGTAGTTGTGGTGTGTAGTAGTGTGTTGTGTGGTGGAGATGATGTGTAGTGTAGTGATGTATGGCGGTGTTATGTTATATAGTGGTTTTGTGTGATGTGGTGGTGTTGTGTGATGGATGTGGTGCATAGTGATTGTGGTTTATAGTGGTTGGGGTGTGTGGTGGATGAGATGTTTTGGGGTTGTGACTGGTGATATGGTTTGGATGTTGTGGCATGAAAATGATGGTTGGGGAATGTTGGGTCAGCTATGGTGTGGTGTCATTGTGTTAGTTTCTCGGATATCCATGGATAAATTTTTTAATGTGATAGATGACTAAGAATGGGATGAATATATTTTTCTAGTAAATAGATTAAGTAAGTGGAGTAAATGAATGGGTGGTGTAAATGTGAATGAAGTGGGTTCATAATCAATGTTAATGTAACTTGTTATGTCTAGAAAGTAGTGAAACCTGTAATTGTAAATTAGAGTATTACCTTGTTTGGGGTTTTTTGGTGTGTTTCATATTTGGTGGAAGCAGTTTTAATGTTTTATGTTTGGTACAGTGATGGTGATGTGATGTGTGCTAGTGTGGTTGATGTGAACCCATAGATCTGGTATTTTGTATTGTTTATTTATCATGTATGATTTTGTTTTTTCTTTAAATTCCACACCTAAGTTGGATAACCATTCCAACACACATATTATCTAGTTTCTGGCTATTTTCCCCAACATCTGGGATGGTGTTGATACAAATGGATGGGAGACCCATATTCCCTGCTCTTCCTTCAACATCATTGATTATACAGGTTGGTGGTATAGATTAACCAGTAGTGTTGGAATAGGTGTATCAAGGAAATAAATGATGTGATGAGGTAATGGTGAGATGAAATATGTGGTGGGTTCATGTATGGTAGGAGGTAGGAATGAGGTTGATGTCCTTCACATTCATGACTTCCTACTTCTTTGGTTATGAGATGTGGTATGATGTCCCAAGTGTCTGTAAGAAATATGTGATGTGATGGTGACTAATTCCAATACGAGATTCTCAACCTTATGAGGGTGGGGTAATTATGGATTCATCCTAACCCGTATTAGATATCGACCATGTGTATTAGGGTAATATTTGATAAGATGCGATTTTTATGTGACATATATTGATTGGATGGGAGCATAGGGCATTCATCTTTGGGGCGTGAGAGCACTAAATTAATGGGGAATATGAAGTAGGGATCCTTGATTTTTTATGATATCTATGTTATAATATTATATTGGATGTTTTATTTGGTGAGTGATACATGGTGTGGCTGGGATTAGTCCGTTGACTAATTTAGATGCTTTTTGGTTCTGTTGTTTGTTCACAAGCACATTAGAATGATCTTTTCATATGTTCACTAGAGACCTTGGGTATAATCCCACTGAGTATATATATTATGATCACCCTATGTATATAAATTATTTTTATGTTGTAACAGCCCGAGATTTTATGAAAAAATATTCTTTTTATTTTACTAATGTCTTGTGTTATACGCTACACCAAAAGGAGCTTGCACAACACGCATCCTTGACTTGCCTTGCATTACACGCAATCGCAACCTTCCTCGATAGCGTGTGTGGTACGTAATCCTGAGTTTCACGAAACAATGATATGCTATTAAAATATTATTAAAACTAGCCGTTATGAATAGTAATAACCACTTTTTAAATTTTAGAAATTTTAACTCTCAAAATGGACTTCATTTTTGGATTCGGAGTATCGAATTTAGCCTAAGGTGAAATTTTGGTACTTTTCGGATAACTTTCATATTCTGATGAATAGTGAAAATTACTAAATTATAATTAAAAACAACTTTTTTAATCGAAATAATTAATAGTGATAAATCATTAATTTGAGTGGTTTTAAAGTATATTTAGAATATATTTTTACAATTTAATACAATGTTGGTCATTGGATGTAATTTCACATTTAAACTAGACATAAACAAGTGTCAATCTTTTGATAGATATTGTTTCTTAAAAACACGCTATTTGTTTTAACAGCGGGATTTAATTATAAAATTAATTAATGCAACTTTTATGTTATGAATTTGGTAAAATAGACTTCATTTTTGAATTCGGAATATGAAATATAGCTTGGGATGAAATTTTGGCATTGTTCTGAAAAACATCAATTTTTGATGAATAGTGAAACTACTAAGTGGTAGGTTAAAAACTGAATTTTGCATAAAACTTAATTTTACCGCTTCTGTGAATGTAATTTCGAAAATCCGAGAGACACGGTTAATATCAAGGACTAAAATGTGGTTCAATGAGATGAAAATAATTTTTTGGTGAATAGTAACTTTTTACTTTTTTTACCACGGTTAATAGTAAATAGGGTAACTAAGGGTAAATATGATATTAATATTACCCTAACACATGTCCTAATTCTATTGGACAAGTGTAATTCGACCAAAAACAAACTTAGGAATAAAATATGACCATTTAGGCCCACTTGGATTAGATTTGGACATTTATTATTAATTTATTTAAAGAAGGGTTAAAATAGTTAAAATCAAAGTTTAATAAGTAAATAATTTTTAATATGGGGTTATACATAAGATAAATTAGACTATAAATATTCATTATAAAGCTAAAAATATTTCCTACATGATGGTATTTTATTTGTAATTTGTAGACATCAAATAATATAATTTATTTATGACACAAAGATGATGCAGTAATTATCTTATTAATGAAATATTGACATAATTGATAATATAAATACCAAAATAAATGTAATTTAAGACTTTTTATGAATTCCACTAATTTTCTAGGTTACTATGATATATTAGTGTTGATTTAATCAACTTGGTTCGAACATATAATTCTGTTATGACTTTCACAAAAATCATATATCAAATAGTGTCAAAATTGACACAAAATAGTTTTTAAATAAAATATTATATTATTAATTGTAATTTTATTCCTAAAAATCTAAGGTTCGGCCAAATGACTTAGATAAGGATATATGTATTAATAATATACAATTTGGGGTTCGTTTGGCATGTTATAGTAAGTTTATTAACCATATAGTGAAAGAAAACAAAAAGACACGGTAAAACTTAAATTATTTAACTTAGAGTTAAATCTAATTGATAAGGTTAAACATAATACCCTAAACTTGTCTAAATCCTATTGGTTGATAGGATTTCGACCCATCCCCACTTTAGCTTCGAAATAAGACCCTTTGGAACCATTATAAACCGATTTTGACTTTAATATAAAATAATATTTTGAGATATTCCTAAGGTGCCCCTCTCCTCCCCTATAAAAGGACACCTCCTCCCCCTCCTCCTCACACCAATTTGAGCACTCATGCTCGGCCAACCCCTGCCAAAATCTCTTCTCCACTTCCCTAGAAACATCCTAGAGGTTCTGGTCTTCCTCAAAGACCAATTTTAGTGCCCTAAGAGGAGGTCTCAAAGAGGCGTTTCAAAGAAGAGGTAATTACCGTTACCAATTCTTTCATCTTTATTTCTTCTTCCACTTCTTCTTCTTAGGTTGTTTCATTATGAAGTAATAACATCAGTATCACTCATATACTGATATGTTATTATAAGTATGAAACAACCCTATTTCACCATCTATCCATCCTACGGGAAAAGAAATCACCGCGCGTGCGTACGTACGGAATACCGTCTCCACGCCGTGGTGTAATCTATTTTCCACCACCACCTTACATGGATGGGTATAATGGTGTAAAGAATAACTATACAAAGTTATTACAACATCATATTGATTCTGATATATTGTATAATCCACTCCAATTCAATTCAGTATTTATGGAAATGATATCATCGCTCGTGCGTACGTACGGACTACCGTCTCCACGACGCGATGAGATTCATTCTCCATGTTAACCATTTAAGAATGATTATAAAGTATATATAAGAAATAATAATGAAATATATGACATTATAAAGCTACTGTATTTATGTATATATATATATATATGTATGTCATCAACTTACTTCCATTCATGACAATAAGGAAAGTAAAACAGCATTCATGCGTACGTACGGACTACCGTCTCCATGAACGGTGTTTTTCATTTCATTTATCTATCTTATATATACATATATACTGAATATATATGATATATAAATCATATTTTATATTCTGGAAGTAAGTAAATCATGATATAAGTAATAATAATGTCAAGAACAACAAGTCAAAACACCTACGATAAAATGAAACGATTTTACCCAAAACGCTTCTTTAACGTGGAATTTACAAAAGAACGGGTAATATAAAGTCATAAGTGAACCATATATGATATCATAACAGTGAATATGATTCTGTAATAAGTCAATGACATTATTTAAATCATTATACAGGAGGTTCGGACACGTACAAAGCAAGTCGGACCTAAGGTAAGGAAAATACCACAATCTCATTTTTATCCGAGATTGTTTATTCGTAAGTATTTACTGGGGTGTATTTTATCATCCACATCCATGTTCCCTCAATATGTAATATTGTTTCCATCCACTTACAATAGTTTAAATCCAATTTTACCCTTCGGAGAGTTTTTAGTAAAGAATATGAAAGGAATCTTTTGTCGTTTTTTTTCGTACGAGGTACTTTTTGACTTTTCTGACAAAGGTACAAAGAATGTTTTTTTAACTTATACGGAATGTATGGATTTTTAAAACATTATTTCCAAGAAGATTCCTTTACAAGTTTTCAAGTTTATTTTTAATCAACTTCTTTTATTTTAAAGTCGTATGACATGTTATGAAATGAAAAATGTTTTTTTGAAGAAGAAAGGATATTTTCCTCAAGAATGGAGTTCAAGTGTTTTACCAAAATTATTTTCCATCTAAGATAATAAAGGGTTCTGTTTTTATCCCTATTATTACATTGATTTGATCATGTTGTGATTTAATTATTCTTATGAATTCCTTTATCCTGTATGAATTGTTTTATGATGTCATGATGTTTAAGATTCCAATTTGTATTACATGGGTTATGCAATGATGTATGATTTATGATTATGTGGCACACATAAGAAAAGATTCATTATAAGATGGGTGGGACCTATATCTCCCTCCAATGCATTGGGTAAAGATTTTATATCTCATGAGATAGACATGGCTGGAATGGTAGGTTATACCGGTTCAGTGAAACAGGACTGAAACGAGGGTTACTCGATTCAGAAAGGGACTTTGTCCACTAAGATAGTCTTGGCAATGAGTCTTGACTAACAAGAAATGATTCTCTATGATTATGTGTGAATGCCACAAAGTTTCATGTTTTAAGTTATGATTATTGTGATTATATTTCACTGCCATGATTTATCCCATGTTATGAAATTATGCTCTCTTTTGCAGGTTAAGATTTCCAAAATGTTATGTTCTTATGAATATGATGTGATTGATATTTCTTTTGTTTACCCTTACTGAGAATTTGAGCTCACCCTTTTATGTTTTCTTTTCCCCAGGATATAAAGAATGGTTTTAGGTAAAAAAAAGGAAGATCTTTATGGGAGATGTTGAAGATCTTTCACCATGATTAGGAGATTATATTCCAAGTTTCCAAAGACACTAAACTATTACGGTCCTTGTGTGTGTGTTTTTGTTATGTACTAAGTGTTCCGCGAAAGTAATGTAATGTTCATGTACGTCAAGATACGGGTCTCTACAGTTGGTATCAGAGGAAAGGTTTAGTCAACCTTTGGAAACTAGGATGCGAGAACTTTAGTGAGATCCCTAGAGATATTTATAAGGTATGTCTAGGTATGTCCCTAAGGATAAGTATACGTATAGGATATAATCCTAGAACTACGATAACGATCTTAGAATTTAACCTAAGATGTTAGATATTAAGGGTACTCCCCCTTTACTATGTTGTTTTCCCTAGCATGATTTTTTCCTCTCACACTATTCTTTTTGGGTTTTAGAAAATGGCTGGAAACAAGATGATTCACGATAATGGAGAACAATGGAATGATATTCTTCATAATGAAATGGGATTTGGAAGTCCAAACATCATTATTATGCCGAATCAGCAATCTCATAATATGATCAATAAAGTAAAATTTGGTAAGTTTCCTGACTCGGCTAATAAGAGAAAGATGGAGTTTCATGATGATCATAGAGGAAAGAAAGTTCAATTTCCCCTATGTAAATCATGTGGGAAGAGGCATCAAGGAGAATGTTTCAAAGGAACTGGAAGATGCTTTGGGTGTGGAAAAGAAGGACACAAAGCAAGTAAGTGCAAAGGAAAAGGTTCAGTTAACAACATGGATGATGATAATGGTATTGCTACGACATCAACAATGGTTAAATGTTTTAAATGTGGAATGTGCGGGCATTATGCAAACTAATGCCCTAAGGGAAAGTCTCATGAAGATAATCAGTATGGTCGTATGGGAAGTATTTATGTGGATGATGATGAAGAGACTACAAATGATATGTGAGATGAAAGAATTGTTGAAGCACAGTCAATGGTTTAAGAATGTAGTGGAATGATTACATGTTTATCATGTGTAATGTTGTATAAGTAATCTCATGGTACTGTAGAATAAAGAGACATGTAAGGATTGTTACACTGTTACCAGTATCCATGAAAGGTTATTCAGATATTTTTGGAATGTAGATGATATGCGCATAATGAAGGGATAAGGAGAAAATTAAATTTTTGATAGTATTCATGAGCTCATGATTGATATAAGGACTAAGTGATATCATGGTTTGAGTATATAGAATTTTGAGGATTTTGGTATGTGGAAAGAGTTAACTTTTAATAGAATTCATGTTTTCAATAAGGTTCAATGGGTATTCAAGAGAGTACAAGATTAAGGCCTTTGAATGTTTGGAATGTGACCAACAAGATATATCTTATGATATATGGGGATCAACGATGGTATTAAATCTCTGGTAATCGTTTTCACTATGTTATGAGAATGGACTGCAGTATTATGGATAAGCCTAATGATTGGAATGGATTATGTTGGACATAAGTTAGTATTGTTTAGGGATTGAAGTTTTTTCGATATTATTGATGAGATGTTATAGTAATATAGTTTTAGAAAAAGGACAACCTGCAGGACGGGCGACAGCCCATCGCTTCGGACAAGGCTGTGGGAATCGAACCCACAACCGAAGTGCGACTGGCCTTTATCGCCTACCACAGACCTACAGGAAGTCCCTATTTAGTAGAAACTAGTGTTATTATATTAAGCAGTATGATATATGAAGTATAAGTCCATTTTAGGAACCATATGTGATTAATCTCACTATAGAATGACTTATGTATATTTAATAACTTTTTCTAACCTTTTGTTTGAGACAGATGGAATGACCCATCATTCTATCACATAATCTGCTAACACTTCACAAATAACAAATTCAACTTCATTTATTTAAGAGATGAAGTAGAAATTTTTCAAGGCACGAACAAAAGTGAGATTGTACCAAAATAAAGTAAGTATTTATTTTAAGCAAATTTTCAACTTTAGGGAAATGATCTTGAAAACCAAAAATGTTGTCCTAGTGATCTTATACCTGATGAATCAGATGGTACCTTATATCATCACAAATCTATGGATTTGTGATTACTGGCTTTTCCATAGCCATGTTCACTACCACTCTCCATCAGAACATGATGGTTAGATTTCTCTTCCATATCCATATTTTCACCTATGTGGAAACCGAGTGATTAGTTTATTTGGGTAATCGTTACATTTCATACTTTAGTTTTTAAAAGCCAAGTTTTGGTATTCCCTTTTACGATGTGGGTTTCTGTTAAAGAAACTTTCAAATAGTAAACCATTTATAACCCCGACGAATTTCGAGGGCGAAATTCATTTTAAGGGGGGTAGAATGTAACAGCCCGAGATTTTATGAAAAAATATTCTTTTTATTTTACTAATGTCTTGTGTTATACGCTACACCAAAAGGAGCTTGCACAACACGCATCCTTGACTTGCCTTGCATTACACGCAATCACAACCTTCCTCGATAGCGTGTGTGGTACGTAATCCTGAGTTTCACGAAACAATGATATGTTATTAAAATATTATTAAAACTAGCCGTTATGAATAGTAATAACCACTTTTTAAATTTTAGAAATTTTAAATCTCAAAATGGACTTCATTTTTGGATTCGGAGTATCGAATTTAGCCTAAGGTGAAATTTTGGTACTTTTCAGATAACTTTCATATTCTGATGAATAGTGAAAATTACTAAATTATAATTAAAAACAAATTTTTTAATCGAAATAATTAATAGTGATAAATCATTAATTTGATTGGTTTTAAAGTATATTTAGAATATATTTTTACAATTTAATACAATGTTGGTCATTGGATGTAATTTCACATTTAAACTAGACATAAACAAGTGTCAATCTTTTGATAGATATTGTTTCTTAAAAACACGCTATTTGTTTTAACAGCGGGATTTAATTATAAAATTAATTAATGCAACTTTTATGTTATGAATTTGGTAAAATAGACTTCATTTTTGAATTCGGAATATGAAATATAGCTTGGGATGAAATTTTGGCATTGTTCTGAAAAACATCAATTTTTGATGAATAGTGAAACTACTAAGTGGTAGGTTAAAAACTGAATTTTGCATAGAACTTAATTTTACTGCTTCTGTGAATGGAATTTCGAAAATCCGAGAGACACGGTTAATATCAAAGACTAAAATGTGGTTCAATGAGATGAAAATAATTTTTTGGTGAATAGTAACTTTTTACTTTTTTTACCACGGTTAATAGTAAATAGGGTAACTAAGGGTAAATATGATATTAATATTACCCTAACACATGTCCTAATTCTATTGGACAAGTGTAATTCGACCAAAAACAAACTTAGGAATAACATATGACCATTTAGGCCCACTTGGATTAGATTTGGACATTTATTATTAATTTATTTAAAGAAGGGTTAAAATAGTTAAAATCAAAGTTTAATAAGTAAATAATTTTTAATATGGGGTTATACATAAGATAAATTCGACTATAAATATTCATTAGAAAGCTAAAAAGATTTCCTACATGATGGTATTTTATTTGTAATTTTTAGACATCAAATAATATAATTTATTTATGACACAAAGATGATGGAGTAATTATCTTATTAATGAAATATTGACATAATTGATAATATAAATACCAAAATAAATGTAATTTAAGACTTTTTATGAATTACACTAATTTTATAGGTTACTATGATTTATTAGTGTTAATTTAATCAACTTGGTTCGAACATATAATTCTGTTATGACTTTCACAAAAATCATATATCAAATAGTGTCAAAATTGACACAAAATAGTTTTTAAATCAAATATTATATTATTAATTGTTATTTTATTACTAAAAATCTAAGGTTCGGCCAAATGACTTAGATAAGTATATATGTATTAATAATATACAATTTGGGGTTCGTTTGGCATGTTATAGTAAGTTTATTAACCATATAGTGAAAGAAAACAAAAAGACACGGTAAAAGTTAAATTATTTAACTTAGAGTTAAATCTAATTGATAAGGTTAAACATAATACCCTAAACTTGTCTAAATCCTATTGGTTGATAGGATTACGACCCATACCCACTTTAGCTTCGAAATAAGACCCTTTGGAACCATTATAAACCGATTTTGACTTTAATATAAAATAATATTTTGAGATATTCCTATGGTGCCCCTCTCCTCCCCTATAAAAGGACACCTCCTCCCCCTCCTCCTCGCACCAATTTGAGCACTCAAGCTCGGCCAACCCCTGCCAAAATCTCTTCTAAACTTCCCTAGAAACATCCTAGAGGTTCTGGTCTTCCTCAAAGACCAATTTTAGTGCCCTAAGAGGAGGTCTCAAAGAGGCGCTTCAAAGAAGAGGTAATTACCGTTACCAATTCTTTCATCTTTATTTCTTCTTCCACTTATTCTTCTTAGGTTGTTTAATTATGAAGTAATAACATCAGTATCACTCATATACTGATATGTTATTTTAAGTATGAAACAACCCTATTTCACCATCTATCCATCCTACGGAAAAAGAAATCACCGCGCGTGCGTACGTACGGAATACCGTCTCCACGCCGTGGTGTAATCTATTTTCCACCACCACCTTACATGGATGGGTATAATGGTGTAAAGAATAACTATACATAGTTATTACAACATCATATTGATTCTGATATATTGTATAATCCACTCCAATTCAATTCGGTATTTATGGAAATGATATCATCGCTCGTGCGTACGTACGGACTACCGTCTCCACGACGCGATGAGATTCATTCTCCATGTTAACCATTTAAGAATGATTATAAAGTATATATAAGAAATAATAATGAAATATATGACATTATAAAGCTACTGGATTTATGTATATATATATATGTATGTCATCAACTTACTTCCATTCATGACAATAAGGAAAGGAAAACAGCATTCATGCGTACGTACGGACTACCGTCTCCATGAACGGTGTTTTTCATTTCATTTATCTATCTTATATATATATATATACTGAATATATATGATATATAAATCATATTTTATATTCTGGATGTAAGTAAATCATGATATAAGTAATAATAATGTCAAGAACAACAAGTCAAAACACCTACGATAAAATGAAACGATTTTACCCAAAACGCTTCTTTAACGTGGAATTTACAAAAGAACGGGTAATATAAAGTCATAAGTGAACCATATATGATATCATAACAGTGAATATGATTCTGTAATAAGTCAATGACATTATTTAAATCATTATACAGGAGGTTCGGACACGTACAAAGCCATTCGGACCTAAGGTAAGGAAAATACCACAATTTCATTTTTATCCGAGATTGTTTATTCGTAAGTATTTACTGGGGTGTATTTTATCATCCACATCCATGTTCCCTCAATATGTAATATTGTTTCCATCCACTTACAATAGTTTAAATCCAATCTTACCCTTCAGAGAGTTTTTAGTAAAGAATATGAAAGGAATCTTTTGTCGTTTTTTTTCGTACGAGGTACTTTTTGACTTTTCTGACAAAGGTACAGAGAATGTTTTTTTTAACTTATACGGAATGTATGGATTTTTAAAACATTATTTCCAAGAATATTCCTTTACAAGTTTTCAAGTTTATTTTTAATCAACTTCTTTTATTTTAAAGTCGTATGACATGTTATGAAATGAAAAATGTTTTTTTGAAGAAGAAAGGATATTTTCCTCAAGAATGGAGTTCAAGTGTTTTACCAAAATTATTTTCCATCTAAGATAATAAAGGGTTCTGTTTTTATCCCTATTATTACATTGATTTGATCATGTTGTGATTTAATTATTCTTATGAATTCCTTTATCCTGTATGAATTGTTTTATGATGTCATGATGTTTAAGATTCCAATTTGTATTACATGGGTTATGCAATGATGTATGATTTATGATTATGTGGCACACATAAGAAAGGATTCATTATAAGATGGGTGGGACCTATATCTCCCTCCAATGCATTGGGTAAAGATTTTATATCTCATGAGATAGACATGGCTGGAATGGTAGGTTATACCGGTTCAGTGAAACAGGACTGAAACGAGGGTTACTCAATTCAGAAAGGGACTTTGTCCACTAAGATAGTCTTGGCAATGAGTCTTGACTAACAAGAAATGATTCTCTATGATTATGTGTGAATGCCACAAAGTTTCATGTTTTAAGTTATGATTATTGTGATTATATTTCACTGCCATGATTTATCCCATGTTATGAAATTATGCTCTCTTTTGCAGGTTAAGATTTCCAAAATGTTATGTTCTTATGAATATGATGTGATTGATATTTCTTTTGTTTACCCTTACTGAGAATTTGAGCTCACCCTTTTATGTTTTCTTTTCCCCAGGATATAAAGAAAGGTTTTAGGTGAAAAAAAAAGGAAGATCTTTATGGGAGATGTTGAAGATCTTTCACCATGATTAGGAGATTATATTCCGAGTTTCCAAAGACACTAAACTATTACGGTCCTTGTGTGTGTGTTTTTGTTATGTACTAAGTGTTCCGCGAAAGTAATGTAATGTTCATGTACGTCAAGATACGGATCTCTACATATGTTCCCAAGATGACTTTAGGGACTGAGGAGGACATTACTGTCTTGGGTTTTGGAGCTGTGATTGAGTTGTTTCCATAGGACATGTCTTTATGTGTATACTGGAGATTTTTATTTGTATTGGTTTATTTTTTTCATGAATTGTGGGATAATTTTGGTTTTACCTTTATATTATCTTATAGAGTTTTCTAGTGGTTTTTTATCTGATATCCCAATCATATTTTATTATAGAAGGTAATGCCTCCCATATGTGAGATTTTCATACCCTCGGTACTTATCGCCAACCTGGGGCCTACTATTGGTGGTAATCTTAGTTTATTATCTTTCTTCCTTCATTGAGGTATCATTGGAGGGAGGGGTTGTGAAAGTTTGGATGATCAATTTCTTAACAAGTACTACTTTGAATGGAATCTAACACTTATTATTTCAGGGTTTTTTGAGTGTAACCAATTTAATATACATCATATGCATATTAAATTAAAAATTGGTTCCTCTTATTAAATAATTTTATAATCATGTGTTATTTTGTTTATTTCTGCATGCTTCTGCCATTTTAGTTTTATAATCCCTATTCCAACCACAAAATTATATAATTGAACCACATTAATGTGTAACACTTTACACAACCAATAAGTTTTTTTCACTCAACCAAAAATAGAAGGTAAACATATCTACACATATCTGAATGAATAGTATTCATATGGTATATGAAAACATCATCTAAAGTCACAAGGATATATGAGATTAAAAAAACCACATGAGTAAGCCCTGAGTGGATGACATCCAACCCCTTTAACTTTTATAGAATAAGTCATGATCCTCCAGATCGGTATATAGATTGACTCAATGTCCATCAACCTGGGGAGACTTTACCCATGAGAGGACCCAATTCATGATATCTATGACACCAAATATTCACATACTATACTCAATAACTATTTTCAAGATCAAGAAATTAGAAAAATAAGGGTAAGGTAAATGAAAACAAAATTTTAGAGTCATAACAAACATGTAAAAAAGATCTCTAACTCTAAGAATAAATTTAATAATTAAATATAAATCATACACAATATTTACATTTCATCAACAATTTAATAAACATGATTATAAAAAATAAATAAACATTTTATTTATTTTCCAAAACATGAGATAAATATTCCAGAACATTTCATAAATAAATGATAATTATAAATATTTTATACATCAACAAGAATATAAAGATTTTATAAATTCATTTAAATATGAACACTTTCATATTTTATATTATATTGAATATTTATAGTAGTTCATGGATCATAAACATTTTATAATTCAATTTTTACTATATAAAAATTTGATATAATCTAAATATAATATATTTTATTATTTATAATCATCTTATAAATTAGCCTTTGGGATATTTAAATAAACCCTTTTACTTCAATATCATAAAGAATTCCATATAAATTAAAAATGGTATTTAAAATATTAAATTTTAATTATTAGGAATAAAATGTTTCATAAAATTTATTTAATCAATTATAAACCCTTTTTAATTATTTAATTAACTAATAAATTTCTTATAAATTAAATGTTCTAGAAATAACTTTTTAACATTATTTATAAATATTTTATAAACTATAAAAACCATTTAAATCATTATAGGTTATAAAAATTATAATATATATATATATAGCTTTATGAAGAATCTATATTTTGTGTAATGGATCCTCCCTTTACCCTTACACAAACACTTTTTGTAAAGGTATCCTCTCTTTAACATTATAGAGACACTCTGCATAACGGTGAAAAGAAATGACTCATACACAACCAAAATCTATGTAAGGGTTGAGGGAAATGACCAATATATAAAATATTATACATAAATTTATATTTATATTACCATTACATAGTCCTAACTACCCAATGGTAATAACTAACTACATTTACGAATATAATTTCATGTAAAGGTAATATTTATATTAACTTTATGTGATCTTCTTCAAGAATATGTATGAATTAAACAACTTTTACCTAAACACTTCACATAAGGGTATGTCCTAAGATACCGTTATGTCATCCCTTCATGTAATAGTGAGTCCCAAGTTACCATCACATAAATTCTTGTGTAATGATAAATCTCATAATATCCTTATGTATCGTAGTAGGTTCGAAACGTCATAATTTTTTTAATAAAATTGTTGATCATCACTATTCTAAAAACCCAGTTGATCAAACACATTTAACTCATACATAAACAATATATAATAATAAATATGCTTTTGTTTTAATAATATCATGAACATTGGTAGCAAAAAAACCAAAAAATAGGTGGATTTATCTCCAAGAATCAAATGTATAAATATATTGAAGAAAAAAATAGTACTTGGAAAATGAGAATAGTTGTATCTTCCATATTATTATGTCAATGGAGTAATTATTATGTAGAACACAAGGATTATTTTAAACAAATCATACTACCTTCAAGGTAAAACACTAGATTAAGGGTCCAAGATTATATTTTGAGGATACTAAAATATGTATGGGGTTCTATATCCTTCATCGGGAATGATGAACAAAACCTAGAGAAGAAAAGAATTTACTAACTTTTCATGAAATTCATTGTCATATAATCATCTAAATAACATGATCCACACACCACCACACCCAAAAAATAGAATTATTCTCTTTATATTTGGGAGAATTTAAACACTCTCATTCATAATGAATCTCATGAGTTACTTACCACTGGTAAAATTATTCATTGAACGTGTTTTAATGAATAAATACAAAGATTATAATAAACCAACCATTGGTTCAATAAATATGAAAACCTTTCCGGAGTACCTATTGTTGCATCACATGAAACATTCAAAATATGCATCAAATTTATATTAAAAATAATATACATATACATATATATATATATATCATATATCATATTTTTTCATGAATTATAAGCATGAAATATACAAGAATCATAAGAACGTATTAAATATACTCTTTATATCTATATACAATGACATATATTATATTTTTTTATACATCGTGTGCAAGGGTACATGCATATTATGTATTTATATTTTAATTTACATCTATAAATTAGGATAAAAAAATCTATTCCTAGGATAGGATCAAATTCTATAAATGGGAAAAAAACTATATTTTCTTTATGATTCATCCCATAAATATGAATTGGTGAAGATTTGTATACATATGATGCAATGATTTGACCACATGTATTTTCAATAATAACTCATCCTCCAAGACTTTTCTTTAAGATTAGTGTCCAAATCTATTATATTTTTCATTATACCGAAATAAAATTCATGAATAATTTCTCTTACATAGAAGAAAGGAGCATAGAAAACGTATTTTTAATAGAATATATCTATTACTCCTTGAATAATAGAATGAAATATCAACCAATAGTGGGTGCTCATTATTTCATAAATTTATTAAGGAAAAATTATTCCTTCTTTGGATAAATATGGTGATCTATATGGTACTTTTTATTATTCATAACCTGAGTAAATTGGGAAAATACTTCTATGGGGATTTCAACATCCACTCCCACCATATTAGGTATCTCGATTAAGAAATTATTAAATTTCCCAATGTAATAGTTATTGACATGATTATTTCTTTTTTAATCCATATAATAATGTTAGGGTAGAGAATAATCAAATTTAATAATCCTATAAATGAAAAATTATGAACATAGAATGAATATATAATAAATAAATTTCATATCCTAACTCAAGATTTCCTCAGTCTTAATATTAGTTATTAATGGTTAATTTTAGATAATTTTCACTAATATAATCCAAAATAATAACTTAACATTTTTCTAAAACCAACTATATTGAGATTTATCCAATAAACAAACCATTACATAATTTTTTTAAAAAAATCCAAAAAACAGACCAAGAGGTCTATTGTATTGGTGGGATTATCTTTATCTCAAAGCATCATAAAAATTAAATATGTAATATTTTATTTTGATCATTATAACATTCAACAATATTTAATATTTATTCAATCTCTATTTGGGATATCTTTGGGGGATACCTAAAATCATGTGTGAGCTAACAAAAATCCCAATAAAGTGTCAATCAAAATGAACACGAGGTTGATAAATCATAATAGTCAAAATATAGAATCATAATAATAGAAATTATAAATAATAACTTGGGAAAATTTAATTTGTGAAGTTATATCAACAGGAACATAAAAAACATAATAATGTGGAATCAATATAAAAAATTTCATCATAAATTAAAGTCTAGGATCACTGCCAAGAAATAAAAACAAAAGTTTTTCTCACTTACCATGCATTGTACAATGTTTCTCAAGAGATGTTAGAATTACCCAATCAATTTGGAAATATATAATCCTAAGACTACCTATGAAATAAAAAAAACCATTCATGTATATACCATATTAAAAGAATCATACATAATCCATAAACATGATATAACATCATGAGAAAGTAATATGTTTCATAATAAATCTATAATGTGTTAACCATCGGAGTATCATGTAGGATCCCAAGAAAAGAGCTAATTAAAGAATATTTTAAATTCATTATTAAATTGTGAAAAATGGGTCCTAAAAATGGTTCTCAAATAAAAGTAAAAAATCAAATGTATTCATGGAAAAGAAGTTATGGAGTTGAATTTATTTATCATGATTTTTAGAAATGGGAAAGATGGTATTTTAAAAAAAGATAAGAGCATGGGTTTTTCATATAGTTTGAAATATTGTGAAGTATTTTATGTTAAAATAGGAATATAACCATAAAAAATATTATAATAGTCTTTATATAATGAATATCTAAAAAGTAATAGGAAATAGAAAATAACATTATGTTAAATTTGATTCAAAAATAGATTATAAATGGAATTTGAATGACAACCATATCCCTTAAAAAATAAAGGGAAAATGAAATATATTTCATAAGGAAAAAAAATATAGTATATAAAAGGAAACTATGTTATCATGAGATAGATAAATGTGAAATTATAATATTAAATTTAAAAGGAAGAGAGGGAGTCCCCTTACCTCAAGTCCATACTCTCTTGGAAACTTACCAAACCTCTTGAGTTTATGAGTTAAATATGTTATATTATTACTCAAAAAAATTATTAATATATATTGTATATATTAAATAATCAAATATCAAATATCATTCATTTTTTATATGAATATGATCTCATTGATTTTTTGGGGTTTTTTGAATAATGGTTCCCAAATTGTGTCTATATAGAGGTAATTATCAATGGAATTTTTTAAATATTTACATAAGCTCGAGAGTTTGAATTTTATTGATTTCTTATCATCCTAGAAGTGTAAGTGTTTAACTATTTTATATATTCTCTAAAATAGTAATAATCATAGAATATTTCATGGTGAATTCATTTTAGGTGGTTTAAATACCAAGGATTATTTATTTTTAATAGTTTTATAATCATGATATGTTATATTTAAAAAAAATTAAGCATGGCCTAAATTAAAATTTAATATCATAATTAATTATTAATTATATTTTAAAAATTATTTATGAAATATAATAATTAAATCATCATTGTTAACATATGTGGTATGATACAACCATAGTGTGAACAATATTTTTCATAGTAATTAAAATAAATGAAAGGTAGTAAATATTTTGACTTAATTATTATATAGGGACAAAAATATTATTCTGATTTAAGGTTGTTGAAATTATAACTTTAATATATATAGGGGTAAGAGAAATATGTAAAACAAAACATAGGGTTGATTTGTTTTTACATTGTCTCTAGGATGACACTGTTAGAACACTCATTATGACATTGAAGGATGACCTTTTGAAAAAAAATCTTATAAAATATGTTAAGGGGGTTTCGATATTTTTTATGAAATTTGGATTAGAATGAAGTTATGAAGTGAGGAGAAAAGTATGGATAAAGTATTTATTTATGGGTGAAAGAGAGATGTGTTTTTCAATAAAATATTGATCAATTTATTATCTTTTAATATGAATATGAATAGTATAGATTCTTGTGAATATTAATTGTATTTGAATCAAAAATATTTATTTTATTTATAATAAAAAACATCCAATACCGAATGGAATCATTGGAATATTTAAATTTTTGTAAAGAATAAAATATTCTTTATGAGAATAAAATGTAATCTAGACTCTAGGAAAACATTTTTTTAGTTTGAAAATGAATTGTATCATCTATAAATACATTATTTTACCAATTAAATTCATTGTTTGTTGAAACCCTATTTTGGACTACCAGTTAATTTTTACATCATTAATATGTCATAAAACATGTCGTATATGCGAGAACTATGCCTAATTATTAATACATCAAGTGGAGTATTTTTATATTCTTACCAAAAAATCAACCTAATATTATTTCAACCAACTTATTCCATAAATAATATCCATTTAATCAAAATAAATATCTATATTTAGTAATTTCAATATTTAAATTTTAATATGAAAATTCATACTTTATTATGTTAATTTTTTTTCTTTAAATGTGTATTTATATATACATTAAGTTAAATGTTTTATGAAATCGTTTTATAATATTTATAGTTACTTATATTATTATTTATATATAAATTTTCTTAAAATTTATATTATTTTCAATAGGTAGGTTAATGATTAGGTTACTAAAATTTATTTTCTATTTTAATGGTCATTTACTATTCTAAATCCTAGTTAATATTCTGATGCTCATAAAATCCATATATATATAATAAAAACTTTTTTTCCATCATTTATCATTAAAATATTTTTTTATCAATGTTATATAATTTATTTATAATAAACAAATCAAATTCAAAAAAAATATTTTTACAATGTAGGTTGTAATTATGATCTTTAGAGGAGACCATGATGTTTTTAGATTTCAAATTCTAGTTATCCTTTTAATCTTATTTATTATAAAACGTTTCCATTTAAAATTTTATGGTATATATTTATCCATTGTATGTAATTTTCATTATTTATGGAATAAAGTATTGTTTTACATTTTTATCATTATACTATATACTATATTCTAAAATAAAATATGTTCTATGTTGGACACATTGAATAAAATTTTATATTGAAAAAGTTAGTATCATGGCATGGAAAAATAGGTACCTAGTGTTGTTAGATGGTGATGTCTAATAATAGAGTTTGTATTAAATTTTTCTATTATAAAGATCCATCTTTCATCCTATTTTAGGTTAGAGTGTGATTTTAAGATAATGGTATCTTTTATTTTCCCTATCTTTAATATATTTCCGAATTTTATTATTTTTGGACATTATATTCTATTGCATTAATTTTATATGACTGTTGAGATATAGAGTTTATGGTTATTAGATTTTCTAGTTTTTTGATATATTTGGCTTTATTATAGGTTCATTCATTATAAGAAAAACAGTATATATAATTTGTTTTAGAAACCTCTATAAAGTGTTATCCTTTAGTTTTTTTATTCATGGTTGTAGAAAATCTCTTGTAATTACAAATAGTTTATTAAAAATATTCATGAATTAGTGGCGGTTTTAACCCCCTCTAAATCTAAAATTATATTTGGTTTTATTTCTTTAAATTTTAGTGGTGGTTTCTAAACAACCACAATGAAATTTACAATTGATAATAATAATAATTATCATGACTTAAAATTTTAATTATATGTAAAAAATTAAAAATTAATTTAAATATAAATCTTTTTATCATTTATAATTTTTAATAATTATTAATTTTTAATTATTAATTTTTTAATAATTATGAAATAATTAATTAGAAATAATTTATATATGTATATATTTACTTAATAATACATGGACATATACTAATATATATATATTTATTTATTTATATAATTATTTTTAATTATATATGTAATTAAATTTATTTATATTTATTTATATTTACAATAGATAAAAGGAATACTTCACCAAAAAAATTATATACAATAAATACCATATTTTAGTGTACAAATATATTTACATTAACATAGATATACTATATTTTTTTATATATGATTTATATAATACTAAATATTTTTTAAACATAATATATTATAGATTAAGTCAAAAAAAATTATAAATTAATTATAAATTAATACTAATTATAAATTTAGAAATAATTATTGAGTAATGGTAATTTAATAAAAATTTTGGGATATAAAAAATCAATAAATTAACAATATCTTTAGATGAGTGGAAAGCATGACTTGAACATCAAACGACTATAACTTTGGATCTGAGTGGCCTTTTGGGATCTGTGTAAAACATCTAGGTCTTTTCATATATAGATATTCCATCTTAATAGATGAATATTCACTTAATTTTACAAAAAAACATGCCTTATGACCAAAAATGTTTAGTGTCTTGGGAAACATGGAAAAATAAACTACTAGTTAATAAGAGAACTATAATATCTCACACTATGATAATCATAACTAGCACCCTTTTTATAAATATCATTCATAATACAATTCTTTAATAACCATGGGAAATTAAACATAATAATGGGTGAGCTAAGATGCTTATTAAGGGAAAACAAGGGAGATGTCAACAATTACGTGAGCATAAAATGCGAATAAGGGTATAAGAATAGGATCTTAACATTTGAAAACCAAACTATTCATATAAAATATCATAATCATGGGACATAACATAAATATAGGTAGTTTATAAGACAATAATCATTAAAAACAAATAATAGGATCCATGAGAGCATAACATTGTCATAATACATAAATTTGTGGCATATACATAAGCATATAAAATATCATGTCAAGGATACCCACCAACACATTCATAACATGTTTATCGTTGGATTAGAACTCATGTACCTACTTAGGGCTTGGGATAACCTCTAATTTAACCTCTTTTATTCTTGTAATAACCTCCCATGTAACCCTTCTTTGAGGCTTGGGATAACCTCATGTGGACCCTTTAAGCTCAATGAACATTAATATTTACAAAATCCCTTGGAGGGATATATATTTTAGACACACCTATTACATAATGAAAATTATACATATTCATTCCAAAAGATGATAAAAAATTCCTCATATCATACCCCATTAAAAGGAAATGGATTTCATAAAAATTTCATAATTCCCTAACTCATGGAAAAGAAATGGATTTCAAAAGCATAACTTATAGGAAAAAAATGGGTTTCATAAAAATTATGTCATCATAATCATAAACCATATAGAGAAAGAATAAATTTTGTATAATTGGATTATATCCCCATTATTTAATAAGTATTATAAAGGGTTTTCTTTATTTATGAATTGAGGTACCATTAAAAGATAATTAAAAACATTATTGAGGAAAATAACCTTTCCTTAATGAAAATCACTTTTTAAAATTTATAAATTTAAAAAATATTAAGAAAAATATTTTCATTGAAAATAACCATAAAAAATATAAAATATTTTTCAAATCATTGAATTTTATTAACGGTAAGAAATTATGTTTAGGCCATACATGTTAGAATAAATATTCCTTTCACATTTTTGGTAATAAGTGAATTATTACTTATCCAAAAAATGATAAGAATATTATTTTTAAACCATTTTAAAAAAAATAAAACAAGGGTAAAAAATAATTTAATAAGTTATTTTATTTTATTCAAAAACATTGAAAACATTTTTTGAAAACATGGAAATGGAGGAGAACATATTTTCATCCAAAGAGAGAAATAAATTTATTTTTTATTAAAAAATTATTTTGGTCTATTTAGTAATAAAGTGAGGAAAATTGAAGGAAAATTTTATTATCCATAAATAAAAATATGATAATAAAATTCAAGAGTTTATTAAGAGAAATATCTTATGATTTCATCATTGGATACTTAATCATAAACAATCTCGATAAACAATGAGATTGTAGCATAAATCTCTTACCACTTTGGTAACTTTTGAATCATAATCCCCATGAATTAAAGAAAATTTTATATATAGGTAAATCCACATAAGATTTATAATAATCATCATAAAATAAATTCATGGTAATTATATACACCACATAAAAGAAATAAGTGTGGAATATGGAATTTTCCACATGAAAATAAAAGTGAGATGAAAATCCCTTACTAAAAGTCTTGACTTCCTTCATGCACGTTCGAAGCTCTAATATAATAAATATAGTATTATTATACATAAATTATATAAACATACTCATATATATAATAAAATATATGATTTAATTATACCCATTTATCACATATTTATTAACAGTTCATTTTTAAAATCACAGTTTCAAGTAATAACTTTTTTATTTTTCAAGTAGGTTTTGGTTTGGTGATTTTAGACCTTGTACTTTGATCATGGTTAAAACATGTCTATAATATTAATTATTATATAAATATAATATGTATTCATTGTATAAATATTAATAATCATACATAAATTTTATTTATATAAAATGAATTACCCCAATCATTGAGATGGTAAGTCATACGTACACATGAACATTATTTTTCATTTTCTGATAGATAGAATAAAATAGAGTTAAATATCAATTCACCTTTCTATAATAATTTTTAATTCATAGGTATCATATATATTAATTAAATCTATTCTTATTACCATCCATGTCAAAATAAAATGAATAACGTATCACATCACTTCGAGGAGGTGATAATCTACACATATACATGGGCGACGTTGTGGTTTTCCAATAGATTATAAGGTAAGAAGGTAGATGTGATATTATAATTTAAAAAATATAATTACTTTATAAATATAATATATTATTATAAAATCCATAGATATATATATCCATTATATATAATTATGGAAGACAAATTACAATAGTTCACGAGGAGGTAGTCTACTATACACACAATCGACAGTTTCGTTTCCCATTTTATAGAAGAAAGGATAGATAGAGAGTATAAAATTAACATAAAAATTTCAAAATATATTTGAGATACTTATTTTATTATATAATCTTGTTTTAATATTATTTTTTGGATTTAGAAGAAGAAATAAACCAAAAAAACTCTATTAATAACGATACATCTTCTTTAGAAAATCTCATTAGGTTTACACTAAAGGCCTTCCTATGATGGTTTTTAGATAAAACTAGCAGCACTAGGTCATGGAGTGGTATGTATGGAATGGATTTATTTAGATATTTTCAAAACCAAAAGTATTTTTAAGTTTTATGAAAAGAGGAGAGTAGGTCCCCTTTTATAAGTGAGAAGGAGTGGCATTTTTGTAAATACCAAAAACAATTCAATAATGGGAATTCACTCTCAAGAAATGCACCTCAAAAATTGATAAATAACGGAGTCAATGGAATATATGGTATAGATAAAACTTCACCAGAAAAAAGGCATATGTTTTAAAGATGTTATTCCCTTAACCTCTAAGTTTACTTACATTTACCATTTTAGTTTATAACATGGTAAGTTATTTTTTTACATTGGTAATATTTCATTTAAGGATAATCAATATTTGAGTCTTATTAGATTACTTGTAACCATTGATTATAAATATTAAATCAAATTTTTGAACTAAAAATTCTATGTGTTTATAGAATTAATTTTAACATATGATCATGTAATGCATAAAATCTAGTTTAACCATAACAATGGTTAGAAAAAATTTTACTATTTAGGAGCCAAGAAAAGTTCCAATAAAAGGAAACAACAACCCAAAAATTGACCATGGTTGATATTTTCAACTATTTCCCATTCACTTTCCTGAATATGTGTTTTTTGAAATGTTACATCATTTAATCAATTGTTATTTATGATAAAATATCATTAATGTCATTTTTGACACTATTCCTTTATTTTGACATTAAAAATATCAAGGCAAAGATATAATTTGAATAAATACCTTTCACACTTCTCTAACATGTTATAATTATACAAAAAAAATTGGAAAATATTTTATTCAAATTATATTAATTTTAATATTTTTAAATCATTTATTTTATATTCCTTTTAATTAAATAATTATTACATTAATATTCTGTAAAAATTTAAGTTAATAATTTCATTACTAAGAATTAAAAATAAATTAAAATGATAAAAAAATTATTTATCCTTCATATTAATATTTATAACCAAACATACCTCTTTTTTTATCACTATGTGAACACATAAGATATTATTGAATGTATGAGAGTGACATTTGTCCTTATCCTTATTTAAATTATTATAATGGTCATAATCTTGGCCATATGGATTATAAATGGGTAATTTATAGGTATTAGAAGACATATGATCAAAATATGGACATATAATTTAAATTTGATATGGTTTTTGGTCATTATAACACTTATCTCTTTATCTTGACCCCTCAAAAACTTATTTTACCCTTAATCTTGGTAAAAAAATTAGTGATTTTACTATTAATCATGACCAAAAATAAAGTTGACCTTATTACATAATAATTATTATTATTATTATTCAAAAAATTGAAACAATTTTATCAAATTTAATTCAAAAAAAGTGATATAATTTAATTTAAAAATAATCTTGCAAAACGTGACAAAATATGGGTTTTCAAGGAATTTATTTTTCAAGCAAAAGATGATCTTGCATTAAAAATATGACTAGTGATCATCATTTTAGGGATTTAAATTCATATATTTATATATACGATCTATATATAAAATTTAAATTATCCATTATTATGGATTATTTTAATTAATTAAAATATAAGGACATTATGCATTCAAAAAATATTTTCAATAAAAAAACAATATTTTTCACTATTCATTGAAAAATAAAACTTTTCATAAAGATACTAAAAAGTCACACCAATATAATTTTTATATTATAACTTCAAAAATAAATTTCATTTTATCAAAGTTATTTTTATAAATTTTTAAATATTAATATATTATTTTCTCATAAAAATGAGTAAAAAATAATTTTTGAGGAAATCATGTTTTTTATGAATAAAATGTATTTAATAAAAATTCAGTGATAATTTACTAAGAATTTATAACTAAATTTATATTGAGTAGGACATTTATATATATTTCATAAATTAGTTAATCAGATTCATACCCACCAATTTAATAGCTAGGTTATAATGGACATATTTAAATAATATATTTTGTGGGTCTTTTGAGCTCAGTGTTGTGTGTCTTATATACTATTGAACATAATATTATTATTTTAAAATATATAAGTGTTACAATATCCCCCCCCCCATTAATAAATTACATTATCACAATTTTAAACTTGATCTTAGTAATAAATGGGTTTCTAGCTGACAATACCTTTGTTGAAATCCCTTATCCAAAAAAAGGTTTATGAAATTCCATCATTATAAGAGAGAAAAGGTATATATGAACATCATCTAGAATAACACATGATTAGGTTTCCAATTAGGAAAACTCTAGTGTGAAGTAAAACTATGTATATTGAAGAAAAGCTTAATGCCCAAATAATTATGGATAATGATAGATGTCCTAGATCACAAGAAATTTAAAGATCATGAGAAAGATAACGCCCACAAATCCATAAACCAAACAGGTGTGAAAAAGACAGTAGATTTATCAATTAAGATAATAGGATAAAATTTTCATTTCAATATCCTTTTCCAAAATATGTGTAATTTTTTTCCATCTATGCAAAGAATATAAGGATATACACTTACTTGATAAGTATAATTTCATCATTTAATCAAATCCTTCTATAATCTCATATTTTGATTAGAAAAATGAATATTAAAGAGGAATATTTCATGTTTGAAACACTAAAAAAATAATGGATCATAAGAACCACAAAATAATAACAATCCATTCCATCCATATTTTAACATTATCCAAACCAAAATAGTTAATACAATGTATGATAAATCCAAACATAAATAAAACATAATATGAATAAATAAAACATTAACCTCTAAAGCCTGAAAAATAACATCCAAAGTTGAAATTGTACCATTTGATAAACATGTATCCTTAAAATTCATCAAAATATTCCCAACCCATTTTGAACCCAAAAATCATAAGTATTTGACAAAATATCTTTATGATAATTATTTAACATTTATCTTCAATCAAAATTAGTAACTCATAAAGTAATATACCTAAAATGTATATTCCTTAATCATCTATTCTCTAAAATATTCTAGTAATTTACCTAAATAACCCAAATCATCATAAAGCCACATTAAAATCATATATTCTTCCTAATGATAATTCAACCTTTATTCCTCTAGTAAAATTTGATCATATAATGTTCCCCAAAATAAACTTAATCATTATTTATCCCATTATAAAAAAAATGTCATAATAAATAATACAACGCATAGGTCGGTGGTTGGAATTACACCTCTATTGCCCATAAACTGTGGGTTTAAGCCCCATGACCTTTCTGGATATGATAGTTCTTCCTTTTTACTAGACCTATATTAATATAATTTTTATAAAATCTATATAAAAATTATAAAAATCCCTAAAAATAACCTTAATCATAAAATATAATATAAACCCTAAAGGTTATCAATAAATTTAAATTTATTAAAATATCATTCCTCCTTAAATAATACTTCATGCTGATTCTAAGGGTTATATTTAAATTATCATAATAAAAATTCTCCCAAAATTTCATTAATCACATTAAAATTCCATAAATTATAACCTCAAATTTAGTGTTTAAGAATTTGAACATTTGATCAACCTTAAATATTAAACCCATGATGGTATCTAGAAGTCTGAAGTTAACATTACATTAAGATATTAATGATTCCCAAATTAACACATTCCAAAGATTCTTCATGATTATTTTAAATAAAATACCATTAGAAAAAATACTTCTACATCATAATTCTTGAATTCCTATACATAAACACTTCAACCCTTTCAATTTAATGATTATTATAACATGGTTCCTTCCTTGGACTAGGATTTAACTCATGGATTGGGTTATTGAATAAGATAATGTTTATTTTCCCCACATATAAGTCATTGAACCCTTGGAAATTCCTGGCTTTATATCCTTCATTTAAACATAGAAAAAATTTACCCTTGATTTGAGACATTTCCCTTGGTGACTCCTTCCATATTTTTAACATGAAGGAAATTGATGCTTCTTTCCTCTACAGTCTCAGCTATCTGATCTCTCATCAAACTTTATCATTAAATTATTTGGTGAGTATAATAGATGTTTAAAGTTAATTTTTAAATCATATATCATGAAAAATGATTAGTCATAATCCCAATATCTTTCTCTCTAGTCTTCAACCAATTTGTTTTCTCAGAATCAAATCTTTTTCCATCACATTCATTATTATCACGATTTTTCCTTATTCCATCCATTTTCTAAAAACAAATAGTATACTATGAGAAAAAATAATAATAGTGGTAACCACATAATCATTTATAGTATTTCTAAACAATGAAACCTTATTTTAAAAATAATAAACCATAGGTTTAACATAGGTCATTAATTTTTGACATGTATTCAAATCATTTATAATGGTTTGTAAATATTTTTTCAATTTCCAAAGCATATACCATGGAAATATCAAACCAAGTGTGCAGGAAGGCCTGTTATCATAAAATAGGTGACAATATAGTCAAATCCAAATGTACCATATTCGAATTTATTACACCTAGGTATAATTATACCATATCTACATCCACTTATAGTATCTAGACATAGATGTAACTACTTTTAAACCACTCACTCTATCATTCACCAAAAATTACTAATATTTTTTTATACTTTGAATTATCCCTAGGATTGTCACTAAAGTTTTATCATACTAGTTTCAATGGTTAACTAACCTTATACTATGATACTGACTAAAATTATCCAAGAATTTCATACATTGATATTTTATCGTATTAGATGAATATTCACTTCATTTTTCAAAAAAAACTCATCTGAGGACCATTAAGGTTTGGTGTCTTTAGAAACTTGGAACCATAAAAAACTATTTTATAAGTGAACTACATCATCTCCCACCATGATCTCCGTAACATGCACCATATTATGGATAATACCTTTCTTCATAACATGGGGAAATAAAACATAATAAATGGTGAGGTCATATGATCAGTAAGGATAAACAAGGGTTGTATCAATGATTTTGTGATTGTAACATGAGAATAACAGTATGAGAACATGATATTACCATTTTGAAAATATACCCTCTACATCAAATATCATAATGTTGGGATATAGCATAAATCTTGGTCATTTTTAATAAATGAATCATAATATAATAAAATAATAGCATCCATAAGAGAAAAAAATTGGCATATGACATAGATTTGTGGAATTCACATAAGCATTTAAAATCTCATGTCAAGGCTACCCACCAAGACATTACTCAAATGTTAGGTTTGGGATAACCATCCATGTACCTACTTCAGGTTGGGGATAACTTCTAGTGTACTCTCTTTTGGGTTTCATATAACCTTCTATGTACCCTCTTTTATTGGGATTGGGATATCCTACTCTGCAACCTTTGAGTTTATAGAACATTAGTCATTAACTAATATATTGGAGGGATATATAATTTTAGTCCCACACATCATATAATTAAAATCATAAACATTTGTGCCATAATATCATAAAACATTCATCATTTAAAAACCCATTTAAATGAAAAAAGTTATAGATATTTCAACATAACATAATATGTGGAGAAGAAACATTTTTAATAAGAATAATAAATGGAAAATAAATAGGTTTCATAAAAAAAATTTAATCGTAATCATAAAACTTCTAGAGAAAGAATAGGGATGATATCATTGGATCATATCCCTATAAGATAATAAGTATAATCAAGGGTTTTTTTCATTGATTAATATAAATACCATTTAAATATCATTAAAAACATTCTTCAAGAAAATACCCTTTCCACTTTGAAAATAAATTATTAAAATTTAAAATTTTCTTAAACATTAATGAAAAAACTTATTCAAAAATAAATTTAAACAAATGTAATGGAAGCTTCAAATCATTGAGTATTCATGATAGGTAGAAATTTTGTTCATGTCGTACATGTTAAAACAAATATTCCTCTCACATTTTCAGTAAAAAATTATAAGTGTCTCATCCTTAAAATTATAAGAATATTATATTTAAACCATTTTTTGAAAATTAATACTTGTTTAAAAATGACTTTATTCAATCCAAGGAGATTAGTAAAAAATTGAAAACATTTTTAGAAACCATGGGCATGGAAGAGAAAAAAATTTCAAATGAAGCGATAAATAAATTTAATTTTTCTTAAAATAATTTATCTACTCTCATTAGTTCATAATGATAGTAAAATGAAAGGAAACATGTGTTCTCAAAAAATAACCAAATGATAATAAATTTAATGATTTTATTAAGATATAGATACTAACATTTCATCCTTAGATACATAATCATAAACAATCTCGATAAAAAATGAGATTGTGACATTAAACTCTAACATATTTGGTAACTTTTGAATTATAATCCCTATGAAAGGAAGAACCTTATATGGATATTTAAATACTCATAAAATTAAGAATAAGAATCATATAATACATTCATGGTCTATATATACAGTACATAAATGAAACGAGTGGTGAATATGGAATGTATACATAATTTTTATCATGATATAAATATCATATATATTTATTATATACATATTTATATTCATCCCTAAAATATATATAGAGAGAGAAATTAATCACACCTTTCATGGAGATGGTAAGTCATACGTACGCATGGATATTACATTTATTATTTGAAAAATAGAAATAAATAAAGGTAAAATTTAATTCACCCTACTAGGGTAATTTTCATATAATATATATAATATATATTCATTAAATTTATCCTTACTACCATCCATGTCAAAATAAAATGACAAATGTATCAAATTACTTTTTGGAGGTGGAAGTCTACAGGTATGCTCGATCGAAGTTATCATTTTCTAATTGATTAGAAGGTAAGAAGGTAGATTTGATTTTACAATTAAATAAGTATTATTATTTCATAAATATCATATATATATATATATATATTAAATCATTCATTGTATACAGTCCTGAGGGTGATGAGGGAAAATGAATTACATCAGTTTGCAAAGGGGTATTCCACCATACACATGGTCGATGATTTCATTTACCATTTGTTGGAAGAGGATATATATAGGGTATTATATTAACATAAAAACATATCATTATATTAAATATACTATTATTATTATATTATCATGGTTTGATATTATTTTAAGGAGGTGTAAAATTAAATAAATAAATAATGCTCGATTAAGAATGATAACTCTTATTTAGAAAATATATTTGGTTTTAAACCTAAATCCTTCCTAGAATGGTATTTTGATAAAACAAATCGAAATGGGTCATGGGTATAGATCTAAATAATGGATTTAGGAAAGTATTGTTTTATCCAAAATACTTTGTAAGTGTGAATAAAAAATGATAGCAGGACACCTTTTATAAGTGAGAAAGAGTTGGATTTTTGTAAATTCCCAAAACTATTTATTAATGGAAAGTCACTCTAAATACATGTGCCACTAAAATTGATAAATAATAGTAGAGGGGTGAAATTTTCAATATAAACCTCTTAAAAAAATAATATACATGTTTTAAAAATGTTATTCCCCTAACCTCTAATATTACTTTTACCATTTTAGTTTCCACCTCGTTAACAAGTTTTATTACCTAGGTAATTTATCCTTAAAGCCTAAAAATATTATGAGAATTATTAGACAATTTTACCCACTAATTATAAACATGAAATCCAATTTATAAAATAAAAATACTATGGGTGTGTAAAATTAATTTTAACACATCTTCATATAAAGTGCAGAACTATGTTTTAACCTTAATAGTGTTAATTAATTTTTTTATTCTTTATGAGCTAATGAAAGTTTTTATAAAAGGTAAAACAATCCATAAATGGACCATGTTGATATTTTCAACCATTTCCCATTAACCTAGATGAGTATAACATTTTTATAAATTATAAATCATTTAATAAAACATTATTTATTTTAAAATATTATTTATGTCAGCTTTGACACAATTCGTTTTATTTAACATTAAAAACATCATGAAAAGGATGAAATTTTAATTTATATACATTTCAAACATCCCTAAAATTTTATAATTATCTAAAAAAATTTGGAAAACTAATTTATTCAAATTATATTACTTATTATATTTTTAAAATCATTCATTTTAATTTATTTTTAATTAAATAATTATTATGTCTACGTTGCATAAGAATTTATGGTAATTATATTTTATTAAAAATTAAAAATAAATTAACATGATAAATAGAAATTATTTATCCCTAAAATTAATATTTATAACCAGATATACCTTATTTTTATCCCTATGTGCAGACACTAGATATTTTTATAAGAGAGTGTTGTTTTGTCCTTTTCTTTACTTAAATTTTTATAAAGGACTTAATCATATTTATATATCCCTTGAATGATAATTTTATAGAATTTATATTATATAGGGTCAATATATGTCTATAAAATTAAATTAGATAAGTTTTTAGGTCATTATAACTCTTATTTCTTTAGTTTAACCATAGGTAAACCTATTTTTTGCCCTTAACCGTAGTAATATATTTTTACAGTTTTTTATATTCATTATGACTAAAAATTATTTTTACCTTACTAACTGATATTACTTTTTCTGATTCTAAATATTATAGCCATTTTATAAAATTCATTTCAATTAAGTGTTGGTATTTAATTTAATAATAAACCTACAAAACGTGGTAAAAATTATTTTTTCAAGGAATGCTTTTTTCAACCATAAGATAATCTTACATTAACTATATGTGTAGTGATCGTCATTATATGGAATTAAATTATAATAGATAGATATAAAATCTATTCATTTCATTTTTTATTAATTATTAAATGTTATTTTAATCAATTAAAATGTAAATACATTATCCATTTAAAAATAATTTTTAATAAAAACTAGTATTTCTCACTATTCATTGAAAAATCAAATTTTTTAGAAAAATCCAAAAAAATAACCCGAAGATAATTATCATATTATGAATTATAAAATTATGATTATTTTACTAAAAAAAATTATAAAAGTGTAAAATTTTAATTTTATTATTTACTCACAAAAAGTAGTAAAAATGATTATGAAGAAAATCTATTTTTGATTAATAAAATGACTTTACCAAAAATTGAGTGATTATTTACTAAGAATTTAACAATAAATTTATATTTTACAGTAAATTTATATATCTTTAAAAATTTATTCAATCCTATTCATACTGGCCAATTCAACAGCTTGGTTATAATGGTCGTATTTAAATTACATATTCTGCGGGTCATCTTGGCTCGGTGATGTGTGTTGTATACACAATCAAACATAATGATCTTCAAATCCAATATTTCAATGATATATATATAACATTTTACATTGGTGTCCCCTAGTAATATGCTTTTTCTTGGTCAAAAAAGTCATAAAAATCTTTTAATACTAAGTTTTTAGTTGGGATACCCTAATTTTTAAATATTTTATAGCATTTGAGCAACATTTAAGTTGGTATTATGGTATTTTATTAGTGTATAATGGTTTTATTCCCTGATCATACATTCATATGGATATTATGTTGAGGTTAATTTTTAGTTTTTCATATTTTAGTGTTATTTATAAGTAAATATATAATTATATATACATATTTCCATATATTCACATATATAAATTTAACTATATCAATAAAATTTTAAATCAATAAATAAAATTTTAAATTTATAAATGAATAATATGTGGGTGTATACATATATAACTGTGTTTATCTATATTTATGTATATTTATATTTGATTTTATATATATTTATATTTATATTTAAATTTATATTTAATTATATTTAATTATATATATATATTTGTATTTTTATATATACGTACATTTGTTTATAGATAGATATATATGACAGATAGAAAATTAATGATTTTATTCGTAGGAAGGAATATGAAATTAAACAAGAAACACTATCAAGGGGAATGAAATTGATGAAAACTAAGGGAATCCCCTCAGATATGCCCATACAGTAAAAATAAATCAATCCCAAATTTAAAAAAATAACCAGTCTCTCTCCCTTGTCACATTTAGAATCAATAATTCTAGCTGTCAGGTTAACCTTCATCTAGGTATGCATTATTTCCACTTTTGGATGAAGCATGTTCAATATGTTCTCATAGAATAGTTAGTGTTCAAAGGGGTAGAAGATTTATAAAAAATCATAGATCACTATGGTCATTTCTAATTTATAATAGTTGAGGGGGATATAGTGTTTCCTAAACAGAGAAATCCCAATAAGAATAACATGAGTTTCAACCTAAAAAGACAAACCCTACCTGTAGAATATTGAGAATTACAAAAATGACATTGCCATTAGAATCTTTCATGATGTCTACATTGAACATGACACCCTATACATAGAAGTAATTGGTATTAAGTTTGACTCCATGAATAGGTGGCTTACAATACACCCAGGTGCTTCAACATCTAATCTGGTCACCTTCAACTAGAGAACATGAAGGAAGAACCTGCATGAGATTAAGAACCTCCACTTTCTTACACAAAAAAACTAAGATAATCAAAAATAAAATGTATTTAACTTTATATAAATGAATCTAATTCTTTGTATCATTGATGAAGTGATGGGCTATGTGATTTCTAAAGAACCCAGAAGCCAACAGTGAGGAGAATCATCTTGTCCTAGGTGTCATCACATGCAACCCCCCAAGTGTTGAGCCAGACCTACATGAATTTTTCAAATAAAATAAACCCATTATCAATCCCTGAAAAACCCCATGAAACGAAGAATAAATCATTCCCATAAGCTTTCAGTAAAGATTTGAAGTACTGATTTAATTCTTTTATTCAAACAACAGGCACATTTTGAGGTGAGTGGGGTTTCATAACATTGGATAATGAAATCCATGGAAATATATTGGTACAAAATTCTTCATGGTAAAACGTTTATTCACATAATAAGTTTTTTATCCCATATACTATGTCCCAAGGTGTCCATATAGTTATTCACGTGAATCACCTTTCTAGATCTATAGCAACTAATTGTCCTGAGGGGGATTGAGTGATAACAAGTCGGTCTATAGAATTATGAAGATGGATATTATGATATATTTTCTTCTAATATTCATTGATCATAACTTGGATGAAGTGGTATTGGGAAGAATACTTACTAATACTAACATCATGGGTTAAACACCCTATGAATAAGAGTAGAAGGACCACCTACTTACCCTTCTAGATGGAAATTTGACCCCTCCCAATAATTCAATAGGTTTTGGAAAGAATCATAATCATTGAATCATTAATACTTTTCCATAATTGGGTTCCCATAGCATAATAATTACATTGGCTTGTAAAATCCCCATTATTACTTCTGATAAGGCATTCCTAGAGGTGGATACCTAAAATGGATTCTCGTGAATGTTTTCCCTATATCAACCACATGTTATCTTCCATAAACCTGAGTCCACTTACCCTTATTTCATTAGTTTTTCCTAAATATCCTTACATTCAAATTTTTTTCAATGTTATTGATGATATTCCCATATAAAACTATTTATTATTATTCCATTATTCATAAGGACACATTTAGAGGCTCTAAAAGTAGATAGAACATGCATGCGGATAGGGGATATCTCTCTATTTTCCCGAGTGATTATACCACAGAAAGATTAAGTTAGAATCTTCCAATTAAGTATTCTAACCCTGATACTTTTGAAAATACCTTCATTTTAATGGATTAAAACTCTCTCATTTGGAAAGGGTAACCATTATATCCCCTTGGAAAAAACATTCTCAATATACTGAGTCTTTCTTCAATAATATTTTAACATCTGACAATACACTTATAGAATATGTAAACAATATTTGTACCAATGTTAATATATTTAAAACATATACTACAGTGATAATTAAATATCAATATGAAATGATTACTAGAATTACAAAAACCATTAATGAATAAATTCATATCATCATTGAAAAATAATTTATAGATACCAATGAAACTGTATCATCCTATGAATGGGAAAATCAAAACATCTAGGATGCCTTTATTAAGATTCATGCTATGTGAATCCTAAAAAGTAATAGAAATACATTAAGATAGGGGGTCCCCTTACTAGATTAATATAACTAATTTAAATAACCAAAATATCATTCCCGTGAGAGTGATTATAAACCATGTTGAAGAGAAGAAGAAAAATAAAAGGTCACAAAAAATTTTAAATAAACAACAACTTCTAAAGAAATTGAGTATTAAGATACACTTCATTATATCATAGGCCTTCTCAATTTCATATTTAACTATAACATTATATTCCACCACCCTTCTATCAAGGCCTGAAATAATCTCTTGGGAAAGTCCAATTGCACCCTTGATACTCCTTTCCTTAATAAAACTATTTTGTTCATCTGCGATGAGGAGAGGGATATATCATTCCAGACTTCTATTCAGAATAATAGAAATTATTGTTTCAAATTTTTATTATGATATTGGTTAAAAATTAACCAAAGTAATTGGGTTAATCATCATTGGTAATAGGGACCAATATGGTGGGTTTATTGAATCTGAGAAGAGATCTCTATTTTAAAAAATCAGGGACCACTCCAATGGTGTCCCTCTTAATGATGTCTCATGTTGTGGAGTATAAAGGAAAAAAACATAATAGTACTAGAGAAAAAAGCAAGATTAAACCCTAAGATAGTTCCATTATTCTCATCCTCCTATGGAATTCTAATGAGGTTAGTGTTATGATGCTCATCATCATGTCAAAAAAATAACCCATTCAAACCTTTACTTGGGGATACCCCTCTAACCATATGCCCGAGGATTATAAGAAAATCGTTAAAAAGGGACAACATGAGGGGGATAGTGATAATTGAAGTTATGGTGTTTGAACTATTTTCAAGCTTCATGTTGATCTTCCCATAAAACCTCCTCTTTGATTCATGCATGAAAAAAGGATGTATTATAATCACATTCCCTTTACTGCTTGCCCCTAGTTTTCTCTCAAGATTCCTCTTCTACTCTATAAAAATCCAATATTTTTTTGCTCTTGAGATACCATTTAATAAATTATTCTTCATCATAATGAATTTCTAACCTATTATCAAGATAAACATTTTCATCTTAAAGGCTATATAGATTACTACATTAACCCTATTACCCATTCCTCTGCAAGATAATGAAATTTTCCATCCTTTTAATCAATATTTGGAGAGCCGCTAAGGTCTTACCTTGAATTAGAGGAGACTAAAAAGCATGAAAACCCACCTTGAAGCCATCAAGTTCCATCCAGTTATTGGGGAAAAGGAAACCTCTATTAGACATAGAGGAGCTCTAAACTAAGAGGTGCAATGATGCATGATCAAACAGCATTCATGGAAGATGTTGGAATAATGATCTTGGGAAAGATGATATGGCTTGATGGTGGCCCATGAATCTATCCAGTCTACTATATTTCATTTTTCTACCTTATTTATTGTGACACCATGTATAAATATCACCATATAACACTATATTGAGAAGATTTTTGTGGGACATAAAGAATTGGAACACATGTATATCACTGGTGGAGTAAATCCCCCTCCCATCTTCTCTGATTGATTGAGAATGGTGTTATAATCTCCACCAATAAACAAGGTTTATAGACTAGGGTTGAAAGAAGAAAGAGAGTCCCACTAGTCTCTTCTGCCAGCTACCGTGCATTTGGAATACAAAATTGTTAAGAAGAATATATTATAAAGATATTTATTTGTATTTATATATATTAATAAATATTTATATATATTTATATTTATATATATTTATATATATTTATTTATATTATAGGGATATATAGATATATATGTATATATGTGTGTGTGTGTGTTTATGTATATATATAGTTATATTTATTTATTTATTTATTTATATATATATATGTATCTATATATATATTTATGTAAATGTATTTGTATTTTTTAATATTTATAGATATTTATATGTATTTATATATATATATGTATTTATTTTTATTTTTATATATTTATATATTTTATGTCGGTATATATATACAATTATATATAATAATATTTATTTATTTATTTATATGTATATATATCAACATATATATTCATAAATATTATGGGGATATATATATATATACATATTTATCTGTCTTTATGTATATAAATATATATTTATATATACTTATATATATATATGTATTTATGGAGATTCATTAAAATTTATATTTATTTGTATTTATTTGTATTTATTTATATTATCTCCATATATATACACACACAATTATATTTAATTATATATAAGAATTTATGTCTATTTATATATATATATTTATGTAAATTTATTTATTTATTTATATTTATTTATTTATTTATTTATTTATTTATCTATTTTTAAATATATATTTATATATATATATATTGTTTATATATATATAGATCTATTTATTTATATGTATTTATGTATTTATATGGCACATGAGTCTCAGCCCAGTTAGTGATGACTCTTCAAGTGCATCCAAAAGACCCGAGATCAAATCAGGGTGGAGGCATATTTCCTGGTTATTGTAGAAGCACTATAGTAAGTACTTTTTTATATTGTTCACCTGTTTCGACAATTGGGCCACTGGTTTGGTCCTCGGGTCCTTCATAGATTTTGAGCCACCCAAACCCTTCGATCTAGTAAGTCTTATAGGCCACCTCAAGGCCTTTGGTCCACATGAAATGTAGATGCAACCAGACATATTTACAAGGAAAAGGCTCTAAATGAGGATTAGAGAAGGTGAATTCATAAGAGTAGAGCTAACTGGACTTGGAAGAATGAGAGGGTGTGATATTTCCATCGAAACCAGAATTGTGTATCTCTACACATGACATCTATCCAACCAGCCATTCAAAGGTGGAGAGATGAAATCACAATATATGGTGGATAGGGGTAGTTCCAAGTTTTCTAGTTTGGGATGATTTCTTCTAAGACCTTCGGGTCATGTAAATGTCACTAAGCCTATGGGCCATGTAAGGGTTCCCCCTCAATAATTAAAATGGTTTTATCAAAAATAAATAAAAATTGAAGGCCTTCAGGCCATTCATATAGACCATGTATTTATATGCATTTATATATATTTATGTAAATTTATTTATATTTTTATATATTTTTATATGTTTATATTTTTATATTTTTATATTTTTATACCTATTTATATATATTTATCTATAATTTTTTACAATGTGTTCTTGTGTGTGTGTATATTTATATATGATTGTTTATACGTAACTATATTTTTATATGTATGTTTTTATAAATTATGAATAAATATGTGTACATAAACATATATGTATACAACTAGCCGGTTAGCCATGTGAAAGTGGAGAGTTGACATCATAATATATGGTGGAGAGGGGCAGTTCCAAGTTGTCTAGTTTGTGATGATTTTTTCTAAGACCTTCGGGTCATGTAATTGTCACAACGCCTATGGGCCATGTAAGGGTTCCCCCTCAACCGTTAAAATGGAGATTATCAAAAATAAATAAAAAATGAAGGACTTAGGGCCATTCAGAAAGGTTATATATTTATATGAATTTATATATATTTTTGTAAATTTATTTATATTTATATATATTTGTAGATTTGTATATTTTTATACCTATTTATATATATTTATATACATTTATTTACATTGTGTTCTTATGTGTGTGGGTGTATTTATGATTTTTTTATATGTAACTATATTTGTATATGTATGTATTTATATATTATGAATAAATATTTGTACACAAATATGTGTGTGTGTGTTAAATTAGTACAAGATTGTCTCGATGGAGTTGAAAATGAATTACAGAATAATCAATTGGTAGGGGGTTCAAATCTCACCACACACACACACACATATGCCTGGTTTTATAGGGATGGTCTGAGTAGGCTAGGAAATAGTGTGAAGAATAAATAAAATCCTAAATTTTTTAAAATAAAAAAGCACTATGAAATGATTCGTGACATTATATCTCCTATCTATTTTGAAAAAGCATGATGTGGCCAATTACTGGTGGGTTAAACTGTCACTAAATGCCAAAAAATACAATGCTAAATAGTGTTTTTTGTTGTAGTGATAAGGCTATGTAATCCCATGTGTGATATTATTTCTTGGTATTGGTCCCAGCTTATAGTATATTAATGGTGGTCTTGGGATAACACTCCTAACTTAGTTGGTGAAACTACTAGGGTCTCTATGGGTTGGTTCATGTCATTATGATATTAGCGGGAGGTTTCTAGTCTTAAGATAAGAGTTTTGAGATAGGATTTCTATGAGGCTTAGTTATGTAAAGCTAAGGTAATGGTGTTAAGGAGTTTTTAGTTTGGTTTTAGTCCATATAACCCAACATAGGTGTGGGTGGTTGCTATATCATCTCACCATGAATCGGATAGTCTATTACTCAGCATAAAACCCTAAGTCATCATTTACAAGGTAGAAATAGGATAGTAAATGATCATTTAATTATTAGTTGTGTATTTATATGTCCTTATTTATACAACTCATCAAAATATTCTATATTAACTATATGTCGATATTAATGAATATATTATATAACCTCACCTGAAAATAATACATGATTCATAGGTAGGGTCATGATGAGCCTATTCCAATTTTAGTGGCTCATTATACTAATCAATTTATAAAATAGGTGTTTATTAAGGGATCTAACTATGAGGTATCATTATCTTGAGGGAAGATAGAAGACCCCCCCCCCCCCTCCCCCACTTGTTGTACAGTGGGAAGTTCCTCCACTACTTTTACAAGGGAATGAACTTACATAAGTTGATAAACATAAGATCCTATTTACCTACGATGGGATGAATTTTTTTTTCAATAATTTTTCAAGAATTACTGTAATAGAGGACACCTTGGTTTTGAGGAAATACAGACCCTATTGCTACATGATGAGGCTGCTCTATCAAGGCTGGAGTTTGAGTACATTCTCAAGGATGGGTGATATCGGGTGACCCTATGGATGATTCAACATCATGTGTTACTTCACTATTAGTAAAGAAAAATGATCATAGTTGTTTACATGTTAAAGTATATAGTCTATAAGAGGTATTATCTTAAAATATTGAATAATGGTTTTTAGTGAGCATAGAAGTTTAAGAGTGGCATTTGGGAAATTATTTGAGTTGGGGTTGTTCTTGAATGCATCCTCATTTATTCCTTAGTTTTGGAAAGAGTGTTGGTGATCAATATCTTTTTATGAGAGACCTAGTCAGTTATCAGGGATGGTGATGACTTCTTAAGAGTAGAGACATTAGCTTCAACCAATCGAGGATAAGATAAATGATATCCTCAGTAGATGTATACACATACATGATACTTATCTTAGGTAATATTAATAGGATATCCTCATAAGATATTGAATCCATAGAGATAGGATTTTTTTATTCTTATAGAGGAAGAGGCTACAGAGCTCAGAATATCCCATTCAAATGAGAAATTGATGGAATTTGGGGTGGAATAATATAAGGAAACTTTTTAGAGGCATATTCAGTATCATTTTCCTCCCCAAAGTGGTTTGGGAGACACTACAAGTGGTTTTTTACATAGTATATAAAAATTAGGAGGATCTAGAGGTTGAAATTCTTCAATCCTATTTGACCACCACCTCCTTTGAGTGTTCCTTGCCAGGTTCATGGAATTTGAGGATAGGGTGATGGAATATACACAATATTTGGGCGTTAAATCATCCAACTAATATTATGGTATAAGGTATAATTAATGTTTCTATACTATAACCTATACCTTTCAAAACTATTTTGATCTATCTATTCACTATTTTATTCTTGATCTTAGAATTATAACTTCTAATAGTGATCTTAGATGGACCTATGTTATTGGAGACTAATACTGGAGGTGATCACATGCTCACCCTCATATTTCAATGGTGTGAGATCATGTATAGTAGAAGTAGGATTTCATGGGACCTCATTTTTGTATGTATGAATCCCTATAACATGATCATTGGTGCAGACTAGTTATCTTCAGTTAGAGCCTGGTTATAGTTATATTATTAATGATTCATGTGATATCAGGATGATAGATCATGATTCACATTCATGTGTAATAGGGATTATTATTTAAGGAATATTGGTCCTACTCATAGTGTGTTACAACTGATCACATGATAGTTGGTGGGATTAGGTTTTCATGTGGTGGAAACTTATAATAATCATTATGTGAAATAGTTCATGGATATTTTTCTATGGGACATAATATGATTTCCCATATATCAATAAGATTACAACTACATCAATTTATTTCATGGGACCAAAAAAATATCATTTTTAGTATATATGATTTCCCTAAATGAGAATGGGTAGATAACCATGTGGCTAGAGGTCTATTTGGAGAATGATTTTATCAGGCCCAACCAACCACACTAGGAAACTATAATTTTTTCAATGAATAAAGACAACAGCATGAGGTTGTACATTGACTATAATCAGGTAAAATAAGTGACAATCAAGGACATATCCCCACTACCAAGGACTAGTTTCAACTTCATCTAGAAGAACCAAGTGAATTAGTTCTCAAAGACTAACCTCGTACCTTGGAATCGTTAGCTATTTTCATATGATGTGGACATTTCAATGATATATTATAGGCTTTACTATAATAATAATGAGTTTCTTGTGACATTTTTTGGAAAGATGAATAGACCTTCCATATTCATGGGACTCATGAACCATATATTATAGCCATTCATAGACCAGTTCATAGCGGTATTTATTGATTTCACTCTCATCTACTATTGGTCATAGGATGATAATTCCAACAATATATGGATTTAATTTAGTTTTCATTTTGAAAACTAGATGTCTTATAAATTGAAAAAGTTTAAATTATTGATTTAGGAAGTTCATTTTCTGTGTCACATCACCTTAAAGGGTCGAGTAGTGGTCGGACCATAAATATAAAGTTAATAATCACTTTGAATCCTCTAAATAATGTGTTCTAGGTTCACAAATTTGTATTATTAATATTATATTATCATATATTCATGGATTATTTCACTATTATTTCATATCCCATGACTTCCTTTACCTGGAAGGGGTAACCCATAATATAGTATAACTAGAGTCCAAATGATTTTGAGGATTTTTATCAGTGGTTGTCTAGGTATCAAAATATATGACTTAAAATGATAGGAGTTGAGTGTCTGGTGTTATATAATACCTTTGTGATAGGGTTTAAATGTGTGATGATGCAGAGGAAAATGGTGATTTTTTATGGGTCTAATTAGATGAGACTTCATGAGAAGAACTACTCAAATCATGATTTGGAGCATGAAATAGTGGTGTTTTTCTTGAATGCCAAGAGGAATTATGTTTTCAGGTGAAAATATTTGGCCTAAATGGATCACATGTGTCTCTTATATATTTTCTTGAGGTGGATTTAATGTCTTGTGTTCCTATATGATTTTGAATTTTTGATATTCTACACTATGACAAATAGGAACATGAAAGATGATTCCCTATGTAGGAAATCTCATGTTCATATAGAGTATAAGGAATTTTAGTGGCACATGATGGAGTATAAAGCCTCAATACAATTGGTTATATTAAAATATTAGGATGTTAATTTACTTTTATCGATGGTGATAACCCCCAAACTTCTTCATTGAGTAAGAAAGTTTCTAATTGGAGACGTTGAATATGATTCCTTTTGTAAATCGATATTCTCATGTGATGCATTTGAGGTTTTCTCTAAATATTAGGATCATGTATCCTTTTTTAGGAGTGGGTAGTGCTTCTTGTTAGGATATATACAGCTGAATTTAGGGATTACTATATATCCATAATTATAGTATATCATGGTGTTAAAATAACATATAAGGATCCTAGGTTTCAATAATGTTAGACAAGTGTAAAGAGAAGTGTAATAGAGTTTCTGTCTAAATGATTTATCTATGAATTGGTGATGGTAGAGCACATATTTCCAATAGTATTGAGATATACTATCAAGGTTACACTATGTAATTGGGATGGAATATTAATATAAATTAAGATAACACTTCTATATCAACTAGGGTTCATGATATTTTTTGGGTGATCATCAACCAAAAAAGAAATTTATCCCACTTTATCTATATTCAAATGTTATGTTAGCTATAAAATTTATGATGTTTGTACAAATATGAGATTTAACAGTTTCATGTAGTATCCTCAATGATCTTCTTTGTATTAATTCGCAAATCATGTAATTTTCTAGATGGTTATGTAAGAGTTTTTGGATTACATTTTTTGTTGAGTTTTATTTTTCACTTATATGAATACTTTCATACTAAGTGGACTATTATTGTTCCCAAAGTTATATTAAAGGCTTGTGTTCTTGATTTTGGAAAAAAAAATATGATTATCAACTATCATTTTTGGAGTTCTCTTACAAAATCATCTACCACTTCATTATTGACTTGGAAAATATTGAGTCCTTATATGGGAGACTGTGAATTTATCCCCCATCTAGAATAATGACTGGTGTTCATCACTTATGGGGCCTAATCTTGATCTATTTAAAAATGAAATGGTAAAGGTAATAAAATATAAAATATGGATAAGTAATATATTTTAAAATAAATATGAAGATAATAGTTGGATGCATTTATTGGTTGAGGATAGAGACTATATGTTTTTGATGGTCTCGACATGATACAGGATAAGGATGTTCGGTAAGGGGACCGTGCTCTCTAAGAAGTTCAGCAAGCCATGTTATATCCTCCCTAGGATAGTTGAATTTTTTTATCCAATAATATTACCCCTATAATTTAATCAAGTGCATATCATCTTCTAGGTTTTTAAATTGAAAATATATTCATATGGCATATAATATATAATAAACTAGGGTGATTTAAACATCGATGAAGACGCCACCATTGCAGATTAATTATAAACAATCCACAACTAGTAGGATAGAAATATTAGACATTATGTAATTCTATTATTTCATATACTAAGTCAACATGGTAATCATTTGGAGAGATTTTGGGAGCATGAGAATCATATGTGAGCTTAGTGGACTCACATTTATGATTGGATAATACTTTTTGAGATGAGAATCCATGAAATAGATGAGGATTTTGTTACCTATATTTTTATATCCTTTGAATATTATTATTAATATTATAATAATATGTACATATTGTTATCTTTTTTTATTTATGTTTGGATATTTTATAAAAATATTTAATATTTTAAAATATAATATCCTAGGGATCTATTCAACAATCAAGCTCTCTACTATGTTAATTTACCATATACAGTCAAAAAGTATGAAGCATACGGGCAATGAATTCCTCTAAGGCCTATGGGCCATGTAATACTTACGCCTTCGAGCCTTGTAAGAGTTCCACCTCACCCCTTGAAAGGTGTATTATCAAAAATAAATAAAAAATGAAGGCCTTCGGGCCATTGGATGGATGATTTGGTATCACTGTCGTATGGAGGTAAGCTAAGTCATGGATTCTTGGGAAGTGACTTTTGGAGATTCTAATGATTTTAGGGTCAGAACACTCTAAAGTTGAGTTGTGGTGTGGCCTTATTATTTGGAATTATAATTCTATCGCATGATTGTTCTTTTATGAATTTTTCCTTCTCCCATATTATAGTATCTAAAGCATGGACCACACTATGATTCTAGGACTCGATTTTGACCAACCTTGTTTTAGGGTACCCTATTGAATTGCATCGTGGTATTATCATATGAACGATATATTGTTTCATGGTATAGGGTATTGGGTTGTAGTCTTCTAATTTTATGTTTCACTATAGAATTAAAAAAAATTCTTCAAACCCTATCATTAATCCATATTTTCATTTTACTCAATATGGATAACTTTTATCATTAATATTTCTTTCAACCCCCTATTTAGTTTATTTGATCCCTATATGTTCAAGATCTTTTATTTTGGTGGTCATATGTGATTGATTTTGTTTATGTATAATATTATGATTGCTGCTATGTTATTTTTTCATAATGTGGCCTTAGAACATGAAATTATTTAATTAAATACTATTATATTTTTGGGGTTTCTATTTTTTGTTTTGTCTTCTATGTTTTATGAACCAATTTATGGGTTTAAATGAAAATTAGATTGGGGTTGATAAAGTAAAGTTTATAGGATATAATCATAAAGAGAATATGTTATTAATTTAAATGTTAATTGTTTGAAATGAATAATTGAGAGATGTTGAAAATATTTTATTGAAGGGATATGTGAATATGTATAACAAATGCGATGGATGGGGGTTTCATGTGTTGAAATGGTATGTAAAATGGTGAATGGGTGGAATTATATTTGATTAGATGTTGAAATGAGGCATGTTTATTTTGTTTGATAGTGTTATGCTTTTTTATAATTAGTTTTTTATGCACGATTGCTATTATATTTTGATGTTATTATGGATATGGTTATGGGGAAGCTCTATGTATAATGGGAGAAGATATAGTGAAGAATATATTTATGATATGGAATGGGTCTCAATGGTTATTAATTTTATGGGTTGTAATTTATCGAGGATGTCTTGTGCACCTGATCAATAATGGAATGAGTTTATAAGTGTAACAAATTATTGGGGATTTCAGTTGCATCAAAAATGATGGATATACTTAGTGGGAGTCATTCATGGTAGAGAGAGGGAACAAGTTTTATTCCAAACATTTTCATGATACCTTACTTTAGAGAGAATGATATAGTGTTGGTAGGGGTTGTACATATAAGGGGGGGGGTCAGAAGGTTGTTGTCCGTCATGTTTAAATTGTGCTACTGATCAATTTTTGGGAAGTGTTGGAATTATGATAATTGTAGTTATGTTGTTTAATATGTGTGATGATACATATATGGATATGTGAAGATGTATTAATGTGGTTACAGATGTATAGAATTGTGTTTGATGATATATTTTGAGTGTTGTTCTATACTCACATCCCTACACTTTTCAATGAGTTGATCATGCCATCTCACTACTGGTTTATGTGGTATAACTCATGAGTTGATAGATTGGAGCTAAGATGAATATATTTTGGGACCAAGGCTGCTAGTAGTTCTCATGGAGGTTGTGGTGTTTTTATATGCCTTATGTGGATGTTGTAAATGGAAATATTTAGTGGTAGTGAATGTTTGATGATAGTGATTCTTGTCCACTTTCTATTTTTTATTCATTTATTTCTTTTTTTTCTTTTTTTATTTCATGGATTAATTCACTCTTTGTTTTTATTGAATACTTATTATTCATGGATTCTAATATATTCAAATAGATAATCCTATTGGTTACTCATGAGTTTTCACCCCCACCACAATTTTCTAGTGTTTTAGGATTAATAATTAGCATTGGGAGTTGTTTTATTATCGTGAGTGTTCATGTTTATTTATTTTGGATATATTTTATTTTGTTTATATAGTTTCATTTTTTATGGGAAATTTTATACATTTATTTTATTATGAGGAGTTGAGTTGGTGGTTTTTTATATATTTTTAACGGTAATTATGATGGTATTTCCCCCAATATTTTTGTTTTATACCCTCAGTTCTAGTCAAGGTGACCCAAAAATTTCATACATAAATATTATATCTGATTATATGAATATTCATTACATATCATTAAAATCCACTCAAGAACTGTAAGGGTTTAGTTTATTTGGAAACTTAGAAACATGGATAAATAGTACATAAATGATCTACAAAATATCCCACTTATTTATTCACAACTATTTCCCATCATGCACATATCATATATAAAACCTTTATTCATATACTGGGGAAAAGGAAATATAAAAAAGATTGAGCTTAGATGCTCAAAATGGGTAAAATATGTGATATTAATAATAATTTAAGCATAAAATGATCATAATCGTATGAGAATATGATATTAACATTTTAAATTAATAAACATGAATTAAAAATTAATAATAATGGGTAATGGAATAATTCATGGAATTTCATAGATAAGGATCATAAATAAATAAATAAAACATATTCCATGAGAGCATAACATTGGTTAGATCATGTCATAAAAGAGCGTCATAATGTGTGTCATTATCATAATAATAAAAATATTTTCACAAGGATACACCCAAATATATTCATCACATGTTATACTTAGGCTAACAACCCATGTAACTACTTTGGGCTTGAGATAACCACTCATGTACCCTCTTTTGGCCTTGGGATAACCTTTCATGTATCTAATTTTTGTATTGGGATAAACTCCCATGTACCCTATTTTGGGCATGGTATGACCACCTATGTACCATATTTTTTTTTTGTTATAACCTACAATGGACCCTTTGAGTTCATAAAACATTGATCCTTTCCCAATTCATTAGGGGCTATAACAGACCCACCTATCACATGTTCATAATTTATTCATATGTATGCCACGATATCATGAAATCATTTATCACTCCATCATAACATAACACATGGAAAATAAAATGGGTTTAATTAATATTTCATCATCATTACCATAATTCATTTAGTTGAATAATAATGATGGTATAATATAATCATATACTGAGTGAATCATAAATATAATCAAAGGATGTTACCATAAATTAAAAATTCCTTTTAAATATAAATGGAACATTTTTTGATGAAAATAACCTTTTCATTTTGAAATCACTTATTTAAAATATAAAAATTTCCAAAATAAAAAATTAATTTAAATAAACTATGGAAATGTGAAAATTATTCTTCAATTCATTGAGTGATTATGATGGTGTGAAATTTAGTTCATGTTGTGTACATTAAAATAATGATTCAACTCACAGTTTCAATAAAAAGGTAAAAAGACCCTATTTTGGAAAATTAAAATATTATTCTTATTAATATTTTTATAGAAAGTGAAAAATGTGAAAAAATGAAATTAAATCATAATATAATAACAAAAAAATTATGATAATATAGACATGCAAGAAAAAGATTATCGACTTAATAATAAGACAAATTTTATTTCATTATAAACATTTTTAATGTCTCTTAAATACATAAAGAGAGGAAAATGGAACGTAAAAATGTAATCTAAAAAACTATAGGAAAATAAAATAAATATTATTTGGTTTATAAATATCAAATAATATCATCATAAAAATATAATCATAAATAATCCTGATAAAAATGAGATTGTAACGTAAAACCCTTACCTCAAGTTTGACTTGATTCATAAGCAATCTAACCATATATATAATAAATTTAAATTTATTATAATTATTTAAAAGAAGATTATTAACACTTATAATGTCATTTATGATAAAATTATAAAATCTCAATACCCATTTATTAATAATTATTTACTAAAATCGTCATTTCTGGATGTTAACTTATTCATTTTTCGTGAAATGTTTTGTTTGTTAGTTATGATCCTTGTACATTGATCATGGTTATACCATCCATAGAATTTTTATCATGATATATATATCCTATATAGTCATTATATATAGATTTATAATCATCCATAAAAATTATTTATTGAACAAATAACTACATCATTCATGGAGATGGTCATTTGTACAAATGCATGAATGTTGTTTTCATTTTTTATCAAAAATAATGAAATAAAAAATAATATATTATTATTACATAACCACTAATATATCATAGATATAATATATATTTATTAAATATATTATTATAAAAACCACTAAATATGGTTTTATAAAATGAACTATATCTCTATGTGGTGGTGGTGGTCCACATGTACACATAAGAGATACTTTTGTTTCACATTTTATAGATAGAAGGTGAAAATAGATTTTTCAAGAACTTAATAAATTCTTATTTTATTTATTTTATTGTATTAATCATGTTATTATGTATACAATAGGTTTAGATATGGTGTAATTAGAAATAAAATTGGGTTTAAATAGTTCATAGCTATACCTCTACATTGAAAAACAACCTTTAACTTACACCTTAAGCTTTGAAATTATGGAATTATTATAATTAAGGTACCTCTAGGATGTGGTGGAGGATAATAATATTGTATTAGGGTATTACTTATCTTTGATTTAAGTCTAAATATTTGTGAATAATGGAGAGGATGATGTTCCCTTTTATAATTATAAATAGGTTCACCCTTGCAATTACCTAATGCATTAAATTAAAATAAATTAATTTTCATTTTCAAGTGGATCAAAATTGATATATCTATAAGAAATGATTATGATGAGTCTAAATATACTCATTAAATAATATTTTTACCTTTTCAAGTATTTTTTATTACTTGTCTCTTATTTTTATCCCAATGTTAACACTTTTGATGATTATAGTGATATCATTTTTTACACATTAGTCTTTATAAAAGAAATTGTAAAAGAAAAAGTGACCCATAAGTGAGAAATGGTTTATATTCAAAACCATATACCATTCACTTGTCCAAGGATAATATTTTTATAAATTTTATAGTATTTAATAATTTATTATTTAATATATGATACCACTAATGTCATTTTTTTACTATTCACAAAAGTTGACTTTAAATACAACATGATAAAAATAGAAAAAATTAAAAAATTAAAACATAAATAATATGTTATATATATATAATTCTTAAAATAAAATTATTCATCCAAAAAATTATATTTAATATTTATAAAAAATTAATTATTTTATTTTTCTACGGCATGAACAAGTAATACAATAGCATTAAGTAAGCATTTATGATAACTATTCCATCACTAAAAATTAAAAATAAATTACCATGAAAAAAACCATTCATCTTTAAAATAACCTTTTAGAACCTAACATAAACTCATTTCATCCCTATAAAAAAATTTATAGCTATTAAAATAAAGAGCATTACATTTTGGATCTATTCTTTACTTGCAATAATATTTAGATTAATGTCAAAGAAAAATATAACAAAGTATCCATATCATTGAATATTGAAGAGGAATAGTCAAAAAAACTCATACAATACAAATAATGTAGTTCTTGTATAGATTTTTAAAGCCTTATGACGTTATTTTTAACCTTAATAACCAAATTTACCCATACTACATTGACAAGTATTTATGCATTTACTTTTTATAATGATGAAAAATAATGTTGACCAATTTACCAAATTTTAAAATTCTGATTCCAAATATGGGATTATTTTTTCATGATAAAATTTCTATAAGTGGAATAAATTAATTTTAATATAAATTCTCAAAATCCAATGAAATCCATTTTTAGAAAAATATGATTTTAAGAATAAAACATGATTTATCCTTATTCCATGACTTGTAAAAAACATTAGATGAATTTCAAAACCTTTTATGGAATATATAATATATAAATTGCATCAAAATCATTTATAATTAGTTATTAATATAATTTATTGAGTTAAACATATATTTTAGGAATAAATATATTTTTTAGAAAAGTTTATTTTTTTTTAATTTCCAATAGTTTTATCAATTTATAACCAATTAATTCATTATATACATGTGTACAAATATTTTCTTTTAATTAATTGTGTACAATTCATACCTTCCAATCCAACAGCTAATAGATAACTATCACGTTAAATTATATTAATTTAATAGTATAATGTAGTTCATTTAAACTTATTGTTTCATATAAACTAAGATAAAAAATACTTGAAGTTTATTTAAAAGGAAATAAATATAAAATGTTTGGGTGTTATACTATTCTCTATATTGGGGCCTATAGGTGGTGGGAATCTATGGACACTCTAATATTCATTTCCAGCCCAAAAGGGGTTTTCTATGGGGGTCATGAAAGAGCAATATAAAAAGGTTTTTGTAGATATAGTGTAAATTCAAGTTAAAAAAAGGTTAGTACTATATGAAAATGGAACATAAATGAATAAAATCAAGTTAAACAGGTGGTGTGGACCAAGGAGAGTTGTTACAATATAGATATTTTGGGTCCCCTTTTGATTTTACACAACTTTGATGCCCTACTGAGCATGTTGAGGTGAAATTGTAACTATTGTAAGGTAGAAATTACTAGGAGGTATATATATATATTTCATTTATTACATTATTATTTTCATCTTCAAATATTATTTCTTTTAACTAAATTTGATCATACTATATTTTCTAATAAATAGTTATTGTTTGACCAATTTTTCATATAACCTAAAAGAAAAAAGTAAAATGGAAAAAAATGGCAATAACTATTTTTATAAAAACCTTTTGTTTAACAAGCCAATATATATATGTATTTTAATTTAAATAAACTTGAATTATTTTATATCTTACTTTATATGAAATCCTAAGTATAAATGAACTTGTAATATAGAATACTTTTATAACATGTTATTTGGATTGGTGGATTTGAATAGAATTAACCACATTATGAAATATATATAGAAATGTTTTTCTAAATTAAAATTCACACATTAGTGGCTGAGAAATAATAATTAAATATTTAATGAAATTATTTAATGATTAAAATAGTTATTATTTAGAGAAATTTATTTTCTACTTGTTATGTTTATTTATCTAAAAAAAGTATATTTATCACTATTTAAAAATGATTTTAATGAAATATATTCATAATAAATTAATAATAATTTATAAATTATTTATATAATAGTTATTAATGAGGATAAAATCATTTGATGTTAAAAATATTTATTTTTAAGTAAATTTTTTTATATGCGCATAATGTTTTTATCATAATAAATTAAATAAATCAACATTGATTAATTTTTTTATATACTTACTCAAATATTTATAAGATCTCTTGATTGTTTTTACAAGGTTATGAATGAATTTAAATTCTATTTTAAGATTAGAAATGTATTTTTTTTAATAATGAGTAACCATTTAATTTTTCACAATTATTTTAAAATTAATGTATTCCATATAGAGAAATTGAATTTGATAAAATGGATTCATTTTTTATAAGAATCATGTAAAAAAATCAATGATCCCACATTAATTTTTGGTCAACATAAATTTTAAAAATAGTAAAAATATATTACTATGTTTAATGTTAACATTGGTTTACCGAGGTGGTTAAACCAAGAGATATGGGTCATATTTATACTTAAACATGACTTTTTTTGTAGATTTCATGATGATATATTATCCAATATTGAATACTTTTACATTGGGAATCATTATACATTAAAAATAAATTAATTATATTTAAAACTTTTATTTAATTCCAATGGTTTCCTCCCCCTCACTTATTAAAGGAAATATCCTCTCCATTAATATTCACAATGATTAAGCCTCTGATCACATACAAACCCTACCAAGATCCTTTCCTAGAATCCTTAACCATGTTTTCAAGGTCCTGGTTTGATCATAATCCCATCCTTTCAAGTATTAATTTTTAATATAAAGGAGGTTTCTCAACAAATATTTATTATTCTTAACAGAGTAATTTTAATTTTATTTCTTCTTCCACACAATCTAAACATATTGTATCCATCATAACATGATTAATCTATTATAATAAATATACTTAGATTTTATTGTGATGATATTAAAACTTTTTTCCACCACTTTTACATAAAATGGGAAATGAAAGTATAACTTGTGTGTGTGTGTGTAAAATTTCCTCCACATAGCGATATTATTCATTTTCCATCACTACCATACGTGGATATTTTTAATGATGGATTTAAAATATATATATAATATTTATTATATAATTATAAATCATTAATTATAAAATATTATTTATCTTTGTTTCCATATGTTTTTGATTAAATGAAAACAACATTCATTCATACATATAGACTACCATCTCCATGAATGATGTAATTCATTTTTTATCACAAACCAAGACAGGATGTCATCCAACCCAACACCCAAAGAGGCCCAAGACAAGGTTTAAAGGGACTTCTCGATCCCCAAGTACTAGAAACTAGTGTTGACCATCAAAATAATCTAATTGAAATGATTTATCCAAATAAATGACTCTGATAAAAATACAAAAAAGTGCACACATCATAACCAATAATAGCAGAACATCAATAAATAAAAAAACCAATCCAAATACAAAAACTTATGAAAAAGTAGAAACTTAATAAAAAATTAAAAAAATAAAAAATGATCTCCATGTGACCTCTTTGTCACCACCAACCATAAAACCAACCTACTCCAAATGAAAACCGAACCAGAAACTTAAACCTGCAAAATAGATGAGATCTACCGACACTGAATGGAAGAAATAGGGTGTAATCTTAAGATACTTAGTAGGAAATCACCATAAAGACCATGAATTTCTTTTCCCTAAATAATCCAAATACATAAGTTTAAAATAAATATATAAAATAGGATTTTAATCATTTTAAAAAACCAAACATGAATTCCCACAAATTCTATTTTTATAACGACACATAGAGCTTTCCATTTCAAAAATGATTACACACCCCAAAAACCAGTTCAAAATCAAAACCCAAATAAAAATCCATACTATATGACAAAAAAAGAGTCTATGAAATAAGTAAAGAAAACAAAAAAAGTATATATAAACTAGCAGGGATAATTTCCACATGTATCATAAATAAACAAAATATACAGATAGTAAATCATGGTAATTTCCTAAACATCTATAGAAGAAATACCTGGATGTACTCATCTCGGACTCGCCTATTGGGGTGTGGTTCAACTCCATAGTCAATAACTGATTGGCTATTCTAAACTAGCTAATCTAGTGGAACGTCCAACTTAGCCTCTCAGCAAATTAATGGGGTACAATACGTCTAATCGGGGTAGAAAAGAAACTGTCACTTGACCCTCTTGATGACGCCTAGTAATCTCATGATAATAATACGTAGTGAAACATGGTATAGAAACTGTAAACCATATCATTATTGTGCATGGGACACTATAGGGGAATTCATCACATGGTCTAGTGGTTTCCAAACATAATTAAAAACCACCGGTGTTCTCATACACAATCCACAAGAGGGGATCCCATCCTAATTTCTAGTGTTATCCAAACATAAGACAAGTCATCATGAACACACATGAAAATACATTTCTTCTGAAAATTCCAATCAGGTTGTCACATCATTTGAGTTTTAAAACCCACTTTCCCAAACATTTTAAAACACCAACTAGGCCTTCATTCCACCCAAGATTTCAATCAATTTTTTAAAACCCGCTGAAATGTCCACTAGTCCCATACATCAGATAAGTTCCAAAACCAATTTCAAAAACATAATAATGTACCAATTGGTCCTTCAAATCACCTCACATAAAAACAATCTTTTCAAAGATAATAAAAAGTACCAACAGGGCCTTTAACATTTTAAATCCAAAACCATTCCCAAGAGAAAGTGAAAACATTAAACAACATGAAAATCACCAAACGGGCCTTTATACCAATTCTTCCCCAAACCATATCTCAAAATCCAAAAAATGGGCTAATCTTTAGAAAACATATTTGAAACCAATTTTAAATCCACATGAATCATAAACACACCATTTAGTAACCAAGGAACCATTTTTGGAAAAAGAAAGAGGTAATAGAGAAGAATACTTTGAAAAATCATGGTTCAAGGAAGGAATAATTTTATCAAGGATACAAATGGGCCTTGAGTAAACATTAAGAATAGAAACATTTCCAAAATAATCCAACACATCATTTACAAATCCAAACCTACTTAAAACCCATTTAGGAAAACCCAAACCAACATTAAATGACACTCTTCAAGTATCCATGAAATCACCCAAAACCCATTTTTGAAGAAGCATCACTTGCATTTAAACCAACACAACAAGCCACACATAAGAATTACAATATAAAATACAGAAATTTCCACATACAACATCCAATTTATAGTCCAAACATATTACAAAAACATAACCAAGGTTAACCGCCACCCAAAACACCCAATTTCACTTTAAAATGTAAATTGACTTTTTACCAAACACCTTGTGTCCATTTACATAAATTCATAATTAAATAACCCCTTTGAAAACCATTTTCACCCATTTTACATCATGAAAATATCAAAATAATTTGTACTAACATGACACAAGAAAGATTATTATAACACACCAAACATTTTATGGTATGTTTCTCTTAAATACTTTCAATTCATTAGATATCCTATATTGTATGACTCATTGAGTCTCTATGAACCAAAACTTGCTTATTGTAGGAGATAGTCATAACCTATCCATTAAATATAAATTTTCCACTTCTGTGTTTTTAATTTTGAAAATATACATACATAGTTGTGATCAGAGTGATATTTGAAGTTTGATAGAATCCACTTAATTTTTAGTGAACAATAACTTACCCTTATTAATAGTAACTTACCCTTATGAATAGGAACTTTCATTATTAATAGTAAATTAACCTTATAAATATTAATATGACCCTTATGAATGGTAACATTACCTATGAAAGTATAAATAAAATTTAGGCACCTTAAAAATGAAGATGAATATTTTAACTGTTGGTATTTTTCGATTAAATAATGATTTTAAATAAATATTAAATTTATCATATTTAGAAAATTGTTTTTGAAAAATGGAGTTAATTTTTATATTTTACACATCGAAAAATTGTCAGTGTGAATTTTTTGGATTTTTCTGAAATACTTAAAAGTTTTCATGAATAGTAAAATACAATAATTACAGTATAAATACATTATGAGACAAATACACTATTCCCCGCATCATTGCTGATGTAAGAAACCATTATTTCTAAATAACATGAACTTATTTCTATTTTAGGTCATTAAATCCTCATTATTTCTTGTATTTTGAAGAAATAATAAATTCATGAATATTATATTAAGAAAACCCTCCTCCCCTACACTATATAAACCACCCCTCACACCCTCATTTTTTCACACCTATCAAGATTCAAGGTTTGCCTAAATTCTACACAAATATCTCCACAATATCCTCCCCCAAATATAAAATCCCTTAGTCTCCTCAAAAGACCAAATCTTCTCCCCTAAAGAGGCTCTCAAAGAAAGGTAGATTCAAGAGGTAAATTACTCTTTTTAATTCTTTTGTTTTCTTTCAAGTTATTTTGTTATCTTTTCTATTCTCACCTATTCTCATCCAAATGTTATGAAAAATAAATTACTTTATATGTAATGTAATTTTTTTTATGAAAATTTAATATTCCATCATAATCTCTTCTTATAACTCCTTTTATACTATAAATGAAAGCACTATCTGAGATGTGTTAATTTATCACATTCAAGGACGATTGGTTTTCAATTTCTGTTAATATCTTCAAGACTGGTCATGAAATTTTTTTAATGGTTAAAATAGATCATAATATATTTATTTTTTCTTATTCATTGTTATGGAATTCTTACACACACATAATATAAAATAATAATACAAAACAAGTTCATTATGCACAAAACCGCCAAGTTAATCCAAGTATGTATCATTAACTTTTATCAAATGATTCATCCTCATGGTATATAACCAAAATCATTATAATATCATTTATATCTATGAAATGTAAATAATAATATATATTAACAAATCTGGATGTTTAACCACTTTTAAAATGAACTTCTATTCATGAATACAAGTAAACCGATCATGAAAACCAAGGAAGAAAATGCTTCCATAACAATAAAACTGAACTTCTTAAACCCATCAAAAAGAAAATTAATTAACCTAATAAGGTTGTAATAAGTAAATTAAATGTATAGGAGGTTCTGGAATTATTAATTAATGAAGATAAATTTTATTATTCTGGTCATTAAGATCAATCAAGAACACCTTCGGGCATAAGGTAAGGGGTTTCTCATCTCACTTTTATTTCCGTTAGATTTCTATTGTTCGCCAGTTATTTCTTGTATATGGTGTATGTGTACTTCAATTTGTTTTATAATATCAGGATTCTATTTATATTCATGGTATTCAATGATTCATATTATGGGTATTAATTTTTGGTCATATGATTCGATTGATTACAATGTGGGAAGAGACTTTGTCTCAATTTCCATTTCATTGAGATTCACTTTGTATTATGCAACTAATCATTATTATGTGGTCTATATAATTACCATTTGAGATCATTTTTCATTTAAAATTATAATTATATTATATATCTATATTCTTGTTTCATGGATATGACTATTGTCTAAACTGTATGCCATTTTACATATGGTGGTTATTTTGAATGCAATTTTAACAGGGGAAATATTGATGAATCTATATCCTATACTCAATATGGATTTTGAAAAGGCTTGTTGTTCTTGTATTAAATAAATGCATAAAGAATTATTTGGACTTGAGTTTATGTTCTGGGCCCTCTATATCCCCTCAATGCATCGACAGGTCTCATGAGACAAATCAGTTGGCAGAAAACCCATCAAGTTTGTTTCCAAAACATAATCAGATGGATATCTACCCAAAACTTTAAACTATTTAGATGGTATAGTGGTATCATGTTCTAGATATATGACATCCAATTATTAATCATTCTCGTTATTCATTTTCAATTTTACTATCCATGAGGATTTCACTATGAAAAAATACATGGATGCAGTTTCATTCTCAGTTTATTAATGGAATGTGTTTTTTTTCATTTATTCACCATTCCATATTGATTATGTCAATTTGTTTATGATTAAATTTTTTTATTAATGCTTCTGATATTTTTATCCCATACTAATCATTTGAGCTCACCCATTTCATTTTTTACCTTCAATAGGTTATGAGGAGGAGACCATTTGTTCAGTTATCATGGATTCAGTTTATTAGTTTTTGTTATGTATTGTATTTTTTTACCTTTCCCTATATAATATGATTTACATGTATGTATCTAGTTTCGTCTAGACTACTAAACTAATCATTCCTTCATAATTTCATTCCTTTTAATCATGAAAATGTAATAAGTAATTCACTGGCTTCGGGTCTCTAGGGTCTGGGCATTACAGTTGGTATCAAAGTAAGTTTAGTAGCAACCTTGGGAACTAGATTTAGGAAAAATAGTTTATAGGACATAACCCTAAGTTATACTTTTAAGATAATTATAGAAGAAAATCCTGGAATTCCGGTAAAGTAGGGATTACATGGGTTTTCCTAGAAAATACACCCATATTTGGATACTACAAGTGGACCTAGTTCTGGCACAGATGTACCTAAGTGTAAAAAATATGACAAAGAGTTTCAGGCTTGACCCGGGGTATCCAGGTACATGACAACAGTCCTTACTCCGCACCTGTATTGACACTCCCAAGTGATATTCTTAGGATAATTCAATTTTTCTTTACAAACCATTATGAAGGATTTAAAAGTAAATATAAATAATGTTTATGATTATGAGATTAGTTGTGCATAAATTTTTAGATTATCTTAAGTGTTTTCTAGTTAGAAATTATGAACTATGAACTAATTTAGTGTATGCTATTTTTTAGTGATGACTCCTAATGGAAGAAGGGGAATCAATACCCGTGGATAATGTAAGTATTTCTCCATTGAGAAATTCAACACATTCATTGTTAGAGTGGATCAGATCATGATAATATTGGGACAACTTACTCAGGTTGTGTTGAATAACCATGCTACACCTGTATTGGATCATTTCATGTGGTAGAAACCCCTATCCTTTAGTGGGACTAGTAATCTGGGGGTAGCTGAGTAGTGGATCAACTCCCTTGAAAAGATATTTCTAGCATTAAGATGTAATGAAAATGAAAAGTTATTACTGGTAGTATATTGCCTCAAAGGTGATGTTGATCAATGGTGGTCCTTTATCTAGAATACCCTGGAGGAAGAAGAAATAGAATATATGGGATGGATAACTTTTAAGGAAATATTATTTGGAAAATATTCCTCTTGTGAACAAAAAACTAAAATAAAGAGGAAATTCCTTAGCCTAAAGAAAAGGGAAGAAGATAGTGTTGTGAAGTATGAGTATGCATTCAAAAGATTATCTAGGTATTCTATAGATTACGTACATTATTAGGAAGACAAGATTGATCATTTCGTTTAAGGTCTTAAGCCAAGTCTTCGAAGGGAACTTCACTTCTCAAACATTTTCTTAATAAGATTAAATTATATTAAGTGCCATAAAAATAGAGAAGGAATTTTCTTAATCAAATTTTTTCAATGGAAATCAGGATAAGAAGAGGAATTCTAATAATCATGGAAAAGATAAAGCAACAATGAAGAAGAAGGAAATGAATAAATTTCCATTATGTGATAACTGTGGAAAGATTCATCCTAGGAAATTATTGAAAGGCATGGTAGTTTTTTATAATTGTGGTGAAAAGGTTTTCAATCTAGTGAATGAAAGGGTAAGAGTCAAGTTAATGATGTTCAGTGCTATAATTGTAGAGATATGGGACACTATTCAAATGAGTGTCCTAATCACTAAGGAAACTTTCCTCATAAAAAGCCACAAGAGCATGGGAAAGCATATGCAATTACAACTGTGGAGGTTAAAGTTCCTAATTATGTGGTGGAAGGTACTTTAATTTTTTCCTCAAACTTATTCAATTCTTTATTTGATTCTATATCATCGCATTCATTTATATCTTCCCAGTTTTTCAAGAAAATTATACATGTCCAATTTGATTTAATAAAGGAGTAGTCAGTAAAAACTTCTAGGGGATGTATAATTGCAATAAAGATTTTTCAATTAGTCCCCCTCATGGCACATAAACATGATTTAGTTTCTAACCTTATCATCATACCCATGATCAACTTTGATATAATTCTCATTATGAATTTTTTGTCAAATTTTGATGCTAAGATCTATTTGAAGAAGAATGAAGTTATAACTTTTGAGAATGGTATAGAATCCCTTATCTTTAGAGCAGAAACCTCACCATCTGATTCTTATCTAGATCCATCACCGGTATCTCTACTGAGTGAAATTCTTAGAGAGGAAGATAAAAAAATATCTATAGGTGAGGAAAGAAATCTACAAATTGAAGACATACCTATTTATCAGGAATACATTGATTTATTTCTATAGGTTTTACCTGGAAATCCTCCGGAGTGGGAAGTTGAGTTCTCTATTAATTTAATTCCCTGTGCAAGACCTATATCCAAGACTCCCTATAGAATTACCACTGTGGAATTAGTGGAGATAAAGAAACAACTAGCGGAATTGAGTGAAAAAAGGATTTATTAAACCTAGTGTTTCTCCATGGGGAGCCCATGTCCTCTTTGTTATGAAGAAAGATGGATCCATGAGGCTATGCATTAATTATAGAGAAATCAATGCTATTAAAATAAAGAAAAAATTTCATCTTCCATGCATTGATGATTTATTTGATCAACTTCATCGAGCCCAATATTTTTCAAAGATTGTCCTTAAATCTAGATATCATCAGTTGTGTGTGAGGAAGGAAGATATTCCAAAGACAGTATCTCGAACCAGGTATGGCCATTACGAGTTTACAATAATGCCTTTTGGATTGATTAATGCACCCTCTGTTTTCATGGATCTAATGAATATAGTTTTCAAGGAATATCTTGATGAATTTGTTATGGTTTTTATCGAAGATATCCTAGTATACTCCAAAATCTAAAAAGGCCATGAGAATCACTTGAGGATTATTCTGAAAACTCTTATAAAAAATGAATTATATGGGAAGTTTAGCAAGTGCTAATTTTGGATTCAATCAGTTTTCTTTTTGGCTATATTGTCTCTAAGGATTGAATATTAGTTGATACTATGAAGAAAAAGGCAATCCAATAATATCCTACTCCAATAAACATAACTGAGGTACGTAGTTTTATTGGCTTGGCAGGTTACTATTAGAGTTTTGTTCAGAATTTTGCTCAACTGGTTAACCTGCTAACAAAGCTCACACGTAAAGAGGTTAAGTTTGTATGGATAAAATAATGTATAGAATGATTTTAAGAATTGAAAATGAGATTGGTCAATGCTCTAATTTTGACTCTTCTATCTAGAAATGATGTATTTGTGATATACAATGATGCATCAAAGAATAGACTAGGTTGTGTCCTTATGAAAAATGATAAATTTATTGCTTATGCATCAAGGAAGTTGAATACTCATGATAAAAATTATCCAACTCATGATCTTGAGTTAGTAGCCATAATCTTTGATCTGAAAATATGGATACATTATCTCTACGGTAAAATATTTGATATATATATGGATCACCACAGTTTAAAATACATTTATATATAGAAATAACTCAACATGAGGCAAAGTAGATAGCTCAAGTTACTCAAATATTATGATTTTTTAATAAACTACCACCTAGGAAAGGAAAATAAGGTGGAAAATGAATTAAGAAGGAATGGTCATGGACTTCTAACCCAAATGAGTATTTAGAGAGATCCTATATTCATGGATCTACTAAATCTGAATATAGGAATTTTTATGGAAGGAGAAACATCTTTCCTATTTAAAATGATTGTTAAACCATCTTTCCTAGAGAAGATAGAAATATCTCAATATGATGATGAGAATCTAAAAAATAAAATTAAATCTGTTAAGGATAGAATACTGGAATACTTTGTGTACGTGGATGGATTTCTAAAATTTGGGAAGAGGTTATGTGTTCCATCAGTACCTGAGCTAAAAAGGAACTATTGGACGATGCCCATAGATCAAATTTCTCTATACACTCTGGCAGCATTATTATGTATATAGATCAGAAGGAAAATTTTTTTGGGGATAACATGAAGAGATAAATTGTTGACTATGTGTCAAGGTGTCTAGTTTTTAAACAAGTGAAGGCCAGGAGAAACATCCTAGAGGGCTCATGCAGCCTCTTCCTATTAATATGTGGAAGTGGGGTTACATTATGATGTATTTTTTCATATGACTACCAAAGACACCTAGAAGGAATGATGTAGTATGGGTAATTGTTGATCATCTCAAAAAATCATCGCATTTCCTTACTATAAGAGAGTATTTACCACTTGAGTGCCTTGAAAGAACTTATATTAATGAAGTGGTAACACTTTATGGTGCACTTCTATCAATTTTTTCTGATTGAGATCCACAATTTACATAAACATTATGGAAAAGTCTCTAGAAGGATTTGGATACTGAGATTCATGTGAGTACTGCTTATCACCCCCAAACCGATGGACAGTCTAAAAGGACTATTCAAACACCAAAAGACTTGTTCAGATCATTATCTCTTGACATTCAAGGTATATATGATCGATACTTGACTTTTGTGGAATTTTCCTACAATAATAGTTTCCATTCTAGCATTAAAATGGAACCATATGAAGCATTATATGGAAAGAGGTGTCGAACTTTGACTTGTTGCGATGAGGTTGGAGAAAGGAAACTTATATTCCCATAACTTATTATAGAGACAATTGCAAAGGTAAAGAAAATTTAGTCCCATATTAAAGGATCACAAATTAGTCAAAAGAGTTATGCTAACAACCAAATAAAGGATTTGTAATTTCAAGTAGGAGATCATGTCTTTATAAAAGTATCTATATTGAAGGGTTTCTTAAGGTTAGATAAGAAAGGGAAAATAATCCCTAGGTACATTAGACCATTTGAAATTATGGAAAGAATTGGAGTTGCATATTACCATTTAGCAATGTCACCAAGTCTCTCCAAAGTTCATAGTGTGTTCCACATGTCGTTGTTAAATAAATACATACCAGACCCAACTCATGTACTCACCTATGAATAAATTGAGTTGGAACCTAATTTTTTATACTATGAAGAGCATATCGAGATTATTGACACTAGAGAGAAAGTATTGAGAAATCAGATAACTCGTCTAGTAAAGTTTCTTTAGAGAAAGCATAAAATGGAGGAGGCAACATGGGAACCTGAGGATGTTATGATGAAAAATCACCCACATCTTTTTAAAGGGATTTAATTTTGAGGATGAAATTTATGAATGTGGGAAGAATATAACACCCCAAATATTTTATGGTATGTTTTTCTTAAATAATTTCAATTAATTAGATAGCATATGTTGTATGAATCACTAAGTATCTATGAAAAAACACTTGGTTATTATAGGAGATAGTCATAAACTAGCCATTAAACTTATATTTTCCACTTCTGTGTTTTGAATTGTGAGAAAAGGAATTACACGGTTGCGATCAAAGTGATATTTGGAGTCTAATAGAATCAACTTAATTTTCTATGAACAGTAACTTACCCTTATGAATAGTCACATACCCTTATGAATAGTAATATGACCCTTATGAATGGTAACCTTACCCATAAAAGTATAAATAAAATTTAGGAACCTTAAAAATGAAGATGAATATTTTAAGTGTTTTTATTTTTTGATTAAATAATGATTTTAATTAAAAATTAAATTTTTCATATTTAGAAAATTATTTTTGAAAAATGGAGTTCATATTCAGATTCTACACGTTGAAAATGGTTAGGGTGAATTTTTGTATTTTTCTGAAATACTTGAATTTTTTTTAATAGTAAAATACGATAATTATGGTATAATTACATTATGAGATAAATAAAATATTCCCTATATTATGGTTGATTAAGTAACCCTTAGTTCAAAATCACATGCACTTATTACTATTCTAGGTCATGGAATCCTCACTATTTCTTGTCTTGTGTAGAAATAATAAATTAATGAATATTATATTAGGAAATCCCACCTCCCCTCCACTATATAAACCACCCCTCACACCCTTATTTCTTTACACTTCTCAAGATTCACGCCTTGCCTAAATTATACTCAAATATCTCCCAAAGCTCTTCCACTATTTCCAACATCCATTGGTCTCCTCAACCTCCAATGGCCCAAAGGCCTTCATTTTTTATTGATTTTAATAATCCACCTTTCAAGGGGTGAGGTGTAACCCTTACAAGGCATGTAGGTGTATGTATTACATGGACCATTTGTATTAGAGGAATTTATTTCTCGTAGGCTTCAAACATTACATACAACCCAGACTAACTACTTGGAACTGCTCCTCCCCAGTATCTTCATCGTGAAATCATCTCTCCATCTTTGCATGGATGTTTGGCTAGGCTTTCCCAAGCATGTACAGGCTTGTCCCAATGTTAGGTTCCATACCCTCTCATTCTTGAAATCCATTAAGCTTCTGTTATAGTGAAAGCTCTTTGCTCCTCCTTCTTCTGAAGTTCGTTCATTGTAGGTTGTCTGGTTTGAATTTGCACTTAAGGTGGACCGAAAGCCTTGAGGTGTCCTGAAGGCCTTACTAACCTGAAGGAATGGGTGGCCTGATGGCCTTAAAGGACTTGAGGACCAAATAGGTGGCCCGATGGACTAAACGGGGGAATATTCCTGGCTGCTATAGTGCCAAACAGTGCCTACTATAGTTCCCGCTACAGTATCTGCTACAGTTCTTCACAGTTCCTGCTACAGTCACTACTACAGTACCTTGGAAATTATCCTCTACTTGGATTTGATCCCAGGTCTCCTGGATGCACTTAAGAAGTCCTCACCAACTGGTCTCCTCAAAAGACCAAATCTTTTCACCTAGAGAGGCTCTCAAAGGAAGATAGATTCAAGAGGTAAATTCCTCTTTTTAATTATTTTGTTTTATTTCAAGTTCCTTTGTTATCTTTTCTATTCTAGCCTCTTCTCATACAAATGTTATGACAAATCCAGTACCTTATATGTACTGGAATTTTTTTATTATAATGGAATATTCCATAATTATCTCTTATTTTCCCTCCTTTTATATTATAAATGAAAGCACCCTCTGAGATGTGTTAATTTATCACATTCAAGGATGACAGGTTTTCAATTTCTATTACTGTCTTCAATACTAGTCATGAAATATTTTTAATGGTTGAACAAGATCATATTATATGGATTTTATCTTATTCAATGTTCTGGAATCCTTACACACTCTTAATATAAAATAATAATACAAAAAAAGTTCATTGTGCACAAAACTGCCAAGTTAATCCAAGCATTTATCATTAACTTTTATCTAATGAGTCATCCTCATGGTATATAACCAAAATCATTATAAGATAATTTATATCTATGTAATGTAACAAATAATATATATTAACAATTATGGATGTTTAACCATATTTCAAACTAACTTCCATTCATGAATACAAGTAAACCGAACATGAAAACCAAGGAAGAAAATGCTTCCAAAATAATAAAATTAAACCTCTTAAATCCATAAAAAAAGTAAATGAATGAACCTAATAAGGTTATAATAAATAAATTTCATGTGGAGGAGGTTATTTAATTATTAATTAATGAATCTAAATTTTATTATTACAATCATTAAGATCAATTTGAACACCTTTGGGCTTAAGGTGAGGGGTTTCTCATCTTACTTTTATTTATGTGATATTTCCATTGTTCACCACTTATTTTTTGTATGTGGTATATGTGTACTGAAATTTTTTATATAATATCATGATTCTATTTATATATATGGTATTTAATTATTCATCTTACAGGTATTAATTTTTGGTCAAATGATTCGATTGATTACAATGTGGGAAGAGACTTTGTCTCAATTTCCATTTTATTGAGATTCACTTTGTATTGTGAACCTAATCATTATTATTTGGTGTATCTACTAACCCTTTGAGATCATTTTTCATTTAAAATTATAATTATATTATATATCCATGATATTGTTTCATGGATATGACTATTGTCTAAACCGTATACCATTTTACATATGGTGGTTATTTTGAATGCAATTTTAATAGGGGAAATATTGATGAATTTTTATCCTCTACTCAATATGGATTTTAGAAAGGCTAATTTTTCTTGTATTAAATAAATTTATAAATAATTATTTTGACTTGAGATGATGGGTAGTTCCTGATATAGGCCCTCGATGCATTGATAGGTCTCATTAGATAAATCAGTTGGCGACAAACCCTTTGAGTTTGTTTCCAAAACAGAATCGGACAAGTATCTACCCGCAGACTTAAACCATTTCAATGGTATAGTGGTATCATGTGACATATACATGACATCCAATTATTAAGAATTATCATTATTAATTTTTATTTATTATTATCCATGATTGTTTCACTATGACAAAATATGTGGATACAATTTCATTCTCAGTTTATTAATGGCATCTATTTTGTCATTTATTCACCATACCATATTGACTATGCTAGTTTGTTTATGATTAAATTATATTTTATTAATTTTTCCACTATTTGTAACCCTTACTGAGAATTTTTTCTCACACCTTTTATTTTTTACCTTCAATAGGTTATGAGGAGGGTACCATTTATTGATTTCTCATGGATGCAGTTTATTAGTTTTTGTTATGTGTTTTATTTTTTTACCTTTACCAATATAATATGAGTTACATGTATGTATCTAGTTTCTTCAATATTACTAAATTGATCGTTTCTTTAAGATTTAATTCCTTTCAATCATGAAAATGTAATAAGTAATAGACCTGTTCCAAGTTTCTAGGGATGAGGCATTACAATTATAACATTTTGAAAGAATTCAAGGAAATATCAAGAATAAATAGAATATGTAAGAAAAAAATTGATGGAAACACCTACCTCAATGATGTGAAAATGCAATGAAACTATGGGAGAAGGAATAACTGAGCTTAAGAGACAATCTTTACCCTAACATCCAAGGAAAACAACTCACATATCCACCCTAACCCTTAGAGTCTATCCAAGAGAGAACCCACCAAGAAAATAATAAGGAAAAAAGATAGGGAAAAGATAATAGATGGAAATTAACCAAAAATTCAAATTAACTTACCTAAGAACCTTCAAGGAGCTTCAACGGAAGAAGGGGGTCAAGGTAGGAACATCTCCTGGAGCCCCCTTCTGTTCCTAGGTCCAAAAAGGGAGGATAAACCTAAAATAGGGTTTAAAATTGGAGGGGGGAAACTAAAATTACACACTTTTAATGACTTGGGAAAATCGCATAGTTTGGATGCACGGTTTGACAAACTAAGCACTAACAGTGCGCACCCTATTAAAGAGAAAGGGAACCCCATATGGGTGGGCTACATGGTCTCCCAAAATATTCACCAACTGTGATATATTCTACTTTCAAAATGAAGATTCTCCCTGCATTCTTACCACACATTTTTCATTAATTGTTCACTAGTTGTGAAACTAGGTATAGGAACCTAAATCAAGTCGTACGGTTTACCCCTAAACTCGCACGATTTTTTCTAAAATATGATATAACCATGAAATTAAAACTGTGCAATAGGAAAATGAACTAGAAACATCCTATTACTTTATTGGCCTCAAGGTTAACCCCCAAATCATGCAAACAAGCCATTGATAAGCCAAAAATCCACTTAAAACCTCCAAAACTCAAAAATTCAAATCTAGAACTCAACCCAAACCCCATCAAAATGAACCAAATAAAATAAAAGAATAAAACAAAATAAATTTCATGGTCAAGGTGTAACAATTCTCCCCATCACAAACTATTTCATCCCCTAGAACATCACCAAACCACATGAGGGACAAAGATCACGATTAAAATGAGATGAGATCAAATGAAACAACGGTCCACAGTGTGACCTTTCACTCCAAAAATTCCACTAAACCATTTCTAGAGGAAACCACAACATGAAGAACATCATGAGAACATACGAAGGTTCTCTCCACTACAAGAACCTGACTAACACCACCAACATTGCAACTCCCAACATGGTAGCATCGATACAGGAACTCCCAACCCAAACCTCAAATTTATGGGACAAGTTGAAAAACACTACCACTAGAACTAGGGATTCACCACATAAGCCAAACCCCCAAGACAAGGGTAAACCCATATAAGTAACTCGAACTAAACTACAAACAGGACTTCAATTCCTCAACTCCACAAGACTCAAAAATCTCCAAAACAAGCATGACTGAGAACTGGAACTGATCCGCAAAAAGGGATAATCACACACAATAAAGAACAACTAATTAAAGGCTAACATTTGAAAAAAAACCACCACAATAATTACAAAATAAAAAACCACAAATATTATTACAAAAAAGGGGAACTCACAAGAGTAGAAAAAATTACTAAAGAGAAACCTTAACAATCTCCAATCCAACACTGGAGACAAAAATTGGGCCAAGGTTTCCCATACCCCCAGAGATTCCTAACTACCTGAAAATATTCACTTTGGGGCCTATGGATAGAGATTTGTTGTATTAAATAATATTCTTCCCTGATGATAGGAGATTACTCCCACTAATCAATACTTCTTATTCTTACCATTCTTCTGGTAGATTTTCTCCAGATGGCCCAAATAGCCACATCCACAATAAGACATCGGTGGATTGTGACAAGACGGCTTTGAGTGCCCAAACCAACCGCACTAAAATCACTCCAACGAATGTTCTACCAGATTAAAATTCAAAACAAATGAAGGGAATTCCTCAAAAATATGTTCCTATAGAACACATCTCTCTCCATATGGGAACCTTAATGATTGGCAAGATATATTGGATTTCCAACTGCCTATTCTATGAAAACCATCTCAGCGAAGAACGCTTCATCCACTCTCTTCTCAAATGAAACTTCACTAGATAAGAAGTAATTTTCCTTAATACCTAGATGAATAACCCAAATCAAAATAGGATCTTCCAAATTTTCCTATGATGTTACCTATAAGTAAAAGGAAACAAACTCCTTGAAATGCTCAACATAGGCCTTCATTGTCTGCTGGCCCTGCTAAACACTCAATAGCTCCACCAATTTCTTCACCTTCACCCCCTATGGTATCAACCATCGGATGAAAGGGGTATTAAACACTTCTCAAGTTTTCCCAACTTGCGATGAAAATAGATCAATCACCCTTCATTGATCCAAACTCAAACCATCAAAAAATCCCAGAATATCCTTCACTCTCACCACTTCGGGAGTTCCCAACAACCTAAAGATGCCTTTGACTTTATCAAGATAGTCTGTAACCTATAATAGACCTTGATCACCATGAAAGATCAGAAACAACCAAGACAAACTTGACTCTTTCACCCCACTCGGAGTCTGGATAGGGTCAAAAACTGTAAGAGACTCACTAGAAACCTTGGGGATCTTTCTGGATAGTATTTTATAAATAACACAATAAACACAAAACCAAAATCAACATCAACCTGAAACTTGACCAAAAACAACATATCAATACAAAAAAATGGGCTCTCTAGCCAAACATCATAAACAAAACCAAAACCCACTTTTTCAATAACCACTATTTCTATTCCAATTCCAAAACCTCCTTCTTCCAAGTCCATTTTTCCAAATTCTAAAACCCATTTTCTAATACAACCCATACATAAAATTCCACTCTTATAAAAACTCATGCCCAAAAATCATTTTCCCTTTTCAAAACTAGCTTTTCAAAAATAATTTCCCTTTTGAAATACCTTTTTTCCAAAAACCATTCCCCCCCTTCAATATTAACCCACACCATCCAAAATCATACCAAATCACAACTCATAAAAACATCTGAGATGAGTAACTAGTGTTCATCTATAACCTAGTGACATGGTTAGTGGTACATGCCCCAAGTAATAATCAACAACTAAGAGTTCCTTGAACTACACAATTGGACTCCACATGGATCACTACACTATATGAGATCACAAAATGACATTGGCTCACCTCCATTGTCATTCCCCATCCACACATCCAAAACAAAGTCAAAGACTCAAATCTCGGACTATCCCTAGAAACTTAAGGCTCAGGATGAGAAAGGGTTCATGATGTACTTATCATACCTACCTTCCGAGTCTTGACAGTCCTAATCTCTAATATACCTAACACTCTAATTAATAAGGGTCTACTTTGATACCATTTTGTCAAAAAGTTTAGTCCGTATTCCACCCAACCCAACCTGAGACAAGGCCCAAATGGCGTTCTCGATCCCCACGGGCTGGAAAATAGTGTCAGGCATCAAAATAATCCAATGGGAATGATTTATCCCAATAAATGACCAGGATCAAAATATGAAAAATATCACGTAGCATAACCAATAATAACTTAACATCAATAAATACACAAACCAATCCATATAAAATAACTAATGAATAAACACAAACTGAATACAAAACAAAAACTAAACCACACAACACAATCTTTATGTGACCTCTTGGTCACCACCAACGATAAGACCAACCTACTCCAAAGTAAAATCGAACTAGAAACATGAATATTAAAAATATCTTGGGTCTACTAACACCTAGTTTCATAAGTAGGGGGTGATCTTAAGTAGATCAGTAGGTAATCACCAAAGATTCCATGAATTTCCTTTCTTGAAAAATTCAGCAAACAATAGTTTAAAATACATACAAAAAACAGTATTTTATTCATTTTAAAAAACCAAACATAGATTTACATAAATTCCATTTTTAAACCCACACACGTAGATTTCCTTTTCAAAAATGATTTCACACTCTAAAACCCAGTTCAAAACCAAAACCCAAACACAAATCCATTATAGATTAAAAAAAGGGACTATATATGAAGTAAAGGAAACAAAACAAGTAGATACAAACTAGAAAGTCTAATATACACATATAGTAAAAACAAACTAAAAATATAGATAGTAAATAATGGTAATTTCTTAAACATATATAGAAGTAATCCTTGGACGTACTTAGTTCAAACTCACATGTCAGTGTATAGTGAAACTCCACAGTCAATAAACAACTGGCCTCTCTAAACTAACCAATCCAGTGTCATGCCTCATCAGGCCTCTCAGTAAATATAGGGGGTATAACCTATCTAATTAGGGTTGAAAAGAAACCATCACTCAACCCTATAGATGAAACCCAATAATCACATGATAATAATACATAGTAAAAGATTGTATAGAAACCATAATCCATAGTGTTCTCATACACGATCCAATGGAGGGGAATGTATCCCAGGGTCTAATGGTTTCTAAACAAAATACAAAACCAATAGTGTTCTCATGCACGATCCACTAGAGGGGATCCCATACCAAAGTCTAGTGGTCTTCACACATTAGTAAAGTCATCACAAACACACATGAAAATCCATTTCTTTTACAAGTGCCAATCAGGCCATCATATCATGGGAGTTTCAAAACCCACTTTCCCAAAAATTTTAATATACCAACCATGCCTTCACTCTACCCAAGATTTCAATCAATTTTTCAAAACATTCCAAGATTACCACTGATCCCATACATCACATAAGTTCCAAAATAAATTTCCAAAACATCACAAGATAACAATCGTGCCTCCACATCACTTCACATCAAAACCAATTTTTCAAATACAACGCAAAGTTCAAATCGGTACTTTAACATTTCAAATCCAAAATCCATTCCCAAGCTAAAGTGAAAACATGAAACAACATAAAAAAGAGCCAAACAGGCCTTCATACCAATTATTCACCAAACCATGTCTCAAAATAAAAAATGGGACAAGCTTTAAGAAACATATTTTAAAAATATTTTAAATCCACATGAAGAACCAACAGAACATTTTAAAATTAAGAAACAATTTTGGAAAAAGAAAGAGGTAAGGGAGGATAATACTTTGAAAAACCATGGTTCAAGGAAGGACCAAATTTATCAAGGTGCCAAATGGACCTCAAGAAAACATTAATAACCCACACATTTCCAAAAGTATTGAATGCATCATTTTAAAATCCAAAAACAAATTAAAAATTCAGTTAAGAAAACCCAAACCAACATATAATGATGCTCTTTATATATCCATGAAATCACCCAAAAACCCTTTTTGAAGAAACACCACTTTCTTTTAAACTAACACAACAAGAAAAACATAAGCATCACAATATAAAAGTCAAAAATTTACACATACAACATCCAATTAATAGTCCAACCATATTACCAACACATAACCAAGGGAAACCACCACCCAAGACACCTAATTTTACTTTAAAAGATTAATTGACATTTTATCAAATACCTTATGTGTATTTACATAAATATGTAATTAAATAACCCCTTTCAGAACCATTATAACCCGTTTTACATCATTAAAATAACAAAAAAAATTATACTAACACATCAAAAGAAAGATTATAAAATTTTGAAATCATTAAAGGAAATCTCAAGCATCAAAGGAATGTTTCATAAAGTAAATGGATAGAAACACATACTTCAATGACATATGAACGCAATGAAACTTCGATAAAAGGAAGAACTGAGCCTGAGATAAAATCTACACACACTAACATCCAATTAAAACAACCCAAACATCAACCCTAACCCTTAGGGTTTTCCAAGAGATAACCAACTAAAAAATAACAAGGAACCAAGAGAGGAAAGAGAGAAGAGAAGGAAATTGACCAAAAACTCAAAGAAACATACCTATGAACCTTGAAGGTGCTTCAATGTAGGAAGAGGAGTATGGTATGGAGGTATCCTGGAGCCCCCTAGTGTGCCTAGGTTGAACAAGGGAAGAAAAACCTGAAATAGGTTTAAAACAATGGATGAGAAAGACTAGAATTTCACACTTTTAATGATTAGGGAAACTCGCATGGTTTGGCTGCATGGTTTGAAAAATCGTGCAGAAACTGTGTGTACCCTACTCGAGAAAAAGTGAAACCCTCACGATCTATCCACACAGTCTCCCAAATCATGTTCCGACTGTTATATACGCCACTATCAAAATGCAAATCCTCCCTTAATTCTTTCCACACATTTTTTCATAATTGTTCTCAAGTCATTCACCTGGGCACAGGAACCTGAATCATGTCACACGGTTTACCCTTGACCTAACATGGTTGATCCCAATCCATGCTATAACTATTCATGTCAAACTTTGTAATAAGAAAATGAACTGGAAACAACCTCTATCTTAACAGGATGCACGGTAAACCCCCAAATTGTGCACACAAACCGTGCACAAGCCAAAAATCCACCTAAAACCTCTAAAACTCAAAAATTAAAAATTGGAACTCAATTAGAACCCCTTCCAAAAAAATAAAATATAAGTAAAGAATAAAACAAAATAAATTCCATGTTCGGGTTATGACATTTTTCAATCTCTACCTTTTATAGACTATTATAAATATGTATATAATGAATATATATTATATTAATATCCTGACTTAAATTTTGAACATGGTGGAATAGTGATTAGAATAAAAGGATTATAATTGATAAAAAAAACATACATAAGTATGTATATAGTTTTTTTATATAATAACTATAAATTTAAATTTATTATACAAGAGGTTACAGAACCAACAAATAAATTCAAACTTGTTGTAAAATTTTTGTGTTACAATGTCATTTTTTAATGGGATTATTTATTATTATTATTTTTATGATTAAAATATATGATATATATCTCATAAATCTTATGTATTTTATTATCCTATAGTAATTTATTTATTATAAATTTTTTTTTTCATTTTATCCTCATTAGGAACTGAAGAGACCAAAATAATGTTATCAATAAAAATAGACATTATTTCTCTCTTTGGTTGGGAATCGTTTCCATATATATCCTTATTTCATTTAAATTATTTTCATTAATTAATTTATGATTATAAAAAAATTATTAATTTTATTTTTATAAATTTTTGACTTTCTATAAAATGGTTTAAAAGTAATCTTCTTGTCATTTTATGAACAAGTTACTTTTTACCAAAGGTGTAAATGAAGTCTTTATTTTATCTTACACCTCATTAACAGAATTTACAATGACTGGGACCTATCAATGCTTTTAAGATTCATTTATAATTATCTATATCTATTTTAAAATAAAAAATCCATTTATATTTTTCAATTATTTATATTTTAAATAAGCGATTTCAAAATAAAAAATTTATTTTCCTTAAGAAATGTTCCAGTGATCTTTAAAAGGCATTTTTCATCTATAATAACTTCATTTGATGTTACTTATACTTAAATGGGGATAAAATTATATGAAAACATCCTTATTATTTCTCTGAACGGTTTATTTTTATTGTGATGAAGTATTAATGAAACCCATTTTCTATTACATGGCTTACGTTAAAATGAAATGATAAATGTTTTCATTATATTGAAGCATACATATGAATGGATTAAAATATTTTATGGGTGTTTACATTATATCCCTCAAAAAAATTGGGTAAAGATTATTGTTTTATAAGCTCAAAGTGTACGTGGGAGGTTATCCCAATCCCAAAAAGGTAGTACATGATATGTTATACCCAACTGAAAAATAGGGTACATGGGTTGTTATCTAAAGCCTAAAATTTAATGAATGTCTTGGTTGGTATACTTCAGAAAAGGTTTCAATAATTATGAAAATTTCAAACTTTTTAAGACTATTTTATGACATGGTATTATGATAATGTCATTCTATTATGGATTATGATCTTTGATTCCTTTATGATTCATGGCTTATGAACTACCATGCATTATTCAATAACTCATGATTATGATCTTTGAATTATTGTCTATGGTTCTCAATTATTATGATCAAGTTCACATACCCTTATGCTCATGTTATTCTTAAATTATCATTCATATATCCCTTTTATACCCTTACTTAGAATCTGATATCACCCTTAATGATGTTTCCATTCCACATGATATGAGGTCATGTTTTAAGTATGATATATCTATGAAAGTCCCTAATTGTGAAGAACTAAGTAGAAGATGATTTAGATCTTTTATGTACCATTTGAATATGTTTCCAATTTTAGAAAGACCCTAAAACTTTATGGTTCTATAGTGGATATTAATGATATGTAATGAATATTATTCTAATAAGATGTAATTTTTTTAAATGAAATATTTGTACTGCCTCTATTGGTATCAAAGTAAAGTTTAGTTATTTTTAAAAACTAAGATAATGAAGCTTTAGTGAGAACCCTTTGTATAATCCTACATATAGGGAAAATATTATGTTATTGTAAATAAATGAGTTTGTTTTTCTGAGAAAATACATCCATATCTTGATACAAGTAAGTGGTTGCATCTTTAGAATAGATGCACCTAGGGTTAGCAACTCTGAATGGGGTGATTTGGTATTAATATGCTCATCACTAGTAAATCATAAGTGGGTCTAAGACTATACACCTTGCTAAAAACTCTCTAGGGATATGATTGGGGTTATTAACATTTTATTTATGAATCATTGTGAAGGATTTAAATATATGATGACTGTAACATCTTGTTACCCACTTTTTGGTTATTGTATTCTCTTTAATCATTTTTATCTTTATTTGGATGCATCTTGGGACTCTCAATGATGGAGATTATTTTATAGGGACAATGAACTAAAGTTTATAGATGTATGATTTTTTGAATTAATGGAGTCTGGGTATAAATGTGATAAAGTCTTTGTAGGGTTATCCCTGATTTTAGAGAATTCCAAATTGGTTTTGGATTTTTTTGTGGAAAACTAGTCTTTTCACAGTCTGTAGGATAAATACATGCCATGTAATGGGATTCCACACCATGAAATGTTTGTTGGTTAGAATTCATGAGTTTGGTATACATCATGAAAGTATTTCATGACATGTATTTGGTTCACACCATGTATTGGTAAAATTTGGGTTTTTATAAAAAGGTAATGATTTTATTGGAATTTTCGGCCTTCATGGATTACATGATGTGTAATAGAATTACATGCCATGAAAATAGTACTAGTTTTTCTTTTAAGTAGTTTCATGGATGATTTCTATTTTCATTCATTTTTAGGCTCTTGTCTCTTTACCTAGAGGATCTTAGGGGTGGTTTTAGGGACCTCTTCTCTATCTGGATTGCTTTGTGAAGCGATTGATATCCATTGCAGTTGGGTTGAATCCCTCTGGGTGAATGATCTTTTCTACTTCTTCAATTATTTTTGATTGTGGTCACTTAATTTCATTGAATTTATAAATTCATTTATCTGTTGTAATGAATCTTCTTGAATCCTTCTAGATCCAATTTATAATATTTCTCTAAAGGATAACCTTTGTGTCGTTTGTGGTGCGGCGTGTGAGTTTCTTGAGGTGTGGGTGTTTATTTTTCTTTGGTGGCCCTTTTTCTAAATTTAATCAATTATGATATGTGAGGATATATTCTAGGGCCTCCATTATTATCATTTATTTCTTCCTTTCTAGGGGATTCTGTTGCGGGCATGTGTGACTTGAGTTTGAGGTAAGTGGTTCTGTCTCTAGCCTATGTTAGATGAACTGCATTGATCTAGTTTTATAAATTGATTTATAAAAAAAATTAATGATTGAATGATATGATTTTTGTGTGTGGAAATGATTTTTTGATAAAATATGGTTTTCATCTGGTTTTAGTAAATAAAAAGGGTTTTTCAAAGAATTGTGAAATGGTTTTCTAAAATAGTTTTATGAAATGGTTTTTAAAGAATGTTCTTGATGAATTGGTGTGATAAATTGGTTTTGAAAAATAGAGCACATGGTAATCCTTGGGTACTTAAGTGTAAGGAGTAGTAATAGACCTTATCCATTGATATTGTTAGGGGTTTCACTCATGGGGTGTTCTCCTGCTCCCTAGGAATGTTGTTCTAAGGACTTGATAGATGCTATTGAGAGGTTAACTTTTTGAGTAGTTCCTCTATAGCCTAGATTTTATGCATGTGTCTAGGGTCTTAATGCATGCAAAATTGTCTATATTTGAGGTATGAATTTCTTATCTATCCTAACCTAGTGTGATCCTTAACATGATGTTACTTATGCTTTTGGATTTTACTATCTTAACTTATACTTCCATGGATTTGATATGATATGTGATACATGTTTTTATTTGATTTTATATATATTCTTTGATATATGTATATGAAATGATTTGAAAATTTTTTACCTAATTTATTTTAAAATGTGAAAAAAGGTAAATTAAATGTTTTTTCACGCTTTTGATATAAAAAATACTAAAATGTATACCATGTCTTGTTTTATTTAAAGTTTATAATGTTTAGATTATTATAGAGAGACTGTTTATAGAATAAATGGGAGGAATCCTACTAAGCCTATAAGCTCATACCCAAAGAACCCATTCTGTGGTGCATAGAACTTTATATGTATTTTTATGTAGGGAAAAAAAGGATCTATAGTGAGGCAATGAGGTTTTTTAGAATATGAGTTTGGGTAGCTAGTGGTTAGATAGTGGGAGTTTTTCCATGCCATCACATGGAGTTGTCAGTTTTCTATTTTAGTTATCCTTAATGTTGGACCGGTTCTTTGTGATTTTTTGATTGCTTTTGTGTTGTATCGTTTTCACAATCTTCTTTCAGTTATGGAATGTATTTATTTATTTTGATTCTTCTCCCTGTTATATATATATATATATATATTCCATGTTTTTAGTTCATTTTTCATAAAATAATTCCCTCTTAGCAATGTTTTATGCTCGTGTTCCAGTCGCCATCCCATAAGGATCATGAATTCCCTTCGGGTATGTCGAAATTCATGTTGGGTACCAGTTTGAGAGGGTATCTAGGATGTTTAGTCATATTTTGGTATCAGAGGTGGTTTTTTATTAGGATTCCCTATCTTGGGACTTTTAGTATAATGGATATAGGATAGTTGGGACTTGAGAGGTAGTTTGTGGTGAGTGTCTATCCATCTCTTACCATGACAAGACTCAAATTACCATGTGATGTTGCGATGTGTTTCTCATGTTTTGAGTTATTGACCTTAATCTTAGTTTTTTATTATGGTTTTCTAGTATAAACTAATAATATTCTATTGTCTCATCATTTATTTTGTTTTGGTATGCATCAGTATGCCTCCAAGATGTCTCCCATGGGTTCCTTTAGAGGGTGCAATAGATGCTTCTCAATGGAATCCACCTCTAGATCAGAATCTTATTGAGGCTATCATACGGGTAGTTCTTCTTGTTGGCCAGAATGTACCACAAGTATAGAACACTATATTTGGGTTACATCCAAAAGTTGTAGGAGATAGAGATAGATCACGGGAGTTCTTGTGCCAGAAAACACAATCCAAAAGGGTACGAATGATGTAACGCCCCAAGATTTTATGAAAAATATTCTTTTTAATTTCATTAATGTCTTGTGTTGTACGCTACAACAAAAGAAGCTTTCACAATACGCATCCTTGACTTTCCTTCCATTACACGCAATCGCGACCTTCCACGATAGCGTGTGTTGTACGCAACACCAAGTTTCGCTAAACAACGATATGCTATTAAGATATTATTAAAACTAGCAGTTATGAATAGTAATAACCACTTTTTGAAATTTTGTAAATTTTATTTTTCAAAATGGACATCATTTATGGATTCGGAATATCGAAATTAGCTTAGGTTGAAATTTGGTGATTTTCGGATAACTTTCATATTTTGATGAATAGTGAAAATTACTAAATTTTAATTAAAAACAACTTTTTCAATCAAAACAATTAATAGTAATAAATTATTAATTTGAGTGGTTTTAAAGTATATTTAGAATATATTTTTACAATTTAATACAATGTTGGTCAATGGATGTAATTTGACATTTAAACCAGTTATAAACAAGTGTCAATCTTTTGATATTTATTATCTCTTAAAAACACGCCTTTTGTTTAGACGACGGGAGTTAATTTTTAAATTAATTAATGCAACTGATATGTTTTGAATTTGGTAAAATAGAAATCATTTTTGAGTTCATAATATCAAATATAGCTTAGGCCTAATTTTTGGTACTTTTCTGAAAACTTTCAATTTTTGATGAATAGTGAAACCACTAAGTGGTAGGTTAAAAACTGAATTTTGCATAAAACTTAATTTTACCACTTCTGTGAATGGAATTTCGAAAATCCGAGAGACACGGTTAATATCAAGGACTAAAATGTGGTTCAATGAGATGAAAATAATTTTTTGGTGAATAGTAACTTTTTACTTTTTTTACCGCGGTTAATAGTAAATAGGGTAACTAAGGGTAAATATGATATTAATATTACCCTAACACATGTCCTAATTCTATTGGACAAGTTTAATTCGACCAAAAACAAACTTAGGAATAAAATATGACCATTTAGGCCCACTTGGATTAGATTAGGACATTTATTATTAATTTATTTAAAGAAGGGTTAAAATAGTTAAAATCAAAGTTTAATAAGTAAATCATTTTTAATATGGGGTTATACATAAGATAAATTCGACTATAAATATTCATTAGAAACCTAAAAATATTTCCTACATAATGGTATTTTATTTGTAATTTTTAGACATTAAATAATTTAATTTATTTATGACACAATGATGATGCAGTAATTATCTTATTAATGAAATATTGATATAATTGATGTTATAAACACCAAACTAAATGTAATTTGAGACTTTTTATGAATTCCACTAATTTTCTAGGTTACTATGATATATTAGTGTTGATTTAATCAACTTGGTTAGAACATATAATTCTGTTATGACTTTCACAAAAATCATATATCAAATAGTGTCAAAATTGACACAAAATAGTTTTTAAATCAAATATTATATTATTAATTGTTATTTTATTCCTAAAAATCTAAGGTTCGGCCAAATTACTTAGATAAGGATATATATATTAATAATAAACAATTTGGGGTTCGTTTGGCATGTTATAGTAAGTGTATTAACCATATAGTGAAAGAAAACAAAAAGACACGGTAAAAGTTAAATTAATTAACTTAGAGTTAAATCTAATTGATAAGGTTAAAATAATACCCTAAACTTGTCTAAATCCTATTGGTTGATAGGATTTCGACCCATCCCCACTTTAGCTTCGAAATAAGACCCTTTGGAACCATTATAAACCGATTTTGACTTTAATATAAAATAATATTTTGAGATATTCCTAAGGTGCCCCTCTCCTCCCTTATAAAAGGGCACCTCCTCCCCCTCCTCCTCACACCAAATTGAGAACTCAAGCTCGGCCAACCCCTGCCATTTTCTCCTCTCCACTTCCCTAGAATAATCCTAGAGGTCCTGGTCTCCTTGAAAGACCAATATTAGTTCCCTAAGTGGAGGATTCAAAGAAGCGTTCCAAAGAAGAGGTAATATCCATTACCGATCTTTCCAATTTCTTTCTTTTTCAACTTCTTCTTCTTTAGTTGTTTCATGATAAAGTAATAACATCAGTATTACTTACATACTGATATGTTATTATAAATATGAAACAACCCTAATTCACCTTCTATCCATCCTATGGAAAAATGAAATCACCGCGCGTGCGTACGTACGGAATACCGTCTCCACGCCGTGGTGTAATCTATTTTCCACCATTACCTTACAAGGATGGGTATAATGGTGTAATGAGTAACTATATATGATTATTATAAAGTGATATTGATACTGAAATAGTCTACATACACTTCAACATAATTCCAGGACCATGGGAACGATATCATCGCTCGTGCGTACGTACGGAATACCGTCTCCACGACGCGATGAGATTCATTCTCAATGATTAACCATTCATGAATGATTATAAAGTATATATAATAAGTACTAATGAAATATATGACATAATAATGATACTGGATTTATGTAAATTTATATGTATGTCATCTACTTAATTCCATTCACTTCAATAAGGAAACGAAAACAGTGTTCATGCGTACGTACGGACTACCGTCTCCATGAACGGTGTATTTCATTCCATTTATCGATATTATATATATATATATATATTCTGAATATATATTATATATAAATCATGTTTTAAATTCTGTATATAAGTAATCATGGTCCAAGTAATCATATTAATAATTACAAGTTAAAAACACGAACGACAAATGAGACGATTTTACCCAAAACGCTACTTTAACATGAATTTACAAAAGAACAGGTAATATAAAGTCATAATTGGACCATATATGATATAATAACAATGAATATGATTCTGGAATAAGTCAATAACATGATTTAAATCATTATACAGGAGGTTCGGACACTTACAAAGCAAGTCGGACCTAAGGTAAGGGAAATATCACAATCTCATTTTTATCCGAGATTGTTTATTCGTAAGTAATTACTGGGGTGTATTTTATCATCCACCTACATGTTCCCTCAATATGTAATATTATTTCCATCCTTCTACAATAGTTTATATCCAATTTTACCCTTCGGTGAGTTTTAGTAAAAGATATGAAAGGAATCTTTTGTCGTTTTTCGTACGAGGTACTTTTTGACTTTTCCGACAAAAGTACGAAGAATGTTTTTTTTAACTTATACGGCATGAATGGATTTCTAAAAAATTATTTCCAAGAAGCTTCCTTTTCAAGTATTCAAGTTTATTTTTAATCAACTTCTTTTATTTTAAAGTCGTATGACATGTTATGAAAGGAAAAATGTTTTTGAAGTAGAAAGGATATTTTCCTCAAGAATGGAGTTCAAGTACTTTATCAAAATTATTTTCCATCTAAGATAATAAAATGGTTCTGTTTTTATCCCTATTATTACATGGATTTGATTATGTTGTGATGGAAATATTTTTATGAATTCCTTTATCTTATATGAATTGTTTTATGATGTCATGTTGTTTAAGAATCCCATTTTTATTACATGGGTTATGCGATGATGTATGATTTATGATTATGTGGCACACATAAGAAAGGATTCATTATAAGATGGGTGGGACCTATATCTCCCTCCAATGCATTGGGTAAAGATTTTATATCTCATGAGATAGACATGGCTGGAATGGTAGGTTATACCGGTTTAGTGAAACAGGACTGAAACGAGGGTTACTCGATTCAGAAAGGGACTTTGTCCACTAAGATAGTCTTGGCAATGAGTCTTGACTAACAAGAAATGATTCTCTATGATTATGTGTGAATGCCACAAAGTTTCATGTTTTAAGTTATGATTATTGTGATTACATTTCACTGCCATGATTTATCCCATGTTATGAAATTATGCTCTCTTTTGCAGGTTAAGATTTCCAAAAGTTATGTTCTTATGAAATATGATGTGATTGATTTTTCTTTTATTTACCCTTACTGAGCATTTGAGCTCACTCTTTTATGTTTTCTTTTCCCCAGGATATAAAGAAAGGTTTTAGGTTAAAAAAAAAGAAGATCTTTATGGGAGATGTTGAAGATCTTTCACCACGATTAGAAGATTTTATTCCGAGTTTCCAAAGACACTAAACTATTACGATCCTTGTGTGTGTGTTTTTGTTATGTACTAAGTATTCCGCAAAAGTAATGTAATGTCCATGTACGTCAGGCTCCGGGTCTCTACAGTTGGTATCAGAGGAAAGTTTTAGTCAACCTTTGGAAACTAGGATGCGAAAACGTTAGTGAGATCCCTAGAGATATTTCTAAGGTATGTCTAGGGATGTCCCTAGGGATAAGTATACGTATAGGTTATAGTAATAGAATTACACTAACGATCATAGAATTAAACCTAAGATTTTGGATATTGAAGGTACTCCCCCTTTATTATGTTGTTTTCCCTAGCATGATTTCTGCCTCTCACACTATTCTTTTTGGGTTTTAGACGATGGCTGGAACCCGAAGGAACCGTGTTGATCAATGCAATGGACAATGCAATGATTGCCCTCCTGAACAAACAAATGTTATGGGAGATGGAGTGCAAAATCTTATTGCTATACTTACAGAAGCTATGAATCATTCTGGACTTCCAAATGAGCAGAGAAGGGAACAATATTCTATTGAGTCCTTCATGAGGCAACGTCCACCTTCTTTCAGTGGGTCTTCTGATCCACTTGTGGCTGAACAATGGATCAGTACTATTGAAAAGATATTTTCAGTTCTTCAATGTTCTGAACATGATAAAGTCATCTTAGCAGTATATCGTTTGGAAGGTGAAGCTGATCAATGGTGGAATCTTATCAAGAATACGAGTCCAATAGATGAAATTGAGTCCATGGAATGGGACGAGTTCAAGAACTTGTTTTTCAGTAAGTACTTCCCTCGTATTCTTCGAACAAAGATGGAGAAAGAGTTTCTTGAACTGAAGCAAAGGGACGATGAATCTGTTGGTACCTATGAAGCAAATTTTATAAGACTTGCAAGGTATGCTTCTGGAATTATCATCCAACCTGAAAGTAAAGTTGATCGATTTTTCAGTGGCTTAAAACCAAGTCTTCGAAGGGCATTGGCTATAAGAGACTTCAGTAGCTATGAAGAAATTGTGCGTTGTGCTATCAAGGTAGAAATGGAAGTTGGTGTTACATATCCATCTCAGGGTTTTGACAAGAAACGAAAGATGGAGTTCAAGGAGAAATCTCAGAATAATGGTGAAAAGAAGATGAATGTTTCCTTATGCACAAATTGTGGAAAGAAGCATGGTGGAGATTGTCTTAAAGGGACTAGAAAATGTTTTAAGTGTGGAAAAGAAGGTCATCGAGCAGCTGAGTGTCGAAGTAATGGAAAAAGGGTTTCTAATGATGTGAATAAAGCAAACACTGCAGAGAACGCACCGCCAACACTTCAATGCTTCAAGTGCAAGGAAATGGGGCATTATGCTAATAATTGCCCTAATCCAAGGGTTAGTGATGATCAACATGAGCAACCACTGAAGGCAAAGGACAAAGGGAAATCACATGCGATCACTATTGGAAATGTTGAATATGACAACGATGTGGTGGAATGATTAAGTGTTTATGTAATGGGATTCCAAAATAATGTTGTATCATTGAGTATTGAAATATTTATTGATGTGGTATTCAAAGTGATTGAGATATTTTTTGGAAATAAGATGATATGCGCATAATGAAGACGAGAAAATGAAATGTTTAATAGTATTCATGAGCTCATGATTGATATAAGGACTAAGTGATATCATGGTTTGAGTATATAGAATTTTGAGGATTTTGGTATGTGGAAAGTGTTAACTTTTAACTGCACTCATGTTTTCACTAAGGTATTCAAGAGAATACACGATTAAGGACTTTGAATGTTTGGAATGTGACCAACAAGACATATCTTATGATATGTGGGGATCAACGACAGTATTAAATCTCTGGTAATCGTTGTCACTATATTATGAGAGTGGACTGCAGTATTATGTATAAGCCTAAAGATTAGACTGGATTATGTTGGACATAAGTTAGTATTGTTTAAGGATAGAAGATTTTCGATATTATTGATGGGATGTTATAGTAACGTAGTTTTAGAAAAGGACAACCTGCAGGACGGGCGACAGTCCATCGCTTCGGACAAGGCTGTAGGAATCGAACCCACAACCGAAGTGCGACTGGCCTTTATCACCTACCACTGACCTACAGGAAGTCCCTGTTTAGTAGAAACTAGTGTTATTATATTAAGCAGTATGATATATGAAGTATAAGCCCATTTTAGGAACCATATATGATTAATCCCACTATAGATCGACTTATGTATATAAATTTTGCTAACCTTTTGAGACAGATGGAATGACCCGTCATTCTATCACATGATCTGCTAACACTTCACGAATAACAAATTCAACTTCATTTATTTAAGAGATGAAGTGGAAATTGTTCAAGGCACGAACAACAGTGAGATTGTACCAAAATAAAGTAAGTATTTATTCTAAGAAAATTTTCAACTTTAGGGAAATGATCTTAAAAACCAAAAATGTTGTCCTAGTGATCTTATACCTGATGAATCAGATGGTACCTTATATCATCACAAATCTATGGATTTGTGATTACTGGCTTTTCCATAGCCATGTTCTCTACCACTCTCCATCAGAACATGATGGTTAGATTTTTCTTCCATATCCATATTTTCACCTATGTGGAAACCCAGTGATTAGTTTATTTGGGTAATCGTTACATTTCATACTTTAGTTTTTAAAGCCATGTTTTGGTATTCCTTTTTACGATGTGGGTTTCTATCAAAGAAAATTTTGAATAGTAAACCATTTATAACCCCGACGAATTTCGAGGGCGAAATTCATTTTAAGGGGGGTAGAATGTAACGCCCCAAGATTTTATGAAAAATATTCTTTTTAATTTCATTAATGTCTTGTGTTGTACGCTACAACAAAAGAAGCTTTCACAATACGCATCCTTGACTTTCCTTCCATTACACGCAATCGCGACCTTCCACGATAGCGTGTGTTGTACGCAACACCAAGTTTCGCTAAACAACGATATGCTATTAAGATATTATTAAAACTAGCAGTTATGAATAGTAATAACCACTTTTTGAAATTTTGTAAATTTTATTTTTCAAAATGGACATCATTTATGGATTCAGAATATCGAAATTAGCTTAGGTTGAAATTTGGTGATTTTCGGATAACTTTCATATTTTGATGAATAGTGAAAATTACTAAATTTTAATTAAAAACAACTTTTTCAATCAAAAAAATTAATAGTAATAAATTATTAATTTGAGTGGTTTTAAAGTATATTTAGAATATATTTTTACAATTTAATACAATGTTGGTCAATGGATGTAATTTGACATTTAAACCAGTTATAAACAAGTGTCAATCTTTTGATATTTATTATCTATTAAAAACACGCCTTTTGTTTAGACGACGGGAGTTAATTTTTAAATTAATTAATGCAACTGATATGTTTTGAATTTGGTAAAATAGAAATAATTTTTGAGTTCATAATATCAAATATAGCTTAGGCCTAATTTTTGGTACTTTTCTGAAAACTTTCAATTTTTGATGAATAGTGAAACCACTAAGTGGTAGGTTAAAAACTGAATTTTGCATAAAACTTAATTTTACCGCTTCTGTGAATGGAATTTCGAAAATCCGAGAGACACGGTTAATATCAAGGACTAAAATGTGGTTCAATGAGATGAAAATAATTTTTTGGTGAATAGTAACTTTTTACTTTTTTTACCGCGGTTAATAGTAAATAGGGTAACTAAGGGTAAATATGATATTAATATTACCCTAACACATGTCCTAATTCTATTGGACAAGTTTAATTCGACCAAAAACAAACTTAGGAATAAAATATGACCATTTAGGCCCACTTGGATTAGATTAGGACATTTATTATTAATTTATTTAAAGAAGGGTTAAAATAGTTAAAATCAAAGTTTAATAAGTAAATCATTTTTAATATGGGGTTATACATAAGATAAATTCGACTATAAATATTCCTTAGAAACCTAAAAAGCTTTCCTACATAATGGTATTTTATTTGTAATTTTTAGACATTAAATAATTTAATTTATTTATGACACAATGATGATGCAGTAATTATCTTATTAATGAAATATTGATATAATTGATGTTATAAACACCAAAATAAATGTAATTTGAGACTTTTTATGAATTCCACTAATTTTCTAGGTTACTATGATATATTAGTGTTGATTTAATCAACTTGGTTAGAACATATAATTCTGTTATGACTTTCACAAAAATCATATATCAAATAGTGTCAAAATTGACACAAAATAGTTTTTAAATCAAATATTATATTATTAATTGTTATTTTATTCCTAAAAATCTAAGGTTCAGCCGAATGACTTAGATAAGGATATATATATTAATAATAAACAATTTGGGGTTCGTTTGGCATGTTATAGTAAGTGTATTAACCATATAGTGAAAGAAAACAAAAAGACACGGTAAAATTTAAATTAATTAACTTAGAGTTAAATCTAATTGATATGGTTAAAATAATACCCTAAACTTGTCTAAATCCTATTGGTTGATAGGATTTCGACCCATCCCCACTTTAGCTTCGAAATAAGACCCTTTGGAACCATTATAAACCGATTTTGACTTTAATATAAAATAATATTTTGAGATATTCCTAAGGTGCCCCTCTCCTCCCTTATAAAAGGGCACCTCCTCCCCCTCCTCCTCACACCAAATTGAGCACTCAAGCTCGGCCAACCCCTGACATTTTCTCCTCTCCACTTCCCTAGAATAATCCTAGAGGTCCTGGTCTCCTTCAAATACCAATATTAGTTCCCTAAGTGGAGGATTCAAAGAAGCGTTCCAAAGAAGAGGTAATATCCATTACCGATCTTTTCAATTTCTTTCTTTTTCAACTTCTTCTTCTTTAGTTGTTTCATGATAAAGTAATAACATCAGTATTACTTACATACTGATATGTTATTATAAATATGAAACAACCCTAATTCACCTTCTATACATCCTATGGAAAAATGAAATCACCGCGCGTGCGTACGTACGGAATACCGTCTCCACGCCGTGGTGTAATCTATTTTCCACCATTACCTTACAAGGATGGGTATAATGGTGTAATGAGTAACTATATATGATTATTATAAAGTGATATTGATACTGAAATAGTCTACATACACTTCAACATAATTCCATGACCATGGGAACGATATCATCGCTCGTGCGTACGTACGGAATACCGTCTCCACGACGCGATAAGATTCATTCTCAATGATTAACCATTCATGAATGATTATAAAGTATATATAATAAGTACTAATGAAATATATGACATAATAATGATACTGGATTTATGTAAATTTATATGTATGTCATCTACTTAATTCCATTCACTTCAATAAGGAAACGAAAACAGCGTTCATGCGTACGTACGGACTACCGTCTCCATGAACGGTGTATTTCATTCCATTTATCGATATTATATATATATATATATATATTCTGAATATATATTATATATAAATCATGTTTTACATTCTGGATATAAGTAATCATGGTCCAAGTAATCATATTAATAATTACAAGTTAAAAACACGAACGACAAATGAGACGATTTTACCCAAAACGCTACTTTAACATGAATTTACAAAAGAACAGGTAATATAAAGTCATAATTGGACCATATATGATATAATAACAATGAATATGATTCTGGAATAAGTCAATAACATGATTTAAATCATTATACAGGAGGTTCGGACACTTACAATGCAAGTCGGACCTAAGGTAAGGGAAATATCACAATCTCATTTTTATCCGATATTGTTTATTCGTAAGTAATTACTGGGGTGTATTTTATCATCCACGTCCATGTTCCCTCAATATGTAATATTATTTCCATCCTTCTACAATAGTTTATATCCAATTTTACCCTTCGGTGAGTTTTAGTAAAAGATATGAAAGGAATCTTTTGTCGTTTTTCGTACGAGGTACTTTTTGACTTTTCCGACAAAAGTACGAAGAATGTTTTTTTTAACTTATACGGCATGAATGGATTTCTAAAAAATTATTTCCAAGAAGCTTCCTTTTCAATTATTCAAGTTTATTTTTAATCAACTTCTTTTATTTTAAAGTCGTATGACATGTTATGAAAGGAAAAATGTTTTTGAAGTAGAAAGGATATTTTCCTCAAGAATGGAGTTCAAGTACTTTATCAAAATTATTTTCCATCTAAGATAATAAAAGGGTTCTGTTTTTATCCCTATTATTACATGGATTTGATTATGTTGTGATGGAAATATTTTTATGAATTCCTTTATCTTATATGAATTGTTTTATGATGTCATGTTGTTTAAGAATCCCATTTTTCTTACATGGGTTATGCGATGATGTATGATTTATGATTATGTGGCACACATAAGAAAGGATTCATTATAAGATGGGTGGGACCTATATCTCCCTCCAATGCATTGGGTAAAGATTTTATATCTCATGAGATAGACGTGGCTGGAATGGTAGGTTATACCGGTTCAGTGAAACAGGACTGAAACGAGGGTTACTCGATTCAGAAAGGGACTTTGTCCACTAAGATAGTCTTGGAAATGAGTCTTGACTAACAAGAAATGATTCTCTATGATTATGTGTGAATGCCACAAAGTTTCATGTTTTAAGTTATGATTATTGTGATTAAATTTCACTGCCATGATTTATCCCATGTTATGAAATTATGCTCTCTTTTGCAGGTTAAGATTTCCAAAAGTTATGTTCTTATGAAATATGATGTGATTGATTTTTCTTTTATTTACCCTTACTGAGCATTTGAGCTCACTCTTTTATGTTTTCTTTTCCCCAGGATATAAAGAAAGGTTTTAGGTAAAAAAAAAGAAGATCTTTATGGGAGATGTTGAAGATCTTTCACCACGATTAGAAGATTTTATTCCGAGTTTCCAAAGACACTAAACTATTACGATCCTTGTGTGTGTGTTTTTGTTATGTACTAAGTATTCCGCAAAAGTAATGTAATGTCCATGTACGTTAGGCTCCGGGTCTCTACAAATGAACCTCAATAGAAAGAGGACTTGCTAGATGATATTGATCAGATATTTTACTTTTTTAATATACCTAATAGTATTAAGGTGAATTGTATGGATTTCATACTTGAGGGTCCTAGAAAAATATAGTGGGATTCTATGGTATAGGCATATAGTCATCTGGGCTTGTAATGAAAGGGTTTCAAGACTATTTTCTTTCAGTAGTTTTATCCCAAGTTGTTGATGATGAAAAAGTATCTAGAGTTACTCTATTTATATCAGGAAGAGATTTTGGTTTATTCATACACTAATCAGTCTTTTGGGGTATATTTTTTCACTACATTTAGTAAATAATGACTAGATAAAGGCTCAGAAGTACCAGTGGGTTTTATGGCCGGATATCAGATCACATGTATTTATACTAAATATTCCGGCCTATAAAAATAAAATAGGCATATATATGATGTTTGAGATAAATATGTAAGGTAATATTGGTTATTCTACCCCTTCTCTTCCACCCAGTGGTAGCTTTAGTGGCATATAGGGGGGAAGAGGAAGTGACAAGATCATCGCAAGAGTAGTGGGGTGGTTCTAAATGGTAGGCCTCCTCTTCACCTTTAGTTACATCTTTTAGTGTTCCCTAGACTTTATATCAGTGTGGCAAGGTCAAACACACCCATTTTTCTTTTCTGGCACCTACAAAGATGTGTAATAGTTGTAGGAATAATGGTCATATGCAACATTTATTTCTTCTAATTTCTATTCCTCATTATGATCAGGGATTGTCAACTCCAAAGGACACTAAAACATATTCAGATGCCTCAAATACTACAAGGATCTTGCCACATGCCTTAGAAGTGAAGCACCTTTATGAAATAGTTGAGTTTCCAGTGAAGGTAGACACAGGTCCCGTGATAGTGAGAGGTACCATCTTTATTGTATCTTGACTAGCAATTTCATTATTTGTTACATGTTCTTCACACTAATTTATATCTATTCATTTTATTAATATGATTAAACTTCCAACAGAGCTCATTTCCTTTATTATGGATTTAGTGACACCTCTTGGGAAGAGGATAGAGCAGGGGTTTTAGTGTTCTTCTGAACCATTGATAGATAATGTGCAGTTAGTTTGTTATTTTATTATTCTTGACCTAAATCTATTTTATGTCATCATCGGGATAGATTGGATTGTTTCTTATCTTGTTGAGGATGATTTTTATCATTGTAATGTCTCATTTCTTAAAGTCTATGGGAGACCAAAATTGATTTAGGAAGAGTTGAATCTGATGTCTAGTCATTCAAGACCCTCCTTCCCAGATATCAGGAGTTTTTTTTCTATTATAGAATTTTAACCTGATGAAGTTTATTCTATTTTTGATCTCCATACTATTGTTTGGGATTTTCATAACATTTTTTTGGATTATTTCTCTAAGATTCTTCTATAAAGGTAGGTAGTGTTCAGGATTGACCTGGTTCTAGGTACGCGTCTGATTTCAATACCATTATATCTTATGGAACTAGTGGAACTAAAAGATCTCAAGATTAAATTTGATGATTGAATGGAAAAGGTTTTTGTTCAACCTAGTTTTTTACCTTGGGCCTTTCTAGTGCTCTTTTCCATGAATTAAAATGGTTTACTCCGATTTTTTATGTACTATCAAAAGCCAAACTAGGTAATGGTTAAGAAAAATTATGCTTTGCTTCATGTAGAGGATTTTTTTGGTCAATTAAATAAAGTAAAGTGGTTTTCAAAGATTGATCGTCGGTCGAGTTATCATCAACTTAGATTTTGGTATTCTGGTATATCAAAGATGGATTTCTAGAGTATGTATGTCCATTATGAATATCTTGTGATGTATTTTTCTCTGAATAATGCTCCAAATTTTTTTATAAATTTGATGAATCAAATATTCCATCATTATCTCGACAATTTTTTGATAGTGTTCATGGATTCTATTTTGGTTTATTTAGGATCCAAGAATGAGCACAAGAACTATTTGATTTTGTTTCTATAAATCCTAAGAAGTCGCCATTTATATGGAAGTATTTTGAAATGAAATTTATAGATTCAATAATTTAAGATCTTCTGTAACATTATTTTTGAGCATGGATTATTAGTTTATCTTGAGAAGGTGAAGGTTTTTTTGTCTTGGGAAGAGCCGCAAAATATCTTTGAGATTCAAAGATTCCTTGGTGTTGCAGGATACTACTAATGGTTTGTCAAGGATTTCTCAAATTTTTTGTCACCTTTGACTTATCTTAAAAGGAAATGATTGAAATTTATAAGGAATGAAAAGTGTTAGAATTATTTTGATGAGATGAAATAACTTCTGACATCATCTCTTATTCTAATATTACATAAGCCTGGTAATAGGTATATGATTTTTTTAATATTTTAGTGATTATTTGGGTTGTATGATTATGTAGGATAGTCATGTAGTAGCTTAAAACTCACTTCATCTTTGAATGCATGAGAATAATTACCCCACTCATGATTTAGATCTTTCCATTATTATTCATGTGTTTAAGTTTTAGTGGCACTATTTTTTTAGGGAGATGTTCATTGTATTTCCTAACCATAAGATTCTAAGCTATATCTCTTATCATTAATACTTTAACCTCATATAGAGATGATGGGAGAAATACCTTCAGATGTTTGAATTTGATATCACCTACACCCCAGGGAAGGGGAATGTCATTGAAAATAATCTTAGAAGGAAATTATCATCACAGACTATTCTGGAATTGAAGGAGGAGTGGAACCTTATGGGGATTTTTTCTCAATTGCACATAAATTATCAATAGGATGCTTCTAGTGTGGTACTAACTAGTGTTTATATATAATTATATCTCCTTGAGTCTATTCTATAGAGTTAGAAGTAATACAATGAGTTCAGAAGAATTCAAGAAACCTTTTATGGTGGGGATATGTATCCCACTACTACACCTACCAACAAATAACTGTAGATCATTTGAAACCTTTTGTTTTTTTCTAAACTCTTCCAATGCCAATTTGTAAATGATATGAGGTATTCATGGATTTTTTTGAATTACCAAATACTCCCTAACATAATAATTCTATTTGGTTGGTTATAGATCAGTTGAAAATTTTATCTCATTTTATTCTAATCAAGTATACCACACAAGTTAAAGATCTGGGTAATTTGTATGTATAGTATATTGTGAGGTTACATGGGGTTTTTTGTACGGTTTTTTTAAACATGGATCCTAGGTTTTGTTTGAAGTTCTAAATGAGTCTCCAGGAGGTGATAGGGAATTATTCCAGATTGAGTAAAACTTATCATCCATGAATTGATAGTCATATGGAGAATGCTATTTAGATCATGGAGGATATACTGTGTGAATATGTCTTGGATTTTGGTGATCATGGGATATCCATTTAGGACTGATTTATTTTTCTTATAATAAAAGTTATCAGTCATTTATAAGAATGACTCCCTTCGAGGCCATGTATGGTCACCTATGTAGGTCACCTATTTGTTGGGAAGGGGTGGGAGAAGCATCTTTTGTGCGATCGAATCTTGTTCAAGAGACATCAGCGAGGATTCAAGATATACATAAGTTACTAGTTATAGTGTAGAGTTTATAGAAATATTATAAAGATTAGCGGTGTCATCCTTCAAAGTTTTACATAGGTGATCGTGTTTTCTTGATATTTTATCCTTAATTGGGTTATATTCAGCTTGGAAAATAGGGGAATTTGGATCTAAGATATATTGGACCATTTGAGATCATTGGGCGGCTTATTCGGATTGCTTATCGGTTGGGATTTTCGATTCAATTGATGGGAATTCATGATATTTTCCACATATTATAGCTTAGTAAATATCATCTGGATTTCTATCACATTATGATATGGGGAGAGATTGAGTTAGAGATATATATTTGAGTTTTGGAGAAACCAGCGAAGATCATTGATTCTAAAGTGAAATTATTGCATGGGAAGTCGATTCCATTGGTTATAGTGTTATGGAGGCATGAATCAAATTCTAATGAGACTTGGGAGAACTATTCATTGATGAGGGATCAATGGACTCACCTATTTTCTATACATCATTCTTCCATATGACTTCTTGAGGATAGAAAGTCTTATGGTGTGGAGTTTGTAACATCCCACTACCCACTTTCATGTAATTCCCTTCTCTTTATTCATTTTCTTCTTTATTTGGGTGTATCCTGAGAATCCTGAGGATGGAGAGCATTTGCTGGGTTAAATAACCTAAAGTTTAGGGATGTATTTTCGTTATAATTAATTAATAATAGGTATAAATGTTTAAAGTATTTGTAGGGTTCCCCTTGAGTTTATAGAATGGTGGAGCGGTTTTGGTGTTTTCTACTGGAAACTAGTCTTTTCACAGTCTACAAGAGAAATTCAAACCTTGTAATGGGATTACACATTGTGTAATTTTTATCAGGTAAAATTCATGGGTTTGGTACACAATTTTAAATGATTACATTTCATGTATTTGTTTCATTCCATATATTGGTAAAAGTTGGGTTTTTATAAAAATTTAGTGTTTTCTAGATGTTTTTAGCCATTGTGTATTACATGAGGTGTAATGGAATTAAACACCCTGTAAATAGAGTGAGTTGTTTTTTAAGGGTTTTTCATGGATAATTTCTATTTTTATTCATTTTCAGACTACTAGATCATGACCTAGAAGCTCTCAGGGGTGATTTTGGGGACCTCCGATCCATCTGAATCGCTATGTTCAACAATTGATCTCTATTACAGTTGGGTTTCATCTCTCCTAGTGAGAGATAATTTCTTCTTATTTGTTTATTTTTATCATGGTAGCATAATTTTGTTGCATTTATAAATCTATTTATCTATTATGATGATTCTTCTTGATTCTTTCTTGAATTGTTGTGTGATCTTTCTCTGGAGGCTAATCTTTATTTTGGTTGTGATATGGCATGTTATTTTCTTAAGGTATGGGTGTTTCTTCCTCTTTTCATAACATTTTTATAAATTGAATCAATTATAAGTTTTGAGGAGTGATTCTAGGCCCTCCATTTTTTCATTGAGTTCTTCCTTGTTGGTGGATTTTGTTTTGAGTGTGTGTGACCTAAGTTTAAGGTAGGTGGTTCTGTCTCTATCCTATGATGAATGAAATACATTTCTCTAGTTTTATAAATTTATTTATAAATTAAATTAAATGATTTATTTATTTGATTTTTGTGTGTGGAAATTATTTTTTATAAAATCTAGTTTTCACCTAGTTTTGGTAAATAAAAAGGGTTTTCCAAATCATTATGAAATGGTTTTCTAAAATGGTTTTCAAAGAATGTACTTGATGAAATTTTTAAATGAATTGTTTTAGAAAAATAAATAACATTGGATAAATTGGTACTTATGCGGAAAGAGTAGTAATAGGCCCCATCTCTTGCTACTATTGGGTGGTTCACTCATGGGGTGTTCTCATACTCCCTATGCATATTGTTCTGGGGAAATGATAGACACTATTGGGAGGTTCACTTTCAGGGGTGTTCATATGCTTCTTATATTCAATGAATATGTATATGGGCTTTATGTTCCCATGATTTTCTATGTTAGGGGTATGAGTGTCCTAACTATCATGACCTAGTGTGATCCTTAGTGTGATGTTACCTGTGATTTTGGATTGTATTGTATTAAATTGTACTTCCATGGATTTGATATGATATGTGATACATTATTTTATTTTATTTGATATATATTATTTTATATATGTATATAAAATTATTTGAAATTGTTTTAACTGATTTATTTTGAAATGTGGGGAAAAGGGAAATTAAATTTTTTCCATTCTTTTGATATAAAAACTTCTAAAATTTATATCATGCCTTGTTTTATTTAAATTTGAGTATGTTAAGATTATTTTATAGAGAATTTTTATAGAACACTACGGTGGGATACTACTAAGCCTATTAGTTCACACCCTATTCACCCCTTTGGTGGTGCGTAGATCTTTGTATGTCTTTTGATGTAGGGAAAGGAAAGGAAATGTAGTGAGGTGGTGAGGTTTTCTATCAGCTAAGTCTGGATAACTGGTGGTGAGATAGTGTGATTCTTCCCATGCTATCACATGGAGTTGTCAATTTTCCATTTTAGTTGTCCTTGATGTTGGACCAGTGTTTTGGGATGGTCTGACTACTTTTTTGTTGTATCATTTCCATTGTCTTCTTTTAGTTATGGAATATATTTATTTATTTCTCTATTTATCTCTATTATATATATATATATATATATTCCATATTTTTTCTTTAGGTTGGGTGAGATTATTCCCTTTATATGTTGATTGATACCTGAGTGCTAGTTACAAACCCATGGGGATCTAGAATTCCCTTAGTGTATATGGAAATTTGGGTCGGGTACCAAATTGAGAGGGTATCTAGGTCTGTTCATCACAATGACATGGGTTAAACCTAATGTTTTATATATTTAAAATAATGTGTCATGATTTAGACATCCTATTACTGGTTTTTCATGACTATAAAGTTTCTTAATATGATTATATTTCTAACACTATTATTTTTGGTTTAACTCAATGTCTATAACCAAATGGAACCATTTTAATGTAAAATGATATGGAAAATACAATGATTTTCCTAATGAGAAACTAAATTTTATGGGAACTAGAATCAAATATATTATTTCTATTATTTTTCAATATTCACAATTCATGGATGATGTTGAGATTACAAATGATATAGGGTGGGAATAATGTTCTATTGGTTCTTTCATAAGGAAATATCCACCTTCATTTTTTGGTTCCACTAAACAACAAATTGAAAAGTAATAGATCAGTACCAAATAAAATATATTTTATATAATCCATTTTTTGAATAATGAAAAAGATATTTTGGTTGTTTATCATTTGGAAGGTGAATCATATAAATGGTTAAATATTATCAACAAAATGAGGCAACATAGAGAAATTGACTCTATAGAGTGAGATGAGTTTATAAGGTTATTTTTCAACAACTAAATTTCTCATATTCATCATATGAAAATGGGGAATTAATTCCTTAATATAGATTATAAATAAGATGAATCCATTATTACCTATAAGGAATATTTTTCAAGACTTATGTGGTATACTCATGGTAATATCATTGAACAATAAATTAAGATTGATCGATAATGCAGTGGACTAAAACCATGCTTCCAAAGGGTTATTTCCAAAAGGGAATTCAATAGTTATAAAGAATAATTTGATGTTCTTTCAATATTTAAATATGGATAAAAGTCACCCATCACTCTCATGGTTTTGATAATAATAAAAAGTTATAATTTATAGGAAATTGTAATAATAAAAATGATAGAGGGAAGAAGATGATTCATCCTTTACATTTGAGCTATGAAATGAAACATGTAGGAAATTATCCTAAGGGGACTAGTAAATTATTTACAATAGGAAAATAAGGTTTTAGGTAAATTAAACATTTATTTTATGTGAACAATTTATTTAATTATGTTAGTGGTGAGAAAGCTCAATATAATTCCCCATCCATATATCAGTGTTTCAAATGCATGGAGTATAAGAATTATGCTAACTAGTGCATGAATTTGAGGTTTAAGGAATATGATCAACATAAAAAACCTATTAAGATGATATAAAAAATTAAATCTCATTAGATCACTATTTATAATGTTGTGTATGATAATAATATGGTGTAAGGTACACTAGAAATCCACTCTATAATTACTAATGTATTATTTGATTCTAGATCTACCCACTCTTTTATATCAAAATAATTTTCTAAGGGTATCATATTACCACCTAAATGATTAGATATTAAATTATTATTGAAACTACTAATGGTATGATGATTGTATCTCAAGTATATTATTCTTCTTCGATTGAAATTTGTGGTATTGTGCATCCTGAAAATGTCATTATTCAACATTTAGTTGAATTTGATGTCATTTTGAGCATGTTTTGGCTTTCATTTTATAAATCACATATTAATTTCTATATATGGGTAGTCACAATTGATATTCTAAACAATCCTATGATGTTGTATTGGTTTGAGTATTAATGAGATCTTATAATCAAAATTACATCCATTATATGGGTATTTATTCCTATTAAATGTGTATGTTTATCTCAAATTGTTGAGGATAATCTAATTATCAAATATATGAATATTGTACCAATGTTACTTAATTTATTTTAGGAATTATTTTCTATTATTCCTAAAAATATTAAAGTTTATTTTTCAATATAACCCATACATGGTTATACATATATTTCAAAGAATCCATATAGAATGTCCCCATTTGAGTTGCATGAATTGATGAAGTAACTCCAATAGAATCTTGATAATGGATTCATTATGCCAATTGTTTCACCATTGGGTTCACCTATTCTATTTTTTTAATAATAAATTTGAATCAACACAAATATATATTGATTATTATGAACATAACAAGATTTAAGTTCCTTAGAATCAGTGAACCACTAAGAAGGTGGGCGGTTGAATCAGTAGTTGTCTTTTTATAAATTTCCAACTTTATGAAATTGAAATTATATAAATTGATATATTTATTTCCTTATCAAATTTTATAACTATTCTCACAAGAATACAAATATGGGAAAGTAAAAAGGCACAAAATATTTACAATTATTGGCCTCAGTGTGAGAACCTAAATCCTTTCCATGGCCATGCCCATGGGTCCATATAAATTCACTTTTAGAACGAAGTGAATAAAATATAGAGGAAACTACTATTATAATCCTTCTATCTATCATTATGAATTATTATACTAACTCCCATCAATTTACAAATTTTATCTTACAAATATATGAGCCAAAATAAAAATATGAAACTTTTCAGATTCTTATCCACTAAATGTTCTTATAGATTCTCAATATGATATCCCTCTATCTGATTTTTCAATAAAATAATGATTTTATGGTGTGTTTGCATCCAAAATTCTCCATCCAATTCACCTCACTAAAATGGATCATATTACAAAAACTAAATTAATCTTTTTTATAAAAACATTATGCCTCACAAAATCTTCTTCAAAAACTATGTCCAACATATCTCTCTCAGTATTCTCTATCTAGATGCTTTGTCTATAAGATCAATCTTGTTCTTTGTCCTGTGATCTAAACTAGAAAGACCATATGATGCTCTGATCAAAACTACTATTTGGAAATATTCAACCCAAAACTAATCTCAGTTGAAAACTACCCTTTAATAATAATTCTAAAACGTATCATCTTTTTGTATCTCTGGACAGTAACAAGTACCGATGTACTTTCCACCCCTTTATATAGGTTCTCCATAAATAAAAAATCAGACAAACCAAATTTTTTTCCAACTCACTAAAATTCATAAAATAGAATTTTACACTCATTTAAATTTTACTAAGACACTTCTAAAATCTTCTATTATTTTTTTTAATTTTTTTAAATTCCCTATTATTTTTAACTTTCTTCAAATCTCTTTAAACTCAATTTTCATAAACTCTTTAAAACATCCATATTTCTTTTTTATAAGAAACCATTTTGAAATAACATCATAACATCATCATAGTTTAAGAAATTACAAAGTTATGTAATGTTTCTTATAAATCTGCATCTGAAAATATTTTTCACCTAAAAAATAGAGAAACTTCTCCATCCATTGAATGGTTTTTCCGGACTTCTTTGCCTAGTCTTCTTTATTTTATCTTCTTTTAATCTCACATTATGTTCATTATTTACTCAGAAAATATTCACCCAATGGACTTCTTATAAAACAATCTTTTCTAATTGATTATTGTTTCCCCATCCGATATTTTATGTCTAATTTTCTGGTCTTAGCTCCAACTCTAGAAAAATATTTAGAAAAGTTTGTCTAGAACATCTTGGATGTTTTTTCTATGTTCAATCTAATGTTTTTTCATCGGATGATCCAACTTACTTCATAAATTTGCAATATAAAACTTTAAGTATTCTATAACAAAACTCTGATCTTAAAACTTTAGAAAAAAATCTATCTAAAATATCATCTTCTATTGACCCCCATTGAAAACAAGCTTCATATACCTTTTTAATTTCTCTAAACCTAATGATGATGGTTGACCATATTTCTTCAACTTCTAAATTCCTCAATCCCAAGAAACTTTCTTCGACTCAAAGACTGTATAATCAAATTCTTTGAATTCTACCCCTTTTATGTGCATAGATTTACAAAATATGACTTCTCATGAAACTTTTTATTTCATTCGATTTCAAAAAACATCACAATCTTAGAAACAATATCATCATGGATAATTATAATATCTCTATCTAAACATATTCATATAGTGATTATCCCCTAGTCTGTCTGATAAACATCATCCAGAAAGGTTTTTATGATTTTATACTATAAAAAAATACACATCTTCTCATTTTTATTCTCAAAACATTTATAGACTCATATAATTCATCAAATTTTATCTTTGGTCCATCCAATCAGTAACATTACAGTCCCTATTCTTCTTAAAAAATCACTATCAAAACTTTTTATCTAGAAAAATTCCATATGAACCTATGTGTTTGTAAAAACATAAACATCCATTTTCTTATCAAAATCATATATCATGAGGATTTACATGATGTTAAGAAGCTGAAAAATTAGAAAAGAGTATTTTTTACTTTATTAAGATGTTTCTTAAAATACTTCCTAAATTATTTATTTTACAACCAATTTATCAACATCCTCCCACTCTCATTTTCTAGTTTTATAAAAACATTCTTTATCAAAAGTTAGTTTTCAATAAATAAATTTTTTTTAGAAAAACATCACAATATATATTAAATATACCTATTTGTATTTGTTTATAACATTTGTTAAAAACTATTAAAACTCATCATTTTTCATCCCTCAAAATTTTTCACAACTCATATTTGCAATAACTCAATTTTTCAACTTTTACCAAAGCATAGCCCTTCTCAAAAGAGTGTTTCATGAAACCATACTACCTGATAAAGTAAAGTTTTTTAATGAATTAAATACCATGATAAAAATAAAATTTGTGACCATGTTAAGATAAACTCCCACTTAATTTTATCTACTCTCAATTTTTTTACTCTTAGTTACTTTTTTTCACTCTCCCCTTCTTGTTTTCTCCCCCATTTTTATAATCATAGCTTTATATTCATTACATTATAAAATGTAAAAAAAATAATAATTTTATTACTTTATCTCAACCTTTTCAATAAAATCCAATGCTTAGTGGGGTATATCCTTAATATGTTTAGAAAGTCTTTGGTGGAGGCTAGACAAGAAGTTACAGCCTCAATTCCACAAATCTCTCTTTTAGAATAGCATTGGTGAAAACATTGGAAATATGATAATTGGTTGAAATATATTCTAGTATAACATATCTATTAGAAACTTCCTCCTTAATGAAGTGAAACTTTATATCAATGTGTATTGATCTTGAATTTTGTACATGATTTTTTGAAATATAAATAGCACTTTGATTATCACAAATAATATTCAATGGTGTAGAAAATTTCACTTCCAAATATTCTATATGAACTTTAATCCACAAAATTTGAGTAAAATCATGGGTAGTAGAAAAATATTTAGATTCTTCAATGATAAATGTCACTGAACATTATTTATTACTATTCCCACTCACACAATATTATCCTTAGATGAATGTTCATACTAAATTTTATTTTCTATTTTTTCAATATCAATCCCAATCAACATCTATATACCTAGGAAAATTTACATCACTTATTATTTTTTAAAACATCCAATAAGAAGATGTTTATTTCAAAAATATCAAAATTATTTTTTCTTCCAACATGTGAGATTCATTAGGATCACTTTCATACCGATAAAAAAATGTTATATCATAAACAATGACTAGCCTTGAAGTTGTAAGATATAGAATTCATATTATAAACTTTCTATAGTATTTATGATTCACACTTTTCTCAGCTCCATATTTTCTCATTTTTATAACAACTAAAATTAGAGTAGAAACATATTTAGAATACTAAATAATAATAAAAATTAACAATTCCATAGAATAATTTTCCTGAGATAAGAAAATTTACCTTTATATTTCTTTAACTTTTAAACTCGGGAAGAATGTTAACTCTCTAAGAATTGAAATTTCGAAATTCTTCTTCATTTCTTTAGAAAAATCTTTACAGGAATTTTCTATATCTCCAAAAAAACTATGTTATCATCATATACAATAACAATCAGTGTACATAAGTTCAACTCCATCATATATAAGTTTCTACAAAGATTCCCTTTATAAAAATTCAACCTTTTCATGTACCTAGCATGTTTGGAGTACCAAGAAAGTGGAGTTTTTTTCAAACCATACATGGATTTCATTAAAATACAAACAATGGTTACATAATTATCATTTAGGAACCCAAAATATTTTTTAATGTGAACTTATTCCTCAATATATCCATTTAAGAAAGATAACATTATATTCATCAGATAAATTTTACCACAATTATGTCGAACCACTGCTAAGAACATTTTGATTATTTCCAATCATACCATAGGGGAAAATGTTTCTTAAAAATATACACCTCGAAAATATGAATATACTTTACAAACAAGTTTTTTGATGTTTCTTGAAACTTATCCATGTTCATTTAACTTGTTTTTATAAATACACTTTGTCCCAATAACATCCATTCCTTCTATATTTGGAATAATTTCCCAAGTTTCATTTTTCAATTTGAACTAATTTCTCATTTATTTCTTGTACCCATTATTTGTGTTGAATATATTTTGAATATGATTATGGTCAAACCTATGAGATAATTGATGTCTAATTTTCTAATCTCAACTTTCTTCTGGTCTGAACTAGATATTTCTAATTTCTAATGATATTTTCAAATTATACCCATTTCTATAGGGTATAAAATTTCAATGTTTTTCTTCTAGACTCACTTTCCTCACTACAGAAATATTTTATATCTTCATATATTTGATTTTATTAACACTCACTTTTATTATCTCCATTAGAAATCCTAAAATTGTCTTCCAAAACTTTTTTAGCATATTTTGTTAAGGATTTTTTATTTTAAACAACATTCACATAATAGAAATCCACAATCTTTTTCAAGGGTTTGTTCCAAATTTTACAAATTATTTTGTTTGGTGAATATCTTATTAAAATTATAACCTCATTCTTTTCATCAAATTTTCCAAGAATTTTATTTTTGATCTTCTCCAAACAGGAACTTCCAAAAACCTTGAAGTATTCCACTTAATTTTTTTTAATACATTATTTCATAGTAAGTCATCTTATATTCCAAAATTAATAGACATTTTTTTGATATAAGTACAATAGTACTAGCATCCTCTCTCTAGAAAAACTTAAAAAGTTTACACTATTCCAACATACTTCTTCCCAATTCCACTAAACTTCTATATTACATTTCTAAAACTCTATTTTGATGAGGTGTGTATGGATAACTATACTAGTGTTTAATTTCATGGTTCTTCATATATGATTAAAAATAATTATAGGTATAAACCCTTCTATATTCAACTATAAAATTCTTTATATAAACACCCATTTCTCTCTCAATATCCATTCTAAAAAATAAAATCATTTATAAATCCTTTGATTTTTCTTTGTGAACATAATGTTGGTTATTGGAATTAGATCATCAATAAAAGTGATAAAGTACAAATAAAATTCTGTTGAATGATGTATCACCAACCCATGGAGATATGAGTGAATAAGATCGAGAGTTCTGGTAGATTTAATTTTAATATTATTATGGATTTAAACAACTATCTTCCCTTTATGAAATGATATAAATCCATTATCTTCCTTTCTTTTCAACTATGGTATGTTTCTAAAAACATAAAATTTTGAATGTTTTTTCATTATTTTTTTCACAAAATTCTTAATTATATGATGCCACAGTTAATTTTTATCTTCATTTTTCAAGTAACCAGAATTACAATGTTCACCTATCTGAAAGATGTTTTCTCTAGTTCTTTCTCCCCTAGTAACAAATTTACCATCTTACATACTTTTCATGATACTTTAATATTTTCGAAATATCACTTATTTTCCATCATCACATAATTATCTCACACTTTATATGTTTTGTTTGAGTCCATCAACATAAATAAATTTTGTAGATTATAGTTACTTAGATTCAATCTCAATAGTTTCAATAGCTCTAATTCTTAAGGAACAATCATTTCCCAAAATCATTTCTCCTCTACCACAATTTTCAATTTCTTTTATTATTTTTATATCAATAGTAATATATAAGGAACAACCACTATTTATAATCCATGAGTTGTTCTTTTTCCTTTCCTTCATACCTATCTCAACAACAAAGGCTCTTTCTTTAACATTCCTTTTCCAAGACTTCTTATCATTTATAGTATAATAAGTTTGTCCCATAATAGTTCAAAATTATTCAGAAACATGACATGATTGGTCACATCTTCTAAATATTCCCTCTAGGAACTCAAGATTATTTTTATTTGGTTGTTTTCTAATATCTTAAGGCTTCTCTTATCCAACATCCTATGGATTAGGAAGGTCACTAAATTTTCTTTTTATATTGCTCCCCCTCATTTGATACCTACTTACAGGTAGATAAGATTTATTCCAAAAACTATGTGATTTGTACCCAAACCTACCAAGCTCCAATAATAACCATGGAATCTCAACCTTATATAGAAATTGGATCATTCCCAGTAATTATCTTGCTGATGTTCATAAAATCTTTATATCTTTGTTTCCTCCCAATGAGGGGAAATTTTCTTCTAGGGGTAATTTTCGAAAAATTTAGATGTGATAGATTTATAAATTCCTTTCTCATCCTAATATCTCCCAAAACTTTTCAAAACACCTGCAATGTTGTTAAAATTTTATGAACTTTTACTTTTGGTGGGTGAGGATTTAACCTGATTCTTAGAGTGATACTTCTCAGTATCATGAGAAGTTTCAAATTTTACCTATAAATCTTTGATTAAATTGTTGGTCAACTTTTTTAAGGTACTCTCATCCTCAGGAAGTTTACATTGGTTTATAAAAAACTCAACTTCCTTAAATACATTTTTTTATTAATATCTCCCATAATTACTCCTCATTTAGAAAATTTTAGTTTAAGGTTTTCAATCTCTTGGATGTACACATCTACCTATTTAAGGATATATTTCATTCCTTAGTTATCCTTTCCAATTTATTTCTTCATAATTTCAATTTATTTATCATGTTTATTATTATTCTCAATACATAAAAAAGTTATGATCTCAGCAGATATTATCTATAACTTTCATCACTTTCTTGTTTATTACTCTTTGAGGAATCTTCCTTTTTCTATAAAATTTAAAGGAATATTATAAAATTTGTGGAATGTTTATGGTATAAATAAAATTTTTCATTTGAATTATATTTATCTTTATTACTCAACATGATTCTTCTATATCTAGTGAAATTTTACATACCAACAATGTAATTATTATCTTCCTTAGAGTACTTTTTAAACTTCTTTCACTCATGTTTCTTTTCTGAATGGTCTTCATCTTCTCTAAATTTATTCTTGTGGAAATTCATAGAAAAATGACCAATTCCTCCACACTTGAAACATTTTAATAAAAAAATCCTTTATACTTTTCTTTACCTACTCTATAGTTTTTAGAGATAGGAGGCATGATCTTCTCATTCATTTCATCATCTTAATTTTCCTCTAAATCACAAATATTAATATTATCATAATATTTTATTTTCAAAATTCTCAAAACATCAAAAGTCATGTCATCCTTGATCTTATTTTTTAATTCTGGATATTTTCTCATTTCATAAGAAATAAGAAATTTATGTAATTCATCAATTAATAAATAATCTCTATCTTTTAAATGTGATATTTTAGGATATAACCTGTAAGGGAAGTTACTCATGATATTCTTTATAATTACGGAATATTAAAATATATATTCAAAACCTATAATATTTAATGCAAATTTTCTAACTTTGGTGAAATACTCATCAATATTTTCTTCATCTCTCATTCTGATATCTTTGAATTTTCTTTTCCATATTTGTAACAATGAATCCTTATCTCGGTGTTTCCCTTAATGATACCTTATAGATTTTCCCAAATTTCCTTTTCTATTTTGAGACTTATCACCATTATGAACAGATTTTTTGAAAAATATATATGAATAGTTGTTTTAGTTTTCTAATAAAATTCTATATTTAAAATTGTTGAAAATTTAATAGGATAATTTTTCTCAATGTGGGGAAACCCAATATTTGTTGCATCAATAACCTATAGTAAAAGTGATAGAAGATAAGGAATCATCCTATTTTTCTATCCATGATAATTTTTTCCATCAAAGGTAGGAATACCAATTCTATTAAAGAAATTGGGTTTTTTCATGGTAAGGAATCAATAGGGGAACCTCACTCTTATATCAATTGAAGTTCCTTCAGATTGGTGAACCACTAAGAAGGGGGGTTGAATCAATGGTTGTCTTTTTACAAATCCCAAAAATTATAAAATTTTCCTAGTGTAACTTTTAAGAGTTATTTTCTTATCATCATTAATAAAAATTATCACATGAATACAAAGATAGTAAACTAAACAAGTAACGCAAGTTTTATAATGTTCGGCCTCATTTTGAGAACCAAAATCCATTCCATGTCCACTCCTGTGGGTCTATTGAAATTAAATTTTATAAATAAGTGAATAAAACATTGATCTAACACCCATTAGACTCCTAACTTCCAATAGGTATGATTATACTGACTCATAATAGTTTATAATTTTTTTCTTACAAAAATATGCGCCACAAGAAAAATATGAAACATTAAAGATTCTTCTCCACCAATGGTTATTCAAGATTATAAAACTAATTTTCCTCTATACGATTTCTCCATATGATAAATTCTCTCTATTGTTCTTGCATCCAGAATTATCCATCTGATACACCTCACTAAAAATACACCTATGATAAAAATTGAACTCAAATTGTTTAGAAAAACTATTCCCCTCTAAAACTCTTCTTTGAAAACTTTGTCTGGTCTTTATTTATTCAAATTCTTTATTTGGAAGCATTGTATGGAATCTCTATTTAATTCTATATCTGGGGATCTAAGATATAATGTCCATATGATTTTTTGATCAAAACTAAAATATGGAAATCTTTGACCAGAAACTGATTTCAGATGTAAAATCACTTATGACGCTAATTCTTCAACATATCAACTTTTTATATCTTAGAATAGTAACAAGAACCAATTTATGTTACACCCCTTTATATAGTTTCTTTATAAATAGTAATTTTAAGAAACCAATTTCATATTCCTGCTCACTGAAATTCATAAAACCAAATTTCACACTCATTTTAATTTCTATAGAATGCTTCTCAACTCTTCTATAAAATTAATGAATCTTATTGAATTCTCAATCATTTAAAACATTCTTAAAATATCCTTAAACATGATATTAATAAAATATTCAAAACAACTTCATTTTTTATAAGAAACCATTTTAAAAGAACAACATAACATCATCATAATTTAGGACTTTACAAAGATATGTAATGTTTCTCAAAAATCTTCATCTGAAAATGTTTTTATAATGGTATCTATTGTGAAACTCTTATTTATAATGAATGGTTTTTTAAATATTCTTTATCCAGTATTCTTCCCAACTCATGATATGTTCATTATTGCCTTAGAACAAGTTCCTACAATGTAATTCTTATAAAAAAAATTCTAATTGATTAGTTTTTCTCCATCCCATCATTTATGTTTAATATTATTATCTTAGATAAAACTCTATATAACTCTTTATAAAAGTTCATCAAGAACATCATGAATTTTTTTCCAATGTTTCAGTTGATGTTCTTTCATCCAATGATCCATAACATTTCATAAATTTTCATATTTGAGCATTACTAAGTTTGTAATAAAACTCTTATCTTCAAACTTCATAAAAATTTTCAGTCTGGAATCTCATATTCTCTTAACCCTGATTAAAAAAAATCACCTGCCTTTGTCTATTTCACTTGACCTAGTAGAAATGGTAAACTATATTGTTTCAACTTCTGAAGACATGATTCAAAAGAAACTTTATTCAAATATATGACTATGGATTCAACTTTTTTTAATTCTCACCCTTTTATGTGCATAGATATCCAATATCTGAATTCATATGACACATTGTTTTTTTTTCACATTTTTCAAAACTTCACAAACTCAACATCAAAAAATTTAGAGATTATTATAATATCTCTATTTTAACTTCTACATAAGGTGCTTCACCCCTAGTCCATCAGATAACTATCATCTAGAAAGGTTCATTTGATGAAAGTATATCCAAAAATTTGAATCTCCCCACTTTGTCTTCTCACAAATTCTACATAATCAACTACTTCCACAAACATCACTTCTGTTTCATCTGATCTATAACTTTTCAATGATCATTCTTCTTATAAAATTTCTTTCTAAAGTTTATGTTTGAAAAAATTTTGTTTCAAACTATGTTTTTGAAAAAACATCAAATTTATTTTTTTATTAAATGATTGTATTATGAGGTTTTCCATGATTTAAGGAAATTGAATGATCATAAAATCATCACATGGATTTAGAGATAAATTTATTAACAGGCTTCATAAATCCATTATTTTCTAGAATTATCATCACAACAAATTTCTTGAATTCCTAACACTTTTTTTTCCTCTTTTATAAAAAAGTTATTTAATAAAAGTTAATTTTCAATAGATACCAAACATTATTAGAAAAACATTACAAATAATATTCAGATATCAAAATAAAGAATAAAAATAATTTTCCCCATATTTAGTATTGATTTGATCAATTATAAGGAGTTGACTATTTTTACCAGATTGACCTTTGATCTGGATATTATTTGTTAGAGATCAAAAGTGATGGAATACCTAAGACATCCCTTTGTATGAGGTATAGACACTATAAATTTATAGTGATTCCATTTATTCTTACTAATTTCCCCCACCAACTTTATATATTTAATGAATAATTTATTTTGATATTACCTTGATCGTTTTGTGGTAGTTCTTGTAGATGATATTCACGTATATTCTATGTCTAAGTAATAACATAAATATAACTTGAGGATTTTATAAAATGCCCTAAGGAAGGATGATCTATTGAAAAAAATTACCAAGTTTTAATTTTAGATAACAAAATTTTCATTTTTGGGTTCTATAATATCAAGTGAGGGTATATGAGTGGATCTATAAAAGAAAGAAGTTATTAATATTAGTATAGACTACCCATGGAAACTGAGATCTATATATTTCTTGGTTTTCTTGGATATTAATTATGATTTATGAATAATATCTCATTACTATCTAATCAACTCACCATGTTAACTCAAAATATAGTTTGGTTAGATTAGACAAATGAGGGTGAGGAAAATTACAAGGAACAAAAGAGAAGATTAGTCAATGCACATATATTCACACTACCCAAAAATTTATAAGGGTTTGTAATCTATAGTGATTTAGAAAATAAGGTAATTAGATGCATCCTTGTGCAGAATGATATGGTGATTGAATGTGTCTTGTGTCAATAGGATGTTCATGAGAAGAATTAACCAACTCATGACCCAAAGTTAGCAGTGTTGGCCATTGTATTAAAGATATAATGATGTAATCTTCAAGTGTAAAGGTGTGATATATATATGGTTTATAAAATATTTAAGTATATATCCACTCATAAATAGTTTAATATTCAGTTCATAATATGGTTATAATTGATTATTAATTATGACTACTCAATACATTACCACCATAAGAAAGTGAACAAGGTGTTTATAGATCAATATCTACAGGATCATGCTAGATTATCTATGATGAGGATCACAAAGGATCCATATTTATGAATTTAAAAATGATAGACTATGAAATCATAAAGGATAGTGTGAAATTGTATCTTTCTCAAATGAGTTATCAACCATCTATACATTTGATGAATAAATTGGAACATAATGAAGATGTATAGTTGAAAATGTATATGAGAAATTATCATAATTTCAACCTTGATTATGATGGAATGATATGATCAAGGATCCAAGTATGGGTCACATCAATATTAGAGTGGAAGAAGGTTTTTTTAGAAGAATCTCATAGTTTATCATTCTACACTCATCCTGGAGGTGCAAATATGTATAGAGATCATAAAGTTTATTTTTTAAGGAATAAAAGGAAAAGTTATATTAATGAGTATGTATCTTAGTCCTTGATATGTTAGTAAGTTAATATTTAGAGACATAATTCTAAGTTTATGTTACAACCATTACACATAAAAGAATGGAAATAGGAAAATATCGCAATTGATTTCATCATTAGACTCCCTAAAACATCTAATGGACATAATTCTATTTGGATTTTAGTTGATTTCCATATTGAGGAAACACACTTAATTAATATTGAGAAATATTTCTCTATGGATCATCATGTTATGATATACATTAAATAATTGGTAAAGTTACATATGGTACTTTATTCTATTGTATCAGATCGATATCCATGGTTTAGCTCGAAGTTATAGAGAAGTCTTCAGCAATCTCTGCATATAGAGTTATGTTTCAATATTTCTTATCATCCTCAGATAGATGGTCATTCAGATAGAATCATTCAAACTCCAAAGAATATGTTGAGATCTTATTATATATATTTCAATGGTGATTGATATCAACATATTCTTCAAGTTGAGTTTTTATACAATAATATCCTTCAATCGAGCATTCATATAGATCATTATGAAGATATATAATGAAAGTAGTGAATAAATATAACATATTAGTATGTTGGTGGAGAGATAAATATATTTGGACCTAAGAATATTTCTTAAATAATATAAAAGGTTAGAGGTATTTAGCAACACATCAAGGTAGATCAGAGAAGATCGAAGAGTTATGAGGAAAATTAATGACGTTATCTGAAATTCAAAGTTGGTGAGAAGGTATTCCAATGAATTTCCCCAAGGAATAATGTTATTATATTTATAAAAAAGTGAATATTTATCCCTAGTTATACCTATCTCTTCAATGTTTCTTATTGAGTGTATATTATAGCTTATCGTTTGGAACTTTCACCGAACCTCTCTCAAGTTTATGATTTGTTGCATGTATCCCCCTTGAAGAATTATATACCTGATATTTCTAATTTACTAAAATAAAAGGATGTTTCATTATATAATTTTCATTCTTATGAAGAAAAAAAGTGTAAAAATCAGATCATAGAGATAATGTGCTATGTAAAAGGACTACTCACCAGGTTAAATTTCTCTAAAGGAATCAGAAATTCGGGGAAGATTTGTAAGAAACCAAGGATGTGATTAATTAGATATATCCTAATTTTGTTGGTTAATAGTGATATAATTTCAATGATTATATTCATTTTATGGTGTGTATAATTTAGAACCTGAATATTTTATATATATTTCATTTTATATAAACTTGAAGTATTTGTTAGCTTTCCTTACATGCAACCCCGAGTCAAAAAGAACATGTGATATAATTTACCTTTATAACGTATCCATTGGATTGGTGGGTATGAATAGGATTAACTATATTATTAAATATATATATATATATATATATAAACTTTTTCTAAATTCAAAATAACTTATTAATTCCTAAAAAATAAAAATTAAATTTTTAAGGAGAATATTTTGATATAAAAAGACCAATTTTTCAAAGAAATGTATTTTTATACCTGTTATGCATTTTTATCTAAGAAAATTTTGTCAATCAATTTCTAAAAATGGTTTCAATGAAATTTATTATTAATAAATGAATAATTTTTTATAAATTAGTTATCTAACTGTTATAAATGGACATAAAATCATGTAAATGTGAAAAGTGTTATTTTTTAGAAAAAAAAAATTTATATGTGAAAAGTTTTTTTGTCATAATAAATTAAATAAATATATATTTATTGAAGTTTTTAATGAAATGTATATATTATATATTTACTAGATTATTTTAACATTCCTTTTATAGTTTTCACTAGTCATGTAATGAAAGTAAATTCAATTTTATGCTTAAAATGTATTTTTCTAAAAATGTTTTTTTCTTTCATTTTTTGAAATTATTTTAAAATTAATTTATAAAAAATATAGAAATTGAATTTAATAAAATTGATTCAATATTTGATATAAAAATATCTAAATTTTTTGTTGATGAAACTTTTATTTTTTTCATAATGAATAGTAAAAATTGTATAAATTTGTTACTGCAGTTATGGTTAAAATAGGTTTACCAGGGGTTAAATCAAGAGATAAGAGTAATACTGCTAGTTAAAATTGACAATATTGTTGTATGGATAGTTATTCACCATATATTATCCTAAATTTGAATCCTTTTCCATTTATAAGAATTATACTTGAGATAGACATTAATTATATTTAAATCATTTAAGTAATTCCAAGTGGTGATCTCCCTAACTTATATAATAGAACCAACTCTCTACTCTTATCTACAATGTTCTAGAGTCTTATATCATACAACTTGTAGCATCTTTAGTTTTTGACTGGGTGGAATTTTTTAAGGAATTTTATATTTCATTTTTGTGGATCAGTCAATTATTAAATTGACATTTAGAATGTAAATCCAACCCCTTAAAAACCTAAAAGTGTTTTTTTAGACATGGTTTACAAATAGGGAGGTTTCTCAAAAGTTTGGATGAGTTTAAAAAGTATTGGGATCCAAAAAATCAAATTTGGAAGAAGCTATAAGAGGCACACAGTTTGTATCAAACTGTGTGGCCCTTTAGGAGAAACCATGTGGCTTATCTAGTGAGCCTGAGGGTGTTGCATGGTTTTATTAAAAGGTACACACCAAGCTGCATAGCCATGTAGAAGTTTCAAAGTGTGTTATAGAGAAGACTTCATGGGTTGTGCCTAGTTTGGAAAATTATGCACCTAGTCCTGTGCCCCAAACAATATCACTGCATGGTTGGTGCACAGTTTTCCAAACCATGCAGCCAAACCCTGCAGCTCATTAAAGGGGGTGATTTTATAATTTTTTCCCGGGTTTATTTTAAGATTCTCCACCTCCTTTCTCCTCCAATCTATGCAGAGCAACCATATCATGGACCTCCTATTATCTTATTATAGGCATGGTGATAACTTCACCATCCACCCAATAATTCAAGTGTAGTTAATCACATTGGAAGTGTATTGGTGAGTCTACAACTCCTCCTTCCTCATTTCTTAGTTTATTTAGTTATATTAAATGATAAAAACATGTGAGCTAATTAATAATATTTCTAAGGTGTTTGTATATTTATTTACTTTATTTCAAACCATCTCAAATCAATGCTCGATATTAGAATAGTGAAGTTTCATAACCATGAAGTTGTTAGTCTATGTATTTTCCCTTAAAATTGTGTTGTTTTATAAAATTTCATTGTTGTTCCACACACTGAACTTTCCATGTGTTGCTTAAAAATTATGAAATCCCTTTAATTAAATTTTAGACACACACTTGGCTACCATAGACCTTATAATATGGTTAGATGTGATAACCTCAGCCCGAATCAACCTTCATAGTGTTTTCTTTTAAATTACTTTATTGCTTATTGTCTTCCTTATACTAGTTCCACCCCTTTGGGTGTGTTGTTCAATTGCATATCATCTTACATCATTTCTTACTCTAAATCATCTTTTGCAGTGTGTTTATTTCTACCTTAAGAAATAATTTAATTTATTAAATTGAATGAAAATGATGTGATGATCAAACCACTAATTTCTAATAAAACAAACCATGAGTTGTGTTATCTTATAAATAAAGAATAAATTGGTTAATGAAATATATCAAGAATGGTATTATGGCATGGGTTCCTCCTATGTAATTTATATTTTTTTATTAAATTAATTTTCCTAATGTATAGATTAATTTTTAAAGACATGAATTTTATTAGTTGGCCTCTTTCATATAGTGTCTTATGTAACTTAACACTTTTCTAAGGTGTGTTGGCATAATTATTTATAATAAATGAATAAATTAAATTGATAAAGGGGAAGTGTTATGGACATAAAAATTTTCCATTATTAAATATTATTAAAGTATTTATGGATATAAGTTAAATGATCTAAAATGAATTGCTAAATTGAATGTCTAAGTGCATTGCTATATTTGTTATTAATGAATGATCTAAATTGTGTAAGTAATATTTACCTAGTGATATTGGGAATAGAGTCCATATGTAGTGAAATTTCTTACCTTATGATATTGGGAACAACATTCCTGGGCATGGTACCCCCTTAATTTATGATACTAGGCATGGTGTCCCTTATATTATGATACTCGAGCATGGAGTCCCTAATATTATTATTATTATTTCTCAAGTTGATGACTTGGTATTAAACATCCGGTCCATTTTGGTGCATGTATATCTGAGAAAATGATTTCCTAACATATGCATATATATATATAATGGAAGTTTTACATAGACATTCTGGCTTAGTTCAAACAAGGTATGGTCAGTCATGTGTCTTTGAGGAACCTGAGACTAACTTGTTTGATTTTATTTATTTATCTATTTATTACTTTATATATTATACATACACCTTTCTATATTTTATACACACAAACTGGATAGCTTTAAACACTATTGGTGGTGGAATACTGAGTATATCTCACACCCTATTTGGGCCACCACTGTATTGGGGTACCCAAACAAACCTCGTGATTGTAGGATCAAGTTCATGGACCATACATTCACCTTGAGTGAATGATGCACTTTCTCCTATTATAGATTTATGAGATTTGTGTTATTTTACCCTTTTTCCAGTATGTAATGTAAGTATAATTACATGCATCATTATAGTTATATATATATATTAACATGACATGCATATTCCATGTCATATAGGTTGCATTCTTATACTTCTTGATATAGTGATATATTCCTTGAGTGTTATACCATGTTTAGGTGATTATTTGGCATGATTTTATTATATACCATGATTTTGTTAGTTCTTATTATAGATATGTGTTTCTTACTATCCTTTTATACCATTTCTTGTTATAAATATGATATATAATTAGTTTTAAAGTTTTTTAACCAATCTAAATGGAATTTTTTTGTATAGATTGATGGTGTAAATTTAAATAACCAATCATGAAATGTTTGAGCCATGGACCCTTGGTTTCATTGGATGAAATATACTAGTTGAGTTTAAATAGGTTCCAATTTTCAATCTATAAAGTGTATGGGTGATCGATAAATTAGGAAATGGTAACCCTTATAATTTAACAAGTGTATCTGAAATTTATTCACCATTATACCATTGTATAAATATAAAATCTGATAATTTTTAATTTAAATAAATTGGTTTCTTATGGACATTTTATTTGTCTCGACCCAAGTAGGTGGTTATTGACATGTTATAGATGTCAGATAGACCCGAATCAACCAAAGTAGGTAGTTCATGGTGTTAAATTCTTACCATATAAACCCACTAATGGTGTTTAAGAATTTTAATTCAGAAAATGTTTTTGGGTTTCATTTAGATGAACCTAGAATTGTTTAATGGGAACCTCATAGGTTTCATTATCTTTTATGCCTTGGTGCTTAACCCCATGGTGGTATGTTTATGTTTATTAGCGATTGTTCTTTAAAATGTTTGTAGCCAATTATAAGGGTTCACATATAGAAAAATGGTGTCATCATACTTGAATATTCCCCTTTTTTAATTTATAACTAACATGTTATATTCTTTTGAGTTGTACTTATATGAGGTATTAGTTAATTAAAATTTCCATTACAACCTAAAGTCTATTTTTTCTATATATTAAAATTGAAATTTTCTTAACTAATCCAATATTTAATGTTTATGAATAAATAAATAGTGGATAAAATGGAATTTGTAATATAAACTACCTAAATATGAAAATATTTCTACTAAATATTAATTTTTAAATGGTTGTTTGATATGACTTTCATGTGTGCCTTGTGGAGTTAGCTAAATTAAGTATCAAGCACTTTTTCCTTATAATTGGCACTTAATGTTTTAAAATGAGCCTTGAAATGTAAAAAACATAATGTGAATTTAATTAAATGGATTAAATTGAATCCTGTAGATAAATGTATATCTTGAACCCTATGCAATGGTTAGGATTACTTTGTTCCTTATTGAACATTTGGGGCAAGAATGTGGAGGTTGCTCATGGATCCCATTTTTCTTTTCTTAGGAAGCACTGAACCTAAGGGACAGGCAGTAGGTCCTAGTGAATCTTCCTATAATGACCTAGTTATAAGGTTGAAATTTTCTATTTCATTAAGTGGATAGCCTGAGGTAGGTATAACCCTTAGTAACAAGAACCACATTAAATTCTTGTGATGAGTTTCTAACATGAGGTATTGTTCGGGTGATGGTTTTTCCTAATAGGACTCTTAGTTTTTAAAATGATAATTGGGATATATGGGTGGTCATTCTATAATTTGACCCTTTTAAGAGAATGATCATCAAGTAATTCTCAAATTATATGGGTTATACATGCATAGATCTTGTTCAGATTCTTAATAGGTCAGGAGACCTTTCTTCCTCAGTGATGGATGACTTGGGAGGTTGTCAACCATATTTTCAATCATGTGGGATAATAAAAATCTAGGCTATTTATTTTTTATATTCCATTATGTAATAGAATACATAGGTACAATAATCCTATGGATAGTATATAAGGACCTGACCTTAAAACATTATATAATCATGAATTAAATGAATAATTCACATAGAGTATCTTTTCAGGTTTAGAGTTTTAGAGAATTAGGACATAACTATTAAATCTCAAAAGATTACAAAGTAGACACTTATACTAAGTTTCCATAAAATAAAAACTCTTAAAAAGAAACATGTCTAGTTCCATGTTTTAGATAGCACGTCTTTCCTCGATCCCATCCTTGACCCTATTCATCTTTAAGTCCTGTGGAAAACATTTCCAAAACTTGGGATGAGCATAAAAAGCCCAGTAAAGGATATACAAAGAAGGAAAACTGTTAGTTTTTCAAAACAACAAGTAAACCATGAATACTTTATCAAAGTAATACTTTTCACATTTAAGAAGTAGTAAATACTATTCACTGAATAAAATATCATTACTTACCCTTTTGTAACCAAAATATTACCATAAACCCATATAAAAACACATAACATATAAAGGTGACTTGGGACATAAACATACTTAAATGGAATAACCATACGGTCGACTTCCACACATATCACTTAATGGAATAGCCATATGGCCGACTTCCATACCCAATGAATTAGAGGTTATAACGTAACCACCCGTCCTGGTATTCATGGTACCACCTGTCATATGGTTTATCACGTAATCACCCATCAAATGTCCAACTACCATTATAAAATCATAATACATAAAACAAAAATAATGGAAATAAAACATTTCCACATTTCAAACACAATATATCACTTAAATATATTGACATAACAAATCCATTATAAAAACCATTTTCAATACCAAAATACATAAAAGAGTGTATGGTATTTATTTCATTTTAAAAAAACATCACGGCTTTTTGAGGAAGCCAAAGACCAAATAATACTCGCGACGGCGGAAAAGGTCGTTGTCACCGCGTACGTTAAAATAAATATTCCTTTTTGTTGTTTAGTAAAATTATTCGTAGAAAAAGATTACCTTTGAATGAAATGAAAATTCAAAGGTGTTTTGTACAGATTATAAAAGAAAGTCTTGTATTATAACAAAACATGCCTCAATGAAAGGAGATTCAGACAAAGTCCCTTACAAATACGGTATCCTTGGATTAAGGATAAATCAATTACATAATTATGTGTGACAAACGAATACACCAAATATAAGTGGATATTAAGTGTAAAACAATCAGAGTTCATTTACACATATTCATAGAATGTAATATTCAAGGAGTACAAGTTTATCCCAAAGAATCAAAACTGGGTTAAGAAGTTCCCTTGCAAAAATTCGACAGCCTAACGGCTTTACTTCAAAATTCAGAAAATGAGTTGAAGAGAGAAAAAAAGGGTATCTCATAACTTGTACATTAAATTTACAGCAATAAGGATATATGAGAAAATATCCAAACATAATAATATGTAATTTAAAAGACATAATAAAAGAAGCCTTTTTAAAGAAGAGGAGGGTGAAAGGTCCCCTTACCGGGTAACTTTCGAAACGTACACCCCATTGAAGAAGGGTCATACAATGAAGATATAAATACACATAAATGAAATTATATTACACAGAGAGTATAATAATGGGCAGTACATACACCACTCAAAAAAATGGTGGCAAATGTATCATAATTCTCACAGGAATAAAAGTGAGATGAAAAATCCCTTACGAAAACTCGGCAGCCTAACGACGCCACTTAAAACTTCCAAAAATGGATTGATGAGATCAAATAGGGTCTCTCATAATATTAACATAAAATTTAAAGCAAGAGGAATATAAAAGAACATCCCCCAACATAACAAAGAGGAGATTAAAAGAAGTGACATAAAGGAGAGTACTTAAAAAGAAAGAGAGAGGTTGGATCTCTTACAAAAATTCGGCAGCCTAACGGCGCCACTCAAAAACTTCCAAAATGGATTGATGAGAGAAAATAGGATCTCTAATCATATGAACCGAAAAATTACAGTATGAGTAATATAAAAGAACATCTCAATCATAATAAATATTATCTTAAAAGGAATGACATAAAAGAGTGTACTTAAAAAGAAAGAGAGGGGTAGGATCCCTTACCTCAAGTCCGACTTATCTTGTTCGTTTCTTTATATTCCTGAATAATAAACTTTGGTCAATTTATAATTTCTTAAGGACCTCCTTTAAAGATTATTATTAAGTTCATATCACATATTATAATGTTATAATAATTGGTTAATAAAGTGATTTCATATTAGACGTTTTTGTCGATGTTCAGTACATGAGTAAAAATTGAACTTGTTGGAAAATACTTTTCCATGTAGTTATAGGTACATCATATCCAGAATAATATTAATGTTTTAAATATCACATATATCCATTATATATTCATTTTATACTATTACATAACATTTGGAGATAATAAAAATTAAATGCATCGTTCATGGAGACGGTTGGTCGTATGTACGCATGAACGCTACTTTCATTTTTTTTGTATTCAATGGAATGAAATAATAATGATATAAAGGTATATTATAATTCCAGTATGATATCATATGTAATACCATTAATTACATCTTTTATATGTCCCACATATGGCATTAACGAATCAAATCACTTTGATGGGGCGGTAGTCCGCACTTCCTAAAATGAAGATATCGAGTTTATCCATAATGTAAACCATAAAGGTATGCCATAAATGAAAAATACAGAAGCTTAATGAAAACATAAACATATTATATATCATATATAAATATATTGACATATTAATGGCCACCTTTTAAGGTGTTAAAAGAATATTGAACAATCATCGTTTCGTGAGGCAGTAATTCGCCATCCACAGAAGTAGTATGTTCTTTAACCATTAGACGGAGGTGTGTGGAAGTGTAGCTCGAATACTTCTTATAACAACATCCTAGTATATTTAATATACTGGTTTTTTTACAAAAAATGAATAAAAAGAGTTTATGGGGTTGGAGAAGCAAAATAAAACAAAATAAAACAAGTGAAGACATTACCTTAAAATCGGGTAACTCTTTTTTATTTAAGCCCAAAGGCTTCCTTGGAAAAGATTCTGCCCAAAGTGAGGCTTCTAGGAGTAAGAGAGGGATGTGGAGAGACAAAATTAGCAAAGGTTGGCCGAGCCAATGGCTTGAGATGTAACACCCCAAGATTTTATGAAAAATATTCTTTTAATTTCATTGATGTCTTCTATTATACAACACACCAAGTTTATCTTGTAATATACGCAACACCGTATTAGCTTGCAGTATATGCAACGCTATTCTTGGATCGTGTTACACACAATTTCATGTTCATTTTATAATAGTCATTCTACGCAACATTGAGTGTTTATATATATATATATATATATATATATATATATATATATATATATATATATATATATGTATAAATGAAATATGGTTGGATTCTGTTATACGAAACAACAAAGGATTCTTGCACAACACTCAACCCTGACTTGGATTGCATTACACGCAATCGTGACCTTCCTCAATAGCGTGTGTTGTACGCAATACCGGGTTTTACTAAACAGCGATATATTATTATAATATTATTATGAACTAGCCGTTATGAATAGTATTAACTAAATTTTGAATTTTATAACATTATTATTCATCTTACACATTTTCTAGAACATGGTATGAGAACAAAATAAATATTTCGGCTAAAATAAATATTTTTCAAAAAATGCAGTTTTACCGCCTTTTGATGGCGCACCCACATTAAATATAGTTTTTGACATGTTAATAAGTTAAATTTGACAAAATAAAATTCTTATTTGGAATCAGGATATAAAAATTTACTTTGGATAAAATTTTCATATTATTCTGATAACTTCCATATTTTAATGAATAGTAAAAACACGCTATATTTTAATTAAAAACAAATTTTTTCATCGTAATAATTTATATGGTTAAATTATAATATTTAATGGTTTTAAAGTATAAATATAATATATTTTTACCATTTAATATAATTTATGTCATTATCATTAATTTTACATTGAATTCATAGGTTAAATCAATTCAATCTTTGGCAATGTTTTAACTTTTAAAACCTATTCGCTTAACAACGGGATTAATTTTAAATTAATTATTGCAAGTTTGGTGTTTTGAATTTTAAAAAATGGATTAAATATTTGGAATCAGTGGGTCCAAATTATGTAAATATGTTACTTTTTTTTATGAATAGTAACTACGGTAATTTTTATTTACTGCGGTTAAAGGTAAATATGGTAATTCAAGGTTAAAAGAATATTATAATAATTCAAAATTACCTTAACACTTGTCCTAACCTTATTGGATGAGTAGTGTCCCACCATGGTCATCCTTGGGCCGATTTTGCGACCCCAATGAGCCACTTGGTAGTGAAAATGACAATTTGGATTAATTAATTTAATGTAAAGACAAAATTGAATTTAACAAAAATATTTTAGTAATTAATTTTTTTAAGGGGTTATATAAGTTATATTTTCTACTATAAATATTCTTTGGAAATCTAAAAAGATTACCTACATCATGGTATTTTTGTTCATAATTTTTAGACATCAAATGAATTAAATTATTTATGACACAATAATGATGTAGTGTTTACCTCATTAATAAATGATTTAAATAAATAAGATTATAATGATTAAAATATCATCCAAAACCTGTCCAATTCCAATTGGATGATTTTATTTCTAATATGAGTCATCTTAGATTCTACATTAATGTGTTTTGGACCTCTTGAAACCGAAGATAAGTTTATAATAAAATAATGTTTTCACACTTTCCTAAAGAGCCCCTCTTCTCCCTTATAAAAGGAGACCACTTCTATGCAATTCCTCACACCTCTAAAGCCTTTTGGCTCGTCCAAACTCTGCCCAACTAAGCTCCCTACATCCCTATACTCCACCTGGAAGCCTTACATTAGGCATAAGACTCTCCAAGATGTCCTTTTGGTTCAAACCAAAGGAAGTTACCAAAATTAAAGGTAACAGTTTCTCTTAAGTTGTTTTCTTTTATTCTACTTCTCCAACCCCTAAACTCTTTTTAATCCTTTCTTTTGTAACAACACAAATATCCTTAATATAATAGGATGTTGTTATGAGAATGATTCGAACTACACTTACACACACATCCATCTAATGGATGAAGAACATAATGTTTCTGTGATGGAAAACTAACGCCTCACGAAACGATGACTGTTCGATTTTCTCCTACCGCCTCTCATGGTGGCCATTATGATGGCACTGTATTTATATATAATATATATATTATTTTTATTATTTCTTTATTATTCTTTAATTACCAATTATATCAAGCCTTTATGGTTTCCATAGTCGGTAAATACGATAATCTCATTTGAGGAAGTGCGGACTACCGCCCCCTCAAAGTGATGTGATTCATTAATACCTTATGTGGGATGTATAAAGGATGTGGTTAATGATAGTATATATGATATTATACTGGAATTATAATATACCTATGTATCATTATGTTTTAATTCCATTAAAATAATAAATAGAAATGAAAGTAGCGTCCATGCGTACGTACGGCTTACCGTCTCCATGAACAGTGCGTTTCATTTCTTACCTCCATATGTTATGTACTATTATAAATGCTTGTATATTCTGGATATATAATGAATGTATATGATATATAAATCATGATTTACATTTTTTAAGTAATTAAATCATGATATAAGTAATAATAACATCAAGAACAACAAGTCCAAACACGTACGATAAATAAGATGATTTTACCCAAAACGCTACTTTGACATTAATTTACAAAAGAATGGGTAATATAAAGTCATAAGTGAACCATATATGATATCATAACAATGAATATGATTCTTTAATAAGTCAATGACATTATTTAAATCATTATACATGAGTTTTGGATACGTACAAAGCATATCGGACCTAAGGTAAGGGATAATTATTCCAATCTCATTCTTATCCGAGATTGTTTACTCGTAAGTATTTACTGGGGGTTATGTTTATTATCCATGTCCATATTCTCTAAAAATGTTTTAATAAAATTTTTACTTTCCTTCCATGTATTTTTAAGACATTTTTTACCCTTTTCTTACTTTTACTACATCGTATGGAAGGAATCTTTCTTTTGTTTACCATACGAGGTACTTTTTGACTTTTTCGGCAAAAGTACGAGAAGAATGTTTTTTTAACTTATATGGCACGAACGGATTTTTACGATTTTATAAAGCCTTATTTTCATGAATCTTCCTCCAAAATATTTCATGACTATTTTCAACAAAATCCTTTTATTTTAAAATTGCATGATGTTTTGTGAAAAGAAATTGATTTTGAAGAAGAAAGGATATTTTCCTCAAGAATTCATTTCAAGTGTTTTATCAAAACCATTTTCTATTGAAGATGAAATTATATCATATGTGTATGTTTCAAGTATAATGTCTCTATGATTTACATGGTTTCAATTTTCTTATGATGAAATATCCATTTCTTTTATATGGATTATGTGATGATGGGATGATGTTTATGAAACCCATTTTATTCATTGGGTTATGATGAATGTTTTAAGTTTATTTTGTGGCACAAGTAAGAATGATTTCACTATGAGATGGGTGGGACCTATATCTCCCTCCAATGCATTGGGTAAAGATTTATATCTCATGAGATAGACATGGCTGGAATGGCAAGTTAAACTGGTTCAGTAATACAGGACTGGAATGAGGAGTGAACTCGATTCAGAAAGGGACTTTGTCCACTAAGATGGTCTTGGCATCAATGCCTTGGCTAATATGGAAATCATATCATTTGCTTAATGGTTTCCACAATTACATGTTTTTTCCCACGCTATTTTATCATTATTAATGTTTCTTTATGATCTATGCCTTACGTACTTCCATGTTTTATGTCATTGCTCAAGCTTTTGATGTTTAAACATTATGTTCATGTTTTTAAGTTCCAATGTATATGGTATGTTTTATTTTATCCATGCTTACCCTTACTGAGCATTTGAGATCACCCTTTTTATATTTTATTTTCCCCAGGATATAAAGAAAGGTTTTAGGTAAGAAAAAAAAGTGGAAGATTTTTATGGGAGATGTTGAAGATCTTTCACCACTATTAGAAGATTACGTTCCATGTTTCCAAAGACACTAAACTATTACGGTCCTTGTGTGTCTGTTTTTGTTATGTATTAATTATTCCGGAAAAGTAATGTAATGTTCATGTACATCAAGCTTCGGGACTCTACATGAGAGGTGTGAGTAAGGAGGTAGAGGTGTGGGCCTTTTATAAGAGAAGAGGAGGGGCACTCTTGGAAAGTTATAAAATATTACTTTATTATAAAATGATTTTCGGATTTTAAAGGTCCCAAAAGGACATATTTCGAGTATAAGGTGATAGGAGTTATAAATCCACCCATACAATAGGTTTTTGACAAGTTTAAGTCTTATATTTTACATTATCGTTTCATTTTATTTAAATCGTTAAATAATGAGGTAATTGTTGCATCATCATGGTGTCATAAATAATTTAATTTATTTAGTGTCTAAAAATTATAAAACAAATATCGTGATGTAGGAAATCTTTTTATTTTTCTAATTAATATTTATAGTCAAAAATATTACTTGTATAACCCCATGTAAAAATTGGTTTAGTAAAACAATACATGTTTGTGAAATTTTTATTTTAAATTTAAATAAAAAGTTATTAATGCAATTTTCCTACCAAAGTGGCTCCATGGGGTCACCAAGTTGACCCATGGATTTTCTTGGTCATCCATGACACATCCAATAATGGTAGGACATGTTTCAAGCTCATTTAATGTTATTATAACATTATTTTTACTTTAAATTACACTAATTACCTTTAATCGCGATTAATAAAACTTAAAAGTTATTATTCACCAAAAAAATATTTTAATCTCATTAAACTACATTTTACATCCTAATGACAACCATGTATTTCAGATTTTTGAAATTCAAATCCCAGAAGTGGTAAATTTTCATTTAAATGAAAAAATCAGTTTATTAACCACCACTTAGTGTTTTCACTATTCATCAAAATCGATGTTTTTCAGAAAAATACAAAAAAATCACCCAAAGATATTTTTGATATTCCAAATTCAAAAATGATGTCTATTTTACAAAATTACAAACATATAATTTTCATCAATTAATTTAATATTTAATTCCCAATGTCAAAACAAATAGCGTGTTTTTAAGAAACGATATCTATTAAAATATTGACACCAGTTTAAGTCCAATTTCAAAGTGAAATTAATTCAACTGACCACCATTAGATTAAATGGTAAAAATATAATCTAATTTTACATTAAAAAAAATTCAAAAGATAATCTAATCATATAAATAAATTAGATTAAATGGAGGTTTTGAATTAAAATAAAGCATTTTACACTATTCATTAAATAATGAACTTTATCGAAAAAATACCAAAAAGTTATACAAAGTAAATTTTGATGTCCTGATTCTAAAAAGAATTTTATTTTTTCAAATATAACATATAAAATTGTCAAAAAAATGGATTTAAGAGGGGTTCACCATCAAAAGGCGGTTAATCGACCTTTTAAAGAATATCAGAATATTTACGCTTAAAATTGGATTCATTCACATTTTAACATTTATTTTAAAAAGTAAAAATATTTGACAAACATATATAATAATTTTGTAGATAGTTTTGTTCATTCCTTCCATTACAACGGCTAGGCGTTAACTACCATTTAAAATAATATTATTTTATTATTAGAGTGCAATATAAGATTCCCAAGAAACTCATTGTTGCGTATTGGGTACGCCATCGAGCATAGCGTCCCCTTTAAAGTAGTATTAATATTTTATTTAAAAATATGGATAAATATTAAAATGTAATATTCTTTATTTACCTGGGGTGTTACATCCTTCCCCCTTTTGGGAATTGTGTCCTCACAATTTTAAAATTGGTCTTGGAAACTTCATTGAAAATCCCACATAGGAACAAGAGTCAGTAAAACTATCACTTTAAAATAAAGAAAGATAAGTACAAAGGTCACCCAAGTTAACCCATACTAGGATTCCATATAGGAAAACATGGATATGGAGGAAAAAAACAAAGGGTCATGTTCTGAGGGAGAGTGATATAAAACATGTTTAGGAGAAAGTTTACCATCAGAAAATTACAAACTGGTGATGGGTTAAACGGTATTTGATTCCCCAGTAGGAAAAGTTAACAGACAACATTTTTTTTAAGTTACTTTTCATTAAGGAATTTATTTATGAGCTTAACTAAATCATAAATAAACATACTTACTAGTTGTGTAGACTCACATCTCATACTAGATTTCTTACACAAACTCATATTTTCTCCAAAAGACGAGTATTTAGGATGACTTGGTCACATTAAGAGAGCTATAATCAACATCTTGAGAATCACTTAATCCACAAAAGAGAACTATATATTTCCCCTATCTTTAGACCTTAACCAAAACCAAAATTATTATAACAGGATCAGATAATCCACAAAAGGATAATCCTTTATAAAAAGAAAATCTATTCTTAATCTCCAAAATTTGTCTAACAAAACCCAACGTTCAACGAAGACCATTCGATAAAAAATTTGTCTATAAAATTATTCAAAGTAACCCAAACTAATATTGAAACCCAAATATTTGAAGTATTTAATCACATAGTCTTCTAAGGTAAAAATTAACATTTATCTCCAAATAACATTAGTTTCTCTTAAAGTCTCATATTGAAAAGTAATTAACCTAATCATATATCCTTCATGATAGGTTAATAATTTCCATAGATAACCCAATATCAACTTACAATTGATTCATAAAATCATATAACTGAAAATAATTAGTCAAACTAACCAGGGACTTCACGTAGTCCAGTGGTAGGTGATAAATACCAGTCGCACTTTGGTTGTGGGTTCGATTCCCACAGCTTTGTCCGACGTGACGGGTTGTCACACGGTCTGTGTGTTTTCCTTTTTCCAAACTATATAATTCTTAAAACATTTCCCAAAATGAGATAAAATCTTCAAAAATAACCATAACATAATTTAACCTCAATTTTATCCCATGCCTTTCATTTTCTATCATAACATATAGTAACCCATAATTACCTTAAAAGTAAGGATCATATAAACCCAAATGGCTACCTTTATAATTATCACCTAAACTTCCACATCGAGTTGGTTCTCTCGTACATGATGCATTAGAGAACTCGCCAAGGTTCAAGTGGTTGATCATGACTCCTGATAGTTGGTTCAGAATAACCATGATATTTCTCATCGAATCCCCCATTTCATCCAGTCTCTTAATCATAGAACCACCGTAGTTTCCTTCAAACCCATTTCCACTTTGGTTCCTGCTAGATCCATCCATTTACTAAAACCAAAAATGTCAGTGTGAGTATATCAACAAAACCATCATGTACTAATGAGGAAGATAAACACTAAGATATACTTACACATTCAATTTATCTAAATACTATGACTCTTTCTGAAATCCTAGCCATTATTGTAATGTCACTTATGCTTAGAGAATACCCTAACCTCTAAAGTTATCTAAACCGACCTCTGATACCAACTATAAGGACCCGACCTTAAAACATTACATAATCATGAATTAAATGAATAATTCACATAGAGGATCCTTTCAGATTTAGAGTTTTATAGAATTAGGACATAACTATTACATCTCAAAAGATTACAAAGTAGACACTTCTACTAAGTTTCAATAAAATAAAAACTCTTAAAAAGAAACTTGTCTAGTTCCATGTTTTAGATAGAATGTCTTTCCTCGATCTCATCCCTGACCCTATTCATCTTTAAGTCTTGTGGAAAAAATTTCAAAAACTTGGGATGAGCATAAAAAACCCAGTAAAGGATATACAAAGAAGGAAAACTATTAGTTTTTCAAAACAACAAGTAAACCATGAATACTTTATCAAAGTAATACTTTTCACCTTTAAGAAGTAGTAAATAATCTTCACTGAATAAAAGATCATTACATACCCTTTTGTAACCAAAATGTTACCATAAAAACCATATAAAGAACACATAACATATAAAGGTGACTTGGGACATAAACATACTTAAATGGAATAACCATACGGTCGACTTCCACACATATCACTTAATGGAATAGCCATATGACCGACTTCCATACCCAATGCATTGGATGTTATAACGTAACCACCCGTCCTGGTATTCACGGCACCACCCGTCATATGGTTTATCATGTAACCACCCGTCAAATTTCCAAGTACCATTATAAAATCATAAGACATAAAACAAAAATAATGGAAAGAAAACATTTCCACATTTCAAACACAATATATCACTTAAATATATTGACATAACAAATCCATTATAAAAACCATTTTCAATTCCAAAATACATAAAAGAGTATATGTTATTAATTTCATTTTAAAAAAACATCACCGCTTGTTGAGGAATCCAAAGACCAAATAATACTCATGGCGGTGGAAAAGGAAGTTGTCACCGCATACGTTAAAATAAATATTCCTCTTTGTCATTTAGTAAAATGATTCGTAGAAAAAGATTTCATTTTAAGTAAATGAAAATTCAAAGGTATTTTGTACAGATTATAAAAGAAAGTATTTTATTAGAACAAAACATGCCTCAATGAAAGGAGATTGAGACGAAGTCCCTTACAAAGACAGTATCCTTAAATAAAGGATAAATCAATTACATAATTATGTGTGAAAAAAGAATACACAAAATATAATTGGATATTAAGTGTAAAACAATCAGAGTTCATTCACACATATTCATAGAACGACATATTCAAGGAGTACAAGTTTATCCCAAAGAATCAAAACTGGGTTAAGAAGTTCCCTTGCAAAAATTCAACAGCCTAATGGCGTCACTTAAAAATTCAGAAAATGAGTTGATGAGAGATTAAAAGGGTATCTAATCACTTGTACATTAAATTTACTGCAATAAGGATATATGAGAACATATCCCAACATAATAATATGTAATTTAAAATACATAACAAAAGAAGTCTTTTTAAAGAAGAGGTGGGTGAAAGGTCCCTTACCAATTTGGGTAACTTTCAAAACATACACCCCATTGAAGAAGGGTCATAAAATGAAGATGTAAATACCCATAAATGAAATTCTATTACACAAAGAGTATAATAATTGTCATTACATACACCACTCAAAGGAAATGGTGGCAAATGTATCATAATTCTCACGGGAATAAAAGTGAGATGAAAAATCCCTTACGAAAACTCGGCAGCCTAACGGCGCCACTTAAAACTTACAAAAATGGATTGATGAGATCAAATAGGGTCTCTCATAATATTAACATAAAATGTACATCAAGGGTAATATAAAAGAACATCCCCCAACATAAAAAATAGGATCTTAAAAGAAGTGGCATAAAGGAGAGTACTTAAAAATAAAGAGAGAGGTTGGATCTCTTATGAAAATTCGGCAGTCTAACGGCACCACCCCAAACTTCCAAAATGGATTGATGAGAGAAAATAGGGTCTCTCATCATATGAATATAAAACTTACAGTAGTAGTAATATAAAATAACATCCCAATCATAATAAAGATGAGCTTAAAAGGAATGATATAAAACAGTGTACTTAAAAAGAAAGAGATGGGTAGGATCCCTTACCTCAAGTCTGACTTGTCTTGTTCGTTTATTTATATTCCTGAATAATAAACTTTGGTAAATTTATAATTTCTTAAGGACCTCCTTTAAATATTATTATTCAGTTCATATCACATATTATAATGTTATAATAATTGGTTAATAAAGTGAGTTCATATTAGACATTTTTGTCGATGTTCGGTACATAAGTAAAAAATTGAACTTGTTGGAAAAGAATTTTCCATGTAGTTATAGGTACATCATATCCATAATAGTATTAATGTTTTAAATATAATATATATCCAGTATATATTCATTTTATACTATTACATAACATTTGGAGATAATAAAAATGAAATGCACAGTTCATGGAGACGGTAGGCCGTACGTACACACGAACGCTACTTTCATTTTTTTTGTATTCAATGGAATGAAATAATAATTATATAAAGGTATATTATAATTCCAGTAGTATATCATATGTTATACCATTAATTAAATCCTTTATACATCCCACATATGGCATTAACGAATAAAATCACTTTGAGGGGGCAGTAGTCCGCACTTCCTAAAATGAAGATATCGAGTTTACCCATAATGGAAACTATAAAGGTATGCCATAAATGAGAAATACAGAAGCTTAAGGAAAAAATAAACATATTATATATCATATATAAATATAGTGACATCTTAATGGCCACATTTTAAGGTGTTAAAAGAATATTGAACAATCATCGTTTCGTGAGGCAGTAATTCGCCATCCACGAAAACAGTATGTTCTTTAACCATTAGACGAAGGTGTGTGGAAGTGTAGCTCGAATAATTCTTATAAAAACATCATAGTATATTTAATATACTGGTTTTGTTACAAAAAAATTAATAAAAAGATTTTAGGGGGTTGGAGAAGAAAAATAAAACAAAATAACACAAGTGAAGACATTACCTTAAAATCGGGTAACTCTTTTTGATTTGAGCCCAAACACTTCCTTGGAAAGGATTCTGCCCAAAGTGAGGATTCTAGGAGTAAGAGAGGGATGTGGAGAGAGAAAATGAGCAGAGTTTGGTAGAGCCAATGGCTTGAGAGGTGTGGGTAAGGAGGTATAGTTAGGGTCCTTTTATAATAGAAGAGGAGGGTCACTCTTGGAAAGTTATAAAATATTACTTTATTATAAAATTATTTTCGGATTTTAAAGGTCCCAAAAGGATATTTTTCGAGTATAAAGTGATAGGAGTTCTAAATACACCCATAAAATAGGTTTTTGACAAATTTAGGTCTTATATTTTACATTATCTTTTCATTTTATTTAAATCGTTAAATAATGAGGTAATCGATGCATCATCATGGTGTCATAAATAATTTAATTTATTTAGTGTCTAAAAATTATAAAAAAATATATAATGATGTTGGAAATCTATTTATCTTTCTAATGAATATTTATAGTCAAAAATATTACTTTTATAACCCCATGTAAAAAAAATTTTGTAAAACAATACATGCTTGTGATATTTTTATTTTAACTTTAAATAAAAAGTTATTAAAGTCATTTTCCTACCAAAGTGACTCCATGGGGTCCCCAAGTTGACCCATGGATTGTCTTGGTCGGTCATGACACATCCAATAAGGTTAGGACATGTTTTAAGGTCATTTCATGTTATTATAACATTATTTTTACCTTAAATTACACTAATTACCTTTAATCGTGATTAATAAAACATAAAAGTTACTATTCACCAAAAAAATATTTTAATCTCATTGAACCAAATTTTACTTCCTAATGACAACTATGTATGTCGGATTTTTGAAATTAAAATCACAGAATTGGTAAAGTTTCATTTAAACGAATCAGTTTATTAACCACCACTTAGTGGTTTCACTATTCATCAAAAATTGAAGTTTTTCAGAAAAATACCAAAAATTCACCCTAAGCTATTTTTGATATTCCGAATTCAAAAATGATGTATATTTTACAAAATTCCAAACATATAAGTTGCATTAATTAATTTGATATTTAATTCCCACTATCAAAACAAATAGCGTGTTTTTAAGAAACAATATCTATTAAAAGATTGACACTAGTTTAAGTCCAATTTCAAAGTGAAATTAATTCCAATGATCACCATTGGATTAAATGGTACAAATATAATCTAATTTCACATTAAAATAAATTCAAAATATAATCTAATCATATAAATAAATTAGATTAAAAGGAGGTTTTGAATTAAAATACAGCATTTTACACTATTCATTAAAAAAGGTACTTTATTAGAAAAATACCAAAAATTTATAAAAAGTAAATTTTGATGTCCTGGTTATAAAAAGAATTTTATTTTGTCAAATATAACATATAAAATTGTCAAAAAAATGGATTTAAGAGGGGTTCGCCATCAAAATTTGGTTAATCGACCTTTTAAAGAATATTAGAATATTTACGATTAAAATTGGATTCATTCACATTTTAACATTTATTTTAAAAAGTAAAAAAATTTGACAAACAGATATAATAATTTTGTAGTTAGTTCTGTTTATTCCCACCATTACAATGTCTAGGCATTAACTACCATTTAAAATAATATTATTTTATTATTAGAGTGCAACGTAAGATTCCCAAGAAACGCGTTGTTGCGTATTGGGTACGCCATCGAGCATAGTGTCCCCTTTAAAGTAATATTAATATTTTATTCACAAATATGGATAAATATGAAAATTTCATATTCTTTATTTACCTGGGGTGTTACATCCTTCCCCCCTTTTGGGAATTGCGTCCTCGCAATTTTAAAATTGGTCTTGAAAACTTCATTGAAAATCCAACATCGGAACAAGAGTCAGTAAAACTATCACTTTAAAATAAAGAAAGATAAGTACAAACCTCACCCGAGTTAACCCATACTAGGATTCCATGTAGGAAAACATGGATATGGAGGGAAAAAATAAAGGGTCATGTTCTGAGGTAGAGTGATATAAAACATGTTTAGGAGAAAGTAAACCACCGGAAAATCCCAAAATGGTGATGGGTTAAATGGTATTTGATTCCCCAGTAGGAAAAGTTAACAGACAAAATTTTTGTTTTTAAGTTACTTTTCATCAAGGAATTTATTTATGAGCTTAACTGAATCATAAGGAAACAAACTTACTTGTCGTGTAGACTCACATCTCATACTATATTTCTTACACAAACTCATATTTTCTCCAAAAGACAAGTATTTAGGATGACTTGTTCACATTAAGAGAGCTATAATCAACATCTTGAGAATCACCTAATCCAAAAAAGAGAACTATATATTTCCCCTATCTTTAGAACTTCACCAAAACCAAAATTGTTAGAACAAGATCAGATAATCCACAAAAGGATAATCATTTATAAAAAGAAAATCTATTCTTAATCTCCAAAATTTGTCCAACAAAACCCAAAGTTCAACGAAGACCATTCGATAAACAATTTGTCTATAAAATTCTTCAAAGTAACCCAAACTAAGATTGAAACCCAAATATTTGATGGATTTTATCACATAGTCTTCCAAGGTAAAAATTAACATTTATCTCCAAATAAAATTAGTTTCTCTTAAACTCTCATATTGAAAAGTAATTAACCTAATCACATATCCTCCATGATAGGTTAATAATTTCCATAGATAACCAAAAATAAACTTACTCTTGATTCATAAAATCATCTAACTAAAAATAATTAGTCAAACTAACCAGGTACTTCACGTAGTCCATTGGTAGGCGATAAATACCAGTCGCACTTTGGTTGTGGGTTCGATTCTCACAGCTTTGTCCGACGCGACGGGTTTTCACACGGTCTATGTGGTGTCCTTTTTCCAAACTATATAATTCTTAAAACATTCCCCAAAACGAGATAAAATATTCAAAAATAACCATAACATAATTTAACCTCAATTTTATCTCATGCCTTTCATTTTCCATCATAACATATAGTAACCCATAATTACCTCAAAAGTAAGGATCATATAAACCCAAATGGTTACCTTTATAATTATCACATGAACTTCCACATCGAGTTGGTTCTCTCGTACATGATGCATTAGAGAACTATACAAGGTTCAATTGGTTTTTCATGACTCCTGATAGTTGGTTTAGAATAAGCACAATATTTCTCATTGAATCCCCCATTTCATCCAGTCTCTTAATCAGAGGACCACAACAGTTTCCTTCAAACCCATTGTCACTTTGGTGCCTACTAGATCCATCCATTTACTAAAACCAGAAATGTCAGTGTGAGTACATCAACAAAACCATCATGTACTAATGAGGAAGATAAACACTAAGATATACTTACACATTCACTTTATCTAAAAACTATGACTCTTTCTGAAATCCTATCCATTATAGTAATGTCAATTATGCTTAGAGAATACCCTAACCTCTAAACTTATCTAAACCGACATCTGATACCAACTATAAGGACCCGGCCTTAAAACATTACATAATCATGAATTAAATAAATAATTCACATAGAGGATATTTTCAGGTTTATATTTTTAGAGAATTAGGACTTAACTATTACATCTCAAAAGATTACAAAGTAGACACTTCTACTAAGTTTTCATAAAATAAAAACTCTTAAAAAGAAACATGTCTAATTCCATGTTTTAGATAGAATGTCTTTCCTCGATCCCATCCTTGACCCTATTCATCTTTAATTCCTGTGGAAAACATTTCAAAAACTTGGGATGAGCATAAAAATCCCAGTAAAGGATATACAAAGAAGGAAAACTGTTAGTTTTTCAAAACAACAAGTAAAACATGAATACTTTATCAAAGTAATACTTTTCACCTTTAAGAAGTAGTAAATACTCTTCACTGAATAAAAGATCATTAATTACCCTTTTGTAACCAAATTATTACCATAAATCCCATATAAAGAACACATAACATATAAATGTGGCTTGGTACATAAACATACTTAAATGAAATAACCATACGGTCGACCTCCACACATATCACTTAATGGAATAGCCATGTGGATGACTTCCATACCCAATGCATTGGAGTTTATAACGTAACCACCCATCTTGGTATTCATGGAACCACCCGTCATATGGTTTATCACGTAACCACCCATCAAATGTCTAATTACCATTATAAAATCATAAGACATAAAACAAAAATAATGGAAAGAAAACATTTCCACATTTCAAACATAATATATCACTTAAATATATTGACATAAGAAATCCATTATAAAAACCATTTTCAATAACAAAATACATAAAATAGTATATGGTATTTATTTCATTTTAAAAAAACATCACGGCTTGTTGAGGAAGCCAAAGACCAAATAATACTCGCAGCGGCGAAAATGGTCGTTGTCACTCCGTACGTTAAAATAAATATTCCTTTTTGCCGTTTAGTAAAATGATTCATAGAAAAATATTCCCTTTGAATAAAATGAAAATTCAAAGGTTTTTTGTATAGCGTATAAAATAAAGTCCTGTATTAGAACAAAACATGCCTCAATGAAAGGAGATTGAGACGAAGTCCCTTTCAAAGATGGTATCCTTGGATTAAGGATAAATCAATTACATAATTATGTGTGAAAAAAGAATACACAAAATATAAGTGGATATTAAGTGTAAAACAATCAGAGGTCATTCACACATATTCATAGAATGAAATATTCAAGGAGTACAAGTTTATCCCAAATAATCAAAACTGGGTTAAGAAGTTCCCTTCCAAAATTCGACAGCCTAACGGCGTCACTTCAAAATTTAGAAAATGAGTTGATGAGAGATAAAAAGGGTATCTCATCACTTGTACATTAAATTTACATAAATAAGGATATATTAGAACATATCCCAACATAATAAGATGTAAATTAATTGACATAACAAAAGAAATCTTTTTAAAGAAGTGGTGGGTGAAAGGTCCCCTTACCGATTTGGGTAACTTTCAAAACGTACACCCATTGAAGAAGGGTCATACAATGAAGATGTAAATACCCATAAATGAAATTATATTAAAAAAATAGTATAATAATGGGCATTAAATACACCACTCAATGGAAATGGTGGCAAATGTAGCATAATTCTCACGGGAATAAAAGTGAGATGAAAAATCCCCTATGAAAACTCGGCAGCCTAACAGCGCCACTTAAAACTTCAAAAAATGGGTTGATGAGATAAAATAGGGTCTCTAATAATATTAACATAAAATTTACATCAATAGGAATATAAAATAACATCCCCCAACATAACAAAGAGGAGATTAAAAGAAGTGACGTAAATGAGAGTACTTAAAAAGAAAAAGAGCGGTTGGATATCTAATGAAAATTCGGCAGCCTAACGGCGCCACTCAAAACTTCCAAAATGGATTGATGAGATAAAATAGGCTCTCTCATCATATGAACATAAAAATTACAGTAGGATTAATATAAAATAACATCCCAATCATAAGAAATATGATCATAAAAGGAATGACATAAAAGAGTGTACTTAAAAAGAAAGAGAGGGGCAGGATCCCTTACCTCAAGTCTGACTTGTCTTGTCCGTTTCTTTATATTACTAAATAATAAACTTTGTCAAATTTATGATTTCTTAAGTAAATCCTTTAAATATTATTATTCAGTTCATATCACATATTATAATGTTATAATAATTGGTTAATAAAGTGAGTTCATATTAGACATTTTTGTCGATGTTCGGTACATGAGTAAAAATTGAACTTGTTGGAAAAGAATTTTCCATGTAGTTATAGTTACATAATATCCATAATAGTATTAATGTTTTAAATATCATATATATCCAGTATATATTCATTTTATACTATTACATAACATTTGGAGATAATAAAAATGAAATGCACCGTTCATGGAGACGGTAGGCCGTACGTACGCATGAACGCTACTTTTATTTTTATTTTTTTATTGAATGGAATGAAATAATAATTATATAGAGGTATATTATAATTAAAGTATGATATAATATGTAATACCATTAATTACATCCTTTATATGTCCCACATATGGAATTAACGAATCAAATCACTTTGAGGGGGCGGTAGTCCGCACTTCCTAAAATGAAGATATCGAGTTTACCCATAATGGAAACCATAAAGGTATTCCATGAATGAAAAATATATAAGCTTAAAGAAAACATAAAAATATTATATATCATATATAAATATAGTGAAATCTTAATGGCCACCTTTGAAGGTGTTAAAAGAATATTGAACAATCATCGTTTCGTGAGGCAGTAATTCGCCATCCACGAAAACAGTATGTTCTTTAACCATTAGACGAAGGTGTGTGGAATTGTAGCTAGAATTATTCTTATAAAAACATCCTAGTATATTTAATATACTAGTTTTGTTACAAAAAAAATGAATAAAAAGAGTTTAGGGGGTTGGAGAAGCAAAATAAACAAAAGAACACAAGTGAAGACATTACCTTAAAATCGGGTAACTCTTTTTGATTTGAGCCCAAAATATTCCTTGGAAAGGATTATTCCCAAAGTGAGGCTTCTAGGAGTAAGAGAGGGATGTTTAGAGACAAAATGAGGTGAGTTTTTCCGAGAAAATATCTTGAGAGGTGTGGGTAAGGAGGTAGAGGTGGGGGCCTTTTATAAGAGAAGAGGATGGGCACTCTTAGAATGTTATAAAATATTACTTTATTATAAAATGATTTTCGGATTTTAAAGGTCCCAAAAGGATATATTTTGAGGGTAAGGTTATAGGAGTTATAAATACACCGATCCAAAAGGTTTTTTACAAGTTTAGGTCTTATATTTTACATTATCTTTTCATTTTATTTAAATCGTTAAATAATGAGGTAATCTTTGCATCCTCATGGTGTCATAAATAATTTAATTTATTTAGTGTCTAAAAATTATAAAAAAAGTATCATGATGTAGGAAATCTTTTTATATTTCTAATTAATATTTATAGTCAAAAATATGACTTGTATAACCCCATGTAAAAATTGTTTTAGTAAAACAATACATGTTTTTGACATTTTTATTTTAACTTTAAATAAAAAGTTATTCATGTCATTTTCCTACCAAAGTGGCCCCATGGGGTCCCCAAGTTGACCCATGTATTTTCTTGGTCGGCCATGACATTTCCAATAAGGGTATGACATGTTTCAAGGTCATTTCACGTTATTATAACATTATTTTTACCTTAAATTACACTAATTACCTTTAATCGCGATTAATAAAACTTAAAAGTTACTATTCACCAAAAAATTATTTTAATCTCATTAAACCACATTTTACTTCCTAATGAAAACCATGTATGTCAGATTTTTGAAATTAAAATCACAGAAGTGGTAAAGTTTCATTTAAACAAAAAATCAGTTTATTAACCACCACTTATTGGTTTCACTATTCATCAACAATTGAAGTTTTTCAGAAAAATATCAAAAATTCACCCTAAGATATTTTTGATATTCCAAAAATGATGTCTATTTTAAAAAATTCCAAACATATAAGTTTCATTAATTAATTAAATATTTAATTCCCACTTTCAAAACAAATAGCGTGTTTTTAAGAAACAATATCTATTAAAAGATTGACACTAGTTTAAGTCCAATTTCAAAGTGAAATTAATTCCAATGACCACCATTGGATTAAATGATAAAAATATAATATAATTTCACATTAAAACAAATTCAAAAGATAATATAATCATATAAATAAATTATATTAAAAGGATGTTTTGAATTAAAATACAGCATTTTACACTATTCATTAAAAAAATGAACTTTATCAGAAAAATACCAAAAATTTATACAAAGTAAATTTTGATGTCCTGATTCTAAAAAGAATTTAATTTTTTCAAATATAACATATAAAATTGTCAAAAAAATGGATTTAAGAGGGGTTCTCCATCAAAAGGCGGTTAATCGACCTTTAAAGAATATTAGAATATTTACGATTAAAATTGGATTCATTCACATTTTAACATTTATTTTAAAAAGTAAAAATATTTGAAAAACATATATAATCATTGTGTAGTTAGTTCTGTTTATTCCCTCCATTACAATGGCTAGGCATTAACTACCATTTAAAATAATATTATTTTATTATTAGAGTGCAACGTAAGATTCCCAAGAAACTCTTTGTTGCGTATTGGGTACGCCATCGTGCATAGTGTCCCCTTTAAAGTAATATTAATATTTTATTCACAAATATGGATAAATATGAAAATTTCATATTCTTTATTTACCTGGGGTGTTACATCCTTCCCCCCTTTTGAGAATTGCATCCTCTCAATTTTAAAATTGGGCTTGGAAACTTCGTTGAAAATCCCACATCAGAACAAGAGTCAGTAAAACTATCACTTTAAAATAAAGAAAGAGAAGTACAAAGGTCACCCGAGTTAACCCATACTAGGATTCCATGTAGGAAAACGTGGATATGGAGGAAAAAAATAAAGGGTCATGTTCTGAGGGAGAGTGATAGAAAACATGTTTAGGAGAAATTTAACCACCAGAAAATCACAAACTGTTGATGGGTTAAACGGTATTTGATTCCCCAGTAGGAAAAGTTAACAGACAACATTTTTGTTTTTAAGTTACTTTTCATTAAGGAATTTATTTATGAGCTTAACTGAATCATAATGAAACATACTTGTCATGTAGACTCACATCTCATACTAGATTTCTTACACAAACTCATATTTTCTCCAAAAGACGAGTATTTAGGATGACTTGTTCACATTAAGAGAGCTATAATCAACATCTTGAGAATAACCTAATCCCTAAAAGTGAACTATATATTTCCCCTATCTTTAGACCTTAACCAAAACCAAAATTGTTAGAACAAGATCAGATAATTCACAAAAGGATCATCCTTTATAAAAAGAAAATATATTCTTAATCTCCAAAATTTGTCTAACAAAACCCAAAGTTCAACGAAGACCATTCGATAAACAATTTGTCTATAAAATTCTTCAATGTAACCCAAACTAAGATTGAAACCCAAATATTTGAAGGATTTAATCACATAGTCTTCCAAGGTAAAAATTAACATTTGTCTTCAAATAACATTAGTTTCTCTTAAAGTCTCATATTGAAAAGTAACTAACCTAATCACATATCCTCTATGATAGGTTAATAATTTCCATATATAACCCAAAATCAACTTACTCTTGATTCATAAAATCATCTAACTAAAAATAATTAGTCAAACTAACCAGGGAATTCACGTAGTCCAGTGGTAGGCGATAAATACCAGTCGCACTTTGGTTGTGGGTTCGATTCCCACAGCTTTGTCCGACGCGATGGGTTGTCACACGGTATGTGTGTTGTCTTTTTTCCAAACTATATAATTCTTAAAACATTCCCCAAAACGAGATAAAATCTTCAAAAATAATCATAACATAATTTAACCTCAATTTTATCTCATTCCTTTCATTTTCCATCATAACATATAGTAACCCATAATTACCTCAAAAGTAAGGATCATATAAACCAAAATGGTAACCTTTATAATTATCACCTGAACTTCCACATCGAGTTGGTTCTCTCGTACATGATGCATTAGATAACTCGCCAAGGTTCAAGTGGTTGATCATGACTCCTGATAGTTGGTTTAGAATAACCATGATATTTCTCATTGAATCCCCCATTTCATCCAGTCTCTTAATCAGAGAACCACCACAGTTTCCTTCAAACCCATTGTCACTTTGGTGCCTCCTAAATCCATCCATTTACTAAAACCAGAAATGTCAGTGTGATTATATCAAAAAAACCATCATGTACTAATGAGGGAGATAAACACTAAGATATACTTACACATTCACTTTATCTAAAAACTATGACTCTTTCTAAAATCCTAGCCATTATGTTAATGTCACTTATGCTTAGAGAATACCCTAAACTCTAAAGTTATCTAAACTGACCTCTGATACCAACTATAAGGACCCAGCCTTAAAACATTACATAATCATGAATTAAATGAATAATTCACATAGAGGATCTTTTCAGGTTTATAGTTTTAGATAATTAGTACATAACTATTACATCTCAAAAGATTACAAAGTAGACACTTCTACTAAGTTTCCAAAAAATAAAAACTCTTAGAAAGAACCATGTCTAGTACCATGTTTTAGATAGCATGTCTTTCCTCGATCCCATCCTTGACCCTATTCGTCTTTAAGTCCTATGGAAAACATTTCAAAAACTTGGGATGAGCATAAAAAGCCCAGTAAAGGATATAAAAAGAAGGAAAACTGTTAGTTTTTCAAAACAACAAGTAAACCATGAATACTTTATCAAAGTAATAATTTTCACCTTTAAGAAGTATTAAATACTCTTCACTGAATAAAAGATCAATACTTACCCTTTTTTAACCAAAATATTACCATAAAAGCCATATAAATAACACATAACATATAAAGGTGACTTGGGACATAAACATACTTAAATGGAATAACCATACGGTCGACTTCCACACATATCACATAATGGAATAGCCATATGGAAGAATTCCATACCCAATGAATTGGAGGTTATAATGTAACCACCCGTCCTGGTATTCACAGCACCACCGGTCATATGGTTTATCATGTAACCACCCGTCAAATGTCCAAGTACCATTATAAAATCATAAGACATAAAACAAAAATAATGGAAAGAAAACATTTCCACATTTCAAAAACAACATATCACTTAAATATATTGACATAAAAAATCCATTATAAAAACCATTTTCAATACCAAAATACATAAAAGAGTATATGGTATTTATTTCATTTTAAAAAAACATCACGGCTTTTTGAGGAAGCCAAAGACCAAATAATACTCGCGGCGGCGAAAAAGGTCATTGTCACCGTGTACGTTAAAATAAATATTCCTTTTTTTCATTTAGTAAAATGCTTCATAGAAAAAGATTACCATTGAATGAAATGAAAATTCAAAGGTGTTTTTTATAGCATATAAAAGAAAGTATTGTATTAGAACAAAACATTCCTCAATGAAAGGAGATTAAGACAAAGTCCCTTACAAAGACGGTATCCTTGGATTAAGGATAAATCAATTACATAATTATGTGTGACAAACGAATACACCAAATATAAGTGGATATTAAGTGTAAATAAATCATAGGTAATTAACACATATTCATAGAACTACATATTCAAGGAGTACAAGTTTATCCCAAATAATCAAAACTGGGTTAAGAAGTTCCCTTGCAAAAATTCAACAGCCTAAGGGCATCACTTCAAAATTCAGAAAATGAGTTGATGAGAGATAAAAAAGGGTATCTCATCACTTTTAAATTAAATTTACATCAATAAGGATATATGAGAACATATCCCAACATAATAAGATGTAATTTAAAAGACATAACAAAATAAGTCTTTTCAAAGAAGAGGAGGGTGAAAGGTCCCCTTACCGATTTTGGTGACTTTCGAAACGTACACCCCATTGAAGAAGGGTCATACAATGAAGATGTAAATACCCATAAATGAAATTATATTACAAAAAGAGTATAATAATGGGAAGTACATACACCACTCAAATTAAATGGTGGCAAATGTATCATAATTCTCACTGGAATAAAAGTGAGATGAAATATCCCTTACGAAAAATCAGCAGCCTAACGATGCCACTTAAAACTTCCAAAAATGGATTGATGAGATCAAATAGGGTCTCTAATAATATTAAAATAAAATTTACATCAAAAGGAATATAAAATAACATCCCCCAACATAACAAAGTGGAGCTTAAAAGAAGTGACATAAAGGAGAGTACTTAAAAAGAAAGAGAGAGGTTAGATCTCTTACGAAAATTAGGCAGCCTAATGGCGCCACTCAAAATTTCCAAAATAGATTGATGAGAGAAAATAGGATCTCTCATCATATGAACGTAAAAAGTACAGTAGGATTAATATAAAATAACATCCCAATCATAAGAAAGATGATCTTAAAAGTAATGACATAAAAGAGTGTACTTAAAAAGAAATAGAGGGGTAGGATCCCTTACATCAAGTCTGACTTGTCTTGTTCATTTATTTATTTTATTGAATAATAAACTATGGTCAATTTATAATTTCTTAAGGACCTCCTTTAAATATTATTATTCAGTTCATATCACATATTATAATGTTATAATAATTGGTTAATAAAGCGAGTTCATATTATACGTTTTTGTCGATGTTCGGTACATGAGTAAAAATTGAACTTGTTGGAAAAAAAATTCCATGTAGTTATAGGTACATCATATCCAGAATATTATTAATGTTTTAAATATCATATATATCCAGTATATATTCATTTTATACTATTACATAACATTTGGATATAATAAAAATGAAATGCACCGTTCATGGAGACGGTAGATCGTACTTACGCATGAATGCTACTTTCTTTTTTTTTGTATTAATTGGAATGAAATAATAATTATATAAAGGTATATTATAATTCTAGTAGGATATAATATTTAATACCATTAATTACATCCTTTATATGTCCCACCTATGGCATTAACTAATCAAATCACTTTGAGGGGGCGGTAGTCCGCACTTCCTAAAATGAAGATATCGAGTTTACCCATAATGGAAACCATAAAGGTATGACATAAATGAAAAATACAGAAGATTAAGGAAAAAATAAACATATTATATATCATATAAAAATATAGTGACATCTTAATTAACACCTTTTAAGGTGTTAAAATAATATTGAACAATCATCGTTTCGTGAGGCAATAATTCTCCATCCACGAAAACAGTATGTTCTTTAACCATTAGACGAAGGTGTGTGGAAGTGTAGCTCGAATACTTCTTATAAAAACATCTCAGTATATTTAATATACTGTTTTTATTACAAAAAAATGAATAAAAATAGTTTAGGGGTTGGAGAAGCAAAATAAAACAAAAGAACACAAGTGAAGACATTACCTTAAAATCGGGTAACTCTTTATGATTTGAGCCCAAAGGCTTCCTTGGAAAGTATTCTGCCAAAAGTGAGGCTTCTAATAGTAAGAGAGGGATGTTTAGAGACAAAATGAGCAGAGGTTGTCCGATCCAATGGCTTGAGAGGTGTGGGTAAGGAGGTAGAGTTGGGGGCCTTTTATAAGAGAAGAGGAGGGGCACTCTTGGAAAGTTATAAAATATTACTTTATTATAAAATTATTTTCGGATTTTAAAGGTCCCAAAAAGATATATTTCGAGGGTAAGGTGATAGGAGTTCTAAATCCACCCATACAATAGGTTTTTGACAAGTTTAGGTCTTATATTTTACATTATCTTTTCATTTTATTTAAATCGTTAAATAATGAGGTAATCGTTGCATCATCATGGTGTCATAAATAATTTAATTTATTTAGTGTCTAAAAATTATTTAAAAAATTAGATGATGTATGAAATATTTTTATCTTTCTAATTAATATTTATAGTAAAAAATATGACTTGTATAACCTCATGTAAAAATTCTTTTAGTAAAACAATACATGTTTGTGACATTTTTATTTTAACTTTAAATAAAAAGTTATTAATGTCATTTTCCTACCAAAGTGGCTCCATGGCATCCCCAAGTTTACCCATGGATTTTCTTGGTCGGAAATGACACATTGAATAAGGTTAGGACATGTTTAAAGGTCATTTCATGTTATTATAACATTATTTTTACCTTAAATTACACTAATTACCTTTAATCGTGATTAATAAAACTTAAACGTTACTATTCAACAAAAAATTATTTTAATCTCATTGGACCACATTTTACTTCCTAATGAAAACCATGTATGTCAGATTTTTGAAATTCAAATCACAGAAGTGGTAAAGTTTCATTTAAACGAAAAATCAGTTTATTAACCACCACTTAGTGGTTTCACTATTCATCAAAAATTGAAGTTTTTCAGAAAAATACCAAAAATTCACCCTAAGCTATTTTTGATATTTCGAATTCAAAAATGATGTCTATTTTACAAAATTACAAACATATAAGTTGCATTAATTAATTTAATATTTAATTCCCACTGTCAAAACAAATAGCATGTTTTTAAGAAACAATATCTATTAAAAGATTGACACTAGTTTAAGTCCAATTTCAAAGTGAAATTAATTCGAATTACCACCATTGGATTAAATGGTAAAAATATAATCTAATTGAACATTAAAAAAATTCAAAAGATAATCTAATCATATATATAAATTAGATTAAAAGGAGGTTTTAAATTAAAATACAGCATTTTACACTATTCATGAAAAAAATAAACTTTATCGGAAAAATACTAAAAATTTATACAAAGTAAATTTTGATGTCCCGATTCTAAAAAGAATTTTATTTTGTCAAATATAACATATAAAATTCTCAAAAAATGGATTTAAGATGGGTTCTCTATCAAAAGGCGGTTAATCGACCTTTTAAAGAATATTAGAATATTTACGGTTAAAATTGGATTCATTCATATTTTAACATTTATTTTAAAAAGTAAAAATATTTGACAAACATATATAATCATTTTGTAGTTAGTTTTGTTCATTCACGCCATTACAACGGCTAGGCATTAACTACCATTTAAAATAATATTATTTTATTATTAGAGTGCAACGTAAGATTCCCAATAAAGTCGTTGTTGCGTATTGGGTATGCCATCGAGCATAGCATCCCCTTTAAAGTAATATTAATATTTTATTCACAAATATGGATAAATATGAAAATGTAATATTCTTTATTTACCTGGGGTGTTACATAGTATCAAGGAAGTGTCATTGTGTTAATGAAATATCAGGGTAGTATGTGTTGATACATGTGATACCTGTTGAGATGATGAAATAGTGCAGTGAATTATATGAGTTTGGTGGTACTCATTTAAACCTTGATCAGTATCATTGCATTCACAGGTCACTTATAGGGTACAGTGACCTAATTTTAGAGATTTTTAGTTATCCCAATGTTGGGGATGATGTTGTAAAAAGTATTGATTATTGTGACACTATCGATTGGTTTGGTTTTTGGAAAATATTCCTGATGTTATGGAATAAATGGATGTGACTTATAAGGAGTTTCATGTGTAAATATAAAGTAAATAGGATATATCATGCTATAATTTGTTGTATTTTCCTTTATTTTCATGTGGTTACTTGGTAAAATAATTTTTTCCATGTCCATAACCCATATTAGTAATTTATAGAGCATGTTTCATGGGGTGAGTTCCCATTTTCAATAGTGTATGACTAGGAAACTCCTAAGGTGATAAGAATTATGTCAAATAGGTTTAGTGTGTACATCCAAGTTGAGGGAGCCTAGCCAAGAAGGGGATATTTAGAAATGGTTATCTCTAATTTTGAATTCCATGGAGCATGTGGATTTAGAAAATGTGTTGTTGCTTGTGAAGAAGGGCAACAATGAATTGGTTGGTTGTGTATGCAGCCTTTGGAAACATCATTGTCTAGGAATTTAATTATGTGGTTATTCTAGAGTAATCATGATATGTATCAATGGTAAAGGAATCATGGTTGGGTTGTGATGATGTGTTAGTGGATACAACCAAGATTTCCTAATAAGGTCGGCCATAGGTGGTTCAACTGCTCTTCTCTTTAGTATTTGGTTATAGTAGGTTGGAAACCATGCAGGGAATTTTTTTCTTGGATATAATGAAATCATATTGGGTCTTGTTTTAAATATTTTACATCCACTTAGTGTACTCTGGGATTAGAGACAATCATGTCCTATATATTAACATCATCCTGGGTGCACTGAGAGAGCGCAAGTTATACACCATTCTAAATTTAAATACAAATTTGGGATTAGACAGTGTTCTTGATATGTGTACATCATAGAAAAGTACTGATGTCTTAATTGTCAAATTTGGAGTATTAACTATCTAGGATGATCTATTTAGACTCCACTTGATGATCTGAGGTTACCTCGGCTTCTAATCAGGATCATATGATAGTTTTTAAATGTGGAAATCTGAATGCACTAGATTGGATATACAACTATGTTTGTGCTGAGGCATAAAAACATAAATGAATAGGTGATGGTTCATTGATAGGAAATCATTGGAAGTTAGTAGGGCTTCATTGGATGTTCTCGAGGTAAATGTAAGGTGACTTAGGAGAAGTTTTCTTTTTTTGGGTTGTGATATGTCATCTGTCTAATTTGTGCAGTTTTTAGAATAGTCGGTCAAAATTGGATCGACATTCTTCATCTTCATGGAATAAATGTGGTTGGTGAGGAACTTCTACAATAACATCATTAGGATGAGGTGAATGTAGTGTGAGTCGGCAAAAGTTTTTCTTAAAAATCATCTTTTCCTTGATAATTGAGTTTAAGTGGGGTTAGACCATTCGATCAAGATATAAATGATGTTGTATTCAAATTTATAATTCTACACACATTCTTAAATAGGAAATTTTGATGGTGGAGGTATTGTGGCTTGGAACTGGTCATTAAATGGTAAAACCTATGGTGGGAAGTTCCATAGGCCAGATTTTTATAGAGATATTAATGTGACTATGTATCAAGATTTATGGGCTTGGGTAAACACCATCTTAATGTTTCATTTTGAAATATATTCATTTGCTCATTTTTTAACAAATTATGTATTTTATGATTAAAGGGATTCTTGGTGGTATGTTGTCCGTTTGGAAATGAAATATTCCCATTTGAACAAAAATTCATGACTTGGGTAGGTTGGGGGATGATTTTGTTGTTTCACCAAGGATTCTCAAGAATGATAAGTTTTATTAGAGGGATATTGTATCATCCCACATTTTGGAATAGGTAGAATTTATAAAGGAATTTTTTCCCCTTTTGAAGGGTGGTTCAATTTTTAAATTGAGATTTGGAATGTAAATTTGAACCATTTAACACATAAAAGTGTTGTTTTTAGATATGTTTTTAGGAATGGGAGATTTCCTAGAAGTTAGGATGATTTTTAGAAGTGTCAAAATCTAAAAACTCAAATTTATAAGAAGCTAGTAGAGGAAAACCTTTTTTATGAAAACATGAAGAACTCCATGAGAAACTATGTGGCCTTTCATGTGAACTTGAGAGTGTCACAAGGTTTTGTTTAACGGTTCACACCAGGACGCACAGTTGTGTGGGAGTTATAGATTGTGTTATAGAGGGAACCTCATAGTCTACACATAGTTCGGTAAATCATGCACCTAGTCATGTGCCCTATACAGTAGCACTTCACAGTTGGCACACAGATTTTCAAACCAAGTGTCTAAACCATGTGTCTCATTAAAGGGGGTGGTTTGTGGTTTTTCTTCTGGTTTCTTTTAATATCCCCCCCCCCCTTCCTTCTCCTCCCATATGTGTACAATATCCCCCTTGTGGAACTCCTCCTATCCTCCTCTACACATGGTGATGACTTCACCATTTGGCCTCTGATTTGAGTGTCGTTCATCACGTAGGAATCGTATCAATGATTCTACGACTCCTCCTACATCCTTTATCATTTTCTTTAGTCATATTAAATGGTATATTTGTGTTATCTAATTCTCCCTGTTTCCATGGAATTTTTCTATTTCTTTGATTTCTCTTAAACTGGCTCAAGTCAAATCTTGGTATTGAACGAGTAAAGTTTCCTAACTATAAGGTAGGTGGTATATGGATTTTCCCTTAAAGTGTCATCATTTTATAAAATATCATCATTGTGTCACATGATGAACTCTAGGTGTGTTACTTAAAAATTATTAAATGTCTCTATTTAAATTTTTAGACATTACCTTGGCTACCTTAGAACCTATAATATGGTTGGAAGTTATAACCTCAACCTAAACCAAACTTAAAGGTGTTTTCTTGTAAATTTCTTTATTTCTTTCTATATTCCTTATACTAGGGCCACCCCTTTGGGTGTTTTTTTTAAGTGCATATGATCTAAGAGAATTTATTACTCTAAATCACCTTTTTATGTGAGTTTCTTTATACCTTATGGAAAAAATTTAATTTATTAATTTGAATTAAAATGGTATAATGATCAAACCACCTATTTATAATAAAACCTCCTGTGAGGTGCATTGTATTCTAAATCAAGAAGAAATTGATTAATGAAAAATATCTTGAATGGTATTGTGTCTTCGATACCTCCCATGTCCTTTATAGTTATTTATTAAATGAAAGGTCCTATCACATATCTTAATTTTTAAATACATGAATTGTGCTTATTTTCTTGTTTCATATTGTGTCATGTGTAACAAAAAATCTTTCTAAGGTGTGTTGGAATAATTATTTAGAAGGAAAGACTATATAAACATGACAAATTGGTAGATTTATGGACATGAAAAATTGGACCTTATTAAATATAATTAAAGTAATTATAGATATAAGTTAAATGAGATAAAATAAATTTTTAAATGGTATTTCTAAGTGAATGGCCTTCTTTGTTATTAATGAATGATCTGAATTGTGTAAGTAAGATTTACCTTATGGTACTGGGCATGAAGACCATAGGTAGGGTGTCCATTACCTTATGATAATAGGCACAGAATCACTGAGCATGGTTCCCCTTACTTTATGATACTGGTAATGGTGTCCCTTACATTATAATACTCGGTCATGGTGTCTCTTAATTAGAATTTGAACCTCATTATTATTATTTTTCAAGTGTGTGCCTGGGAATTAAACTATGAGTTCATGCTGATGCATGCATACCTGTGAAAAAAAAATTCTGATGTATTCATATATATATACATAATGTAAAATGTTAAGATACATTATGGATTAGACCGAAGAAGGTATTATTTGATAGGTTTCCTTGAGAAACCTAATCCCAACTTGTTTAATTTTATTTATTTATTTATTACTTTATCTATTATACCTACATATTATTGTATTTTATACAAATGGACTCAATTTCATTAGACACCATTGGTGGATGAATAGTAAGTATATCTCACACCCTTTTTGGTCCACTATTACATTGGGGTACCTGAACAAACCTCATGGTTGCAAGATTAGGTTCATCGATCATACTCGCATGATGCTATACATCTAAGTTAGGATAGAGTGTGGGAGAAGACGACTAATCTAATGATTGTAATGCTATTGGAAATAGTTTTTGGGTCATTTTTTCATTATTTAGCTATTATTTTTATGTATTTATTATTTTAATTCTTTGTCTTGTATATTGTAGCTTCACATGGACATGCATAATTATATATTTAGCGCCATCCACTTTCTCATATATCATTATCTTCTGCTGCTTTGTCTTTTATTTATACTTCTTATATTTTCTATTTATTATATATGATTTAACACTATTATACTATGATTATTATGTTATATTCTCCCACTCGTACCATCATTAGATCCTCATTACTAGTTAGCAGCCTCTAGCGTACAGGGAGGCATGCTTGAGGTCAGGTGACCAACCGTCTCAGGGAACCATTTCAGTGGTTCCTGGGTTAGGATGTTACACAAGACCTACCCAAATACTTTTTTATCATCCCTTACCATGTAATATAGGTCTTGGTTTCATCATAATACAATCCTTTCAAGGCTTAATGTTTAATCCAAAGGTGGTTTCCCAACAAAGAGATATAACTCTTAACCGAGTAATTTAAATTTTATTTCTCCTTACACCATCTCTAAAACTATTGTATATTTCATAACAAGATTACTAAAGTAAAATAAACATATTAATATGTTATTATGGGGATTTTATATCCTTTTTACACCTATTTTCCATAAAATTGTAGATTAAAGTGTCGCTCGTGTGTATGTGTGGACTACCGCTACCACACAACAATATGATACATTTTCCATCACCGCTATACATGGATGTTTATAGTGATGTATTTTCAAAAAATATTTTATTTATATGGTATAATTATGATTATTTAAATATATTTTATTATTATTTTCATTCATTCCATTATAAAATTAAAATGGTGTTCATGTTTAAGTACGGACTTCCGTCTCCATGAACTATGTAATTCATTTGTCTATCTCTAACTTTTATAAATTATTATAAATATAATAATAAATAATATACATGATATTTAATATCATGATAAAAATTATTTAGATTATGTAACTATGAAAATTACATGAAAAATGAAAAAGTTAACACCTGAAAACATCGATTTTAACAATTAATTAATAATAAATGTTTTTTGAAATGTTATAAGTGGATAATATATGATATTATAAGTATTTATATAGTTATATTATATAATAATAAAAAAATTTATCAAATATTTGTTTAGATCACTTACAAAGAAAGTAAGACTTGAGGTAATTGTTTGGTGTTGCAGTCATATTCTTTATAGGGATTATTTACGCATAAGTTTTTTATGATGAATATATATGATCTATCTCTCAAAAAAAATATTTATTTTAATCCCCATTATTTATTTCTATAAATTTCATGTTTTCCTTTTATTTTCCCCTTTTATGTACTCAAGAGACTAAAAAAAATTTAAGAAAAACCAACTTTATTTCTCTCTTTGTTCATGAATTTTTTTATTTGATGTACATATTTTCTTTAAAATTTTATCAAAAATGTTCTTAATATTATCCAAAAAAATATTAAATTCATTTTTACCCATGTTTTAATTTCTATAAAAAAAATTATAGAAATATTCTTGTTTTTTTCAAAATAGGTAGTTTTTAACAATAGTGTGAATAGAATATTTGTTTTAATGTACATGACGTGAACGAAATTCCCCACCATCATCATAGATCAATGTATTGAATATTAAATTAAAATATTCCATATTTCATTTCAAATAAAATAACTTCCTTAATATTTTAGTTATTTTTAGATTTCTAATAAGCAATTTCAAAATAAAAAATTTATTCACCTTAATAAATGTTCTAGTGATCTTTTAAAGGAATATTTCAACATCTGTTAATGTTACTTATAATTAAATGGGGATATTATTATATGATAACATCCTTATTATTTCTATATATATTTTATATTTATGATGATGAAATATTAATGAAAACTAATTTATTTTAAAGGAGTTATTATAATATGAAATGATACATATTTTCATGATCTTTGGAATATATATGAATGGATTATGATGATTTGATAGGCGGGTTTGTTATAGTCCTCAAATACATTGGGGTAAAGGTTAATTTTTTATGACCTCAAATAGTATATGGGAGTTTATCCCAATCCCAAAAAGTGAGTACACGGGAGGTTATCCCACACCCAAAAAGGGGGTACACTGTAGTTTATCCCAATCCCAAAAAGTGAGTACACGGGAGGTTATCCCACACCCAAAAAGGGGGTACACTGTAGTTTATCCCAAGCTCTAAGAAGGTACACACATTGTTAGAGCAATAATAATATTTGATAAATGTATTCATGGGTATCCTTGACATATTATTTCTATGATTATAATTATGACACAGCCTATTCCACTCTTTTATGACATGATATTATGCCAATTATATTCTCTCATGGATCATTTATATTCATTACTATATGATTCATGTCTTATGAACTGCCAAGTTTTATTCCATGAAAAATGATTATGATCTATTAAATATTGGGTATCATTTTTAAATGTTAACATTAAACTCTCTGCGAATTATGATAATGTTATTCTAAAATGAGTATTGATATCTCCCTTATTTAACCAAGCTGAGAATCTTATCTCACCCTTTATTATGTTTCATTTTCCCCAGGATAGGAAGAAAGGTTTTAAGTATGATATTTCTAAAAAGTTTTTTAATTGTAAAGAACTAAGTGGGAGATGATGTAGATATTTTATGTACTAGAGGTTGATGTATCCAGTTTTCCAAATATATTAAACCTTTATGGTTCTAGGATGGATTATAATTATATGTAATGAATATTCATTAAATGGTATGTAATATTTATATATGAAATGTTTGGGTTGCCTTATTTAGTAATTGAATATATAGTTCATTTTCCTAAAATAGCATTTTTCCTCATAGATAAGATTTTTTTCTTCCATTATTAAAATTCATATAATGTTAACCGATTCTTCTAATGTTTGAAATATATATTATAAAATTCTTAGAGTATTTTATTGTGAATAGATACAAAATTTTAAAAACTATTATAAAATATGATTACATAAGTATATTTCATAATATTATGAAGAAATTAATTATTTTAAAGATATTAAAAAGAGTATCATGGTTATTATGCACTTCATTATTCTATGAATTTTTTTCATTCATGATGTACCACAACCATGTTTTATATAATTATTATAAATTTTATTTTGGTTATTTTAATTCTATAACTTCTAAAATATGTCCATAATGATTATTGATCATTAATTTAAATTTTAATTCTTTGTCATGAATAAATTACTCCTTCCTTATTTTTAGGATTTCAATTTTTCAGTATTAATCCATTTATATGTTGTAATAATGTTTTGGGAATTAATTGTAAGTTGTAATTTTTTTTCATTATTTCTGAATTTGGTAAAATGATTAACATGTCGAGTGATGACCATTAACAATTTGAATGTTTTCCAAATAAATAATTCCATATGACCTTCAAATCATGGTTAATAGAATTGTTATGATAGATTATTTAATTGTATTTTCTATCATCGAATGTGAACGTCATACCATTTTATATCTTTCTTCTCATGATATGTAACTTAAATTTCTTCAGAATATATTGCAAGGATATATTTGGATTGTTTTTTTTAAATTCCTAGAATATAATAAGCCTAATTTTGGGTAACCTATTAAGACTTTAAATGTTTTAAATTACTAAAAATATTCTTCTTAAGAATGAAAACTATATTTTTTTAGGGAATAAATAATTATGCCTCACTAGTTAATCCATGATTAGTTTATTATAGGGAGTATATCTAGGGGTGAAACAATTTGTATAAATTTTTATAAAATTGATAGTATGGAAATATTTAGGAAGTATTGAGTTTAGTATATTATAATTTGAATATGAAATCATGTTATTTTGGATCATTTTGTATGTAAATATATAAGTAAAATTATGTTACCATTATTGTTTTTTATAAGAATTATTTCTACAGCGATGAAATGTTTAACGACTTGTTTGATCATGTCAATAATGAAACATAGTGATAAAACATGTGAAATTTTATTTTATGATCTTAAAGGTTTTTTATTTTTAAATATAAAATCATGTCACCTGCATGATAAAATTTTTATGAAATGCTTAATTTGAAAATCAATAACCTGATGTAAGTAAACATAGCATGTGTTGTTTTTGTTTTATTAGAAAAAAAGTTTCCTTGGTTATTAAATATATATATTAATTATTCCAATCCTATTTTGTAGTACCACAACATGTGAAGTTTTTTTTATTTCTATTAGTTTCATGTTAGAGTTATTAAAATGCAGGGTATGATGATTCTACAAACAAAATCTTGAAAATTTTGAGAGTTATTTTTGGTTTCTTTTTTTACTGATTATTGGATTGAAGTGTTGATATGAATTTCTGAAAACCTATTTTAAAATTATAAAATGTTTTTAAGGAATTTTTATCAATAATATGTCCCATAATAAATATTATATCATGAAACATTATGTTTCTTAACATGGGAACTATGTGATAATTATGATGATGTTTCTTACTATTTTGAACATGTACCCCCATGATGAATATTTTGTTGTGTTGTGGTTTTAATGTTGGGACCAAAAACCTCCCATAAATGGTTAAAAAAATAATTTCTATAATAAAAATGTTTATTTGGTAATCCTTGAAATTGATTAATATCATTCTCACCACACCTGAATTGTTATAATGAGGTGATGAAAAATGATTGTTTGTTATATCTTAGTGACTGGGTTTATTGTAATTAAAATTATTATAGTGGTGTGTGTTATATCTTAAATAATATGAATGGATATAAACCTTCCCCAACATGAATACTTATAAATATGAAATGTTTTAAAACCATATGGGTGGGTAAGGGCCAATCAAGGTAGACAATATCATGACATAGTTGGTGGGTTACCTTGATTTTTGTACTTTAGGTAGTAATGTGTGATTGTTTTGGTAGTTGTTGGATTAAGAAATATAGTGGTTTAAATGGTGGTGTGAATGGTTATAGGTAATATAGATGGATTTTTTATTATATTATGTGGTTCAATTTTATTATTGATAGAGAATAGTGATATGGTTGTGTGGGGTATTTTGTGGAATAGTTGTATTTACCGGATGTGCTTATTGTGAAGTGAAGATGTTCCTTGTCTGTTGATTGTATGATTTTTGTGGTTTTTTATAACCATTTTTTTCTTAGTTTAAATATATTCCATTGAATCTCCATCAAGGTTTTGGGTTTTGGAAATAGAAAGATGGATCTTGGGATAGAGCATTATTAAAATTCTAGAGACAAGAAGTGTGGAAGTCTATTGGTGGGTCCCCATCCCTGATACTAAGGATGGGTTGGAAGAGTTTTAGTTTTATTTTATATTTTTGAATAACCCATATGAATTCTAAGTTTATTTGATCAATAGATTATTTTATAGGGTGGCTTGACAGTGTAGAGAGATTAAATGTAGTGATCCAGAAAAGAATTATTGAGGTAAATTTCTTGAATTTTTCAAGAAAATCTTACTTTACCCAGTGTAAATACCTAATTATTTTAGGAAGATTATATTACCTTAGATAAGTGGATGATATTGTGTTATTATTTTTGGTATGAATTATATACTTGATTTGTTTTTTCTACACTTTCTTCATGATGAGAGAGGATAGGTATAGATTTTTGAATTTTCTTTGAGACTGGAGATTCAATGATCTATCATTCCTCTTTAGTTTCTATCTTGGTAATAAGTGAGAGATCAAGTAGATATGGTAGTGAAATAGTTATTAGTGAAGTAGTTTTCTATATAATATCCCTCTTGAGTGGTTGGGAAGTTAGATTTAAATTCTCTGGGTTTCATGTCTTGGTCATCATAAAGGATGAGATTAAGGTAGTGTGTTAAGGATTGGGAATGGCATGGTTCTCTTTGGATTATTTATACAATGATTATTTTTCTTAGAAAGATGATATGTTCCAGATGTAATTCCATAGGGAACCATCTATTTGACTACCCTAGGACTTAGTATGTTTTCAAGTCTTCAGTGTATAGTTAGTATAGGTTGAATTTCTTGGTTGAGTTATACTACTTTCACTAAAAGTAAATTATTGAATTTTGAAATTTATTTTAAAATTATGTTGAAAAGTTTTTAAATTTAAGTATTTTTTATCTGGAAAATTTCTAGATAATATCTTCTAAAATGGAAAAAAATAATCTAATAAATTTTTTTATGAAGTTGTCTCTATCTTAAAAATATGGTTAATGTGGAAGGAGTAGTTTAGAAAATTTAGTTATGGGTGAGGATCATAGTGCCACTTTTTCTTTATCCAATAGTGTATATTTTCTTTAATGGTATATCCCATGGTCGTGGGGGATTACTAGTGATATTTATTTGGGGGATCAATGTTCCTCTCTAACTATGGTTGTTGGTTATTGGTTGGTTCTATTTGAGAGGTATCTTCTAAAGGATTGTTTTGGTGATTGTTTTCTTCCTCTTAGGGGTTGGTTTTTATTCTTGAAGAATAGGATCAATTGATTGGAACCTAATGTAATTTTATATAACTTCAATCACTATTATAATTCATTATTTGGGTTTCAGAGGTTTTGAGAGAAGTCTCAGAAGTTGTATAAGGGGAGTTAGCCTAAAATTTCAGCTAGAGAGGGGTTAATAATGGTTTAAAGGTTTATTTTTCATCGGTGAGTGTATATTTTTGGTGTATAAAGATTATTTTTTGTGTGGAGTCATTATATGTGGAGTTTTTTTGTTCTATATGATTTTGTTTCACTGTGTCATATGGGTAGGATATTTCATGAAATCCTTGATAGGTGAGTATTGGTGGTTCTTTTGATTTCAGGGTCACTGTGCAAAATAGGTGGATTGTGGATTATCTATATTTAACATTATAATTCTTAAGTATAGTGGTTCCTTTTCACCATGGGACTTCTCCTACTTTATAGGATATACACCATGGACAAAACTATGTTTTTGAATATAGTTTCAACTATCCCTATTGAAGTGTAGTCCCTTCCTCTATTCCATGGTATTATCCCACACCATCCCCATTTCATCATGGTATATGGATTTTCACCATTGTCTTCTAATTTTTATTTTTTCAATAAAGTCCAAAACAACTTCAAAACATATCACTCTTCTATATTTCCCCTCAACTATTGGGTGACCAAATTTTATCCTTTAGTGGTCTTTCAACCCCTTTGTGTATTTTATCCTCATATTAAAGAGATTTGTTTTTTGGAAATCATTATTGATTTGCCTCCCTTTTCTCCTATTTTTTCTTTCTAATTCATCTCACATTCTCTGTACGGAGAGGGTTTTATTTTTAAAAGTGACTTATTTGGGTGATTTTATGCTTGTAGGTTGATAATGGATGGTGTATTTTAGGTTTTTAATCCCTCATTGCTGTGGTTATTTCATTTTTTTGTAATATATTCACCCCATCTTCATGAAATTTTTTATAAAGAACCTATTAAGGTATGGGATCAAGATACATATCTTCTATCTTTTGGAATTAATATGCTTGAATTTTCTTATTGTGTATTCTCCTAAATATGTTGTTGTAATTTATTTGGGTGTTTTGGTTTTTTGGAAATGGGAGAACACATGAAAAATATAACCACAAATAAGATTTGAATTTAATAGAGATGGTTAACTATGTATGGGGAGTTGAGCACACCTCATGATTTCTAGGCTATTGTGATGTATTTATTAATATTATGAAAATGTTTCTTGTGTATTATCGGTTTTTATATAATTGGAAACCATTCCACCCATTTAAATATACTAATTGACTAATGTATATAATAGGGAAAAAATTATATAAAAAATTACCTAAAATCTATATTGATGATTTTTTTGATGTTTGAAACTATTATTTCCACTATGATACATTTTCATAAAGTGGGAGTGGAAATATGAAAATTTTTAATTGAATTATGTTATACTGATGGAGTGTTTTTTTGTTGTTATTTCTTAGGTGTTTTATAAAATATATTATCGTTTGAGGAGAATATGGGATTTGGGTTTATAATGTAAGCATTATATGATATAATTGTAAAAGAAAATATTTTATTAAATGTTAATGGAAAATTTTAGAAATGAATAATGGTGGGGAGTTTGAAAATATTTTATTGATTGGATATGTGAATATGGATAATTAATTTGATCTATAAGGGTTTAATGTCTTGAAATAGTAGTTAAAATCATGAATGTGTGGAATATATATTTTTTTAGGTTATTAAAATGAGGAATTTTTATCTATTTTATGATGTTACAATTTTGGGGAATATATGTGTTGATGCAAGATTTCTATGCTATTTTGATGTTATTATGGATACAATTTTAGGGAAGTGATATAGAGAAAGGGATAATATTAATTGAATCCTATATTTATAGGTTATAAATTCTTGTTATGGTTTTTTATTTTATGGTATATAATGGCTCATGGTTGGAATGTGAACACAAGATATAAAGGATTTTTTTATAAGTGTGACAAATGATGAGGAGATTCAGTTGCATGTCAATGAAAGAGATACTTAGTGGGGGTCGTGTATGGTAGGGGATATAATTAGGTTTGTTATATATAAGTTCATGATACCTTAATATAGATAATGGGATAGTTTTGGTCGAGGATGTAAACATAAGGAATATGTTGTGAGGTTTATGTCCTTCATGTTTATATTTCCCAATTTATGGATGGTTGGGAAGTGGTAGGATTATTGTGATTTTAGTTATGTGGGTGAAGATTTATGATGATGTGTATGTGGGTATCTGAATGTTTTGGGATGAATATAATGATGTATGGAATAATTATTGGTTATATGTTGTTGGTGTTGTTCCATACTTGCATCCCTACACTTAGAGAAGAGGTGATCTGACCATCTCGCTATTGGTTTCAGTGGGAGAACCCAATAGTTGATAGGCTATAAACAAGATGAATATATTATGGGATCAAGGTGCTGGTATCTATGAGGGATTTTGTGGTGTTTTTAATATTCCTGGTGTGGATGTTTGAAATGTCAGGATTTGGTGGCAGTGGAAGTTTGATCATGGTGATTCTAGTTCCCTTTCTATTCATTTTATCTTATATATATTTTTTCTATTTTATATATTTATATGTATTCAATATTATATTTTTTCATATTTATTGAAAATGGATTTTATCTATTTATAGGGATGATCAAACTAATTACATTAAAGTTCCCACCCTAACATAGTATTCTAATGTTTGTATGATACGTCACCAAAGTTCGGAGCTACTATATGAAGCTATAGTGGAGCATGATTGTTTGTCCTGCATTATTTTGGATGTAATACATTTTTTCATTTATTTTAAATTTTTATAAATAAATTGGATACTTTTATTTTAATATTTGGAGTCAAATTGGTGGTTTTTTATATCTTATTTCTTGGTAATTATGATGGTAATACCTCCCAAATTTTTTTTTATACTCTTGGTGTTAGTCACTAACCCAAGGCCTACTAGAGGTAACCCTTAGGGGTCATTATAATATTTTCAACTAGATTGGTAGGTATTTCTAGTAGGTTTCAATCCAAAAAAGTTTTTTTAGTTGAAGGAATTATAATTTTAAATAAGATTTTAGGCCCAAAAAATCTCATTTTTAGTATTTAAAAAAATTTACCTAACCCTAGTATTATAAATACTACTCTAATCATCAATATAAAGGATTGGACACCTTCGATAAAAAACAATGTAATGAAAGTTTTTCTTATTCTTTATGTTTATTATAATGAATCTTGAGGAAAGGGTGGATTTCAAGTTGTTGATGAACCTCTATGTGGTAGGAAATTATTTTGGATTATTTATCCATTATTCATCAAAATTAAATACTGGTTGAAATAAATTTTTTCAAGGATATTTAAATGAATTCCTTTCAGTTGTGATTTTTTTTTATTTTTTACATTACATTTATTGAAGAATTTGGTTGTGGAAATCATCAGGTAGATAGTTTATTATGATACACCACTTCCCCATCTTAACCTTAGGTCACCCTTGGCGTGATTGGGTCATCCATTTTCCAAACCCTATCTATCATTATCTTAATCTAATTGTCCATATTTTCCCATATATCTTATATATACCATGAATTATTGGGCCAAAAAATCATTGAATCCTTTAAAATTGAATATGGTAGTGTATATTGGTGGAAGAACCCCTGGCAGGGCGATAATGGGAATAGTGAACAAGGTAGGGAAATGTGTCAGGTAGTGGGATCAGATATTTTTCATTGTAGGAATGTGAAAAATAGTTTTTCAAGATAGTGGTATAAAAGATTATAGGTATTTTATTAAAGATGATTTTGGTGGCATGAATGTGAGTGACTATGGTTTTTATGGTATGGTGAAATATTTAGGTCACACCTTAATTATTTTATCAATATAGGCTCAATAGTTGTCCACTCATAGAATATTTAAGTGGAAGAGATAGATAGAAAACTGAGTGCATTAGGGATCCAACACAAAAGACAATTTTATCATTTACCCTAACAGAATGTATGAATCATTTATATTCCCAATACAACTATGATTCCTAGAGGTTTTTGAAGCTCAGGCACATCGACCGGACCCATCCAAAGGGCTTTATAGGTTTTATTATAGGATGGAATCCCCTTTGGTTTCCTAAAGGACACATAGATGATCCCTCATTATCATTATTTCTTCTATGTGAATCCTTGATAAAATATCTAGGTGTGGCGATTATCTATAGGTTGGATCTACACTCACATGAATTGGCCTCAGGCATGAAATTAAAGGCACCACATGCCATCTCACTTTACAATGCATGGGTGAAAATATTCTCAAAGTGGATTTAATAACATATATAATTACACCGTGAGGAATTCCATAGGGGCCACCACATGGCATAATATATTCCATTTGGTTTATTTTTACACTTTTTCAATCATGTGTTAGAATTGAATAAGTGATTAGTCCATCATAAGCAATTTTTCAAGTATAATATAATGTATGTATGATACTTTTGATGTGTTATGGGTAGTTCAATTATTTAATCTCTATAAGTATTATGTCTTGGTTTATGGAGACATTCATACAGAAAAAAGGTTTCAATAATCCCCTATTTACATATTGATGATAGAACATTATTCCCCCATATATAACATCATGTTTGGTACTCCACTATAGACCTAGACTTTTGGTCCTCCATTACCTAATTTGGTTTAGGTACTCACTTTATCTTTACTTACATGAAATGGAGTGGGTATCACAATAAACTAATGGGAGAAGTAATTCACCCTCATATGAGGCATGGGTCCCCCTATCTATAAATTTTATACTCCATAAATATTTTTTTCTTGATGTGGTGTGTTTCCTCTATCAGGTATGGTACTACCTCAATCAACATGTTTAACATAGTGAAGAATAAGCCCCAAACTATGGGGTGACATTTTTATTATAATCCTTTGAATTATTGTAGTTATGAGTATTTTGATTTTATAGGAATCTTTAATATCCTATGAATACAATATTTATGGAATTTGTCTTTGAAAATTAGAAAAAATCCCTAGGATCTCTATCATTAATGTTAATATTGTTTATATTTTCCATTTCCTTTGATTTTAGGAATACATGTCATTCCATCCACTCTGGTGTTTTGGGGTTTTCTAAAGTGTTTTCTTATACTCACCCATGTATGGTTGTTCCCAAACACATCATTTTTTGTCTATATAAATAGAAGATAATTGATATAAAATCTAAGAGGATATAGGTTTGGTGAAAATTTTATTGGTGGTTTTCAAAAATAATTTCTACTTTTGAAGTTCTCTTCAGGATTTTATATGAAGAGGAGTTTTATTTCGACCTATTTTAGGTTAAAATTTATTTTAATATGTTTTTAGATTTTATTTTCTTTACTTTTAGAGTTCTCTAAATTTTATTTTAACAGGATATTGGAGAATGTTTAATACATTTTATACTTTATTTTTTATACCACATTGATGGTTACAATATTTGTTTCGTTTTGTAGATATGTGGATTTTTAAGGGGATTGCTAAGATAAGGCCCCCCATGTTTTATATTCCTTCATGGTGTTGGTTATTATCCCTTATCTAATTAAAAGTGGGTTAGGGGTTTTATAACCAACCTAATCGCTAACCCCAGTAGGGTCCAGGTGAGTCAAGTTGTACAAATCCAAATACTCCATGATCTATGACATAGGAAAAAAATCTTTACATAAATTTTTTCAGGTTCATCATAGCTTATTAGTTCTAAGTTAGAGGGTTATAATTGGATATAAATTTCCTAAATATTATAAATGATAATTGTTTGAGGTGCTTTTTAATAAAATTGATATCTTGGTGGAATTATCCCTATGATCATTTGGTTAACTGTTCATTACTCAGTAAGAGATAATTACAATAGTAATGGTCATGATTTATAGTCCCAGTGATAGATCATTTCTCTATATTTGCACCAAAATAACCAAAATAGTCTCCTAAAAAATGAATAGTCCCTTGATCATGTACTGACTCGGGATTTCCCCTAAACACCTTAAAAACTCCAATTTGACCCCATATACCTCTCAAACTACAATATAAATATAATATAAAAATTAAACACCTTATATTTGGTCATATATATGTCAAGGTTTAGTAGTTTCATCCATGATATAATTAAAATTTTTACACGTTTTGGGAGATAGAGTATGGTATAGAGATATACCAAGGTATATCTAAAATATGAATAGATTCATATCAAATAGTATATATTATGTTTTCAAAATTTCTAATTCTAATCAATGATATACTATAGATGGATTTTTTTATACCCTTGTGTGTTTTTATTTGGTTCTTGTGTGTTCTTTTTAAGAATTCCAATGTATTTTATAGGTTTTACATCAATCATTTTCAACTAAATTTTTTGTTAAAGAAGAATTTGTATCTCCTTCCAAGTATTTAGGATTTTTATGATCACTTTAATGATTATAATGGGTTTATAAATATTTATTTAGGTTTGGGGAACTATCCAATGTTTGAGAAATAATAGGAAATAAGAAACCCCATTTTTCAATGTCTCCATAAATATATTGAATTTGTTTTAATTCCCTTTGCAGTGAACAATTCACTTGATATGCTTAATGGATTGTTTATGGGGGTGATTGTTCCATATATTGATCTTTTTTTACAAGGTTTATCAATGATATATCTATTTAATTAGGGGTGTGGAAGATAAAGAAAATAATTTTTTAATGGATTTACAACTTTTTCATTAGAATAATATATATACATATAAGCCTATATGTATGTTCTGATCCTGAGAAGTTCATTTCCTTTGATGTGGAATTTTTTTTATGGAATAATTATTGACCCTTTGATTAAATCATTAGTTTCTTAAGAGGTTTTTAAGAATCTTTCTCATGAACATAACTTTCTCATCTTATATAGGTATTATATGAGTTTTTTCTTCAATTTATCACAAATTTTAACACCCTTACTAACTAATATAATGATGTTAAAGTGTTTTTTTTGGATTCTGTATTGTTAGTTGGAATTTGATTTCATGATGGAAAATTTATCATTACACATATATTTGAATTACAAATAGTGGAAGCCATGGTCAAGGTTTATTATGATTCTTCAAATCATTAAATAATGTGTTTATTGATACATGAGATGGAAAGTATATATTATTGGTTTATGCAGTTGAAAGATCATGAAAATAATTTATATACTTGTTATCCATAATTAGAATTGATAATTTATACACTGAATAAATAGACACATTAAATTGATTATAATTGTATTATACTATTTTCTAATCATAATATATTACACTGGATATTAGGATAGAGTGATTTGAAGAATTTTTAGTTGATATTGGTGTTTTAAATCATAGACTATTATTTTGATATTTCCTATAATTTGGAAAAAAACAAATTTGTTAGAAGATGATTTAAGAAAAAGTATTTATAGTTATGTTATTCAAGATGTTTTTTATGAATAAAATATAATGGATTAAGTCATGGATATATATTTTGATTTATAAGGAGTTGGTAGATAAGGATATTAGTTTAGATAATAGTGTATTCTTACATATTATATTAAGAGAATTATTCTCATTTAGGAGATCCCAAGTATGATATTTGGGGAGATCATATTGTTTCTTGTAATAATCTTGATATCTAGTTAGAAAATGGATAACACCATGTCTTATTTCAAGAAAATCTATTAACTCCATAGATTATGAGGCATTGTTTTATTTCTCTAATTCCTATCTCACCTATAAAAATACATCCAAGTGTTTATAATATGTATTAAACCATGAAGGAGTAGTTTTTATGGGTGCGTATAAAGAGGTTATTGAAAGATTTTATATCTCTATTCCTTGTTCATTAGAGAGTTTAGACTGGTAATTGAGATCTAGATAGGTTTTTGTAGCCATTGGATGTTCCCATGTAATAATGTGAGGAAATATAAATTTGTTTTAGGATGTTTTATCCTTGTTTAATTGGATGATATGGTGATATGTGGGAAGTTGTGGAAAAAATAATTAAATTGGCTCAACTACTAGTGAAAAAGGAATCAAGTGTGGTGGATTATTTAGTGAGGTATTATATCAATTGAATTATAATTATTCATAATCTTGTGAGAAAAATATTTTTTAACAGAGATCCATGTCACACGTTATAAGTGTGGAAGATATTTTAAGGTTATTTTTTCTCTTAATTATATAATAGAATAGTATTTCACCCTTTAATGGATTGGAAAATATAATGGATGATCCATGAGCTATAATATATACTTCATTCTAATCTCTTTTTTTTAGGATCTTGGGTGAAGAATATACATTTTGATTAATATTTCATATAAACATTATTATATTTAGTATAGTAATTAGTGTGGATTGCCTTTGTTCTAGACTATGTTTGGTGAGTTAGTGATCATAGGTTCATATATGGTGTAGAATATGATATTAAAGGTACAAATTGTGTGGTAGAAGATTAAATATAGGGAATAATGATAGAATTATTATACTAATCTAAGGAGGATTCTCATGGAGTTTTATGTTAGTGAGTATGTGTTTTTTATACTTTTGACTTGTTACGGGTAGCATAGTGTTGATAGATATAGTAATCCCTCTTTTCTATTTTATATACCATTTGAGGTGTTTTTAAGGAATGGTGAAGTGGAATCTAGCTTTATATATCCACAAAAATAGAAGAGAACTCATGATGACTTTCACATGTCATAAATTTAGAGGTATATTTATGATGACAACCATGTCATTTACTAGAGAGAAATAGATATCAAAGAGGAATATATGTTCATAGATCTCCATGTTGAGGTTTATAATCATCATGATAAGGTGTTTTTAGGATACATCATTCCATCAGTGGGAATTTTTAGAAATATACATAGATTCGATACTCATAGTATGTTTTTAATACCTATAGTTTTACTGAAAATTGGATATTGTATTGATGTTAAAAATTTATATTTTTAGGGACAATATTCACAATATCTTTCCTTACTATGATATTTTTTAGACTTTTTATGGAGAGATTCATGTTTAATGGGTATCTCATGAATTCATTGAGTTTTGGGTTTTGTTTTTTTATTTATGTTTTTTTGGATTCATGATGGTGATAATAATCTAGGAGAAATCTAATATTAAGGTCTATAATTTTTATATTCATACCTTGGTGAATTTTTATGGATTTTGAGAAGGTTGAGGTAATATTTTAGGATAATTTTAACTAGTATTTAAATTTTTTTTGTTCTATGGAAAACCAAACATTGGTTCGGTATCACTATATCATGGTTTACATGATTTAGCATGATTCATGACACCGATATAGTGTTTTTGTAGGGTTTTGGAGAAAGGATATTTGATTATTTTTAATTGATTTTTCTTGTGTTGAGACTACAAAATGGTCTGTTAAAAATGATTCTTTCACATATTGTGGTTCATTGATGGATTTTAATAAGACTTTTTCTAAAATGGGGAATATCAATGTAATTTTTTATTGTCATTGTTTTGAATAATGGAAGGTTTTGTAAAAAGTAATTCATGTTTTTATCCCATAGTCTTAGGAGGATTCAACGAAACTACAATATAATGAATTTTTAATCGAATGGTTTTATTAAAAATGAATTATTTTATGAATGAAATGGTGGGTATATTTTTAGTGGATTGATGTTTATTTCATCATGACTTTTGGATTGATCTTTGATTGACTAAAACCAACCATGGTTTGGGAAACTATTTCATAGTATTGTATATTTCCAGTTAAATATGAATTTTGAGGCACTCATGTGTCTAATTAATTTTATTGAATATATAGTGGCCTATATAGTTGATGTGGGTCTATTTGGAGGGGGGTTGTGCTCTTGGGTTAATAATTGAGTTTCATTATCTAATAAAACTTAATTTATACTTGTTAAGAATTTATTTATATTATTGGATCACCATTTCTTATATTCATTTATCTTATGGGGGACATAGGTAGTGGTTAATTGATAAATTTTATGAAGGATTGATATGATATGGATGGAATATTGGTTCATTAGGATTATTCTATTAAGGCGCATGATTTTTTATATTAATTTATCATTATTCATTGACAAATTTAAGTAGGGGATTATTATTTATCCACTATATGACTTAAATAAATTTTTATTATTCGTTTGATATATAGATTGTTAATTTCCATAATTATCATGTAGATAAAAAAATAGACATAATTGATCAGATGTGAGGATATGTGAATATTGAATAAACATTGAGTAATGTTTAAATTGAAATGATGATAATTTAGGTAATTAATTTGTGATAATTTGATATATATGGATCGTATATACTCAGAAAAGGAATGGGAGTTGATGATGTTGGGAAATTGAATATGTTTTTGTTTTATAATTTTATTAGTTTATGTTATATTGAATAAAATTTCTATTATTATTAGTGATTGTTGTGAGCCTAAATAGATATCATTTATATGTTTGGTATTGAAGAGGTATGGATTTTATGTGTTAATGATGTGTAGGTTTGTTAGTTTCTAGGTGAGGTTTGGATATAGTTGATTGGTGTAGATTTCCTTAGGATATATGGATATAGTTTAGATGATATTATGATATAATAAAGGATTTAAGAAGACACTATGACTATTATATTATTATTATTATTGGAATAATTTTTTCTATGATGTATATATTGATGTGATTAATTAATATTTTACTAAATTATAATGTATTAGCATTATGATTTTGAATTTCACTAACCTTGTTTGAATGTTATGTTGTGGTTATTGGTGGGATGTTTTATTCCCTTATATTGGTGTGTCATGAGGAACGTGGTATTACCTAAAGGATGATGTGATTAAGAAATTTTTTATTCAAAATAAAGGTATTTTTTTGTTTTAGTTATGCCTCGATTATGTTTTTATTGTTGGATCATTATAGAGATCTCTTATGGGAAAAATATAGATTTTTTAACCCGAATGGCCCAAAGGCCTTATTTTTTATTGATTTTTGATAACCCCTCATTAAAGGGATGAGGGGGAACCCTTACAAGACCCATAGGCTTATATATTAAATAACTCGTAGGTCTTAGATGAAATATCTAGACTACAACTACATGGAACTACTCCTCCCCAGCATTTGGATCGTGATATCAGCTCTCCAACTTTGCATGGATTTCGGCTAAGCTTCCTGTGCTGGAACAAGCTGATCCTGATGGCAATTCCATTACCTCTATTTCTCCTATATTTTTTAGCTTCTAATATGGTAAATACGTCTGCTCTGAATCCTCATCCAGAGTCTTCTCCATGTAGATTCTACCAGGTCCATTTTAGCACAATTTCAGGTGTCCTGAAAGCCTTGAGGTGGCCCAAAGGTCTTGAGGAGGCCCGAAGGCCTGAGGTGGCCTGAAATTCTTACTGTCCCGAAGGCCTTTGGTGGCCCAAAGGCCTTGAATAACCCGAGGACCAAACTAGTGGCCCGAAAGCCCAAACGGATGAATAGTTTTGGTTGTTACAGTACTTCTACAGTAACCCGGAAATATGTCTCTGCTCGGTTTTGAAATCAGGTCTCTTGGATGCACTTGTCGAGACCTCACCAACTTGATAATGTTTCAATAATATAGGTGGTGTATAATGTGTTTTCTAGGTTCCTGAAGTGATGGTGATAGATCATGATGAGGTGGAAGACATGTGATAGTTATTTTCTCATGTAGATGTCCACAATTAATTCTATATTAAATTTAATTATATAGATTGCATTCACTAAGTCTTTATTATATCTATACACATGAAACATAATAGGATGAAGGAGGAATCTACAATGTACACATATTTTATAATTAATTTTTTATATTTATGAGAAAATAAATTTTATAGGGTGTAGTGGGAACCCAATCATGTCTAAATGAGAGTAAAACCCCAATAAAAACAAGACTATTCCCAAGAAACATAGGCAATAAGATTATAAAACTCTCAATGGATACTAATTTTAACCACACACTTTCTAAAAAGGAACTCCAATCCATGATCGAGGCATCACTGATAGTTGCATCAAGATAAGAACTGCCCTAAGCCCCATGATGTATCAGTTAGCATGTGACCAATTTTGGGCCATCTATATATCCACCAATGGTCATTGATAAAAGTGAAAAAAATAAATCATCAGAGATATTTAGAGCAATGTCAAACATAGTATACAGTATCCTCTAATATCAATTGAAATAACTACATTTAAAAAAATCATAATCTCTTTAGAAATAAATATTTTAAACTAATAGATTAAAAAAATCACTTGATGTCAACCCAAATAAATATCTAGAGCTAATGAAAACCATATCCAATTAAGAAACTTTTCTATAGATATGATATAACTAGTGAAATTCAACTAAAAAACAAACACAAAAATAACCACAATAGCTACTAAAAAATATAAATTGGAAAGCTTATGGTATAGACTAGCCATTGGAGTGTTGGCCTTAGAACCCTTACCCAACAAAAAAATCATAATTTCCTATCCAATAGAGGAACCCATCACAATTATTATGTTCCCCCTCTATAGAATAATAATTTTAAGATTATAAGTAGTTACACTATGAGTATATTTAAAGTGAATGACAAATAGAACTGCATAAAAGTAACTATAAAATTAAAGGCATGAAAACTATTTTCCATGAGCTTAGAGTAAGAGTAAGAATCCATAATATAGATTAACCAAAACTTTTAAAAAAATCAAGGATGATCTAGAAGAGAACATCAAAATAGAAATAAAATAATAAGGCACAAATTAAAAACTATCCACAGGATCAATTGATGATCCATCCACCATTATAGATTAAAACCACCCTATACACCATATTGCCTATAAAATATCGGTCTTAACATGATGTTTTAATAATAAGAACAATATTTATACTAGAAATTAAATTAATGAGACCAAAGAGAAACCAAAAATATAGAATATGATACTAAACTGAAAGGGAATATGACATTTAACTAACCAACATATTAGTCCTAAAAAACTATGAATACTAACACACTTAACAAAATATGGTGTCTAGAATTATGATTTGAGAAACATGACTATTAGAAGAAGAAAAATTAATCCATTTACAGTGGGCACACCTACAAAATATAGAAACTAGAAACCAGATGATACGAAAAACCATGACTAGCCTTGAGGTGAAGGGATCAACAAGTAAAACATAACACATATGAATCAAAAACACAGAAGTTTAAAGACATGGATGAGATCTCCCAAGAAAGGGAGGAAGAAAATAAATGATAACTGATGATAACAGAAGGAGAACTAAACCTTTAACATCTCTATAGAATATTATGGAAGAGATGACCTAAAATGAAAACCCTAGATTTTGTGGGAGGAGAGAATCTATGATAGAATTATACTATCTTGAGTATACTTGTGTGTTAACCCTCTAATTTACTATTTTTTAGAATTAAATTTTTTTGTTTATAGTGGTTTAAATCATCTTTATTTTGGGATATGATAACCCTATTGGGAGTAGGTGAAATCACATGCAAGTGTTTTCCCTTTGTAGTATAAAAATATGGTTATAGTTTTTTTATCTTATTGATATGCTGATTCATGTTTCCATTCATTTATTTATAAGTTATTTATCATATTTCTAGTTGTAATTTTCTATTTAGGATGTATAATTAAATTTAAAAATGGTAATATCCACCATAATTTTTGTTTTATACCCTTTATTCTAATCAATAGACTATAGTCTATTGGAGGTGGGTTTTAGGGAATCACTCGTGATTTCAATAATAGAACATGTGGATTCAAGGTGATGTTGGTTCATGATAATGGAAGATGAAAATTTATTGATTTCTAAGTCTTTTGATAATCCATTTATTTTGAAAAAAATTTATCTCTAAATTCTTGGTGACATTATTAACAAGAATTTCATTTATATTAAGTAAAATATTTTTATACAATATGTGTAGGAGTCAATGGGTTAATATAGTTTGAGTTATTGAAACTATTATTTTCATATGATTTTATGTATTAATTGGAATAAAGGGGAGGAAATTTATTATTACTGCTAATGTTCATATAATTTTTCCATGCTAATGTAACTCCATTATTTCTAAAAGGAGATGTAGAATTGTTTCCTGAATGAAAGAAAAAAATTATAAGATAAAGTAACTAGGAGACAAGGGGATGTCACATGGGTCTAAAATGATGTAGTAATTTCATATACTCAGTCACCAAAATATCAAAAACATGAAGTAAATATCCTAAAGGGGAATAAATTGAGAACTGGGATGATTAATTTTCAATATCTACCAAATTGTCCACTATTTTTCTTACTTCATGAAATTAATGATGAATATTTTTATTATGAGGGTGGAAGTTTATGCATTCCTAATGAGTGTAAGAAACATACTGGTGGACATTATTATTTCAAATAATTAAATGAGTATTTTATTTTTTAAAATATTTCATTTATTTTACAACCACATATTTGGTGTAAATCTTGGTATGAGGAAGAATAGATAATATGCCTTTACAAATGTTTTGATACTATTATAAGTGGTTCATAGATGATTCATTCACTAATATATTTGATATTTTATATAATTGGATTTGTGTAGTGTGGATAATACCTATCACACCATGTATTGGTTCTCATATGTAAATATATCAATGTACCATTGTTCCTAATTTACAATTTGCATACAAATGAGATCAATTCAAAATAACAAGTAGAAAAAAATATCACTCTAATGATTGTTAGATTTCAACTAGTTTTAATAAATTTAACAAAAGTAGTAAAATGATAGTGAATATATACTAAATATCCCAATATTAGTATTTTTCCTACTGATATGGGTACTTCAATTGTTATAATATCAATCAGGGTAACATTTTTGTATTATCATCATCAGTGATTCACATCATTGATAATAAAGTATAATGTTCTATCAGTGATGTTCAATTTTCTTTTTGAAATATTCAGGTTTCCTCATAAAGTATAGTTAAAAACTATTTTACTTTTGAAGAGGGTATTCATATACTATTTTTTGTTACTTTATTCATATTATATAAATTTTTATAGATAAATATTTCAATTATATTTAATATGATTTGAAGGATATACATTTATGATTCCATGAGTCTATCCTATGATATTGCTAAAATAATGTCACAAATTGAAGATCCCACCCATGATGTTGTTCTGGATTTTTGATAAAAAAAGATTAGAAAAATATGAAATAAACATCTTTAAGTGACAATAGAATCATATCAAAATGAAAAAAAAATAGTTTTTCTATATGTCATTTTTCTATGTTAGAAAACATGTACATACATATTTCCCGACAAGAAATATTTATTTTTAAGACCAATTCAATATTTAATTGATGGGAACATATAAAAAGTATTTAGGTTGGAAAAAACAAGCTATCCAAGTTAAATAAAAAATAATTGGGTATTAATTAGGATGGGAATATATCTAAATAAAGTTATGAATAAAGTGAAATCATTATAGGAATTTCAAAATTGAGTATACGAGATAATAATAAATTAAATGATTCATACCAAGAATAATATTTATTAACTAAAAGTTATAATGAGTCTAGTGTAAAATAATATACATACTAATATTAATGATAGATTTTCAAATATGAGGTTCTAGAAATATCAACTGATGAATTTTTATAAAGAGAAATAATATCATTTTTAATGGTTTGACATAACCATATTTTACTTTCTTGACTAATTTTGAAATAGTTATTTTGGAATAATTGAATCACCATGGGGATTTAACCATATATATTTTCATATGTAGATAATAATGGAGTTTTTTAGAGAATATTTATGAGGTTTAAATAAATAACCTTTTAAAAAAATTCCACTCTAGTATCTGAAATCAAAATGTTAATGTAATAAATTTTTAATTTTTTAATTTTTTTCTAATTATGAAAATGAAAAATAAATTCTACTTATGTAGATTTATCTTAAATAGTTTTTTTACATAAGAATTTAGTGATGAAAAATCATATAATTAAAATTTTATATGTTAGGGAACAAAAAATAATGAAGGTTGTTGGATCCCTAATGAGTTGTGTTGGATTTATTAAAAAGAATTTGTTTTATTTACACATGGGTGAGTCGATAGGAAGTAATAGTGTAGTGAAGTTATATTTGTACACAATAAATGTATTGTTGAAAAAAATATTTATTGAAATTTCTTCTTGGTGTTAAAAGAGTTAGCACCAATGGAAGGATTTTTGTGGAAATCCAAAATTGAAAAGGAATTATACAAATATCCTACATGGTTAAGAGAAGGGGAAGATGTGTTGAAGGAATCATTGATAAATAAAGAGGATGAACATGATTTAATCTAATGGATGTTATTATATTGATATGATGTTTCCCAAAATAGGAAATACCACTCCATAGTTAGGGGGTTTGGTAAAGTTTAAGGATATTCAAGGAGCAGTCATGGATATAACGTAGGCCATGGTAGAGGTGTAATTAAACAACATGGGAAAGTGAAAAGATTCCATGCCATTATGGTCCCTCTAGATAAATTCCACAACACCTATATAAAATAGTTAAGGCTAATATGGTCATTGTGTAGGCCATGTTCAAGAAAAATGGGCACAAAGTGACTGTGGTGGTGGTTGTAGGCAATGTGAAGTGATATGTTGAAGAAAAGAAATTTAAGTAGGCTAAAATTATATGGTCCATGCTATAGAGGAAGGCATGGTGGTCCTGTGGGATCCCTATCTGACATGATGAAGTGTAAAACAACCATAGTGATTCTCATGGTACAATGAATAAGTTCCAACATAAAACAACCAATAAAGGGTGACCTCACCATAGTGCTCAATGAATTAAGGCCAAAATGGACAAAGGATTCTATCCACACCATATTAAGGGGCCTATAAACTATTGAAACCTATATTTTAGAAGAAATCGTTATTGAGATGTGTAAAACTCATCCCATCACCCATTTTCCTGAGAATAGGCATATTTATACTGAAATTAGGTGATGTCTCAAGGACACCAAAGGCTGGAAATAAATTTCACGAGCTTAGGAAATATCAAGGGATGATTTTACATTTGAAAATAAAACAATTTGATCATACTAAACAATAATCATCCAATTCCCTAAATGATTCATGAATAAAAATTTACAAAACTCAATTAAATACCAATATATAAAATGTTATGGTAACAGCAGAAAATAAATAAAGGTGCAAGGATAAGACTCAAAATAGAAAGACATTATCACCAAAGTGGCACCACCACAGACCAAGATACAGTCACTCTATAGATCTTACTTCAGCAACTAAACAATGAATTCAAGTATCACCACTAGAAAAGTATGAAACATAACCTTTCCCTATATCTCATAATATTACATCTATAAACTCACTAAAGTGACCAAAAAAGGGGTGATTATATCACTCAGTAACATTTCCCAAAATACTTCCCATTACACACCACTAGGAAAGGAATAGGTTATCACGTTTTATATAGAATATAGGGTGAGAATATAAAAAAACTATCAAAGAATAATTGTTTAAGAAAGTAATTTTACCAAAAAAAATCATTCCACTTTATCTTTCACTTCCCACATTGAATACCCCTTACATATTTCATACTCACACAAACATTCATTCTAATGATAATCCCAACACTCGTGAGTGAAAATAAATATTTCACCAAGTTTTGAATTAGTTATATAACCTTATGACTTTACTATCAACATCGATAACCATGTATATTTATAACAGGCCTCATACAATGTAGTATGAACTCCCACCACCATGTATTTCATAAACATCATCCATATTAAATGGTTTTCTATAAAAACATTTCTTTCTTAAAACAAATAATTTTAAAACATTTAATGAAAACATCTCAAGAGGATATTTTAAAATTACATTTTTGAAATCACATCAAACATGGTTTTTACACATAAATTACTCATGATATTACCAATAAAAGTAAAAGAACAATTTATCAAGATTCAGGCCAATAAGTTCTAGAATATTATAATGTGATAGAATACACTAACCTTGATTACATTTTTATAAAGGATCTTAAATGATTCTATGGATCAACCTCATACTTTCATTCCTCTATCAAAAACCAAGAAAATATCAACACCACAAATCCAAAACCCATTGATCCGGGTATCACACACTGATATGTGGTTCTGTTCAATCCCACATAAAAAGATCCAAAATGATAAGAATGTACATAATCCTAACCTTTGATTTACATAATTGAACACTCAAAGATTCATTGGAATCAAAGTCTAGATTTCAAAGTTATCTAAAAATATTTTAATGAAACCTTGGAAGTTGAGACGAAAAGATATGAGGCCAAATAAAAAATATTACACCTGAAGTTTGGTTAAATTTGTACGGTCTTGACATATTCACAATGTGAATTGGGAATTCACATTGTGAATTCCTCAAGAGGAAAATTATGTTAATATTCTTGTATCCTTGGTTTTATTTTTTGAAGAAACTAATTTCATGATTTGAATGGTTTGCATATACCAAATAGATCCAGTGGAACCATTCTTGCTTTGAAATGTTAAATGAAATATGTCTCGAAAAATTAATGACATGAATCCCTTTCATAACTTGAATGATTCTCGTATAATTTTCCAGTATCCATACTCAAATATCTCATCCACTTACATCACCAAAAACTTCCATTTTAATTATTCAAATGACATAAAACATTAAATAAAAATCATAAAGAGATGGCATACCTAAAACCATATGTTCTAAATTCTCCCCACTATTGTAATTTCCATAATTATGAAGCTAGATATATATGTTTCCATTGAAAAAGGTAGGTCATATCTCTAATATAAACTTTTCAGATTCTCATGTTTCCTCTTAAACATGATCATGTTATCATAATACTCAAACCAAGGAAATTGATTTTTCTCAAAGGGTATTTTCTGGTCTATCAAAAACCCATATCGATTCATGGATAAAATTGGTATCTAGATCATGAGTGACATGATACCATCTAATCACATGTTTTGGGTCATAATGATACTTCATCAATTGAGAAACATGGAAGATGTTATAAACAGCACTGAATCATGGTAGTAATGTTAACCAGTACGCAATAGTTCCAATCCTTCTATAACTTTGAACACCCACACATACCATAGCGCTATATTTCCTTATTCACACAAGCATAAATTACCATGTTTCATTGACACTTTCAACAAAACAAAGCCACTTTTATCAAATGATAATGGTTGGAAATGATTATTTTTATAAAACTTCTATCTGATTTGAGTTGTAGTAATCCACTACTGAATCATCTGAATTTTCTCCATAGCCTCATGAACAAGAATAGGACCAATAAAATATGTCTCCCCTATTTACATCCATCATAAAGGGAAATGAAAATGATATCCATACAAATCCTCAAATGGTTCCATAATTTTTTTCACTTGATAACTATTGTTATAGTTGAATTCAACCAAAAAAATATGATCTTCCCATGAACCACCAAATTCCATAATACATACTCTAATCATATCTTACGATGTCATAATAGTGTGTTTTGATTGCCCATATTTTTGGGGTTGATATTTTGTTCTTATATTCAATTGACTTTTGATAGCCTGGGGTAACGATTTCCAAAATCAATAAATGAAATAGGGCTCTCTATAAGATATGATCAAATATGTAACTCATGTAACTTGACCACTTCTCATATATAAAATTTTTCCAATTAATCTACCATGTTGTATTATCAAATTGGGAAAAAGAGTGCTGACTTGATATGTTGATCTACTACTACTTGTAAGGACCTAACCTTAAGAATTACATATTCTGGTGACTTTAATCTAGAATTAACTTTCTTACAATCCCAAGTATCTTTTTAGTTTAGAGTATTAGAGAATTAGGAAAAACTCTTACATAGTAAAATCATACATTAAAAGTGGACACTTATACTATGTATCCATTTTTTCCAAAAAAAAATATTAAAAAGAAAATGATTTCATTTCATGAGAATTGTTCACAATTTTAAAAACATAGGATGAGCACAAAAATCTCAGTAAGGGACATAAAAATAAGAAATCTATTAGTCCAGTAAAAAACATGAAAACACGTGTAATTTTTACCTTTTTCCACAAATATATTTTATATTATTAAATAAAACATTTCTATAGGTGAAACTCACACATATTTCTCTCAAAGAAAACCTTTAAAACCCATATCGAGAAAATAAAAACACTTTTTTGGCTGCTTATGGCATCATATTTGTAAAACACTTTGAAAACCCTTTCAAAACCCTTATAATTGAAATAATGATACAACTAAATTCCAATATAATTCTCCAGATAATATAATCATTACCCAATGCATTGAAGATATATATTGGGATCACCTATTTTTATGAGCTATAATGGGGCTCAACCCTTTATAAAAGTTATATCGGGCTCACCCATGAGCTATAATAGGGATCAACCCATCGTATAAGCTATATTAGGCTCACCCATTTTTCATATAATGATAAAGTACCATATCATGAATAAAAAAATTATTCTTCCACATTTTCATCATAATACTCTTGTAAGAACTCTTTTAAATATAAATACATTTGGATATCAGAATACCTGTTTATTTCAAAAAATAATTTTAAAATCAAAAAACTAGGAACATCATAAAGAAACCATTTTATTTAAAAATAATCATGTAAATTTATAAAGTAAAATTCAAATCATTAAAATGTAATGATATAATGAAAATACACTCATGATGTATAAGTTAAAAAAACATTTCTTTTGTATTTTTGTCGGAAAATTCACAAAGCACGTATTTTGGGAAATGAAAAAAATATTACTTCCAAAACATTTTGTAAAAAAGTAAAAAAAATTAAAAATTAAATTAAACAATCATATTTGAATAGTAAAAAAATTAAAATATTTTTTTAAAACATGTACATGGATGAAAAAGAGAGTTTTAAGGGAAACTTTAAAAAATAATTTTTAAAAGAAAGTCTCTTACCTTGAGTCCAACTCATCATGTACATTCTTTATCTTCCTAAATAATAAACTTAGATTAATTATTTAATTTATTAATAACATTTTTGAAGTTTATTTTTCCTTTTATATCACTTATTTCTATATTATATACAATTATTTTTTCACGTGTTGGATTTTTTGAAGATATTCGTTCATAAGTCCAAAATGACTTTGATATATTGACTATAGTCAAAAATTTAATTATTTCATCATATAAATAATAATAAAAATGAAATAATTATCATTTTTATACATAAATATACTTTTAAATCCATCCATTCAATTTGGTTAAGAAAAATGAACTATATTAAAATCATAGAGACGATAGGTTGTACGTACACATGAGTAACATTTTCATTTTTAAACAATAATTATGGAAATAAGGTAAGTGTTATTTTATCTTTTCATAATTATAATAATACAATAAATATAATATCACTTCTATAAATATACTTATATATATCATCCATTTTATTTCATGATAAAAAATAATCACATCACTTTGTGGAGGTGATAGTCCACACGCACGCACGAATGACATTATCATTTTTCAGTGCATGGAAAGGTAAGAATGTAAATGATGTATAAAATTTTAATAATGATAAATATGTCATGAATTTCATATATAAACATTTATTCCATCATTATAACTAGTCTTGATAGATGGTTATGGAAAACGAATTACATCGGTTCAAGAGTCGGTAGTTCATCGTACACACGAATAATGAATTCTTTACCCATTTGATGGAAGAAGAGATGGATATAGGTTATGAAATTAAAATAATAACATATAATTATATTTAGGATTTTTATTTTATTATTTTATCTGGTTTTAATAATATTTTAATGAAAACGCTTGATTAAAAATGGTACATTTTCTTCAAACATCCTCATTTTCTTAACACCTTAAGGCCAATAAGATTGGTATTATGCCTAAAACCAGACTAATATAATAAGAGTATGGATTCTAGGAAGGTATTTAGGTTGGTATATATTGAACAAAAATGGTTTTTAAGTGTGAATAAATGAGAATAATAGGTTCCCTTTTGTAAGAGAGAGTAGGGGCACTCTTGGAATTTCTTAAAATATTAAATTAATATAAATTAATTATCAATTCCAAATGACTCAAAAATAATTTATTTAGAATATAATATGATTTATGGTAAAAATATACTCATAAAATAAAAATTATACATGTTTATACAATATTTATACCCTTATCATTTGGTTTGATCCCTATTTAACCCTTTTAACTCTTATTGTGACAACATGGATTTTTACTCTCAGATGATAAATATAGTTACAATAAAATAAAAAAAGATAATGAAATGGAAAATGGTTGATATTTTAAAAATCATACTAATAAATTTCCTAAATTTAATATTTTTATGAATTTTATATCATTTAAAAAAATATTATTTACCATAAAACATCCATAATATTAATTTTTATAACTATTAATTAATTTGACTTTAATAATATCAAGACAACATATAAAATTAAAAAAAATATTTTATTATATGCCTAACATGTAATAGTATTATATAAAATTCAATTATCACATTATTTGTCTCAAATTATATTTATTTTAATATTTTTAATATCATTTACTTTATTTTTAGATTAATTAAATATTTATTGTATAAGTGTTGTGCAAGAATTTAAGGTAATAATTTATTCACTAAAAATTAAAAATAAATTACGATGATGGATTTAAATATTTTTTATTTCAAAATACTACTTATAGTCAAAAATATTCTCTCGATAACACCATATTAAAAATATTACATCATTAAAAACAAGAGGGTGACATGTCTGACATTTCATTAAATAAAATACTATAAATGATGTAATCCCATCCAAGTGGCCCAATAAAGTCATAAATTAGACCATTGGATGATTATTTTTAATATATACTTATCCAAAAATATTTAATTAATTCTTTGGGTCATTTTATATTTCTTATCATTTTATTTTTAACCTAAATTACCTGATTTACCCTTTACCATGGTAATAAAAATTACTAAGAATATTATTCATATTGTACAAAAATAAAAGGAAAATATTTAAGAAATTTTTACCCAATGATTCAAAATATGGATTCCATTTTTCAAATTTAAAATCATGGAATTTTCCAAATTTAATTTTAAATTAAACTATAAAAACATAATGAAAAAAAGTTTTTTGGTAAAATTTCCTTTTAAAATATAAACTATTTTAATACTAAATTCAAGTATAAATCCATTTCTAAAACCATATTTGGATTATTTTAAATAAAAATGAACTAATTACTTTTTGAAACTAATAAAACCATAATATAACTTTTTAAATAATTTAAAATAAAATATTGTTTTTAATAAAAATCAGTATTTTCACTATTCCATTAAAAATCAATATTTTCAAAAAAAATCTCAAAAACTCATCCTAAGATAAACTTTACATGATGAATTTCAAAATTAAATTCATTTTAAAAATTTAAAATTATATAATTTTAAAATTATGCTTTTAAATAAAATATTATAAGAAAATTGTTTAATAAAACCATTTCCATTTTTCTTTTAAGAATTACATAATATATTTATAATTAATATAACTACATAATTCAAGAATACTAATAAATATAAAAAAAATTATTCTATTATTACTTGGTTTGTTGAATTCTCCCCCCCCCCACCCCCTTTTGTAAATTTTATCCTCACAATTTTGAATTTAGGGTTAAAAACAAAGGGTTTGACTTTTCAGAATACCTTTGTTGAAACACCACATCATAAATAGGGTTAATAAAACTTCATATTGAAATTAGAGAAAGGAAGGTATGAAGGTCATCTATAATAACATATAGTAGTTTCCCAAGTATGGAAACATGTTTGGAAAGTGAAAACAAGGATATAAAAGAGATAACTAACTCCCAAGGATTGATAGAAAGTGATAGATAACATGTTTATGAGAAATTTAACCATCACAACATCATAAATTTGTGAAGGGTTAAAAGTCCATTTATTTCTTGGTAAGAAAATTAAATAAATAACATTTTTATTTAAAAATAATTTTCCTTATATTTATGAATTCTTTTACTACCTAGACTAATAACATAAGGAAATATACTTACTTGACAAGTAGAATTTCATCCATTAATCAATTTCCACCACAATATTATATTTTTCTTCAAATTATGAGTATTAAAGATAAATTTTTCATGACTGAAGAATTATAATCAACTTATACAAATCACAAAATCCAAAAAAATATAAAAATATATTCTTCCTTTCATTAAGAATTAACCAAACCAATATTTTTAGTATAAGATAGCATATTTTCCTCAAAAGAACAAATCTTCATATGAATAAATCTACTTAAATCTCCAAAATTCAATATTAAAGCCCAAAGTTCAATAAATATCATCCAAAAAAACTATCCTTAAAATTACTCAAAAATATTCTAGACTTATATTTAAAACCAAAAATCATAAGTATTTGATCACATAGTCTTCCAAGATAAATTTTAACATTTATTTCTAAATAACATCAATTACTCTTGAATTCACATACCAAAAAGTGCATTCCCTAAACATATAATCTCCAAGATACACTAACCATTTCCATAAATATCCTTAATCACTATAAATACACAATAAAATCACATATACTTCCAAAATTTAATTAATCATTTATTCCTAAAATAAAATCCCATGGTATTTTTTTACCTTAATCCTATAATGTTCCTAAAAATTATAGTTATCTTCTTCTGAAATAAAATTAATCACTTAATCACCAAATAAATTTCCAATCCCATGGTTATCTATATGATAAAACAAATGTTCCAAAAAATAACTTATTCTACATAAATCAAATTTTTTAACTAAAAAATAGTATAATAATTAAGACTTCACATGGGTTAGTGGTAATTGATGCATCCTTTTCTCCCATTGGTTGTGGGTTCAAACGTTACAGCCTTTCTAGATGCGATGAGTTGTTACCCAACCTATAGATTTTACTTTTCTAAAACAATAATTATTATAACATTCCTAGAAATTTGATAAATATCATAAAAATTAACCATAAAATATTCAAAATTAAACAAATGATTTAACCACAAAGGTTATCTCATACCTTTCATTTTTCATCCCAGAATTCAATAACTCATAATTACCTCAAAAATAAATGTCTCCAAAAATATCAATAGTCACATTAAAATTTCATTTTTCAAAGCCTAAAAAGGGGTTTCTAAGATATTAAACTTATGATTAACCTGAAAATTATAAACCCATGATAGTATCCATCACTATTAATATAACCTCTCATAAAAACATCCTAATATATAAATTTTTCTAAACCCTCCTCTGATACCAACTATAAAGACCTGTCCTTAAGCATTACATATTCTAGTGTCTTTGAGTTAAAATTCACTTTCTTACAATCTTGGTGATCTTTTTGGTTTATAGTTTTATATAATTCGGAAAAAATCATACATAGTAATCTTATTCATTACAAGTGGACACTTGTACTTCGTATCCATTTTTTCCACCAAACAAAACTATTAAAAAGAAACATGACCACATTTCTTGAAAATTATTCACAATTTTCCTCTTAACCTCATCCTTGTCATTAATAATCCTTAAAACCCTTGAAAAAAACATTTTAAAATTGTTGGATGAGGACCAAAAGATCAGTAACAGGCATAAAAAGATGAAATATGTTAATACAGTGAAAAACATAAAAACCCATGTAATTTTTACATTGTTCCTAAAATATTTTTGATAAAATGGAATAAAACATTTCCACATGAAAAAAACACACAAATTTTTTATATAACACTATTATAACCCATATCAAGAAAATAAAAAACCTTTTTTTGGTAACATAGAACTTTATATTCCAAAACCCTTTCAAACCCCTTGAAATTGAAATAACCATATGACTAAATTCCAAAATAATTATCCAAAGAACATAATAATTACCCAATTAATTGCAGAGATATAATGGGTCTCACACTTCATATAAGTTGTATCAGGCTCACCTTTTTTCATGAGCTATAATGGGACTCAACCCTTCATATAAGTTATATCGGGCTCACTCATGAGCTATAATAGGGCTCAAACCATCTTATAAGCTATATCGAGTTCACAAATTTTTCAAATAATGCTCAATGAACATATAATTAATAAAATATTTTATTATATAACATATTCATTAGAAATCCCTTATAAAAACTCTTTTAAATAAAAACATATTTGGATATCAAAATAACCCTTTCTTTTAAAAAAATTTAAAATTGAAAAAATACGCACACCATAATAAAACCATTTTATTTAAAAATAACCCTAGAAATTTAAAAATTAAACTTCAAATAATTAAGGAATCGTGATTTTATGAAAATAAACTTATACAGTATAAGTTAAAAAACATTCCTTTCATATTTTTTTTCAGAAAAGTCACAAAGTACCTATTTTGAAAAATGAAAAAATATTCCTTCCAAACCATTTTATAAAAAAGTAAAGCATAGTAAAAATTAATTTAAAAAAAATAATAGGATAATATTAAAAACATTTTTTAAATCATTTTTATAAAATATTGACATGGAAGAAAAATTGAGTTTTAAGGGAAACATTAAAAAGATAATTTTTAAAATAAAGTCTCTTACCTTGAGTTTGACTCATCATGTATGTTCTTTATCATCCTGAATAATAAACTTAGGTTAATTATTTACTTTCATAAGAAACTTTTTAAATTTTTTTATTCCATTTATATCACTTATATTAATTTTATGTAAAATTACTTATTAACTTAAGTTCACATCAAATTTTTTGACAATATTCGGTCATAAGTCCAAAATGACTTTGGTATATTGACTATAGTCAAGGAGGTCATTATTACATTATATATTGAATAATAATCATTATATAATTATCATTTTTATACATCAATTATACTTTTAAATCCATCCATTATATATTGTTGTGAAAAATGAACTATGTAAAAATCATGGAGACGGTAGGTCGTACGTACGCATGAGTAATGTTTTTACTTTTCAACGATCATTATGAAAATAAGGTAAGTATTAATTTATATTAAACTAATTATAATAATATCATAAATATTATATTAATTATTTAAATATACTTTTATATATCATCCATGGTATTTCGTGATGAAAAATGAATCACATCGCTTCGTGGAGGTGAAAGTTCGCACGTACACACGAACGACGTTATCATTTTTCCGTGCATTGAAAGGTAATAACTTAAATGATGTATTATCTATTAATAATGAAAAATATGTAAATAATATAATATATAAATATTAATTATATCGTTATAAATATTCTTGATAGATTGTGATGGAAACGAATTGCATCGATTCATGAGGCGGTAGTCCGCTATATACATGAACAATGAATTATTTTCCCATTTGATGAAATAGGAGATGGATATTGGGTATGAAATTTACATAATAACATCTAGTTACATTTATAATATAGGTTTTATTATTTTATCATGGTTGAATAAGATTTTATGGAGGTGTAAGTTGAAATAAAATAGAAGCACTTGATTACAGATGATACCTTTTCTTCAGATATCCTTATTTTCTTAACACGTTAAGACCACTAAAATTAGTATTCTACTAAACAAAATACCCCTTGAATGATATTATGGGTTCTGGGAAGGTATATTTTAAGGTATTAGTTGAATGAAAATGGTCATTAAGTGTGAATAAATGATAATAAAAGGTACCCTTTTATAAGAGAGGGGAGGGACACTCTTGTAATTTCTTAAAATATTAAATTAATATAAATTAATTTTCAATTAAAAATTGATAAAAAGTGAGTTATTTTTAAGTTCATGTGATTATGGGTATAAATCACATAATTAGATAAAAAAAATATACATTTTTTTACTATATTTCTACCCTTATTGTTTGGTTTTAACATCTATTTAACCTCTTTAACTCTTACCGTGACAACATGGATTTTTACTCTTGGAGGATCAATATAATGAAAATAAAATGACAAAAGACACATAAATAGATCATTTTTTATCTTTTAAACTTTATCCTAATTACTTTTCTTAATTTAATATTTTTATGAATTTTATGTCATTTAATAAAATATTATTTCCTATAAAATATCCATAATGTCAATTTTTAGAACTATTCATTACATTGACTTCAATAATATTAATAAAACGTCTAAAATTGAAACCAAATATTTTATTATGTCCCTAACATGTCATGGTAATATATATAAATATTTTATCATATTATTTATCTTTATTATATTTATTTTAATATTTTTAATATTTTTAATATCATTTCTTTGATATTCCAATTAATTAAATATTTACCACATTAGTGTTTTGCAAGCATTTAAGGTAATAATTTTTTCCCTAAAAATTAAAAATAAATTAATATAATGAATATAAATAATTTAAAATTCAAAATAAAATTTATATTCTAAAATATTATTTTTATAACACATTTTAAAAATATTACACTTATTAAAAACAGGATTGTGAAATGTTTGACATTTCTTTAGATAAAATAATATAAAGGTTATAATCTCATCTAGGTGCCCCAAAAATTTCAAAAATTAAACCCTTGGACTAATATTTTTCAAATATACTCATGCAATAATATTTAGGTATGTCTTTTGTTTCATTTTATAGTTATTATCATTTTATTTTTAACCTAAATTACCTAATTTTCCATTTACCGTGGTAATAAAAATAATTAAGGTTATTATTAATATTGTCCAAAAATAAAAGGGACATATTTACTAAATTTGGACCCGATAATTCAAAAAATTGAATCCATTTTTCAAAATTCAAAATAGAGAAGTTGTAGAATTTATTTTAAAGTTAAACCGGAAAAATGCAACGAAAAACAATTTCTCAATAAAATTCACTTTTAAAATATAAAATGTTTTTATACTAAATTCAAGTATAAAATAAATTTCAAAAACAATAATATGATTATTTTAAATAAAAATGAACTATTAAAAATTTCAAAATAATAAAAAATAATTTTACTTTGTAAATACTTTAAAAATAAAATTCAATTTTCAATAAAAATTAGTATTTACCACTATTCCTTAAAAAACAATAATTTTATAAAATTTTAAAATATTAATACTAAGATAATTTTGGAATGATGAGTTTGAAAAAGATATTATTTTTTAAAATTAAAATTCTATAATTTTAAAATTAAACTATATAAAATCTTATAGGAAAATCTTTTAATAAAACCATTTTTTTTATTTTAAGAATTACTTAATATATTAATAATGAATATAACTACATAATTAAATAATACTAACAAATAATAAAATTATTTATTCTGCCATTACCTAGTTTGTTACACTACCCATATTGAATCATGTTTTCATAACATTTTAAGAAGCCCTATGGAAAAATCCGTCATAATTTTCTCCCACTTCTATATAGGTATAGGTATATGATTACATCATACTAGACATTCATTGATGTTTGGACTTTACCAGATAACATGTCATAAATTTTATCACATATTCTATAGTATTTCATTTCATGACTTCCCACCAAAAATTTGCCTTCATTTACTTGTACATTTTCTCAACACATATATGAATATCCTATTTCGAAGGGTGATATGTGAAAATAAGTTGTTAGTGGAAAGACTGGGGAACTACCATTCAATTTTGATATCATAACAAGGACTTTGAATCTTATATCCAGTCATCAAAAGTCTCCCCGCCATTTATATTTGACCTAATGGTGGTACAATTAGGATATGATGTCTAATTATCTTCAAATAACTTTATAAAGTCCATAATAAGACTTACTGGAAAAGACAATTACATGATCAACATGTGCAGTATAGTCAAAATGCATATCAGAGATCATTCTCATCAAATATTATTTTTCATGATTTTATTGGACCACTTCACTATATTATTTATGACCCAATGCATCTACTGTATAATTCCATTTTCTAAGTGTGCATACCAAGTTGAAATAAAACATCTTGAGGTACTCCATCCATATTTATTGCTTCAAGTTCATGTATCACTAATAAAATATGTATTTCAAACTCTTATGGTTAGTGAAAACTGTGAACTTTTCTCTAAAGAGGTAATTTCTCCATGTATTTAAGGCATGGTCAACCGCATCTAATTCTATGTAATGAATAGAATAATTCTTATCATTCTCTCAAAACTTCCTCAGACCATAGTCTCCAACATGCTCTCCCTACATGAGACCACAATCAAGACTATATCCTGATGAATCCAAGTATACTATATAGTTGTTACCTAGTTCTGGAAAGATTAAGATGGGTATCGAGCTGGGATGTCACGACCCATCCCTCGGGGCCCATGTTGTGACTACCCCAAGCCTGCCTTCTATATGCCATGGATTGGCGACTAGAACCGGAAAGGAATATCCCTAAAACGGGAAGGCATTGCCTTTAAATATATACAATCACATAGCCCAAAAACACAACAAGATGCAACCATGAAGTAAAACTATAGTCGTAAAACTGTGTATTGAAAGTAAAGGGGGGCAGAATACAAGCCCAACTGAAAAGGTACAACTAAAATTGAAAACATAAAACTGCTTCTGTGATCGTCCACCAAGGATCCTAACTAAAGGGTTGGTATAGCTCATCTCTATTACTCTCCACATCGACCAATCACCTCTGTGTATCGCTTGGTTCTGGATCCTACAGTCTTAGTCGAGCTGCTCTTCATCTACACAAGACACAACAAGGTATGGGTGAAGCCCATATAGGGGTGAGTATAACAATACCCAGTAGGGACCCTGAGACCCTAGAAGGTCTCTCAGAATTCCAAAAATAAAAACCCCAATCATGATCTCAACCACAAAGCACAAAGAAAAATACACAGCTCAAACCAAGTATAACAAAACTATAGTAGTACAGATGATTAGTCATAAGGCTATATCATCTTACTGTTTCAAGAGGCACTACAGCTGACCCACATAGGATCAATAGGTACTAACCCCCACAAGACCCACACAGGATCGATAAGTGATGATTCACAAAGAATTTTTGGGTGTTGATTCACACAGAATCATTGGGTGACGATTCACATAGAATCGTTGGGTGTTGATCCACAGAGAATCATTGGGTTCTAATTCACACAGAATCGCTGGGTTCTGATTCACACAGAATCGTTCGGTGCGGATTCACATAGAATCGCTCAACATTCTTCACGTATCAACCAGTCAATGGATTCCCACTCATAGTACATTCGTTTCTGGGAGAAATCACTCCTCAAGCCATCGTTTGTATTATAATCGGCATGAAGTCTCACGTAGAAGTTACCCAATGATCTGTCATGTCATAAGGGTTCCAACACAACAAACAGTGTGTCAACCGGACACCCGGTCTATAAGTTATTGGCATTTTAGTGCTGAGGGCCCGATTAGATTTGGGATCGATCCAACCCATCCATACTCCAATTTACTCTAAAACTCTCTTGGAGTATCTCAAAAGGACCGTCTTTCTCCAAAGATCTAGTACCGTAGACGGTTCGTCAAACGGACGTCTGGTTCGCAAGATACAATCATTTAAGCGTAACGGGCCCGAATGGGTTCGGGTCCGATCTGAACCGGTCGGCTCAACCCATCCTGGGCCGACCCGACCCAGCTCGAACTAGTTTGGGACGACCTAGTTGGGCTAGGCCACAGCGGGCTTGGCCGCTGGCTAGCGCGACCCGCTCGGGGGTTGCGCGGTCCGCCTACCGAACAGCTCAAAAGATCTGTTTGGCTCCTTGATTGGCGGCACCAGGTGGCGCCACCTTGTCACCTATGGGACCCATAGAGAGAAGGTCCCTCCTTCTCCACGGCTTCATATTCGCGACCTTCTCACCGCGGCACGCCGGTGTCGCGCTGGAGAATCTTCTATGGGCCATCAAGTGATCTCTGGTGGTATGGTCTTCCTTCCAGATGAGCCTACGGTCCTCCCGAGATGTCATCATTGTTGCTCGCCTCTCAGTTTCAAGGTTCCATCAATTTGGAACAGCCCGCCTCTGAAGAAAGTAATGAAAATAAAGCGGCGGAGGGTATGTGCCTTGTTTGTTTTCCCCACTCCCTCCACGTTAGCATTATAACAAGTGGTATTAATTTATACATCACATTAAAAAAATGATAAACCCCATTCAAATCTCATACCATGACCACCTGAAAATTCAAGAATGAGGAGAATAATAATGGTAAATTCTTGAATTAAAAGACAACCCCTACCTTGAGAATTGTTGGAGTCATCGTGGTGGTGGAAGGAGAATCCACGCTTTGGTGAATTCGTCAGCGTTCATCGCTCCAGATTCGTTGCTGCCTGAGCTTCCATATTTGTCAGTGGAAGGTGTCATCTCACTTCGCTATAGGTTCATCTCTTGATGAATCCATGTTAAAAACTCCACCCCAATCCCAATTTAAATAGATGGGGAAAAGGGTGAGTAACTCATAGAGGAATTTATGAGGTTCATTAATTTATGTAATTAATGTGCCACATTAATTACACGAGGGGTGGTTATGAAACCAAAGAGTAACTGGGAATTTAATATCCCATATTAAATTTATGAATACCTCCGCAATCACCACCACCACCACTCAATAGGTGGTAGGAAAAAAATAACAATCTCTATGTTATTTTATTATTTCCTTAAAATCCACAAAAACTAACTTTTTCACCCGACCTACTGTGGTCAAAGTGAAGCTTCCCTTAAGCGAATCTCGGCATTGCGGATTCAACGGTGCCCTTGGATTTTTAATCCAAGAACTGGTTCAAAAGATAAAAAATTACATCCACGTGTTTACTGAACGTACCTTTAAAAAGGTTCAAAAATTAATTCTGAGCACACTGGGCCTCAGAATCAAGCACCGTAAATTTTTGCAGACAAGTAATAATCCCAATTAATTTAAAATATATATATATGGAATTTTCAGGTCTTTAAATGGGATGAGTTTAATTTCAAAAAATAATTACTAAAATTCATCATTCCATATAAATGGAACAAATTTCTTCTTCAGAGCAATCATGGGAGAAGAAAGACTTGAGAAATACCGAATGAAGCAGAGAAAATAGCCTACTAGTCTTAGAAAACTACACACCTAAAAAACATTCTTTGGAATCTACCACAAGACTATTTCTTTTATCATTCTTGGGTCAACTGATATTCCTTCTTCAGAAATGATACACCCAAGGAAACAAAAATATTGAATCTATAATACCACTTATAAAACCTTGTATATAAATTATGTTCCCACAATGTACTTAGGAACAATTTCCAATTTCCCCTCATGGTCATTCCTAATTCTAGAGCATACCAGAATTTCATAAAAATACCACAAAAAATTAATGAGGTAATTATAGAAGATATTATTCATCAAATCCATAAAAACTACTAGAACGTTCATCATACCAAAATGTATGGTGACATATTCATAATGGCCATAGAGACTCTAAAATGTTTTCTTTGGAATTTCCCCTCTTTTAGCTCTAACATGATGATATATTGAGCATAGATCAATTTTATAGAACCACTTGGATACCTTTAATTGATCAAATAGGTAATCTATTAAAAGAAGAGGATACTAATTTTTAATTTTTACATGATTCATCTTATGATAATTAAAAAACAAGAAAAGGGAACAATTTTCCTTCTTTATGAATAAAACTTTTGTAGCTCAAGCAATGTACTATCCCGGATAAATCATTTACTTTCCAACTCATCGACAAAGAAATTAAATTCCCAAAGCTCAGTTAGATTAATTCTATAATATGTTAGAGAAATATGTATTATTATTAGGATTAGTTCAATATTAAATTTTATTTCCCTTTCAGGTGGTAACCTAGATAAATCATTTGGAAAAACATTTGAGTAATGATCCAATATTTTATGAATAGTTTCATTCCCTATTTTATGTGATTTTCTCAAGATTATTACTACTAAATAGATATATGTGGTTCCATAAAATTTCGCTAAAGGTACTAATCTTCCTATATTTATATCCCAATCCCCCTCGAAAAGGTAAAGGACTCCATCTGAGGATTTAAGCACAACCTATTGAGCATAACAATCAATATGGGATTTAAATTCCACCAGCTAGTCTATATCAAAGACTAAATCAAAAATCTTCATCTCTAGGACTGTAAAATCCTAGAGAAATTGTACTGTAACAATATTAATGGAACAATTTAGACATTTGAAACTTCTGTAATCCTACTTTCCAAGGGTTTTCTTGATACTCATGACATGAGGTATCATTTCCACATGCAATCCCAATTTTTTAACCAAAAAAGAATCAAGGAAATAATATGACACACCAGTATTCAACAAGATATACATAAGAGTGTATTTCATAAGAATTTTACCTCTCACCATAGAGGGGAATAGTTTTTCACTCTAAATAGCCTATTTTTATCCATATAATTTTTGGTCAACTCTCACAGGATAGTTATTGCTTCCCTACTGAGGTATCAAATGAACAATCTAATTGTTCCTGGAAATATCATAGTTGTCCTATTTATATGGATGTGAAAAAATTTTATAGGACTATTCCATATGAAAATATGAAATTGAATTCTAATTTGATCCAATTACACCTTTTAATCACTATATTTTAAGGAAAAAAATTCTTGATATGGACTCTCTTTTCATAGTGGTGGAAATTCTTAAGTGTTACATTAAATTATATCTTCTTGTGCATTAATAAACCGCACTAAAAAATGGTTTTGTGTCATGTATTTTAGGAAAATTTACTAATTATGTAGTCTGGGTATGAGGTGCACTACCTTTATGGGTGTATATATCCATATTTCTCTTATTTCTAGCACTATATTTGAAACATGTCCCTATGGGAACAAATAGACTACCACCCACAGGATTCCAAAAAAGATCCCTTTCTATGACTATTTCCTTATTAACCATATCTGTATTGTATTTAATATAGATTATTGCAATCTTGGATTGAATTTATATTCAAAATCCCAACTTAAAGATGTATTCTTTCTTAGATGAACTAGCAGCTACTTCTGGGCTAATATAAACTAATTTCATAAACATAACTTCATACTATGTCACATAGAGGTTTTCTTTGATAAATATAAATAAATTTATTGTTCTTTATATTTTAAATATGTGTGGGTAGAATTTTTTGTTGAGAAATTCCTCAAAATCCTCCCATATAAATCCTTGGTTGGATTTATCATGGACAGTTAAATCCCACCATTGGCATGCAAGATCTTCGAACATATAGGTTTCCAATTTAATATTTATTTCCACTGATGTACCAAGAAAAGAAAAGATTATATTCATTCATTTTATCTACATTACTTCTTTTTAGGTTCAAAATCCCCTCAAAATATAGGTGGATTCTATTTCTAAAACTGCACTGAATTGTCCAATTTTCTTCGTTCATCATTTCAATTTCCATTGTCAATATCTTGAAACACTTGCACAATACTTGTGGCTCAAGTTAAACCACATGTTTAGTAGTGTCTTCCTTCTAATTTATATGATGTATTAATAGTTACATTTTCTATAAGTTGAAAAAGACACCATTTATACCATTTATCTCTAAGAACTAAAGGGTTGAATAAATTTCAAAACATTATAAACAATTATCATCTTTGTAAGCAACTATTGATGAAACATTCATTTTAAAAATAAACCATTTTCAAAAATAATTTGAACAAAAGATGAATAATTTAGTTCTAGTGGGATGTCTCTATACTAATTCATTATATGAAACACACATAGGATAACCCCATTATTATGAGATGATAAAACTTCTAGAGGATACTTTGAAAAATTTTATATCCATGCTCCCCGGTAACTTGAATTTCATCCTAAAAAGGTTAGGTAATTCATTTTATGTTGTAATTTTTGAGTTCTATAAGTACTATATCCTTGATAACAACCCAAATTAAGGACCAAATATCTTTGATTCCATTTTTAACACCCTTACTCTTACCCATTGGCTTAAGAAGAGGTGTAATGATACTAACCTTAGGTGACATCCATAGGACACCAAATGCTATAATAAATTCCAAGGGCTTAGAAATCATTGGGGGATGATTTTCCCTTTTAAGATAAAATAATATGTTAATTGAAAACAATAATCATCCAATCCTATAAATTATGCATGAATAATAAATCACACAACTCAATGAAATACCAATACATACTCTATCAGAGTAACAATAGAAGATAAATAAAGGGAAATTCTAAGACTCTAAATAGAAAGACATTGGTACCAATGTGGCATCATCCCAGAAAAATATATAGACACTCCCAAGCTCTAGCATCAGTAACAAAACCATGAAGTCAAGGATCACCATTAGAGAAGTATGAAACATGTCCCTTCCCTATATCTCGATAGAAGACATCTACAAATACACCAAGGTTCCTAAGTAGGGTGGTGATTATATCACTCAGTATAACTTCCCCAAATACTTACCATCACACACCACAATGATAAGAACAAGCTAGCACATTTTATATAAAATAGAGGGTGAGAATATAAAAAAATTTAATAAAATAAAATAGTTTAATAAATTATTTTAACCAAAAAAACATTTCACTTTATATTAAATATACACATTCCATATTTTATACTCACATACACATGTATGCCAATGAAAATCCTAACACTCAAGAGTGAAATCCATATTTCACCAAGTCTTCACTATGTGATATCCCCTTGTTCCTCTCTAATTGGTATATATCACTAAATCTATTTCAACAAGGGCTCGTACAATGTAATATAAACTCATTCCACCATGTATGTGAAGACCATCCTCCATATTAAATAGTTTTCCTTATGAAACATTTATATTAAAAACTAAATCCTTAGAAAACATTTAATTATAACACCTCATGGGTATATTTTCAAACTACCATTTTCAAATCACAACAAATAAGGGTATTTCACATAAATCACTCAAGATATTACCAACCAATGATCAAGAACAATTTATCAATATTCAATCCAATATTTTATATAACAATAAAGTGGGATAGAAGAAACATACCTCAATTATATTTGAATAAAGAATCTTAAAAAATCTATGGATCGACCTATTCCTTATGTTCCTCTATCAAAAACTAAGAATATATCATCACTATAAATACAAACTCGTTGATTATGGTAACACACACCAATCTATTGTTCTGATCAAGAAAACACAAATAGATATAAAATGATAAGGTAGTTCAGAACCCTGTGTTTTGATTTACACAATTGAAAACTAAAACATTCATTGGAATTGGAGTTCATATTTAAATGTTATCAAAAAAATTCCAAAAGAACCCCTGGAAATTGAGAGGAAAATAGAGGAGATTTAATGAGAAATATTTTACCTACAAGTTGAGTAAAATGGTATGTGCCTGATGGATTCATGATGTGAATTGGGAATTCACATCTGGGATTCCTTAAGAGGACACTATTCTAATATTCACATCTATTCTATAGTGACCCTAACCCCAATAACCCAGAGTCAGTGTCTACTTTAATACATTACCATAAGATATAATAAATCGCATCCCAAAAGACCGAATAGTTTAGTAGTCTTGGTAAATTAGATACATACATGGTTCTTATATTACATTTGAAAACACATATTATAACATAATTTATTTTAAAGGATAAAATTATTCCTTCTATCATATCCTTGCACATAAATCATAGTACACTTCATGGAATCCTAGGAAAAGAAAACAAAATAAGGGTGAGATCAAATGATCAGTAAGGGTTAAGTACAGTGGAATCTATCATGAATCAATAAATAATAATTGATATGGAGAGGTAAATAAATAAACACACATTCTATTTAGCCAATAACATTTCTATCATAATTAGATAAGGAATAATCAATATGAAAAGGTAAATAACTGAAACAAATGAAATTTAATCAATAACTTGATAATAATATGGAAGGAATAAACAATGATAAAATAATTCCATATAAATAATCACGTGATCATGAAACTTATCCATGAATATTCTAAATAATTTAATAATCACATTAAATATCAATAAATAAATTCATAATTATGTAAATAAAAATATTGGACATCTAAAACATATTGTTGATGCCTTGTTCCAATATATCTAATACAAAAGAGACCTTGTGCCAAGTCATCTATATAAATGGGTAATGCCTTGGCCAAAACCTAATCTACTTTGTATCATAATACTGAGCAATGCATTGAGGGGATATAGAGGGCCCCTCACATCACTTACTACGTCCAATTGATTCCTCATATGAATGGGTGAAACATAATGAATATAAAAATTCATATTTAAAGTAGCTTAGGAAATATAAATACTTTCTTTAATCGATAAACATAATCATAAACCATACAAAGTAATGTTAATGGTATCAATACAATATATTCCCATATGATTATATGAAAAATAAAGGGTTTTTGTTGTTAATTAATATAAATACAATAAAAATATCATTAAAAACATTCTTGAGGAAAATATCCATTTCATTTTAAAAATATCCTTTTAAAACTAAAAGTTAGAAAAACATTTTAAAAATAATTTTATTTGAAAATACCCTTTGAAACTTATAAAGTAATTATTAAAACATGTATTGGTCATAAATTTAGTAAATTCCATACATTCTGAGTACATTAAAACAAAGATTCTTTTCACTTTTTTTATAAAATCCAAACAGGCCTTGTTTTGAAAACAACTTAAAAATTAATTTCAAAAAAATTGTAAAAAGTAAAAATGGGTAAAATTTTATTTAATAAATCATTTTTAAAATAGTTAAAAACAATTTTTAAAACATTTTTAGAAAACATGGTTTTATGAGAAAAAAGGATTTTCGATCGAAGAGAGAAATAAAGTTGGATTTTATTAAAATATTTTCTTAATAATTTTAAGTACCAAAGAGTGAAAAAATAGTATTATTACTAGAAAATTTTCATGAAAAACTAGAGTATATGAAAATTAAAGATCTTATTAAACAATTATAAAATAATTTACTTCAATTTAAATTCAATTATAAACAATCCCAATTAAAATAACTTTTTGAAATAAACCCTTGCAAAGATCATAATAATGAATTGAGAATTAATAAATGGATAAATTATGTGTATAAAATATAAATCAACATTAAATAATTTTAAATGAAACATAAGATAATAATAATTCATTAAACACATAATCATATAATATCAAATACAATGAAGAAGTGATATAACCCAATGAAAAGAAATTGAGTGGTAAAATTATTTACCACTTGGTAACTTTTAAGTCAAATACCCTTGGATGAAATAATTCAAATTTAAACTTAAGATACTATGAATTATTAATAAATATTTATATAATATTTCAAATATAAAGTATATACACCATATAATTTAAATTAGGTGTTTAAAATTACAATATTTCTTAATGAAGGGAAATTGAGACGAAGTTTCTTACCCCATGCTTCATTTTGATTGAACATGATTCAACCTAATATATTGTGGTTTTAAACTACTTATTAACTTATTAAAGAACCATATTAATATTTATAATATCATATATGATCCTTTTAAAACATAATATCATGTGTTTGTTAATAATATTTCATTATTTTCATTGTTTTGAGTGTTAATTGCCTTGTTTTCTCATTTGTAATTTGTCATGAATGTTATGATTCTTGTGGATATTATATAGTTACATAATATAAAGAATAATAATCTTAAAATAATTATCATATTTATAAATCCATTATACTTTTAATACCAATAATGAAATATTTTTCTGAAAAATAAAGTAGGTTGCGATCATGGAGATGGTAGATCCTACGTACGCATGGGTAACATTTCCATTTTTCAATGATCATTATGGAAAATAGGTAAGTAATAATTTATATTTAAATAATGTTTATAACATCATAAATACCATATTATTTCCATAAATATACTTATATATATCATCCATGTGGTGTGGTGATGAAAATAGTGTCACGTCGCTTTCTGAAGGCAGTAATCCACACGTACATGAATGATTTTATCATATTTAAGTGAGTGAAATTATAAGAAATAAAATGATATATTATATTTTAATAATGATAAATATTTCATTAATATAATAATTATTTCATTTATATCACAAATAATCATTAAAGTTACCATTATTTCCTACTATTTAAAGAGTTAGTGAAAAACAAAACACATCACTTCGTGAGGCGGTGGTTCGCCGTACACACAAGCAACATTATTGTATCCCCTATGGAATGTAAATTAAAAACTTTATATATAATATAATGAATAAAAAGGTATAATTATGATGTAAATATAATATATATATACTTCATATTCATCATCATACCCAACTTTCAGAGGTGGTAATGGAAAAAAGAATGGCATCAGTTCGTGAAGCGGTGGTCTACTGTACATGCAAATGATGATTTCATAACCCATTTTACAAAAGTGGGGATAGTTTTATGTCATTACCTTAAAATAAAAACATATAATTATATTTAAAATATTTATTTTTGAAGTGCCCAGATCAGTGTGAATCACTGAGAGGGGGAGGGGGTGAATCAGTGATCCTTTAAAACTTTTTACTAATTGATTCTTAATCAATTAAACCTCTATGGCTGGTTAAAGCCTCGATCCACTCTTCTTGTATCTCTCAACCTTTCCCGGATAATGCAGTAATGAAAAGGCACAGGACACAAGGATTTACAAGGTTCGGCACCAAAGGCCTACATCCTTGCCATGCTCTCCAAGCATGGATTCTCCCATTATAATCTGTTAGTATTACAATGGTCGATACAGCTTCCCACCGTATCTCTCTTGAGTCCCACAGGAGGGTCTTTATACTGCATCCCACAGTGTTACCAGAGTCCCACTGGCCTGCTCCAGAATCCCACTGAATACTTCTTCTCCCTGAGTCCCACAGGGTCTTCTCCTGGCTCCTCGAGTCGCACGAGTAGCTCTTCTTCACTTTAAGCTTCTTCAAGTACCTTCAGCAGTCTGGGATAAAGACTGCTGGCCTTGCTCTTCTTCTGATCACTTGTGGTGAGCAGGTCCTCTCATCTTGCTTGGGCTTTATCACCTTCTTCTAAGGATGCCCCGGCTTCTCTCCAATTACTGAATGCTCAGACAAATAATATCTTTATCTTCGGTCTGGTCCAGTCTCAGTTGCACACCACTGATTTAGCACTGTTCACGTGTGCACGTGCATGCATGCATGCATGCACTCTCCTTTTCTTCCTCTTGGTGCAGTAGACCCACAGAGGGTGTAATCAATTATAGCACACACCTTTTCCGAACTTCACACACTTTATCCAATTTGTTTACACACTTAGAGTGTGTTCTACTTTAGTGTGGATGTCCTCCTTTCAACTTCTTCTAAGTGTGTTCACTTTTAGTGCACACCTAGGTTCGGCCACTTCTTTAGTTTGCACACACAAATTCTTCACTTAGCATACACTTGTAGTGACCTTCCTCTTCTTGTTGCACACACACACTTTAGTGTTCTTTTAGTTGTTCTTCAATAGTGTGCACACACAAGGCTACGGCCTCTTCCACTTGCACACACTTCCTCTCGGCCTTTTTTCACTTCACACACAATGTGTGGTATTCTACTTCACTTGGCACACAAGGCACTAAGGCTCGGACTTCTCTTCCCTTCTTGCACACACACCCGAACGCCTACTGGTGTGCCGGCGCGCAAGGGTTGCGGCCAAACTTCTCAACACTATGCACACACACTGTCCATGGCGTGGGTGTTTTCACCTTTTAGCACACACCCACTTGGTGTGTAATTCTCATCACCCAATTTCAAACAAGGCGTGAAAGCTGCACGGCACAGTGGCGCGCAAGACCCAAGGGTGGTACTGCCTCTGGTGCGCAAGTGCACTGGCCGAGGGGCGCGCAAGACCTCCTACCCGTGGGGCGCGCAAGTGCAACACCCGCGGGGTCTTCCTCTTGCCGCGCAAGGGTGCGGGCAGAGAGGGAACAAGCCTCGGGCGCGCAAGAATGCTGCGGCCACGAGCTCTTCCTACCGTGCAGAGTGCGCGCAAGGGACCTCACCGCGCAAGTGTGCGTGGGGCTTTGTCTTCGTGAGGCACAAGGTGCACTCACGGTTTTCCGGATCTTCAACAAAGAATCAGCAAACTACAATGAGGTCTCGGCCTCTCCTTTTATAGGCAGAGAATCCTCAAAACTTCCGCATGATAAATCTATGAACTCCCGAAAGTTTCGGGTTATCAAGATTTTCCAAATCTTAATTTCTTTCCTCTGTTTCCACGCGGGTTCCCATTTATTTTTTCTCTACGTGCATGCGACTCATAACGCATGCACAGCCTTCGGTTTAGGCTGATCCATGCAAACCATAAACCCTTCAACGCCTCGGCAGATTCTCTTTCCTCGGCCTTCTTCGAATTCTTCCAAACATAGCATGCAAGTCTCTTTTTGTGCATGGATGGGTTCAGGTGGTCCAGACGAGTCCAATGGTGTCTTCGGATTCGGAAATGGTGGTCGGGAGCTTAAATTCTGTCGTCGGGAGGCACTGGTTCAGCGGCGGCTTCGCGGGTGGCTTCAGCTCGAGCTCGACGAAGGAGATGAGCCGGGAGCCGTTGGATCGGGCGATCAAAATACATCGGGCGGCCTGGATTAGATCACGGCGCCGCGGATGGATCGTGCGGCGCAGATCAAGCGCGCGATGAGACGGACGGCGGAGATTTGCTCCCGGGATTTTTTGCGCGTCCCACATCGAATCCTCGCCCGGTTTCTCCGCGGCTTATAACCCTGGCGCTGCCTCAACACGCCAGTTGAACTTCTCCCCTCCCGGTGCCGCCCCGCACCGGGTTCTCTCTGCGGGCGCGCTCTGCGCCCACTCTCTGCTCCTGCGGGCGCACTCCTAGCGCCCACTATGCTCCTCCGGCGCGCGGGTTTCACCACCGTGTGCCCTCGGGGGCTTATACACGGCCCCCTGCGCTCCTCCGGGCGTGCCCCAGCGCCTCTGTGGTGTCTGCGGGTGCGCCCCTGCCGCCCTGAGCTCGCCCCACGGGTTCCCCCTTGGGCGTGGCGCCTTAGGCCCACATGAGCCTTGGGGTTGAACCCACAAGGTGCTCACGGGCTGGCCATATTTTTTGGCAAAGTATAGAATAAGACTTTGTAAAAAACAAAGTCCTCCATGTAAAATGCCAAGTGCCAAGTGCCACTTCCCTAAGCCATTCTTCCCATTTCTTCTTCATCCTTCTTCCACAAACATCCTCAACTCCTTTCAATCATGTATTCTAGACTTATGAGACATTTGTAGAAGGTACTTCATTAGCCGAATCACTTGATCAATTATTTCTTCTTCATTAGAATTCCTCCATTCTTCTTCAACATTTATTCATCACTTTGTAATGGAATTCACGAAGGGTCTTCATCTTCAACTGAGCTCCTAAATCACTTAAATTCTTCAATGTGCTTTATTGATCTAATCAGAGATCAATTGGATCTTCTTCACATTCACATGCACTAAGAGTTAGTGCATGGACTTCATTAATGCACATCATCCACTTAGTAGTTGTGGATGGATCATCTTGCTTCTTCAACTCCTCATGCATTGTAGTGACAATGCATGGTCTTCTAACATTGTTGTAACATTGTATCCAGTTGATACAAGTTCTTGGAACTTTTAAGAACAGCTCAACAATCGTCTGATTTCCTTAGAGAATGTTTCAACCATCATCTCCTATGTCACTTAGTGAATCTCCTAAGTGACATGCATCTGTGTACCATGTCCATTCTCCTGAATGTTTCAACCATCATCTCCTATGTCACTTAGTGAATCTCCTAAGTGACATGCATCTGTGTACCATGGCCATTCTCCTTCATCACCATCACCATCACATCCTTTGACATTCACATCTTGACTCCTTGACATCCATTCATTCCAAGACAACTTCATGCCTCATTGACAACAAATGCAACACAATGCACTTCAATCTCCCCCTTTGTATTTGTTGTCAATACACTCCTTCAGCACATATGAATGGGTCAATATGTGTGCCAATATTTTCTCCCCCTTATTGGCAATCAAATGCAAAGGTGTGGTGTGGTTCACTTTCACAAATATCTTCCTCCCTTATAAAAGCATTTTCTTTAAAATCACTAAGAGAGGGATGATGTCACATGTTCACTTGAGCAATGAACCTTTAGTAAATCAACTCTAAGTCTACTTGGGCAAACCCGGTGTAGAAAACAAGAGTGATATGACCAAGGAATTCAAAGCTGTCCATAATTCTCTACACATGTGAGATCATGCTTTGGGGTTTGAAATTTTTTTTCAGATATAACAATGAATTGCTAAATCCTGCACATACTTCACCAAACTCATTAGAAAGTTCAGTGCAAAGATAAAGCTCCCCCTTTCATCCATTTGTCTTCAATCCATACTCCCCCTTAATTGACAAGATAAACTCAATTAAGAAACAAGGGATGAAAGTATGATTGGAATACCTTCCCTTTTCTCAAGATGGTATTAATCTAAGAATGCCATCTTCTTCAGATTAGCTCCCCCTCAAGGGGTGCACTCCATTTTGTCCAAACCATCCTCCAGCTGAGAATGATCATCATCTTCAATTCCCTGTAATGTCAGCACATGTAAATACCAATAGTATAAGGGAATAAGATGGAACCTCCTTGGTTCATCAATGTGAACAACAAGGTTGAGAAGATTCTCTCAACCGAGATGTCCCATTTTCACCATTCTTCACACTTGCACATTTGATCTTCAATGATGTTTGTGCTGGTGTGGTTCTCAAAACATCTTCATGTGAAACCTTCTTCTTCCCTTTTGCTTTAGCAATTGCCAGAACTTCATCTTCAGCTCTCTGCAGATCTTTGGCAAGTTGCAACTGATGTGGCCATATGACAAGTAAATCATTTGGAAGTGTGGCCTCAGTTTTGGAAATTCCACATGGTTCTTTTGATGCTGTCAAGCTACCTCTCTTAGGCAACTTGTTTTCAATCAATCCCTTCTGCTTCTTCTGGATTGATTGTCTGTTTGAGTTCAGTTGGCTTCTATTGATTTTCATGGCTTCTTTACAAAGATCCATGATATGTCCTTTCTTCCCACAGTAGAAGCATGTCTTCTTGGTGGCTCTTCTTGATGCATCACCCTTTTTGGATTCAGACTCCAAGGACTTCTCTTCATTTCTCAAAATCTTCTTGGGAGCATCTTCCACTTTCTTCTGCTTGCTTCCCAAGGAATCTTTCTGAGCCAGGTTCTGTGATCTTTTCTTCCTTTGAGCTCTAGATACAGTTGGAGACTGACATGTATCTTTTTGACCACTTTTGCACACATCCCAGATGTTATCAAGTAATCCAAATCTATTTGCAGTAAACAGATGTCTCTGGACCTGTGGATGCTGCTTCTTTTCTTCTGGCTTGCTCCCCCTTGGCATGAGCTTCCTTTGTGCTTTGACATTTAGTGGATTGTACCAACAATCCTTTGCACAGTGCCCATACCTGTTACAACACCAGCATTGTCCCACGAATCTTGACCTCTTCAGTCCTTCTGATTGTAGGGTACTTTTCTTGACCTGTTGTGTTGTTTCAGAAGAGCTCTGCTTCTTTACTGTCTTCATCCATATTTGTTTGGAATTATTCTTCCATCCTGCACTTTTAGTAGAAACACTTTTAGAAGCATGAGTACAAGATGGTATGGATGGTACCTTCTTTCTAGAAGATGTTTCACTTTTATTGGAGGATGTCTTTCTCTTAGAATCATCCTGCTTAAAGCATACTTGAGTAGCAACATGTCTTCTTTCAGCTGACTGGGAGGATTCAGCTTTAGGTGATTGCTGATTTTTCAATATCACCTCCAGTTCTAATCATTTCATATTGAGGGAGTTCTTCTCATCCTCAACAGTTCTTAGCTTTCCTTACCAATTCTCCACCAGTTGTTTCATCTGGTCTTCATGCACCTTCTTCAATTCTTGCAATGAATTGTCCAGCTCCTTCACCCTTTTGACTTTGTCTTCTAGTTGAGCATCTCTGACAACCATTGACACTTTGTGCAGCTTCTCCAGTGCATGGAACACTTCTTTGATAATTATCAAAAATATTTCTTTCTCATAAGTGCTCCTTTGCAATTCTTCACAGGTATCTTCATATCTTTCATTGCAAAGGGAAACAGTTTCATCCTTGGCATTCACCAGCTTTCTGAGAGTGTTGGTTATGCCAACCCTTTTTGCCAGCTGATCTTCCATAGCATTGGCTTCTTCTTCTAACTGTGATTTTTCTTCATGAAGATCATGGATGCCTGTAGCTATACACTTTTCCACTTCCATGGGAACTGTCTTCTGAAGATATTTGAGTGCACTCTGAAGATCATTCATTGTTTCAACTTCATCACAGCTAGGACAGGCTTTCTTCATCTTCTTGGCCTGTTTCTTCTTTCTATTTTTCTGAGTCTTGGCAGATATCTCCATTTGAGGCTGGTCGCTCGTTTCCTCAAATCTGCACTTCATATAGACTCTCTTGGATCTTTTAGAGGTAACCTCGCTCTGATACCAATTGAAGTGCCCAGATCAGTGTGAATCACTGAGAGGGGGAGGGGGTGAATCAGTGATCCTTTAAAACTTTTTACTAATTGATTCTTAATCAATTAAACCTCTATGGCTGGTTAAAGCCTCGATCCACTCTTCTTGTATCTCTCAACCTTTCCCGGATAATGCAGTAATGAAAAGGCACAGGACACAAGGATTTACAAGGTTCGGCACCAAAGGCCTACATCCTTGCCATGCTCTCCAAGCATGGATTCTCCCATTATAATCTGTTAGTATTACAATGGTCGATACAGCTTCCCACCGTATCTCTCCTGAGTCCCACAGGAGGGTCTTTATACTGCATCCCACAGTGTTACCAGAGTCCCACTGGCTTGCTCCAGAATCCCACTGAAGACTTCTTCTCCCTGAGTCCCACAGGGTCTTCTCCTGGCTCCTCGAGTCGCACGAGTAGCTCTTCTTCACTTTAAGCTTCTTCAAGTATCTTCAGCAGTCTGGGATAAAGACTGCTGGCCTTGCTCTTCTTCTGATCACTTGTGGTGAGCAGGTCCTCTCATCTTTCTCGGGCTATATCACCTTCTTCTAAGGATGCCCCGGCTTCTCTCCAATTACTGAATGCTCAGACAAATAATATCTTTATCTTCGGTCTGGTCCAGTCTCAGTTGCACACCACTGATTTAGCACTGTTCACGTGTGCACGTGCATGCATGCATGCATGCACTCTCCTTTTCTTCCTCTTGGTGCAGTAGACCCACAGAGGGTGTAATCAATTATAGCACACACCTTTTCCGAACTTCACACACTTTATCCAATTTGTTTACACACTTAGAGTGTGTTCTACTTTAGTGTGGATGTCCTCCTTTCAACTTCTTCTAAGTGTGTTCACTTTTAGTGCACACCTAGGTTCGGCCACTTCTTTAGTTTGCACACACAAATTCTTCACTTAGCATACACTTGTAGTGACCTTCCTCTTCTTGTTGCACACACACACTTTAGTGTTCTTTTAGTTGTTCTTCAATAGTGTGCACACACAAGGCTACGGCCTCTTCCACTTGCACACACTTCCTCTCGGCCTTTTTTCACTTCACACACAATGTGTGGTATTCTACTTCACTTGGCACACAAGGCACTAAGGCTCGGCCTTCTCTTCCCTTCTTGCACACACACCCGAACGCCTACTGGTGTGCAGGCGCGCAAGGGTTGCGGCCAAACTTCTCAACACTATGCACACACACTGTCCATGGCGTGGGTGTTTTCACCTTTTAGCACACACCCACTTGGTGTGTAATTCTCATCACCCAATTTCAAACAAGGCGTGCAAGGTGCACGGCACAGTGGCGCGCAAGACCCAAGGGTGGTACTGCCTCTGGTGCGCAAGTGCACTGGCCGAGGGGCGCGCAAGACCTCCTACCCGCGGGGCGCGCAAGTGCAACACCCGCGGGGTCTTCCTCTTGCCGCGCAAGGGTGCGGGCAGAGAGGGAACAAGCCTCGGGCGCGCAAGAATGCTGCGGCCACGAGCTCTTCCTGCCGCGCAGAGTGCGCGCAAGGGACCTCACCGCGCAAGTGTGCGCGGGGCTTTGTCTTCGTGAGGCACAAGGTGCACTCACGGTTTTCCGGATCTTCAACAAAGAATCAGCAAACTACAATGAGGTCTCGGCCTCTCCTTTTATAGGCAGAGAATCCTCAAAACTTCCGCGTGATAAATCTATGAACTCCCGAAAGTTTCGGGTTATCAAGATTTTCCAAATCTTAATTTCTTTCCTCTGTTTCCACGCGGGTTCCCATTTATTTTTTCTCTACGTGCATGCGACTCATAACGCATGCACAGCCTTCGGTTTAGGCTGATCCATGCAAACCATAAACCCTTCAACGCCTCGGCAGATTCTCTTGCCTCGGCCTTCTTCGAATTCTTCCAAACATAGCATGCAAGTCTCTTTTTGTGCATGGATGGGTTCAGGTGGTCCAGACGAGTCCAATGGTGTCTTCGGATTCGGAAATGGTGGTCGGGAGCTTAAATTCTGTCGTCGGGAGGCACTGGTTCAGCGGCGGCTTCGCGGGTGGCTTCGGCTCGAGCTCGACGAAGGAGATGAGCCGGGAGCCGTTGGATCGGGCGATCAAAATACATCGGGCGGCCTGGATTAGATCGTGGCGCCGCGGATGGATCGTGCGGCGCAGATCAAGCGCGCGATGAGACGGACGGCGGAGATTTGCTCCCGGGATTTTTTGCGCGTCCCACATCGAATCCTCGCCCGGTTTCTCCGCGGCTTATAACCCTGGCGCTGCCTCAACACGCCAGTTGAACTTCTCCCCTCCCGGTGCCGCCCCGCACCGGGTTCTCTCTGCAGGCGCGCTCTGCGCCCACTCTCTGCTCCTGCGGGCGCGCTCCTAGCGCCCACTATGCTCCTCCGGCGCGCGGGTTTCACCACCGCGTGCCCTCGGGGGCTTATACACGGCCCCCTGCGCTCCTCCGGGCGTGCCCCAGCGCCTCTGTGGTGTCTGCGGGTGCGCCCCTGCCGCCCTGAGCTCGCCCCACGGGTTCCCCCTTGGGCGTGGCGCCTTAGGCCCACATGAGCCTTGGGGTTGAACCCACAAGGTGCTCACGGGCTGGCCATATTTTTTGGCAAAGTATAGAATAAGACTTTGTAAAAAACAAAGTCCTCCATGTAAAATGCCAAGTGCCAAGTGCCACTTCCCTAAGCCATTCTTCCCATTTCTTCTTCATCCTTCTTCCACAAACATCCTCAACTCCTTTCAATCATGTATTCTAGACTTATGAGACATTTGTAGAAGGTACTTCATTAGCTGAATCACTTGATCAATTATTTCTTCTTCATTAGAATTCCTCCATTCTTCTTCAACATTTATTCATCACTTTGTAATGGAATTCACGAAGGGTCTTCATCTTCAACTGAGCTCCTAAATCACTTAAATTCTTCAATGTTCTTTATTGATCTAATCAGAGATCAATTGGATCTTCTTCACATTCACATGCACTAAGAGTTAGTGCATGGACTTCATTAATGCACATCATCCACTTAGTAGTTGTGGATGGATCATCTTGCTTCTTCAACTCCTCATGCATTGTAGTGACAATGCATGGTCTTCTAACATTGTTGTAACATTGTATCCAGTTGATACAAGTTCTTGGAACTTTTAAGAACAGCTCAACAATCGTCTGATTTCCTTAGAGAATGTTTCAACCATCATCTCCTATGTCACTTAGTGAATCTCCTAAGTGACATGCATCTGTGTACCATGGCCATTCTCCTGAATGTTTCAACCATCATCTCCTATGTCACTTAGTGAATCTCCTAAGTGACATGCATCTGTGTACCATGGCCATTCTCCTTCATCACCATCACCATCACATCCTTTGACATTCACATCTTGACTCCTTGACATCCATTCATTCCAAGACAACTTCATGCCTCATTGACAACAAATGCAACACAATGCACTTCAATTTTATTATATCTTCATGGTTTAATAATAATTTAAGTATGTGTAGGAAGAAATAAAATAAAAACGCTCAATGATGAACGTTACTTTTTCCACAGCTAACCTTCGTGTGTTTGTACAAAAATCATTCCAAGGATGTATTTAGGAAAAAAAATAAGAATTTTAGTATTATATTAGGTAATTTTTTAAGTTATTTAGGAAATTAATTTCAGAAACAAAAGAGTTTAATGGTGTGAATAAGTGAGGATAGGGGGTGGCCTTTTATAAGTGAGGTGAGTGGCACACTTGTAGTTTATGAAAAGAATAAAGTGTACCCATGTTTTTAACATAAAAAGGGTCAAAATGGATTATTATAGATACTTATACATTATAATGTCTAAATATTTCCATAAAATAGATTTTATAAAAGTTTTTAGGTCATTTTAACAGTTATATTTTTAGTTTAACCCCTAGTAAACCAATTTGTACCTTAACCGTGGTAAATAATTTTTATTATTTTTACAATTAATTATGATAAAAAAAATTAATTTAACCTTATTATATGATATAAATTATGATTATTAAAAATATTTAATACATTTTTCAAAATTTCATTCATATAAGTGTCAAATTTTAATTTAAAATTAATCTTGCAGACACAATGAGAAAGAGTGTTTTCAAAGAGAAAATGTTCAAAAGTTTACAAAGTTTTTATATCAAAAGTAAATATGAAAGTTATTCCAATGAACAAAATTTAATTAATGATATATATATAAACTAATTTTACTTTAGAAAAAATAAAATATAATTTAAATTTATAAATAATTTTAAAAAAATACGGTTTTCAATTAAAATTCAGTATTTTTAACTATTCATCAAAAAAATGAAACTTTAAAGAAAAATTCCAAAAAGTAACTCTAAGATAATTTTGATATGATTATTTAAAAAACTAAGTTTAATTTTTAAAATAAATATTCTAAAATTAGTAAAAATTAATTTTAAATTATGTGCACAAATAGTGGTTAAATCGTCTTTTATAAAAAAATACAGTTTTTCATAAAACATTCCATTTTCTTTTAAATTTTTATTATTTTATTTATAATCAGTATATAATCATAATTTGCATAATTTAGTTTTTAATATTCATACCAACCAATTTAATGACTAGTTCATAACGGTATATGATATTATGGTTCATTTAAACTTAGGGTTGTGTGTTCCATAATCTATTTAAAAAAGTATTATTATTTTAAAATATATGGGTGTTACATTCTTCCTACCATAAATAAATTTCATCCTTAAATTTTAAACTTTATCTCAATAATAAATGTTTTGACATTTGGAAATACCATTTTTGAAAAGAACCACATCGTAAAAGGGTTAATAAAACATCTCCTTAATAAGAGGGAAAATAAAGTACGAATGTCATCTAGAATTGAACATAACTAGGTTTCCAAGTATGTGAACATAGGTGATAAATTAAAACATGGAAATGGAAGAGAATAATAATTCCTAATGATTAATATAGAGTGATATTATCATTGATCATGAGAAATTTAATGATCAATGGTAAGTTAAGGACCTCAAAACCATAAATATGTGATGATTTAAAAGACCATCTGATTTATCATATATGAAGGTAAAAGGATAAAAAAAAATTTCATGATCATTTTCTTAAATTTAAGGAATTCATTTAATATTTAATAATATAAGTAAATATACTTACTTGATATGTTTCTATTACATAAGCATAATTTCATCCTTTGGTTGTGCTTTGATCAATTTCAAATTCACCACATACTCCATGAAATGAAAATCCAAAAGTGAATTTTTTTATGCTTGAAGTAGTAATATTAACTTTTAATGGATCATAATATCCATAAAATAGTGACAAGTCTTTCCTTTTTTTTATAAATATTTTCCAAAACCAATATGGTTATAAAAATTTATCCAATATAACACATTAATCTCTAAACCTCAATAGTAACACCATTGGTTAAACATTAATATTTATTTGTAAAATAATTTAACTAAATACAATGACATATTAACAAGGAATTCATGTATTTCAATGGTAGGTGATAAACCCTTATCATCCTTCGGTTATGGTTTCAATCCCCACAGCCTTTCTGGATGTGACATATTGTCACCCAACATGTGGTATATTCTCTTTCTAAAACCATATTAATATAATTTCTTTAACGTTCCCAAATTTTGATAACCCATAGTTACTACAACATAAAATATAAGATAAACCTTAAAGGTTACCAATACCTTTAAAATTAATTCCCAAAAAAATTAAATTCATTGTTCCTAAAATAAATTTTTCATATACTAAACCAATGGGTTGTATTCCAATAAATTCTTTCCAGAAAAAATATCTTTAATAATGCTATATTATAACCACACAGATTTTAAAAAGGGGTTTCTAGGATTTTTAAATTATTATCAACCTTAAACTCTCAAACCCATGATGGTATACATAAATCTTAAGTTAATTAAGGCATATATGATTCTAATATTTAATTAAATTATTATATGTTTCATGATTCCTTTAAGGAAAATACCATTAGTAAAAATACTTCTAAAATATAATTACTGAATCATAATACATAAATACTTAAACCATTTTATTTAAACATAGATCATTCATTGGTCTAAGGGTTGACCTTTAGAAAAGGTAATTGACTTAGATAATTCCCAGGTTCCCCACATTTAAGACAATGAACTATAAATGGATCCCTATTATGAGATTTATTTCCTTTAATTATACTCTTCATTTTTCTTCAATAATTCATTACTTTATTCCCTTATTTTTCACAAATAAAACATTTTCAAATTCCTTTGAGACACATTATTTTCAATCTAATAAACCATATGTTTAAACTATTACATTTATTGTTATCATCTATTCAAATCATTCATAATGGTTTATAAAGAGAATTTTATTTATCATAAGCATATCCCCTAGGAGTGTCAAACCAAGTGCGTAGTTTGGCCCGTTTTCATGTAGATGGTGACAATCAGGTCAAGAACAATGAACCCTTTTTGGATTTATTACCCTTAGTTACATCTATGATACAACCAAATCCACATATAGTATCCAGATATGGATGTATTGCAAGTAAAAACCACATAATATATTCCTTAACAAAATTTTAGGATATTCATCTATGCATATCCTCCAAGTCTATCATAGGGTTATGTTACCTAATATATGTTTTCTTAAATCTAGTTCCCAAGGTTTAAACTAAACATCCTCTAATACCAACTATAGTGACCCCAAACCTAGTATCATAGGGTTGGTTTTAGATACATTACATTGTCATAAGATAAAAGGAATCACATCATGAATGACCGAATAGTTTATTAGTCTTGGTAAACTAGATACACACATGATTTCAATATTACATTTTAAAACACCAATTATAACATAATTTTTTTTGAGAATAAGATTATTACCATTATCATATCCTTATATATTAATCATAGTACACTTCATGGAATCCTAGAAAAATGAAACAAAATAAGGGTGAGTTCAAATGCTCAGTAAGGGTTAAGTACAACGAAAGCTATCCTGAATCAATAAAGAACAATCAATATGGAAATGTAAAAAACTTAAAACATATTCCATTTAGTAAATAAAAATGTTATTGTAATTAGATAAATAATAATCAATATGGAAATATAAATAACTAAAACACATTCCATTTAATAAAAAACATGATCCTTATATGTAAGGAATAAATGGTGATCAAATAATGCCCTATAAATAATCACATGAGCATGAAACTTAACCATGAATATTATAAATAATAGAATAATAATATTTAATATCAATAAATTAGTTCATAATGATGTAATTCATAATATTGGATATCTAAAATATATCATCTAGGACTTGTTACAAGATATCAAATATCATTGAGGTCTTATTTCAAAACATATTATATATATATATAGGTAAGACCTTGGCCAACACCCAATCTAGTTTGTATCATAAAACGTATTGATTCATTAAAAGGATATATCAGTCCTTGTTCTTCACTTACTGAATCTAATTAATTCCCCATATAAAAGGGTTAAACATAATGCACATAAAAATTCATATTTAAACTAGCATATGAAATGTAAATAATTTACCAAATAAATAAACATAATAATAAAACATCTAGAGTAAAGTGAATGGTATAAATACAATATATCCCCAAATGAGTATATATAAAATAAAAGGTTTTTTCATTAAAAAATATAAATACCATAAAAATATCCTTAAAAACATTCTTGAGGAAAATATCCTTTCATTTTGAAAATCACATTTCCAAACTAAAAGTTCACAAAAAATTTGAACACTTTCATTTGAAAATAAACTTTGAAACTTATAATTAATGTTTTAAAACATTCAGTGGTCATGATGATAGAAAACTTTGTACATACTGAGTATGTATAAAAAAATATTCACTTCAATTTTTTTAGTAAAATCCAAATGGGTGTTGTTTTGAAAATTAAATAAATATTCCTTTCAAAAGAAATTAAAAGGTTAAAATGTGTAAAATTTTATTTAATAAATCGTTTTTAAAGGGTTTAAAAACATTTTTGAAAAAAAAATTAGAAAACATGGTTTTGGAAGAAAAAGGATTTCTGACCAAAAAGATAAATTAAGTATGATTTTATTAAAACACTTTCTCAATCATTTTATGCACCAAATAGTGTAAAATAGTAATATTAATTGAAAAAAAAATATTAATAACCGTATTAGAATAAAATTAAAGGGTTTATTAAACAATGGTAAAATAATTTCTTTTAATGTAAATTTAAGTATAAACAATCTTGATTAAAATGAGATTGTGAAATAAACCCTTACAAATATCATAATGTTGAAGTGAGAATTAATCAATGAATTGATTATGTGTATCAAATGAAAATAAAAATTAAACAAGTGTAAATAAAAAATAATAAAATCATAATTAATTACACATATAAATTTATAATTTCAAAGACTATGAAGAAGTAATAAAACCCAAAGAAAATAAATTGAGTTATGAAATTTTTTACCACTTTGTAACTTTTAAGTCAAATCCACTTGGATAAAGTCATTCAAATTGAAACTTAAAATGGATTTAATTATTAATGAATTGTTATATTACATGTAAAAGGTTTATTATAAACACAATATAAAATATATTAGGTTTAAAACATTATAATATGCCTCGGTAAAGGTAAATTGAGATGAAGTCCCCTACCTCACACTTCCTTTTAGTTGAATGTGATTGAAATTTCAGTATAGTGGTTTAAAACTTGTTATTAACTTATAAAATTACTATATTAATATTTATAATATCATTTATGATACTTTTATAACATATTATCACCTTTTTGTAAATAATCTTTCATTATTTTCATTATTTTGGGTGTTAATTGCCTTGTTTTCTCATTAATGCTTTGTTATGAAATTTATGGTTCTTATGAATATTATATAGCACCATCATCTCTATAATAAAGAAATTGAAATAATTATTATACTTATACATAAATTATAATTTTAATACCAATCATGGAATAATTTTTTGAAAAATTAATTGTGTTACAATCATGGAGACGATAGGTTGTACGTACGCATGGGTAATATTTACATTTTTCAATAATCATTATGGAAAGGAGGTAAGTGATATTTTATATTTCAAAAATGATTATAATATAATAAATAACATATTATTTCTTTAAATATACTTATATATATCATCTATGTGGTTTGGTGATGAAAAGAGAGTCACATCGCTTCGTGAAGGTGGTAGTCCACACATACATGAACGACGTTATCATCTTTAAATGAGTGAAAAGGTAAGAAATAAAATGATATATTATCTTTTCATAATGATTTATATTTCATGAATAAAATAATTATGACATTTATATCACATATAATCATTCACTTTATACTTATTACCTTCCATGTAAAGAGTTAGTGAAAAACGAATCACATCGCTTCGCGAGGTGGTAGTCCACCGTACACATGAGTGATGTTATCGTATCCCCGATGGAATAGAAATTAGAAAATTTGTATATGATATACTGACTATGTATATAAAATTATGTAATAAATATCGTATATAAACTTTATATCTATTATCATACCCAAACCTGAGATGTGGTGATGGAAAAATAAATGGCATCGGTTCGTGAGGCGGTAGTCCGGTGTACACAGGAATGATGATTCTTTAACCCATTTGATGGTGGTGGAGATGGTTTTAAGAAATTAACATAAAATAATGACATATAAGTATATTTAATATAATTAGGTTATTATAAAATCATGTTTTAATAATTATTTAAGGATTCTGATGAAGAAATAAAATACAAACTCTCGATGAAGAAAGTTACCTCTACCTTGTGTAACCTCTATAGATTTCCACCAAATTACTTTCAGGGATAAATTTCTGAAAAAAATAAGGCATATAGGATGATATTAGAGAAATTGTGAATTTATTTAGTCAGGTAATTTCTGAACCAAAAGGGCTTTAAGGTGTTAAGAAGAGAGGAGAGCGGTGGCCTTTTATAAGTGAAGTGAGTGGCACACTTGTAATTTTTGAAAATAAAAAGTTGTACCCACATTTTTCAGATGCCACAAGGGTTAAAAATGGATTATTATCAAGAATTATACTTTATAATGTTTAAATATTTCCAACTAATATATTTGATACATTATTTTAGGTCATTTTAACCCTTATCTTTATAGTTTAACCCATGGAAACCCTTTTTTACCTTAACCGCGGTAAATAATTTTTACTATTTTTACTATTAATTATGGTAAAAAATTAATTTGACCTTATTAGATAATATAAATTATTATAATTAAAAATATTGAGTCCATTATTTTAAATTTCCTTCACATAAGTTTCAAATTTTAATTTAAAATTTATCCCATAGACGCAATGAAAAAGTGGGTTTTCAAAAAGAAAATGTTCAAAACTTTGCAATTTTTTTATATCTAAATCTAATATAAAAATGATTCAAATGACCTCAATTGGATTAATATATATATATAATTGAACTAATTTTACTTTAAAACCAATTTTAAATATAATTTAACATTATAAATATATTAAACAAAAAGGCAGTTTTCAATTAAAATTCAATATTTTTCACTATTCATCGAAAAATGAAACTTTTTAGAAAAACCAAAAAAAAACTATATAAGATAATTTTTATATGATTATTTAAAAAAATTCATTTATTTTTTAAAATAAATTTTCTAAAATTTTTAAAAAAAAATTAAATTATGTTCTCATAACGCGGTTAAACCATCTTTTATAAAGAAATATTGTTTTAAAAAACATTTTTTTTATTTTAAATGATTCTTATTTTATTTATAATCAATAGATAACCATATTTTTAAAATTTAGTTAGTATTATTCATACCTACCAATTTAATGGTTATTTCATAATGGTATTTTCAAGCAACTAACCCAGGTCAACCTCGAACCGGTCACCCGAGCCGACCCATAACAAGGCCCAAGAGGTGTTCCGGATCCTCTAAGGCCAGAAACTAGTGTCAAGAATCAAGGATAAAGAATTTGGGAATGATTTGGACCATAATAAAATGACAAATAAAAAATATAAACTGAATTATAGAAATAAACACTATCAGCAGAAATAAATAAAATTGTGCATACCTCTATGTGACCCTGTGGGTCACCGCCAACTGCTAAACCAACATCGTCCCATAGTGATCGAGTTTGAGATGGAAGTATCAATAGAAACTAAAATCAAAGACAAGTATATAGGTGTGAGTATTAAAACTCAATAGGTTTTTCTAGATAATCTATTCCCAAATGCATTTTTTTAATAAAAAATCCATCACTTTCAAGTTTGAAATACCAAATATAAACATAGATTTTTCACACTTTTTCTCTTTAAATAAAATCATGGTTCATTACCCTTTTTTATTTAAAACTGGTTTCTTTTCCAAGAAGGAGGCCTTAGAATTTAAAGAAAGGGATTGTAAGTGAAAGGAGTGATATTCCATTTTTTTTAAAGTGATTGTAAAATATTTTTGAAACATTTACATAAAACATTTGAAAAACAATTACTCACTTTTACCAAAGTAATATATCATAAAAGGGAGCAGGACCGATAACCAAATAATAAGGGTAATGGAAAATATCATGCATGCAACCAAACTAGCTGAGGCACCTATATTATCCACCACGGATAAATGAGTGTCAGCGGTAATAAGGAGGTACCTAGTATCTTAGGGGATAATCTAGATCATACTAAAACCTGATTCATCCTATAGGTGTGCCTAACCTAATGCCATAAACCATCCCAAATTCTTGGTATTACCCTACCTGTCCTAATCAAGGGGCACAATACCAAAGCAGATTAAGTTCCACACTAAGGGTCACTAGTCATTGCATAATCTAAACTAGTGCAACAAATGTTCTCATAAAATCCACTAGCTATTCCAGGGTACCATGTCAATTCTAAATTGGGGGTGATCCAAACAAATCATCCATAAAAAATCACAAGCATAAGCCACCACATGATCCACACAACTAAGCATCACCGATAAATCACCCCAAGGAATATCCCCTTACCTTCAAACCATCAATACATAATATAATTACCAAGCCAATGACCTCATAATACCATTATCATCAAATAATTAAAGAGGCACACCCTAAGAGGAGTTTTCCAAAAGGAACATTTGATTTAAAAGTGTCAATTGGGCCTCTACCATTATTTGAGTAACAAACCATTTCCAAAGAACCCAAAACCCTTTATAATTCCATTTTACAAACCAAAACCACCATTTAGAAACCAAAAAAAATTACAAATCCAAAACCATACTTTAGGAACCACAATTTACTTACAAAATAAAAATGGGAATGTTGTGAAACACTTGGTTTGTGAGATTTTAAAAAATCATACAATCCAAAAGGAGGGGGAAAAGGCTTCATTTCATATAAAAAATTATTCTAAGAATTATATATCACTATTTAATACAAAAAAATGATGTAAAATACAATAAATAAATTATTATTTAAATTTAAAATACAATGTATAAGGGAACCTACCTCATAAGGGAGTTAACCAAGATGAAACACTTCAACACTTGACACATTCTTCGATAACCACTTGAATATTCCCCTTTATTCTTTACACACATATGCACATTCACATATATATAAGTAAACCTAGCCCCTATGAACATATTCTCAAGGCCAAATATGTACAAGGGGGTCCTTATATATATGCTTATACTTTCATATACCCTTTTACACTTACACACGTATGCATTTTTCACATATATACATAATAATACCTATAACTAATATATATTCATACCACTATGAGTGAATATATATAAATGGGGAACATTCATATATATATATTCCTATCTATGCATATTCTTGTTGGTCTCCTTCAACTCTGGAGACTTGAAATTGCTTCAAGGATGACTAAGATGCACTAAAAAATACTAGGAACCCAAAAATTACAAAAATCCCCAAATTAAAATCAAAAAAAGGTAAAAATGGAAGAACACTTACCTGAAACCAATGGATCACTCATTTACTTCAACATCTATGGAAAGAACTAGCCTCAATGGGTTCAACGAACCCTAAACATCAATATTCAACAAATAAAATACCCAAAAATCATTTTAGGGTCCATCCATGCTGTAAAAACCCATAAAGAATAAGGAAAAACAATAAATTGAAGAATAATAATAAGGAAGTAAGGAATAGAGGATAAGAGATATTCACCAGAAGGATGATAAGAGGAGGTCACACATGAGGCATCCCCTCCTGGGCATGGTGGAGTGCAACGCGAGGGGGGGGCTAGGTCACGTGACAGGGAGAGGGGAGGGGGCTTGGAAAGTAAAGGCGGAGGAATATCCCTTTTAGGTTTCCTTATTGTTAAAATAATAATAATAATAACAATAAAATTATTATTATTATTATTATTATTATAATTAAAACCCAATTTTTCTATACATTTTTTAAAGCCTGGGAACTACGCACAGTTTGGCAACATGGTTGGCCAAACTATGCACAACCCATGTGCCCCTCACTAGTTTGATAGAGTACCTTGTAAGGTAAGGTTTCATGGTTTGTAAACTATGTTCTGATCATACAATTATATTCTATCAAAAACTATAAATGGATTTCATGGGTTTCATAGGGTTTCTATTAAACATGTCTCAACCATGCGCTTATGTTAAAAACAAAAAAAAATTAAATTTAAACTCAGACCAGCCTAAAACATAGAAGAGTGTCTAAAAAAAATTAAATAATTAAAATATTTAATATTTCAAGGTTGGGGTGTGACAATTCTCCCCAACATGAGACTTTATTCCCCCAGAAAGTCACCCATCCAAATGAGGAACAAAACCATGACTCAAAACTAATCAAGACCAAATGAAACCACGAAACCCGGTGTGACCTTTCAACTCCACAAGTCACACCCAACCAAATCTAGAAAAAATGACAAGGAGATACATGGGAGAAAGAGAGGGGTCTCCCCACCATTAAGAAAATGATTAGAATAGTGGTTGAACTAAGAGTAACTCTCAATGAAACCACCCTCCAACGCGATAAGGGTTCAACCACAGAGACTCAAATGGGGAACTTGGTCGGGACCAAATTTATAAGTTCACAATACACATGAATCTCCAAACAGGAACCAATAAAAAACTAAGAATGATCTAAATTAATACTAACCATTCAAGAGTTCACATCCACAATTTACAATTATATAAATTTCAAGATAAAGGCTACTAGTATCATCAAAATAAAAGGTTACCAAGGACATAAAACCACAACAGGGGAAAACTTTAACGGTTACCACTCCAATATTAGAGAAAAATTGTTGGATATAAATACCTCACACCCATAAATTCCTTGAATGTGTGAAAAGATTCACTCCATGACCTATGGTTGGATCCCTGATATCTTGAGGCATCTGATGCATCGTAGTCAGAATATAATAAGGATACTTTTCTAGAACAGGTTCCTCTAGTTCACACTTCCCATCAGATGGGGAACATCTATGAGAACGAAAATAAAATGGACCATCAATTGCCACATACTACCCTCTGATACTTTCTTAGACAAAAGGATGTGATTCTTAAACTCTTTACGGAGACCCCATACAAAAAGAGGAACTTCCAATCGATCACTCGACACTATCAATGGAGAAAAGGAAACCAACTCATTGAAATGGTTGATATTCCCCTTTATCATCATTTAACATTATCGATCATCCATGACCCCTTTCACTTTATATTCATTCACTTCCTCAATAATAAACCACTAGATTAAAGTTGTCTTGAAGATATACCAAGACATCCTGACTCTCAAAAAGAATAGAACAACCACCTTCCATTGGTCCAGTGATAGTCTTTCAAGCATGCCCAAGAAAACTCACACTCTCACAACATCTAGTGTTACCAATTATTTTAAGACACTCTCAACTTCCCTAAGTTACTCAAATAAATCTAACAGACATTGATGAATACAGAAAATATGCACCAATTGAGAGGTTTTTGACTCCACCACTTCACTAGAAGTCTGGCCAGGGCCAGTGATTAGAAGAAAATCCTTAGAAACCTTTTAGGACTTTCTATATGGAATAATATCAACAACATAAAGCACAAAACCAAATCAACACCAAACCAGATCTCAACTGAAATAAAACCACAAAATAATCCAAGAACCCTCTTTCAAAAATCACCATTTTCCATTTTAAATTGAAAACTATTTTTTCCCACTTCAAAAACCATTTCAGCACATCCAATTTAAAATTCAAAAAAACGGCCTCACTTTTCCCTTTAAAACCACAAATCCCATTAAAAAAGAATACCCCTTTTTAATGGTAACTATTTTCCTTTTCAAAAACCACTTCGGAAAAACCAAGTCAAACATTTGATTTTTAAATACTCACCTTTGACATTCTATAAACTGCCACATATGTGTGCATCCCACTTCCGCTTATATCATCCATGAATATATACCAACATGAGATTTTCACAAACACGCACATATATGTGTGTGAATATTCATAGGAAATTCCAAGGGTTGCACATATCATTTTTCCATCAAAACCAAGCATTTCCAAATTACTTCTCATTTCAAATTTTATAAAATCTTTAAAAATTAAAATCATTCTACACTTTCCCTTTGAAAATAAAAATTCTATTAGAAAATAATCCTTTCCCCTTTTAAAACCATTTTTTCACTCTGAAAACCATTTTCAAAAATTATTTTCCTTTCAAAATCCACTCAGACCAACCAAAATAAGACCAAATCCTCACCCATAACAAAATAACTGAAATAGGGAACTAGAGGTCATGCATACCCTAGACACATGGTTTATAAGACCATGTAGTGAGCTTGCAATAACCACTGTAATCATATAGAACTATGCACACAGGATCCACATGGTTTTCTATGCCATTTAAGCTCACCATGTAGCACCAGTTAACTTCCATTGTCATCCCCCAACATACACAAGCTCATCAAACTCAAAAAACACCAACAGAATAAACCCAAACTCAAAAATAAAGATTTGAAACCCAACTAACATTGGTGAATTAGGTCTCTTCATGAGTAGTGGTGATCAAGAACCAACCCATGACCTACCTTCTGAGCCCCGAAAATCCTATCTCTGATCTACCAAACATAATAAATAATAAGGGCCTCCTATGACACCATTTTTTCATGAACCAACCTGGTTTGACCTCAATCTAGTCACACAAGACAACCTACAACAATTCCTGAGAGGAATTCTTGATTCTCTCGGGCTTGAAACTAGTGTTGGGTATAAAATATAAATTAATTGGGAATGATCTATCCCATAAACAAATAAAAAATAAACAAATATAAACTAAAAAATAGAAATAAAAACTATCTGTGGAAATAAATAAAACCACACATACCTTTACATGACCCTTTGGGTCACTACTAACCACTAAACCAATGTCACCCCAGGGAGATCGATTCTGACCTAAAAGCAGCACCAGAAAGTAAAAACAAAGAAAAGGTTATAGGCATGAGTATTAAAACTCAGTAGGAATTCTTTAATAATATATTCCCAAATGTATTTCATTTAAATAAAAGATCCACCATTTTCAAGTTTGAAATACAATATGTAAAGATAGGTTTTTTACACATTTTATCTTTAAAGAAAATCATGGTATATTTACCTTTTTATTTAAAACTGATTTCTTTTACAAGAAGGAGGCCTTATAATTCAAATAAAATGAGTATAAGTGGAAGGTTTGATGTTATCTTATTAAAAAAATGAAGTGAGTGTTAAATATTTTCAAAACATTTAAATAAAAAATTTAAAAACCAATTAATCACTTTTACCATAGTAATATATCATAAAAAGGGAGAAGTACCAATAACCACATAATAAGGGAAATGTAAAATAACATGCATGCAACCAAACCTAATAATGCGCCTATATTATCTATTATAGATAAATAAGTTCCAAGGGTAACATAGGAATACCTAGGAGCTCAAGGGATAATCTATGACATAGTAAAAATTGATTCATATTATAGGAGTTCCTAACATTATACCATCAACTAGCATAAATGCTAAGTCTTACCCTACCTAGCCTAATCGAGGGGCATAATCCCAAAGTAGAGTAAGGCCCATACTAAGGGATACTATCCAGTGTGTAATATAAACTAGTGTAGACAATATTATCATAAAATACACTAGTTATTCCAGGTTCCCATGTCAAGTATAAAGTAGAGGTGATCCAAAAAAATCTACCATAAACAAATCACAAGCATAAGACACCACATGATCCGTACAACTAATAATCACCCCCCGAATCACCCCAAGTAATATCCCCTTAAGTTAAAAACATCAACATATGAGGGAAGTCACATTACAAGGAACTCCCAAACTCATTATCATCAAATAAGGTAAGAGGAACACCCCAAGAAAAGTTTTCCTAAAAGAATCTTTGATTTCAAAGTGCCAATCGGGTCTCTTCTATTCTTTGAGTAACAAACCATTTTTAAAGAACCCAAAACTATTTAGAATTCCATTTTCCAAACCCTAACTGCTATTTAGAAACCAAAACACATTTATAAATCCAAATCCATACTTTAGAATCCATGATTTACTTATAAAGTCCAATATTCCAAATTTTTCAAACACTTAGTTTGTGATATTTTGTAAAAATAATTTCATACAATCCAATACAAGAAGGAAAACACTTCATTTCATATAAAATAATTATTCTAATAATTCTATATCACTATTTTGTATAAAAACAAAGTTTGAAATATGAGAAATCAATTATTATTTAAATCTAAAGGATAATTCATAAGGGAGTCTACCTCACAAGGGAGAGAACCAAGACAAAACACTTCAGCACTTGACACCTTCTTTCATGACCACTCGAATATTCCCTTTTCTTTTTGAATGAATATTCACATTCACATATATATATATAAGGTCAATTTTCCTCTATATAAATATCCTCATGCCCAAATATGTACAAGGGGGGACTTACATATATGCTTATACTTTCATATACCCCTTTACACTTACATACGTATGCATTTTTCACATATATACATAAGCACACCAAGCCCCAATATATATATTCCTACCGCCATGAGTGAATATATATAAAGGGGAAACTTATATATATATATATATATATATATATATATATATATTCCTACCTATGCATATTCATATAAGTCACCTTCGACTCTGATGACTTGAAACCACTTTAAGGATGACCAAGACGTGCTATAAAAATACTAGAAACCCAAAAATAAAAAACCCCAAATTAAAATAAACCAAAGGTAAAAAGTAGAAGAACCCTTACCCAAAACTGATGTCACACCCACTTCCTTTGATGGCCATGGAAATAACTAGCCTCAACGGGACCAATGAATCCTAAATATCAATATTCAAAAAATAAAATACCCAAAAAAAATAAGTTTAGGGTTCATCCATGGTGTGTACAACCCATTGTGAAGAAGGAAAAACAAGAAATAGAAGAAGAAGGAAGAAGAGGAGAATAGAGACTCACTAGAAGGGGGGTAAGAGGAGGTCTCACATGAAGGATCCCCTCCTAGGCGTGGTGGAGCACGATGAAAGAGAGGGGAGGGGGGCTAGGTCACACGGTGAGGAGAAGGGGAGGGGAGATCGGTGAGTAAAGGGAGAGGAACACCCCTTTTGGGTTTCCTTAAGAAAATTATTATTATTATTATTATTATTATTATTATTATTATTAAAACCCTTTTTTATTTTCATTTTTAAATCCAAGTAATTATGCACAGTTTGGCCGCACAATTTTCCAAACCAAGTGCCAACCATATACCCATCATTGGCCCCATAGAGCACCTCACACAGGAAGGCTGCATAGTTTGAAAAACCATGCGCTGACCGTACGATACATCTATTTCAAAAACTACAAATGGATTTCATGAGTTTTTCTTGTTTTCTACTAACCATACACTAATCGTGCGCCTATTTTAAAAACTCAAAATTTTAAAATTTAAACCTAGACTAGCCTAAAACTCAAAAGAGAGGATAAAGATAATTAAATAATTAAAATAATTAATATTTGAAGGTTGTGGTGTGATAGGTATAATATATTATGTTTCACTTATACTTGGTGTTGTGTGTTCTGTAAGATATCGAAAAAAATGTTCTTCTTTTAAAATATAGTGTTATAGCCTCAGTTTTATTTTATTATGAAAATGATTTCATGGTGTGAATGTTTTAAAATCTTAAATAAACCTAGAGAAACCATTCATTCTTTGAAAAGTTACACAACATCTACTCCCGAAAAATTCAATATTCCAAACACTTTTAAAACATGAATGTTTCTTGCTGGATTTTCCAGTAGCCAAATACCAATCTCTTCTCCTCTTACACCACCGAACACTTCTAGTTAAATTATTCCAATGACGTCAAACATAAAATGATGAGAATAAAGATATGTAATACCTCAAACTGAGGGGTGATAGACGATGCATGAAAGGTTATTAATTGACTCAATAGTCATGTCTCTCTATTTTATAAAATGATTCCACTTGAGGTTAAAAGAGTTTTTAGTGATTCAAATGGTGTATTAATTTAGGAATTAAAATAATGAATTTACACCATAGAGTTGTTATGTTTACTATAGTTATAGTGGTTTCTTATGAAGGACTTATAGTCATTTTAAATAACCCTTTTAAGTGATAACAACTAGACAATAATTGGGTCAATATCTTTCTTATTAATATCGTCTATAAACTATTATAGGGGACAGATAAGGGAGAGAGACTATATAAATATGTTGTATATTCAAGTGAAATAGAGAAAATGGGAGTCTACACTAAATGAGTACATTTTTAGAAGAGGAAAAAATAGAAAAGGAAATCCAATTTCATTCTAGAAAGAATAATGTTTTGTACAATAAGGAATTCATATATTATGAAGGAGAAGTAAGAGTTCAATGAAATCCATATCAATTTTGTACAACCATGAAAACTATATAGGTGAAGGGACCTATATGTCTATAAACTATGTGAAGAACCTATCTCAGAGTAGTGATAAAATGTATAGGAATATTTCATTGAGCATACAACCGTAGTGATCCAAATTTATATAAATGATCCTTAGATGATAGTGATTTTACCTTTAATTTTATAGGTTAGTGATCTTAGGAAAGGAGTGACCTAGCCTAAACCCCACCATTTTTTAGTGCAGATTGTATATTTTGGTATATGTAACATCGTTGTAGTATTATCCTTTGAGTAGCTTAGTGAGGGTGAATAAATTAAACTCTCTATATATTATTTACTTTTTTCATACACCCCCAATGTGGGTTAAGAAACATTATTGAACATCTGGTAAAAAGGATCAGTCAAGTGAAGATGTAATTTTATCTAGTTAATTAAAAGTGATAAAGTTTTTACCCTTAAGGTTAAGTGGTTATGATCTAAATAGTGTAGTGAGATATTTTAGGTAAAGTGTAAAAAATGTTTTTGTATTTCATACCATGATTCATACCCATCTCTCAGGTTATCTGTCACCTACTCCCCTATTGAGGGACTAACTAAGTTAATTTAGAAACACTAAAGGATAAAATGAATCACCTCGGTACTGATCAAGTATTTATTGAATCATAATTATTGGCACTAAATTTAATACTGGGGCACATAGTAAAATTGAAGAGTTTAGTGATAATTTTATGGAAAAATATAAAATTATCAAATAAATTCAAATAAATATTGAATATTCTTAAGGGGATATGAGTATTTGTAAAGGAAACTAACTGATGTTATTAAATTTAATAATATGAATATATATAAATAACAGTTGGTTAATTTATGAATAATTAAAAAAATTAAATGGTTTACACCTATTTAAATGGAATCACAACATGAGAGATATAATATTTGAAAAAATAATTTTTCATTTATGAAGTCTATAAATTCAATACAGGAAATTTTCTTTAAGATAGATAGAAATTTACAATAAGGATACAAACAATCAAAATAATATTAATCTAATGCTTGAATGGGTTTTTTGGAAGTATAATAATTGAATGTTATACATGAGAATATATTATAATTAAAATAATATATGAAAAATAATGAATAATAAATAATAAAACCTAACCAAAGTATAATTTTCTAAATCCTTTCAATGGAATAAGTTCCAATGATATTTTTTTAGTGTGCACTATATATTAGCATAGGGATATGACTTCTATCCAAAAACATTATATTTAAATTATATAAGGACACATGACTCTAGTGAGAGAATCACCCATGAGGAAGAGACACTCAAAATCATATATTAGAATAAATATGTCACTCATATTATTTGATATCTAAGATAACAACAAGTGATAAATACAATATGAAACATATATTATATGGAGAAAATGAAATTCAATGGTTATTGAATAGTGGGTTAATACTTTGTGAAAATAAGATAGATTTTTAGGAATTCTATTTAAGATATAAAATGTAATGAGAACCATTTATCAAGGAGGGAAAAACATGGTGAAGAGAATAAAACTGAGAAAGATGTACTCTATCCAGGATTAGTAACTAATAAAATATTATTTCAAATTTTAGTATGTGATTATTTGAAGAATAAAATATAAATAGAGTTGTTGGAAGTTGTATATAAATTCAATAATATCACCCAACCATGATGAAAAAATATAAATATATTATAGGTGTAAGTATAATTTAAAAAATCAATATGAGTAAATATTTAAACAATTTTAAAAAGTGGGAGATTAATAAAATTCTTTGAAAAAAATAATTTTTCAAAATTTAATGATTATTTCTAAATGAAAATCAAAATTTTAATATATATATTATTTTATTAAAATATAAATAGTTTTTATTCTTTGGTATAAATGTTAAAAAACTATATAAAAATATTCCTTGGAAAAAATTATGCAAATATTTTGGATTCATGTATATTATAAAATTAAAATACACTACTAAGGAATGAATATATGAGTTTCAAAGCCCCTTTCCTTATATATATTATTAGATCATATTTTATAAAAGGTGTTTTTAATTACTATCATTTTTTAAAATTGAAAAAAATCATGGGATGGGACTATATTACAAATGGAAATTTTTTAAATTCCATTTTAATGGGAAAGAAATATGAGAATCCTTTTTAAGAATTATTAGAGTATTAATTGATATCAATTATTTCATTTATTTATATTAATTTTTTCTGATATAAGGAAATTTTTTCAAAATCATGAGAATGACAATAATTTTGAAAACATTGGAATATTAATTGGTTACTCTTTTATACTATATTTTTTTAACAGAGTACACTATTAATTTATTTATATTAAATTGTTAATCATCAGTTATATTACATGAAATACTCTATTTGATTCTATCATATAAATTTTCTAAGAAGGAGAATAAATTAAATGTCTATTTTAGTTGTCATGATAATAATTATCTCTTTTAATATTGACCTTACTATTATCTATTAATTTTTTCATTTTATTTTGTTTAAATATAAGGAATCATTGAAAAAATATAAATTTGACATAAAATGTTACTAGATGAGATGAAATTCATTGACATAAATAAGGAAAAATGAACATTTTGATATGAGTATTATTTTTTCATATTTTTTATGTTTTCATGTGGATTCACATGTGAAACATGATTTATGATTCATGTGGGTTGAAAAAATCCAAATGTAGTGATTAAAGTGCCCATTAATTTTGGGGAATATTTAAGATAAAATTAAAGAATAGTTAAACTTGATTTTAATTGAATTGTAAAGTTCAGTGAGTATAATTATAAAAGAAAAATAAATTTTAAGTAACATATATTATATAAAAGTTATGGGGATGATATATTCTATGGATTATGACATTAAGAATGATTGATTAATTATTTATAGATAAATACTTCTTATAGGAATATATGAGTATAATCATGATGAATTTTATGTCATACCAAAGAAGAGAATATTTCTTTGATGAAAAAAAGTTGTAAATTCTTATTATAAAATGTTATAATAAGTTTCATACATGAACCAATTGATGTATACCTTTTGTGATCAGTATTAAAATATGAGAATGGATATTTTATATGATGATTAAACAAAGAATATTCACTATAATTCTTGGGTGATGAAGAGTATTTGAAATGTGGAATTAAAATTGAATTAGTTTTTTAAAGAATTCATGAAATTTCGTTTTCATATCTAATTTTATCAAATTCATATCTTATAGAGGTAAATTTTTATATTAAATATTATAAAAATGATTGAATTGGGTTTTAATGGTTTATATAATGTCTATATGAAGAAAAATAGGATCATAAATTTTGTTTTTGAGAAACATCATTAAAAATAGATAAGTTAAACATATATGAGGAATATTTCAAGTTTAATACGAAAAGATAAGATGTTAAAAAACACAATAACAAAATAGGATTTTTATCAAGTAGAAAGGTTTGTAGGAATATATTTGTGAGATAGAGTTGAAGATTAATAGAATCTGCATTATTAAAGAAGGACATATGTGAAGTAAATCTATAGAGATGAATAATAGAGTAAAATAGATGGATAATGTCCTCATAAAACAATAATTAAAATGAATAATTTATTTATATGAATTATATGAACAATTATGAATAATAAACTCATACAGCACTTACGAATTTATGAAATTGATGTGTTCAATAAGGGAAACAATCCATTTAACTAATGTGAGTCACGGGGAAAATAATATAAAAAGTTAATCAATGAAATTGATTATGTTTTTACCATATAAATTTATTAATGGAAATTAAAATTACATTTTAATAATAATATATGTGTTTTGTAATCATAGTTATAGGGTTACTCAACACACTATATGAAATTACTCAATATAATAATGATCAAGTGATAAAAAATAGAATTATTCAATATAGTGGATATGATTAGCATAGAACAACTTGAGTTATGAAATGAATATATCATTAGAACCTCTTGAGATATCATATGCAGTGGTATAATAATAATACATTGGATAACCTATAAAGAGATACAAAAATAACATGTTTTTAAATGAATGCAAAAATTTACTCCATATAGTAGATAGATTTACACAATACATGGATCAAAAACACTTGAGTTAATTAAAAATAAAACTTTTCAATAAGGAATAAATTATATGAAACTGCTAAAAATTTTATAATCAATATAAGGGTTGAATGAAATTTTTTTCAATAAGGAATTTAATTAGTAGATAAAAATAAAATTAAAATCTTATGATCCTAGATATAAGAAAAATGAGTTGTAAAAATAGGTGATTCATTAAAGGAAATTAATAGCCAAACAGAATCTAATAGTTCTTGAATAATTTTTTTATTTTAATCCATTTTCCTATAGATCATTGGATATGAAATTCAAAAAATGAAAATTATAAAATTCATTGATTGGAATGATAATAATTTGAGAGATATCAATAATTTTCAATTGCGTGTGAAATTATCATAAAAAATAAATGATAAAATGGTTGAGAGAATGATGAAGTGTGTTATATCCAAGAAAGGGGTGAGTCATAGTCATGTGGGGATCTAGTGAAGTTGGATCAAAGTTAATCAGAAAATTATTAGGGCAATTATTAATTAATAATATTGATATTGTGAAGAAAAACATGTTAAAAATGGTGAAGAAGTGATAGAGGGTTAAGGGAGTCTAAGTTATAGAATTTATTGTTCTAAAATTATTTCACACAAGACGTGGAGGAAAGTGGTGGGTGATTATCATTTCAATTAAGGTTCAATAAAGAAATAATTTTAAGAGGTTCTACAACATTACTTATAGAAGATAAATGATACATCAAAGATGTGTTTCTAAATCAATAGTTATTTTATCTAAAAACAATAGATTTAGTGGAATGATAAGAATTAGTAAGAACATGTGGAACACATGTATAAATTCATGTTTTCTATTATTCAGGGTTCATGAATGATAAATTCCATAGGCATTTTTTATATGATATTATTGAATATGTGTGGTTTGAATGATACATATATCACAAAAGATAATTCCATGACCAGATTCCACTGAGACTTACCCTAAGTTTTTATAAAACAAAGTGTGATCCTTGAAGACCACCTCCAAAAGGTATGGTATAGAAACAAGAACTGAGGGAATAAATATCACTAAAGGAAGGAATTATCCTAATATTAAGCAAAAAAATAGTAAAACCTTAAATAAAAACAAGTAATAGTGAAAAAAAATAATCCATGGTCATCTAATATAATAAAAAATGAATAATTCATGAATATCAAGAAACATAAATAAAAATGAAAGACATGTAAAACCACAATAAAACAATCTTTATACCCCAACATGCAAGATAACTCAAACAAGACATATACATAAATGGTATGTGAACAATTATAAAACACTAATATCTATTTATTAACCTCATTCACTAAGATAAATCTTCCTAACAAATTAAAAAACAATTTCTTAAAAACCATTATATAAAATTATGGGTGATATTATCCAAATACTCAGTAGGTCATCACATAAGGATAAAAAAATTAATATCATGCATGTATAATAATAAAAGTAGTAAAATCATAACACATTCATGTTTCATCACCACACAAAGCCACATAGGTAATTTTCAAACACACACACACACACATATATATATATAAGTGAACAATATTATCCTAAAACCTTTAAAATTGAATCTAACTACTTATTTAAATCTTTAGATTATCATTCATATATCTTACTCATTAGTGTATTATATTTCCAAAACATACCACAATTATTAATCAAACAAGAAATATATATATATATATATATAATACCCATCATCAAGTTATATACGGTACCCTATAAACCAACTCCCACTAGCTATTACCCTATATTTCCAAAACTATTAAAATAATGTGACCAACACACTATCATAATCAATCTACATCTAATTTGTATAAGTGAACTTGATACATAATCCCATAACATTAAATTTATATACAAGTACATAATCTATATCAAATATAAAAAATGATTAGTGTGAGGGTGGGTATATTAAGCTATCCATTTAATTGAGCCATATGAATTAATGATTTCATTATATTTGAAATTAATACATTAGGTAGTCAATTTATTATTGAATGGTACTGTAGCTATTGAAGTAACACATAAAATATAATAAGTAATTACTCATAGATCACATCCTACAATCGAGTTACTATATTAATTAAATAGGTTCTTAAATAATGTATATCGATTCAACTAGTCCCATGAGTATTAAAATAACTTTGTCCCTAATTCCAAGTGAATATCTAATAAAATAGGTCAAATAGTACAAAATACTATCAAATATTCCATCTCAATACTACTCTCCAAAAAAATGGACACCATTATGGTGAATAACCCATATGTCAAATAGTCCAATTTGTGAAATTTTAAAATATTTTCAATAACAATTAAAATTCTATATAAAACTTTTATATAATATACCATTTAATGTTTTCCTAACTACAAAATAAACCATAGACCACATGAAATACAATCCTATAAATATATATTTAGAAGATAAAAATTTCATTACCCATGAATATGTTTCAGAGTAAAACAACTTAGCACAATTCCCATGTTAAATCAAATTATATTTCAATAAAACATCATTATTAATTTATGTTTAAACTCATCATTATAACATGTTAAATTAATACCCTCAAGGAGTCTACATTTTAATATATAGTAAATAAATTATTCACAGCATTGATTGTCACATAAGATCACTTTAACCATTTTAAAGTTTACATTATCTTTACTTAAATTATAATTATCAATAAAATTGGTTCATGTTCACTACACTACTACAAAATAGGCCTTTAACGGCATTAAAATGGTCTTTATCTGCGCTAGATAAGTAATGACTACTAGAGCAAGATTAAAATCCCTTGTATTTTATTAGTTTTTCTAGAATCACTGATAACGGGGAACATTGTAGTGTGTTGTAACAACACATTACATCACTAGTGAAATGTGCTATAACAGCACACCGTAGCACCAAAAACACCACGAAATCAAAAAAAATAAAGTGAAAATAAAGAATTTAAATGAAATAAAATTTACAAAACAAATACAAGAAAAAAAACATTGTATTATAGATATTTCAAACATTGGTTTATATAATTACATAAGTAAAAATTTATTACATACCTTCAAAAAAATAGTCTTCCTTTGTCTTTTGATCCTAACCCCTACTCGAGAAAAAAAGAACTTGTATAAGAAAAAATTTCTTATGTTTTTAATAATATAAAGAAATAAATTAACATAAAGTGTTAATTTTAAACTAAACTTTGAGTCATAAAAGGAACTCTGTGTATCGGATTGAGTTGCGGTTGATTCTTACAAGTCACACCATTTCTTGTTCATCTTCAAGCATTAAATCTGCAAAAATTAACTAAATAAGTTTATGATGAAAATTATAAGAAAATTAATTATGTAATAGCAAATATAATGATGAGAAAATAATCTAGGATCGTTTTCTCAGTTTTGGTGATGTGATGCGCGTTTTAAACTAACATGATACATATATATTGAAAATATATGCTTGGACTCATACTAGACACATTGTACATCGGATTGAGGTGTGGATGATTCTTACATGTCTTAAATGAATTATGGATAGTTTTAATAAAGTATGGAAACAATATAAATGTATTTACTTTCTTTTTAGTACGTCGCTTGTCTTTTTTACTAAAATGTCATATTAAACTGGAAACATGCACTTTAAATCATATCAGTCACATAAAGTGTCAGTTTGATGTGATACTGATTCCTACATGTCAAAAATTAATTATGGGTCATTTTATTAATGTATCAAAACTATATGAAAGATTTTTCTCAGTTTTGAGTTGGTTAGTTGTCCTTTTTACTAAAGTTGATGTCAATTTTAAATAAAAAGACACACTTGGAGTCATATTTGTCACACCATACATCAGATTGAGGTATAGATAATTAATACAAATCCCAAATGGATTATGTATCATTTTGATGAAGTATCAAAACAATCCGAATGTGTTTTCTCAGTTTTGAGTATGACCCTTGTCTTTTTTGCTAAAATTTCATTTTAATTTGGAAACACGCACTTTGACTCATACATATCGCATCTTGTATCGGTTTTATGTGATACCAATTCCTACACATCACAAATGACCTTTGGATTAATTTCCTAAATTGTTAATAAATTAATAATGTGTTTTCTCAGTTTTCATTGAGTGGTATTTTTTGAACTAAACCGTCGATTTTAAACTGATAACGAACACATTGAGTTATACAGAGCACATAGTGTATCATTTTGATATTTAGATGATTCCTACAAATAAAAAATTACATATGAATCATTTTCATAATGTATAAAAGCAATATGAATGCAATTTCTCATTTTTTGAGTAGGTCGGATTTATTTCTTACTAAAATTGTGTCAATTTTAAATAAAAAGACGCACTTGGAGTCATACTGATCACACCATGCATTGGATTGAGATTAATATAATTTATACATGTCTCAAATGACATATGGATCATTTTTCTAAAGTATCAAAACAATCTAAATGCTTTTTCTTGGTTTTGAGTACGTCACTTTTTTTTACTAAAATTTCATTTTAAACTGGAAACACACACTTTGACTCATACCAATCACATCATATATCGATTTGATATGATAATGATTCCTGCACATAAAAATGACTTATGAATCAATTTCCTAAATTATTAATAAAATTTGAGTTCATTTTCTCTACTTTCAGTGAGTGGAATTTTTTGAACAAAACTATCAGCTTTAAACTGATAACGGACACATTGAGTCATATCCATCACAACATGCATCAAATTGAGGTTTTAATGATTCCTACATGTCTAAAATGACTTATAGATCATTTCCCTAAAGTATCAAAATAATCAGAATATGTTTTCTTGGTTTTGAGTATGTTAGTTTCTCTTTTTACTAAAATTAATGTAAATTCTAAATAAAAAGAATCACTTTGAGTCATACCGGTCACACAGTGTGTAAACTTAAGGTGTGGATAATTCTTATATGTCCCAAAGTCTCAAAAAATCCTAACTACCAATTTTACCATGTTTAAAATTTCTTTTCTATATCGAAATTCCAACACTTCATATTGACCCAATGTTCTTATCATAAAAAAACTTTCTTTTTGTTAAAAGTAAGAAGAGAAGAGGAAGCTCATGTGTCCATTATATCACAAGAAGTAACCATAATGGTCACATTATCTTCCTATACTCTTCTATAATTCAATAATGAGAAAGGTTTTTCATATAATAATATTTAATCAATATGCAGTGTTGGTAGTTCAAAAAATAAAGACAATAAAAATGAAAAATGTGGTAACATTGGAAAAAACAATTATTTTTTTCTCTTTTGTGGATTATTGTAGATAGTTTAAATGAAAATATGAATTCCCAAAAGATCTATGAAAAAACTAAATAATTATTAAATAAAAATGGTAAGGAAATTAACTTAAAAATAGTAGATAAAATGATGACAAAATTAATTACATAAGTAATAGGAATTTACCTTTTCCTGATGGTTGTATGAATTCTTGGAACATTTCCTTATTGTCATTATCTCAGTTGTAGGCTCGAAGTCCAATCCCTCATGAGCATGAGAAGCTTCGAACAAACCACCCCAACTCAAAAAAAACCACTTGTACTAGAAAATATTTATTATATGAGTAATACTAAAAAGAAATAAATTAAACATAAATATGAAATAATACATTAATTCTATGGACAATTATTTTACTATGTAAAAATTGTTTACCATAGGGATATGCCTATGGTAAAGAATGAATTATGATAAAATAAAAATTCAAATAGATCACACTAAACAATCAATCAATGAGTGAAGAGGATGAAGAGAAAATAAGATACATTGGATTGAAGCTTTGAATCATCCTCATCATCTCATCTTCCAAATAGTTATCATTTAATTTTGTTGTTTCGAACTCATCCTCATTCTCTTGCGGATATGCACCTAAGTTTATTGAAATACTCAAAGAAATAGTCATTAATATGATGACTATTTCTCAAAGTAGTAAAAACAACATAAAAGAGACAGGGGATGAGTCCCAAGCAACAAATTTTAATAATAACTGTTCAGGAGATTAAACTGATGAGGATGATAGTTGTACTCCCTTATGTTCTCTAAAATGGGTAATTCCTCCCATTTTTGATAATTACATGTATGGTAATTATATATTCCTTAGGGTGGAACCAAAAGGAAATGTTAAATAATGGATTGTTTTTATATGGATTAAATTAAAATATACATAGTGTTTATTAGATTTGTGATGAAATAAATGAAGTTATTTTTAAAAAGTATTAATGAGTGAGTTATCATTTCAAAGATGGCTATATTTTTACAAAGTTATAGAAAACTATCTGAACCATTTATTAATTTAGGGTCAGTAAAAATTTATGTTCATTGTGTTTGAAAGAGGAAATTGATTTGTGGTAGTGAAAAATGATCATATTAGATAATGAGACAATTAAATACTGACTTAAAAAGGGTGGGTTGAGATTTTTTATGATGAAAAGATAAAATTGATAGATATTTTTTACAAATTAGAATGGAGAGATTGTTAATAATTAAAATAATGAAAAACATCAGAGGAAATTAATGTTGAATTGAGTAGAATATGTGGGATCACATGGGGTTGAGGTAGACTCAAAATACATGGCAAGGATGAAATCAATGAATAAAATTTCATTGGTGATTGGATAGTTTTGGTGAAAACATGAAGGAGTAATACTCTAAAAAAACCTCATTTTTTCCCAAGTAGAGCCTAAATAATTTTTAGAGGCATGAAAAGGATGATAATTGGATCAAATATATGCATGAAGAAGCTTGATCTGAATATGAAAAATTTGACATGGGAAATTTTTCTAAGGATGTAGGACATAAATGTTATTAGAACCAAGTGTATGTTCAATAATAAACTCATTAACTATGGAAAAGTATCTCAAAATAGAGAATGGATAGTGTGAAATGGGAACTCTTAGATCAATGGAATTTATATTTATAATAAATTTAATCCCATAGCCCAGTTGGAAACTAGTTGAATTTTTTTCTATTTCAGTGCAAATTTAGTTAAATGTATACCAAATGGATGTCAAATATATTTTAATCAATGGAGTTATTAAGGGGTAGTATGCATTGAGAAACTGGATGGGTTTATTATGGATAAAAATGAGATAAAGGTGTTATAGTTAAATAATTCTTTGTATAATATAAATCAATCACTGAGGACTAGGTATTTAAGGTTGGATCAATACCTAAGAAAGCTTGGTTTTTATCGAGGTAGAGTTGATCACACCCTATACATCAAGAAGGATAATGATCAAAGGATTTTGCTACTCATATATGTCAAATACATAATTTTTTAGGATTAGAAAAAGCACAATGTAATTTTTTTTGGATCATATGAGGTATGATATAGAGATTTCTATAATTGGTTAAACGTTTTCCTTAGTTTATAGGTGAATCAAGGAAATAATAGAACATTAATTTCTAAATAAATATATGAAAAAAAGGTTCCCAACTGATTTGAAATGGAATATTCCAAACTAATGACAACATTGACCATTGTATGGATGAATTTTTCAAAATTTAGTGATTGCAAAGAGGTTGATGTCATGGAATATAGGTATTGGGAGCCTATTATACCTTAAAACAACATAAATAATAAAACTAGTGCATGCATAAAAAGATGATAGAATAAAGGGATGATTCAATAAAAACACATACATGTATATGAATAATAAAACTAGTGCATGCATGTTTTGTCATGAGTAAAGATGTTGGTCATATCCTATATTACATATAGAATTCATGATTTTATATGCACTTTGAATCCATAGCATGATAGTTTTAATTATTTAAAACTTACTATAAATAATAAAAATAAAATGATAATAAATTTTATTTATTATAGAGGCATTAAATAATAACTTTTCTTGTTTGAAATATAAACATATATTTTGATAAAATCAAATCCACTTAACAATAACAAGAAAGACTTTTCTATTGTTTTATATTGTATTTTAAAAATAGAAATACTTGAATGAATATAAAACATTATTTAAAAAATTTAATAACTTGAAAATAATTTCATATACATACATCTATATAATATACATATATCTACATGATATTGTAATTATTGTTAAAAATATAATTCTTTACATAATACAAAAATAATCACTTTCCATAATGTAATATGAATAAATATCTAAACAAACATAATTATTATAACTCTAATTAAATATAAATTTTATAAGAAAAATCTTAGACTAAAAATTTGACATCTGAAAATAAATTCCCTTTTTTGATAAAATAAATTATATTAAAATAAATAAACAATTAATCTATTTCAAAGATTATAATTCTAAAAAAATATCATTTTTCAAAATAAATACTTAGAATAAAAATAAATTTCCTTTCTATTAAAATATGAACATAAAAATAAAATGGATAATGTCCCTTACTTGATTACAAAATATTTCTTCTTCTTCTTCTAGGAAGAAAAAACTCACTATAAAAACTTACCCGCACTCAATAATATTTGTGTGTAACATACCAGTAAGATGAAAGAAGGACATGCAACACACAAAATGATGAGGAAATCCAATCCAAACCATTGATAAAGACTACAATTTATAGCCTACTAATAAAAAATGGATTATATTTTATTCATTCATTCGGTGTGTAGTTTTCCAAGAAAGCTATTATTGGGTCCACTTATATGCATTGCTATTTTTTATTGGTCTTTATAAAATAGAAACAAAGAAGAAAATGACATAGAGATCAAACCAAATATAGATATCGATTGCAAGTGTAAATATTTTCTAATTTTTTTAATCTAAACAATAGTGGCTTCTTCAATAATCTCATACATTATTCAAAATAAAAAAATAATGAATTTTGGGTTGTTTTATTATAGGATAGTGTAATTGGACTTGTTGGGATATAAGTATGTGGGATGAGAAGGTTTGGTGGATAACCAAAAGAAATTAGAGATATCGAAAAACCAAGATTTTATTCGATCCTTGGTTTCATTCAACCCTTGAATCGATCAAACCTTGGATTCAAGCCTTGGAATAGTTGGAGCCTTGATTCTAGCCTAGATTTGAGCTTGGATTCGACAGCAAGGAGCACTGACAAAAGGTCTCTTCCATAGAGAGCTTTGGATATCGCGAACTGGTTCGTGATGGTTAGGGTTCTTCAAAAATATCTTGACACTTTTATCAATGCTTCCAAAAAATCACTGATAAAGATATCTTTTATTAGTGTTAAGTTAATAAGCACTGATAAAATGAATCTTTATCAATATTTTTTTAGCGTAGAAAAAGATAGAGATTTATCAGTGCTTTTTTAGCGTAGATAAATCTCTATTTTTATCAGCGCTAAAAAACCACAGATAAATACATATAATAATTTTTTTAAAATAATATTTTTTTTAAAGTATAATTATTGTATATAATTATAATATTTATAATAATACTTTTTATAAAATAATAATTTTATAATTTTTCGAATATATAATTATTTATTTATTATTATATAAATAAATTTTTAGAAAATAATATTTATATCATTATATGTATATATATACTGTAAATATATTCATTATTTAAATAAATTTATTATAATTTTATAATTATTTATTTATAATTCTATAAATAATTTTTAAAAAAATGTTATTTATTTATTTATAATTATGAATGTATAAAAATAGTAAATATACATTTATAAATATATTTATTTATAAATAATTTTTTAACAACTTATTTTTAACGTTATTAATTAATATTTAATCTTAAGTGCATGTGTGTTAAAAATGAGTAAAATTGATTAATTAAAAATGAGTACAATTTTGAAAATTTGGATAAGTTTAATTAATATAAATCATTAAAAAATAGATATATATTGAAATAAATATTAATACATGTTGAAAATATTAAAACATAGTAAATATATAAAAAATAAAAATATAAATTGATAAAATTCCCAAAAAAATATTTGTGTGTGTATATATATATATAAATGCATTAATTAGGTATATCTAAAATCAATATAATATGTTTGATCTATTTTAAATTGAAAAATAAAATTACATTCAATTATATCCATTACTCGATGTTTTAACACCACAAGATTTCGTAGTAAGTTATTTTCTTTAAAGTAATTCAATAGTTTGCGCTACACGCAACGCTGAGTTCGAGCACACCACGACTTACCAAACTAGCCGTTCAAAAAGCTGTTATGAATATTATTAAATAAATTTTGAATTTTATATACTCTATAAAATTTTAGAATCCATATAATTTGTTTTTTAGACATAATATAAGAACAAATTCATTTTTTCAAATAAAAGAAGTATTTTTCAAAAAATGCAATTTTAACACCTTTTAATGGAAACCCCTTTTTAAAACCAATATTTGACACTTTTATATATTCAATTTAATGAAATTAAATTATTCCTTAGAATCGAGATATAAAAATTTATAAATAAATTTTTTTTACTTTTCTGATAACTTCCATATTTTGATGAAAACTGAAAATTACTAAATTTTAATTGAAAACAACTTTTTTAATCGAAATAATTTATAGTGTTAAATTATGTATTTTAATGGTATGCAAGTATAATTAGATTATATTTTTATCACTTAATATAATTTTGGTCATTATAAGTAATTTCACATTTAAATTTGATATAAACACATGTCAATCTTTAGATAGTTTTTACTTTTTAAAAACCCGCTTTCCGGTTTTGACAACGGGAATTAATTTCAAATTAATTAATGAATCTTCTATGTTTTTAATTTGGTAAAATAGAATTCATTTTTGAATTAATAATATCAAAATTATCTTAGGGTAAATTTTTGGTATTTTTCTGAAAACATTCAATTTTTTATTAATAGTGAAAAACATTACGTTATAGTTTAAAACTGGCTTTTTATTTAAATAATTATTTATTTTATTTAAATTTTTTTAAGTCAAAATAGATATATAATACCTATATAAGTTCAATTTAATTCATTGTAATCATTTTATAATAAAATTAGATGTATAAAATTTTGTTGAACTTTTTACCATCTTTTACCCACCTCCTAGGAGCATTTGAAGATTTACATAAAACATAATTTTACCGCTTCTGTGAGTTTAATTTAAAAAATAAAAGAGACACGGTAAATATCCGTAAGTAAAATGTGGTTCAATAAGATAAAAATATTTTTTGGTGAATAGTAACTTTTTGACTTTTATTTACCACAGTTATAAGTAAATAGGGTAATTAAGGGTAAAAATGATATCATAACTACCCTAACACATGTCCTAATTCTATTGGATAAGTATAATTCGACCAAAAAAAATATTAGGAATAAAATATGAACCTATTTGGTCCACTTGGATTATATTAGGACATTTATTATTATTTTATTTAAAGAAGAGTTAAAAATTTTAAATTCAAAGTTTAATAACTAAACCATTTTTAATATAAGGTTACACACAATATAAAATTGACTATAAATATTCATTAGAAATATAAAAAGATTTTATACATAATGGTATTTTATTTATAATTTTTATACATTAAATAATTTAATTTATTTATGACACAATGATGATGTAGTAATTACCTTATTAATAAAATATCAAAATAATTGATATTATAAATATCCAAATAAATATAAATTGAGACTTATGATGAATTCCACTAATTTTCTAGATTAATATTACATGCTAAGTTTAGTTGAATAAATTTTATTCGAAGTAATAAAGTTTTTATGGCTTTAAAAAAAATCAAATACTAAATAGTGTCAAAATTGACATAATTGAGTTTTTAAAACAAATATTATATTATTAATTGATATAATATTCCTAAAAATATAAGGTTCTTCCAAAGGACTTATATAAGGTTATATATATTAATAATAAACCACATGGTGTTGTCTTGGCATTTTATAGTAATTTTATTAACCATATAATATAAAAATACAAAGTGATGGTAAATGTCAAACTATTTAACTAAGAGTTAAATCTAATGTATAAGGTTAATATGATGACCTAAACCTATCTAAAACCTATTGTTTGAGAGGTTTTATACCCATATCGACCTTATCCTTTACATAATTCATTTTGTAGACATTATAAACCAAAAATTATTTTATTATAAAATAATATTTCAAGCTTTTCCTAAAGTGACCCTCACCACTCTTATAAAAGGTCATTTCCCCTTCTCTTAATTTCACACCCCCAAAGCCTTTTGGATCGGCCAAACCTGGACCAAATATCCTCCCAACTTTAATACCTTCATCCTAGAGGCCTTTATTTGGTCATAAAGTCGTCTTAAGGGTCCCTTTTGATCAAATCAAAATGAAGAACCCAAACAAGAGTTAAATATTTCATCACCTCTTTCAAGTTCTTTTATTCTTCCACTTCCTCTTTATTTGTTGTTTCTATTATAAAATAATAAATCCAGTAAATTATATATACTTTGATGTTATTATAAAAATGTTACAACCATATTCATTATTCTATCAACCCTATAAATGACAAAGTCACCATACATACGTACGTACGGATTACCGTCTCCACGTCGTGGTGTAGTTTGTTATTCAAACACTTTATTATTTGGATGGGTATAATAATGAGTATAACTGATGTAAATAATAAATATAAAACTTTAATGATTCCTTATATATGATATACCATCCAATTACATACGATTTCACTATCAATATAATGATATTATTGCTCATGCGTACGTACGGATTACCGTCTCCACGAACGCGATGAGATTCATTCCCCATCATAATCATTCAAAAATAATTTTCATTTTATGATTAAAAAAAAATTATGAACTTAATATCATTTTGGATATGAATAAAATACATCCTATCTATAAAAAACATGGCTTACGTAACTGAGTATATAAAGTAAAATGGATCAGTTAACACCTGAAACGATGATACTACTAAAATATTATTAACAAGGAAATATTAGAGGATCATATATGATATCATATTTATGTATATAGTTCTTGTATAATTTAATAACAATTACTTAACAATTATACAGGAGGTTAACATACCCTCGACCAAGGAAGAGTACAAGGTGAGGGGTTTTTATCTCACTTCTTATTCCCGTGATATTCATGCTATATTGCCACTACTTCCTTTTGTGTGGTGTATATATTGCCCATGATTGTATTATTTGTGTAATATACTTTAATTTATGGGTATTTACATATTCATTGGATGATAATTATTTCATGGGGTGTATGTTTCGTAGGTTACTAAATCGTTAAGGGAATTTCAAATTTCAATTTCCACTCATTAGGCTTTACGCATACTTTATTGATTATTTTACTCCATGATTATGTGTGGAATCACTATTTATTATTTGTGTAGTAATTTACACTCCCCTTTCTGTATATATACTTTTGATACACATAATTATTCCATTTATAAATTCTCAAGTCATCGATATAAACTTGATAAGAGTAATTTTAACTCAATCTCCATTCATTGAGTTAAACATCCAATTCATTGGTGTTGTTTTTACAAGAATATGTGTGAATGTCCTATGATTTATTTACACTGAATGTCCAATCATATTGATTTTATTTATATTTGTCACACATAATTATTTCATTTATTTATCCTTAACCTAAGTATATGGTCTTTATAGGGGATTTCATCTCAACTTACATTCCATTGAGTCTTCTTTGTTGTTATGGGCCAACTCACTTTTGTTTGGTGTATATACTGTAATTTGACATAGTATATCATGAATCCTTTTATTCTCATGATATTATAAATTTTTTTATTACCTCAATTATTTGTATTCAAGTGTCTCTCATTTAGTTAGGAACTCTAACTAAAATATCATTTTAAATGTTTTAAAATTTTATTCTTCTAAATCTTTCTCATTAATTTACATGTTTTATAAATGGTTTTAATAATTTATTTATATGGACATGAATGTTTTAAAATGTTAATTCCTTTTAAAAGTTTAAAATTGGTATGGGATACTTTGATTGAAAATTCTATTTTAAACAGCTACTTGATAAATAGTGATACTTTTAAATTTTTTCAAGAAAAATGGGGATGTTTCTCTCAAATAGTTTTGATGATTATTCTCATCTATGTAAATATCCTTCATTATTCTCGATTGAGGTTGATTTATTATAATACAATCATCCATATTGTATTGAATGAGTTATTTTTGAATTTGGATGTGCTATTTTTATTCCATTCATGGTTTGTGGTTAAAATATTGATATTTTGTATGTTAGTTTTAATACGAATGTTTAGATTATGTTTCAACCTTTTCAAATGTGGAATGAATAGAACTTAGTAAGTGATGAGTGGAGACCTATATAGCTCCTGGATGCATCGGTAGGTCTCATGATACAAACTAGTGTCTTTGCACAAGGCCTTGACAAAATCTTATTTGTAGTCTTGGCACAAAACCTTGACTATGTGGTTATGAAATCTGGCATTATGCATTCCATCATTATAAAAGTGGATATTGATATTTCATGTGATTATTTTACTAGTATAATATCTATGTGAATAAGTAAATGTAATTATTTGATTTTATTTTTTCCATATTATGCTGAAGTTTAAGTTTAAAAGGCTTTTGTTTTAGTCTTATACATTGCCTTAAATGTTTATGGTTATTTATGAAAGTTTCTGCTATATTGTTATCTTTACTGAGCATCTGAGTTCACCCCTTTCTATGTTTTATTTTTTCCAGGATGTGAAGAAATATTTTATGGTTGACCTATAGGGATAGTCTAAGGATATAAGTGTGTTTAAAAAGGGGATGAAATGTTGTTGATGTTTTTATTTCATGATATAACATAAAACTTATGAGTGTATCTAGTACTTCCAAAACTACTAAACTGATTAGTATTTCGGTACATGATTCCATGTATCATTCCAATGTTATGTAATAATGCACCGACTCTGGGTAACTGGTGTCGGGGCGTTATAGTTGGTATCATAGTAAGTTTAGTACAAACCTTAGAAGCTATATTTAGAGAAAAAAAACTCTGATTAGGAAATACTACCCTAAGAGACACATTGAGGATTAGTATAGAAGAACATCCAAAAAGTTTGGTAGTGTAAATATTATGTATGGTTTTCTAAGCAATGCACGTTTTTCTGGATATGAGTAGGTAGAGGCGGCTCTGGAACATATGTACCTAGGAGTGAAAACTCCGAAAAGGAGTTTTGGGCTTGACCCAGGGTATCCTGGTACACAACAACGGGCCTTGTTGTACTCTTGGTTACAACACTCTCAAGGGATATGCTTAGGATAATTCACATTTTCTTTACAAACTGATTTGAAGGATTTTAATATAAGATGATAATAAATAACCTTGGTTAATACTAAGGTGTTTTAGATTGAAAATAAGGTTTATGATATTGTATAAATGATTTTATGACTCACACTATGCTTTCTTGTGTTAGTCAATGGCTGGATTCCAAGGAAGTCATGGTAACATTGAACATGATGTACAAGGTGGGAATGGTGGTGGGAATGAGCAACGAAATGGAATGTTTATAGGTTTAAAAGATATTGTGTTCATGCCGAATCAATTTTCCAAAAATATGATCAACAACATATATATTAAACAACTCCCGGACTCAATGAAGAAGAGAAAGGAAGTGAATGATAAGAGCTCTAGTAGTGGAGACCATGGAGAAAAGAAATATCAATTTACATCATGCAAGAAATGTGGAAAGAGACACCTGGAAAAGTGTCTCAATGGAACAAAGAAATGCTTTATGTGTGAGAAATAAGTACATAAAGTAAATAATTACTGAGGAAAAATGAAGATTACTATGGAATAAATTAAAAATGATCCTAAGAATCCAATTATATTCATTTTTCGAAAATGTAAGGGACCTTGGAATTACCTGAGTCAATTCCCTATTATAAAGGATAACCTCTAATTTAAGGAACAACCTATGTGGAAATAAATGGATGGATAAATATTTAAAGTATGGGATTACTTTGAAAGACTATTCTCTTATATGTGTAACCATGTAGTTTGTTATGTGAAAATGATATTTGAGGAATAATTATCTTTTCTTTTGTGGATATAGTTATAAATAACCATTTGGGTTTATATGATCCTTGAATTTGAGGCAATTACATGTTATTAATTTTTGGGATGAAAATGTGAGGTACAAGATAACATTTGTGGTTAAATTATGTTATAGTTATTTTGAGGAATTTGCCTCATTTTGGAAATGTTATAAAATATAATTTTTGAAAAAGGACAACACACAGACTGTGTGACAACTCATCATGTCAGAAAAATTTGTGGGAATCGAACCCACAACCAAAGTGAAATTGGGATTTATCACCTACCACTTGACTAAGTGTAGTCCCTGGTTAGTGTGACTAATTATTTTTTATTAAATGATTTTATTGATCAATAATAAGTTGATTTGGGATCTTATGTATTATCAAATGGATATCCTTAGTATAGGAAAATGATTTGGTGATTAAATGATAAATGTTATTTTGGAATATTTTCACTCTGTTGGGAATACTATATGCCTAAGGGAAATATAATACTATGGTATTTCATTTGAGGAGTAATGGTGGATTTTTATCTATGTTTTTATTGTGTATTTATAGTGATTTGGGTTATTTATGGATGTTATTAACCTATCATAGAGAATATGTGATTAGGTTAATTACTTTTAAGTATATGACTTTAAGAGTAGTCGATGTTATTTGGAGATAAAATTTAACGTGGAAGACTACGTAATCAAATGCTTCTAAGTTTTGGGTTCCAATATTAGTTTGAATTATATTAAAGGATTTTAAGGAAAAAAAATTATTGAATGGTATTTATTGAACTTTGGGAATTGTTGGTTTAATTTTAGAAATTAATATTAGTATTTATTTCTCTAAAGGATTATCCTTTTTTGGGATCATCAGATCTTGTACTAACCATTTTTGTTTTGGTTAATCTCTAAAGATAAGGGAAATATATAGTTTATCCTTTGTGGATCATGTGATTCTCTAGAAATTGATTCTAGTGCTTCAGGTGTGACCAAGTCATCTTGAATACTCATCGTATGGAAAAAAAGATGAGTTAGTGTTATAAATTTATTAAAGGGTGAAACTCTACATAAAAAGTAAGTATATCCCTTTATTTTCTTAGTCAATATCAAAAATAAATTTCTTAACTTTATTAAATAGAACTTAAAACAAAAAACATTGGTCGTATACTTTTCCTACTGGAAAACTAATGATCGTTTATCCCATCACAAGTTTGTGGATTTCTCGTTTTTAACTTTCTCTTGATCATGATTTCTATCACTCTCCATCAGAACTTGAAACTTAGTTTATCTTCCATATCCATGTTTTTCTACATGGAATCCTAGTATGGATTATCTCAGGTGACCTTTGTACTTCTCTTTCTTTCTTTTAAAGTGATAGTTTTATCGACTATTTTTTCGATGTGGGACTTTTAATGAAGTTCTCAAGCCTTATTTTAAAATTGTGAGGATGTAATTTCAAAAGGGGGGGAAGAATGTAACACCCCAATATTTCATAGTAAGTTATTTTCATTAAAGTAATTCAATAGCTTGTGATACACTCAACACCAAGTTCGAGCGCACCACGACTTACCAAACTAGACGTTCAAAAAGCAGTTATGAATAGTATTAACTGAATTTTGAATTTTATATACTCCATATAATTTTAGAATCCATATTATGTGTTTCTTAGACATAATATAAGAACAAATTTATTTTTTCAGATAAAAGAAGTATTTTTTTAAAAATGAAATTTTACCAACTTTTAATGGGAAACCCTTTTTAAAACCAATATTTGACACTTTTATATGTTCAATTTAATGAAATTAAATTCTTATTTAGAATCGGTACATAAAAATTTATTTTGGATAAATTTTTGGTACTTTTCTGATAAATTCTATATTTTGATGAATACTGAAAATTTCTAAATTTTAATTGAAAATAACTTTTTTAATCGAAATAGTTTATAGTGTTAAATTATGTATTTAAATGGTTTGGAAGTATAATTATATTATATTTTTATCATTTAATACAATTTCATTCATTATAAGTAATTTCACATTTAAATTTGACATAAACACGTGTCAATCTTTTGATAGTTTTTACTTTTTAAAAACCCGCTTTTCGGTTTTGACGAAGGGAATTAATATTAAATTAATTAATGAAACTTATATGTTTTTAATTTGATAAAATATAATTCATTTTTGAATTCGGAATATCAAAATTAGCTTAGGGTAAATTTTTGGTATTTTCTGTAAACATTCAATTTTTGATTAATAGTGAAAAACACTAAGTTATAGTTTAAAACTGACTTTTTATTTAAATAATTATTTATTTTATTTAAATTTTTTTAAGTAAAAATATATATATAATACCTATATAAGTTCAATTTAATTCATTGGAATCATTTTTTAATAAAATTAGATGTATAAAATTTTATTGAACTTTTTACCATCTTTTACCCACCTCCTAAGAGCAATTGCAAATTTACATAAAACTTAATTTTACCGCTTCTGTGAGTTGAATTTAAAAAATCCAAGATACATGGTTAATATAATTAAATAAAATTTGGTTCAATAAGATGAAAGTAATTTATGGTGAATAATAACTTTTGACTTTTATTTACCATGGTTAAAAGTAAATAGGGTAATTAAGGGCAAAAATGATATCATAATTACCCTGATACATGTCCTAATTATATTGGATAAGTATAATTAGACCCAAAAAACCTTAAAAACAAAATATGAACCTCTTTGGTCCACTTGTATTATATTAGAACATTTATTATTATTTTATTTAAAGAAGAGTTAAAAGAGTTAAATTCAAAGTTTAATAACTAAAACACTTTTAATATAGGGTTACACACAATATAAATCCTACTATAAATATTCATTAGAAAGATAAAAATATTTCATACATAATGGTATTTTATTTATAATTTTTATACATTAAATAATTTAATTTATTTATGACAGAATGATGATGAATTAATTACCTTATTAATGAAATATTAAAATAATTGATATTATAAATATCCAAATAAATGTAAATTAAGACTTCTAATGAATTAAACTAATTTTATAGGTTAATATGACATGTTAAGGTTAGTTTAATAATTTTTATTTGAATTAATAAAGTTTTTATGGCTTTCAAAAAAATCAAGCATTAAATAGTGTCAAAATTGATATAATTGAGTTTTTAAAACAAATATTATATTATTAATTGATATAAAATTCCTAAAAACTTAAGGTTTGTACAAAGGAATTATATAAGGTTATATATATTAATAATTAACCACATGGGGTTCTATTGTCATGTTATATTAAGTTTATTAATCATATAATATAAAAATAGAAAGAGACATGGTAAATGTCGAACTATTTAATTAAGAGTTAAATGTAAAAGATAAGGTTAATATGATGATATAAACCTGTATAAAACCTATTTTTTGAGATTTTGTAGACCCATAACCACCTTATACTTTAAATAATTCATTTTTGAGCCATTAGAAACCAAAAATGATTTTATTATAAAATAATATTTCAAGCTTTTCCTAAAGTGACCCTCACCACTCTTATAAAAGGGCACTTCCCCTTCTCTTAATTTCACACCCACAAAGCCTTTTTTCATGGAAAAACCATTCCCCAATATCCTCCCAAATTTCCTAACTTAATCATATATTCCTTAATTTGGTCATAAAGCCATCCTAAGTGGCCCTTTTTATCAAATCAAAAGGAAGAACCCAAAGAAAAGGTAAATATTTCATCACCACTTTCAAGTTCTTTTCTTCTTCCACTTCTTCTTTATTTTTTGTTTCCATTATAAAATAATGAATCCAGTATATTATATATACTGTGATTTTATTATAAAAATGGTACAACCATATTCATTATTTTATCCACCCTATAAATGACAAAGTCACCATACGTGCGTACGTACGGATTACCGTCTCCACGTTGTGGTGTAGTTTGTTATTCAAACACTTCATCATTTGGATGGGTATAATAATGAGTATAACTAATGTAAATAATAAATATAAAATTTTAATGATTATTTATATATGATATACCATCCAATTACATAGTATTTCACTATCAATATAATGATATTGTCACTCGTGCGTACGTACGGATTACCGTCTCCACGAACGTGATGAGATTCATTCCCCATCGTAATCATTCAAGAATAATTTTCATTTTATGATTAAAAATAATGTTTATGAACTTAATATAATTATGTATATGAATAAAATACATCCTATCCATAACAAACATGGATTACGTAACTGAGTATATAAAGTAAAACGGATCAGTTAACACCTGAAATGATGATACTACTAAAATATTATTAAAAAATCCATATTAGAGGATCATATATGATATCATATTTATGTATATAGTTATTGTATAATTTAATAACAATTATTTAAAAATTATACAGGATTTTAACATACCCTCGACCAAGGAAAAGTACAAGGTAAGGGGTTTTCAACTCACTTCTTATTCCCGTGAGATTCATACTATATTGCCACTACTTCCTTTTGTGTGGTGTATGTACTGCCCATGATTGTATTATTTGTGTAATATACTTTAATTTATGGGTATTTACATATTCATTGTATGATACTTCTTCCATGGGTTGTATGTTTCGTAAGTTACCAAATCGGTAAGGGAATTTCAAATTTCAATTTCCCCTCATTAGGCTTTATGCATACTTCATTGATTATTTTACTCCATGATTATGTATGGAATCACTATTTATTATTTGTGTAGTAATTTCCACTCACCTTTATGTATATATAATTTTGATACACATAATAACTCCATTGACAAATTCTCAAGTAATCGATATAAACTTGATAAGAGTAATTTTAACTCAATCTCCATTCACTGAGTTAAACATCCAATTCATTAGTGTTGTTTTTACAAGAATATGTGTGAATGTCCTCTGATTTATTTACACTAAATATCCAATAATATTGAGTGTATTTATATTTTAAAGACATAATTATGTCATTGATTTATCACTAACCTAAGGATACGGTCTTTATAGGGGATTTCATCTCAACTTACATTCCATTGAGTCTTCTTTGTTGTTATGTGCCAACTCACTTTTGTTTTATGTATATACTGTACTTTTACATAGTATATAATGAATCCCTTTATTCTAATGATATTATAGATTTTTTATTACCTCAATTATTTGTATTCAATCATCTCTCATTTAGTTAGGAACTCTAACTAAAATATCATTTTAAATGTTTTAAAAAATTATTCTTCTAAATCTTTCTCATTAATGTCCATGTTTTAAAAATGGTTTTAAGGATTTATTTATATGGACATGAATGTTTTAAAATTTTAATTCCTTTCAAAAGTTTCAAAGTGGTATGGGAAAATTTGATTCAAAAATCTATTTTAAACAGGTTCTTGATAAATAGTGATACTTTTAAATGTTTTCAAGAAAAAGGTGGATATTTCTCTCAAATAGTTTTGATGGTTATTTTAATCTATGTCAATATACTTCATTATTCTCGATTGAGATTGATTTATTATAATAAAATCATCCATATTGTACTGAATGAGTTATGTTTGACTATGGATGTGCTATTTTTATGTCATTTATGATTTGTAGTTAAAATATTGACATTTTGTATGCTAGTTTTAATACGAATGTTTAGATTATGTTTCAACCTTTTGATATGAGGAATGCATTGGACTTAGTAAGTGACAGTTGGAGCCCACTATAGCTCCTCGATGCATCGATAGGTCTCATGATACAAACTATTGTCTTGGCACAAGGCCTTGAAAAAATCTTATTTGTAGTCTTGGCACAAGGCCTTGACTATGTGGTTATGAAGTCTGGAATTATGCATTCCATCATTATGAAAGTGGATATTGATATTGCATGTGATTATTCGAATAGTATAATATACATGTGAATAATTAAATGGAATTATTTGATTTTATATTTTCCATATTATGGTGAAGTTTAATTTTAAAAGGCTTTTGTTTTAGTCTTATACATTGCCTTAAATATTTATGGTTATTTATGAAAGTTTCTGCTATATTGTTATCCTTACTGAGCATCTGAGTTCACCCCTTTCTATGTTTTATTTTTCCCAGGATTTGAAGAATTATTTTATGGTTGACCTACAGGGGTAGGATAAGGATATAAGTGTGTTTAAAAAGGGGACGAAATGTTGTTGATGTTTTTATTTCATGATGTAATGTAAAACTTATGAGTGTATCAAGTACTTTCAAGGCTACTAAACTGATCAATCTTTCAGGACATGGTTCCATGTATCATTCCAATGTTATGTAATAATGCACCGACTCTGGGTAATTGGGGTCGGGGCATTACATATGTAATTAGTCAGTATTTTTAATTCATATTAATTTTTAATTATAAACTATTATTCACTGAATATATTACTATTTAATGTAAAGCATAAATAATATTTTGTATTATATAAATCATATTTATATACATTCATATATATCTATATATTTAATATATATTATTTATTAATATTATCAATAATTATTTAATTAATAATATTTTTAATATTTTTCTCAATTTACTTATTTTTATTATTTATTTTACATATATCTATACATTTAATATATATTATTTATAATTTATATATAGTATAGTCAATTTATTAATTTTTATTAAAAATTATTTAATTAATAAAAAAATTAATATTATTATAATAAAATCATTTTTATTTTTTATTTATTTCATTATTTCATTTTATTCATACTTTTATCAGTGCTAAAAACCACTGATAAAGGATTCATTTATGGGCGCTAAAAATAAAGTGATGATAAAGGGTGCCTTTTATTAGTGATAAACATAAAGCACTGATAAAGGACACCCTTTATTAGTGCTAAAAAAATGCACTGGTAATGGTTGACTTTTATCAGTGCTAAATAAATGTGCTGATAAAAGGTACTTTTATCACTACTTATTTCTAACACTAATAAAGGTCAGCATTGTTAAATGTCCGTTTTTTAGTATTTTAATCACCCATGTCATTATTAAACTATCTTATTAGGTTGAATTACTGATTGATATGATATAACTGTAATTATATACATGATTTCAGGTCTCTCTGGATACCCCTTGTCTAAATTATCACAAAAATCATTAGGCTTCCTATACAAACATTTATGCGAGAATTTTATTTTATAAATTTCATCATAATTGGTTATTAAAATCACTTGATGGTGAGTTTCATTATAATGTACTCAAAAAATGAGTCAAATAGGTACATTTAAAATTTCCATAGTTCACATTTTTAATAATATTAGTGACTAATATTTTTAAATACCAAAAAATCCCTTTTTGCAAACATTATTAGGGATGGATATATCACCATTTTTATTTACATAGAAAAAACAACTTTAATAGAGTATTTACACATTGAATTTAGATACTCATGAATAATCATTCATTTATATTTATTACATGATTATTTTGAACAATGATAATGATAATATTATTATTATCAATATTAATTACCAAATTAGAATAATATATTATTTTAGAGATATTTTATTGGTGATATTTTTCAAATTCTATTTTTTCCAATATATATATATACCCATATATATTTAATATTAACAAACTTTTAAAATATAAAGTGATAATAAAAATATATTCACAATCCAAATTTTATGCCTCTATATATAGTGTGGAATTGGGCCACCTTCATCCTATATAAGAATCCACAATCCTAATCCTTGATGTGTTTTTTAAAAAGAAAAATTCAAATTCACTCATAAAGTGGAGATATTTTTTCAAAATTATAATTTTTCTAATCCATTAATATCTTATCAATAATTGAAAAGTATATTATTCCTCATTCATTACTAGAAACCTCTATTAAACATAACCCATTTATTATAAATGCTTCATATTATTCCATAAACCTCATTTTCAAAAACATTGCATCCAAAAACTATCTTGAGAAGAAAGTTACTAAAAATTACAAAGTCAACATATGTATAAAATTATTTAAATTGAGAAGCTTCAAACCCCAGATACACACCCAAGAAACCCTCTAAACCCCAAAAAAATTAAGTGAAAAATGAAAAGGAGCACATACATAAACACACATGCATAGAAACACTTGACATTTACATGGTTTAGAAAAAGTCTTACTATGTAGGGTACATTGTAAACTTTATATTGAAGAATATATCAAAATAAATAATCATAATGTTACATGTTCCCTTAATAATGACCAGTACACTACTCAAAATAATAAAAATGATACTAAAAATAGTATTGTATTTGTACAAGTGATGCCACTAATCTATTTATATATGGTTTCTATATCATATAAGCATTTACATCAGTTCCACCATAATAAATTATTTATGTATAACCATTAATCAATTATGTCCACTATCAGTAGATAACTGAATTCTATATACTGAACAGATGCTTCAACTGAATAGTGTTTGTACCTAGAAAACATTTACTCATGCCACATCTAAATTATGTAGCCACTGCCTCTTGACCTGTTGATTCAATAAGTCTCTTCTTCTGGTTCTAAAAAAAGTCTCAAAATCACAAATTTTTTAATTTCAGAAAAAAAATATAAAAAAATAGCTTCTTATAAAAACCTAAAAATATCTCACTTGAGAAGTACTTCCAAGGAATTAACCAAGCCCAAGCTCAGTTTCTAAAACCGCTATTTTTATCCTTCTTTTAATTTTTTTGTTTTATTTATTTTTAGATTGACTATTTTATTATACAATGTGTTATGAGAAATATTAATTCCCTAAAATATATGTATATCATTCATAAAAATTCTTTTTATTCATTAAAACAAATTAATTCATGATTAAGGAATGTTTCATATGAGATATGGAAAAAAATAACAACACTTTATTCAATCATAATAGAACAGTAACAAAAAATTCCATGAAACCATGTATTGCATAAAATAGGTTATTACATATCATGGATGGTTATATAAATTAAAAGTGCATAACTTAAAAGTGTATAATAAATATAAAAGAATAATATCTATATAAAAAACAAAATAGACCATCTTCATCATTGAGAATCATCATTTCGAAAACAAAACCTACAATGAGAAATAACATCATGATATGAGAAATATTTATACAAAATACTAAATGAAAAAATGGGAATTAGAATATTTCTATGTGGAGTTAGAATTTAATGAACTTAAAATGTGTAATTAGGATATAACCACTAAATATCCATTATAAATGGAAGTACGGTCATTGAAAATATGGTCATTGGAAATATGTTTGTTGGAAAAATTATTGTTCAATATAAATGTATACAATAGGTAAACTGGTGTTGTTTATTTATTAGCAAAAAATTAAAAATGATAAATTCAAAAAATATTAAAGAATAAAAAATTATAATATTTATTTGAAATATTTATCTATAAAAAATATTTTTACTTGTGACATATTATTATTAATAAAATATGATATGATTTTTTTATAAAATTCAATGAATGATTTCAATATAAATGGATTGATGAAATTAAATAGTTAGGATATAAATAATTAATTTTAATAGTATTTGGTGAAAATTATTTAAAAGTGATATTCTTCAAAGAACTTTTTTTAAGTTGATTTTGTTTATTATAGTTAATATAATCACTTATAAAGAATGATTTTAAATGAAATTTATTTATAATATATAAAAATAATAATTAACATCCATCGATATATTTTTTACTTAGAAAACAATAAAAGTTAATTAATTTTATATTTAAAAATAACAATTTTTAATTGTTTTTCTCATTATGGGTTATTATATTAAAATTATTTTTTATCAATTTTAGAATATTAAGTTTATAAAAATTTCTTCATTTTTTATCATAATTTAAGAATTAGGGTGGGATTATTTTTTATAATTTGACTAAAAAAGTTTATTTTTAAGTGAATAGTGAAAATATAGTTTTTATAAATGTAGTGAATTTTATTACATCATATTAATATAAGCATAAAATAAAAATATATGATAAATTATATATTTCTCAAAATTAATATAAAGAGTAAAATAAAAAAATTAAATTAAATATGATGAACTTATAAATCTATGATTGACTTTTTTGGAACCTAATTTTTTTAGTCTATGAGAAAACCAATTTATCTGTTTATTTTAATTAGTTACACACAATTATTGATTTGTTTTTTTATTTATTTTAAAGTTAAATAAGCCTCATTTTTTAATCAAAAAACTGATAAATGTCAAGGGAATAAATATTATGATTTATTTCTAGGGTTAATTCAATTTATGCTTAAAATTATCATTTTTCTAAATATATTATAAGAATTTTTTAAAATTAAATTTTATCACCTATAGAAATTGAATCTTGAAAAATGTTTTATATATTTTTTATGACCATATTCAAATTAGTTATAATTTTTATTTTATTATTAATCATAAAAATAATTTATTGTGGTAAAAAATTAAGTAACTATTGTAAAAGAAAATTATGGTAAAAAAGTTAAATTAAATGGAAAATTCCTAAAATATATCACATTATCTCCCATGTTAATGTAGATGGGATTTGTATCTTCCATGAATAATCCAAAATCCATTATTTTCTAGTTTTTTGAACCACTTTCCATTAATAGTGACACACTATTAATATAAAGTAATTAGTATTTACTAAAATTGAACTATTATCACTTATAAAGTGATACCTCTTCCAACCCTTCAAAGACACACCAAACATTTCAATACATCCAAATAATCTTAAATAATTAGTTCTAAAATAAGACCATCCCACATTATTGAGTTTATGGTTCGAGTAATATGTCATAAAACTCCCATTTCCAAGAATCCTTTTAATATAAGATTCAAGTCCTCAATGTGTGTATTATCCACTCACTAACATTTTCCATTCAATATTTATCATCTAAACTACTCCAAGGCTATTATAACCATACTAATATAATTAAATTAGTATCATTAGTATACTAATATTTTATTTTAATGATTTAATGACCATTATATATATCTCTATCATCCATTCAAAAAATGAAAATGTTGCTCGTGTTATGTGTGGACTATTATCTTCATGAAAGACTTATTTCATTTTCATCATTATCATTCTTAGATTTTTTTAAAGAGTAATAAATGAATAAAATTAATATTTATATCATTATTATATTTTTTTGAATGATAATTTTTCCATTATAATCATAATATTAACAAAAAATAGTCATCATAAAATTTAACTGCCTATAACGAGCATACAGAGACACTTTGTATGTAATAATGTATTTACATTCTCTTTAATTTATCATATTCTTCTATATCTTCCTGAATATAATTTATCACTTTAGTAAAATGTTTTTTAAATAATCAGTGTTCTATAAATATGATATTTTTAATATATAACAATAAATTCTTACTCATTTGGTTGTTATAAAGTGTTCTTGTTTTGGTATATTTTACCACCTGTATGAATGATTTTAAAATTTTTATATCATGAATGATAAAAAAATATATAAAAACTAGTAATGTTATTTCATAATTAAAAATTTAATATGTTTTTTATAATAATATATTGGTTATATTAAAATTTAACTCATTATTAATATAACATATTTTTTTCATAAAATTTTATTGAAATAAGCTCGGCATGGATTCCATTCTTGGAAGCCATACACATGCCTTCCATAAAATAAAAATGGAAAATCAAAAATTATTGAAAAAAAATTCCAATAACTTGATTAATCTTGGAATGATGAAATTTTTATCAATTAATGAGGAATTATATCTCCATTACGACTGAAAATCATTTTTTTTCATTTTCTGCAGCCGGTTTAAGGGGTTGTCGGTACCCAAGGTACAACAAAAAAATTAAACCAAAAACAGACATACCAGGATAAGGCAACTTAACAACACAAACTTACATATCATCCAAGTCAAAGTCGTCACCGCTTCTTCATCCTGACTCCTCTTCTCCGGTAGCCGTGGCTGTTTCCCATCCTGGATCCCTCCAGTAGTGAACACTATTGACACGGTTCCTGAGCTGATCTAAGACATGATAATCTGATGCTGACTCCTTAATCTCACTATTATTTGCACACTTTAAATACAACACTTCCTTCTTCTTTGAGGCGGAGCGACCGACTAAGTGTGAATCTAAGGTATGAGTTTTTTATTTAACTCGTTTTCCATTGAGTGAGTTATGATCATTCTTATGAAACTTTATTCTTATATATTTAGTACATTGTAACATATAATTGAATTAAATTATAATTAATATTATATGTCTATGTATTTAAACTTCTTTCTCATAAAATCATTTTCAAATGGTTCCTACTTCATGATTGTGACATCCAAAGGTTTTTTCATCTTAATTTCACATCATTAAGACATGATTCATATTATGAACATATTTTCATTAATATCATGTATATACTACCTATTAGAAATATTAAATCAGAAATATATTTATTTTCATGGTATTTTATATCCCTTCTTAATTACTTTTTTTCATGGGTTTTTGATTTTAATAGTTGTAAGGGGTATTATTTAAAATTCATGCCATAAAAATATGAAGTCTTATACCCAAATCTTTATCTTCCATATTTATAAACATTATATTTTTTTAATAATTTTATTCTATATACTTAAATTACTATTTAATTACATTCTCATATATCATTTATTTTTTAAAAAAGTCTTCAAAGATAACTTTTTAACAATTTTCATACATGTAATTTTTCACTTTCTTTATAATGTTGTGAAAGAAATATTTTTTAATACTTACCTCTTATTGAAATTTTTCCACTATAATAACAATTATTTACTATTATCTTTCTTTTTTAGTTTCCATGTTTTTTCAAAGAAAATATTATTCCCATTATTGTGTGAATTACATTTTTTAGAAGCTTCCAAAAAAGAAAGAGATGTCTTCTTGTGTCTCAATGAATATTTCTAGTGATATTTTTAAAAAAAATCATATTTTTAAAACATAATATAGTGATTTTTATTATTTAATGAGGATATTTTCTAATGATATCATTCCCCTTCTTTATCCATATATATTATTATGATGTTCTAAGGAAAGTTTCGTCAAACTTAGCTTTTTCAATGGGTTAATAATTTTATGATGGAATTTTGAATGCTCTTATACTTTTATGAAATATATAATTATATTTTATCATTATGTAATTATTTTAGTCATATATATCCCTCCATTTTATTTATTAATGTTTTCTATGTCATAAGGAAATGATATTGTATGTTGACATGATTTATGTTTAAAATTTTAAAAAAAATTGTGGAAATTATTGTTGTTTATATTTTTTCAAAACTTTGTAACACACTAATAATTTAAAATTTATTTCTTTTTAAATAAATTCAATCTCTTCAATATATTTTTATGCATGCAACACTGAGTTTAAAAAATACTCTATTAAAATTTTATTTAAACATGACCATTACAACCTAACTCTTAATATGGAAGGTATGAATAGTAATAATTAAACTATAAAAATTATATGGTTTATAAATCTATAAAAATAAATCAAATGTTTATCAATTTATTATAAATAAATAAGAATCATTTATAAAAAAATAAATGTTCACTAAAAAACTATATTTTTCTAAAAGGAGGTTTAGTTGCACTTGGCATGCATAATTTAAACTAAATTTTTACCACTTTTAGAAAAATTATTTTATAAAATTAAATTAATTTTTTAAATCATTAAATCAAAATTATCTTTGGGTGATTTTTTGGGATTTTTCTGAAATGTTTCATTTTTTATGAATAGGGAAAATACTGATTATATTTGAAAAATCCTTTTTTCATTTAAATTATTTAAAATTTTAAATTATATTTTAAATTTATTTTAAATTAAAATAAGTTCAATTATGTTATAATAAATACAATTTGGGTCAATGAAATAAATTTCATATTCATTTTTGATATTGAAACCTTCTATATTTATGAGAATCTTTACTTTGGAAACTTGATTTTTCATCGTGTCTGTGAGTATAATTTTAAATTTTATTCTACCACATATGTGAATTTAATTTAGAATAATAATAATTTATGTTATATAATAGCTTCAAATTAGTTTTTTACCATTATTAATAGTCTAATTAGTAAAAATTAATTACCACGGTTATGGTAAAAAATGATTTACCAGGAGGTTAAACTAAAATGATAGGTGTTAAAATGACCTACAAAAATGTCCAAAACCCATTATATGTCCATATTTAGACCTTATTTATTCTAAGGGTCTATAATTACCCTTTTTTGATGCTTTTGTAATGATAAAAACATGGGTTTAATTGATTCTTTTAAAAATTCCATGTGTGTTTTCTACCCTACTTATAAAAGGGAACACCCTCTCCTCCCCTATTCAAACTTCAAATGCCATTTATTTCATACAAAACTACACAAATAATATCCCTAATCCTATCCCAATATCTATATCCCATGGTTTTATCATAAATTCATCCTTGATAGTCTTTTGGTGCAAACCTAAAGAATTCGTCTAAAGAAGAGGTAATGTTCTTAAATGATCATTTTTATTTTATTTCTCCTTCCACCTAATTCAAACATTATTATCATGATAGTATAATAGTACCAATTTCTTCCATATAATTTTATTTTATTATGTTAATGGTATAACATATATCTGTCTCTTCTTCCATCAAATTTGAAATGAAACTATCGATCATGTGTATGGCGGACTACCAGCTCATGAACCAATGGAACTCGTTTTCCTTCAACACCTGTCATGGTCATATATAATTTTGGGTATACTATATATATATATATAATTTATTATATAATTGTACTTTTGGAATTATAATATCACAAATACCTTCTTACTTTTTATTCCGTTTAAAATATGATGATGTCACTCGTGTGTACGATGAACTGCCGCCTCGCAAAGCGATGTGATTCATTTTTCACTTACACTTAAATGGATGGTAATAAGGATAAATTTAATTAATATATGTGATATATATAACATGATATTAATTTTTTAAAATTAATATATTATACACTTCATTACCCTTTCACCGGTTCAGGGAATAGTATTATTGCCCATGCATACGTATGGCCTACCATCTCCACGAGTATGGTTCGGGTTTAAATTTATAACATTATTAAAACCATTATAAAAGAGGTTAAATCACATTAAATTAAAGGAAATTGTGAGTTAAGTGATTTTGTCTCAATTCCCATTTCATTGAGACATATTTGTTGATATTAACCTATTCAATTTTATGTGGTGTATATACTACCCCACTGATGTATTTAACATGAATAAATATTTATTCATGATGATTAATGTTTAGTTTTAAGTTTATTATTCACTACCACAAAACTGGGCAAGGCAGGCACCTTCCTTTATCAGCGCTAACAGAAAAGTGCTGATAAAGGGGTTGGCCTTTATCACCACTAAAAAACGCTGATAAATGTACCATTTATCAGCGCTAAAACAAGCACTGATAAAGGTGTACCCTTTATCAACCCTTTTTTAGCGCTTATAAAGGGTGTATTTGTCAGTGCTTTAAATATCCATTTATCAGCGCTTTTCTTAGCACTGATAAAGGTTACATTTATCAGCGCTTATATTAGCGCTAATAATATTTATTGTATACATTAAATAAAAAACACATGTTATAACTAAATATATATATATATAATTAAATAATTATAAGATTAATAATAAATATATTTATTAGATTTATAAGATTTATTAGATTTATTAATTCATTATATTTATTAGATTTATTAATTCATTATATTTAATATATATATTTTTTATATTTGTTTATATTTAATGTATTTTTTTTATTTATAAATATATAATACGTTTTAATATATATGTATAATTAAAATTATTGAATATGCGTGTGTTTTCCAATGAATTGGGGTCAATGAATATATAAATGCGTGTATATATATATGTGTGTGTGTGTGTGTGTGTGTGTGTGTGTGTGTGTGTGTGTGTGTGAATAATGTTCAATTATAGATTATAATTACATATCACGTTGATGTGTTATTGATTTATAATTCATTATGCTACCCATATAATATATATGTTATAAAAAATGTACACTTATAATTAAAATTACATTATATTTAAAAAATAAATATATATTTTATTATATTTTCAATGATATATATATAAATATACCTTTAAAATAATTTTATAAGTATGAATAGAGATATATTTATTTAGAGTTATAATATCATTTTAAATAAATATCATTTTAAATAAATATATAATAATATAAAGAAATTATTAAATTTATACATTTATCAACGCGTTTATTAGTGCTGATAAACTATGTCTTTATCAGCGCTACAAAAGCGATGATAAAGAGTGTCTTTATCAGCGCTAAAATGAAAAGTGCTGATAAAGTCACCCTTGCCAACGAGCCTGTACCCGAGTGGTAAGGGCTCTTGCTTGGCATCCAAGAGACCCGGGTTCAAAACCAGGGGGAGGTAAATTTCCGGGGGTATTGTATCATTACTTTAGCAGTCACTGTAGCAGTCACTATAGCAGTATTGTAGTAGTACTGTAGCAGTTATTGTTTGGTACTGTAGCAGCTGGAAATATTCACCCGATTTGGGCCTTCGGGCCACCGGTTTGGGCCTACGGGTCTCCAGGGCCTTCGGGTCATCAAAGGCCTTCGGGCCATAGGGCCTTCGGGTCACGTAGAGCATGGAGTAGCCTAGTTCACACAGAACAGGCCCCAGAAGAGAATCAGAGCAATAGGAGTAGCAGTCACCCGATGCAGAGCTAACCGGATTGGAAGAATGAGAGGGTATGGCAGCCGCCATCGGGACCAGGCATCGTGCATCTTTGTACGGGGAAATGCTAGCCGAACAGCAATGCAAGGTGGGGAGCTAAGGAGATCAATGATGCAAGACACTGGGGAGGGTCAGTTCTAGTGGGATGGGCCTATGGGTCATGTAATGGGCATGGTATGCCTATGGGCCTTCAGGTCATGTATTGCAGGTCATGTCGGGCCTTGTGCCTTGGGCCTATGGGTCATGTACGGGTTCCCCTTCAACCCTTAAAAGAAGGATTATCTATAATAATATAAAAAGAAGGCCTTCGGGCCATTCGGGCTGATAAAGTCACCCTTTATCAGTGCTACAAAAGCACTGATAAAGTCCAACCTTTATCAGTGCTAAAAAAGCGCTGATAAATGGGGTCTTTATCAGTGCTTTTCATTTTAGCGCTGATAAAGACCCCCTTTATCAGTGATTTTACTAGAAATAATAAAGGTCCATGCAGGATTTAAAAAATCCACTAGGTCCTCCTCCTCCTCCCCGCACCCTGTCAAGCTTTAACGGAAGCCCTACCCTGCGCTGCTCCCTCGTCTCCGCCACTGCCTCCTCTCCACCGTGGTCGCCGCCTCCTTCTCCCCCTCTTCTACCACGGCCACCGCCTCCTCCTTCTCCTCATCCTCCTCCACCGCAGCTCCTCCTCCTCCTACTGCTCTGCAGCCTCCCCTCCATTCTTGCTCCTCCTCCTCCTCCTCCACCGCGGCCTCCTCCTCCTCCTCCTCCACCGGTGCCTACTCCTCCTACTCCTTCTCCTCCCCCTCATCCTCCACCTACTATGCTGCCTCCTCTCCACCACGGCTCCTCCTTCTCCTCTCAACCACTGCCTCCTCCTCCTCCTCCACTGGAACCTCCTCCTCCTCCTCCTCCTCCTCCTCCTTCTCCTCCTCATCCTCCTCCTCCTCCTCCGCCTACTCCGCTGCCTCCTCTGCCTTCTGCTGCCTCCGCTAACTCCATTGCCTCCGCGCTGCCTCCGCGCTACCTCCGCACTGCCTCTGTACTGCCTCCGCTGTCGACGCCTCCTCCTCCTCTGCCATCGGGTCCTCCTCCTTAAGATGAGTAAAATTGAATTTTTCATGAATTAATTATTTTTGCATTTATTGTAAATATTGAGATTAATTATGATTTGGCGTGATTCTTATGTGTGATTCTTGTGTGTGTGACACATGTATATGTGGTTGGTTACTTGTTTGATCTTGATTAGCTCTCCCCACTTACGGTGGGTCTCACCATCACATCACATAAAAAACAATTTGAGGAGGGAATCTTTATAGACAACCTCTCACAAAACTACTCCAAACCAATACTAAGTGATCCCCATTTCTATATCTCACATCATATTATCATACAAAAAATGATCTAATGAGGGAATCACAATATCCAACCTCTATCACAAGTCAAAATTCACCATCAATAGGTGGATCCCATGGAAGTCACACACCAATCCCCTTTGACCAATGCCTTCTCAATCAAAGTAGGTTCCTACCAACACCTTATCACTTAAATAAAGGCCATCCATCTTGTATCATGCCACAAAACATATAAATAGTAATCTAAGGAGGGTATCTAGATAGCCAACCTCTCGTACTAGCTAAACCACATCATCAATAGGTGGGCCCCATGGATGATCATACTTCAACTAGGAGAAATTCATATGAAGTCCCAATCTCTTAGTCGGTCTGACCATAAATGATAAAAGTCACCATCCATTTAGCCTTGCATAATAATCTCCTTAAAAAAATCTTCGTTATACATGAAAATTATTCCCAACCTATCAACATTCTAATTCCTCCTATTAGGGAATCTACTGGGTTCTACAAACCTAACCCATCTCTACTCATTAATACCAACATACACTCATCTCTACATAGTAATGTCACAACCCACATGCTATACTTGATTCAGGCCTTGATAGTCTAGTCTATATCATCTTCTAATTCCTACATTAAAACTCATTAAAACTAAATAATGACTATCCTAAGAAACTCACCCTAAGAGCCTTGGATACCCTATGCTAAGTCATCCAGACTATTATCATGACTCTCACTTAGGTACCATATCATATCTCCCCTTGGAGATCTCTTAATCCAATTATAAGGAGGAAATCCTCTATGTCACACTTCATCAATCCCTATATGGAATATCCTACTAATCACACACACCATGACTCTTATATATCCTTAAGAGGGTGTTCCTCATCATACGTGAAAAATAAAACTATATAATCCATCTTCTTTAGGCCTAAGACTCTAATACCTACTCAAATAGCCTTAGAAAACCTAACTAGGCTATAAAAATCTCATACCAAACCTGATCCTCTCATAAACACAACTACTCCATGGAGACATAATCTTTGGATGATCATAAAATCACAAACATTCAATAGAACCCTCACTCTATCTCTTGGTGGATCAAAAACACCCTATTTATTTACCTTGGTTGCTCTTGATTTCTATCCCTTTCACTGGAACACATATACTCATGCATTAATTCACAATCATGCATAAATTGGAACATGGTTTTGTATTATAGTGTCCACCTACCTCAAAAAATGGAGTAACCCCCTCACCAAGATCAACTCATCCTCAACCAAGACTATACATGCCTTATCTAATCGTGTACCAATGATTGAGACCCAATCTCAAGGCACAATTCCAAAAATAATTAATTATAGAAACTTATAATTAATTATTCACCTTAATATAATTAGGAATAATATTTCAAAAACTCACTGGGAAACACAGCACCACCTAAACCACACAAAACATGGTGCATTCATCATATGAGGATAACCTCTAGCCAATAAAAACAAAATCTACATCATCTGAATTGATTTAAAGATGATATAGTGAAATCATCACACAAATCCTAGTTAAAATCATCCCAAATCATAGGGAAATAAAGGATAATAGTAATGGAGGAAGTATTAGGGAATAAATCACTAACACACTATAAAAAACTCCCAAGAACCACCCCTCGTCAGGGGGGATCGAAGAGAGGAAGAGAATGGATGAATCCCAAGAACCACCCAAGATTTGCTATTAATGAGCACGCCCCCCCCCCACCATTTTTGAAGTATCTAGTTTTTTATCTAAATTATACTCATATTCCTTGTCCCCTAACCTATATACCCATCCTATGGATTTCAAATAGGATGAATATAAATAAAGAATGGATGAATGCCAATCGGTTGACAAAATAGTATGAAGAAGGCATGAAAGAGTTTATCAAGTTTGCAAAAGATCATGCATGTGACCCTTCTCAAATCCTTTTTTCATGTTTACGTTGTTGTTATTCAAAACAAATTAGTCCAGAGGATTTGGAAGAACACTTGATTTGTCACAGAATAGATCAGAGTTATACATGTTGGAATAAACATGGGGAAACAACGAATGTAGGTAGTAGCTCGGATAACACTGCGTTTTATGGATCATCTGATATGATTACAAACATGAACAATGAAGATGACCGTATGGAGGATGTGATTACAGATGTGAATGATGATGAAGATAGTATTGAGGAAATGACCAGGACTATCGAAGATGAACTTTTTGATTGCCCAAAATTGTTTGAGAAGTTAAAAAGTTGTGCAAAGACGCCATTGTATGCTGGTTGAACTAAATATACAGCATTGTCATCCATACTGAATATGTATAATTTGAAAGCAGACAACGGGTGGAGTGACACCAGTTTTACAAAACTACTTGCTCTCCTGAATGACATGCTCCCAGAAGATAATGAGATCCTGAGCCGAACATACGATGCCAAACGAATGCTACGCTCGATGGGTATGATCTCTGAAAGAATACATGTCTGCCCGAATGACTGTATACTGTTTCAAAAGGACCAAAAATCACTTAAATAATTCCCAAAGTGTGGTGCTTCTCGATACAAGAAAGATGAATCCAGTCCTACTAAAGTTTTATGGTACTTTCCAATCATTCCATGATTTAGGCACCTATATGGAAGTGAGGAGACTACAGGACAATTGACATGGAATGCAGATACAAGAATTAAAGATGGGATAATACATCACCTGGCAGACTCTCCTCAGTGTAAGAGAATTGATCATGAGTATCCAGAATTCGTAAACTAGTCGAGAAACCTTCGTCTTGCATTATCTACAGATGGAGTGAATCCTTTTGGTTTTCAAAGCAACAGTCACAGTACATGGCTAGTTATGTTGGTAAATTATAACTTACCACTGTGGGTATGCAAGAAACGAAAATACATCATGTTATCTATGCTTATATCAGGACCAAAACAACCGGGTAATGATATTGATGTTTATTTAGCTTCACTGATCTAAGATTTGAAATTATTGTGGGATTCAGGTGTTACATTGTATGATGCTTACAGAAAGGAAGATTTCACTTTGATAGCCATGTTGTACGGAATGATAAATGACTTCCCTGGTTATGGAAATTTTTCAGGATATAGCATTAAAGGAACTTAAGGGTGTACCGTTTGTGAACAAGTTACACAATCAATTAGGTTGAAACATTCGTCGAAAACCATGTTTCTGGGACATCGAAAATTTCTACCCCGATGACATAAGTACCATTCTTGGATGACATCATTCGATGGAAGTTCAGAAGAATGTACATCATCGTCTTCACTAAAAGGAGATCAATTATTTGAGAAAGTTAAAAATGTGGACACTACTTTTGGTAAACCGGCTTCGAAAAACCTTACGAAAATCGGTTGGAAAAAGATATCAGTTTTTTTTGAATTACAATATTGGAATTGTCTATATGTCAAACATTTTCTTGATGTTATTCATGTAGAAAAAAATGTATTTGATAATGTCATTGGCACGTTGCTAGATACATCTGGAAAAACATAAGATGGAATTAAGGCTAGGTTGGACATGGTTGAGATGGGAATAAGAGAAGAGTTGGCACCAGTAAAGAGTGAAAAATGAACATTTATTCCTCCTGCTTCTTACACTCTTTCCAGGTATGAGAGATATCAGTTTTGCAACTTCTTGAATGACGTAAAGGTTCCAGAGGGGTATTCGTCAAATATCAGGAAGCTTGTGTCAATGAGCGACTTGAAGTTAAAAGGTCTGAAATCACATGACTGCCATGTTTTGATGCAATATCCCATTCCTATTGCTTTACGTTGCATTTTTTCTAAGAATGTCCACCATACATTAACGAAACTGTATTTCTTCTTCAAAGCAATATGCAGCAAAGTTATAGACCCGGCGAAATTGCCAACTATGGAAAGAGAAATTGTCGTTATATTATGTGAATTAGAAATGTTCTTCCCACCTTCATTTTTTGATATGATGGATCATTTGATGGTCCAATTGGTGAGAGATATTCAACTATGTGATCCTATACATTACAGATGGATGTACCCCATTGAATGGTATATGAAGATTTTGAAAGGGTATGTCAAAAATCGAAGTCGGACATAGGGTTGTATTGAAGAATGATATATTGTTGAAGAAGTCGTTGAATTCTGTACCGAATACCTATCTGGTGTGGAAATCATTGGCCTACCAAAATCTCATCGCACTGGGTGGATTGAGGGTGAAGGAATTTCTGGAAGACGGGTTGTCAAAATCAATATTACAGATCGGGAGCAGGCCCACCTTTATGTTTTGCATAACAATTTCGATGTTGACCCATATGTTGAAATCCACAAAGAAATTATTAGGCATTTGAATCCATATAGGGCTGAAAATGGATATCAGATACACATAATTAACAGTTTATAGGATGGTTTCAGGACCATATTTTTAAGAAGTTAGATGAAAATCTAGAGTCCATTTCATAACGACTTCGATGGCTAGCCGGAGGACCAAGTGTGTATGTATTATCTTACAATGCTTATGTAGTTAATGGTTATACATTTTATACTAATGAATATGATAGAGATAGTACCATGCAGAATAGTGGGGTTACACTTGTGGCTGACTCAATGCATATTTCTGGTGCTAAGGACAGAAATCCAATTTATGCGAATATATCATACTTTGGCATCATCAAACAAATATGGGAGTTGGATTATACGAAATTCCAAGTTCCTATTTTTCAATGAAAGTGGGTTGATAACAGGAGTTATGTTAAAATAAAAGAATTGGGATTCATGAAAGTTGATTTTAGTAAGGAAGGGGAGAAAGACGAACCGTTTATAATGGCATCATAGGCAGTGCAAGTATTTTATGTTTCAGATCCAGCAAACCAAAACTGGTCAATTGCTCTATTATCGACCAAAACAGCTGAAGGGTCAGATGAAAATTCAACGAAGGATGACCCTTTCATTGGGACTTCACAATCATTTTGTAGTGGTCCCAATGTAGATGAAGTTTTGTATGTCAGAGGAGGCCACAATGAAGGGATATGGATAGTCGATAGATGGGTCAAATCCCTTCAGCCTTTAAAAATAAAATATAGTTCAATAATCATGTTATTTTTTTATTGTAATATAGATTGTGTTAAATTATGTTATTATCTGTTCGCTGCTACTTTTATGTGATCTAAATAAAATGTTAAACCACTTCTGCAGATAATGACTTCTGCACCTGCTGATGCACCCAATCCCGAGACACAACAGGTCTCTCAACCTGTTGCAGCTGGTCCCACTCCTGAGGTACAACAGGTCTCTCAACCTGTTGCAACTATTCCCACTACTGAGGTACAACAGGTTTCTCAAACTGTTTTTGCTGGTCCCAATGCTGATGCTAGAACTTTGGAGGAACATAATGATGATGCAGAAACCAAAGAAATGGTAGGAAATGAAACCCCGGTGGCACAAAAAAAACAGGTGCGTCGTAGTTTGACATTTGTAGCCAAAATCCTTAAGGAAAAATCAAAAGGCATCAAATATGAGGTGGGATGGAATAAGTGAGGCCAGCATGTAAACCCCAACAAAGCCATGTTTAGTAGCTACATTGGAATCATCACTCGGCAAAGCGTACCGATTTATATAGAGTCATGGCACCATGTTGTCAGTGGGTTGAAAACATTAATGTGGGAAGAGATTACGATAACATTACAATATCATTTATTTAATTTATTAAAATAAAATAAAATAAAATATTGAAATATTGACTAACTCTTCATCATCTCTTGCAGAGTGCATTTGTAGTAGATGTCTCGCACAAAGAATATGTATTAATACTAGCAGGAAGGGTTCAAAGAGGCTTTCGCACCATTTTAACGAAACATCATCTGAAAGATGCTGAAGGAAAAATCAAGCCGCACCCACCTCCTCTTTATGCACACTTGATATCCCAAGGAGTGTGGGATGCATTTTGTAACCGTCATGTGGAGCAGACTTTTTAGGTACATTGTGTTTGGTTACATGTTGTTTAACGTTGCTTGTATTCATCACTTTGGTTGACAGTTTTTTATTTATGAAACAGCAACTGAGTGCTGAAAATAAAGAATGGGCAGCAAAACCAGCGTACCCCTACCGTAAAGCAAGGCTGGGGTATGCTTCAATTGAAAAACAATTGGTATGTATTTTAAAAGTAATGTAATACTTTTATGTGACATAAAACAACACTGTAACCATGTTTCTCTGTTTATATGCAGATTGATGAATCAAAATACCAAGCCACTTCTATTCCATGCCATGTGCTATGGAAGGAGGCTCGTGTTAATAAAGAGGGGAAACTGGTAGATGAAAACACACAAAAAGTGTGGGAAACATGTGTAAGTATGACATAATATAAATTTGTTTTGCTTTAAATCACTATTACATAACGATGATTGCTTATTTTACCATATTTTTCATTTGACATAGTCACAGGAATCAAAAACACTCGCACCGAATGTAGACATACTTTCAGCGGCCTTGAAACAGCCAGAACAGTATGGCCACATCAGAGGTGTGGGTTTTAGGGTGACACCCCGGAAGTATTTTCAGAAAAAAAAAACAAGAGGATGAAAAAACTAAAGAAATTAAAATGATGAGATATAGAGTAACTACCCTAGAGGAAAGAATCGAAAGTCAGGGAGAGTTGATAGAAACTTTGATGGGGGAGAGGCGAAGAGAAAAAACAACTCAAGAACAACCCGCATGAGAAGATCCCGCCCCATCCCCCACCAGCTTTGAGGCGAGCCATTCCCCTCAAAGACCTGACTTAACCGAGGTAATAAATGTTCTAATATTTGTTTCTATTAAATGTGAATCACATAGACACTGTTACCTTTCTTGTAATGATATTCTACAGGGTGAAAATGACTGTGATTTATATCTTTAAACTCCCACCCATCGCCTTGTAGCAAGGGCTACGGTGTTCAATATGCAGAATGACACGCTACACTCCAGACCACTTCCAACCAGTCATGTCAAAGTTTCAATTAACATAGCTCATGAGCCGAGCGCTGAGCTACCCATTCCAAATGACGATGACGACATTCATACGATGGAAAAGGTTGTTAGAACATTCATTGCATGGCCTTCGAATCTTGTAAAAAAACATGTCGACCAGGAGGTATTCATTTCCAATTAATTTTTCAAGCAGAACCTTTAAAATTAAATTATAAAAGGTCTGAACCGATGAATGTTATTACAAAAGGACAAAATGGAGGAGCTAAAATGAAAGAGTGGCTCAAAAGGATCAACCAACCGATCAAAACGATCTACTGAGAGAACCTTTACCCCACCCGTTCTATATCCACATTTAATATCATTGCAAGCTCATGTGGATACAAAAATGAAAGTTGGAAAGGGTCACACAATTGTTTGTGAAAAAGATATGTATGGAGAGGAAACATTAGATTTTGTTAGTGCTGACATTGTAGTTGAAATCATCACATACGACTGGCTAGGTGCCTCAGTTATAAATGTATACATGAGGTATGTTTTCATGATTTTATTTTACAGAAGCTGATATACTATGATAATTATGGATAAATACATTTCATATTTTTCATAGGCGTATATATGAAAAACAATTGAAGGGATTTTCCCATGAATACAAATTTGGACTCATTAGTCCTCACACCATTTCTACAGAACAAGAAGAAATAGATTCCGTTTTTCAGGATGAATTAATGTCAAGCCTGCTCAGAACGTTTCAATGTAGAATTACGACTGACAGACTCTTTTTAATACCAATTTTGCAGGGGTAAAACTCTACATTTTAATCATATCAATTATATTTTCATTTCTATCATTACTTATTCCTTTTTTTGTTTTTAGGCAACATTGGATGCTCATTGTAGTCAATTTGGATACTCCAAATATTTATTTTTTGGATTCAATGCATGGATATCCAACAAACCGACCACACATGATGGAAATTTTCAATTCTTAGTACACTAAATCCAACATTTTAGAACTAAATATCTAGTTATATAATTTATATTAACTTTTCATGGGGATTTTTTATGATAGGGCGGTGTATGAATATCGTCTAAAAGCTGGAATGAATCTAGGGCCTAAGGACGACAAGGTGCACAAGATCTAAAAATGGAGAAGTATCATGGTATATATAATTATATTTCACTATCAAAATACATATCAAAACAGATTAATTATTTTTCTCGATGTTTTTGCAGTGTCTGAAACAAACAAACGACAAGGATTGCGGTTATTATGTTTGTAAATTTATGAAAGAGATCATATTTCATGAACAAACCAGCATCCCTAAAGAGGTATTTTTGAAAATAATTATTAATTAATTTAAATTAATTATTAATCCTTTATCTATTTATATTTTTTCAGTACTACTATGACTGTCACAAAAACTACTATTCAGAAGATGATATAGATGTGTTTAGAAACGAATGGGCAGCGTACCAGATGAAAGAATATAAACAAATAGGAAAATGAAGGTGAATTCATACTACTTATGTTATCTTTATATGATCATTGATATCTCCCTTTTTTACACTTATTGAGCATCTATGATCACCATTTCTTATGTTTCATATCCTTAGATTGTGAAGAATGGTTTTTGAAATGATTTCAGTTTCTAGTAAAGAATACCTTAATGAGAGAATCTTATGAACTACTGACATACGGAATACTGAGAAGACACATTCATATTGATTTGACACTTTAGGAAAATGATCCATGAGTCATTTTTGATGTGTAAAAATCAACCGTATCTCAATCCGATGCACGGTGTGACCGGTATGGCTAAAAGTGTCTGATATCAGTTTCAAATTGACATTAACTTTAGAAAGAAACACAAGTAACATACAGAAAACTGATCAAACGTATTTGGATTGTTTTGATACTTTAGGAAATCAATCCATGAGTCATTTTTGACGTGTACTAATTGATCTCACATCAATCCGACACATGGTGTGACCGTTATGACTAAAAGTCTCTGATATCAGTTTCAAATTGACATTAACTTTAGAAAACAACACTACTAACATATGGAATACCAATCAAACACGTTAGGATTGTTTTGATACTTTAGGAAAACAATACATGAGTCATTTTTGATGTGTACGAATAGACCGCACCTCAATCCGACACACGGTGTGACCGGTATGGCTAAAAGTGTCTAATATCAATTTCAAATTGACATAAACTTTAGAAAACAACACAAGTAACATACGGAAAACCGAGAAAATGCGTTCAGATTATTTTGATACTTTAGTACAACGATCCATGAGTCATTTTTGACGTGTGAGAATCAACCGCATATCAATCCAACACACGGTGTGACCAGTATGGCTAAAAGTGTCTAATATCAGTTTCAAATTGACATAAACTTTAGAAAATAACACAAGTATCATACGGAAAACCGAGCAACCGTGTTCCGGTTGTTTTCATACTTTATTAAAATGATCCATGAGTCATTTTTTATGTTTACAAATCGACCACACCTCAATCTGACACACGGTGTGACCGGTATGGCTAAAAGTTTCTGATATCAGTTTCAAATTGAAATAAACTTTAGAAAACAACACAAGTAACATACGGAAAACCGAGAAAACGCATTCAGATTGTTTTGATACTTTAGGACAACGATCCATGATTCATTTTTGATGTTTACAAATTGACCTCACCTCAATCTAATGCACGGTGTGACCGGTATGGCTAAAACTGTCTGATATCAGTTTGAAATTGACATAAACTTTAGAAAACAACACTACTGGCATACGGAATACTAAGAAAACGTTTTTGGATTGTTTTGATACTTTAGGAAAACGATCAATGAGTCATTTTTTATGTGTATGAATTGACCACACCTAAATCTGACTCACGTTGTAATCGGTATGGCTAAAAGTGTCTGATATCAGTTTCAAATTGACATCAACTTTAGAAAAATACACTACTGACATACGGAAAACCGAGAAAACGCGTTCAGATTTTTTTGATACTTTAGTAAAACAATCCATGAGTCATTTATGATGTGTATGAATTTATTATACCTAAATCCAATGCACAGTGTGACCTATATGGAAAAAAGTGTCTGATATCAATATTAAATTGACATTAACTTTAGAAAACAACACTACTAACATACGGAATACCAAGCAAACATGTTTTGATTGTTTTGATATTTTAGTAAAATGATCCATGAGTCGTTTGTGACATGTAATAATCAAACACACCTCAATATGATGCACAGTGTGACTGTTATGGCTAAAAGTGTCTGATATCAGTTTCAAATTGACATAAACTTTAGAAAACAACACTACTGACATACAGAAAACTGAGAAAATGCGTTCGGATTGTTTTGATACTTTAGGAAAATGATACATGAGTCATTTTTGACATTTATGAATCAACCGCACCTCAATCCGACGCACGGTGTTACCGGTATGGCTAAAAGTGTCTGATATCTATTTTAAATTGACATTAACTTTATAAAACAACACTACTAACATACGGAATACCGAGCAAACACGTTCGGATTGTTTTTATATTTTAGTACAACAATCTATGAGTAATTTTTGACATCCAAAAATTGAACGCATCTCAATATGACACATGGTGTGATCGGTATGGCTAAAATTCCCTGATATCAGTTTCAAATTGACATAAACTTTAGAAAACAACACAAGTAACATACAGAAAACTAAGAAAATGCATTCAGATTGGTTTGATAATTTAGGACAACGATCCATGAGTCATTTTTGACATGTAAAAATTGTCCTCAACTCAATCCGACACACGGTGTGTCCGATATGGCTAAAACTGTCTGATATCAGTTTGAAATTGACATAAACTTTAGAAAACAACACTACTGACATACGGAATACCAAGGAAACATGTTCGGATTGTTTTTATACTTTAAGACAATGATCCATGAGTCATTTTTGACGTGTAAAAATCAACTTCACCTCAATCTGACACACGGTGTGACTGTTATGGCTAAAAGTGTCTGATATCAGTTTCAAATTGACATAAACTTTAGAAAATAACCCAAGTAACATAAGGAAAACAAAGAAAACGCATTAATATTGTTTTGATACTTTAGGAAAACGATCCATGAGTCATTTTTGACGTGTACGAATTGACCACAACTCAATCAGATGCACGGTGTGACCGGTATGGCTAAAAGTGTCTGATATCAGTTTGAAATTAACATAAACTTTAGTAAACAACACTACTGACATACGGAATACCGAGAAAATGTGTTAGGATTGTTTTGATACTTTATTAAAATGATCCATGAGTCATTTGTGAAGTGTAGGAATCAACCGCACCTCAATCTAATGCACGGTGTGACCGGTATGGCTAAAAGTGTCTGATATCAGTTTCAAATTGACATAAACTTTAGAAAACAACACTAATGACATACGAAAAACCAATAAAACATGTTTGGATTATTTTGATACTTTATTAAAATGATCCATGAGTCATTTTTGACATGTAAGAATTGATCACACCTCAATCCGACACACGGTGTGATCGGTATGGCTAAAAGTGTCCGATATCAGTTTCAAATTGACATTAACTTTAGAAAACAACACTACTGACATACGGAATACCGAGAAAAAGCGTTCGGATTATTTTGATATTTTAGGAAAATGATCCATGAGTCATTTGTGATGTGTAAAAATATACTTCACCTTAATACGACACACGGTGTGACCGGTATGGCTAAAAGTTTCTGATATCAGTTTCAAATTGACATAAACTTTAGAAAACAACACAAGTAATATACGACAAACTGAGAAAACACTTTTGTATTGTTTTTATACTTTAGTAAAATGATACATGTGTCATTTTTGATGTGTATGAATCGACCGCACCTCAATCTGACACACGGTGTGACCGGTATGGCTAAAAGTGTCTGATATCAGTTTCAAATTGACATTAACTTTAGAAAAAAACACAAGTAACATACGGAAAACTGAGAAAACGCATTCATATTGTTTTGATACTTTTGGAAAATGATCCATGAGTCATTTTTGACGTGTAAGAATCAACTTCATCTCAATACGATGCACGGTGTGACCGGTATGGCTAAAAGTGTCTGATATTAGTTTTAAATTGACATAAACTTTAGAAAACAACACAAGTAACATACGGTAAACTGACAAAATGCGTTCTGATTATTTTGATACTTTAAGACAATGATCCATGATTCATTTGTGATGTGAACGAATCAACCGCACCTCAATACAATGCACAGTGTGACCAGTAAAGCTTTTCATTAGATAAAGAATCAGTATTTATTAAATGAGATAAATCATCCAAAAACATATTGATTTTACATTATTCCCTTTCATTTTTATCAGAATGAAAACATTTGAGTTTAACATTTTCATATTTTAGTTTCACATTTCCATATTAATGTATTATTTCATATTAATGTTTTAATTTATTTCATTATTGTATTTCAAACATAATATTTGTTTTCTTATATAGGTGAATTTTTTTCCTTGAGTTCGGATGCTTTGTTCGGCAACAAATACTGTGGACGACAATTTTTGAGAGCGGATCACGGATATCAAAGGATGAAAAATTAATGTTTATAACTGTTTTTGGATAATTGTAATTGTAATCATGCAAAAAAATTGTTTGAAATGTATATAGCAGTGTGTTTTTTTGTATTCATGATGTTAAGTAAATGTATATAGCATTGTTTGTCAAAATATTGTGTGTGGGTGCTATTTTGTGCAGGTGTGAAGATGCTAGTTTGTGCAGGTATGATAGTTTGTGCAGGTGTGTAGGTGTGCAGGTTCTGGATGTGTAGGTGTAGAGGAAGGTGCCATTATCAGTGCTTTCTTGAGCACTGATAAAGGATAAATTTAACATCTCTAAAAGAGAACTGATAAAGGGCCCTATTATCAGCGCTCAAGGTTGTTGCACCCCTCTCTCTTGGATTTTAATGATCACAATCACTCTAATTGTATTCTAACTTGTTTTCAAGTGTTTTTGATGATAGGAAATAGGGTGCCTAGAAGCTGGCCCAAGAAGAATTCAAAATGGACTGTTTAAGTCCACCGGCCAGCCGGTGTGAGACCACCGGCCAGCCGGTAAGGGCACCGGCCAGCCGGATCCAGCCCATCGGCCAGCCGGTGGACCAGGCAGAAGGCCTTGCCCTCTTCCAGGTGCCACCGGTCAGCCGGTGTCTGGCCACCGGCCAACCGGTGGGTCCAGACAGAATGGCATACCTTCTGTCCAGACCACCGGCCAGCCGGTGGAACCCAGACAGAATAGCATGCTTCTGTCCAGACCACCGGCCAGCCGGTGGCTCAGCACCGGTCAGCCGATAGAGCCAGATAGAAATCCCTTGCTTCTGTCTGGTGCACCGGCCAGCCGGTGGATCAGCACCGGCCAGCCGGTGGATCAGCACCGGCCAGCCGGTGTGCTCAGTCAAACTAGCTGTTAGGCTTTGACCAAGCTGGCCCACTTGATCCCCAACGGCTCCGAAAGCCCTCCAACGGCTATTTTGAAGTATTTGGGAGTATTTCTCCTATAAATAGACGTCCATGGATGCCGGGAACACCACCGATCATATACCGAAGCATACCAAAGCTATTTTAATCATTTGAGGCTCCTATGACAATTCTCAAATGCTACTTGAGATCCAATTGCCATCCTTGAAGCTTGGGCTGCCTCTACATCAACTACACTCACCTCTTGGCACTCAAGGATTCCTCTAGTTTGTTCTAAATTATTTACTTCAATTGTTTAGTTCTTAATTGGGTTTGTATTAAAACAAACCACCCTTTTTCTTCCTTCTTTCAATTTGGGTTTCTTGCTACAACCATAATAAAAAAGCAAGCTGTAAGAAGGTGATCTAGCCTACCTTAAAACGGCTAGTGGGTTTCTTGCTATAACCATTAAAAAGCAAGCGGTCGTATAAATCTCCCAACGGTTGAGTTGGGAGCGGAGACGTAGGCTTGAGTTTAAAGCCGAACTCCGTTATCAATTGTGTCTTGCCATTTTACTTTCCGCTGCATTTAAATTTGTTTTAAATTGTTAATTAATTTTAAAAAGGCAATTCACTCCCTTCTTTCTCTGCCCAACATTTGGTATCAGGGAAGCCCACAAATCCCATTGTCAAGCTCTCCCAGCTCTCTCCTAACCATCGTATTATTGAGCGCCTCATTAAAACTTCCCTTGCGCCCCGTATCGGGGATCATGATAATGTCAAATTCATTGATATTTATCTTCTCTCTTTTATCACCAGAGGCATTCACTTCAATTTGGTCCGGTTTCTGTTCCGGGCCATGACTTATGTGGCTGAGCACCCGCGCTGGTCCAAAACTCTACCCTACGGACGCCTCTTGACTAAAATCGTTTCCTTTCTTGATGTGCCTCTTCATGCTACTTCCTTCGAGCATCCAACGAAGGATAGCATAGTGAATTTTATGATGGTGCAACGAATGAACATCCGTTGGCACCCTTGGCGTCAGGAATGGATTGTCGACAAGGACGGTCTTCTCAAGGCCTACTCTCCTCAGACTCATTCCCATCCTCCTACCCATGCCATGCCTCCTACTATTGCCGCTGCCTATCCTCTTTCAGACAGTGAGGATAGTGATGATGATGAAGAGGAAGGAAGTGGTGATAGCGAAGGTGAGGCTGATGCTGCTGCTGATGAGGAGGCTGGAGAGGGTGATGATGCACCTGAGCCTGCTGAGGCTGTGCCCCCTCCTACTGATGCTGGTGGCTTGCCGGTGACGGCTGATCAGTTCCTACGCTTCCAGGATCAGATTGAGACCCGGCTGGACTTGCATTTTTCTTACTTCAGCTCTCAGTTTGATCAACTCCACTCTCGGATCGATTCTATCGATCGTCGCTTCGAGGCGGTCCAGGCTCCTCCAGCTCCTCCGACCTTCAGGCGTCGTCGTCTCCCTCGACCCTCTAGGAGTGAATAGAGCCTTAGTTGTTTTTGATTTGTTTTTGTATTTGTATTTTGGATTCTCCTTGTACCATTTCATCTTATTTAAATTTCAAGTTGTCTTGTCTATCCATTCCTTTTTATCATTGTTTACCTCTTTGATTGTTTTTCTTATTCTCTCTCATAATTTTCCTCCTATTTTGATAATCCCAAAGGGGTAGAAAACCTCTCTATTACATAGAAAACCTCTCTATTACATAGTTATTTTTTAAAATGATCTTTTTACAAGTTCCATTTTAAGTTATTGATGTCATCAAAATCTGTTTTAAATGGTTAAGTTATTGTTTTAAATTGATTTCTTTAAAAAATGGCATTTGGTTGCAATTTCAAAAAATGACCCTTTCTCAGTATTTAAATGCTTTCAAGATCATTATATTTGGCACGTCTCTAAGTTTTCCAAGTTCAAATTGTTTATTTAAGTTTTCAATTGACATACCCTTTTTTAAAGATTTCATACCTTTTTTTTTAAAGCTTTCTCTTTTGTGATTGTGATCATCAAAATAGGGGGAGATTGTTGCACCCCTCTCTCTTGGATTTTAATGATCACAATCACTCTAATTGTATTCTAACTTGTTTTCAAGTGTTTTTGATGATAGGAAATAGGGTGCCTAGAAGCTGGCCCAAGAAGAATTCAAAATGGACTGTTTAAGTCCACCGGCCAGCCGGTGTGAGACCACCGGCCAGCCGGTAAGGGCACCGGCCAGCCGGATCCAGCCCATCGGCCAGCCGATGGACCAGGCAGAAGGCCTTTCCCTCTGCCAGGTGCCACCGGTCAGCTGGTTTCTAGCCACCGGCCAACCGGTGGGTCCAGACAGAATGGCATACCTTCTGTCCAGACCACCGGCCAGCCGGTGCCTGACCACCGGCCAGCCGGTGGAACCCAGACAGAATAGCATGCTTCTGTCCAGACCACCGGCCAGCCGGTGGCTCAGCACTGGTCAGCCGGTGGAGCCAGACAGAAATCCCTTGCTTCTGTCTGGTGCACCGGCCAGCCGGTGTGCTCAGTCAAACTAGCCGTTAGGCTTTGACCAGGCTGGCCCACTTGATCCCCAATGGCTCCGAAAGCCCTCCAACGGCTATTTTGAAGTATTTGGGAGTATTTATCCTATAAATAGACGTCCATGGATGCCGGGAACACCACCGATCATATACCGAAGCATACCAAAGCTATTTTAATCATTTGAGGCTCCTACGACAATTCTCAAAGGCTACTTGAGATCCAATTGCCATCCTTGAAGCTTGGGCTGCCTCTACATCAACTACACTCACCTCTTGGCACTCAAGGCTTCCTCTAGTTTGTTCTAAATTATTTACTTCAATTGTTTAGTTCTTAATTGGGTTTGTATTAAAACAAACCACCCTTTTTCTTCCTTCTTTCAATTTGGGTTTCTTGCGACAACCATAATAAAAAAGCAAGCTGTAAGAAGGTGATCTAGCCTACCTTAAAACGGCTAGTGGGTTTCTTGCTATAACCATTAAAAAGCAAGCGGTCATATAAATCTCCCAACGGTTGAGTTGGGAGCGGAGACGTAGGCTTGAGTTTAAAGCCGAACTCCGTTATCAATTGTGTCTTGCCATTTTACTTTCCGCTGCATTTAAATTTGTTTTAAATTGTTAATTAATTTTAAAAAGGCAATTCACCCCCCCTCTTGCCATCACCTCCGACCCAACAAAGGTAGCATTGATAAAGGTACCCCTTTATCAGCCCTAGAAAAGTGATGTTAATTTTGGAGTAGATAAAGGGGGTCCCCTTTATCAGTGCTCTGAAAAGTGCTGATAAAGGCGACCTTTATTAGTGCCAAAAAGAGTGATGATAAAGGGTATCCTTTATCAGCGCTTTTTTTAGCACTGATAAAGGGGACCCCCCCCCCCCCCTATCTACACCAGCATTAACAGCGCTTTTATAGCACTGTTAATACCGGTTTTTAGCACTGATAAAAGTCCAAGTTGTATTAGTGATTCAAGGGGTTATAATTTAAAAGTTACCAAAGAGGTAAAATATTATTTTACAATATCACTTTCTTTTGTGATCATTTATATTCTCTGGAAGCAACCACTTTCTTATGATCATTTTTTATTAAAAATTACATTTCTATTAAATATTCATATTCTTGTATGATATATATGATTATTTACTTATCTGTATATAATTTTTATATATGGTGTGTACTTTTAATGTTTTTTTATTAACTATATAAATATTGATAAATATGTATCCTTTACTAAATATGGATATTTGATGATAAGTCATGTTAATTCAGGAATTAAATAAATTACTTAATATATGAGGAATTCTTTAGTCCTACTGTTATGGGTGGATCCCAGTTATATATATCCCCTTTATGCATCAATAGGTAACATGAGACAAATTATTTGTCAAAATCAGATGGGTTTTTACCCATAGTTTTAAACTTTAATATGAAAGGCCTTGAAAGTAAATGTATCATGATTACTGAGCTCATGGTGTATAATAATTAATAATTTTATTCATTTGTAATTTATTTATTATTATTATCCATGATATTTTCACATTGATATTATATATGGATTAATTTTATTCTCAATTTATTGATTAAATGGTATGTGTGTTCAGTTAGTTTCCTTTCTATATTGACTATGCCATATTTCATGATCAAGTTATTGATTAAATGGAATGTGTTTTAATCTATTTACCCTTATATATTGAATATGATTTGTTTACTCATGATATCTTCCATTGTATGTGACCCTTACTGAGAATTTGAGCTCACCCTTATTTTGTTTCTTTTCCCTGGGTTATGAAGATAAATCCTTTGAATGAGTTTCAATTATGTTGATCATTTTCTTTTGTTATGTTTTATTTTATTTTCCCAATGTAAAATGGGTATAATGTCTATATTTGGTTCTCTAAGAAAGGTAAAATAATTAGTTCTGTTTAATTTGACCCTTTTTTTAAGAAAATTTAATAAATTAGGTACTGGCTCTAAACTACTGGGGTTGGGGTCGTTATAGTTGGTATCATAGTAATTTTATTAGAAACCTTAGGAACTATATTAAGAAAAATATATATTAAGAAACATAACCCTATAATATAATTTTAGTGTAAGTGTATAAGAAAATACTAATATTTTGGTAAGGATTAGATTATGTGGTTTTCCTAGAAATACATCCCTCTCTATATATTATAAGTGGATGTGGTTCCAGCACAATTGTACCTAGGAGTTATAACTCTAAAATGGGTGCATTGGGCTTGACCTGATTATCACCTGATGTACAAAAATATGCCTTACTGCACACCTAGTTTTTTAATATTAAAGGATATTCTTAGGATAATTCACATTTTCTTTAGAACCATGATGAAGAATTTGAAAATAAATATATTCCCAAAGAAACCAAGTTTATTATTTTGATATTAACAATGCATAATTTTTTAATTTATGTAAAGTGTTACTCTATATTTAAAATTATACCTTATGATTTAAAATTCATAATTTTATGAGTTAATACAGTATATTACATTGTTTAGAAATGGAACCTGGATGGAAGAAGGGTATCAATACTAATGGAAAATGTAGATATTTCCCTACTAAGAAGACCAATACATATGGTATTAGAACTGATTAGATCGTGGATATATTAGGGAAGGTTAATAAGGTTATAAAAAAAACCTTTCTTGGATGGAGCAACCTATTTCACATCATGATTCTCCTATATTGTATTGCTTCATGTGACAGAATCCCACATAATTTATTGGCACTACTAATAGAATTATTTTTTGGCAATGTATTATGTCTATTGAGAAGATATTTATGTCCTTGGGATGTAATTAAAAGTAAAAGGTTGCTCTAAAATTGTATTGTCTCAAAGGTGATGTTGAAAAATGGGGTTCATCGATCCAGAATACTAGGCAGGAAGAGGAAATAGAACTCGTGGAATGAAAATCTCTTAAGGGTACATTATTCAACAAATATTTCCCTTATGATAAATAAAATTAAATAAAGAGAATGTTCCTTACCTTAAGGGAAATGAAGAAGAAATTTTTGATGAGTATGAGGTAATCTTTACATGATTATCTAAGTATGAAATGGATTAAATACGCAACACAGAGTGTAATATTGAAATTTTATTTGAAGAGATTAAGCCTAGTCTATGAAGTGTGATGGTCTCTGAAACTTTTTCATCATATAATTAAATATTTTTATGTTTCATAAGAAATAGATATTTAATTCTTTATATCCTACATGTTAAAGGTAAATTAAGAAAATAAGAGGTCAAATGAGCACAAATAAAAAGGTAATTCGTGAAAGAATAAGAAGAGAAGAAAACAATTTTTATCTTCTGAGAACTATGGAAAGAATAATCCTAGGAAATTCTTTAAGTCCTTGGGAGTTTTTCATAATTTTGTAGATAAGGTTCATAAGGCTAAATAATGAAAAGTTAAGAAAGAAAACACTAATATATAGTGTTTCAATTGTAGGGAGATAGGTAACTACACAAACAAATACCCCGAGTGTCAAGTGAATATACTAAAGAAAATGACAAGGGGAGAAGGATAAGATTATGTGATCACTACAGCTAAGGTTGAAGTACCCAATTATTTTTTGGAAGGTACTTTAATAATAGCTTTAAATTTTCTTATTTCTTTATTTGATTTTGTATCCTTTTACTCTTTTATATCTTCCAAGTTTTCCAAAAAAATTAGATATTTACCTATCACATTAATGTGGGAGTTATCAGTTAAAACTCCTAATGGAAGTCTCACTAAAATAAGGATGTGTTAAGAAGTCCCCATTATAACACATAAAAATGATTTATTTACGGGACTTATTATCATTCCTATAGTTGAATTCGATATAATACTTTGTATGGACTGGATTTCGAAATATTAGGTAAAAAATTATTACGATAATAAAGAAATTATGATTCTTTATGAAGATATATAATTATTTATATTAGATATATAATCATCTAAGACATGTCTAGATCCACACCTTGTAGCTATACTTAATGAGATTATTATGGAATAAGGGAAAACAAAATCTAATTATGGATAAGGTAATCATAAAACTTAATATGTACCTATCATACAATAATACATTGATGTATTTCCTGAGAAATTATCTTCACATACAATAAAGCATGAAGTTGAGTTTTCTATTAATTTAATCACTAATGTAAGACTAATTTCAAAGACTCTCTATACAATGGCCTCTTTGGAATTATAGGATTTGTAGAGACAACTATAGGAGTTGTGTGATAAGGTATTTATTCTCCCTAGTGTTTCACCATGGGGATCCCTTGTTCTCTTTGTTAAGAAGAAAGATAGATCCATGAGGTTGTGCATTGATTATAGGGAAATCAATGTTATTATAATAATGAAAAAGTATCCTCTACATCACATTAATTACTTATTCAATCAACTTCATGGTGCCCAATATTTTTCAAAGATTTAAATTCATTTTTGGGTATCATCAATTACGAGTAAAGAAGGAATTTGTTCCTAAGATAGCTTTCTAAATAAGGTATGGAAATTATGAGTTTACGGTAATTAAATTTTTATTGACTAATACACTGACTATTTTTATGTATCTAATGAATAGAATATTCAAGGAATATATTGATGATTTTGTTGTGGTATTCATTGATTATATCTTGGTGTATTCTAAAAGAGACAAGTACCATGGGAATCACTTATAGATCATTCTTGAGACTCTTAGATGGAAATATTTATATGGAAAATTTAGATACTCTTGTGTGTTATTTCCCATTGCCCTTGTTTTATGATTGTTGAGATTTCTTCCAGAATAGTGTGGATTATAGCTAAAATGATAGTGTTTTCAAATGGTTATGGAAAAAAGGCTTTAGAAATGTTTTATACTCACTCTCTCCTTTATAATCAAAATTTCATCTCTCCTTCAAAATGTATATGGTTCTTTCTTTGGAAATAATATGGTTTTGAATGGTAAAAAGGGAAATGGACTGTGATTTTCTTTAAAGGGAAAAATGTGTGAAAAACTTACTTTTATATGTTGTAGTTAAAACCTAAAATTGATGATTCTTTTGTTTAAAGGAAATGAATTTGGGACTATATTACTTGGGTATGATTACTGAGTTTTAATACTCATGCCTATACGTCATTATTTTTTTCAGTCTCAGGTGAAGGTTTCAGTTTGATCTCGATCATCATGGGAGATGTTGATTCTTGGGATCGAAGAGTGACCCATGGGGTCACGTGGAGTTTAGTGGTCATCAGGTCTAGTTATTTTTTATTTTCATTTCTTGCTTAGTTGTTCTATTCATTTTATTTATTTCGGGAAGATTCATTATTATTCTGATGATTTTTTTTATTTATATTGGGAGAAATCATTCCCATTGTCACTCTGTTGATTCCCTTGGCACTTGTCGCCATCCTGGGAGGATCGAGAATGCCTCTCGGGCCTTGTCGCGGACCGACTCAGGTTACCGGTTTGGGGTTGACCTAGTTTGGTTCATGACAAAAATGTTATCATAGGGTAGGTTCTTTAGAGGACCTAGCTCTCAGAGTTCCCTTTGTTATTTGGGTTGTCAAGGTAGATGGACTAGTACTATCGAAGATTGGGGTGTAGGTTCGGGGGAGTTTTTGGCCAACACTTTCTGGATCGAACCTTGAGTTACCATGGGAAGTTGTATTTTATGGGTTTATTTGGTTCTTATGGGTTCCTTGGTATATGGGGAAATGAAACGAGAGTCTTTCCGGTTGTCTCAGTGATCTTGTAGAGCCTGGAAATCCATGTGGTGATAGGGACATGGTCCTAAAAGACTCTCAGTGACAATGGTTTGATTGGAATATGGCTGCTAACCATATGACCAAGTCACCCATCAACACTAGTTTCCCCTGGTGAGTTGTTTTGGGTCCTTTTGATATTTTGGTATTTTTGACCCGTTAAGTGGTAAGTTACTTTCGTTTGTACTTTAGGTTGTCCTGATATGGTTTTGGGGTGTTTTTGTTTAGATTTTAAAATGATGTTTTGTTTGAAAAAATAGTTATTGTTTTATCAAAAATTAGATTTCCAAAACCAAAACATTGAATCTTTTTTAGAGTGAAATGGGTTGTTTTGAAAATGGTAGTTATTTTAGAAAATGTTTGAAAGTTTCTGAAGGGTTTTGAGAAATGTGAAATTAGAAAATGAATGTGTAATTTGAAAATGTTTTTCTTTGACGATGATGTGTGGTATTAAAATTGGTTGAGGTATTTTTAAAGTGGTTTTGAAAGTGATAATGTGTATTTTATCTGACTCTTGGTATTCCTATGAGTGATCACAAATATGGATACAGATGTAGGTATGTGGTGAGAGGATGGTTATTTGTTTGTATGGGTGAGTGCTTGAGCCAGTATGAGAGTGTATATATGTGAGTCTAAATGTAATACCAATAGAGGGTGATTAGTTCGTAAGTCTTGTTATGTTTTCTGAAAATGATCTTCAAAAAGGGGGGATTTCAATGTTTTAAAATATGTGAGTGTGTGATGTTTCCCTTTTGTTTTTGGAGTTTTCCTTTTTGGACTTTGTCTTTGTTGTGTTAGAGGTGTGATTGGAATCATGTTTTGAGTTTGGGTTGTTGAATTGAAAATGAGATGTGGATTTTTTATTTTTGATATGTTTTGATTTGGTTTTGTGCTCCCTATTTTCAGGTTTTGTTCCCACTGAGTTCTAAGGGATTTTAAGAAGCACATGTGGGTAGTTCATTCACCGCATGCCTTTCATTTGATCAAGTTGTTCTTTAGACGTTTGGTTTTTCTATTTCAGATATGGAGCCTGGTGGTTCTCAATATCAGGAGTTCATCCAGAGGTTCTGAGAGTTGAACCCTCTTCATTTCCTTGGGAATCTAGAACCAAGGAAAGCTGAGGAATGGCTGAAAAATATTAAGGAGATATTTTTTCATCTTGAATATCCTGAACCTCTCAAGATGAATATTTCCATCTTCACATTGGAAAACCTAAGTCGAGAATGGTGGAAATTTGTTCTTCAGGAAGAACTGCAGAAGAATTTCTCATGGGAATGCTTTAAATCCTTGTTCATCCAACAGTACTTTCTCAATGATGTGAAGAAATCGATGGGTTCAAGGTTGTACAGTCTCGATCAGGGAGATTCAATGATGTTGGATTATGCTAAGAGATTTTCCAAGATGGTATCGTATCTCTCAAACCTCATCGGGGATGAATTTTTGAAAGCTCGATTCTTCTAAAGGGGTCTCCAATCAGAATTTATCCTAGTTGTGCATTCATTCCCCGATGATTATGAAGAAGTTGTGATTCGGGCCATTCAAGTTGAATCCAATTTACTAGGGTCTGGCCAGTTGAGAATAGGCACAAAATGGTTGTTGTTTTCTGCCTCACCAGATTCATCCGAGAGGAATTACTGGTTGTGTTTTCAGTGTGTGAAGCTAGAGAATAGGGAGTTTTCATGTCATGAAGCACCTAAGATCTATCGTAACAATGTCTGTTTAGTTCATTTTCAAAGGTTTTTCCAGGATGGCGCCAACAAGTGACATGGGTCCTGATCCACTCCCTTGGAGAACCTTTTAGCTCATTTGGATGAATTTAGCACTGACGCAAGCTCTATTAGAAGCTTTTCTTTTATTGCAAATACACCTTTTGTTGTAATTGATGTAATTTGTGGTGTTTTTTTCTTTTGGGTATAGAGAATGATGTTTTAATTCTTTTTGTAACTCCTTTTTAATGAGGATTTCTTTGTAATGTTTTTAATGTTGATGTAGAATTTGTGGTGTTTATTGTCCCATGCTTTATTTCTTATGTGTTTTCCTGGTTTTTGATAGGATTCAAGAATTATTCTGGATTGCAAAATCAATGTTTTTTTGGAATCCTAATATGGTGGGGAGACCACTATGGTATGAAATCGTGATGAATCCAAATTCCAGGTGTTCTTGATAGAGTACTTTCATATTTCCACTCTGCCCAACCCTGGTTATAGTTGTTAGTTGACTTGAATAGTGGGTCATGTAATGAATTCTTGCAGAGATCCCAATCAGTGCACGACTAGTTCTTTCGATGGTTTCTATGTTAGGGGTCGAGGTGTTCCTTGTTAGGTTATATTTAGAATAGAGTGAGTCTTCTTTGTCATCCCTTTGTTGTTTTTTGAACTCTTTGGTCTTGTGTAATGTCTTCCTTGGATGTTTTATTTCTTTGGAGGAATGTCTCGTAGTTTCTTTTTGGGAATCTGTAGTTCCGGGCTCTGAATGAAAGCAAGTGTTGGTTCTTTGTTCTTTGAGTTTCTAGGTTTTGTTGTGGTTTTTAGTTCATCATTTCTTTGGTTTTGATCAACCGAATCTATTGGGACTTTTTAGGGGTAGAAAGTGTCATGGTGTGGAGAATTGTCACACCCTAACTCGACACTTTATCATTATTTTATTTATTTTTGAATCCATTTTTGTAAATATTAAATTAATGAAATTAATTTTAATTTAAAACAAAATTAATTAAATAAAAATCAAAATGGAGTTGAAAAAAACATAATCTAATCCATCCTCCCCACACCCCCCCTCCCTTTACCTTGCGGCTGACCACCCCCCCCCCCCCCTTGTAGGAGCTCTCCGACACGCCACCTCCCCTCCATCGGTCGTTCATCCCCCAACTTCTTACAGAGAACCACCTCTTTCCTCCAGTCATGTGACGCAACCCCTCCTCCTATAACTCTCAGTTGTGCATGCTCCGCCCTACCAGCGAGCCTCCCTTCTCTATGGTTTCCACCTGATTTCTTAGGGTTTTGGCTCATCTCATCTAGGTAATGTGGTAGCTACCCTCTTCTTGTGTTTTTTAGAGTTTTTTCCTCTTCTCATGGAACCTATTGTCTCATAAGAACCCTAGGTCATGGGTTTACTGGTTTTGGTAATTTCTTCCATTTTTTTGGTGTGTGGTGGGTCTCCTGAGTCTTCCTTGTGTGAGTTTCAGCATCCACTGCTGAAGGCGAAGCGCTTCGGTCCATTCTGGTTCATCTGCCACCATTTGAGGTTGATTTCTTTTACCCTCATATTTTTTTAGTTAATTTTAATGTGTTCTAAATTTTATTTGGTTAGTGAGAAGTGTGATTTGGTGATGTTTTAACATGTTTACAGGTTAGAAATGAGTTTTTTCAAAATAAATTTCTATGTATTGTGCATATTTTATTGTAATGTTTCTTGAAAAGTGTTTTATGCCTTGTTTGAAAAGTGAAAATTATATTTACAAAGGTACTTGAGGAGTGTATTTGTTTTAAATGAGTTTTTATTGAATAATTGATTAGAATTGTAATATAGGCCTTGTTGTGTATTTTTATTTATGAATTGTAGATTGTTTAATCATAAAAAGGCATGTTTTGGAAATGATTTTGGTTTGTGTTTGGATTTATAAAAAGGAGATTTCTGGGGAATTGGTTGATAAAGTGTGTGTTTTTCTTGTGTTTATCAAATGGGAATTTATAAATTTTTTAAGTGATGGTAAAAACATTTAAAATGGGTTTTTTGTGTGAGTAAAATGGAAAGAATCGATTTTTATTGGCATTTAGGCCCTTTTGTGCACTTTTAGTATGAGTTGTGAATTCTTTAAATAATGGAAAGCTAGTTTTGGAAATGAACTTATTTTGTGTGTGGGTTCCCTATAGGTTAATTAAATTGTTCAATGTCTCCTTGAAGGGTTGTACACACATACATAGGTACGTATATCTATATATATATATATATATATCCTTCTTGCACATATTACCTCATGGTGTAGGGAATATGTGTATTGGATTAAGGGGTATATATATATATATAGGAGTGTATGTGTGCGAAATTGTGGGGAGATCTTCATCAAAGGCGTTGGGTGACGAATTTTTTGACTTGATCCGCTCCCATTTTGAGGTAGTCCTCCCTATGCACTGACCTTTAAATTTAAATAATTATTGATTTCTTACTTTTCGCACCTTTATTTAATGTTAGTTAGTAGCGTATAGTTTTTAGAATAATTTTTTATTGTGAAATTGAGTGATTCCACCTTTGTATGTAAATTGAATATATTTTTTTATTAAATGTGCATATCAAGTGCTCGGTGAAATTCCCCTTTAGCCTTTATAAAAGTGTGTTAGATTTAAAAGGGTGACTTGGGTTTCTTAAATGAGTGTTTAAGTGGATTTTAGTTTTGGAAGTGGCGTGTGTTACTTCTTTTGGAAATGATTTAGTGTTAAATGGTTACTTGAGGCTCATTTGGTAATTTTGTAAAATTAATTACTTTGAAAACCTTATTTGGGATGAACCTATTGCCTTGTTGGATGTTTATGGGAATAGGTGTTCCTCGGATGGGACTTCTCTTGTGTGTTGATGGTTGAAGGAAAGAGGGAGGAAATCCCTTGGAGTGATTAGGGGGTTATTTTATTGTGTGTGTGTTGATGGTGTAAGATGAAAATACATGTGTTGGATTGCTTGGTTGATATTTTTGACTCACCCCCTTTTCAGTCTAAACATGGGAACCTAGCATAGCGAGTGAATTTTTGGTGAACTATTGATGCACTAGTTTAGATTATGCATTGGATAGTGGGCCATAGCAGGAGATACTCTATTATTATTATTGTTATGGGATTGGGACCCTCGATCAGGTCAGGTAGGGTGACGGTTGGGCATTAGGGTGTTATGATTTTATTGAGTAGGCCATGTATTCGGGAAGAGTCACATGTATAGTACATTCTAGATTATTCACAAGCTCCTAGGTTTCACCCATGTCTATTGGCACAAATGTTTTAATGCATTGTTGGATAGATACTCTTGTGTGTTATTTCCCATTACCCTTGTTGTATGATTATTGAGCTTGCTTCTGGAATAGTTTAGACTATAGCTAAAATGATAAAGTGTTTTCTAATGGATATGGAAAAAGGTTTTAGATTTGTTTTATACTCACTCTCTCCTTTACAACTGAAATTTCATCCCTCATTTAAAATTTATATGGTTCCTTCTTGGGAAAGAATATGGTTTTGAATGGTAAAAAGGGAAATGGACCATGATTTTATTTAAAGGGAAAATGTGTGAAAAAACTTACTTTTATATGTTGTAGTTCAAACCTGAAATTGATGATTCTTTTGTTTAAAGGAAATTCATTTGAGAGTAGATTACTTGGGTACACCTACTGAGTTTTAATACTCAATCCTATACTTCATTCTTGTTTTTATTATTAGTTGTAGGTTTCAGTTTGATCTCGATCACCATGGGCGATGTTGAGTCTTGGGATTGAAGAGTGGCATATGGGGTTATGTAGAGTTTAGTGGTCATCAGGTCTAGTTAGTTTTGATTTTCATTTCTTGCTTAGTTTTTATGTTCAGTTTATTTATTTTTGGAGGATTTATTATTATTCTTCTACTTTTTTATTTATATTGGGAGAAATAAATTCCATCGTCGCTCTGTTGATGCCCTTGGCACTTATCGCCAGCCCGGGAGGATTGGGAACGCCTCTCAGGCCTTGTTGCAGGCTGACTCAGGTGACCGATTTGGGGTCGAACCGAATTGGTTTATGACATTTCTGGATTTAAGAAGTTTATTTTCTTAGCCATAATGTCTCTAAAGATAGAATCTCATTTGATCCTATAAATAAAAAGGTATTCATATAACATACTACACCAATGAACATTAATAAGGTATGTAGTTTCATTGGTATGGTAGGTTACTATCAGAGATTTATTTAGAATTTTTCCCAATTTTATAACCCATTAACTATGATTACATGTAAAGGGGTTAAGTTTGTTTGGATAAAGAAATGTAAAGAATGTTATGATGAACTAAATAGGACATTGGTCAATGCTCCGATTTTAACTCAGTCATCTGGAAATGATGGGTTTGTGATATATAGTGATTCATAGAAGAATGGATTTGGTTGTGTCCTAATTAGTATATATATAATTATTTCGTATACATTAGGGTAATTAAAGACTCGTGAACAGAACATTGCAACCAATGATCTTGAGTTAGAAACTATAGTATTTTCTTTGAATATATTGAGACATTGTCTATATAGTGAATGGTGGGAGATATACATGGATTATCAGAGCCTAAAATACATCATTTCATAGAAATAACTCAATATGAGACAGAGGTCGATGGATCAAGCTACTCAAGGATTATGATTACTCAATATAGTACTATCTAGTGAAATAAAATAAAGGAGAGGATGCATTGAGTAGGAAATATCATGGATTTTTTACCCAAATGAGGATTGTATGTTCATGGATATAGAGAATATGGATATGATAATTATTAAAGAAGGATAGACAAAAAAAATTCAAGTGATTGTGAACCCATATTTATTATAAAATATAAATAGTTATCAATGTGATGTTGAGAACTTTCAGAAGAAAATTAATCCTATGAATGATGGGAAATTAGTATATTTCTTTTGCGAAGATGGTGTTCTAAAATTTGTAAATATATTTTGTGTTCTATCTATACCTAAGATAAAAAAGGGATTTTTTGGATGATTCTCATAGTTTTAATTTCTCTATACACCCTGGTATCACAAGTTTTATAGGTATTTGAGGTAAAAAAATTCAATGGATAACATGAAGTGGGAAATTACAGACTATTTATCAAGATGCTTAGTTTTTCAATAGGTCAAGGCTGAGAGATAGCATCCTAGAGGATTCATGAAACCTCTTAATATTTTTATGTGGAAATGGGATGACATTAATATGTACTTTATCAAATGACTACCAAATACTCCTAAGAATAATGATTCAATATGGTTTATTGTTGACTACCTAACCCAATATGCACATTTTATCACTATCAGGTAAGATTTACCTTTTGAGTTCCTATCAAGGATCTATATTAATGAAGTTTTAATACTTCATGGTTCACCTATTTTGATCATTTATAATCATGATCCTCGTTTTATATCAAAATTCTTGAAGAGTCTTCAAAAGGCTCTTGATAATGGGCTTCATTTTAGCATTTTCTATTATCCTCAAACTAATAGATAGTCTGAAAGGACTATTCAAACAATGTAATACATGTTGAGGTCATTCTCACTTAACTTCAAGGTATGTGGGATTAGTATTTACCTTTAGTAGATTTTTTCTAAAACAATAGTTTCCATTCAAGTATTCAAAAAAAAAGGTAAAGACTAATCATTCTCATATTAATGCATATCAAAGTAGGAAAAAGAGTTATGATAAAAATCAGAGGAAGGATTCAGATTTACAATTGGGAGACCATGTTATATTGAGAGTATCATCAAGGAAGGGTGTCATAAGTTTTAGTAAAAAAGGGAAACTGAGACCCTGGTACATTGTAACCTTTTAAATCCTTGAAAGAACTAGAGTTATTTCTTAATATTTGAAAATGCCAAAAAGTCTCTCAAAATTAAATGATGTGTTAAATATATCATTGTTAAGGAAGAACATTCCAGTCCCAGCACATGTGTTCCACTCTTATGGAATAAAATTGGAACTTGTTCTATCTTACTATGAATAACCCATCTATATTATTGATACTATATAGAAATTATTTAGTAATTATAAGACTTTTATGGTAAAGGTACTTTTGAGAAATCATAAGATTTAGGAAGCAACGTAGGAACCAGAGGATGCTATAAAGAAGAACTACCCTAATCTGTTTAGAAGGTAATATCCATGAAATTTCAAGGATGAAATTTTTTATGTGGGAATAATGTAACATATTGAGACTTTATGATTTATTTTCATTTAAATAAAATAAATCTCTTTTATAGCTTGTGATGCATGCAACACCAAGTTTAAAAAAAATACTCTATTAAAATATTAGTTAAACATGACCATTATAACCCAGTGGTTAATTTGATGGGTATGAATAGTAATAACTAAATTTTTAAAATTATAAGTTTTATGCATGTATAAAATAATTTAAATGTATATCTAATGATTATAAATAAAATAAGAGTCATAATAATAAATGTTTTTTGAAAAACTATATTTTTTAAAAAGGTGATTTAGTCACATTTTGCGTACATAATATAAAATTAATATTTAAGACTTTTAGAATATTTGTTTGATAAAATTAACTTCATTTTTTAAATCATAACATTAGAATTATCTTATGTTGAGTTATTTTTCTTTTTCTGAAAAGTTTTATTTTTTGATGAATAGTAAAAAATACCAATTATTAATGAAAACCGCCTTTTCATTTAAATTATTTACAAAGTTAAATTATATTTTAAATTTTTTTTAAAGTAAAACTAGTTAAATTATATTATAATAAATAAAATTTAGTTTATTTTAATCAATGTAATATTTATTTTTGATATTAAAACCTTTTATACTTATGAGAATCTTCTCTTTGGAAACCTATTTTTTCATCACGTCTATAGGTAAAATTTTATATTGGATTTTGAGACTTATATGAATTGAATTTGGAAATTTTTATTAAAAATTTTGAATCATAATAATTTATATTATCTAACAAGTTTAACTTAATTTTTTTCCATTATAAATAGTAAAATTAGTAAAAATTAATTATCACGGTTAAGGTAAAAATTGATTTATTGAGTGTCAAACTAAAAATATAAGGGTTAGAATGACCTGAAAACTTATCCAAAACCAATTTTATGGATATATATAAACTTCATCACCTCTAAGGTTTGATATTGACCCATTTTTTAAGCTTGTTTCATGAGATATACATGGGTGTAATTGATTTTTTTTTTCTAAAATTCCATGTGTGTTCTCTCCCCCTCTTATAAAATGCCAGCCCCTCTCCTCCCCTCTTCACACTTCCAATGTCATTTGTTTTAGAAAATATCTACCCAAATAAATTAATTAATACCATAAAAACATCATATATACATTTTTTTATCATAAATCCATCCTAGGAAATCTTTTGGTTTAATCATAAAGAGGTCGTCCGAAGAAGAAGTAACGTTCTTAAACAATCATTTTTATTTTACTTATTCTTACACCTATTTAAAATATTATTAAATCATGATAGTATAATAAAACCAGTGTATAACATATACTAGTATATTATTATGTTAATTTAATAACCTATATTCATCTCTACTTCTATAAAATGATAAATGAAATCGTCGATTGTGTGTACAGAGGACTACTGCCTCATGAACTGATGGAACTTATTTTCCATTAATGCTTCTCATGTTTAGATATAGTATTGGGTTTAATATATATATATAATATTTATTATATAATTATAATTATATAATTATAATATGACATATACCTTCTTACTTTCCATTCTGTTTAAAATATGATAACACTCCTCATTTGTATGGTAGACTACCGCCTCACGAAGCAATGTGATTAGTTTTTCACTTACTATTTATATGAAAGGTAATAAGGATAAATTTAATGAATATATTAGATGTATATGAAATTATATAAATTCTTTAAAATTAATATATCATACACTTCCTTAACCTTTCACTTGTTATGGGAATGATATAGTCGCTCGTGTGTATGTATGACCTACCATCTCCATGAAGTTCTACGATTAATTTTTCATTCACATAATTTATGAATGATTTTAATAATTTATATAAATTTTAAATATATTATATATATATATATAACATTATTATCATTATGGATATTATTTATTTATATCATATGTACAAGAACCATAACTTTCATGACAAAATACAGATGAGAAAACGAGGCAATTAACACCTGAACTAATGAAAATAATGAAATATTATTAACAAACGGGTGGTAAAATGTTAAAATAGGATCATATATGATATTATAAATATGAGTATAGTACTTTTATAAATTAATAAATTGATTAAATTCACTATACATTAGGTTAATGAATGTTTATCTACGGTAAATTTTGAGGTAAGGGATTTTGTCTCAATTTCCATTTCATTGAGACATATTTATTGATATGCACCTATTCACATTTATATGGTGTATATACTTACACTTTGATGTATTTAACATTAATAAACATTTATTTATGATTATTAATTTTTATTTTGAAGTTTATTATTCAAGATTATACAATTTAAAAGTTACCAATGAGGTAAAAAATTATTTTTCAATCTCATTTTCTTTTGTGATTTTTCACTTTCTCTTGAAACAATCACTTTCTTATGGTCATTTTTTATTTTAAATTACATTTATATTAAATATAAATAATATTATATGATCGATATTATTATTTCTATAACCATATTCTATTTTTATATATTTTTTTAATTTCAATGTTATTTGATTAATTGGGGGAAAATTGATAAATTTATATCCATTACTCAATACAGGTATTTGATGATAAGGAATACTTATTCTTGAATTAAATAAATTATTTGATATATTAGGAATTATTTGGAAATTTATTTATGGGTGGGTCCCCATAATATATATCCCTTTGATTCATATATGGGTCTCCTGAGAAAATTATTTGGCCAAATCATATGGGTATTTACCCATAGTTTTAAACTATCTAGTGAAAGGTTTTTATAGCAGAGGTATCATAATTCTTGAGATCATGTCATCCAATAATTAAGAATTTCCTTTATTGATAATTCAGTTATTATTATTATCCACTATATTTTCACATTGATAATATCTATGGATTCATTTCATTCTTAGTTTATTGATTAAATGGCATGTGTGTTCAGTTAGTTACCTTGACATATTGATTATGACTAAATTCATACTCAAGTTATTGATTAAATGGAAAGTGTTTTCATTTATTTACCTTTAGATATTTAATATTCTTTGTTTACTCATGATATCTTATACTTTATGTAACCCTTACTAATATTTTGATCTCACCCTTATTTTTTTCCTTTCCCCGGGTTATAAAGAAGAATCCTTTAAATGAGTTTCAAGTATGTTGAGTATTTTCTTTTGTTATGTTTTATTTTACTTTACCAATGTGAAATAGGTATCATGTATGTATATGGTTCTCCAGAACTACTAAATTGGTCATTCCATTGTGATTTTACCCTTTATATCTATGTTAATGTAATAATTTAGGCATCGGCTCCGAGCTACTAGGGTCAGGGTCATTACAACCTTGTACATAGATATAATTGATCATTAGATTTTTTCACAACTTTATATATGGAAATAATCTCATTTATATTTGTTCACAATTTTTTGATTTCCTATACCTCTTTTTAGGCTATAATATAATGAATTTTTTCCATGGTTTATGATTACTATAACATGTTTCCAAACCATGGTATATGTTTTATGCTCCCACTATGATTATTTTAAGATCCTATGACCACAATCCATGATAAATGATTTTATATAATTTATTATGATTATATATTATGATTATATGGTATTTTAATCATATTTTATACAATGATTCATTCCAATGATGTAAGAATTTATTAATTATTGATATGTTTTCCTATACTAAGCATTTTATCTCACGCATTATTTTATTTTAGAATTCCTAAAGAAATTATATGATGTAAAATAAGTAGAGGAATGTTTTATATAGAGATATTTGTGGGAGATATTGAAGAAATAATGTGTAATAAGATGTTTATATTTATAATATTGAAAGTCACAAAACCTTTGAGTTATGGTATTATGATATTATATGTAAAATTTAATGTTTAAATCAGGAAAATGATGTTAAATTATATACATGTATATCTTGGGTCACCTAAATTAGTATGAGAGTTGGTTTTAGTTATTTTTTTAGGATTATGATATTAATAGTTATATAATGAAACTTAAAAACCTGTGCTGAAGTAAAAGTGGTATAGGATGAACCTAAAATGTCATAGGTTGAAATGAAGGATGAATAATTTTTTAAATATAATGATTTATTTCTATTATCAAATTATTTATTACTCTTGTTGTTATTTCATAATATTCGCACTAAACTTTTTTTCTATTTAATGGTTATAACTAAGAGGAAACAAGTACATAATGAATCTAATATAATTTGAAATTATTGTCCTAATGTGAAACTAAATATGATGAGAGAAAGTGTGAAAAATATTATTTTTATTACTAACCAACTATCTCGAGTTATTCTTAACTACTTAAACCTATTTTAATTTCCAAAAACAATGAATAAGAGTAAAATGGTGATTCAGGGGTGCTAATGAGATAAATACCATATAGGTTAAAAGATTAAATTTCCTACATGTCAAAAATGTGGAAAGAAGCGCCCAATAAAGTGTCTCAAAATAAAAGGATGATGTTTTATTAGGGGTAAACTAGGGCATTGAGTGGATAACTGTTGCATAAAAATGAATAATTTGGTTGACATGATGGAGGAAAATTATAAGGCCCCGACCTTAAACCTTACTTAATCTTGAGTTATTACAAGATTACACATTCAGGATCTTTTCGGGTTTAGAGTTTTAGAGAATTAGATCATAAAACTTGCATTACATTCCATATATAAACAAAGTGGTTACATAAAGATAGTATTCTTCTTTCCCATCAATGGAAACATATTTATAATAAAACATGGATTCTTTCTTGACACTTCCTTGACACTATCATCATATCATGTACCTTTCCCTTGACCTGTGAAAAACATTTCAAAAAAAAACTTGGGATGAGCATAAAAAGATCAGTAAGGGATATAAAAATATGGAAAGGAAACATGGGTATATATATACATAATAATGAAATCATACTTTACCCATAAAATATAAGCACTTTAACATACATCATCAAATCATGAATAAATCATAGAAATCATAAGACATAAAGGTAACTTGAGGCATTCATAACATTCTTACGTAGGGAGTAACCCTCTTGGTTACGTTTGGAATACCCATCACAGTATATTCCCTAAATCTCTTCAAAGAAACCTTAATGTTTCACTCCTTCCCGTTACCCAATGCATTGGAGAGCTATATCGGGCTCACCCGCCCTTAGTCTATCACGGAACCACCCATCTTCATAATAATGCCCAAGAACCTCAACATAATCGTATCACATAAAACATGCATAAAGGAAACATAACATTTACACCTTTCAATCACAAGATATCAATACAAAACATTGATATAAAAATATTATGAAAACCATTTTCAATACCAAAATAAAAGAAAAGTAAAACATGGTATTTATTTTTCTTTTAAAAAAAGGTATGGCTTGTAGAGGAAGCCGAAACTCAAATAATGGTCACGGCGGCGGAGAAGTCGTTGTCGCCGCATACGTACGACAAAAACATTCCCTTTTGTCGTTTAGTAAACTCTTCATATAAAAAAAATATTCCTTTTGAATAAACGTAAAAGTCAAAGGGGTTTATACACCGTATAAAACAAGGTTGTGTATAAAACAAAATATGCCTCAATGAAAGGAGATTGAGACGATGTCCCATACCTCGGGTCCGACTCGACTCGGTCGTTCTTTAATATCCTGAATAATAAACTTGAGTTAATTTCTACTTGTTTAAGAACCTTTTTCAAGTTCATTATTCCTTTTATATCAATTATTGTCATGTCTTGAACACTATGTAATTATTTAAGTTAATAACGTTCGTTTTAATGATCATTGGTACTTGAGTAAAAAATAAACCATTTATAATTACAAGTTGTTCATGTATCCATTATATCCAGAATGGTATTCATGATGTAGATATCATATATGTCATATATATCCATTACATTCATGCATTTATAATATTACATAATCATTTAGAGGTAAGAAATGAAATGCACCGTTCATGGAGACGGTAAGCCGTACGTACGCATGAACGCTACTTTCATTTCTATTTCGTATTTTATAGAATGGAATCATAATGATATAAAGGTATATTATAATTCCATTATAATATCATATGTAATATAATAGTTCCATCCTTTATACGTCCCACATATGGTATTTAACGAATCAAATCACTTTGAGGGGGCGGTAGTCTGCACTTCCTTAAATGAAGATATTGCGTTTACCCATAATGGAAACCATAAAGGTATGCCCAAAATGAAAAATAAAGAATATTAAGGAAAACATAAACATATTATATATCATATATAATTATAGTGACATCTTAATGGCCACCTTTGAAGGTGTTAAAAGAATGTTGAACAATCATCGTTTCGGGAGGCATAAATTCACCATCCACGGAAACAATATGTCCATTAACCATTAGATGTAGCTGTGTGTAAGTGTAGATCGAATCCTTCTTATAAAAAAATCGTAGTATATTGAGGATACTGGAGTTTTTACAAAAGAAAAGAATAAAAAGAGTTTATGGGGTTGGAGAAGCAAAATAAAATAAAAGGACTCAAAAGAAGACATTACCTTAAAATCGGGTAACTCCCTTTGGTTTGAGCTCAAAGGCTTCCTTGGGGAGACTTCTGCCCAAAGTGAGGCTTAAAAGAGTAAGAGAGGAAAGTGGAGAGACAAAATGGGCAGGGTTTGCCCGAGCCAAAGGCTTTGGGAGTGTGGGTAAGGAGGTAGAGGTGGGGGCCTTTTATAAGAGGAGAGGAGGGGCACTCTTGGAAAGTAAAGAAAATTCACTTTATTTTAAAATGGAATTCGGATTTAAGAGGTCCCACATTGATATAATTCGAGTCTAAGGTGATAAGGGTTAGAAATATACTCATCCAATAGGTTTTGGACATGTTTAGGTCTTAGATTTTACATTATCTTTCCATTTTATTTAAATCCTTTATTAATGAGGTAATCGCTGCATCATCATGATGTCATAAATAATTTAATTTATTTAAAGTCTAAAAATTATAAAAAAAATACTATGATGTAGGAAATCTTTTTATATTTCCAATGACTATTTATAATCAAATATCTGACTTGTTTAACCCTATGTAAAAAATGTTTTAGTAAAACATCTCTTGTTTGTGTCATTTTTACTTTAACATTAAATAAAAAGTTATTTATGTCATTTCCCAACCAAAGTGGCTCCATGGGGTCCCCAAGTTGACCCATGGATTTTCTTGGTCGGCCATGACACATAAAATGAGGGTAGGACATGTGTCAAGCTCATCTCATATTATTAAAACATTATTTTTACCTTAAACTACACTAATTACCACTAATCGTGATTAAGAACTTAAAAGTTATTATTCACCAAAAAATTATTTTAATCTCATTGAACCACATTTTAATTCTTAATAAAAACCATGTATGTCGGATTTTTGAAAATAAAATCACAGAAGTGGGAAAGTTTCATTTAATCGAAAAATCAGTTTTTATAAGTACCACTTAGTGGTTTCACTATTCATCAAAAATTGAAGTTTTTCAGAAAAATACCAAAACATCACCCTAAGATATATTTAATATTCCAAATTCAAAAATTAAGTCCATTTTAAAAAATTCAAAACATATAAGTCACATTAATTAATTTAATAATTAATTCCCACTATCAGAGAAAATAGCGTGTTTTTATGAAACAATAAGTATCAAAAGATTGACACTAGTTTAAGTCCGATTTCAAAGTGAAATTAATTCTAATGACCACCATTGGATTAAATGGTAAAAATATATTCAGATTACACTTTAAGACCAATTCAAAAGATAATCTAACCATATAAATAAAGTATATTAAAAAGCAGTTTTGATGTAAAATGCAGTATTTTTCACTATTCATTAAAAATGAACATTGTCAGAAAAATACCAAAAATTTATCCAATGTAAATTTCAATGTCCCAATCATAATAAATATGTTTATTTTGACAAATATATATTATAAAATTTTCAAAAGTTTTATTTAAAAAGGGTTTTCCATCAAAAGGCAGTAAAACAATCTTTTAAGAATATTAGTGTATTCCATGCTTAAGATTGTATTTATTTTCATTTTAGGCCTCTAAAACACTATATAATTCATTAATAGGCATAGATAAAATATCTATTATTTATTACTTACTTGGGATGTTACATCCTTCCCCCCTTTAGAAAATTGTGTCCCCGCAATTTATTTACTTATCGAATAAATGGGGGTACTTATCTCTCATTTCATTTTCAGATTCCCATGTTGCCTCTTCCATCATGTGGTTTTTCCACAAAACCTTTACCTGATTAATCATCTTATTCTGTAACACTTGCTCCCTGTGGTCAAGAATCCGGACTGTTTGTTCCTCATAAGATAGATTCTCTTTCAGCTGAACTACCTCTGGACTCAAAACATGAGATGGATCTGGCATATACTTTCTCAACATCGAAACATCAAAAAACATTGTGTAACTGAGATAAACTCGGAGGTAAAGCCACTTGGTAAGAAACTGATCCAACTTTCTCCAGAATTTCATATGGTCCAATGACCTTGGACTCAGCTTTCCTTTCTTACCAAATCGCATCACACTTTTCCATGGTGATACTTTGAGAAAAACATGATCACCTACCTCAAAAGAGAGATCCTTCCTCCTATTGTCTGCATAACTCTTCTTCCTGCTCTGAGCTGTTCGGATGTGTTTCTAAATTAGCTGAACTTTTTCTGCCATCTCTTCTACCAATTCTGGTCCCATCAACTTCCTTTCACCCACTTCATCCCAGAAAGATGGAGTTCGACACCGCTTCCCATATAATGCCTCAAATGGTGCCATATGTATACTGGAATGAAAACTGTTATTATATGAAAATTCAACCAAAGAAAGATGTTGGTCCCAACTTCCCTGATAATCCATCGAACAAGCTCATAGAATGTCCTCCAAGGTCTGAATTTTTCATTTTGACTGCCCATCTGATTGCGGATGAAAAGCTGTACTAAAATTTAATTCAGTACCCAACGACTTCTGAAGGCCCTTCCAAAAAGTTAGAAGTAAACCTGGGATCACGATCGGATACAATGGAGAGAGGAACTCCATGTAACCTAACTATCTCTTTAAGATACAAATGGGAAAGTTGATCTAGAGAGAATGTATCTCGTATAGCAAGGAAATGAGCAGATTTAGTCAAGCGATCAACAATAACCCAGATTGCATTATTACCTCGAGATGTCTTCGGTAATCCCACAATAAAGTCCATGGATATATTCTCCCATTTCCACTCTGGCACTGGTAAAGGCTGAATCATCCCTTTCGGTAACTTCTTCTCTTCTTTAACCTGTTGACAAGTCAAACACTTCACAGTAAAATCAGAAATATCTCTTTTCATTCCATCCCACCAGTAATACTCCTGCAGATCTCTGTACATCTTAGTACTACCAGGATGAACTGAAAACGGAGAACTATGAGCTTCACATAACAACTCTCTCTTCAACTGTGAATCACAAGGCACACACAATCTCTTCCCAAATCTCAAAAAACAATCATTATCAATGTTGAATTCAGGCAACTTACCCTTCTGAACCATCTCTACCTTTTTCTGCAACTCACTGTCTTGCCTCTGTGCTTTCTTAATTCTGTCTGATAGAGATGATCTCACTGATACCTGAAACAAAACAGAAGAACATCCTGCACCAACAACTTCTATGCCAAAGTTCATCAAATCCTTAACCAAAGGATCACGTTCCAAACACAACATTTCTAATGAATCAATACTTTTTCAACTTAAAGCATCAGCCACTTTATTTGCTTTTCCTGGATGGTAATGAATTGTACAATCATAATCCTTGATTAATTATAGTCATCTCCTTTGTCTCATGTTCAACTCTTTCTGAGTGAATATATACTTTAAACTTTTGTGATCGGTATATATTTCACACTTTACTCCATAAAAATGATGCCTCCAAATTTTTAAAGCAAAAACAACAGCAGCTAATTCCAAATCATGTGTAGGGTAATTTACCTCATGAGTTTTCAACTGTCGTGAAGCATAAGCAATTACCTGATCATTCTGCATTAGGACGCAACCAATCCCTTTCAATGAATCATCACTGTATATAACAAACTCACCATTCCTGGAAGGTAGTGCCAAAACTGGAGCATTCACCAATCTTCTTTTCAGTTCCTGAAAACAATCATCACATTCTTTTGTCCAGATAAACTTAACACCCTTCCGAGTTAGCTTAGTCATTGGACTAGATAACCGTGAAAATTTTCTAACAAACCTTCGGTAATAGCCTGCCAAACCAAGGAAACTACGAATCTCTGTTACATTTGTGGGTCTTGGCTATTCTTCAATAACCTTTGTTTTTTCAGGATCAACAATTATCCCATCTTTAGAAACAATATGACCAAGGAAAGAAATTTGTTGCAACCAAAACTCACACTTGCTGAATTTCCCATACAATTTCTTTTCTTTCAAGGTTTGAAAATGACCCTTAAATGTCTTTCATGTTCTTCTTTACTTTTAGAAAACACCAAAATATCATCAATGAAAACCACCACAAACTTATCCAAGAACTCATGGAAAATTCTATTCATTAAGTCCATGAATACAGCTGGTGCATTGGTTAGCCCAAAAGGCATTACTACAAATTCATAATGGCCATATCTTGTATGAAATGCAGTCTTCGGAACATCTTCTTCCTTTACCTTCAGCTGATGGTACCCCGATCTCAGGTCAATCTTTGAAAAATACTGAGCTCCCTGGAGCTGATCAAACAAATCATCGATATGAGGCAAAGGATATTTGTTCTTAACAGTGATATTATTCAAGGATCTATAATCAATGCATAGTCTCATAGAACCATCTTTCTTTTTAAAAAATAAAATAGGTTCACCCCATGGTGATGTGCTAGGTCAAATGAAACCTTTCTCTAATAAATCTTGATATTGCTCCTTCAACTCTAAAAGTTCAATTTGAGCCATTCGATAAGGGGGTTTTGAAATTGGCTTAGCATCAGGAACTAAGTCAACAGTAAACTCAACTTCCCGATCTGGTATTATTCTAGGAAACTCATCAGGAAAAACATCAGGATACTCATTTACCACTGGCACATCATTAATCTGAACAGTTCCTTTATTTTCAACGATGTGTGCAAGGTAACATTCATTTCTATCTTTTATAAGTTTCTCGACCTCTTCATATGTTATCAAAAGTAAGGGTTCATTCTTGTAAACAAACTGAAAGTCTTTCTGAAAAGAAACTTCTTTAGCTCTACAGTCAATCTTATCATGGTAAATAGAGAGCCAATCCATACCCAGGATAACATCAAACTCTACTAGAGGTAGAATAATAAGGTTTTCAAGTAGGTTCTTTCCACAGATAAGGATAGGAAGATTCTTATAAATTCTTTTTGCCTCAACATTTCCCCCAGGTGTCTTTACCACAAGTTCAGGAGTCATTTCTTGAGATGGTATTCCCATTTTACTAGAAAAGTTTTCAGAGATGAAAGAATGTGTAGACCCCGAATCAAACAACACACTGGCATAATCTGAAAAAACAAACAAAGTACCTGATACAACTTCATTTGACGGCCCGACATCTGCTGAAGTAGTTGCAAAGGATTTCACCACCCCTTTCTGCTTTTAGTCTAACTGCTTCCCATCACTCAAGCTCTTTATCGAACACTCGTTTTCATAGTGACCCATCTCATTGCACTTATAACATTTCACTAACTGTAAATCAAATTTGGTCTTACCATCACCCTGATCTTTTTCAGTGCAATCATGAGCCTTATGTCCCATCTTACCACATCGGTAGCACTTTCCAGAATTCAGAAGACATTCCCCATCATGCCTTTTGCCACATTTATCACAAACTAGAAACTTAGATTTCTTACCATCAGACTTTTTTGAAGAATTCTTACCTTTCTCCTTCCACCTCGGTCTCTTCTTCTATTGGTTGTTATAGAACACTTGATCATCGTCAAACTCCATTTCCACCTTCTCAGCACATCGAACAAGCTTTTCATAACTTTTAAACTCACGAGAAGCTAATGCCCTTCGATATTTTGGCTTTAATCCTGAGTAAAAACGATTGATTTTACTATCAAGGTCTCGGATAAAATTTGGAGCATACCTTGCCATTCGAGTGAACCTTTCTTTATAGGTATCCACTGAGTCTTCCTCTTGCCTCAATTCCAAGAATTGCCTTTCCATCCTAAGTCGAACAGCCTTAGGAAAATACTTCTCAAGAAACATACCTTTGAATTCATCCCAGTCAAGAGCATCAATCTCATCGGCGTCCCTGATATTTTTAACCATAGACCACCACTGATCTGCCTCACCCTCCAAACAGTAAATAGCAAGACTAACATTTTGATTGTATGAACACCCCATGACATCGAAAATCTTCTCAAGTTCTTTAATCCACCCTTCAGCTAACACAGGGTTAGATGATCCTCTGAATGATAGGGGGTGTTGCCTCATGAAATGTTCCACCACTGACATGTTCCTCTGCGGTTGATCTATCTGATCTCATGCATGGATACCACCACCATTTATCGCTTGAGTCAACTGCGCCATTACTGCAACAAACTGTTCAATTCCAATTCTGACCACCTCAGGATGCTGATTCGGAAGGTTATTTCCTTCTGCATGGCTTCCTAGCACTGCTTCCATGTTTCCTCTGTGGAAAACCATTCTGAACAAACATGTCTTAGATGAAGCAACATGGTAATCTTCAAATACTATATCACTTCAATTTGACCATAAAAAAAATATTTTCAGATAATCATTTAATATAATTCTAACTCCTAAAGTTATCTAAACCGACCTCTGATACCAACTATAAGGCCCCGACCTTAAACCTTACTTAATCTTGAGTTATTACAAGATTACACATTGAGGATCTTTTCGGGTTTAGAGTTTTAGAGAATTAGATCATAAAACTTGAATTACATTCCACATATAAACAAAGTGGTTACATAAAGATAGTATTCTTCTTTCCCATCAATGGAAACATATTTAAAATAAAACATGGATTCTTTCTTGACACTTCCTTGACACTATCATCATATCATGTACCTTTCCCTTGACCTGTGAAAAACATTTCAAAAAAAACTTGGGATGAGCATAAAAAGCTCAGTAAGGGATATAAAAATATGGAAAGGAAACATGGGTACATATATACATAAGAATGAAATCATACTTTACCCATAAAACATAATCACTTTAACATACCTCATCAAATCATGAATAAATCATAGAAATCATAAGACATAAAGGTAACTTGAGGCATTCATAACATTCTTACGTAGGGAGTAACCCTCTTGGTTACGTTTGGAATACCCATCATAGTATATTCCCTAAATCTCTTCAGAGAAACCTTAACGTTTCACTCCTTCGCGTTACCCAATGCATTGGAGAGCTATATCGGGCTCACCCGCCCTTAGTCTATCACAGAACCACTCGTCTTCATAATAATGCCCAAGAACCTCAACATAATCGTATCACATAAAACATGCATAAAGGAAACATAACATTTCCAACCTTCAATCACAAGATATCAATACAACACATTGATATAAAAATATTATGAAAACCATTTTCAATACCAAAATAAAAGAAATGTAAAACATGGTATTTATTTTTCTTTTAAAAAAAGGTATGGCTTGTAGAGGAAGCCGAAACTCAAATAATGGTCACGGCGGCGGAGAAGTCATTGTCACTGCATACGTACGACAAAAACATTCCCTTTTGTCATTTAGTAAATTCTTAGTATAAAAAAAATATTACTTTTGAATAAACATAAAATTCAAAGGGGTTTATACACCGTATAAAAGAAGGTTGTGTATAAAACAAAATATGCCTCAATGAAAGGAGATTGAGATGAAGTCTCATACCTCGGGTCCGACTTGACTCGGTCGTTCTTTAATCTCATGAATAATAAACTTGAGTTAATTTATACTTGTTTAAGAACCTTTTTCAAGTTCATTATTCCTTTTATATCACTTATTTCCATGTCATGAACACTATGTAATTATTTAAGTTAATAACGTTCGTTTTAACGATCATTGGTACTTGAGTAAAAAATAAACCCTTTATAATTACAAGTTGTTCATGTATCAATTATATCCAGAATGGTATTAATGATGTAGATATCATATATTTCATATATATCCAGTACATGCATGCATTTATAATATTACATAATCATTTAAAGGTAAGAAATGAAATGCACCGTTCATGGAGACGGTAAGTTGTACGTACGCATGAACGCTACTTTCATTTCTATTTCGTATTTTATAGAATGGAATCATAATGATATAAAGGTATATTATAATTTCAGTATAATATCATATATAATATCATAGTTCCATCCTTTATACGTCCCACATATGGTATTTAACGAATCAAATCACTTTGAGGGGGCGGTAGTCCGCACTTCCTTAAATGAAGATATCGCATTTACCCATAATGGAAACCATAAAGGTATGCCAAAAATGAAAAATACATAAGCTTAAGGAAAACATAAACATATTATATATCATATATAATTATAGTGACATCTTAATGGCCACCTTTGAATGTGTTAAAAGAATGTTGAACAATCATCGTTTCAGGAGGCATAAATTCACCATCCACGGAAACAGTATGTCCATTAACCATTAGATGTAGCTGTGTGTAAGTTTAGCTCGAATACTTATTATAAAAACATCCTAGTATATTTAGGATACTGTATTTGTTACAAAAGAAAAGAATAAAAAGAGTTTAGGGGGTTGGAGAAGCAAAATAAAACAAAAGGACTCAAAAGAAGACATTACCTTAAAATCGGGTAACTCCCTTTGGTTTGAGCTCAAAGGCTTCCTTGGGAAGACTTATGCCCAAAGTGAGGCTTCAAGGAGTAATAGAGGAAAGTGTATAGACAAAATGGGCAGGTTTTGTCCGAGACAAAGGCTTTGGGAGTGTGGGTAAGGAGGTAGAGGTGGGGGCCTTTTATAAGAGGAGAGGAGGGGCACTCTTGGAAAGTAAAGAAAATTCACTTTATTTTAAAATGGAATTCAGATTTAAGAGGTCCCACATTGATATAATTCGAGGCTAAGGTGATAAGGGTTCGAAATACACTCATCCAATAGGTTTTGGACATGTTTAGGTCTTAGATTTTACATTATCTTTCCATTTTATTTAAATCCTTTATTAATGAGGTAATCGCTGCATCATCATGATGTCATAAATAATTTAATTTATTTAAAGTCTAAAAATTATAAAAAAATACTATGATTTAGGAAATCTTTTTATCTTTCCAATTACTATTTATAATAAAAAATCTGAATTGTATAACCCCATGTAAAAATTGTTTTAGTAAAACATCTCTTGTTTGTATCATTTTTACTTTAACATTAAATAAAAAGTTATTTATGTCATTTCCCAACCAAAGTGGCTCCATGGGGTCCCCAAGTTGACCCATGGATTTTATTGGTCGTCCATGACACATCCAATGAGGGTAGGACATCTTTCAAGCTCATCTCATATTATTAAAACATTATTTTTACCTTAAACTACACTAATTACCACTAATCGCGATTAAGAACTTAAAAGTTACTATTCACCAAAAAATTATTTTAATCTCATTGAACCACATTTTACTTCTTAATGACAACCATGTATGTCGGATTTTTGAAAATCAAATCACAAAAGTGGCAAATTTTCATTTAAACAAAAAATCAGTTTTTATAAGTACCACTTAGTGGTTTCACTATTCATCAAAAATTGAAGTTTTTCAGAAAAATACCAAAACATCACCCTAAGCTATATTTGATATTCCTAATTCAAAAATGAATTCCATTTTACAAAATTCAAAACATATAAGTCACATTAATTAATTTAATAATTAATTCCCGCTGTCAGAGCAAATACCGTGTTTTTATGAAACAATAAGTATCAAAAGATTGACACTAGTTTAAGTCCGATTTCAAAGTGAAATTAATTATAATGACCACCATTGGATTAAATGGTAAAAATATATTCAGATTACACTTTAAGACCAATTCAAAAGATAATCTAACCATATAAATAAAGTAGATTAAAAATCAGTTTTGATGTAAAATGCAGTATTTTCACTATTCATTAAAAATGAACATTGTCAGAAAAATACCAAAAATTTATCCAATATAAATTTCAATGTCCCAATCATAATAAATATGTTTATTTTGACAAATATAGATTATAAAATTGTCAAAAGTTTGATTTAAAAAGGGTTTTCCATCAAAAGGCAGTAAAACAATCTTTTAAGAATATTAGTGTATTCCATGCTTAAGATTGTATTTATTTTCATTTTAAGCCTCTAAAACACTATCTAATTCATTAATAGGCATAGATAAAATATCTATTATTTATTACTTACTTGTGATGTTACAAAAATAATGTTCCTCATAAGGTAATACCATAAATTCAATATTTTAATGAAATTATTTTGGAAATTATTAAAATCAATTCCCCAATATAATGTATAAAAAGGATAATAGAAATCAGGAACCTCTAAATACAAGGGATAAAAGGAAGTATTATGAAATAACAATTGCTGAAGAAGGTAATGAAAATGAATGGTAAAATATATGCCCACCATCCATTAAAGTATTTAAGATGTCATATTTGATTCATATTATACCAACACAATTATATTTATAATGAAATCTAGGAACATAAAATCAACACCGTAAGGATTTAATATTGAGTTATCGAGGAAAAATACTATTGGTGCAATGATTTCATCACACGTCTACAACTCTTATTTGATATGTGTTTTTTGGAATTTGTTTCCTAGAAATCTTATTATTATCCATTTAATAGCATCTGATATGATTTCAGTCATGGATTGTCTCATTCAAAATAAATCCCATATCAATTAACGGGATAGGGATATCATATTTCAAATCTCAAAATAAACCATGATCATTTATCCATGAAAAGTTGTATTTAAACTCTATATATTGATTACTTCCATTATATGGGACTTAATACCCACTCACTAGTAGTATTGTTTTAGAATGTTTGGGGAAAATGAGTTCTTAATCTCTTTCAATATAGTATGGTAGATGTCTCATTAAAATTTATATCTCAAGTGATGACTATGTAAAGAATACCCTAACCTATTTTCATTTATTAAATAATTTAAATTTTGAGGATGAAATTTATTTAATGTGGGGATAATGTAACATATCAAGTTTTAGGAAACAAATTCCCATAAACTATATGTCTTTCCTTTATAAAATTAGTTTCTAGTTTTTTATAAATAATGAAATCTGGATTAGAAATTTGTTATACAACATATATAAAAAACTATCAACACATTATTAAATAATAATAGAAAATTACAGCAAAATTACATTAAACCACCCATTTTATACATGGTATTATTATATATCATGGATTATTTCAACCATCAAAAGTGTATTAATTAAGAGGGGGAATAAATAAATAAAGAATAACATCATCACAATTAGAAATTTCCATGGATCGTATTTACCTTTGAAAATCACCATTAGTAAAAGAAAATCTACAATGAAAAATAAAATCATGAATTAGAAAAAAAAATATGAAAAATTATAAATTAAAACATTAGAAATGAGAAGTTTTCTTTGTGAAGTTGGGATGAAAGGAATTCAAAGGATGTAATTGGGGTTATAAAAGGAAATATTTTCATTAGAAATATGGTTTTTGGAAATATGTTCATTTGAAAAATAGTCATTGGATATACATTTATCCAATAGGTCACCTTCATATTTTTAAATATTATAAAGAAATTGAAATTAATATAATTCACAAATAATAAAATATGAAACAAAAATATAATATTTAATTGAAATATTTATTTTTAAAAATATTTTTATGCATTACATATTATTATTATTAATATTAAAATATGATATTAATTATTTATAAAATTAAAATAATTATTTTAATATCATTGAATTTATATCATTAAATTTTTAGGATATAAATAAATAATTTTAATGGTATTTGGTGAAGATTGTTTAAAAGTGAAATTTTTCAAAAGAAGTTTTTTTGAGTTGACTATCATTACATAAATAAAATTAATCATTGCTAAATGATTATTTTAAGTGAAATGTATTTATAATTTATATAAAAAAATTTAATTACCATTAATCTATATATTTTTACTTGGTAATGAATACGGATATTCATTTTATGCTAAATAATACATTTTTTCTAGAAATGGTTTTTTTATTAAGTTTTTTATATTAGAATTATTTTTATCACTTTGATTATTTTAATATTATAAAATAAACATCATTTTAGGTTCAAAAAAATAAAAATTAAGTTAGGATGAATTATTGATATTTTTCTAAAAAAATTAAGTGAATAATGAAAATATTGTTTTTCCAAATATCATAATCTTTTGATATAAATATACTATAATCATGACCTAAAAATATATGAAACATTTTTATAAACTAAAAAAATATTTAATTATTAAAATAATGAATTTTATTTTAATATGTTGAATTTAAAAATCTATACTTGTCTTTTTTGAACATAAGTTATGTTTAATTCTAATAAAAAAATTTGTCTTATTCCTTTAATTTTGTTTTCAAAAATATAAATTCAATTTTTTCTTAATTTGAAAGTAAAAATACTCGCCTTTATTTAATAATTATCCTATAAATTTCATGTGAAACAAAACTATACATGATTTTGGAGTAAATTCATTTTTATGCATAAAAGGGAAATTTTTCAAAAAACTATTTATTATTGTGTTAGGGTTAATATTATTAAAATTAATTTTCACCTCCACTATAAATTGAATCTTTTAAAATGGTTTTTATATTTATAATAATATTATTAAAAATATTTAATAAAGTACATTTTAGTTTAAGCATAAAAATAAGTTACCGAGGTAAAAAAATGTGTTATCACAGTAAAGGAAAATTATTGTAAAAAAGTTAAATTAAGGATAATATGCCTTAAATATATAAAAACATATCCCTTATTTTTTGGATAATAGTTAACTATATCAAGAATCATCCCCTCTCCATTATTTTTTACTTTTTTAGGTACTTTGTTTCGAAAGTGACACACCTTTAATATAATGTGAAAAGTATTTACTAAATTGGAATTTATCTCACATGTAAAATGATATTTCCTCCACCCATTTTGATTCATAGAAAAAAATAAAATAAATTTCAATAAACTTCAATATTTACTTCCCTAATAATCCTCTAGCATTTTATTATTCTTATAGTTTCATGAAGAATTCATATACCTCTCATTTCAAATAATCCTTTCAAGAAAAGATTCAAGTACTCGATATGAGTATTATCCACTACCTAACCTTTTCTTCTTTATCATTATCATACAACCTTATAAAAATTTATCCTAACCATACTAATATAATTATATCAGTAAAATTAGTGTACTAAAATTTCGTGATATTTATGGAACAACTAGGATATATCTCCCCCTAGTTCATTCGAAAAATTAAAATGTCATTCATGTTATGCACAAATTTTTGTCTCCATGAACTATATATTTTTTTTTCAATAACCAATTTAAATGGATGGTTATGAAATTATAAATATGTATTAATAATTATATTTATAACATTATTAATGTTTTGGAAATATAATTAATCCATTATAATGATAATATTAACAGTAAATGGTAATCATAAAATTTAACCGCTTATAATAAGAAAACATAGACACTTTATAATTAATAATGTAACATCCGATTACCCACTTTGAGGTATTTCTCTTCTTTATTTTTGTTTATCTTTTTATTTGGGTGTGTTTTGGGACTCATAAGGATGGAGATCATTTTCTGGGTAAAATAACCTAATGTTTAGGGATGTATATTTGATTCAATTAATGGAGTCTGAATATAAATGTGTTATAGGATTTGCAGTGTAACATCCCAGGTAAATAAAGGATAGGAAATTTTCATATTTATTAATATTTTTGAATAAAATATTAATATTACTTTAAAGGGGATGCTAGGCGTACCCAACACGCAACTACGAGTTTCTTTGAAATCTTACGTTGCACACTAATAATATAATAATATTATTTTAAATGGTAGTTAACGCCTAGACATTGTAATGGCGGGATTGAACAGAACTAACTAAAAAATGATTATATTTTTTTTCAAATATTTTTACTTTTATCCAATAAATTTTAGAGGCTTAAAATGCGAATGAATCCAATTTTAAGCGTAAATAATCTAATATTCTTTAAAAGGTCGATTAACTGCCTTTTGATGGAGAACCCTTTTTAAAATCCAATTTTTGAAAACTTTATATGTTATATTTGACATAATAAAATCATTTTTTAGAATCAAGACATCAAAATTTACTTTGTGTAAATTTTTGTTCTTTTTCCGATAAAGTTCATTTTTTTAATGAATCGTGAAAATGCTATATTTTAATTCAAAACCTCCTTTTAGTCTAATTTATTTATATGGTCAGATTATCTTTTTAATTGGTTTTAAAGTGTAATAAAAATATATTTTTACCATTTAATCCAATTTTAGTCATTTTAATTAATTTCACTTTGAAATTGGACATACACAAGTGTCAATCTTTTAATAGATATTGTTTCTTAAAAACACGCTATTTGTTTTGACAGCAGGAATTGATTATAAAATTAATTAATGAAACTTCTATGTTCTGAATTTGGTAAAATTGATATAATTTTTGAATATGGAATATCAATTATATCTTAGGGTGAATTTTTGGTATATTTCTGACAAATGTTCATTTTCAATGAATAGTGGAAAATACTGCATTTTAATTCAAAACTGACTTTTCATCCAAATTATTTATATAGTTAGATTGTCATTTTAATTGGTTTTAAGGTGTAATTTAATTATTTTTTTATCATTTAATACAATTTTTTTCATTGGATGTAATTTCACTTTTAAATTGGATGTAAAAACAAATCAATCTTTTGATAGATTTTACTTCTTAAAAACTCGTCTTTAGTTTTGACAAAGAGAATTATTTTAAATTAATTACTAAAATTTTTTTGTTTGTAATTGGATAAAATGTATTCCATATTTGGAATCAGAATTTCCAAATTGTGTAATTAATACTCTTGTTTTTTGACATTATGAATAGTTTCGACAGTAATTATCTTTAATTATCATGTTTAATTAGTAATCGGGTAGTTAAGGGTAATAAAATAATATCATAAAAATATAAATTGACCCCAAAATGTGTCCTTATGATACGGGTTGTGTCATGTCTGACCATGGGATGCCTTGTTCCAAACTTTGGTACCCCATGCAATCACTTTTGGGTGATAGTGACACTTTATCATTTTATTTTTAAAGAAAGGAGAATATCACAAAAGAATGTAACACCTAAGTAAAACAATTTTAGTTTTTTCTGTGTAAACGATCTCTTAGACTATAAATATTCATTGTAAATATAAAAATATTTCCTACATCATAGTATTTTTTTTATAATTTTTAGACATTAAATAAATTAATTTATTTATGACACCATGATGATGCAGTGATTATTTCATTAATGAATGATTTAAATAAAATGAGAAGATAAGGAAACATCTAAGACTTAAACCTGTAAAAAACCCATTGGATGAGTGGATTTAGAACCCTTATGACCTTATCCTTGAAATATATAATTTTGGGACCTTTAATATCCGAAAATCATTTTATAATAAAGTAACTTTTCAAGACTTTCCAAGAGTGCCCCTCCTCCCTCTTATAAAAGGCCCCCACCTATACCACCTTACCCACACCTCTCAAGCCTTTGGCTCGACCAAAATCTGCTCATTTTATCTCTCCAAATTCTTCTCCTCATCTTAGAATCCTTAACTTAGGTAGAATTCTCTTCAAGAAACACTTTTGGTTCAAACCAAAGGGAGTTACCCGATTTAAAGGTAATGTCTTCTCTTATGTTATTTTGTTTTATTTTGCTTCTCAAACTCCTTAAACTATTTTTATTCCTTTATTTTGTAAAAAAACTAGTATATTAAATATACTGGGATGTTTTTATAGGAATGATTCTAGCTACACTTACACACACCTCCGTCTAATGGTTAAAGAACATACTGTTTCCGTGGATGGAGAATTACTGTGTCACGAAACGATGATTGTTCTATCTTATCCTAACACCTATAATCATGTCCATTATGATGGAACTATATTTATTTATGATATATATTATATTTATTTCCTCTCTATGCTTCTATATTTTACATTTAAAACATACCTTTATGCTTTGCATGTTGTTCAAATGCGATAATTTCATTTGAGGAAGTGTGGACTACCGCCACCTCAAGTGATGTGACTCGTTCATGCAATACATGGAATGTATAAAGAATGAAATTAATGAACTTATGTAACCTATATAACATATATATTATAATTTAATTATAATATATAAATATATATCTCATTTAGTTTTAATTCCATTAATGTGACAAAGAAATGAAAGTAGCGTTCATGCTTACGTACGGCCTACCGTCTCCATGAACGGTGCATTTCATTTTTTATCTCCAAATGTTATGGAATAGTATAAAATGAATATATACTGGATATATATGATATTTAAATCATTAATACTATTCTATATATGGTGTAATTATAACTACATGGACAATTATTTTCAAATAAGTTCATTTTTGACTCAAGTACCGAACATTGACAAAAACGTCTGATATGAACTCACATAATTAACTAATTATTATAACATTATAATATTTGATATGAATTGAATAATAAAATTTAAAGGAAGTACTTAAGAAATTATTAATTGACCAAAGTTTATTATTCAGGAATATAAATAAACGAACAAGACAAGTCAGACTTGAGGTAAGGGATCTGACCTCTCTCTTTCTTTTCAAGTAATCTCTTTTATGTCATTTCTTTTATGATCCATGTTATTATGTTGGAGGATGTTATTTTATATTCACCATACTATAATTTTTATTTTCATATGATCATAGACCCTCTCTTACTCTCATCAATTCATTTTAATAATTTTTAAGTGGCGTCGTTAGGCTGCCAAGTTTTCGTAAGGGATTTTTCATCTCACTTTTATTCCCATGAGATTTATGATATATTTGCCACTATTTACTTTGAGTGGTATATGTACTGCCCATTATTCTAATATTTATGTAATATACTTTAATTTATGGGTATTTACATCTTCATTGTATGACCCTTCTTCCATGGGGTGTACGTTTCGAAAGTTACCCAAATCGATAAGGGAAACTTTCACCATCCTCATTTTAATAGACTTATTTTTGTTAGGTCTTTTAATATTATTATGATGGGATATGTTCTTATATATCCTTATTTCTATAAATTTTATGTCCAAGTGATGATATACCCCTTTTTATCTCTCATAATCTCATTTTATGAATTCTAATGTGACGTCGTTAGGCTGTCAAATTTCTGTAAGGGAACTTCTTAACCCACTTTCAATTCTTTGGGTTAAACCTCTACTTCTTGATTTTATTATGCCAAGATTATATGTGTAATATCTATGTTGTAATTTCCACAAACCTTTGTGTGGATATACTATTTCTACACATAATCATCTCATTGATAAATTCTTACGTCATTTATACGAACTTGTATGGGAAATCATAACTCAATCTCATTTCATTAAGTTAAATATCTATGTCATTGGTTTTGTTTTTTCAAGAGTATATGTGAATGAACTATGATTGTTTTACCCTTGATATCCACTTATATTGGAAGTATTTATACTTTTCACACATAATTATTTCATTGATTTATCCTTGCACTAATGACATAATCTTTGAATGGGATTACGTCTCAATTTCTATTCCCACTACTGGAAAATGGGTCTATACCCACGGTTTTGTGTATAACCGTGGGTATAGGCCCCCCCTATACCCACGGTTTGGGAAACCGTGGGTATAGGGATAGTATTGAGACCTATACCCACGGTTTTGGAGAACCGTGGGTATAGGTCCCCTATACCCACGGTTCATGGAAAAACCGTGGGTATAGGTTGTTTTTGAAGACCTATACCCACGGTTTTGGAAAAACCGTGGGTATAGGTGTTGTTTAGCGGACCTATACCTACGGTTTTTGAAAACCGTGGGTATAGGTGGTATATTTTTCAAAGACCTATACCCACGGTTTTTCAAAACCGTGGGTATAGAGTTCCCGCGTTATGGCGGGAACAGAAAATTCCGCGGGACGAAAATTTTTTTTTGGTGAAAAGACGATCTTAAATAATATATATATATAGATACGAAATTTTAAGTCGCATAATATATTTAGGTTAGTTGGTCAGTACTTCGCATGCCTCAGTATAGGTCGCGGTTTCGAAAACCCGCGTGTTTTATTTTTTGATTATAGAAGATATATTAATATAAGAATAAAAACGTATAATTATATAACAATTGGTTTGTTAGCTCAGTTGGTCGTTGTGACTGGGCAGCGAACGGGAGGCGCGGGTTCGAAACCCGCTGGGCTTTTCTTTTCGGTTATAACTATTATATTAACATATTAATATAAAATTATGAGTATATATCAATAGCGGCGTTAGGTCAGTTGGTCACTTGGTGCGGCGCGGGATTCAGCTGCTGCGCGGTTCAGGGTTTGATTCCCTTCCGGCGCAATTTTTTTGAATTCAATTACCCCACGGTTTGAAAAACCGTGGGATTTGTTGTGTGCCACGCTGTAACAGCGGTGTGGCACACTTTGACCCCTCTATACCCACGGTTCTCCAAAACCGTGGGTATAGGCTGAGACCCCTATACCGACGCCATTCCAGCCCACGGTTCCCAAAACCGTGGGTATAGGCTATACCCACGGTTTTGGGGGCTATACCCATGGTTTTGAACCGTGGGTATAGGTCTTTTTTCCAGTAGTGTCCATGATACACTTCTTGATGATATGCACTTTTATTCTTTTTAAAGTGTATATACAGCCCCTTTGAAATTACATATCCATATTATGTCTATACTCAAGTCATTTTAATGTTCTGAAAATGGTCTACTTTCATGTGGCTTGTAATTTAAATGTTCAAAATGGAAAAAGGAATCTTATTAAAACATTGTTTTAAATGGTTTTAAAGATTTATTCTCTTAAACATTTATCATCCATGTCCATGCTTTAAAAAAATTAAGGATTTATTTATATTAACATGAATGTTTGAAAACCTTTTCAAAAGTTTCTAAGTGGTATGGGACACTTTGATTCTAAAATCTCTTTTAAATGTATTCTTTTAATATTTTCAAAGTATAAAGGGATATTTATCTCATAGAGTTTTAATTATTTTAGTAAATGTTTTTATTTATGTTAATATCATGATGTGATATATTGTGATTGAAATGTGGAAATTTTATGTTTCTTTTATGCATGTTTTAAGTGTTATTATTATGTTATGGTTCTTGGGAAATGTTTATGAAATCAGGTGGTTCCGTGATAAACTAAGGATGGGTGAGCCCGAGATAGCTCTCCAATGCATTGGGTAACGTGAAGGGGTTAAACTCTAAGGTTTATCTGAAGAGATTTAGGGAATATACTATGATGGGTATTCCAAACGTAACCATGAGGGTTACTCCCTACGTAATAATGTTATGAATGCCTCAAGTTACCTTTATGTCTTGTGATTTCTATGAGTTATTCATAAATCTTATGATTTCATAAGGTATGTTGAAGTGCTTATGTTTTATGATTAAAGTATGATTTCATTTATTCTTGTGTCTACATGGACTAATGTTTTCATTCCATATTTTTATATCCCTTACTGAGATTTTTATGCTCATCCCAAGTTTTTGAGATGTTTTCCACAGGACTTAAAGTTGAATAGGTTCAAGGATGGTATCAAGGAAAGACATGCTATCGAAAACATGGAACTAGACATGTTTCTTTTTAAGAGTTTTTATTTTGTGAAAAAAATGGAAATTGAGTAGATGTGTCTACTGTGTATTCTTTGAGATGTAATAGTTATGTCCTAGTTCTCTAAAACTCTAAACTTGAAAAGTTCCTCAATGTGAATTATTCATTTAATTCAAGATTATGTAATGTTTTAAGGATAGGTCATTATAGTTGGTATCAAAGGTCGGTTTAGATAACTTTAGAGGTTAGGGTATTCTTTAAGCATAAGTGACATTACCATAATGGTTAGGATTTCAGAAAGAGTCATAGTTTTAGATAAAGTGAATGAGTTTAAGATAACATGAATAGTTATATCATAGTATTATATGATGATTCTAATGATATACCGACCCTGACCTTTTTGGTTTTAGTAAATGGATGGATCTAGTAGGAACCAAAGTGACAATGGGTTTGACGGAAACTGTGGTGGTTCTCTGATTAAGAGACTGGATGAAATGGGGGATTTAATTAGGAATCTCGTGGTTATTATAAACCAACTATCAAGGAGTCATGATTAAACACTTTAACCTTAGGGAGTTCTCTGATGCATCATGTACGAGATAACCAACTCGATGTGGAAGTTCAGGTAATAATTATAATGGTAACCATTAGGGTTTATATGATCCTAACTTTTGAGGTAATTATGGGTTACTATATGTTATGATATAAAATGAAAGGCATGAGATAAACTTGAGGTTAAATTATGTTATGGTTATTTTTTATGATTTTATCTCTTTTTGGGGAATGTTTTAATAATTATATAGTTTTGGAAAAAGGACAACACGCAGACCGTGTGACAACCCGTCGCGTCGGACAAAGCTGTGGGAATCGAAACCATAACCAAAGTGCGACTGTTATTTATCACCTACCACTGGACTATGTGAAGTCCCTGGTTAGTATGAAAAATTCTTTTTAGTTAGATGATTTTATGAATCAAGAATAGGTTTATTTTGGGTTATCTAGGAAATTATTGTCCTATCATGGAGGATATATGATTAGGTTAATTACTTTTCAATATGAGACTTTAAGAGAAACTGATGTTATTTAGAGATAAATGTAAATATTTACCTTGGAATACTATGTGATTAAATCCTTCAAATATTTGGGTTTCAATCTTAGTGTGGTTTACATTGAAGAATTTTATGGAAAATTGTTTATTGAATGGTCTTTAATGAACTTTGGGTTTTGTTGGACAAATTTTGGAGATTAAGAGTAGTTTTTTTTTGTAAAGGATTATCCGTTTTGGGGATTATCTGATCTTGTACTAACCTTTTTGGTTTTGGTTTTGGTTAAGGTATAAAGACGTGAGAAATATATAGTTATCTTTTATGGATTAGGTGATTCTCAAGAAGTTGATTAATGCGCTCTTAATTTGAACAAGTCATCCTAAATACTCTTCTTTTGAATAAAATATGAGTTTGTGTAAGAAATCTAGTAAGAGATGAAAGTATACACGACAAGTAAGTATATTTCATTATGATTTAGTTAAACTCATAAATAAATTCCTCAATGGAAAGTAACTTAAAACTAAAATTTTGTCTGTTAACTTTTCCTACTGGGGAATCAAATATTGTTTAACCCATCACAAGTTTGTGATTTCTTGGTGGTTAACTTTCTCCTAAACATGTTTTCTATCACTCTCCATTAGAACATGACCCTTTGTTTTCTCTTCCATGTCCATGTTTTCCTACATGGAATCCTAGTATGGGTTAACTCAGGTGACCTTTGTACTTCTCTCTCTTTATTTTAAAGTGATAGTTTTACTGACTTTTGTTCTGATGTGGGACTTTTAATGAAGTTTCTGAGCCCAATTTTAAAATTGTGAGGACACAATTCCCAAAAGGGGGGAAGGATGTAACATCCCAGGTAAATAAAGGATATGAAATTTTCATATTTATTAATATTTGTGGATAAAATATTAATATTACTTTAAAGGGGATGTTATGTTCGATGACGTACCCAACACGCAACAACGAGTTTCTTTGAAATCTTACGTTGCACACTAATAATATAATAATATTATTTTAAATGGTAGTTAACGCCTAGCCATTGTAATGGAAAGAATGAACAGAACTAACTAAAAAATTATTATATATGTTTTTCAAATATTTTTACTTTTATCTAATAAATGTTAGAGGCTTAAAATGCGAATGAATCCAATTTTAAGCGTAAATATTCTAATATTCTTTAAAAGGTCGATTAACCACCTTTTGATGGCGAACCCTTTTTAAAATCCACTTTTTGACAACATTATATGTTATATTTGACATAATAAAATCTTTTTTTAGAAGCAAGACATAAAAATTTACTTTGTGTAAATTTTTGTTATTTTTCCGATAAAGTTCATTTTTTTTAATGAATCGTGAAAATGCTATATTTTAATTCAAAACCTCCTTTTAGCCTAATTTATTTATATGGTCAGATTATCTTTTTAATTTGTTTTAAAGTTTAATCAAAATATATTTTTACCATTTAATCCAATTGTGGTCACTTGAATTAATTTCACTTTAAAATTGGATATAAACAAGTGTCAATCTTTTAATAGATATTGTTTCTTAAAAACGCGCTATTTGTTTTGACAGCAGGAATTGATTATAAAATTAATTAATTCAACTTCTATGTTTTTAATTTTGTAAAATTTATATCATTTTTTAATTTGGAATATCAATTATATCTTCGGGTGAATTTTTGGTATATTTCTGACAAATGTTCATTTTCAATGAATAGTGAAAAATACTGCATTTTAATTCAAAACTGACTTTTCATCCAAATTATTTATATAGTTAAATTGTAATTTTAATTGGTTTTAAGGTGTAATTTAATTATTTTTTTATCATTTAATACAATTTTGGTCATTGGATGTAATTTAACTTTTAAATTGGATGTAAAAACAAATCAATCTTTTGATAGATTTTACTTCTTAAAAACCCGTCTTTGGTTTTGACAATAAGGATTATTTTAAATTAATTACTGAAATTTCTGTGTTTGGAATTTGATAAAATTGATTCCATATTTGGAATCATAAGTTCCAAATTATGTAATTAAGACGCTTTTGTTTTTGGACATTATGAATAGTAACAACGGTAATTATCTTTAATTATCGTGTTTAATTAGTAATCGGGTAGTTAAGGGTAATAAAATAATATCATAAAAATATAAAATGACCCCAAAATGTGTCCTTATGCTACTGGTTGTATCATGGCCGTCCATGGGATGACTTGTGCCAAACTTTGGTACCCCATGGAATCACTTTTGGGTGATAGTGACACTTTATCATTTTATTTTTAAAGAAAGGAGAATTTCATAAAAGAATGTAACACCTAAGTAAAACAATTTTAGTTTTGTCTGTGTAAATGATATCTTAGACTATAAAGATTCATTGGTAATCTAAAAATATTTCCTACATCATAGTATTTTTTTATAATTTTTAGACATTAAATAAATTAATTTATTTATGACACCATGATGATGCAGCGATTATTTCATTAATGAACGATTTAAATAAAATGAGAAGATAAGGTAAAATATAATACTTACACTTGTCAAAAACCTATTTTATGGGTGGATTTTGAAACCTTATCACCTTATCCTCTAAATATATAATTTTGGGACCTTTAATATCCTAAAATCATTTTATAATAAAGTAACTTTTCAAGACTTTCCAAGAGTGCCCCTCCTCCCTCTTATAAAAGGCCCCCACCTATACCACCTTACCCACACCTCTCAAGCATTTGGATCGACCAAACTCCGATCCTTTTATCTCTGTACATTCCTCTCTTCATCTTAGAAGCCTTACCTTAGGCATGATTCTCTTCAAGAAACACTTTTGGTTCAAATCAAAGGGAGTTACCCGATTTAAAGGTAATGTCTTCTCTTGTGTTCTTTTGTTTTATTTTGATTCTACAACTCCTTAAACTATTTTTATTACTTTATTTTTGTAAAAACACCAGTATATTCAATATACTATGATTTTTTTATGAGAATGATTCTAGATACACTTACACACACCTCCGTCTAATGGTTAAAGAACATACTGTTTCCGTGGATGGCGAATTACTGCCTCACGAAACGATGATTGTTCTATCTTCTCCTACCACCTCTCATGGTGGCCATTATGATGGAACTATATTTATTTCTGATATATATTATATTTATTTAGTCTCTATGCTTCTGTATTTTACATTTAAAACATACCTTTATGATTTTCATGTTGTGCAAATGCGATAATTTCATTTGAGGAAGTGTGGACTACCGCCACCTCAAGTGATGTGACTCATTCATGCAATACATGGAATGTATAAAGAATGAAATTAATGAACTTATGTGACCTATATAACATATATATTATACTGTAATTGTAATATATAAATATATATCTCATTTAGTTTTAATTTTATTAATGTGACAAAGAAATGAAAGTAGCGTTCATGCGTACGTACGGCCTACCGTCTCCATGAACGGTGCATTTCATTTTTTATCTCCAAATGTTATGGAATAGTATAAAATAAATATATACTGGATATATATGATATTTAAATCATTAATACTATTCTGTAGATGGTGTAATTATTACTACATGGACAATTCTTTTCAAACAAGTTCATTTTTGACTCATGTACCGAACATCGACAAAAATGTCTGATATGAACTCACATAATTAACTAATTATTATAAAATTATAATATGTTATATTAATTGAATAATAAAATTTAAATTAGGTCCTTAAAAATTTATTAATTTACCAAAGTTTATTATTCAGTAATATAAAGAAACGAACAAGACAAGTCGGACTTGAGGTAAGGGATCTGACCTCTCTCTTTCTTTTCAAGTAATCTCTTTTATGTTATTTATTTTATGCTCCATGTTATTATGTTGGAGGATATTATTTTATATTCACCATACTGTAATTTGTATTTTCATATGATGAGATACCCCCTCTTACTCTCATCAATTCATTTTAATAATTTTTAAGTGGCGTCGTTAGGCTACCAAGTTTTTGTAAGGGATTTTTCATCTCACTTTTATTCTCGTGAGATTTATGCTACATTTTCCACTATTTACTTTGAGTGGTATATTTACTACCGATTATTCTAATATTTATGTAATATAATTTAATTTATGTGTATTTACATCTTCATTTTATGACCCTTCTTTCATGGGGTGTACGTTTCGAAAGTTACCCAAATCGGTAAGGGAACATTTCACCCTCCTCGTTTTAAAAGACTTCTTTTTGTTAGGTATTTTAATATTATTATGATGGGATATGTTATTATATATCCTTATGGCTATAAATTTTATGTCCAAGTGATGAGATACCCCTTTTTATCTCTCATCATCTCATTTTATGAATTCTAATGTGACGTCATTAGGCTGTCGAATTTCTGTAAGGGAACTTCTTAACCCACTTTCAATTCTTTGAGTTAAACCTCTACTTCTTGATTTTATTATGCCAATATTATTTGTGTAATCTCTATGTTGTAATTTCCACAAACATTTGTATTTATATACTATTTCTACACATAATCATCTCATTGATAAATTCTTACATCATTTATACGAACTTGTATGGTAAATCATAACTCAATCTCATTTCATTGAGTTAAATATCTATGTCATTGGTTTTGCTTTTCCAAGAGTATGTGTGAATGACCTATGATTTTTTTACACTTGATATTCACTTATATTTGGAGTATTTATACTTGTCACACATAATTATCTCATTTATTTATCCGTGCACTAATGACATGATCTTTGAATGGTATTATGTCTCAATTTCTATTCCTTGAGACACTTCTTGATGATATGCACTTTTATTCTTTTTAAAGTGTATATACAGCCCCTTTGACATTCCATATTCATATTATGTCTATAATCAAGTCATTTAAATGTTCTGAAAATGGTCTACTTTCGTGTGGCTTGTAATTTAAATGTTCAAAATGGAAAAAGGACTCTTTTATTAAAACATTGTTTTAAATGGTTTTAATGATTTATTCTCTTAAAAATTTATCATCCATGTCCATGCTCTAAAAATTGTTTTAAGGATTTATTTATATGGACATGAATGTTTGAAAACCTTTTCAAAAGTTTCGAAGTGGTATGGGACACTTTGATTCTAAAATCTCTTTTAAATGTCTTCTTTTAATATTTTCAAAGTATAAAGGGATATTTCTCTCATAGAGTTTTAATTATTTTATTAGATGCTTTTATTTATGTTAATATCATGATGTGATCTATTGTGATTTAAATGTATAAATTTTATGTTTCTTTTATGCATGTTTTAAGTGTTATGATTATGTTATGGTTCTTGGGAAATGTTTATGAAATTGGTTGGTTCCGTGATAAACTAAGGGCGGATGAGCCTGAGATATCTCTCTAATACATTGGGTAACACGAAGGGGTTAAATGCTAAGGTTTATCCGAAGAGATTTAGGGAATATATTGTGATGGGTATTCCAAACGTAACCATGAGGGTTACTCCTGATGTAAGAATGTTATGAATGCCTCAAGTAACCTTTATGTCTTATGATTTCTATGAGTTATTCATAAATCTTATGATTTCATGAGGTATGTTGAAGTGCTTATGTTTTATGAGTAAAGTATGATTTCATTGATTTATATGTATACATGGACTAATGTTTTCATTCCGTATTTTTATATCCCTTACTGATCTTTTTATGCTCATCCCAAGTTTTTGAAATGTTTTCCATAGGACTTAAAGGTGAATAGGTTCAAGGATGGGATCAATGAAAGACATACTATCTAAAACATGGAACTAGACATGTTTCTTTTTAAGAGTTTTTATTTTGTGAAAAAAATGGAAACTGAGTAGATGTGTCTGCTTTGTATTCTTTGAGATGTAATACTTATTTCCTAATTCTATAAAACTCTAACTCTGAAAATATCCTCAATGTGAATTATTAATTTAATTCAAGATTATGTAATGTTTTAAGGATGGGTCCTTATATGCAGGGTTCTCCTTGAATTTGGATAATATCAGAGTTGGTTTGTGTTTTTCAATAGAAACTAGGATTTTTTCTATCTACGAGATAATTACACACCATGTAATGTGTTTACATGCCGTGTATTAGTCACTGGGTAGATTTCATGATTTTGGTTCAAATTGTGAACATATTACATATTGTGAGAAGTTGCACGTCATATAATAAGTACTAGGTATATGTTATAATCTGGTACAAGGCATGAACATTTCCCAACATGAAAATATTATATGTTTTGTTATGGTAAAAATCAGGATTTTAACTTGAGACAATGGGTTTTTCGGCGTATTTTGGTTTTTTATATTACATGATATGAAAAGAGATTTCACGTTCTGTAATCCTTATAAGTTGGGATTTTAGAGTGATACATGGATAATGTGTTTTTCATTCAGTCATAGATCTCTCCCCTCTCAATGTAGGATCTCTCCCATGAAATTTTGGAGACCTCTTCTCCTTCCAGAATGTTTTGTTCGTCGATTAATCATCATTTCTATTGTGGTGTGTTTCTCTGGGTGAGTACTCCTCCTTTTTCTTCTTTGTCTTTGATCATAGTAGCACTATTACACTAGGGTTATGAATCCATTGATCAATTGTAATAATATTCTTAATCCTTTCTAGATCTATTGTGTGATCTTCCACTAGATTCTAACCCTTGTGTTGTTTATGGTGTGGTGTGTGATTTTCTTCAAGGTATGTTGTGTTCTGTCCTCTCCACCGACCATTTTGATTGTTGAATAAATTCTAAGATGTGTGGATTGATTCTATGACCTATGTTGTTGTATTTGTGTTGTTCCTTATTGGTGGATCCCATTACAAGAATGTGAGACCTAAGTTTTAGGTAGGTGGTTATAGTGACCTAGCTATTTCTTACATGACTATTACATCATTTTAAAGATAAAAAACATATTAGCGTTAAAAATTAGGATCCAAAGGTTTAGTGTCTTGGAAAAATTAGTCACATACATAACTTCTTCATAATAAAACATAAAAATTTATTTAAAATATTTTAATTTATCCCTATAAATCTCACATTCTCCTTAGTATATATAGTCACCTAAGGATATACATCAATGAAAGGGGTGAGCTAAAATCCTAATAAGAGGATGAATAAGGGACATGAAACAATATAACATGAGTTATATTAATCATCAACATAATAACATAAGCATGGGATCATTATAAACATAATAAGTGAAACATTATAAAAGGAATAGAATTTGGAAATGTATAAAATTGTAACATCACGTCTTAGTGGTCAAATACCACACATATTTGTGAACAAAGATAGTATCATGTTCATGCATAACATATGTGCACAACCATAAAATCATAATTATTAAAAAATATAGAATCATGTTCATAAATATTACACATTATCTCATGATATACATCACATTACCCAATTAATTGGAGGAATGTATAATTCTGGTCCCACCTGTCACATCATAACATTTACATAATCATCCATGACGCATAAAATGTATAAAAATAATAGTCATGAGATAACTAAAAGAAAGTAATGGGTTTCATAAAAATTTCATAAATAATAAATTCATGAATAAACATTTGGGTTACCAAATAAAAAAGGGAGATCATACTTTGGAATAAAATATCATTTTTTTTCTTTGGATAAGAAACAACACATGAGGAATCAAAGATTGGTTTTGTAAAGAAGAATCCATTTGGAAAAATATTTTTATTTTTCATAAAATAAGATTTTAAAAATGTATATCCCCTAAAATAAAATTTAAGAACAATGAAATTATGTTTTATTAATATTAAAAATAATGTTCACACTGAAATTTTTCTTGAAAGAGGAATACCCAAAGAAATGGAGTTAGGTTCAAAAGTTCCCTTACCATATGTCTAAAATCATTTTATACTTGCACTTAATATCTTGGATAACAAAATTAGATTCATTAATTACTTAATTCATAACCTATTATACATGTATTTTATTTATTATAATTTTATTAAGTTTATTTATGACCATTTTTATGAGTTATAGTGTTCAATTTCATCATTTCGGGAGCATTCTTTTTCATGGTTTCCTGGTTGGTTTACTAATATATAATTATGAAAGTTATTTTAAAATGAGAATAATTCTATAGAAGTGAAATTATGTGTTATTAATGAACTTAAAAAAATTAAATGGTCTCATGTATCACTTTTTATGGTATGAAGATGATTCATTTGATAAAGCATTAATGATAAATTTTTCATTTATTTTTGTGGTCTTTTTATCCATCATGAAATAATTTTTTTTTATTAAATATTATGTTTATAAATTAGTTTCAAAACATTAAAAAAGTTATAATATTCATATTAAAATATTTTTTAACCCTAATAATGGTTTTATGACCAGCCTTGAAGGCAGTAATGGAAAACAAAAACTCGTAGTCCCCAAATGTAGTGAATTGACACATCGCGGCATATGTTTTCATTTTTTTAGAATAAAAGGAGGATATAAGAGATTTGATGATGTATATTCCATTAACAAAATAAAATTATAGTATATATATGATATCGGAGCTATCACTCCACTTTAGATAAGGGTAGGTGAGTATATGATAAGAAAATAAAAGAAATTAAAGGAGAAGAAATGAGGATTTCACCTTTGAATGTTGTCTCCTTGATAGCCTTCTTAAGGCACTTGTATTTGGTCTTTTATTGAGACCAATAGATCATATAAATTTTTAAGATGATTGGGGATGTAATTTTTTATAATTTATACAAGATACAAGGCTTTGAAGGTGTGAGGAGAAGAGGTGGTGAGGGATGGTATTTATAGGTGAGGAGAGGGGTGTTTTTTGATTATTTTATTAATTTGTTTATTATTTTGGATCAAGACTATAAAAAATGTTGATTCCCATGACTAAATATAGTAACTGGGGGATAATATTTATAGATAATGGTGCTTAAATCATCCATACATCATTCATGCCTCAAAAAACCATGTATTTAGCTTATACCATAAATTTATGTATTTCATTATTCACCAAAAATTCATTTATTTTAGAAAAATACCAAAATTTCACCCTAACCATTTTTTATGTGTATATTTAAAAAATGGACTCCATTTTATGAAATTAATTTTCTAAATATGAGAAATTTTATTTTTTTATAAAATCATCATTTATTCAAAAAATACTGATTTTAATATTTTAATCGATGTTTTGATCCTTTGAAAAATTAATTAAGGTCTCATAAAATTATATTATAATTATAATACAACTTAATATTAATTTATGAATATATTTTATGAAAATAAATTTTCTTTTAAATTGTTATATTAATTATAAAATTGTAAATAAACATTTATGTTTTACAAAAATACCAACACTTAATTTATCATTTCTTATAACATTTATTTCCTTATAACATGGTATAAATATATCATATTTTTATTTATAAGATACCTAAATTTTATTTCTACCTTCATAGGTGAGGTTACTATTCTAATGCCCAGATTACTATTCCTAATGGTCATATTACTATTCCAATGGTCAGGTTACTATTCCATCAGTATAGTTTCCTTAATTTCTATAAATATCACTTATTTTATTCTTCATTTATGAGAATAATGTTTTTATTGGGTTCTCTATGTGATGCATGTGTTTTATGACATGATTATAAGAAGGAAAATTCCATTGATAAAATTTTGGGTCATTACATTCTTCCCCTTTCTGAAATTTCATCCTTGAAATTTCTTTTTACATACTAAGGTGGAAGCAGGTGAGGGTATTTACTAAGGTGGAAGCGGGTGAGGGTATTTCTCCTTCATTGATTCCTATAGTTCCCATGTTTCCTCTTCATACTTATGGTTCCTCCATAACACTTTTATTTTTGCATAAGACTTTGTCTCTTCGGTCCAAGATCTTTATCAGATGCTCTTTATAAGAGAGATAATCTTCCAATTGTACCAACTCTAAGTTCAGTACATGTGAGGGATCTGGTATGTACTTATTTATGAGGGATATATGGAATACATCATGCACTTGAGACATGGTTGTTGGAAGTGTGATCCAATAGGACACTTCTCTCATGCGATCATAGATCTCAAAGGGTACAATGTACCATGGACTAATCTTTAATTTCTTTCCAAACCACATGACTCTCTTCCATGGTGATATTCAAAGGAAAACTTTGTCTCTAACTTAAAACTCCAAATACCTTTTATGCTTGTCAGTATAACTATTTTTCCAACTCTGAGTAGATTTTATTTGTTGTTGGATGGCTTTAACCATATCTATTATCTCTTGCACAAGATTAGTTTCAAGTAGCTTTTGTTCACCCACTCCATCCTAACAAGTTGGAGTTTAAAATTAATTCCCATACATAGCTTCATGTGGAGCCATATAAATACTCAAGTGGAAGCTGATGCTTTATGATAACTCAACCAATGGGAAATGATGATCCCATCCTCCTTTGAATTTCATTGAGCAGGCTCTCAGTATATCCTCGAGCATCTGAATAGTCCTTTCATATTGTCTATCTGTTTGGGGGTGATAGGTCATACTAAAATTCAATTCAGTACTCAAATCATGTTGAATAATTTCTTATAATTTAGATTTAAACCTTGTATCACAATCAGATATGATCAAAAGTGTAACCCCATGTAGCCTCACTACTACCTTCATATATATCTTTTCAAGTTGTTTAGATAATAAATCTTCCTAAATAGTATTGAAGTGTGCACTCTTGGTGAGTCGATCCACCATAACCCATATTTCATTACTTCTTTTGGATGTATTTAGGAGACCATTAACAAAGTCTATAGTGATGTTCTCCCATTTCCACATGTATATAGGCAATGGTTTCACCATCCCTTTGGACTTCTGTCTTTATGGTTTAACTTGATGACATACCAAACATATTGAGATATAATTTTCAATCTCCTTCTTCATGTTGTCCCATCATAAGTGTTCTCTAAGATCATGGTATATCTTGATACTTCCAAGATGGATGGGGAAAGATGAGATATATTCATTATCCAATATCTCATTTTTATCTTAGGTGATTAAGGCACACAAATACTTGTTCCAAACTGAATCACACCATCATCATCAATATGTAAATCTTGTATCATCCCTTCCTTTACTACTTTCACCTTCTTTTGTATCTCCATGTCATCCCTTTGTTCATCCTTGATCTTCTCTTGGATAGATGGTTGGGAAATCATTTGGGAAAGTTATTATTTATTCCCTATTGTTATGATTTCTAAATTCACCCTTTGCATATCCATGAAGATGGGTTCTTTCTCAATCTACATCATGGATAGAGTAGCAGGTTCTTTTCTTCTAAGAGCATCAGTTACCTTGTTCTCATTTTTTAATGGTAGTGAACAGAGAAATCATATTCCTTGATTATCTCTAACCATCCCCTTTGATGTATGTTGATATCCTTCTGCATGAATATATAATTTAGACTCTTTTGATTGGTATATATGTCACACTTCTTACCATAGAGGTAGTGTCACCAAATTTTCAAGGAAAATATCATAGTTGCTAGTTCCAGATCATGCATCAGGTATTTCTACTCATGGATCTTCAACTACTGTGAGGTTTAGGATATCACTTTATCATTCTACATGATTACACAACCCAAGAATTTCTTTGAAGCATCATTGTATATCACAAAACCTTCTCCATTTATTGGTAGTGTGAGTACAGGTGAAGTGATTAGCCTCTTCTTGATCTCCTTGAAGCTTTCCTCACATTATTTAATCCATATATACTTTACCCCTTTCCATGTTAACTTAGTTAGAGGGATATACAATAATGAGTAATTTCTCACAAAACATCGGTATAACCCTTCAAATCTAAGAAAACTGAGTATTTTCATGATACTAGTGGGTCTAGTCCATTCCTCAATTTAATTTATTTTTTAAGGGTCCATAAAAATTATCTCACTTATGATCATATGTCCCAAGAATATGACTTTCTACATCCAAAATTCACACTTTATGAACTTGGAATACAATTTCTTATTTATTAATGTAGCCAACAAAATCATTATATGTTCTTCATGTTCTTCCTTTCTCTTAGAGTAGATGATAATATCATCAATAAACACTACCATGAATTTTTCAAGGTAGTCTATAAATACTTTATTCATCAGATCCATGAAGATTTAAAGGGAACTAGTAATTATGAAGGGAATCATTATTAACTCATCATTCCCATACCTTTTATTTAAAGAAGTATTTTGAAAATATTTCTTCTTCACCTTTAGTTGATGATATCGAGAATGAATATCCACCTTTGAGAAGTAATGATCTCCTCATAGATGAATGAACAAGTCATCAATCCTTAGAAGATGATGCTTGTTCTTTATGGTGATCTTATTGAGCCCCAAGTAATCAATACACAGCTTCATTGATCCATCCTTTTTCTTTACAAAGAGAACTGGCGCACCCCAAGGTGATGCACTATGGAATATAAACCCTTTTTCCAAATGCTCTTGTGGCTACTTCTTTAAATTATTCATTTCTATCTGGGCCATCCTATAGAGTAATTTTGAGATAGTATTGGCTCTGAATATGAGCTCTATTGATAACTCTACCTCATGATCTGGGAGAAGTTTAGGTAACTCTTTGGGAAATACATCATTGTATTACCTAAAAATGGACATTTACTCCAGGTTGATACCTTACTTTGACTTACCCATTTGGAAAATGTATGATTCTTCATAGGGTATCAACACCCATACTGTTGAGGGATTTTCCAAAGGAGATTCATCATCTTCCATTCATTTTTAGAGGATCATGGGATGGTTCAGAATATGAAAATATATTTACTTTTCCCAATAGTTATTATGTTCTCTATATAAATATATTCAATTCATACCCAGTATAGAATTGAATTCTACCAAGGTAAGTATTATGAGATTATCTAGAAGAATATTACCACATATGCTAATAGGAGAAGATTCTAATACTTGGGTTCAATGATTTTACCACTAGGTGTTTTTAAAGATATCTCTACTTCAAGGTATTGGGGATTTGATTCAATAGTTTTAGAAAAAATTTAGTATATAAAGGAATGTGTAGAACCAAAATCATATAATATTTTTTCCATTATTGACTGGATAATAAGTGTACCTTGTATGATTTAATTTTCTTTCTTTACTTTAGCATTAGTGATACCTTACTCCTTTAGATTTGGTGGCCGATGATGGTGATTGAACTTAAAGACTCAAGGTTTATTGTACTGGATTTTATAGTTCCCTTACTCCATATAGTTGAAGCATTGAACCATATGTGGTAAATTAGTATGTTCCCTTCTTTCCTTCATCACGTTGGTCAACTTCTTTATTTCTCTTCGACATTCATGAGCTTGATGGCCTTCTCTCCCAAAATTGAAGCATTTCCCCATCCATTTGAGTCAATTCCCATAATGCTTCTTCTCATATTTTTGATAAGTGGGTTGTTGGATCCTCTTTCCTCCTTTTTCATTTGATCTACCATCATGAAACTCCATTCTTCTCTTCTTATCTCCATAACCATGGGACTATTCTCCGAACTCCATCTTGACTTTGAGAGAAAATCAAACCACTTTTTCATAACTCCCAAAGTGTCGGATATCTAGAGTACTTCAAAGGTGTGGTTTTAAACCACTAAAGAATCTATCTATTTTTATATCATTATTTATAACAAAACTAGAGGTGTATATTTCAAGCCTTGGGAAGTTTACTTCATAAACCGTGATAAATTCACCTTCCTTTTTCTTCAGCTTGGTGTTCTTTATCAATGCCCACCATTGATCAATGTATCCATATAAATGATAGATGGATAGAGTCGCCTTCTTCTTCTCAGAACAGTGGATCATAGAAAATATCTTCTTCATTGAGTTAACACATTATTCCGAAACAAGTGGATCCTAAGATCCACTAAATGTCATTGTTTATTTCTGCATAAAGGAATCAATGTCTAGTTGATCTTTCTTAGGTGAAGTTGGATGTTCCACCTAGTTCAAGTTATTATTCATATACTAAGATATCTAGGTAATCATCTCCATGAAGTTTCGAACTCTACCTCCCATGGAATTGAGGATTTCATTCAGATAAGCATTACATTATCCATCATATGGGTTATTAGCCCGGTTTCTCCTAGTTCCCACAATTTTCCAAAAAAGAAAAGTTTTGAACAAAAGGTAATTCAATAAAGCATTAATAAATAATTTATTATTTTACATAATTTACTCTAAAGGCGTATCTTATGGGATCCCTATATTTAACTTTTTTATAAAACAAAGATTCTTGGATGTTTATATATAGTTAGTCTTATCCTAAGGGTTTTCACTAACATTCTCTGATATTAATTCTCGAATTAAATAAACCCTACTATGAAACCAACTATAGCAATCCATATTTTTCTTAGATGACTATTACATCATTTTAAAGACAAACAACATATTATCATTACAAAACTAGGATCCAAAGGTTTAGTGACTTGGGAAAATTAGGCACATACATATCTGGTGAATAATAAAACATAAACATTTATTTAAAATCTTCTTCTTTATCCCTTTAAATATTATGTTCTCCTTAGTATATGTAGTCACCTGGGGATGTGCATCAAAGAAATTGGTGAGGTAAAAGCTCAGTAAGAGGATGAATAAGTTACATGAAACAATTTAACATGAGTGAGAATAATCATCAACATCATAACATAAGAATTGGATCATTATCAACATCATAACAGAAAATTGGATAAAGTCATGGAATATGGAAATGCATAAAAATGAAACATCTTGTCTTAGTAATCAAATACCACACATAGTTGTGAACAACTCTAGCATCATGTTCATGCATAACATATGTGCATAATCATAACATCATTATTATAAAAAAAGATAGCATAATGTTCATAAATATTACACATTATCTCATGAGATACATTGCATTACCCAATGCATTGGAGGGATATATAATCCTGGTCTCACCCATCACATCATAACATTAACATAATCATATATTCCACATATAACATATAATAATCGTAGTAATTAAATAACCCATGTAAAGAAATGGGTTTCATAATAATTTCATAAATCATACATTAATTAATAAACATTGGAGTTCCAAAATTAAAAATGGAGATCATTCATTAGAAGAAAAGATCATTTTTTCTTTAGATAAGAAACAACACACAAGGAGTCAAAGATTGGTTTTGTAAAGAAGAGATCTTTTGAAAAAATCTTGGTATTTGTCATGAAATCATATTGGAAACATGTATATCCCCAAAAATAAAAGGTAATAACAATGAAATTATGTTTGAGTAATATTAATAGAATATCCACACTGAAATTTTCTTAAAAGAGGAATACCCACATAAAGGGAGTTGGGTTTGAGAATCCCCTTACCTTATATCTGAAAGTGTTCTTCACTTGCACTTAATATCCTGGATAACCAAATTATATTCATTAATTACTTAATTAATAACCTATTATACATTTATTTTATTTATTTTATATATTATAATTTTATTAAGTTCATTTATGGTCATTTTGATGAGTTATAGTGTTCAATTTCATCGTTTTGAGAGCATTCGTTTTCATGGTTTCATGGTCGGTTTACTTGTATATAATTATGGAAGTTCTTGTAAAATGAGAATAATTATCCAAAAGTTAAATTATGTGTTATTAATGAATATAAATAAGTTTAAATTTTCTCATTTATCATTTTTTATTGTATTAGGATGATTCATTTGATATAACATTAATGATAAATTTTTAGTTTATTTTGACAGTCTTTTTATCCATCATGAAATAATTTCATTTTATTAAATAATATGTTTATAAATTAGTTATATAAGATTAAAAAAAGTTATAATATGAATATTAGAATATTTTTTAACCATAATTATGGTTTTATGACCATCCTTTAAGGTGGTAATGGAAAACAAAAACTCATCATCCACGAGGGTGGTGAATCGACACATCACAGATAATGTTTTAATTTTTTTAGAATTAAAGGAGGAGAGAAGAGATTTGATTATGTATATTACATTAAAAAATTAAAATTATAGTATATATATGATACTATAGTTATCATTCCAATTTTCATATGGTGAGGTGAAGAGAGGATACGAAAGGAAAATAAATTAAAAGATAAGAAATGAGGATTTTACCTCTTGAATGTTCTCTCCTTGAGAACATCCTTAAGGAACTTGGATTTGGTATTTTGTTGAGATAATTAGATCCTAGATGTGGGGAAGAGGATTAGGGATGGAATTGGGAAAAATTTAGAAAATATATAAGGCTTATAATTTTCGAGGAGAATAGGTGGTGAGGGCGGTATTTATAGGGGAGGAGAAGAGTGTTTTTTGATTATTTTATTCATTTGTTTATTATTTTGCCTCAAGACTATAAATAGTGTTGATTTACATGACTAAATATATTAAATATGTAAGGAGAGTCCAATATAATGGTGTTTACATCATCCATACATCATCTGTGACTCGAAAATTCATGTATTTATCTTACATCATAAATTTACATACTTCATTATTCACCAAAAATTCAACTATTTTAGAAAAATACCAAAAAATCAACCTAACCATTTTTTGATGTGTGTATTTAAAAAATTAACTCCGTTTCATGAAAATAATTTTATAAATATGAGAAATTTAATTTTTATATAAAATCATCATTTATTCAAAAAATAAGGTTTTTAATACTATAATCGAATTTTTGACACTATGAAATTTTAATTAAGGTCTCATAAAATTATCTTATAATTATAATAAAACATGATGTTAATTTATGAATATATTTTAAGAAAATAAATTTTCTTTTAAATAATTATATTAATTATAAAAATGTAAATAAAAATTTATGTTTTACATAAATACCAACACTTAATATATCATTTTTTAAAACATTTATTTACTTATACCATGATATAAATATATCATATTTTCATTTATAAGACACAAAAATTTTATTTATACTTTCATATGTGAGGTTACTATTCTAATAGTTAGATTACTATTCCTAATGGTCATTTTACTATTCCAACAGCCAGGTTACTATTTCATCAGTATAGGTTTTTTAATTTATATAAATATAACTTATTTTATTCTTTATTTATGAAAATAATGTTTTTATGTGGTTCGTTGTGTGAAGAATGTGTTTTATGACCTAATTATAAGAGGTAAAATCACATTGATAAAAGTTTGGGTCGTTATAGTGGTTCTGTCTCTAGCCTATATTGGATGAACTAAATTTATTTAGTTTTATAAATTGTTTTACAAATGAAATGGCATGATTGATTGATTAATTTGTGTGTGTGGAAATGGGTTTTTGACAAAAGATATTTTTTCCCTTATTTTGGTAGAAGAAAGGTTTATTTTCAAAGCATTATGAAATAGATTTCTAAAATGGTTTTTAAAGCATGGTTTTGATGAAATGGTTTATAAAATAGAGCACATGGGAAGCCTTGGGTGCTTATGTGGATGGTATATATTAGGTCAATAACCCATGTATTATCAGGGGGTTCACTCATGGGGTGTTCCCCTATTTCATAGTCCCATTTTTTTAGGGAACTAATATTGACATTGTTGAGGGATTCACTCATGGGGTGTTTTTATGCTCCATAGGCATGTGTTCTAAGGACTTGAATGTGCACTAATCATTGATTCTGGTATGAGTAGTCTACTAGCGTGACCTATAGTGAACCTTGGCATGATGTTACCTCTTATTTGGATTGTACTATTTTATCTTGTACTACCCTTGATTTGATATGATTTTGTGATACATGATTTTCTTTGAATTGGTATATGTGAAATTATTTGAAACTATTTTACCTAGCTTATTTTGTAAATGTGTAAAAAAAGGGAAAACTAAATTTTTTTCATGATTTTGATATAAAACTCTAAACTATTTATCATGCCTTGTTTTATTTAAAGTTGAGAATATTAAAACTATTTTATAGATACTTGTTATAAAACACTTGGGTGGGATCCTACTAAGTATGTTAGCTCACACCCTGCACAACCCTTCAATGGTGTATAGACATTTGTATGTATTTTGATACATAGAAAAGAAAGAAACTGTAGTGAGGAGATGAGGATTCTTTCAAATGTGTCTAGGTAGATATTGGTGAGATGGTGAGAGTTTTCCCATGCTATCACATGGATTAGTTAGACTTCTATTTTAGTAGTCATTTGATGTTGGACTTGTACATTAGGATTTTTTGACTATTTTTTATTTGTATCATTTACGATGTATTATTTCAGTTATGGAATATGTTATCACTTATATTGTTTCACTCTATTACATATATGTATGTATGTATACCATGTTGTTTCTTTAGTTTGGGAGAAACTGTTCCCTCTGGGTATTGTTTGATTCCTGAGTACTAGTCGCCAACCCATGGAGATCAGTAATGCTCTTTATGTATGTTGAAATTTGGGTAAGGTTCCAATTTGAGAGTGTATCCTAGTTAGTTTTTTCACTATTTGGTATCATAGGTGGTTTTCCCTTAAGAGTCTTTAACTTAGGATTTTGGTAGATAGAAGATAGGATTTTCAAGACTTGAGAGGTAGGTTGAGTGAGTATATGGATATCTTTTTTCATGAAGAGACTCGAGTTATTGTGGGATGTTGGGATGTGTATCTCCTATTTTGAGATCTTGATATTAATATCAATTTTTTATTATGGTTTTTTGGTTTGAACTAATATTATTATATTTTTTGATTTCTTATTCTATTTTGGTTTGTATTAGTATGCCTCCAATACATATTCCATGGGTTCCTTGGGAGGGTACAGAAAATAATACTCAAGGGAATCCACCTATGGATTAGAACCTTATCAAGGTTATCATGTGGGAAGTTCATGTTGTTGACTAAAATCTACTGTAAGTCCATAACACAGTTGTTGAGGTACATCCAGAAGATAGAGAAGAAAGGGATTGGTGATGGGATTTCTTGCACAAAAATCCATCATTCTTTAAAGGTACAAATGAACCTCAAGAGGAGGAGGACTATATAGAAAAGATCAATTAGATATTTGACTTCCTAGATACACCTGATAGTATTAATGTGAAGTGTGCAGTATTTAGTCTTGAGTGTCCCAACAATTGATGGTGTGATTCCATGGTATAAGTGGCTAGGCGTGTGGGTTTGTACTAGAAGGGATTTAATTCTATCTTTTTTTAGAAATTTTATCCATAGTCATTAATGATGGTGAAGTCTATGGAGTTCCTCTCTTTTAAATAGGGATATCATTCTATGTTGGAATACACCAATAAATTTGCTGAGTTATTATTTTTTTATCCATATGTAGTAACTAATGAGAAAATAAAAGCTCAAAAATACCTACAAGATATCAAATCATAGGCATTCATGATGAATCTTTCGATCTATACGAAGATGGTAGTTAGGGAGATGATTTCATAGTTGACTATAGCAGGAAAGTTTGGATATTCTTCCCCTTATATTCCACCAAATGGTATATTCATTGGTGCATAAGTTAAAAAGAGGAAGTGGAAATATCATCACATGAGTGTTGGAGGTGGTTCTCAATGGAATTCCTCCTATTCTCCCTCAGTTATAGCTAGTAGTGTTCCCATGACTTGATATCAGTGTAAAAAAGTTGGTAACATCAGGAATTCTTATCATGAACCTATGAAGATGTGTAATAGTTTTGGATGTTATGGTCATCTATAGCATTTCTATCAAGCTATGTCTACACCTCAATGTGGTTAGGGATCATCAACTCCAAAGGCTACTACAGTGCATTAAGATGCTCCAAAGACAATAGGGATCCATCCATAGGCCTCAAGAGTGAAACACATTTATGTAATATATGAGTTTATGGTTGAGGTATATGCGGGTCCAATGATAGTGAGAGGTACCATATTTATTGTATCTTCAGTAACAAATGCTTTATTTTATACTATTGCTTCCCACTCATTTAGATCAATCCATTTTTTTATATGATTAAACTTCCAATAAAGATCATTCCCTTTGTTATGGAGGTAGCGAAACCTCTTGGTAAGAGGAAAGAGTAAGGGTTTTGGTGTCCTTATTCTCTATCGATAGATAATAGGAAGTTAGTTTGGGATTTTCTCATTCTCGATTTGGATCTGTTTGACATCATCATCGGGATGGATTGTCTTGTCACTCGTCATGCTGAGGTTGATTTTTATCATCAATGTGTATCATTTCTTATGGTCAATGGGATCTATTAGGTGTTTTAGAGAGATTGGGATCTTAGGTATGGTTATGTAGGAACTTCACACCAAGATCACAAGAGATTCTTGTATATTGTAGTAGTTAATCCTGATGATGTTTTTTTATTTTGAACTTCCCATTTTTGTTTTGGATTTTCTTAATTTTTTCCCATATTATTTCTCTGGTCTTACTCTAGAGTGACTGAATGACCCGAAGGCTGAAATTTTTTATTGATTTTGGATAAGCCCCCTTTTAAGGGTAAAGGGGGAAACCAGGACTTCAAGGACATCAATACATTAACAAAAATTGAAAATAAAGAGGGTTGAAACCCAGAACAAAACTACAAATAAGTGATTCACCCAACATCAAACACATTAAGGCATGCCTCCACCAAAGCATGACTGCTCAGCAAGCTATCCCGTTCAAGAATTCATGGGCCCGGTACCGATGGCAATGCCATACCCTCTCAATCATCCAAATACTAAAATTCATGCATAGTGAAGACGACCAGCTCTATCCTCATCTGAAGCAAAACCTTGTAGAATGTTTGGGTTCCCCAACGGTCAATCCATTTTGCCTCCAACAAAAATCAACTAGTAGGTTACCGACAGATTCACAGCCAACCACACCATCTGCACCACAAAAATACCACCAATTCCACATCCAATAAAACAAGATCCAAACTTCACCAAATCAAAATGGGGAACGAAAAACAGCAGCACCAAATTGAAATCCCTCTCCCCTATGATCCACTAGAGCCGACCCCGAGCCCACAGGCGCATGCCAGATCCAATGTCAAGCTGGGAAAAATCCGAGCAGAGATCTTGGATCTGGAAGTCATGCCAAAGCCGTCGTTGATCACACTGAAGCCGACGACGAGCCCACCGCAGCCAAGATGGAATCTTGAAATGCTGTAGGCAAGCACACTGAAGCGAGCATGCTGACCACAACGAGATCCCGAAGGCAAAGCCGTCACCAGTCCGAGATCCCGAAGCTGAACCACTCGAAGCCAACACACGCCAACGCCGAGATGAGGTCTCAAAGCCCAGAATGTCGAAGTCATCACTGAACGAGCTCTCGAAGCCGAAAGGCACAACGAAGTCGTCGTCGAGCCAAGAACATAACTGGACCACGCAGATCTTCCGCCCATCGATGCCAAGTCGGGACAAGAAGTGGTTACCGAGGCTGGACCAAGACGGAGGAGGGAAGGAGGTGGCTTGGAAGGAAAACCCTAGGCGCGCGAGGTGGGGGGAGAAGCCACCGCTCCGAGGCCCTTGCCCACCAACGGTCTTACTCTTACTCTAGAGTGGGTGGTAGAGTTTTCAATTGATTTTTTGCAAGTCACGAAGTTGATTTTGATACCTTATTATCATATAGAACCATCAAAGCTAAAATATATCGATATTCAATTAGATAACTTGATGGTGAAAGGTTTTTTTCTCCCTAGTGTTTTTCCTTTGGTAGCCCCTATACTCTTCACCAAGAGGTAAGATGGTTCACTCCAATTATGTGTAGACTATCCGAAGTTAAACTGGCTAATGGTTAAGAATAAGTATTCTTTGATTTATGTGGATGATTTATTGGATTAGTTAAATGAGGGAAGTGGTTTTATAATATTCATCTTCGATTGAGTTATCATCAGCTTAGATTTCAGGAGTATGATATACTAAATGTGGATTTTACGATTTGGTGTGGTCATTATGAATATATTGTGATTATATTTGGTCTGAATAACTCTCCTATAGTTTTTATGGATTTCATTAATCGAATATTCCATGAGTATATTGTCACTTTTTTAGTAATTTTCATGGATGATATTTTGTTTTATTCAAGATCTGAGCATGAGCACGAGCACCATTTTAGTTTGGTTCTAGAAATTATGAGAAGTCATTGTTTATAGGGAAAGCTTTCGAAATGAAATTTCTATATCTAAGAAGTGAATTTATTGGGGACATGATTTTTGATCATGTATTTTTAGTTCATCCTAATAAGGAGAATATTATTTTGTCTTGGGAATATCTATGGAACATCTTTGAGTTTTGGAGCTTCCTTGGTCTTATTGGATATTATATATAGTTTTTCAAGTATTTCTCAAAGTTGGTGTCACCTTTGACTGCTCTTGCTAGGTAATGGGTGAAATTTATATGGGATGAAAATTTTCAATCTTCTTTTGACAAGATAAAATGAATTTTGACATCGGCTCATATTTTGATCTTATATGATCCTGGTAAGAGGTATGTTGTTTTCTGTGATGCTTCTGGTACTTTTTTGGGTTGCATTTTTATGTAGGATGATCATGTGGTGGCTTATGGATCTATTCAGCTTCTTCCATATAAGAATAATTACTCCACTCATGATTTATATCTTTTATCAGTTATGTATTCGCTTAAATATTGGTGAAACTATCTTTTGGGGGAGATATTTATAGTAATTTCTGACCATAAGAGTATTAGTTATATATTTTCTTAGAAAGAATTGAATCTCAAATAGAGGAAGTGGTTGGAATACCTTTATATATTTGACTTCAATATTGCCTACACCCCAGGAAAGGGGAATGTTATTGTAGATGCTCTTAGTAGGAAAGTACCATCATAGACTATTTTGGAATCAAACGAATAGTGGAACCTTATGAGACTATTCACTCATTTTCAACTACATTCTCAAGAGGATGTTTCAAGTATGGTTCTTACTAGTGTTAAATTTTATCCATCCCTCCTTGAGTATATTATTCAGATTCATCAGTGAGATGATGAGTTTAGAAGAATTCGAGAAACCCTATATGGTGGGGAGACTGTTTCTGGTTGGTCTCTCTTTTCAGATGGTGTTCTCTATTTTGGGGATTGGGTTGTTGTGCCAACACCGGTGAGGAGACTAGTTTTGTTTTATTTTCATAATTACTCATGTTCCATTCATCTGAGAACTATGAAGATGTATTATGATATGAGAATATGATTATTTTGGCTTTTTATGAAGTGTGACATTTCAGATTATTTGTCTTATTATTACACCTACCAACAGATAAAGGTGGGGCATCTGAAACCTTCTGGTCTTCTCCAGCATATTCTAGTGCCATTTTGGAAATAGTATGAGGTTTCCATGGACTTTATTATTGTATTACCATGTATTCCCCTTGGAATGAATTATATTTGGGTGGTTATTGATCGGTTGACCAAGTCATATCATTTCATTTTGATCAGGGACACCATAGAAAATTAAGATCTAGGTAATCTATATGTGCATGAGATTGTGAAGTTACACAGGGTTCCATCTGTCATTGTTTTAGATGGTGATACTAGGTTTACTTTGAGTTTTTGGAGGAGTATCTAGATGTGATGGGGAATTAGGTCAGGTTGAGTACAGTTTATCATCCATAGATAGACGGTCTGACAGAGCATGCTATTAAGATCATGGAGGATATGCTATGTATGTGTGTCTTGGATTTTGGTGGATCTTGAGATATCCATCTAGGACTGGTTGAGTTTTATTATAACAACAGTTATAATTCATCTATTAGAATGTATCCCTTTAAGTCTTTGCATGGTCTCTCATGCAGATCACATATTTGTTGGGTAGAGGTGGGTGAAGCCACTTTAGTGGGACCGAGTATCATTCAGGACACATCAGTGGTAATTTAGGATATACATTAGCATCTAGTTACAGCTCAAAATAAAAAGAAATATTATACATATTAATGGAATAATACTTTGTAATTTTCAATAGGTAACTAGGTTTTCTTGAATGTTTCTCCTCGGTTGGGTCACCTTTGACCTGGGAAGTAGGGAAAGTTAGCTTGGAGTTATGTTAGACCATTTGAGGTAACTGAGTGGCTTGGGTGGGTTGCTTATTGATTGGAATTTTCAGTTCTATTGATGGGAATTCATGATGTTTTCCACATATTGTAGATCATAAAATACCATATTGATCCCTCTCATATTCTGATTTGGGAAGAGATTTAGTTGGATCCAGATGTTTCTATTGTGGATCATCCAGTAGATATCATTGACTCTCAAGTAAAATTCTTACATGGGAAGTCAATTATGTTGGTCAGAGTGTTATGGTGACATGGATCATATCCTCGTGAGACTTGGGATCATGATTCGTTGATGAAGAAGTATTATCCTTACCTATTTTTTGGACATCATTCGTCCACATGAATTCCAAAGGATGGAAATTCTTAAAGTGGGGAGTCTAACATCCCATTACACAATTTAAATTATTTCTATTCTTTATTTTCATTTAACTTTTTATTTGGGTATGTTTTGGGACTCCTGAGGATAAAGATCATTTTTGGGGGGAAATAACCTAAATTTAAAGGATTTTTTTTTTTTGAATTAATGGATTCTAGGTATAAATGTGTTAAAGTCTTTGTGGGGTTCTCTATGAGTTCATATAATGATGGAGTTAGTTTGGTTTTTTTAGGAGAAACTAGGATTTTGTTATCAAAAGGAAAAATACATGTCATGTAATGTGTTTACATGTCGTGTATTGGTCACTGAGTAGACGTCATAAGTTTGGTTCTGAGTGTGAGCATATTACACGTTGTGAGAAGTTACACGTCATGTAATGAGTGTCGAGTAGATGTCATGAACCAGTACATGGAATGAATATTTCACGCTATGAAAATATTGCATGTCTTGTGATGGAAAATTGGGATTTTAACCCAAGGTGATAGGTTTTTTGGCGTATTTCAGTTCTGTGGATTACACAATGTGAAAAGTTATTACATAAAATATAATCCTCATAAGTTGAGATTTTAGGGCATTACACAGCTACTGTGTTTTTCATTCAGCCATAGATCTCTCCCCTCTCGACCTAAGAGATCTCCTATGTGATTTTGGAGACCTCCACTCCTTTAAGATCATTTCATTCAGTGATTTATTACTATTTTTTTTAATGCATTTATCCAGGTGAGTACTCCTCATGCTTCTTATTTGTCTTTGATCATGGTAGCCCCATTTCACTATAGTTATGGATTCATTGATCTGTGATGATAATATTCTTGATCCTTTCTAGATATGTTGTTTGATCTTACTCTAGAGACTAACCCATGTGTTAGTTGTGGTGTATCAAGCAAGTTTCTTCAAGGTATGTTGTGTTCCATCCTCTTCACTAACTGTTTTTATTGTTGAATCAATTATGAGATGTGTGGATTGATTCTAGGACCTCCATTGTTTTCTTTATGTTATTCCTTTTTATTAGATCCCATTATAGGTGTGTGCAATCTAGGTTTGAGGTAGGTGGTTCTATCTCTATTCTATGTTGGATGAACTATATTGCTCTAATTTATAAATTTTTTTATAAATGAAATTGTATTATTTATTGATTGGTTTGTGTGTGTGGAAATGGGTTTTGGATAAAATATAGGTTTTACATTTTTTGGTAAAATAAAGGTGTATTTTCAAATCATTGTGGAATGGATAACGGAAATGGTCTTTAAATTTTGGTTTTGATGAAATAGTTTGAAAATAGAGAACATGGGAAGCCTTGAGTACTTAGGTGGAGGTATAGCTTAGGGCCACTGTCTATGTATTATCAGGGGTGGTTCACTCATGGGGTGTTCCTCTATTTCCTAAGAATGTTGTTATAGGGAACTGATATTGACATTGTTATGGGATTCAATCATGGGGTGTTTCTCTCCTACTTAGGTCTATGTTCTAAGGACTTGATTATGCACTACTCATTGATTGTGGTATGAGTAGTCTACTAGACCGACCTACAATGATCCTTGGTGTGATGTTACCTATTATTTGTCTTGTACTATTTTTTATTTCACTTTTATAGATTTTATATGATATGTGATACATTAATTACTTCTAATTGATATACATTGAATGATTTGAAATTTTTTTACATGGATTATTTTGAAAATGTGGAAAGAAAAGGGAAAATTAAATGTTTTTCCATGATTTTTATATAAAAACTATTAATTATTTATCATGAATTGTTTTCTTTAAAGTTTATCATATTCATATTATTTTACAAAGTCTTTTTATGGAACACCTAGGGTGGGATCCTACTAATCCTATTATATCACACCCTACACACCCCTTTAGCGGTGTGTAGACCTTTTTATGTCTTTCAATGCAGGGAAAAGGTAAGGCACCGCAGTGAGGTGGTGAGGATTTTGTCATCTATGTCTAGGTAGATTGTGGTGAGATGGTGGGAATTTTCTCATGTTATTACATGGAGTATTTAGTCTTCTATTTTAGAATTCCTTTGATATTGGACTTTTACTTTGGGATGTTTTGATTTTTTTTGACTTGTATCATTTCCACTATCTTCTTTCAGTTATGGCATATGTTATCTCTTTCATTATTTCACTCTTATATATGTGTGTGTGTCTATATGTCTTTCTGTATTCTAATTTTCTCTAGGTTAGGAAAAATCATTCCCTATGGTTGTTTTTTGATACCTAGGTTTCAGTCATATACCCATAGGGATCGGGAATTCCCTTCAAGTATGTGGCAATTCTAATCGGGTACCATTTTGAGATGGTATTTGGGTCAGGTTTGTCACAAATAACATGTTACCATTCTCTTTTATTTATCATCTCTATATCTATATCATTGAATCTAATTTAACACATTAATAAAAAAATTAAATCATTAATCTTTTATAAAAATTATATTATTACTATACAATAATATATTCTTACACATTTGGTCATTATAACATGTTTTTGTTTGGGTCAGTTTTACCACCTACATGAATAAATTTATAATTTTTATCTCATGGATGCTTAAAAAAGTTAAATAATGGTAATATTTTGTAAAAATGATTAATTTAAGATGTTTTTATGATTATATATTGGTAATATAAATATTTAACTCATTATTAGTATACTACATTTTTTTGCAAAAATAATTTAAAGTAGCTCGTCATGGATTTCATTCTCACAAAGAATATTAATTCGTTCCAAAAATTTAAAATGGAACATAATAAATAATTGAAACAAAATTACTCCATTTCCTTAACTAATCATGTAATGGTGAAATTGGTATAAAAAAAATGTGGTTCAATATCCCCTTTGTGAAACTTGTATGAAATAAACAAAATTATTAACATCTGATGATGAAAATAACCTATAAATAAGTAATATTTGTATGATGAATGATTATAAATGAATTAAATAAAATTTAATAATTATGAATATGATTCTAATATAATTTATTTAGATAGTTATTTTTATTATATATGATGTTAGAGTGTTTTAGATCAAGTATAAATGAAAGGTAGTGGTTTTTATTAGCTCAATTTTCATTCATTAAGTTATGATCATTCTTCTTGAAAATTATTTTTATAAGTTAGGTTCATTATAAATTATAATTTAATTTTGTTATAATTATATTTTTTTTATATGTATTTACACTTATATCTCATAAAATATTTTTTAAATGATTCATATATCATGATTATGATATCCATAATGTTTTTTCATCTCAATTTCACATCATTATTCCATGCTTCATATTATGAAATTTTTTCATTTATATAGTGTATATAATACCTCTTTCACATATAATATTAGGAATATATTTAGAGTATTGTAATTTTAATTTCCTTCCCAAGTCATTTCTTTTAAGAGGGTTTTTATTTTAAAATTTGTTGGGGGTTTTATTTAAAATAATTTCTTTAAATGTTTTTATGTCATTTACCCAACCACTCTTCTATATCCATATTATTTATATTATTTCATGAATTTTCTTCTCTATACATCAATTATTTTTTATAGTCATTCTTAACTCTATTTTATTTTTTTATAATGGTTTAAAAGGAAATATTTTTAATATTTTATGTGTGGTTTTTTAATGAAATTTGTTATAAATATGTGAAAGGGGTGTTTTTTTAACATTTAACACCAGAAAAAATTTTCCCACCATCATGTATGTTCTTTTTTATTATGATTACTATCAACATTTCCATGGTTTTGTAAAGAAAATTTTATTCCTATATTTCTTTGAATTTATCATTTTTAAACTATTTACAAATAAAAAGGATGTTTATTATTATATATCAATGAATATTCCTATTATATTTTAAAAAGGTATTATCTTCAATGTCAAAATCCTTTAATTATTGTTATGATTTAGTGGAGATATGTTTTAGTGATTAAATCCCCATTCATTCTCTAGATAACTTATGATGTTTTTTGAGGAAATTTTTATTAGACTCATTTATTTTTTATAGGTTAAATAAGATATGAAGGAATAATTAATGCTCATAAGTTTTTTTGGAATGCACATGGTTTATCAGTATGTGATGAGTGAGGTCCTTTATATACATTTAATGAATTTTTTAATGTTTTATATGTTACTAGGAAAAGATATTGTGTGTGGAAATGATCACTATTTATATTTGTTCATAAATTTGTGTATGGAAATGATATATGTTTATCTTTGTTTTATAACCTTGTGTATGGACATGATTATTGTTCACCTATATTCACAAATATTTTCATGGACTTTATTTAAATTAGCTTTGTTCATAATATTGTGATTTCCTATGCCTATGTTTATGCCACACTTAAATTTTATGTTTCCATGGTTTATTATTAATAGCAGATTCTTCTAAACCATGGTATATGTTTTATGATCCCATTCTGTTCTTTTTAAGATCCAATGGACTCATTCCATGATCATTGATATTCTATAATTTCTTATGAGTATCTATTATGATTCAATGGTCATTTAATCTGATTTTCTCCCATGATTCATTCCTACAATCTAACCCCTTATAGATCATTGATAATTTTTACCATACCGATAATCTAATATCACTCCTTATTTTATTTTCTACTTCCCTATGAAATTATATATAGGAAAATAAGTATAAGAATGTTTTATTTAGATATGTTTGTGGGAGATATTGAAGTAATAATGTTTAAAAATATTTGTATGTAGCTGATCTCCAAATACACTAAATCATTGGGTTTTTGTATTGTAATATTATTTATGATATGTAATGTTTAAATAATGAAAAAAATAAAATATTATATGAATGTCCTTCTATAGTCGCCTCACATTTCATCTAAGTTCCACTATGGCACAATGTCTCCCCATACATTCATGGACTATGACAATGGTTATCATGTCTGTCATATTTCTAAATCCCTCTATATTATATAACTAAAGAACCCTATCTTCCAAAAGTTCTTGGTGGAAGTATTTCTTATATTGAATGTGATTTATACTTTATTGAAAGACCAGATTCATCACAAGATGAATCATTATCTAACTGTTAAATAATAATTCCATGTTTCTTTGCAGCCTCCCAAGTTCCTCAAACAAATCACTTAGCTAGATCATCTCCTTCATTAAATTTATAATCAAAATGTACTATGCTTTTGTGTTTAGTAGTGTTTCAAAAAATTGAAGTTTTTACATCCATCGCTTAATAATTCCTTTGAATGTAAACACATATACATTGTTTCTCTTCAATGAATCTGTATCTAATCTAATATTTATATCAACATATCCCACTAACAGATCATCTATTAAAAAGAAGAAGGATAAATATTCTATTCCATTGAGATAATATAAGATTTATATAATGAATTCTTAGTTTTCCTTCCTTGAATTTTATATAAACCTACAAACTTATCCACAAATTTTATATTATTCTCACTTATACAAACCACGGCATACATTAGGTTTCCTACCACATTCATATAAAACCTTTACAATGTACATATCCACTTCATCTATTTCCATGGAAAATTTCATATGTATGAACAAGGTGGTGGAAAAATGTTTGAATTTGGATATTCTGAATCATTCCAAAACCTTCATGAAGTAATCTGACTATAAAAAAACATTCCATTTTTCTAGTAACTTATAACATATATCACCAAGATCTTATATATATCCCCAAGATCCTTAAACTAAAAAATTATAGGTAAATCAAACTCCAAATATTCTATCTTTTTTGTAATGAATCGTCCCTATATTCCATATGAACTAGCACCCAACTCATTCTACCACTAAACCAAAGGGAGTTATAGATCCATGTAGGATAGAAACTAGTTCCTAGGTCCCAAATAACACCTCATTGAGAATTATTTTACACTAAAATATGAGCTAATGAAAAAAAACTCACTTGAAAATTAAAATTATCTATCCATAAATCAAACATCCATGAAAAAAATAAGAACAAATAATTTGTGAGATATAAATATATGAAAAAAATTTAATCCCTCCACCCAAAATCCCTCACCTTCAACTTTCTATGAGTCCCACTATAACCTCCACAATTATAATGAAATTCACCATTAATCATAAATGAAATATATAAAGGCCTACATGGATGATGCATCAAGAAAACTAAAAAAATAATATAAATAACTGACCTCAAATCATCACCGATCACTAACTAGCCTTGAATATGAACACACCCCAAGGGAGAAAAATATCTAAATACAAGACCTAAAATTGAACTATGTTAATTTTTCTGAGTATAAAAAAATTAGTAGGTCAGAACCCACATTTCCACTAGACCAAATTTTAATTATAAATCCATTTTTAGCTAGTTTGAAATACATTTAAAAAGTAAGTTTTTAAAATATAATCACATGAAAAATGAAAGTCAAATACAAATCCATTTCCAAAAATATCATTTTTATTTTCTATAAATAAATAAAATTTATTGGTAAAATTACCATTGGATAATAAATTTTAGATAAATACCTTCTTTTATCTAATTTAAAAACTGACATTTAATCCCTTTAATTCTAATACCCTTTTCCAAATAATTTTTTTAAACCATTTAAAAAGGTAAAACAATACAATGTTAAAGGGGTGACCATGATTAAAATTATAAAAAATGAAATCCATATTTCAAATCATTTAACAAAATATTTTTAAAATAATACAATGAATAAATCCAAGAACAACGATAAACACAAATGTCGCAAAATAATAAATAAAGCGTGCCAAATGAACCAATCAAGTAGTAGTGCCATGAAATAAAGAATAGGGGATACAAATAAATCATAAAATAAAAATCCCCTGGATCTTCCAAAAAATTATATGGGTGTCATGGGAAATCTACTAAGACTTTAGAAACACGATCTGAACTAGAGACCCAAAACCTAGGTTGACACTGAAGAACCCATCACTTAATTAATATACCCATCTAACTATATGACAATAAAACCTCTCGGGAGTTCACTGCTACCTTGGGATATAAGAGAATCTCTCCAGTTATCTCCCTCCATCTAATGATCAAACTTAGTTATTCTAACTCCCTTAGTCAAGTGATCCACTCTCCCTAGTCAACACACTATCCACACTAGGGATTTCACTTACTCACTTATCTTAAAAGTTAATAGGACATCTATTATCATATATTAAATGGAGGTGAGCAATCAAATAATCACACAAAAAATTATAAATCAATTTAAAACAATGTACAACTCACCTTCTACACACTTTAAATAAATAACCCCTTTTGTAATTAATTCACATAACCTCAAATATATAATGTTCCACTAGGTCCAAAAAACACATCTATAAATAACAAAATCCCCCTTAAGGGTCATAATACAACAAGGGGATCAATAGGTTCTCACACACTCCCGCACAATTTTATTACCATTCAAAATGAAAATTAATCCATTGTAAAAATGGAATTAGGATTCCAAGTCGTTTATTTCAATGGTTTGATATTCCATCAAAAACCATTATTTATATAACTATTCATTAAAATAAATTATGAAATAATTTCAAACATTTTTCTAAGGCATCATTCTTAACACCATTTAGAAATTAATTTTAAGAATTAACCACTTTCATTAATAATATCCAAGGTTCCAAAACAAAAACCTTCAAATTATCTCATATTAAAAACTGTGTCAGTCCACTTCTAAACCTCACATTTTATTTAAATAAATCAAGAAATAATGAAAAATACTTGGTATTTTAATGTATCCCTTGAAATTACAATTGTAACTATTGAGGTTTTACATTGAAAACTGAAACACCCATTAAAATCTAAAAATACACAGATAAAGTTCATTCAGGAAATTTAACAAACACATGTTTTATATGGTTTATTAAAAATAATTTAAAAATAACTTTTAAAGTGGGAAAACCTTCAATTTATAAGAACATAATAATGAAACATAATTTCTCTCTTATAAATCAAATAAATAGTTTCAAAACAAAAAATAGAAAAATAAAACTAAAATGTATAACCCAACCAAAAATAGTTCTAAAATTAAAAGTTATAACATAGGGATAACCTGTATTGGTTTAATAGAAATCAAGTAGTAATGTGTCACATTTTATGGTAAATTATCTGATAAGTAATAGGGGATCCCTTTATAACATAAACAATAAAAGACCAAATTTTAGAACCACCAAAAACCTTAGTTGTAGATATGTAAATTCTAGGGTTTTCATGAGGGGAGTGGAATGAATAAATGTTATGTTAATATAAGGGAGGGTAGAGAGAGAGAATAGGTTTACCATAGGTTTTCACTTTATATCAAAGGAGTAAAGGACTTAGATCAAAGAATATGAGAGGGAGTAGGGAGAGGAGGTTCATGTAAAGGGGGGCTCAGCCTGAGTGTACAACATCAGAATGATAAGGGGAAAGAGGAGGGTCTATTTAGTTTTATGGGTTTTAATTAGAAGGGTTAAAAGTTATAATTTTTCAAAAATTTAAAAATATTTTTGACCCAATTATTTTGGATACATTGTTTATTGAACTCTTTAGTGGCTACAAGAACCCCAAAAACACATAAAACAGTTTACCTAGGTCCTTTATGGTTTAATTAGTTGTGTGATAATCATGGAAAATACATTGTCAGTATTAAAACAGTTCTGCATGGGCATTGTATAGTTCAACTAACCATATGGGAAAATCATACAGACTATAAAAAATTTAAAATTTTAAAACTCCAAGAGTAAAAAATTATCATAATCCATTAAACTCAAAATAAAACATAATTTCATAAAAAAATAACTATAGTGACGCATGGGTGTAAAAATTCTCCCCATTATCACACTTTCCCCCCATAAAGTCCTTGTTCAACCAAGATGGATAAAAAATGCTTAGAATAAATTATATCTAATGGAATCTACTTGGAAATTTTTTCCACAATAACCACTAGGATAATCTATCAAACTAATGGATACCTAACATAGGTATCCCTGTCATTTTAGAAATTATATAAAACTATTAAAACTAAATAAGACTCACATATCAATTAAAAGCTCTATTAAAACCCTAAATTCCTCCAAAACCCCCAAAAATACTCATACCACTAAAAATATAAATGTCTATCAGAGAACTAAACCAAAACCTTAAGGAGAAAAATATATCATAAACCATCCTTACCAAAACCAACACTTCTTTAGCTTGATTCATTATACACCTCATAAGAAAAATAAGACCTCGACAACTTGAGAATTGTCCCATAGAAACCCTTTAATGAATTGACACCCATAGGTTCTCATCCTTACAACACTAGTCCTAACTACCAAAACTAAAATCCCAAGGTACCCCATGTATCAACTATCAAGGATTCAACCTTCATAAGTTCCATCCACAAGTATGAATCATAACCTTCCTAATAAATCATAAACACACCCAAATCTATAAGGAATGTGAAAAATAAAAAGTTACCTTAACTAACATGAGGCAAGATAAGAATATCCAATAAAACCCAACCACTATATAAAAATGAAAGTCCCACAAATCAATATGAACACTCCCCAAAAATAACATCCATCAAAACACAACAATATTGATCTAACCTTGGGTTGAGAAACCTAAAAAGAGGGCACCCTGGAAAAAAACTCATCAAATTCCACCCATGTTATATTCAATCTAATTCGATTAACCTTCTTCTAGAGAATAGATCTAATGATAGTCATTATGAAAACCTAAGCACTGACCCTAGGTTTACATGAACACCCACTATAACCAAGACCTCTAAAACACAACCCATAAGCAAAGAGTTAAAACAAAACCATATAAATAAAATGAAATCACAAGAGTAAACATCTTATCCCAAGCACTATAAAACAACCATTCAATCTCAACTTGATAGGAATGGCCATAAAAGATCTAATAAAACCAAAGTTCCAAAAAAAATAAAATTCAATATATCACTCGAACCTATATCATACCTAAGACATGTACCACAAGGATTGAAAACACCTCATAAGGGAACACGCTTATTCTAGAATTATCAGGTAGGGTTCAATAATAGAGAAAACCCCAACCATAATATAATACCTATGATTCGGTATTAGTAAATAAACCTTTAATCACAAGATTTTATCACAATGTATAGTTTATTATTTCATCATAATAGTACAACACATATTGATACAATAAAAACACTAAGTGAATTGATTTATAATAGAAGATAAAACTAGTATAATAATTTATATAACAATGTTTGAAAACCCTATAATCTTATACTCTTGTGGATCATACTAAAAAGAATAAAAAATATATGTCGTATATTTATATTAAGAATAAAACAACAAACATTGAAATTGATATCGTGTAAGACCATAGAGAATGATAAGAAGGGATTTAGATGTTGGAATGTATATATATGAACTAATATGAACATTGGATAATATAACCATTCATAATTATTACCATTGTATAATATGATCTATGGTCTTTATAAACATTGGTCAATATAACTATTGGTCATTATGATTGTTGGTGGTATAGATATTAAGAACAAATTGTTATGATTATTCTATAATAAGGTTAATGGAGAATGTTAGTTACCAAAAAAGGAAGGAAATGTGAATTCTACAGTTAGGAAAACCCTTTATGAATTTTATTTATAAGATCTTGGTAATGAGGTGGAATCACTGGGGTTCTCCCTTAACCAAGCCCAAGTAAAACTCTAACAAGAGAAGTTGGAGTAGAACTGTCTATGGGAGAAGTTTAAGTTAGTGGAGATCACCACCCAATCAATGTTGCTATAAACACCCCATGAAATTACCACTATTAGACACCTTACCCTTATGAAATATTATGGTGTGATTATAGTATATGTATCTAGTGGTTTAGTTGTGTTATATTGAAAATTCTTTAAGAAATTAAAATATTGTTTACATGTATAATTTTTTATATTTGTATCAACATAAAAAAATTAAAATATAGGTAATTAGATAATTATTTTGATAAAATAGATTTAATATATGGAATTAGGACATCGAAATTATACAAGGGGTGAAATTTGGAAATTTTTTATTAAAATAATAAAATATGGTAAAAATGGTGGGATACTGTAAAATACAGTATATATGACATAATATTTATATATTCCTGAATATTTTTTTTAATATAAGTACTAATTTTATATTTTTATCCCTAAACACTATTATGGGGAATCATGGTTGGTAGTGGAGCACAATGGTTATAGTGGGACACTAAAGGAAAGTTGTATAATAAAATAATTATTTAATTATTCCATGAAATTCCACTCACCACGCCTATAAATACCCACCCCCTCATCTCATTATTACACTCCAAATTAGAATTTACCTCTTAATTTATTTCTCATGGAGTCTCTACCTTATCTCTCTCTTTATTATTTAAGAGTTTGGTTGGATCTATGGTCAAGTTTCAATCTTAGAAGCTCAAGAGAACAAAGGGTTCCTATTTCACTCTCTTAAATTCCTATTTTAATTTCCATAGTTTTAATATCTATTAGATATTAATTTTCTATGATTACATTATATGTATCCATGTTATTATCTCCACATTTATCTATTATAATGGATACATTAAACAATCCCCTTACATTATACCCTTTTTGTAAGTCGTTGTTATGTTGAAGTAAGGGATAATTTTCTATCTATTTACAATTCTTATATACATTACCATTGCTGTATCCTTTTTAATCCACAATTTATTATACCATTACTATGTTGATTTAATTTTATATCCCATTATTAAGATATATAACCCATTTTATTATTATTTTCATTCACATTAGTCCCAATTTGTATGTCATTGTTAAGCTTAAACCCTATCTCAAAAATAAAAAACATATACTTTGGTTAAGTAAAATATTTGTGATTTTACAAGAAAATAAATCCTTGTTTGGATAGTACAAGTGAAATTGGTTTTATCTGAGATTATTGTAGGGGTAATAAACCTGAAAATGGGTGATCAGATATACCTCAGTCATCATCCTAGTGAATGGTGAGTGGGAACTTACTGCACACCTAGTTTGACACTCTCGAGTTATATGATATGTAAAATTATATTAATTTTTATAAACAAAAACATAGAATTTATATAGTGGTGTATAATCTATGTGTTTATTTAGTATCCTGCAATTGCAAATACAATTTCCTAAACACAATAAAAATCATTAATCTTGATAAGTACCTGTAACATATAATTTCATATAAATCCAGGGATTTGGGTAGTTTTCAAAAACAATGAATCCATGATTATTCCTTATATGAGTTTATGGAATTCACATAAACAATATTATTAATTCAATTACTGGGGAAATATATTTATGACCATTATAATCTATTTTTCCATTTGGTAATATCATGTATGATAATTTCCATTCATAAAATGGGTCATGTATTTATATGTTGTTCAACCTTGAACATTATGTCATGTATATCCTCTATTCATTTGGTATATGATTTAATTAACTGAAATTTTATATAATGGGTGGGTAAAAGAGTTATATATCCTCTCAAATCACTTGTAAGACTCATGGTACAACTAAGATAGGGTAATGGGATTGTTATTTCACTATATATATAATGTCTTGGAACAAGGCCTCAATGATTTGATTATGATGTATGGAATTATGAAATTACATATTTTTTATTATCTTTATGATCCATATGATTATGAATTCTCATTTATTATATGTATTACACTTATGTATTATTTGGTATGGCATTAATTGTACTCATGATGTTTGTTATGCCATATTTATCCTTTATTTTCTTCTGATTTATATTTTTTCCTTGCTGACCATTTAAGATCCCCACCCTTTTCATTAGGTAATGAAGTATAATAATATGATTTATCAAGGATAGAATTTTGAAAAAAAATATATGTCCATTTATGTTGTGAAATTTTAATGTAATGTATCTAGTCTCTTGAGGACTACTAAACCTTGATCCTTCAAATGTGATATCTTTTACTCTATTTCCCATGTAATAAATAACCCACTAGCTCTAGGGAACTAGGATTAGGTTTATTACCATTGGTATTAGATAAAAGTTTAGTATAAACCTTAGGATCTATAATTAGAAAAAACTTAGGAAGAGAACATAGATTTTAAAACTATAAAAAAATTCAAGATACTATTATAGAATTTTTTTGATATTACACTATATAAGTAATGTTAGAAGTTTACTAATTAACTAATAATATTCATTTTAGATAATGAAACCTGTTATAAGAATAAAAAACTAAGCTAAAATCCATGAATAATGCAAGGACTGTCTGAATAATTATGGTAATGGAGTTAATATTTCTATAGTAAAAATCATGAATCTTCTAGGATAATTAACTTAGGTTATGAAAAATAACCTTGATCATATGGAGTAAATGGTTTTCCCTCCACATGGATCAACCACATTGGATATTTTTATGAGGTAAAAACTACTACCTTTTAGTAGAACCACTAATCCTATGGAGGTGGAACAATGGATTATGTCTCAGGAGAAAATATTTTTTGTATTTGGATGCTTTGAGATGGAGAAAAAAATTATGTATGTAAATCATCTAAGTGGTGATGCTTACTAATGGTTGTCCTTAGTTCCAAATACAAATAAAGTAGATGATATTGACATCATGTAATGGAATTAATTCATGGTGACTTTTCCAGAAAAATAAATTCCTTGAGAGTAATGTGTAATAGTGAAAAGAAAATTATTGAACTTAAGAAAAAAAACAGTTGTTGAATATGAGGTTTATTTTATAAGGTTAGAAAGGTATGTTGTGGATTATCTGCACAACCCTAAAAGGAATGTTTATTGATTAGTTGATGGCTTAAATCCTTATCATTGAATATCTTTTTCATCTCATAATTTCTCATCATATAAAGAGATAGTGACCAATGTTATCAAGACTAATAGTGATTTATCTATGTCCTTTACATTTAAAGGGGAGTAAGAGAATAATAGGATAGTTTCTAACTATAAAAAAATAGTGGTTGGGAAGTAAAATAAAGGATTATTAGAGTTATTTACATATAATAAATGTGGGGAAAATGCCTCATAATCTATTTAATGGGATTGGGTGTGTGCTAAAAATGTTGAGAGAAAGAAAATTTGGATTATGAGTACAAAGTAAAGAGGGAACAAACCAATGTAAAATACTTTAATTTAAAGGATGTGGGGAATTAATCTAATAAATTCCTTAATGTACAAGGTAATATTCCACATAATAGGCCTAGGGATCAAGTTCATTCCTTTGGTGTAACAAAGGATGAATTTGAAGATCCAAATGATGTGAAAACAGGTGATTTGATTATATATTCAACATTAGATAATACATTGTTTGATTATGTATCCACTCGTTACTTTATATAATGTAGTTTTGAGAATAATATTACATCACCCCATGATATACTAAAGAATTATTTATCAATTAGAACATAAAGTAGTACATTGATTGCAGTAAAGGTATATAAGGATATTCAATTTATGATGCATGGGAATTTTCTTATTAAAAATATAATCATAATACCTATTGTGGATTTTTATATAATCTTGGGGATGGATTGGAACTCGAATTATAAATAAATAATTTATTATTTTGATAAAGAAGTTTGAATTGGTGAGGAAATTAAAGAATTACTTGTTTTTCAAGGAGATATGTCATTACATGAATCATGTCTTGAGCCTCCCATAGTATCTAAACATAATGAAATTATTAGGGAGGATATGTATGGATTTAAATCTATTGTGGGTAAGGGTTTTTAGAGAATATAGGAGGTGATATTTTTTCCACTATATATTGATGTGTTTCCTGATAAAATACCTAGATTAACCCCAGAGTGAGATTTTGAATTCTATATTGATCTCATCCCCGATGGGAGGAAAATATCTCATCCACTGTATAGGATGGATCTGGTGGATTTAGTTGAGTTAAAGAATAAAATGCAATAATTATGCGATAAAGGGTTCACTCATGCATGTTTTTCACAAAGGGTTGTACCTATGTTGTTTATAATAAAGAAGTATGGGAAAATGAGATTATACATACACTATAAGGAAATCAATGGGATTACTGTAAAGAACAAGAATCCACTACCACATATTGATAGACTTTTTTATTAACTTCAATGGAATCAATTATTTTCAAATATTTATCTTTGTTTTTGGATATAATCAGTTAAAAGGGAGGATATTTAAAAAAACAGCATTTTCTATGTGGTATGGTCATTATGAGTTCATAGTAATTCAATTTGGGTTAACAATTCTCCATCTATATTTATGGATTTTATGAAAATAGTATTAAAATACTACCATGATAGTTTTTTGTATTTATTAATGATATTCTTATATATTCTAAAAGTAATGAGGAACATAATAGTCATTTAAAAATTATTATTGAGGTATTATGGACAAGAGTTCTATGGGTTATTTAGTAAATGTGAATTTTTGATTCAACAAGTTTCATTACTTAGTAATATTGTGTCTAATAATGGTATATCATTTTATCCTTCAAAGATGAAGGCTATAATGGAATAGAAAATACCCACAAACATAATATAAATATGAAGTTTTATTGGGTTAGAGGAATACTATGAGTGATTTGTTGAAAAAGTTTCTTAATTAGAACATTTTTTAACAAAATTAACACATAAGGGGTTTATTATTACATGGAAATGGAGTGTGGTTATATTTTTTAAGAATTAAATAAGATATTGTTGAATGCGCATGTTTTGACTTTTCCATCTAGTAAAGGAGTGTTTTTTATTTACAGTGATACATCGATAAATTTTATTGAATGTTTTCTAATTTAAAATGATATATTTATGGAATATATATAAATATAGTTTATACTCCATGAGATTAACTATCCTATTCTTGATTTAGAATTGGGAGAAATAATCTTTTCCCTGACGATATGAATACATTACCTCTAGGGGGAGAGATTTGATATATACATAGACCACAAGAGTTTGAAATATATTTTTATAAAGAAAGATCTTAATATGACACAAATAATATAGTTATAACTACTTAAGTATTTGGACCATGCTATAAATTATTATTTGGCAATAGATAATTATGTGTAAAATTATTTGAGTAGAAAATATAATGGTACCTTATCCATGTTGAGGGTAAAGAATGATCTAATTATAAAATACCTAGTAATTATGGACTTGGGTACTATAATGGAAGGTGAAGACACATTATTATTCCATTTAATCACCCAAAAATCATTATTATAGAGTATTTGTAAATCTAAACATGTTTATAAATCCCTATAAAGGAAAATGGAAGATATGAAGAGGTGGAGACTACAAGATTTTAATATTGGTGATAATGAAGGCATGTTATTTAGTAAGAGGTTAGGTGATCTATCTATACCATGGTTGAAGAAGGATCTATTGGATGAATATCCTATCTCAAACTTCTCTATACGTCATTGTAGTACCAAGATGTATAGTGATATCTAAGAGAACTTTTGGTGGGAAAATATGGAGAGAGAAATTGTAGATTATATTGTAATATTTTTAGTATGCCCATAAGTGAATGTTGGAGGAATACTTTCCAAAGGTGTAATACTACCTATAACATTACCAAAATGAAAGTGGGTTAATATTACTATAGATTTCATCATTTTTATTCCTAATACATCTAATAGGGAAATTTTATATCATTCATTGTTGATCAACTCACAATATATGTACATTTCCTTGTAATTCAATATGGTTTTTCTCTAGACCATCTTGCAAGGTTGTTTATTAGTGAATTTTTTAGACTTTGTGGAACAAGACTATCAATAGTCTCTTATAATTACCCAAGGATCACATTAAAATTTTGGAGGATTATTTAAAAGGATTTAAATATAGAGCTTAATCTTAGCCAACATATCACCCTCAAATAGATAGGCAATCTGAACAGACTATCTAGACATTGGCAGTCATTCTATAGACATGATCTCTTGACATCCAAGGATTTTTGGATCAAAATTTATCTCTTGTGGAGTTTTCCTATAGTATCATCTACCGCTCCATGATTAATACGGCACCATATAAATATTTTGATTAAAATAGATGTCAAACTTTATTGTGCTAGGATGAAGTTGAAGAGTAGAATCATTTGGTTCAAGAACTTGTAGAAGAGATAACTGAGAAGGTAAAATCCATCTAGAATCATATCAAAGTAACCCAAAGTATATATAAATTTTATGATGATAATCAAAGTAAGGATCATGAATTCTAGGTAGGATACTATTTATTCCTAAAGATATCTCCTTGGAAAGGGGTTATGAGATTTTGAATGAAAGGGATGTTGATTCCATGATATATTTGTCTATTTTAAATATTAGAGTTGATAAGAGAAATGGAATATCATTTTTACATGAAAAAAACCCTATCCCATGTTCATGATGTCATCTATGTATCACTTATAAGGAATTATATTCTAGACACAACCCATGTTCTAAATTTTGATCATGTTTAGTTTAAGCCAGAATTATCATATAAGGAAGATCCATTTCATATTCTTGATATAAGGTAACAAGTGATATAAAATAAAACTACCTAACTGGTGAAGGTTCTTTAGAGGAATTATCTTCTAGAAGAGGAACCATGGGATTTAGAGGATGTAATGAGAAATTATTATCAACATTTATTTATAGATTGATTTACAATTTTGAGGATAAAATTGTTTAAGGGGGGTAATATAATACCCATGATTCTATAATAGTAAATAAACCTTTCATCAAAATATTGTATCACAATTAACAATTTATTATTTTATCATAATAGTATAAGACATATTCATACAAAAAAACACTATGTAATGAAATTTATAAAAAAATGTAAAAACCATTAACATAAAGCATGTATCAATGTATGGAAACATAATAATATTATAATTTGGTGGATAATACTTGAAAAATAAGTAAAATTATATGATGCACATTTCTATAAAGAAGAAAACAATAAACATTGAAATTGGAATGGTATAAGAACATAGAGAATTATTTTTAGGTATTTTTATGTCGTTACATATATATAAAAACTAATATGACCATTATTAAATATGACCTTTGTTAATTATTATTGTTGGTTAATATTACCATTGGTAATTATGACCATTAGTCAATGTATATTGGGCATTATGACTATTAGTTGTATAGAAATTAATAACAAACCATTATGATTAGTTAATATTAAGGGTAATGATGAATGTTAATTATAAAATAAGGGTGAAAATATAGATTTGAATAGTAGTAACATCCCTTATGAAGTTCATTTATTAGATCATTAGAATGAGGTTTCATCAAATGGGTTTTCCCTTGATCAATCATAAGTATAACTCCAACAAGTAAAGTTGGAGAGAAACTTTCTATGGTAGAAGTTCAAGTTAGTGGAGATCACCACCTAGTCAATGTTGGTTTAACCTCCCAATTAAAGTACCAATATTTCACACCATTCCCTTAGGGAATATTCTAGTGTGATTAAAGGTTCTCTATCTTGGGGTTGAGTTGTGTTATATTGTATGTTCATTAAGAAATTAAAATGGTGTTTACTCTTATGGTTTATTTTTTATGTATGTATCAAACTAATAGAAAAGGAAAAAAAATTAGATAATTATAGAATGTATTTGATAAAATTGAATTCATATTTGGAATCAGGATTTCAAAGTTATACAAGGGGTGAAATTTGGTAAAAAAATATTAAAATATGGTAAAATGGTATAATATATAAAAATACGATAAATATGGTATATAAGACATCATATTTATGTAAGTATGAATAATTTCACCCAAGGAAGTGATATTTTACTATTTATAGAATTAAAAACTATAGTGGGGAATTAAGGATGGTAGTGGAGTACAATGGTTATAGTGGTTAATAAATTATTGCATGAAATTCCAATCACCATACCTATAAATACTCATAAAATCCTCTCATTCATACAAACCAAATTAAAAGTTACATATTCATTGAAATATCAAGAATTATATCCCCTATAACTCTATTAATTCTTTAATAGTTTGGTTGGATCTATTTTTGGTTTCCAATCTAAGAACCTTGGGCAAGTTTTGGTTTCCTATTTCTCTCTCTTCAATTCCTATTTGAATTTACTTATTTGTAATTTCTTTTAAATATTCATTTTTTTGTGATTACATAATATCTATCCATGTTATTATCTACAAATTGATCTATTTTCATGGATACATTACCCATAACCCTTACTTTATAACCATTTTTTAAGTTATTACTATGTCGAAGTAAGGATTGATTTTCTCTCTCTTTACAATTTCTATTTTTATTACCATTATTGTATCATTTTAATCCACAAGTTATTATCCCGTTATTATTTTGATGTCATTTTTTATTCCATTATTAAGATATATAACCCATGTGAGTATTCCTTTCACTCACATTATTCCCAATTAATAATTTATTATTATGCCTAAACCTCCTCATATCCATATAAATAATATACATTGGTTACATAAAAATTGTGTAATATTCCAAGAAAATAAATCCCTATCTGGAAACTATAAGTGGATATGATTTTCTCTCAGATTCATCTAGGGGTAATAAACCCAAAAAAGAGTTGTTTGGTTATATCCAAACCATCATTCTAGTGCATGGTGAATGGGTCATTACTGTGGACCTGGTTTGACACTCCTGGAGGATATGCTATAAATAATTATCATACATTTAATAAACAAAAAACATATAATTTATATGTTGGTGTATAATTTATGTTTTTCTTTGTTCTCTTACCATTGAAAATACAATTTCATAAAAACATTTAAAATACTTAATCTTGATAAGATCCCATTGGCTATAATTTCGTATAGATCACTTATTATGGGTACCTTTTAAAAACTATGAATCCATAACTATTCCTTATATGTTTTTAGGTAATTCACTTAGAAATTATTATTATTTCATTAACTATGGAAATATATTTATAACTCATATAATTTATATTTCCATATGGGATGATTGTGTATGATAAGTTCCATTGTGGAAATTTTCAATGTATTTTTATGTTGTTCAATCATGAACATTATTCCATGTATAGCCTCTATTCATTTGGTATGTGTTGGAATGCATTGGAATTTTTTATGGGGGGTTAGACCCATAATTTTTTTCCCCACATTTCACTTTTTTATCTCATGGAACAACTATGATAGGGCAATACGACTATCCTTACCCTTTATATATAATGTCTTCACACAAGGCCTTGACATTATGATTATGATGTCCAACATTATGAAATTTCATATTTTGAATTATCTTTGTGATCCATGAGATTATGTATTTCTCTTTTTTTAGTATATTTAAACTAATGTATTCATTATTATGTCTTAAATTGTAATCATGATGTTTTATATTCCATATTTATCCATTTTTAGTTTCCACTATAAATTTTTCCCATACTGATCATTGAATCCCACCACCTTTACATTGTTTCCCCATTTCCCCAGGTAATGAAGTGGAATATTATGATTGAAGAAGGTTAGTATTGTGGAATAAATAATTGTAATTTTATTTTTTAAAGGTGTAATGTAATATATCTAGTCTCTTGAGGAATAATAAACCTTCATCCTTGAAATGTAATATCTTGTACTTTGTTTTCCATGTAATAAATAATCCACCAACTCTAGGAAACCAGGTTTGGGGGAGTTACACATACCACCCAATTATGAGTTTGGAAAGGGATTCCAATGAGAGAAACCACATCTAAGTGATAAATATTTTACTCTAATTATAATTTATTGAGACAAACTATCTATCCTTTTCCAAGACTTACCCAATAGGTAAGAATAAAATAACACAAAATAAGAATTTAACCCATTTATGTTCCACAGGTCAAACAATATATTCCCACCACAACTCTGGGACAAGTCCAAAAATAAAAAATACAATGAAACACACCACATTATTTACACATTATAAAAAAATCATTTTCCTCCAAAATGTGCATCCCATGTAGAAGCGTTTAAAACTCACTTCCCCAAATTCACACACACATGAAATCACTTTTTATGTAAACAACCCACCTAATTTTTTCACACCAATTAAAATCACTTTGAATGTTACAATAATATAAAATTTAACATTCCCTTGAAATTATAGTGTCCTACAAAATGATTTCCACTCTATTTGTAAAACTGACCAAAATTTTTTACCCCACAATAGATTTACTTTCTAAAACAACAACAAAAACTAGTTTAAAAAATAAGAATTTATGAATTCCCCTTTTCCACATGAAAATTATTTTTCAAAAAACATGAATAATCAAGGGAATATCACATTTACATCCAAAACTTATTCCAATAGTCTTAACATATAACAAGGAATCCCTTAATTCATTATTATAATTGGGAATCACTTAATGGAATCCTCGATGTCACACAATATGGAATGCAGAACCATACGTGACATGGAAACTTGGTTTACAAACCATGTTATAAGAATTAATTATCCCCTAACACATTTCCATAACCAACTATTAGGTCACATCATGGTTCATTAGGCTATATTAGGTAACATTATATCATTATTTCTTTCACCATTCTCATCCAAAATTCTAATAAATCCACAAAGGAAACTCATATAATTAAAATGAGGACTAAAACATCATCAATAATAATATAAAAAATTTATCAACTAAAAATTCAAATCCTGACCTCCCATGGTGACTCATGCGACATCATGATAGGTGGGGATTAGGCACCCACTCACAACAAACCATATAAGACCCAAAAACTATCCCATGTTTAATTATATAAAAATAAACCACAAATAAATAGAGGGATACTCAAAAACATAGTTTCTCAATTTAGAACATAGGATCTAGAACTATTTATAGAAAATCGGTTTGGGATGTCTTTAGATCTAGAACCCAGCCTTATTTTCCATTGGCCCAAAGGGCATTCCTAATCCACATGTATTGAAAACTTGCACATGGGAATCAAATAAAACCTCTTTAGTACTGGTTTCACTCAATTATAAGCTAATTCACAATGATTTTTCTCCAAAAAATCTGGCATGACCCACCCATGAGTTGAGCATCCATGCTAAAACAAATATGAATAAATAAGAAGGAAAATATAAAAATATGAAGAATAATAATCCCTCAGTTCACCCTCCAAACTCCCTCACCTTCAACCACCTTTAAGAACCACTGTAAATTCTACATATATAATTAAATCCATTAATAACTATAAAATATTATAGTAAATGCCTACTTGGTTGAAAAAATATGTAAAAAATGTAAAACAATTTAAATAACTAACATAAAATCCCCACTAATCACTAAATGGCCTTAACAGTAGACAGACACCAAGAGATAATAAGAGAAAAATAAAATTCCTTAAATTGAAATATGACAATAGGTGTGAGCACAAAGTTCCTCTATAGGCTATAAACCACCTTTTCACATGTGTACCTTTTATTAATAAAACCATTTTTATATAGTTTGAAATACATTTAGGTGGATTTTTTTTGAAACATAAGCTCATAAAAAGATTATATAAAATCCAATGACATTTCATAAACTCTTCTTTTTTATTTCCCATAAATAAAAACAATCACTTAGATACACATCCTTGGTCTAGTCTATTTTATCCAAATAACCACATTGAAGCCTAATTAATAACTAATATTTAATCCCTCTAATTCCAAAATGGTTTTAAAACATTTTTTGATATCTATTTAAAAAGGGAAAATAATGCAGTGCCAAATGAGTAGATCATGCTTTAAATTTAAAAAAAATAAATTCACAATTTAAGTTATTTTATAAAAAAAATAATAAAATATTCTAAAACCAAATCCATGAAAAATGATAAAAACATATGATAAAAACCCATTAATAATACATGTTGAATAAACCAGTCAAACAGTGGAACCATGAAACAAATAATAGATGATACAAACAATGCATAAAATCATGATACAATGAATAATTCAAAAAAGGATCTGATCATTATGGGAAATATCCTATGATTCATGTAACATGATCTAAACTAGAGACACAGAACCTAGGTTGGAACTAAATAACCCATCACATCCTTGGTCATCTCATCAAACCATATAAGAATAAAACATCCCTGGAGCTCACCACTACCCAAATCCAAAATATAAGCTCTCCCATTAACCCCCTTGGTCTAACATACATTTTTCATTATCCTAAATCCCCCATTATAGTAGGACACTATCCCTATTCAACACATCATCCACAATAGGGATTTTACTTACTCAGATTTATACCAAGTATCCTTAGACTAGCCATGACATTAAATATATGAAGGTCAGAAATCAAATTTTCATAGGAAACAATATAAATAATTTAAATATAACACACACCTCACCTCCTACACCCTTAAAATAAATGACCCCTTTTTTAATTCATATAAAATGAAATATATAACATGGACCACATTCCATAAACCACATTTATAAATAACAATATTATCACAACCCATATATTTAATATTAATTTAGGATTTATTAAATAAATTTACACATAATACACTCCTGTAAGATCATGAGGACTAGTGTATTTGAGAAATTAGGTATATAACATAATAACTTGAATTAATATAAAACATAATTATTTAAAACTCCTTTAACATTCTCTTAAAACCCCATTACCCTTCTAAAACTATATGGGATAACATAAGGACATACATAAGGAAGGGGTGATCTATAAATCATATTAAATGAATAATCAAATCATAACATGATGAATTAAATACATGTTAGTAAATAGTCATGTCAAAAAATCATAAAATGGGTTCAAACTATAGACATGAATATTGAAGCATTATATAACATGATAACATGAATGTAATTTAGAAATGTGGCAACAATATAAAACATGACATAAGCATACTTTAAGAAAAATCCAAGACAACATGACATGGTGGTAAAATTCTCATCATTTATTAGGTTCACTCCTGAATCCCATACATAATATATCATGAGATAAAAGCATTACCCAATTCATTGGAGGTTTATTTAATTCCAATCCCACCTATCAGATTCATAACATGTACACACAAAATTGTTCCACATAAACCATACAACATAAATATATATTTAATTAATCTTAATCCCATGATTAAGGAGTGTGGGTTAAATACATGGAAGTCCCGAATAAATTATGTATAGGTACATCTAGTTTAATACACTTGAGTGTAATTGAGGATGGGTATTCACTAAAAAATGTTTGGCATGGAAAATCAAAGCATAATTTCAGTAGCTTAATGAGGGTACATAAATATTCATGGAAAGGTTATATTTTAGTGGAAGGAGTATCTCATCACTTGAAAATACTAATGGAAATAAGAGGTATGTGTAAAAACATTTCCCAACATGAACAATTTGAAAACAAAAGGCTTAATATAAAGATGGTTCTTGAATAAAGAGGATAAGGAGAGGATCCCTTACCTTGAGAAGGTGATTCTAAAAGCTTGGAAGGATATTTTTAAGTGTTCTAAGGAACCTTAGGAGGGATATTGAGAAGGAGGTAAAGAGTAAATTTATTCTACAAGGGTTTTTAGTGAAGAGTAATGGGAGGTTGGGTGGGTTTTTATAGCAAAGGATATGAAATTTCATTATTAATTTCTAAAAATAGTTTGCAGACTCTAAATGATCAATTAATCCAAAAAAACAATATCATAGTTTTTTACCATGGATTCTACCAAAGTGGAGCATATTTCATTATTTTATAGTTTTAAGAACCAAAATTCTTAATAATTCACATGGTGATGTGGAAGAGAGACATGTTTATAATGAATTGATTTTAAAACCATAAAATATAATATAGGTTTTGGAGGATTCATTAAGGGTATATAAAAAAATTAAATAACTTCAAAAAATATATTTTTTTTGGGAAACAAAATTTTGGTTTTGTTTACTCTATTATATTTATTACCCCACTTTTTGGATTTTATTATGTCATAATACATACTATATAATTATACTGTATTTAATTATTACCAAAAAAATACACTATCTGAAAAATATGAAAAAAAATCATTTGATAATTTAGACATTTTGATTTAAAAAATAATGTTAATTTCATCAATATAATTATATGAATATGAGAATTTACACTTTAAAATAAAATATCCACATTTATTGAAAAATAATGGTTTTTTTGTAATAATAGTTTTCTCTCCCTTATAAAAAATTTCTTTGAATTCATAAAATTATATTATAAATTATATTTTAGAAATACTAATTAATGGTGATATTTTATTAAAATATCATTTATTTCAAAAATTCTTGAATTCATCAAAAAGAGTTTCTTGATTGAAGCTATATATTCCCCAAAAATACAATTTGTGTTTCATCATGTCAATATCTAATTTTTATCAACCCTATTATATAATCATTATAATATAATAATAAAAGATATATATAAAAATTAATTTATAAAAAAATATAAAAATCTATACTATTAGGGTCTAGATATATAGGCCTTTATTAAACAGTTGAATTCCCTAAGGGTAAGCTGTGAAATAGTGATATTTTCATAGGGTGGTTTGGTGAACATGGTATGGGTCATGATCTCAATGAGCTTGATCATCTCTCATAAATGGTTTCTCTTGAGATTTAGTTGTTGAATCTTAGATTGGGATTGGTCAAGGGAAAATACCACTAATACTATATCCATTAAAATATCTAATAAATGGGATTCATATGATATGATCCTATCAGTTGAGTTCATCACTTCCTTTGTCAATTCCAATTGTATTTATCATAACTCTATATATATACTTATCATATGATCATTGTATAATGGTTATACTATGAAAGGTTGTGATGCTTAATAGTGTTCTAAATTCGATATTATATAACTTATAACTATCCCAAATAACCAAATTAGTGCATGTGTTTTCTATAATTTCATTTCATAATAATATTTTACTCATTTAAAAAGGGAATTTTATTTTCAAATGTTCATTTCATTACATTATTCACCTCTTCTGAAATTTCACCCTCAAAATTTCATTTATACACTAAAATAGATGAAGTTACTTATGTTTAATAAGCTCTTCTCATTGTCAAGAAACTTCCATAAACTTTTGGTTCCACCACGTCACTTTAACCAGGTGAGTTGGATTGTTTTGTAGAACCTTTCCTTATGATCTATAATCTTCTCTGAATTCTCCTCATTTGAAATATAATTCTCTAATGGTAATACCAATAGATTAAGAACATGTGAGTATTATAGTATTTACTTCATCAAGAGGGATGCATTTATCACATCATGTACTTAAGATAAGTTAGGTGGGAGTTTCAGTCGATAGGCCACTGCTCTGATGAGATCAAGGATCTCGAAGGGGGTGATGTATCTTCGATTAATGTTTTCCTTCTTCCCAAACCTCCTAAATTTATTCCATGATGATATATAAAGAAAACATTTATCTATAAACTCAATATATGAGTTTCATATATGATTGTATGCATATATTTGTTGTCGACATTTTGTGGATTTAACATGACACTGGATGGTTTGAATATTATCCATCGTATATAGGACATGATTAGGTCTCATAAATTTCCACTCTCCAATATCATCCCATCATGTTGTAGTTTTTCACCTCTTCTCATAAAGATCCTCATAGGGTTACATTTGAATGATATAATGGAAACTATTATTATATGAGAACTCCAGTAGGGTAATGTGTTAATCCTAACAACATTATAATCCAATGAATATGATCTCAGCATAATTTATTGATTTTAAATGGTTCCTTTAGAATGATCATCTATTTGGGAGTGATAACTAGTGTTAAAGCTCAGTTATTTATCCAATTCTTGCTAAATGATTCTCCAAAACCTCAAGGTAAACCTCATATCTTGATCAGATACAATAGAGGGTGGAACTCCATGCAGTCTTACCACTTACCTTATGTAAATATTGGTAAGTTGGTCATGAGGGAAATCTTCCATAATAGTAATGATGTATACTAACTTAGAAAGGTGATAAACTACCACCTAGATGGAATTATTTCCTTTAGGGGTCCTAGGTAATCCTGTAGTGAAATCCAAGGTTATGTTTTCCCATTTTCATATCGGTATGTATCATATTATTAGACATTTGGTTTTTAGTGTTGACTTATTAGTATAGTAAGCATCATGATATAAATTTTTTTATCTACCTCTCCATGTTATCCCACCATAAGTTTTCTTTAAAATTTATATACATCAATTGATTCCTAGTTAAATAGAGAAGAATGATATTTTCATTATCCGGAAGTTCCCTCTTTAGTTTTAGTTTTTATTGGACACATATCTGGGTTCAAAACCTTATAACACCATCTTTAGAAAAGTTGAACTCTGAAATATTTTTTACCTTCTTATATAGCACCTCATCATCCTTCTGAGCATCCTATATCCTCCCAAGAATGGATTTTTGTTCGGTTATTTGAGCAAGGTAGGATGAAGATCATTTTATTATTCCCATTTCCATCCTTTGTATGTACAAGATGATTAAATCCCTTTCAATTCTTATCATGGATTGAGTTGTAGGATCATTTTTACTCAGAACATCACCCACTTTGTTCACCTTACTAAAATATTAATAAATTGAACAATCATAATCCTTTATCAGTTTTAACCACCTTCATTGGAATATATTGATATTATTTAGTATGAATATATACTTAAGGATTTTGTTATTCGTATATATGTCACACTTCTCTAAATGAAGATAATATCTCTAAATCTTTATTGGGAATATCATTGTAGCTAATTATATATCATTTGTTGGGTAGTTATCATCATGGATCATCAATTATTATGAATAATAGGTTATAATTGTTTCTTATTTCATGATTACACATCCCAATCCTTTTTGGACACATCACTATAGACCACAAATCCTTCCCCAATGATGGGTAATGTGATAACAGTTGAAGTGATTAGCCTCTTCTTCATATCTTTAATGATTTCTTCATATTCATCATTCTAGATTAACATCACCCCCTTTTGAGTTATCTTTGTTGGTAGGATTGAAAATCGTGAGAGGTTTCTCAAAAATTGAAAATTGTACCCAGATGATCCAAGTAAACTATAGATTTCCATCATAGAGATTGGTTCAGTCCATATTTATATTGACTCTATTTTGATTGCTCCACATATATCCTTTTTAAGGTGGTAACATTATACATAAATGTGACATGATTCATCCAAAAATTACATCTACTATACTTTTCATATATATTTTCTTTCTTCAAGGTCTTCAGTACAACATTCAAATGATCATGATACTCCTCCTTGGTTTTAGTGTAGATAAGAATATCATCTATAAATACTACCATAAAGTTTTATGAGGTAATACCTAAAGACTATATTCATTAAGTCTGTGATAATTTATGTGGTATTAGTGAGTATAAATGGAATCAATATGAACTCATAGTTCCCACATCATATATGAAAAGTAGACTTTGGGATATCCTCCTAATTCACCTTAATGATATCATAGTCAAATAACCACTTTAGATATGTACTAGGCTTCACATAGCTGATCAAACAAGTCATCAATCTATGGAAGAGGTTACTTGTTCTTTCTCATTATTTTTTTAGATCATGATAATCAATGAAAAGGCACATCAAACCATCCTTATTCTTGATAAAGAGGATTGGTTCACTCCATGGTGAAGCACTTGGGCATATAAACTCTTTATAGAGATTCTCTTATTGTTTCTTATTCATATCCTTATGTTTAAAAATGGTTATTCAATATGGATTCTTTGATATTGGTAAATCTATGAGTATAAGTTCAATCAAAAATCAACCTATAAGCTAGGATAATGACTGTAAAATTATTTGGGAAACACAATGATGATTTCCCTTACAATAGGAATGTTATCAAGGATGATATTTTCCTTAGTATCAATCATTTGATCTAGATACACTGGCTCACAAGGAAATAATATTCATGCTTGAGATGATGATACCAAAGGAGATTCATCCTCATCTTTTCCCTTATATAGAATCAAGGTTGTTTTTTGATATTTAGGAAGATTTCCTTCTCTCAGAAAATTATATTGGCTCTATATAAGGAGAGAAAATACATGCCAATAATAGATTTTAATTCCTCTAAAGGGAGTATCAAGAGGTTTACTGAGAAATTGATCCCATAAATTTTGATAGGTGATGAGTTATATACTTGGGATAAAATAATTTCATCATTTTCCATTTTCATCGATATCTCTACTTACATGTTGTTTGGTGGTGTTTGAATAGTTCTACTAGACTTGTGTGATAAAAATAAATGCATAGAACCATAGTCCCATAGTACATTTTAAGTTCATGAATGGTTGATAAGACTACCTTTCAGTATTTGACTCTGGTTATAATCATTCTCTTCATCCAAAATAGAATTAGAGATGAAATTTTCAAAATTATTAAACACATAAAATTTAAACCATTAACATTTAATAGATAACTCGTAAATGTCATATATGCCTCAACCCATAAATTTCTAGGTATCTATCTAAGTTATCCATGATATATTTCCTAACATAAAGTCGTATAGGAATTATTGTAACCTTAATCTCCAGAATGTTAATAATGATATAAATATCATATATATTCTTTATATATATAAAGAGTCGTATATAAAAGTTATATATAGAAAAAATAATTAAACTGCTCATGGAGATGGTAGGTCATACATACACATGAACACTATTTTCACTTTTTGACAGATGTAGAAAAAGAAAGTTAATTAATAATTCATCTATAAAAAATCATTATTATATTATATACATCATATATATCCATAAAATCTATCCTTATTACCATCCATGTAAAACAGAAATGAAAAATTAATCACATCACTTTGTGGAGGTGGTAGTCTATACATACGCACGAGTGACATTATCGTTTTCCAACGAATTAGAATATAAGAACGTAGATATGAAATTATAATTATAGAATCATAATTATGTCATAAATATCATATATAAACATTAAAACCAACATAATACTCATCCATAAAATATGGTGATGAAAAATGAATTGTATCGCTACGTGGAGATGGTAAGTCGTACATACTCACAAGCGATACTTTCACTTCTCATTTGATGGGAAAAAGGGTGGATAATGGTGGTTTAATAAAAAATAACATTTTTAATATTTATAATACTTAATTTATTATTTTATGATAAATATAATATATTTATAGGAGATAAAAGAATAAGTCAAAATAAAGTGATCGATTAAGATGATTACCTCTTCTTTGAAAGAACTCTTTTAGATATCCTCTAAAGGATCCTAGGGTTAGTCTTTTGGGATGACTATAACCTATATAATGTGTATAAGTATGTTTATAATATAATTTTTTAGGGTTTTGTTGATATAGAAGGCTCAAAGTGGTGTAAATAATAGAAATGAAGGGTGCCCTTTTATAAGTGAGGGGAGAGGCACTCTTGGAATTTCTTAAAAGATTAAAATATAAAAAAGAAATTCTCTATAAAAATGATTCAAAATGGACATATATTTGAAGATAAAGTGTTATTTGGTTGAAATACCATCAACCAATAAAATTTTTATAGGTTTATGTGGTGTTTTAAACCTTATCTTTTGGTTTAACCCATTACTTAACATATTTTAACCTTAACTGCGGTAATGTCTTTTTCACTCTTAATGGGTTATAATTTAACTTATAAGGTGAAAATTGATTCATAAATGATAAAGGGGAGAAATTTTAGACCATGTATTATCCACATTTCCCTCTTTAAATTTTTTTATGATTTATAAATAATCTAATAAAATATTATTTTCATAAAATATCATTTATGTCATTTTTGAAACTATTCATTCAATTTGACTTTAAATACTCCAATACAAAGATTGAATTTGAATATAATCCTTTAACACAACACTAATATGTTATCACATGAGGCTCAGCCCAGTTGGTGAGGTAACCTTAAGTGCATCCATGAGACCCAGATTCGAAACCAGGCAGAGACATATTTCTGGTGGGGCTGTAGCAGTACTGTAGCAGGTACCACTACGGGAAAAATCACTTGTTGCGACGGGGAAAGTTGCCCGTCACAAATAACCAATTATTTGCGATGGGATTTCATCTCCCATCGCAAATAGTTTTGTGCGACTTGTGCGCCAAACTGCACGGCTTGCGCGTGAAACCGCGCAGGGGTATTTGCGACGGGTCCCGTCGCAAATACCCGGCGGCAGTCAATACCTTTTTGCGACGAGATGTCATCCCGTCGCAAAAAGACTGTCGGCAGGTACTATTTGCGATGGGACCCGTCACAAATAACCTTTTAATCGCCGACTGTAATTAATGCGGGCGAGGGTAATTGCGACGAGACCCGTCGCAAATACAACCATTTGTGATAGGCGGCCCGTCGCTAATAACCCCGTCGCAACTAATCTAACCTATATATACCCCCATCTGTTTTTTTTTCAATTCATTCAGATCTTGCTCTCTCTCTCTCTTCATTCTTCAGTTTCAAAGAGAAATTTTTTTTAGTTGAAGTTTTTTAGACGAGAGCAATCGGAGGGCGTCAATATCTTCAGAATATCAAAGTTTAAGGTATTTATATTTTATTTTTTTATATTTATTTTATTTTTTATATTAATTTTAATTTTTGTTTATTAGTTCTAATTTAATTAGATTTCAATTGATTTTTAATTATATTTAGTTTTACTAAAAAATTGATATTGTTAGTTATAATTATAAATATTTAGTTATAATTAATATTAATTAGATATAATTAGCAATAAATTGTTATAATTAGCAATAAATAGTTATAATTAGCAATAAATAGTTATAATTAGCAATAAATAGTTATAATTAGCGATAAATAGATATAAATTGCAATAAATATATATAATTAGCAATAAATAGATATAATTAGCAATAAATAGATATAATTAGCAATAAATAGATATAATTAGGAATAAGTAGATATAATTAGGAATAAATAGATATAATTAGGAATAAATAGATATAATTCGGAATAAATAGATATAATTAGGAATAAATAGATATAATTAGGAATAATTAGATATAATTAGGAATAATTAGATATAATTAGATAGAATTATATATAATTAGGAATAATTAGTAATAAATAGCTTCAATTAGCTATAAATAGATACAATTAGCTATAAATAGATACAATTAGCTATAAATAGATACAATTAGCTATAAATAGATACAATTAGATATAATTAGATACAATTAGATATAATTAGATACAATTAGATACAATTAGATATAATTAGCTACAATTAGATATAATTAGCTACAATTAGGTATAATTAGCTATAATTAGGTATAATTAGCTATAATTAGCTATAATTAGCTATAATTAAAGATAATTAACTATAATTAGGTATAATTAGCTATAATTAGCTATAATTAGCTATAATTAGCTATAATTAGCTATAATTAGGAATAATTAGCTATAAATAGGAATAATTAGCTATAATTAGGAATAATTAGCTATAATTAGGAATAATTAGCTATAATTAGGTATAATTAGCTATAATTAGGAATAATTAGCTATAATTAGGAATAATTAGCTATAATTAGGAATAATTAGGAATAATTAGCTATAAATAGAAATAATTAGCTATAATTAGGAATAATTAGCTATAATTAGGAATAATTAGCTATAATTAGGAATAATTGGCTATAATTAGAAATAATTAGCTATAATTAGGAATAATTAGCTATAATTAGGAATAATTAGTTATAATTAGGAATAATTAGCTATAATTAGCAATAATTAGCTATAATTAGGAATAATTAGCTATAGTTAGGAATAATTAGCTATAATTAGGAATAATTAGCTATAATTAGGAATAATTAGCTATTATTGAAAATAATTAGCTATAATTAGCAATAATTAGCTATAATTAACTATAATTAGCAATAATTGGCAATAATTAGCAATAATTATCAATGATTAGCAATAATTAGGAATAATTAGCAATAATTAGCAATAATTAAGAATAATTAGCAATAATTAGGAATAATTAGCAATAATTATGAATAATTAGCAATAATTAGCAATAATTAGGAATAATTAGCAATAATTATGAATAATTAGGAATAATTAGGAATAATTAGCAATAATTAGCAATAATTAGAAATAATCAGCAATAATTAGCAATAATTAGAAAAAATTAGGAATAATTAGTAATAATTAGGAATAATTAGCAATAATTAGGAATAATTAGGAATAATTAGGAATAATTAGGAATAATTAGGAATAATTAGGAATAATTAGGAATAATTTGGAATAATTGGAAATAATTAGGAATAATTGGGAATAATTAGAAATAATTAGCAATAATTAGCAATAATTAGCAATAATTAGCAATAATTAGCAATAAAAAATTATATTATCAATATTTATGAAAAAAAAATATTAATATTATTAAAATATTAAAAAAATTATAAAATATTAAAATTACCAATATTCGCAACAGGCTTTGCTCTATTCTTAACATGTTCAAATCTCAAAGGGTCGCCAATTATCAGGTCATGCGCAATAAAAAATTTGTGTCAGCCATGTCCAATGTAAACTCTATAATTATCCTTGCATGGTTGATCACCTCTCAAGTAGTGTTGCAATTGGACAAACCAAGTCATGCCCTTCTTATCTATAAGAATTATCTCACATGAACCTTTTCGTAAATATTGAATTTTGAGAATTTTATTTTTTTTTATTTTTTTTTATTTTAATAATAGTAATAGTATTTTTACATTAATCGTAATTTTATTAAATTTTATTTTTAAAAAAATTAATTTATTATTTGCGATGGGACTTTTTGCGACAGGGTCTCGTCGCAAATAGTCTAACTAAAAATTTTTTAAAAAATATTTGCGCCCGTACTACTTGGTCGTCGCAAATAATTTGTTGTGATGGTCCCATCGCAGAAAGTTTGCGATGAGCCCGTCGTGAAAACTTTTATGTATATATAATACATATAATCAGAAGCTTATTTGCGACAGGGATGTTTCCCGTTGCAAATGTAATTATTGGCGATGGGCCCATCGCAAATAATTGTATTAGCGATAGTGTTTTCTGCAACGGTCTATTTGTGATGGGGCCTCGTCGCTAAATCCTATTTGCGACGGGATCCCGCCACTAAATCCTATTTGCGACGGGATCCCGTCACAAATAGGTCATTACAATTATTAAGAATTCCAGTAGTGTACTGTAGTTGGTACTGTAGCAGGTATTGTAGCAGGCATTGTTCGGTACTATAGTAGCCGGAACTATTCACCATGGGCCGCCAGTTTAGGCTTGGAGTCCTTAAGGCCTTTGGGCCACCCAGGCCTTCGGGTCAGTAGGGCTTTCGGGCCACCTTTAAGGCCTTCGGGCCACCTCAAGGCCTTCAGGCCACATGCAGTTTCCCCAAACAGACTCTACAAAAAAGGAGCATCCCCAGAGGAGGATTCAGAGCAGGCACACTCACCAGAGCAGAACCAATGGATTTGGAAGAATGAGAGGGTATGGTTACGCCATCAGGACCAGTCTGTGCTTGCATAGAAAGCTTATCCAGACGGCCATGCGAAGGTGGAGAGCTACTATCATGATGTAGATGTTGGGGAAGGGCATGTCCTTGTAGTTATAGTCTGGTTGAATTCCCTAAGACCTTCAGGTCATGTAATGTCTCTTAAGCCTATGGTCCATGTAATCACTAAGCCTACGGACCTTGTAAGTGTTCCCCCTCATCCCTTAAAAGGGGGGTTATCAAAAATCATTAAAAAATGAAGGCCTTAGGGCCATTTGGGCAACACTAATATGTTATATTCATATATAGAATTATTTTAACACTAGAACTCACTAAAATTATATTACTTTTAATATTTTTAAAATAATTTACTTTATTTTTCTATTAACTGAAGAAATATTATGTTGGTGTTGCATTAATATTTAAGATAATTATATAATTACTAAAAATTAGAAATAAATTTCCATCATGAAAATAATTTCTTTATTCTTAAAATTACTAATAAAATTCATTCACAACTTGTTTATTCCCTATTTGAACACATAATAGATATTTAAAAGTAAGTGAGCAATATTTTGTATTTTTTTTCTTTAAATATTATATAAGTCATTTTCATGGAAAAGTGTCCATTAAACAATTAAGTTTTGATCCTAAGGTGATAATGGTATAATTAAATTCATTCAATAATAATTAAAATGAAAAATGGTGTCCTTAACATTTAGTCTTACTCTTAGTTAACTTAATTTACCATTTTCCAAGGTGATAAATTTTACCATGGTTACTATTTATAATGCCTAAAAATAAAAGGGTCTATTTACCAAATTTGGAAATCCTAAATCAATATATGGAATTAATTATTCAAAATTCAATTTCTATAAGTGGAATAAAAAAATTAAAATAAGTGCACAAAACGCGATGAAACCCCTTTTTTAGAAAAATATATTTTAAGCGTAAAATTAGATTTATTCCAATCCTATGCCTAGAAAAAAATTTGATGAATATTAAAACATTTGATTAAATGTATAATATATTAATTCATTAAAAAAATTCACCAATAGTGATTAATTTAATTTATTAAGATAAAAAATATGATGCACGCATAAAAACAATTTTTCAGAAGAAAAAAAATGTCTTTTTAAGTATAAAAATATTTTTATACAAAATTGAGCTATAAAAATGATTCTAGTGAACTGAACTATATTATTAATAATATAATAGAACTAATTTTACTTTTAAACCACTGAAAAAAATTAACTTTGTAAATTCTTGGAACAAAAATACAATTTTTTATAAAAATCGTTATTTTTTACTATTCATCGAAAAAATCGATCTTTTTAGAAAATTCTCACAAACTACATATAATCTAATTTTTACATGTTTATTTAAAAAATTAATTTATTTTTATTAAATAAATTTTCTAAAATTGAAAAAAAATATATAATATTTTCTCACAAAAAACAATAAAAATCATTTTTGAAGGAGACATATTTTTTTAACCATAATATGACTTTACTAAAAATTTAAGGATTATTTCCTAATAACTAATCAAAAATATTATTGAGTAGAGACTTTATATATATTTTATAATTTTTTTATTCTTATTCATACCCTTTAATTCAATGGCTAGGTTATAATGGTCATATTTAAATAATAATATTTTGTGGTTTGTTTATGCTCATTATTGTGTATCTCATATGTAATCGAACATAATTTTCTTCTTTTAAAATCTTGGGGTGCTACAGAAACATAGCTCCTAATTGGGCCAATTTTAAATTTGGGATGATATGGTGTCAAAATCTATTCAACTAATAGGATTTAGAAAAAGAATAGTTATTTTTACTCTTATCTCTTTAGTTTAACCCCTCATTGACCATTTTTAAACCTTACCATGGTAACAAGATATTTAGTATTTAAGGGTCAATAATGTGATTCTTAATGGTAAAGTGGATCATAAGTGTAAAATGGTTGATATACTCGACTATTTACCATTAACTTGATAAAATATTGGATTTTTATGATTTTCTATTGAATTAAAAATAATTTTAAACATTAAATACCATTTAAGTTCATTTTCAAGACTATTCACAAAATTTGACTTTAAACATATCAAGAAAATAATTTAATTATAATCTAAACACTTAAAACATCACTAATACTTTATAATTATCCATTAAATTCATTCAACTGCATTATTAATCTACAAAATATTACTTTTAATGTTTTTAAAATAATTTACTTTATTTTTATATTGCTCGCACATGCGCTACGTCGGCGTTGTGTGAGCATTAAAGGTAATTATACCACCACTAAAAATTAAAAATTAATTAATATTATAAAAATAATTTATTCATATTCATAATAATCATTTATAATGGTTCCTAACTTATTTTTATCCCTATGAAAACATATTAGCGATATTAAAAAAAAGATACATTTTGTAATTATCATTTACTTAAAATAATATAAAGGTCATAACCAAAGGGAATTGGTACCAAATTTCCATATTTTATAATATAGGTTGGTTTTTTTTCAAAATACACTAATAAAATGAAATAAAGTCAAGTGTTGGATTTATTTTGAGACCTTATCCCATAGTTTTTAATTCTGTTTAACCCATTTTACCCTTTAACATGGTGATAAACTTTTACAATGGTTACGATTAATTATGACTTAAAATGAAATGAACCATATTACTTAATTATAACATGATTATATCAATCCATTTTATAAGATTAAATTTGCAAAAATGGAATAAATTACTTTTAATAAAATTTCACAAAACGGAATGAGAAATGGTTTTTAGAAAAATACTCATTTTAATCATAAAAATGATTCAATAAAAAATCACGTATAATATTAATTCCAATAGAATTAGATGAATTATGTTTAATTAAATTGATATTTTTACTTTAAAATAAAATACAAAATATAATGAGGCTTTTAAAATTATTTGATTAAAAGAAAATAAATGACAGTTTTTCAAAAATCAGTATTTTTCATTATTCACTTAGAAATAAATATTTTCATAAAAAACTAAAAAAATCACCGTAATATAATTTTGATATTTTAAAATCAAAAATGAAATCATTTTTATCAAATTAAAATTCTAAAATTTATAAATTTATCTTTTAAATTAAAATACAACATATACAGCAAAATTACTTTTATAAAATTTGACCCTTTCAATATTTAACTATTATTAGCCTTATTTGATTTCATTCTTATCATTAAAATTTGTGTTCTTATTTTATAGGAAATAATCACTAAATTTTTATTAGTAAAACTTTTCTATATAAATTTTATAATGAGTTTACTCGTATTCATACCCATCGATCCAACAGTTGGGTTATAATGGTCATATTTAATTAATAATATTTCTATATTATATTGTAGTTCATTTAAACTCGGTGTTGCATGCATCAAAATTTATCTAACACCTAAAATTTATTAAAGATAAAATATTCTGAAATATCAGAGTGTTACAATGACATTAATCTTAAATATATGTCATATGGTCTAGATACATCATACTGAATAAACATGGATGGTGTTTGAGTATCAGGTTTTGGGGGCTCATAAGAATTGAGACTTCTTCTTATTAAGTTTTCACTTAGTGATCTCAGGGAGAGGATATCATGAGTACTAGCCTGCTAATAATAGCACCACATTTTTCAAGTGACATTGGTTATTCTTATTTATAATCATGTGAATTGGTCTCTTAACTTGAGTTCATTATCAGTGTATATAATTTGATTGTGTACTTTGATTCAAGATGAAAATAATGTAATTTATATTATGGTGAGGTATCTTTCATTGGGTGCATCATTGGTGGTATGTCATCAATTAAACAATCAAGACTGAATTTGTCACTTCTGAAAGGAGGAGATATCTCGAGCCTAGTTGACTAGGATGTTAGTACCTTTATTAAATCCATGATCATGGTGATTGAAGGTAAGTCTGTCCTATAGGGTCATAAATAAATAAATAAATATAGGATGATGACATGAAGTGTACATCTTACTTTATGAGATATTTCGATACAAAGAGATTAAATTACATAGCATGTGTTCATAGGAGGTTTGTGTTGCTATGACATTTCTTATCTCTTTATAGGTCATGATATGTTTCTATATAAAACTCTAATATAGTGAGTTACACTCATTTATATCTATATAAGGTCATAGAGGGTCACACACAAATAATATTCAAAAGTTTGGTCAATTCTAACAAATTAGAGTTTAGTACATGGCAGGCCTCGTGGGTGGGGTCAGGATATGTCTGAGAATAAATGATCACAAGAAATAAATAAATTGAATATTATTTGAGTTTATAATAATAAGCATTGAATTTATTAAATCAAAGTATTAAAAATTTATTAAGTGAATACTAAAAATGTTTTATGAATGAACATTTATTTAAGGTTTGATGAATATTTAATGGGAGAAGTGATTCAAGATAATGGATCAAATTTTATCACATAACATTAATTTTATGTTACAAGTATGTGATAAAATATTCATGACATTTGTAGCAGGTTTTAAGCATCATTTGTTTCATTTTTTGGTTTGTTTGAAGGGTTAACTTCTATAAGGATTGAAATGGAATTTATAGAAGTTATAACCAAAGTATTCAAACAATTTAAGACCCAAAATAGTGTGGATAATTTCTTTCTCAAAATCTATCACCTATCGACCTCTATCTCAAGTTCTAGATAGTGAAAGTGAAGGGTGGTTTTTAAATGGTTTGATCCAATTTTTAGGATTGATCGTTTTGATCTCCCGTAATCATGATGATGTCAAAATTGTCTTCAATTATCCATGCTATCACCTAGATTTCAAAGGTTGTATTTTGAGAAAGATTTTGAAGTGTTATTAGATGATTTAGATAGTTTTGGATTTAGTTTCTTCAAGCGTCGATCTCTGGTAATGAGCGGAACTTGCGTTCGATCAAAATAAAATAAGGTGCGGTTTCGATTTTCATTTATGGTTTTGATTTTGTTATTTATTCTTAAATTAAATTACACATGATCCATGGGTGATTATAGGATAGTGTATACCAGATTTTATGTTTTGAAATGAATCTAGACCTAGAAATTTTAAAATACCCATTTTCATGCTTTCCGCAAAGCTCTGGGTTCATTCGCACACAACTCCCGCTGGAAACCCTAGCCAATGACCCACACCCCTGCCGATGCCCCAGCTAGTTCCCCACACCCCTACACCCACAAAAAACCACTATAGATACTCCATGACTGGTACTACAAGTTCTTAGGCCCACTTATGTGACTTAGCACCTGGAGGGAGTGTTGGGTGCACATTGTATTGGAACCTTTTGGTGGTCGGGCTATCCCCCCATAAGTGTGTTCCATTTAGTGATTTCTAGGCAGATAGTGAAGGGATTTAGCAATCACTTTTGAAAGTCCACTACTACAAATTCTGCTTTATTTAGCAGTGTCCATTACTAGTGCTAAGGAAACACTGAGAAGGGGAATCATTTTGTTAGTACTAACTAAAAGCACTGATAAAGAGTGACCCTTTATCGGTGTTTTTCTTAGCATGGATAAAGATTCCTTTTATCAACGCTTTAATTAGCACTGATAAACGTATCCCCTTTAACAGTGCTAAAAAATCACTGATTAAGGTAACTGTGAATAATTTAATTTATATATACACATTTATATATTTTTAAACATGATGTATATAGAAATAAGTATGTATATGTAAATATAATATATAAATATGATTTATATAACTATATTATAATAAAAATATATTATCAATTTTATTTTCATAATATTATATATAAAAATTTATCAAATTTATACTAATCAATAAAAATGCTTAATAATATATTTATATACATTAATTAAAAAATGTATATAAAAATAAAATATATTAATATTGTATTTAAATAATTATAAAAATATATAAATGAATATATATTTATTTAAATGTGGTTCATATTTGAATTTATATATTTATATTCATATTAAATAGTTTAAAATATGTGCATATAATTATATGTATGTGTATGCATGTGTGTGTATGTGGATGTATGTGTACATTTGTATGTGTGTGTATGTATGTGTGTGTATGTGTATATATTTTTTTATAGGTGTGTGTATGCTTATGTATATGTATGGATGCTTATGTATGTGTATGCATGCATATGTATGTGTTGTATATATATATATATATATATGTTGTGTGTTTGTATGTTTATGTGTATATATATATATGTATGTGTTGTGAATGTGTATGTTTATGTGTATGTGTGTGTGTACATGTATGTGTATGTACGTGTCTGTATGTATCTGTATGTTCATGTGTGTTTGTGGATGTATATATATGTATGTATGTGTATGTTTATGTAGTACGTATATATTTAGGTAGTATGTGCATGTTTATGTAGTATGTGTTTGTATGCGTATGTATGTATATGTGTGTGTATATAATTGTATATATGTGTGTGTGTGTGTGTGTGTGTGTTCATGTATGTATATGTGTATGTATGTGTATGTATGTTTATGCTTGTTTATGTACGTTTATGTATGTATATGTTTATGCATATGCATGTGTGTATGTGTATGTATATAATGCGTATGTTTGTGTATGTGTATATGAATATATCATTATATAAAAAGAAAAGACATTTGATTTTTCAATTTGACATATCTCATTATAGTATATGCGTGTATATATATATACATATACATACATTCAATCACAAAAAAAATCATTTGGTTTTTCAAATGTGATTAATGCAATTTTATATAGAAATATATGTATACATTTAATATTTTTGTAATTTTATAAATTTTTAATATTTATTTATGCTTTTTTAATTGTTAATGCTTAATATTTTAAATTTTTTTGCAATTTATATAATTAATATTTAGTCATTTTTATTTTAATGCTTTTTTTATTTAAATATTTATACAATTTTAATTTATTCATTTTTAATTAGTAATTTATTATTAATCCCTTATATTTAAATCTACTTTTTAAAGTTTATTAATTTTTATTTAAATATTAATTCATTTTTAATATTTTTGTAACTGATATAATTAAAATTATTTATTTATTTATTTCTATTTTTAATAATTTATTTAATTTTAATTATTTACTTTTATTCATTTTTAACATTTATTCATTTAATATTATTTATTCATTTATAATATTTCTCTATTTTTAATATTTTCCCTAATTTATTCATTTTTAATATTTATTCATATAATATTTATTATTGTATTCATTTTTTATAGTTATTTCTATATTTTTAAATGTTAATATTCAATAATTTTAATATGTGTGAAATTTATATAATTAATATTTATTCATTTTTATTTTAACATATTTGTATTTAAATATTTATTAAATTATTATTTATTCATTAATAATCAGTACTTTATTATAATTCTATTATTTTTTAATTTAATTTTTAATATTTTTTATTTTAATTTTAATATTTATTCATTTTTAATATTGTATTAATTTATATAATTAAAATTATTAATTCATTTTCTTAATATAGTTTCAATTTATTCATTTTAAATTATTGTACTTTATTCATTTTTAATATTTATTCTTCTATTATTATTTATTTGTTTTTAATACTTTTTCACTTTTAATATTTTTGTAATTTATTTGTTTTAAAAAAATTCATTTAATATTTCCATTATTTATTCATTTTTAATATTGATTTATATATTTTTATTTATAAATATTTAATATTTTTAATATGTTTGTAATTTAAATAATTAATATTTATTCTTTTTTTTATTTAATCTTTATACATTTATTATCTATTAGTTTTTAATTAGTAATTTATTTTAAACCTTTTTTATTTAAATGTATTTTTTAGTATTTATTCTTTTTTGTTTTAATATTTATTCATTTATATTATTTTTGTATTATATATAATTTATATCATTTATTCACTTTAAATATTTTTTTAATTTACATAATAATTATTATTTATTCGTTTATCATAATATTAATATATTTTTTATAATATAATACATTTATCATAATATTATCACATTTATTAATAAATTTAATATAAATAATATTTTTTATCTATTTTTAATATTTTTTAATTTATTTATTTTTAATATTTTTGTAGTTTATTAATTTTTAATATTTATTATTTTCTATTATAAATTAATTTTTAATGAAAAAAGATTATATAATTAGTAATTTATTGTAATTTTTAAATTTAGATTTTAGTTTTTATTTTTCACTAGTATTTATCACTGCTATATTAAGTACTAATAATCGATGCATTTATCAGCACTTTCCATTTTAGTGCTGAAAAACTTATCTTTTATCGGCGTTTTTTTACTAGCAATGATAAAACCTCTTCCCCTATTTTTAAAAGAATCCAAGTTGAGATTTCCCCTACCTGTGTCGTTCAAGCTCTCAAGGAACATGAATCCTATTGTCACCTCCTTTGAATCTTTTAGACGAATTGTCTCTTAAATCAAAGGTATGTTATTTGTTATTTTTTTAATCGATCTTGCATTTTTTTTTTCTCAATTTTTTGGTTTCTTCATTGGTTCTTCTCTTATGGTTGATGTTTTAGCACTTATTTTTGTGATTTTTGGTTCTTCTCATTAGTTATTCTCTTCTAATTGATGTTTGGCCCCTCGCTTGAACAATTTTTGGTTGTTTTTCTTCTACTTTTGGAATGATCTCTCAATGGATACAAAAATCACATATTTTTTACCTAATTTTCATTAGTTGTGAATTCATCAAAAATAATCTCTCAATCGATTCAAATGGTTTTTTCCTTTAATTCACAAATATTTTGTGTGGGATTATGACTTATTTTATTCATTATTATTTGAATTTGATCTATAATTTTATTTCAACAATGAAAAATACTCTCAAATTTTTCTATATCAATTCCATAATTTTTTGGGGTAAATAAAGAAAAATAATTATTTTATTGATCTTTCAATTCAAAATTTTGGAAAAACTCATATAAATATTATTTTCCCATTATAATTAAAATAATTCACCTAATATTGTTAAATTTAATTTAAAATTTTTAAATTATTTTTAATGAGAGATGAATCAAAATTTGGAAATTCCCCACTTTTTAGAATTGAAAATTTTCAAAATATTAATTTTTCTAATTTTAGTAACAAGGTTATTTATTTTATGAATTTAACTCATCATTGAAATTATTTTTGTGATTAAATCTATCCTCTTCATGATTTTGAAATTTGAAAATTTGGGTTATTTTGGTTAAAGCATTCATTTTTTCCATTCTACCCACAATCATAATTATTTTCAAAATCTCATGGCTTATTAAATTTATTATTTTGATTATTATCAAATTAATAATTGAAAAATTGATTATATGGGTCATTCCATGGTTTTGGATTATGAGATAAATTATAATAATTTTATTATGGTCTAAAAAACTACCATCAAAAAATATTTTAATAATTCAAATATTTTTATCTTTAAATATTATATTTTCTAAAAGAGTCGTAATTAAAATAATATTATGATTTATTAAAATTATAAGTTTGAGTGTGATTCTTTTCAAAATAGTTCTAATTTAAAAAAATCGAAAATATGTTTTTTAGCATAAATAGGGATGAAATCAACATAAACACAAGTAATATTCACACAAATTCGAACTTAAAGTTATCAAAATACAAAAAATATATCAAAAATAGTTGGGATAGTGAAAAAAATAAATTTTGAAAGTAAATTAACAATGATGTGATCTATTTGGTGTTTCACATATCTGTTTCACCAAAATTCACTTATAGACCCCATTTGGGCCATGACCATTTTCCCAAATCATATTAGTATACACTACAACACAGTATGATCCACCACGATGTGATTTATGGTCTCATCATAAAATATCCTCTATATTATCATTTTTTTTTTAAAACACTTTTTTAGATAGACATATTTTACCAAAAAATCACAGAACGTGAATCAGATGAATAGTTTTTTCCAAAATGTTTATTTTAATTAGAAATAGTTTAAGTAATATATCTAACTCTAAATATTTAACAAATTAATAATTAGAAAATATTCAGAACATTATATTAAGAAAAGGTCCACACACCTCTAGGATGAGTTAAAAATATTAATTTAGGAAATACCTCTTTAAGGATGTTATTTTTTGATGGAATATGATATATTTCATAAATTTAAAACTATAATAACCATAGTCTAGGTGGTTACTTTATTTCAAACACTATAGAAACATTTATATAAAAAAATATTTTTTTATATATGTTTTGATAGTGAAATATTGTTATATATACCCTAAAACTTATCCAGTTATAGAAATCCATAGGTTTCTTATGAACATTGATAGTGGTAGAAAGTGAATTATCTCCATTGATGGATTCATTTCAAAAAATAAAATGATTTATGACATGTGACTTCTTGTAATAAAAAAGTGTTATGATACTTTATATTTCTATAATTATTTTTCATCATATGTTCTAACAAGTTGTTGATTCAATGAAAATTTATATCAAATATGATGACTATATGTGTGTATATATAAAGAATATCCTTTTAGGGTTCTAATATCATACCATTTTTTTATTTTTTTATTTATTGTTAAATATGAATATTACAAAATCAAATATGATGGATATTAATCGAAAATATATGGATATTAATCGTATGCTAAAATAGTATGAGGATAGGGTTAAAGAGTTCATCAAGTTTTCAAAATATCATGCATATAACCCATCTCAAGTACTTTTTCTGTATTTATGTTGTTGTTATTCAAGACTAATTAGTTTATAGGAGTTAGAAGAATACCCGATCTGTCATGGAATAGATCAAAGTTATAAATTTTGGACTAAACATGAGGAGGAAGTAAATGTTTTTAGTGAATTGGATAACACTATGTTTTATGGATCATTAGATATGATTACAAATGTGAATGATGATTAAGATTATATCAAGGGTATGATTACAAGTGTAAACAATGATAAAGATTGTATTGAGGAAATGGAAATGATAGTTGAAGATGAACTTCATGATTTTAAAAACCTATTTCAGAAGTCCAAGAGTTGTGAAAAGTCACTATTGTATGATGGTTTTACTAAATATACAACATTTTCAGCCATACTAAAACTATATAATTTAAAATCTGGAAATGAATGGAGTGACACTATATTTATTGAACTAATTTCTCTATTAAATGGTATTCTACTAAAAGATAATGAGATTCCTTGTCAAATATATGATGTTAAATGTATGCTAAGTTCAATGGGTATGTTCTTTGAAAGAATAAATGTATATCCAAATGACTGTATATTGTTTCACAATAACCATTAATCACTTAAAATTTGTAGAAGTGTGGTGTGTCTCAATACAAGAAAGATGAATCAAGTCCTTTTTAATTTTTATAGTACTTTACAATCATTATAAGGTTTATCCGCCTATATGTAAGTGAGGAGACTGCAAGGAAATTGACATGGTACGTAGATACAAGAAATAAATATGGGAAACTTCATCACCTAGTAGATTCTCCTTAGTGGAAGAAAATTGATTAAGAGTATCCTAAATTTGTAAATGAGCCTAGAAACCTTTTTTTGTTCTATCTATGGATGGAGTGAATCCTTATGGTGTATAAAGTAGCACTTATGGTACATGTCCATTTATATTGGTAAATTATAAACTTCCATCATGGTTATGAATGAAGTGAAAATACATCATCTTGTCACTTCTTATATCAGGATCAAGACAACTGGGTAATTATAATGATGTTTATTTGGCTCCACTGTATGATTCTTATAGGAATGAACATTTCACATTGAGAGCCATGTTGTATAGGATGATAAATGACTTCCTTGCTTATGGAAATTTTTCAGGATATATCATTAAAGGAATTATAAGGTGTCCCATTTATGAACAAGGTACACACTCGATTAGGTTGAAATATTCATCGAAGACTGTGTTTCTAGGACATCACAAATTTGTACCCTGATGACATAAATACCAATCTTAGATGACATCATTCGATGAGAATTCAAAAAAGGTACAACACTATCTCTACTAATAGGTAATCAATAGTTTGATAAAGTAAAGGATATGGTCATTGCTTTGGATAAACCTTTTAAAAAAAACTTTATGAAAACCAGTTGGAAAAAAGAGATCGATTTGTTTTTTTTTTTGAATTATCGTACTGGAATTGTTTGTATATGAGACATTTTCTTAATATAATACACATAGAAAAAATGTATGTGATGGTTTCATTAGCACGTTACTAAATGCACCCAACAAAAAAAATTATGGAATTAAGTCTAGGATTGACATGATTGACATGGGGATAATGGAAGAGTTTGAACCATTGAATGGTGAAAGATTGACTTTTCTTCCTCTAGTAGCTTACACTCTTTCCAGGAAAGAGATATATCAGTCTTCCAAATTCTTGAATTATGTAAAGGTTCTAGAGGGGTATTCATTAAATATAGATAATATCATATAACTAATTTAAAACTAAATGGATTTAAATCACATGAATTTTATGTTTTGATAAAATATTTAATGTATGTATATTTATGTTACATTTTTCCTAAAAATGTTCATCACAAATTAACTAATATTTGTTTATTTTTTAAAGCTACATGCAGTAAATTTATAGACCTAGTGAAGTTTCCAACTATGGAAAATGATATTGTTTTCATATTAAGTGAATTGGATATGTTCTTATTGCCATAATTATTTGATATAATGGTTCACTTAATATTTTAATTAGCTATATAGATCTGTCTATGTAGTCTTATACATTATAGATGGATGTACCCCATTGAATGGTATATGAAGATTCTGAAAAGGTATATAAAAAATAAAAAATGTTCATAAGGTTGTATTGCAGAGTGATATATTTTTTATAAAGTTTTCAAATTCTGTAATGACTACCTATCTAATGTGAAGAGAATTGGTATCCCAAAATCTCATCATAATGGGAAACTTGTGGGTGAAGGAATTTTTAGAATAGATGTTTTCACAATTACCATTACAGAGTGGGTTCAGACTCACCTCTATGTTTTACATAACAGTTTATAGGTTGTTTCATATGTTGAAACCCAAAAAGTAATTCATAGGCATTTTAATCCATCAAGGTATAAAATTTAGATATAAAATACACATAATCAATAGTTTATAAGATGGTTTTGAGGCCATATTTTTAAGGAGTCATCTAAAAATCTGAATTCAATTTCAGAACAGCTTTGATTGCTAGCTCGGTGACCAAGTGTTAATGTATTATCTTATAATGGTTATGTAATTAATGGTTTTATATTCTATACAAAGGAATATTATGAACACAATATAGTGAAAATAGTGGAGTTACTCTTATGGAAAAAGTGATGTGTGTATCTGGTACCAAAGACAGAAATCCAATTTACATGAATATTTCATTCATTGGAATCATCAAAAAAATATGGGAGTTTAATTATACAACATTCCAAGTGACAATTTTTCAATGCAAATGGGTTGATAACAGGAGTGCAGTTAAAATAGATGAATTGGGATTTGTGAAAGTGGATTTCAATAAGGAAGGTTACAAGGAAAACCCATTCATTATGGAATCATTAGAAATACAAGTATTTTAGAAAATAGGAAGTGGTAAATTGTTTTGTTATCAACCAAAACCCCTATAAGGTCTGATGTCAATTCAATTGAGGATGAACCTTTCATCATAATGTCTCAATCATTTTTTGGTGGTCCTAATGCAAACGATGTATTTTTTGTTAGAGGGGGCCACAAAGAGGGGATTTGGATACTTGATATAGGGGTCAAATATATTCAAAAATTAAATAAAAAAAGAGAGTTCAATAATAATGTTATGTTTTTTAATATATATTTTTTCACCTCATAGTATTATGTGTTCACTATTGTATTTACATAATTTAAATTAATTATTCAAACACTTCTGTAAATAATGGATTATCCACATGTTAATGCTCCCAATCTTGAGGAATAATAGGTTTCTATACATGTATATGATACCAATCCTAAGGAAAAATATATTGAAAATTTTGAAACCAAGGAAATGGTAGAATTTGAACAACCTATGTCTAATAAAAAACAGGAGCGCCATAGCACAACGGTCTTAATAAAAATTATTAAATCAAGAAGAAAAGGAATAAAATTTGAGCTTGTATGGAATGCACAAGGCTATCCAGTTGACCCAAACAAGTCCACTTTCATTAGTTATATTGGGGTCACCACTTGAATGCATGTGTCGATTGATACAGATACATGGAACAATGTTGTGTTTACATTGAAAGAATAAATTCAAGAAGAGATTAGGGTAAAATTATGATATATTTTCTCTATTTTAATAAAAATTAAAATAATAAAACATTGATTTAATCTTCATTATCCCTTGTAGAGTGCATTTATACTAGATGACTATCGAATGAAATTTGTATTAATGGTCATTGGAAAGGATCATAGGGCCTTTCAGGTAATTATTATGAAGCATCATCTTAGAGATTATAAAGGGAAAGTAAAACCCCACCCACCACAAATATATACACACATAATAAACTATGAAATATGGAATGAATTTATTGTTCATTGTGAGGAGGCATCATTTCAAGTATATTGTGATTAGTAATATTTTAATTAGTAATACATGTATTAATCACTTTGATTGAGAATTGTTAATTTATTAAACAACAATTAGGTATTAAAAATAAGCAGTGTGCATCAAAATCAATGTACCCCTACTAGAAAGTTATGATAAGGTATACTTCACTTGAAAAAAAATGGTATGTATTTTAAATCTACGGATATACTTTTATGTAGCATGAAACAACAACATAGTTATGTTCCTTTGTTTATATATAGATTGATTAATAAAAATAAAAATAAAACTACTTTATCATGTGCTATAGAAGGAGGCTCATGTAAATAAGTACATGATACAAGTAAATGGAAACACATAAAGAGTATGGGAATCATGTGTAAGTATGACATAATAAAAAATTATTCTACTTTAAATTAGTATTATTGTAGTGACCCAGCCCTAGTTATCCAAGAGACAGTGTTTTATACTAAATACATTGGCATGATTACAAGGAATCAAGTCCCTAAGGACCGATCATTTTAGTAATCTTGGTAAACCAGATACATAAATGAGTATTGTATAAATGAATACATTGATTAAAACATTTTTTTTCTTTCTAAATAAATAACTCTAAGGATAAATCTAATCCATCTAGTAAAATACATTCATATCTTTCATAGTATGCTTCTTGGATTCTTGGATAAAGAAACATAATAAGGGTGATCTCAAATGCTCAGTAAGGGAAAAATATAGTAGAATAAATAATAAATCAATGAGAATAGTCAATATGAAAAAGGTGAATAACTAAACGCACATACCATCTAATCAATAAACTGAATGGAAGTACATAAGAAATATGTACAGGTAATAACTGGAATCACATGTCATTCAAATAACTATATAAGTAAATATAAATATGGAAAAATAGAAAATTGAAACACATGCCATTTATTCAATGAAATTAAAATGAAATGAATCCATAGATATGTCAACACATTATCTCATGGATGAATAATAACTGAATCCTGAAAATGAAATGCATCCATAGATATGTCAACGCAAAATCTCATGGATGAATAATATCATAATATAAATAAAGGAAATGCTTAATTGTTAGATTCCATGTTTCCTAGGTATATGGTAGCTTTACCTTCAAGACCTTTCACAAGACGGTTTACAAATTGTAGGGTAAAACCCCATCTAAGGAGGATAGCCAAATGACTCGTCCCATGAGACTACTGATGCATCAAGGGGCTATATATAACTGGGCCCCACCCGTGTTGTACCAGTCCAAAACATTCCTTATCTATCAAATAATTGATTTAATAATGCGCCTTATCAAATATTCGTATAGAGTAAGAGATACAAATTTATCAATATTAACCCAGATAGTCAAATAACTATCAAAGTAGACATTGTGTGTAAAATGGTATAGGATTTAGGCAATAGTAATATCCATGATAAATGAAATGGATAATTTAGGGAAAATTCAATGTTCAATTATCATAATAGATTGAATATTTAAAGGGGAAAATAAATAAATCAAGGAATTGAATTTGAATACTATCCTTGGCCAAATAAATCATAAACCATCTAGAGAAATATTAAGAATAGTATCAATACAACAAATCTCATGTGAAGTAAAAATAGAGGGTTGTTGTTGTTGATGAAATAAAAGAATAACTTTTAAAAATATTCTTGAGGAAAATATCCTTTACTTTTGAAAAACTTTTTGAAAATATTTTTATTTAAAAAAATAAACATTTTAAACTTGAAAATGACACTTCAAAGAAATGATGGTGGATGAATCCATACATGTTGTACGAGGTAAAAATAATATTCCTTTTGTATGGAAAAATGTTAGAAAATGCGTTATTAGGAAAGCAAAAAGAAGATTCCTTTGAAACATTGGTAAAAGACAAAAAGGGTAAAATTTTATTTACCAAATAATTTTAGGAACATTTTTGAAAACATTTTAATAAAACAGTGTTTTTAGAAGAAAACAGGTTCTCCAACTAAAGAGATAAATAAAGTTAGGTTTTCTGAAAAATATTTTCTAAAACATTTTGAGTACCAAAGAATTAAAGATTGGTACTAATATTTGAAAATGTTCATGAATAACCAGATAATAATGAAAGGGTATATTGAACAATGGTTATATAATTTCCTCAAATGGAAATACCATTGAAATATCATTAAAGTTATAATTGAGGAAAATAATCTTTAAACATCCCAAAGTGTCCCATACCATGTTGAAATATTTTAAAACATAATACTAAAGAAGGAATAAAATTAAATGAATGTTTAAAATATCATGAGAATAAATTTATTCATGATATATCATGTAAATGGTAGTACATACACCATGTAAAAGAAACTAGGTGAATAACAACAATTAAGCCTTAATAGAATGTAAATTGAGACAAAAATCCCTTACCTTGTATTTCCTTTCAGGTGAACGTCCTTTAAATTCATGTATAATAAAATTATGTAAACTTTATACTTGATTAATAACCTTTTTCATGTTTATAATTACTTTTATTTCAATTATTACCATGTTGTGTAGAACTACTCAAACAATTATGTTTACATCGGGTGTTTTTGACCAAATTCGATTTATGTGTCAAAACAACTATCATTGGTCAACTATGGTAAAAGGGGTCATTATATAATATATCTATAACAATAACCATTAAATAATTATTATATTTATACATAAATTATACTTTTAAAATCAATCATTAAATATGGTTATGAAAAATGAATTAACGTTACAATCATGGAGACGGTAGGTCATACGTACGCCTGAGTAACGTTGTCATTTTTCAATGGTCGTTATGAAAAAAAGGTAAGTAACACCATATAATTATAAAATGATCATTATATAATAAATACTATATTATTTAATCATACATACTTATATAGAAAATTATGTTATGTAAAAGGAATCACATCATGTCGAGGATGCGGTAGTCCACACGTCCACGAATGATGTTATTTCTTTTAAAGTGTGTGAAGGGGTAATAAAGAAAATGATATATATATATATATCTAGAAAGTTAATTATATCATGAATATATTTTTTATGTTTTTTATGTCACTTATTTTTAATTAAAACCATCTTTTATATGTTTCATGTTTAGTGTGAATTAATCGCAATGCTTTGAGGGGGCGGTAGTCCACACTTCCTCAAACGATGTTATCATATTAACGTAAAATGGAAAGTATTAAATTTATGTGTAATAAAAGGATATAATAAGTATAAATACACAATAAATATCATATATAATATATATAAATATATTTTTAATCATAATTTCCACTATGAGAGTTGGTAATGGAATAATGAACAATCATCGTTTTGTGAGGCAGTAGTTTGTCGTCCACAGAAACATTATGTTAGTTACCCATTAGATGGTGGTGTGTGTAAGTGTAGGTATAAATATTAGAATAAAAACATCCTAGTATATTTAGGATAATGATTTTGTTATAAAATAATAGAATAAAGATATTTTAGGGGTTAGATAATGGGAATAAAACTAGATAGATTGAGAAAAGACGTTACCTTTTAATCGGGTAACTTCTTTTGGTTTAAACCAAAAGGAATCTATGGAATTTATTATGCCCAAAAAGAGGCTTTTAGGTTGAGGGTAGGAATTTTTGGAGGCCATTTGGGCATATATTGTCAGAAATTAAGATGTTGGATAGGTGTGAGGAATGGGTAGAGGTGGTGTCCTTTTATAGGGAAGGGAAAGGACTCACATGGTATTCTTGAAAAGAATTTAGGTGTGCACATGTTCTTACCTAAAACAATTCATACCAAACCACCCAAACTCATTAACTTAAGGTTAATGGACGAAATATTTCCATACAATGTTTTTTGGACAAGTATCTAGGTCATTTGGGGCCTTAAATTTAAGGTTTTAGTTTATTTTTAAGCCTAATTACATCTTAATCACTGTAATTAGTTTTAATCACTTTCACTAATCATTTTTGTCAAAAATTAATTTGATCTTATTAGAAAAAAAACTATATTTATTAAAATGGTTTATGTCATATTTTCAAAATTCAAATCATAGAATCATAAAAATTAGTATTAATGTTAATCTCACAGACACACTGATTAACTAGTTTAAGTAGAAAAATTTTCAAAAGATTGTTATGTTTTTATATTCGATTTAAAAAGGTAAATTGATTCTAATAAATTAAATTGTATTAATATATGTATACTTTATCCAATTTTACTTTAAAAAAATTATAATATAATTTAATATTAATAATTATTTAAATGAAAAGGCAGTTTTTAACTAAAACACAGTATTTTTCACTATTCACTAAAAAATGAAGTTTATTGGAAAAAAAACCCAAAAATTCATCTTAAGATAATTTTGACATTATGAATTCAAAAAAAAGTTTATTTTATCAAATCAAATTCATAAAAGTGTCAAAATTAATATTTAAAATAGGTTCACCATTAAAAGGCGGTAAAAATGCCTTAATAAAAATATAGGTTTTTATGTAAAATATTGGGTTTGATCTTATCTTATTCTTACCAAATATATTAGATGAATATAAAAAATTATTTATTAAATATGTAACATTTTTATTACATTAATATCACTCACTAACTGTAATTAATTTAATCTATTGGGGTAAAACAACTTTGTGAGCATAAAAATAGTTCTCTATAAAAATATCCTTTTAATATTCAATTGGTTCTTATATTCATTTATAATTTATTTGTAACCAATGATTTAGTTTTCTAAACCATATATTTTCATAAGTTAGTTAATATTATTTATAACGACTATTTTATATCTTATTATATAAAATAATAATTTTTTAATTACATATTGTTTCTCAGTAAGACTCAATATTGCGTATAGAGCAAACTATCGAAGAAGGTCGATTTTTCATGTAACGAAAGCTATAGAAGAATGTAACATCCCAAGTAAAGAAAGAATAATAAATTTTCATATTTATTAATTTTTGGGAATTAAATATTAATTTTAATTTAAAGGGGATTCTATGTTCGATGGCGTACTCGATACGCAACAATGGGTTTCTTTGAAATCTTACGTAGCACACAACGTTGGGTCATATTGAAAAATAATAATATAATATTATTTTAAATGATAGTTAACGCCTAGCCATTGTATTGGAGGGAATGAGTATAGCTAACTAAAATATGATTATATATGTTTGTTAAATGTTTTTACATTTATCCAATAAAAGTTAGAGGCTTAAAATGTGAATGAATCTAATTTTAAGCATAAATACTCTAATATTCTTTAAAAGGCCGATTTACCGCCTTTTGATGGTGAACCTTTTTTAAATATAGTTTTAGTAACTTTTATATGTTCTATTTGAAAAAATAATACTCTTCTTTATAATCGAGACATCATAATTTACTTTGGATGAAATTTTGGTATTTTTATGATAATGTTCATTTTTTAATGAATAGTGAAAAATATTGTTTTTTAATTCAAAACTTCTTTTTAATCTAATTTATTTTTATGGTTATATTTTATTTTTAATTGATTTTAAAGTTTAATTAGATTATATTTTTACCATTTAATCCAATTTTGGTCATTGGAAGTAATTTCACGTTGAAATTGGACATAAACAAGTGTCAATCTTTTGATAGTTATTATTTCTTAAAAATGCACTTTTTTGTTTTGATGACGGGAATTAATTTTAAATTAATTAATTCTACTTATATGTTTTGAATTTGTTAAAATATACATCATTTTTAAATTCATAATATCAAATATATCTTAGGCTGAATTTTTTGTATTTTTCTGAAAACCTTCAATTTTTGATGAATAGTGAAAACACTAAGTAGTAGTTAAAAAACCGAATTTTTATTTTAAATGAAATTTTACTGCTTCTATGAATTGAATTTAAAAAATACTACATACATGGTTGTTATTAGTAAGTAAAATATGGTTCAATAAGATGAAAATAATTTTTTTTGAATAGTAACTTTTGACTTTTATTTACCGCGGTTAAAGGTAAATAGGGCAATTCAAGGTAAAAACAATATTATAATAACATAAAATTACTTTAAAACTTGTCCTAACCATGTTTTATGAGTAGTGGTCAACCAAGAAAATCCTTGGGTGAGACTTTTGGCCTTTTAAATCCACTTGGGTAAGATAATGATATTAATAACTTTATATTTAAAGCAAAAATAAAAATATCATAAACATGTATTATTTTGCCAAAACAATTTTAATGTGGGGTTATATAATTTATATATTTGACTATAAATATTCATTATAAAGCTAAAAATACTTCCTACATCATTTATTTTTTTATAATTTTTAGACATCAAATAATTAAAATTATTTATGACACAATAATGATGTAGTGTTTACCTCATTAATAAATGATTTAAATAAATAAGATTATAAGGATTAAAACAATATCCAAAACCTATCCAATTATTATTGTATTATTTTATTTAGAACAATAGTCATATTATCTTTTACTTTAATAAGTTTTGGACCTTTAGAAACCGAAAATAATTATATAATAAAATAATATTTTCAAACTTTCCTAAAAATCCCCTCCTCCCCCTTATAAAAATTCCTCACCTCTAACCCATTACTCAAACCTCTCAATCTTCTTGGATTGTCCAACCACTGCCCAAATAATCTCTCAAGATCCCTCTCTTCCACCTAGAGGCCTTAACTTAGGCAGAATGCACTTCAAGAAATCCTTTTGGTTCAAACCAAATGGAGTTACCCAATTTAAAGGTAACGTCTTCTTTTAAGTTCTTTTCTTTTATTTTACTTCTCCAACCCCCTAAACTATTTTTATTCCTTTATTTTATAACAACAACAGTATCATAAATATACTAGGTTGTTTTTATGAGAATTATTAAAACTACACTTACACACACCTTCATCTAATGGGTAAAGAACAATTTGTTTCTGTGGACGGTGAACTATTGCCTCACGAAATGATGATTGTTCAATATTCTCCTACCACCTATTATGGTGGCCATTGTGATGGAACTCTATTTATATTATCTCTATGATTCTTTATTTTTCATTTATATCTTTCCTTTATTGTTTCTATAATGGGTAAATGTGATAATTTCATTTGAGGAAGTGCAGACTACCGCCCCCTCAAAGTGATATGACTCGTTCATGCCATACGTGGAACGTATAAAGGATGGAGTTAATGAAATTATATATGATATTATACTAGAATTATAATATACCTATTTATCATTAAGTTTTCATTCCATTAAAAATACTAAATAGAAATGAAATTAGTGTTCATGCGTACGTACGGCTTACCATCTCCACGAACGGTGTATTTCATTTCTTACCTCCAAATGTTATGTACTATTATAAATACATATTTATATACTGGATATATATGATATATATGGTATTTAAATCATGAATATAATTCTGTATATAATGAAATTTTGACCACATGGACAACTTGTAAATACAAGAAGTTCATTTTTGACTCAAGTACCAAATATCGACAAAATGATCATTATTAACTTAAATGATTACATAATGTTTATAAAATGGATATAAGTGATATAAAAATAATAATAAACTTGAAAAAGGTTCTTAAGCAAGTAGAAATTAATTTTATTTTATTATTCAGGAGATTAAAGAACGAACGGTTCAAGTCAGACACGAGGTAAGGGACTTCGTCTCAATCTCCTTTCATTGAGGCATATTTTGTTTTATATATGACTTTATTTTATATAGTGTATAAGCACCTTTGACTTCTCATTTTATTCAAATGGAATCTTTTTCTACGAAATGTTTTACTAAAATAAAAAAAAGTAATGCTTCTTTTTTACATAAGTGGTGACAATGACCTTTCCGCTGCCGCGAGTATTATTTGATCTTTGTCTTCCTTAATAAGCCATAATTTTTTTAAAAGAAAAATAAATAACATACACTCTTTTATGTATTTTGGTATTTAAAATGGTTTTGATAATGGATTTTTTATGTCAATATATTTAAATGATATATTGTGATTGAAATTTGTAAATGTTATCTTTCCTTTATGTTTGTTTTATGTGTTATGAATGTGTTATGGTTCTTGGGCATTGTTTACACATACTGGTGTTTCCATGATAAAATTAGGGCGGGTGAGCCCAAGATAGCTCTCCAATGCATTGGGTAATGTGACAGAGGTAAACTTGAATGTTTCTCCTAAGAAATTTAGGGAATATACTGTGATGGGTATTCCAAATGTGACTCCCTACTTAGATGTGAAAGCTACAATGTAAGTATGTTATGAATTCCACAAGTTACCTTTATGATTTGTGATTACTATGTTTTATTCATAAATCTTATGATTTCATGAGGTATGTTAAAGAGATTATGTTATGTATGTATTGATGAACTAATGTTTTCTTTCTTTATTTTATAACCCTTACTAAGCTTTTTATGCTCATCCCAAGTTTTGAAATATTTTTCATAGGACTTATAGATGTATAGGGTCAAGGATAGGATCAAGGAAAAAGTCTTGTTGTCTAAAACATAGAACTAGACATGATTCTTTTTTTCAAGAGTTTTTATTTTATGAAAAAAAATGGAAACTGAGAAGAAGTTTCTACTTTTTAATTTTTGAGATGTAATGTAATAGTTTTGGCCTAATTATCTAAAACTCTAAACCTAAAAAGATCCTCAATGTGAATTATCCATTTAATTCAATATTATGTAATGTTTTAAGGTTGGGTCCTTATAAATAAGGTCATTTTTGTGTATGATGTATGTTAACTAAGTTTCATGTTCATTTCAAGCTAACTCGTTGTTTAATACATTGAAATATATAGAATATATTTTAAATAGTAAATATATTATAAAGTATATAGATATTTTATTACCTTACGTGCTTGTTGTTGCGTTTCATACACGCTATCGAATACAAGGTTCCTACTTTAGTTTTTTGGGGCATCACATTCTCCCCACCTTATTTAAATTGTGTCCATTCAATTTAAACTCAATCTTGGTAATAGATTTTTTGATATTTCCTAAATTTAAATCCCACATTGTGAGAAGAGTTCTTTAAAAATCCTCTAAAAAAGAGAGAATGGAAAGTACAAAGGTCGCATCGAATACCATGCAACTAGGTCTCTAATTAGGAGAACATTAGTGGAAAGTAGAGATGCATACTTGTAGGGAAAGTGTAAATATTCATAAGAAGTGAATGAGGTCATCAATCAAAAACAAGTTAATGATCAATGCAAAGTTGAGGGCCTCAAATCCATAAATCTGTAATGATTTATAAGACCATTGGTTCAATATAAATTAAGGTATTAATACCACATTTTATTTCTAATTCATTTTCTTAAATTTGGGTAATTCTTTTACTGACCAAGAATATAATGAAATATTCTTACTTGGTAGGTTTCAATTTTATATGAACATTATTAACTTTTGGTTGTGCTTCGATCAAATTATAATTCATTACTTTAATGTAAGGAATTAATTACCAATAATGAATTTGTTTTTATGGATGAAGTATTAAAAGAAACATTTAAAGAATCATAAGGCCTATAAAAGAGTGACAGGTCTTACTATTTTTCCTTAACTATCTTCCAAAACTAATATGGTTAATAGATTAGTCTTTAATCCTAAAAATTGATACTACTGGTTCATCATTAATATTTATTTGTTAAATTGTTTAACTAAAAACAATGAAAATTAGCAAGGACATTGTGTAGGTTAGTGGTTGGCATGAAACCCTTATCGTCCTTTGGTTATGGGTTCAAGAGCCTCGGCCTTGCCGGATTTGATTGGTTTTCACCCGGCTTACAGGTTGTCCTTTTCTAAAATCCAATTAATATAATTTCCAAATATAAATATGATGGACATCCTTGAAATTTGGTTAGTCTATAAATTGAATTTTAACTAAGGCTTTCAATACAACCTCAATACATAAATACCTCATCCATTTTATTTCCACATAGGTCCTTCATTGGTCTAGGGTTTATCAATAATATCATTAGTTAGATTTCTAAATCATGACATATTATATTCAATCTAAAACTCATTAGATTTAACCTAGGTTACTTATTATGTATCCAAATACTTCATAATGGTTTGTAAAGAAAAAGTGGATTATCCTATTCATATCCCCTGAGAGTGTCAAATCTGGTGCGTAGTAAGGCCCATTATCATGTACTAGGTTACCCTGAGTCAAGCTTAGAACACCTTGTCAGAGTTATTACTCCTAGGTACATTTTTTCTAGAACCACATCCACTTTTAGTATCCAGATAAGGATGTATTTCTAGGAAGACCCACATAATCTATACTTTTCCAAAATTATAGGGTTTTCATCTATACTTATTCAAATTATAACTTAGGGTTATGTTTTCTAATCTATGTTTCCCTAAATCTAGTTCCCAATGTTGCTACTAAACTTCCTTTGATACTAACTATAGAAACCCAGCCCCAATTATCCTAGATCCAGTGTCTACTACTAAATACATTGGCATGATTACAAGGAATAAAGTCCCTAAGGACCGTTCAGTTTAGTAATCTTGGTAAACCAGATATATAAATGAGTATTGTATAAATGAATACATTGATTAAAACGTAATTTTTTTCTTCTTTCTAAATAAATAACTCTGGAGATAACTCTAATCCATCTAGTAAAATCCATTCATATCTTTCATAGTATACTTCTTGGATTCCTAGGGAAAGAAACATAATAAGGGTGAGCTCAAATGATCATTAAGGGAAAAACATAGCAGAATAAATAATAAATCAATGAGAATATTCAATATGAAAATGTGAATAACTAAATGCACATTCCATATAATTAATAAACTGAATGGAAGTACGTAAGCAATGTGGAAAGGTTATAACTGGAATCACATGTCATTTAAATAACTAGATAATGCGATATTAATATGGAAAGTTGGTAAACTAAAACACATGCCATTTATTCAATGAAATGAAAATGAAATGCATCCATATATATGTTGACACATTATCTCATGGATGAATAATAACTGAATCCTAAAAATGAAATGCATCCATAGATATGTCAACGTAAAATCTAATGGATTAATAATATCAGAATATAAATAAAGGAAATGCTTAATTATTGGACGCCATGTTTCCTAGGTACATGGTACCTTTACCATCAAAATCATTCACAATATGGTTTACAAAATGTAGGGTAAAAACCCATATAAGGTGGCTAGCCAAATGACTCATCCCATGGGACTACTGATGCATCAAGGGTCTATCTATAACTAGGCCATGTCTATGTCGTACCAATCCAAAACATTCCTCATATATCAAATAATTGATTTAACAATGTGCCTTATCAAATATCCATATAGAGTAAGAGATATGGATTTATCAATATTAACCCAGATAGTCAAATAACTGTTAAATATACATCGTATGTAAAATGGTATATGGTTTAGGAAATAGTAATATCCTTGATAAATGAAATATATAATTTAGGGGAAATTCAATGTTCAATTATCATAAGAGATTGAATATTTTAAGGGGACTAATAAATAAATCAAGGAAGTTAATGTGAATATTATCCTTGGACAAATAAATCATAAACCATCTAGGGCAAGATTAAGGATAGTATCAATACAACAAATCCCATGTGGAGTAAAAATAGAGGGTTTTTGTCATTGATGAAATAAAAGAATATATTTTAAAAATATTCTTTAGGAAAATATCCTTTGCTTTTGAAAAACCTTTTGAAAATATTTTTCTTTAAAAAATAAATCTTTTAAACTTGAAAAGGATTCTTTAAATAAATTACGGTGTATGAATTCGTACATGTTGTATGAGGTAAAAAGAATATTCCTTTTGTATGGAAAAAGGTTAGAAAATTCCTCGTTAGGAAACTAACAAAAAGATTCCTTTGAAACATTTCTAAAAGAAAAAAAGGGTAAAAATGTATTTAACAAATCATTTTAGGAACATTTTTGAAAAAAATTTAATAAAACAGTGTTTTTATAAGAAAACAGTTTCTCCAGCTAAAGAGAGAAATAAAGTCGGGTTTTTTGAAAAACATTTTCTAAAACATTTTGAGTACCAAAGAATTGAATATTGGTACTAATAATTTAAAATGGTCATGGATAAACATATAATAATGAAAGGGTATATTGAACAATGGTTATATAATTTCCTCAAATATAAATACCATTGAAAGATCATTAAAATTATTGTTGAGGAAAATAATCTTTAAACATCCCAAAGTGTCCCATACCATGTTGAAATATTTTAAAATATAATACTCATGAAGGAATAACATTATATGAATGTTTAAAATATCATGAGATTAATGGGAATCATGATATATCATGTAAAGTGTAGTACATACACCATGTAAAATAAACTAGGTGAATGACAACAATTAAGCCTCAATAGAATTTAAATTGAGACGAAAATCTCTTACATTGTGTTTCCTTTCAGGTGAAAATCCTTTAAATTCATGTATAATAAACTTATGTAAATTTTATACTTTATTTAGAACCTTTTTAATGTTTATAATTACTTTTATTTCACTTATTACCATGTTGTGTAGAACTACTCAAACAATTAAGTTTACATCAGATGTTTTTGACCAAATTCAGTTTATGTGTCAAAACAACTATCGTTGGTCAACTATGGTCAAAGGGGTCATTATATAAACTCTCCAAAATAATAACCATGACATAATTATCATATTTATACATCAATTATACTTTTAAAATCAATCACTAAATATGGTTATGAAAAATTAATTAACGTTACAATCATGGAGACGGTATGTCGTACGTACACATGAGTAATGTTGTCGTGCTTCAATGCTCATTATGAAAATAAGGTATGTAACACCATATAATTATAGAATTATAATTATATAATAAATAATATATTATTTAATCATACATACTTATATAAATATTTATGTAATGGAAAATTAATCACATCATGTCAAGGAGGTGGTAGTCCACACATCCACAAACGACGTTATTTATTTTAAAGTATGCGAAGGGGTAATAAAGAAAATGATATATATATACACAGAAATGAAATTATGTCATTAATATATTATTTATTTTGTTTATTCCACTTATATTTAATTAAAATCATCCTTTATACGTTCCATTTTAAGAGTGAACGAATCACAACACTTTGAGGGGGTGGTAGCGCACACTTCCTCAAACGATGTTATCATATTAACATAAAATGGAAAGTATTAAAGGTAGGTGTAATAAAAGGATTAAAAGAGTGTAAATACACAATAAATATCATATATAATATATATAAATATATTTTCTAGCATAATTTCCACCATGAGAGGCGGTAATGGAAGAATGAACAATCATCGTTTTGTGAGGCAGTAGTTCGCCGTCCACAGAAACATTGTGTTCGTTGCCCATTAGATGGTGGTGTGTGTAAGTGTAGGTATAAATATCACCATAAAAAAATCCTATTATATTTAGGATACTGGTTTTTTTATACAAGAACAGAATGAGTATATTTTAGGGGTTGGATAATGGAAATGAAACTAGAGATATTGAGAAAATACATTACCTTTTAATCAGATAACTTCTTTTGGTTTAAACCAAAAGGAATCCATGGAAGGTATTATTACAAAAGGTGGGATTATAGGTCAAGAGTAGAGATTTTGGGAGGCCATTTGGGTATATCTTTTCTGAACTTAAGAGGTTGGAGAGTTGTGAGGAATGGGTAGAGGTGGTGGCCTTTTATAGGGAAGGAAAAAGACTCATGTGGTATTCTTGAAAAGAAGTTAGGTGTGCACATGTTCTTACCTAAAACAAATCATAAAAAACCACCCAAAATAATTAATGGAATTTTAATGGATTAAATATGTCCATCCAATGGGTTTTGGACAAGTTTATAGGTCATTTGGGCCCTTAAACTTATGGTTTTAGTCCATTTTTAAGCATAATTACACCTTAATCGCTATAATTGATTTTAATCACTTACACTAATCATTTTTATCAAAAATTAATTTGATATTATTAGACCAAAAATACTATATTTATTACAATTTTGTATGTAATATTTTCAAAATTCAAAACATAGAATCGAAAAAATTAAGATTAATGCTAATCTCACAGACAGATAGATTAATTGGTTTTAGTAAAAAAATGTTCAAAAGATTATTATGTTTTTATATTCAGTTTATAAAGTTAAATTGGTTATAATGAACTAAATTGTATTAATAGATTTATAATTGATATAATGTGACTTTAAAACAAATTTATAATATAATTTAACAATAATAATTATTTAAATAAAAAGATAGTTTTTAACAAAAATGCTGTATTTTTCACTATTCACTAAAAAATGAAGTTTCTCAGAAAAATCCCAAAAAATCATCCTAAGATAATTTTTACCTTATTAATTCAAAAATAAAGTTTATTTTATCAAATTTAATTCATAAAAGTGTCAAAATTAAGATTTAAAATAGGTTCGCCATTAAAATGCAGTAAAAATGCATTAATAAAAATATAGGTTTTATGTGAAATATTGGGTTTGATCTTATCTTATACTTACCAAATATATTGTATGAATATAAAAAATAATTTATTGAATATGTAACATATTTATTACATTAATATCACTCGCTAACTATAATTAATTTAATCTATTAGGGTAAAACGGCTTTGTGATCATAAAAATAGTTCTCTATAAAAACATCCTTTTAATATTCAATTGGTTCTTATATTCATTTACAATTTATTTGTAACCAATGATTTAGTTTTATAAATCATATATTTTCATAAGTTAGTTAATACTATTCATAACAACTAGTTTATATCTTATTATATTAAATAATAATTTTTTACTTACAGATTGTTTCTTGGTAAGACTCAATATTGCGTATAGAGCAAGCCATCGAAGAAGGTTGCTTTTGTGTGTAACGCAAGCTATAGAAGAAGGTTGTTGTTGCGTATGATGTACGCTAACTCAGTGTTGCATTAATTTCAAGATAACTCGGTGTTTCATGCATTGTAATATATAGAATATATTTTAAATAGTAAATATATTATAAATTATACGAATATTATATTACCTTACGTGCTTGTTGTCACAATTCATACACGCTATCGAATACAAGGTTCCTACTTTATTTTTTCAGGGAATCAAAATTACATAACAATGAATAATTATTTTCCTATATTTTTTATCGAGTTTAGACATAATAATCATCATTGGTTATACCCAGTTAACAACTACTTTCAGTGGACTTGAAGCAGTTAGAACAATATGATCGTGTCAGTGGTGCAAGTTTTAGAGTGTCGCCTCAAACATATTTTGAGAAAAAAATTCATAGGGGGATAAATATAAGAAAATAAATGAAATATAAGCATGAATAAATGTTCTAGAATAAAAAATTAATTAGGGGAATGAGTTTTTATAGAATATTATGGTAAGTAATCAAATAAAAGAAAAAACGTAACAACAACCACTACATAAAGATCTACCCCCCCCCATATTTAAGTCTAGTCATTCCCCTCAAATTTTTTTACATTATTAAAGTTAATTGGTTTTTTTTTAACTATTTCTATGAAATATGAATCGGGTGGATATTGATACCTTTCTGGTACTGATATTCTATAGGGTAAAATTGATTGTAATTTATATCTATCATCACCCCTCCATCACCTTGTTATGAGTGGTATAGTTTACAATATCCAAGGAGATATTCTACACAACAAACAACTTCAAAATATCATGTGAGAGTAGGGATTCACATATATCATTATCCAAGAATCTAGATACCTACTCCCCTTGATGATTTGGATGTTCGCATGGGAAAACTTGTTATTGCAACTTTCATATAATGGTCATTTGATCTTGTAAAAATACATTTCAATAATGAGGTATGTCTTTTCAAATTTATTTTTCATGCAAAACCTTTAACAATTAATGAAAAAAATCATGAAATTAGTAATGTTATTACAGATAGATAAAATGAATTTGAAATAGGAGGTTGAATCAAAACAATCTAAAGGATCAACCAATCGATCAAAAATACCTTTAGAGAGTACCTTTATCCTACTAGTTATGCTGCATTTACTAATATTAGAAGTTCGTGCAGATACAATTTTCAAAGATAATAATATGTCCTTCATTTCTTTTGAAGAAGAAATTTATGGAGACACCATTAAAAACTATATTGGTTTTAAGAATTTAGATTAAATCCCCAATCATGGATGGTTGGGAGTCTCAGTTTTAAATGTATACAAGAGGTACGTTTTCATAATTTGTTTGTCCAACAGTTAATCTAGTACGTTAATTATAGTTAAATATTATTCATATTTTGTATAATAGTATATATCAGTACTATGTGTAGGGAAAATCCTAAAAATAAAAATTTGGACTCATTAATCCTCACATCACTTCTACACAAAAAATAGTGATTGGAAGAAAATGAATATTTAATGATAGTGGATCGGTTATCCATAATGTTCAAAAAGAAACTTACTAATGAAAAACTCTTCTTAATACCCATAATGTAGGGGTAAAACTCTATAATCTAATCATATAAATATATTTTCATTTCTTTTATTAGTTATTCTTATTTTTTATGAAGCATTGATTGCTCATTTCCATTAATTCGGATACTCCAAAGATTTATTTTTTGGATTCAAAACATGGATTACAAACAAATTGATCATGTTTTATAAATAAACTTCAAGTTATATGTTTTATATTATACTTTAATGAAAAAAATTAATAGGGTGGTGTTTAAATATCGTCTAAATCATAGTATGAGGATGGACCATGAGCACACAAACTTATCGATTTCTACAACTGGATAAATATTAGAGTATATATAATAATATTTCACTATTAAAGCATGTATCAAAACAAATTACATATTTTGTTCAATGTATCTGATATGTATGAAACAAAATAATAACAATGATTATGGTATTAAATTTTTAAATTTATGAAAGATATTATATTCAATCAACAAACTAGGATCCCCAAAGAGGTATTTTCAGTGATAATTATAATTTCATTTAAAATATTTATTGTTTGTTTGTTTGTTTATAGTTTTCCAGTACTAATATAATTTTCGAAAATCTGCATATTCAAAATATTAAATATATTTGTTTAAATATTATTGGATATAATAAATTGTTTCATGATGTTTGAAGACATCATGAAGATGTGACTTTCTACCACGTTTACAATTTTTTTATTTCACATAGATCATGAAGAGTTGTTATATCTGCTGATTATTTAGTAAATTTATTATCATTTTATTTACTTCCTATTTAGTTAATTAATTTTTCATTTTTATCTACTACTTATTTAGTTAATTTTTATAGATATCATGAAGTGGTGATTTAGAATTTATTTTTCTAGAATCATTTTGTGCCTATAAAGATCACACAAAGGCTACATCTAGTGTTCATGGTCCTTCTTGAAGTCTAAAATGTGATTTTATATTTCAAGAAGGAGCATGAACTATGTATGGATTCCTTTTTTACTTTTTATAGGAACAAAATACTTGAAAAAAATAAATTATTGATGAATTATTCGATAAGGATAATGCACTAAGAATTGTTTAATGTTCTCTCCATAGAGTTATTAGTTCTTTATTTGGTTTTTTATGTTCAGTAGTTTTGCAATGCATTATCTTTTAGATCTAATCCTTTTTAATAATGATTCAGTGATACATATTTAGGAAAATGATCAATGAGTAATTTTAGATGTGTATGAATCAACTGCATGGAAATATGACACATGGAGTGTTTAGTGTGACTTAAAGTGCATGTTTTTAGTTTAAAATTGTCATTTTAGATCAAAACATGTGTCAGTAACTGAAAACCAAGAAAATTGCCTCATATTTTCTTGATACTTTAGTACATAGATTCATAATTCATTTTTTAAATGTGGGAATTAACCACACATAAATTCAATACACAGTGTTCTTGGTATGATTGAAAGTGTGTGTTTTGATTTAAAATCAACATTTTAATTCAAAACACACATCACATGCTCAAAACTGATCAAAAATTATTGAATTTTCTTTATACTTTAGTAAGATTATCCATAAATCGTTTATGATGTGTAGAAATTAACCGCACATCAATCTGACACACTGTGTGATCAGTATGATTCAAAATACAAGTTTTCAGTTTAAAAGTGAAATTTTAGTTCAAAACATGCATCACTCATTGAAAGCCAAGAAAATTCACTTGGATTGTCTTTATACTTTTGTAAAAATATCCATATGTCATTTTTTACGTGTAGGAAGTGCCAATATGACACCTATTTTGATTGGTATGATTAAAAGTGTGTGTTTTTATTTAAAATTGACATTTTAATTCAAAACAAACATCATATACTCAAAAATGAGAAAACAGAATCATTTTGTATTGATAAATTAGGAAAATAATCCATAAGTCATTTGTGACATGTACAAATCAACCACACATTAATCTGACACATAATGTTCCCAGTATGACTCAAAGTGTGTGTTTTCAGTTTAAAAGTGACATTTTAGTTCAAAACATGCATCACTCATTGAAAATTAAGAAAATGAACTCATATTATCTTGATAATTTATTAAAAAATCAATAAGTCATTTTTGATGTGTATGAATTAGTCACATATCGTTCTGACACACAGTGTATCCGGTATGACTAAAAGTGCATGTTTTTATTTAAAATTGACATTTTAGTTCAAAACACACAACACATACTCAAAACCAAGAAAACGTGATTGGATTTCCTTGATACTTTAGGAAAATGATCCATAAGTCATTTTTTATGTGTAAGAATCAACTACACATCAATTCGACACATTTTATGCATGGTATGACTCAAAGTGAGTGTTTTCAGTTTAAAAGATACATTTTAGTTCAAAATGGGTTTTATTCATTGAAAACCAAGAAAACTCACTTAGATTGACATGATACTTTTTGAAAATAATCCATAAGTCATTTTTTGAAGTGTATGGATCATATGCACATCAATTCGACACATAGTGTTCCTATTATGATTTAAAGTGTGTGTTTTCATTTTAAAAATAACATTTTCATTTAAAATTAGTGTTGCTTACTGAAAACCAAGAAAACACACTCAGATTATCTCAATAATTTAGAAAAACTATCCATAAGTAATTTTTTATATATAGGAATTATTCTCACATCAATCTGGAACACAGTGTGGCGGGTATGACTAAAAGTGAGTGTTTTTATTTAAAATCGACATTTTAGTACAAAACACACATCACATACTTAAAATTGAGAAAATTCACTTATATGTCACGACACGTCCCCCGGGGCCCATGTCGTGACTACCTCAAGCCCGCCTTCTATAGGCTAGGGGCTGGCGACTAGCACCGAAGGCGTATTCCCTAAAACTGGGAAGACATTGCCTTTATAACCTATAAACACACGCAACCAAGTACACAGCAAGATACGAACTCAAGTAAACTGAATAGTAAACAGAGTGAGTACAGGAAGCAAAAGGGGCCAGAATACAAGCCCAACTGGAAAGTATAAGAAACTAAAAGTACAAATAAAATGGAACAGCTCCTGTGATCACCTGCCAAGGATCCTACCTAAAGGGTAGATACAGCTCTCGAACAGTCGTCTCTATAGTACGCCTCGTCTAAGGTCCACCTCCGAGCTACCTCCAGTCCTAGTACTCTCATCCTCAGTCAGTGTTGTTCATCGTCTACACCAAACACAACGAGGTGCAGGCATAGCCCGTGCAGTGGTGAGTATAACGATACTCAGTAGGGACCCCAAGACCCTCAAGGTCTCACAAAATCCACCAAGGATAAATCAAAAATCATGTAAACCAGTGACAACCCTACTTAGGTATATTCCCATACATATACCTAAGTTATCAAGTATACCCATCTCAATCATGACGAAACACATAGTCCAACTCAAAAGACCAAAGATCAATTGTTCCATAAAGGGAGGAACACCATGAAGGTAAGTACCACACAGGTATGCCACAGAGAAGAATACCACAAAGGTACCGACTCAACTCACACCAGGTATTTCTTAGGTATAGTAGTAGAGATGATTAGAAGTAACTACTGAATCATCTTACTATGTTAAGAGGCAGACCCACGAAGGATCCTAGTACATCGCCAGTACGTCGTCAGACCCACATAGGATCTCTAGGTGCTCACCCACACAGGATCACTTGGTGCTGACCCAAACAGAATCGCTCGGTGCTGACCCACACAGGAACGCGGGCTCGCGGGGCGGTGCGGGCCCGCGGGGCGGCGCGGGCCCATGGGGCGGCGTGGAAGAAGTTCTTCGTTGGAGATGTGTAATCCTCCCAAAATCTCTCCCCTTATCCTTTGCCAAATACTTTCCCCCAATCCCCACCAAAAATGAAATAGCCAACATAATAGAATATTTTATCTATTTAGTTTGTTGGCATAATTTCAAATTGGCTTAATTAATTAATTGATGAGTTGGTATAATTAATCAAAGGGGGTGGAACAATTAAAGTGGGGGAAGTTCAATAGGCTTCCCCGCATTTAAGAGGGAGTTTAAGGGTTTCTCCCATAATGAGGGTTTGGGTGGTCCCCACCTTTAGGAATTCAAGTTGGGTGGTTTAGGCTCGGGTGGTCCCCACCACCATAACCCATGTGGTAGATTTTTGTTCATGTGGTCCCCACCTTTATAACATCCACATGGGAGGCTTAAACAAATAAAAATGTTAAACATTTTTATTTTATTTTATTCTTACACAAAAAACACAAAAACTAACTTTCACCCTTGACCAACTATCGTCGAGGTGAAAGTCTCCTTAAGCGAATATCAGCGCTGTGAGTTCAACGGTATCCTCGGATTTCAATTCCGAGCACCAATTCAAAAGTTAAAAAAATCCACTCGCATGTTTACTGAACGTACCTGAAAAAAAGTTCAGAAATTCATTTCAGGCACTCCGGGCCTCGGAATCACACGCCGTCAATTTTCATAGACTTGTAAAATTCTCATTTAATTTAAAAAAAAATACTTGTAAATTCCATGTCTTTACATTATATGGTATTGATACTTTAGAAAATGATTCATAAGTCATTTATGATGTGTAGGAATCAAACGCACGTCAATTTGACACACAGTGTGCCCAATATGTCTCAAAGTATGTTTTCAGTTTAAAAGTGACATTTTTGTACAAAACATACATCACTCAATGAAAACTGAGAAAACCCACTCGAATTGTCTTGATGCTTTATGAAAATGATTCATAATCCATTTGTGACATGTAGGAATCAGTGGCACGTCAATCTGAATCATGGTGTTCCTGATATAACTCAAAGTGCATGTTTTCAGTTTAAAAGTAACATTTGAGTTTAAAATGCATGTAACTCACTTAAAACCAATAAAACACACTCATATTGTATTGATACTTTAGTAAAATGATTCATAAGTCATTTTTGACATATAAGAATCAACTGAACATCAATCTGAAACATTGTATGGCCGGTATGACTAAAAGTGTGTGTTTTCAGTTTAAAAGTGATATTTTAGTTTAAAACATTCATCACTCATTGAAAACTATGAAAACTTACTCATATTATCTTGATAATTTAGATAAATAATCCATAAGTTAGTTTTTATGTGTAATAATCATTGATCTGTCAATTTGACACATAGTGTTTCCAATATGATTCAAAGTGTGTGTTTTTATTTTAAAAGTAACATTTTAGTTCAAAACATGTCTCACTTATTGAAAAATGAAAAAAAAACTCATATTTTCTTGATGATTTAGGTAAAATAACCATAGGTTATTTGTGACATATAGGAATTAGTCACACTTCAATTTGACACATGGTTTGGTCGGTGTCAAATTGATGTGTGGCTAATTCCTATATGTCACAAATAACCTACGGATATTTTTCCTAAATTATCAAGACAATCCAAGTGTGTGTTTTTAGTTTTCAATAAGTGACACATGTTTTGGACTAAAATTTTAATTTTAAACTAAAAACATGCACTTTGAGTCATATCAGAAACACTATGTGTCAAATTGATGCACTGCTGATTATTACACGTAAAAACTAACTTGTGGATTGTTTACCTAAATTATCAAGATAATATGAGTGGGATTTCGTGGTTTTCGGTGATTAATTCATATTTTAAACTAAAATTCCACTTTTTAGCACTAACAAATGGTGTCCCTTTTTGGTGTTTTTTAGCACTAATAAAGGGCGTTTTCGGATCTATTTCTAGCACTGATAAAATCATCTAGATTTTAAATGTGCTTATAACATAAACTTTTTTTAGCACTAACAATAGCCTTTTTTCACACTGATGAAGCCTATATTTTTAATAATAATCACTTAATTTGTTGTTTATACACTATAGAAAAACACTAAATATCAGCAGTTTATTAGTGGTGGTTTCATTTAACTGTCGCTAATAAGTAAAATCTAAATATCCATCATTTTTTCATGATGGTGTTTTTTTACTACTGCTAATTAATTTTTATCAACATTTATTAAAATAACTGCATCCAAATATGTATTTAGTGGTGGTTCATTAATAAACTGCCATTAAATAAGAGTGCATATCACATCGCAGACCCCCTTTCTTCCTCCACTATCACCTGATACCCTAACCTGTCTCTCTCTCATGGTGGCAACACCTCAACTAAAAATCATCCTCTCCACCAACTCCCCCTTGACCACAACTCCTCTTCATAGCAATACTTGTCACATCCTCCCCTCCTCAACATCGTCCCCTTGTGAAAAAACCTTCAAATAAGAAATCTCCTCTCGATAACAGAATTTAGGTAAAACCGGTATTTTTTTATTCAAACATTAATCACTTAGCACTTCAGCTATTATAGAACAATTTCTTGGTTTTTGTGTGTTATCCTTACCTAGAGTCCAAGCTAATATTTTGTTTACCATTTAAATTTTATATAATTTCTTTGAAGAGACCATTCCCATTATAGGATTTAATTAACCTATCATTGAATCTCTCAAATATTCATGAGAAAGTTTTTCATTACCCTTTATTTCTACACTACCATCCAAAGGTTATCAATCATGGACATATGAAATAGAACATTGTTAATGAAATTGAACAATTCTCTTTTATAATGTATCCTTCTATGTGGTGACTTGTCCTTTAATTCCTTCTTTAACTCGTTTCATACTAGAACCTACTCTGGTTATTTCTATGTGTGCATGGACATGTTTTGATTATCTTCAGTCATATATAGGCAGCCGTCTAAATTAACTCACCCTATTTTCTATTTACATGTAAAAATATTAGTTGTATACTCTTTAATGATTACTTCCCTATCAAGTTATATTAGACATCTCATATTATATTTAACCTTTAAGTTACTTTCATCAAAAAAAATCATTATAGTTATTATTTTGTATACAAAACTATTTAAATATTTTATGTTGCTTCAATTAATAATACTTATTTTATATCATAATTTTATCTGATTATTTGTTGTTAGTCGAATTTTAAAATTCTAATATTTTTTTATATTAATGTTTTATTATTCTATAAAACTTTTTTATTATTCTTAACATGATATTATTTAATTAACTAGTGTTATGTTTTCATATATATATTTATCAATATCATAGAAATGGATAAAGTTAGATTGATTTACCTCAAAATGCAGGTCAATATGTTAAGGGGTTGAGGTGTTTTTATATTTTTCAATTGTAAATATATCTATAAATGGAAGAATAAAATTTCCATGTACTGATTTTAATTTCATACGGTGGTTGAAAAGATATGAAGTTTATGAGCACTTAATATTGAAACAATTTCCTGCTTGATATGTGAGATGGATTTAGCATGGGGAATTGAACATTATATAAAGTTCACCATATGACCATCATCAAAATAAACAAACCATTGCCCTGATAGTGGAGAATGAGATTCAAAACCTAATTAATGATGTTTTTCACATTGCAAAAAATGATGAAGATTACAACATATCAGCAGATCCACTTTCTAGTTTTTCAAAGATTAATACAAGAGAGAAGGTAACTAAGCAATCAAATGAGGTTTATGAATTACTAAAAGATGGAAATCAAGAGTTTTATGAAGGATGTATAAATTATAAAAAATCATTCTTACTGAAGTTGTACCATATCAAGTGCTTATGTTGAATTACAGAAAAATAAATTTCTGTGATATTGGATTTTCTACATGATGCATTTTTTCAAGCTAAGATCCCTCAATCATTTTATGTGATGAATAAAGTTGTTAAGAAACTTGGTGTCAATTATACAAAGATACATGCATGTCCCAATGGTTGCATGTTGTATCAAGGAGAATATTTAGATAGAGAAGAGTGTAAAATATTTTATACTTCTAGATGGAAATTAGTGAATTGTGGTGAAAGTTTTAATAGAATAACTATGAAGAAGAAGAAGAAAAATTGTTTCAAAAGTTTTACGTTACTTTCCATTAAAACCAAGATTGAAAATATTGTTATGACTTCTAAAATTACTGAACAAATGAAGTGGCATGCTATGGAAAACAAAAATGATGGGTTTATACATCATCTTAAATATTCAAAATCGTGGAAATAATTTGATTCTTTATATCTAAATTTCTCTTCAGATCCTAGGAATATGTCATTGGGATTAGCTACTGATGGATTTAATCCATTTGGGGCTCTAAGTATAGCTTGTAGAATATGTCCAGTTATTTTTATATCTTGTAATCTAACTCCATGGATGTGATTTCAAAAAAAAAACTTTCATTATTTCAATGATCATTCTAAGAAATAAAATGCTTGGAAATAACATTGATGTATATCTTCAACCTCTTATAGAATGATTGTAAGAGTTATGGGCTAATGCACTAGTGAAAAAACACAATATAACATCGGTTTTTTTTATTTTTGACGTCGGTTTTTAACCGACGTCTATAAAGGTGACATAAAAAATATGATTTTCGGCATCGGTTATTAGAAAACTGACGCCGAAAATTATTTTCATTAAGGGTTTCGGTGTCGGTTTTAGATAAAACTAACGCCGAAACCCGGTCGAAATTGAGGTTTCGGCGTCAGTTTTTTCTATAACTGATGCCGAAACTCAGTTTTCGACGTCGATTTTAGATAAAACCAACGCCGAAACCCCAATTTTTTAAAAAAAAAATCGGCGTCGGTTTTTAAAATAACTGACGCCGTAAATTAAAAAAAAATAGAAAAATCAGAAAATTACACTTCTAAAAATACCAAAACCCCTATAAAAAAATATATAGAAACAGTCAAATAGTTTTTATCATTCAATAAAAACCTATAACTTACATATACCAAGCATAAACAAAAAAACCCAACGTTGAAAGTTAAAAAAAATAGAATACATGTACCTGAAATTTACAGCAGGCTCATTGTTGGTTATTATTGAAGCATTCATTTGATTATTGGTAGGTTCAAACACCTAATATATCAAAAGAGTTAGTTTTTTAAACCCATATGTATTATTATTTATAAATATTAGAATATACATACCTCAAATCCTAATCAAACTTAACAAATAGTTCGAAAAAGTAGATCGAATATGGGTCATATCAGATTGGGAATAAGATTGTGAATCATTGAATACCTAAAATAATATTAAATGATATGAGATTAAAAAATAAAATAATATGGAAGAAAATATAAAAAAATTAATACAACTAACCTTATGAAAATCAGTAGTTTCCCCAGTTGTGATTATCTCATACATGAATCTTAAAATATAATAACCACATTCAACATTTCCATTTTGATGATGACACTGCAGTTATAAAATAGTAAACTAATAATAAATATAGTATATAACAATAAATTCAGAAAAAAAATATATAATATAAAAACTAATTACCTGTACTTCCACATATTTGATTTTCTTTGGTTTCTTTACTGACATGTATTCCTTGTTAAATTGTTTCCATGAACTACATTTTCATATATATGAACTAATAATACATGTCTAAACAATGAAAATTAAACATAATGAGCTTATAAAAAATAAAAAATAAACTTACTTGTTTAATAAGGTGGAAAATGGTTTACGAACTGTTCCTAATAAAAAGCAAAACCAATATAAGGTGCATTCACTTGGGAAAAATACACCTAAAATCCAATGTCCCCTACAATACAAAAAGTTCACAATTAATGACATTATAATGATCATTAGTTCATAATTATGTTTATGTTCTTACTTATTAAGAAATGGAAAAAACCATCATTTAATCTCTATATGTGATAATCTCTCATATATATATTGAACTCTATCATCATTCTTCACATGTATGAATTCCAAGTAAATGTACTCTGGATCTATAAAACTATAAATGTATGTACTTTCATTTTGTAAAAGAAGCTTGTGTAGATACCTAAATTAAAAAGAAAATATATTTAGTTAATTTAAAACCATATTTTATTAAAGAAATATCATTTCAAATGTCAATTTACTTACATGGAAAACAATTGCACCACACTCAGCCTAAGCTCTTCAAAATAAACTAAATGCATGATATCTTCTTTCATTATTCTCAATGGATAACTTCTTCGACATATATCAGGCATCATCCGAAACTCATAGATATAATTCAAGGAAGCATAAGCCTGAGATAATCTTTATAACCCAGAAGAAATATTAGAAGGTTCTACAACCGACTATTCCTAAACATTTTGTTGCATTTGGGCGGTTTCTTTTACTTTCAGATATTCCTATATAAGTTAAATGTCAGAAAACATTATAAGTAATTTTTAATCATTTTTAATTAATATTTAAAAAAAATCATACCTCATATGAAATATAATGTATAAGACCAGTTGGCCAAAGTAAAAAATGGCTCAGACATTCTCCAACGCAGGTGATATCTGTAGTTGGAAATGGTAGTAGAGCATTAGGATCTATAATATCAAGTACTGATACTCTAACTTGACCCATCTGCATAGGCTGATGATGTACCGAGTCCCCCAAAAAATGAACCTGTCCTAACGCATCAATATGTACATGAAGATCTCCAGCAAACAACTCACAATATAAGGCTTTACCCGAGCAAGGAGGTGGAGGCTCAAAGTAAGCAGATGGGGCAGGGTAGTCCGGGTGAGTAGGCTGAGAAGGTAAAAAAATGAAAAAGGTATATTAGTGTTTATAATTTATAAAATATAAAAATTTATGAAAATAAAATAATATACCTCGAAAGGCTGCGCAGACGGGGCAGGGTAAGCAGATGGGGTAGGGTAGTCTGGGTGAGTAGGCTGAGAAGGCGGAAAAATGAAAATGGTATATTAGTGTTTATAATTTATAAAATAGAAAAATTGATGAAAATAAAATAATATACCTCGAAAGGCTGCGCAGACGGGGCAAGGTAAGCAGATGGGGCAGGGTAGTCTGGGTGAGTAGGCTGAGAATGCAGAAAAATTGATCAAAATAAAATAATATACCTCAAAAGGCTGTGCAGATGGGGCAGGGTAAGCAGATGGGGTAGGGTAGTCCGAGTGAGTAGGCAAAGAAGGCTGAAAAATGAAAAAGTTATATTAGTGTTTATAATTTATAAAATAGAAAAATTGATGACATATAAATAATATACCTAGGAAGGTTGTGCAAACGAGGCAGGGTAAGCAGATGGGGTAGGGTAGTCCGGGTGAGCAGACTGGAAATACTGAAAAATGAAGAAGTTATATTAGTGATTATAATTTATAAAATAAAAAAATTGATGACAAATAAATAATATACCTGAGAAGGTTGTGTAGACTATGACTGTCTTTCCAAGTGTTCTAACAAAGCTTTCTGCACTACTGCTTGAATTTGATCACCCATAGACTATTTCATATCTTTCAACTCTTCTTTTAAGGATTCTATCTCTGGGTATTTTGATTCCTTACTCTTACCAAAAACCTTCTGAATACTAACACCCGTTTGATATCCTCTAACACGGTCAGGGTGTTCTGCCTTTCCCAAAGTAGTGGCTAGGATGTCCATCCTACCCTCGGGGATAAAAGATCCCTGTGTCTCTTGCTCCTGAAGTTCATCCTGAAATGAAAAATAAAAAAGTAATATTAGTTTTTATAATTTATAAAATATAAAAATTGTTAATAAATAAATAATATGTATTTACAATTCTATCATCTACTTGCTTAGATTCCTCTGTAAGATATTGTTCATTTTTCCTTCTTCTTGATCATTTCCATTTCTCATGGTGAGTGGGGGATATGGAGGACCAAACTGGACCTCTTCTGAACCACTGCTTGATCGAGCTCTTAATGCTTCAAATTTTTCTTTAATAATTTTCGGCTCCAAATACGAATACCCTCCACGTGATAAAGTATGAGGGTATACATTTTTTAACTGGATCTCCTGATGAGATATCCTGGAGTCCTATTATATAAAAATAAACTACTAAGTAATAAGAATAATATATCATAAATTTTCAAATATAAAATAATTATCATACTTGGAATTTTTCTTCCTGACGACTATCAACAAATCGCTTCCATGTATCTTCATCTATAAACGGATACTTAAGGCATGGGCTTTCAAACCTTCTCTTTCCAAAAACATAATTTTTTGTTAGTTTTGTTTTAAAATCTCTCCATCGAAACACCGCTAAAGAGAGATGTCTTTTCTTAATTTCTTTGGTTTCCTCAAAATTGAATGTCACCAGTAATTGAATAAATTAAATATGTTATTTAAAATATATAATATTCCAAAAATGAGATAAAAGAAATAAATTAAGATATTTTACCGTCACGGACTCCCAAAGTTGTTGCTTTGTCGTCCTGTCCACTGACTTCTAATCAGGATATAAAATACTGATCCTGTAACGGCTCTACATCGCTATATAACTAACAAACTGAACTGCAGATGGGCCAACAACATTATTATCATCATTAAAACGGATGTGTACTCTGTCATCATCACGAGCAAGTGATAGTTTGGTAAACGTGTAATACCATGTTTACCAACTTGAGAACTTTATTTTTTTAGTAGTAACAGAAGAATTCGTCTCTACTGAGGATGCATCAGTAGTCTTGCAAAAAAAATTGTAAATTAACAGTTTTATTTAATTAAATAATTATATTAATGAATATATAATAATATGTCAAAATAGATATACCTCGGTAAATACTCCTCTCTATATGTATCTAACATTGCTACTAGAAAGTGTAATGAAATATTGTGTACCTGCATATCATTAGAAAACTGAATAATTAGAAACAAGGAAGACAAAAATAAGCAAGTAAAAAAAGAGGCATGCATTTGTAAGTTTCAAAAAATGAAACAAAATATAAATATTTACCAAAAAAATAGAATACTAATTTATTGTTTTCTCACATGCCTTCATCATGATCATTACGTACTGCATGCACTATGTCTATCTTATACTCATTGTAATCATCTGAAAATTGCGTAATAGATGAATAAGCCTCATGTAAATCACTAACATCATCAACATCATCCTCATCACCCAAATGGTATCTTTTTCCTTACAAAACAACTGACCATTGATCATTCGACGAATCAATGACATAAAATACTTGTTTTGCATGTGTCTCCATGATAAATGGTTCCTCGTTGTAATTAAATCTTTTCAAATCAACCAGTTTAAACCCATATTCATCATGTTTCACACCACTATTATTATCAACCCAATTACACTTTAAAAAAAGTGACTCAAAATTTAATATAATCAATTTCCCATATTTCTTCAAGAACTCCAAAATATGCAGTTGATGCAGAAATTGGGTTTTTATCTTTGGCACTCAAAAAATGCATTGCTTCAGCGAAAACCATCACACCACTATTCTGAACAGTACTCTTGTCATCCAGGTTTTTTGTATAAAATATGTAGCTATTGATATCAAAACTAGACCATGTGATCACATTAAGAGATGGTCCCCCTGCTAACCACTTCAATGTTTCTGATGCAAATATATCTGGGGTGACTTTCTCTTTAAACCATGAAACAAATGTCTTCTTATGCTCAATCATTAACCATTTTTCATTTCTTTTCTGATATCGTAACTTTAATTTAGAAATATGTGAGGATATATATGATTGAACCTCATCTGTGTTGTTCAAAATGTATAAATGTGTCTGCAGCACTTCATCACGTGGAATGAACTTTACCTTTAAGCCTCAAACCCCTCTACCTTCACTATCAACTGTCATATGTCGAGATACAGGGAGACCAATATGCTCCACCTCATACAAATAATCATTACAGAACTCAATCACCTCTTCTAATACATATTTTTGAACAATAGAGGCCTCTGGTCGATAAGGATTTTTAACATATCCTTTCAAAATTTTCATATATCTTTCAAAAGAATACATCCATCTTAAATAAACAGACCCACATATTCTTATCTCACGCACCAAATGAATCAGCAGATGAACCATTATATCAAAAAAAGTGGGTGGGAAATACATTTCTAGTTGATAAAGAATAAGAGTTGCTTCATTCTCCAACACATCTAACAAATTTTGATCAACGACTTTGCTACAAATGGCTTTGAAGAAATTACATAACCTGATGATAGTCTTTCTGACAGTAGTTGGCAATATACCACGCACTACTACTGGTAGAATTTGTTGCATCAACACATAACAATCATGATATTTCATACCTATTAATTTACAATCCTTCAATGACACCAAATTATTCACATTTGAAGAAAAACCATTGGGTACTTTAATACCATGAAGACACTGATAAAAATTCATATTTTTAATCTTTCTTAATGTGTGACAAGCCGAAGGTAAATATGTTCTGTTTCCTTTTACAGTGGGAGCTAACTCCAAACGTATTCTCATTAATATCAAGTCCAATCTAGCATCCAATCCATATTTTTTCTTTCCTTTTATGTCTAACAAATTTCCAATCAAACTGTCACATATATTTTTCTCAACATGCATAACATCAACATTATGTTTTATCTCTAAAAATCTCCAATAAGGTAGTTCAAAAAAATAGACTTCTTCCAGATATTTCTTTAAAAACCAGAACTTCTTCTCTTTCCAAATGTCGAATCAATATATTTCACCCTATCATAATATTCTTTAGTTGAAAATGGTTGAGGGGGAAGGTTGTATTCTTATAAACCATTAAATGATTTTTTTAATCTATGATAAGGATGATCAATTCGCAAAAATCTTTGATGTCCCATGTACACTGTCTTTGTTCCATTCTGCAATTGATAATATGAAGTTTGTTCTTCACAAATTGGACATGCTTTATGTCCCTTAACACTATATCCAGATAAGTTTCCATATGCAGGAAATTTGTTTATAGTGAACATTATCATAGCACACAAAAGAAAATATTCTTTCTTTTATGCATCGAAAACTTTAACACCTTCCTCCCATAGCAGTTTCAAATCATCAATCAATGGTGAAAGATACACATCAATATCATTTCCCGGTTTTTTTGGTTTAGAAATCATCAAGCTCATCATAACATATTTTTTCTTCATAAATAGATGTGGGGACAAGTTGTAAACTACCATAAAAACATGCCATTAACTATGTTGGCTATTGAGGCTCCGATATGGATTCATTCCATCAGTACACAATCCTATTCTAAGATTTCTAACTTCACTTCAAAAATCATGAAATTTTTTATCAAAACTCTTCCACTGTGGTGAATCGGCAGGGTGACGTAAGTTACCATCAGAGATGCGCTCATCTGAATTCCATCTTAACCTTTTTGCATCAATTGAATTTTCAAATAAACGCTTCAAACAAGGAATTATTGGAAGGTACCAAATTGATTTAGCAGGAGTTTTGATTTTGGTACCTAAAAATGAATCATAATTGAATTATCAGAATTGTATGCAAAAAATATTGGATAATATCATTGGAAAGTTCAAAATTGATTTTTCATGATGTTAGATGGAATCACCAGAGAATCAATCTGAGTTAACTTTCCCATCTATCTTATAGCATGATGTCTCACATGTAGGACAACTTGATAAATATTCATTTTCTTCCCTATATAGTACACAATCATTGGGGAAAGCATGTATCTTTTTATACCCCAATCTCATTGGGCATAATATTTTCTTCACCTCATAATTGGAATCTGGAAGCTCGTTTCCTTCTGGAAGTATCTCTTTTAAAATCTCAAGTAATCTGGAGAAAATTTTATCACTCCTTCCATTTTTTTCTTTTAAGTTAACTAATCTCAAAACTACTGATAACACTGTATATTTAATACAACCTGGGAATAATGGTTTCTCAGAATCTCTATACAATCATTCAATAGTTAGTGTTTTTTCGATGGTTTCAACACCTAAATCATGAATTAATTCTTCAATACGATCCTCTGCCTCATTATGATTATTTTCATCAACATTGGATGTTGAATTTTTAGTTCTTTCACCATGCCAAATCCAACGTGTATAATTAAGTCTAAAACCATAACAAATGAGATGATCCTTGATTTCTCTAGATTTTAATTTTCCCATATTTACACACTTCACACATGGACAGAAAATCAAATCAATGTTTTGAATATGTAATTTAGAAAATTCCAAAAAATCATCAACTCCTTTTTCATATTCACTAGTGGTTCTTCGTAAATGAATCCAATTACGATCCATTAAATACCTAATATCACAATATAATTGGTGAATATATTAAAACATATAAACATTTAAATATATATAAAATAAATTGTAAACAAAAACACATTTAATAAAAACTATTTATAATCAGATAGAAAACATCATATATGAAACACATTTACGATCCATTGACTGTGTCATTTCAGATACTAACTTGCTTGTGATTTTCTTAGACAGCAGAGGAACATCTATTTGGGATTGGAAAATGATGTGGGGGTGGGTACCAGTGTTTGATTATAATTCTTACATGTGTTGGGTGTGGTAAGTTGGAGTCAATGTAAAAAGATGCAATTTGTTGATAGGATATTTAAGAATGTTTGTTGACAGAATATTGAACCATGTCCCAACACATTTAAAATAAAATATAAACTAATAATTGAAGCAAATCAATAACAAAATTAAATGATAAATAATTTATCTACAAAATTAAAAAAAACTTACAAAATTTGAAGTTTAACCCGAATAGAGATCCTTAATCCAAACTTTGTCTGTATAATGACTTGAAAAAACAAACACTGCAAAATTTATACCAACATTGATGATACAAATGAAAAATAATGATAAACAACAACTAAAATCAAAACACAATTAAAAATCAAGAAAAATAGGGTTATAGAAGAATAAATAAACCGTTGAAGATAAATCAAAGGAGTATAATGAATAACGCAAACCAAAAAATGTGAAAATGGAAGAAAACTGTTAACAATGGCCATCGAGGATCACAAATATGGCTTCGAAGTCATCGCAAGTCGAGAGCGCTATCACGGGTTTCAATTTCTAAGATCCAAGAAAAATGAGGTTTTTGTGATCCCAACATTTTTTAAAAGACTTTCGGCATCCATTTTTACCAAAACTAACGTTGAAAATATAAAAAAAAAACTTTTCGGCGTCGGTTTTCTCTAAAACCGACGCCCAAAGATTTTTTTTTTGATTTTGGGCTTCGGTTTTCTCTAAAACCAACGCCAAAACATTTTTTTATTATTTTTCGTGTCGATTTTAACAAAAACTGACGCGAAAAATCATCAATAAATGGGTTTTGGCGTCGGTTTATAAAAAACGATGTTATTACGTCGACGTTAAATCTCGTATCTCCACTAGTGATGGTTTAGATACTTATGATGCATTGACAACCAAAATGTTCAAAATTTGTGTTGCTCTAATGTGGATGATTAGTGATTTTCCTGGATTAGAAAACTTGTCTAGTTATAACACTCACGCTGGTCAGGCATGTCTAGTTTGTAACTTTAACTTTGATCTGAGAAGATTACCATATAGTATAAAGTGGTGTTTCATGTTTTATCATTGATTATTGGATTCATCTCATAGATATCGGATTAATAAGTCACGATTTTATGGGAAAAAATGAGTTTAGGTGGCCACCAAAATTGTTATTAGGTTTAAAAATCATGACGCAATCATCAATTGTTGACGCAAAATTTGGGAAAGATTATTAGTTGAAGGTTTCTAGGAAGAGTTTATAGCTCCTCATATATAGTTGGTACCCAACAATGGAAGAAACAAAGTATTTTTTCAAACTTCCTTATTGGGAATTTCAATTGTTACGTCATAATCTTGATGTTATGCACATTGAAAAAAATGTATGTGATAATTTAGTTTTTACAATATTGAATGAGCAGGGAAAATCAAAGGATCATCTTAATGCTTATAAGTACTTGGAATAAATGATTATAAAGCATGATCTATGGAAAAATGATAACGGTATTTTTTCAACAGTAGTTTTTTCATTGAAAAAATAAGAAAAAGATGTTTTTCTTCAAAGACTAAAAAATGTGAAAGTACCTGATGGCTATTCAAATAACATTTCAAGATGTATTGACTTGAAACATCATAAGTTAATGGACTTAAAATTCATGACTCGCATATTTTGATGGCTCAATTGCTACCTTTAGCATTTTGTAAATTATTACCTGATAAAATAACACTGGTTATAATTGAGTTTTGCACATTATTCAAAGATATTTATGAGAAAACTTTAAACCCCATTGGGCTTGACAAACTTCAGGAAAGAATTATAAAGACTATGTTGTTTAGAGATGATATTTCCCTCATCTTTTTTCACCGTGATGATTCATCTAACTTTTTGTTTGATTGGGGAAATAAAGGTATAAGGGCATGTACATTATCGATGGATGTATCTCATAGAGAGGTATTGTCATCTAACTTTTTTATAAATACTACATTAAAATTTTCAAAATCCTTATATATGTGGTTAATACTGTTATGTTATGTTTTTTAAGGAAATTCTCATGTGTGGCCTTTTTGAACCCTCCACACAAGGAAACCTCCCTCCCCACGAAGAGGTCACTCTGGAGAGAGCCCCAGCCGAGAAGGAGTCATTGCCAGTTGAGATGGCAGAGTATCCCGGAGGGTGACAACCCGGGCAGCAATGATTTGTCAAGCAATCTGTCAGCACGGGTGGGTTACGCCTCATTTTTCCCACCCAGTCAGAAACCGGGTGACCCGGCAAGGCGAGTGGATCTCGAGGGAGAGGTTCGCCCTGAAAGCAGACTCTCAAGATTCGAACCTTGTACCTCCCAAAGAACGGTGTTGTTGTACCCCTCTCCTTCACCACTATGCCACTGCTGAAGCGGCCTGTTATGTTATGCTATTTCATTAGGTATCTCTATTACTTGAATCCTTTTGTGAAAAATAAAACTCAACCAAAAAAGCTCTATTGTTGAAGGTGATATGGCGGAAGAGTGTCTTACCTTTTTTTGAAGTATTTAGATAATATTGAGATGTGATTAAATCGATTTGTATGTGTTGATGATAATGTAAATCAATTACAATCCTATAGTAATTCATCAAAATTTACATTGTTGGGTCATCAAGTTGAAAATATATCATTATTTTTTTTAACATAAACAGAGTTTATACATGCACATAAATATGTGTTACTCAATAGTGATATTGCATATCCTTTTATAGAATAATTGAAGACACAAACAAATATACGACTTCATAATTGAGCACAAATGAGAAAGAGATAACAAATGTCTTTAACAAATACATTATTGATTAGTTTTCATTTCATGTAAGATCATAATCAATTTCATATTCATAAATATTGATATAATTATCTTTTGTAACTAATAATATTTAATATTTATACGTGTAGATCATGCATGTTGATAATTGGACTAGAATGCTAGATGATTTAAAATATTTGGCTTGAGAACCTTTGAAGAAGTGTAGGATCTTATATTCTTATAATATTAATGGCTTTAAGTTTCTCACACTTTTGTGCAAAGAAGGTCTGAAAACACAAAATAGTGGCATCTTCACAAAATTCACAGTCTTGAGATACTATGAGATATTGATTGATGTTATCAAATTAAATTATCATCTTTATTTATAGGGGCATAAATAAAGATTTGTTATAATTTACTTTTGTTAACTTATCTCAATTGATCGATGCTGGTGAGCGTGAAGAAGATGATCCATATATTTTGGATTCACAAGCTTTCACAAGCTAAAATGGTATATTATGTGGATAACAGAGTCGATGAAGGGTGGAGTATTGTAGTTCATGTCAAACCAAGAGACTTGTATGATATGGGTGATGAAGTTGGGGAATTGTTTTGTGAAATCGAACATCATCAACAATAAGAGATTGATCTATTTTTTCATGATGATATTGAAACAGTTTGTCTTACAAGGGAGGGTGAAGATGATGGAATCATGTTAATGGTGGATGATGAAAATAATATAGATAATGATGAATTAATTGATTGTATGCTCATTCCTTTAACTTATCATTTATTTGTTTATTTAGAATACATGAATTTAATTAATCTGTGTACAACATTTTTAAATCATTTTTTTGTTTTATATTGTATATCATGTTCTTACTTGTTTTATATTCTTGTTGTATGTAGTAATGTCGAAAACAAAACGATTTAATGATATGAGACGATCATCCACAACTCCTACGGTGTTGGATGACCCTTTTGATATGCTCTCGACTGCATCAGGTATGTTCCCTATTTTCAGTTTATTCCCCTTTTCCATCATTTGATGTCATTTGACATGCTCTCATGTTTATCATACACGCTTCCTACTTCAAGTTCATTGCCTTTTTCTCCAGGGATGTCAGATGGAGGAGTCATCATCGATTGAGCATATGGTACCATGGTTCATGTGGGTACTGGAGGGTCGCCATTATTGGTATGTAATTGTTAATGTGCAAATATAATTTATTACATTTGTATACTAATTATTGAATATATTTATTAAACATATTCAGATAATAAGACAATAGAAACGAACATGAATATAACAGATGTTTGATAGTTGAACAATTTTAAAGTAGTTGTACCATTTGACGTGTTTCGAATGCGTACAAATGATGTCGGAGGATTATATGAGCAAATCATGGATCAGTTATCATGTGAGATGACGTCCCTTCTCATCACTTATCATAACCGGAGACATTTTCTCATTACTTGGAAGAATGAGATTTTTTATAAAAAATTGAAAGTAAGTCAAAATTCATATTTATAGTTTTTTTATCTACCATTACCATCAAATGTCAAATTAATTATTTTCGGGCTTAGAGAAATTTTAAAACCATTGGTACCACTGTTGAACACTATAAACCTATTGTTAAATGTTGCTAACTATTTATCAGTGATTATAACCATCACTACTTATGGTAAAAAAAATTAAAAAAAAATATCGTGTATAATAGGGTTTTTTATATACATGGGTTTTTTAAAAAATTATGGAAAAGGGATAGGGTTTGAAGTATTTTTAAAAATGGGTCTTTATATGCGTGAACCTCGTTCATGCATCTTCTTCACGGCCGGATACATGAACGGGGTTCACGTATCCTTCACCCCGTCTTCAAAGGATGTGTGAACCCCTTTCGCGCATCTCTCTGCGCTGAGGATGCGTGAATGGGGTCCGCGCATCCTGCGAAGACGGGGTGAAGGATGTGTGAACCCTATTCACGCATCCGGCCGAGAAGTTCTATAAAAGGGGGTCACCCCCCCCCCCCCCCCCAAATTTATTCTTCTCCTCTGGATTTTGCTTCGAAGCCCTGCAGAATTTCTTTCTCAACAAATTTTTGCTGCTTTTAAGAAGGTAAATTTTATATTTAAATTTTCAATTGTTTAATTGTGTTTATTTATTTCATTTTTATGATTTTTTTATTTGATTTGTGATATATAAAAACTAGTGTTTGTGTGTATGGTTTATTTATTTCATATGTATTGATGTGTAAATTAGTGTCTTTTGTATGATTTAATTTATAAACGATGTGTTTTTTGTATGAATTCGTATTGAATGTTTATGAAAATTAAATATGTTATAAAAAATGTTATTTGGAAATTAATATTAATATAAATTATAATATTTTTATACACTAGTAATATAATTTTTGAATAATATATTAGTTATATGTATCATATTTAAATTTATTAAAAAATATATAGAAAACTTTTTCTGTTAATGGTATAAAAACAGTTTTGTATAAATAAATTTTTTAAATTATATTAGTTATAATTAAACTTATTAAATATAAAAGAGGTGTAGATATTTAATATGTATTTCATATAGTAATAGATATAATAAGTATACCCTAAAACATGGTATGTTGTGTGATGACTGGTCTTGAGATGACCGACTGATGCATAATTGAAATTGCATGTCTTGTTTTGTGAATGTGGTTATTAAATTTGTAATAATTGCATTTATTTTTCTGTATTGATGAAATGTGAGTCATCTTTGACCAAGTATGTAAGGACCTACGTGTCTGCTTAAAAAACAGTTGTGTATTTCATACCCCTAGACCCCCTCACATGCATGTGAGTTGATTTGTAATTAAAATGCAATCAACAAGAGGTGTCCCTGAAGAGGTGTCCCTGGAGAGGTGTCCCCAAAGAGGCGTTCGACATGAGGCGTTTCTGTTTGAAAGGATACTAACAGTTGCTGAAATATTTGATAATAGAGACTCCATGAGTCCATAGGTTTTGGTTAGTTTATCAAATAATGATAAACTAATCATAAGTCTCAAGATCAAGTCATGGTTAATTATTAATAACTAATTAAAATATATAATGTTATATTAAATAGTGTAAAATATTAATGTAGTATATAATATTTTATTAATTATTTTTTATAGGTAATAATGTCTGTGCAAATATATTGCAACAGTGAGACCATTTATACGGATCAGGGATTTAGCTATAGTGTGTCACCTGTCAGAGTGGTAAATCTTCATGGTTGTATGACATTGGATGCAGTTCGCAATAAGATTCATAATCGGTTAAAACTGAGGGTCGATCAATCTATTTCATCAATCACATATCGACATCTACAACATCCTGAACATTTCTGGAACACCGAGTACCCTTTGGTCGATGATGATGATTGGATGGATGCATCTTCCTTATTTAGACAGCAGTGTGCTAATGGTTTGATGGAATTGTATGTGGTGATTTCTGATATAGATGTGGTCCAACTAACTACTACAGAACCGTGTTTTGTGAGCTCTGTACAAGTTGGTCCTTCACATTAGTCTTTTACATTGCCTCCTTCTCATTTAACTAGGGGTGTCCATGGGTCGGGTTGGGTCGGGTTGATGGGGTTTTTGGACCCGACCCAATCGAAATAGGTTGGGTCGGGTCATGCATGTTTTTTATCTCGGACCCGACCCAACCCAACCCGTACTGAATTGGGTTGGGTCGGGTCAGGTTGATGGGTTTAAGGGGGGGAAAATCGACTTTTTCTGGATATCCCGCAGGACATCTCTGCTTCGACCTGGTGCAACTGATATCCCCTCCACCCAAGAAGGAGCTTCCTCCCTACGCCTCCAAGTCCTGCAATCAATATTCTTAAAAATGGAGGCAGTGGAGCATCCATCATCGGTGGCAGGAGGGTGCTAATGAAGGCGACAACGATCGTGGTGGTTCTATGAGAATCCTCCCCAATCTTCTTCGCCTCCAAGTAACAATCGCACTTCCATACCCCCATTGTTGAAAACACACCAAGAAAAACCAGTAGAACGATGCAAAAAAATGAAAAATTCTAACAGTTCTAAGTTCACTTACATGCTCGAACGAAATCAATCGCTACGCTCGAAAAATTATAGCGCTTCTAAGTCCAGTTCCATGCTCAAAAAATTCCAGCGCTTTTCCTAAAAAATTGAAAGAATTTTTTTTAGAATGATGTGAAAATAAAAAATTGATCCCCACTATGGAAAAATTACAGCGCTTCTAGGTTTGTTTCTACGCTCGATCGAAATCAATCGCTTCTTGATCCTCTATGGTTGGATTCCTTGGATGAAACCCCAACACTCATCTTGGATCTGGAGAAAAAAGAGCTCCCCTACCTGGTGGATCTGGTGCCGTAGTCGTAGCCAAGACAGAGGAGGAAGGTGGCAGTGAGGTGATGGCCTTAGGGTTAGTGCGGTGGAGTGGTGGCCCTCGGACGAGGTGGAAGAGACGATGAACAGTAGGGAAGGCTATACAGAAACAATAGTAGAGGCGGGGGGGATGTGCGGTAGTGACAACATCGGCCGAGCAGGATGGATGGTTGGCATGGAGGAAGACGATGGAAAGGGCCTTGGGTTGGGAGGGAGGGAGTAAATAGAGTGAAGTCTGACGAGAAGGGGTCGCGTGCGAGAGGAATATCGGCTCGGCGAGTCGACGCAATGCAGGTGGCTATCGGGTTGGTTGGGTCGGGTTGGGTTATTTTTTTCCCAACCCGTGACCCGACCCAACCTGACCAAATTATGACTCAACCCGACCCGACCCGTGGAATAGTTTTTCTAACCCGACCCAACCCGACCCAACCCGGTCGGGTCGGTTCTGGACACCCCTACATTTAACTCCACTAATAGAAGCAAATTGTGAAGAAGATGATCAAAATGTAGAAGGAAATGTAGATGACATCCCTTTGTGTGCTGATATAGTGAATGAAAGTTTATATAAGGAAGAAGAATATAGGGAACCATCAGGAGATGATGTGGGTGAGGGTGATGTGGGGAATGAACCTTCTGAGGTTCCTTTGAGAGATGTGGGTGAGGGTGATGTGGGCAATGAACCTTCTGAGGTTCTTTTGAGAGACAGACATCCACAACATCCACCGGTTAGTGGTAATCATCCTTTAGTATTGAGTTCCTTAGTTAAAGGAATTTCTCATGAACAAAATTTTGATTGGGATGTCATTACACCAGCTTCTGAATTCCCTGGCATTATAGGGAATAGGTCTGCATCAAATGACAACGCCATCTATGTTGGGCAGGAGTTTGAAAGTAAATTGGTCATGAAAAATGTGATAAAGCAATACCACATTGAGTGACATTTCACATTTGTGGTTGATGAGTCAAAGAAGAAAAAATATATCATTTGTTGTGAAAAATATGGGCCAGAATGTAAATTTCGATTAAGGTCAATATTTGATAAAAAATTTCATGTTGGAGGATAACCAAATTAGAAGGGCCACACACTTGTGTGCATCCAAGCTTGTCACAGGATCACTCTTCCCTTGATTCAGAGTTTATATCAAATGTTATTTGTGAGATGATATGAACATGTCAGGATGTTCCCGTTTCCCTTGTTCAGGAAAGAATTCAACAGTTGTATAACTACAAGATATCATATACCAAAGCATGGAATGAAAAACAGAAGGCAATTGTAAAAGTGTATGGTGATTGGGATGAATCTTATGCTATGTTGCCACAACTTATGGAATTGTTATCTCTCAATAATCATATTGTTTATCATTTGGACACTGTTGAGTATGTATCCCCCAATTACCGAGTTGATCGAGCAAAGGTGAAGTTCAATAGGGTTTTTTGGGCATTTGGGTCATGCATTGCTGCATTTCCCTATTGTAAAAAATTTATTCAAGTCGATGGCACTTTCCTGTATGGAAAGTATAGAGGAATTCTACTCATTGATGCCACACAGGATGGTAATCGTGCTCCTCTGCCACTTGCTTTTGCTATTGTTGAAAAGGAGAATTCTGAATGTTGGAGCTGGTTTTTGGCATGTGTACGTGTTCATGTCACACAAAACCATGGCGTGTGTCTGATATCTGATCGCCATCGAGCGATTATAGAGGTTGTGGTTAGTGATGGGGTTTCATGGACTGAGTCGAATGATTATCATCGTTATTGCATTAGACATATTGCAAGTAATGTGCATAAGCGTTTTAGAGATGATGCCATAAAGAAGGAGATCCTCAAGTTGGGTATGTTTTTCTAAACTTATTTTTTAAAAACAAAATTTATTCTCCATTTTAATATATTATTCTCTTATGGTTTCAGCATATGAGCCTCAACAAGAAAGGTTTGATCGACGCCTTGAAGAGATCCGAACTGCTAATGAAGATGTGTATGAATATATGATGCAGATTTTGAAGGAGAAATGGTTATTAGCATATGATGGTGGTAGAAGATATGGTCATATGACCACTAATATAGTGGAGTGCATAAATGGGGTCCTCAAGGGTGTGTGAAAACTTCCTATCACAGGGTTAGTGCAAGAGACATTTTATAGATGTGTTCACTACTTTGTTGACTGGTCCCAAAAGGCCTATCATGGGATGGAAAACAGAATGCGTTTTACGCAGCATTTCCAAATTGATATTGATTCGATACTGAATGAGGCTTCAAGATGGATTGTTCTAGCCTTTGACAGGGAAAAGACGAGCTTTCAGATAAGATTGTGCTACGACCGGGCTACATGCACTAGTGGTCGAGTGTTTGTAGTGATGTTAGATAACAGATACTGTGATTACGGCAACTTTCAGACATTTAGATATCCATGTGCACATGTTATCACAGCTTGTGCTTCAGTAAATATATCATGGGAGCCATATGTTGACCCAGTGTATTGCATGAGCACTTTGGTGAACTGTTATAGTGAAGCTTGGATGCCTTTTGGTAACTTTCATTCTATCTCATTGTCTGCTGATTAGCCGACCATCATCTCTGATATTTCCAGGTTTCATAATTTGGTTCTGTTTTCATTTATGATTTTTTCAATGTGTGTCATTTTTTAAATTATTGGCTTCATACTACTAGGTTACAGCCTCGAGGAAGACCAAAATCAAGTCGAATCAGAAATGAACTGGATTGGCCTCGACAACGAGGAGGGAGAATACGATGCGGTATTTGTCATACAGAAGGACATACTCGTAATAGATGTCCCCAAGTGGCAGCACAGCGCTCCACATCTCGTCATTCATGATCAAGTTTGTGTATTGTATCACGAATATGTATATTTTGATTTGTATGTGGAAGTTTCAGTATTGAATCCTTTTATTTCCGACTTGCTCTATTTCTAACATGTTTCAATTTTGGTTTGTCTCGTTTTTTTATTCTCTAATAAAGAATTTTGTGATACTCAAACTATTCAAAAAAAACAACATAGAACGAAAGAACTAGATCATGGAAATCCACATGCAATGCTTAGAAGACCTCTATAGGTTTTAATTAATGCAGACCTCATAAATATTGAATCTCAAAATTAGGTAATAGGGTGGTTTATTTAATGAGGGGATTGGTCAAGTATTACAAACACTAATCCACACAGAACAAATCAAGTATAAATCAAAAATATTAACACAATCATTTTTCATTTCATTGTTCTAGATTTATTTAAATATTAGTTGAAATTTTTTATTGAATTCACTATAATAAAGTAACAATGATATCATTTGTGCATATGGCAGATTTTCCATTGCTTGCATCTCAGGCTACTCATGTATCATGACTGCTTTTAGAGGGACGTCTAGTGCCTCCGTTGAGTGTACGCAGATCTCACCATTTCCATCATACCGCACCACCTCCCGCTATCATCCCTCATCTTTGTCGTGCTAGATTCTATGGCGTAGCGATGTGCGGCTTCACCTTTCTCGATCATCAGCTCATTGCTGCACTTGTAGAGAGATGGAGGTCGGAGTCACATACATTCCATTTTAGAGAGGGGGAGATGACTATTTCCTTGCAGGATGTGGCCATTATGTTGGACCTCCCCATCGATGGTGCGGCTCTAACTGACCGAGTTGGAGCAGATTTGTTGGAGCTTGTTTATAGACTACTGGGCATAGAGGTCCCTGATGATGGCAGGACCATCGTTGGTGGTCGATTACGCATGCATTGGTTAGACCAGCACTTCACACAGTTAGCAGAGGATGTTGATGAGATCACCGTGTTGCGATTTGCACGTGCATATATTTTGAGGCTGATTGGTGGCACCCTTTTTGTTGATCACTCTACTACTTTTGTACATTTGATGTATTTATCTTTTTTGGAGGATTTGGACGAGGTCGGCCGATATAGCTGGGGTCTGCTTGTCTGGCATATACATATAGGGCGTTATGTAGCGCATGTCGCATCGATAAGATGCAGATCACGGGATGCATGGTTCTTCTACAGATGTGGGTATGAAAGCACATCTCTCGTTTAGCTCCACATGCTCGTGTGTCATTACCAGCAGATGTTGTAGCAGAGGCTCTGTGTGAACGTTGGTATGTTATTCCTTCCTTATACTGTCTAACTTAATTGTATAACTTTCTATTATGAAATGTAAATATAACAATATTATCTACAGGTGGAGTCAGGCACATCGACATTCAGATTCTCCTAGACACGACGTTCACGCCTACAGACTTATGTTGAACAGCATTCGACCACAAGATGTAAGTAATTATTATTTATATTGTTAAATCTTTATTCTTTACTATACATGTATTCATTTATTAATTGATTATTTATTTTTTCTTTCAGATTTTATGGATGCCATATACAAATGCTATTATCCAGAGTCTTCCACCATATTGTACGGCGATGCTTGCTATCGGCTCCTGTATGGTTCCATTGATTCATTTTCATATAGTCGAGTGGCATCAGACCGACAGAATTATGAGGCAGTTCGGATTCTTTCAGCCTGTTCCTGACCCGCCTAGTCAGTTAGATTCACTGCATTCCCTGAAGATGTCAGGGAAGAGAGATTTTGATTGGAGGAGATACCACACCAGATATATTGATTTATGGGACAGATGACAGGACTTCTCGTTGCGAGGAGCGGGGACAGTGCGTTTTCATTTGGTGGATCAGATGGATTACGCAGCTTGGTACTACATGTCCCTAATCAGATTTCTGACACGACACGGATGAGGCTTTTATGAGCTGGTATACATAGTTCCTTCCACAATTCAGTGAAATTTTTATTCATATTACTTAACAACATAATTGTTTTTCGTAGGGTGCTTGTATCTGTCATCTACTACACATGTCTGATCCAGTAGAGCACACTGTATTTGACCCAGCATATTTTCACACCCTTGTATCAAAGTTGATTCATTCGATGGACGAGATTTATCATGGTATTTTCGTTGATCCACCACATGCTTAGGGGGCTGTGGAGCCTGCTAAGGCTCATATAGATGTACCAGGGGGGACGACCCTATTATGGATCTTGTTGTTCCACTGGAGGAGGATGTTCAGATTGATCAGTCAGATGCTGCTGTTTCACAGGAGGAGGGTGTTCTGCATGATCAATCATCTGCTCCTCCAGCTTCTCAGGCTCAGCCACAGGTAGATACAGTTGATGACTGGGTTGAGCTCGATTTTTTATTACAGACATCCTCAGCACAACAGCAATCTTCTTTCCATGTTGGTGAGAGTTTCAGCCAGCCTCCATTATCATTAGATGCAGGACAAGCTACAGACGGTGAGACTGTACATCCACCGCCTGTCACACAGGAGGATGTGGGGGTGGCTGCTGAGGATGATGTGCAGTGTACGCCAGAGCGCAGACAGAGACGGACACGGCGTGGACGCGTCCAGTATACACCTGGTTGTGGGATAGAGGAGCATCCACGCCAGAGGCGTAGATTAGGTTGATTTGTGATTTACAATGCACTATGTATGTGCATTACTATTATCATTTATAGAGTTACTTTTTTTACAAGTGTCTTACTGTCATCAAATTATCTTCCAAAATTAATAATTTCTATTTGGTATTCATTAATAAATATTAATACTCTGGATGAAAAGATCTGTGAACATCAAGAAATCTTGACAAATATTATTGATCTCAATGATTTGAATCCTAAAATCATGGAACATGATTCTTTGTTTAAAAAAATTAAATTGCATAAAGAAGAATTTCAATAAATAATGAATAATTGTGAAGAGTAGATGATTATGATTGAAGATTAAAAAAACCACAATATGAGATGTATGGATTTAGAAGTTCATTTGGCCAATTTTGAGAAAATACATATTCAAACTTTATAAAAGGACACATGTTCTACTGGTACACGATCTTCACCGGGGGATTTTACTATTAAAATACCTCCATCATGTGATAAAATTATGGACATTATGAAAAAAATTAATTTCATATTCTTCTAAAATAAGAAACAATCCTTAAAAGGGTTAAAAACGTGTTAGCATATCTGAGAATAAGTATTGAAGAAGATCATCCTTGGTGAAGTAATATAAGATTTCAAAACTGATGTTTATGAGTGTTTCTTTTTAGGGGGAGGTAAATGAAGAAATATTAAATTAATGCTAGAATTAATATATCAATTAGAATTAAATCTAATTACTGCAGAACATTCAGGAAGATCATGTTATTGAAAGATAAATGTTTTTCTAAATTTCTCTTCCTTTGTTAACAAAAAAATATTGAATAGAAAGGGGTTGTAATTGAATTAATCAAATACATAAGAAAATTTTGCTTTTAAATAAATGATGAATTTTTTTTAACCTTTCTGTAGGATGCGTGAACCCCGTTCACGCATCTACCATTGCTAGAATGCGTGAATGGAGTTCACGCATCCTTCGAAGACGGGGTAAAGGATGCGTGAACCTCGTTTACGTATCCGGCCGTTCACGCATCTAAAGACCCATTTTTAAAAATACTTCAAACCCTATCCCTTTTTCATAATTTTTTTTTTAAAAAAACCCATATATATATATATATAGAAAATCAGCGATAGTTTGAACCGCCGTCAAATTTACAATAAGCATACGTTTTCACGATGGTTTAGAAACCGCTGCCAAATACGGTTGTGCATTGATTCCACAGAACCTCCGTGAATTAATTGGCGACTCTGAAAAACATGACGTCTTTAAAAACTACCGTCTATTTCTGGTAATGCTGGTACTGTCCATATCTATTCTTCAACTAGTGAGTGGATGGTGCGGTTTTGATAAATATGCTTTTAGTGATTTTTTTACTGGAAAACATTTTTTCTAGCAATGAATAATAAAAAAATAGCATATTTTTAAAAATTTATGGGTGTGATTGATTTCAAACAAGTGACTCGGGTTTTAATGGAAACAAATTTTAGAGGATTCTAAAATATGCAATATGCTGTTTTATTAAGTAATTTGTCATTTTTGTGATGGGTGATGCGTCCAAATGTGTATGATGCATGTAATGCATGTGATGCATGTGTACACGAAAACGGGGCCTCTCCCACGAAGCGCAGATCACGCATGAAAGAAGGCGCGTAAATTCGGTTGCCCTCCGGCATACATAACAGACGAACGGATTAAAGGTAGCCAAAAGTCAGCTGCCATGGGCCAAAAGCACTTCTTCCGTCCCCATCTCTTCCATCTCTTCCATCTCTTCCCTCTCGCTCTGTATATATATATACAAGTAATCAATCATGGGAGGCGGCGACCTCAGATCCAGTTTAACGCCCATCTGGTTTGGTTTGAATGCGAAACAGCAGGTGAGGGGACAGGTGGGATGGCGATCCTCATCGCCGCCGCCTTCGTACTGTGTTTTCACGGTTGCTTCAGCTGCTCGCTGCCGGACGGCCACCGTGGCTCCCCTGGTTCTCCGTTCTTGGCCGGCCAGGGGGAGAACTCTCCGACGACCGCAAGCGTGGATGATTACGGTGCCAGAGGAGACGGGAGGGATGATTCAGAGGTCTCCATCTCCCTCCCCTGTTTCATTCATTACGTTTTTCTGTCAGCTCAGAGGCCCTGAATTCGTAGGCATTTGGGAAGGCGTGGAGGGTGGCCTGCTCATCCAAAGGAGCCGTCCTTCTTGTTCCTGCTAATAGGGTTTATCTTCTGAAGCCCATCACATTTGCAGGCCCCTGCGTCTCTGAAACCACCATGGAGGTCCCCCCCCCCCCCCACTCTCTCTCCCCCCCTCTCTCTCTCTCTGGAATCAAAGCCCGGGGTTCGTTTTTTCAGATATATGGAACAATAAAGGCATCCCCTAATCAGTCGGACTACAGTGGGGACGGGAGGTACTGGGTGGTGTTCGACAACGTCCAGAACCTGGCCGTGCGAGGCAGCGGAACCGTCGATGGCAACGGCCAGATTTGGTGGCGCCAGTCCTGCAAGACCAATCCATCCCTCGTCCGTACATCCCTCCTCAATTACCTCTCATTATCAATGTTCCCTCTTCCCGAAACTCTAACCGCGTTTTTTTTTTTTTTTTTTTTTTCAACAGCCCTGCAAGGAGGCGCCGACGGTAACCTCTCCTCTCTCTCTCTGGATTCCACCGGTACAGATTAACGGGCTAATGGGTGGGCTCTGGTTTTTTTGTTTGCAGTCGGTGACGTTCAATGGGAGCCAGAACCTGAGAGTGGAGGGGTTGAAGATAATGAACGCGCAGCAGATGCACGTGCGGTTTCAGCGATGCGCGAACGTGGTGGCCGGGAACCTGGCCGTGACGGCGCCGGGGAACAGCCCCAACACCGACGGGATACACGTCACCGACTCCCGCAACGTTCAAATCAAGAGCTCCGTCATTAAAACAGGTGGAGGGAATTAATGCATTAATTCTTATAATATTTCGTACATGAAAATAAAATGCATAATGCAGGGGATGACTGTATTTCAATAGTAAGCGGGTCAAAGAATGTTCGAGCCACGGACATCACGTGCGGGCCGGGTCACGGCATCAGGTCCGGCAGACGTCATTTTAAATACACCCCCCTGAACAAACGAAAATTTCAAAGGTTTTACGTGACAGCATTGGGAGTCTGGGGAAGGGCTATTCGGAAGCTCGGGTTTTCAACGTAGAGGTGAACGGGGCGAGGCTGATAGGAACCTCAAATGGGGCCAGAATTAAGACGTGGGTGGTAAAGTGACTACAATGCTCCACGTGGTTTTTTATTTTTATTTTTTGCTGTTTTTATTTATTAACAAATTTTTATGATTCAGGGAGGAAGAGGGTATGTGAGGAACATCAGATTCCAAAACATCTACATGCAGAACGTGAGCAACCCCATAATCATAGACCAGTACTACTGCGACCGGGCGAATCCTTGCCCGGAAAAGGTATATCCACCGTTCGTCTTTCATGCCTTAAGAGTCAATCCAACGGATGAGATCGCGGGCGCAGGGCTCTGCTGTGCAGATCAGCAACGTGGTGTACAGCAACATCAAGGGGAGCTCTGCCACGAGCACCGCCATTAAACTCAACTGCAGCAAGACCTTCCCCTGCCGGGGGATTCTGCTGCAGAACGTCAAACTGGTGGGCCGGGCCGGGCCGCCCACGGCCTCATGCGTCAACGTCAAAGCCGCCAACAGTGGGGTGGTTTATCCCACATGCAAGGGCACCTAGCCGCCACGAATCAAAAATGAAATGGGTTTTGTAGATAACCAAAAAGAGAACGAAACTCATTTACACGTCTAACAGAAACAAAAGATGAAACATGCCCGATAAAGTTCAATGGAATTCGTGTTCAGACACAAGCTGAAGAAGGGGGCTTTTTTTAAGAAAAAAATGAATGGAACTTGAGAATCCTGCCTCAGCATACATATCTCACATAGAACGTGATTACAAATGCTCACCGAGTGGAGCTTCATGCCTTGGATCTCTTCTTTTTTTGAGAGAGAAGTCGGATCCCTTGCTTCCCAAGTACCACCGTCCTGACCCACCCATCGTCTAATCTAATAGATAGCATCGACGCGCCCTTCCCCACATCAGTCACGACTCCCTTGTGCCTGGATAAAAATGAAAAGGCGTGAGAATTCTCAAAAGAAATGCTCATCCTATAGATGTCAAAGCTCACCAGGAATTGTCAGACTGCTGATGAACTTCCACTCGCTTTCCAATTGCATTAGTACCTAATGTTTTCAATATCCAGCTGGCATCCATCGTTTTGCCTCCTGCGTCTTCCTGTCCCTGTCCCGCATTTGGTGCTTTGTCCGTGTAGGGTGGTGCTTTGTCCGTGTAGGGTGACGGTCTCTTTCTCTTTGATCTTTGACCTTTGATGCAACTCTTCTCATCCTCAAGATGAGCACCCCAGGAACTTTGGTTTTCACAATATGGATTCTTGAATTTCAGCTTTAACAGAGGCCTGGAATCTTTAGGAGAAGTTCGACCAATTCCCTCACTTGAACTATCCGGATGGTTCCTCAGAGGTGCCTTTTCGGTTCTTACTGCAAAACCTTCGGTCTCAGGCCCTCCTGTGCATACAGTGTCATCGCCATCAGTGTTGTTCCTCCCACTAAACTCGGGGTCTAAGTCTGAAGCTTCGGGTCTCGATACTCCAACCTTAGTCATTTTGACGTCTGTAACTCCAGGGGCTGAACCAGCAAATGGACTAGAGGAATCAATCTTACCTTATGGCAATTTGCATATATATATATATGAGCAATCAGAACATATACAATATATTCAGTAATTAGCCCGAAATCAAGAGTTAACCGGTACCTCCTCCATGACCAGGCTTGACCGATCCATCAGCCATGTAGTCACCCCCTGTTTTTAGATGGCTCGTATCACCACTACCTGCTCTCCAAGCCAAAGCAAGAGAGATTGATAATGCTCATTCAAGAAACCTAGATTTACCAAAGTAAAATGACCAAGTGCCTGCTACATGAAAATCTGTATTACAAAGTTATGGAATTTTAAACAAGACATTTTTTAACCCTGCTTTCATGAAGATAGGAAGATTGCAGCTTACAGGACAAGCATTTTCTTTTGAGAAAATTTTTGGAAAGGGAATACCTCAATATCTATAGCCTTTGAGGAGTTAGATGTTTTATGCTGCAGGTTATTTCCGCACATAGCTGGATTTTCAATGTAAAATTTACAAAAAAAAATCTAAAATTATATAGTTCCCACTGTATTTTCCGGATAGCTTATTAAAAGTGTTTTTCATCCACTTATTTCTGGAATTTAGTCACAGGAGATTTTTTTCCCAGAAACAGAATAAACGCTGCTTCTTTTTCACTATCACAAGTGATAAGTGCAATAAACGGTTTCCAGAAGTGTTGCCAAACAGACCTTTAATATGTATGATCAAGGCAAGCCGTTAATTAGCTAAAACTCTGGTGATAATTTTTTTCTCCCACAAAAAACTAGGCTTGTGCTGATACAATACCAAATCCACCTGCAATATTCTCTATTTGCACTAGGCGGATAAAAGAAACAAAAGACAGCTCACAATTGTGGAAAGATTCTTACTGGTAGCTTTATGCATATCTTGAGGCAAAATGGTTGAGGCAACTATCTAAGAAAACAATGTTAAAAAAAATAGAAAGAAAAAATAAAGCTACAGCTTTGACAGCTTATCTAAACTACAAGAAAAGCAAACACAAGGATCTCAAATGTTAAATCTTAACATCTTTAAATGCTTTCACATGTCAGCAAGTCATAAAATGTCAGTGCATATAAAACTAACAGAAAACAAATGTAAAAACAGACGTGCAAACATCACATTGAAATACATGAGCACAAAAAAAGCTAACCTATTTATACATGCATGCAGACATGTGTTTGTTATATGCATGTAAGGAACAATTACACCCTATATTCAAATAATAGAAAATCAGGCTAATGATACTTGCATTTATTTACATTATGTTTGGTAGAGGTGATTTGAGGAGAAATTAAAGGAAACAGAAATAGCAAATTTCATCTCCTTGTTTGGTTAAATTAAATTGTGTGGGGGGAAAGATATGAGAGAAATGGAGACAAATGGATTTCTCTCCAATATACTACTTTAAATCGCCCAAAAAACAAGATGATATTGAAAGAAACTATTTCAGCGCGCTTCTTCATTCAAACGGAATGGGGGAAAATCATCATCATTTCTTTTTGTTCTTTAATGAATTAGCAAATCATTTTTTTCTTTTACAGACTGTGTTTCCAAACATAGTGTTAGTTGACAGACATGCATGCTTGTGTTGTTCATAGGCATGCGGACACATTGCCCCATGCAAGGAACATCCATACCTAACAAGTTAAAGCTAACAATGCTTAAATTCATTGATTAAAAATAACGAAAACGGCATACCATTGGAAGCCGTCATGTCATCATCTCTTCGACAGCTTGAACCATCAGACATCGGAGAACTGGCTAAATTGTTACCGCGAGCACCTAGATGTATAACTAATTTGGTTCCCTTGATAGTCTTCGACTTGCCAGCTTGTTTTTCAGCATCCTCCCCAACACCAAAATTCTGAAGCTTACTGCTCTTTATTTTAACAACCCGTGGTTTCCTGTCTTCATTATTTTCCACAATCTCATCAACAAATTTGTGCTTCAATACCCCTGACTGGTTGATAGAGCAGATCCCTTCAGTATGACTCAAACTTCCAGCAACAGGAGAAGTAACATTTGCTCCTTGGAATCTATGAGACAACAACTCATCGGTCTTTTCCTCGCCCAAGCTATATGCCGGTGATCGGGAGTCATTCTGCCACTCTGAAATCCCATGAGGCTCGGCTTTGCTAACCAAAGTTGTTTGGTTGCTTTTCTTTTTTGCGTGCTTTTTACTAGACGATTTTTTCACAGGTTCCTTTGCCTTTTTTGGAGATTTATCAACAAATCCTTTGAGGGAAAGCTTTAATGCTCTGCCGTATTCATCCTTCAACATAACAGGCACATTTTCTTCATCATCTGAATAAGGAGATATAGAAAATATCTCTTCTTGAGTTGGCAATCCAGTGGCAGACCTCAAGTTTGCAATCAGATCCTTATCAGCTTCATCTCTCCTTCTCCAAAGCTCTCGCACAGCATTATCAAGATCTTTAACCTGGTAGCACTCTCCACGGCATGTAGCACATTTGTAATGAAGATCTCCATCTACTTGAAACTGATGATATTTCTCATCACTGATAAACACATACAAGGAAATGAGCTCCAGTCAAAATAGGGATTACACATCTGTAAATTAATCGTGGTTATATTCTCTTATCAGTGAAGTGTCATTAAAAAACAGAAACAACATCAAACAAAATTTCAGCCTTGTTCTAAAAATTAATGAAAACACGAATGATATAGAACTTGATAAAAACCATTGAACATTTTTCAGGTTAAAGAGAAACGAGCCCAGAACTATACATTAAGTTGATGCAAGGACTTCAGGCGCATTTCAAAAAATTTAAATGTCATCGCCATTTTATACCAAAATCATTTAACAAAAAAGAGCGACACAATAAAACACGCCAAGGGAAACTTGGTCTCAAGCTGATCTACAGCTCTCAATATCCTCCCCCCACCACACAAAAAAATGTGTAGGGGCAACTTGGGATCTACAAATATGAGAGCACGCACGAGCAAGCAATCATTAAGTTAAATACACAGAAAATTATAACACAATATCAAGGTTTCATTAAAATATAAATTAAAATGTGAAAAAATAACTCAGGACTCAGGTGTCTTAATGTTAGACCAGTACATGGATCAAGGAACTTGTCCAAGGAACTTGTCCAACCCAATGAGCCCAGCCCGCAAAATTTAAATAAATGGAACTATTTTTTTTAGCCTAGATAATAAATGGGAAAATTTTAAAGCTTGTTTAATACACAGTTCAGCACAGGCCACACTTGGTGACCCAGCCCGAGACCCAAAGGCTTGATTATAATACACGGTTCGGGCAGGGCTTGGTTTAGATTTTTGGGTCATGCATTATTTTTCGCATTTTAGGCCCCTTTCAGGCTGGACTCAGACCATGTTGTAACGGGCCGGGGTTCAGGCCACTAAAAAAATTAAAAGGCTTGGACAGACTTGGGCCTCAACTGTGAGTGCATTTTACAAATTAAACTCCGTCCCAAACCTGGTAGACCCACCAGCCCATGTACAGGTATACTTGATGTACAGCAGAAAATTTTCATGGCTGAACAATATCCTTTTCATATGGTAACACCAGGAATGTTTTACTATATTTTTCCATCCATAAAAGTCTATTTTACTAAAAAAAAATTATGGTCAAGTAATTCAAAAGCAATTGCTTGCTGCTGAAAAGGCATTGAATGCAGAGTACAGCAACTAAATATAGTGAACAATATCCTTTTCATATGGTAACACCCGGAATGTTTTGCTATATTTTTCCATCCATAAAGTCTGTTTTACTAAAAAAATTATGGTCCAGTAATACAAAAGCAATTGCTTGCTGCTGAAAAGGCATTTAATGCAGAGTACAGAAACCAAATATGGTGTACACAAGCAGGTCTGGAATGGACCTTATACTGTCGCACTGGCAGTGCACCCAACGTTGGCAAAAATCACAGCATACCATAGGTGTTGATTCAGAGTCCCGATAAACCTAAGAATTTGGAGGGGAATATCAGTTAAACATGGTTAAATATTAAACAAATTACACATCTACCGGATCGCACTATGGTTAAATAATGTAGCCAGTGCTAAAAATAACTACTATAAGACAGTTCCATGAGGCTACAAAACTACTATAAGACAGTTCCATGAAGGGTACAAAACTACTATAAGACAGTTCCATGAAGGGTACAAAACTCAATAGAGTTTAAAAAAAAATCTAGAATCCCATCATTGATGATTGCGGTATCCATGTTTGCAGAACAGCATATCACCACTTAGCTGAGTATGTTTATAATATATGATATGACAAACTTATTCCAGATTGATTAGAGAAAAAATAAATTAATTAAGCTTTCTATTGTTCAGACTAAAGTGGTTTGTTCAATACTTGAAGCTTGCATTTAAAGAAACCAAAACTCAGCAGCCCAAAAGCCTCATGAATTCCATCAATATACCTTCAAACAAACAGGACAGTAGTTGCCTTTTACAAATAACCTTCCACAAGCATCGCAGCACATGTATCCTAGAAACCACCTGAAAATTTCAAGATCGATTACTCAAATTGAAACTACCAATCTCAGCAAAATGCATCATTGAAGTCAGATCCAACATTAGCAAGCAGTACAAACTCAAATAAAAATAAAAGGGGTGGGAGTTTCATGTGAAATTGTGATTACAAATTATAATAATTGAAAATTCATGTTGGACTACTTTCTTCATTGTCAATTGCTTTGAATGTAAAACTCTTAACATGATATCAAAGCCAAGTTGCATTTATTATGAAAACAGTCCCTGTCATGCTTATTCATTATACCTTATATTGTGTATGTGCGAAATTCATGTCATGTTTATCCATCACAGCAGTGCTGAGATTCCCACATGAAATAGAAATTAGGTATTATAATACATAAAACTTCATATTAGACTATTTTCTTCACTACTAATAGTTTTTAAAGTAGAAATTTAATATATGACAATAACCAAATTGTGACTGGCCCAAAAGTGGCCTATGCTACATTCGACTCATAATTCATTTGCATTGGACAACTAAATAACTTAAATTGTGTCAACCCGGCATAGTATGTGTTAGAGTCATGATTTAAATCGAGACATGGTGTCACGATAATTAAAATACCTAATTAGACAAATGCAAGAAAAATCAATAATTGCATCATATTGGCGGCATTCATAAAACCACCCGTTTTTTATGTATACATATTAATGACAAAACTTCTGGTTGTGCGCACAAAATCTACAAACCATCACTAAAAATCAACTACCTTGTACTAAGGCCATTTCCTGGAACAGTAGATCCACAGCTGTGACACCTTGTATGTTTTGCACACAAATATGGTCCGCTACTGACATTCTGCACTACCAAAGACAAACATGGAGCACGTTAAATTTACACAACATAACTATACATGAATGAGGAACAAAAGCCTCACCTTATGCGGAGGATGCTGGCAGTAACAGTGGTAAGCAGCATCACACCTTTTGCAAAACATGAACTTGTTTGGGTCTCCTGTTCGACGGCATACCTGAAAAGAAAAGAAAATCGAAAGTAGAATATAAATTTCACATTTTGTGTGTGTGGCTGACCACAAAAATTATTAATGCATAGCACCAAAAACCTTCAACATGCATTGCTCCCCTCTATAATGCATTGATATCAGAGCATTTTAAGGAACAAAAATAAGAATAAAACAAGTTCCAAATAAATTTTTCAAGGGCCGTGCTGACAAATAATGCAATGGCCTGCAGAAGTTCCACATTTTGTGTGTGTGGCTGACCACAAAAATTATTAATGCATAGCACCAAAAACCTTCAACATGCATTGCTCCCCTCTATAACGCATTGATATCAGAGCATTTTAAGGAACAAAAATAAGAATAAAACAAAATCCAAATAAATTTTTCAAGGGCCATGCTGACAAATAATGCATTGGCCTGCAGAAGTTTCACGCAAGAATAAACTCATAATAGACCCCCCCCCCCCAAAATGAGATTTCTCAAGGTATTTTCTTAAATTACAAATGAGGCAGATTGTGAATAAAAAATATCTGAAAAACGTTGCCCACTCAAGATACTATTTCATCAAACTTGCAGAGCTGTTCACTTTCTAGTAACTATCAAATATTCTGAATCCTTTACTGATAATTCAGTAAATATGTTGACAAAATTGGTCTGTGCTAAATTGATAAATCGGTAAGGTTTCAGTAAGTGTGAAACTCAATAAATAATCAGTTTTTTAAGTAAAAAAGTCTAGATAAGTAAACTAGAATGACAGAATGAACAGCCCAAATTTTGCATCTAAGAACTCAAAATATCAGCCAGCGTTTGGTGAAATCCAAAATTTCAAAATATAAACGTGAATACAGATTAATTCATGAGAAACCAAAGAACCCTGCAAAGGGGGTCAAGAAAACCTACTTGTTATTGATTGGGAGGGAAGATGGGAGGGATAACCACTCACCGGTAACAGTTCTCTAATTTAAAATTGTTAAATGATAAGAGAGGTGACCCCAATACCCAAGATGTCTCTCTAAGGGGGGGTTTGGTGTTGTTTTATAATGAATAATAAAGAGATGACAAAACACTGAAATCCGATGTGGGATACAGACTCCAACACTCCCCCTCAAGCTAGATCTACCTAGCTTGAATGCATAATTAAAGAAAACAAATCAAAGCAAAACAAAACAAACACTTCAGCACTCCCCCTCAAGCTGGACATACCCAGCTTGATGACATAACAAAACAAAACATAACAAAAGATAAACCGCCATGACCGTTACTCCCCCTCAAGAAGTTGATGGATGATGTTGTTGAAGAAGATTGTGCGAACCAATGAACAGCGCCCAAAACCAACAAGAAAATGATGGATTATGGAAGATGTCGCTGAAAAGGATGGGACGCTAAGTAGCACAAGCGGGGCCGGTCGACAGAGCGCCGAGAAAGCCGCACAGACAGGGTCGGTCGATGGAGCGTCGGGAAAGCCGCACAGGCAGGGCCGGACGATGGAACGTCGGGAAAGCTGCACTGGCGGGCCGGTCCATAGAGCGCAGGGAAAGCTGCACTGGCGGGGCCGGTCGATGGAGCACCGAGAAAGCCACACTGGCGGGGTCGGTCGACGGAGCACCGAAAAAGAAGCGCCCACGGCGGAGGAGGAGGAGGGCGAGCAGGGAGGCGACACGCAAGGAGGAGTGGAAGAGGCTGGAGGGGTGGCGCACAGGAGGTCCATCGCGCAGGGGCAGAGGACGCTTGCGACAGGATGAGGACGCCGCTGGGAGCGGAGGTGGTGCACGCAGCGTGAGGAAGCGGGATCTGGCTCCGGTGAACCAGGTCAGGTCGGCGGTCGAAGCTCATGGTGGCTAGGGCTCCCAGATCTGGCCAGGATGCAGTAGCACATGGGGGAGGAGCGGCGCAACACGGACGAGCGGCGTTGGTGTGGTCCTCGTCGTCCGACAGTGATGGACTCAACGACGAGGGGGCGTCGTGCAGTAGCGCAGGGTGGAAGGAATCGTGACGGGAGGAAGGGATAGAGAGTCTGTCAGCGGCAGTCGAACAAGGGCTGAGGCACAGAGGAGTCGTCGACTAGAAGGCGGCCCACTGGAGATGGCTTCTCACAGGAGGGCGATGGGAGGCGGAGGACGTCGCAGTGGGGCTTTTCCCGCAGGGAGGGCCGTCGCGTGAAGAGGACGAGGCCAACAGGAGGAGGCGCCTGCTGGAACTAGGATCCGTCGCGAGAAGAGGACGAGGCCGACGGGAGGAGGTGGGCCGGCGAGGGATGCGCGACAAGGAGAGGGGTCGCTACCCAAGAAGGGGCGCCGTGGGAGATAGGAGGGGGGTGGCCGACTGTGACGATGGCCGAGGGCCGAGGGCTGCCGCCCCCCAGCAGGGGGAAATCCCTAAGAAAACCTAGGATGAGAGATAAAAAAAAAAGAGGGATCTAGTTAGAGAACCCGCTCTGATACCATGTTAAATGATAAGAGTGGTGACCCCAATACCCAAAATGTCTCTCTAAGAGAGGCATTGGTGTTTTATAATAAATAATAAAGAGATGAGAAAACACTGAAATCCGATGTGGGACAGACTCCAACAAAAATCATTAATTATTGTACATTAAACTGTGATAAAGCAAATGCATGGCATTGCTAAAAACCATTCAATTGCTACAAATTCACCGTTGCCACTCATATCTAAACATAAATAAATCCTACTGTACCAAGAATTTGGCACCATCAAACACGGCTACCCAATCATTTTCTTACCCAACCTGAAATATACACGTTGAAAACAAAACTCATGAAAAACCCTCACCAAATTCATTGCAGTATAAGACAAAAATAATTGCAGAATCACAAGCATGTAACATTAAGATTCCGTGTAACAATAATTCAATAAAAACGGATTGCCCGATCAGCTTAACATAAAAACGGGGATTCAAGGATCAATTCACAAAAATAGAACTCCAAAAACAGGGCATTCAATCATTCCATGCAAAATACCACCTCGCAAATACGGCAAGAAGGGCATGTCCAAGAACTCCAGTGAAATAGATCTGCAATTAAATCCCAAAATAAGAATGCTTGAAAAGCATGGCTGGTCACTCTTAATACCATTTTCTGATGTGATATGCTTGTTTTATGAGTTATACCTCTATTTTGAGCCCAAAGCTTAAGGCAGTTCCTATGATACTTCTTGCCACAACTTTTGCAAGATAGCATCTTTCTTACTTTTTCGCTTCCTTCATGTTCACCAGAAAAACAAAGGCGGCACATGACATTCACAGAAGAATTACCCTGCCCCTCTCCAGCAACATCTCCAGATGACTGTATATCACAAATGAGCAACATTATCACAAAGCCGCAATACATACCCTGGCCAACTTAGGTTAAACATAAACATAAACGGAAAACCGTATAAAACAGAAAGGGGGGAACGACAATTTGTAAAAAATAAGGAAACTGAAACCTGGGGGAACTTGTGAATATAAAAAGTTTAGGGGGAAATTTATAATAATTAAAAGTTAACGGGATTTTTTTTGCAAATACCTATATTTTTTACATAATAATATTTTGCTTATAATATTACCATCATATAAAAACATTTACTATTAGCCCCACATAAATCATAAAATATCCGTTTTTTTAATAAATAAGCACTAAGCCCCCTGGCTCAATAGATTAGGACAAAGGGATTGGTATCCTTGAAGTCCATGGTTCGAATCCCGGCAAAGACAATTTCTGGGTTATTGTAGCAAGTACTGAATCAAAGCATTATAGGTACTATAGTGGAACAATGTAGCAAATATTGAAGAATGGCACTATAGCAAGTATTGTAGCGGACCATTATATCAAGTGTTGTAGCAGCTATAGATATCTCGAAAATGTAAGGCTTCGAAGCCCCCAAAAAAATGTAAGGCTTACAAGCCCCCCAAAAATGTAAGGCCTATGAGCCCCCCACAAAAAAATTAAGGCCTCCAGGCCAACACTCAATATGTCAAACCTTCAGGCCACCCCTAAAAACTGTAATGTCTTCGGGCCACTCCCCAGACCACTAGGTCATCCCTCAAATGTAGGTCTTCACACCCCCCCCCCAACAAAAGGAAGGCCTCTGGGCCACCCTGCAAAAATGTAAGGTCTCAACCCCACCGCCCACACACGAGCCCCTTTTAAAAAGAAGCTAAACAAACAATCATAAACTATTTTTTTCATAAATAAGCTAAAAAATACAAAGGAAACTTTTTTGTACTCCAAAAAAACATTTCCATTATTTTTCATTTTTGTTTGAAATGACCACAAAACTTTTTGTTTATTTCCAAAATGGCCCCAAAATGTTTCTAAGCCATTTTTAAAATGCAAAATATGCTTCTCCCCACCCTTTTTTTTTTTTTTTGCTTTAGAGCTAGACAATGCACGGAGCTTTAAGGTTAAGTTTGGTGCAAAGGAACAATGGTCTAGAAAATGAATGGGTATCACATTTGGTGTGAGGCGAAAAGGAGTGTTTTCATAGTTTAAAGGTATCAGAATTCCTTCCAATTTGGGTGGAATGTTCATTCCTTCCTCAGAAAATAAATTTCAAGGACATGACTACCATTGTTTTATGTATAATTGTCAAGAATACCCCTTAAAAGTGGAGGAAAATTATATTATGTTTTTTTGTTATTATATATTTATAATATTTGACATATTTTATCGCACTTTTCCCATGCATACCAAACAAACTATTGACTCACTAATCCCTATCCCATTCCTTCTCTTCATGCCTTTTCCGTTTCCATCAAAAATGCTTCCCTTATACCGAACTTAACTTAAAAGTTCAGCATTGAACTAAACAACATGAGCAAGGGGAAAACTTATAAAACACATGCATACATTGATAAATATAAATATATATTGATATGAAAAAATGCAGCTTAAAACACAATATTTTGCGTTTATTTAAACATAAGAATGAATGCAAAGGAATGCATCACAAAAAGAATAAAAATATTGCAGAATATTCAAATTTACCAAAGTACATCCAAGACATATACTTGAAAACAAAAACCGGCAAAAGGCCGACAACATTTCCAGGAACTGATGCTTTTGCTGACATAATGGCTTAAAAAATTCATAAACTATCAAAAGATAAGAGTTTCCAGGACCGATAACAGATGAATAAGTGCATAAAAACAGGCAAACCAGGTAAACATAAGTACCCCCCTTTTACAAATGTTGAGAAAGGATCGTAAAAGAGGGGGGGGGATAAATGAAGTAAGCAAACCAAATCATAACAGTCCACGCCCCCAGCCCATGGGACACCATAAAGTGAGACCAAACAATAATAATGAATAACATGATTATTTTAAAATAAAATATATATAAAGCATATCTAATTAAAGCACATTGCCATTAGCATCCTTTATTATTGATATAACTTTGTATCATGGATTGATATGTTTGCATTTCTGATCGTCTGGTTGCATATATTAAAATAATAAATATGCGATAATGTATAAAAAATGATCATTCAAGATTTCACAAATAAAATAGAAGGATGGCATAGGCTTTTAGTGATTTAAGTGTAGATATTTCGGTAAATTCGATTTGGTTTTTTTTTTTTGGGTGGGGGGGGGGTAAACGAACTTTACAACGGCACAACTCTGCTTCATGTACAAAACATAATTATGAGTTGCTGAAAAAACGCTGAATAACAAGTTAAATGGATGCTCAGACTTGCTCTTGGGCTGGAGTAAAACCACATCTGACAAACAGAGAATTGGGCATAGAAATGAGCATCAATCTCAGTCTGCAAATTTCATACCAGGATCAGAATTGAGAGAAAAGCTGCAATCTTCAAGTGAATAGTCATGATTGTCACTGAATATGAAACCACCACCGGGAGGTTCATCCTTTTATTATCGCGATATTTTCAAATGACTAATTCTTAGTATTACATAAACCTAGTGGTGGATGACTTTTGCTCCAAGGTGTACATTTTGGTGTTCAGTAGTGATGTTCAAAACCATTAGAAAGGGGGCCTTTAATATCATAAACAATCAAAGAATTAAAATAAATAAACAAAATAAAACAGAATAACCACTCCTGAGGAATTTATCAACCTCAATCTAATTAGGTATTGGCTCTATATGAGACCAAAATTTTAAAAATAGAAACAATAACCCTTCCCGTAAACGTATTCCATCAGACAATAATTTCTTGGGATGCCAACTACGCCACATTTTGAGAAAAGTTGTATTCTTCGTCTTTGTTTTGTTGTCTCACAGAACTACGAGACGTGAACAAAAATAAAACAAAGAAAAACACTGAAAAAAATTTAATGTAATGTAACATGGAACTAATGAGCACATGCCATATCAACAAACTGGACCCTGAAAACGGATTCAAACGAAATTATAAACCACATCAGTGAACCCTTACCGCCAAATTTCCAGCTTCAAACCGTCTGGCATAATCCTCAGCAGCGACCAAGGCGGCAGCGGCCTTCCGTTGCAATGCAGCCCGCTTAGTCTGCGCCGACAGCAAGGCCTCCTCCGTATCCGCAACAATGCCATCAGCGGAAACGTGTGGCGGGGGCGGAGGCGGGGGAGGCGTGACCCTGGGTACGGTGACCTGAACGGTGCTGGTCTGGCGAACCCTGTGGATCCAATTGTCCCTGAGAAAATCCTCCACCCGAAACACTTCATCCAAGAAACCCTCCCGCGCCTTGTCTCCCTGGAGCTGCTGCGGAAAACCTAAGGTGCAGAAGCAGATGCGCCGACTGCAACAACAACGAAACAAGTTAAAGAGATTGCAGGGTGAGTGAGGGGGGCGGATGAACGGGGAGGGCGGGAAATAGAGGGAGGGGGGCGCGATGGAGGGGATCTAGAGAGATAAGGGGGAGGGGTGGGGAGGGCTTTAGTAGGAGAATCAAACCATGTAATTGGGCAGGCAACGTGAAAGGCCATGGGATTAGAGGGTTTTGAGTGCTGCGGCGATTTGTTTGGGAGGGGGGAGAAATTAAATTCGGATTTTTTTTTGTAAAAAACGGGAGAATTAACGGAAACTTAAAACGACGGAGATGCGTGCCGGACGAGGTGCGGCACTCCTCCGGTGATGATAGTTTTTTATTTTTATTTCCTCTTCTTTTCTTCGGGTTGCGAGAGGACGATGGAGTCGCACCGGACGGGCCGTTCTTCGGGAATGAAAATATAATAATTATCTTTAAATTTAATTATTAACACGATAACTCCAATGTTTATTTTCCGATTATTATCGTCTTGATGACGTTTTTTTTTACTTTAATAAATATAATTTTAATTTAGAATTTTGTATATTTTTTTAAATGTTTTGTCCTTGTATATTTAAATTTTTTTTTATCCTGCAGGTTTTGTATTGGTAGGGTTTTTTTATAAATTTTCAAAATTAAAATCATCTAAATCAAAATTTTAAAAAACAAAATCATTTTTCAATAATAAATTATTTAGAAATGATTATCAGTAATTAATAATTTTGATTAAGAATTAATTATAAATAAATATTAGTAAATACTTATTGATTTTTCAGTTTTCAATATATATATACTATGATAAATAATTGTTTAGAAAATATATATTATAATAATTTAAAAATAACTAATGTTAATTATTATTTTTGATTAAAAACAGAAATCATTAATGACAAATATCAGCAGAAGTACAAGTACAAAGCCAAGAAGGGAAATTGTCCAACCAGAGCTTGATGGAGTCAAAAGGGCCTGAGGCTGCAATCTGATGGGCCGCGTTGTTTCCTTCCCTTTTTGTAAAGGAGAATGTGTAAGAGGAGAAGCAATGACAGAGTGAGAGAATTCTCCTAATGATGATGCCACAAGACTAGAGCCCACCATCGTTGTGGTTAATAGCATCGATTACGGTAAGTCAGTCAGACTCAATAATAATATCGCTTCATCCACATTCCAAAGCGATCAACAAACCATCAAGGATGGTCATGGTCTCAGCAACTGTCGGTTCCCAGAAAGCCTGATGTGGTTCATATTTTGCAGCAAAGATTTGCCCCAGATGATTATGGGCCAGAAGACCGAGGGCAACAAGCTCATCCTTTGGGAGAGATGCGTCCACGTTAATCTTAAGAATCCCTTCCGCTGGGGGATTTCAATGAGAGGGAAAGGTGATGGTAACACCTGACATAAAACGATCATTGCGGTCTTTCCAACCCTCAATCCAAGAAGTGACTCGTTCAATCCAGAATTCGGGGGGTTTGTGAACTTGATGAAACATGGTATCGTTACGCCGGACCCAAATAATCCAGACCAAAGTGCAAAGAAAACCTGAAAGAGCCGAGGAAAGAGATGAGCACCAACGCGTTAGAAGATTGGGGAGGTCAGAGGCCAATGTCAGTGAAGCGGTAGAGGCCGAGCCCCATTTACTCCAAACTTGCTTAGCTTCCGGGCAGTGAATGATGGCGTGCAAAGGAGTTTCAATGGTGCTCGGGCAGAAAGGGCAAAAGGCAGAACTGACCATATGTCGGTAAGCGAGAAAGCTCATGGTTGGGAGAGTACCCGTGCAAACATGCCACCAAAATTAGCGAATTTTAGGGGGAACGTTGAGTGTCCAAATCGATTTTCATGGTCCCTCATCCCGGCCGACTATGTGGTTGTCAAGGGTCAGTCTGTAGCCGGATCTCACCGTGTATTCACCCGAGATGTCATTGGTCCAGAAAAGATGGTCAGGGCCTGCATCAGGGACCTAGGGAATGCTAAGGATGATTCTTTGGTCCCTTTCGTTAAACCAATCATGGATCTTTTCTAAACACCACCTCTGTCCCTGGTTGGAAAGGAGGCAGCTGACAGTGGCGTCTTCAAGACCTGGTTGAACGGGGGATGTAGCTCGCATACCTTCCTTATCGAAAAGCCAGAGATCAGTCCAGATATTGACCGATGAGCCAGACTCAATCCTCCAGCCCAGTCATTTATCCATGAGCTTTTTAGTCCCCCAAATGCTTCTCCAGAAGAAGCTGGGGTGGGGACCAAGAGAGGAAGCATGAAAGTCCGTGTGGGGGAAGTACTTAGCTCGGAGAACCCGTGCACAAAGAGACGAAGGATGATTAACAAGGCGTCATCCTTGCTTGGCCAACAATGCATCATTGAAGAGAAGAAGATTTCGGAATCACATCCCACCCTCTGATTTGGGTTTGCATAATTTCTCTCATGCCATACAGTGGGGTTGATTCCTTCCATCATTCTTACTCCACCAGAAATTGGCAGTGTGTGTGTGGATCTGGTCGATGATGAATGACGGGAGCTTAAACAGGGACATAAAATAACTGGGGATGGACTGGATGACAGCTTTGATGAGGGTCTCTTTGCCCGCTTTAGAAATTCCTTTAGGGAACCAGCCAAGATTTTTTTGCTCGATCCTATCCACAAGAGATGTGAAGATTTCTTTTTTGGATCGGCCGATCACCGTGGGAAGCCCAAGATACTTCTGATGTTTCACAACCATATGAATACCAGCTGAAGCACATAGCTCATCCCTCTTAGAGAGAGGCACCCCCATACTGAAAGAAATTTCTGATTTGTCATGATTGATTGACTGGCCATACGCCCTCTCGTACTAGTACATTGCTTGGCAGATCACCCGACATTCATTAATTGTTGCTCTGGAAAAAAGGAGGCAGTCGTCGGTGAAGAAAATATGCAACACTGGTGGGCCAACACGGCAGACATTTGTCCCATGAATAGAATTAGAGGATGCAACCCTGAAAATAAGATTAGAAAACACGTCAGCCACCAGAATAAAGAGAAAAGGGGAGAGAGGATCTCCATAGCGGAGGCCTCGGGATGGGGTGAATCCTCTGGTGAGCTCCCCATTGACCTTGATTTTGAAGGAAACAGTCGAGATGCAGTCCATAACCAAATCTGCCCATTTAGCGCAGAAACCCATTTTCAGGATAATGACGCGAAGGAAGTGCCATTCCACTCTATCGTAGGCCTTGGTCATATCCAATTTTCAGGCCATGGTTCCTCTTTTCGCGGTGGAGTGAAATTTCATAGAATGAAACACTTCATGAGCCACAATCACATTATCAGTGATCAGTCTCTTGGCCACGAAAGCGCTCCGATTTTCAGAGATAATATCAGGTAGCCAAGGTCACAACCGATTGACAAGGATCTTTGAGAAGATATTGTAGGAGACATTACAGAGGCTGATAGGTCTAAAACCAGGGATTGCCAGAGGGTTCTTAATTTTGGGGATGAGGACAAGGACAATTTCATTGATGACAGCAATGCTAGCATTCCCAGCCCAAATATTCTTTATCATGTTGCAGATGTCGGGACCGATAATGTGCCAGTATTGTTTAAAAAATAGTGCGTGGAACCTATCCGGTCCCGGGGCCTTAGTGGAATGAAGATGTTTCAGAGCCAAACATATCTTGTCATCTGTCACATCTTTGGTGAGCTGCTTATTGATCTCATCGGTGATCACAGGTCTGATACAATCTTCCACCTCGGCGGACATGAAAGGGGTTCCTGCAACGAAGATGTTCTGAAAATAGTGAATCAAGGCCTCGTGGATACCATTGGTGTCAGAATCTTTGCTTCTATCGGGTTGTAAGATGCAGGTAATAGAGTTTTTCCGACGCCTGGCTGAAGCTTTCTGGTGAAAAAACCGGGTATTAGCATCCCCCTCTTTAATGTGGTTATCCCGCGTCCGCATAGCCCAGAAGCTTTCCTTGATACGCAGGGCCGTATCCAACTCTCTTTGTGTGGCTCCAATCTTAGAGAGAATGTAATTGGATGTGGGTTGATTGAGGAGGTTGTTCAGTCTCTTTTCGAGGACACCACAGTGCCAATCGGGGTGGTGGAACTTCTTATTGCTCCAAGACCTCAGCTCAGATGCGACCTATTGGAAATTGGGACAAACATCCACGTGGGTGCTTTTCCAGCATGATCGGATCACCTCTTCACATTCCTGGTCTTTTTCCTAGAATCTCTCAAACCTAAAGGGTCTGCTCAACTGTCTATTTCGTTCGCCTCACGTACAATCAATGAGAATTGGACAATGGTCCGAACAGTTAAGGGCCATGTGGGCGATGTGAAACATGTTGAACAGATTAATCCAATCAGAAGAACCCAGAAATCTATCAAGACGCTCAACAATGCGGTTGCCTTTAGTATCGTCGTAAAACCACATAAAAGGATTACCTGTGTACCCCAGATCGACTAGGTCCGCCCTAGAGACCGCATCCTTGAAGTTTGACATCGAAGCTGAGGGTTGGATGATTCCGCCCCTCTTTTCCTTATGGAACATAATCTCATTGAAATCTCCTCCGAAGAGGATAGAGCTCGATAAATCTTGTCGCATCTTGCATAGAAGATCTCATGACTTCACCTTATCATTATGGGATGACCAGCCATAGAATCCCACGAAGTCCAGGGTGGGTGAAAGTCTGTTTGAATAGTCGCTGCCACGTGGTGCGAGGAAAAAGATTTTTTTTTTACGTCGATATTGTCCTTCTAAAGGAGTTAGAGGCCCCCAGAATGGCCTTGTCTAGGCACCGGAAAACAGCCTTGGAATCCGCACTTCAAAGCAATACCATTGGTGTCCTTGTTTTCCAGTATGGTTTCGAACAGGAAGACCATATTGGGGCGACTTTGAGCGCAATTGCGCTGAAGCATGCGAACCGTTCGTGGGTTGTCAAGCCCACGACAGTTCCAACATAAAGCAATCATTGCTCTAGGCAGGGTTGGGTCTCACCCGCTGTCGCCTTTGGTTCCTCCGGACTTGTTTCTCCACTTGTTGTTTTCCATCTTTTGGTGGGATTCCTCCCTGATTGACATGTTTCATTTTGTCTTTTCCTGACCCCGGGTTTTGGGTCTTCTGCGTACCCATCACTCTCTCCTCGTAGCACCCTTTTCCATGTTCGACGGGTGTTTGAGCCCAGAATTGGGGTTCCCGACATTCCATGGGCCTCCATTGTTAGAAAGCCTGCTGCGGTCGATTGTGGGTCAGGATCTGGATCTGGTGGTTCAACGTGCATCAGTATTGGCTTTGAGCAATGTGATGGTGATTCTTTTTGCATCATCGCCAACTTTGTAGATGTTTGAGTATTGTCCATCAAGGGGATTGGGTGAACTCCAGCTTCTCTATGAGTGGGAGGGCCAACATTTGGGAAATCCATTGGTCCTAACATAAGGGATTTTTCGGGTATGGGTTTCGCCTGACTGGTATGTGCCAACCTGAGACGGTCACAGTCCTTTTGTTTTTTTGACTCAAGGATGAAAGCATATTTACTTGTTTTGGCACGGAGCCAAGGGCCATATTGGAGGATAATGTTACCCGCTCCACTCTTATGTTTTGTGGTGCACGTTCTTTCCAAATGGCCAAGGCGACCATAGAAAAAGCTGAAGATTGGGAGTTTCTCGAACTCGAATGATATCCAAGTGTTGGTATCTTCAATCTTCAGGAACATTCCCCTCATCAGTGGCTCTGACACTTCAATTTCTGCCTTGATCCGAACCTCGAGGCCCCATTGTATTGGGTCTGAGCTGTCCCAGTTAAGAAAGTGACCTAAATTGTCCCCAATTTTTCTCATGATTCGTTCTGATCTTGCATGGAAGGGGATTCCTTTAATTCGAATCCAGAAGGGGAGCGGGTTAAATTCACTCACTAGATATCGTCCCCCCCTTTGAATTCTTCTATGAGGAGGAGTTGATTATCAAAGGACCACGGTCTGCCACGCAAGATTTTGTCTCTATCTCTCTCGTTAAAGAACTCAAAGATGAAGTGATTGATCCCCGCTTCCCAAATAGCCACTCCTGCATCAAGTTTCCAGATGTGCTGTAGAGTGTTTTTGAGAGCCCCCTGATTTACCGAAATGTTTTCCATGAACTTTCCCACCACGAGCAGAGACATGCGCTTTTCCAGAAGTGTGTCTTCGGTTCTCCGTGCCTCAATCGTCGCCTTTTCTTTGTCCGTTAGGGACAACCTCTTCCATTGATTTACAAATTCCGCATCCATAGTGCAAAAAAATTTATTCCACAATCCTTTTTAAAGACTGACGCCCTTGCAGTTCCCACAACCCTCACTTGAGTTAAGGCCCAGTCCAACAAGAGGGTCCCTGGACCGGATGCCCCTTCGTGGCCTCCTACACGATCCACACAACTGGGACAGGCTCCACGGCCTTCGCGGTCAACCGTACCCCTTGAGTGGTCGCGCCCAAGAACCCCTCACCGCGGCGCACACCAGCCTTCACGGAGCAACACCCCCGACGGACCTTCGCGTCTTCACAAAACAATAGGTGCTTCGCGGAGGCACGTCGCAAAATAGACCCGCAACAAGCCACTTTGCAGCTGAGCTTCGTAACAACGAGGAAATGGCCTCCCGCCCATAGGTCACCACCTTCAACACAACGCACACCCCGCCTTCACAAAACAACACCCTGGGGCAGAATCTTTGCGGCGACCACCTCGCGAACACACAACGCGGTGAAACCTCACAGAAGGTGCTTCACGAGTCAAACCATTTCGCGGCGGAACTTCGCAACAACGTGGAAACGACTAACCGCCCGCAGGTCACCGCCCTCTTCACAGTGCACCAAGTCTTTGTGGATCAACCTCCCACAGCAGGAACCTCGCGATGACCACTTTGTGATCCCTCAGCGCGGTGAATCATTGCGGAAGGAGCTTCACGAGTTAGTCCACTTCACGGCGGAAACTTCGTGAGACAAGGAGACGGCTAGCGCCTACAGTTCATCGCCACCTTCATGGAGCAGGAAGAAAAGAAAAAAGGGAAATAAATCCTTGAGCTCAAGTTTTTCCTCGAGACTCCGAGTGCTCAGAATTGGAAGCTGAAAGCTGATTTGCGATTAGGGAAGGTTTCCCTCAAAACCTGGTAAAAGTCTCGAGACAAGATCGCACGGATCTGAGGTGCATATAGAGTTTGAGAAAAAGAGATCTGGGCCCGCCTTCCCTCTCACAGATCTAACTCCGGCTAGGGATGACGATGATAGAAGGAACTTCAAGACCCCGGGGGGGGGGGGGGGCTTGGTACAACGCCTGAGGTCGAAGTCGAGCAGAAAAAGATGAAACCCGACTCCCTCCGGAGCATAGAGATCGGGATTCGGGAATAGGCGGAGGAGAGCATAAGGCAAAAGAGCACATAATCCTCACTGCGGAGGGTCGGGGAGCGACACCGAAAGGAAGAAATGCACCACAGGCACCAGATCTGAAGAAGGAGCGTACAACGCAGACCTGGAGCAGGGTGCACGGAAGGAGACGACGCCACCAGAAGCCGGTCGGACAAGGAGACTGAAAACCTAGGACGCCCTAGGAGAGAGAGACTCTCACGCGGGGAGAGACTAAATAACTAATGTTAATAATTGTTTTATATTGTCATAGTAAAAAATATTTAATTTTAAAAAAGTAATATATATTAATATTAATATTCAAATGTAATAGTAATTACTAACAAATTATTTGTATCCCATTGTCGTGAATTATAAATAATTAAATAGTAATTACTTATGATTGTTAGTAATAATTATCACTTAATAAATAATTAATGAATTGTTTGTTAATTATAACTTAAATAATATCTATTTATGAATAAATATTGTTAGATAATTAACAATTTTTATTTATTATTATTAAATAGTTAAAATTCATTAATGCTTATTATAAATACATAATAAATATTGTTATTGATTGGTTTTTTTTATTTACAAATAATCAATGACTGACTTGTTACAGTTTATTTTAATTAATTGATTGCTAGTTATTCTTAATTGTTATTAATTAATAATTATTACTTAAAAAATTATTTTAAAAATACCTCATTTCAAAATAATTACAGTGACTATAAAACAAAATAATTGTATTCATATGTATTCAAAATTATTTTTATAATTAAATGGTTTGATTAAAAATCTACAGCAAAATAGCATGTATAGATTTTAAAATTAATACTATTAATTATAATTTCAATGTTATGTGGAAGTGCATTTTTTAAAATATATTTATGACATTTAATTGGTTAGATAATGTTTGTATGATAATTTGAACATTATCAGTAAGATAAAACAATCAATGTATTCTCAAATCCTTTAAGTTAACAGAAACATATAAATTTATGAGTACGATCAATGTCAATGATGAGGTATCGTCCGACATTCTGGTGTGCAAATGGGACGTCTGTATCGATATTGTCGACCTCTATGTTGAGGTGGAGTGTGATAAGCTGGAGGGGGATCTTCCTTAGGTGCAGGGAGCTCAACTATCTGCTGCTCTATCCGTGAATCATCAGGATGTGGTGCAATCGGGATGTCAATATGTGCATCTGTCCTTTCTCTCATTGCGCAAGTGGAAGGGTCTGTCATTTGATAAGGGAACCATAAGGCTAGTGAAAGCCCAATCACAAAAGATAAAAGGCATGAGAAATGACTCATCATATGGGCTCAAGTAAACTATATCCAACGAAAAACTGTGGATATGCTGGCGATAGAAATGGATCACGTGTATGATGGTACACATCCACGAGTGGTTGAGGCTCATCTGTTGGACGTCCTGCCACTTCCTGTGGAATAGGTGAGACCTCACATGTAACCTGACGTGGTCTATGTTGTCACCACCATAACTCATCAACATCAGTAGCTGCTAGAGGAGGAGCATTGTCTCCCCGAGGTGGAAGATCGAAGATACTATCGTGTAGAACACGATATGATTACATTATGTCCTGCGTTACAACATGGTTCGTTGTCTAGCTAAATACCTCGTCCTCTTCCGAATAAGATGTGTGCATAATATATTGCAATCAAGTATGTCGTAAAAAGATTCAAACTGAATTAAAAAAACACATTTAATGTAGAGTTATTGACTTACCAGATCACGAGACTCTGTTGTGTGAAGTAAGATACACTGTAGGCTTCAATTTATACCATGACGCATGGTTGGCATGTTGTGATAAATGAAATCGCATCGTACGTATGCCCCTGATAAGAAACGATTCATGTTTGTCTCAGATGTCAAGATATTATGCATGTTGTCATCGCAAGTCGAAATCATGCCTCCCTGTCAGCTTCAGGGAATGAAGCACTACAGACTGTTTGAGTGACAATGAAATATGCTGAAAATTTTCAAATGATTTCATGACTCTATCAGATTGGTGCAACTCAACAATATGAAAAAATATGAGAGACATTACAACTATGACATCATCAAACCCAACAGTGTAGTATGTAGGTAGCTGGTATAATATAGCCCAATATGACAACCATGAAATCTGAAATGACATGCGACAATTGTTAAAATATTTTGTTATTGATTTCCCAAAATGATAATATTATGAAATTTATTAGTCAATAGAAGAATGTATATACTGACACCGATGGGTAGTAGAGTGTCTAACATGAGATGATATGCACCCAAATTACGTCTTAGTGTCCTGATGAACCGGTGTGTCTGACTCCATCTATAACATAGAACATAAAAAAGTGATAAATAATAAGCAATTAAGTACAATAACTCATGTCAGCATAAGAAAACAACAAAGACGGGTGATCGTACCAACATCCACATTGAGCGTCACACAACACATCTGTCACACCCCGGCCTCAATTTTCCCTTTTCAATTTATTTATTCATTGGTTGTTGATCTTGTTGCTGGTTTGCAAGTTGATTTCCCAGTTTAGTTTTTGAGCTTTGGAGGCTTTGGTTTGTTTTGGCCCTCTAAACGGTTATTGTGCACAGTTTGGAGAGAAATCATGCGGTCGGTGGATGCACGGGGCATTTCTATTTCATTTTGTTCTTGAACGGTTTGTCTCAAATCGTGTGAGACAAAGGAGCAATTGTGCGACCTTGTTGGGATGTATGTGAACTTGTGCACATCTTGTGCACAGTTGTGAGAACCCGTGCAGCTGGCGTACAAAAGGTGAATGTTTTGAGCACAGCGGAAGCATGCGATGGGTCGTTCTCAACTTTGCTTTATGTCACGATCGATGATCAATCTGATATTTACACAACGATAAATTCCTTAATCAATGGAATTGAATCAAAAAAATAGACAAGAGATAAAACGTCAGAACCAAACACAGAATTGTCACATATTATTTATATTTAATTTAATAAATTAAAGAATTACCTTGTGTGAAATTCTTTCTTCGTTGATGGATCAGACAACAGATCTATGTTGTACAATCGTTGTGTTGTGGGAATCAAGGGAAGATTCCCTCAAGCGGTGATTCACATGGGTTCCAAAAATCTCTGAACGTCACCGTATGAATCTTCGAGTGCTAACACAACATATCCTATCACTTGTGTCATTCGCTTTTGATTGCCATGAGAATTGCTTCCAAAGGATTCTCTTTGATATATCTTGACTCGAGAGTGAGAGGTAGAGGAAGACCATTCTCTGTTATTGGGATCATTCTTGGAGAAGATATCTCTCTAGGGATTCGAGAGGATTCTTCGGATTCATTATGTACAACAGAACAAATGAATTAACCATCTTGAAAAATAATATAATTGAGTTTATATACCGCTAGGGTTAGAAATAAATAATTACACAAGTGATCTTTATTATTTATTTAATCTTTTACAGAACCCCATGTCGATAATAATAATAATAATAATAATAATAATAATAATAATAATAATAATAATAATATTTTCTCGACATGTGCTTAACTTGTGAATTAAATTAAATATCATTTAATCCAATAATATTCAATATATATTATTTCTCATCAGACCTAAAAATTCGGCTCGTCATTCATCCATAATATTTATCAGGCCTTAAATAATAACTATTTATTTAATAAATAAATATTACAACATTATCTACCAATAAATAAATAAATATTATATTCATTAAATATCAAATAAATATTTATTAAATATTCACCTCGCATAATATTATCTCGAATAACTGGTGACAAAATATTTGCAATCAAGAAAACATTAATAATTATTAAACCAAATGTGAGAATAATGTTTATTCAACTTGTTAAATAATAAATAATAATATATTATTTAACTGAGATTCTGGATATACTTAGTGTGTGAACCTCTTAGCCACTTTCTCAGTGGCATTATGCGAAACACCCAAAAGTCCAAAGTTAACATTTAGTGACATGCCAAGCCACCCATAGAGAAAAAATCTAACATTGAAACGACATAATACCTCATACGGACGCTTACCATGTAATATAATATATTTATCACAATATATCTAATCAAATAGGTTGTACGCTGGTGCCATCAACCTATGTGCTCAATGTCTCTTTCTTTGACTTTCCAGAAATCGAACTTGCTTATAGAATATCATGATCATGGATTTATTTAGGCTATATCATTTTCATCAAAGGGTCTAAGATATCAACTTCCATTAAAGAACATAAGAGAAAAAATCCGTTCCCACATTATTCATTAATACAATATTACTCATGATACACCCTAACGTATCCCATCTCACTGCAAACATATGTCGTCGTGATTTTCATTAATATATCAAAGTACGCAACTCATAATACTCATTAATAATAATCTTAAAGTCTAAGGATCAATACACATGTCCGCAGATAAAAACATCCAATGACACATATAAATATGGATTTCCTATTGACGGGTCTCGTTCTCATAATATCTTACACTAAATATTACCAAGGGAGTACACCATGAGAATGTGTCTCAAAGTCTTATGAGTCTCCACCCTGATAGCCTATATTATTTGTGTCCCTCAAATGATATCATTCAGTTATAGAACATATATTTAGGAATAGTGTCGTAGCACTTCTGGGTTCTCATCACAGCAGAGAACTACTATAACCTTTTAGTGCGACAACCGCTCTTAGAATATTATCACATACTATGTTACACTACTGGAAAATGGTCCTATACCCATGGTTTTGCAAAAAACTATGGATATAGGGTACCCCTATACCCACAGTTTTCGAAAACCGTGGGTATAGGGATAATATGGGGACTTATACCCACGGTTTCAGAAAACCGTGGGTATAGGTCACCTATACCCATGGTTGGTATAAGTGTTTTTTTGAAGACGTATACCCACGGTTTTGGCCAAACCGTGGGTATAGAGTTTTTTCAGATGACCTATACCCACGGTTCTTCAAAACTGTGGGTATTGGGGTATTTTTTTTGAATACCTATACCCACGGTTTTAAAGAACCGTGGGTATAACTTTCCGGCGGGAAAAAAAATTACGCGGGACAACGGAAAAAAAATTGGTGGGAAGACGATCTGGATTAATATAATTAGGCAGATAGAATTAATAAAAAATAAAAACATTCTAGCTGAGTCGGTTAAGCGACCGTTTGTTATATCTCCCGGTCCTGAGATCAAATCTTGGTGTATATTTTTTTTCTAATATATAACTATTATTAATATAAGTATACTAATAAATATATATTCAACAAAAAGCTCCGCAACTTGGTTGGTTTGGCGCGTAGCCTGCCTTCAGCAAGTCGCCGGTTCGAAACCCCTGCATCCTCAATTTTCAAAGCCCGCGTCTTCCATTTTCAAATATCACGTGTGGATAATATTAATATATATGAATAGATATATGTAAATATAAAAACTAAAATTGATAGCTCCGCTGGTTATAAAGCACCAACTCCAACAAACTCTCACTTGTACTAGAGCCAACTGCTAACAACCTTCAGTCCGCTAGCTCTCACATGATACTCATACTTCTGTTGAGATAGACTTTTAGTCATGGGATCCACCACGTTCTCTTTTTGTAACACCCTGAGTTTTAAATAAAGGATTTATTAGTATTTTATTAATTCAATGTTAACTTTTATAAAACAAATTTAATATTAAATTTAGTAAATAAGGTTTGATTAAATAATAATTTTCTAAACATGGTATTATTTTTGAAATATGAAATTTTTATTAATAAATATATATATAAATACATGTTAAATATTTCTTTTACTAATAAAACCATATTAATTTTAGTATTGACAAGTATGATTTTCAATTTAAGAAAATTAAAACAATAATGTAATAGAAATTTTTATTTTAAGAATTAGAAAATATAATATTTAGTATTTAATAATAATAAGATTTGGTAATAAATTAATGATGTTTTTATTAAAAATAATATTTTATAACATGTTAATTTTTTATTAAATTATTATAAATAATTATATTACATTAAAAACAATAGAAAATCACTTGTTTGAAATAATGTCCTAATTATGAAAATCATAAATTTATGATAAGCTATGTTAATTAATAAAATTATGAACTAAATATAACAAATAAAAAATTAATTAAATGTAATACATTATTATTTTGAATTATAAATTATGATATAATTATTAATAAATTATTTTACTCTTAGTTTGTTTATAATTTGGAATATATTCTTTTAATATCATAACTATTATAAACATATATAATTGTGTTGATTATTATTAAAATATAATTTCTTTTAAAAAATAATAATAAATGAAAATGAAATGTTAAAATTTGAAGATGAAATCAAATTTAGAGGGTTTCAGTTTCACGAGGATCGTGTCTTCCTCGACGCCTTAGAGTCGAGTGTAGGTCGCAAGGTCTGGAGTGCGAGCATGATCAGGAGCATAGGCGATGGTGAGGGTTCATCTTTGTCTAGTTCAAGCAGTGGTCGAACCAGTGGCTTTGTAAGGCACATCCGAGAGTCTAGCTCAAAGGCTTCCGGTCAGTGACGGTTGTGGACCGAGATCCATCGTCAGAGTTCTTTTGCAGTTAGGGTTCCGATCTCCTAGTTCTAGTTTGTCAGATCTTATAGGTAGGTGTCCGATTCTTTAATCCAGATGTTTTTTTTTCGATGCATTAAATTACTGATTTGTTGTCTTTCCTCAAATTTATTAATCGGTTGATGTATACAGACCCTTTTGGCATCAATTATAGAATTTATTCAATCCGGTTTAACAATATTTTAATTTAAAATTGATTTTTTCAACTTTCTCTATGGATTATTTCAATGCTGATATTGATATTTTCTTTTGGATGTCCATATCAATAGCAAGTTTTGATTCTTTCAATTAATCTATTAGTCGTGTTGTGCCATTTTCAACAGACCTGCAAAATATCGTCTGAATCTCTGATTTGTAGTGTTATCCAAATCCTTGATTTTTCCACTTGAAATATAATATATAATATATTATCAATGAGATGTATGCTTGCTTGACAATCATTAAATCTAAACCACGAAATTATAGAAAATTTAATCGCTCCTGTAACTGCTTTCACTTGTAGATAATGAGTCATCGAATATTTAATCTATGCATCGCTGTACTGGTACCACATATGCATTATTTTCATTTTTTTCACTTAATATATTTTAGTATAAATATAGGAGTGCAGTGAGGTAGTCGAGGAGGTAGTTAGAGTGCCATTTTTTTTGAGTGTTGTTTTCTTTGTTTTCTACTTCTATGAGAGATAGAGAGAGAGAGAGAGAGAAATTAGAGTGTTGGTTGGAGTAGATTACTCAATAGGGGGAGGGGGTGAATTGAGTATCTATAAAATTTTTTGGTTAAAAAGTATTTCTATAAGGTTTTCCCCAAAAGATTAAAAACAGCCCAGTTAATCAAGGTTATACTGTTATAAGAGTTTGACTGTTTAAATAACTTCTTAGAAGATTGATTAGTTCTCAGTAATCTTAATATCAGTTATTAATATTACTTTTGAAGATATTCTACTAAGACAAGTCAATTATAACTTCTTTCCAAGTGTAACTATCAAAGTGAATTTAGTGATATCTGAATTATACAGTAAAGTAGTAAAACAAAGAAGACTAAATTAAGTAGCACAACGGATATGTAATAAGTGGTTCAGTATCAAGATGAGACCTAATCCACTCCACTTGGTGATCACCTACCACCAAGTAGTTTATATAAATAAACTTTATCCACACCTTGGATTGGGGTTAACAATAGTACACAGGACTATCCAGGTCACACAGGGACCTCTTCCACAGTTCTTCATGGGTACAAACAACTAGGCCACACGGGGACATCTTCCACACTTATCCGTCAGTATACACAAGTTTAAAAATATGTTTGAGTAAATATATCTTATATCCTTTAGTTTAATGCAAGAGACAGAGTGTGTTGTAATACAAATACACACACTTCTCGAAAGTTAATAAAATGATACACAACAGAGCAGAAATATTAAGATAGGTTTAGAAGTGCTCTAAGTGTTGGTCTTTACAGCTCTAGACTTCTTGAGATGAAGAAGATGGATAACTCAAGTCCTCATATGGAAAAAGAGTGTCGCAAGTCAGGCAGATCCGGCTTGTGTTCTTTGTGATGTTTGATAGTGCGAAGATGTTCTCGAGATTCCAGTATGCTTCGTGTGTTCTTCAGCAGCATCAAGTTGCATGAGACAATTCTTTTGTTCAATAATTCTCTAAGTGTATTCTTCGTTGTCATGCTCACGCCTTCCTGCTTGTTTTTCTTTTTCTTAGCGTCATTTTGTTTCTGGGCCGCACTGCTCTTTTATCTTGGAGTGCATGTGTTTTAGCCGACAGGTTGCATGTATTCTGCACCTCGTACCTCGTACTTGTCTACAAAAGAAGTAGTAATTATGTCATTGCATTAAAATCTTCAAATATGACTGTTAGAGATTAAATTTAAAGACAACAAAACATATTAAGAAACAGTGTCATAGTATGTCATGAAAACAGTGTCTCCTTCACATGGTGTCTGGATTGGTCACAATGTCTTGATATCACGGTGTCTTGTTCACAGAGTCTTGTTCACAGTGTCTTGTTCACGGTATCTGGTTCACGGTGTCTTGTTCACGATGTCTTGATGTCACGGTGTCTTGTTCACAATGTCTTGATGCCACGGTTTCTTGTTCACGGTGTCTGGTTCACGGTGTCTGGTTCACAGTGTCTGTTTCACGGTGTCTGGTTCACAGTGTCTCATGGTCACAGTGTCTCATGGCTTAGAAAAATATCTGTATTCATACTTAATCAGTGATATTTATGGAATGAATTAAACTTGTCAGAGAAATCATTATAAAGTGACACTACTGGAAATGGTGGTTTTCCCAACGGATATATACCAACGGTTTGAAGAAACCATTGGTATACTATAAAAAAACCACCTTTACCAACAGTTTGCTCAAACCATTGGAAAATGTGTTAAAATAGTTAAGCTTTCCCAACGGTTTTACAGAACCGTTGGGAAAGCTTCATTTCATCTAACATATACCAACGGTTTTAATAAACCGTTGGTAAAGAGAGGCTTTCCCAACGGTTTTTAAAAACCGTTGGGAAAGTTTTCCCCCAAATACCCAGCGCCCCAGCTCCCAGTACGCCCGACTAAAAACCTAATCCAGACTTCCTCCCGAAGTCTTCTCGGCCTCAAAACACCTTCCAGCTGAAGATCCATCTTCAATCAAACAAATTTTTATTTATACACTTCAAATTAGTAAGTTAGTTTTACTATTCTTCCTATTTTTATTTTATGTTTGATGTTTTGTTTTGATTTCGGGTAAATTAGAATTAGTGTTGTTCGAGTACGGAACCCTTTGTTTGTTTTATGTTTTTTTTGTTCTACACTTCATACATCCTAAATGGTCTGTTTAGTGGGGTTTTTTTAGTGTAGGGGTAAAGGGTTTGTTTTAGGTTTTTGTTTAGTGGGGTAAAGGGTATGTTTTATGTTTGTTTTATGTTTTTTGTTTAGTGGGGTTTTATGTATTATGTTTAGTGGGGTTTTATGTTTTTTGTATATTGAAATGGATAATACATGATAGTTTGGATTTCTTAATGAATAAAATGAGTTTAAATAAAAATACCCTAAGGAGGGCGCAGGAGGGGTAGGGGGTTGTCCAGGTGTGGGGTGCTGTCCAGGTGTGGGGGGCTGTCCAGGTGGGGGGTGGGTTGTCTAGGGGGGTAGGGGGGATTTAGGGGGGCTATAGGGGTGTGGGGGAGGGGGGTATGGGCTGCCCCAAGGATGAGTGTGGGCTGTCCAGGGGGGTCAGGGTGGGGTGTCCAGGTGGGGGAGGGGGGGTGTGGGGTGTCAAGGGAGGGGGGTGGGCTGTCCAGGTGGGGGGGGGGGGTGGCTGTCCAGGTGGGGGTGGGGGTGGGGTGTCTAGGTGGGGGGGGGGGCTACAGGGGAGGGGGTGTGGGGTGTCTAGGGAGGGGGTGGGCTGTCCTGGGGGGGTATCCAGGTGGGGGAGGGGGGTATGGGCTGTCCAAGGAGGGGGGGGGGGGCTGTCCAGTGGGGGAGGGTGTGGGCTATCCAAGGGGGGGTGGGGGGGGGTGGGCTGTCCTAGACACCTCGTACCCCCTGGACACCCCCACCCCTGGAAAGCCCCCCCCTCCCCTTGGACCCCCCTGACCCCCTGGACAGCTCTGCCACCCTCGTGGATAGCCCGCCCACCCCCCTGGACACCCCCGTACCCCCTGGACAGCCCCACCACCCCGTGGACAACCCGCCCACCCACCCCGTACCTCCCTAGATAGCCCTGCCCACCCCTGGACACCCCTTCCTCTTGTGGACAGCCCCCACCCCCGTGGACAGCCCGCCCACCCCCCTAGACACCCTGTACCCCCCTGGATAGCCCCGCCACCCCCCTGGACAGCCCACCCACCCCTTGGACACATCGTACCCCTAGACAACCCACCCACCCCTGGAAATCCCCCACCCCCTGGACACCCCCGACCCCCTGGACATCCCCACCACCCCCGTGGACAGCTCGCCCACCCCCCTGGATAGCCCGCCACCCCCACCACCCCCTGGACAACCCGCCCACCCCCTGGACACCTCATACCCCCTAGACAACCCCCACCCCCTGGACAACCCCAACCCCCCTGGATAGCCCCTCCATCCCCGTGGACAGCCCACCCACCCCCCTGGACAGCTTGTACCCCCCTGGACAGCCCGCCCACCCCCCCGGACACCCTCCCACCACACCCCCATCCCCCCGGACGCCCCCACCCCCTAGAAAGCCCCCACCCCCTTGACACCCCGACCCCACTGGATAGCCCCTCCACCCCCGTGGATAGCCCGACCACCCCCCGTGGACAACCCACCCACCCCCCTGGATAGCCCACCCACCCCCTAGACACCCCGTACCCCCTAGACATCCCCGCCACCCCCATGGACAGCCCGTCCAACCCCTGGATACCCCGTACCCCCCTGAACAGCCCCACCCATCCCCTGGACACCCCACTCACCCCCTTGGACAACCCACCCACCCCCTGGACACCCCCTACCCCCTGGACACCCCTACCCCCTTGGACAACCCTACCACCCCCGTTGACAGCCCACCCACCTGGACACCCCAACCCCCTAGACATCCCCCCACCCCTGGACACCTCCGACCCCCGTTGACAGCCCTGCCACCCCCCTGGACACCCCACACCCCCTAGACACTCCCTCCCCCTTGGGCAATGTATGTGATCACTCAAATTATCTACTAAAATATAAAATTTCTTCAATCTAAAATTTAGTCAACTCCTGAATAATTCTCCTCCACAAGTGTACATGATATTGTACACTCATGTATAATTCTTCAAAGATTTTTTGTTATAAATATAGTATTTTTTTTGTCTTTTATATTATGATTCTCATATAGAGTAGTGTGTCAGTTATGGTTTCATATAAAGTGAATAATTATCGTTTACTTAAATATATTTTCGATGAAACTTCAATCTTATTGAATTTATTTTGATGAAATGATTTATAACAATTATTTTTTTACAGAATGGATATAAGTTGGATGTATGAAACTGATCAGATCTCAAGCTATTTTCAAAACAATTTGGAGAGTTTTTTAGATTTTTCATTTCACAATGATTTAGATAGTGGTCGCATACACTGCCCATGTTCCAATTGTGTTGGCAGACCTTGGTTGATCCATGAAGAAGTCATCTACCACATAAGAAAATATGGTTTTCAGGAAAACTACTATGTGTGGTATCACAATGGGGAGAAAATGAAATATCAAATTGTTGATGATTCAAATGAGAGGATTGGAGTGGAGAATTTGTTATATGACAGGTTTATGTTTATTCATCATCATGAAAAAGAAAAAATTCCGACCCAAGAAGACTTCGATATTAGCACACATGATGCATCTAATGAAAATGATGATGTTGTAAGGGTGAAAAAATTGAATGATGCTGCCACAACTCCAGTATATCGACTGTGCGATAAAATGAAAAAGCTGGAATTTTTAATCCGATTGTTTCATGGGAAAACTATGTATGAGATTTCTAATATAGCAGTCAATTACATTATTACCTTCTTGAAGGATTTACTTCCAGATGATGCAGATATTACCTCAAACCACTATATGGAATGGAAGTTAGTTGAGGAACTTGGATTTTCAAGAAAAAAAATTCATGCTTTCCCGAAAGATTACAATTTATTCTGGGAGGAAATCGCTGAACGAAATTATTGTATAAAATGTGGAACATCACGCTGGAAGTCAAAATTTGATGGAACACCATCCCGCGTTCCAGATAAAGTAATGTGACATTTTCCATTGATCCTCAGAATCTAGAATCTTTTTATGTCTGATGAAATATCAATAAAAATGAGATGACATGATACCGAGAGAAAGAAGACTAATGATGAGTTGGTTTACCCTACAGATGGATTTTCATGGTAGAGATTTGATGCTCGATATCCTGATTTTGCAGCTGACGTGCGTAATGTGAGGCTGGGTCTTTCATGCGACGATTTTAATCTGTTTGGGCAGATGCTTACTTCTCACAACACATGGCTAGTTTTTATACACATTTATAATCTTCCCCCATGGTTGTGTATGAAAAAACCTTTCACTTTCACGAGTATACTCATATCTTCACCTTCTGATCCCGACATTGATATTGACGTATACATGCAACCTTTAATAAAAGAGTTGAAACTTCTTTGGGATATGGGTGTGCGCACATACAATGCATATTCGAAAGACATATTTCAGATGTGTGTTGCGCTTATATGGATGATCAATGATTTTATGGCTTATGCAATGATGTCTGGATGGAGCATGAAGGGAAAACTGTCATGTCCTGTTTGTATGAAGAATACACGATTCAGAAGACTAAAACATCGTTGTAGTTTTAGTTTTATGGGACATCGACGATTCTTGACAATGGACCACCCATATAGAAATAATCATCGAATATTTGATAATACCACAGAGACCGCTGATCCACCTCAATGTATGCCTGGAACTGATGTGCTTAATGAATTGAAAGATTTCAGTTTTTCATTCAGGAAGGGTCAAATGAAATCTGGAAAGAGAAAGAATGTTTCCACTGAAACCTGTTACAATTGGAGGAAGAGGAGTATATTTTTTGATTTTCCTTATTGGTCAACCAATTTGTTACGTCATTGCTTAGACTTAATGCACATTGAAAAGAATATATGTGAAATGTTGCTTTCGATACTTCTAAATGTTAAGGGAAATACAAAAGATGATTTACAGTCTCGACATGACTTGGTGGATTAGGGCATCAGACTAGAATTGCATCCTGTGTGTATCTGTGAAAATAAATGGCAAGTTCCATGTGCTTCTTATATGATGACACCTATGAAAAAAAAACAATTTCTGGAAGTATTAGAGAATATTAGAGTTTTTGATGGTTATTCAAGAAACATATCTAAATGGGTCAACAGAAGAGAGTTGAAGCTAAAATATTTGAAGACTTATGATTATCACATTCTTCTGCATGAGTTGATTCCAATAGAAATCCGTCATCTTTTTTCTAATAATGTAAGGGTGAATGTTATTTGATTGTTCCATTTGTTTAGAGATCTTTGTGCTAAGAAGTTTTCCAAGTCGTTCTTGCAAAAAATGCTGACAGATGCCCCATTAATTTTGTGAGTTGGAGAAAATATTTCCTCCATCATTTTTCACATGCATGTTGCATCTGACTATCCACATTCCCACTGAAATACTTCTCAGAGGACCTGTTTCTTTTCATTGGATGTATCCAACTGAAAGAAATATGTACACATTAAAGTCTTATGTCTGAAACAAGAATCATACCGAAGGTTCTATCATGAACAGTTACTTGGCTCAAGAATGTATGGATTTCTGCTCAATGTATTTTTCTGATCTTACTACAATAATGAATAGACCAATGAGAAATGAAGAAGAACATTATGAGAAAATTGAACCCATTTTTCCATCACTTCCTCAAACAGGAGGAATTCCTAGATCATATACATTGAAGACATTAAGCCTTGAAGAGCAGGATATGGTACATCACACAGTTTTGTTCAACTGTAATTTGTTCGATGACTACATCAGGTAAATAAATTGAATATGTATATATAACATATATATCTACTAAAATATTCATATTTTTTATCTACAGGGAACATAAAACAATGATAAATAGAAAGCATCATTCTTTATCTTTGAGAAGGAGGGAGACTTTGCATAGAAAAGAGTTTTCTGCTTGGTTAAAATTGAAGGTAAAAATATTACTATTTAAAATAATTAAATCAATATTTAATTAAGTTTAATATTCATTTATATTACAGGTATTGAGTTTTCCTATTGAATCTGTCTCTGAGGAAATAAGAGCTTTGGATTTTGGTCCAAATACCGTGGTTTGTGACTGTAAATCAATTGTTATCAATGGGTACAAATTTATTGTCACTGAACGAGAAAAGAACATGAGAACACAACATGATGGTGTTATGGTTACTTCCAAAATAGATTGTTATGCCAGTACATCAGATAGTAGACCATGATTTGAAAATGTGGGTTATTATGGAGTCATTGAAAAAATAATAATGTTGGATTATTACTCTCATGGACAAGTCACAGTGATGAAATGCCATTGGTTTGATTCGATGAAGAGACATGGAAAATTTATTGATGATTGTGGATTTCGAGTAATTAATATGACTCATACTCTTGATACTGAAGAACCATATGTATTGGCATCAATGGCTAAACAAGTTTTTTATGTCAAAGACCAACTTCGACCTGAATTTGGTGTCATAGTTGAAGTAATTTCAAGACATATTTTTGATGATGATGATGATGGAATTGACACCATCCCTACTACCATTGGAACTAATCCATTTATTTCTTTTGATGACTCCAATATCTCAATTGTCAGAGTTGAATGTGAACCTGAAGTTGTGGTGGGAAATATATAAAATCATCCATTCATGTTCTCAATTCTTTTGGTTTACCTAGAGTTGGGTTATTAAGGTTGGTTCTATTCAAATTGATTTAATATTGAAACTTGCATCATCTAACTGAGCTAAAGAAATTAAAATTTTCCTTAATTTTGACAATTGATCTTCCACTTATGAATCTGGTAGAATCAATGTTCCATGATTTTAATAGACTGATGACACTTAGTAAATAATCATCCTACTAAAAATTAAATTTATTTATTACATCTTGTACAATTTATTGACTTCATTATATATTTGTTCAACCTCACCTAAAATAATGGTTAGTTAAATTATCCATGAATCCTCTATTCCCTTTCATTTATTTTGTTTTTTGGGTTACAAATTAATTATCCTTTTCTATTTACTTACATATTTGTTTTCAAATGCAGGAAATGAAACCAACTGAAGAGAGGCGACAAAAACAAATTATGGACAACAATCGTCGCATGACCGAGCTGGGCATTCCACTACTAGTGCCTGTAGTGAGTATTTTATTTCAAATATATTTATTTAAATTATATATAATGTCATGTGATTAATTTTTTTAAACATTTTTTCATGATCCATCTATTAGGCGACAGTTATTTGAGGAGCAACCGAGTATTGGTCCCAGTACTGGGGGTGTTCGTATGAGGGGGGGTGGTACGGGAGCTAGACGATCTGGTCAGCATACCCGATTAGACCCTACCACTCCCACTGACATACCATCCATCCCACATTCTGATCCTGATGTGCCATTAGGGACACACAAGATATTTAGGCCTCCCATGTTTTCACCACCATTTACATCTGACCCTCCTTACCCGTCTGTATCATATCCAATGATGATTCCCACTCCCCATCCAATATTTGGCCAGCCATCCCTATCATCTTCTTTTACTACTGCTTCAATCTCTCTGGGCTTTTATATTCCATCTTCTTCGACTACTGCTCCTCCAGAGTCTGTTCCTACGGATCATACATTGGGACCCACTCCATCTGTACAGGGTGTTCCCTCAATTTATGCGGATCTAGCGATGCCCATTGATCAGACTACTGTAGGTATACTTATACAACCCTAAAAATTGTTACACCATTATTTATTTTCATTATAGCATGTATTGATAAAATATTTTTTTTCTTTCATAACAGATACATCTACTGATAGGAGGCAGGGTCGGGGGCATACATGCATGCATTCGGTGTGGAACTGACGTACGCAATTGATGGTGGAATACAATGAAGATAGTCAGATGATTGAAAAATTAGGGCAGTAATGCTGGAGTTTTTTGGCGACGCTTGCCAAATACCCAAACATCATTCTTGTCAGCCCGCTCTCATGGAGACAACTGCCAAATGAAGTCAAGGATAAAGCATGGGCAGAAATATGGGTAAAAAAATCAGTTGTATTTAATTCAATATATTAATTTTTGTATTTATATGAATTAATATTTTGGTTTTAGCTGCGGTTTAATTTCCCCGATGGTGAGGGTTCACAACCAGCACGTCTAAAGGATTTAGGCGAGCTTTAGAGAGCTTATACGCATGAGTTGTACATTGGCTGACGTGATAGAGTGAGCACAGAGTTGGAGGTGGTCCCTGTCGTGGATGATTGTCCATTAAAATAGTACCGACAGATGATTACTCATTGGGCGACTAGCCAATTTACGGTATTAATCAAATTATAAGTATTTAAATGAAAATTTTCATGTTTTTCGTTAATACTAATTATTGAATTTTATTTAGGATATATCTAGAAGAAATAAAAAAAACATTGATGCTAAGAAATACGTCCACACATTGGGATGTACTACAATGCTAGATCATGAGAGATAGCTGGTGTGACAGTTTATAATATTTCTTTACGACTTGTACTTTATATTGCTTCCTCCGTAATTTATTCGATTGCTAAAGTTGTTATATAATTTTAGTTATGAAATTACTATTTTTTTGGTATCCTATTTTTAATTATGGTTTCCTAAATTCAATGTCATTGTAGAGGCATAAATTGAATATAGAAGGACGTGTGCCTTGAGCAAAACTGTTTTGCTCAAGTAGAAAGAAGAAAGATGGAAGTGCGGTTAATAAACTAACTCAGCAGTAGATTGTAAGTTTTACTTTATAGATTTAAAATTTTAATCTCTATTTTGTAACTTAATAATCTATTTATATCTGTAACAGGCTGCTTTAGAGGCCCTTGATCCCTAGGAACCTGACAATTTTGAGCCAAACGATCACTTACATCAGGTGTTGGGAGATGAGCACTCTGGTAGAGTACGCTGCCATCCTGGGAAGAGTATAGTTCTGACAAGGTATTGGACCTCCTCAGGTACTAGTTGTAGTGCCAACGAGTTGCATCTAGTTAAGGTATAGACACAATAGGCTGAAAAAAGGGCCATAGAGACAGCAACACAGTCTGCTATGGAAAACACTGCATTTATGAAACTAATGGAAGATTTACGTCCAACACTTCCACTAGAGGCCAGTACTGCTTTTGAGGAATATATGTCATCGATGCGTTCTATATATGGTGCACCAGTTGGCAGTTCTAGTGGTGTTCGAGACTATGATGAAGAGGAGGTCGAGGCGGAGGGGGAGGAGGGCGAGGAGGAGGCTGAGGCGGAGGAGGAGGGTGAGGAGGAGGCTGGGGCGGAGGAGGAGGGCGATGAGGAGGCCGAGGCTGAGTACGAGGGAGAGGAGGGCGGGGACGATGATGGGGACGATGATGAGGACAAGGGTGAGGGTGAAGATGATGGTAATGATAGTGATGGTGATGAGGGACAGATTGATCCGTTACATTTTTGAATGATATTACTGACCTTTGATGTTTATTGATTTGTTGTGCCTCAATATATGTGTGATTAGGTAGGTCACATTATATTTATTTTTTATCTATAAATAATAAAACTTTATTTGATGATTTGCTGTGACATCCCCCTATTTTAATGAAATTGTAATTTTTTAGTGGAATTTAGAAAATTGGTGGTCTGATTAGAAGTTGATATAATGAAATTATTTTTTTAACCTTGAAAGAATTTGCTTATAAAACATGTAAATACCATCCCATGAACCTAGGACAGCCCCCCCGGACAACACCCCCACCCTCCTCCCTGGACCCCGAACAACCCCCCAAACAGCTCCCTGGACAGCCCCCCGGACAGCCCCTCGGACAGCCCCCCGGATAGCCCCCCACCCTCCTCCCTGGACCCCAGACAGCCCCCCGGACAGCCCCCCCTCCCTCCTCCCTGGACCCCAGACAACCCCCAGACAGCCCCCCAGACATCCCCCAGACAGCACCCCCACCCTCCTCCCTGGACCCCGGACAGCCCCCCGGACAGCCCCCCACCCTCCTCCCTGGACCCTGGACAGCCCCACCCTCCTCCTACCATGCATAACCCCTACCACATATATCCTCATCCTCCACTGGGTACCTCACATAACTGTGTATCACTGACATCATCACACCAATCACAACATCATAAGGTCACTGAGCCCAATCTAAGCTCTCTTCAAGATTCACCCTAAATCCCAATCTAATTAACATTCCATTACTATTACTTCAGTACCAAGAACCGAATACATACCTTGATTCTGGATACAATCACACTCTTAATTTAGCATCTCGGATCCCAATCTAAGCTATCTTCAAGATTCACCCTAAATCCCAACGAAAAAGAGGGTTTTAGAGCTTCAAAAGAAGATGAGAGAAGAGTGCAAACCCTAATTGAAAAGAGGAATAAATGAGAGTATTAGACTCACCCAGATCTTCAATTCACACTTGAAGGCACTCAAAATGCCCAAGTGATGTGTACGAGTCAACCCCTCCTCAATCCGAGGCACAGTGTGGCCAGTACCACTCAAACTGTCTCACTTTTATTTGAAATGGACAAAATTTTAAGTGAAAACAACAACTAGCATACGAAAAACTGAACAAACACATTTGGATTCTATTGATACTTTATGAAAATGATCCATGGGTCATTTTTGATGTGTACAAGTCAACCCCGCCTCAATCTGAGGTACGGTGTGGCCGATACCACTCAAAGTGTATCACTTTTATTTGAAATGGATACTCTTTTAAGTAAAAACAACTAGCATATGGAAAACTAACCAAACGTATTCAGATTGTGTTTATACTTTATAAAAACGATCCATGGGTCATTTTTAACGTGTACGAGTAAAACTCGCCTCAATATGAGGCACGATGTGGTCGGTACCACTCAAAGTGTCTCACTTTTAGTTGAAATTGACAACATTTTAAGTGAAAACAACTAGCATACGGAAAACCGACCAAACGCATTCAGATTGTGTTGATACTTCATCAAAACGATCCATGGGTCATTTGTGATGTGTACGAGTCAACCCCGCCTCAATATGAGGCACGGTTTGGTCGGTACCACTCAAAGTGTCTCACTTTTATTTGAAATGGACAAAATTTTAAGTGAAAACAACAACCGACATACAAAAAACTGACCAAACGCATTCAGATTATATTTATACTTTAAGAAAAGGATCCCTGGGTCATTTATGATGTTTAAGAGTCAACCCCACCTCAATCCAAGGCACGGTGTGGCCGATACCACTCAAAGTGTATCACTTTTATTTGAAATGGATACTCTTTTAAGTAAAAACAACCGGCATACGGAAAACCGACCAAACATATTCGGATTGTGTTGATACTTTAGAACAATGATCCATGGGTCATTTTTGATGTGTACGAGTCAACCCTGCCTCAATATGAGGCACGATGTGGCCATTACCACTCAAAGTGTCTCACTTTTATTTGAAATGGACAACATTTTAAGTGAAAACAACAACTGGCATACGGAAAACCGACCAAATGCATTCAGATTGTGTTGATACTTTAGAAAAACAATATATGGGTCATTTGTGACATTTAAGAGTCAAAACCGCCTCAATACGAGGCACGGTGTAGCCGATACTACTCAAAGTGTCTCACTTTTATTTGAAATGGACAAAATTTTAAGTGAAAACAACAACTAGCATACGGAAAACCGACTAAACGCATTCAGATTTTGTTGATACTTTAGTAAAAGGATCCATGGGTCATTTGTGATGTGTACAAGTCAACCCTTCCTCAATATGAGACACAGTGTGGCCATTACCACTCAAAGTGTATCACTTTTATTTGAAATGGATACTCTTAAGTAAAAACAACTGGCATACGGAAAACCGACCAAATGTATTCAGATTGTGTTGATACTTTAGAAAAACAATCCATGGGTCATTTTTGATGTGTACGAGTCAACCCCGCCTCAATATGAGATAATATGTGGCCGGTACCACTCAAAGTGTCTCACTTTTATTTGAAATGGACAACATTTTAAGTTAAAACAACAACTCGCATACGGAAAACCAACCAAACGCATTACGATTATGTTGATACTTTATAAAAATGATCCATGGATCATTTTTGATGTGTATGAGTCAACTACTCCTCAATACGAGGCACAATGTGGCTGGTACCACTCAAAGTGTCTCACTTTTATTTGAAATGGAAAAAATTTTAAATGAAAACAAAAACTGACATACGGAAAACTGACAAAACGCATTTGAATGCTATTGATACTTTAGAAAAATGATACATGGGTCATTTTTGATGTGTAAGAGTCAACCCTGCCTCAATCCAAGGCACGGTGTGTCTGATACCACTCAAAATGTATCACTTTTATTTGAAATGGACAACATTTTAAGTGAAAACAACAACTAACACACGGAAAACTGACCAAATAGATTCAACTTGTGTTGATACTTTAGAAAAATGATCCATGGGTCATTTGTGATGTGTAAAAGTCAACCCTGCCTCAATTTGAGGAATGGTGTGTCCGATACCACTCAAAGTGTCTCAATTTTATTTGAAATGGGCAACATTTTAAGTGAAAACAACAACTGACATACGGAAAACCGACCAAAAACATTAGGATTCTATTGATACTTTAGGAAAATGATAAATCATTCATTTGTGATGCGTATGATTCAACCCCACCTCAATACGAGGCACAGTGTGGCCGGTACCACTCAAAGTGTCTTTCTTTTTTTTAAAATGGATACTCTTTTAAGTAAAAACAATTGGCATACGGAAAACCGACCAAACATATTCTAATTGTGTTGATACTTTAGCACAACGATCCATGGGTCATTTGTGACGTGTATGAGTCAACCCTTCCTCAATCAGAGTCACAATGTGGCCGGTACCACTCAAAGTGTCTCACTTTTATTTGAAATGGACAACAGTTTAGGTGAAAACAACAACTGGCATATGAAAAACTGACCAAACGCATTCATATTGTCTTTATATTTTAAGAAAATGATCCATGGGTCATATGTGACATTTTCGAGTCAACCCCGCCTCAATCCGAGGCATGGTGTGGCCGATATCACTTGAAGTGTCTGTCTTTTGTTTAAAATGGATAACATTTTAAGTGAAAACAATTGGCATCCGGAAAACCGACCAAACGTATTCGTATTTTGTTGATACTTTAACACAAGGATCCATGGTCCAGACTCAAACAATACACTTCTCATTTGAGGAACTCCTAACCCTATTCTAAAACACATGACATTTAATACGCCAATCTCATCCTCAAACAGTGGGTTCTAGGACCAAACCAAAGTCCCTTTGGGAACCCAATACCAAAGACATAATTGAATATTCATACCCACTACCCAAAATGGGGATTCATCTCACATCACACACAGGAGACAAAATTACAATTACCCACATACCCCCTTGTTCTAATTTAAAAGTCTATGAAAAACATGTAGGCTATTCTGGTAACCCATCTCATATGTTGAGATTGACCAATGTTTCCCACTAACACATCAGTAACCATTTATACATGGATACATAGTCATTATAGGAATATAAACATCCCATGTGTTTCCTATAACTCATCTTAGGTCTAAACACATGACCACTACCATTGTCTATCTTATGGGTATCATAATCCTTGTCCACTCTACCCAATCCACTCTACACAAGTGTTTCTGTTGGTTTTAAGATAGTCAACCCAAGACCATGAGTAAACATCCCATGTGATTCCTATAACATGTAGGATTTTTCTCTTGTGTGTATTGGTGTTGTGGTTTGAGTGAGGAGTGAATTATAAATTTTGAATACTGTTATGGGTGTTATTTTTTTTCAATTCTAAATTTCCGAATTCTGGATGTATTGGATTCTGGCTGTATTGGTAATGAATTCTAAATTTTTAATATTATTATGTGTATTGGATTCTGGATGTATTGGATTTTAATTTTGTATTGGTTTTATGGGTGTTATTGCATTTCAATTCTGGATGTATTGGATTGTGGATGTATTGGATTCTAGATTTTTCTCTTGTGTTGTAGTTTGAGCGAGGACTGAATTTTAAATTTCTAAATTTCTGAATTCTGGATGAATTTTAAACATCCCATGCAGGCTTTTGGATTCTAGGTGTGTATGTGTTTTTGCAGGTCATGGAGAGTTGCAGGTTGGAGGGGGCTGTTGGCTTCTGTGGAGGTGCAGGGCTGCTGGCTGCTGTGGAGCTGAGCAGATTTATACCAACGGTTTTCAAAACTGTTGGTATAACATTTTGAGGTATATTATACCAACAGTTTTGTTATAATCGTTGGTATAAAATTGTACCAACGGTTTTAAAAACTGTATTCTTTGGATGAATAAAACATATACCAACGATTTCTGAAACCGTTGGTATATCTCTTACACTAACACCTATACCAATGGTTTACATATAACCGTTGGTATATCTCTTACACTAACACCTATACCAATGGTTTACATAGAACCGTTGGTATAAGCCTTTACCTATGGATTACTTGGCCACGGTTTGGAAAACCATTATTATATAATATACCAACGGTTTCCAGGCCTTTACCAACGGTTCTGAACCATTGGTAAAGGGTAGAATTCCAGTAGTGTGAATCAGAAGATAGTGTATAGTAACCAAAATGAGTGTATAACACTTAAGAGATTTGGATAAATTTTACTAAGAAACTATACATTTTATGTGAGATAGATTATATAGAGTTAACATGGTTTATAGACTAAATAGGATTTGTGATCATTAAAACATGATTAATATATGAGGAGTCCAACAATCTCCCCCTTTTTGATGATCATGAACCATGTAAATTTAGAGTGTATATGTGTTCTAACAACATAGTTTGAATGTGAATATAACATATATAGAGTGAGTGTTCTCTTTTCCTATATTTTCTCCCATATATTTTTCCCATATATTTATCCCATATATTGTTCATATATTTCTCCCCCTTTTTGGATTATCAAAAAGTAGGAGGAAAAAGAAAGACAAAAGAGACAAGCAAAGTGCATAATGTATTAGAGAAAAAAAGGGGCATTACAAAAAGTAAAACAAATTGAACAAGATTCCCATCAAAATAAAGTAAACACTATCCTTCTTCACTGGCTGGTCTTCTCTTTGCCTTTAGCAGTAGCAGCAGAAGAGGAAGCCATAGGAGCAGAAGTTGAAGTAGAAGAAGGGAGTGAGCTGGTTGATAGAGAAGGTAAAGGAAGGCCTTCAAAGATATAGGGAGCTAGAGTAGGTGCAGTAGAAGACTGAGGAAGTTGTTGATCAAGGATCACAGGCCTAATCTGGATCAGTGCCTGACTGATAGACATAGAAGTGGAGGCTAGGGCAGAGGTGAATGTAGGCAAACTGGGTCTCAGAGGTGCAACCGCAGGAGTAACAATGGTTGTACTCTGTACATGAAGATAGGGCCTCATAAGCTTAATAAAATCCGCAATGATCTCTCCACCATACTGCTTAGCTTTCTGAAAGTTATCCTTGTTTTCCATAAACTTATCCAACAAACGAGTGAACTCTATGAGCTTTTGGACTTGAGTCTTGAAAGCTTGAGTAACAGGAGGAATCCTCAGGTTTTCTACAAGATATTTAAAATGATTGGTCATGTTAGTATTTGAGAAGATTAGTTTGAAGTAGAAATCCACTTTCTGGGAAATTTCTTGCTGATCATCATTAGCAATTTTTGAATGAATTTGGACCAGATCAAGAACTCCATCACTGTTCTTGATAACTTCATATAGAGAATCTTTATTGAAACCACTAAGCACAGTCTGAAGTTCTTCTTTGACCACTGTTCTGAGAAGGTCACTGTCTAAGGAAGATTGAGATGATTTTCCAGATGCTTTAGAAGTAGTGACAGCTAAGTTAAGAGATTTCAGTTGATTTAGCACTTTTTGAAGGCACCCTGTATACTCATCAATGAGCTTGTTAAGATTAACAACCATCTCTCACATTTCTTTCACAATCTTTTTTTTATTTCTGCGACCTTTTCAGCTAAGGAAGCTAAATGAGGTTGAATCTGAGAGACAACATTCTGTGGGGTTTGAGGAACAACAGGTTCCACTGTATGAGAAGAAATATTTGATTTTGAATGCATCTCTTTCTACATATCTTCAATCATACCTCTTAGGGTCTTCACTTCATCACTAAGCAGTCTGTTTTCAACTCTGACTTTCTGAATCATATAAAGCATTTTGGGTTGTATCTTTCAAATAACTTTTTCCAAAAACAGTGAGGCATCTTTCTCACTTAGATTTGTTACAAGAGAAGGTTGGGAATTCAGGAGTTTTTTAATTCCAGAAAAAAGGGTAGCTCCAAATTCTTTTAGATCATCTTTACTCACTAAGGATGATTGTTCTGGTGAAGGTTTTGAGATAGGTACTGATACAGGCTCAGGTTCCTTTTTAGGGGAAAGATTAGAGACAAATTTCAATTGGAACATAGTAGAAAGGTCAAAGCCTTTTACTGAGACTTCCTGGGAGTCATTCACATCATAAAAACTAGGAAACTTATACCGAGTGTCTACAGGGCTTGAATCAATCGGGTTTGGTACTTAAAGAGATTCTAGATTTGGGGTTTTCTCCCCCTCAATAGTTGCATCCTTCTCAGGACTGAGAGACTTAAGGTCTTGATCTAATTCAAAAAATTTATCTCTTAGTTCCTTGACCATTTCCTGCCTAGCCAGCTGAAAAGCCAGCTCCATCCTTTCCTCAACCGAAGGAATGACTTCAGGAACAGATTGTTCCACTGGGAGTTCTTCAAGATCAGCTTCTTTCATAGTAGTTAATTATTCTTCTATAGGTTCTTCCATAGAATTATTTTCGGTTTCTTTGGAAACTGATTCTGTTTCAACTTTGGGTTGATCTTCTAGATTAACAACATCTTTAGAAGTATGGACTTATTTTTCACTCACAACATGAGGGACAAGAGTATTGTCTTCTTTATTAGAAACAGTTTCCCTAGGAGGCACAACATCCTCCTCTTCTTCTTCTTCAGAATAATCAAAAACCTCATATGGTTCCAAACCAGGGTCAAAAATATCTTTTGGTATTGAGGGATGTTCCACTAGATTGAAATTTTCATAAATCCTATCATTATCTTCCACCCATGACTTTTTCCAAGGATTCCAATTGATTTTTATCCTCTTGATAATGAATTTTGAAAGGCAGTACTCACAATACTTGATAACTTCCTCATGAGGTCCAACCATACCTTTAGCATGAAGCATAGATGAGATAAGCCGAGAATAAAATAGGTAGGTTGACTTGGATGTGGTTTTGATCAACTCACACATATGGTGTATGATATACTTACAAAGTTTGATCTTATGCCCATTTTTTCATAAGATGAATCAAAAACACATTCTGATATTTCAATACAGTAAAATCACCTTTTCTAGGGCTAATCAGTTTCTGTATAAACTTAAACAGAAGTCTTGATTCTCCATCCAGTTTAGCAGCAATGGCTCTCCTCTTGGTGCCATTTCCGGTCAAGCTTTTTAAAGCATCTTTCAAAGAAAAGAATTCACTGGAAGGTGGAGGTCCTCTCTGATAGTCCTCATAGATGCCTTCATGAGGTATCCTAAGGCATAAAGCCCATAACCTCGAAGAAAAAGAGCATTTCTGGCCATTTATCCAGCTTTTCACAATATAACCATCTTTAGAATCAAAGGAGAACTGAACATACTGATAAATTTGATCCACTAACTTGGGTTAGATAGGTCTATCTTCCTTCGAAAACCATTCTAACCAGACTTGATCTTTTAAAACTTTTAAAACCAGAGACTTACTTGACAGAATCCACTTAGGGCATACCTCTTTCTCAGGTACTAATACTCGGTTCACCAGAGTTTTATTTAGAGGACCTTCGGGTGCTAGCTTGGGTGTGATTTTCTTCTTCTTTGAGCTATGTTTCTTAGGATTCGAATATGAAGGGCATTTCATCCTTATCATTCACTGAAGGTTCGAGAGAGAGAGAGATTGAAGGGTTGAATAAGGGTTTCAAATTGAGTGAATGGAAGAAATCTCGAGTAAGTGATACTTCCTTTATTTTATTATTTAGGAATATCAAACGTCAAAAAAGTAAAAGCACAGAAAAATAAAAAAGGTGAAATGAATAATTACCGTGATATGTTTTTTTAATTCATAAATAAAAATCATAAAGAATCGTTACCTTGAGACCATATCAGGTTTTTACAGTGAGACAGTGAATGAATTTTACAGCGAGACAGTGAATGAACTTCATGGTGAGATAGTGAATGAACTTCACAGTGAGACAGTGACTGAGTTTTATGTCGAGACAATGACTGAGCTTTATGGTGAGATAGTGACTGTCAGACAGTAATCACAAAATACTAACTGTGAGACCATAAACATGAAACAGTAATATATAAAACAGTAAGGCAATTACTTAAGATTTATCATGCTTAATTCATGTATGATGTATTCTATTCTTTCAGAATTTAATGGTTTGGTAAATATATCAGAAATCTATACTCAGTACCAATGAATTCCAAAGTGATATCATCCTTTTGATAATGATCTCTCAAAAAGTGATGTCTTACATCAATATGCTTTGTCCTAGAATGTGAAACTGGATTTTTCTAAATATTAATAGCACTTGTGTTGTCACAATTTACAGTTACATTTCTGAATTGATATCCATAATCTAGTAATGTGTGTTTCATCCACAAGATTTGTGTACAACAACTGCCATCAGCTATGTATTCATCTTCTGCAGTAGATAATGCAACCGAATTTTGTTTCTTACTACACCATGATACTAGTGACTTGCCTAAAAAGTGACATGTTCTAGAGGTTCTTTTTCTATCTAACTTACATCCACCGAAGTTAGAATCAAAATAACTAACTAATTTAAATGATTTTCCTCTAGGATAGAGTAGTCCTAGATTGGGTGTATTCTTGAGGTATTTGAAAAATCTATTTACAACATTAAATGATATTCCTTAGGATTTGCTTGAAAAAAAGCACACATACACACACTAAACATAATGTCAGGTCGAATAGCAGTTAAGTAGAGTAAACTTCCAATCATTCCTCTATAAGTGGTTTGATCAACAGATTTTCCATATTCATCAAGATCCAACTTACAAGTGGTACTCATGGGAGTGTTACTAATTTTAGTTCTATTCAATCCAAAACATTTTAGAAGATCTCTAGTATATTTACTTTGAGTTAAAATAAACCAACATTATTTTGAAAGATTTTAAATCCGAGAAATAATTTTAGCTCACCCATTAAAATCATTTCAAATTCATTTTGCATAATTTTAGAAAAATCAACACATAAAGAATTTCTTGAATATCCAAAGATAATGTCATCTACATAGATTTGAACAACTAAAACATCATTAGAAATTTGTTTTATAAAAATTGCAGGATATGCTATTCCTTTTGTAAAACCTTTGGAAATAAGAAAAGTACTCAACCTATTATACCAAGCTCTTGGAGCTTGTTTTAAACCATATAAAGCTTTTGATAATTTAAAAATATGATTCGGAAAATGAGGGTTTGTAAAACCAGGGGGTTGTTCAACAAAGACATCCTCAGCTATATACCCATTTAAGAATGCACTCTTAACATCCATTTGATATAGTTTTAAATTCAGATGTGTAGCATAAGCAAGCAAGATTCTGATGGCTTCAAGTCTAGCCACTGGTGAAAAGGTCTCCTCATAGTCAATTTCTTATTCTTGACTATAGCCCTGTGCAACCAATCTAGCCTTATTTCTAACTATATTACCAGCTTCATCTACCTTATTTCTAAACACCCATTTAGTGCCTATGATGAATGTGTCCTTAGGTCTTTCAACAAGTTTCCAAACTTTTTTCCTTTCAAACTGATTAAGTTCTTCTTGCATAGACATCACCCAAAATTCATCATTGATAGCATCATTAATGTTTTTAGGTTCAAGTTGCGACAAGAAGACTTGATGTTCAACCTGATTTATAATAGAAGCTCTAGTTTGAGTTTCTTTGTCTAGGTCTCCTACAACAGTATCTAAAGGATGGTTCTTAAGAGTTTTAAAATCTCTAGAAAAGGAGGGACTAGTGATTTCAGGTTCATTGTGACTTGAGTCTAAGGAATTTCTAGAACTGGAAGTTTTAACAGCTTCTTTCACAGAATGGTTTGAGGATTTTGGATTAATGTTTAGATTTGATACATCATCCTCCAGATTCTCTAAAATGGTTTTACGCTCATGTGGATCTGTTTCATCAAATTTTAAATGGACAGATTCTTCCACACATTTAGTTCTTTTATTGAACACTCTATAGGCTTTACTGGACATGAAATATCTTAAAAAGATACCTTCATCACTCTTGAATGCAAATTTGTCAAGATTTTACTTAGTATTAATAATATAGACTTTGTAACCAAAAAACTTTGAAGTAGTTAACCTTGGGTTTTTGATTGTTCCATAACTCATAAGGAGTCCTCTTAAGAATAGGTCTGATCAACACTCTATTGATTATGTAGCATGCTGTATTGACAGCTTCAGCCCAAAAATAAATAGGTAGGTAATATTCACTAATCATTGTTCTAGCAATCTCTTGAAGGGTTCTATTTCTTCTTTTACAACTCCATTTTGTTGAGGTGTTCTAAGGGAAGAGAAATTGTGACTATAACCATTTTTTGAGCAAAAGGATTTAAAATCTTGATTTTCAAACTAACGGCCATGATCACTTCTTAAGGATTTAATTCTAAGTCCACTAAGATTTTCCACAGACTTGGAATATTTAGTAAAATAAGAGCAAGATTCACTTTTGTGAGCCATAAAGAAGGTACAAGTATATCTAGAAAAGTCATCTACAAGAACATAAACATAATGCTTCCAATTTAAACTAGAAGCTCTAGATGTTCCAAAAAAATCCATGTGAACCAGTTCGAGAGGTTGAGAAGTTGACACTTCTTTCTTTGGTTTGAAGGAAATTTTGTGTTTTTTCTCTTTTGACAGGGATTACACACTTTGTCATTTGGAAACTCAAGTTTGGGTAAGTCTTTAACTAAGCCTTTTCTAGTTAGCTTTATAAGGGAGTGAATATTACAGTGTCCTAGTCTCCTATGATAGATCCAAGACTCTTTATGAAATACACTTAAGCATGAAGCATTTTGAGAAGATAAAGAGTCTAAGTTAATAGAGTAAACATTTTCATTTATTAATGCAGAAAACACTAATTCATCTTTAGAATTAAAGACATTACAAGCATCATTTTCAAATCTAACATGAAATCCATCATCACATAATTGTGAGATACTAAGCATATTATACTTTAATCCATCAAAAAACAGTACTTTAGAAATTAAAAATAAGTTAGAGTTACCAATCTGGCCTAGGCCAATGATCTTTCCTTTGGCATTGTCACCAAATGTGACATGTCCTCCATCTATTTTTATTATATTCTTGAAGCATGAGTAGTCTCCTGTCATGTGTCTTGAACATCCACTGTCAAAGTACCATAAACTTTTACACAAACTCTTTAAGAAACTTTCCTACAAAATGATTAAGCAAAAACAGATTTTGGTACCCATACTTGTTTGGGTCCAGTAATATCAGTAATAAGTGCTTTAGGAACCCATATCTGCCTCATAGGTTTCCTATAAGAATTAAGTAAAGTATTTGAAAAATAAACTCTATTTGGTCTAGAATAATTGGATACAGTAAAAGAATTTGTGGAACTGGAACTTGCAGTATAATTCTGGTTTTTTACAAAAGTAGCAGATTTTCCAGATTTGGGTAAAAAATGTGATTTGGATAAATTTCTTTGACCTGGTTGATATCCTATCCTAGAAGTATACTTAGGAGTTATTTGTTTACCAAGAATTTTAGTAAGAGTATTTTTCCCATTTGTAAACTTTTCTAAGTCTTTCTTCAATTGTTCATTAGAAATTTTTAACTCATTGTTCTCTTTGAGCAGTTGAACATTTTTATCCTTTTTAGTTGTAAGTTTAGATTTAGCAGTCATAGTAAGATCATGCTGTTTCTTCAATGATTTATATTTTTATTTTAGTTCATTGCATGTTTCTTTAATCATGTTACAGTATTCAAAAATTTCTTCATTATTCATATTTTCAGAGCCACTCTCATCTCCAGAATAGTATGAATTATGTACAAGAGAGTCCAGTGTTACCTCAGATGTGTTTGTCATAAAACACATATTGGCTTTGTTTGCCTGTTCATCATGTGATATTTCTGAGTCGCTTGAACTGTCCTCAGAATCACTCTAGGTTGCTTTCATGTCCTTTTTATACTCCCTGTCCTTGTCCTCATATCTCTTTTTTTACTTGATCTTTGGACAGTCAGCCTTGATATGTCTTTTTCACTTACATTCATAGATGACAATCTCATCAGTCCCATCACTTCTTTTACAATACTTCTTCTAACTTCCTTTTTGTCCATATTTTCCCTTGAAGTTAGGCTTTCATAAAAAGTTCTTCTTCTTGTAAAATTTCTTGAATCTTCTGGATAATTGATCCATATCCTCATCACTATCATGCAATTATTGTTCACTACTGGAAATTTCTACAGAATCTTCCAATTTCCCTTTGTCTTTGTGTTTAGAGGTGGTGGTCTTGAATGTAATAGATTTCCTATTTGGTTCATCCCCCTCTTCATTGTTGACTTTCAGCTTCTCTTCATACATCATCAGCTTCCCAATGAGTTCTTTTATAGGTATTTTTCTGATATCTCATGATTATCTAATAGAGACAGAGGTTCCTCTCCATCTATCAGGCAGACATCTGAGAATTCGCTTGATATGTTCCTTGACAGTGACTTCTCTTCCAAGAGAAATAATTATGTTGACAATCTCATTGAACCTAAGATACATGTCAAAGATAGGCTCATCAGGTTTCATTTTAAAGTTATCATATTTAATAGTATAAGTATTAAGTATCATTTCTTTTACACTAGATTTTCCTTCATGTGAGACAGATAAGGTATCCCAAATTTCATGGGCAATTTTACAAGCAGAAATTCTATTGAATTCCTCATCTCCTAAGGAGAAATATAAAGCATTTATAGCTTTACAATTGTTATTGTAGGAAGTTTTGATAGGTTCATCCCATGTGATTCTATCAATAGCAGTAATCTTATATTCATCTATAATGGAAGACCAAATTTCAAAACCCATACTCTCTAAATGAATTTTCATTTTAATTTTCCATTGATCATAGTTGGTTCCATTAAAGAATGGTGGTTTTTTGGTTGCATCACCTTCCAATCTATTATCCATAATAAAGAAATACTTTTAAAGAGCTATAAATTTAGAATTAACAGAAATTTACAGATCTTCAAAGTACAACTACAATCACAGTTGAATAAGGTTAAACATAGTCTTAATAAACAACCTATGATACCAAATGTTGGTTGGAGTAGATTACTCAAGAGGGGGGGGGGGGGGGTTGAATTGAGTATCTATAAATTTTTTTGGTTAAAAAGTATTTCTAAAATGTTTTCCCCAAAAGATTAAAAACAACCCAGTTAATCAAGGTTATACTGTTATAAGAGTTTGACTATTTAAATAACTTCTTAGAAGATTGATTAGTTCTCAATAATCTTAATGTTGGTTATTAATATTACTTGTGAATCTATTCTACTAAGACAAGTCAATTATAACTTCTTTCTAAGAGTAACTATCAAAGTGAATTTAGTTATATTTGAATTATACAGTAAAGCAATAAAACAGAGAAGACTAAATTAAGCAGCACAACAGATATGAAACAAGTGGTTCGGTCTCAAGCCGAGACCTAATCCACTCCACTTGGTGATCACCTGCCACCAAGAATTTTATATAAATAAAATTGATCCACACCCTGGATCGGGGTTAACAATAGTACACAGGACTGTCCAGGTCACACAGGGACCTCTTCCACACTTATCCATGGGTATACACAATTGTAAAAAGATGTTTGAGTAAGGATATCTTGTATGATTCAGTTTAATGTAGGATACATAGTGTGTTGTAATACAAATACACACACTACTCAAAAGTTAATAAAATGATACACAACAGAGCAGAAATATTGAGATAGGTTTAGAAGTGCTCTGAGTGTTAGTCTTTGCATCTCTGGACTTCTTGAGATGAAGAAGATGCAGAACTCAAGTCCTCATATGGAAAATAGAGTGTCTCAAGTCAGACAGATCCGGCTTGTGTTCTTCGTGATGTTTGACAGTGCAAAGATGTTCTCGGAATTCCAGTATGCTTCATGTGTTCTTCAGCAGCGTCGAGTTGCATGAGACAATTATTTTTATCAATAATTATCTAAGTGTATTCTTCATTGTCGTGCTCAATCCTTCCTGCTTGTTTCGCTTTTTCTTAGTGTCATTTTGTTTCTGGGCCGCACAACTCTTTTATCTTGGAGTGCATGTGTTTTAGCTGACAAGTTGCATGTATTCTGCACCTCGTACCTCGTACTTGTCTACAAAAGAAGTAGTAATTATGTCAGTGCATTAAAATCTTCAAATATGACCATTAGAGATTAAATTGAAAGATGACAAAACATATTAAGAAACAGTGTCACAATATTTCATGAAAACGATGTCTCTTTCACATGGTATCTGGATTGGTCATGATGTCTTGATATCACTGTGTCTTGTTTACATAGTCTTGTTCACAGTGTCTTGTTCACGGTGTCTTGTTCATGGTGTCTTGTTCACGGTGTCTTGATGTCATGGTGTCTTGTTCATGGTGTATTTTTCACGATGTCTGGTTCATGGTGTCTTGTTCATGGTGTCTTTATGTCACAGTGTCTTGTTCATGGTGTCTTGATGTCACGATGTCTTGTTCATGGTGTCTTGTTCACGGTGTCTGGTTCACAGTGTTTGGTTCATGATGTCTGGTTCATGGTGTCTGGTTCACTGTGTCTCATGGTCACGGTGTCTCATGGCTTAGGAAAATATATTTATTCAGACTTAAGTAGTGATATTTATGGAATGAATTAAACTTGTCATAGAAATCATTATAAAGTGAATCAAAAGATAGTGTATAATAACCAAACTAAGTGTATAGAACTTAAGAGTAAGTGTATAGAACTTAAGAGCTTTGGATAGCTTTTACTAATAAATTGTACATTTTATGTGAGATATATTACATAGAGTTAACATGGTTTATAGACTGAATAGGATTTGTGATCATTAAAACATGATTAATACATGAGGAGTCCAACATAGAGTACCGATAGTATACCAAAGTAGAAGGAGACTCTGCAAAAAACATGTAAGGGAGAAATATTTACTTTAAATCTTTTGATTATTTTTAAATCTTATTTCCCTAAGAGATGGTTTGAATTTATTTTCAAATATTTCTCTTCTTTAAAGTTTAATTATATGGGATTTTTTTGTATAAAGAGAATTCTATTTTTAATAATTTTAATATTTTGATGCTACGGGTTTATTATTGTTAAGCAAATTATCTATGATTTACAAATATATACATATATATGTGTAAATATATGTATTTACATATATGACTATTTATTTTTCAATATTTATAAGGTAAGAGAGTAATTAGAATTTATTATGTGTTTTAGTTATTTAAATTCTGTAAGGAATTATTATCAATAATTTTATTTGATTTATTTTAGTTTATTTATTTCAAAGTCATGATTTTAGTTTTAAGTTTTAGCATAATATAATTTTATTAATTATATATGTTTTTATTTCAGTGCATATTTTGATTTTACATGGGAAAGGGAAATTATTTTGGTGGTTATATTCTTAAAAACATGTTTTGAAACTTATATTTCATTCAAATGAAAATAATTATCTTTGATTAATTATTTAATTGAGATTATGTTATTACAAGTGATTATGTTTTCATTATGCAAAGACTTATATTGTTTTATAATAATAACAACATCATGTAGATATATGTATATTATGAAGTTATTTTCAAGTATTTGTTTTTAAGGAATTAAATATTGTTTTTATTTAACTTGATTTCATATTATCAAAATCAATTTGTCTGTATTTGAAATATAAAAGTCCATGTGTAATTTCTAATAATTTTAGTTAGTTTTGAAACTAAAGACATCACTTTGTGTGTGTGAAAATCATTTATACACTCATGAAAGTAAATTACATTATAAGATATGACCATTATATTATATGTGACACATCATGCATGTATAAGTGTTTTTCGTTAATAAATGTATATTTTATGAATAAACATTTTTTTGTATCCTTGTTAATGGAAAATGAGAATGGAAACTGTTTTAATCATGCAAAGATAAGTCGACAAGAGATTTGATTATTCTGAATCTTGAAAATGTATTATTGAAAGAGTATATATATATGGGTATATGTATATATATATATATGTATGTATTAAAAATGTTTTCATGCCTTTAAAGTAGAACTATTGTAGAAATTTATGTATATATATATATATAACCAAGCTTAAAATGTTTTATAAAAACCAGCACTTGAACCTTGTAAATACGATAGGGAATTGGGGAGTGAACCCATCCCTCAAGTGGGTAGGCCCAAGATAGCCTTCAAAGTTCTAAGTAGTCTCAGTGTTTTGTTTTCAAAGCTTGCATATTGTTTTCAGAAATACCATTGCACTATTTTTAAGCAATTTTTGAGCGTATGTATTTTCAAAACGTTGAAGTAGTTTCGATACGTAAATAATTTCAATGATTTTATCAAATGGTTTTTCCAAATAAATTTTGATGGTATTATCAATATAAATTCAAAACCATTTCTCAAAGGTTATTTTCAAAGGAAGTTTCAGTAAAAATTATTTCAATGATTTTAAAACACCTTACTGAGTAATTGAATGCTCACCCATTTGTTTTTACATGTTTTTCACAAGAATAATAGAAGTTCTAAATCAGACTTTAATGCTTTTGGTGTTAGCACGCGCGGAAGCGTAGTGGGAAATTATTTTATTTTAGTTCAACTCTAATAAATGTAAGGTTTTATATAATCCTCCAGAACCTAGACAGGTAAAAAGTCCTCATTTGTTTAAAAGTGTTGTGTAATTATTCAGCTCCTTTTTATAAAAAAAATTACACAACATTTTCAAGCACTGAGTTCGGAAGAGCGGGCTTGGGGCGTTATAATGATGAAATAAACAGGAGACAATGTAAATGTTTTATGAACCAGTTGTTTATGTTTCCCAGTTTCTAAAGACACTCTACCTATACGATCCTGTCATGGTTTTGTTATATGTTGTAATAAATATACTTCAATTCTGAAGTGATATCAATGTATGTAAAGAATGGGTTGTTATAATTTATATCAAAGGAACGATCTAGACAACTTTGGAGATTAGAAGTTTTCTTTGAAGAATCAAAATCTACACGTTAGAATTTTCTTTGGATAGTTAAACCCCCTTAGAAATTATTTAATTATGAAGATGGAAATTCAGAATTTTCGTAAATTCAATGAAAGAATTATAACATCACAATTCATTTGGGGGGGGTGTAACACCCTAAGTTTTAAATAAAGTATTTATTAGTATTTTATTAATTCAATGTTAAATTTTATAAAACAAATTTAATATCAAATTTAGTAAATAAGGTTTGATTAAATAATAATTTTCTAAACGTGGTATTATTTTTGAAATATGAAATTATTATTAATAAATATATATATATAAATACATGTTAAATATTTCTTTTACTAATAAAACCATTTTAAAATTAATTAAATTTAATACATTATTATTTTGAATTATAAATTATGATATAATTATTAATAAATTATTTTACTCTTAGTTTGTTTATAATTTGGAATATATTCTTTTAATATTATAACTATTATAAAAATATATAATTGTGTTTATTATTATTAAAATATAATTTCATTTAAAAAATAATAATAAATGAAAATGAAATGTTAAAGTTTGAAGATGAAATCGAATTTAGAGGGTTTTGGTTTCACGGGGATCGCGTCTTCCTTGATTCCTTGGGGCCGAGCATAGGTCGTGAGGTCTAGAGTGTGAGCATGACCAATAGTTGAGGCGATGATGAGGGTTCTTCTTCGTTGAGTTTGAGTGGCAGTCGAACCAGTGGCTTCATAAGGCACATCTGAGAGTCTAGCTCAAAGGCTTCCGGTCAGCGACGATTGCGGACCGAGATCTGTCGTCGGAGTTCTTTTGTGGTTAGGGTTTCGATATCTTGGTTCTAGTTTGTCAGATCTTGTAGGTAGGTGTCTAATTCTTCAATCCAGATGTTTCTTTCGATGAATTAAATTACTGATTTTTCATCTTTCCTCAAATTTATTAATCAGTTGATGTATACAGACCCTTTTGGCATCGATTCTAGAATTTATTCAATCAGGTTTAATTTAAAATTGATATTTTCAACTTTCTCTATGGCTTATTTCAATGATGATATTGATATTTTCTACTGGATGTCCATATCAATAGTAAGTTTTGATTCTTTCAATTAATCTATTCATCGTGTTGTGCCATTTTCAACAAACCTGCAAAATATCGTCTGAATCTTTGATTTGTAGTGTTATCTGAATCCCTAATTTTTCCACTTGAAATAGAATATATAATATATTCTCAATGATATGTATTATTTCTCTACAAGAATTACATCTAAACCAAAAAATTATAGAAAATTTAATTGTTCCTGTAACTGCTTTCACTTGTAGACAATGAGTCATCGAATATTTAATCTATGCATCGCTGTACTGGTACCACATATGCATTCTTTTCATTTTTTTCACTTAATCTCTTTTATTATAAATATAGGAGTCCGGTGAGGTAGTCGAGGAGGGAGTCAGAGTGCCATTTTTCTCTAAGTGTTGTTCTCTTTGTTTTCCGCTTCTATGAGAGAGAGAGAGAGCAATTAGAGTACCAAGAGTATACCAAAGTAGAAGGAGACTCTGCAAAAAACATGTAATGAAGAAATATTTACTTTCAATATTTTGATTATTTTTAAATCTTATTTATCTAAGAGATGGTTTGAATTTATTTTCAAACATTACTCTTCTTTAAAGTTTAATTGTATGGGATTTTGTTGTATAAAGAGAATTCTATTTTTAATAATTTTAATCTTTTGATGCTAAGGGTTTATTACTGTCAAGAAAACTATCCATGTTTTAAAAAGATGTACATATTTATGTGTAAATATATGTATTTACATATATGACTATTTATTTTTCAATATTTATAAGGTAAGAGAGTAATTATAATTTATTATGTTTTTTGGTTCTTTAAATTCTTTAAGGAATTATTATCAATAATTTTATTTGATTTATTTTAGTTTATTTATTTCAAAGTCATGATTTTAGTTTTAAGGTTTAGCATAAGAGAATTTTATTAATTATATATATTTTTGATTTCAGTGCATATTTTGATTTTACATGAGAAATGGAAATTATTTTGGTGGTTATATTCTTGAAAACATGTTTTGAAACTTATATTTCATTCAAATGAAAATAATTATCTTTGATTAATTATTTAATTGAGATTATGTTATTGTAAGTGATTATGTTATTGTAAGTGATTATGTTTTCATTATGAAAAGACTTATATTGTTTTATAAGAATAACAACATCATGTAGATATATTTATATTATGAAGTTATTTTCAAGTATTTTTTTATTAAGGGATTAAATATTGTTTTTATTTAAGTTGATTTCCTATTATCAAAATAATTTTTTTGTATTTGAAATATAAAATTCGATATGTAATTTCTAACAATAATATTTGGTTTTGAAACTAAAGACATCACTTTGTGTGTGTGCAAATCATTTATACACTCATGAAATTTAATTACATTATAAGATATGACCATTACATTATATGTGACACATCATTCATGTATCAATGTTTTTCGTTAATAAATGTATGTTTCTTGTTAATGGAAAATTAGAATAGAAACTGTTTTCATCATGAAAAGATAAGTCGATGAGAGATTTTATTATTTCAAATATTGAAAATGTATTATTGAAAGAGTATATATATATGGGTATATGTATATATATATATATGTATTAAAAATGTTTTCACACATTTAAAGTAGAACTCTAGTGGAAATTTATGTATATATATATATATAAGAAAGATTAAAATGTTTTATAAAAACCGAAACTTGAACCTTGTAAATACAATAGGGAATTGGGGAGTGAACCCATCCCTAAAGTGGGTAGGCCCAATATAGCCTTCAAAGTTCCAAGTAGTCTCAATGTTTTGTTTTCAAAAGCTTGCATATTATTTTCAAAAATACCACTACACTATTTTTAATCAATTTTTGAGCGTAAGTATTTTCAAAATGTTGAATTATTTTCGATAAATAAATAATTTCAATGATTTTATTAAATGGTATTTCCAAATAAATTTTGATGGTATTGTCAAAATAATTTCAAAACCATTTCTCAAAGGTTATTTTCAAAGTAATTTTCAGTAAAAATCATTTCAACGATTTTAAAACACCTTACTGAGCAATTGAATTCTCACCCCTTCGTTTTTACATGTTTTTCATAAGAATCATAGAAGTTCTAAATTGGACTTTGACGCTTTTAGTGTTAGCACGCGTGGAAGTGCAGTTGAAAATTATTTTATTTTTGTTCAACTCTGATAAATGTAATGTTTTTTCTAATCCTCCATAACCTAGACTGGTAAAAGGTCCTCATTTTTTTAAAAGTGTTGTGTAATTTTTCAGCTCCTTTTTATAAAAAAAATTACACAACATTTTCAAGCACTGAGTATAGAAGAGCGGGCTCGTGGCCTTATACTTTCGTGGGTACTCTACTTACTACAACTTCACCCCTTTTATAAAAATCCCTTAAGAGTGGATATTTTCATAGCATATGATTTATCTATTGGTGTGACCTTGACTTTTTTCCAAGAGTCACTACTGCAGTATTATCACATTATAATGTGATATGGTCTGTACTGATAGGTACCACATCAAGCTCCTGAAAAAAGTTATGTATCCAAACGACTTTCTTGGCTGCATCAGAAGCCGCTATATACTCAGACTTCGCTGTAGAATCAGCGATAACTGGATGCTTTGAACTATTCTATCTCACAGCTCACCTGTTGATATAGAAAACATATTCTAATTGTGACTTTATATCATTTTTATATATTTGAAAACCAACATATAACCCCTGATGACCAGCTCCTCGTCTCCTCCATATACTAGGAAAATATCCTTAGTTCTTGTCAGATACTTGAGGATAACTTTAATAACATACCAATATTGTTCTCCTAAATCTTCTTAATATCTTCCTACCATAATCAATGCATAGTCAACATAAAGTCTAGTACATAACATGACATACATTATTGATCCTATAACTGAAGTGTATGTGATCTTACTCATTCTCTCTTTCTCTTGGGGATACATTTTCTTATAAACATGTAAACCATGTGACACTAGAACCAATCCCCTCTTCGATTGTTCCATACCAAATATATTTAGTATATGGTCAATGTAATTACTTTTACTTAGTCGAAGAAGCCTCTTGGATCTATCACGAATGATCTTGATCCCTAGAATATAGGTTGCTTCACCTAAATCCTTCATGGAGAAACACCTGTTTAACTAGTATTTAACATACTACAAGACTAGTACATCATTTATAATAAGTAATATGTCATCAAAATATACTATTAGTATAACAACTACATTCCCACTAAACCTCTTGTATACACATGACTCACATTTGATCTTAAAAAAACAAAATTCTTTTATAGCTTCATAAAATCAAATGTTCCATGACCTAGATGATTACTTCAATCCATAAATAGATCTATGTAACTTGAAAAATCCTTTTCGCATCACCTAGAGTCACAAACCCTTCTGTTAGTGTCATATAGACATCTTACTTAAGGTTCCCATTAAGGAAATAAGTTTTGATATCTATCTACCAAATTTCACAGTCATGGTAAGATGGTATAACAAGTAAAATTATGGTAGATTTAAACATGGAAATTGGTGAAAAGGTTTCATCATAGTCAATTCCTTGATTCTTTTTAAACCCTTTAGCCACTAGCCTTGCTTTATAGGCATTTAATTTACCTTCCATGTCTAGTTTTCTCTTGAATACCCATTTGTACCCTATGGTATTTACATCAACTAGCGTATTGATCAGAACCCAAAACATGGTTCTGATACATGGAACTCATTTCAGAATTCATGGCTTCTTTCTATCTTACACCTTCTAAGATCTCTACTTCCTCTTTATAGAATAGAGGTTCATTATTGTCAACCAATAATTATTCACCATCTTTGGTGACTAGAAAACTATATCTCTCTGGTTATCTTACCTCTATTATGCTCCTACGCAGTACTTGTGTTTTAGGAACTACTTATTCCATGGGGAGATATGGAATTTGTTCCTCTACCAACTCTTGTGTATCTTGAGCATCAACTTTATCAAAGTTAATATTTTTCCCACTATACCTTTTGAGAATGTGATCTCTCTCAAGAAAGACAATTTTTCTGGAAACAATCACTTTCTTATCTGAGTGGTTGTATATATATTATCTTTTTGTTTCCTTGGGATACCATATAAATACACTTTGTCCTCCAAGGTGCTAGTTTTTTTCCTGAAATTCCTTAACAAATGCCTCGCAACCCTATACATGTGCATGTGACAAAACGAGTTTCTTTCCACTCCATAACTCAAAGGGAATTCCATTTTCTGCTTTAGTTGGTACTCGATTTAGTATGTATGCCATAGTTTGTAATGCATATCCCCAAAAGGATAATGTAATATCTGAATGATGCATCATTTACCTTACTATGTCTAATAAGGTATAGTTCCTCCTTTCACTAACACTATTCAATTGTGGTGTATAAGGTGGAGTGAGTTTAGATAGAATCTCAAACTCTCGTAAAAACTTGATAAAATTTTGGTTAAGATATTCACCACCTTGATTAGATCAAATCTTCTTTATCTTATTTCCAAGTTAATTATCTATTTCATTCTTGAATTCCTTGAATTTCTAAAAGTAATCAGACTTATACCTCATCAAGTTGACATAACCACATATATAAAGTCATCAGTTGAAGTTATGAAGTAAGAATTTCAACCTCTAGCTTCTACAGGAAATGGCCTATACACATCAGTGTGTACCAATCCTAGAAGCTCTGTGACACTTTAACCTGGTCCATTGAATAATGGTTTGGTCATTTTCCCCTGTAAAAAATCATGAAATATTTCAAGTGGTTTTATCTCATAAGAGTCTAAATAACCATCTTGATAGATCTTTGTCGAACACTTATTGTTTATATAGCCAAGATGGTGATTCCATAGTTGTATGTTATATGAGTCGTGTGAACATGATTTGTTATCAATTTCCAATACTTGGTTTTTCATAATTTAATACATAAAGACTATTATTGAAATGTGTCATACCATAAAATATACTGTCTTTATAAAATAAACAAATATTATTTCCAATGAAAATAAACCCATCTATATCTAGGCATGATACACAAATTATGTTCTTGGTAATAGTTGGTATATAATAACAATCTTTTAAAACCAAAATCATTCTCATTATAAATGAAAGTTGGTAGTCAAAAATGGATAAAGTAGACAACCTCTCACCATTAGAAACTCTCAAATCCACCCCCTCTAGAAATATTTTAAAATCTAATTGGTTCTTGCATTTGGATATAGATGTGAGCACCACAAGATGTATCTAATACCCAATGTGTAGATATTGAAAGATTACATTCGATAACAAAAACACTTTTAACTTATTATTTCTTTTGGGTGAAGTTCTTCTTCCAGTGTCCTTGCTTTCCACATTAAAAACAAACTACATCATTTTCCTTGCCCTGCCTCTGGATCTTCTTCTTCTTGGAAGGAAGAATTTAGACTTGTTGTGAGTCTTGTAACCATTCGCCTTATTCTTTCCTTTCTTATTCACCATAAGGACCGTGGTTTTATCATACCCCATGTCTTTATCCACTTGGTGAATCAAAGCAATAAAATCTAAAAGACTCTTCTAATTATTTCTCATATTGTAATTAACAATAAAACTGGAGAAGGTCTTGGGTAGTGATAAAAGTATGAGATTTGTACACAAATAATTTGGGAATTTAATCCCTAAGACGTCTAAGTGTTCAATGTAGCCAATAGGCTTGACTATATGAGGCCCAGATGGCGCAGACTCTCCGATCTTAGTTATAAACAAAGCATTAGAGATCTCATATCTCTCTTATCTCACCTTATCTTGATAGAGATCCCAAAGGTGAGACATCATGTTATATGCATCAATGTACTCATATTGATTTACAAGCTCATTGGTCATGGATGATAGCATGAAACATTAAACATCTTTAGAATCATTGAAATGTTTCTCATTGAGAGACAACTCTTTATTACTAGCCTCATTTCCAGGTGTTTTAGGAACCAGTTCTTCCATCACATAGAATTTCCTTTCAAGGTGAAGGATAACACATAAGTTCCTTTACCACTCTTGGAAATTTGTGTTGTTGAGAAGGTTATCCTTCTCAATTATAGATCATATAGAAATGTTTGATTTCATTTTTATTGTTATTTCTACAAAATCTTATGTATCTTGAACATCAAATTTATCAAAGTCAATCTTTCTCCCACTACCCCTTTTGAGGATGAGACCCCCCTCAAGAAAGACGACTTGTTTGGCAACAATAACTTTTTTGTATGAGGGGTTGTATAGGTATTATCCCTTTGTTTTTTGGGATACCATATAAATATACACTCTATGCCCGGAGGTTCTAGTCTGTTTCCTGAAAGGCCTTAACAAATTCCTCGCAACCCTATACATGTGTATGCAACAAAACATGTTTCTTTACACTCCATAACTCAAAGGGAATTCTGTTTTCTTCTTTAGTTGGTACTCAGTTTAGTGTGTATGCCATAGTTTTTAATGTATATACCCAAAAGGATAATGTAAGATCTGAATGACACATCATTGACCTTACCATGTCTAAAAAGGTATGATTCCTCCTTTCAGTTACACAATTCCATTGTGGTGTATAAGGTGGAGTGAGTTTAGATAGAATCTAAAACTCCTATAAAAATTTGATAAAATCTTGGTTAAGATATTCACCACCTTGATCCTATTGAAGCTTCTTTATCTTATTTCTAAGTTGATTATCTACTTTATTTTTGAATTCTTTTTTTTTGAAGAAAGTGACAAGGATTGGTTTCCCAATCCATGTCGAAAGGAATTTATTAAAATAAAAGTTTACAAGGAACACACGAGGTGTAATGAGCTTACACCAACTTAAACAAAAGAGGCAACTAAAAAAAAGAAAAACTTTAAAGAACCAAGCAGACAATCTTCAAACAGGCTCAATACTGATAAACAAAGAGACCTTGGAGAGTCCAGGTGCATGCATCACAAAAAGACCAGAGCCAATATTCAAGCATAGCCGAGCAGCAAGAAACAAAACTGTAAACCAGAAACATCAAATAGGAGCTCAACTGGGAAAAAATATGCAAGCATGTAGAAGAATCAGCCCAAACTTTGAAAAAATAATAGATAGAGGAATCCATAGAGATGAAACAGCAGAAATCCAGCAAGTATGCATCTACAGGTGCAAGCTTTCCCATAAAATCCGAAGCCATACAAAAGATAAACCACAATCCTGGTTAGGAAACCACCAGGGCCTCAAGAAGTGTCTGAATCAGAACAGTCATAATAATCTGGCAGGGGATCAAGAGGGACTGGTTGTGGAGGCACCTCAAGGCTAGGACTTCTGGCCGCAAAAGATCTTGTGATGATAGTTCTTTCATAATTGACGCTGCCTCTATGTTTTCTTGTTTTCTTGGGGATTGGAGTGATGAAACCATCCGAGTCCACGATGAATTTTTTACCTTTTAGATCATTTAGATGAAAAGCCTCCCCCACCTTGGGCTGGAGAGACTCATTTGTATGCCCAACTTTGTTAATCACATGACCCTCAGATATTGAGACTTGCTTCATGTTAGGGTGTGTGAGATCATTATTTTCAGCTTCAAGATTTTCTTGCTGCTTGGTGATAAGCAAGAACTTCATTAACAAAATCTGAAAGTTGATAGCTAGTTGCTTGAGAATTCAAACCTCCCTTTTCCCCTTCATCACTTTCCTTGATAACACAATCAGAGGTTTTTTCTATATCCTTAACCACATGATTAGCTTCTTTGCTAACTAAATTAGAAGGTCCAACAAGGCTTTCTTGATTATATTTACACTTTTCTATCCAAAAAGGTTTAAATCTTTTAGGATGGTCATTTTATTTGCCACAATTGCTTGAAGGGTTCCCCAATCTGAAGCACTTAGAGCAGTAGTCCGGAAATCTTTTATAGATAATATCTTTAGAAAACCCAAAATTTCCAGATTGAATCCAAATGCTGGATGGAAAATGTTGAGAAACATCTAACTCAATACAAATCCTAGTAACTGAAGGTCTTGTAAGCATTTTTTTTCCACATCCAATTTCAGTGGAGTTCCAATAAGATTAGCAATGTGGAACAGGGAGGCCTGCTTAAACAGGTGAAGGGGTAACTCTGGGAAGCTCACCCAGATTTGAATAATGGGGGATTCAGTACATGCATCAAAATCTGGAGTCCACTTGAGAATTTTCAAAGAACAACCTCTATATTCTATAGGAAATGGTCCACACACATCAGTGTGTACCAATTCTAGAATCTCTATATCCCTTTAACCATATCCATTGAATAATGGTTTGGTCATTTTCCCTTGTAAACAAAAATGACATCTTTCAAGTGGTTTTATCTTATAAGAGTCTAAATAACTATCGTGAAAAAGCTTTTTCAAACACTTCCAGTTTATATAAACAAGATGGTGATGTCATAACTGGGTGTTATACGAGTCATGTGAACATGATTCATTATCAATTTCAAATACTTGGTTTTTCATAATTTAATACATAAATACTGTTATTAAAATTTTTCATACCATAACATATGTTTTATTTATAAAAGAAACAAATTTTATTTCCAAAATTAAAAATAAACCCATATACATCTAGTCATGATAAAAAAATTATGTTATTGGTAATAGTTGGTACATAATAACAATATTTTAAAACCAAAACCATTCTCTTTGTAAATTAAATGTGGTAGTCACCAATGGCTAAAGCATCTAGCTCCACACCATTGGTAGCTCTCAAATCCACCTCTCCTTTAGCAATATTTTGAAATCTAATTGGTTCCTGCATTTGGATATAGATGTGAGCACCACAAGATGTATCTAATACCCAATGTGTAGATATTGAAAGATTACATTTGATAACAAACACACCTTTAACTTATTATTTATTTTGGGTGAAGTTCTTATTCCAGTGGCCTTGCTTGCCACATTAAAAACAAACTACCTCCTTTTCCTTGCCCTACCTCTGGATCTTCTTCTTCTTGGAAGGAAGAATTTAGACTTGTTGTGAGTCTTGTAACCCTTCGCCTTATTCTTTCCTTTATTATTCACCATAAGGACCGTGGGTTTATCATACCCCATGTCTTTATCCACTTGGTGAATCAAAGTAATAAAATCTAAAAGACTCTTCTAATTATTACTCATATTGTAATTAACAATAAAACTGGAGAAGGTCTTGGGTAGTGAGAAAAGTATGATATTTGTACACAAATAATTTGGGAATTTAATACCTAAGATGTATAAGTGTTCAATGTAGCCAATAGGCTTGACTACATGAGGCCCAGCTGGCGCAGACTCTCCGAGCTTAGTTATAAACAAAGCATTAGAGATCTCGTATCTCTCTTATCTCACCTTATCTTGATAGAGATCCCAAAGGTGAGACATCATGTTATATGCATCAATGTACTCATATTGATTCAAAAGATCATTAGTCATGGATGATAGCATGAAACATTAAACATCTTTAGAATCATTGAAATGTTTCTCATTGAGAGACAACTCTTCATTACTAGCCTCATTTCCAGGTGTTTTAGGAACCAGTTCTTCCATCACATAGCCCTCACCATTGGCTTCAAAATATCCTATTTCTTGGAAATTATATTGGAAGAGATCCATATTCCCCTTCTCATTATCCCAACTTTGGTTGGTCAAGAAACCTTAATGGTTTTAGGTAGGCATTCCAAATGATAACTGCATTAACTCATAGTTCCTTGATCTGTTGAGTGGACTCTCCAATCCTTAAATCCTTAAATTGGATTTCCTCAACACTTTTCCTCTTAGTTACACCAAGTCCTGCTTTTACAGTCAACCCTTGATGTGAAATAAGCTAAATCAACCCAAAAATTCATGTTATAATTTCCTAATAATTAAAATCACCCCAGCTTTGGATGATCAAAAACTTTGAAATATTGTTCGATTTTAACTGAAGTAGTGGAAGACTATACTAACTTAATATATATTATTGAGGTATTTTCTATTTTATGAATAAATTTAATATTATTATCTTTATCACATGCTTGTTAATATTAAGTGGATTTACTTAAGTGATTAACTATTTCTTAGATAATATTTACGCACAATCCAATTTATTTTAGTTTTATCTTGCATGATTGTTAATCAATTAATTCATGTGATCACGAAAAAACATCCATAATGAAATAACCATGAAAATTGAAAAAAAATAAAATAATAAAAAGGTATGATCCTAATATATTACTAATGGTTAGTTTATATAGTAGTTGATAAAATAACCATTGATCTATGGGAAAAAACACCTTTAACCAATTAAGGTTTGTGCTACAACTTTTCACCTATCCACCTATGTATCTCTCTTGGATTGGTTTCTCCTCAGCTCCAAACTTGTACCACCTCCATCCATTACATATGATTTTACTCACACACATATGAGGGGCAAAGGGTTTACATAAAAAAACCATGGGCACATAGGCCCTTACCTAATGAGATGATAGAAGGTACATAGACCAATAATTTAATTTAATAATAAATTAAATGAAACCAATCACATACAAAGGTCTGGTCTATTCTCATGATCATACTCATGCAACAAATTACACATTTATTAAAATTAGCATTCAATTATTAATCATTCTTATTTAAGATAAATCTCGCTCAAATCAATTAATTATCATATTTAATTAATCAATTATTTTATCTTAATTCTCATCCGAATTTCCTTGAGATTTTCATCCATAATAATTTTAAACAAATTAAATAAATTTATTTAAAATTAATTGTATACATAAATGTACCTTGGAGGAAACATAGTGAATACCCATCTGAATATACCCAACATGTATTATACTCAAATACTATTTACTCTTGTGACATATGACATACATGACTTATCACGTACTTTCACGATGTGTACTATCAATTTAATGATTACATGAATTACATGATTTTCCTGTAACGTGTTATGTTTTAATGCACATAGAGTAATATCTATCATATGACTCACACATGATATGTAGATTTGAACATTACACAGAAGTTAATTAAACACACACACACACACACATATTAATTCCATCACATGGTGTGTCCTATCAGCTTAATGAACACACACAAGAAAATGTCAATAAAGTTTACACTGTATAATAAATTCATTTCCATTTTTCATAATTTGGTATAAGTACATGGTGTGTACAAGAGAACTACATGACATGTATGTCTCTCACTGTCTATCCAAGGCATGCGCTTGTGGACTCAGTGTGTAAACCATCACTCAGAAAAATTGGAGTACATGACATGTATAAGGGATACACAGTGTGTGGTCTCTAAGTTACACAGTCACCAATTAGGTAGGTTGTTTATGAAAATACATGGCCCATATATGACTTAAAGGACTACATACCATGTACATGGGCTACACGACGTGTATTCTGGCTGACCATGCACCAGACTGTCCTGGTCAACACACGGTGTATATTTAAATACACTACATGTAATAAATTCACATGCCTTGAATTAATTCCGAATTAATTCTTGGAGTATTAAATACTAGTACACATCATGTACCACTAGGTTACACGATTTGTACTCTTATGTTATCTAGATAGATTCCCCATCACCTTCAGATGAGATCTTCGATTTTATTTCGTTCATAAAATTAATTGATTTGATTGTATTTATGAAAAATGAAAGAGAAAGAATCAAATATCATAATTCAAATTAAAGAATGATTAAACTTTAATTGAAAATTAAATGAAAAATGAATAAATAAATCAAAATTCTTTAAATAATTATAAATAGTTATGTGACCCCTTTGATACCACTTGAAGGTTCTGGTCATAACTAAAGCATGCGATTGGTCGTGACCAACTTTGATTTTTGTCATGATCGATGATCAATATGAGATTTATATGATGATGAACGTCATGATCAACAAAATTTAATCAAAGAAAACACATAAGGGATAGAATTCCACAACCAAGCACAAGATCATCACATATTATTTAAAATTAATTCAATCAATTAAAGAATTACCTTGCATGAAATTATTTCTTTGTTGATGGATCTGACAACATATCTATATTGTATCATCATTTCATTGTAGAAATTAAGGGTAGATTCCCTCTAATGGTGATCCCCACAAGTTACAAAAATCTCTAAATGTTACCGTAGAAATCTCCGGGTGCTAGCATGGCAGATCCCATCACCCGTGTCGTTCACTTTTGATTTCCATGAGAATTAGTTCCAAAGGATTCTATTTGATCTCTCTTGACTTGAGAGCGAGAGGTGGAGGAAGATAAATATACATTCTTGGGAGTGTTCTTGAATAAGGGATCTCTCTAGGGCTTCAAGAGGATTCTCTATATTCATTATGCACAACAAAACAAATGAATTGGTTATCTTGAAAAATAATATAATTGGGTTTATATACCATTAGGGTTAGATTTAAATAATTTCACAAATTCCATTTATTATTTATTTAATTCATTGTGGATCCCCATGTCTAAAATAATAATAATATTATTATTTTCTTGACATGCGTTTAACTTTATAATTAAATTAAATATTATTTAATAAAATAATATTCAATATATTTTATTTGTCACATGACCTGAAAACTCAGCCCGTCATTCCTCCACAGTATTTATCAGGCCTTGAATAATGACTATTTATTTAATAAATAAATATTATCACATTATTTTCCAATAAATAAATAAATGTTATATTCTCTAAATAATAAATAAATATTTATTAAACATTCTGCTCACATAATATTTTCTCGAATAACTGGTGACATAATATTTGTGATCATGAAAAGATGAATAATTATTAATCCATATGGAGTAATAATATTTATTAAACTTGTTAAATAATAAATAACAATATATTATTTAACTAAGATTTTAGATATACTTAGTGTGTACCCTATAGGACTCTTTCTTAGTGGTATTATGCGAAACAACCTAAAGTCCAAGACTAGTGTCTAGAAACATGCCAAGACACCCATAAAGAAAGAATTTAATGACACAATGACATAATACATCATACAAACACTTATTGTGTAATGTAATCCCTTTATCACAATATCTCTAATCAAGTAGGTTGCACACTTGTGCCATCAACCTATGTACTCGATGACTCTTTCTTTGACTTTTCATAAATTGAACTTGCCTATAGAACACCATGACCATGGATTTATTTAGGCTATATCATTTCTATCAAAGGGTATGATATATCAACTTTCTTCAAAAAATAGAAGGGTAAAAACTATTTCTTACATTATTCATTAATGCAATATTACTCGTGACACACTCAACATATCCTACCTCACTGTGAACATATATCATCATAGTTTTCATCAATACATCAAACCACATGAATCATAATACCCATTAATAATAATCTTAAAGTCTAATGATCAATGCACACATCCATAGATAGGAACATATAATGACACACATAAATGTATATTTCCTACTGGCGGGTCTTGTTCTCATAATATCCAACACTGGATATTAACAAAGGCGTACACCCTGGGAAGGTGACTCAAAGCCCTACGATTATCCACCCCTAATAGAATGTATCATTTGTTCCCCTCAAATGATATGATCCAGATATAAAACATATATTTAAGAATAGTGTTGTAGCACTTCTAGGTTTTCATCATAGCGGGGAAATGCTATAAACTTTTAGTGTGACAACTACTCTTAGGACATTATCATATAATATGTCACATAGAAGAACAATCATGATGTCATAATAAATTTATTAATATTCAAAACTATGAATACAAGTTATCATAAAGTACACACAAGTTAGTTATAGGGCACCAACTCCAACAAAGGGGTCTACAATCTTGATATAGGAATTTAGCATAGTTGGCACACAATTTACAAACTATGCAGGCAAAATGTGTAAGGATCTCCTATATTTCTAATAGGATTCACATGGTTGGTGCATAGTTTGGTAAACCGTGCAGCCCAACCAAGGCAGCTTGCCTAGAATCCCTAAAAGTTGAAATTCAAAGTTTTCCCATCTTATATTTTAACCCGATTTGACCCCTCTTACTCTATATTTAGCTATGAAGAATGAATAGGATCCCAAACTCCTATTACTTAGCTCCACTTCTTAGGTTGATGTTCCTCCTTTGATCCATGGAAAGTCTTTGGTTTTTAGCTTGATTTCTTATTCTTCTCTTCTTCCCCTCTTAGTTCCTTGTTCTTCTTAGATTGAGATCTCTTTTAGACAAACCCTAGAGGAGGGGAAAAATATCGTATTGTGTATTATTTTGATATAGGGTGTGTGATGAAGCATTATCATGTGTACTCTCAAAAATATTTATAACTAAATACAACAAATGGTCTGACCTAGGTCGTCCTCTTGAGTAGCTTTTACGGTCAATCAATCAATACTTATAATTAAATTTTTTATGAATTTCTCATTTATGAAATAAAACTAAAATAAATTTATGTTTGAGAAATTAGGATTAAATATAATTAAAAGTAAATATGCAATGCATAATGCATACATAATGAATGCAGACAAAATGATACTAGACATAAAGGAGATCCTCCTAGGAGATTGTCTAGAACGAACCTTCATCGCCTCTTTGTTACCTTAAAATATACTTAATGATAATGCTACATAGTATGCATAAACATACTCTTATACCTATGGTTTTGGATATACGATTCACTCAAAGATCGTTGAGATACCGCACATCCACCTCCTCGATTGAGCGAGAATATTGTAGAAGAGAAATCTAAGGCTTAGGTGGAAAGTGGAGACACAAAGACACATTAACCACTAAGATCCACATAATAATAACTATAATTAAATAAGAAACATAAAACATGAATGTATAATGACTTGGGTTAAACACAATATTGATCCCCCAAGAACTTCCTCGGGTTAGTTACTCATGATCACGAGTACAAGAGATCACAATGGAGAAGAATGAGGTGAAAAAAAGATAAAAAAATGATAATGAGATTAAGAAGAAGAGAAAAATATAATAAAAATGAATAATAATATTAAAATGGAAATAAACTACAAAAAAATAGAAAATGGCCACATATAAGTTCTGATATTTTGATAAGGGGCGTGGATACATATTTATAGAGAGAGGAGGTGAAAGAATTCGCCCAAAAAGTATCCTCCAAACGTTTTTGCATGAATTTACCATTAAATTTCTGAATTATTAATAGTTTTATTAACAAAAGTTGTTTCATAATACCTTATTAATTCACCCTAAAAATTTCACCATCATTGAGCACATTATGTAGGAGTTATGGCCGTTTTACTCCAAGATATTAAATTTTATTCATGTGCCACGTCAGATTCCACATCTTCACATTTCCACTACATTACGATCCTCCAAAAAAGTCAATTCATGCATTTTACCCTTAATTAAAGTTATTAACCACTTAATTTATCATCCTACCAAAAATATGATACATTTTGGATATTTTTTTTCATATTTTATGAATTAATTATTGAATGGAATCGTTTCTTCCTGGTGAGACATTTCATCTTCTACATCTTTCAACCATTCAAAGAATGCCTTAATGAGATTATTTTGACTTGAAACTCATCAAGGAAGAAAATAATTTAATCCTATGTCATCTCGATCTTTAATAAACTCAATTTTATGTGTTTATATTGATTTATGGTTCCATTACATAGGTGGGGTCTATACTATCCTCTTGGAAAATTTCCCAATTTAAATGATTTTTTAGGCCTCTAGATGATCTAATCAACCCTTGATCCATAATAAAAAGTAGTAGGAAATAAATCAAGAATTAAAAAAAAATAAAAAATTTTATATAATAATTTAAATTTTATTCCCAAAATACCACTGTGATAAAAATCTATCAAAATTCCAGAATTAACCATTTTTTGAATTTGAGCTCAAAATACCACTAAAAACTAAAAACGTTACAATTACCCATAAAATAAAAATATGGTGGGATTATAAAAATTTAATTATAGAATAAAATATATGAAAATGTGAGCTTCATCACTCCCCCACACTTAACCATTGCACTCCTAGGCAATCATCTTACATCCAAATCAATATCCTCACAACAATCAAAAATGGGAAAATATCAATGATCTTATCCAAAATAGAGTTTTATCATGTATGTTCTATGAAAAAAAATATTCTATAATTTTAATTCCACACATTTAAATTTTTTCAACCTCATAATTCCATCCATGACCCAATCACAACCTACCTCACATTGAAGTTTATGTCACTATTCAATTAAGAGAAATTAAATCTAGAGTTATGCTAATACTTTGAAATTGCATGTATCGCCACAGGATTGTGACAATTATAATTTATCCATAGAGTGAAACATGAAAATTAATTCAATCATGATGGATTTAATTAAGGGTTCAAATGATTCTATGGCTTAGGGTTTGTGGGAAAATGATTAAAAAAGTTTCAATCCAGAAAGAGGAGGCTAGACTCTTAAGTAAAATGAATGATTAATTCAAGTGAAAACATACGAAATTACACTCTCAATCCCCCTGAAAAATGTGAAGAAAACACCACCCCATTTTATGACATGGTACATGATCAAAATAATGATTAAAATGAATAATATCATTCATGTTCTCCCTTTTTTTGCAAAGATCCAGAAAGGCACAACTTTATTTTCATTTTTTATTTTTTTTTCATTGAGGATGAGATAAATATTGAATACAATGAATAAATGAAAATCCACACCCTTGATTTTTGATAGGTACACGAGTCATCAAAGGGTGTACAATGAGGAATTCAAGCTCATCTCTATTTTGTTTTGAAGGAGAAATGGATGAAACAAATAAAGCACAATGAAATGATGACACATACCCAATTATCTTATTATCCACTACCCAAAATATTTAAACACACCTTGCACCACCCATAAATGATACACATCCCAGTGAATGCACATGAAAGGCTCTTTCTCCACACACAAACTTGAAATATCCATGAAAAATACTAAAAGTGCGGGTATGTAAGGGAAAATCATCTTGTAATGTGGCTTAAACCTATAAGAAAATTCATGTAATATAAGGGATTGCGAAGTATAAATGTAATGGTAGGTCTCGGGTAAATATGTGGATATCTAAATTAGTGCCTCAATCATATTAAAAACATTTCATGAAATCTAAATCTTCAAAAGAGAAAAATCACAAATTTTGGATCTCACACAAAATTCCAGTTTCCCTCAAGAAAGTGTGGGTATTAGGAAGAATATGTCAAAGTGGTTTAGAATACCTCACAGGACTAGAAAAATATTTTGAATCAGTGTTTCATGGGAATGGATTTCAAAAATCAGTCAAACTCATAAAAAAGCATGACAATCTAATTCAAGGAAAAATTTTCACATCAAAAATAATTTAAAATCCATTAGTTCAAAAATCATTTCAATTCTTTCAAAATCAATTGATATGTGAAAAGTGATAATAATATTCATTAAATCTCAAAAATCCTAAAAATATGAAAAAATGAAAAGAACACAAGAATAACTAAGCAGGTTGACACCCCCACATAAATTTTACTACCCCTCGTTTCATCTTAACAAAAAATAAATATAAGGGTAGAAAATCAATGGGAAGGAAGGACACAACCTGACGTTATTTTTTAAGTGGACTCCTTGAGTTAATCTCTTATCTACATCTAATAGATCTAATAATCATGAAATAAAAAAATGTATAAGAAAAATAAATAAAAAAAAGAGAAAGGGAAAAGAGGACAGAACATGGTTTATACCTCCATGTGGGTGCTAGGATTTCAATACCTTTAGTTAGGCAGTTGTAGTGGATTATCCAAAATCATATGGTGGGTGTAGTTTCTTTGAGATGAACCACCACATGTGAATTTTCCTGATGTCCATGAGTAGCCACTAAAAGTAGATAACCCCAAAGAAGATAAGAAACTTCCCAACCCTCAAGAAAGAAGAAAGATGTAATTTGAGTTCAAGAGTGGGAGGGAATAGAAGATATGGGTACTCCCTATGAACTTCCATGGTGTCCTCCCCCATATGGTATGAAAATTGTTGTTGAGAAAGTATTCGCACAACCACATGTCTGTCCAACTATTATTCTTCAATCATCACTACTTGGGTAGTCTCTTTTTTAACATCTACAGTCTGCTCCATTTGCGCTATATCATAAATTTTAAAGAAATAAAAGTCAGAAAACAATATATCTTGAATAAGATTAAAACATGAAGAATTAATAAATAAATCTTCCCTTTCAAATAATTCATCTTGGTAATTGATCACTTTAGGCATGACCATTGGAAACTCAATCTTAGTAGGTGCATATTCTTTATTATCTTCTAAATAAAGAGAGAGGTAGAAAGTTTCTAATGTTTCATTATCAAGGATGGGAAGATCATGTTTCAAGTTATCTTCAACAAAGCTATTTCAGGATTCTTCTAAAAAATGTTGATCTCCCATCAGTGCATTAGTAGGAATGTGTACTTCTGGGACCTCCTTGAGCAATGGTTGAGTGTGAGATAATGTGATTAGTTTCTTTAGAAGTTCTTTCTCACCCACCTCATAATGATTGGTTAAATCTCTTCCACCACTCTTTCTGGTTTAGGTTTCAACTTAGGTTCGGGCTGATCTTGGGATGTGCATACATATTCAACAATCAATTCTATTTGGATCTCCAGATTTTCCACTTTATTACTAATCCTTTGAAACTGAGCATGAAGATCATTACAAACATTTTTTTTCACCTAAGATTGTTCAGTCCATGAATAATAATTTAATTAAAAGACATCATGAACAAAGATATTTTTTAAGTTTTTTTTAAAATTTATTATTTTTTTAAATAAAAGAAAAATTATTTACAAAATATGAATAAAATAGCAAGTGAATACCACTTAGCTCCCCGACAACGATGCTAATTTTATGAAGCATTATTGTGTGCACTCTCAAAAATATTTATAACTAAATGCAGCATATGGGATAACCTAGGTCATTCACTTGAGCAGCTTTTGCGGTCAATCAACCACTAATTATAATTCACTTTTTTATGTATTCTTAATTTATGAAATAAAACTAAAAGAAATTGATGTTTGATAAATGATGATGCAAGATAGTTAAAAGTAATTATGTAATGCATAATTCATATAGAATTAATGTAGATAAAATGATGCTAGAAAGAAAGGAGATCCTCCCAGGAGATTATCCAGAATAAACCTTCGTCGACTCTTTGTTAGATTCAAATATACTTAATGAGAATGCTCCATAATATGCATAAAAATCCTATTCTACCTATCGTTGTGTATATATGATGCACTCAATGACCGCCAAGAGACCACACATCCACCTCCTCAATCGAGGGAGAGTATTGTAGAAGAGAAAACTAAGTCTCGGGTGGAAAATGGAGACACAAAGGCACATTTCACACTAATATCCTCCTAGGACTAACTCTAAGTAAATTATAAACATAAAACATGAATGTATAATGACCTGGTTTAAATAGTGGATTGATCCTCTGGGAACTTCCTCGGTTTAGTTACTCATGATCACAAGTACAAGAGATCACAGTGGGGAAGAATGGGGTGGAAAACAAAATATAAAAAAATGACAATGAGATTAATAAGAAGAGAAAAATATATTAAAAATGAATCATAATATTAAAATGTAAATAAACTACAAAAAAATATAAAATTACCACATATAAGTTCCAATATTTTGATAAGGGATGTGGATACATATTTATAGGGAGAGGAGGTGAAAGAATTCACCCAAAAACTATCCTCCAAATGTTTTTGAGTGTATATACCAATAAATTTTTTAATTCGTAATAGTTTTAATCATGAAAGTTTTTCCATAATACCTCCTCTATTAACCCTCAAAATTCCATCATCATTTATCACATTATGTATGAGTTATGGCCATTTTACTCTGAGACATTTAATTTTGTCCATGTGTCACGTCAGATTCCACATCTTCACATTCTTATACCATCATGATCCTCCAAAAAAGTAAATTAACACATTTGATAATTAAGTAAAGTTTTTAAACAATTCATTTATCTCCCCCACAAAATATGACACATTTTTGACATGCATTTAATATTTTATGAATTAATTATTGAATGGAACCATTCTGCCTGGTGAGACATTTCATCTTCCACATATTTAAACCATTCAAAGAATACCATAATGAGATTATTTTGACTTGAAACACATCAAGGATGTTCATAATTTAATCCTATACCATATAAATCTTGAATAAACTCAATTTTAGGTGTTTATATCTATTTATGGTACCATTATGAAGGTGGGGTCCACGTTGTTCGCTCGGAAAATTTCCCAATTCAAATGATTTTTAAGGCCTCTAGATACTTGAATCAGCCCCTGATTTAGAAGAAAAAGTTTTATGAAATAAATAAATAATTTCAAAAAAAAAAATAATCACACAATTTGAATAAATAATTTAAATTTTATATCCAAAATATCTCTGTAATAAAAAACTGTCAAAATTCTAAAACTAACCATTTTTTGCATTTGAGAACAAAATACCACTAAAACCTAAAAACATTACAATTACCCATAAAATAAAAATATGATGGTATTATAAATATTTAATTATATAATAAAATATATGAAAATGTGAGCTTCATCACTCTGCCACACTTAACCATTACACTCCCAGGAAATCATCTTACATCCAAATCAAAATCCTCACAATAATAAAAAATGAGAACATATCAATGATCTTATCCACAATAGAATTTGATCATGTCTATTATATGAAAAAAATTCTATCATTTACATTCCCCACATTTAAATTTTTTCAACCTCATAAATCCATCCATGACCCAATCACAACCTACCTCACATTTAAATTTATGTCATTCTTCACTCAAGTGAAATTAAATCTGGAGTTATGCTCATACTTGGAAATTGCATGTATCACCTTAGGGTTTTGACAATTATACTTTCTACATATAGTGAAACATGAAAATGAATTAAATCATGAGGGATTTAATTATGGTTTCAAATGATTTTGTTTCTTAGGGTTGGTGGGAAAATGATTGAAAATGTTTCCGGCCATAAAGAGGAGGTTGGACTCTTAAGTACAATGTATGATTAATTCAAGTGAAAACACAGAAAATTCCTCTCTCAATCCCACTTTAAAATATGAAAAACAACACCAATCACTTTTATGACATTGTACATGGGCCAAATAATGATTATAATGAATTATATCATCCATGTTCTCCTTTTTTTTACAAATCTCCATAAAGGCACAACTTTATTTTCATTTTTTTAATTTTTTTTCAATAATGTACAATGAGGAATTCAAGATCATCTCTATATTTTTTATTTTTTGAAGGATAAATGAATGAAACAAATAAAGCACAATGAAATGATGATACATGCACAATTCTATTATTATCCACTACCCAAAATATTAATACACACCTCACACCACCCATAAATGATACAAATCCCAATGAAAGAACATGAAAGTCCCTTCCCCCACACTCAAACTTGAAATATCAATGAAAAAATACTAAAAGTGTGGGTAGGTAAGGAAAAATAGGTTTGTAATGTGGCTTAAACCTATAAGTAAATTCATAGCATCTAAGGGATTATGAAGGATAAATGTAACGGTAGGTCTTAGGTAAGTATGTGGCTATTCTAAGTAATGACTCAATAATATTAAAAACATTTCATGATATCCAAATCTTAGAAATAGAAAAATCACAAATTCTGGTTCTCACAAAAAATTCAAGTTTCTCTCAAGAAAGTATGGACATTAGGAAGAATATGTCAAAGTGGTTTAGAATACCTCACAGGAATAGAAAAATATCTTGACTTAGTGTTTCATGGGAATGGATTTCAAAAATAAATCAAACTCATAAAAATGCATGACAATCCAATACAATGAAAAAAATTTCACATCAATAATCATTTAAAATCCATTATTTCAAAAATCATTTCAACTCTTTCAAAATAAATTAATGTATGAAAAGTGTTAAGAATATTATTTAAAGATCAAAAATCCAAAAAATATGAAAAAAATGAAAAGCACACAAGAATAACTAAGCATTTTTACACCCCCACACATAAATTTTACTACCCCTCATTTCAGCTTAACAAAAAATAAATATAAGGGTAAAAAATAAATAGGAAATAATGATACAACCTGACATTATTTTTTTAAGTGTATTCCTTGAGTTAAGATCTTATCTGCTTCCAATATACATAATAATCATGAAATAAAACAATGCATAAGAAAAATAAATAAATAAAAGAGAAAGGAAAAATATGATAGAACATGGTTTAGAACGCCATGTAGGTGCTAGGATTTTACTTCCCCTAGTCAGGTAGTTGTATTGGATTATCCATAATCATATGATGGGTGTGGTTTCTTTGAGATGAACCACCACATGTGAATTTTCCTGATTTCCATGAGTAAACACTGAAAGTAGATAACCACAAAGAAGATAAGAAACTTCCCAACCCTCAATAAAGAAGAAAGATAGAATTTGAGTTCAAGAGTGGGAGGGAATAGAAGATACAGGTTCTCCTTGTGAACTTCCATGGTGTCCTCCTCCATATGGTATGAAATTTTTTGTTGATGAAGTAGTCGCACCACCACATGTTTGTCCAACTCTTATTATTCAATCTTCGCTACTTGGGTAGTCTCTTTTTTAACATCCATAGTCTGCTCCCTTTGTACTATATCAGAAATTTCAAAGAAAGAGAATTCAGAAAACAATTTATCTTGAATATGATTAAAACATTAAGAATTAATAAATAAATATTCCCTTTCAAGCAATTAAACTTGGTAATTTATCTCTTCAGGCATGACAATTGTAAACTCAATCTCAACAGGTGCATCTTCTTCATTATCTTCCAAAGCAAGAGAGAGGTATAAAGTTTATGATGTTTCATTATCAAGGATGGGAAGATCATGTTTCAAGTTATCTTCAATAAAGATATTCCAGGATTCTTCCAAAATTTTTTGATCTCCCATTAGTGCATCAGCTGTAATGTGTACTTCTGGGGCCTCCTTGATCAATGGTTGAGTGTGAGATAATGTGATTAGTTCCTTTAGAAGTTTCTTCTCACCTTCCTCAGGTTCTTTAACAAAAAAATTGATTGGTGAAATCTCTTCCACCACTTGTTCTGGTTCAGGTTCCGGATCAGGTTCGAGTTGCTCTTGGGATGTGCGCACATATTCATCAATCAATTCTATTTGGATCTCTAGGTTTTTCACTTTATCACTAATCCTTTGAAAATGAGCATCAAGATCATTACAAACATTTTCTAGCACATGAGATTGTTTAGTCCATGAATAATAATTTGAATTAAAAGACATCATGAACAAAGATATTTTTTGTAATTTATGATTTTTTTGATTTTTTTAAATAAAAGAAAAATTATTTACAAAATATGAATAAAAATAGTGAGTGAAGAACACTCGTCTCCCCGAAAGTGAAACCAAATTGATGAAGCATTATAGTGTGCACTCTCAAAAATATTAATAACTAAATGCATCATATGGGCTGACCTAGGTCGTTGTCTTGAGGAAATTTTGCGGTCAATCAATCACTACTTATAATTCACTTTTTTTAATGTATTTATCATTTATGAAATAGAAATAAAATAAATTTATGTTTGAGAAATTAGGATTCAATATAATGAAAAGTAAATATGCAATGCATAATGTAGAGAGAATGAATACAAACAAAATGATGCTATACAAAAAGGATATCCTCCGAGGAGATTATCTAGAATGAACCTTCATCACCTCTTTGTTAGATTAAAATCTACTTAATGAGAATGATCCATCATATGAATAAAAATCCTCTTCTACCTATGGTTGTGGATATACTATTCACTCAATGATCTCTAAGAGACCGCACATCCACCTCCTTGATCGAGGGAGAATATTATAGAAGAGAATGCTAAGCCTCAGGTGGAAAGTGGAGACACAAATACACATTGACCACTAAGATACCCCTAATAATAACTCTAAGTAAATAAGAAACATAAAACATGAATTTATAATTACTTGGGTTCAGCACCGAATTGATCCCCTGAGAAATTCCTTGGTTTAGTTACTCATGAGAAGGAGTACAAGAGATCGCAGTGGAGAAGAATGTGGGAGAAAACAAAAGATAAAAAAATGAGAATGAGATTAAGAAGAAGAGAGAAATATATTAAAAATGAATAATACTATTAAAATATAAATAAACTACAAAACAATATAAAATGGGCACATATAAGTGCTAATATTTTGAGAAGGGGTGTGGATACATATTTATAGGGAGAGGAGGTGAAAGAATTCTCCCAAAAGGTATACTCTAAATGTTTTGCGCATGGATGTACCATTAAATTACTTAATTTGTAATAGTTTTATTCATTAAAGTTGTTCCATAATAAATCCTCCATTCACCATCAAAATTTCATCATCATTGAACACAAGATGTAAGAGTTATAACCATTTTACTCTGAGACATTTAATTCTGCCCATGTGCCATGTCAGATTCCACATCTTTACACAAAAAGTAGATTCACGTGTTTGATCCTTAAAGAAAGTTTTTACCCACTTAATTTACTGTCTCCACAAAAAATATGATACATTTTGGACATGTTTTTCATATTTTATTAATTAGTTATTGAATTGGACCGTTTCTGTATAGTGAGATGTTTCATCTTCCACATCTTTCAACTGTTCAAATAATGCCTTAATGAGATTATTTTGACTTGAAACTCATAAAGGAAGTGAATAATTGAATCATATGTCATATAAAGTTTGAATAAACTAAATTTTATATATTTAGATTTATTTATGGTTCCATTACGGAGGTGGGGTCCATGCTGTCCACCCTGAAAAATTTCCCAATTTAAATGATTTTTTCGGGCCTCTAGATGCTCGAATCAGCCCCTAACCCATAAGAAAAAGTTGAAAGAAATAAATAAAGAATTTCAAAAAAAAAATCACACAATTTGGAATAATAATTTAAATTTTATGCCCAAAATACCTCTGTGATAAAAATCAGTCAAAATTCCATAATTAACCATTTTTAGCATTTGAGCTAAAAATACAACTAAAACCTCAAAAAAGTTATAATTACCCATAAAATAATAATATGATGGGATTATAAACATTTAATTACAGAATAAAATATATGAAAATGTGAGTTTCATCACTCCACCATACTTAACCATTACACTCCCGAGCAATCATCTTACATCCAAATCAAAATACTCACAACAATCAAAGATGAGAAAATATCAATGATCTTATCAAAAATATAATTTCATCATGTATTTTCTATGAAAAAAAATTTTCTATCATTTTCATTCCCCACATTTAAATTTTTTCAACCACATAAATCCATTGATAACCCAATCGAAACCTACCTCACATTGAAATTTATGTCACTTTTCACTCAAGAGAAATTAAATCTAGAGTTATGATCATACTTGGAAATTGCATATATCACCATAGTCTTGTGACAATTCTACTTTCTCCATAGAGTGAAAAAAGAACATTAATTCAATCATGAGGTATTTAATTAAGGGTTCAAATGATTCTGTGGCTTAGGTTTGGTGGGAAAATGATTGAAAAAGTTTCAATCCAGAATGAGGAGCCTGGACTCTTAAGTACAATGCATGATTAATTCAAGCAAAAACACAAGAAATTCCTCTCTCACCCCCCCTTTAAAATGTGAAAAACAACACCACCCCCTTTTTTGACATGGTACATTATCCAAATAATGATTACAATGAATGATATCACCCATGTTCTCAATTTTTTTTCAAAGCTCAAAAAAGGCACAACTTTATTTTCATTTTTTTAATTTTTTTCATTGAGGATTAGGTGAAAGTTGAATACAGTGAATAAATTAAAATTCAAGAACTTGATTTTTGATAGGTAAATGAGTCATTAAATAATTTATAATGGGGAATTAAAGCTCATCTCAATTTTTTTTTATTTTTTTGAAGGATAAATAGATGAAACAAATAAAGCACAATGAAATGATGACACATTACCAATTATCTTATTATCCACTGCCCAAAATATTTATACACACCTAAAACCACCCATAAATGATACAAATACAAATTAATGCACACTAAAGGCCCTTACCCCACACTCAAACTTGAAATATCCATGAAAAAAAACTAAAAGTGTAGGTAGGTAAGGAAAAATCAGCTTGTAATATGGCTTAAACCTATAAGGAAATTCCTAGAATCTAATGGATTATGAAGGATAAATGTAATGGTAGGTATCAGGTAAATATGTGGCTATCCAAATTAGTGCCTCAATAATATTAAAAACATTTCATGAAATCCAAATCTTCGAAAGATAAAAATAAAAAATTATGGTTATCAAACAAAAGTCAAGTTTCCCTCAATAAAGTGTGGGTATTAGGAAGAATATGTCAAAGTGGTTTGGAATAAATCAGAGGACTAGAAAAAAAATTTGAGTTAGTGTTTAATGGGAATGGATTTAAAAAATCAGTCAAACTCATAAAAATTCATGACAATCCAATTCAAAGAAAAATTTTTCACATTAACAATCATTTAAAATCAATTATTTCAAAAATCATTTCAACTCTTTCAAAATAAATTGATTTTTGAAAAGTGATAAAAATATTCCTTAAAGCTCAAAAATTATAAAAATATGAAAAAAATGAAAAGCACACAAGAAGAACTGAGCAGGTTGACACCCCCCACACATAAATTTTACTACCTCTTATTTCAACTTAAAAAATAAATAAATATAAGGGTAGAAAATCAATGGGAAGGAATAATACAACCTGGCATTATTTTTGGAGTGTATTCCTTGAGTTAAGATCTTAGATACTTCCAATAGACCTAGTAATCATGAAATAAACAATTCATAATGAAAATAAATTAAAAAAAGAGAAAGGGAAAAGTGGATAGAACATGGTTTAGACCCCCATGTGGGTGTTAGGATTTCACTGCCCCTAGTTAGGCAGTTATAGTGGATTATCCCCAATCAGATGGTGGGTGTGGTATATTTGATATGAAACACCACATGTGAATTTTCCTGATGTCCATGAGTAAACACTAAAGTAGATAACCCCAAAGAAGATAAGAAACTTCCCAACCCTCAACAAAGAAGATATATAGAATTTAAGTTCAAGAGTGGGAGGGAATAGAAGATATGGGTGCTCCCTATGAACTTCCATGGTGTCCTCCTCCATATGGTGCGATTTTTTTTGAAGAAGTAGTCGCACCACCACATGTTTGTACAACTCTTCTTCTTCAATCATTGCTACTTTGGTAGTCTCTTTTTTAACATCCATGGTCTTCTCCATTTATAATGTATCAGAAATTTCAATGAAAGAGAAGTCAGAAAAAATTTAGCTTGAATAAGATTAAAACATGAAGAATTAATAAATAAATCTTCCCTTTCAAGTAATTCATCTTGGTAATTGATCTCTTCAGGCGTGACCACTGTACACTCAATTTTAGAAGGTGCATCATCTTCATTATCTTCCAAATCAAGAGAGGGGTATAAATTTTATGATGTTTCATAATCAAGGATAGAAAGATCATGTTTCAAGTTATCTTCAACAAAGCTATTCCAGGATTCTTCCAAAAAATATTGATCTGCCATCAGTGCATCAGCTAGAATGTGTACTTTCAGGACTTCCTTGAGCAGTGGGTGAGTGTGGGATGATGTGATTAGTTACTTTAGAAGTTATTTCTCACCCACCTCAGGTTCTTTAACATAAAAAATTATTGGTGAAATCTCTTCCACTACTTGTTCTGGTTCAGGTTCTGGCTTAGGTTTAGGTTGCTCTTGGGATGTGCTTACATATTCAGCAATCTATTCTATTTGGCTTTCTAGGTTTTTCACTTTATCACTAATCCTTTGAAACTAAGCATCAATATCATTACAAACATTTTCTAGAACACGAGATTGTTCAGTCCATGAATAATAATTTGAATTAAAAGACATTATGAACAAAGATATTTTTTTTTGAAATTTTTTATTTTTTATTTTTTTAAATAAAAGAAAAATTATTTACAAAATTTGAATAAAAATAGTGAGTGAAGACTACTTTAATCCCCTGTAGTAGCTCCAATTTGATGAAGCATTATCGTGTGTGATCTCAAAAATATTTATAACTAAATGTAGTATATGAGCTAACCTAGGTCTTTCTCTTGAGGAGATTTTTAGGTCAATCAATCACTAATTATAATTAACTTTTTTTTATGTATTTATTATTTATGAAATAAAACCAAAATAAATTGATGTTTGAGAAATTAAGATGTATGATAATGAAAAGTAAATATGCAATTCATAATGTAGATAGAATGAATACAGGCAAAATGATTCTAGACAGAAAGGAGATCCTACCAAGAGATTATCCCGAATGAACCTTGATTGCCTCTTTATTAGCTTCAAATATAATTAATGATAATGCTTAATCATATTCATAAACATCCTATTCTATCTATGGTTGTGTATATACATTTCACTCAATGATTGTTGAGATACTGCACACCCCCCTCCTCGATCAAGGGAGAATATCGTAGAAGAGAATGCTCAGCCTCGGGTGGAAAGTGGAGGCACAAAGGTTCCTTGACCACTAAGATCCAACTTAGCCTAACTCTAAGTAAATAAGAAACATAAAACATGAATGTATAATGACTTGGGTTAAACACAAGATTGATACCTCAGGAACTTCCTCAGTTTAGTTACTCATGATCATGAGTACAAGAGATCGTAGTGGAGAAGAACGGGGTGGAAAACAAAAGATAAAAAATGAGAATGAGATTAAGAAGAAGATAAAAATATATTAAAAATGAATAATACCATTAAAATTTAAATAAACTACAAAACAATAGAAAATGTCCACATATAATTGCCAATATTTTGAGAAGGGTGTGGATACATATTTATAGGGAGAGGAGGTGAAAGAATTCACCCAAAAAGTATCCTCCAAATTTTCTGCCTGGATGTACCATTAAATTTATCATTTTTAATAGTTTTATTCATGAAAGTTGTTCCATAATACCTTCTGAATTCACCCTAAAAATTTCATCATCATTGAGCATAGTATGTAGTAGTTATGACCATTTTACTCTGAGACATTTAATTCTATCCATGTGCCACGTCAGATTCCACATATTCACATTCCCATACCATTATGATCCTCTAAAAGGTAAATTCATGAATTTTAGACTTAAGGATAGTAGTTTCCCACTTTATTTCACATCCCCACACAAAATTTTATACATTTTGGATATTTGTTTCATATTTTATTAATTAATTATTGAATGGAACCATTTCTACCTAGTGAGATGTTTCATCTTCCACATCTTTCAACTGTTCAAACAATGCCTTAATGAGATTATTTTTACTTGAAACTCATCAAGGACACACATAATTGAATCCTATATCATATCCATCTTTAATAAACTGAATTTTATGTGTTTAGATTGATTTATGGTTCCGTTACGAAGGTGGGTCCACACTGTCTGCCCAGAAAATTTCTTAATTTAAACGATTTTTAGGCCTCTAGATTCACGAATCAGCCCTTGATACAACAAACAAAGTTGTAGAAAATAAATCAAGAATTTCAAAAAAAAAATCACATAATTTGGAATAATAATTTAAATTTTATTACTGAAATACCTCTTTGATCAAAATATGTCAGAATTCCAGAATTTACCATTTTTTACATTTGAGCTCAAAATACCACTAAAACCTAAAAACATTATAATTAACCATAAAATAACAATATGGTGGGATTATAAACATTGAATTACAGAATAAAATATATGAAAATGTGAGCTTCATCACTCTGCCACAATTAACCATTGCACTTTCGGGCAATCATCTTACATCCAAATCAAAATCCTCACAAGAATAAAAAATGAGAAAATATCAATGTTCTTATCCAAAATAGAATTTCATCACGACTATTCTATGAAAAAAAAATTTCTATCATTTTAATTCCCCACATTTAAATTTTTTCAACCTCATAAATCCATCCATGACTCAATCATAACCTACCTCAAATTGAAATTTATGTCACTCTTCACTCATGAGAAATTAAATATGGAGTTATACTCATACTTGGAAATTACATGTATCACTATAGTCTTGTGACAATAATAATTTATCCATAGACTGAAACATGAAAATGAATTCAATAATGAGGTATTTAATTAAGGGTTAAAATGATTCTGTGGCTTAGGGTTGGTGGGAAAATGATTGAAAAAGTTTTAGGCCAGAAAGAGGAGGTTGAACTCTAGTACAATGCATGATTAATTCAAGTGAAAACACAGAAAATTTCTATCTCAATCCCCCTTAAAAATGTGGAAAACAACACCAACCCCTTTTATGACATGGTACATGAGACAAATAATGATTATAATGAATGGTATCATCAATGTTCTCCCCTTTTTTGAAAATATCCAGAAAGGAACAACTTTATTTTCATTTTTTTAATTTTTTTTGAAGGAGAAATGGATGAAACAAATAAAGCACAATGAAAATATGACACATAACCAATTATTTTATTATACACTGCCCAAAATATTGACACACACCTCAAACCACCCATAAATGATACAAATCCAAATGAATGCACATGAAAGGCCCTTCCCCCACACTCAAACTTAAAATATCCATGAAAAAATACTAAAAGTGCGGGTAGATAAAGAAAAATTGGCTTGTAATATGGATTAAACCTATAAGGAAATTCATGGAATATAAGGGCTTATGAAGGATAAATGTAATGGTAGGTCTCATGTAAATATGTGTCTAGCCAGAGTAGTGCATCAATCATATTAATTTTTTTTATGAAATCCAAATCTTCGAAAGATAAAAACATCAAATTATGGTTCTCACACAAAATTTAAGTTTCCCTCAAGAAAGTGTGGGTATTATGAAGAATATGTCAAAGTGGTTTAGAATACCTGATAGGACTAAAAAAATATTTTGAGTTAGTGTTTCATGGGAATGGATTTCAAAAATTAGTCAAAATCATAAAAATACTTGACAATCCAATTCAAGGAAAAATATTTAACATCAATAATCATTTAAAATCCATTCATATAAAAATCATTTCAACTCTTTCAAAATCAATTGATGTGTGAAAAGTGATAAGAATATTCATTAAATCTCAAAAATCCTAAAAATATGAAAAAATGAAAAGTATACAAGAAGAACTAATAAGGTTGACATCCCCACACATAAATTTTGCTACCCCTCATTTCAGCTTAAAATAAATAAATACAAGGGTAGAAAATCAATGGGAAGGAATGACACAACCTGACATTATTTTTGAAGTGGATGCCTTGAGTTAAGCTCTTAGCTACTTCCAATAGACCTATTAATAATAAAATAAAACAATGTATAAGAAAAATAAATAAAGAAAAAGAGAAAGGGAAAAGAGGATATAACATGGTTTAGACCCCCATGTGGGAGCTAGGATTTCACTGCCCCTAGTCAGACAGTTGTAGTGGATTATCCCCAATCAGATGGTGGGTGTGGTTTCTTTGAGATGAAACACCACATATAAATTTTCCCAATGTCCATGAGTAAACCCTAAAATTATATAACCTCAAATAATATAATAAACTTACCAACCCTTAAGAAATAACAAAGATAGAATTTGAGTTCAAGAGTGGGAGGGAATAGAAGATATGGGTGCTCCATGTGAACTTCCATGGCATCCTCCTCTATATGGTATGAAAATTGTTGTTGAGGAAGTAGTCACACTACCATATGTTTGTCAAATTATTCTTCTTCAATCATATCTACTTGGGTAGTATCTTTTTTAATATCCATGGTCTGCTCCATTTTCGTTGTATCATAAATTTAAATGAAAGAGAAGTCATAATTTTTTTAGCTTGAATAAGATTAAAACATGAAGAATTAATAAATAAATCTTCCATTTAAAGTAATTAAGCTTGGTAATTGATATCTTCAGGAATGACCATTGGAAACTCAATCTCAGCAGGTGCATCTTCTTCATTATCTTCCAAAGCAAGAGAGAGGTAGAAAGTTTCTGATGTTTCATTATCAAGGATGAGAATATCATGTTTCAAGTTATCTTCAAAAAATCTATTCTAGGATTCTTATAAAAAATATTGATCTCCCATCAGTGCATTAGTAGAAATGTGTACTTCCAGGACCTCCTTGAGAAATAGTTGAGTGTGAGATGATGTGATCAGTTCCTTTAGAAGTTCTTTCTCACCTGCCTCAGGTTATTTAACATAAAAAATGATTGGTGAAATATATTCCACCACTCGTTCTAGTTCAAGTTCCAGCCTAGAATCGGGTTGATCTTGGGAGTTGCATACATATTCAACAATCAATTATATTTGGATCTCCTGGTTTTTTACTTTATCACCAATCCTTTGAAACTGAGCATCAATATCATTACAAACATTTTCTGAAACCTAAGATTATTCAGTCCATGAATAATAATTTGAATTAAAATACACCATGAACAAAGATATTTTTTAAGTTTTTTATAAATTTATGATTTTTTAAATAAAAGAAAAATTATTTACAAAATATGAATAAAAATAGTGAGTGAAGACCACTTGGATTCCTGTAAGTGGTTTCAATTTGATTAAGTGTTATCATGTGCACTCTCAAAAATATTTATAACTAAATGCAACATATGGGCTGACCTAGGTCATTCTCTTGAGGATCTTTTCCGGTTAATCAATCACTATTTATAATTAGCCTTTTTATGTATTTATAATTTATGAAACAAAACTAAAACAAATTGATGTTTGAGAAATGAGGATGCAAGATAATGAAAATTAAATTTTCAATGCTTAATGTAGATATAATGAATGCAGAAAAAATGATGCTATACCAAAAGGAGATCCTTCCAGGAGATTATACAAAATAAACCTTCATCACCTATTTGTTAGCTTCAAATATACTTAATTAGAATTATCCATCCTATGCATAAAAATCCTCTTTTATCTATTTTTTTTGGATATATGATGCACTCAACGATCGCTGAGAGACCGCATCCACCTCTTCGATCGAGGGAGAATATTGTAGAAGAGAAAACTAAGCCTCGGGTGGAAAGTGGAGACACAAAGGTGAATTGACCACTAAAATCCCCCTAGGCCTAAATATAAGTAAATAATAAACATAAAACATGAATGTATAATGACTTGGGTTCAACACCAGATTGATCCCCCGAGAACTTCCTCAGGTTAGTTTCACATGATCACGGGTATAAGAGATCGCATTGGAGAAGAACGCGGTGGAAAACAAAAGATAAAAAAATTATAATGAGATTAATAAGAAGAGAAAAATATATTAAAAATAAATAATACTATTACAATGGAAAGAAACTACAAAACAATAAAAAATTTCCACATATAAGTGCCAATATTTTGAGAAGGGGTGTGGATACATATTTATAGGGAGAGGAGGTGAAAGAATTCACCCAAAAAGTCTCCTCCAAATGTTTTCGCATGGATTTATTATTAAATTTCTGAATTTTTAATAGTTTTTTTCATGAAAGTTTTTCCATAATACCACCTCCATTCACCCTAAAAATTTCATCATCATTGAGCACATTATGTAGGAGTTATAACCGTTTTACTTTGAGACATTTAATTATGTCCATGTGCCATGTCAGATTCCACATCTTCACATTCTCATACCATTATTATCCTCCAAAAAGTAGATTCACACATTTGAGAATTAAGGAAATATGTTCCCCACTTCATTTCCCAACCCCCACAAAATATGAGACATTTTGGACATGTCTTTCATATTTTATGAATTAATTATTGAATGGAACCGTTTCTGCCTGGTGAGATGTTTAATCTTCCACATATTTCAACTGTTCAAAGAATACCTTGATAAAATTATTTTGACTTTAAACTCATCAAGGACGTGAATAATTAAATCCTTTGTCATATACAGCTTTAATAAAATCAATTATATGTATTTATATCTATTTATGGTTCCGTTACAGATGTGGGGTCCATGTTGTCCGCCCAAAAAATTTCCCAATTTAAATGATTTTTTCAGGCCTCAAGATGTCCGAATTAGCCCCTGATCTAGAAAAAAAAGTTATAGGAAATAAATAAATAATTTCAAAAAAAAATCACACAATTTGGAAGAATAATTTAAATTTTATTCCCAAAATACCCATTTGATAAAAATCTGTCAAAATTCCAGAACTAACCATTTTTTACATTTGAGCTCAAAATACCACTAAAACCTAAACACATTAAAATTAACCATAAAATAAAAATATGGTGTTATTATAAAAATTGAATTATAGAATAAAATATATGAAAATTTGAGCTTCATCACTCTCCCACACTTAACCATTGCACTCCCGGGCAATCATCTTACATCCAAATCAAAATCCTCTCAACAATCAAAAAATAGAAAATATCAATGATCTTATCCAAAATAGAATTTCATCATGTATATTCTATGAAAATAAATTTTATATAATTTTCATTCCTCAAATTTTAAATTTTTCAACCTCATAAATCCATCCACAACCCAATCAAAACCTACCTCACATTGAAATTTTATGTCACTCTTCACTCAGGAGAAATTAAATATGGAGTTATGATCATACTTGAAAATTGCATGTATAACCATAGGCTTGTGAGAATCATACTTTATTTATAGAGTGAAACATGAAAATTAATTCAGTCATGTGGTATTTAATTAAGGTTTAAAATGATTATGTGTCTTAGGGTTGGTGGGAAAATGATTGAAAAAGTTTCAGGACAGAAAGAGGAGGCTGGAATCTTAAGTACAATGCATGATTAATTAAAGTTAAAAACAGGAAATTACTCTATCAACCCCCCTTTAAAATGTGAAAAAAAAACACCAACCCATTTTATTACATGGTACATGATCCAAATAATTATTAAAATTAATGATATCATCTATGTTCTCCCCTATTTTTTTGCAAAGCTACAGAAAATGCAACTTTATTTTTATTTTTTTTTAATTTTTTTTTCATGGAGGATGAGATGAAAATTGAATACAATAAATAAATAAAAATTCATGCCCTTTATTTTTTAGAGTTACATGAGTCATCAAAGAATATACAATGAGGAATTCAATCTCATCTCCATTTTTTAAGGAGAAATGGATGAAACAAATACAGCACAATGAAATGACGACACATGCCCAATTATATTATTATCCACTACCTAAAATATTGAAACACACCTCGAACCACCCATAAATGATACACATACCAATGAACACACATGAAAGACCCTTCCTCCACACTCAAACTTGAAATATCGATGCAAAACACTAAAAGTGTGGGTAAGTAAGGAAAAATCGGCTTGTAATGCGGCTTAAACCTATAAGGAAATTAATTGAATCTAAGGTCTTACGAAGGATAAATGTAATGGTAGGTCTTAGGTAAATATATTTTCAGCCAAATTATTTCCTCAATCATATTAAAAACATTTAATTAAATCCAAATCTTTGAAAGAGAAAAATCACAAATTCTGGTTCTCACAGAAAATTCAAGTTTCCCTCAAGAAAGTGTAGGTATTAGGAAGAATATGTCAAAGTGTTTTAGAATACCTTACTGAACTATAAAAATATTTTTAGTTAGTGTTTCATGGGAATGTATTTCAAAAATCAGTCAAACTCATAAAAATGCATGACAATCCAATTCAAGGAAAAAGTTTTCACATCAACAATCATTTAAAATCCATTATTTCAAAAATCATTTCAACTCTTTAAAAATAAATTGATGTGTAAAAAATGATAATAATATTCATTAAAGATTAAAAATCCTAAAAATATGAAAAAAATGAAAATCACACTAGAAGAACTAAGCAGGATGACACCCCCCACATAAATTTTACTAACCCTCATTTTAGCTTAACAAAAAATAAATATAATGGTAGAAAATCAATGGGAAGGAATGAGACAACCTGAAATTATTTTTGAAGTGGATTCCTTGAGTTAAGATCTTAGATACTTCCAATATACCTTGTAATCATGAAATAAAACAATGTATAAGAAAAATAAATAAAAAAAGAGAAAGGGAAAAGAGTATATAACATGGTTTAGAATCCCATGTGGGTGATAAGATTTCACTACCACTAATCAAGAAGTTGTAGTGGATTATCTCTAATCATATGGTGGGTGTGGTTTCTTTGAGATGAACCACCACATGTGAATTTTCCTAATTTTCAAAAGTAAACACCAAAATTAGATAACTCCAAATATGATAAGAAACTTCCCAACCCTCAAAAAATAAGAAAGATAAAATTTGAGTTTAAGAGTGGGAGGGAATAGATGATATGGGTGCTCCCTGTGAACTTCCATGGTGTCCTCCTCTATATGGTATGAAAATTATTATTGAGGAATTAGTATCACCACCACATGTTTGTCCAACTCTTCTTCTTCAATCATCACTACTTGGGTAGTATCTTTTTTTAACATCCAGGGTCTGCTCTATTTGCGGTGTATCAAAAATTTCAAAGAAAGAGAAGTCAGAAAACAATTTAGCTTGAATAATATTAAAACATGAATAATTAATAAATAAATCTTCCCTTTCAAGTAATTCAACTTGGTAACTAGTCTCTTCAGGCTTGACCATTGGGAACTCAATCTCAGCAGGTGCATCTTATTCATTATCTTCCAAAGCAAGAGAGAGGTATAAAGTTTCTGATGTTTCATTATCAAGGATGGTAAGATCATGTTTCAAGTTATATTCAAAAAAGATATTCCAGGATTATTCCTAAAAATGTTAATCTCACATTAGTGCATCAGCTAGAATGTGTACTTCCGGGACCTCCTTGAGCAATGGTTGAGTGCGGGATGACGTGATTAGCTACTTTAGAAGTTCTTTCTCACCCATATCAGGTTCTTTAACATAAACAATTATTGATGAAATATCTTCCACCACTTGTTCTGGTTCATGTTCCAGCTTAGGTTTGGGTTTATCTTGGGATGTGCGTATATATTCACCAATCAATTCTATTTGGCTCTTCAGGTTTTTCACTTTATCACTAGTCCTTTGAAACTGAGCATCAAGATCATTAAAAATATTTTCTGGCACCTGATATTGTTCTGTCCATGAATAATAATTAGAATTAAACAACATCACGAACAAAGATATTTTTTTAAGTTTTTTTTAGAAATTTATGATTTTTTTGTTTTTTTAAATAAAAAAATTATTTACAAAATATGAATAAAAATAGGGAGTAAAGACCACTTGGATCCCTGACAGTGGTGCCAATTTGATAAAGCTTTATTGTGTGTGCTCTCAAAAATATTTATAACAAAATACAGCATATGGACTAGCCTAGGTCGTTCTCTTGAGGAGCTTTTGGGGTAAACTAATCACTACTTATAATTAATTTTTTTTATGAATTTATAATTTATGAAATAAAACTAAAATAAATTGATGTTTGAGAAATGAGCATGAAAGATAATGAAAATTAAATATTCAATGCATAACGCAGACATAATGAATATAGAAAAAATGATGCTAGACAGAAAGGAGATCCTCCCAGGAGATTATCCAGAATGAACCTTCATCGCCTCTTTGTTAGATTTAAATATAATTTATGATAATTCTCCATCATATGCATAAAAATCCTCTTCTACCTATGGTTTTAGATATAAGATTCACTCAACGATCACCGAGAGACCAAAAATCCACCTCCTCAATCAAGAGAGAATATTTTAGAAGAGAAAGCTAAGCCTCGAGTGGCAAGTGGAGACACAAAGGCGCCTTTCACACTAATACTCTACTCAGCCTAACTATAATTAAATAATAAACATAAAACATGAATGTATAATGAATCAGTTTCAACACCTGATTGATCCCTTGAGAACTTCCTCGGGTTAGTTAATCATGATCACGAGTACAAGAGATCACAGTGGAGAAGAATGGGGTGAAAAAAAAAGATAAAAAAATTAGAATGGGTTTAATAAGAAGATAAAAATATATTAAAAATGAATAATACTATTAAAATGGAAATAAACTACAAAAAAATAGAAAATGGCCACATATAAGTGCCAATATTTTGAGAAGGGGTGTGGATACATTTTATAGGGAGAGGAGGTGAAAGAATTATTTGAAAAAGTCTCCTCCAAATATTTCTGCATGGATTTCCCATTAAATTTCTGAAATTTTAACTGTTTTGTAATGAAATTTGTTCCATAATACCTCTTCCATTCACCCTCAAAATTTCATCATCATTTAGCGTATGATGTAGGGCTTATGGTCGTTTTACTCTGAGACATTTAATTCTGTCCATGTGCCATGTCAGATTCCACATCTTCACATTCCCATACCATTATGATCCTCCAAAAAGTCAATTCACACATTTTATACTTAAGGAAAGTTGTTCCCCACTTCATTTAACATACCCTAACAAAATAGGAGATATTTTGGACATGTGTTTCATATTTTATGAATTAATTATTGAATGGAACCGTTTCTTCCTGGTGAGGCGTTTCATCTTCCACATCTTTCAACCATTCAAATAATGCCTTAATGAGATTATTTTAACTTAAAACTAATAAAGGAAGTGAATCATTTAATCCTATATCATCTATATCTTTAATAAACCCAATTTTAGGTGTTTAGATCAATTTATGGCTCCGTTACGGAGGTGGGGTCCACACTGTCAGCCTGAAAAATTTTCTAATTTAAATGTTTTTGGGCCTTTATATGTTCAAATCAGCCCTTGATCCAAAAGAAAAAGTTGTAGTAAATAAATAAATAATTTAACAAAAAATTAATCACACAATTTGGAATAATAATTTAAATTTTATGCCCAAAATACCTCTCTGATAAAAATCTGTCAAAATTACAGAATTAACCATTTCTTGTATTTGATCTCAAAATACGACTAAAACCTAAAAAAATTACAATTAACCATAAAATAAAAATATGGTGGGATTAGAAATATTTAATTATAGAATAAAATATATAAAAATGTGATATTCATCACTCCCCCACACTTAACCATTGCACTCCTGGGCAATCATCTTACATCCAAATCAAAATCCCCACAACAATAAAAAATGAAAAAATATCAATGATCTTATCCAAAATAGAATTTCATCATGTATATTATATGAAAAACAATTTTCTATCATTTTAATTCCCTAAATTTAAATTTTTTCAACCTCATAAATCCATCCATGACCCCATCACAACCTACCTCACATTGAAATTTATGTCACTATTCACTCAAGATAAATTAAATATGGAGTTTTGCTCAAACTTTGAAATTGCATGTATCACCATAGGGCTGTTAAAATTCTAATTTCTATATAGAGTGAAATAGGAAAATGAATTCAATCATGAGGTATTTAATTAAGGGTTCAAATGATCCTATGGCTTAGGGTTTGTGGGAAAATGATTGAAAAAGTTTTAGGCCAGAAAATTCCTCCCTCAACCCCCCTTGAAAATGTGAATAACAACACCACCCCCTTTTATGACATGGTAAATGAGCCAAATAATGATTACAATTAATGACATCATCCATGTTCTCCCCATTTTTTTGCAAATATCTAGAAAATCACAACTTTATTTTCATTTTTTTCATGGAGGATGAGATGAAAATTGAATACAATGAATAAATGAAAATTCATGCCCTTGATTTTTGAGAGGTACATGAGTCATCAAAGAACATACAATGAGTAATTCAAGCTTATCTCCATTTTTAAGGAGAAATGGATGAAACAAATAAAGCACAATGAAATGATGACACATTCACAATTCTCTTATTATCCACTACCCAAAATATTGACACACACCTCAAACCAACCATAAATTATACAAATCCCAATTAATTCACACAAAATTCCATTCCCCCACACTTAAACTTGAAATATCCATGCACAAATACTAAAAGTGTTGGTATATAAGGAAAAATCAGCTTGTAACATGGCTTAAACCTATAAGACAATTCATGGAATCTAAGGGAATATGAAGGAAAAATTTAATAGTAGGTCTCAGGTAAATATATGTCTATCCAAATTAGTGCCTCAATCATATTAAAAACATGTCATTAAATCCAAATCTTTGAAAGAGAAAAATCAAAAATTCTGGTTCTCACACAAAATTCAAGTTTCCCTCAAGAAAGTGTGGGTATTAGGATGAATACGTCAAAGTGGTTTAGAATACCTCGCAGGACTAGAAATATATTTTGAGTCAGTGTTTCATGGGAATGGATTTCAAAAATCAGTAAAAATCATAAAAATTCATGAAAATCCAATTCAAAGAAAAAGTTTTCATATCAATAATCATTTAAAATCCATTCTTTCAAAAATAATTTCAACTCTTTCAAAATCAATTGATGTGTGAAAAGTGATAATAATATTCATTAAAGCTCAAAAATCCGAAAAATATAAAAAAATGAAAATCACACAAGAATAACTAAGTGAGTTGAAACCCCCACACAAAATTTTTACTACCCCACATTTTAGCTTAACAAAAAATAAATATAAGGGTAGAAAATTAATGGGAAGGAATGATACAACCTGACATTATTTTTGAAGTGAATGGATTGAGTTAATATCTTAGCTACTTACAATAGACCTAATAATCATGAAATAAAACAATTCATAAGGAAAATAAATAAAAAAGATAAAGGGAAAAGAGGATAGAACGTGGTTTTGACACCCCATGTGGGTGCTAGGATTTCACTGCCCCTATTTAGGTATTTATAGTGGATTTTCCCCAATTAGATAGTGGGTGTGATTTCTTTGAGATGAACCACCACATGTGAATTTTACCAATATCTATGAGTAAACACTGAAAGTAGAGAACACCAAAGAAGATAAAAAACTTCCCAACCCTTAAGAAAGAAGAAATATAGAATTTGAGTTCAAGAGTGGGTGGGAATAGAAGATATGGGTGCTCCCTGTGAACTTTCATGGTGTCCTCCTCCATATGGTATGAAAATTGTTGTTAAGGAAGTAGTCGCACCACCACATGTTTGTACAACTCTTTTCTTCAATCATCGCTACTTGGGTAGTCTCTTTTTAACATCCATGGTCTGCTCTATTTGTGATGTATCAAAAATTTCAATGAAAGTGAAGTCAGAAAACAATTTAGCTTGAATAGGATTAAAACATGAAGAATTAATAAATACATCTTCCCTTTCAATTAATCCATCTTGGTAATTTGATCTCTTTAGGCATGACCATTGGCAACTCAATCTCAGCAGGTTCATCTTCTTCATTATCTTCCAAAGTAAAAGAGAGGTAGAAAGTTTCTGGTGTTTCATTATCAAGTATGGGAAGATCATGTTTCAAGTTATCTTCAATAAAGCTATTCTAGGATTCTTCCTAAAAATGTTGATCTACCATCAGTGAATTAGCTATATTGTGTACTTTCAGGACCTCCTTGAGAAATGGTTGAGTGCGGGATGATGTGATTAGTTTATTTATAAGTTCTTTATCACCCGCCTCAGGTTATTTAACATAAAAAATGATTGGTGAAATCTCTTCCACCACTCGTTCTAGTTTAGGTTCTGGATCAGGTTCGGGTTTCTCTTGGGATGTGCATATATATTCAGCAATCAATTATATTTGGCTCTCTAGGTTTTTCACTTTATTACTAATCCTTTGAAACTGAGCATTAAGACCATTAAAAACATTTTTTGGCACGTGAGATTGTTCAGTCCATGAAAAATAATTTGAATTAAATGACATCATGAACAAAGAGATTTTTTAAGTTTTTTTTTCTCGAAATTTATGATTTTTTTGTTTTTTATAAATAAAAGAAAAATTATTTAAAAAATATGAATAAAAATAGTGAGTGAATACCACTTGGATTCCCAGTAGTGGCACCAATTTTATGAAGCGTTATCATGTGCGCTCTCAAAAATATTTATAACTAAATACATCATATGGGGTGACCTAGGTCATTCTCTTGAGAAGATTTTTCGGTCAATCAATCACTACTTACAATTAATTTTTTTTATATATTTTCATTTATTAAATAAAGCTAAAATATATTTATGTTTGATAATTGAGGATGTAAGATAATGAAAAGTAAATATGCAACATATAATGCAGACAGAATGAATGCAAATAAAATGATGCTAGATAGAAAGGAGATCCTCCCAGGAGATTATCTAGAATGAAACTTCATCACCTCTTTGTTACCTTAAAATATACTTAATGATAATTCTCAATCATCTTCATAAAAATCCTCTTCTTCCTATAGTTGTGGATATACGATGCACTCAACGATCACCAATAGACCGCACATCCACCTCCTTGATCGATGGATAATATTGTAGAAGAGAAAGCTAATCCTCAGGTGAAAAATGGAGATACAAAAGCACCTTTCCCAATAATATCCCCCTAGTCCTAACTATAATTAAATAAGAAACATAAAACATGAATGTATAATTAATTGGGTTCAACACTATATTGATCCCCTAGAAATTTCTTTAGGATAGTTACTCATGATCACGAGTACAAGAGATCGCAGTGGAGAAGAACATGGTGAAAAAAAAGATAAAAAAAATGAGAATGAGATTAATAATAAGAGAAAAATATATAAAAAATTAATAATATTATTACAATTGAAAGAAACTACAAAACAATTTAAAATTTCCACATATAAGTTTCAATATTTTGAGAAGGGGTGTGGATACATATTTATAGGGAGAGGAGGTGAAAGAATTCTCCCAAAAAGTATCCTCCAAATATTTCTGCATGGATGTCACATTAAATTTCTGAATTTGTAATAGTTTTCTTCATGAAAGTTGTTAAAAAATACCTCCTCTAGTCACTCTAAAAATTTAATCATCATTGAGCATATTATGTAGGAGTTATTACCATTTTACTATGAGAAATTTAATTCTATCCTTGTGCCATGTCAGATTCCACATCTTCACATTCCCATACCATTATGATCCTCCAAAAAGTCGATTTATGCATTTGAGACTTAATAAAAGTTTTTTCCCAATTAATTTCGAGTTCCCCACAAAATATGAGACATTTGTGACATGTGTTCCATATTTTATGAATTAATTATTGAATGGAACCGTTTTTACCTGGTGAGATGTTTCATCTTCCACATCTTTTGACCATTCAGAGAATGCCTTAATGAGATTATTTTGAATTGAAACTCATAAAGGAAACGAATAATATAATACTCTATCATATACAGCTTGAATAAACAAATTTTTAGGTGTTTAGATCAATTTATGGTTCTGTTATGGAGGCACGATCTACGCTGTCTGCCCGAATTGTTTTCCAATTTAAATGATTTTTGGGCCTCTAGATGCCCGAATCAGCCTCTGATCCAGAAGAAAAAGTTGTAGGAAATAAATCAAGGATTTAAAAAAATAATCACACAATTTTGAATAAAAATTTAAATTTTATTCCCAAAATACCTCTGTGATAAAAATCTGTCAAAATTCCAGAATTAACCATTTTTTGCATTTGATCTCAAAATACCACTAAAACCAAAAAACATTACAATTACCCATAAAATAACAATATGGTGGGATTATAAACATTGAATTACAGAATAAAATATATGAAAATGTGAGCTTCATCAGTGTGCAATTTAGTTTATGAGTTCTCACTATGGAAAAAGTGGTTTTTACGATGAGCTATTTGCGATGGTCCTGTCACCTGTTGCAAATAATCCTTAATAAGGGAATATTTGTGATGGGACTCATTTCCAATTGAAAATAATTTTTATTAAGGATTATTTACAATGATATTCATTCCCCATCACAGATACCTTTAGTGTGTCTTGCGCACCAAACAACGCGAAAAGTATTTTGCGACAGGTATTTACCCCCATTTCAAATACCTTTTTTCATTATTGTTATTTACAATGAGATTGAAATACCATCGTAAATAAACTATCAGAAAAAGAGTATTTACGATGGGACCCATCTCAAATAAATTTTTTTTACCACCGACATATTTATTTATGGTGGTTAGTAATTACGACGTGTCCTGTCACAAATAGTATTGTCACTACTAATCTAACCTATATATACCCCTCACCTGATTTTTTTTCATTCCTTCTTCATTTGAGCTCTCCTATGATCCTTTTCCCTCCCCTCTTCATTTATTTGATTAAAAGTTTAAATTTTTATAGGGAAGTACATTTTGAGTTTTTCATCTGACAAAAGCTTTAGTTTTGAGCTATTTATTTAATGTTTTTAATTTTTAATTAATTAATTTTATTTTATATTAGAATTTAGCATTGTTAATTAGTAGTAGTTAGTGTTAATTATAATAAATTATTTATAATTAGTAGTAATTTTTTTAAACTATAAATATTTATTTTTAATTAAAAGTATTTTTTTAATTAGAAGAAAATAGTTTTAATTTGTAATTATTAGTTTTTATTATCAGTAAATGGGTGTTATTAATAGTAATTACTTATAATTAATAAATAAATTGTATTAATTAACAGAACTTAGTAATAATTTATCGATCTTAGTAATAAGTAATAATAATTTATAGTAATTTCTAATAAATAACAGTAAATAGTAATTAATACTAATTAACTCTAATTTTTAATAATTAACACTGAATATTAATAATTTAAAAACAATTAGTAAAATTTAGTGGTAATCGGTACAAATTAGCAGTAATTTGTAAAATTAGTGATAATTCTTAATAATTAGTGGTAATTATAAGAAATTATCAGTAATTATTATAAAATAAAGGTAATTAGTAAAAATTAGAGAAAATGAGTAGTAATTTGTTAAAATTAAAGAAAATGAGTGGTGATTAGTAAAAATCAGTAGAATTGAACGGTAATTAGTAAAATTAGTGAGGATGAGTGGTAATTAGTAAAAATTATTAGCAATGAGCAGGAATTAATAAAAATTAGTGGTAATGAGTGAGAATTATTAAAAATTATTGGTAATGAGCATTAATTAGTAAAAAAATATCAGTAATGAGCGGTAATTAGTAAAAAATACTAACAATGATTGGCATTTAATAAAAAATACCGATAATGAGCACTATTTAGTAAAAAATACCGATAATGAACATTAATCAGTAAAAAATAATGATAATGAGTGTTAATCACTAAAAATATAATGACCTGTGTTTTGAGACAAGGTAAATTTCCAAGGGAATTTGAATTTTGGTGTTTACTGGATGATCCATTTTTAAAACTAAGATTTAGAATGTAATTCCAAGAGTTAGAACACTTCAATGTGTTACTTTTAGACTTGGGTGAAATACTGAGGGGTCCCTTGGGTGTCTTGTTGAGTTTTGGGAGCATAGAGGCTAGAAAATCAAAGGTTTGGGTGCTCTGAATAGGGTGCACAGTTTTCCTGAAACCATACAGCCACCAACAACAAAATGTACTACTGCAGTAGAGGAGTAGAAGTCCCCCACACAGGCTGCGCATAGTTTTCCCAAACCATGTGTCTATCTCAAATGGTTAGTGCCACTTAGGTAGTAACCTCACACTATTCATTGCATGGTTGGCATATGGTTAGGGTAACCATGTGAGACAAACCATGAAAGGTGGTTTCCTAAGTAGGGGAAGCCGCACAGTTGGCACACGGTTTGTCCAAAACATGCGGCCAAACCGTGCGACTTGGTTTTTGGGGGTAAAATGACTAAAATACCCTTAATTAAGTTTTAAACCTCATTTTATTTTTCTTCCCCTCTTGGCAGCTGCGTGAGGTCTCCTCCCTGTGCAAATGGAGCTCCCAAGCTCTTCCTCTTAGGATTTGCTAGGTCTCCTCCTTCGGTTGTCTGATTCAAACATTGTCGGTCTCTATGGATCCACATAGGTAAGCTCTCAATCCATTTTAACCATTCTTTATTTAATCTCCTCATAAAAAAGTTATCAATGTGCAAGATCATTTACCCTATTTTTAGGGAAAACTTCCGTTTTGTTGATTTCTTACAAACTAGACCAAATAAGTCCTCAATATTGGATGAGTAGATAATCCATGGTATAAGGTAATTGGTTTATGAATTTTTCCTCAATTTCCATCATTTTATAAATAACGTTGTTGTTCCACACACCGACCTTTTCCATGTATTTCCTTTAACTTGAGTTCTTCATATCAAATTAATCGTTGCACCATGATATAAGTCCTTTGATTCCTGTTTGGTAATTTGGAGGATGCAAACCTCATTTATGGACACCCCATGGGTGTGCCAAGTCTAATTTCCCTTCTTAATTAAATGAATTAAATTCCTCGAACATCTTCTAAGTGTTCTAATTAGATTTTAAATGGTTTTGGCCTTTGTAATAAAAATCCCAATTGATAACGACACCTCCTAAGTTCCATGTAAATCATTGTAGTGTTTTTACATGTTTGAGTATTTCCTTTATAAATTGTTTAATTTAGTGAATTGATTTATGACTCATTATTTTAATGCTTAATTTTTCTAAATTACTTTTTCGATAAAGGAATACATGTTTTTATAATAAAACCTCTCAAATGAGGTTCATTGTCTTTGAAATTGTGAAGTGATGATTTGTGATTTAAATCATGTTTGGCCGTATGAAATTGTATTCTCTAATGTCTTCTATTATTATTGATATATGGAATGTTCAGGACATGACCTATAATGATATTACTAAACAAAATGACCCTATTTCTTTATAAATGTTTATAAAACCATTGTACCTCCCAAGTGCATGGCTTGGCCACTCCTGTCTAAATAATCAATGAACCAAGACCCTCCTAAGGGATTGAATTTCTTTATAAATGGGATTACCCATGTATGTAATTCCCAATTAGACCATGGTACCTTCTAAGTGCCTCCATGTGCCTTGTTAAATGAATTTCCATGTTTGATAGATTCAATAGCATGTTATTAAATGAGTTTTAAGATATAAATGGTTATATTTTTCATGATTTATTGTTTTAATTGAATGCGTTAAATGGTTAAATTGAAATTAAATTGAATTGGGTGGTATTACCACGCCTCTTGTTATAATTAAATAATCATATGAATTGTTATGAATGTGATACCCTTGTTTATAATGGCCTAATTAATTGTAGATAATGAGAGGTAATGCCTCATGGATCCTATTATTAATGTTATTATATGATTATGCCTTGATATAGGTTGTGAAATGATGGTAATGTATCTATTGATCATGGTAGAAAATCATGATCCCTTACATCGGGTGTTGAGTTCATGACGTCTCGCACCATTGATACTATGTAGGACATGGGTTGAGGTGCCACACTCCCTATTTAGAGTTTTGACATGATGTATCACTGAACATCCCAAGTGTCATGCATGATGTCTCACACTCTACTAGAATGTAGGGAATGTACCCTATTTCTTGAGCTTATAGACTCATTTAGACTAGTTGTGGATGACTGAGTTATGCCCGGTCCAGCCAACACCTAGTATTCTAGGTATATGGCCACTTACTTCTGCACGTATTTGGTTCATATATGTGGATGAAATATATAACTAAAATATATATAATTATTAATATATATATATATATATTTATTGTTCAGACATCTCTTTCTAGCCATGAGCATAAGCAGGTAGCACCGCTAGGTGTCTTTCAGGAACATGAGAAAGATATGTTTATTTATTTTAGTACTATTTACTATTCCTATTACCAACACTAATTTAATTTATTCATGGTCTGGATTCAATTGTAGACACCTTGGGTGGTAACCTACTGGGATTTATGTCTCACACCCTGCTTGGGCCACATTGTACCGGGGTACCCAATTAGACCTTATGTTCGCAGGGCCATGGACGATTGCTTGTGCTATTTTTCTTATACCTGGGAGTTAGGAGCACAAGATTGAGCTAGATCTCAGGATGCTCATGTAGATTTCCCTTAGGGATTTTATTTTATTTTCTTTATTCATGTATTGTTCAGTATAACTATCTGCTATATGAAT